>OW028735.1:19028495-23828495 GCA_932294355.1 Aporophyla lueneburgensis
GTGAGTGTGTGAGTGAGTGTGTGAGTTTGTGTTTGTTTGTGAGTGTGCGTGTTTGAGTGCGTGTTTGAGTGTGTGTGTTTGTGTATGTGTGTGTGTGTATGTGTATGTGCGTGTGTGTGTGTGTGTGTGTGTGTATACAGGATGTAAGGGTAAACACCGTGGTCACTTAACCCATGGGTAATTTGACTTAAATATAAAATAAAAGAGCAAGTTTAAAAAATTAAAACAAAAATCCTAATAAATATATCCTAAAATTATTTTCCTGTATTCGGTGTTCATTTACCTGGCTCCAGTAATGTTCATTATGAACATTGTAAATGCCCATTCTCGTAAACATTGCTTCGTCCGTAAACAAAATGGAAATGTTATCGAGGTTATTGATAAGCCACTGCGAAAATACCATCCGTGGTATGCGATCTTTATCATTTAGTTCTTGGACCAGCTGAAATGATATGGATGTTGACGATCGATGAGGAGAATTGTCCATAGTGTACAGTGGGAAACATTGAAAATTGAACCGCCGCACACTGGTCCCAAATTAAAAAAAAGTGGACATTGATAGTAGACCGCTGATATTTTTTTTTATTGTTGATATAATGATAACAGATAAGGCAAAAAAATATTATTGTCCTACTTCAAATACTTTTCTCTATAAAAAATATTTCTTTTTTTTTTGTATGGGAGTGATTACATTTTACTCAATTTCTCAAAAACCTTAAGCGATGTCGAGATGGCATTCACATATGTTAGAAAACTAATAATTCTGAGTATTTGGCTCGAAGAAACTTATTGCTTATCTCTGCGTACTTTCGAGATAATAGTGACAGAAAATAACAATTTTTTTTAATGTTAATTGTTCGCTTTTTTTTTAATCATAGCCTTACTCATATCGCAATAGGTCCGCTGGCCAGCAAAATGGAGCTTCGACGCGAGTTTGCCGGGATAACAAGATGGCCGCCTCTCATGACGTAACGCGATACGGTCACGAATCGCGCGCGTACACCTCACTCAGTGTACAACTAAATGTGGTTGCGATAAGACGTGTCCTTATTTTTTCTGTGCGCTTGAAGAAATGCTTGTTGTTTGTTTGTTTTGTTATTGTTGTATTTTGAATCTTTGGATTTTAAAATCAAATAATTTTTGTTTGTCTTTCTTTCGTCGAATTTGTTTTCGTAATTTTTTTTGTTAAAATCAAAGTCACTTTGTCTTTGATATCTTTGATTCTAATTTGTTTTCAATTTTCCTTAAAATTATAATATGTCCGCATTTGTCACCAACTTAGACTTATACGTTGTTCTTAAATCAGGAGGTGGTTTTAAAAATGTCGAATTTTTATTTAATGCCCTTATTGAACGTATTGGTGTTGAATTGTCTTCCGAAGATTTGAGTAATATTAAATTATTTTGTCGTAATTTTTCAAGTAATATCTCAAAAAGATGGTCTGCTTCCAGTAGAGCTCAAAAGACCTTTCTTAACAAAAATTCAGACTGGTTACAATCCCAAATAGTTTGGCCAAAATGTCAAAATATCGATTTAAGCAGCATTTTTAAAGTTGCCGAGGAAGTAATTCCAAATTTCGAAACGCAAGTGGATACTCATCAATTAAGTTATGGTACAAGTAAAAAACCATTTGTTGATATATCTGATAAACAGAAGAAAAGGCGTTCTCTAACACTTCTAGATCACACAGAGGAGGAATTAGTTTATGCTTTATGTGCCAAATTAAAAGAGTCTAAAAAAACAAAATTAGCAGCTATATTAAACGAACTCAGCCAAAACAAGGAAAAATGTGAGATGGTACATGATGTACTATTCGCTAAAAAGACTGACAAACCGTGTTTACCAGATGATAAAACGTTAGCGCTTTACACCTCAACAAATTTGTCAAAATGGCAATATCGAAATTTAAGAACTATTCTTGCTTCAGAGAAAATGTATGGTCTTCCATCCTATCAAAAGCTCCTGGAAGCTAAAAAAACTTGTTATCCTCCAGAGTCAGACATAACTGTAACTGAATCTGATGCTAAGATAAGACTTCAATCGCTTCTAGATTTGACAACTAATAGGATATTAAAAAACGATTCAGCACAACTCTGCCGACAAAAAATCGCTAAAACTAATAAGCAAATGGGGTTTTGACGGGTCATCTTCTCAAAGTAATTATAAACAAAAGTCACACTCCGACACTAAAATTGACAATTCTTCAGTTTTCATGATTAGTTTGGTTCCGCTTCGTTTGGAAGAAGAGAGTGGTACTATCTTGTGGCAAAATCCTGCTCCCTCTTCAACAAACTATTGTCGTCCAATTGGCTTTATATTTGCAAAAGAAACAAATGAATTGATAAAGAAGGAAAGTGCATCCTTAGAGGAAGAAATTCGTAATCTTGTTCCCACAATTGTAGATAATTTTGATATTAAACATGATTTGTACATGACTATGATTGATGGGAAAATTTCTACTGTGATTTCCAATACTTCTTCTGCAGCTGTTTGTAATATTTGCAATACCCCACCTAGCAAAATGAATGACTTGGACTTTGTATCCAAAAGACTCATCAGAGAAGATATGTATAAATATGGTCTGTCTTCGCTTCATATGTGGATAAGATGTATGGAATGTATTTTACACATTTCGCACAACTTAGACTTCAAAAAGTGGGCTGCACGAAAAGAAGATAAATTGTTAAAAGAAATTAAAAAGAATTTGACACAAGAAGAATTCCGGGAAAGAACTGGTTTGTTAATTGACATAGTAAAACAGGGATTTGGTACAACCAATGACGGTAACACGGCAAGAAGGTTTTTTGAAAATTATGAAGTATCTGCTGAAATATCGGGTATCCACCCTGATTTAATCAAGAGATTTGCAGTCATTTTACAAACAATTTCATCTGGTCAACTTATTAATACCAACTTGTTTAGGGAATATTGTAAAGAAACAGCAATGCTATATGTAAACTTATATCCATGGTATTACATGCCTTCAAGTGTCCATAAATTGTTGATACACGGTGCTGATATTTGTGAAAATTTCTCCTTTATTCCGATAGGCATGCTTTCCGAAGAAGCTTCCGAAGCGAGGAATAAAGATTTCCGGAATGTTAGAATGGCACATACAAGAAAAATCGGTAGAGTTCAGACTAATTTAGACATTATCCACAGCTTTCTAATTAGCTCAGATCCTTACATCAGCCATATCAAACCAAAGTTTGCTCGTTTACATAAACAGTTGTTTCCAGAGGCTAGTGCTTTGATCTTGAACAATGAATTGCTTTCGTTGGAAAACGAGGAAATAGAGATTTCTCAAGAGAATATAGACCCAAATATTAATCTTTCACCATAATATTTTTTCAGAATCGTTTGTGAACATATTCAACTTTGTTTGCAGCTTAATATGTCTTCATTTTGATTGTTTTTTAGAACTGATGAAAGTACTCCTTCAGAAAGGTCATAGCTTTTCAGTCATTAGTGAGCCCCCATAACCTCTTTTACAGAGAAGTCTCTTTTTACTTATTTGACATTACGCATACATTATAATTAAGTGCTAAAGTAAGGCTATGATTAAAAAAAAGCAAAAAATTAACATTAAAAAAAAATGTTATTTTCTGTCACTATTATCTCGAAAGCACGCAGAGATAAGCAATAAGTTTCTTCGAGCCAAATACTCAGAATTATTAGTTTTCTAACATATGTGATTGCCATCTCGACATCGCTTAAAGTTTTTGAGAAATTGAGTAAAATGTAATCGCTCCCATACAAAAAAAAAAGAAATATTTTTTTTACAGAAAAGTATTTGAAGTAGGACAATAATATTTTTTTGCCTTATCTGTTATCATTGTATCAACAATAAAAAAAAATATCAGCGGTCTACTATCAATGTCCACTTTTTTTTAATTTGGGACCAGTGTGCGCCGGCACAGTGAACTGGCCGTAGGTACGTAGCCTTTGTGTCGCCGCCAACATCGTTTCACGGGTTGGCACAGGTTGTCCAGGGAACAATTCTGCGTACATCCTACGCGCCCCGTTCAGATTATTACCCGCAATGGCGTAAAGCCGAACCATTTCGGTTCACTGTTCATTTGTGTAAGACATTGTAACATACTCAATTCACGCGCGAGAAATGAGCGACGCTACGACGCGGCGTTACGTGCGATCGCTAGCGAGACTGACAGCTGACTGACTGGGGTCGCGAGCCGTGCGTCGGCGTCGTGCAACGCGGCGTGGTTCCCGAAGTTTGTTGCCCTCGCGCATAGGGTGAAATGTTCTTGTGGAAAAATGCAGATTTTCTTTAAAAAAAAAGTTGTTTTTTTTTTCATTGATTTTACGTTCTATTTACGAAACCAAATCACTGGTTTCAAGGATAACGGAGTTTACACTAAAATCCTGTGTGTGTGTGTGTGTGTGTGTTTGTGTGTTTTTGTGTGTGTGTGTGTGTGTGTGTGCGTGTGTGTGTGTGTGTGTGCGTGTGCGTGTGCGTGTGCGTGTGCGTGTGCGTGTGCGTGTGCGTGTGCGTGTGCGTGTGTGTGTGTGCCAACTGACCTGTGCGCATTCTGCTGCAGGTAGGCGCGCATCTCGCCCAGCGTGGCGAGCTCCATGACGATCCAGATGGGCGGCGAGCTACACACGCCCACCAGCCCGATGATGTGCGGGTGAGAGAACTGCTGCATTATGTCTGCAACAAACCCAGTTTATAAGTTAACGAGCGACCCGCTTCTTAGGGGCTAGTGGCTCCTGCCAGGGTCGCGCAGATTTGTTCAAAGGAAAGTTACCATAGCCCTGGCATAGGCAACTGAAGGAACACGGGTGGGTTTTAGTCAGTAAAAGTTTGACACGCCCTCCCGCTCCACCCACAGCGGGAGACGTCATTTGATGAATTCCCACTCACAAAAATAAGAGACTTGTGGCTTAGTTATAACAGACGTACGGGTCCACCGATCTAGTTAAGCTACTCTTGCCGCGGTTGGTCCGTGGATGAGGGTGACCATTTTTACATACCAAGACCCTCGGAACGTATGTGCCTCGGAAAGCACGTTAAGCCGTTGTCCCGGCTGTCATTCATGGATAGTCGTTACTGTAGCGGCATCTATACCGCGACAGGTGAACTATGCATCCCACTGATCCCCAACTAGTATATACAACTACAACGTCCCGACATCAATCGTCGGGAAGTTGCCCACAGGACACGACGGTCGGACAGACGGGTGTCTGTCCGGTGATCGTCCCTTTTTTTGGAGGTTGAGTATTCACTCAACCTCCAAAAAAGGGTAAACTGTATTTTTAAGACGCTTTTTTTAGCGTTAGAACGTGATTTTCAACCCCTTTGCTTCGTTGCTGTAGCTTCGTTGCTGTAGCTTCCTTACCACCTACAGGTGTACCTCTTAAAATATTTCGTGTATGAATATATATTATATACAATGACGACTAATGGAGAAGTGTGGAAGAACTAGACATGTTGCGCCGACCCCATATAAATTGGGATAAGAGAAGGAGAATAATGATATTTTATAATATTACAGAAGTGTTTAGCCAAGCTGCGATACTTACAGGCTTCCTCGAGGAACTTCTCCGCGGTGTCGAGGTCGGCGTCCATCTTGCATGTCTTCACGGCGACGGGTACTACCGCCTCCCCCCGCGCCGCGCCGCCCGCCGCGCGACGGAGCGACGGGTGATTGGCTGACGTCACCTTACACGTGCCTGTAGGAGGAAATATATATAATTTAGGTGGTGCCTGTACAACACGAAATATATAATTTTGTTGTAAAGGTGGAAAATTCAGGGAACTCAGGCAATTATTACTTTTTCGTTTTTTTTAGTCAGGCTGTATGTTGAACAAAATATAATAAAATAAAATAAATAAAATAAAAAGGTTTATTTCAGAAACTTGTACAACTTTTACAGTAAATCTTACATAGGGGCCTCCTTTTAAGTAAAAAATATACCTGTGCTAGGAGGTCCCGCTCTCCAATGACAAAAATGTAATGGTAAAAGTGGTGTACAAAATGATATTATTATTTGAGCAAAGGAAATTACAGTTAAAATCTAAAACAAAACAAGGCATGACTTGCAATATAAGTAAATGTAAGAAAACAAAAAAGTAAAATAAAAAAAAATAAATTAAATTAAAATTAAAATCAAAATTAAAAATAAAATTAAAATTGAAATCAAAATTAAAATTAAAATCAAAATCAAAATTCAAATGAAAATAAAATAAAGTAAAATTAAAATTAAAATAAAATACAAACTCAGAGATATATCCTAGAAATAGTGTGTGTGTGTGTGTGTGTGTGTGTGTGTGTGTGTGTGTGTGTGTGTGTGTGTGTGTGTGTGTGTGTGTGTGTGTGTGCGCGTGCGTGTGTATGTGTGTCAGTGTGTGTATCTTTTCAACTCATATTGACGATGTTTGCAGTAGTAATTCAATGTCATCGTAGGTCTTAAGTTTTAGCCATTGAACTATTGCCTTTTTACAGTCTATAGTGGACATGGGATAGATGTTAATTATTTTATTAATTTTATTATATAGGGCAGCGGAATTTCTACTGAATTGTCTTCTGGCATACGCAGTTTTAACAAATTCTACTGGTGCAACACTGTATTTTCGTCTTCTTTCCAGATGGTGAGGGTCATAGGGCAAGACTTTGTGTAATTTTAAGACTGCATGTAGAATGTATAATTTTCTGACTGTGAGAATACCGCTAAGGGAGTACAACTCATTAGTTGGGAATCTGTACGGTTTTGTATACATGACCTTGATCAGAGATCTCTGTGCTCGCTCTAACTCAAGAAACTTCGTTTTTGTCGCACCGCCCCACACGGGTATGCAGTAGGTAAGTATTGACTGAACTAGAGAGACATAGATTTCATTTAACATTTTTTTAGTTGTTACATGTCTTAGGTTCTTAAATATCCAAATAAGTTTTCTCATACGGGCCATGACCATATCTGTATGAGTATGCCAAGATAACCGTAATATGATTCGCGTCCGTAACAGATTTGGCTTTACAGAACTGTTACATTTAAAATCAATACAAAACTCCCCTGTAAGTGCATTGACTGATTTTTTATGAACTAGGCAAAAGATGTAGGAAAATTTTAATATCGCGACCTACCAGCACAGCATGGAGCTTTCACCGGAATGAAGTTCTAGCATTAAAAAACGATAAGTATTATTTATAAATAGAAGAGTAACCGCGGTATTATTCGCTCCGAAGCTATAGAAGTGCAGTCTTGAAAGTACTTGGGGCATAAGAGGTGAATTAGAATTTAACGGAGTAAAATTCTGACTTTGTTGAACGTAACAACGTCAGTATTTTGCTCTCTGAAATTCAAAATGGTTGAAAATATCATACATATACTTCGACTTTTAATTGTATTCAGAAACTTGACAGATAGTTCAAAGAAAAGTAATGTTATATACCATACTAAAGGGTCATTCCATAGTAAACGTTACCAAAGCCTCAGAAAAAAATATTGGCGTAAGAAGTCAAATACCACATATTTTCATAGAAAACATTCCTATCCTTCTAGTCTAGATATTTTTTTAAATTAATTCTCAATATTTTTCATATTATACTTACTTGAAAGTAACGAGAGAAAGATCTAGCCATAAAGGCAATTTATATGCCAATATTTGGCAACCAACAAAATAGGGAAAGAAGCTGTCAACAGTCACTTGGTTTCCGTTATAACTGAGCTTTACTTATTGCAGTTATTTGACTCTCGCTAAAATTATAAAAAAGTTTGTATTTACTATTTTAAGAAGAGTTTTCCAAACGATGGTATCGATGTAACACCCGAAACGAAAAAGAGTTAATTAGTTGTTTAATTTTTCGGCTGATTATCTTTAAACTAACACGTTTTGCAAAAGTAAGGTTCTGTGGTTGATCTCTAATAGAATATCTAACAATGATTGCGAAAGCATGCGTTTTAATTGTATTGTGTAACACCCGAAACGTTTCGGGTGTTACATTATTTGAGGAAGAAGCTTATACTGCTTTACGTACTTACTTTTCTTCGTATCTTATTATTAATGCTCGGGTGCGTTAATACGGTGTTAGTATTTCCTTTAGGTTTATGATCATGCCACCAACAACTAAAAAGCGGTTAGCTATGCTTAGAGAAACCAGGAAGAAAGATTCTGAGCAGCTTCTTTAGCAACTCATGAAAGCTCGTACTTTCACGATCTACTAAACAAGCAGCATAAAGAGTTGCAGCCACCGGACCTCCCACCGAATCAGGGACTAGTGCTGCCAGTAACACCTGAAGCAGTTGATAATGCTCTTCGTCGCATGAAAAATCGGAAAGCTGTCGGAGCCGATGTAGTACCATTCAACGCCTGGAAAGCGATGGGCTCTCGTGGTGTGGGCATATTAACTGGCCTTTGCAATTCCATACCCCTCACTGGCGAGATGCCTCGTCAGTGGAGACTGAGTGTTACCACTCCAGTCTAAAAAGGCAGGGAGGGGATCAGTGCAAGACTACGGCAGCTACCGCAGTATAAAGGCCTTCCCCACACCCTGAAGCTTTTAGAGCGGATAGTTGACTCTCGGATCCATCAGGACTGTACAGTCTCGGATGGCCAATATAGTTTCCGCCCTGGCCACTGGACCATGGACCCCGTTTTTGGCCTAAGGATCCTTATGGAGAAGTACAGGTCGAAGAATAGGCCTCTACATTTCCTATTTTTGGACATGGAGAAGGCTTTCCAATGCGTTGCTCGAGTGATGATCTGGTGGGCACTGTGGTCCAAAGGAGTACCAGAGGCCTATGTTGACATCATCCGAGACATGTACTGCGACTCCGATTGCCATGGTTCGGACCGCTGCGGGAAACACCAAACGCTTTCTCATCACTGTAAAGTACTCCAGTACTCCAGAGACCCGTCCTTAGCCCGTTCCGATGAGACAGAATCAGGAGCCCCCATGAGCAGCCCCCGTGGCTGCCCATGTATGCTGACGATATCGCGCTAGTAGTCGCGGACAGGGGACGACTAGAGAGGCGCGTGAAGACATAAAAGGGTACGCTTGAGAACGATGGTCTGAAGCTCAATGTGGTGAATACTTGGCCTGCAATACAGCAGATCTCACATCCGTCTGCATAGGCGAAGACACGGTCGAGCACACGGACCAGTTTAAGTACTTGGGATCTGTACTCCACGCGTCTGGTGACATCGTCTGCGACGTCAATTGACGTTGCTGCAGCGTAGACCAAATCGTTGATCTTTTCATTATTAAATATTAATCTGTATTCGTTTTCATAATAATTCTATAATTGTTGGTAAGTTGTTGTTATGATTTTAAAAGAGAGCGTAAAATTTCATTAATATAGCCCATACTTTCGGATATATGTATTGTAATTTCGTACTCGTAACACCCGAAACGAAGCATCAAGCATTTTATTAATTGAAATTAATGGGAATTTGATTACTAACTTTTTGTTCCGTGTTTAGGTGGGCTACTTGATCTAGTTTGACTTGTTATAAATTAATCTAGATATTACTAGGTAAATTCGCTGAATTATGCATGTTAAGGCAGATGGTCAGAATGTAGAGGCCATTTCGTGTAACACCCGAAACAGCTACTTATTCGTAATTTTCTCTTTAATGCTCAAATATTTTAAACATACGAATTTAGGAAAACAAAATATCACCTAATGGGTAGGTGATCCAATAGTTATAATAGTCTAGTTGCTTATACTATTGCTAATAAAACATGTTTTATGAGTTCAAACGTAACACCCGAAACGATGGAATGACCCTAAAACTATATGCGCGTGCGCAGCCCACGCAACGCCGAGTGATACACTGCAAACGACGATCGACTGCGTAGAACGTATCGTTATAAATTGATGTAAAAGTATTACCAATAATAATATTGCAAGCTGACTCCATATGCTTACAGTTTTATACCTAAATAAGAACCTAGTTTTTTTAATCCTAAACAATTACCTTTATGTACGTCTCCAAATTGTCCTTCGCCAATAATGCCGGTCAGTTCTATTTGATTTCGTACTAACTCGTAATCTCGAACTGGAACAAGAAGTGCAAGTAAGTAAACAAATAGTAGACAACTTGTAACCCTATATTTTTATTTTCTTTACTTGATCGTAGGAGATAACTCATAGAAACAAAGAGAGAGTGACATAAGGAAAGACAGAGAGGAAAGATGTTGTTTTATAGAAAGGTTCTTTTTCAAGGTTTCCGTTTAACATCAGGCATGTGATATCATATTGACAATACTGTCAAGCCGAGGCCCGAGAGAGATTTTTTATTTAAAAACATTTGGGAGAGAGAGATGACAGACACCATTTTTATAGGCTACTAGCTTCTGTCCGCGACTTCGTCCGCGTCAAATTTCTTGCTCCCCTGACCTACACCGTCGCATCGAAATACCTGCCGTGCGAGGTCTTCGTATTCGTGAGTTTTTCTCTCCACGTAATTTTTATTTTTAAGAAACGTACAAAAAAACCTGCCGAATTGGGCGAGCCCTTCTTGAGTTTTGCGCTTAGCAACATTCATTGTTATTTATATAGATAGATGATATGATTCTAGGAGTAGGTCTATAAACAATGCTTTATGAATGTCAAGAAATACATCTATAATGTCTTACCAGCTGGCGTTGAGTAGTCAGCATCATCATCGACGATCTCCGCATAGTCTTCTGACAACAAGGTGGCCGTATTCGCCTCCCACGAACTGGTCTTGCCTTCCGAAGAACTACTGCTCATCTCCGCTGTCAAAGTTAATGTAGGTTATAGAAAAAGACACATAATGCATATATATTTTTCAGTGGAAATATACATTGCTTATATAAGTAAATAAAGATTAAGATAATAAGACTAAGTCAGCATTATTTTATTTGTGGTCGGCGCAACATGTCTTTTTCTTCCACACTTCTCTAATAGTCCATCCATCGTTTCTTTGGTCTCTCTCTACTCTTATAGCCATCGACATTCATACTCAAAACTTTCCTCACGACATTTTCGTCATTCCTCCATTTCACGTGACCATACCATGACAACCGATTTCCATACAACGTTTCAGTTACGGGTGCCACTTTCAGACTTCCTCTTATGTACTTATTTCTTATTCTGCCCATTCGTGTAACTCACACATCCCTCTAAACATCCTCATCTCAGCTGCATGTCTTTCATTCATCCCTTTTGTGGCCCAACATTACAAATTTTGTGGCCATACTAGACATCAGGTCTAACCATGGTTTTATATAATCTTCCCCATAAATAGATAGTAAAAGTGTGATTAATTTTACTTGACATTCTGATTCTATTTTAGAATAAAAAGAATTTTCTAGTTGATTGACTACACGACAAAAAGCTATTTCGTATTTTGAGATTCGTAGGTTACTTACTTTTACACTGACAATTGAGTTGTTTCCAAACGGTAGCTTGCAAGAAATTTTAAATATGTTAAACAGAGACCTATTAACGATAGTAATATCTATTATTTTTACTACTTATACTATAAAAAATGTACTTGAAATTGAATAAAACTGGTATGCTTACTCGTTCTATTCCATAAAGACGTTTGTGACTCCGTGACCAGCCTACAGTATCCATCAACTAAATCTGCTAAACTTTCTGCAGCCTGCAATAGTAAAATAATAATAAATGAATTGATTTTTATTTATGTATAAATAAAATCGAAATAGGAATAAATCCACGATGAAGTTAAAGTTGGCGCGATTGGTCGGTGGTTGTGAGCATCTTTGCATACCAAGAACGTGTCTTAGAAAGTACGTTAAGCCGATGGTCCCGGTTGTCATTCGTGCATCTTTAATAGTCGTTACGGGTCGTCAGAAGCCCGAAAGTCTGACAACCAATCTTACCGAGGGGTATAAGTTACTAGGTAATACGATACCTTGGTAAGACTGGCTAACTGGATTGTGGACCAGTGGTTCCCTGTAAAATACTGGTATTGAGCTACATCCAGTCAGACTGGAAGCCGACGCCAACATAGTTGGGAAAAGCCAAGCAGATGGGATTCCACGACAAGTCAATTTTTCCTCTTGAAAGGATAGCAAGAAGCATTATACGCATTTACATTGTATATCTGTCTATCACACGCATTATCTGTGACAGTAACATAAAGCGTACTCATCACACATTAAGTTTTAATGTCGGACATGATCGGACAAAAAAATGGAACAGTACTGAGAATTATAACAGAATAGTTCTGCTCACCTCAACACTGCTGCACGTAATGGTAAGCGTTTCAGTCGTTCCCTTCACTCGTAGTTGTAGGGCTGCCTTACCGCAGGAGCCGCTCTGAAATTATTGAAGTTAACGTGAATATCTGTACGATTGACTAGCAGATCTTGGTATGTATTCTTCTTTGAAAATCAACATTATATAACAAAAAATGAGAAATCAAAAAAATGTGGCTATATTCATATTTCTTTTGAAGTACCTATTTAAAGACCAAATCTTAAAGATCATTGCAAACTAAAGCAGAGTGGATCACATTGAAAAATAAACCGTATTTTCAGGATCATAAAGCGTTTTCAGATGCAAAAATAACAAAGCAAGAATCGTGCCACTCTCTGATGTCTGCGGCGTTTTTGTTCAACTTTGTACTTTATGACACAAATAATAAAGTGCACTTTTGAATAACAACAGTAAAACTTTTATGAAGCGTAGTGTATTCGTTTATTACCTGTGTTTGTGACTGTTGCGTGCAGTTGGACTTGAGCGTCTGCACGGCGACGATGTCACAGAACGACGCGATCTTCGTGTACGTAGGGGGCTCGCCCGCCTTGTGCGATACGTACGATATATCTGGAAGGAAAAAAACGAAGTTAACCTCTAAGTCCCTGAGATACCACATTTGGTATAGACATAATGGTTTTTTAGTTGTGTCTGTAATTACGGTAATTGACTGGTTAAATAATCTCAATACAAGTAAAATATAGTCATCTTCCTAGCCTTATCCCAACTATGTGAGGTCGGTTCCAGCCTAACCGGATGCAGCTGAATGCGAGGTCTTCATATTCGTGACTTTCTTTACTTTTTTCTCGGCTCCTAAAGGTCCTAGCGTGATGTTATATCGCCTTGTAGGTCTATAGCCTTCCTCGGTAAATGGGCTATCAAACACTAAAAGATTTTTTTTAATTCGAACCAATAGTTCCTGTTTTCGATCACGCGTTCAATCAAACAAACAAACAATCAAAAAAATTCTAGAGCTTTATAATATTAGTAGACGAGTTTTGGAAATCTGGTAGAAATGTAGCAGCGGGAGTCCATAGAAACTAGAAAAATTGTGAAAGTGGTCTACGAGAAAAATAAAAGTTTGAGAACCTCTGGTATAAATGATACCGATGCGAAAGAACGTTTTACCATAATTTTAATGATACTAACGTTGAAAAAGAAAGAAAAAGAAAAGAAAGAAAAAAAGAATAAAGACAAAAAAAAAGAATACAGAAATAAAGAATTGTATTGTATTGTTGTCTATAGCTTACCTATAAAGGGTCCAATGGCGAGCTCCACAGGAATGGCCCAGCCAGTTCCAAGCGCGCCCGTGAACGTCTCCCGGTCGTAACCGTAGTGAGTGTGCATCGTGTCCAGGTACTTTAGCATGCAATCTGTATCGCTTATGTTTGCCACCTGGAATTAATAAAGAACAATAATGTTACAGCGGTCTAATACCTATTACCTAAGTGAACACAGGATATTTTGAAAATAATTAACTAGGTCCCACAGGATATTTGACGAGGTAAAAGTCAAAAACCACCACACCACAATGGATTTAAAATAATAGTGAAAGAATACGCGGAAGTCCCAAAAAGAGATGGGATGTGCCGGACTCCATCTTAAAGGATTGGTCAACAAGCACAGTAGACCGGGAAAAGCGGTTTTTGCCCGGCAGTCAGACAACACAGGCTTATAAAGAGAAAAGTCCAACTTTCATACACCTAAAAGAGCATTGTCCAAATACATACTGACCGAATGTAGATTTTTTCGTCACCTCATTTACCAAAATACCTTCCTTACTAACTTCGGAAAACCCTAAGATTATGACTATAAGTCACCCTGTGAGGAGGCACAGTATGGAAACTAATCGTGTTATGCTAACTTTTCATTATCTTTTGTAAGTACATACATGTTAGTTAAACCCCGGGAAGTGATAATTGTTTTTCTCAGGTAATTTGTTGCCTTCTATCCATAAATTTTAGTGCCCTTGGCTATTTCCAAATTACTAGATTCCTATCCTATTCCTATTTCTATTCTTGTGTAAGATTGCTATCTTTCCTTCTTTTTATATGGCACTAGCTTTTGCCCGCGGCTCCGCTCGCGTTAACCCTTTCCTAACTGACGGTACTAATTTGTACCGGGTGATTCCCCGTTAATTATTTCGACAATACGATCGCGCATTACGTATTGGACACTGACGTTCCTTTCGAATACCACTACCCTAGCCAATCACAGTGATTTATTTTAATTTTGCCTATATACCGCCCGCAAGTGACACTTTCAAGTAGCGACCGCCCGCAAGTGACCGTTTCGGATTTGAGAACTGCGGATTGCTTTTGTTTTAGAAAACATTTAAAAATAGAATGGACGGGGTAAGTGTTATTTGTTTTATATTATTATTTTCAACACACTTGCTCGTAAAGTGAGCCTTATTATATCGTTCTTAGGGCCATAAACCGAACTATAACATACACGTGCATAATAATATTACACACTAGTGCATAATAGAATGATCCCTACAAAGTTAAGTTAGTACCTAACTGCAAATTATATGCGAGTAAACAGAGCATTTTCAATTTAACCGGGTAATACAGTTTTTTTTTTTTTTTGTAACAACAAAGAGGTTTTATGCCACCGAAAATCTATTTACATTTTTGAAATAAATAAATGTGTCCCTAATTAAGACGAAAAAACATTTATTATTATCAAATTATTTATAATTCACAATAATTTCTTATAAAATATTTGCATTTTATCACAAAAATTATCATTTTGAAGTAGGCTGTATGGCTGTAATCAATCAACTTACATTTGGCGCGTGCAAAAAAAAAAAATTGCGCGCCATTTCCCAATTTTCCCCTAATTTTCATATTTTGTTTGTATCGCATTTGTTGCTGTGTGGTAAATAATTATAAAAATGTCAGGTTTTAGTACAGAAGATGAACAATTGATTGATTTAACCCCGCCAGAAATACTAAATGCAGCACAAAATGCAAACGAAAGCCTGCAAAATCTAGAGAAAAGTATTTAGCTGCTTACGATAGTTTCCTGCAATGGAAGAGCAACAAAAAAACCCAGTCATTTTCTGAAAATGTGTTTTTGGCGTATTTCTCTGAACTCGCCAATACATACAAACCTAGCTCCCTGTGGTGCATCTATTCCATGTTAAGAAGCATGGTTAAGCTCAAACATGGTGTTGATATCAAAACGTACTGTAACCTGATGGCATTTTTGAAGAGACGCTCGGATGGATATATTGGTCGGAAATCTAAAGTTTTGTCACCAGCCGACGTTGAAAAGTTTTTGAATGAGGCTCCGGATAGTCAGTATCTAGCAACAAAGGTACGTTTCATATTTTTAATCGAAACGAATCTACAATATACAACTTTAGCATAATTTCTTAGAACTAATTAATTGATTTCTTTGCAGGTTGCCTTAATATTCGGTGTTACTGGTGCTTGTAGACGACAAGAGCTGTACAATATTACAACAAAAGATGTAGAAATCCACGGAGATATGCTTCTTGTCAAAATTACCCAGACTAAAACCAAGATTCCACGATCTTTTACAATCCAAGGAACGTTTCGTGAAATAGTGAAAAAATACCAAGATCTCCGTTCAACAAAAACAAAGAATGACCGCTTTTTCCAAAACTTTCAGAAAGGAAAATGTACTGCACAAACAATCGGTATTAACAAATTTGGTAATATGCCAAGAGAAATAGCGAAGTATTTAGGTTTGCCTGAGGCCGATTTTTACACTGGACACAGTTTTAGAAGAACGTCGGCTACAATGTTGGCTGATTCGGGGGCTGATATACTAACTTTGAAGCGACATGGTGGATGGCGTTCTGACGCAATCGCTGAATCGTACATAGAAGACTCAATTCATAACAAAGCAAAAATCAATGACAAAATAACGCAAGCCATTAATTTGGAGCCAAAGGCAAAAAAGTTTTGCCCCGAACCACAACCATGTACATCTACTAGCGTGAGTTATTTGGTGCCCTCTCCTTCCAGTAATTTGTATGATTTACCTTTGTCGCCGACATTTACACAAGAAGTAAATGAAGGTACTAAAGAAGTGGCAAGTACCAATGTAACACAAACTGTGAAATTGCCATCAAAAACAATCCAATATCGTTTTGAAAATTGTACATTCACCAATTGTTTTAATAATTAAACGATTTATGCAATACATATTTGTTTTTTCCTCGCAAGTGTGTTGAAAAACGTCGTATGATACACGTGTGTATTGATGATTACCGTCCTCGGCTCTCTTAAGACCCTCACCTGACGGCTCGGGTCTCAATGGCGCCTCAGCGGTAATCACCAACATTACACACTTGTACCATAATCTTGTACCATAAGGTACTATTAAGATTGTAGTTTTAACTATACAATTAATATGGTTTTAGATTATTATTTTAAATTTTAGTGCTAAAATAACGATAAAAATGTACAAGGATTTATGAGTACTGTCAGTGGTTTTGATTGATTTTTTCGTTAATAAAAATCTTAAAAAAATTATGGGATTTATTTTTACCTTCCTTATTAATATTATAAAGTTAAATTGGGAAATATCTTTCAAAATCTCTAATCCGGTAGGAAAGGGTTAAATTCGGAGTAACACGGTTCCCCTTTCCTGATTTAGAACACAGAAGAGAACTCGGAACAGAATGTTATTTTAATACGCTACTGTAGTCGATATTATATGTCTTTCCATGTGGGGATAGAATGTAAAGATTCTGGGCATTGGACACACGCGAACATGCTACATACAATTGTCCATGGGAAAGGCACGGCTTTTCTAAGTTCACCCCAGCCACCTAAAAAGGAAAAAAAAGTGCCTATGTCACTCTCCATCCCTTCAACTATATCCACTTAAAAAATCACATCAATTCGTCGCTCCGTTTTGCAGTGAAAGACGGACAAATAGACACACACACTTTTTTCCCAATTATAATACTACTAGTATCATAGACTTAAATGATATAATGTTACCTTTTTGAACTGCTGCTGTATCGCCTTCTTGAGCACCTTGGGTTTGATGGCGTCCAGCACGGACTTGGGCAGGAACTTGTGCAGGCCGAACTCCTTCTCCAGGTACTCTATGTTCGACTTCTTGTCCAGAGATATTTGCATATCCTTACAGAAGTATCTGGAATTTTACGAGATAAAAATATATTAGAAACATTACTTCAGTTTATTATTCTTTGGCTAAAATAGTGATGAATGTTGATTAATGGAGAGAGAGAGAGAGAGAAAGTTTAAAAAAGATGACTGGATTGTGTGAGAAATGATATGGGAAAATGAAAGAAGAAAATGTGTTGCGCCGACCCCAAGTAACTTGTGACAAGGGCAGGAAGATGAGATATTTAATACTCTTTAATGAAAAAAAAATGGTCATCATGAACAGTAAGATTAATTGTAAGTATTGTAACTCTAAGAGTAAGTTACTAGGCATAAGAAAAAGAGGGTACACTCATCATCTTAATATATAAATTACGCGTCACGTTGTTTGTCCGGGATGGACTCCTAAACTACTTAACCGATTTTAATAAAATTTGCACACCTTGTGCAGTTTGATTCAACTTAAAAGATAGGTAGATAGTTTTTATCTCAATTACTGATCTCAATATTTGCAAATTAAATGTTTTTATAGGTCAATGTGTGTGGTCTTTGGTTACATAGTTCTATGAATCCTACTATATAATATTATAAATGCGAAATTTTGTATGTATGGATGTGTGGATGTTTGTTACTCTTTCACGCAAAAACTACTGAACGGATTTGAATGAAATTTGGAATACAGTTAGTTTATAACCTGGATTAACACATAGGCTACTTTTTATCCCGGTAGTACGTTCCCGCGGGATATTTTCCGAGCGCCACGCGGGCGAAGCCGCTGGCAAAAGCTAGTTCCTAATAGATGACGTGGGTTTCAATTTCTAGATAATCTTTTTTACATGCTTAGATCTTTTAAACTACGCAAAGGATTTAACACGGTTTTCACCAATAGACAGGATGAATTAAGAGGGAGGTTTGTAAATATAATACGCGGGCGAAGTCGCTGAAAAAAACTAGTAATAATAAAGATCATACAAGGGTCGGTATATTGGTTTACAATAAGTGCCATACACAAGCGGCACATTGCCAACGACAGAGGCAACGGCAGTCGTCGCCAGTGTGCCCTTCATGTATATCAGCTCTAAAGCTACATATATCTATTACTTACTTAATTTCTAAACAACATATTTGTATCGCCAAATCCTGGTCTACCATAGGATGATTGGCGTTGAGGTAGTCGTGTCGCACCTGGAAAATAAAACAAATTAATCTAGCAAGTTTCTTCAAAGTTTCTATTTTTCTAATAACGTACTCTAGTTAATTATGTTTTCGTATGGACGTGTTTTTGTGAAAAACAACATACATATTTTTCTTTCTTTTCAAAGTTTTCACAGTTTCTGAATCAACCTACTGATATGTTTTCAGAAAGGATTGGCACTCTTTAACTTTGCGGGTATTTGCACACCATACTTAACAAAAAATGTAGGCTAAGCCTGATGCAGAAATTCCTACCTGGTCGTAATAATAATGGAAGGTGACTCGGTCGCCGTCGCACAGGTCGCGCAGGTTGGCCGGCAGGTAGCGCACGCGCAGCTCCAGCCGCCACTCGCTCGCCGGCCATTTTGTGATCAGCTCGGACACCGGAGTATCTTGGTGGATCCAGCGGATCTGACGAGAATAGAATACTCTTTATTATATACACTATCTATACTAATATTATAAAGAGGAAACCTTTGTATTTTTGTATGTTTGTATTGAATAGGCTCAAAAACTACTGGACCGATTTCAATTTTTTTTTACCATTACTTAGAAGGATTCTTCCGAATCCGTATAGGCTATATTTTATCCCGGAAAATAGATAGGATTTTTCGTGGTAGTGAAAATTGTGGAGTAAGGCGTCGAAAAAACTGCCGTACGTTAACGATTCTCGCGAACGCTGCCTAAATGGTTAGAGATGTATGGTTGACTTAAGTTGTAGAACTCAATAATGCCTACAAAAAAGTCCGCGATAGTATAAACAAAACATTTATATTTTAGCCATTATAACCACTTTTCCATAGAATAAAAGTAATTAAAATTATTAGCCTATGTTTATTGATCATATTATCGTCAAATACTAATCCTTATCCAAATAAACTATGTATTGAGCAAGATTGTTTCAATAGCTATAAATTACTTTTTATTTTATTCCAATCGGACAATCCATTCAAAAGATATTACGAATTTAAAATTGTAATTGGTATTAAAATGAATGATGGTGTCGCACGACTCGCACGTCGAAACCGCAGGGGAGGGGGGTGCACATCTATGAAGCAGGTTGCCGCGCGGCTCACTCGCGCGGTCGTCTCAGAGAGTTTAAAAAATAAATGTCCACCCGTGCGAAGCCGGGGCGGGTCGCTAGTATAGGATAAAATTTTAATCAACGCGCAAACTGTAACCATGAATTCAGCATATGATTGTAGACCCCATAGTGTAGAATTATTTCGTCGGTTATAAAAAAAATGCTTTCTATACATTTTGTCTGCTTAAGTATTTCATTTTTCTACGAAACAGATTTTTTTTTTAGGAATTCAATGCTAAGGTTGCGCAGTGAATAAAAAAAGTCAGGTATAAATTACTTACTGATATTAAATGTATTAATTTTACATAGTGCGACACAAGAGGCAGTCTTATCGGTAAAAACGATATCTAAAGCCAACATTTGGGTTGAAGAGGTTAGTTATTAAAGACTAGTGCTCCGGCGAGCCTTCTTCTGAGTGAAATTTTAGCATGTACTGACAGCGCTTAAAAAGATGACTTGTCCTAAAACCATGAATCACATACCTTGCCAGTAGTTAGCCTCTTGGCCCGCAGCGCGAAGCAGGACGTGTAGACCCGGTCGCCAGCCGCCAGCCTGGCCGCCAGCAGCCGGAGTACAGACCGCACATCTTCGTCTGATGATGCTCGCACCACGTTGAAGCCACCGTTGGGGAGGTGGACTTTCAATGTGGACTGGTCGCCTGCGCTGCCACCTGGGAAAGATAAAAGGAAACGTTAAAGAGGTCGGCCGAGATCATCCTCTGCGTAGCTGTTACTGTTTCTTGAGATCGGCTTCCAGGGTGCTTACTCTCGAATATAATTCCAATAGATCGACATTGGAATTGTCAGTCAAACTTCAGGGATTGGCTGGATTCACTGAGTCTAGCCAATCCCTGACGTTTAACTCAACCAACTGACGTTTGACTAATGTCGATCTATTGGAATTATATTCGAGAGTAAGCACCCAGGTCTGACAAAATGCAGCTGGATACCAGCGCTGCGACATTCTTTTTTAAATGTTTCAGCATCATGTTGTGATAGGAGCTTCTAAGCGTAATAATCTAACTAATCGTACTTTATCCAAAACTAACAGCTTAGTCCAGTACAAAGATGTCGGAATAAAGTTCGTAATTCAAAAAATGGCGATTGATGGTTTAGAAGTTGTTTCCACAGACTCGTAGGCATCATTACAGCCTATTGACAATTCTTTATTCCGAGCCTCTGATTGGTCGACGCGACTCCTATGGGCCCAGACGTTTATGGCAGACACTTTCTCAGCAGTTAACTTATTCTTGTCACGTACCTATGATTTATGTATGGAGAGATATTTTACTGAGAATCGATGATAAATCAAGTTTAAAATGAAAGTTGGAAATCTTTTATTTTATGCGACGTGAGTATTGGGATAAAAGTTATATTGATACGGTAGCTTCTTTTCTTTCCTTGAGGTGAAAATGCTGTCTGCCGTCATAGTGAGCATTTAGAAATAGACATCCTCTTTTTTAACCGACTTCAAAAAAAGGATGAGGTTATCAATTCGACTGTATTTTTTTTTTATGTTTGTTACCTCATAACTTTTGACTGGGTGAACCGATTTTGATGATTCTTTTTTTATTTGAAAGCTGGTGCTTTTCTTGGAAATGTAACTTAGTTCACATCCGCATGGACGTAAAATATAATAAGTTCGCTTCAAAATGGTTGATTTGAATGGTGCTAATCCATACGTCATGTTCGTGAACGGGCGCCATCAGTAGGGACAGGTGATCTCTTAGCTGCCACGGCTTATTTTAATCTCTGAATTGTTATTTTATTTCTGTTTTAATTACGGACGCTTTAAATTTACACATCTTTTTAACCCCCGACGCAAAAAGAGGGGTGTTATAAGTTTGACGTGTCTGTCTGTCTGTCTGTGTGTCTGTCTGTCTGTGGCATCATAGCTCCCGAACGGATGATGCGATTTCAATAAAAAAAATATATATTAAAGGTGACTTATCTGCGAGTGTTCTTAGACATGTTTGATGAAAATCGGTTGAGCCGTTTAAAAGTTGTGGGGGGGAAAGTGGGGAAGAGTAACCGAATGTCAACAAATATACTCGAGTGGGGTCTCAAATGAAAGCGCACTGAAAGAGAATATTGATGAATTAATCAAAAGTGTTCTTAGCTTCGTTTGATTCTACATTATATTAAGTATATACCTATAAAAAGTCCAAAATAAAAAATTAAATTTAAAATTTAAAAAACCCCCGACACAAAAACCTAATTTCCCTTTAAAAAGTAAAAAATAATAAAAAATAACTCAATCTTAAAGTACCTACCTAAGAATGTATTAATAATTCAAAAAAAAAAAACGTCGCGTTGGGGGACCGCTCCGCGAGTGCAGACGTCGTTGACTGCTTAGTTAGGTAATAAGACTATTGGTAATTAAATTGTTAGGTTTGAAGCGGTCCCCCAACGAGGCGTATTTTTTTTTGAATTATTAATACATTCTTAGGTACTTTAAGATTGAGTTATTTTTTATTATTTTTTACTTTTTAAAGGGAAATTAGGTTTTTGTGTCGGGGGTTTTTTAAATTTTAATTTTTTTTTTTTTTTACATTGTTCTCACATTGATAATTGCAACAAAAATGATAGAACCAAATTTTTGTAACAATATTTTGATTGAAAAGAGTGTCCATAGAGTTTCTTGCCCGTTCTTCTCCATAGGTACCTACTTCGCTTTGGAACAGCTTCATCTTTCTGACTCGCCGCCACTTGACAATTCAATGCTTTTTTTTGGATGAGAAATCATCAAATTACGCCTCCTGCTCTTGGGTGGAGCGAGAGGGCGTGTCAGACTTTTACTGACTAAAACCCAGCCGTGTTCCTTCAGTTACCCATGTGCCAGGGTCACGGTATCTTTTCGAACAATCTCGCGCCCCTGGCAGAACCCCTGGATTCAATGCCTATAATTGGTTTATTTAAAATATAAAAAAAGCGAAAGGTGACTCATTCACATGCATTTACTCACTGATTAATCACGAAATTTCAAAAACTACTGGATCTACGAAGATGACATTTACGGCACAGAGGTACATTATGAGTGGGAGTCGTCAGCTAAGATTTTAGGAAACTTCCCCCGAAAAGGGGTGACATAGGGGGTGAAAGTTAGTATACAACAGTATGCAAAATTGTATTCCTCGGGCCATAATATATTTTTATCGCGGTAGTAACTTGCTGAGGGATAGTTTTCAACGTCCACGCGGGCGAAGCCGCGAGCATACGCTAGCTAATAAATGCTTTGAGTTTGAATTTGATAAAACCGATCACATTTTGCATTAATCCACTCTCTATAGCATTCATCCATCGCTTGTGTAGGCGTAGAGTACCGAACTCTGAAATTCACCACACCAAAGTCTGTTTACTGTCATCTGATGCTCGCAAACAGATCAATTTCATAAAAACTGCGCCTACACCCAAACTAAATGGACGTCACCTAAGTAATGGGGTTAATAAAAGGCACAGTAAATTAAAACCACTGCGAGGCGTGTCGTTACGGGCGTGGGGACCAACCCCTGTGGTTATTGTGTACTGAAATATTGGTGGTAATGGTTATTGTTTAGTGTGAAGGTTATATGTCAGATGTTCAATTTACTACTTGAGTGTTTTCATTAGGTAATTGCTTTCCCAGTCCATAACGTTTCTACAGAATATATCTGCTTATTAAAAATCTTCAGGCCGTATGATGCCGGACGTCAAGAATAGCACCATCCCATTTCTTCCCGTGGGTGTCGTAAGAAGCGACTAAGGGACTTACTAGAAAATGGGCAGCAGCGTTCTCTATACATTTTACCACCATACTGCGATCGCCGACCCGCCTGCCCAGCGTGGCGACTATGGCCAAGTTCCCCCAAATTGGGAGTGGCCTATAGGATTTTCAATCGGCAAAAATGACAAACTTTCATCCCCAATTCAACACTTTTAGAGGGTGAAGTGCCCGTTCACTTGCACCTCGTGTGACATAGAAAACGCCGCAATTAATGTGGCCACCTAATGGCCTCGAAACTGTTTAAAAAAAGACTGTTGCCCATTCTCTAATAAGTCCCTTAGAAATGGGATGCTACTTTTCTTGGGTGTGTAATGTTTGGTATAATAACAAATGCTCTAATTTCACTTGAACTACCGTGTGTTTCCGTGTGTTGTCATTACGTCCGACAACACACGGAACAACAATATTTTTTTACACAAACAAAAATTCTTATGACCTTTAACAAAAACCTACTCAAACAGCGTAAAACCACGTTACTTTAACAATCCTTCTTATAAAACAGAGTTTCCGTCGTAAACTGTGGTAACTACTAAAAACTTTTTCACACAGGACACGTTACACGACTGTGCCTTAATTAAAAGTTTGCACACAGGTAATACGATATAATGCTCGTTCTCATTAAAAAAAGGACAAACGCCTCCCCGACGTTTAAGCTGTAATATATTGGTGGAGGAACCGGGGAGAAGAGGTGGAATGGGAGAAAAATGGGCGTGCGTGTAATCGGATTTCTGGAAACAAAGACATTTCTTCTTTTTTTTGTAAAAGGCTTGTGACGGTGCAAAGTTTGAATGGTATTGTTTCCTGTTATTTTGATAGTGTGTGATGTATTGTTTTAAGAGGATGTTAAGGTGGAAATTGGATTTAGTGTCTTCGGTTTTCAAAAATAAAAGCTACTTTTGAATGGTGTATACTGATATCTGCGGCTTAGGTATTAAAAATATTGAGCTGATGCTTTTTGGTTTTTGGTTAAAATAAAAGCAATATTTGTCAGAATCATAACCTGCACCCTAATTGTTAATAATGTAATGAATGTTGTCGAACTGACAAAATTAGACTCATTGCTACAAAGTCAAAGCATTTATTTCAAATGGGCAAATAAAAGGCACGTTTGAAAGTTTACATTAAAATAGAATTGATTTTAGTCGCTCCATCCAACAGATACAGTTTCGTATGGAGAAGAATGCGCAAGAGACTCTAACGTTACTCTTCCAAAATGTTTTAAGATATATGTCATACATTAATCTTATCTTATATCTTTAAACGAGCAATTCTTGTATATATACGTATATATATATAATCTGAATCTTGGAAACGGCTCCAACGATTTTCATGAAATTTAGTATACAGGGGGTTTCAGGGGCGATAAATCGATCTAGCTAGGATCCATTTTTATAAAATGTCGTTTTGTTCGTGTTTTCAATGACCAACTTTATCGATAATCAACTTGAACATAAACTTATTATTTTAAACACGATTTACCAAAAAATACCGAGCAAAGCTCGGTCATCCAGATATTAATATACTTATATGTGAAAAATATGCACCTAGAATAAAATTAGCATACAACAATAGCTCCGTGTGGTGCCGCAAGTAAAGAATAGCATCATCCCATTTCTTCCCGTGGGTGTCGCAAAATGCGACTAACGGACTTACAAGAGTATGGGCAACAGCGTTCTCTAATTATTTTACCACCATACTGCGATCCCCAAACCCACCTGCCAAGCATGGCGATTATGGCAAAGCCCCCCATATTGGCGGAGGCTTATTGCCCAATAGTGGTCGTCTTACGGCTGAAATGATGATGATAATGAATCTATACTAACATTATGAAGCTGAAGAGTTTGTTTGTTTGAACGCGCTAATCTCAGGAACTACTGGTCCGAATTGAAAAATTATTTTTGTGTTGGGTAGCTTATTTATTGAGGAAGGCTATACGCTATGTAACATCACGCTACGATCAAAAGGAGCGGAGCAGCAATAAAAAATGGTCGAAAACTGGCAGGCAATTCGATGCGATGGGAAGGGCCAGGGGAGCAAAAATTTAACGCGGACGAAGTCGCGGGCAGAAGCTAGTAGGTAAAATAATTATAAATGGAAGCAGTGAATGTTGTTTAACTAGACAACCAATTCAACCTGAGATTATCTGACTCATCAATGATTGCTTTATAAAAAGTAGTAGTTTATCTTACCATGTGCTGGTGTCGATGACTGGTGCCTCTTGGGCGAGCCGCCCGGTGGAGCGGGCTGCATGGCGCGTGCTAGCGGACCGTCGCCGCATCTACCGCCACCTTCGGGCTCATGGCTGTAACAATACAGAAATAATACGTTAGAAAGATACTGTCAACACATAAGACGATTAGGAGAGCAGAACAATTATATTTTAACACACATAATATAATATCAACCTTTGTTTCTCCGAAGGGTTGAACGGAGTTTTACGCACCGCTCCATATCAAGCTATGAATGTCCAGTATAAACTGATCTCACATTGTATGGGATTTCCGTATAATGAGAGGTCAGCTTAAACTGAAAATGTATAGTTTGATCTGTACCCGTGTGTACCTATAGCACACCTACATTTCGCAAGTTATGGTTAAGTCCCATGTATTAGGAAGCGAGCCTATTACCATCAACCGGGTACAAATCCAGACTCCGGGCTGCTACTGAGAAATTCCAGATAGGTAAGCTCAATTACACTTTGCGCGACCTACGAATCGCACTCAAGACCTCATAACGCTTGCGACCACTAGACCATAGTCAAAATAGTAATAATCCAAGTATTATTGTCTAACATTATACTGTCATGGATTTCCGCAAAATAACGTCTGAGAGCAGTGGTGGAGCAGTAGTAGCGGCTCCGACTTACACACTGTAGATCGTGGATTCGAACCCAGGCAGCAGCTTTACTTTGTGAAAATAATTTCATCACCACTGCTCTCAAAACGGTGAACGAAAACATCGTTAGGAAACTGGCATGTCCTAGAACAAAAAATTCTAAGACATGTGACATCTACCAACTCGCACTGGGCCCGCGTGGTGGATTACGGCCCACTGCCTCTCAACGAGAGGGGGCCTATGTCCCAGCAGTCGGAACAATATGAGCTGATTATGATGAACGCCTGATTTTATCACTTATTTTACATATAGGCTTCATAAGAACTATAATATTTAGTTAGCCATAAATAATGACAGTTCCATTCCATGCCCGAAGAAGATACACATCCAGTACAGACTTATATCCCGTTAATGTATCTCCACAACCGTGTAAAATTAATTCTTCGCGTAAAAATCTCCTTTTCGCAGTCCATTAACTTCGTAAACGTTACGGAGCGCTCTGCTAGGTACACACATTATTATTCATGAGGATGATACCACACATCTAAATCTACATACAACCATGCAGTTTACTTTCATAGCTTTTTAGTGGGTTACCTCCTTTGTCATTTGTTGAGGTAAACGTAAAGGGTCGTATTTCCTGCCGGGGTCGCGTGATTGTTCGAAAGAGATACCGTGACCCTGGCACATGGGCAACTGATGGGACACGGGTGGGTTTTAGTCAGTAAAAGTCTGACACGCCCTCCCGCTCCGCCCAGAGCGGGAGAAGTCATTTGATGATTTCCCATCCAGAAAAAAAAAACCGGCCAAGTGCGAGTCGGACTCGCGCACCGAGGGTTCCGTACAAACCTGTAGGTATTTTCGGTTTAAAAATATATATATTTTTTAATTTTTATATTTCAGTTGATTGAATGTAAGGTAAATTGCGGTTTACGATTTATGACGTTTTAAAAAAAAACTACTAACTCGATCTCGTTCAAACCAATTTTCGTTGGTAGTTTACATGGTTATGTACATCATATATTTTTTTTAGTTTTGTCATTCTCTTATTTTAGAAGTTACGGGGGGGGGGGGACACACATTTTACCACTTTGGAAATGTCTCTCGCGCAAACTATTCAGTTTAGAAAAAAATGCTAATAGAAACCTCATTACCATTTTTGAAGACCTATTCATAGATACCCCACACGTATGGGTTTGATGAAAAAAAACATTTTTGAGTTTCAGTTCTATGTATGGGGAACCCCAAAATTTATTGTTTTTTTTCTATTTTAGTGTGAAAATCTTAATGCGGTTCACAGAATACACCTACTTACCAAGTTTCAACAGCATAGCTCTTATAGTTTCGGAATAAAATGGCTGTGACATACGGACGGACAGACAGACAGACAGACAGACATGACGAATCTATAAGGGTTCCGTTTTTTGCCATTTGGCAACGGAACCCTAAAAAGGGTCGTATTTGAAGTTACGATAGTCATCACGGGCTTCTGCCAGGGTCGCGAAATTTGTTCGCAAGAGTTACCGTGGCCCTGCCATGCAGGCAACTGAGGGAAAACGGGTGGGTTTTAGTCAGTAAAAGTCTGACACGCCCTCCCGCTCCGCACAGAGCGGGAGAAGTTATTTGATGATTTCCCATCCAGAAAACAAAAAGGGTTGTATTTGAAGTTACGATAGTCATCACGGGCTTCTGCCAGGGTCGCGAAATTTGTTCGCAAGAGTTACCGTGGCCCTGCCATGCAGGCAACTGAGGGAAAACGGGTGGGTTTTAGTCAGTAAAAGTCTGACACGCCCTCCCGCTCCGCACAGAGCGGGAGAAGTTATTATATGATTTCCCATCAAAAAAAAAAGTAATACACTTTTCTATGAAACAGAAGTTTTATTTTGATAACCGACGATATTTTTATACGCTTTAAATCTGTACGGTCTCATCACCGTTCATATTTCTGCTTACTCGGTAACCTACTTTAGGCCAAACTTGCGCGTCATAATGTAGCATACTAAAATAACTTGACTGACGAATTTGCTACTATCACTTACTCTTAACTTAAATAAACTTGGCTACGTGATTCTCAATCAAACTGAACTTATAACCCTTCACGAAAAAACAGTGTACGGAGTTAACTACTACAACACGTACAGAATTATGAGTTGAATTCATGGAAACAGTTTGATGTCCCTGCCACCTTTTATAATGTGACAAACAAAATGACAAGCTGTAAAACGTGAATTACATGGGTGTATTAGATGCTGAGTGTGTGTGATTTACAGAAATTCTCTATGACAAATCATTTTATATTTAGACTAGCGATCCGCCCCGGCTTCGCACGGGTGGACATTTATTTTTTAAGCTCTCTGAAAAAAAAAAAATGTTTTGAAAAGAACTTTTGATAATGAGTATCTAAATAGTTCCGAAATCAATTTTAATAAGTGCATTAATTCAGTAAATTTACTCGATTTGGCCGCGTCCGCTGCGTAGAGAGCCGCGCGGCAACCTGCTTCAAGCCTCATACAAACCGGCGCGACGCGGCAGCGCGACGCGACACTCGTAGAACAATTTTTATGTGAACTTCATGGAAATTGTTCCACAAGAATCGCGTCGCGCTGTCGCGTCGCGCCGGTCTGAATAAGCCTTCATAGATGTGCACCCCCCTCCCCTGCGGTTTCGCCGTGCGAGTCGTGCGACACCATCATTCATTTTAATACCAATTACAATTTTAAATTCGTAATATCCTTTGAATGGATTGTCCGATTGGAATAAAATAAAAAGTTATTTATAGCTATTGAAACAATCTTGCTCAGTAAATAGTTTATTTGGATAAGGATTAGTATTTGACGATAATATGATCAATAAACATAGGCTAATAATTTTAATTACTTTTATTCTATGGAAAAGTGGTTATAATATAGTGGTTAAAATATAAATGTTTGGTTTATACTATCGCGGACTTTTTTGTAGGCATTATTGAGTTCTACAACTTTTCTATAGAAGTCAACCATACATCTCTAACCATTTAGGCAGCGTTCGCGAGAATCGTTAACGTACGGCAGTTTTTTCGACGCCTTACTCCACAATTTTCACTGCCACGAAAAATTCTATCTATTTTCCGGGATAAAATATAGCCTATACGGATTCGGAAGAATCCCTCTAAGTAATGGTAAAAGAAATTTTGAAATCGGTCCAGTAGTTTTTGAGCCTATTCAATACAAACATACAAAAATACAAAGGTTTCCTCTTTATAATATTAGTATAGAAGAAGACTAATATTAAATCAGTGAGTTGTAAAGATACCAATTTCTCAACATTTAGCTCCGAATTTCACTAAATTCAAATATTTGAATTACTTTTGTATATTATTAATAAACACATCGGCTCTTTCAAGTTATTTTAGAACTATAAAAGAAGGGAAGGAAGTTTTTTTACTCTGTGTGGGAGCTTCACTCAAAAACTACTAAACGAATTTTAATGACATTTCTGTTCCTACTATTTTAGGACTGCGTCGACCAAAAAGGGTGCAATGTTATGTTAGAAATATGTAAAGGAAGCAACGGCCAAATACTGTCGCCGAAGACAGAGAAAAAAAGGTTTCTTCATGTAGAGGACAGTGATGTGACTTTAACGGGAAAATATCCCATTATTCCCGGGAATAGCAACATTCAATAGATAAAGTACGAAAACATAGTAAAGTAAAAATAATTACAAGATAGTATTTATTTATTTACTCTATAGGCTAATACCCGAATGCGTTGCAATGCCTTTTATTTATTTTTTTGTTTTATTAGGAACTTCCTACGGCGCTCACACACCAAGTTTCATCGAAATCGGTCGAGCCCTTTTTGAGTTTTCGTGAGACTTACGCATGGTAATTCAATTTTATACAATGCAGATATATTTAATACTTCAAGCACATAAATGTACAGAAGCGGACTTAATGTCATAGGCTTTTTCTATCAGCCAACCTTTGGCTGATGCAGATACAAGCAGTGGTACCTACGGGCAAAAGCAAAAATAAAAAGACATACATTTACCTGTTAAAAACTATAAACATAACATAAATACTTAATTAGCAGCCCGCCGTCCGCGGCATATTCTAACCGATCCTGATGACCCCATTACCCTCCTCCAGGAGAGCAATAGGGCCACCAGTACCTTACTTAAACCGAAAAGTCCGTCATACCGACCTCGCCGCCGAGGTCCGTCGTCGCGACACTCCCGACTAGCTAATAGTCCCCCCCGACCCTTGCATGAGCCAGCCCGCGTCGCTGAGCCTTTAGTTAACAACGACCACTCAGATCCAGCCTATCCCTTGCTGATCCCCTCCACCAGTGACTCCCTAAGCCGAGGTCCGAACCCCACCGGGGGTGCCCTTAGGTCTTAGTCGCTTAGTTTGTAGTTTTTTCTTTAGTTTGTAAGCCCCTGGCTGGAGGCCTTAGATTAGCGTCTAAAGTCATTCGCAGAGAAAGCCCGTTTAAGTAGTGAAAGCCTTCGGGCTAACTACGAGATGTCAGTGTCAAAAAAAAAAATAATAATAATTAGCAGATGCCTTGAAAGTACTAAAAACATAATATGGGCACATTTTATATTGTGTTAATTATACAGATCGATAAATCAATAACACTGGCAGGAATTCCTGCCAGTGTTATTAATTACCAACAATCACCAAAACATTACAATTCAATTTAACAAAGGAGTCTAACACAAGAGTAGACAGCATACATCCAAACGATAAAAGGAAACGCTAGCCTTTTGTTTCTTGACCAACAAAAAGAAAATGGCCGACCTCAACCCGAAACGATTGCTAAGGAAAAACATCCACAGCGAAATATGAAATAGTTTCAAGCTTTACAGAATTGGTCAAGGGTTTAACAAAAGACGTCGGACACGGCCACCATTTTGTCCAAGGGCACAAATACTGTACTTAGGAAATATTGGGTACATACTGGTGCCTTATTGTAGAGGTCACGTTTTATAAAGGGGTAAAGAAAATGAGAGAATGTGGTATATGAAATGTGTATTTATTTTAGCCTTTTCAGCATAGTTACGTGAATTTAGGCGATGTATTCATTAACTACCTACTAGACTCTTAAAAGACTCTAGAGATTACTTAGGTCTTAAAAATGAACTAGTTTTCATTTTGAATTTTCAAGCAATTTTCTGGTACCTATGCATAATCAATCAGCCTATAAACATTATAGTGCGGGTTGGTATATGTCAAATGTCTCCGAATTTTTGGTTTTGGGACATTCTCACAATGATTTCTTTCACCGTTTTAGAGCAGTGGTGAAGAAATACTTTACAAGGGAATTCACGACCTGCAATACAACTCGGGAGTCGCAGCCGTTACCACTAGGTCACCACTGCTCAGATATAGACAACTTTAAATCAATTAAACCATACAGCACATAGGTAAATAGGGAAGCCAAGATTTGATTGTTAAGCTGAACAAAACGCTATCCTTATATGTGTGCCCGATCTTCTAAACTTTACAATGGATTTTGTTGTGGTTTTCAGCATCGCGGGATGGTTATAAACAGTATTTAATTTAGAATTAGCACAGAACTCACGATGCTTTGACTAGTCGCCATTGCATCCATGCGAGGGCGTAAGACCGGGGTACCGTATACAAATAGTACATATCGAACCTCGACATAAACAATAAAAACTCTCTAAATAAAAACAAATGCCAACGTAAACATTCGTACCTCACATTCGCCACTGAAACTTTCTTTACCAACCCATACCCTGACATAATGTTGTTTTATTAACCGACTTCAAAAAGGAGGAGGTTATCAATTCGGATGTTTATATTTTTTTTTTTTTTTTTTTATGTATGTTCGGCCATAACTCCGTCATATATAAACGGATTTGCAAAATTCTTTTTTTGTTCGAAAGGGGTTTATTTCGAAATGGTCCCATATAAATTTCATGTAGATCTGATGATGAGTTCCGGAGACAGACACCGGAACTCTTTAAAAAATGACGGCAAATCAACCGCGATTTCTGCTATTGCATTAATATGCATTGTTTGTTTGGAATTAGTGCGGGGTAGATACCAAAACTAAAAATTTAAAAATAAAAACTTTTTTACAAAAAAAAAACAACCGACTTCCTTAAAAACACTACAAAGTGAAAAATAACTTTAATTTCGGAAGTCCGTGGCAAAAACCTTAAATACAAATCCTAAGACACCGACTGCCGAAATTAAAGTTATTTTTCACTTTGTAGTGTTTTTAAGGAAGTCGATTGTTTTTTTTTTGTAAAAAAGTTTTTATTTCGTTACGAATTACAGCATAAGAGGATTACATACGTTGTGCGTATGTTGTGGGGAGAAATGCTGAGTAAGCGAAAATACGGACGTATCACGTAGCTCGTGTTTTATTAAAAGAAGGAAGAGTGCGGTAAAACAAAAGAGGAAAGGAAAGGATTAGCCGAAATTATTTCTAGGATGCTATCCGTCGGTTTACGCAAAAAAAAACTACAGGATTTTTCGTGTGTTTTGTAACACTGAGAAATTTAGACACTAAGTGGAAAGTAGGTAGCGATACAGACCCTTTTGCTTGTGCTGGACACAGTACTCCCAAAATTTAGGGGTTCGGCGGTTGCCATAATCGCCACGCTTGGCAGGCGGGTAGGCGATCGCAGTATGGTGGTAAAATGCATAGAGAACGCTGCTGCCCATTCTCTAGTAAGTCCCTTAGTCGCTTCTTACGACACCCACGGGAAGAAATGGTACCCGTGTGTGTAGCAAGATAAATGGTTTTATTGATGCGTTGCTTTTCATCTCAGAAGCATCAGAATTATCCGAAATACTCCGCCGAAATTCTGACAAAAATTCATAACAAAGAACCCAAAGACATTCTTATAATTACTTTTATATGTTTCGCCACCAGTCTTACCAAGAGGTATCATGTTACCCAGTAACTGGGTTATGGAGGTCTGATAAGCAGTCGTTCTTTGTAAAGTACTGGTACTCAGCTGCACCCGGTTAGACTAGACTGGGAGCTAGCCCCTACATGGTGGACCCAAAAGTGGGCTCTCAGATTGATTGCCAGCAACCCAAGATTATATGATTTGACGGTAAAGACTTTCAGAGATATAAATCAGCTATTGAGTGCTTTTGATGTACAGACGCCAGCACATCAAGCTACTACAATCTGTCAAATTTCTTCAATAGATTTTCAACTTTATCGCTAAAGCATTCGGTTCAAGGTTGATTGACTGAATTTGTCGTCTGTACTAGTTAATCAGTTAATACACAACTATAAAACGCACGCATTTAATTAAAAAGACTGCTAATCAATGGAACCAGTCAATTTTGCTCAAAGCACCCTTTCAATCAGTCGCCATCTAATTGTCCATTATCCTGGTTGCCTCATTATGTAGATGGATAGTATTGGTTTCAATTTAGTCAAGTAATAGATGTGTGCAAGCAATTGTAGTGTTTATAGCCTATATAACCTACTAATAATATTAATGTGAAAGATTTTTATGTTTGTTACTCAATCACACAAAAACAGCCAAACAGATTTGGATGAAATATGGCATCCAAATAAATTTTCCCAACTCATCCTTCAAATAAAAATACCAGCGGAAAGCAAAAGCAAAAAAAAATCGAAAGGGATCGCAAAAAGCGATAAGGCTTTCTTTTGAATGTTTTGTGGTGTTAAATGTATTTGTTATGTATTTTCTGGTGTACAACCAAGTAAATATAAATAAATAATACCTACGCGGTCGGAAAAATGTGGAACAGCAATATTTTTTTTAATAACCCACAAAAACTGCAATGCTCTCTGCGTTGAAATCTTTGTCGGTCCCGAATTATCTACTAAAAAGTCAATGTCAATTGTCCTGAAACCTGTATTATACTAAAAAAACTGAGGCTTTATCACCCAATCAGTAAATTAATCCTTTTTCAGTTACTGGACATTAGTTTATCGCAATTTTGTTTTGAATCAGCTAATCCAAAAGTTCCGAAACCTCCCCTAAACTTCACAATACTAAACGATTCCAACAGAGTTTGATAAAACCACGATACAAACATTCAAGCAATTTCATATCGCTTCGAATCCGATCAAGGTCCCTCCGACCCTCGATTGGTTTGTATCAAATTGACCGCGAGGCATCCCGGGCCTTTATAAACCAAGAGTGGTTTACCCACTTTAGTCACATACCAAGAAAATACAGAACACCCACTTTTGGAAACGAAAATGAAAGGAGTCCTGTCAAAATGTGGTTACTAAGAAAACGCAAGTTTTGTTTTAGGAATAACTTCAAAATGTGAACTTTTCGAGATGACAGCATTGACAGATACAGAATTTATGTTCTGTCCCGTTTATTATCTGTGCGCCTAACGGAATGCGCGTGTAACAGAGTGAGAACTGACTTGTCAGTTTGACGTTGACACTTGACAGCTTCTTGTTAATTTGCCGCTAAAATAGGTCCGTCGCGTTTTGGAACCCCCGCGACGCTTTTGTTGAAATTAATCCTTTTAAATCGATCCGCTTGTGACAATTAGTCGTGATCCAGTTGTTTGATTGTTAATAACCCCTAATTTGACGTAATAAAACGGGTTACGTTTGTTAAAACTGAAGTTATTGTAAAGGGATGGCGGTCCAAATTGCGCGTGCGACCCTGTTGTAAAGTAATCCCTTAATCCCTGAGAACCGGTCGTTTTGTGGACAACTGTCATGACCCGATGGTTAAGTGTGACGCTGTTGGGAACGAGTGATTTGAAGACCGCATGCTGTGATTGCCTCCAAGCCTTGTTGCAGCGGATTCTAACCTGAAGAATACTCGTAACGTCACAACACGATACATATACACTCACTTACATGCATAACTCCAGATAGGAACCAGAGCAGTTTCCTTCAACCATGAGGTAAGTTGTTTTGTTGTATTGTAGGTGAGTTGTTCTCTTATATATTGTCTGCTCCGCGTACGGCGGATAGTTGCGCTCGCCACTTCTTGTCTCCTGGACCCCACCATCACGCTTCCACCTACTCAATTAAAACCTATTGTAGGGGTCTAGTCTGGCAGCGTACAATTTACAATGATCAAAGGTTTCAAATTTGTAACACCCCTCCTTTCGCGTCGGCCTCGTACACGAAGGGTTCCGTACCATAGGCTTAAACACATTTCTGATATGGAGACCCCCGTTGAAATTTTAACAATTATCTGTTGTTACACAGTGGCAATAGATATACACAATCTTTGAAAATTAATTTCAACTATCTACCTCTTACGGTTTATGAGATACAGCCCACTGACAGACAGACAGATAACGGAGGCTTAGTAATAGAGTTCCGTTGGCACCCTTTGCGTATTGAACCTTAAAAAAGACCAATAACTGGAGTAGTTTTCTAGAGTTTTCCAGGGAAATAAGAACTAAGAGAATTTTTGTAATAAAACCTATGAAAATATATTTGGCGATATTACAACAAGAAAAACAGTTTTAATTTACAAAAAGATAGACATGATTTGTTTGTTACTTAGGTATAGGCACTTTACTTATTAACCTTTTGGCTCTTTACTTACTAATTCTTTGGCTCTTTAGTTAACCTTTTGGCTCTTTACTTTAAGTTTTACCTCCTACTTTGTGTTCAAGCTAAGTTCACCCTCTTACATTACCAAGACATTGTTATGAAGCTAACGGAACTAACTTAGTTCCGGCATTTAGTGTGTTAAGAGCCGAACCTTATCCGGCTTACATCAAACGATCTTAATATCGAGGGGTGGTACAATCTTGAAGCAAGTTTGGTGAGTGTTTGGGTATACAGTATAATGTGTTAGCTTTTGAAAGTTTGCAGGAAAAATATTGAAAATGTTCGGAAGAGATTTTGTTACATTTAAATGTATAAATGTGGGGTTTCTATAAAGAGAAAGATTATATCTGAACTTAAAAAGACATTGTGAGCAACTGTACACGAATGAGTTTTTCGGGGCTCTCTGGGGCTCTCTTCTCAGAGTAAACTGATAGGAAAAACCGTATTCATCTATTTTTAAAATATAGGATGTTTCATATTTAAATGTGTTTTGTTTGAGCACTTTACAATAATAAATATCATTTATCTCATCAATTACCAGACGTGAAAGTACAAAGGCGGTGAGAAATTAAGGCTTGTAGAGATGTACCAAAGAATATGATATGCTGTTTCCCAAATAAATAGGAATAAGGGCAAGAGGATCCCCTTGATCTAAAATGTATCAGCGATTATATTGTTTTGCCGTATTAAACGATATTTATAATATACTAGGTCATATTGTATTTAAAAACAAAAATCTATAAAGCGGGTGGCTACCGAGATGACGACTAAAAGAGAAGTATGGAAGAAAAAGACTTTTTTGCGCCGACCAGAAATTAATTGGGATAAGGGGAAGAGAAAGATGCTGATGATTGTTTTTAAAATAAAATATTTTATATGTTTAGTGCCAGAAGTGAAGCAATTCTACAACGCTTTTAATCGTAACGAAGCACGGTTAAAATTGGCATAACCATTTTCATGCACGTTTTTATATTTCTAATGGTGTTATGCTTTGTTTGCAGACGATAAGTTATCAAAGAAAAACGGAAGTGAAAAAGTATGAATAAAAAGTTGATTCATTGACAAAGTATTTTATCGCTTTTATTAATTGACTCCTACATATTACTGAAAAAGATAATCAGGTGAAAAAATCTATGAATTGATACTAACCGAATAACAAAATCTTGCCAACATTAAAGATTCCAAAAAATTGTTGTGATAAATATATACTTAGATATTGACGACTTAGTATTTCTAGCAATAGATGAATGCGACAATGGTGAAGAGCAAAATAAGGAAAACTTCCACGTAACGTATTAGCGTATAACCAAAGTAATTCAGAAAAAGTACTGATACGGATGATAATAAGCCAAACCATCAATCACTATGATAATCAAACGGCATTATTTCTAAGTAGCATCAGTACTAACGTTTCATTTAGAAGATAAACACAAAAGAACTCCTGCAGTTACGACTAACAGACTTTTAATTTAAACAAGTTTTTTATATCAGTTCCAAGTATTAGCAGAGCAATCTGGTCATTTTCAAAGTTTACTTAATACTGAGGAAGATGTATGATCTTACAAATTACGGTCCAGTTGACCTTATGTGTCAATCTCTTGTTGTGCTTTTTGTAACCATTATTAATTTAGTATTTGGCTCTTGTGATATAGGAATTGCTAGTACAAGAGCCAGGGTTTTTTTTTTTTTTTCAGGATGGGAAATCATCAAATGACTTCTCCCGCTCTGGGCGGAGCGGGAGGGCGTGTCAGACTTTTACTGACTAAAACCCACCCGTGTTCCATCAGTTGCCCATGTGCCAGGGTCACGGTATCTCTTTCGAACTATCACGCGACCCCGGCAGGAGCCAGGGTTACAATGATGTCTGTAACCTGAAGTGAAAAACAAATAAATGAATATTTTCGAATAAAACTTCAATTGTTAGTATTTACTAGGCTTTAGAGTTCGGAAATTATCTCACGGGCATCTACTTTAGGAATTAAAAGTTTCCTATGTGTTAATTCAGGTTATAAACTCTGTGTGCCAAATTTCATACAAATTCGTTCACTAGTGAGTTATAAACATCCAAATATATAAATCTACTAGCTGACCGTACAGACGTTGCCCTGTTTCCTAGAACTCGATAGCAGCGCCACCTACCGGGTCCAATATTGAATCTAAACCATCCACCCAAGCGCATACAAAAAAAAAATCATTGTAATCGGTCCAGCCGTGTAGGAGGAGTTCAGAGACATACACACGTACAGTAGAATTATATTTATAAAGATAGATTATATAGAAATTATATCGGAACCAGGATGATGAGAAGAATCTATGAGATAATAAACTAAATTTTATCGCAATAACCAAACCTCTAAGGGTAAAGATAATGGTGATGAAGCTATTAGAAGGGACAAGAACATGTTCATAATAACTTACGATTAGAACTTGATGAGAATCAGTAATAACGAAGGGGAAAGGGTGGAAGTTTCATAATGTAAGATTGTTCATGAACATTGATATGCATTAGAAATTTCTGTTTACGAAGAGGCAGATATAGAGAACGGCACTCAAAAAAAGCATCCATCACTGAAAGTCAAACACAAGCTTGCAATAGATATACAAAAACAACCAGAAAATGCGCTAACGCAATAAAGAAGTTCACTAACAAAAAACTAAATAAGAATAATGGAAGAACATGGTAAATATAGCTCAAATGATTCTTGTGTTCAATTTAAAATCCGAAGCTCAGCCCAGCTTAAAATCCAGACTACCTTTGCCTCGAGAGAAAACACGGTGTTCGAAGAAAATTATAAAACGAAAAACTGGAGACGAGTTAAGCTCGGGCTAAAAGCTAATATAGTAAAAACAGAATGGTATTATTGTAAAGTAGAAGCCGAAGTAAAAGCAAACATACTGCAGGAGGTGAATTTCACGACGGAAGTTAAATGGGTGCATAAACTTAGAAGGGAAATCACAGGAGAGAAAATTCTGTACTGACTTTTTTTACAAATCTCGGATTTGAAACAATGGTTGCTTGTGGCGTGTCTATTAGAAGTTGCGATCATCCGGTCAAGGTCAAACAAACAATTTTAGACTTTATAATAAATAAAACGAGAAGTTCCCAATAAATTAAAGAAAGAGCGAGTATATTAGACTCGAATAAACCTCAAACCTCCTTTCTCACGGTTCATCAATAAAGGTAAACTATTATCCACTGTTCAAATCAACCACAATCCGAATCTAGGCTTCCCAATATCCAGTACATGGGCATATAAAGTTGTAATTATCGCAACAAGGCTCTGTCCGGGCTGGGGGTGACCAGCCCCTCCGCATCCTGCCTTCACCCCCGCACGCATCGATTGGCGGCTTTCTGCGCATGCAAATGCACAATGCCCCTTGCATTCAGAACAGGCGGTGCGGGTAGTTAGACACGTTATGTTAGGGTTGGCGAGCTTTGCTTTGTAGATTTTAGAAGAAAATTTTATGTTGACGAGATTCTCTAAATTATGTTTCTACTGTTTCATATAATATAAGAGACATTTCATGTAACGATTTTAAGTTGAGTTTGAAATCTTTCTTTGTTGAGCTTTTCTTCTGCGGTTGTGATTTTGTAATGATTAAAAAAGCTCAATTTTTTCAATTTTATTTTGGCAGCTTGTATAGCAGCATGAAATAGTATCCCGTTTATTCAACATTTAATTACCATAACAGCTCTCTCTCCTTTCAGGGTGCTTAACTCATGATTTTAATTCCGATCGATTAACATTGGAATTTTGACGTTTCGTATTCTTGAGTTCGACGCTAGTGCCAAAAAGTGTTTAAATTGGGTGTCCATTTTTGAGAAATAAATGGAATCGAGATCGGGCGTTGTTGTTGTTCCAACGTTGACACTATCATTTTCAAGAGTACCATGTATTCCGTGTATGCAAAATTAACATTGGAATCGTATTGGCTTTAGATTGGAATTAAAATTAGGTTGAAGGACTTTACTAAAACAATTTCTATGAAAACTTTATGAAAATTGACCTACTAGAGTCATGTCGCGCTGTCGTATTGTGGGAGCTTTAGTCCATGTTCGTACGGACGGACGTGCTAATTCATCGCGCACTGGAATTTCAACTCTCGGTGTTAGATCAAGCAGTGAGAATCAAACAGAGTGCATCACAGCACGTCGAAAAATTACACTGTTCTATTTTCAACTCTCACTGCTAAGCAGTGCGAGACAAAATCCCGTGGCGATATTTTACGCCTGTGCGAACATGATCGGTCACATTTTCCGACTTCTACAGTTTGCCAGCCCTAGTTTTTGGTTACACACTTTTGTTCCCCATGTCTGGGTCTGCGGTTGATTTGCTTTTGTTTAGATTTTGCTTGTCTAATCAATGTTACTTAGCAGTGTCCTTTTGTACTGTTGTTGGTCTGAAGTTGTATTTTAAAATCATCCTTTTAGCTTTGTCTGCAACCATTATAACTATCTCTGTACATTTCAAGTGTGTGTTTCCAAACTTTAACTGTTTTTCGTATACTGAGGGCTTAGACAAGTGATAATCGCTTTCAAAACGACTCATATTTATACAACTACTTTCAATAGGATTGACATACGCTTTTTGGTAGGTAATGTCAGTCTCAATGTACGGGACTTGTCTTTCATCGTTATAGCTGATAGTGTCACTTTATATAGACCGTCTGTAATATACTCGTATTTGTTATGCTTGGCTCATATGTTTACTCATTTTAAGTCCCAACATGGATTTTCTTAAGAATCTTTAGCATGTATCTTGAATTTAATATTAAAGGCTTGTTTAAGCTTCGTGTGCCAGAAAAATCTTGTTTTACTGGAAAAGCGAGTGAAGTTACAGCTTTTCAAACCTCCTTGGCTTCCTTAGTATTCACAAAGTTGTCTAAACTGTCCAAACGGTTACTCGACCTCAGATGCTGCTCAAAATTTTGCATTTGCCTTCCTGTTGAGATTAAATCTGTTCGCTATCAGATGGTGTAAATATTCACACCTTGGACATGCAAACTACTGAACTTTACAACAGGTTTTTTTTAATGCTCATAACTGATAAGAGTTAGAATAGGTAGAGGATTTTTGCTTGTATTAAATTAATTTTCTTGCTGTTTCTTGATCTCTGAGAGAGCAGTAGTGGCCGAGTAGTAACGGCCTCGACATACAAGTTGTAGGTCGCAGCTTCGAAAAAAGGCAGGCGCTTTACTATATGTTCAAAAATTGTCATCATCACCCAGTGGTGATGTTTTCCTTCTCCGTTTTGAGAGCAGTCTCTCAAAACGGTGAAGGAAAACATCGTGAGGAAACCGGCATGTCCTAGAGGGGGCCTGTGTCGCAGCAGTGGGAACATTATAGGCTGATTATGCTCATGCTGACTTGATCTTTCGAAATTGGCAGCTTCCTCAATGAAAAAAATATGGAATTCTGGATCAAGATTATTTCATCCTACTTTATTTTTTACAAGTATAGGTTAGAATCACCATTCCATTGTTTCACGTATTCATGGAGTCGTTTTACACACAATTACCTACATTTCGTTGCCAAATTCCGATAAGTGCATTCTCAAAACAATAACAATGATTAATAATAAAACAATACACAATCGTTTTAGTTGCCGAGCAGTTCTGATAAAAATTACAAGTGTCCTGAATATTTTGGCAAGGGGCCGCGGCCGGCGCGTGCGCCTCTTGCCACCGATTCGGTCATACGGTACGATGCAAATGATGCATTGTGTGTGATTCCAGCATGTTTGCGTGACGTAAGTACCGTTACAGCTTTCGAGGTAGTGTCTAGTGTATTTAGTAGTGTCTGGCAAGAATATATTTAGGTCTACTCAGCTTTTGCCAGTGATTTCACCCACGTCGAAAATTGTCCCACGTGCACGTACTACTGAGACAAAACGTATCCTTTATTACAAGCTTTTATTTAACTTGCGATGTTTGTATGTATGTTCGGCACGAATCTTTGAAGCTAAATTAGAACCACTTCCCGATGTCCAATTGGGGTCAAATGTGGTGTGCGCACGTATCTGCGGTGACAATACAATAATATAGTACCATGGAGCTGTTCTGATGATGGAGCTGGGAGATGACCGTAGGAACTTCTTAACTAAATAAGATAAACCCATCGAGTTTGGGATCATTTGATTTAGGTTTTTTTTTTTTTTTTTCAAATCAAATCAAAATATTTTTATTTCACATAAACCTACATGGGCACTTATGAAACATCAGAAGCTAGGTGCACGGTTCCAAATTGTTGATTCCTATGGAGAAGAGCCGGCAAAAACTCCGCTTCTGGATAAGCTAAGCAAACTATCTATATCTATACTTAATATAAAGCTGAAGAGTTTGTTTGTTTGTTTGATTAAACGCGCTAATCTCAAGAACTACTGGTCCGAATTGAAAAATTATTTTTGTGTTGGATAGCCTATTTATCGAGGGAGGCTATAGGCTTTGTAACATCACGCTACAACTAAGAGGAGCGGAGCAGTAATGAAAAATGTTGTAAAAACGGGGAAAATTTATTCCTCTTGAGAGTTTCCGTTGCGTGCGCTGCGTAAACGGTTAAAGTAACGCAAAAATCATGTATGACGGAATTGTTCCTTTTAAAACGTTCTAAAAAAAGGCCGCGAGAGCATATGTCTATCTTTTAAGGTTGACTCACTATAACTCAAAAGGAGCGAGCAGCAACGAAAAATGGACGAAAACTAGCAGGCAAATCGATGCGATGGGAAGGGTCAGGGGAGCAAAAATTTGACGCGAACGAAGTCGAGGGCAGAAGCTAGTTAATAAATGTATGTTAATCTAGGTTATAATCTAACTGTATGTCAAACATTCAAATCTGTTAATAAGTTAAGTAGGATTACTTTTTGCTTTGTTAGTGTTGGACCTATTACCCATGCGTCTGTTTTGTTGTCATGCTCATTGCTATCAAAAGTTACTTCATCAATTTCAGGAACAGTAAGTGTATCCTGTTTATCTATATCTAATCGGATGTCTATTCGTAGTATCTTCAACATTCGTTATCAGAGGGCTTTTATTCAGTCGTAGACACTCAGGAGCCGCGATGGATAATGATTCATTTGGATGTAACCTTGGGCTAAGTGATAAGCAGCCGCGGTACCGTGTGGTGCCGGACGTCAGCATCATCATCACCCCATTTCTTCCCGTGGGTGTCGTAAGAGGCGACTACGGGACTTACTAGAGAATGGGCAGCAGCGTACTCTATGCTTTTTACCACCATACTGCGATCGCCAATCCGCCTGCCAAGCGTGGCGATTATGGCAAAGCCCCCCAAATTGGGGGAGGTCATGTCCAGCAGTGGACGTATTACGGCTGAAATGATGATGATGATGATGCAGGACGCGATTTGTCCGTGGATGGGCGACCATTCATAAATACCAAGTGCTTCGGAAAGCATGTTAAGCTGTTGGTCCCGGCTGACATTCATATATCTTTGTCAGTCGCTACGGGTCGTCAAAAGTCCGAAAGTCTGACAGTCAGTCATATCAAAGGATATCTATCGTATTACCTAGTGATGGGTTGGAGAGGTCAGATAGGCAGTCGCTCCATGTAAAATACTGGTGTTCAGTTGCATTCGGTAAGACTTGAAGCCAACCCCAACATAGTTGGGACAAAGGCTACGGTTTCGTTCCCCCCTTTTTTTTTTTTTTTTTTCAGGATGGGAAACCATCAAATGACTTCTCCCGCTCTGGGCGGAGCGGGAGGGCGTGTCAGACTTTTACTGACTAAAACCCACCTGTGTTCCATCAGTTGCCCATGTGCCAGGGTCACGGTATCTCTTTCGAACAATCACGCGACCCCGGCAGGCATCGGTCCTAGTAGACCCCTACACTGCTGCTGACATCTTTTTGAGGCGCGCGTGGAACACTGCGCGCCGTCGACCCGAGCTTGGTCCTTACCGGGCGGCGAGCTACCCATTGCTCGCCACCCGCAAGCTCGCGCCTACGGTGGCCGGGAGTCCGCAATCGACTCCCTTCGTTCCCCCCTTAGGCGGTCTCTCTTTCAATATAATATTAGGCCATCTAACTATAAAAGTAGTACAACCAAGTAGCACAAACTATCAAAGAATTAGCAAGCAGTCATAAAAAGCTTCACATAAAACTGTTAGAACCGGAGATGTTTACAAATAAACAAGTCTTAAGTGTAGTGGGTGCGAACAGGTGCGCAGTTATGTAGGCCATCGAACATGTCCGAACAGGCCAGGGGACTGACTCATCTGACAAATAATGACATGTACAGAAGGTTAAGTTGATACGACTGTGCGATAACGAGTTACCCGCTTATAAGATATCATGAAAAAATTGAGCAGAGCCTTGGTCCTTTTTTGACAGCTACAACTTACGCGTTGTAGGTCGTGGCTGGCGCTTTAATTATTTACTAGGTGTACATAATTTCAGCACCACTGCACTCAAAACGGTGAAAGAAAACATCGTGAAGGAACCGGCATGAGCTAAAATAAAAAATTCGATGACATGTTAAAAATCTACCAAACCGCCCTGGGCCCGCGTGAGATTACAGCCCACTCCCGCTTCAAGAAATGAGGTTTGTGTCCCAGCAGTGGGAACTTTATAGGCTGATTAAGGGTGAAGAAAATTAACCGAATATTTCACTAGTTTTTAATACTCCTGGGGAGTATTAAAAACTAGTGAAATATTCGGTTGATATTTGGAGAAAAATACTGAATACACATACCAGAATTCATTTCCTATGGCAAAACGTACAATCCTCACATTTCACTTTGCTGTTTCATCGCAAATTAGTCATTTTAAAACTGCACATTTTATATTTCACAAATTCTATTAAAATATTAGTAAGCTAAACATTTCTAACTGAAGCGCGTTGACGCAAATCACGACTGTGAGTAGGACGATTACAACAGCGATTAAATAAAATGCCTTCCAATTCCTTATCGCGCTTCGAGCGGGAATGATCCTTCTGATTGTTATCTACTCCATTTCACCGTATTGCACAAGTAAGTTATTGAACCCTATGTTGAAGGCAGTAGAGTCGATAACCCTAAAGTCGTTGACCAGTGTCAATCATCGGGTTTATTACGATTAATTGAAGGAAATGTTTTATTGACGATAAATCATATTCATTATATCCGTGTTGAGACTTTAATTGTATAAGGAAATTAGCCAGTACTGTTACGTTTATTGGGATGTCAATTGTATCGCAGAAATAAATACTAAACGGTACTTTAGTCATTCATTCACATAACTTTGTAGCATAATCGCTAAGTGAGACTTTATGTAGGGATATCAGCTCTACTCACTCAGAGCTTCGAATAGATGGTTGCGTGACGGCTGTCTTCTGATGACAGATGATGTCTGAAGAGTCGCTGTTGTCCAGACAGCGTCAAAAATATCGGGACGAACATACTCGTACTATCCAAAATGCTCTCAACAATAAAGAAAAACTATCTTTTTTGGATAAAGTTCTTGTCAGTACGACAGTTGTCGTGTACTGTCATCATTTTGAAACATTCCTTATGTTATTGAGTTAACATTTCATTTTCGTAGATCACTATATTTCGAGACAATCCGGATGACATTGCAGATACTAAACTAATAAAACTATGAATGAAGAATGAATGCTAAAGGCACGTGGGCACGTTGTTGTACTTAGAAATAAAGTCCCATTTAACATGCAAAGTTATTCGTATCAGAAAGCAGTGCTACAATCCGTCATAATTAAAACAAAACTTTCATGTTCACCAACAATGTTATATTATAACAACAAAGATTAATACGGAATACATTCCGGTACCGATATCCCCTACCGATAGATAGCTATTCATTTGATTAACTAATTAGTTTCGTTATCATTAGCATGCTTAACATCACTGAACAACTAGTGAAAGTTTTGAATATATGCGGGACGAAAGCGAAAACTATTAGAGACATGATTTTATAAAAATTGTTTCTTGTTTCTTTTGTTTTGCCTGAAATTGTTCTTTTAGGGGTTTGCCAGGATATCCACACTATGCTATGAGGAATTTTTTAAACTTAGAGACAGAGACCAAAGAAACGATGGGTGGACTGTCGGAATGATGATATGGTTAGAAAAGGGGTGACTATCGAAATGAGAACTAATAAAGAAGTATTGAAAAAAGACATTTTGCGTTAATTGGGATAAGGCTCTCTCATCTTTCATCTCCTGCAGATTGATGACTATGCTTTGGAGTGAGTGCTATGAATCAAAGCACAATTATAAGCTAAGCCTTAGTTAACCTATTATCGTAATCATTTTGAAGGATGTTGTTAATCCATTGCTTCAATGTTCGAGAAATATGTCTGCTCAACATCGTAAATGAATGTTCATAAATTGTCGAAATGAAAGCCATGCCTACTGGAAATGTGTTACGCAATTATCCGGCTGTTAATTCTAGATTGAAAAATTATGTGGCCATATAGGCACTTACGACTTTATTCGGTTTTGTATCTAGAGGGAAGCCAGAAAGAGCATAACATTGAAACTGTGTCAAAATCGTGACTTAAAATGTCGAACTTGATCTTATCTCTAGATATAAATATTTTGTCACGATTACGTCAATCAAAACCAACGATAAGGATGCAATTCGCGTAACACGCTATTCTAACAATCTTAAGAATTTTCAGAAAAAGATTACGTACAGTGGTACCCAACTAATAAGGCGCGTCGTGAATCTTCGTTCGCGCAGAAAAGAAAGTATGGCCCCGAAGATTAACGAAAGAATGCATAAAACTTAAAATCAACCTTAGACCACTACTATAAGGTTCATAATACACTGCATCTGTTAATTCCGTCTCACTCGCAAGTCACGCCCCTCCGCACAGTTACACTTCGTGCCAATTTTATCGGCCCACCAGTTTTCATCAAATATATGTATATTTAATTATAAATACAGGTTATTTAAAATGTAAGATTTATTTAATAAAGAAATATATATTTATTTAGTAAACAATCAAAAAAATTGTGTTGCTTCGGCCGATCGATCAATAATTTTCAAAAATCGATCTTTTAGAAATGTTGTATTCTTAGACTCCTGAGCTTCTATCTTCATAAACTCGTGCACATTGAAAATTATTTCCCGAGCTTGACTTTTAAGTGGTTGCCCCCTTTTTAAAGACCTCATTTTAAATAATAAAAAGAAAACACTTTTGTTGTCACTACGTGTACTTTTGCCTGCTGCGCGTGCACTCATTGAGAAGTATGGCGGCCTTCGATCAAAAATGTACTAGATTCCCGATGAGCGCTTCAAAAACGGCCCGAAAAATAAGAGCACAAATATTTTTGTGCTCTTATTTGAAATTAGTTTGGTCCAATGATAGCCAACGATAAGACGTCCTAACTGCCGCAGCACGCGTTCAAAAATTGTGTATATAACCACTGGAGCACCAAGTTTTTGGACGGAATATCTTTTTTTCCATAAGTTTAAATCTTTAAGTGTTTTTCATAAAATAAAAACAATCAAATAGTAAATATAAATCATTTAGCAAATACATATTATGATTGTTTGACCAATGTTTGCGACAACGCACCAACTATTGTAACAAACATTGTCTGTTCTGGAACAGAGAATGCATGAAGTAGTATTGTAATATTATATCTTATTTTTGTTTGTAGATTTCCTTGCGAGCCATTTCCCTGTGCAGAATGGGTATCTATTGTAGCGAAAGAAAGAGGAGAAGAAATAATACAAACCTTATAAAAAATCATATTTGAACTTTAACACTAGAAGCGCGGAACGTAACGACTGAGGTAAATTTGGATAAAAAAATATGTATATTGCAATTACGTGGTTGAAGTCTCGTATAAATAATAAATAATAATAATCATCATATTTCATGAAAAGTCATAAAAAGTTACGATTATATGCATAATAAAATATTAATTAGAGCAGGAAGAATATCGAAGTGGGTCAAATTTGGGACGCCCGCACTTCTAGTGTTAATTTAAATGAAAAAATAATTTGATTTAATACAAATTTAACTTCTAAATACTGGTACATAAAAGTAGACGCACTCATTTTTATACGGGTGGATCACATTGATTTAACTCGCACTTAATTAAATAAAATAACTATTATACTATTTTACTCCTACTACTTTTTTAAATCGATTAAAAATGTTTGCCACCATCAAAACGCACCTTTTCACCTAAAAAATTATATTCTGCAACTCTACGTCTTTCAATAAGTACTGTGTTCTGAGCATTGAAATGTAATACCAAGAACTACGTCTAGTTCCAAAATAGAGTAAGCACGAAATTGTCAACACATTGTTTTTAACCTTATTGCTTAGACTTTAAGTTTCCGTTTAGAATAAATAATTTTGTACTTATATAAAAATGACTTTTGATTTTTAAGGGACATTTTAAATTTATTGCTCTTTACCTTTCTCCGATGACAAAAGGACTTAAATATGAATATTTTGCAATCGTAATTATGCTTTATGTTTGAGTGTTAAGGATTATAATAAACTGAAGTTGTTATTATTATGAAACGTTTTTCTATATTTCGTAGTAAGAAATATAAATGTGTAAGTGTGTGCAAACGTGGCCACTTGAGCGCCCTTATTTTTGTTCCTGATCCTTTATCTAGTGGTATTATTGATCGAAGATGGCGGCTAACTAACATGCCACGCGGCGCGCGCTAACATGGCGGTAGCTGTCGACCAATAGCGGTACAGGAAAACGAAGCGCGGTGCGTGGAGCGTGCCGATTGGTCAATATCATTTCCCGCGCTTTGAAAATTCATCTTCTGCGCAGGTACATCGGTAAGCCATATCAGTTGGGTACTACTGTACAAAACATTACGAATTTAAAAAAAGAATACACGTTTGTTTACAGGAAACGTCAAATAATTTGATCAAAGCTATCGAATATCAAGCAAATAAACCAAAGGCACATCACTACATACAAAATCGGTAACAAGCGACAAACCTATACGATTCCCAGATACCGTTCGGATACTAAATGAATTCCGGCATGTCTCCGACACTAGAGACGAACCGGAATATCGAATGATCCTTTTAATTAAACGTTGCATCAAAACGGAATGTACAATACCGATACTAATTGGGAATCGATTGTAATTTTGTGGAACGAAATATCAGAGGAGTCGAACGCGGAGAGTATCCGAAATGTTATTGAACTTGTGTCAGATATTTTTAAATTTGGAAACGTCGAAGGGTAGGCGGCCATTGTTTTTGTGTCGGCGTTTTGTTTATTGTCTATGAGCAACTGTGGTTTGTTTATAACCCTAATAGTTCCAGAGAATTTCTTTTGTTTATTCGTTTCAGCTGTTGGCTTCTGAAAAGGATAGGTTTGAAAGATTTCTAGAAAAACCTACCAAACAATTGCTACCAAAGTAGTAATAACTACAAAACCAAACGAGGCGTGAAAAGTCGTCAAACTCCAGCAAATGCCATCAACGTCAGCTGTTGCTTTAAAATCTAGACAAAAGCCATTACTCGCCAGACAGAATCGTTGTTAAAACAGTTTCCACGCATCAATAAGCAATAAATCTTTTGTTCTAAAATAGACGTAAAACCGACGATCGCCTTATTCATGCTCTATGTTACTCTGTTACGCCAAAACCATCGATATTTATAGCAGTATTCAAATTGTGTGGATGAAACATATGGGGTTATATTTTGAGCGTTTATGTTATAACTTCACTACAAGTTAACTGTGGAATGTTCCCACCGCTGGGACTCAGGCCCCCTCTCAGTGGGAGGAGAAGGTCGTAATCCACCAACCGTGCCAGTGCAGATTGGTAGATGACACACCTCTTCGAATTTTTGGGTTCTAGGACATGCCGGTTTCCTAATAATGTTTTTCTTCTTCGTTTTGAGAGCATTGACTGTGGTGATGAAATAATTTACACCAAGTAGTGCACCTGGACGGGTGCGGTACCTAGAACTCGTAAGTTGCGGATACTGGACGTTACCTGCGGACCACGACTGCTCCCTATTGAATATGGAACATCCCCAAAGGCTTTGATTTTTGGTAAATAGTTGAATAGGATAGATGGATTATTTCAATGATGATTATAACCAAATAAACAGATACCTACTACTGAGATGCCGACTAATAAGAAGTATGGAAGACAACATGCTAAGCCAAGCTAGGGGTTGGCGTAGTATGTTTTCTTCCATACAATTCAGATAAGTTGAAAAGTATGATGATGGAATAACCAAATTAGTACCGGAATGCGTTAAAGAAGAGTTAAAAATAACCTTAATTAAAAGCGAGTATAAAATGTGTAATACGAGCGCTTGATAGCGCCAACCAGTTTCAATGGTTACTACGCAATGCAATGCGACGCATTTAAATGCTGTACGTTTTTGTCACACACGCGGTTTCAAAAGGGTTTTGGAATTGGATTATAGTGCCATCGTCATTAAAAAAGTCACGAGACAAATTGGGTAACAACGAAAGAGGCAACTCCTTTTTTAAGTGTTAATCTGCCAAAAATACCTCTTATTTCCCTACAATTTCGACATTTAGGCGGTTCACCCACTGAAGATGCGTCCCGCCGCACAGTGGAACGAATGTATGGGAGCGGTTGGACGTAGACATGTCCGAAAAATAAGAGTAAAATTATGACAAACTAATGATGCCATCTTATTCGATTACTTAATGCCTTCATAAATTGTGGTGATGAATTTCTTCATAACTCCCATATTTCGGGAGTAATTTGAGAAAATGTGAAATTTTACTATGAAAATGAGTGTATCGAGCTCTCTCCCTCCTGATTCCGGGCTTGTTTCAAGTAGCGGTCTCTAATATCGTAATGCTATTACTAAGAGCTATATTTAATACTAAGACACATAGTGCGCCAAATGTGCACTTTCTGGGATAAAAGGAAATGAAAATTTAAAAAAAAAAACGTTTTTTCCCCATTTGTATTTACTTTAAACCGCAGACAGACTTATTAAGAGGTCTATAAATATATTATATATATACAGAAATATATATTAACAAAAATATTCACAAGAACTGATGAGAGTATGACTTTTAAGTAAGTTGATAATAAATTACCTAGTTTCATTAAAAGTACAATAAATAATTAAGATGTAAGCTCTAATTTACTAAGTTACACATTTTAAAACAATAACATCATTTAATTATCTTCGTCATCATCATCATCATCAATTAATTCAAATTCAGAATCGATGTCCGCTAAATCATTTATGTTAACAAATTCGATATCACTTTTCTCAGAATCCGTAAGCTCATAAAATTCCTTAAAAGAAGATTTTTTTACAAACTTATTTCCTTTTGGACGGATACTTGTAACAAGTGGATCAGAAGACAGTAAAAGATTGTGCATAATATCTTCATTGCATGAGATACTGCTATGCTTTCGAGAATGCCCCTCTCTATATTTTCTAAAATCTTTATTTCTAGCCTCAGATGCCTCTTCGGATAGAAAACCAATGGGCACAATTGACATGTTCTGAACTATGTCTGGCCCATGCATTAAAATTTTATGAAGTGAAGAAGGCATATAATACCATGGGTATAACTCCACGTAAAGCTTAGCAGTATCAAAGCAGAACTCTCGGAATTTAGTTACGTTGATCTTCTCTCCTGATGAAATACACTGCAAGATCACACAGATTTTTCTTAAAAGCATAGCATCTATTCCGGTCAGTTCAGCAGATTTAGTGTAGTTTTCAAAAAATCTCCTTGCCGAGTTGCCATTGTTGGTGGATCCACTGCCTTGTTTCACAACATCGAGAAGTAAGCCCGTTTCTCTTCTTACAGCCTCTTGAACTCTTTTCTTCCTGTCATCAACTTGCCTTTTTGCTATATCACCCCTTACTTGCCATGATTTTATGTCTAATTTGTAGGAAATGTGTAATAAGCATTCCATTGAGCGAATCCAAGCGTGAAGGGTGCTTAAGCTATATTTATACATGTCCTCGTTTGCGTGTTTATCTTTGATTAACTCTAAATTATTCATTTCTTTAGGACAAGCCTTGCATATGTCACACACTGAAGCTGCTGTATTGGATATAATGGAATGAATTTTACCATCAATCATTGTCAACAGCAGTTGGTGTTTGACACTAATTCCATCAGTGATGGTGGATGGAGTTAAGGCTTCAATCTCTGCTTCGATTTCAGCCATCTCTCTCTGCACATTTTCTTTGGTTTCCTTTATAAACTTAAACAATATTGGCCGGCAAAATGAAGTGGAAGATGGTCGCTCGTTTTCCCAAATTGTTACACCTTTTGAGACGATTCGCAGTGGTACAAGACTAATCATAAAATTACTAGCAAGATCGATTTGCTCATCTTCACTCGTCCTTTGATGATAAATGCTTTGGCTAGATGATCCGTCAAAACCCCATTTGCTGGTCAATACGAGCTGTTGATTGGGATCAACAGGGGTTTCTAACGACCTAATAAGTCTTCTTGAGGTTAAATCCATCAAGGCTTGTAATTTGATTTTTGCAGAGCTCTCTGTAACTGTGAGATCTTCTTTGGCCGGATAGCACTTAATTTTTTCTTTAACCAACATGTAGTACTCGGGTATTGAAGAGCTCCTTCTTGAGTGTTGAAATCCCGAAGAGTGTTATAGCGCCATTTCGATAAGTTCATCGATACATAAAGAGCCAATGCCTTCAAAGGGGATATTTCCCGTACCTGAATTGATTTACCTTCAATGAAGGCTTTGATTTTTGAGGCCTCTTCTGGATTCTCCGTCAAGTATTTCATAACATAAGCTGTATCGCTTTGTCCTGCCTTTTGAAGCGCCCTTTCGGCCGAAAACATAATTTCAGCGCTGCTACTGCTGCATGAAAGACTATCTTCAGTGCGTCTTCTTTTTTGCCGGTTACTAAGGTCCTCAAAAGATTTACGAGGACTAGGATGTGTACAAGTTGAAGCATCAGATTTAGCAGGAGAAATTATGGGCTCGATGACGTCACTTATATTTTCTGTAGAAGGTTCCATATTTTCATTCTGTAATTCCGGCCATTGAATTGCAGCCTGTAGCCAAATCTCATGTTTCTTCCGAAACTTATCTGTGCTTCTTCCAGACTGTGTCCATTTTGCATAAATGCGGTAGCAAAATCGACGACACCAGTCTTTTAAACTTGTTTCAGCACTTTCACATAACTGAACACAACTGTTATCTTTTAAAACACTGAACAAATAGTTAAAGTCGCGTAAATCTTTATGTGCGCGTGCGCATAAAGCAACGTGAATATCAAGATTTGTATTAAAATTTGGAAAATACATTGCGAGATTAGCTTGGATACAACGAGGTGTAAATCAACACTGATTTTAAAGTTACTAATAGTGACCTATTTATATAAAATCCAGGTATCCCAGGTATCCTTTGTTAAATATTGCAAGGTAATTAGTTATTGTGATAATTAGTAAATGATGCATGCTAAATTAGTGTATTAAGAGCCATTTAGTAATTAAATAACAGCAATGTTCTTATCAGTAATCATTAGTGCATCAGTTTTATATGTAAACCTTAAGTCCCTAATTATATATCCTAATTAGCTTATATCTTCTCTAATTGGCTGCTCAGAAATGTTATTGTAATAAGGTAAACCTTTAGAAAAACGGTTTTAATCAACAAAATAAACAAAAAATAAAAAAATTGTGTTATAAAATAAACATCACTCTTTATCCCAGAAAGTGCACATTTGGCGCACTATGTGTCTTAGTATTAAATATAGCTCTTAGTATTAGCATTATGATATTAGAGACCGCTACTTGAAACAAGCCCGGAATCAGGAGGGAGAGAGCTCGATACACTCATTTTCATAGTAAAATTTCACATTTTCTCAAATTACTCCCGAAATATGGGAGTTATGAAGAAATTCATCACCACAAGTTATGAAGGCATTAAGTAATCGAATAAGATGGCATCATTAGTTTGGCATAATTTTACTCTTTTTTTTCGGAAATGTCTACGTCCAACCGCTCCCATACATTCGTTCCACTGTGCGCCGCCGCGGTGCGCGGAGCGACGTACAACGCACGGGACGGACGCCTTCCCGCGCATTTCCGCGTCGGCAGTGTGTTGTGCTAGGCGTGATTTCTATATAAATTGAGATACTTGCATACAATGGTAAAATCTGCCATCACGCGCTACGCGACGGGGCGCGGTGCAGTGGGTGGAGCGCCTTAATGTCGGTGAGATATAATTGCAATTCGATTTTGAAAGTGTTTTAGGGAATTGGGATTTTGTACGGTTTAAGCAGCTACGTTGATTGCTAGGGGTTTGACACTCTTAAAAGATAGGCAGGTTCAAAATCCGATACACCAGTGTTTCTGTGGAAAACGTTAGCAAAGCAGTCTTGCACCAAAGTAAAGACGCCTGCGTTTCTTGGGTACCTTCTCACACACAAATACATCTTTACAACAACGTGGATTTTGTTTTGAAACGCTTTGGTTTTTGTAAACTACATTGCATTTAATGTTATCATATCCGAGATTAGAGGTCTTTTTATGAATGAATATTAAATTCTACGCAATTTATTATAAGCGGCGCAACACCTTTTTTATCAGTGCAATAAGCACGCATATTAAGGATAATGCATTATGATTATAACAATAAACAATAATGACAGTTATTTCAGCTATCGTTATCACCTATCAGTGTTGCATTGTATCGTATTTATCATGTATTATCGTGTATAGCATACTAATGATTTCATATTGAACAGTACAATAACCTCCCAAGTCGTGAAAACTAAATGTGTGGGTGTGACCTTGTCAATGTTATTTCTTAATGATTTAAAGTATTTATGTCAATGTCATGCTATGTTATGGAAATGAAGCTGTTTTTTTGTTATTATATCTTTTAATGTTATCTCTATTTTTCGACCAATTACATACATACATACATAAACTCACGCTTTTTTCCCATGGGGCTAGGCAGAAACTACTGATAGACAACGCAAGAGTTAGCAGAACTGAGGCGCGGTGCGAGGCCACGTTCTGTGTGTGTATTAGTATGTGTGGCATACGAGCTAGTTAGAACAGAGCCCTCGGTGTGGTCGCGCGCTTACATCGTACCTACCCATTGTACTCTAATATTAAATAAAATATTATGTATAAAGTTATGTGTTATCTTTTAGTCTTTTACTACGGAACGCCACCTGCTATGATCCTTACATACTTTTTTTGCCTCGTTTAGGTTCATACACACACGTCCCGGTTACAAGTACTACGCCCCTGACCTTTCTGAAGAACACCACCAATAAAGTCACTATATGTTCTCCTAGGGCTTCTCCTCTCGGTGTTTCCACTCACATCTGCTTTGTATATACCTTTTGTAAGCCGTCCTTCATTCATCCTCTCAACATTCGGTCAATTAATCAACAGAAATAACGTGCTTTAAAATGTACTCAATATTAAAGTACTGAAGGCACGTGAATTCTTTGACAACCATCTTTTCAATCCAGTTTAAAGTAATTTTACGGCTTTTAACTCAACAAGGGCTCAAATACACTAGTTGTAAAACCGCAAAGCAATTTGTGGAAATAGTGTTGAAATCTACCTAGTTAAAACTAAAACCGTAGCGTGTCCGCTCATAAAATTTTGCCGTATATTTTCATCTCAATGAGCACGGCGGGTCTCGCGAATATCGAATGCAATAAGTGATATTTATGAATATTCAGAGCACGGACGCCGGTCGCTGTTGATGTGACGCATTTTAGACGATCCCTTGCACCGTTCTATAATATAAGGTCGTATGTGCACTGACGTCCAAAACTTTTTTTTTAACACGCTTATTAGCTTCACCTGTATGTTTATGTGTATTTAACTATATTTGTAACCGACTCCTTTAGACTTGATTTTGACACATTTCAAACGTCAGATTTCATTTAAACTTTGTAAGACTTATCGAGGACCGATGACAAATCCAATAATTTAATAAATTTGTGCCATTATCCTTGTCAGGGTTACCAGGATAGCAAAAAAAAAAAACTAAAAACCCTCTTTTGTAGCAAGCCGAACTAAAAATAGATATTAACTAATAGTTTAAAAAACAAAAAAACACGATTTTTTTTTCAATTATTTTCAACTTTTTAATTTGGTTTTCTATGGTAGCATGTTTTTTTTATACTGGGATTCTTTCAAGGAATCTACGGTTTAAAGAACCTTCTTTGTGGAATGTTATTATAGCACTAAGGGACGACTTTATCGGTCTGAGGATAATTTCGAGCAGTGCACACCGTTAATTTATTCGGAGAACGCCATCGTTAAGGGTTTGATGGGATCGGTTGTTATTGCGGTGTCACAGTTAAAGTAATTGGGTCAAATAAATATTGTTAAATGGAAACTATCAATCTTTGTATGAAGTGTGTCAGTTATGACATTATTAATCTTGCGAGTGTGTAATTTATTTAGTATTGAGTATGAATTTCGATGTATATAAGAGTAGAGGGAGACCAAATAAACGATGGATGGACTGTGTGAATTATAACAAAAAACTTGAGAGGTGTCAAGGGACACCCGGATGGAACGAAGTTCCTTTCGATTAATTAGTGAAGGTTTTTATTTATTTTTATTTATTATGTACAAAAAAAAACCTGTATACACTCAACAAAAATAATCGTCGCGACACCACACTGTTCAATGCGAAATAGAAAGACGAAACGAAAATAACTGGCTTGCTTTCTATGAGAGAGAGAGAAAGAGAGAGACAGACAGAGAAACACGCGCACGCCGCACGGCTTACAACTATAGCAATAAGTGTCGTTACAACTTTTGGTCTTAATTTTTTCCGTCTAGCCCCCTTTCGCAACGCGCGATATGGAACTTCGTTCCAATATGGATAGAAAGGGGGTGACTACTGAGATGACGACTAATAGAGAAGTGTGGAAGAAAAATACATGTTGCGCCGACCATAAATAAATTTGTATAAGAGCAGGAGAATGATGAATACTATGTGACATTTATTTTTATAACTTACGTACTGACTCAATAATTTAACAGATACCGTTCTGTAGGTGCTTCATAATCAGCCTATATTGTTCCCACTGCTGGGACACAGGCCTCCTCTCGGTGAGAGAGGGTGTGTGCCGTAATGTACCACGCGGGCTCAGAGCGGGTTGGTGGATGTCATGTCTTCGAATTTTTGGTTGTAAGACATGCCGGTTTCCTCACGATGTTTTCCTTCACCGTATTGAGAGCAGTGGTGATGAAATTATTTGCACAAAGTAAAGCGCCTGCCTGAGTTCGAACCTACGACTTACAAATCGTAGGTCAAGGCTGATACCACCCAGCCAATGTCGCGGGATTTGTTCGAAAGAGAAACCGTAGCCCTGGCATATAGGCAACTGAAGGAACGGGTGGGTTTTAGTCAGTAAAAGTCTGACACGCCCCTCCCGCTCCACACAGAGCGGGAAACGTCATTTGATGAATTCCCACCCACAAAAAAGGGCTGATACCACTGCGCCACCACAGCTGTGGTGTAGGTGCTTATATCTTTCAAAAGATCAAAAGTTCGTCTTTAAACAAAATAACTTAACGATACTTTTCAATAATTTTGCATTTTAAGACGGCTATTCGTCCATAAACCCGAGTAACAGATAACCATTAATGTCGTTAGCGTAGATCAAAATGTCAGATGACGTCATAAAACGCAGTTATCATAATCATTGTCAGAATTTGTGTAATAATGAGAAATGGCGTGAGAATGACTTGAGCTTCGTGACCAGCATACGTTATTGGTGATTAATTCAATAGGTTTTGATATCGGTGTGAGATAGACCGTTTTGTCTAAGAGGATGGCCTGTAATTATTACTTACTTTTAGAGTTAAATGGAGCTACATTTAGAAAATGGGTAGCGCCAAAAGAAGGATAGACGTAGGATGAAGAAAAGTTGACCTAAAACGTATTTATAAAAAAAAAAGCAGGCACAAAGTGAAGGCGTGGGCAAAGCTTGTATAGCTTCTGCCCGAGCCTTCCGCGTAAATGTCGGTTATCACGGACGCAAGATGAATTCGCGGAGTAAAAAGTAGCCCATGTCCTTTCTTGGGGTTCAAACTTAACTCATACTAAATTTCATCAAAATCGGTTCAGTGGTTTAGTCATGAAAGCGTAACAGATATACAGAATTACTTTCGCATTTATAATATTAGTATAATATTAAGTAATTAAGTATAGATTATTACTTCACGTTTTTGAAAAAAACTTTTTGTTTTAAAATAGGTGTCGTTTTAATTTACGAAAAAAAACACATGCCACGTCCACGTTACATCCTATGTGAAAAATTAAAAACATCAAAGTACGAAACTAGAAATCAGTTACGTATTTCGTGCACTTCCTATCAAAGAGGAATTGATTAAAAAAAAAAACGTTTAAAAAATCATGTATCTGAGTCTGATTCACGAATATTCGAGTAAGTTCCTGGATCTAGATTGGACACATGCATTTCGCGGAATATGTTTCCTAACTGTATGACGTAGGCCCTGAGATTTGCCGTTATTTATGGGTATTTTTTAGAAGCAGTGGTGACCCAATGGTAACATGGTCGTTCGCGACTTACAAGTTCGTAAGTTTCGTAACCAAAATTCGAAGACATGTGACAGCCCGCACTGGGCCCGCGTGGTGGATTATGGCCCACTCCCTCTCTCCGAGAAGAGGCCTGTGTCCCAGCAGTGGGAACATTATAGGCTGCTGATGAGGATGATAAAGGTTTTCTTTGTGAAGAAAACATAAGATAAGATTTCTTTATTCGTTTAAACATTGTATACATACAAGTGCATGCAAGACATTATATTATTTCAGTCCAGTCATGTTTAGCCGTAAGATTCGGCGTACAATTATTTTCAAAACTAGGTTCGGTTTGTATTTGACTGCATTATTAATTTTATTGACATTTCTTTTGCATTATAATGCTTACGGCTTTTTGACTCCTATTAGCATGAAATCTGCATGCTTGTTAATTAGTATTATGACATCTTTTTTTTTTCTTCTAAAAAACGGTATTTTATAATTGGAGCTACTGTTGTTGGGCTAGCCTGTTATAGAAACTAGATTACGAGTATAATATATTCTACAAAATAATTGATTAATATACTTTAAAATTACTGTCACCTAAAAAAAAGGTGGGTGTCTGCTCCGACGCACGACTGGAGTTTACTCTTTAGGAACGACTTTAAATATCTTATATCTTTAAACGAGCAATTCTTGTATATAAATATATATATATAATCTGAATCTCGGAAACGGCTCCAACGATTTTCATGAAATTTAGTATACAAGGGGTTTCGGGAGCGATAAATCGATCTAGCTAGGATTCATTTTTATACAATGTCGTTTTATTCGTGTTTTCAATGACCAACTTCATCGATAACCAACTTGAACATAAACTTATTATTTTAAACACAATTTACCAAAAAATACCGAGCAAAGCTCGGTCATCCAGATATTATTTATTAATAAACATAACATAACGCATAACGTAACGTAACGGAAAAAGTTTGATTTTACTCGACATAAATTTTCATACCGGCTTATATACGAAAATCGATTCTAAAGGAGTTAACTCCAAAAAGCAATCCTATCATATTTCAGACACAGGTACCGTCATACCTACATTAATAGCATGGAAAAATATGAAAGCACGAGTTTAAAATCCTCCACATAGACTACATACGAGTACATCAGACCAAAGAAAAACACTCCAACACGGCACGGCGGACGCTCTCACAAACAATTGTGTTCAATGAACTTGAAAATTGTTTCTCCACGTAATGATATTCATTGGAAGCACGGCACTACGTGTTTTCAGCTACGGCATTTTGTAGCGTGCAGTGTAAAGCGTGATTAAAAAGAATAAAGTCGTATGTGCAGTTACTACGTATGAGAGCATTTATGAAACTGTGGAAAGTTATAAGAGTATTTTGAATTGAGAATGCTCTTGTTTATGACTGACTATTTACAGCTGACCACAGATAATCATGGATTATATTAGAAACATACATACATATATAAACTCACGCCTTTTTCCCATAGGGCTAGACAGAAACTACGGAACGTCACCTACTACTACCCTCATATACTCCTTTTGCCTCGTTTACGTTCATAAAACTGTCCATATACACATTCCGGTTGCGAGTACTAGGAACCTGACCTTTCTAAAGAACATTATCAATAAGGTCACTATATTATGTCCTTTTTTAACTTTTTGTTTGGGCGTATTTTTTTCATATATTTTCCACTTATGTGTGGGTGATTATTTTTCTTAGTCTCTTTTCTTAGTCTCTGCTGAGTGTCGTTCAAGAATTTTGTTTGAGCATTGTAAGCAATTTCTTGAAAGACCCTGTATCATGTTACCCGCCAAACATAAGTGAATGTAACCACAGCTTAACAGAGAAATTGTCTCTGATCCATGAGACGGGTGTAATGTTCCACAGCGTCATTTAACGCGGGAATATATTGAGCGCCATGATGGAATAGGTGTCGTTGTGTTGCGAACATTTTTCACTGGAGCAGCCATTTTCTATGCTCATGTAGCTTATTTGTATTATAATAAAATTGTTTCAAACATAATAGTTTTGGGAGAGGAAGTGTTTTTATTTGTTTTTTTTTTTTGTAATAGGTAGATTTTTTGTAGGGGGGTCTTTTGGGTCCTTATGAGATTAAGGAATGAATAAGCGATAGTTGCATTCAGCTTAATCAGTTCAATACAACACAACTATTAACGCCAACTCATGAACACAATAACCAACAACCCAGCAACCGTTTTGTGCAACCTATAAACGTGCAACGCATTTTGTAAATAGCAAGATATAGCACTGTCAAAAAACCTTATCCCTCAATTAAAATAATTTTGATATACGATAATTCTCCGTAAAGCCCGAAAATATCAACATTAGCAACCTCCGGCGCCGCCGGTCGTTACCGACAACGCACAGTGGAACGAATGTATGGGAGCGGTTGGACGTAGACATGTCCGAAAAAAAAGAGTAAAATTATGCCAAACTAATGATGCCATCTTATTCGATTACTTAATGCCTTCATAACTTGTGGTCATGAATTTCTTCATAACTCCCATATTTCGGGAGTAATTTGAGAAAATGTGAAATTTTACTATGAAAATGAGTGTATCGAGCTCTCTCCCTCCTGATTCCGGGCTTGTTTCAAGTAGCGGTCTCTAATATCATAATGCTAATACTAAGAGCTATATTTAATACTAAGACACATAGTGCGCCAAATGTGCACTTTCTGGGATAAAGAGTGATGTTTATTTTATAACACAATTTTTTTATTTTTTGTTTATTTTGTTGATTAAAACCGTTTTTCTAAAGGTTTACCTTATTACAATAACATTTCTGAGCAGCCAATTAGAGAAGATATAAGCTAATTAGGATATATAATTAGGGACTTAAGGTTTACATATAAAACTGATGCACTAATGATTACTGATAAGAACATTGCTATTATTTAATTACTAAATGGCTCTTAATACACTAATTTAGCATGCATCATTTACTAATTATCACAATAACTAATTACCTTGCAATATTTAACAAAGGATACCTGGGATACCTGGATTTTATATAAATAGGTCACTATTAGTAACTTTAAAATCAGTGTTGATTTACACCTCGTTGTATCCAAGCTAATCTCGCAATGTATTTTCCAAATTTTAATACAAATCTTGATATTCACGTTGCTTTATGCGCACGCGCACATAAAGATTTACGCGACTTTAACTATTTGTTCAGTGTTTTAAAAGATAACAGTTGTGTTCAGTTATGTGAAAGTGCTGAAACAAGTTTAAAAGACTGGTGTCGTCGATTTTGCTACCGCATTTATGCAAAATGGACACAGTCTGGAAGAAGCACAGATAAGTTTCGGAAGAAACATGAGATTTGGCTACAGGCTGCAATTCAATGGCCGGAATTACAGAATGAAAATATGGAACCTTCTACAGAAAATATAAGTGACGTCATCGAGCCCATAATTTCTCCTGCTAAATTTGATGCTTCAACTTGTACACATCCTAGTCCTCGTAAATCTTTTGAGGACCTTAGTAACCGGCAAAAAAGAAGACGCACTGAAGATAGTCTTTCATGCAGCAGTAGCAGCGCTGAAATTATGTTTTCGGCCGAAAGGGCGCTTCAAAAGGCAGGACAAAGCGATACAGCTTATGTTATGAAATACTTGACGGAGAATCCAGAAGAGGCCTCAAAAATCAAAGCCTTCATTGAAGGTAAATCAATTCAGGTACGGGAAATATCCCCTTTGAAGGCATTGGCTCTTTATGTATCGATGAACTTATCGAAATGGCGCTATAACACTCTTCGGGATTTCAACACTCAAGAAGGAGCTCTTCAATACCCGAGTTACTACATGTTGGTTAAAGAAAAAATTAAGTGCTATCCGGCCAAAGAAGATCTCACAGTTACAGAGAGCTCTGCAAAAATCAAATTACAAGCCTTGATGGATTTAACCTCAAGAAGACTTATTAGGTCGTTAGAAACCCCTGTTGATCCCAATCAACAGCTCGTATTGACCAGCAAATGGGGTTTTGACGGATCATCTAGCCAAAGCATTTATCATCAAAGGACGAGTGAAGATGAGCAAATCGATCTTGCTAGTAATTTTATGATTAGTCTTGTACCACTGCGGCTCGTCTCAAAAGGTGTAACAATTTGGGAAAACGAGCGACCATCTTCCACTTCATTTTGCCGGCCAATATTGTTTAAGTTTATAAAGGAAACCAAAGAAAATGTGCAGAGAGAGATGGCTGAAATCGAAGCAGAGATTGAAGCCTTAACTCCATCCACCATCACTGATGGAATTAGTGTCAAACACCAACTGCTGTTGACAATGATTGATGGTAAAATTCATTCCATTATATCCAATACAGCAGCTTCAGTGTGTGACATATGCAAGGCTTGTCCTAAAGAAATGAATAATTTAGAGTTAATCAAAGATAAACACGCAAACGAGGACATGTATAAATATAGCTTAAGCACCCTTCACGCTTGGATTCGCTCAATGGAATGCTTATTACACATTTCCTACAAATTAGACATAAAATCATGGCAAGTAAGGGGTGATATAGCAAAAAAGCAAGTTGATGACAGGAAGAAAAGAGTTCAAGAGGCTGTAAGAAGAGAAACGGGCTTACTTCTCGATGTTGTGAAACAAGGCAGTGGATCCACCAACAATGGCAACTCGGCAAGGAGATTTTTTGAAAACTACACTAAATCTGCTGAACTGACCGGAATAGATGCTATGCTTTTAAGAAAAATCTGTGTGATCTTGCAGTGTATTTCATCAGGAGAGAAGATCAACGTAACTAAATTCCGAGAGTTCTGCTTTGATACTGCTAAGCTTTACGTGGAGTTATACCCATGGTATTATATGCCTTCTTCACTTCATAAAATTTTAATGCATGGGCCAGACATAGTTCAGAACATGTCAATTGTGCCCATTGGTTTTCTATCCGAAGAGGCATCTGAGGCTAGAAATAAAGATTTTAGAAAATATAGAGAGGGGCATTCTCGAAAGCATAGCAGTATCTCATGCAATGAAGATATTATGCACAATCTTTTACTGTCTTCTGATCCACTTGTTACAAGTATCCGTCCAAAAGGAAATAAGTTTGTAAAAAAATCTTCTTTTAAGGAATTTTATGAGCTTACGGATTCTGAGAAAAGTGATATCGAATTTGTTAACATAAATGATTTAGCGGACATCGATTCTGAATTTGAATTAATTGATGATGATGATGATGACGAAGATAATTAAATGATGTTATTGTTTTAAAATGTGTAACTTAGTAAATTAGAGCTTACATCTTAATTATTTATTGTACTTTTAATGAAACTAGGTAATTTATTATCAACTTACTTAAAAGTCATACTCTCATCAGTTCTTGTGAATATTTTTGTTAATATATATTTCTGTATATATATAATATATTTATAGACCTCTTAATAAGTCTGTCTGCGGTTTAAAGTAAATACAAATGGGGAAAAAACGTTTTTTTTTTTAAATTTTCATTTCCTTTTATCCCAGAAAGTGCACATTTGGCGCACTATGTGTCTTAGTATTAAATATAGCTCTTAGTAATAGCATTACGATATTAGAGACCGCTACTTGAAACAAGCCCGGAATCAGGAGGGAGAGAGCTCGATACACTCATTTTCATAGTAAAATTTCACATTTTCTCAAATTACTCCCGAAATATGGGAGTTATGAAGAAATTCATCACCACAATTTATGAAGGCATTAAGTAATCGAATAAGATGGCATCATTAGTTTGTCATAATTTTACTCTTATTTTTCGGACATGTCTACGTCCAACCGCTCCCATACATTCGTTCCACTGTGCAACGTGTGAATCATGCGCATTCCTACACTTATGCCATGAGGCGCTGACACTTGGATATGTTTGGCAGTTTCTAGGACATTTGTAGGCAGCCAGAGTATTGTACAGACGCCAGCAAAAAGCTACTACAATCTGTCAAACTTCTTTAATAGGTTTTCAACCTTATCGCTTAAATATTAGGTTCAAAATTGTTTGGGAAAATCTGACAGTTTCGGGTGGCTTGATGTGCTAGCGTCTACCTACCTATGATTTTGACAGTTAATTCTATGAAGTTGTTATTCAAAACTTAATGTGGGTTTTGTTTTAGCGCCACGTTTTACTATGTTGTTAAATGTTATTTTGATACGTTGACTGATAGATGCTTTGAGTGAAGAATAAATGTCCACCTTCGTTCTTGTGGGTGTCTTAAAATACAACTATGCTGTTAAATATTGTGGTGGGTAGCTGTGTCATAATAGTGTCTACTAATAACATTTAATTGCTCGGGGTAATTGCGTAACACATTAACAGTAGGAACATAACATAACATCACGCCTCGTTTCCCCGAAGGGTTGGGCAGAGGTGTACCTATAGTACATCCACATTTTGCCTGTTATGTTTAAGTCCCATGTGATAGGGGGCGAGGCTATTGCCATCAACTGGGCACAAATCCAGACTCCGGGCTGATCGAAACCAGGACCTCATGCTCAGTAACAGTAGGAACTGCTTTCATTTTGACAGTTCAACCATATTCATTGCGTTGTTTACGTTGTTAGGCAGATACATTTTTCAAACATATAAAGCAATGAATTAGCAATATCTTTCAAAGTGATTCATAGTAAGTTACGCAATTAGGCTGTGGTTTTACTAATAAGTATTTTTGCCATGCGTATTGATGTTGAATGCTTTCTTGAACATATGTTCAGCAGAGGAAATGAAGTGACTATGTAAGTAAGTTAAATAGGATTTGTATTGAAAAACGTAATTGTATTGACTTTTAGTAGATTAGAATTTGTAAGTCTACCTTCGCACGGACGTAAAAATATCGCAGGGGGATTTTATCGGGCACTGGATTTTTAACTTTCAGTGTTCAGCCGAACATTCAGAATCCAATAGAGCGCATCCCAGCTTGTCAAAAATACACACTGTTCGGATTTCAACTCACAGTGCTAAGCAGTGAAGTTGAAAAGCTATTGCGCGATAGGTGTGCGAATGTAGGCTAAGGCAGTCTAAAATCTCACATTCACTAGGCCGTTGGTCTAACCAAACAAATTAACGATTTTTTTCATTTGTCACAGAAAAATCGGTTTCTAATACTAATTAAATCTCCCCTATATACATAAGGACTAAATGCTTAATTAAATACGAAACAATTAATCATTACTCCATGTATCATATTCATGACCAGACATTTACATATTTATTCGGGCCGCCATATAGTGAGCAAAATTATGCAAAACACCCGACCGACGACGACTCATAATTAAATATAATAAAGCATTTTAATCTCATTGGCCTTAAAACGAATAACAACTGTCATGGCGTATTACAATAGTGTTGTACAACACAGTAAAAAAAAAGGTTTTTATAGCCGAGGCCGAGAGACCCCAATTACTTCTGCCATAGCTTTAGTAGTTTGTTTTTGTTAAGATTATGAATCGTTGTATACTTGTTTTTGTTTTAGTAAATTATTCAGGCTTTTAAGCTATATGTAGATAAGTACCGTGTGGTGCCAGACGTAAAGAATAGCATCACCCCATTTCTTCCCGTGGGTGTCGTAAGAGGCGACTACGGGACTTACTAGAGAATGGGCAGCAGCGTTCTCTATGCATTTTACCACCATACTACGATTTCCAATCCGCCTGTCAAGCGTGGCGATTATGGCAAAGCCCTCCAGATTGGGGGAGGTCATGTCCAGCAGTGGACGTATTACGGCTGAAATGATGTAGATAAGTAAACACGAATAGATCTATTTTGTAAATATCTCACCGTGTAAACTTTGGTGAAGCGACCGACCTACATAGACAGACTTTTCGTTTTCACTGCATAGCATAGACATAGTATCAGGTGGAACAGTAGCTCACTTCACCTAAGTTATCACGGCGATTATCGAAAAGTAGACCAGAACAAATTAACAATACGCAGGAATCCTCTCTATCCAGGGGCTCTTAATATGTAGGAACTCAAGTTCTGAGAGGAATCAATATATCACTATTCCGGTAAATTTCATCAGATTGTTTTTTATTTAATTGTTTATTATCACAAATAGTTAAATTAATTAAGAGATATACTGTCCTAGTTGTCCTTGGTGACTAGCCACGGTTGCTAAAGTTTCGGCTGTCATTCGGCCGAAACCAACACTATTAACAATTCCTTATGGCGCCCACACTTCGAAAACCATAGTGCAATAAATATAAAACTCATTTTATATTTACAGCCGTAATGTCAGTGATTGTAACATTAAGGTTGTTATAACTGGAACTCATAATGTATTATGCTCAACTGTGCTCGTATATTAGACGAAATGCTTTGTTTAAGTATCAATAAACTATAAGTAATTACGTTTGTTGACTTAAATTAATATTCGAACTGTCGAAATCAATTTAAATCTAGCAGTGCCACTGTTCTAATATTTTTCGGTTTCGGCTTTCCGTCTAACCTGACGCAACACTAGGTAGTGCTTTTTAATTCACTGTTAGAAATAATTCTCATAGCAATTAAATGATTAATTTAAAATAAATGCAGGATAATAAATTATAGGGTTAATGGAAAAAGTTTTGCAGAATAAATTATACAGGGTTATTACAAAAGTGCAACGCAACGCCAATCAAAGTTCACGTCACATGACGCCGCACTATATTCTTTCCTTCAACAAAAATCAGAAATAACATTTAAATTATCAATACCAACATGATTTACGCCTTTAAAAAGCGATATTACGCAAATAAACACTCAAAGCTTACCTCACTGATAATGTTATTTATTAAAAGCTTTCCGGCTTTTAAGAAAACCAAGTTGTATATCAGAAAGTTGCGAGATTATCACGTCAAGAAATTGCTTAACATTAAAGGGCCGGTATCAAGGCGACTATCCACTGATACATAAGATGTGCACGGAGAGTTTCCCACGATAGCTGCGCGAGTCATTTGTTTGCCAGAGACGCCGAGCCGTGCGAAGCGAAGAAGTTGTGGGTCGGAGTAGCCGATCCCTACAAAATTTTCATACGAAGCGAAACTACACTGACGTAGCTTAGCCGTGGGATGCTGTGGAGCCTTGTCTTTAGAGATAAGCAACATATGCTGGGGTGTTGTCAACATCACTACACCCACTCGACACCTACGGAGCAAGATGGCGTAAGTTGGGACACCATATAACTGTCCCCGAAATGTCGGAAGCGGTAAACAATTTGTTGATAATTTAAAACGAGTAAAATTTCACGGATACAGATTCGATAAAGGCAGGCAGCTCTTCAGCGGAGGAACAGATAAGGTTGGTAATACTTCCGAAGCGATCACGTCATTGAACGATAACTTAAAAACCATCTGAAATTTTGGCAGATTCCAAAAACCGTCGCTGTGAGATTGGTGTTAAACGGCCGCCATATAACGCCCGCAGTGATGACTGACATGAAAATTATGGTAGCGGGATTTGTATAAAACTATATCTAGGAAAGCATACCAATTGCTTCCATAAACAATGCTTCAGTGAGATCATTCGGCGGTATATTAGAGACGCTATGTGTGGCGAAGAGGTGGGCGGACGACATTGTTGCCATTGCAGGCAAAACCTGGATGAGGCTGGTACAGGAGCGTGGGGATATTGGCACGAGATAAGAGAGGCCTAGTAGTGCGTAAACTCAGGCTGTGGATGATGATAATGTTGCTGGCCTTAGTGGAACTGTAGCTTTACACTCTCATATTATTGCTGTTTTAGACTTAATAGGTAAACAGGGGTTTAGCTAACCAGGCATAAGAAATCAACTATTGGCTGATGATGCCATTCATAAAACCAATAAAGTCATTTAAAAAGAAATGTGCGGGAAAGTTAATAATCTTTCAGTGCTAATTGAGCCAATTTACTCCATGTCTTCGAGAGTAAATGCTAAACAGTTAGCGCGAAAGTGAAAAATAATTGGCAGTCTCAGATTATATGAATATGAATCATTGGTTAGTAGGTAATTATCGTACATGCTTTGAATCTAATGCATAGATTAGAGACAAAAATCGTGGTTCGATAAACAAACAAATGAAAGTGATGATTATAATTATATTTCACTCTTTTGTGGTTTTGAAGGACATAATAACAAAGTCGTAATGATTAATTTCCCAAAACTACTATTTAAATGTGGTGTTAAAGTTCGATAAGAAAATTACGAAATCCACGCGGATAAAGTCGCGAGCTAAGAGCTAGTTAATTTGGTGGATAAAGATGCTGTGAATAACGATGAAAGTTAAGTGGGATTAGAACTGACTTAACCTGGTGAACCAATTTCTAAACCCAAGCAAGTTAAGGCGTTAATAACGACATAAATATTAAATAACTACATTGATACACTGCCAGCATTCTTATCCAAAAAAGGTAAGATCAACATTGCTAATAGAATTTTTACAACGCATCGTTTGGAGCTTAACAGGTGTTTAAGTTGCATCACATATACTTCAAGTTGGACGGCTTGAATTGATTCGTGTGCCCACATCTTTAGACGTAGGTTTTTATCACCGGAGACACGCATTCTTAACACATCAATTTGGAACTAAAGAGGTTTTGGTATTCGGTCAAAAAACTATAAATGTCGACCTAAATAATGTTGTTAAAACTAACTAACGAATATCAACATTGAAAATGATGCTATTAAAACAGGATTTATAAAATTGCATCATAATATTCATTCAAAACAGTATTGCATAAAATAAAATATATTTTAAAATATTATACAGGGTGTCCAAGAACCTGGCGTCCAACTGGATTCCCACGATGCCCCAAGTTCTAACAGTACTCAGAAAAATATTTTAAAAAATCCACCCCATGTACTTACAGAATTATACTGATTTCAAAAAAAAAAGGGGAAATGAGCACCCTGTGACATACTTTTGAATGCTGTGACTGCTAATGCTGATAATTTCGATATTTCTTGGAGGTTTTGTAATCTAGGGTATTGCTGTGTCTAAATAGAATGTAAAAATAAAGTACTTATTGTACCATTTTAAAATAAAATATTATTTTAACTAAAGGTGATATGGAAAACTATTGAATTTCGCAACTTTGACCGACTGTAGTGTAAAAAAAATGTACCAAAATAGTATGGCAAGTGACGTCAAATTTTGACGCGTTTATTCCTCTTTTTAAAAAGGTATAATACTTACACATTAATTTGAAAAAAAAAAATTTTGATAATATTTTTACTCAACAACCCAATTTTTACGATGTCTTACAGAATTCTTAGAAAGAAAAATTTACGACGAATTGAATCTAACCTCTAAAGAATTACTATTGTATGCTCATAAAAATAACAACAGGCCTCTCAAAAAACAGGTTAGACCGTAAGGGACGGTATGTGCATGCATCTCACCATAGTGATTCGTTATTACAACAGGAGGGAGCAAGACAGAAACTATCTTTGCGATTTGCTGGTTCTTCTTTATGGTACCCCATTATTCAGGTAAGAGTGAGGGAGAAAAAGGTTAGAGGTGCGAGTGAGATAGATAGTGACGCTATCTGGGATCGTGCTATTTAGGATAACAGTACGGTCAGTACGCGTCACTGCCTCCTGCCGTTACTACGCACCTCTCTCTTATTGTTACCATTGATCACTTACTACGATTTAAAGCTTTGTTTATTGGACTCGATTACTCTTTGTGCTCTGGACTTTGAAACGAACTCTTTACGACGACCTTTGCCTGTGTTTGGACAGTTTGTGTTTTGTGTGTGCTACCATGGCGACCTACACTCCGCAAGAATACGCAAATATGCACTACATTTATGGAGAATGTAGAGGTAATGGACGAGCTGCAGCGAGACTTTACAGAGAAAGGTATCCGAGGGCTACGCGATATCCCGACCATCGAGTTTTCATTAATGTGCACAGAACACTATGTGACGGGCGGTTCCCCAATCAAGTAGCTGGTGAAGGACGACCCGTAAATTACTTCATACGCGATGAAGTTTTAGAGGCGGTGTCGGCAAATCCAAGCATCTCTGTGCGAGGAATAGAAGCTGATACGGGGATACCGAAGAGCACAGCACACAGTATTCTCCAAAAAGAAGAATATCATCCGTACCACGTACAGCGAGTGCAAAGTCTTTTACCTCGAGACTATCCGAGCCGAGTCGCGTTTTGTGAAACAATCCTGCAAAAACATCGAGAAGACGAAAACTTTATCGACAAAATTTTGTGGTCAGATGAATCAACATTTAAGAAGGATGGCTACATGAACCTACACAACTTGCACGAGTGGCATGTGGAAAATCCGCACTTGATGCGAGAAGATAGATCCCAGTACCGGTTCAAAGTGAACATGTGGACCGGTATTCTCTGTGGGAATATTATTGGTCCATTTGAGATGCCCGAGAATTTGACTGGCGAATCATATTTAAATTTTCTTCAAAATGATTTGCCAAACTTACTAGAAGAGACCCCACCAGATATGTGGTTCCAACACGACGGCTGTCCAGCACATTTTCGCGTATCCGTTAGAGAGTTTTTGGACGAGCAATACCCGAACAGGTGGATTGGGCGATCAGGAACAATCCCGTGGCCAGCCCGCTCACCTGACTTAAATCCGCTGGATTTTTTTTTCTGGGGAACTATGAAGGAGCTCGTTTATGCGAAGCCCATTAATGACATCGCTGACCTTCGTGAGAAGATAACACAAGCAGTGCAGGTGATACGTCAAAAAAGTTACTCGCGAAACATAAAGCGGTCCTTTTTAAGGAGAGTGAGAGCTTGTATTGCCGCGGGTGGTCAACATTTTGAACATTTATTGTAATAAAATATCTTTAAACTAACATTCTTTGCTTTTATTCTACTGGGAACCCATCTACCTGTGTGTATTTCCTTCTTGCTCACTCTTGGAACCGAAGTAAATAATAGTAGTAACATAACAGTTTCTAAGATAAGAAAGGGTCCGACAATTACCGTTAGTAGGTAGGCACTTCGTAAAAATTGGGTTGTTGAGTAAAAATATTATCAAAATTTTTTTTTTCAAATTAATATGTAAGTATTATACCTTTTTAAAAAGAGGAATAAACGCGTCAAAATTTGACGTCACTTGCCATACTATTTTGGTACATTTTTTTACACTACAGTCGGTCAAAGTTGCGAAATTCAATAGTTTTCCATATCACCTTTAGTTAAAATAATATTTTATTTTAAAATGGTAAAATAAGTACTTTATTTTTACATTCTATTTAGACACAGCAATACCCTAGATTACAAAACCTCCAAGAAATATCGAAATTATCAGCATTAGCAGTCACAGCATTCAAAAGTATGTCACAGGGTGCTCATTTCCCCTTTTTTTTTGAAATCAGTATAATTCTGTAAGTACATGGGGTGGATTTTTTTAAATATTTTTCTGAGTACTGTTAGAACTTGGGGCATCGTGGGAATCCAGTTGGACGCCAGGTTCTTGGACACCCTGTATATGGATGAATGAAAAACAAAAAAAAAAAAATTACAGGTATTTTATGATGCATAAACAAATATAATATATAAAGTTCAACCTTATGTTTTTCATAAGATATCAACGCCATAATCCACACTAATATTATAAAAGCAAAAGTAACTCTGTCTGTCTCGCTTTCCTGCTAAAACTACTGAACCGATTTAAATTTGGTACACAAATAGTTTAGAGCCTGAGAAAAGACATCGGCTATTTTTAATTCCGTGACTTTGTCTGTGTCCGCGATAACCGACATTTACGCAGACGAAGTCGCGGGCAGAAGCTAGTGTAAAATATTTATAAAATTACGCACCTTTTAGACCGGACCCTGGTATATCTCCAAGTATTGCTGCTATAATGTCCTGAACTAGAAGGACACAGTAACAACTGAAGACTGTTCGGTCTCGGCTGCCTCTGCTTCTTCACTCTTAGTTTCACCACTTCTTCTACTTCTAACTTCTCTAGTTTTTTTTCTTTTCTTCCTTCTTTGATTGGCGGCTTCTTGGAGTCCACACTCCATCTGCGCTCGTCCATTATCCTCTCTTCCAAATTCAAATGATCCAACCTCTCTTTGATAAAACTCCTTGTTTTAATCAAGTCTGGAGTCGTATCCAGCTTATCATGTCTCCTAATTTCTATAGGAGATAACGGAGGTCTTCTAGGTTCAAAGACAACTTTGGAGTACTCGTTACTACGACGCCACATACGGGGTGAGAGTGGCCAGAACCGCCCATTTTGTTGACCAGATTCCATCACCATTTTGGATTTTTGTCACTTCACAAATTCACAATTCATTCACTGACTTTCTCGATGCTAAAATGAGTATTGACAAAATAATAGTTTTAAATCCTCAGACACATTTAAATGAACGATAGCTATACAGTGGTAATATAATTCAAGACTAACACTGAACACGTCCGTTACATCCGTAGGCTATTCATATACTAAACGTTGTTGAAATGAAAAGTGCATAACAAACGCGCCCACGCAATCAATCATGTGAAACGTCTACAGGAACCATAGATAAAGATGGAGTGACTGCTCCGATGAGTCAAACAGAAGTACAATTGACGTGAAATATATTAGAAATAATTTTCGGATTATTTTATTTTCCTCAAAGGTAAATAATATTATTTTCCTTGTATCAAAAGAGAGGATTGTTTTTCTACAAATTAATGTTCAGCTTTTGGTATGTAAAGACGGTAATAATTTGAATAAATATCGTATTAAAAACATAGGAATATAAATTGTCGGCTTGTAAAAACAGAAAAATTATGTCAAAGCAAATTAAAAACGGCCTAATGAACTTTAACCATAGAAACGAGTTTGACCCCAAATGAGACAATTTTTATCAATTTCTATCATTTGTGAATTCTACACCAAGTAGCGGAATTGAGGTCAGCGACCGACAAACCGGGGGTCATTATGACCAAGCGGCGCTAGCAATAAAAACCGTGTTTTTGTCTTTTATTACAATTTGTCCAACTATAACAGGATCTGCGTACATTTGGCGTAGATTTAATGGCTTTGTTCCTGTCTACATATCGTTAAAATGGGTAATTTAAAAGATCGTTGCATTTTCCGTGCGGAAATAGCTTAAGTAAACAGATTAAAATCTTACGTGAGCGTTTACTCGTAATTTATTAGTAGCGGAAACAATCGTTTTATATTTTCCTGCTTTTGTTTTGACTGTTCCTAAAACTCCACAATCCTAACCTTTGAAGCTTCTGCTGCCATTTAAGGAAACGAAATCGTGAGAGATAAAGCAAAAAAGCGGGATCTTAAATACGTTTTAGCATTTTTACTGCACGAAGGGGATCGCAAACCGTTGACGACTCCTGACGACGACGCACTGATAGCCATAAACAGCCGAGGAGTCGTAATGGCTGCGATATCGGATGTCGCCGAATAGCGCTGCATACTAAATGCTGGCTCAGGAAGCGGGCGACAGGACGCTAATATATGTGCGTATAGGCATGCTAATGTACTGATGTAGTACATAGAATACAGTGTTAGTGGATACAGAGCTTAGCATGGAAGTGAATTAGAGAAGAGCTTTTGGAAAATCTCTTATACGAGATACAATAAATAAATAGTCTTATTATGCTGGTATTTAAAGATTTCCATTTAAATAATCTTAAATTTTGTAACGACAACGTGACTTGACACCTAATTACATATTGTCTAGTAGTAAAAGTACAATATTTTTGCATAAAACATCAACTTTTTGCATCTAGTACATCTCGTCAACTTCCTTCCACGTCAACTGATTCACCGCTTATATTCAAGGAAAAATGCCTCAAAACTATTCGAAATTCTTGAACAAATTCTAAGGCGCTTCTTAACAATACTTACGTAATCATTTAACGATACAAGGAAACGGAGATAGTACTTAAAGTATTGAACAATAACACGAAACAAAAACTCCGAAGTCTAAGAAAGGAGTCGCAGGATATAACGAAAGGACTCAATGGCTGAATCAACGGAAGCGTTCGATGCGTTTGACATTATTATTACAATAGAGTTGAGTCAGCGACCAGTAATTCTTGAAATTGAAACGAAATCAATGCTTGTTGACATTGTGGAGTCAACGTGTGGGATGCGTCGGACATTCTTGCTTATAGCTTGGTTATGATTAAGTGGTAAGTTATTTAATATCAAATTTGGGTTACTACTGGTTATATTGGGGCCTCGTTCTACTCTCTGAAGATCTTTCGAATCGAGATCAGTAAAGTTTAATTCATCATTGTCATCATCAGCTTTATCAGTCTGCTGCTGATTCTTTATCCAAGCGTCCTCTCTAATGGCACGGCAAAGTTTTATTCGTGAATGTTTATTAAATTCTTTTTAACACGTTTGTACCTGTTCGGCACACCCTTCGGGGAAATCCTATGCAATGTTTCGTAACATTCTGTGAGGGGTATATCGAACGGAAGTTTCTAATTAATAATATCTAATCTTCATAATCAGCCCATGTCTGAGTGCTAGTATTGCGGTGTATCTTTAGATTAGCTTTGGTTTATAGAAATAAAGGTAAGATAATAAAGAAAATATATTGGTGGTCCTCCCACGGACGCCCAACAGCGTCACTGATGACGCAAGCTAAGATGGCGGGACGAACGTAATGACTATTGGCGGGAGCTTAGGATCGAAATCAAAGGAAAAAGAAAAGCGAGGTCTTTACCCTTCAGTGGGATAAGATGATCATCTTATAATATTCCCACTGCTGAGATACAGGCCTCCTCTCGATGAGGGGGAGTGGGCCGTAATCTACTCGTAACACGCGGGGCCAGTGCGGTTTGGTAGATGCCACATGACTTTGAATTTTTAGTTCTTGGACATGCCGGTCTCCTCACGATGTTTCCCTTCACCATTTTAAGAGCAATAGTGATGAAATAATTTACAAAACATAAAGCGCCTGTCTCGGATCGAACCTACCAACTATCGTAAGTCGTGAGCGTTACCACTGGGCCAATACTGCACTCATTCTCTCAGTGGGACAACACAGGCTGCATTATTTTTAATTTTACTAGTAATCTCAGAAGGACAGTAACAGACTTCTAGTTAACGAGCAAGTCTTTCTTAAAATATATGTTCTTTTATGTATAAGAAACTCATCACACTGAACTACGTAGTCGTGTGATGAAATTCTAATAAATAAAAGATTAGTTACGATACTACAAACGGTTATTAACACCGCTAGGTCAACAGCATCGTGTCGACGTGTAGGATGCGCAGACGCATCGGAATTGCGTGCCTCCATACACGTAGTATGGTGCGGTGATTAACGCATTATGAATCAATAAATCCTTCACAAATATTGTCATTTATAAGTGCTGACATTGTATTCTTTGTACTGTAAGGGACATTTGCATCAACGGTAAATTGTGGTGGAATAAAATATTTTTTTAATTTATGCCTGATTTTACGATCGTTAAATTTCGAAATATTCTTACAGCATCTTCCACAGTAGCAGGGTTAGGAATCAATAGCTAGAATAACGAAAGATATAGATAAACATAAAGATACAAACAAAATTATAGATATAACTTATTCGCCTGAAAAAGACTCAATTTTATCAACAAAATATTTATCGGAAAAAATTACGTCAAACTGACGCATTATCGTGAATGAGCATCGTTTTCGTCGATATCAACAGGCCTTGAGAGTAATATATTTTTACAGTCATTATCATTTCGCTTCCCGCCGCAGATTGTGACACAATTGGTAATATTTGCGACTCATTTAAAATACATTTGTGTTAAATCATATTTTTTTCGGAAATCTTTGCGTACTTCCGAAAATGCTATTGGTATCAGTCAACTACAATCAGTAGCTGTAACGTTACTAAAGTCAATCATTAACTAAATGTCCTCTATTATCAAATACATTCAAAAGTATATCATATGATTGGTAATTTAAAAGAGAAAACTAAGTGACGAGTGCTCCTATCACTAGCCATTCACTATTTACAGTAGCCATAAGCGCAACCTGGAGAACACTTGCAGACTGATGGTATCTTGCCACGGCGCTTACTTGTGCAATTTAAGGCTTACAACTTGCACCACAATAATCCTTCGGTCCGTGAATAACTTTGGAACTTAAGGGCTTAGTAGCTGGGTGGCGGCAAACCAGACACCTGTTTTCATTACTGTCTTAGTAGTATATGGGTCAATCAACTTTTATTTGTCCTGTAAGTCCTATGATTTGTCCCTGACCAATAATCACAGCTCTAAAGAAAATTAAGTGATTTGTTGGCATATGTCGCATTTATCTTATTCTTAAGCAAACATACGAGTAAATTATTTTAAAAAAACCGGCCAAGTGCGAGTCGGAATCGCGCACTGAGGGTTCCTTACAAACCTATAGGTATTCTCGGTTTAAAAATAAATGTTTTTTTTTTTAATTTTTATATTTCAGTTGATTGAATGTAAGGTAAATTGCGGTTTACGATTTATGACGTTTTAAAAAAAAACTACTCACTCGATCTCGTTCAAACCAATTTTCGGTGGTAGTTTACATGGTAATGTACATCATACATTTTTTTTAGTTTTATCATTCTCTTATTTTAGAAGTTACGGGGGGGGGGGGACACACACATTTTACCAGTTTGGAAGTGTCTCTCGCGCAAACTATTCAGTTTAGAAAAAAAATGATAATAGAAACCTCAATACCATTTTTGAAGACCTATTCATAGATACCCCACACGTATGGGTTAGATGAAAAAAAACATTTTTGAGTTTCAGTTCTATGTATGGGGAACCCCACGATTTATTGTTTTTTTTTCTATTTTTGTATGAAAATCTTAATGCGGTTTACAGAATACATCTACTTACCAAGTTTCAACAGCATAGCTCTTGTAGTTTTGGAGAAAAGTGGCTGTGACATACGGACGGACAGACAGACAGACAGACAGACAGACAGACAGACATGACGAATCTATAAGGGTTCCGTTTTTTGCAATTTGGCAACGGAACCCTAATAAATCACTATTAAACTGGAATTTTAATGGTTGTCCAGTGACAAAACATCTGATGTAGTGTGTTTTTGTTTGTCCCCCAGTAGCTTAGTACAATGAAACATTACTTTATCCAAAAAATACTATATATGGCAATTAATTACGCTTATACATAATTATTCATTACAATGTCTACCATGATACTAGCATATAGATTTTGGTTTGATTCATAATTTTAACGAGTTTTTTGCATGTTTATTTTGGTCCCTATTATATTTTATTATCCTGACTTTCACCGGACAACGGCAAAAAAGTTCCGAAATCAAAACATATATGGCGTGATCAGTGCCTTGAGATCAAGGCCATCAATTTGGTGACAACACTCATCCAACCGCCTTTTTGATTTCATCTTTGCCGCGGCGTCAGTCGGCCGAGTGCGTTTTAAGAAAGTGCGTGGCTTTTTTGTGTGTCTACCGGACAACCAGCACAAAAACGTAAGTATTTGATATATCGTAGTAAGTTGAAGTGAAATATATTCTACTTAATCTATATTTTTCACTGCGCGTAAGACCTAATTCAAAATATCATTATTTATTATCAGGAAGCACATAAACTGATAAATGTCACTCGGACAACCAGTCGCTTGGACAACCAAAACCGTTGTTCGTGGGCCATTTTGGCTGTATATAGGATAATAATGATAGGATGAGCATAAAGCAATACTTTTTCTTTCAATAATTAGTCATCCAAGAGCCTCTTACAAGGGCTAGAGCATTTATTATTGTTTAATTTAAATTAGATTGATATTTTGACCAATTTCAACTTTGTATTTCTTGACGTGTGGAACACCGAGTCGAGGAACGATCTGATGATCTCTGGTGTCAGAGTTTTTAAACCACCTACTACTAGCAATATGCTCTGTTATTATTTTTAGATAATGGGTCACAGAGAAATCGCCAAAAAGCTGTTAGGAATATAATTCTACTACTACTATTTTATTAAAATAAATCGTTCTGCTCAATGTGAATTCTTAAAATATAAATAATTATCTACAGAATAAATGTTAAAATTTAAAAAAAAAAAAAATTAAAATTAAAATTTTTCTATGATGTACACTTAAAAGTTGATTGACCCATATACCTATATATTTTAACTTAAAATTAGATTTGTACATGATTGTAGCAAAATAAGAAAAAGATAAATGAGAAGAGCATGTTGTTATATGTAATACTAGCTTTTGCCCGCGGCTACGCCCGCGTGGGTGTTGGAAATTAACGCAGGTATTTTTCTAAAATAAAAGTAGCCTAAGTTATTCCTTATTACATCAGCTACCTGCCAATAAAAGCCCCTTCAAAATCGGTCCAGCCATTTCAGAGATTAGCGGGAACAAACAGACGGACAGACAAAAGTTTAAAAAAATGTTTTTTTGGTGTAAGTACCGTATTTACTTTCATATGCATTTAGTGAAAAGCTGTTAATTTGAAATTACAAACAGACACTTCAGTTTTATTTATTTATATGTATAGATGCATAGATATACAGGGTTATTTGTAAAACACCGGCAACCTCTCAGGACTATGTTACTAACTTCATAATCAACAACTTTTGTTCTATGACTTTTAAAAATTCATCATATTTCAGTTCATCAGATTTTCATACAAAAATCGGCCGCCCGTAAATAGCTCAAGTTCAAGTGCTCCCGCCGCCCTAACCCCGCTCTTCTCGCTAATGTACTATCGCTTTCTTTTGCTTCGCATAGACTTCGTAACATTTAGAGCTTTCAATTTAAATATTTTTATTTTTGTATGAAAATCTGATGAACTAAAATATGATGAATTTTTAAAAGTAATAGAACAAAAGTTGTTGATTATGATGTTAGTAATATAGTCCTGAGAGGTTGCCGGTGTTTTAAAAATAACCCTGTATACAGGTCCTAAATAACCCAAGGAACCTATAGAGGTATGAGGAACAGAGTGGAATGTTCTTCATCGTCCATTAAAAAGTGAGGGTATTTTAACCAAACACCACAGCCCGCGCCTTTCCATTATTCAGGACAGGAAAGGAGACAAAGAAGGAAAAAATGCCTCAGACAAAGGACATAATCTCGGAAGAAGGCGATATGACAAAGACTCATTAACCACAATCGATGAATAATTCTTTCCAGATATTTCGTCAGCCACTCAAGTGAGATCCTAAGAAAGCTTCAAATAACCCTGGCGCAAGTATTGTTGGTGACAATAGCCGGAAGCCGTCGGTCCTGTATGTGCCTGATGCCGTACAAGGTGTCCTAATACTGTATGCAATGGCGATCGTGCACTGTTGGGAATTATGAGCTGATGTGACTTTGATGAAGTTGAGGAATGACGCCTTGGAATGCAGTGATGTGCATTCTGAAGATGGCTGTTTGAATTTTTCCGTTCACATTGTCAGTTGTCATAGATAGGTCAGACGTTGACTATGTAAATTCAAACAGGTTAGTATTCGTAGATGACGAACTTCAAAGTTCAGTCTGATCTAATAATGATAACCCGTTTCCTACTTTTTCCTACGGACTGCATTACATACACTATAAGTTCTTGTAAACTTTGAAGGAACTGTTGCTAAGGTAGCGTCACGTTACTCTACCCTTTATTAATGAAACAGTCATCTTCTTGAATCACAACGTGTCTAACCTACCGACTATTGCCTTAATCAATGTCATCATCATCATCATCATTTCAGCCGAAAGACGTCCACAGCTGGACATAGGACTCATAAAAAAAAAATGGATGGTTTGCCATAATCGCCACGGTGGCAGGCGGGTTAGCGATCGCAGTATGGTGGTAAAATACATAGAGAGCGCTGCTGCACATTCTCTAGTAAGTCCCATAGTCGCGTTTTACGACACCCACGGGAAGAAATAGGATGATCACCACACGGAACCCTACCCTAAATCCATGTATTCAAAAGAAATTAATTAGTGCTTAGCAAAATAGGCGATAAAAATAAACTAGTTAACAAATCCCCGAACGAAAAGAACAATCAATTTTAACAGGGCTTTTAAAAAGCAAATTCCGTTTACCATTATTTTCGTTCAGCAGCTGTCTCCTGTCAAACTGCAGTGAAATCCGGTAGTCAGCCATTTTGGACTGCATAGCACAGTGTCCCAGATATTTGGAATAGCCATGAATGCTGTGATTTGGGCCAACGTCTATAAAGGCATCAAATGAATTTGTTTAGCTTTTGTTTTTAAATTAGTGCATGGATTTCAGTTGTTTATTGGATCGAGGTGAATTATCGGGCATTTAGTTTTGTTTGATGCCTGATGCGATGGAAAAAGCTGAATTTCGTAATGGCAAGTCGACATAGTGCAATTTCAAAAGGGGAATCATTTCCTGTAATTTATTTAATCTTTTGCTAATGACAGGTATATAAAAAATACGAGACATGTATATTAGAGACGAAGAAACAATTTTCCTTATGTTTAACGATTCGACTTCTCATATTTAAAAATAGTATTTGGCGCGTATGTGAAGTGTTTACACCTTTCACAGCACCAGCAAGTGAACTTATATCAGAGGATTTACACTTTTAGCCTAAGGGCTGAAGAAATAAAAACACCTATCATTCAAGAAGTGAAAGCCATAAAGACCCGTCTACACACCAAAAACGCTTCATAAGAGCTATAATTTCGTAAGCACAACATGCAAATGTAGTGTAATAATTCAGGCATATATGCTGTGCCGTGGTCTTATCAGCCGCAAGCCCGCAAGCCCGGCTCCCATAACGCATGGTCAAGCCTGACATATGGCTCACATCAATCACTGCGCTGATTTATCTGTTTGTTACCGCATATCATCGGATTCCGATGTCATTTGTTCCGCTTTCATTGTGAGCTCCTAAGGGATTATGTGTGAAAGCAATTTTGTATAGTCTTTTGTCTTTATGTGTTCGAATATTGGGTTAAAAACTTTTCTGTTGATGAAAAATTACAATGAAATAGCGTTTTTCCTTTTTTTCTCACAAATGTTTGCTACAAATCTATATGTTTGTCTCATTTAGTCCATTTTTTTATTCCTTTCAAACTAACTCTCACAGTTAGACCAAGTAAAGTTTTCCATCAGTGTTTTCTTTCTATTTCGCTCCAATGTTATTACTGCCAACTTTCTGAGTACCTTTACTACCAATCACACAATTAGGTCCATTAACTGCTACCTAATCTTCCTAACGACCACTAACTTGACTAGCCAAGTTAACCGAACCAAAATCTGTAGCCATGACTTGGCCAAGACTGAAGCCAAACTTAGTAATATCATCACTAGCCGATAGCTGAATGGAAACTGCTTCGTAACGCCACTTAATAGGCCAATGTATGTTTGCCAAGTTCAGTATACGTGCCAAGAACTTTGGGGTATTTGAAAGATGGTTCCGAAGATTTTGTGTTCAGATTTGTTTTTTTTTTTTGTAAGATCATTGGATATTAGTACAATTTTACTTCTAAAACAAATATAGAAACAGATGCTGTGTTTATTTTGGAAGCTTTAAGGTATAGATTTCAAATTCCTTGTTTCATGTGCAAATCTACAAATTATATTTGTTCCTGATTGGGTCTTTATTTCGACGTGAAATCCTAAATGAGAAATGATTGTCTTTGTTTTTCCTACGGAAGCTTGCTTCTAATGTTCCTCCTCCTAATTCATACAAGCTGACTAACGGGTCTTAATGAAATGGAAGGTCCACAAAAGCATCAACCTCAACAATATTAATTTTCAATATACTACTTCGACAGGCAAACTTTTCTCCAGAACACGAACCGTTTTTACACAAACCGAAACGGTAGAACCGCATGTCCTCCACCCATTTCATGTTTGCCTAGTAACACGGAAACAAGTTAGATAACCGAATGTTCCACTGTATTGTTAGTTTGTAACCACTAACCAACTGTGAAACACAAAATTGTAGTATTGGTTGTAAACATTATGAAAACGAGTCGAAAGCGTGCTTCTTACTTCTTGTAACTAATGTGTATTGTGAAATGTGGACTAAAGTGGGTCACGAAAGTACGTAAGTTACCTCAGAAGTTCTAAATGGACGCAGATTGAGAGAAAACGCAATCTTCTTTTTAATTATTTTTAGGACTTGGAGTATCAGAAGGTTTCAGATGGACAAGGGAAAGGAAGAAGATAAAGAAGAATTGATAATGGTGATAACAGACAAACATTTGCACAACATAAGTAAGGATAGTCAGTAAAATATTAATGAAAATCTAATGATGAATCCGTTTGCACTCTACAGATTGTCGGAAGTAGAACGTGACATTCAACGTAAGAAATAAACGTGACAACTTATGTGGTTATTTTACAGATTTCAAGCTTTTGAATTGTTTTAGATTGACAACGGAACGAAATTTAAGACAGTATAGTATTTACTAGCTTTTATCAGCAACATCGCCCGCGCATTGTATATGTATATGAAACTTCTTCTTAAATCTCTCTATCTATTGATGAAAATTAGCATTAAAATCCGTTGCGTTATTTAAAAGATCTAAGCGTAGCGGGAAGCGACTTTGTTTTATACTATGTAAAGATTCAGCACTTCATATCTCCTCAAGTTGTTAAAGATGTGAAGTCGTGATGTAAGTATGAGTTCACGTAAGTGGGTCGAGTTTAGAGGAATAAGAAGATTATGTTACAGTGTCTAAGAAAAACTGTACTCTTGTTGTGTTTGGCAAGATTTATTTACGTGTTGAATTAGTTTGGAGTAGTTTTGTAATAGAGGATGAGAGTATTAGTGGCTATACGGGATTCACTATTTTAGGATGTGGGATACGTAAAAACTTGTTTATTTATTCCATTGTTAAATATAGGTACTTTCTTTGTCCATAAAAGCTGCCACGTTGTTTTGAACAGGAACGACGAAAATTTTATGTGAGATTCATGGGGGGATGCCAATAAATGAAAATAATGGAAAAATAGCTAGATGGACCGACGACCTCAAAAGGGTGGCTGGGACAGACTGGAAGCGGAAGGCGAAGGACAGTAGTATTTTGAAACCCTCAAATACCTAACTCTAAAATATTAGTGATGCAAGCTCGGGGTTTTGCCAACCAGCCAACTATCTATGTGTGACTAATTGGGTATTATGATTTTGATTGAGTTTTTGTTCGTCAACTGGGAATGTCCTTATTTATTTATTAAAAAAAAATTGTCCTTACCCACAATGTATATAGCAGTCGAAGGAAAGAGTGTTCAATCTGCCTAGCCATTTCCTAACTATGTTGGGGTTGGCTTCCAGTGTAACCGGGTACAGCTGAATACTAGTATTTTACATGAAACGGCTGCCCATCTGACCTCCACAACCCAGTTACTGGAAACATGATACCCCTTGGTAAGACTAGTTGTCAAATTTCGGACTTCGACGATCCGTACCGACTGTCAAAGATCCAACAAAATTGGCCCGGACCAACGGCTTATCGTGCTTTCTGAGATACTCTGAGAGATCTCAGTATTTAATGTCACGGTCACCCATCCACGGACCGACCGCGCCAAGTGTTGCTTAACTTGATCGATGAACCTCTGTCATTATTCGAATTCGAACTCCCCCGATAAAATTGCACTGTTTATTTCTGAAAACATCTTTACTTTTTCGAAATATACACTGGGGCTTTTCCGTAGACGGAAAAGACGTAGGTTTTATACCTATAATATCTGTATAAACCGTCGTGACCTTTTCCTTAACAATGTGAAGCACTACAAACGCAATTACATTAACCTACATTTGCGATATTAAAACGTTCCTGGAGAGGGATGTTGTTCGTCATAATATTCTGAGCGATAAGATAGACGACAAAGTAACTGTATAGAATAAGTTAGTAATATGTATATTTCGACTGAAGACGTTTAAAATATGCCTATACAAGGTCCAATTTAATTATCTGGTTTCCGTAAAGAAAACTAATGACACAAAACAAAACATTTTTTGTTTTGTTAAAACATTCGATGGGTCGAAAGTCAATGCCCGTAATCTGTCAGCGAACCGCATCGGCCGAGCACGAGTAGCGCTCAGCTGTTTTGTATTCTAATTATTTTTAGCAGAATCTTTTTGGATAAGGCATGACATAAAAGCTACCTTCATGGAAGACACCCGTGTTATTTTAAATAAGTATTTCAAATCAGATGACAAAATTGTAGTGCTTCGTTGTTGGTAAGTCAAAGATAACACGTGAAATCAAAACAAAATGTTTTGTAAATATACACAGAAAAATTAAAATGATCATCTTTACGACACTGATTAAGCAATACATGATTTTTAGGTTACAATCATGTCTCTTCTACTACTAAATTCTGCTGAATCAGTTCAAAGATCACAAGCTTTCCTTAATGTTTATCTTAAACAACTATAACTGACTGAACTAGAATTTCAACACTTCAAAGAGAAAACGTACACATATCAAAACAAACAGTTACTGCGAGATTCCTAAATTGATTCGACTAGCACACTGTTGGAGTGTTGCACAAATATGCGTGTAACGAAATCGCAGCAAGAGGGTAGTACGGAAATGTACACAAAGACGAGGAAATTGATGACGAAAACTTTAGTTAGGTCTTCGACGTATGAAACTGTGAATAGGAGGGAATGGGTTGTAGAAAGGTAGATAAAGATCCCCTTATACAGCGATACTTGAGGATAGATCTCGACTCAAAAGCATGCGACAAACGATGAATTGTTTCATAGATTGACCATACTGAAGACGAATTTCACCAATGAAACGAAACTGGTTCTTTGTAATTTATCGAGTTTTTGTAACGCTTTACAAAAACTTACGTAGTAGCAAACAAGTCCGTGGAGACAACAAATCTCATTTTACTCTCTTTTCCAAAATAAAAATATACTTTTCCAAAGTAAATGCACACACAACCTCTACGTCAGTCGATCTGAATAAAAATGGAGCGCGCTGAGGCAAGCGAGCATTCGCCACGTTTAATGTATAATGTACGTTTGTTACTAGAAATGGAGCGCGAAACCTGTCAGTGTCAAATATTTTACATCAATGATGACACTGATGGCTTTTCGAACAAAGCATCTGAGAGATAAATATGGTGGATTTAGAAGTTTCTACTCCATGTTTGTTTTAAAACATAATGCCATTGATAATATTGTACCTACTTTACTACCGCCGCGCCGATTACTAACAAACTTAACTGAAAAAACCGGCCAAGTGCGAGTCGGACTCGCGCACCGAGGGTTACGTGCAAACCTGTAGATATTCACGGTTTATGCATAAGATTTATGTTTATGAAATTAAATGTTTTTTTTTTAAACTTTTATGTTTGAGTTGATTGAATGAAAGGTAAATTGCGGTTTACGATTTATGACGCATAAAAAAAAACTACTTACTAGATCTCGTTCAAACCAATTTTCGTTGGAAGTTTACATAGTAATGTACATCATATAGTTTTTTAGTTTTATCATTCTTTTATTTTAGAAGTTACGGGGGGGGGGGGGGGACATTTTACCACTTTGGAAGTTTCTCTCGCGCAAACTATTCAGTTTAGAAAAAAAATATATCAGAAACCTAAATACCATTTTTCAAGACCTATCCATAGATACCTCACACGTGAGGTTTGATGAAAAAAAAAATTGCTGAGTTTCAGTTCTGAGTATGGGGAACCCCAAAATTAATTGTTTTTTTTTTCTATTTTTGTATAAAAAGCTTAATGCGGTTCACAGAATACATCTACTTACCAAGTTTCAACAGCCTAGCTCTTATAGTTTCGGAAAAAAGTGGCTGTGACATACGGACGGACAGACAGACAGACATGACGAATCTATAAGGGTTCCGTTTTTTGCCATTTGGCAACGGAACCCTAAAAACACAGGACATGAAAACAAAACACGCACAACTCAATTGACCACACATGTGACAATTAAGGGCAATTACAACGATATGGCACGAACAGCTGAAACATTAAATAAACAGCAAAATGATTTTCCTTTGTCCCGGGAATTGGGGAAAACATCCATTCAACACTTTATAGTGAGCAATAACTCCATGATTGGATGGACATTAACATACCGCGGCGGGAATCTTTCGGGCACTGTATCTACAACGTACTGCTTAGTGCCGAGAGTTGAAAATTGAATAGTGTGTTTATTCGACATGCTGGGATGCACTCTGTTGGATTTTGAACCGACAAAAAAAACGGAGGAGGTTCTCAAGTCGACGAAAAAATAATAAACCTTTCAGTCATTTTGAGTAGGCGCCAAACAATCAATGAACAAAGATCACTCAAAGCGACGACTCAAAATGACTGAAAGGTGCTTTTCAGTTTTTTCGGCGGTTTATTTTTTTGTTAAAAATTTTTTTCAATGCTCGGTTCAACACAGAAATATATAAATCCAGTGCGCAATAAAATCCCACCATGATTTTATACGTCCTTTTGGAATGTGGTTTAACGCAATTGGTGACACTACTACTAAACTCTATAATTCTCTCAAGTCTTCAAAAGAAAAGATAAATAAAAGAAAATATACGGATACGGTACCAAGCGCAACCAAAATAATGATGACAACTAAATAAATATCCAAGGACGTAAATGCTCAAATAAAATGAAGTAATAAGGGAGACGAACATCCTTGTTAGGTCCTAATCGTGTCCCGAGGGAAACTGTAGTACAAAGTAGGTATACATAGAAGGCCAACTTCATACAACGAGCGAAAACAGGCGCACATCGATGTGTACGTACGAAGATGATGAAGAAGAAGAAGAAGACGAGAAGGAGAGAGAAGAGAGAGAGAGAGAGAAGAGAGAGAGAGAGAGAAGAAGAGAGATGAAGTGTGTCTAAGGACAGGCTAAAACTGTGGCGAGATAGTGCTTCCCTACCAAATCTATTCGTTCTTCCTGTTGAAAATCTCTCATCTGAACATGCCTTGCCTTGGCTTACTAGGAAGTCTTTAAAAAGACTACCGTAAACCCAAGAATACCTGCTCAGGTAGAGATTATAGTTGCGTAGGAATGGCTTAAATTTTCACAGCTCAACAACATTCACAAACAATGGGTCTGCACGTTACAGGAACAGATGTATACTTTTAAACGTAGGCGAATTCTGAGCCTATTAGAAATATTCTATTCTCTATTTAGAATGCGATCGACGCGATAACAAAAAGCGCGGGTCTTAATGGGCGTGCGTTTTCCGCTCATTGTATGGATGTAACCTTCTGCTACTTTTTTTATTGTGACTGTTGTTATTTTTGTGCTAAGGATCGTTACTGAGGTCTTTCACTTCTATCGGAAAAGCGTTCCTTTTGTTGTAACCTTTACTGGTGGAAATAATGGAATTTATTTTAGGATATTTTAAAGTGTACAATAGAATTTCTTTTGTCAGCATTGATATTGACTTAAAGTATTTATTTTCTATTTGTATATTTTTTTTCAGTCGAAAACATTTGCCACCCCTTACAAGCCGATTGTTTAAGAGTATTGCAATAATAATGCACTTTAATAAACAGGCATAACAAAAAGGAGACGGTAAAATTGTAGGCTGTAGCCAACATTATTTTTCTATTGTCAATCCGTACAACTTATCATTATAGAATTTTTATTACAATTTTCTCATCGTCGTTTCGCACCACGATCGGCCTTCAGCTCAGTTAATTGCATGACAAATGACAATCCAACGGAAGCCTGACAAATTAAAATACAACAAAGGCCTGTTTTTTTCCTCGATTCCCTAGTGCTTGGGAACAATAGAAATACCTATGTAATTTGTTCGGTTAAACGACCTGACCGGCGCAGTGACTGAGTAGATTGGTTATAGATTATGCTACGGGTTTTAATTTTGAAAACCACTGCAAGCTAAATATCACGAAGTGGGGTATTACTGACCCAACCAACACCCAGTGCAAGAACTGTACGTCTGATCAGACCATGTCCCTCTTGCTGGAGTGTCCTAAGTGCCCGGGCTTCCCATTCCCTCTCGCTTCGTACCATGGCTCGCACCAGGGCCGGACGCGAGAGGTCGCCGCCGCCTATCGCCTCCACGAGGACACGGCGGTGCTCCGCCCAGGCAGGGCACACCTCCACCGTATGCTCCACCGTGTCCTCCAGACGATCCTCGTAACCTCCAGACGATCCTCGCAAATCACATGCACCTTTACAGACGTAAATAATGCTACTGATGCCGCAAGTAACATGGCCACTGTGGCTCAAAAAATATAAGGAAGTTAAATCAAAGTATTGTCGACACGAAACGATCAAGAAGAATTTTAAGTACAACCGTTGATGTAAGTTCATGATACATGGAAAATCTAAAGCCCAAAGAGTTAAAACCAAGTAGTAAGGCAGAGAGTGGAGATCAAAGCTTGTATCCAAGCCAAGAGAATTTACAAATTTAAAAATCTTAGACAAATGCTTAGTTTCATAGAAATACTATAATAATTATTAATATAGTATTAACAAAAACTGTTATGACTGAGACTTGCTAACGACCTGGCTCGGGTCCAAAGGACTGTGACTCAGATGTCGAGGGAATTCCTGAAGCGCCTGATGTCACTGAGCTGGGGTATTTAGAGTACTGATAATTAATGAATAGTTGGGTTATTGAAGTATTTTCATTAATAACGTCCTTAAGAAATAACTACAAAGGGGAGACAGCGGTCCCATTGGTATGACCCCATTTGGATAAGTGTTGATCGGAGGGTAAGTTGTAATGAGACGTTATGTAAGAAGTAACTCGACAGGATATGGTTGAAATCAATCAGCTACGCCTGTTGAGGTTGGTCCGTGGATGGGTGCTCATCTTTAGATATCGAGAACCCTCCATGCCTCGGAAAAGACATTAAGCCGTTGGTCCCGGATGTTATTCGTGGACCATTGACAGACAGTCTTTTCGAGTAGTCAGAAGCCCGAAAGTCTGACAACAAGTCTTACTTTATTAAAGGGTATCCAGTATTACCCAGTTACTGGGTTGTGGAGGTCCGATAGATGGTCGCGCGATGTAAAATACTAATATTCAGCTGCATGCGGTTAGACTTGAAACCGAAACCGAAACCAACAAAGTTGGGAAAAAGCTAAGCAGAAAACACTAACATTGTGAGGCAAAGGACTTCAACGCAAAGACAAAAAGTATTTTTATTACATCTTCACCTTATGACAAAATTTTCAGAATAATATCGGCACAATTTGAATGAATCACATTCGTATTATTAAGCCATCAGTTTCCTGGTTTTATAAATAATAATGATGTAAGATGTGTAACTCGAGATTTTTCAGAGTATATTTATGTTTCGGATGAAGATGAGACGGAGAGTGAGGAGACAAAGAAAATATTATTAAATGGGGTGAAACATAACAACATGGAATAAAAATCAAAGATACGAATATTACACGGAATATTAATTATACGGACAAGCTTAATTACATTAATGAAAGACCTGTCAAGGTAGCACACTGACAATTAAATAAGAAAGAAAGTTATACACATATTGAACACATTACTTAAAAAGAATTTCTACCCAAAAAATTACGTTGAGTTTATTACGCCGGAGAAAAAACTAACAGACTTCAGACCTACTGCATAGTTACAGTGCCAAATACAGTCTAAAAGCTTAGAGCAATTACAGTTAATAGCAAACAGAGCAGCCGTCGTCTAGGAGACCACCAACTGAACGGGCCGCAAGCCGAGACCATTTAGCTAATGGGATACCCTGCAAATAGCAAGCTACAAGAAATATTTACATCGAAGAACCAGCTGAGACTGACGAAATTAAATTTCTGATTTGAAAACGAAATTGTGGTACTTCTTAATTTAGTAGCACAATTGATCCATGATTGTGTTAATAGTTTTCTTAATGGAGGAAAGTTTATTCAATTAGATAATTTTGTAAGCTATTTTGCTTATGGTATATTAGTAGTACTTGTTATGCAAAAGAAACCTTAGACTACGTTGATAAACTCACATAAAGGATGATTGATTCAGTCAGTGTCAATCAACCTTTATAAGCCAACTCTATCTTAATTACAAAATTTGTAATTGTTGAAGGTAAGAGTAATAAATGAGAGAGCCAAAGATTTAAGGATAAAGATAAGAAATGATACACCAAAACCTAAAGATCCTAGACAACAGCTCAATCATTATATTAATGATCACATACACCTATCCCACACTCAAACCGATACATATAACAACAAAAACGAATATCAAACAACACAATTCACTTGACGAAAACCGTCTAAAAGCCGCGACAATTTAGTTAGTGGGACACCACCACGAAATTGGACTAACGCACGGAACACTGAAGTTAATCACGATACTAACTGACACACTGACTCATCGGCGTGTACAAACAACAATATAGTGAGCGGCAAAAGAACATGTACAACTAAATACAGTGAATGGTAAAAGTTTCAATGGGAACTATAACGTGGTTGAAGTTTGGCACTCCATTCGCAGTTGATTATGATGGAAGCCATAATTAATGGTTTTGAATGTGAAATGGTTATAGATTTTATAGTACTACTTGCTAAAATTGATGAAAAAGGTAATGCAGGTGGTCTTAAGTATTAATTTATCAATTAGTAGGATAAGTAATTGATGATAAAATTATAAATGACTTTCTTTTTAACCGACTTCAAAAAAGGAGGGCGTTATCAATTCGACTGTATTTTTTTTTAAATTCTTTTTTTGTTTGTTACCTCATAACTTTTAACTATGAACCGATTTTGATGATTCTTTTTTAAAATTGATGAAAAAGGTAATGCAGGTGGTCTTAAGTATTAATTTATCAATTAGTAGGATAAGGAATTGATGATAAAATTATAAATGACTTTATTTTTAACCGACTTCAAAAAAAGGAGGAGGTTCGACTGTATTTTTTTAAATTCTTTTTTTTTGTTTGTTACCTCATAACTTTTAACTGGGTGAACCGATTTTGATGATTCTTTTTTATTTGATAGTTGGTGCTTCCCGAATGGTCCCATTTTAATTTGGTTCCATTCGGACAATGGGGTCCATGTGAAAACCATAAAAAGTCTTAAATTTGCATTAAGTATTTGCGCGACAAATGAACGAATAACGCGATTAGATTAGTGCGAGGTATCCATCATAACTAAAAAGTTAAAAATAAAAACTTTTTACAAAAAAACAACAACCGACTTCCTTAAAATAACACTACAAAGTCAAAAATAACTTTAATTTCGGAAGTCGGTGGCAAAAAAACTTAAATACAGATCCTAAGACACCGACTTCCGAAATTAAAGTTATTTTTGACTTTGTAGTGTTTTTTTAAGGAAGTCGGTTGTTTTTTTTTTTTTGTAAAAAGTTTTTGCAAGTAGGTTTGTACAAACACTTTTACGCGTCAATCATTTTTTTAAACTAGATGAGGTCGGTGTTTCCTATCTCTGAGAAGAAAGGCCGAAAGAAACTCTGTGAAGAAAGGCTGAAAGAAACTCAGGTCACAGTCTCTTTTAAAGTCCAGACATAATCTTGGTCAGATCATGTGAAGACCATGTGGATTGGTGTCTGAAATGGTCTGTTATGGAAAGAACTACACAAATTGAGGAGACGTATCCAATCAGTGCACGCATTTGTCAGTAATTGATGACTATTGATATGACAATTAAAATTATACGTGTCGTAGTATCATAGCCCAGAGCCGAATTTCTTTTTAACAAAGGTGTATATTTGCGAATCCGATTGCGGAGATTCTGAAAATAATACTTGTTTCTGTTCTCACTCTATAAGTTACTCTTTTTGTTCTTCTTTAATTGCTAGACTTGACAATCGATCTGTATATTTGCATATTATTCAAAAGACCTAAAACCACGCACACTAGAACTTAGGCTTAAATGTTAATCTGTTACCTTTAACTTTGCAAATACACTTATTTATCATCTGAAATTGTCCAAGTATTATTGCAGTATACAAATAAATGCGCGACTTCAACTTATTAATTTCAGTAGGTACACATTACAAAAATATCTAATTATAAGATCGTAGTTAATAATGGCTGTTCCCACAAAGGATAATTTTACTTCGAAATTATGACGTTATTATTTTTTATCGTATCAAGGAGGCTTTATTAAAAAAGTCTTAATTGGGGCTATTATCTTTCGTACACGGAAGGTATACTTAGGATATTATCTCAATGAAACATTAATTTTTAAGATGGGTTTTCTTGTTTAATAATATAACATTATTTACGTAAATGGGAGTTTTAGCAAGTTTGGGATAAGTTTTTTTAATTTTTTTTTCTGTCTATATACTTCATTTACAAGTATTTCTTTCATAATTTAGTATCAGCCAACATACTTCTTTACGTTTGTAAAAGGCGACTAACGGACTTACTAGATAATCGGCAGCAGCGTTCTCTATGCATTTTAGTACCATACTGCGATCGACAACCCGCCTGCCAAGCATGGCGATTATAAGCAGTGGACGATTTTCAGCTGAAATGGTGACTGTTTTATTTATTTCATTTTGTGATCTAACTTTTATAGATGAAAAAAGCAGTAAAGACCTATTGACTTTTACCGTTATAAAATAGAGCTTTAGAGCTAATGTGGAAATGAAAGACGGAATTAATCTTTTAATTCCGTCTTTAACTTCCACATAAGCTCTTCATATTAAATTCATCAAAAACAAATGAATCTAAACGTTGGCAAAGCCTCTAGAATATGTTAATACAAACAGACTACGATCCTTTGTTTGATCAGGATGGCGCAGGATCATCAATGAACGCGTATTATGTAAGTATTAACAGATTATTCGGGGTTTCATTAACATAGGATCAGCTGAACTACGTGCCTAAATAAATTAGTAGTGTTTGGATGATTCTCTTTGTTTCTATATATTTGTATATTGACGTTTTGTAAATTAAATTGTTCTATCCAAAGAGAGCTGGGTGAGAGAGGGTGATCTGTAGCTTAGAACCGTCCAACTCCTATCCCTATACATATAAGATTCTGCATTTTATTGACGAGTTCGTGTAATATGAAGTTGGGATAAATATAGATTTATGATAACGATTATAGTTAACTAGCTTACGCACACGGAAACGTATACCGGGATCAAAGTATTCTTTGCGTTAATCCAGGTTATAAACTATCCGTGTGCCAAATTGCATCCAAATCCGTTCGGTCGTTTTTGTGTGATTGAGTGGCAAACATCCCAACATACAAACTTTCATATTTATAATATTAAAAGGATTCCTAGCTCCTAGAATTCAAAATAGTCTTTCCTAAGTATTAATTACAGTCCAATTGTAGTGATTGGTTTGCAAAAATAACCACAGCCAATCTTTAATATAGAATTCGATAGAAGAATAAATAAAATTGACTTCTCTGAAATACTAAATGAGGTTAAGACCTACCATAGACAATTGTGATTCGATAGGAATAGACGATTACGTAATCAATAAAGCAATACAAATACATTATCTAGCAAACGTAGAATGGAATACAATATCTGTATCTTAGACTTTAGAGACGTGAGGCACTTATCTTGTCAATTATAAAGTAAATACAGATTTGCAAAATCCTTGTGCTTTATTAGCCTAAATGTCAAATGTTATATCCGTTTTATTAGTAACCGGACTTAGATAAACAAATTTAACTGCATCGATGGTATTCAACATTGAAGATAAGACAGAGATGTAGATGTTTTCGTCACTGATTTATGCAAACAAAATCATCAAGAAATAACTACAAACCAGAGGGTACGTGCTTATAACTTCACAATAGAAGTGAAAACTTGTAACCGAGTATACGGGATTCAGCGTCACCGACCGATTGGAGCCGATTATACTCGGTTCAGCCTCACCGACCCGAGAGTTCAACGGTTCAGTTTCGTTCACTGTTCAGAATGTGCGCCTAAGGAAGTTTCGTTTTAAAAGTCTTTAAATCGGCAGGATACGAATATAATGTCATAATTCCGATTCAGTCCGTTCCTTGCTGCCTTCTTCCAGCGATGCCCTAAGTCACGGTCCGTACGACAGGGAGTGCCTCTTAGCATGTAGTCGCTAAGTTTTTTAAGCCCTGGTTGGTGGCCTTAATAAATTGAGGCACCCACAGGCAAGTCTGGTTAAGCAGCCGACAACCTCCTAAGTTGACCGGCGAGATATCATTTCCAAATGCTTGTCAAACATGCAAGATCACTCATTATTTCATTAGACTACACTTGTATGGGAAAACGCACAGTAAATAATATCATACAAATGCCAGGTTTATATTCAAAACAATATATTGTTTATACCAAACATTAATTCGCGTCTATTTACTATCAAGGAATGTAGGAATATCTTGTAACTTGTCATCCCACGCGTATAGTAAGAATCGATTGAGTAAAACTAGTTATTCTGGCACTGGACAACGATGCACATACGAACCTGCTGAGAATTATTCACTCCAACACAAGACGGTAAATAAAAAATTACACTACAATTTCTTGGAAAATTGTTACACGTTCTGGAAACTTCATCCTTGTAACCTGCTCATTCGAAGAAATAAGAAGTTGAGTGAACATTATCAATGAAAACAGAAAAGGTTGGAGCAGAATAGAGTGGAATTGAGGATGATAACGTGATTATCAGTGAAGGCCTACATCTAGCAGTGGATGGTTTTAGGAACGAGGATTTAAAGCAGGTAGGTATACAAGAGCACGACGACTCTAATCGTTTCTTCAGAAATATTAAGTATATCGTAGAAGACAGAACATTTAATTTAGACGTCGAGTGACACATTACAAACGGATGAAGTACCAATTGTTCCTGGAACATATAGCCTGTCTTGCAGTTGAAACTAAATACATCTCAACAAGCCGCTAATAATTACACTCATCCCGCAATGGAAATATCAAGCAGACAGGTGTAATAACATCAGCTACGTTTACTCATATCATTATACCCTGTTCCAACTTGTTTGCTGTAAATAAGCACTCTTTAAGTAAATAAGTCGTCGTCCTTATCATATTGGCTCGTTTTTATAATTACACCTTTCGCTTTAATGCCCAGGAACTATGATAATAATGCGTTGATAAATTAATATAGCAGCATATTTCCCGTAATGTTTTTATTTCGAAGAGTGGAGGCCAAACCGTGGTAGGTCCGGGATAATTGAAAAAGTGAATTCATGCGGTCGTTATCTTTTGTAGTAAATAAATAAGTAGTCATCATAATTACGTGTTTTCTTCGTGGAAGAACTCGAGTCGGTTTATTCGCGGCCAAAACAGAAGAGAATATTGAAAAGCTTAATGAGCCTATGGATAAAATCGCTCGAAAGCCTCACGAAATTGACAATTAAGGAAATGTTGGAGATTCTGGATAAAGAAGCGAAAAATGTATGCAAAATTAAGCAAGAAATTGAACTCAACGACAATACAAAGTAGAAATGGTTATCACTTTTGATAGATGGTAAGTTAAGACTTTGAATACACAATAATGTGAAAATCTATTTTTATAAGTTTTGATGGACTTTTAAACAAACAAAAGTACTAAGCGTCATGAATCTTTCCTTATGAATAGTGATCAATATTTTATTGCAAAAAACCAAGTATGATTTAATTACTAACAGACAAAGAAAAAGTCCGATGTAACGCGACACTAACCGCGGTTTAGTCAGTTGTAATCTAAGTTTAACCCTAGCACGCGTGACTCAACTGTCCGAAACGGAACGAGACGATTTGTTTAACAACAGTCGGGCTGCGTGCACGCATAAATATGAGTAAATAACGTCATCAAACAAGACAACCAATAGTAAAGCAGTTTACGACGAAAATATAAATAAAGATGTTGAGAGGTTTGAAAAGAAAATTCTAAAGTGTCGGATGAATTCATCTGTTTAGTTTCACGAACTAAAATTTGAGTGTTTGTTCTAAATATTTACTTCTCTAGATTGATGAACTCAGATCTAGGGCACCAAGATGATCTGTAGGAGATAATACCGCAATGTGCTTAAAGGAGAGATCCCTTTGGGCTCAGTAGTTCAAAATACGTTTTTATTAGCAAAGCAAAATACAGCATGGTCATTTTATAAAATTGAGGCTGTGTTATTGACACTACAATATATAATTTATTATGATATGTTCATACGGATTAGTCACGGTTTACTTTTAAATGCCAGGAAATACCACCGGTATGGAATTTTATTGTGAGACCTGACCTCATAATTATTACACCTCGTAGATCAAGGCTTTGAAGGAAACATTGATTTGAATGTATAAACAAAATTATTTTACTACCTAAGTTGTCGTGCTCTTGATCTAGTTCACATCCTCTAACAAACTTCTTTTTGTTGGACACAACTTCCTTTATTTCTTCATTTGTCACAACTTTCATGTTAATTATTATATTTTCGGAAGTGGTACTGTTGTTTATTAGTATTTCTTCCTGCTCATTCACATTTATGTTTTCATCATATTAACTATCAATATTCGATCCAAAAGACTATTGTGGTAAGTTTACAACAAATAGTGCCACAGTAATAAATGGCAGATTAAAGCTTAATTTAAATGACCAATTTTATTAATTTTAACAGCAATTTCAAACGGATTACCATCGCCTTTAATTTCAGTTCAGCAAAGCATTTAAATTGGAACGAAACTAATAGTAACACATTTACTGATGACATCCACGAATGGCCAGATATCAATATTTACAAAAAGATTCAATGCGAAGACAGAACTGCAATTATATCAGTCAGTGAGACTACTAATCAAACTGTTAGAAGATTGACCCCATTTTGATCGAGAATTTAGTTCACATGGATTAGAGTAAATATTGTGAAGTAACACGTTCTATTAATCTTTGCGAAGAAACAATTTGATATTGATAAATGTTGCGATTGCTTTTTATTGGGTCAGTTTTGTATAGTTTTGTTTCTGGATTTATATTTTCAATTTGTGGTTTTGCATTGTAATTTATATCCAAACCTCTGTCAGTAAATCTTCCGTCAGTTTCTTTTGGTTTCGTTACTTCGACAACTTTGTGTATCTGGTATTTCATTACTTAATGTTTATGCATAAATATCTTGCAGTAACAACCAACGTCTAAGCCACGCAATCCACACACTTCAATTTTATGTGTGTCTAGGTTATCAACCGCGACCTAAGGCTGCATAACATATAATTTTTATGGCATGTCTTGTTTTATAGGTTTAAACAACGATATCTGACCATTATTGCATTTCTTGATATCGGTTTGAATTACAATTTCAGTGTTCACGATACGATCGATATAAATGTACCTACTGCTACTTCGAGATGGGTCGGTATGGGTGTCAAGTGTTGGGTGGTCTCCCTCCCGCTACTAATAGATCAAGTCGTCATTTCCTGCGTTTCTCAAGTGGGGCTTCAAACGAGAGGACGAGATTGATGATTTCTTGTCACAATTTGTTAGAGTCGACGTTTATTTGAATCTTATAAGTGAATGAATATTGTTTTTATTTTGAAAATTGTTAACTCGTAATCGGAATTTGTCGACACAATTTTCATAACATTATGATTTTATCTTTCAGATCACTATATTCTCATTCGAAGCATTACCACTACCTCCATCAATAAAATCATTTTTATTAATTTTTAATCTGATACCTACTTTGTTTTCAATAGTAAACTCTAATGGATACTTTACAATATCACAAAACGATTTTTAACGATATTTACAACGTAACCCTCCCACATTTCACAACAGTAAAGTATAGACGCAACAGATGTGTCCAAACGTTGAAAACTCCAATAAAACGGGAGTTCTAAATAAAAATGTTCGTGAAGGGTGACAGTGTCGTCTGCAGCAGTTAAAGTGTCTCGTTCATTTCTAACTGTCGCATAAACATCGACACAAAGGACGTCTGTCTCTGAACGACTAGAGAAAATTGTGGAAATTGTTTGCTCACGTCATTTTGAGTTTGTGTATTGGATGGGCTTTCACCATTTAATCGTTTCTTTTTATTTTTATGATGGAAAGCTTTTGTAATCATTTTATTGGTAAGAGGTTTTCTTTAAGAGATAGTTGTGAAACTAAACGAATTAAATTGAGAAAGTCTTACATATTGTCGACTTTATATCTTGTAACGTCAGATGCAAGATAAACGGACCGTTCAAATTGAATAGGCACTTTATACCAATTAGACTTTTTATGTCAGCATACATGGCTATTTGACTAGCATTCTTATTTATAAATCACATGGTTTAACAGGAAGGTAGTGCTCACAAAAAACAGTTACTAATATAGCAACCTGGTCTGAGGATCTAAAACTACGCAAAAAATAAGTAAAATAAGATTAAAAACCTCTCATAAATTCACAGTTCACAGAAAACCACAGAACAATGGCACATCGAAAAACTTCATTATATTTTGAAAATCGAACTCGCGGCAATACGCTATTTCAAACTTCGAACGCGAGGTCCGCGCCGCATGCGCAGCGGCCTGAGACTGGCTGGAGTCGGAGCACACCGATCGCATCATTCACCTTTGGCACCCGTCTCTTTCACACATACGGAGCTTTTGAAAGTTAGAAGAGGACGTTAAAAGCTAGTGGTTTTTCTCGAGATGACGCGGAGGCGTAATTTCGCAAGGCTCTATCGTCAAGGACGATTTACAAAACATTATTGGAATTAATATAAATAAAATGTGAATTCTTTTTTGTGAAATGTCAGCTGACTATGTGAATGGTGGTCAGGCATGTAGGCGCGCTCTTACTTTTATTTTTAGGTCGTGTCGTACGTGCTATTAACACATGCTTTATGGACAAATTAAGATATTTATAAATATACGTTTTATGTGACAACCATGGCGTATCCAATGAAAAGTGTGAACTAGTTAGATAAGAGGAGTAAATAAAAACAAATATTTATAAAAAATTTAAAATTTCGAGTAGATTTTGGCTTATGTGATGGTGATGAACTCTGAGCCAACTAGGTCTAGAAAAAAAAATAGTGTCATTTCTTTTTAAAGGCACTATTTTCTAAAAAAAACTTATCAATATTCATTATCAAAACCGTTACAAATATTCGTTTTAATTTAAATATTATAACGGATACGATTTTTTCTATATATTTCCTGCTATAAATTGGATTGATGCAAAATAAATTGAAAGAATAATAAATACAATCATTCGATAAAAGCGATTCGATATAAAATAGGTGCAACATTTTAACTGCTTTTATATTAAGTCCATATAAAGTCAATACACTCTGCGATATGACATTAAAAGTAATTGCTCTGCGCTCAAGTTTTTGCAGATTATGAGTAGAACCACTAAAAAAATAGCAACAGAAAACCAATCCGTGAAATTTTACCGTAGTCTATGGGACTTTTTCAAAAATAAAAATAAACCAATACTTCGAAATTCTCCACAGTTACTACATAGCCTATGGGCAAAAACGGATTTAATTTAATTAGTTACTTTTGGGCTAGGATATCAGGGTGAGTAAAATTCTTAAGACGACAGCTACTGGAAGACGTAGCGGTGGAAGGTCTTCCGCAAGATGGACCTGGTTAAGACCGCAGGAATTCGCTGGATGCGCGAGGTACGGTCAAGGTGGCGGTGCTTGGGAGAGGCCTATGCCCAGCAGTGGACGTCTTTCGGCTAAAATAATGTTAATTCTTATTAGCAATGTTTCGCCAAAACGGTTAGAAGACGCACTGAGTAAATACTCTTTTGGCAAACTGACAATGGGCTTTGATACATGATGCCTTTAAAATATAACGGCTACAGGCAACGTAAAGCCAAAAACAGAATGAATGTGCTTATTTAGAATCTGGTTTACCATGCATTGAAAGTTGATCTACTCTTATTTTCTATAATCTGGCAAAAGTACTAATGAAGGCGAGTGTTTATCAATAAAATGCAATTAATCCATCGTTAACCGGAGGTATGCCAGGTCTTAGCAATGTACAGTCAATATTTTAGCTCATATCCACGTCCGATATTTATTCATGAGCTCGGTCTACCGCTCGTACGATAAACATGTTCTTTTGAAGGTTTTCTATATTTGGTATCGATCAATAGAACGATTAGGTTGTTAATTCGATCTTAACTGAGTATTTTATTGACCTAACGGCAATTTGTTGCTTAGAGTTGCTGAATTGGAGTGATCAAACAATTGGTCCGTGCTTCAAAAGGCAGGTTAAAGTGTGCGTTTTTCGCCAATTTCCAGAAAGCCTGGCGAATACATCTATTAGAAAGAAATTGGATGATATGGCAGCAACGAAAGGGCAAATAACTGGTAAGCTGTTGCTGACCTGAAAACTAGAACTGTAAATAGTGATAATATGATGATGGGAAATGACCTAAATGAATCAGGAGATGGTTTTGATGACCATAAAAAAGTTATATTCCCACCCGACGAAGACGTCTTCAGACTCTTACAGACTAGTAATAATGACGATAAACCAGAATGGAAAAGAATAGTAAAATATAGAGCAAAGTAATGCTATGCAAGTATATCACATTATCATTTAGATACATAAACAGCCAGACACGGAACAGATCGCGTCCATCAACCTCACACTAGAGGCCGTTACTCAGCCGCGTGAAATATATGAATTATGGATTATTAATGCACTAGATTTTAGCTTCGGTTGCACTTGCTTGTATTTGAATAAGAATGAAGATTTCTATGAAAATTGCGACGAAAGACAAGGAGGATGCAGCAGATACAGTTACCTTCTTAAAAGAGGAGAGTATCGAGCTACAAGACGTCTAAATAAGTGGACCTTAATATCGTTAGCGGAGAGGACAAATGCCATAGAAATAGAGGAACTAATTAATGAGGAAATCCAGAAGATTTGTATAAAATGTTTCAAAACTTTTGAAATCTATATTAACTACCTCAAAAATCAAAGCGTCATATCCAAGCAATTTTTTGTGAAGAAGGAAATGAAAACAGGTTAAAAAAAGTTATATAAAAATTAAAATAGACGAGGTATGTAGTTGTAAGCCCGATAATGAGCATACAGCGGCAGAGCTCGCTATCATAGCTAATGAAAAGCAAAGAAAGCTCCGAGACGAGAGAAAAATGTAACTAGTACGACGATGATAGTCTAAACTCTAATTGAACCGAATGTCAATATTCGTGTCGTAATGTAACAAATCGGATTATACCATTAATTCAGTCAGTCTGAAACATAAAGATGTAGATAGATTAAAAAACGAAGCTCAATATCCAAAAGATTTCAGTGGAACACACACTTTCATCTGTGGGCAATTGCGGAAGTTTATGAGCAACAATAATAGAATCCAAGTTGATAATGAGGATAATAAACATACAGACACACAAACAAACAAAAACCCGACATTTACGAATCCCCAAGTACAGCAATATTTCATAAATATGTGTACGCTCGGCCTAGACGAGTAACAGTAAATGGTATTAGTAGATGACGGTACCTAATGACTCATGTAAACATTGCTGTGGCGATCATGAGGAACGTTCACTTTTTACTTATGCGTGTGCGCATCGTTAGCTATGAGATGCGAAAGTGATACCTTGTGGGATTCAAAATTAAAGCCCATTTACAAAAGTAGGAATCCTCATGCGTTTGAATATAGGCCGGTAAATATATGATAATGATTTATTTGTGTAAGTAAATACGTCATAAAAAATCACACGTCAAAAATAAGTTGTATTTAAAAACTAGATGAGGTTGGTAATTCTAACAAACACTTTCTGCGATTTCGGAGTTGAGGAGGAATTGGATTCAACACGAATCTATTGCTAAAAAACCACCTGGCCTTGGACAGCAAATTTAACCTCTATAAAAGAGATGGGTTCTGGATGTATTGACGTTAGCGGAAATGTAATTATTTCTATAATAACTTTTCAGGATGTTTTAGCTTCAAAGAGAATGGGACTTTATTTAAGGGACAGAGAATTAGCAGTGCTTATAATATTAACGTATGTAGTCATTGTTTTAAATGCCAAACACGTTAAGATTAAGGGTTTGACCTTTTGAACAGTTATCTTATGCGGAAAGTATGTTTCACAACGTGACGAGATACTTACTGCTTGTGTTTTTTTTTACAAGAAATATCAACTTCCTGTCCAGAAGTTTCCTTCTGGGTTTTTTTTTGACCACCTAAGGAAACGCAAAGGAGGTAAGTGTTTTTTTTTATAATCATATTGTTGCTATGGCCAGAATCTTTCCAATATTTTTTTTTACGCATTTGAATCTATCTTCACGTTCAGCTGAGATGTAATGATATATGGAATTTTAAAAGAAACTATGACTTCTGATTTCGGTGTTTTTGTCAGCTATGAAATACTGGCCTCATCTAGTTTCATTTAAAAAACTTGCGTGTCTAAAGTTTTCTAATTGACCGATTTTTTTTTTATATTGTTCACAGTTTCATAGATTTCATTTTTTCAGCAATAATTATTTCAAAATAGTACGCTTTGAGTACTATTCAAATTACTACTAACAAGTCATGTTCTAAGTATCTCGATGCCCGAACTAAAGTCGATATAGCATTAGCTTCGCTCTCTCTGTGTATACCGCTAATTCAAATCGTGAGCCTGGATCGTGACTACCTTTAAGCAGGCGATATCTACAAATGTACATACATGTGTAAATTAATCGTTTTTTATTCCGCGTTGCAGGCCCGCGGCTAGTCTTTGACTTTCCATTTAATTATTTCCGACTTGTAGTCTGTTTGTATGGGTTTCGTTTTGATATGTTACTGGTTGTATACAGCATCGGCTGCTACGGTAGTCTGTAAGGTCTTTCATTTGTAGGTCAATGGAAATGTGTATTAAGGTTTGTAAAGACTTATCAGTACGTTACTGTAGGTTTTGTTATTTTTCCGATAGGTAACTGTGAATTCAGAGATGCAACAAGAAACGTGTTGATCAACTGTCCTATAACTCGAATTAGAAGCCGAATGCCGTGTTGAGAAAACTGCATGAGGAGCATGCTTGACATAACTCTTAGACAGAGGTGTAATCGTCTTGACGTTTTGGCGACGAAATTATGTCAAAATGCAACGAAGACCCCGAAATAAAATTTATGTATTTGACCCAAGATAAGGCACACAATGAAGGAAAAGCCACCACAAATGTTACTCCTACATCCCAAGATTTACCTCGCCATCACCACCAAATACCCTTTCCTTAATCTTAATATTTGCGGTACAAGCCGGTAACAAATCTTCAGTTATATTGGCAAACTTTGGTGATCGTTCTTCGGCTGGTCCAAACTTTAGGGCCACTAAAATGCTCGGCTTATTTCGGACAGTCTTGGTGTCCTCAAGTGCCGAAGTTCGGCGTCCGCTTGTATTTATGGAACAGTCGTGTTTTATTACTCTGTAAGAAATTTGAATAATATGAGGACTACAATGTGCAGCTTGCGGACGATGGAGGAGACATTGTCTGTGGTTTTGTGTGTTTACTTGAATCGGTTCCTCAAATCCTCACTCGTGCTACTAAAATTCTGTCGAGTATTTGTATAGAACCGCGTCACGTGTAACGAATTCTTCACAATAGTTTTACAAACTTGATATTTGGCAGGAAATATCCATAAACAATGCTGATATATTTACAAAAAATAAAATCATTTCAAATGTACATGTAACCTAATTAGAAATTTTAAGATTTCAACTGTGAATCATCAAATGACAAAACTCTTATTATAAAAAAAAAACAACCGACTTCCTTAAAAACACTACAAAGTGAAAAATAACTTTAATTTCGGAAGCCGGTGTCTTAGGATTTTTATTTAAGGTTTTTGCCACCGACTTTGTAGTGTTTTTAAGGAAGTCGGTTGTTTTTTTTTGTAAAAAAGTTTTTATTTTTAAATTTTTCGTTATAGTATCTACCCCGCATTAATTCCAAACAAACAATGCATATTTATGCGATAGCAGAAATCGCGGTTGATTTGCTGTCATTTTTTAAAGAGTTCTGGTGTCTGTCTCCGGAAGTCATCATCAGATTTATATGAAACTTATGTGGGACCATTACGGAGTAAACCCCTTTCGAAGAAAAAAAGAATTTTGCAAATCCGTTTATATATGACGGAGTTATGGCCGAACATACATAAAAAAGAAAAAAAATATAAACATCCGAATTGATAACCTCCTCCTTTTTGAAGTCGGTTAAAAAGAGACCTATGTGTCAATAAGAGGCCTCTTTTTTCTTCACTGGCATGTGTGTTGAAAATTTTATATAGGTAAGCAAAGCTATCGGAAAACATTTGAAGCATAATGAGGGCAAATCTCCACTCGGCGGCGGCGGCCATTTTATTAACGTAACGACATTCAAAGCACTATCTAATTAGAATGCACCCTCCACCATACTTTTCCAGTTCACTAGATTAAAACTAGATTACCGATTACCGTCCTAACACAAATAACGAGAACATCACCCGATGATGTCAAGTTCCACCTGATTGGTCACACGTCATTATAATTACTAAGTATACTGTTCCATATAGGGCGCACATGACGACTGTCTGCGGCGGCCTATTAAATCATGTCGTTTGCATAGCTACGGCGAACTGATCGGAATGTAAATATGGATTGTTGATAGAGCGGCATATAGAATATGGTTGGTAGAATATGGTTGATAGAATATAGTTGGTAGAATATGGTTGGTAGAACATGGTTGGTAGAACATGCCTTTTCTTTTGTGGGTGGGAAATCATCAAATGACTTCTCCCACACTGGGTAGAGCGGAAAGGCGTGTCAGACTTTTACGAACTCAAAACTCACCCATGTTCCTTCAGTTGCCCATATGCCAGGGCCACGGTATCTCTTCCGAACAAATCTCGCGACCCTGGCAGGTGATAGAACATGGTTGATTTGACATCTATACCATGGAGTTCTGTGTTGTATTCTATGACTTTGGGTGAACTAAAGAGTTGTTAGGTGAGGGCTCGTTCTGTTTCACTATGTCAGGAATCCTGCACCCGAATTACTTATTAGTTAGAATCTGCATCATTTTGAAGGATAGTGCTAATTCATTGTTTCATATAATTATCTTCGAAAAATGTTGTCAACTAACGCAGTGAATGTTGTCGATCTGTCAAATTGTTAGTGTGTTACGTAATTACCACCAAGATATATTTTACGTAGGTATAATATGTAGTTTAAAAACATATTTTTCTGAATAATCTGACCTTAAACGCAACATAGCAAGAGGAGGTTAATTTAAAAGAGTTAAGGCAAAACAAATTGTGATCTAATTTATGAAAGACTGGTGCAAACGCCCTAGTCTTTGGTAACCAATACTTTATCGACGATACCGTAGATGTAAGGTTTACGAAGATAGTTAAGAACTTCAACCATATAAATATTCATAACTTACTTGAATAAAGCAACCATAGCAAAATGAATCACAATTTGAGCTAAATTAAAAACACATCCCGAAATAGCATTAACGTTCAACAAAGCTAATTCCTGGCTATTCCCTGAAGGCTAAACTTGAAGTCTAGACTACACATGAGTAATCAAAGTCTAGCCGGAGCCAACACACAGCGACATTCCTAGGATCAGCAGGGAACAGGGACGATTAGTATTCGAATGACGTTGCGCTGTCTCCCGGCAATGGCGTGTTCCGACGGATGGAGTTACTGGAGAATGTGAGGTAATGAGGTTTTGTTATAATTTGGTAGTTTGTCTGGGAGGTGTTTTGCTAAGAAATTGTAGGACTAAAAATGTTGCTGTTTTGTTAGTTTATAAAGTTTCAGTACGTAAGGGTACGGTAACTTAATTTAAGGCTAAGTAGAGGGAGTACTTAACTAACTAAGACTTTTGTGTTATATTTTCCGTTACTTGCCGATGAGTAGTTTTGAATTTGATGTTTCCTTCTACAAAAACCTGACTTTAACTATAGAACCCTTCTGAATTTAAATTGTAAAACGCCGTTTGAATTTTTGGAACAATACACTCTTTTGTTTTTAACACGTTTTTATTAGCTTGATATGTATCTATGTAACGGAATCTTTGAACGTGATTTTCACCCCCATCATAACGTCGCAATAATTTGAAACTTAAGGATACGTTATTTGAAATGTGTCAAGGACCGATAACAATACAATTATAAAATACCTCAAAAAAACACCCCATCTTTTTCCACTATTTTCTAATTTTTACGTAGTTTGGTTTTCTATGAAAGCGTGTTACTTACGTTTTTTTTCTTACTATTATTTATTATTCTTGGGCCTTTAAAAGTGTTCTCAAAAGGCTTCATTACTAGCGTTTACGGGAATTCCATCTGCCATTTCGTCCAACTATACAAATTCAATTTACCACCTCGTTGACGGCACTTATGTAAACTCACCGTAAATACACTTAACGAACGATTCCATTCAACTAAAACAGCTGTTGAATATGTATGGCCACATGATCAGATTAATTACTAGATCCTATGGAACTGTGACTGACGTTGTTTTCCTTAGATCAAGAGGAAAAGCGAGTACATTCCACAATTACTCGGAATAATGACTATGTATGCGTTCTGTGTGGTGCCGGACGTAAAGAATAGCACCATTTCATTTCTTCCCGTGGGTGTCGTAAAAGGCGACCAAGGGACTTACTAAAGAATGGGCAGCAGCGTTCTCTATGCATTTTACCACCATACTGCTATCGCCAATCCGCCTGCCAAGCGTGGCAATTATGACAAAGGCCACCAAATTAGGGGAAGCCTATGTCCAGCAGTGAACTTACGGCTGAAATAATGATGATCATGCATGTATAATGATTACAGATCATGATGTAGGTATTGTTATAAAATGGTTATGTATTCTATGAACTACCCATACCTAGTAAGTATTGAGGGAGACCATGGTTATAATATTATTATGGATGACGAAATTAGCCCTGCAGCAAAATGAAAAAACAGAGTTTCTAGACTATGGATAAATTATTGGATATGGATAAAGGATTTGATGCTCAGTTTCAGAAATTATAATGGTAGATTTTCTACGTGATATTGTTCAGTGATAATAGACTGACCCCCTATTACGCGAGACCGATTGGCGACATCGAAAAACCTTGGGTAACGGAAACAAAAGCAAACTGTCTGTACGATTTCTCGGTTTATTAACCTGTCAAATATGAGGAAATGTCAGTATAATAGTCCGAGTGCGTTTGAGAGAATAATATGGATGGTATTTAAAAGTACTTCAATTTATTCCCATTTCATTTACCTAATTTTGCCTGTGTTCCACCAAATATACTGAATGTGCACCAAAATATGTTAATTAAAATATGTCATAACGAGCATCTATTTAACAACTGTTGCAAATTTGTAAAAATAGTAATACACCTAATTTTAAAAACAAGCATTAATTTTTTTAGTTTTACTTCAGATAATGCACTGCAAAATGTATTTGAATCAAACACCAATTAATGTCCAATGTAGCTTTATTAATAAAAAAATGAACACATTATAAAATGTAATGCTTACTAAAAATGTTTTTTTAATACTAATCAGTACGAACCATAATAATTCAAAATGTTAAACAAAGTCTTTACTCCTACAATGTTCACATTATCAGTCCACTCAATCTCTGCAGTACTTCTTTAAATTATTGCACCAATAAAGCGCACTTTGCCTTTGTAGGACGCCCACGTTTTCGTTTTTGCCCGATAGCTATGTTTTTGGCCTCTACTGGAGGTGTTATGTATTTCAGCCTGATCGCAAGTCCAGTAACATGTTTACATTTATAATTTTTAAAAAACTCGGGGCAGTTACATTGACCATTTACCCAGTCACTATTTTGGGAAGGCAAGACAACTGTCCAGTGAGTAAAGGCAAATTTCTGAAATTCATCGAATGTCTCCCAACTTTGCCCGTTTGGAACATTATTGGTTGCTGAACCTTCGACTAGATAAGATTTTTGTATCGCTGTTGTTGATATGGTTTTCACTTTTTTGTTCAATTTCGCCCATTGGTATGCTGATGTCCAATCAGATAGTTCTATCAAAGGTGTGCTTGAAAACGAGTCCACTTTATAATTTTCGGACCACTGCTTGACCATGTCAAGAGTAACAGCACGAAACCGGGACAGTGGAATTCGTTCCCTAAGGGTGTGGCTATCTTTTATGCTCCTATTGAAAGCCTCGAGTGCATTATTCGTAGATGGAGATCCGTCCGAAGCGCCTAGGTACCAATTCGGGTTTTGTATTACCCATTCTTCCTTGAAGTATGTAATAAAAGCCTTTTGACTTTTATATTTGTTCAAAAATGCTGCTAAAGCGGTGTTGAACACGCCCGGTGCTGTGACAGAATGTAAAATGTCGATGCCTTGTAGAAGATCTTTCTGCATTCGTTTGTCTACTAGTTTAACTACTTGTTTCTGAATATTCTTTTTAGCGTGAGCCCAGCACATTCTGACTGTAGTCTCAACTCCAAATACTTTCGTAAACGCATTTTGAATACTCTTGGCTGCATCACAAATTAAAACCTTCGGCTGCATTACATGCGAATACAGAGTGTAAGCGCTATGTTTAAGCCGTTCAAATAACATTTTAAAATCTTCTTTGCGTTCTGAGCTAGAAATGGCCAAACAAAAAGGATAAATTTTTTTGGTTTTATCAGTAGTTCCCACCACTAACACGGGGAATCCTTGCCACACTATCTTATACGTAGCGTCTGCGTGTATGTTGGTTGCCACTGTTGTCAATTTTAGCAAAGACTTTGTACTGACACCAAAACGAAAAACGGGAGACTCACACTCATATACGTAGTAGAAGATAACATACGGTTCATTTTCATCTTCAGGTATCGCAGAATGATCAATTAGCCATTTCTCCAGTTCCCCCAAACTGATAACAGAAGGTCCGTAAACTGCGCGGCGGCGATCGGACAAGTAGTTGTTCAGTTGCTTTATCGTAGGTACTGTGATACCCGGGGGGCGATTCTACTAATTTGCAAAGTTACACGCTCAATTGTGTTTTCACAACGGTTAGATTTCGATCGCAGGTCGATGATGTCCTATAAAGTCATTCTACTATTTGATAAGCACAAGGGAAACTAAACTTACGCCAAACCGCAACTGACTCGTTACGAGAACACACAAGTGGGCTTCCTGTGTTACCAACATGCCAAATAGTATGTTTTATTATTACCACAAAGAAAAAAGTTGAATCTAAAAATGTCACTAAACACGAATAAGTGGCAATAAAGGATTTTCTAATATAAAAAGATATCTTGACCATAATTATAGTTTTGTACTGATATTTTTTTGTTACAATAATACAACATTTTAACTTACTAGATAACAAAAATTCAGAAGAACGTTTCGTTCTACGTCCCTAACTAGCTAAAGCTACGAAATCAAACCCTTCGGTTAAGTTAAAGACTCGAAGAGTATTTCTGTTAATCGTATTTTACTTAAAAATTCATTTATTGAAGCGTTTTTAACGATGTTATGATTTTCTTTAGTACATATGTACCTATTTACAGATAGAGGTAGTAACCTAATCTGTTTTGATTTAAAAAAAATAATAATGACGGTCCGGTGTTTAATCCCGTTTTTAAGTTCGCTTACTCTCGCATAAAGTGGTTAAAATCTTCGTGAAATGGATTGAAGTTTTTGGTGGCTTGTCAGTTTGGCTAGTGATGTTACTACTACTAGTTATAAATCGTCAGGCACTGATTTTCTCAATTTATTTCAAGTTGAATCTAAAGTAGGTACCTCCCTTTAGGGAGGTTTCTAGCAGCTTTGTTAGTTAAAAACGAGACATTAAATAATAACTTAAAAGAAAATAATCATAGCAACATTCAAAATGCGGCATCCAATCAATATTAGGGCTACAATCGACTCTTGCTGTTTGGGGAGAATTACACGTTATCAACTGACTAATACTTACAGAACAATGTAATGCATAATCACTCTTATTTAAAATATCCGTGATTCAATACATCACATTACTTTGACAGTTTGTTACACGATATTAAAATATTGAATTATGAACTGGTGTAGTTGTTGAAAACTCCGTGATACTTATCTAAACACGACTATAGCTTGGCAAAAAAGAGTCTGTCGTGGTAACCATTGGAACTAAAATATTTTTTTGGTGGCAGCACTGCTTTGTTTATCATCAACAAGTAGCTAATCTGTCATTGCGTTATGTTCATAATTGTATTTTACTTATTTCTAATTAACTATCAATTATTAATGCTTTTGAACATATAAAAAATGAATAAAACAATAAGGAGTAGTGGTGTGAGCTGTGATATACAAAGTTTTCGTAAGAAATTTGGCGGAATCTGAAGCGGAACAAATTTTGTCTCCGATTGACAATGTTTACGAAAGAACTGCCGACACGACAGGTATTTATCCAAGAAATTTATCTTTTATTTAATACCAGTCATTGTTTTTCCTTTCTCATACTAAATTTTATATAAGTTTCAAGCGATTTTATTATTTTATTTACTAATAGATTATTGAGGTTTCATTTTCTAGTTTGACAAATCGCGAGTACGTTGACTCTTGATGTTTGATACTTGAAATTGAAAAATGTACCTGCATGGAATTAATATGATTGTCTTTATGTTTTTTTCAAGGTAAATCTCACAGTACAATTAGAGAAATTGTTAATGAAGGTGAAAAAAATTAAGGATTTTTTCTACACCTGGAAGAACACCAAAACAGTTGGCGGAAGAAAGAATTAGACGATTTTGATCTGTGTGCAATTAGACAAAAAGTTCAACACTATAACGAAACAGGCAAGTATTTTTTTTTTTGTTCATGCCATTATCGCATACCACAGTAAAAAAAGTATAATTTATATTTATTATTTTTCAGGTGCCTATTCTACGTAATATATTACCTATAGTTTGAGGAGATGGGTTGTAATGGGAACCGTAAATGTGTAAGAAAGATTTTTACACTATTTAGATTTCATAAATAAGAAATGTAAAACTGACACATCAGTGTTAATGGAAAAAATCTATCATAGCACCGAAAAGGAATACAAGAATGATGTTATGTCACGTTTTTCTTTTTAAATAAAATCTAACATTTTAGCGTGTTATTTCATTTTCATTGTCATGTGAATAGTGATAATGTTATGTACCCCACATAGACATACCTGACGCCTTCATTAGTCAACTGTTCAAGTTTATTCCATATTACCCGTACCTTTCGAATGCGACATGTTATAGGTACTCTGTGACTTCCGATTAGTTTCCGACAGTAAGCAGCTGTAAGTCACCTTGGCGACTATAAACTGTCAGCATTAACAGAATTCATTCAGCATTATTCATGTCCAATTTGATACAGGCATACCAACCATCGAATGGTTGTGAATACCCTAGGTGGTGACCGCAAATGCGATTGCTGAACGTTATGTCTTGTGTATTGGGTTCAATCGGCAATCCCTGAGTGTAATTTAATTAATTTTTAAACTAAATAAGTTTTCACTATGTTAATATGATGGCAAAATCGCTCTTAGATAAAAGGTTATTCCAGCGAAATAATGCGCAATCTACTAAATACAATGAAAGTAAAAGACTGTGTGCCTATCAAGTCTTGAAATCTTGATTGATGAGAATTTCCGGGATCTCGTGTTTGTGGATTAAAACAGTAAGTATCTTATCACTTTTAGTCCTAGTATACAGGGTGGCCATACCTGCTAAGCAGGCGCCCTCATTTTTTCCAGACTTTTTTGCCATCGAGTGACAACGCGTGAGAAAATAAATAAATAAAATGATCACGAGCCTTTAGTTACTCGAGTATCGAGTTAAACAAAATCGAATCGCATCACTACCTGACATAGCTTATTGAGAAGTGTCAACTTTGACCTAAAGGTCCAGTTACCAGGTCATAAAATTCAAAAAAAAAAAAAAAGAAGTGTCAACTGTCAACTGACAGCAACACTATTTACTTTAGTTCAAGTTCAGAGTTTTAATTGATTTATAATAATACTCTTATTCCTCTTAACATACATATTATATAAGCAGCTTATAATGTTCCCCCTGCTGCGATACAGGCCTCCTCTCTGTGACTCTGTGAGAGGGAGTAGTTAATCCGTTTCTTTCTAATTGCACGAAATTGATATTTGTTTTCATGTGTGTACTTGTAGAATTATAATGAAAATAGAATCTTCAAGATGGTACAGCATTTAATGCAAAATAATGTGCTGTTAACTGTTCAGTAAGATTTCAACACAATGTGTGAAGATGTTGCCCGAGACTGTTCCAGATTTGAAATAACTTATGAATGTTTCCCTGTCTTCAGTAAAACCATTTAGATGCAGTTTGAGGAAAGTGTGTATTGATGATGCAAGAAGAATTTAAACTGTTTATTCAATATGGAAATCTGGATACAGGAATATTTACATTCCATGGCAATCTGCAAAAACAAAAACATACTACCTATACCTGTTGACTCAGTGGGGAAAAAACATTATTTTGCAGTAGGTACCAGCACACCGATGAGAAAAATAATAATATAAGTTAGCCACTTCTAACATAAATATATATTTTTTCAGAAACATTACTTAGTTACACCCAAAAATCAATTTCTGACTTAAGAGTTGATCGTGGTCAGTAAATTTTTTGGTAGGCAGACATTCTGTTGACTGTTGTGCACTTATAATGTTGAGCATGCAGTATTAATATATTATGTATTTCTATCTGGCACACGGTATCAACATGAGTGGTGAAACGACCCTACTATTTTAGATGAAATACTAAGTATCTACTTCTCAAGTGGTCTGACGTTAAAATTGATATACTTATAGTAATAAAAATGCTTTATTCCATTATTTGTTTTTTGATTTCATGAACCATTCCAATACTCAATACTTTATTGCATTTCACAATGTATATGCTTAGGTGGTAAACATTGGATTTAGTTACAATTGTGGGACCCTGTCGGGCACATCAAAAGAAATATAGTAGTAGGAGTAGGACTTATAATCTAACTTATTCTAAAATCAAATTAAATTAAAAACATGCTTTGGGCATTCTAACTGCATTTCAGGGATTTATCACTTAAATGTTTGCTAATGTTGGTGCATCTGTACCTACTGTTTCCCCAAATTATTATGCCGTAACTAAGCCATGCATAGACATAGGCGTAATATGTTACAAGGGCAGTCTGTAAATTTGTGTTGTTTTAACTACCAAATATTCCATTATATCTATACTATATAATATTATAAAGCTGTAGAGTTGGTTTATTTGGTTAAACGCAGTAATCTCAGGAACGACTGATCCGAATCGAACAATTCTTTTTGTATTGGGTAGCCTATTTATTGAGGAAGGCTATAGGCTATATAACATTACGCTACAATCAAAAGGAGCGGAGCAGCAACAAAAAATGGACGAAAACTGACAGGCAATGCGGTGCGACGGGAAGGTTCAGAGGAGCAAAATTAGACGCTGATGAAGTTGTGGACAGTAGCTAGTTTATTACTAAAACTCAAGAAATTAAAAGTTTTGACACTGCATATACATTGCGGCACATAAAAAGCCGGTGCAAGTTGCGGTCCAAGATTGAGTCAATAGAGTTTCACGTAGTAACACACTGTAACTATGTTACCTTTTCCGTCATCAATACCGTAAAAACGAAGCATGTGTGGTCACTGATCTCGTCAATCAAAGCTCATAAGAGGTCTCTGGAGAATTGGTATGTCGTAACGCACTGACGATCCGTAAGGGCCAAAGCATTACTGCATACTCTTGACGCAAAATTTCTTCCTCTTACCTTTCCAACGTCACCCACATGGGCAAGTTCAACGAAATCTGTATAAACATTATATTTTTAGGAAATAAAACTAAAGCAGTCCTAGATCGATGCGATAAAAGTTGCATTTTACTGACTTATGTTCAACCGCAAATTTTGACAGATGAAATGCCGAATTTCAGCTTTGATTCGATTATAGCGAGTGTCAAAATAATAGCAGAATGTGACTAAACGTCACGCTCATGTACGACTTTGTTAGCAGAATAGATTTTTACATTGTTTCGATCGATCGTTGGCGTCCACTAAAACGTAGCCGCAGTTGGATCGTTGTTCATTAGCAGAATGAGAAAACCCTTAAAAGTCGTGATCCAGTCGCGGTGCTATTGCGATTTTTGCACAAATTTGTTAGTAGAATCGGCCCCCCGGTGTCTGACTTAAACGGTGTAATATAGCCTTCGGTTTTAAATGCAATGAGAATAACTTGTTTATTTCTTCTTTTGTATCTTGACAAATACCATATTTTCTTTGACTACTAATACTCTCGTGATCATGATCAGCGTCTAAGCGATAAATAATAACAGCATCAGAAGTGGCTTCAAAAAGTAAATATAGTTGTGATGCACACTGAGGGCCACGAGCTTTGACTTGGTTACAGCGGTAGTACTTTTTTATACCTTCTTCTGTTCTGCAAGTCTTCCTCAATGACCATACTTTCTCATCATATACTGCTTTTTCTGCTTCTTGAACATTTTCGTATCTTGATACCAATACCCAGGTTTTACCTACACTCCTCTTCTTTTTAATAGACGGTTCTTCCGTTTCAGATTCACTTTCCGAACAATACACGGGAATATCATCTTGATTTTCTATATCAAGTGGTAATTGTTCTTGTTCCATACTAAAAAACTCGATAATTATATTCAACAACAACAAAAACTAACTATTTGTTTAATACTATTCCTTAATTAAAACAAAAAATCCCACATTTAAAACAATAAATCAGAATCTCTTTGCCGCGCACAGGATAATAGTAAATTAACAAACACTAGAAGCATGCCGGCAACGTCGCACGTGTATCTAACGTCTCGCTTTCTCATATGATCCTGCAATATCTCTATCTCACTCAACGAACCGCCCCGCCTGCCATCGCCACGCCGCCGCCGCGCGCCGTCTCCGTCGCACAACAGAGAGCAATAGGCAGGCATCGCGTCGCAAGCGCGCCAAAACCATTTTCAGTAAAATAAATATATGTCTTAGAAGTAATGTTTTACGAAATGCATTATTTGTTCTTCAATTATAATTATTTCAGTAACATAAAAGTTGTACAAAACCGTTTTAAATGGGTATACGGTACTAGGATGCATACTAAAAAAATTGTGTAACATTCAGGAATATTTGGTGCACGATCAGTATTTTTCGGGGAAGAATAAAATAGTTATTGTTACAATAGAATATTTGCAGCGCACTACAATAAAAAAGTGTTATATCTTGGTGCTAATTTGGAATTTGTTTGATGTAACATATTTTGTTGGCCGAGTAGTTTAATTATAGTAAAACAATTAAACGGGTTTAAGATCAATATTTTAGAAATGCATACATAGATGTACCTTAAGATCTTTGGTGAACACAAAAATATTATCCGAATAATATTTATTCTTGACTAGCTTCTGCCCGCGATTTCGTCCGCGTCAAATTTTTGTTCCCCTGACCCTTCCCGTCGCATCGATTTGCCTGCTAGTTTTCATCCATTTTTCGTTGCTGCTCGCTCCTTTTGAGTTATAGTGAGTCAACCTTAAAAGATAGACATATGCTCTCGCGGACTTTTTTTTAGAACTTTTTAAAAGGAACAATTCCGTCATACATGATATTTGCGTTACTTTAACCGTTTACGCAGCGCACGCAACGGAAACTCTCAAAAGGAATAAATTTTCCCCGTTTTTGCAACATTTTTCATTACTGCTTCGCTCCTCTTAGTTGTAGCGTGATGTAATATAGCCTATAGCCTCCCTCAATAAATAGGCTACCCAACACAAAAATAATTTTTCTATTCGGACCAGTAGTTCCTGAGATTAGCACGTTCAATCAAACAAACAAACAAACTCTTCAGCTTTATAATATTAAGTATAGATTACGTTTGTCCGAACTCATATTGTAAAGAGAAAAAGAATTGATATTTTGTGTGTTTTTGTGACGCTTTTACACTGAAACGGCTGAACGGATTTGGATGTTTTTTGGCACATGGTGGGTAGAAAATGACCTGGACTACAGCATAGTATCCTTTATATCCTGATATTCCAACGGGACTGAGACTTATACGGGAGAAACCGCGGGTCACAACTAGTACATATTTTTTTGCCCGGACATTTTCCGCAATGAGTAATCCTAATCACTTATCATATAATTTATATGTTTTAGGGAAAACGTTTTGTATATGTTTCGATTATTACTTACGTCATTCTGAGATTCATTTCATATTTAATAACTAAAGGTCGTAATGTTATGTTTTACAGTTGTAATCTCTGTTATTGTATTTATGATGCAGATTACATAAGTGATTAACTACGTAAGAAAACTAAAGATCATTCGCTTAATCACTGCATCAGAATTTAGTAAGTATTTGTGTGACGGAACTTATATCTATATATTAATACGTGAAGCGAAAACTTTGGATCCCTTTTTACGGAATTTGGGCGGACGGAGGAGTATGAAATTTCGCACACTTATAGTTTACACAGAGAAGAAGTGACGAATGCTAATATTTTTTTTAATTATGCGTAAAAGTACATTATTTTCAATAAATAACACGTTACACACACTACTGTTCATTACCGTGTATTTAATACACACATGCATATATATTCTTTTGTTTATGGTCCAAATCTGTGTCCAATCGAGAACATCTGTCATTATTATTATGTGTCTATAGTCTTAGGGGGCGTCTATTAATTACGTGAGGCCTTTTTGAGAATTTTTCAACCCCCCTCCCCCGTTGGTGAGATATCGTAAAATTTTCCTCAACTCCCCTAATCTCACGCGAGATTCTTCAAAACTTCTATTTGGGCTGTAAACGTGTTGGATTATTGAGAATTTTCTTAGACCAAAAATAATTTCTTAACTAAAAAATGTATTCTCTTCACTCAAGAAAATCATTTTCTTCAAAATGGTATTCTTGGTTCAAGATTTTGGCTCTTGAGTCAAGTTAATTTTTTTATCAGTGTACTATTGTTTCAGATTTGGCCATATTTTATTGTAGAAATAATTTTTCACGCAATTTTACACCGTTTTCTGCGAGAAAAATAATTACGTGATATTTGCCAAGACCTCTCCCTCCCCCCTAAGTGAGATTTGGAAAGATTTAGCTTGATCCCCTCCCCCCTTGAACACCTCACGTAATTAATGGACGCCCCCTTACTGAATGTCAAGTATAACCATAGGTAATAAATTAATTTTATAGGTATATACCAAGGAACTTAAACCCGACCCCTGGAATGTGCATTGTCAATTTGACACCATTATAAAAATAAACCTTATGAATATGTTACTAAGTTCTATTACAGACAATCACTTGGTCAGAGAGAAATTCGGTCCGAGAGAGAAAGCGTTGCGAGAGCCCTGTGTCCCTTTCTTGAAGTAGGGTGCCCATAATGAACGAAATTATAAGATTATTTACGGGTAAAGTCCATTGACGCATTTGCCCAATAAAAAGTGTCCCAACCATTTTTCTTAAAAACGACGTCTGTTAGATTTTTACGACAGTTAATACTAAACATAATGGTTATTTGCCCAGCGCGCCAGATATTCCAGGTTATACAATAATACTCGATAGCAGAGTTTATGCGTTGCGTTGCGTTTATGTTTACTGCGTTTTACTTTAATCCATTTTTAAAGCGTTACTATTTTTTTTTTAATCAAATTATTGGTTAATATATTATATCCTGTTATATTCGTATCTACCTAAATCATATTGCTTGGTCACCCTAATGAAAGGGACAGAGGGCTCTCGCGAAGCTATCTCGCTCGGACCGGTTATTGGCAGCCTGTGCGCATTCCAGGTTGGATTTAAGTTTCTTGGTATATACCTGTTTCATTTTTAAAATCTATGATCATATCGAGAGTATTTGTCTTTAATATTATTTGTATTAGCGACGATATGAATTTAGTTTACATCAAGGAACTTAAATCCAACCTGGAATGCGCACAGGCTGCCAATACGCGGTCTGAGCGAGATAGTTTCGCGAGAGCCCTCTGTCCCTTTCATTACGGTGACCAAGCAATACGATGTAGGTAGATACGAATATAACAGGATATCATTTATTAACCAACTAGCTTTCGCCAGCGGCTTCGCCCGCGTGAAGGTCGGAAATTATCCCGCGGGAACATACTATCGGGATAAAAAGTAGCCTATGTCCTTTCTCAGGCTCTAAACTATCTGTGTACCAAATTTCATTTAAATCGGCTTAGTAGTTTTAGCAGACAGAGTTACTTTTGCATTTATAGTATTAAGTATGGAGTATGGATAATTTGATTTAAAAAAATAATAGTTACGCTTTAAAGATGGATTAAAGTAAAACGCAGTAAACATAAACGCAACGCAACGCATAAACTCTGCTTTCGAGTATTATTGTATAACCTGGAATATCTGGCACGCTGGACAAATAACCATTTTGTTTAGTATTAATTGTCGTAAAAATCTGACAGACGTCGTTTTTAAGAAAAATGGTTGGGACACTTTTTATTGGGCAAATGCGTCAATGGACTTTACCCGTAAATAATCTTATAATTTCGTTCATTATGGGCACCCTACTTCCAGAAAGGGACACAGGGCTCTCGCAACGCTTTCTCTCTCGGACCGAATTTCTCTCTAACCAAGTGATTGTCTGTAATAGAACTTAACGACATATACATAAGGTTTATTTTTATAATGGTGTCATATTGACAATGCACATTCCAGGGGTCGGGTATAAGTTCCTTGGTTTAGATTTATAAGAAATATTTTTTGTGGTTTTATGGGGAGTGTCAAGTATGGCTTTAGTAAGTTTCCCATACAAAACTTAGTGTCGTGTGCAAACTGTAGAGGTTGTATGCCTCACGATTGTACAGGCTGGTTATAATTATGACATTTTGAACTGTCATAATTAATTTAAAATAATTGGGAAAATTCTATAAAAACAGAGCAAATTTCTGTGATAATTTATTTCATATGCAGCAGTTAAGAAGTATTAAGAAAATAAAGAAGAGAGTCCTGAAGAAGTATTCTTTACTCATTACACCTACGTCCTGGTCCTGGCCATCACCATCCCGCCAGCGAACCCTCTCCACGGTAGTACCTACAGCGTCAACAATTTGTCTATAGTGTTACTGAATGTCAAATACAAAGAGATTTTAATGTCTTTGGTCAAATACAATATAATGTACCATTGCAACATTTAATAATGTATTTCTATTCAATTGAAGTACGGTCGAATTTCGACCAATGGGCGATCACTAGTATAATAAAATTCTTAGTTTGATTGTTTTTTAGCAAAACATAAAATTGGATGGAAGGAATAGTAATCTGATGATCTTTGTGCTTTGGCTGTGGGGTTCAACTGTTTTTACATGAAACCGTGATGATTACATTTATTTCTTTCATCCACGATTGACATTAGATCACAGTAGATCTTTGACAGGCGTTACTGATCGTCAGAAGCCCGAAAGACTGACAGCCAGACTAACCAAGGAGAACTGTACCTATTGTAGAGGAGTATCTAAATACTCAATCGCATCATAGTTAAACAAGCTTTTGCGAGTGGCCTCGCTCGCGTATTATACATACAATATCTCGTTGACCGACCTTTGCTCGGTATTTTTTGGTAAATTGTGTTTAAAATAATAAGTTTATGTTCAAGTTGATTATCGATAAAGTTGGTCATTGAAAACACGAATAAAACGACAATTTATGAAAATGAATCCTAGATAGATCGATTTATCGCCCCCGAAACCCCCTGTATACTAAATTTCATGAAAATCGTTGGAGCCGTTTTCGAGATTCAGATTATATATATAAGGTGTATCTATTCATACACGAAATATTTTAAGAGGTTCACCTGTAGGTGGTAAAGAAGCTACAGCAACGAAAAAAAAATGTTTTCTGAATGTATTTTTTTCAAAATTTAATATTTATTAATTATTTGACGCACATAAGAAATACTGGCTCCTTCTTATTTTTTATGACCCGTGACACCACGGCCATGCTCATGTCGTCCGGTCGCCGCCCTCGCAGCGTCAGGCGGGCCCTTCATAGAATTTGGAGTAAAGGTTTTATGCAAAACGTCTCAAGCAGTTTTAAAATTATAATAATTACGAAAATTCAAAAACGCTTAGATAAAAAATTTCTTTTTGCTTCTATAGCTTCTTTACCACCTACAGGTGTACCTCTTAAAATATTTCGTGTATGAATAGATACACCTTATATATATACAAGAATTGCTCGTTTAAAGATATAAGATATAAACCTTCCTCTTGAATCACTCTGACCATTGATAAAAACCGCATTGAAATCCGTTGCGTAGTTTAAAAGATCCAAACGTGCAGACGCGGGAAGCGAATTTGTTTTATACTATGTAAAGATAATATGAATGCTGGGCTTGTGGCTAAGTTACATCAGCCGCACGGGTCGATCGTTCAGGTTAAGCTACGCTTGCCGCGGTTGGTCCGTCGATGGGTGACCATCTTTACATACCAAGACCCTTTCGTGCCCCGTAACGTAAAGCACGCTAAGCCGTTGGTACCGGCTGTCTTTCGCAGATCTAAGACAGTCGTCAGAGGTCCGATAGTCTGACAATCAGTCTTACCAAGGGGTATCGTATTACCCAGTAACTGGGCTGGGAGGCCAGATAGGCAGTCACTCCATGTAAAATACTGGTACTCAGCTGCATCCGGTTAGACTGGAAGCCGACCCCAACATAGTTAGGACAAGGCTAGGCAAATGATGATGTAGACCCAGAGCCTCCTCTTTGAGGTCTTACACACGAGCGGCATGTTGCCAACGGCAAAGGTCTGTCGTTGACGCGGCAGACGGCGACATGCCATCTTCAAAGATCAGCGTCATCATCGCGGGTCGACGGCTGCAGTTACCTGCCGTTGGCAACATGCCGCTCGTATGTAAGAGCTCTTAAGCTACATGAAAACTTCCTAGAGATTATGTTAATAGCTACTTCGGGCTATTAATAGCCCCATAGCTACACATAGCGTGCACGACTCAGTTGCCATATAGGGCTCGCTATCGGAAACTGGACGGTGATGCTGTTCACACGACGCCAAGGTCTGCCGTGACCAGTTGTTAGTGAAACGACGGATATTCCTATAAAGGGAGGCGTGGACGCACGAACTCTTAACTGGTAAACTGTTACCATGCAAAAACCAATTTATTTTTAAAAGAGTAACCATGGAGGTTCTTGCCGGCTCTTCTCCATAGGAATCAACAAATTGGAACCGTGCACTTCGCTTCTGACGTTTAATAAGTGCCTATGTAGGTTTATATGAAACTTGAAACGAATATTATAAATCTGAAGAGTTTGTTTGTTTGTTTGTTTGATTGAACGCGCTAATCTCAGGAACTACTGGTCCGAATTGAAAAATTCTTTTTGTGTTGGGTAGCCTATTTATTGAGGGAGGCTATAGGCTATATAACATCACACTACAACTAAGAGGAGCGGAGCAGTAATGAAAAATGTTGCAAAAACGGGGAAAATTTATTCCTTTTGAGAGTTTCCGTTGCGTGCGCTGCGTAAACGGTTAAAGTAACGCAAATATCATGTATGACGGAATTGTTCCTTTTAAAAAGTTCTAAAAAAAAGTCCGCGAGAGCATATGTCTATCTTTTAAGGTTGACTCACTATAACTCAAAAGGAGCGAGCAGCAACGAAAAATGGACGAAAACTAGCAGGCAAATCGATGCGACGGGAAGGGTCAGGGGAGCAAAATTTTTTAACGGACGAAGTCGCGGGTAGAAGCTAGTGTGAAATAAAAATATTTTGATTTCATTTTGATTTTTGATTCGTGAATGTTTTTTTATGTTACCTCTTAGTATTGAAATTAGATATAAAATTGACAGTCTCTAAACTTTTACTTGTTGTATACGAGGCTTTTGGCCAGGTACTTTGTAATGTGTGTACTTTTTTTCTTCTCTTTTTTTTTGTAGGTAGAGCTGATCGATGTACGAATGAGGGTTCTCTATTGTGTGACCTAACTTTTTTATCCATAATCTAAAGAGCCATATTTTTTTTTGTCCTAATCATCATTTTTCCGAATGATAACTTGCCCGAACTAAATGTCACATAATATCACATGCCATACAATTGAAATCCCTAAATATAATATGCCCTAAATCCGTTTGTCATAAATATTACTATCAATAACATACAAAAGACTAAAAACTGTTTTCCATAAAAGTTATAAGTTCTAAATTCAAATTATTTATGTTTATTTATCCTAATTATATTTTTAAAACAAAGTATTACGGAGTTCATTAAGAATTTCATTATTTTATCAAATTCAACTGATACAATACATAAATAGTAAAGATACAAAAGCATTATTGTATTTATCATGGCGCTGCATGTATTATCACTCAATAAATATAATATCACTCAATAAAACAGGTGATTGTGAACAAGTGATTTTATTTCCCTCTAAGAAACATACAAACCAACATACACCATGCATGCAGCATGCATGCACGCAAGCAACATGCAATCGAGCATGCAAGCAAGCATGCATCATGTAGCATGCAAGCAAGCATGCAGCATGCAAGCAAGCATGCATGCAAGCAGGCAAGCAGCATGCAATCGAGCATGCAAGCAAGCATGCAGTATGCAAGCGAGCATGCATCATGCAGCAGGCATGGTTTCTGTCACGGCTCCGGCACTGCGGGGCTTAGGCGGTCCCACGCGAGCTTATCGTCGCAGACGGTTTAACGATCACAACCGCAGCTTCGTCTTGCTGGCCGGCTTCGCCGGCCAGCCTCCACAGCGGCGGCGATCGTTACAACCACCTGCTCCTCAGCTCGCGGGCCGCCTCGCCCCTCCGCGCCTACGCGATTTTAAATTACACTCTAGGGGTAGGGCAGACAAGACTACGTGGAGTCGGATTTACAGCGATTCGTTTCTGTCACTAAAACCTAACTTGTAGCATTTTTTTACTACTAACGATTTTATTATAAATGAACATTCGGCATAATACAATTTATATAATACAATACTTAGGACATATGACTTTATAACATGCAAAATTAGGAGATTTAATGATTATAGTTTTTGATATTATGACAGAATAGTTTAAGAAGCAACGATAATTATGTAAAACAAAATTTCGACTTTTTGAATATTATGGTTACTGCCGTTTATAGCTTTTTTTTTTTTTTTTTTTTTTTCAGTGTGGGAAATCATCAAATGACTTCTCCCGCTCTGGGCGGGGCGGGAGTGCCAGGGTCACGGTATCTCCTTCGAACAATCACGCGACCCCGGCAGGGCCGTTTATAGCTAACGTGTTATGGATAATGATTTTCGGACAAACAATTTTAGGAGAAGAAAGGGAGTACCCCGAATGAGAGTTGTCTTGTGAAATGTGATATCATCATCAGCCTATAATGTTCCCACTGCTGGAAAACAGGCCTCTTCTCTGAGAGCGAGAGTGGGCCATGATCCACCACGCGGGCCCAGTGCGGATTGGTAGATGTCACATGTCTTCGATTTTTTTGTTTCGAATGCTAATATGTCTGATGAAAAAAAAATATATATTGTTAGTTTGACTTATAACTATTGCCAAACTTGGTCTAACAAATCGACAAATACAACAGGTAATATTTATTTAAATCTTTTGGCAGACTGTCAGTTTCTTTTAGGTACAGAGACCTGACAGAGCGAGTTGTACATTCATCTAATTGTTCCAAAACTATAGTCACAAATACAATAGGTAACCTTAATTTAAATCTTTTGGCAGACTGTCACTGTTTATTTTTCTTGTCCACATTTCTTTTAGGTACAACTGTACAACAACAATGTACAACGAGCGAGTTGTACATTCATCTAATTGTTCCAAAACTATAGTCACCCTACATGTGCTGTTTTCGACGTAATTTTTATTTTCTGCTTGCGCATTGGCTTCGATTTTAAAACCTCTTATTGGAAAAAAATAATATCGCTAGAATGTCGTCAGAATCAAAGCACATTTTGATGTTTAAAAGAATTTATTACTGGACGATCACACGGACTTAAAAATATCGCGGCGGTAGTTTTTCGGTCATTGGATTATCAAGTCTCGGTGTTGAACCGAGCGTTGATAATCCAACAGAGTGTATCTCAGGGCGTCGAAACAACCCACAGTTCGATCGTCAACTGTCGGCGTTAAGAGGTGGTTATTTCGTCTGTGTGAAAATAAGAGTGAGACAAAAAGATTTTAACAGCTTTTAATCGCCCCCTCCACAAGCTTAGGTTATCCATATCGATCACTAATAAAGAACGTGATCGATGGTTATCCATGATGATATCGACAAAAGTGAGAAGCACTCTACTTAAAACCAGACATGTAAATCCCACTACAGTTCGTAATTAAATTTACTGTAACGTCCAATAACGTGAATATTCGGCCATTATCAAACTATAAACTATTGTCATAACAGAAATCAATACGGCATTGTTTAAATAACTCAATTATGGATTCAAATGCAAACTGTCTGGTTTCAATCACAGCACGGAACATGGATTTGAAACCGAAAGCAAATATTGATGAATTGTTACAAGAAAAAAAATTATGCGGTTTAAATAGAATTATTTTATAGTGAATTATGCAGTTTTTCTGTTTTAGTGCACTGTTTTTTTTTTTTTTTTTTTTTTTTTCTTTTCAGGATGGGAAATCATCAAATGACTTTTCCCGCTCTGGGCGGAGCGGGAGGGCGTGTCAGACTTTTACTGACTAAAACCCACCCGTGTTCCATCAGTTGCCCATGTGCCAGGGTCACGGTATCTCTTTCGAACAATCACGCGACCCTGGCAGGCATCAGTCCTAGTAGACCCCTACACTGCTGCTGACATCTCTTTGAGGCGCGCGTGGAACACTGCGCGCCGTCGACCCGAGCTTGGTCCTTACCGGGCGGCGAGCTACCCATTGCTCGCCACCCGCAAGCTCGCGCCTACGGTGGCCGGGAGTCCGCAATCGACTCCCGACGCCCGGGGCGTCTCCTCCTGCGGCGGCTAGGGACGTGAGAGCGCAGAGACCGCCACTCCCTCACGCGCCCCGCCTCCTCCTTCGCGAGCATTACTGCTTCGCAGAAGGAGGTGACGGCTTCCCATTCCCTCTCGCTCCGTACCATGGCTCGCACCAGGGCCGGACGCGAGAGGTCGCCGCCGCCGATCGCCTCCACGAGGACACGGCGGTGCCCCGCCCAGGCTGGGCACACCTCCACCGTATGCTCCACCGTGTCCTCCAGACGATCCTCGCAATGGAAACACCCGGACGTATCCTCCCGCTTTATCCTGAACAGGAACCCACCGAAGCACCCATGCCCGGTAAGAACCTGCGTCAGGCGGAAGGTGAGGACGCCGTGGCGCCTCTCTATCCACTCCTCAAAGAGGGGACTTACCGCCGCAATTGTGGCGTGCCCAGCTTAGTGCACTGCTTGAAATTGAAGATTAAATTATCAAACATTGACTGATAAAATAATCGTAAACCTCATTGTTTGGTCTTAATTTCTAATCTGGTTTAGATTTTTAAAATAAACAGAGCCTCTTTGGAAGAAACAAATCAAGAGATTTTTAGGTTTAAAAACCTCTGAATATGTCTCTGCTACAGATGCCCTAGATCAGTGGTGACGTAGTGGTAACAGCTGCGATTTAGGATTTGTAAATCGTAGGTTCAAACCCATACAGGCATTTTACTTTGTATATTTCATAACCACTGTCTTAGCTTGTCGATAGCAATAAAGTTAAAAATTTGGTTACGAGTTTAGCACTTTCAGTAGCGTCCATCAGCTGCTGTAGCATGCAAACAACAGGATAGGCTGAACAAGATAAGTGATCAAGTGCCGCATTGTTTGAGGGGCAGCACCATATTTACGGGCGACTCTTTCTCAGACAGATAGGAGGCCTGTATCGCAGCAGTGGGTAAATTATAGGCTCATTATGTTTGGTTATTTTTTTGACCTAATAGCGGTTTGCTTTTGACATAACAGTACCACACACCTATTTTATACCAAATTATCGATATTTGTAATCGCAGTAATTCCTAATTAGTATCAAACAGATGATAACGTCAATCTTTCTTATCTAACAACCGGAGAAGCGATAAGGTATCCACACCAATTACCGATTACCGATCAGAGTGATCACTCGATTACGCAAAGCCAATTAACGATTCCCGATTACTCAATTACGCGTCGAATGAACGCGTCCGATACATCATACAAACAATAACAATAGATTATCTAAACAATCTACACATTATCGGTGCGTCGCCATCTGATATTCTAGGCGGGGTCAACGACCGATGAACAAAGACTAAGTTTACAGATAAGACACTCGATTGTAGTGGTCAGTTCAAGTTTACCAATTTTGCTGTGAGGAACTGTTTCAATATAGCTGTAAGTGGTTTAGTTTGGGAGATATGGGTGGAGTTAGTTGTGTGAGGGAAAAGGTGATTGTTTACAAGGTTTTATCCTTATTATTTCTGTCGTATCTACAGAAAAAAAAAGTAGTGAGTGCGCAAACTGTAGCCATTAATTCGGCTTATGATTCTACAACGCCGTAACGTTGAACAATTTCGTCGGTTATAAAAAATGTGGTGTGTCATAGAAAATACTCTAGGGGGTCTAGAATTGCCTGCCAAGGTCACGGATTTTGTTGGAGAGTTACCGTAGCCCTGGTATAGGCAACTGAAGGAACACGGGTCATTTGATGATTTCCCACCCCAAAAAAAAGGGGTATAGAATCATATGCTGAATTCATGGTTTCGGTTTCCGCAATGGTTTAACAACCTTTACAACCACTGTTGGGTCCTGTATAACCACTGAATAAATGGCTTGTCAATTTACCTCCTAGGGTTCAAAATAGAAGTGAAGTGACTGATACTGTTGTTTACATATCAAGTAGCGGTATACGAATTGGTGGGGGTTGGGTTAATATACATGATAGTTTGTAAGGTAATTATGGTATGGGTCTCTGTTCCCCGAAGTAAACGATTTGATTGATCGATTGAATACAACCAAAAATATAAACTGGATCTACAAAAAAAAATGGCTTCCAAAATAAACACTACAAAGTGAAATATAACTTTAAAGACGGTATCAAAAGAACGAAAATACAAAAAATAATTTAATTTTTCACTCTGCAGTATTTTTATGGAACTCGGTTTTCTTCTGTTTTGAAATAAACTTTTAATTATAGAAGTGTCCTCTCTCCAATAACTAGCCTCGTCTACTCTATGAACGGGGCAATTGCACGGCTGGCGCTACGCCAGAGACGAGCAATTTTATTAAAAACTCTCTTAGTATTGTTAACATCTGTTGCATTTGTACACATGTGTGTTACTTGAGCATTACTTCATGTATTCCCCTTTTTTTGGTACCGAAGTTACGGAGTTTGGGAAACCATGTGTGGGCCCCCGTTTTATAGGCAATGTTCTTAGATATTGGTGGATGTAATAAGCTATTTGGTAGATATTTGGCTAAGGTCTGTTCCGTGTAGTGCCGTACGTAAAGAATAGAACCATCCTATTTCTTACCGTGGGTGTCGTAAGAGGCAACTAAGTACTTTCTAGAGAATGGGCAGCAGCGTTCTCTATGCATTTTATGACTATACTGCGATCGCCAACTCGCCTGCCAAGCGTGGCGATTATGGCAAACCCCCCAATTTGGGGGAGACCTATGCCCAGCAGTGGACGTCTTTCGGCTGAAATGATGATGATGATGAAGTGGCCTATGGTCGATTCTTATAATTTACGTACTCGTTATTGGTTAAAATTAAGACTCTTGTATCTTTGCCAGTAATGAAGAAAGACCTCATAGCTTTGCATAGTGGACCTTCACATATGGAAGTAGCTAACGCAGACACAATTAGCTTATGAATGTATGTATATGCTCAGTTCTTCAACAAACAATGCTACCATTGGTAAGCAAAACGAATCGTTTTTAGGGTTCCGTTGCCAAATGGCAAAAAACGGAACCCTTATAGATTCGTCATGTCTGTCTGTCTGTCCGTCCGTATGTCACAGCCACTTTTCTCCGAAACTATAAGAGCTATGCTGTTGAAACTTGGTAAGTAGATGTATTCTGTGAACCGCATTAAGATTTTTATACAAAAATAGAAAACAAACAATAAATTTTGGTGTTCCCCATACATAGAACTGAAACTCAAAAATTTTTTTTTCATTAAACCCATACGTGTGGGGTATCTATGAATAGGTCTTCAAAAATGATATTGAGGTTTCTAATATCATTTTTTTCTAAACTCAATAGTTTGCGCGAGAGACACTTCCAAAGTGGTAAAATGTGTCCCCCCCCCCCGTAACTTCTAAAATAAGAAAATGATAAAACTAAAAAAAATATATGATGTACATTACCATGTAAACTACCACCGAAAATTGGTTTGAACGAAATCGAGTAAGTCCTTTTTTTTAAAAACGTCATAAATCGTAAACCGCAATTTACCTTTCATTCAATCAACTATAATATAAAAATTAAAAAAAAAACATTTATTTTCATAAACATGAACCTTATGCATAAACCGAGAATACCTACAGGTTTGTACGGAACCCTTTGTGCTTGAGTCCGACTCGCACTTGGCCCGTTTTGTTGTTTATAGGAACCGAAATCTCTCAGTAGCAGCCCAAAGTCTGCATTTATGCCCGGTTGATGTCCGTCCGTCCGTCCACCGTACATGGGGCTTACAACATAACTGGCCAACTGTGTGTCGACTATAGGAACCCTGACGGTTCCTGGTACCGCGTCTATCAATAAAACACTCTTTTGCAGTAATTTTCAATAATTATTCAAAAAAAAAAAAACCTTACTTTTTACGAATTATATTTATAACTTCTTCATCAGCTTGCCAGTCCCATCTGTCTTCTATTGGGTTTTTCTGCTATCCTATTCTAAATTATTTTGACACTTCGAATGTAGGTACTAAAGTTATTATAGCCAGCCTATACAATCGTCAGGTTGTCTCATGCCTGCCAGGGTCGCGGATTTGTTCAAAAGTTGCTGTGGCGTTTAGTTAGCAAAGTCGGACACGCCCTTCAGCTCTATCCAGAGCGGGAGAAGTCATATGATGATTTTCCAGCCCAAAAAACAAAAAGGTTGTCTCATGCACCAACCTCTACATTACTATAGGAACACGTCTGCCTATCCCTTCGTGGATTGCAGGCGTGATGTAATGTCTTAATTAAAAATCACAATATAGAAAGATTAGATGAAGTTGATGATTTTCATCGTATATTTAAGTGTTCTAGGGACTCAAGTTTTCTAGAAGGATTAGTTTATTTTGCATTAACAAAATCTGTTTTAATCCTTGACTGTTGTTACGGGTAGTCAGAATGCTGAAAGTCTGACAAACAGTCTTATTTGCCAAGGTACTCATATTACTCAGAAACTGGGTTGTGGAGGTCAGATCAACAGTCGGCCCAGTCAGCTTGCGTGCTGCTAAGCCGAACACTCCGGTGTACATTTCCCGCCTACACTACACCACAAAGGCGGTAGACATTTTAGAGTACGTACGCCAGAAGACAAAATACATGCCGAGGGTGCAGTTACTGGAGTCACACCGCAACGTTAACTTCAAGGCGTTTGTGGTGCGTGTACCGAATTGCCATCTGCCCGTCGTCATGGATGAAGACTTTTGGCCTCAGGACGTGGTGTTCCGTCGCTTCCGCGGACAAGTGCCACAGGACAGCTCACGGACTAGCTCGCAAAGTGAAGTGCTACTAACGTAGTTTAAGATATTATTACTAACACAAGTTATACACAAGTTTTATGTATGTTAGTTTATCCATATCCATACTATCCATACTATCCATACTAATATTATAAATGCAAAAGTAACTCTGTCTGTCTGTCGGTCTGTCTGTCTGTCTGTCTCGCTTTCCTGCTAAAACTACTGAACCGATTTAAATGAAATTTGGTACACAGATAGTTTAGAGCCTGAGAAAGGACATAGGCTACTTTTGATCCCGGTAGTATGTTCCCGCGGGATAATTTCCGACCTCCACGCGGGCGAAGCCGCTGGCAAAAGCTAGTAAGGTATATGTCTATGGGTCTTTGTAACCTGAAAATAAATGTTGTTGTTGTTGTTGTAAAATACTGGTTTTCAGCTGCAAACGATTAGCCTGGCAGCCGACCCTAATATAGGGAAAAAGGCTAGGTAGTTAATGAAAAAGCGGGGTCTAGTTCAAGATACACAGTCTGCAGTTGTTTTAAAAGGCAACATTAAGGTCAGGAGTATATGCCACCAAGTGTACCAAACCTGGTCATTTTCAATTCCTTTATTTCCTTTTGACCGTTTACGTAGATCATTAGAAGACCTATGTTGAGTAGGAGACGTTTAAGGGGTAATATATGATCACGGCATGCTTAACGAAACCAGTTACTGATGCTAACGATGGCATATGACATTGAAAAGTTAAGGTTAATTAGACAAACATTGTATGAGGAAGTGTTTATTCATTGATTTTATTTTCATTTAAAACAAAAACAAATTGCCTAGCCTTATCCTAACTATGTTGAGGTTGGTTTCCGTTTTAACCGAATGCAGCTCAATACCCGTATTTTGTATGGAGCAACTGCGTATTTGATCTTCGCACTGCAGTTTCTACGTAATACGATATCATTTAGTAAGATTGACTATCATACTTTCAGGCTTCTGACGAACCGCAACGACTGTCAAAGATCTACAAATGACAGCAGCGAGCAAAGGCTCAACGTGCTTTCCAAAGCATAGTCTTGGTATGGAAATATGGCTGTAGCTGACTCTGATCGATCGACTCGTCCGGCTTTTATTGCTGAGCCAAAAGCGCTCCTAATTTTGATGTAAAACGTACTGGTGAAAAAATAAACGACTAAAACTCAATAAAACAACGCCCTAGAATGCAGAATGTGGTGTTGTCCTACAAAACATGCGGCGCTTAATATCTTGTCCAGCGTGTCCTGTTGTCTGCACGCTGTAGGAGCTGATGGAAGCTACTGAAGTTGCTAATCTCGTAGCCAAATTCTGAACTGGACTCTAAATAGATTGCTATCAACGTGCTAAGAAGAAGAATGAATTAATGGACATATACTACACCAGTTAGCTCACACATATTCTCATAGCGGCATACGCAGACAATACCGGCGTGGGTGGCCGTCCTCAAACAAAATATATATTCATGGTAACATTACTTACCATTTATTTTTATGACAATACTGTAATAGGATGTTATGATTTGCACTCGTATTTTTTAAACTACAACAAATATTGAATGGCAGTACTGTGGTACTGCTATTCAATGACTACACCCAACTTCATTTAAATCTTTCCAATTTCGTCTTTGAAACATTTCTGAGTATCTCCTTTAGGTTCAAGATCGATATTATTGGCAAACTACTGTTATTGCCCTGAGACATCGCACCCACGTATGTAAAATAATAATAATACCAGCCTACTTACTGTTTAATTGCAGGGTAAAGCCTTCTTCTGATGCACAGAAGGCACGAGCATTGATCACCCAGCTTGCTAAAGCGTGTTGGTGATTTTGAAGTGCGCCAAAATAAAAGGTTTTTACTTATTTTGTTTTTAGTAAGTATCATCATCATCATCATCATTTCAGCCGGTTGACGTCCACTGCTGGACACAGGCCTCACCCAAATTGAGAGGGTTTGCCATGTGCGCGTCGCTTGGCTTGGGTTTTTTTTAATTCGTACGTGTGTCTGCCTGTTCCGGCTAATCTCCGAAACGTTTTTTCGGGACATTGACTGGCGCTTCACTTATATAGAATAGAATATTTATTTAATAAAGTAACTAAAACTCAAAATTGTTAGTAAAACTTACGACTATGTTAGTAAACACAGAAAATAAACGACATAAAGATAACATACAAGAAATCAATAACGGTTGGTCACCGTGTTGCGACATCCCGTGAGAGACGGCACAACAGTGACCTACGTATGCACAGTCCAGGCGACTCGCAACCATGCTTAAGACACTGTTCGAGCTGCCCCACACTCTGCGCACCAGGGACCTTTTACGCATTGTTGCGTAAAAACAATCTACATGCGCATCTGCGAACATCCCTGACGCGCTACAGAAACGGGGCAGCCCCACCACTATCCTAAACGCATTGTTATACTGAACGCAGATATAGTGTTGGCGATGCCTTAACGACCAAACCCAAGTAAGTCTATATTGTAAACCGTTTCATACATACATGTACATTATATGTACTTTATAGTGCTCTGCTGAACTGCGCTGAACTCTTTAAAGGTAGAACTTCGTTTACTGTAGCGTGCAATGCGGCTTCCGGCTTAGACTATGCTTTGTCTTGTCTCTAGGTGAATACAGACTAGATAGATAACACTGTTTGAGGGGTATACAATAAGGTCCAAAATCTGATTTCATACGTTTTTTGCAAATCGCAGGCCAGTACCAGAGGGGTTTTTTTTTTTTTTTTCAGGATGGGAAATCTTCAAATGACTTCTCCCGCTCTGGACGGAGCGGGAGGGCGTGTCAGACTTTTACTGACTAAAACCCACCCGTGTTCCATCAGTTGCCCATGTGCCAGGGTCACGGTATCTCTTTCGAACAATCACGCGACCCCGGCAGGCATAGGTCCTAGTAGACCCCTTCACTGCTGCTGACATCTCTTTGAGGCGCGCGTGGAACACTACGCGCCGTCGACCCGAGCCTGGTCCTTACCGGGCAGCGAGCTACCCATTGCTCGCCGCCCGCAAGCTCGCGCCTACGGTGGCCGGGAGTCCGCTATCGACTCCCGACGCCCGGGGCGTCTCCTCCTGCGGCGGCTAGGTAATTGCGTAACTTGCTATCAGTAGGAATCGGTGTCATTTTGATAGTTAAGCAACATTCATTGCGTTATTTACGTTCCTGAGCCGACAATTTATTCGAACTAATGACGCAATGGATTACAAATAATCTTCAATCCCATTCAGATTCTGATAGAGAGAGCGTTTCACAATTAGGGTGCAGGTTGTACCTTGATATGATATATGATTCGCGACTGTAACAAATATGGCTTTACAGAATTATCATAATTAAAACAATCAATACAACCCTCTAGGTTCATTTAATCCCATTGAATTACTATTTCATAAAATACATAAACGTGTTACGTTTGCGAATCAAATTTTCTTTATGATATCGCCGAACTTTCAAATTGCAAAAAAAAGAACGAAGAATAATCAGAATTACACGGAGTACCCTGTTTTTTGCGGGTGGGAAATCATCAAATGACTTCAACCGCTCTGGGCGGAGCGGGAGGGCGTGTCAGACTTTTACTGACTAAAACCCATCCGTGTTCCTTCAGTTGCCTGTGCCAGGGCCACGGTAACTCTTTCGAACAAATCCACGACCCTGGCAGGCATCGGCCCTAGCGGACCCCTTCAAAGCGGACTAACCTGGCGTTTCCACATACACTTTTTTTATGTTTCATTAGTTATCGATAACTAACAGGTGGGTTAATTTGACTGTGTATACATTAGTAGCACGTGGCATCGAAAAGTGTTATATAATCTTCTATAGTAAAATAGCTCAATTTCACGCCTGTTTGAATCACACGAATTGCAACAGACACTAAAATCTCTCTCAACACGAATCTCGTTCACAAGTGTACCATTAACATCAATTCACGTTTTACACAAAGATGTTCAGTGCAATGATTGTGATTGCGAGTGGTTTGCGATTACGTAACTGATGAGTCCGTGAATCTGGAATTGACGGCTTTGATTGATACACGGGGATAGGGGTTTCGACTAGATATAAAGTATCTGTATAGTATCAGCGCTCTTCCCCTGTTGTGGACGACACTTCACTACATCACTAGATATCTCTACAAAGTTTAAAACAAAACAAAACTACAAAAGCTAGTTATGAGACAAAGTCCCCCGCCGCATATGTCTGTATGTTCGCGATAAATTCAAAAATACTGAACGGATCTTCATGCGATTGTTCACCAATAGTCAGAGTGATTCATGAGGAAGATTTAGGTGTATAATTTTTTAAGCATATTTAGCCTATAATGCCTCAGTGAGAGGGAGTGCACCATAATCTACTTCGAGAGCCCAGTGCGGGTTGAATGTCATTAATTAGACTGTACTGTCTCAAAAAGAGCTGAACATTTTGATTTCACTGTATGAGACAACATCATATCGTATGTGTCAATGTTTCACCTCGAAAACCGGTGGAATTGCAGGCTATTCCCACAAAATAACTGGATCACCTTTGTGCAAAGCTTATTTCATTTCAGTACAACACTGAGCCGTGTTCAGAGCAATGATTACATTATGATCGAGCGTAGGCGGACGCTGCGGAGTTATCGCGCGGCGCGACGTTACGCAATCGATAGTGTAGTGATGGGATATGAATATCGATGTTGAATCGAGGTTTGTTATTAATTAATTGGTTAATTGAGCTTGGTGTACCGGTGTTATGTTGTGTTCGTGATTTTAGGTAATCAATTGAGAATTTATACAGAGGGGCTCATGGCTAAATGATAACCGCTGAACGAGTCGTTCAAAGGTTAAGCTACACTTGTCTCTGGAGGACACGGTGGAGCATACGGTGGAGGTGTGCCCTGCCTGGGCGGAGCACCGCCGTGTCCTCGTGGAGGCGATCGGCGGCGGCGATCTCTCGCGTCCGGCCCTGGTGCGAGCCATGGTACGGAGCGAGAGGGAATGGGAAGCCGTCACCTCCTTCTGCGAAGCAGTAATGCTCGCGAAGGAGGAGGCGGGGCGCGTGAGGGAGTGGCAGTCTCTGCGCCCTCACGTCCCTAGCCGCCGCAGGAGGAGACGCCCCGGGCGTCGGGAGTCGATTGCGGACTACCGGCCACCGTAGGCGCGAGCTTGCGGGTGGCGAGGAATGGGTAGCTCGCCGCCCGGTAAGGACCAAGCTCAGGTCGATGGCGCGTAGTGTTCCACGCGCGCCTCAAAGAGATGTCAGCAGCAGTGTAGGGGTCTACTAGGACCGATGCCTGCCGGGGTCGCGTGATTGTTCGAAAGAGATACCGTGACCCTGGCACATGGGCAACTGATGGAACACGGGTGGGTTTTAGTCAGTAAAAGTCTGACAAGCCCTCCCGCTCCGCCCAGAGGGGGAGAAGTCATCTGATGATTTCCCATCCTGAAAAAAAAAAAAAAGCTACACTTGTCACAAACGACTAGTTGTTGGGTGACCATTTATTACACATTGAGTCCCCTCCGTGCCTCGGAAAGCATGCTAATCCGTTGATTTCGGTGTCGTTTTCGTAGATCTTAAACAGTCGGTACGAGTCACACATCCAAGTAGGCTGACCACCACTTTTACTATCGTGGCACCCAGAACAGGATTGTGGAAGACAGACAGGCAGTCGCCCCGTGTATAATACATAATTAATAATTCACTTATTCAGCTGCATACGGATAGTCTGGAAGCCTGACTGAATAAAGAACTTACATTTTCACACAAACAATATTTTCTCACTTAGTGAGCCTGAAGCCTTTAGCATTCTATAGAAGTACCTTTAGTATTCTATAGAAGTTTCAGTGCAAGGATCGTTTCCAACTTTATCAGTGAGCTTCTGAATATAGGAGCCTATGTAATTTAGTGAACCTAGCTTCTGACGTTTCATAAGTGCTCATGTAGGTTTATGTGAAAGAAAAATATTTTGATTCGATTGATTTGATTTGAGTGTGTGAAGGTATATTGCTTTGAGAACACAATTAAATATGAGGACGCCTAGTAGTTGTGGAATTTATTATTGTATTCATTGATAAAATACTCGTGTTCTTGAAATGGTCACGCACACTCTGTAGAAGCACATTTTTTTTACATTGCGCTCTTTCGGAACATTGAACGAAACAGGGGGCCTAGACCGTCAATGAATATACGGATCCGTCCGAAAGTAATTTGAAACTTCGAAGAGTAACCTACACCCGTTTATTATACTTATTGGACAGGCAAAAACACATCGGGAGTAGGGACTACGGTCAAGTTCATTCTTAGGTCTCAGGTTCCTTCTTTGGTTCATTCATTCTTAGGTCGGGCCACAAACTAATCTTTTGCCCGTAGGTAGTGATGGGTCGAGAGAATATTCTCTCACTGAGAATATTCTCGGATCGAGAATATTCTGCAATACTCTTTTTCACAGAGAATTTACGAGAATTTAAAGTCGGAAGTAAAATTGCTAAATTTTTATACAAAATATTTGGATTTCGAGGTCTAAAGTCAACTTCTTTTGTTGTTATTTTATACTTTACTCGAAAAAGGTTACTGTACGAGATTCCGGAGTGGAAATTGCTAAAAATTTAAGCCAGTTGCGTGGTGGCAAACATTATACCCTAAAATAGAATTAGGAGTGATGGCCCTGAAAATTTTGACTGCTCCAACAAATTCTGCTTCTGTGGAACGCTCTTTTTCCACATTTTCCAATATACATTAAAAAAAAACGTAATAAATCAATACCGAAAGAGCAGGCAAAATTTGCCTGATTGCTCACAGTTGGAAAATCATAAATAAATAAAGATCCGAAGAACCACAACCAAGTACATTTGCCACAAGAGAAATAGAAGAGCCTACACATAATTTAGAATCAGAAGAGAGCACATTTGAAGAAGGGCCAGACGATGAGCCAGTAATCTTGACGGAAACAGGCCATATCATTGATTAGATGACATGGATCAACTGTTGTCGATGAACGAATAGTATAAGTAATTTTATTTCAAGAATTGTTGGGATTGTGATTTTTATTTTGTTTTTAATTATGTACACCGTAAACCTTTCTTGTGTTTTTCTTTCTTAGGTTGTGTTTCTTGTGATTATTTATAACTCAAAAAGTTTGTTTTAATACAGAAATCTTAATTTAACATTTATACCAAACGAAATTTAAGAGAATTTATGAGAATTTTCTCGGAAAAATTCTCGGGAATGTTCTCGCTCAGGAGAATTTACTGACAATTTAAGTTGTAGAGTAGTTTATTTTAACCTAAACTTCGTAAAATGTTCAAATGCACTCAAAACTATTACTCCAAAAATAGAACGATTCAATACAGTCATCCAATTTTTAAATTCTCGTAAATTCCCTTCCAAAAGAATATTCTCGAGAACTTAACAGCAAAGTTCTCGCAACGAGAATATTCTCGGGAATTTACCATCACTACCCGTAGGTGATACGGAGTAGGTATTGCCCGTACTTCGGCTGAAAATACTGATTTTGTGCTTAGGGCCTCCTAAACTCCCAATGGAGTATACCCGAGTCCAGCTGCTGGATGACACTGAATCGCGTTTACTCGCACCATTGTAGGTGTACGTTTTCTGTTCTATCGTATGGCCATAAACACGGTCTTTTTTCTTCCGACTAAACGATAACAGTGTTATGCAAGTTACATTTATTTCAATAATAAAAGCAAGTTAAAATGAATGTGTTTCTAAATCACCCATGCGTTACCCCACGGTGTAAATAATGGATTAAGTTGGCACGGATTCAAGTTACATAAATCGCATTGGGCTTAAAAATTGCAATAGTGCATGAATAGTAATCCAGATACTCGGAAGCAGTGACCCAATTTTGTCGGCGAAGTTTTAAAACGTGGGCTGGGAGATAAGCCGTATGTTTAATACATATATATTATGTTATGTTGTATCTAGAGAACAATATTCAAGTTAAGTAAATCAGTAAGATGAATGTTTTCTATTTTGGATTTTAAGTTCAAATGTTTTAAGACAGTTCTGCAATTTAGACCAAAAGTATATAGTCGTGCTATTACTAAATGCTTTACATAGTTAAATTAGCTTCAAAAGCTAAGCATTTGTATCGATAAAACAGTTCTACACCAATCATTGCACGGCCTCAGGCGAAATATCTTAATTTTCAAGCGAAACGTCCCATCGAAACATCGACCAATAACACAGACATTATCGACAAATAACACACACATTATCGACTTATCGCAACACTTCGCTATGGTAATTGACAGTTCGTTGTTTACGACTGTTCAAAAAATGTTGGCTTGTGTAATATTCAGCTTTGTCACTTTATGGTTTTTGGTGATATTTCGTAACGCAAAATGTTTTTTATGGCTCCACTGTGTTGTCTATAGTTATGTGGAATTCCATGTTTTTGGTTTAAAATGGGCAAAATTTATATCTGTCCGACGTTTACGGGATTTCTCACTCTATTCCAATATCGCAATAAATCTTGTCTGTATTTTACCAAATGAACATTTATTTTTGATTTATTAAATGGTATCTGCCGAGAAAAAAATAAAATTAAAGTAAAATCAACTGATAACGGAATAGTTTATTATGAAAACCTTCAAATGTCTAATACCTAGGCCCCAAAGGCACACTAATAAGTCAAAAACACAAACAGCAAAACTCATTTTTCTAATGCCTAAGTAAAATTACGCACATTTTTGGCGCCAATCAAACGTCTAACTTTCAGCCACACAGGAACAAATTAACTTCACAAACAAACAAATTAATTAACTCCAAAACCAAACACAATAACCCGAGATACTGTACTAAAACAAATGAACGTAGCACCCAGTTAATTATTAAAGGAATACGTACTAAGGTCGGGGGTGGAAATGCAATATCCGTGGTTACCCCAACGGCAGTGATTGCAAACGGGGAAATCAATACCGATACCAATGCGGTAGGTAGGTAGGTACAGATGCTAGCACGTAAAGCTACTACAATCTGTCAAATTTCTTGAATAGATTTTCAACTTTATCCCTAAAGCATTAGGTTCAAGATTGATTGAGAAAATTTGACAGTTTCGGGTAGTTTGATGTGCGTTTGTACGTAGATATGTATAGTGCATTTATTAGTTCAGCTAGATTGTATTAATATTTCATGTGTTTGTGTGCGACTAGGGATATATCACGCGTGTTCGTAGGAATTGTGCAGACGGCTGTGTGTGAATTAAAATAATCGATATCATTGTTGACATCCCTAAAAGTATTTGACAACACATAAAGGTACACGAGGATGTAGTAAAAAAAAATATTATTACGGCACGTAAAAACTGTTTCTACAAATGTTGATTTTCTTTATACAGAATAAGTTTTCATGAAAAAACGGATGATTTAAAACTCATTTTAGAAGTGATTTTTTCCTGAATATAGCAATATTCGTTAACCTTCAGGTGGGTGTTAATGAATATTTCACTTTCTTCTTAGTAATACCTAAATAAGCAAAAATTCTAATCACTTTTCGGGCACCACAAGTACCCGAAATTGAGGCACCCTAAGTTATAAGGAAAGGATTTATAACTTAGGCTGCCTCAATTTTGAGCTGTATAACAAATGTATGAGAAACAATAGTTAAAAACTTTTTATTGATTTAATATTTTTACCTTTAAGTAATTAATAACAAGCAGATAGCCTATTCATTTCATTAAGCCGATTTAAATTTAGCAGTTACTTAGTCTAGAACTATAGACAGTGGAGCAAAGGTTAACTAGTACACTACCAGAACACTAACAGTAGGCAACTTATGGGCACTAGGCAGATTGCGTCAGGTAAAGTTACCTGACGCAGTTTTTCCAATGTAGCGTGAGAAACAAGAGCGCATTCGAAAAGACGGTAAAAAAATATATTGCTAACAATAAAAATGTTTGAGTGTATAATGCCTTTTTTCTGTTGGTAAGTAAATTAATATTATTTACTAGATTCTGCCCGCGACTTCGTCCGCGTCAAATTTTTGCTCCCCTGACCCTTCCCGTCGCTTCGATTTGCCTGCTAGTTTTCGTCCATTTTTCGTTGCTGCTCGCTCCTTTTGAATTATAGTGAGTCAACCTTAAAAGATAGACATATGCTCTCGCGGACTTTTTTTTAGAACTTTTTAAAAGGAACAATTCCGTCATACATGATTTTTGCGTTACTTTAGCCGTTTACGCAGCGCACGCAACGGAAACTCTCAAAAGGAATAAATTTCCCCCGTTTTTGCAACATTTTTCATTACTGCTCCGCTCCTCTTAGTTGTAGCGTAATGTTATATAGCCTATAGCCTCCCTCGATAAATAGGCTACCCAACACAAAAAGAATTTTTCAATTCGGACCAGGAGTTTCTGAGATTAGCGCGTTCAATCAATCAAACAAACAAACAAACTCTTCAGCTTTATAATATTAGTATAGATTTATTTTATTGATTTATTTCATTTCAGTCAGGCTAATAGTTTATAAATGAGAAACCGGTATATAAATCAGTCCTGGGAAGCTAGCAAAGGGGACTAAAATGGGGAAAGTGGTGACGGCTTGTCAAAACAAAATTCATAAATTGAATTGCCACGTCAAGTTCTCATTTATCTGTAGAACAAATGAACAGGAGCTGTTAACGTCATCCCGAATTAACAATACCTTAACAATACGAGAAATAATTTAACAAAAGCCCTTAGTAACAAGACAATAGACGTCGAGGCTTAAAACTTCCTGATAGATAAGTAATGAAGGCATTCAAATCTTCGTTTAACTCAACAAGAAACAAGATTAAGACATAAAAGCAAAGTTTTGATAAATAGCACATCATACTGTAGGTAGACAAATGATTCAACAACCACTTTGAACGAAAAGCAATCCTAACAACTTAACAATAGAGTTAAAATTGAATCAATTGAAATGTTAATACATGAAACAGCCACCTGAGTAAAGGAAAAGGTAACCTAAATTTTACACGATAGAGTTCATTTGTTTCAATTTGCATGGTAATATGAAATACGTTAGGGTTGTCAAAAGTTGGTGCGTAGTTTGAAATGGTAATGCTATGACAGGTAATGTAGGGAAAAATATCAATTTATGATTGCATTATTTTGGAAATGGAATATTTAATATGTTGCCTAGCTGTATACGATTGTGATCGAATCAGAAATGAAGAGATTCGCAGGAGAACGAAGGTAACAGACATAGCACAAAGAATTGTCAAGCTTAAGTGGCAGTGGACAGGGCACAATTTGCTCGCAGAACAGATGACTGATGAAGCCGAAAGGTTCTGGAGTGCCGACCACGTACTGGAAGACGTAGAGCTGGAAGTACTCCTACAAAGAGGGCCAATGACCTTGTGAAGGCTGCAGGAACCCGCTGGAAACGGGAAGCACAGATCCGGTCGAAGTGGCACTGTTTCAGGGAAGCATGTGTCCAGCAGTGGACGTCTTACGGCTGAAATGATGATGATGATCATGATGATAACTGTTTAATATAAAACCAAATACATATACTAAGATATATATACTTATTTTTTTTTACTGAAATTGGGCCATAATGATCTGATTTTTGTCGATTGTATAGATCGTGGTCGTTCTATCTAGGGATGTTATGGATATAAAATTTCGGATACGGATTAGTTACGGATGTAGGAATGATTATTTTACCGGATACGGATACGGATATGGATATGTAATTATTTCGGTTTATCCGTTAGTTTCGGATAATTTCGGTTACGGATATTAAATTTTTAAGGAATTTCAAAAGTAAAATACAAATAGCTAATAAAATGGTTTTATTTATGTGTCACCATATGGTAGGAATTACAATCAATCTGTGAGTAATTATTGCAGCTATTTAAAATAAAAATGATTATAAATATATATTGAGTGTTATCTAATCTACCTAAAATAAAAATGTAATAAAAAATCCGTTACGGTTACGGATAAAATTTTATATCGGATATCCGATAGTTTCGGTTACGGTTACGGAGCTCCCTAACATCCCTGGTTCTATCCTAATTTAGATAGAACCGAAATAACTAGGTACAACAATTAATGTTTCCAGGTCACTAGAATGTGAATTTGCATCAAACATTAATTCACATTGACGAGATTCCATCCAAATCTAATAATAATTAGTCAGTGTCATGTAACTTTATCTAATAAAATCGTGTAAAATATACCTACAAGATTATACTGAAATTAATTAATCGCGTTAGAGCCTATCGCGTTTCCTACAGTAACGAACAACAAGCCAACACGCACACCTATAGCAATTATTATCCATCACCCTTACAAGGGTGTAAACACGAACCGAGATGTGTTAAACACCATTCACAACAAACACACAACTACACCTTATCACCAGAGCACAAAGTCTAAATTCCCCTGCATGAAGATCAGGTACTTCTGGTTGTTGATCACTAGAAATTGTCTACCAAATAGCGAGGAGTAATGTTTACCAGAGGTTAATACAAAGCACATTCGTTCTAGGTCCTAATACGGAGTTTTGACGTAAATTTTGCATATAAAATGTCGAGATAACGGTAAAATATACCTAGTCATTAGCTATCTGTACAATCGGTCTGGTGGTAATGGACAGTAAAATGTGGTAAATTATTTACCTGGTGGTTATCTAGTAAACTGTGTCTTAACACCGGACTTGGTTAATAGAGGCGCACCCCTAGAGGTATCTAGATTGAAAATATGGGTGGTTTACTTTAGTACAAGATAACGGTATCGATAAATACTTTAATGTGTTACTATGTCGAAGGTAAGTAGCGGAAATCAGAATAAGTCCCGGAAACGTACGCTTTTCTTAGGATTTTCAGTGAACAATAGATTTTTAAATGTGATCATTTTTATAGATTCAATTTTAAAAATAGACTATCATCTATTTACTTTAGTTTTCTATTTTGTTAAGTATCTGTAATTATTTTGATAGGTGTAAACACTGAATTTGAAAACATTGTAACAACCAATTATTCCCAAAAGAGTAACATGGAGATTCTTGCCGACTATTCTCCATAGGAAACGACCATTTGGAACCATGCACCTAACTTATGACGTTTCATAAACGCCCATGTAGGTTTAAATGGGAAATATAATATTTTAATTTAGATCACGATTGTTCCGCGAAAACCAGTGCAGCCAGTAGAAATTGCAGTACAAAATCAATACAGCGAAATTTTGCTCAAATCTTTGGTCTTTTTTTCACGATAAGGTTGCCGGGTATGCACGCCGGGACGCTGTAGTTGGCAGTATAAGGATTAGTATAAAAGCTTTAACACGTACCGGCAGATTTCAGCCGGTTCACCGGATCGCTGCTGGCAGCCTGAACGTGGGAAACGTGCCTTAGACTTACAACGTGAAAAAATAACACTGGCGTTCATGGCCATATAAATGGTAATATAAATAAAAATATTTGACGTAGATGTGACTGCAGAGAAACGCCTTAGGAGGACATACTCGTATGTGATCTTAAAAAAGGTCAGGTGCGTAGTACTCACAACCGGCGTGTGTGTATGACCAGATAGGCAATTCTCGTAACTTTAAGGACATGCAAAGTCTGTTCTCAGTCTCAAACTGTCAAAAATACTTCGAGCTTCATACATTTTTGACAAGTTTTTAACATTTTACTGTCGCCGAAGTGACACTGCGACTAGATTTTGAACGCTTTTAAGGAGAATTGGCCGTCTGATGTAGGAACGTAAATAGGGCCAAAGAAGTTTGTAAGGATCGTAGCAAGTGGTGTTCTTAAGCTTCTGCCTACCCCTATGGGGAAAAGGCGCGAGTTTATGTATGTTAAATTAAAAAAAAAAACAACAACAGAACATAGAACCTTATGCTAGGTACACACGCAGCGACTTCAGCCGGTTTTCGCTAATGACACATTGGCTATAAAAAACTGTATGTTGACGTGAGATTTTGAACTTGAATCGATAAAAGTTCGTACATGTGTATCTGGCATTATCCACCACCACAAGACGGCACATGTAAGTAGTTCATGTTCATCTTACCACGGCAGACAGAATGTGACTCGTTTACTTAGCATGCCAATATGCCATGCACCTAACTACGGTACGGGGTAGGTGCTTACCTGTAAACAAAGAAAATATTTCATTAGACATTAGTTTGGATAAAAATCGGAAAATAAATAGGCAGTCATGGGGACTACCGACAGTATAATACGTTACATAAGCAGACCCGTAAGTTTTGCCCCTACTAAAAATTACTCAACGCCGCTGAAGAAGTTCTAGTTCTAGAAATCTAAATTAATCCCTTCAAAAATTATAAAATTGAAAATGATTAGTAAATTGAAATTAAATTGTTATGTATAATTATGTGTAGAAATTTATATAATAATTATACAGAAGCTTGTGTACAGTCGTAAGACACAAAAACAGTAACCGTAGTAGACATTATCATGGGATGTGTTTATTAGAAATATTCAGATTATATTGCTCAGAAAAAAAAAATACCAATTGGCTACTACTATACCATACTGTATACAGGTTGAAACGAAACTATTTTAGTATTTTTCTACTTATTCTGATCATCAATGATGATCATTTCAGCCGAAAGACATCTACTGGGTCTCCCGCAAGCACCGACACTTCGACCGGTTCTGTGCATTTTATGGCGAGTTTGCCGTAATCGCCACGCTTGGCAGGCGGGTTGGCGGTCGCAGTATGGTGATAAAACGCATAGAGAACGCTGCTGCCCATCCTTTAGTAAGTTCCTTAGTCGCTTCTTATGATACCCAAAGGAAGAAATAGGATGGTCCTATTCTTAACGTCCGGCACCAAACGGAATATTCTTGTAAATAATTTATTAGATTAAACCGATATAATACAACACGAAAATAATACGATATTTTTAAAATCACATGTTAATCAGTTATATTTCGTTTAATATTGTTAAACAGTCTTTATTAATCTACCATTTCCTTTTTATTTATAATTTTTAAACTTATCAAGCATTTAATTTTTCAGTGTTCGTTACGATGAGAGCCTCGGAGCTGAAGCCCTCCTCAGGGAGATGACCTGGTTTTGAAGCGACATATAAATTGCGGTTTTTAAATTAAACCTGAAAGCTTTTCTTTTAGCAATATTGGTAACAAAATCATTTTAAAATAATAAATCCGTTAAATGAAACAGTCTCTGATGATGATTTGAATGAAATAAAATAATAAATTGTTTATTCATCATAACAGTATTGTAGTACAGTTTCAGGGTTGATAAAGTGTACTGAGGGCCTGTGCACACCACGTTTTTCAAATGCGCCGTTAACGCGCGTTTTAGAAACGTGCGTCGACGGTGCGCTTTTCTCCTACAGAGCCGTTTGTATCGATATCCACGCGCGTTGGCATCACGTTTGTTTCGATTCAAACGCGCGACACCGGTGAGTCGATAGCGCGCGCGCCTTCCCTACGGGCGGGGGTTCCCCCGCAACGAGGGAGGTGTGAATCTACGCTAGTTGCAATCGAACAATTTGGTGCATCACGTGCATGCAAGTCTTTGGAATACAAAAAATGCGAGTCTTTCGACGCAGAAACCTTCATAACTGACTGAGCGTTTGTATCGCGTCTTTATCGCTACACACGCGCGTCTGTATCAATTCAAACGTTTGTTTGTATTTCTACAGGTGTGCAAAGGTCTACAAGCTGCGTATCGCGTCTGTATCGCTACAAACGCGCGTTTAAAAAATGTGGTGTGCTTAGGCCCTAAAACTACAACTGAAATGGTGGTGAAGTGCTGCATTCCAGCTAGGTTATACCTGTATCAGGGACTAAAGTGCCAGTTCCCATTAAACTCTCACTTTATAATATTTTGCCCCGTTACCGCCTGACTGACAAATAGCAATGTTTCGACATTAAAATTTTAATTTTCTTACAATCATTTATTCATTGTTTTCACTATTTTGTTATTCTTAACTCAAAATTGTTAATATTCTTTATTGTTTACATATCTTGTACGTGTCCCAAATAAAATATTTTTCTTTCTTTCTTTTATTTAATTCATCAATGCAACCCTGTAAGTTCATATAAATCCATTGAATGACATTTCATGAAACAGTCATTAATAGGTGTTATTTTGAAATATAACTGAAAATAGGATATCGGAATCATTAAAACACACCACGTCTAAAAATAATAAGCTAGATGAAGTGGACATTTCCTATCTGATGATCTCCGAGAAGAAATTACGAAACAAAATCAGGGCCCAGTTTAAAGTAAGGAAAATATGAAGCGTATTTAAGAAGTTAGAAAGAACCTTCTACGAGTAATAGCTCTGAGTCAACATACTTAAATTAACCTGTCATCCACCAAAAGCCTTCTGAAACGTCTGAAAACGAAACCAGTAACAGAAAGTCAGTACCAACAAATTATAACAACGAAAAACTCTTTCAAAGAAGAAACAAGGTTGGTTCACTTTAACTGAAACAAAAGCGGCTCAACTAAAAAGAGTTGCCGAGTAAAAATAAAACAACAATGTTAAATGAAATTTTACACGTGAAAAAGAAAAGTAAACAGTTTTCGCCCGAAAGTGGAGGGCTGAAACTGGTTAAGTGCATGAAAGGTAAGCACGGGCTTCGGTAGCATGTTGAATATTCCATAACTGTATTGTTCAAACATTTGCTCGATGTATTTTAACCTGACTATTGCGAAGCAAAAAGGAGGATTATGATTTTGACCGGAATGAATGTACAGACGCCAGCACTTAAAGCTACTACAATCTGTTAAATTTCTTTAATAATTTTTCAACTTTAACTCTAAAGTACTAGGTTCAAAATGGATTGGGAAAAATTGACAGTTTCGGGTACCTTGATGTGCTGGCCGTCCGCACATATGTATTTGTATATATGTTCCCTCATAACTTCTAAACGCTTTATCTTAATTTGACAAATGGGGTACCGTCAGAAGAGCCTTCGTCTCATCTGCTGGTTATGTGCTATGTGACGTGACAATAAAATTAAATTGAATATTGCACAATAGACACAATGAAGTGAAAAACCTAAAAAATGCCGTTTTGGCGCTTAAAGCGCTTAATTAGCACATCTAAAATATATGATATTGTATGCTAACCTCAAAATAATTGAAACTAGCTTCTGCCCGTGTCAAATTTTTGCTCCCCGCACCCTTCCCATCGCATCGAATTAACTTTTTTCAGTCAGTTTTCAAACATTTTTCGTTGCTGCTCCGCTCCTTTTGACTGTAGCGTGATGTTAAATAGCCTACAGCCTTCCTCAACAAATAGGCTACCCAACACAAAAATATTTTTTCAATTCGGACCAGGAGTTCCTGAGATTAGCGCGTTCAACCAAACAAACAAACAAACTCTTCAGCTTTATAATATTATATATAGTGTATAGTATAGATAATAAGTAATATCAAAACTAAAAACCAACTACTGAAAAAGCACGCTCTAAAAAGTATGAATCTAGAAAATATTCTCATCTGAAAGCTGTGGTCGTAAGTCCCCACTTTTAGATGACAATATATATTTTTTTGAACTCACATTTTACTAATTAAGATATAGGTACTTGTTTTATAATGCAACTTAACACGTTAACTGCCATGTCGGACTATGTGTCCGACATTTTTTGTTCCATTCAGACCTTGTCGGACTATATGACCGACAAACACGTACAAAATCTGAACATGTCGTTGTTGCCTGGCGCAGAAGAGTCCTGTGTCCCAGCAGTGGGAACAATATAGACTAACACTGTAATGACGAAATCCTTGAAAATGTAACGTGGAATTGTACACGTGTAAAGTTACCAATCCACGCTGAAATCATACACCGCTTACACGGCACACTGGAACTTCCCCGACGATATTCACAAACTTGCTTAATGAGTACGAATGTAGGTTACAAAGAGACTTCCCGAAGTTATGAGAACATTTTGTAGATTTTATACGCTTTAATAAACTCAGATTTTCATAAGTGTAGGACTTTAGAGTAGGTAGGCAGGGGTAGTCAGATACGAAAGTCGACTCCACCTAGGTTATTACACGGTTTATATTAGCTTCACTTGTATGTTTGTTTGTAACCGACTCCTTATAGCGCGATTTTGACCCACTTTAAACGACCAGATTTCATTCAAACTTTGCACACCTGTCAAAGACCGATGACGATGATATAATTTCATAAATTTGTGCCATTCTTTTTAGGGTGTTTCAAATTTTGAGACGTATTTCAGCGTAGTTTGTGACGTATGTCAGCGTAGTTTTCGAAGACAGTTTTTTTGCCGTACTGGTAACCTTTTTAGGGTGTTTCAAATTATTAACCCCTGCAGGGTTAATAATTTGAAACACCCTAAAAATAGAAAATAAACAATAGTTTAAAAAAACTCAAAACGCGCTTCCATAGTAAACCAATTTAAACTAAATATTTTTTTTAATAATATGGTGTGTAAAAGGCGTGGCGTGATTCCGATATCCTATTTACAGAATAAAATAATTTCCAAAGTATTTTCCTAACTTGTTTGAATAATAATTGTCGACCAAAAGATTTAAATAGCTTATCTAACAATGTCTTCTCTAGCTTTGGCGCGAGATATGCGACGGTATGTCAAGTTGTCGATCACTCCTTTTAAATAAAATACTAACGAACAGCCCCTGTTTCACACGGTTTATGAAAACAGCGGGATTCCTTTATTATTTGTAATGTTAATATTAATTTATCACACAAATACACCATCCGAAATTTTTCTAAATGATTGTGAAAACCGCATCAAAATTCCTTGCGCAGTTCAAAAGAACAATGCGGCCACACAGACAGACACGAAAATCGAATTAAATTTGAAATAGGTATGTATAGACGATCAATCAATCGACTCAGCCTATCGCAGTCCACTATTGGACATAGACCACTCCCAGGCTTCGCCACAACACCCAGTCCTCCGCCGTCCACATCCAGTCTATCCCCGCTACTTTCTTAAACTCGTCAGTCCATCTAGCATAGATGATCATCATCATCATTCAGCCGAAAGACGTCCACTGCTGGACATACGCCTCCTCCAAAATTAGGGGGTTTTGCCGTAATCTCCAGGCTTGGCAGGCGGGTTGACGATTGTAGTAAGGTGATACAACGCACAGAAAACACTGCTACGCATTCTCTGCTAGATCCCTTAGTCGCCTTATACGACACTCATAGGAAGAAATGATGATGGTGCTATTCTTTACGTCCGGCACCACCGCATAAATGATAGTGATACAGAAATAACAAACCGCAATTCCCAACCAAACATTGAAAGATTCGACCCCTAACTAAAAGCCAACGCCAAAGTTTTCAACCTATGTGTCATTACTACCCTTTACTGCTCCCAACTTTACAAACTCCCACAATTTCTTCCACGTAAAACGCACGATTAATGAGCTGGCGTACCATCTATCGTTATAAGTGCTGTCTTTCCAGAATGTTCCAGAGTGTTCCGTGGCCCGAGGGTGTTTGCCTTCCATTTTTTCTCGTCGCTTTTCATTGGCAGCATACAAGTAGGAAATATTAGCCGAACAGTGTTCACACTCGCTTGCGAAGAAGTTTTGAAGCACCTTTTATGAGCACGGAAATGTTTTTTTTTTTCGCTTGCTATGTAAGGTGTAAGTTTTCAGTGAGTACCCAAAACGTGTATAGGTGGTGAATGTGGATTTAGCATGGTGGTTTAACAAAAATGAATCATGCAGATAGAAACTACAACTTTCGTATGCACAGAAAATATGATTATTTTATGGTTTCAGTTTCAAATAATTTATTTTCGCTTCAGAAACAATGGTTATTATTATGGTCGGTAAGCAAGCTTAAAAAACATGTGGCACTAGTTTATGAGAGACTGGTGTCTGCACTAGAAATATTTGTATCGCAGATGTGAGTGTGTTTAAAAGCTATAGCAAGCTTTTTATACTTGGAACGTAAATAATAATGTGCGGTGGAGTTAGAATTAATTTTGTACACCTCCTGTAGATGTGAGAAGACGTAATGCCAACTTCAACACCGTAAAAATACAAACTATTGTATTGTATTCCACTCATAGCACTGATTTTAACAGCACTTGACCGAATCGCACCTGACCACTTCCCTAACCGCATTGAAACTAAATTTTGAAACATACGGTTTGGTGAAACAGTTTATTCATATTATTAGCTTCTATCAACTGCTTCGCCGACATGGAGGTTGGAAAGTATCCCAAGGGAACGTACTACTGACATAAAAGTATGTGTTAATCAACGTTATAATCTATCTGTACGCCAAATTTTATCCAAATACGTTTGCTGCTTTTTACGTGATTAACCTCTTAGTCCCTGAGATACCACATTTGGTATGTAAACAATCGTTTTTTAATTGTGTCTGTAATTACGGTAATTGACCGGTTAAGCAGCAACATCCAACATACCGTCGTTGCGACTTTAAGACCTCTTATGTGTCACTTCGCAAAATCACTTTTTTACTCGATTGTTTTTCTTTTTTTACTATCATACTACTTTTAATTTCAACTAACAATAGCAAAATAAAAATCCGGAAACCATATGGCTGACAACTATATTTTTTGTTGTAGTTGGTTTTATTATACATATGTTTTTCAGTAGACGGTTTATATCGATTTTCACATAAAGTTGAATTTACACATAAGAGGTCTTAAAGTCGCAACGACGATACATACTTTGTTATGTAGGAATAGGAAATTAGGCTTTCAGTACCCGAATGGCACCTAATTACTAAAAATAGGATTTAGTTATGATTTGTATTTGTTTTTATTCAAAAAAATCTCAAACAAAACATATCGATACAAATCATCAGAAGAAACGGTGTAAAGTAATTATGATTATTCTACACTTAAAGATTTCCAATTCGGTGATAACAAGGTGTATACCATGTAATCAACATAACTTCAGTTATTAATAAGTAAACAAGGTGATTGTTATTAACTTTTGGAATTAAGTTTATGATTATTAATAAAAAAATATTAACTTGAAAGTGTAATTTTTCACATGATTATAAAAATAATAAGCGAAGAACATTTTGTATTGATGCAATTTCACAAGTGAGTTGGGTGTGAGTAAAACTTTAACACAATTTTATTGTTACTTTATTGATAGTTAAAAATGGTAATTTCTGAAAATCACGAAAGGCGAATCGTAAATACGTAATTTAAATATTATTATTTATTTTTTAATTGCCAACCCGCCTTGAGCGAGCTTGGTGATCAAGTTTCGTGCCTTCTGTGTATCAGAAGAGGGATTTGCCCTGTAGTTGGACAGTATATTTTTGTTCTACTGTAGATTCTCCCTATAATCCTTCCACTACTCTCATTGTTTAACTATCTCTAGAAATTCCTTATTTTAAGTTTCTAAGACAGGCTAGCGTTTCCTAAGCCAGTCTTTTGTCGTTCTCATTATAGCACGGACAAATGACTATGAAAAGAATGGCTCATTATATCCACAGGCAACTACATTTTTCTTATTCATCTCTCGTTCCTATCGTCAAGTTCTATTTGAGAATAACTCATACCGTGATGAAATATACTGGGTGTTAGTGTAAACACCGTTATCCTTGAAACCAGTGATTTGGTTTCGTTAATAGAACGTAAAATCAATGAAAAAAAAACAACTTTTTTTTTAAAGAAAATCTGCATTTTTCCACAAGAATATTTCACCCTATGCGCGAGGGCAACAAACTTCGGGAACTACACCGCGTTGCACGACGCGACGCCGACACGGGTCGCGACCCCGCAGTCAGTCAGCTGGCAGTCTCGCTAGCGATCGCACGTAACGCCGCGTCTTAGCGTTCGTCGCTCATTTCTCGCGCGTGAATTGAGTGTGATACAACGTCTTACACAAATGAACAGTGAACCGAAATGGTTCGGCTTTACGCCATTGCGGGTAATGATCTGAACGGGGCGCGTAGGATGTACGCAGAATTGTTCCCTGCACAACCTGTGCCAAACCGTGAAACGATGTTGGCGGCGCGCAACGTACCTACGGCCAGTTCACTGTGCCGGCGGTTCAATTTTCAATGTTTCCCACTGGACACTATGGACAATACTCTCCTCATCGATCGTCAACATCCATATCATTTCAGCCGGTCCAAGAACTAAATGATAACGATCGCATACCACGGATGGTATTTTCGCAGTGGCTTATCATCGATAACAACAGAATGATAGACGGAGCCCATTTTGAACACGTGTTGAGGTTAATGTAGGTCGGTAAGTGTTGATATTTTATTCAGTCAGTGTAAATTTAATTTAATTTTTAATTAAACTGTACATAAAATTGTGATTAACGTTTTAAATACGCCAAAAGTACCTACCCAATGGTTTGGTTTATTAAAAACAAAATGTTTTCAAATCATTTAGAATCCAAAGCCATTTCGAATCAAATTTACATTTAGACTCGTCACGCAATACAGGTAGGTATTTGTGGCTGTCCTAAGCCAAGATAAGTATGATGGGAAAGTTACATCACAGGTAATGTGTATTTATGTGTTGTGTTGACGGAACGCCTGGCGATCGTTGTAGTGATTACGTCACTGATGCGCATATCCATGAATTTGCGGGCGGTCTGGGATAAAATTCGTTCTAAACCTTTTTAGGAGAATATTTTTTTTTATTTTTTTAACTCGCTCTGTTATTTTATATTTAAGTCAAATTACCCATGGGTTAAGTGACAACGGTGTTTACCCTTACAGTCTGTATACCTACAGGGGGTATGGGACATCGAAGCACAAAATGTAACCATGAATTCAGCACATGATTCTAGACCCAGAGATTTTTTTTGTAAATTATCAGAAAAAATCGGCTATTTCATAGGAGAGTAGATACCTATGTGGTGTGTGTGGTGTGTAAATGTATGGAATATCATTTTTTTTTTTACACAACTGACCAAAATTTTCTACGCAGAAGAGTCCAAAAATGATGTACGAGTATTTTAGTAAAGAAAGAAAAAAAATGAAGAAAAAAATGTTTATTCTGCACAAAAAAAAAAACGTACATTGCGAGTAAAAAAGATGCGTAAAATGCACACGTACAACCACAACACAACGGTCACAACGTAGCCAAAAGCCCCATATTAATTCAATAAAAAAAAACCGTTTAACAATATTGGTATTGGTTGATTATTGGTAATATTGGCAAATTGGTGGTAATTGTTTGCCACGTACATTCAAGTATCGCTACCTGTGATCGCTACTAAAAGTTAAATAACAAATGAATATATTTTTAAAGGGCAGAAGAACAAATTGGCCTAATTACAATAGAAACGATGGAAGTTAATTACTGTTTCGCAGTTATCAATGTCCGCCTTAACCTAAAGAACACATATTACCAGACATAACAGTGCAATGGGTACGGTTTAGCCAACATTGGTTTAGGTTTTGACTACTCAGTCAAAACTTAACGAGACTACGATTCACGAATTCGTAATGTTTACTTTGTAAGCCCCGAAAAAAAAAACACGGCATCGCTTTAAACAGTGTTTATCTCATAAAGTAATTAAAAATCCTCCCTCTAGAGAATACACACAAAAAAGCCTGAATTAAACACGACTACCATTAAATACAAAACAGCCAATTATACAAAAAGTACTTAAAGAAAACTGAGGCAAACCGCTAAATGAAGCAAGATTTTATGCGAAAAACCCGCCAGGCCAGTGTAGCGGAGTGGCTGACAGGCGGGTAAATTGGCCACTTGAGGGGCTCAGGCCCAAGTGGCGACATCACTGCAGTCTATCGTGGCTGTATCTCGTCTCTGCAGCTCTTGGAATCTGGAGTTATCGTCGAGTGCTCGATGTTGGCAATGGTGGATTTTTTCTTGAAAGATCTCTTTTTTGAGTGGATATTATTTGTGGTTTCATTTTTAGAGGCCATTTTTCTTGTCTTGTCTTTTAATGGCTTGCTGTGAGATGTTGGGAAGGACATTAGGATGTTTCATTTTAAATATTGGTCTGCTTCAGACTTTATGTACCTAGTTGGTATAGCAGTAGCGAGGGGTAGAATTATGGCCACGATAAGTCTTTCCAGAAAAAAACAAATCGTGCTTAAAATTTCTTCAGAAAATATGGCCCCAATTTCACTGATACTGATTTGGAACTAGATAATTTTGTGCGGATTTGCTTTGCTTTGCGCGCAGTCGTTTATTCAGTAATACTTGGCATAAAAATCGCTCCATGTAAAAAAATAGTACTCAGCTGCATCTGGTAGACTGGAAACCGATCCTAACATGGTAGGGAAAAGTTTCGGCAGAAGAGACTTGGCATAAAATTAATTGTACTTTGAAATAGTTCATGATGGATCGGTGGGACGTGGGATTTCTTAAAAGCCGATGGTAAGCGGCTTGTATTGACCCACCATAGTCATATCATTGTCTCATGATAGTATAAGCAAATTCACTCAATGCAATGCAATATAGACCCATCTCGATCCTGTCGACCTTGTCAAAACTTTTTGAGAGACTGGTTCACAATGAGATTTACCCTCTTCTGCATAATATTATCATTCCTGAACAACATGGGTTTGTTAAGCGCCGATCTACAACGTCCAATCTGTTAATATTTTCTAATTACCTTTTTGAGAGTATTGATGGGCGATTACAAATAGATGCGGTCTATACGGATTTCAAAAAAGCCTTTGACAAGGTCGACCATGAAATTCTCCTGAGTAAAATTGCTTTCAATGGAATACGCGGAAATCTGTTGCGTTGGTTTGTATCGTACCTCGAAAACCGGTCATAGAGGGTAGTGGTTAATGGTCATCAGTCTGTCTCTGTGAATATTACCTCCGGAGTTCCACAGGGCTCTATCCTGGGACCGATATTATTCATTATTTATATCAATGATATTAAGAAATGCTTTAAAAAATCAAAATTCCTGATGTACGCAGATGACTTGAAGGCGTTTAAAGCGATACGAAATATGGACGACTGCTATGCATTTCAAGAGGACCTAGACAGATTAGCTGCGTACTGTATTGACAATAAGCTGCACCTTAGTATCCCCAAATGTAACCATATACACTTCACTAAGAATAATTTTATCTTCAATTTTAATTACAACCTTAACTGTATCCCCTTACATAATGTTCCTATAGTGAAGGACCTAGGTGTTCACTTTGATGGTAAACTTACCTTGAACCAGCATATCGAAGCCATAGTGAATACTGCTTTTAAAATGTATGGATTTGTGATGAGATCGGCAACAGAATTTAAACGTACCTCTACCTACCTCCATCTGTATAAAACGCTCATTCGCTCTCAGTTAGAGTATGCGGTCCCTATTTGGAACCCCTTCTACCAAAAGTACGTAGATGGAATAGAAAGGGTTCAGCGCAAGTACGTCCGTGCTATGTACTATAGATGTTATGGGACTAAGACTTATCTGTCATACTCCCAACTTCTTGATAAGTACAAGCTTATTAGCTTTGAGAATCGGCGCAAATACCTTGAGGCCAACGTGCTGCATGATATTGTTAACAATAATTTTGATGCCATTGATTTAACTAGTAAGCTGTGTTATTCTGTCCCCCGAACAGTTCATGTGCGTCAGGTTCGTACACGTACTCTGTTCGCGCTTAGTTCTTGTCGTACGAACTCTGGCTTACGCTGCCCTATTCATAGACTGTTGGAATCCTATAATTCAAATTTTATTGATATTGATATATTTGCATGCTCAAAAAATAAATTTAAATCTAATATTATAAAAAAATGTCTTAATTTGTAATCGTATTATAACATTATTTACTTATTGCATAATTTACGTAAATGAAACTGTTTCTGTTCCGATTTGGTTTTTAGCTATAGCTAGTGATGGGCAGTGGATAAATACTCGGAGGATAAATACTCGAGTTTTTATCCGAAACGGATAAATACTCGTTTTTACTCATTTTTATCGGATAAATACTCAAAATGATGGATAAATATCTTTTTTGCGCATCGGATGATTATTTTAAAATGTTAATGACTTTTATTGTTATTTAGGCTTTTCAAAATACTACGTTATTACATTATTTAGTTCTAATGTCAATTGCCAGGGCTGTAATTGTGTCAGAAGCCCAAACATCTCTAATAGAGCATGCTCTTTAGATACAAATTTAGAATCTTTCTTTGTTGAGAGTGCAGAGAATAGCCACATAATTGATTATCTCTGTGAAGAGCTTCTAAAAGTCAAGAAAAATGCGGCGAAGACAAGTTTGTTGTTGTTGTTTGCCAACGCTATAAACATGCAAAGGGCTTTTCAATTAGTTAAAGGTGTTGAGCCTTTAAACTGCGCAGCACACACTAGTAAATTACTGGTTCATGGTGCACTGTAATGCGGTAGTTTCAAAAATTTAATTTGCGGTAGTTTTAAACTATGCAGATATGATAAAATCTTTAATAAAACAATTGGTTGTATGTAAAGTCGATATACGGACGATAATTTTACGTGATAATGTCTAAGTCTCTTTTACTCGGACATATTGGCCGATGGAGTGGAAGAGAGATAGATTTCGCAAGTCGAACGCTAAGGCCGAGATCGTGCCTCTCTATCGCTTGTTTCGCGCTCTCGCTTACACGCTCGGTTAAGGCAGAACGTGACAATGAGTCATGCTTTTCCGTGCTTGCAGCCAGTGTTCATCGATTTATAAGACAGTCAAAAAATCACAAGAACTAAACCCAAAAACCACGATCGAAGCTACAACAAATCGTAAAACAAAAGGTAACGGAAGAAAAGTTAAACCTGCCATGCTACACAAGATACGGCAGCTATCTACGATCACTCGATCACACACACACACACACACGTGTATGAAAAATAAAAAAGCCGCTCTCTCAGCGTAAAAGAAAAATATATCGTCAAGTCAAATGCTACAAGCAGTTTTGCTTGATGATGACTTTTGGGATTAGGTATATCAATGCATATCTGTTTTTGAAACAGAACCTGTCTTTCAACAAGATTCAAACAAATGCAATGCCCTTCTAGTGTTTATAATATTTAAGGATATGAAATCAACACAAAATGGGTTATATTTACAGACAGATACTGATAATGAGTCATTGGATTTGAGAAAATCTAAAAGCAGGTTTAAGTAAATTTTACCACTGTGTGGATCGCCTGGAAGATACGGTGGAGCATAGAGTGGAGGTTTGCCCTGCTTGGGCGGAGCAACGCCGTATCCTCGTAGAGGGGATTGGCGGCGGCGATTTCTCGCGTCCGGCCCTGGTGCAGGCCATGATAAGAAGCTGTCCTCTCCTTCTGCGAATGTCCCTAGCCACCGTAGGAGGAGACGCCCCGGGCGTCGAGAGTTCATTGTGGACTCTCGGCCACCGTGGGCACGGGCTTGCGGGCGGCGAGCCACCCATTGCTCGCCACGGTAAAGAACAGACCCGTGTCAACGGTGCATTGTGTTCCACGCGCGCCTCAAAGAGATGTCATTACATATTGAAGGGGTCCGCGAGGACCGATGCCTGCCAGGGTTGCGGATCTGTTTAAAAGAGGTACCCTGGCACAGGCAACTAAATGAACACAGGTGGGTTTTAGTCAGTAAAAGTCTGACATGCCTTTCATATTGGCGATAGTAGTGGTGGCCCGGTGGTATCAGCCCCGACTTACAACTTGTAGGTCGTGAGTTTGCACTCAGGCAGGCGCTTTACTTGTGGTAAATAATTACATCACCACTGGTCTCAAAACTGCACATTGCTCGCTGAATCCATATCCTACAATGTCGACAACCTCGCGAGCCAAGTCAAGATATTTGATTTGTTTATCTTTCTCGACCTCCACGAGGTAATTTTTTTTATTATTGCAATGATTTAAGCGTTACTTAAATAGTTTCTGCCTACCCCCATGGGAGAAAGGCATGAGTTCATGTATGTATGTGAAAAACCAATTAACAAATGTATAATTTAATCTAACTTTGACAGTGATTGACTAACTGTATTCATAATTGAATGAAATTATTGTCAATATCGGCGTTTTGTAATTGTTAAAATGATTAATAAGGTACGATACCAATCTGCATTGTCTATTTTTCATTAATTTTAATCCTTTTGTTAGTAAAATGACAAAACTTACGTTACGAAAACATAAAATAGTATTTATCCGCTGTTTTGGATAAATACTCAGTAAAAACGGATATTTATCGAGTATTTATCCATTTTGAGTATTTATCCGGATAAAATCCCAACACTAGCTATAGCTCGCTTTATAGTAACCTATTTATTTATTTTAAAATATTTGTTAATCTTGGTTATGCTCGTCTAGTGACAACCACAGATCTTTAAATGTCTTATCTGCGGATAATGCAGTTGACTGCAACATTACCTCTTAAAATTGTGTTAACCTAATGTATTATATATTATGTTGTAGTTGTTTATTATCCTTCAATAAATAAAATAAAAATGCATTGTTCCTGCAAGTATTATCAATGCATATAAAAAGAATAATAAATATTTAACATATCAATTATTGCTGTTATTCCAACCGTTACTGCAATTCTTTAAATAAAATCATTTATTCAATTCCCAAAGCCAAACATCAATAACATCCCCATTGTACTAATGGTTCATCCCCCACACATACATCAAAGCTCCGTGCTATACAACCGACGCCGCGGGATTAACTAGCCCGTTTGTTTACACTTTTTACGCCAATACCCTGATTAAACGCGGCGATATCGAATCCTACTTATACATAAATACAGTTGGATTAAACTGTTATTTATACTTACGTAAAAATAAATTAAATGAATTGTCTGTTTGTGATGTTAAAATAACAGCGTTTAACATTTAGTAAAATATGAGGGTAAACATTAAAAAAAAGATGTCTGCTTGTTGCGGCTAATCTCCGAAATAACTGGACCAATTTTGACGGGACTTTCACCGGCTGATAGCTGATATTATAGGAAGTAACGTAGGCTTTCTGTCGCGATAGATGAACCCGTGGGATAATATCCAACATCCACGGTGGAGAAATCGTGGACACCACTTGTGATCAAGTAAAGTGATATAAGAATTAATGACGTCACAAATATTTAAGCTACGGTTTCCTAGAAGAACGTTCCCGGATATCATACAAAATCCGTAATTTTGATTATACATTTCAGTGTCAAAAAAGGCTCTGCATTTGGACATTAGGCCCGCATGTGGCGGTCACCGCTCATAAAGATAACCGTAGCTTTATCCCCAAAAGGTCCAAGTTTGATCATGTTAGTTTGAAATATTCATAGTATCAAAAGAAAAATACAATTACTGAAAAACTTACGTAAACCAACTACAGTTTGTATCAGAACAACACAATTAGCCTTGTATTTAGAAGTTTCCAGACTTTTCTTTAAAACATTCAACTTCGCCAGACATTCGTAACTAGTTTAAAATTCAATAAACAAAGGAAAACTGACCTGCACAAAACTACAGTCCGGTAAAATAAGTAAGCTGACGATAAAACAAAGGGAAGTGCAACGAAATGAAGGGCCATCAAGCCAGAGAGTGGCAACACTGGATAGCATTTTAGAGTGGCAACATCGAGCTGTCATGTGTCGAGTCAATTAGCGTCTGAAAGAGGGTATCCCTTTACTACGAGCTGTCAAAATTGTCTGGCAATTTCCATACTCAATGTAGACATTTTTCATTTGCACAGAACGATATTAACAAATATGTGTGCATGATTTGATAAATAGCTCTAAGTTTGTGATGTATCAGTAGACATCAAGAACTAGATTTGATCATTTGCTAGGGCCTAGAAAATGATGTAAACAACTTCTTCCTTTTATTTAAGTAGTCATTACGTTTTCCACTAAATTATTTCTTTTGCTAGCCGGCCAGTCCTTCCGATAGGAGTCAAGCTTGTACCACGATCTTCGTATGATCATTCATTGCATTAAAATTGAGAAGAGTAAAAATCAGCAACCACCAAATCAAAGCTTTTATTTAAAGAGATTCAATATTTGAAAACAAGCAAATAAGTTTCTTACTCCCCAGCTTAATAGCATACCAAATCAAAACAGCCGTACAAAAGGACCAGAAAATCTGCATTACATTCCGGTTATCAGATCATTAATCATGATACTTGACATTCAGCGATCACGTAAGTAATCATATTTTGTCACATCAAAGTAATTGGCTTACAGAAATAGCTACAAAGTGATTAATGATGAATGAGTATATGAGTGAGTATACCTACAGACAATATGTGCAGTTCGAAAGACTAGTCTAGGTATGAATAAAACGCAGTAGGACGGCTTACAATAGGGGGATACCTATATTTGCCGTAGGAATCACTTCTACTGTTTTTTGTAATTCAAACGATCCTTCAATTAAAATGGAGGAAGATCAAAATTCTGTAGTTTTGTTTATGCTTGTTGACCTCTGAATTCCATCATTTATAAACCGATTTATTTTTATTTTCTTCTTTTATTTTATAGGGTATATTTACCTAGTGGTGGGACAACTCGGTAAATAGGTAAAAGGGCAAGTTCTGACTAGCGGTTTTTCAGTTAGATTCAATAATATGAAATTTTCTACTTAATGTATTGTTATAATGCGTGAAAAATAAAAAGCTTATCGCCAAAAAAAAATTACCGACATCCAAAAAAAATTAACACTACAAGGTGAAAAATAACTCTAATTCCGAAAATACTAAACCAAAGACAACGAATTCTGAAACTGAAAAGTTTATTTTTTCACTCTGAAGCGTATATTTTCATACATAAACTTTTTCGTTTGTTATATTTACAGGGAAAACGACCAAATAAATATCAATATTGAGAAATATATATTTTCGATGTAGGAATCGAGAAAATAATAGTATGCTGATTAATGTTATTCCCAATTGAACATAAAAATAACACAAAAAGTTCGCAGAATAAAGTAAAAAATGATAGTCAGCGCTGACGCACAATAAATGAGCGCTGATGAGTTTAATAATTTATCTGTAGCTGTTCCGGCCTTTGTTCATGGTGCAATAATAGATACTATTATTATGCATACTATTTAACGGGAACGTCCCGATAAATAGGTACAATTACTCATTTAGAAATCCACATTTTGGTGGTAAACTCCCGAACAGTCTAATTTTATTACAATAAATACTAACTAATTCAATTACAAAACAAAATAAACACCACACATGTTTTCCTAGATAGGAAGAAACGACACGAATATTAATTACAGTCAAGATAATATACAAAATAAGCAGTAAGTACAGTATTTTCTATAACAACCTGCGTAAAATAACTGTTTTCAAAAGTGTAAGACTGACTTATCTAGATAGAACTTTGATCAAAACATGCAACACAAGAATGAAGTGAAAAACTTTAATTATAAACTTTCTAACTTAAATTAGTATTAACGACTATAGTTCAATTTCATAACAAAATAAACCTTAACTATAAAACGTACTAAAACTTCGATACGGTTATTTATCATCATCAAACATTCTCCTACCCTTATACCAATTTATTTTTGGTCGGCGCAATATGTCTATTTCTTCCATGCTTCTCTATTTGTCGTCATCTCGGTAGTCACCCTCTTTCTATCCATATCATCATTCACACAGTCCATCCATCATTTATTTGGTCTGCCACTACACTATAGAACTAAATATATAGCCATGAATATGGTTCCATCTATTTTGGAGAAAAAGGCAAAGAAGAAGCGACACAAGAAAATACTGACACAGACCAAAAAGCCATACACAATGATGACGTAACAAACAAAAACAAAACACACACCAAACATTATGACCAAAAGGTCCCACATCAGAAAAACATTATTTACCAAAAAGCATTTCACCAATTAACGGAATAGTTAAAAAGCCGCCAAAATACACAAACGTTGGTAACGGGGCATAAAGCGTAGTTTTGCTGACAAAAAAAGCATTGTGCACCAAAAGTGGTGGTCACAATGGAACTGCGAACTGCTCGGTTTGCACAGCTAAGGTTCAAATACACGTAGATTGTGCTTTTTTGGGGACGGTTTAATATTTTTCTTTTGACATGCTTTTGATTTTTAATGATGCATTTCAAATGTTTGATGTCGTTGAGCTTGTGGTTGTTGTAAGAGAAATGAATGAATGACTGAGTATTGGCATTATGGGTCTAGCGAAAAAACCAGATGCATTTTTACTTAAGGACGTATACACAGACTAGTCAGGCTATCTTAGTTAAATTCAGTTACGTACTTTTATCGAGAATTTGATTAATTAATCAGACATAAATCCACTGGATACGAGAAGTATAGAACCGGTTGAAATGGCAATGCTTGGGAGAGGCTTATCTCCAGCAGTGGGCGTCTTTCGGCTGAAATAATGATGATGATTCAGACATGACAACATAGCCAAAGTCGCGACGCTCATCCTTACTAGAGTTCATACACACGAGCCAAGTGTCAACGGTGGAGGCAACTGCAGCCGTTGTCACACTTAGATGGCAGGTGCCACTCGTCAATTTCAGCAGAGTACTCAAATACACGACTGGTACGTTGTCGACGGCAGCAGTTGTCTCTGTCGTTGACGGCTGCCACTAGTGTGTGTGCACACTAAAGATTAGTAATCAAAACAATAAGTGACCTCTCTTACTAACATGCCAATCTGTTCACAGAGATATCATCGAATCACATACTGACAAGAAGAAGAAAAAATAAAATATTCTATACTGGCAGCTAATACAAAGTTAGCGAAGTTCACAAATAAAGATGAAACGACGCGTAAAACAGTGGATATCAACGATAATTTAGAATTTGAACATCACTTGTAGCTATAAACACAAGAATTAATGGAGAATGTTGTGATACTACATGTTGTATTTTAAACACGTTAAAGCTCTTTTGAACAGGAATGTTGCAGTTTGTCAGGAGTTTAAATAAAACACAGGAATATTTTTAACTACCTATTGCCAGTGGCTTCGCCCACGTGGAAGTCGGATATTATCCTATGGGAACATACTACCGGGATAAAAGTATTCTATGTTTTAATCGAAGTCTATAATATGAGTGCCAAATTTCATCCAAATCTTTGCGTAAATGAGTAACAATCATACAAACTTTCACATTTATAGTTTTAAGTGGGTTTTTTTTTGCCTCGTTGGTCTAGTGGTAGCAAGCGCTACTGCTGAGCTTGAGGTCCTGGGTTCGATTCCCAGGTCGGGCAAAGTGATATTGGGTTTTTCCATCTGGAATATCTCAGTAGCAGCCTGGAGTCTGGATTTGTGCCCGGTTGATGGCAATAGGCTCGCCCCCTATTACATGGGACTTAAACATAACAGGCGAAATGTGGGTGTACTATAGGTACACCTCTGCCCAACCCTTCGGGGAAACAAGGCGTGATGTTATGTTATGTTTTTTTTTTGCAAAATAACGACTTAAGGAATAAGGATTTATGAAAATGATAATCAACCTTTGATCAAAACGTGTCACTTAATAAACTAGACGAAGAACTTTAACCATTACAAACTTTTTAACCAATTCAATCAGTAGTTATGGCTTTAGTTCTGTGGCATACTGTAAGTCTGATGTAAATTATATTTTCTTTCTTTACGATAGAATATTTAACAAACCATGATATTTAAGATGACAGCATTGTGGAACATGATGTGTGGAACTTTCACTTCGAACGGCTACATATAATTACCGTGTCATCTAAAAGGATGGAATTTCCGACAAGAAACTTTTGAAAGACACTACAAGGATTAACACCTATATCATTACTTCTTAAACAGGAACTGAACGGAAACATTACCGTTGTAAGTACAACTACTAATGGAAAGAGAATTAACTTAAAATAAATGAAAAGTACTCAAAAACAAAGGAAATGAAACATTAATCTGTTAGCCAAGGGTAAGAAAGTAATTTATCATTATCGTTGGCTCTAAAAGTAATGGATTTGTAAAAACAAAGGAACTGAAATAAGTTTGTTCAATTCTTCGAATCTCGGTTGAAGGTTCGAGTGAAAAGGTTTGATGCTAAGTGAACCAATTGTTTTGACAGTTTGATTTGATTGTAATGTGGCATGACGTAGACGCTTTTATTTTTGGGCCTGTTCGCTCCTTCCACTTTTCCCGGTTTTCTGCGATTGTGGGCCAATCCTTTGATTTACACCAAATTACGATCCAGAAGAATACTAGACATTCAATATGCAGCACCATAATTGCGTAACACGTCAGAATATATTTTGAAGGAATTTGCTAATTCATTGCTTGATAATGTTCGAAACGTAAATACCGCAATGAATGCCGTTGAACCGTCAAAATGAACCGTTAACCGTTAGTGTGTTACAAAATTACCCCGCAGGTATCAGTTTCAAATCATGCTATAATTAAAAAAAAAACAGTACATAAGAACTTCACATAAGAAAACCTTACGTCTACAATTTTCCCAGTCCAGTCTTTGGATATACACAACATAATAGTTTGGTTATTGAGTTTTGAGTCTTCTCCTCAACATCCAGCCCTCTTGCAGTCTAACCAGATTGCAGCAAAATAAGAGAACTTCCCCATGTATTTACTGTTACTGTTAACATTCTATTTATTCAGTCACTATGAAACGAGGACGCCAATCCCAGTTGTGTTTGTTATTTTTAATGCAACAACAACAAGGCTGTCGGAGTATTTGATTTTCATCGCGTTTTCTTTCGCTATTTTATTTGCGAATAATGATGGTTGTATGTGTTTTGATGATTTCCTATGTGGTAGTGATTTAAGTAGGAATGTGTCTTTGACCGATAACCTGGTGAAGGCCGCAGGAACGCGTTGGATGCGAGAGGCACAGACCAAGTCAAGGTGGCGGTGCTTGGGGAGGCCTATGTCCAGCAGTGGACGTCTTTCGGCTGAAATGATGGTGATGTGTCGTTGCACCCCGAAGGGTAAGTAGAGCTGGTATAAGCCATAAGCTAGCCGTTTATATGGATATGACATATGACGCAGATTTTTGTGTTTTATTTTATACTAGTTTTTGCCAGCGGCTTCGGCAGAGTATTTTACATATAAACCTTCCTCTCGAATCTATCTGTCTATTCGTGAAATCCAAATTTAAAAACGTTGCGTAGTTTAAAAGATTTAAGCGTACAGACGCGGGAAGCGACTTTGTTTTATACTATGTAGAGATTAGAAGTGGATATGATATTTCTTTAAATGCTAAAAAATAATTTTCGTTCTAGTCTATACATGTCTGTAGGAATGAGGCGCTGCGTTGCGCATGACCATGATAAGCATGATAATTATATATCGGGGCAGTTTTGAATTCAGGAAATACTGTCTGGGAACGGGAAAATACCATTTTAAAAATGGAAAATCAACGGAAAGATACCGGTTTACAAATGGAAAACCCTAATAATGCCGAGTGTATCGCAATAAGCTCTCTTGAGAATCGAACAATCTGCATAATGCTTGTCCCTTACATCGGTATATGATGTTATAATCAATCTTCATGACTCTAAAAAGAAACACGACTGTAAAAATGCTTTTGTATAATTTAGTTACTGCGTAAATAACGTTCCAATTTTAAAATTCCCATCTGGCCACTCGTCTTTGTAACGTCATCGTTCCAGTGGCCAGAGCAAAAAAAACCGTCCTCTGAAAGTTGCCAGTGCTCAATATAAAAGTTGAATAGGCTGAAGAGTCAACGGACACAGCTTAGTGCTCAACTTTGTGCCCCGAGGCCTTTACAGTTTACTGATCAGCTTAAAATTGCTCTGAAGCATGGAGGATGAATGTTGTAAATAAAAGGGAGCGTTTAAGTAGTTTTTAAATGCCTGTGGTTTTTATTAAAGCGCCTGTTTCAGTGTCCGGATTGGCCATTCTATGTAAGGCTCGACCGAGATGGGTTTTTCGTTCTCGGCCGAGACCGAGACCGAGACCGAGAATAAAATAATATCTCGGCCGAGACCGAGAGCCGAGACCGAGAATACACAAAGCGTGAAAAATATATAATGCTGTAAAATTTTTAATACAGTACTTTCTGCTTAACAAAACTAACTGTTTTAATAATCAAAGTTGAATAACATTATATTATAACATAAAAAAAGCAATTTTTCGCCATTTTCGCCTTTCAAAGAGTGTGGCCTCTCGTCGTATAATTGTCCTGCTTTGCTAAAAAGTTGTTCACTTGCTACGCTAGTAGGCGGCGCAAATAAAAACTTATTTGCTGCAGGCCTAAGCACCTTATAAGGAGACGAAAACCAATACTCAAAAATATTAGCATTTCTTTGCAGTCTTGGCTCTCTAAGATAGCTTTCTAGCGCTATTTCGATCACAGAGCTTGAACTGTATTCGTCATTGGCCATTGGCTCGTCTTCCAACTCTATGGAATCATGAGCTGCCCATAAGTTGAATTGATTTGTTGCAGCCATGTTTGACAAATTAGTTGAAGATGCCCATGTTGTCTCACGAGAATCTGATCCTACATTTCCATTGAGAGTCTCGATAATATGAAGCTTGGCCGAGTTAACTGCGATATTCACTTTCATTAGACAATAATTATTACAATTGTAAACAAACAGTGCACGAACGGAGCTAAGGCGGGCGGCCGCAGTTCGCCATCCGAGACTTCAACCAATCACAATACAGCTCTCGCACGCACTTATTACACCAATCAACTTCGCGCTGGCGGCGCGTGGCCGCGCGCGGTAAAATTTGAATGCCGTTCTGAACAAAGTTACAAATCTCGGCCATGACCGAGAATCTCGGCACAGAGACAGATTTCTCGGTTGGATTTATAGCCGAGAATGCCGAGACCGAGACCGAGATCTCGGTCGAGCCTTAATTCTATGACTTAAATTCAAATGTGGAATAGAATATTTTTTATTAAATTGCCAGCCAAATTAGGTAACGAGGTATATCACGGGTAAGGTAATTCTGTACTTAAGGAAGCTGCGTGAAAACAGCCCGCGAAATACAATTTTTTATATGAGTTTTGGAATTGAACAAAATATGATTCGCGACGGTAACACGTATCTACATATGTAACACATACGTGGTCATCGGTAGTTCAACATACAGACTGATAGTGACCTGCAAATTGCAAAACAAAACTTAAGAAAATTTGAATTACTCTGGCCTTCCTCGTTTAAAAGCTTTCATGTTCTTTCAGTCATGTACAACTGTCAAATAAAAAAACCGGTAAAGTATCTACGGAGAAAATGTGTCAATTCTGTGAATATTAGTTAAGTAATCAAATTAATTATATAACTAAAACAGTTATACAGGGTGATTGGAAGATGGGTGCAAAGCTTTAAGGCGAAGATAGTACAGACAATTTAGAACCATTTAAGCCATGGTTGTCTTAGACGAAGTCTTACCAAATATTTTTAACCAAATTTTTAAGTTTTTTTTTCGGAAATTCTCAAAATTTAATGTAAACTGCATAATTATGGCCAAATTGAATGATAAATGAATTCATTTTTTATTTATTTAATTAAAGTAATGTGTAAGCAATCAAGCAAAACATGTTTTAGGCTACTGTGTCATTAGACATTTTTTTTACAGACATTTAAAGCTCAGATAAAATAAAAAAATTGTACAATACGTCTTTTAAACCTTATTAAATAAAAAAACGGAGGGTGCTTTTTTTGTTCAAACCTTTTTGAAGACATGCTTGATAATCGCTCTTTCTTTTGAGGTATCATTTATGCGGATATCTTACAAATTATTGAAATTAGGGCCTACAAACCAATTTGAGGGAGATTTTTTTTTATTTTAGGCAGACTAATTAAAACAACATTTGAATTAAAATTATTTATTTTTCATGTTCAAAATGACGGCCGTGATTCCTAATACAAGCACGGCCCCGTCTTCTAACTTCTGTAGTCATTATTTTCAACATCATCTCCTGCTTCATTGTCTCAAACGCTGAATTTATTCTTTGTATCAATTCTTCTCTAGTGTTTATTTCTATGTTGTTATACACCAGTTCCTTGGCCCGGCCCCACACGAAAAAGTCCAACGGGGTCAGATCTGGGGAGCGAGCGGGCCAAGGGATGGGTCCATCCCTGCCGATCCAGCTATCAGGAAAGCAATTGTTGAGGTGTTCCCTTACATTTAAAGTCCAATGCGCTGGACAGCCGTCTTGCTGAAAGATGACTGTTCGGTCTCTTTCGAAGATCGGGACACCTGATTCCTCTACCAGCAGTGGTAAATCAATTTGCAGAAATTGCAAATAATTTTCGCCATTCAATGGATCAGGCAAAAAGTGGGGCCCAATCAATGTTCTGCCAATTATTCCAGCCCATACATTCACAGAGAATTTCATCTGAAATGACACCTGCTTCTTAAAATGTGGATTGTTGTCTGCGTCGGCCCATTCATGGATGTTGTGAAAGTTTGTAATACCTTCCCTTGAAAATTTACTTTCATCCGTCCACAAGATTGATTTCAGAAACCACACATCTTCGATGTCTCTGTTGAAGAGGAAACGGCAGAACTGAATTCTTCTTTGAGGGTCTTGCTCTACTAGACCTTGCACGCTCCTGCCATGGAACGGATACTTATCATTTTGGTGCATTGTATGCCACACCTTCCATTGAGAAATGTTTAAATTTCGAGCTACTGCTCTAGTACTGGTAGTAGGATCCGCTTGAAATGCTGCTAAAATGTCTTCGTCAACGGCAGTTTCGTGTCTGCCCGGGTTGACTCCAGGTTCCACGCGGTGAAACCCATCATGGGCAAGACGACGAAACGTGTTGTAAAACACTCGGACATTCGGTATCCTGCGATTCGGATAGCGCTCTTGATACATCCGTCGCGCCAAAGATCCATTGCCGTCTGCTCTACCGTACATAAATACGATATCCGCATATTCTTGATTGGAAAAAGTAGCCATAGTCACTTAACAATTAAGAAAAACGGCGTAGGAGCGCACTAAATGTCAACTCAACACAATTAAGTCAAAAATCAACACGTGCAGGAGCGCGAGGCTACGACTGGACACGGTGAAACAAAAAAGTCCAAAACTAACGCAAACAACACGTGCAGGAACGCAAAGGGCTACAACTGAACACGGTAAATTGTGAATCAACACGACAACGTCCACTCACAAGGGCAGTAGTTTGACTAATAAGTAAAAGATGTAACGGCTTCATCACAGACCGACTGACCCTGACTAAAGAAAAACGACTTTGTTGCCTCAATAACTAAGACCATTTTGCTGTAAAAACCAACTCTTATCGCTTTTTGCTATTCATTGGGCGTGCTACCTGGAAATGCCGTCGCACCGCGCTCGGTGGCCATTGTTTAGAGAATCCCCTCAATGGGTTCCCCTCAATTGGTTCCTGCATGTGCCAAAAATTCTTAGAATTGAACAATGTTATCATTTCGAGCACATAAAGTATTCTTTTAAGAAAACATTTTGTGTTTTGTTAGACTGCCTATAAGATATCCGCATAAATGATACCTCAAAAGAAAGAGCGATTATCAAGCATGTCTTCAAAAAGGTTTGAACAAAAAATGCACCCTCCGTTTTTTTTTTTAAATAAGTTTTAAAAGACGTATTGTACAATTTTTTTTTTCTGAGCTTTAAATATCTGTAAAAAAAATGTCTAATGACACAGAAGCCTAAAACATGTTTTGCTTGGTTGCTTACACATTACTTTAATTAAATAAATAAAAAATTGATTCATTTATCATTCAATTTGGCCATAATTATGCAGTTCACATAAAATTTTGAGAATTTCCGAAAAAAAACTTAAAAATTTGGTTAAAAAAATTTGGTAAGACTTCGTCTAAGACAACCATGGCTTAAATGGTTCTAAATTGTCTATACTATCTTCACCTTAAAGCTTTGCACCCATCTTCCAATCACCCTGTATAATTAATAATCAATATACCATTAGATATTAGTCTCATTTAAAACATTAATGAAACACAATCAACTTTCTTCTTTTTTTATTAAAAAGATCTTCTATATTACATTGGCCTCCTAATTAAAAGCTTGTGTAAGCAGAGTTATTAATTTTACAACATTTTATTGAAACTAAATCAGCGCTGGGAACAAACAAGATGAAATTAGACAAGTTGGACGTGTCTGTACAAAGCATCTCTTTCTACCAAGAGCTGCTAAGTTTTTAATTACGTTCATTGAGCAGGGTAGATTGGTCAGAAGGACCAAACAAATATACAAGAAATTCTCAAGATAGTAGTATCTTCGAAAGTGAAGTAAATTATACGCAAATGTCCTGCAGAACTGGCAGCGTCTTGTGACGGGTCGTTGAGCTACCTAAAATAGGGTTGAGCTACACGATGATTGATACATGCATGCAGTCTGTTGGGACAGGTAAGCTCATAGCTGCAATAGCTTTTGCTTCAAAAGGTCTTTCCAGACATGGCCCTGCATTGTGAGAACCACATACAATTTTTCATATACCTAAGTAATTTTGTCAAGGTTGTAATTCTTCATTTTTGCTGTACTGGAAGCCTAGACTGATAGCAATCGATTCGCTTTCAAATTGTTTTGTATATCTACAACGACTTTTACCGGGACTGACATAAGATATTCGGAAGCTTATTTGACAGTCCCATATTTTTTTTTACTTCTCCATCGTGGATAGAAATACCACTTTGTCTGGGCCTTCTGGTTTGTCTGTACTTTTCCTTTCTGGTCTGGAAGGGATACCGCAGATGTACATTATTACTCTACAATTTGAGAACAAATTAAAACTAAGATAAAGTTATAGACGGAATAGCTGATCAGGACGCGGAGTTGGCGAGTCCGCAAGTTTGCAGCCAGCCTGGTGCCCGGCTACAGATGATTTACAATGTTTTCTAACTTTCTTGTTATTACGAAATCTTTTAGTTTTATGACGAGGCCAGCGTTATATTTTGCAAAGTCTTAAATATTCTAATAAAGTTTTCATGTTTAATAATGTAACGGTGAAAAAGCTAAGTAAAAAAGTAAGTTTTCAAGGCTTTCGGGACCGGGACCGCGGTCCCAGATTCCACCTATTAATATAATAAATATTTTTAGTAGTATTTTGGGACCACAAGAAAAATAAACAAAGTTATGTCCTGGAAAAGTACGGTCAGCCAAAAAATTTGAAGTTATACAAATAAAATATTTTTATAAAACGCGCGTTATTGTTTCAATAATTGTAGCCTTCTATAACAATAAAACCTAAAAAAGAATACAAAATACTATTTGAAAAAGTGATCTTGAGTGTTTAAATCACCTATCGTCCCCCTAATCGCACTGCACTGCACTGTCGCGCGCAGTGCAGTGCGATGCGCGGTCAAATACGGACGTGTTTCCGCTGTGCACGGAGCGAATTTTATTCACGTGTAGCGCGGCCATAGCCGCTGCCCGTACTGTCACTATGAGTTCCAAACCACTCATAGTCAACGAATTGCTGGCGTTCCTAGTCCATGCCATCGACTACATGGACGAGGTGAGCATCCTGCAGATATGCCGGTCCAATTACAAGGAGGATGAGATCAGCAGTGGTAAACTGCTACTGTTCCAGTCACTTGGAAAGCTGGACCAGATGCCGTCTCGCCGCAGAGATGGAACTGAGAAGAGCATTCAAGATATTCTTGATATGTTGAAGAAGACCGACCCGGACGACGTGCCAGATTTCGTGGCGAAGGAGCTGGGTAAGCTGCCTCCCATCACGTTCGATCACGTTGACGTTACACGGCTGCTAAAGGACATCACTACCTTGAAGGTGGAGATGACCAAGATGCAGTCCCGTATGGAGGTTGCGGAAAAAACCAACACTGAACTGCGAGCGGAAATAACAATGTTGCGCAAAGTGGGTTCAGTAATTGGGTCACCAGAGGCCTCTAAGGTGAATACACGTCGAGGGGCGCGAATTGCATCAATCGGCAGTTTAGAATCGGCGAACACAAGTGTGTCACCGGCTGCCCATAATGCTGACCAAGCGCTGCCCGCCGCCGCCGTCACCCGCGCCACAACACCGGCTGCGGAAACGTCACACGTAGGTACGTCGACCCCAAACCGTGCCTACGCCGCTATTGTCACCACGAGAAAATCAGGTGTGTCGCAGTCTATGCGGCAGAATAAAATTGGGGAAAACCAGACGAAGGTTGCACTACCGGCCTTGGCTGCGGTCCGTAACTCGTTGCCGAGAACGGGCCAAGTTGATGAAGAGGGTTTCACGAAAGTGGAAAGGAAGAAGAAGAAGCCCTGTTCACGAAACCAGTGTGGAACAGCTCCGAGTGGACCCAACATGCTGCTGCGCCCTGCTGTGCCTACGACGCAGCTGTATATTTCACGTCTGCATTACACCACGAAGGTTGAGGAGATCGTGGAGTATGTACGAGTGAAAACGAACTTCACTTTGAGGGTCGAGAAGTTGGAATCGCGCCACAACACGAATTTCAAGTCATTCGTGGTGCGAGTTCCAACTGTACAAATCGAGACCTACCTCAAGGCAGAGTTTTGGCCGAAGGGTGTCGTGTATCGGCGATTCCGCGGAAGGCTACGCGACACCACGCAGCGCAACACGACGCCGTCACTTCGTGTACAATAGTTTTAAATTGTTTTTTATTTGTATGTATGTTAGTCTGTAAGGTATTTATGTTATGGGTCTTTGTAGCCCGAAATAAATTGATTTGATTTGATTTGATTAATCACCCAACGAACCATAACAATAAACTTTTAAATAACTTCACTATTGTAATTAGACACGTCAGCAGCGGTCATAATCATTAGAATGATTAATATCATTACCATTTTTGTAAATTAAACTTAATCAACTGACATAAAAAAAATGCTTTCTTAATATACTAGCTTACCCAGCAAACTTTGTACTGCCTTAGAATCTATAAATGATGTGTTAACTTATTAGGCTCCTACTAAGTTATGATAACCTGGTACTTCAAATGCATAACGCGTTTTGTAGCTGACACACAAAATGTATGAGAAAATGTTTTTTTTTCTCGTATTTTATTTTTGTTCACTGTACTTTAACTTAATTTTTCTTGTGGTCCCAAAATACTACTGAAAAATAATTATTGTATTTTAGTTGGAATCCGGGACCGCGGTCCCGGTCCCAAAAACCCCACGACCCGTTTTCATTCTAGAGTATCCCCGCCGGTAGAATATATTAAAGAATTGGCATACGCATTAGTAATGATATACTTACTCTTTTTTCATTACGACAACAATAATGTATACCTTACTTTATCAGATACCACAATTCGTTACTTTAATTTATCATAGTTTTACAACAAAACATCATAAGCACATTAAATATCCTTATTGGAAATTATAAATGAAAAATAAAATTTTCTAGTCCATAAACGTACGTTTTCGGCTTCCACTTAAGCCAGCGGGGTATTTGCGTATCACACTTACAGTAGGAATGGCTTCCATTTTGACAGTTCAACAACATTCATTGCGTTGTTTACATAACAGGGCAAACACATTTTTCGAATGTATGAAGCAACACTGCGCTCCAAAACCAAGATCTCATACATTAACCAGAATTCCGCTTAAGTGGGTCTGGGCCGGATGACAAATTAGCTTAGAGAACCACCTATTGAATCCCACTAAACGCACGAAGCCAACGCGGCAGGCCGAGACGAAGATGGCGGGACGAGCTTGACTCCAACCGAAAGGACTGGCCAGCACTAGCAAAAGACAGAATTGTCTGGAGAAGGGAGAGGGAGGCCTTTGCTCTGCCGTGGGACAATACAGGGTAGTTAGATAAGGTTAGATAGATGGACCTATGGATAAGCAATGTCCTTCAAAATTATTCAGATCTGATTGATAGTGAGTTACGCAATTAGGGTGCGGGAACCAATTCTTAGTACGGAAACAGGGTCGCGAGATTTGTTCGAAAGAGTTACCGTGGCCCTGGCATATAGGCAACTGAAGGAACACGGGTGGGTTTTTAGTCAGTAAAAGTCTGACATCCCGCTCCGCTCAGAGTGGGAGACGTCATTTGATGATTTCCCACCCACAAAAAAAGTATGACAGGAAAACCACACCTCACCACATTTGAGTATTTCTTTCGCCTACTTCCTCGGTTCTTCCTCCGTATCACTACTTAGTAGTCACAGTGATGAGGGAAAATCCTCGAATTTGCATAGAAGTCATTGTTTCTTATTAGTAATCTACTGGTGTTTATATGATCCAATATGTAGTGTTACCCATATGTAAACGGATACGAGAAAATGATTCTAGAGTATTCATGTAGTATGTAGAAAATTGCTTTTGTCATGTCATTAATAGAAAAAAACATTGGATTACCATTCGTTTCACCTGCTGAAGATCTCCCACTTGGGCACGAGTTGCCTTGGATAACCATGAAGTCTTTAATAAGCTTCGGATCTATATTGGCCGAAGCAAGGTGAAGCTGTTAGATGGAGATATATAAGGTGTATCTATTCAAACACGAAATATTTTAAGAAGTACACCTGTAGGTGGTACAGAAGCTACTGCAACGAAAAAACATTTTCTAAATGTACTTTTTTCAAAATTTAATATTTATAAATTATTTGACGCACATGAGAAATACTGGATCCTTCTTATTTTTTACGGCCCGAGGCACCGCGGCCATGCTCGTGCCGTCCGGTCGCCGCCCTCGCAGCGTCAAGCGGGCCATTCATAGAATTTGGAGTAAAAGTTTTATGCAAAACGTCTCAAGCAGTTTTAAAATTATAATAAATACGAAAATTCAAAAACGCGTGATAAAAAATTTCTTTTTGCTTCTATAGCTTCGTTACCACCTACAGGTGTACCTCTTAAAATATTTCGTGTATGAATAGATACAACTTATATAAACGACTCCTACTTGGATTATAAATGTGGTGCTGTTCCACAAACGATGGGACACCTAATATCGTGTTTTGTGTGTCCTGTCGTCCGTTTTCCCGGAAGAAGTTGGCGTTGAGAAATAATAGGTGACTCCCATTTCGCAAGGTAAGTTTGAGCAATAGGGGCCTCATCTATTGAAAAACCTATGATGGAATGCAGTAAACCAAAATATTTAGTACACAATCAAATCGATTTTATTTAGTTACATAAAATAAAATCTAAACATTTGAGTGACTATGGAATATTACTATTCCATAGTCACTCAGAAAGAAAAGCACTTTTATTTTTGTTTATTATAAAAATTGTGGACTTAGTTTTTCCAAGGCATTAAAAGTCAGCATACAAACTACCCACATTAAATGACAGAATTTTCAAAAACAGCCCGTTAGTTTCAGAGTTTATCTTTCACATGCAAGTTAAAAACAATGGCTGCCAGGGAACAGCGGACAGCAAGCATGTTATCCGGTTGCGTTTTAACGAGTTAAACATTTCTACTGTATGAAGTTAAAAATACAGGATATAAAAGCTGGAAGAATTCCTGCCTGTGTTATGTAGTATTTTTTTTGCATTATTAGCATTATTCGAAATTGCACCTACCACTGTTTGTCTCTACATCATTCAAATATTGAGTGGTAGAAAGCCCACCTTCGTAAATGTGTGTGCTTGAAGTATTAAATAACTAAATAAGTGTTGCCAAAAACTATGTAAAGTGTGGTCATCAGTTTCTGCTTAGCATCAGAGTGGTGTCTGTCAATTTCTCTAAGGAATTCCACTTACTCCATGACGAATAGCCATAGAGAAAAAAATTGGCCGTCCATAGTGCAACTGTCTTTCAAACCATCTTGAACGTTAGACACCACATCGAATACGAATTCGATTCGAAACTCAAAAACCGGCCAAGTGCGAGTCGGACTCGCGCACCGAGGGTTCCGTACAAACCTGTAGGTATTTTCGGCTTAAAAATATATATATTTTTTAATTTTTATATTTCAGTTGATTGAATGTAAGGTAAATTGCGGTTTACGATTTATGACGTTTTAAAAAAAAACTACTCACTCGATCTCGTTCAAACCAATTTTCGTTGGTAGTTTACATGGTAATGTACATCATATATTTTTTTAGTTTTGTCATTCTCTTATTTTAGAAGTTACGGGGGGGGGGGGGACACACATTTTACCACTTTGGAAGTGTCTCTCGCGCAAACTATTCAGTTTAGAAAAAAATGATAATAGAAACCTCATTACCATTTTTGAAGACCTATTCATAGATACCCCACACGTATGGGTTTGATGAAAAAAAACATTTTTGAGTTTCAGTTCTATGTATGGAGAACCCCAAAATTTATTGTTTTTTTTCTATTTTAGTGTGAAAATCTTAATGCGGTTCACAGAATACACCTACTTACCAAGTTTCAACAGCATAGCTCTTATAGTTTCGGAATAAAATGGCTGTGACATACGGACGGACAGACAGACAGACAGACAGACAGACAGACAGACAGACAGACATGACGAATCTATAAGGGTTCCGTTTTTTGCCATTTGGCAACGGAACCCTAAAAAGTCAGGAAAATGTTGAATGTTCTATTCCATTTTTAAAATGACTTTACATTTATTTTTCTATTGGCTACGATAACGTGGCACTGAAATCACGTCTCGAGGAAGAGACAAGGCCATTTATTATACATTAGCACCCTTTTTCACCCTCTACCGAGCTCCTGACTACCGGGTCGTGTCAAGCGTTTTAAAATAAATGTAAGCAGCTGTTACATTTGCGTGTTTTTACTCTGCTACACCCCGCAACAGAAAAACATGATGTTAATGACAGTTAAGAAATTCGTATCTTTTACATACGGTGCAAGGTACATAAGAATAAAGACTCTCCCTGAACTCTTGCTGACTTAATTCAAAACGCATTAGTTCTAGCCTATAGCTCTGAGCCAGTTTTTGCATTTCTAACTTTATTTCGATTTGGGTAAAGTTCTTAATACAAAAATGACAACTTAGCAGAGAACTAAGTTGTCATTAGTGTATTAAAAACTTTACCTTTTTTTTTTACATACTTTTTGTAAAAGGAACTCAACTTCTAGACATATTGGGTTATGAATTCAAAAACTGGCTCGTTGGTTTACACTTTATCGTATTAAACGCCTTGGTTTGTAATAAAGGCGTGAGAATCCCTTGAAAAGAAGCTAGAACACTGAATCACAAATTTTTCTCAAGTATCTATATAATAATGCACGGAGGAGACATACTTTAGGATAAGAATTCAGACCTCCATAGCCCCTATAAACATCCTAAGACCTTCCTCAAATCCCAGCATAACAAACGATCCTATGAGACTAGCCAAGCGTTACGGACGCAGTACCTATATAAAGTTATGAGCACATTGGCGGCTCCAGTGCCCATCTCCCTAATTTAGTCCATAAGGGCTGTTGTACACAACCGGGCTAACAGGTCAACGACCATGGGGTAAGATATGACGTTGTTATTTTTATCACTTTACTAGCTTATTACCGCGACTTCGCCCGCGTGGATTTTGCAAATCAATTAATTTTCAATTGTTAGCCTAAACACAAAACTTGAAGAACCTTGCCTCAAAACTGACGGTATTTCATACAAACTTCCACCCCCTTTTTCACCCCTTTACGGCAAACGTTTTCTAAAATCCTTTCTTAGCTAACGTCTCCTACACACCTATGAAGATGAAATTAACAAAGAGGTATGTCACAGAGGATCTACCTCTTTGACAAATTTCATCTTCATATGTCCGTTACGTTGAAATTTCGTGAATAATCAGTGAGTACCTTTCGCTTTGATATTTATAGATAAAGCTTCGGATGTAAGGTACGGTGACCAAAAGAGATAAGTAACCAACGTCGTCGGATTTAGTCGAAGTTTACTAAGAACCAATGGATGTTTTAGAATAAAATTTAATTTATTTAATAGAAAACAAACATTTATCAAATAAAATTTAATTCAAAAGATACATCAGTTTCTTACTAACCTTCAACAATATCCGACGACCCCGGTTCCTTATTTCTTTTGGTGACTGTACATGAAAGCATAACAGCTGACCGTCGGCGACCAAACGTTCTAACGATGCTATTATTCCGGGTGTGTAGCAGAACCACCGCTTATGATGTCGACTATACTATACGTAGATATAGGATTACACTTCGTGATAGGTTGAAAGAATATTCTCTCACGGAGAATGTTTTCTCATTGAAAATATTCCGCTTTCTTTTTCATTTATTTTCGACTTTCTAGTTTGGTTTTAGCATCAATAGAGTGTTTTTTTTTTCGTTTTAGCTATCCTGGTAACCCTGACGAGGATAATGGCACAAAATGAAATCAGTATTGTCATCGGTCCTTGATAAGTCTACAAAGTTTAAATGAAATCTGACCGTTTGAAGTGGATCAAATGCAAGTCCAAAGTGCCAAAGGAGGCAGTTAAACAAACAATAAACATAGTTACATACTTACAAACAAACATACAGGTGAAGCTACTAAAAGCTTGTTAAATAGCACACCATGGTACCGATTCCCTTGTTCACAAACTAAGCTAAATTTAAGTTCAGTGCATCTTTTTCTTTTTATTTCATTAAGAAGAGGACAAAAGAAATTTTTTAGTTTAGTCCTGTCAAATTAATCAGCGTCTGTCACTACTCCATACAAGTTTAGACGTGATTAAAAACTTGCCTACTAAAATTACGTCAATTTACGTCAAGCGCTGATTAATTTGACAGGACTAAATTAAAATTTATCTTCTGTCCTTTCCATAATGAAATAGAAAGAAAAAGATGCACTGAACTTAAATTTAGTTTAGTTTGTGAATAAGGGAATCGGCACCATTGTCCTTTCCATAATGCAATAGAAAGAAAAAGATGCACTGAACTTAAATTTAGTTTAGTTTGTGAATAAGGGAATCGGCACCCATGCCTCGGAAAGCACATTAAGCCGTTGGTCCCGGCTGCCATTCGCAGATCCTACGGGTCGTCAGAGGCCCGAAAGTCGGACCACCAGTCTTACTAAGGGGTATCATATTAAGTAGTAAATGGGTTGCGGAGTTCAGATAGGCAGTAGCTCCATGTAAAATACTGGTATACAGCGGCATCCGGTTACACTAAAATGCTAGGCTGGTGATAATGAAACGTTATTGATCCGCTAAATACTATTCAGAATCCAGAATAAGCTTACCATCCCTAAAATATGCAGATGCAATCAACTATATTGATAACTTTTTTCGCAACGTAAATAAAGCACAATTTATTCGATAAAACTCATATCTGGCGGATGCAGGACGCAACATAAAGGGAATTTTATCATCACCCGGCTAGCGAGCCAAAAAAACCGGGTAAAATGTCGCATAAATACGCCCGACACGGTTGCTCGGTTCCATGGTATGTACAATAACCGTGTAAAAGTAAACGAAGAACAGTAGCTACAGTTCAACATTGGATTATATTAAAAACCTGTGTGTGTTTTGAAATTGACACAAAGTCTTTTTAATTCCGCTAAGGTAAAAATAATAAGACATTCCTATGTCAATCCGTGTGTGTCGTAAGAGGCGACTAAGAGACTTACTAGAGAATGGGCAGCAGCGTTCTCTATGCATTTTACCACCATACTGCGATCGCCTGCCAAGCGTGGCAATTAAGGCAAATTTCTCCAAATTGGAGGAGGCCTGTGTCCAGCAGATGACTTCTGTCGGCTGAAATATGTGACCGCTTTTTTAGGGTTCCGTTGCCAAATGGCAAAAAACGGAACCCTTATAGATTCGTCATGTCTGTCTGTCTGTCTGTCTGTCTGTCCGTCCGTATGTCACAGCCACTTTTCTCCAAAACTACAAGAGCTATGCTGTTGAAACTTGGTAAGTACATGTATTCTGTGAACCGCATTAAGATTTTTATACAAAAATAGAAAAAAAAACAATAAATCGTGGGGTTCCCCATACATAGAACTGAAACTCAAAAATGTTTTTTTTTTCATCTAACCCATACGTGTGGGGTATCTATGAATAGGTCTTCAAAAATGGTATTGAGGTTTCTAATATCATTTTTTTCTAAACTGAATAGTTTGCGCGAGAGACACTTCCAAAGTGGTAAAATGTGTGTCCCCCCCCCCCGTAACTTCTAAAATAAGAGAATGATAAAACTAAAAAAAATGTATGATGTACATTACCATGTAAACTACTACTGAAAATTGGTTTGAACGAAATCGAGTAAGTCGTTTTTTTTTAAAACGTCATAAATCGTAAACCGCAATTTACCTTTCATTTAATCAACAGAAATATAAAAATTAAAAAAAAACATTTATTTTCATAAACATGAATCTTCTGCATAAACCGAGAATACCTACAGGTTTGTACGGAACCCTTTGTGCGCGAGTCCGACTCGCACTTAGCCGGTTTTTTTAACTACATAACAGTTTTTCGTAGTTTTCACTATAATTAAGAAAACATATACGAGAAGGTTTATGTTTGTGTATTAATACTAAACTTTCTTAAAAGTAATAAAGAAATCTCGGTGTACTATCGAGTCGCAAAACCCATGTGAAGCAGGGAAGACTAGATGTTAAGACTTCTTACCAGTAACACGTGATATTGGATTTGAGCAAATCAGATTTTCACCGCGAAGAATGGCTCTAAAAGGAAGGAAGGCTGTACAGTAAAATTTTAACGACCCTTCTTAGTTCTATCAGATAAGTAGGTTTAGATAAAGGAATATAGAGCTTTATTTTAAAAATGGAAGCAGGGTAAATAAAGTTCACGTTACGGTTAAAACACGGTATTTATAATAATAATAATATCTATAATAATATCTTAGGACAACCAACACACCGTTATCTGATCCCAAACCAGGCAAAGCCTGTACTACGGCAACTAGACAACTGACAAAAATACTTATATCTATATATATTAATACGTGAAGCGAAAACTTTGGATCACTTTTTACGAAAATTTGACTGACGGAGGAGTATGAAATTTCGCACACTTATAGTTTATACAGAGAAGGAGTGACGATAGCTAATATTTTTAAAAAATTATGCGTAAAAATACATTATTTTCAATAAATAACACGTTACACACACTACTATTCATTACCGTGTATATTTAATACACACATGCATAGAGAATATCTGTCTTTAATATTTTGTGTCTATAGTATTACTGAATGTCAAGTGTCAAGTATAACCATAGGTAATAAATTAATTTTATAGAATAACCTATTTCATTTTTAAAATCTATGATCATATCTATACTAATATTATAAAGCTGAAGAGTTTGTTTGTTTGTTTGTTTGATTGAACGCGCTAATCTCAGGAACTACTGGTCCGAATTGAAAAAATCTTTTTTTATTGGGTAGCCTATTTATTGAGGGAGGCTATAAGCTATATAACATCACGCTACAACTAAGAGGAGCGGAGCAGTAATGAAAAATGTTGCAAAAACGGGGAAAAATTATTCCTTTTGAGAGTTTCCGTTGCGTGCGCTGCGTAAACGGTTAAAGTAACGCAAAAATCATGTATGACGGAATTGTTCCTTTTAAAAAGTTCTAAAAAAAAGTCCGCGAGAGCATATGTCTATCTTTTAAGGTTGACTCACTATAACTCAAAAGGAGCGAGCAGCAACGAAAAATGGACGAAAACTAGCAGGCAAATCGATGCGACGGGAAGGGTCAGGGGAGCAAAAATTTGACGCGAACGAAGTCGCGGGCAGAAGCTAGTCGAGAATATTTGTCTTTAATATTATTTGTCGATAGTGTTACGGAATGTCAAATATAACCATATTATTTTTATTTATTATTACACATATTTTTCTATTTAATAATGTATTTCTATTCAAATGAAGCACGGTCGAATTTCGACCAATGGGCGATCACTAGTATTTCTAAATGCATACACACATCACAAAAAGATTTGTCCTGGGTGGGAATCGAACCCACAACCGCAGTCTTAGCAGTCAGGATCACTAACCACTAGACTAACAGGCCAGTCGATATGGAACTAGTAAGTACTATATTGGGTTTTAAAGAAAAATACAAAGTGTGTGGATTGGCGTACTACCGAGACGTAACAAGGGAATGCCCGTATGCAGTGTTCAACGTTCCAAAAGGCCCAAAAAAGCAGGAGACCGTCCACAACAGGACACTAGCCCGCGGCTCGGACCGTTTTTCATTAATTCCAGAATAAACAAAACGAAAAAGAACCCGGTAATAGGAGCAACTGCCGGGGACGTTCCACCCCCACATCGATTTACATGAAGGGGGCACCACCACCCCCTGTCGAGATACGACGGTGAAATATTTAAATGGTCTCGGCTTTAAACAGTTTCGTCTCCTCCACATATGCTTGCGGGTTTCTTTCAAAAGATTTTAATTAAATTGTTCATGTCAATCCGCCAAACAGCGTTTCATATTTCGACTACTGTTCAGAATAATCCGCTGAGAAATTAACTTTAAACATGATACAAATCCGTTTGCATCAGTTACGGAAATATCGAGGGAGCTCAGTCGGAAATTTGTATAAACTAGTCGTAATCTCGAATTACCACCCGAGACCGCCATAGGAAATAATTATAGTCTCGGATGGAAAGTCTCGAAGGAGCTGGCTGAATGCGTTAATATCATAGCCTTACAGTTCGAAATACAATTCAAACTCTCGATGAAGGTCGATTGGTGTTCGATTATGCGCTAATCGAGTTTGAAGTGTCCGTATCGATTACGATTCGGTAGCGCCGGAGACTATTTTAAACTTGTTTGATTTACAAACCCGATAATCCGATAGGTGTTGTTGACTGTCGGAGTGAATTTGGCACAGTTCATTGGTTCCGAATCACTGGGTTTGTAAGTAGGAATATAGTTCGGTACATTTTCGGACTTTGTTTTAAAACTTACCTACACTATTGAGTTTTGAACCAAATTTGGCCAGTCAGCATTTATAACTTGATTTCATAATCTTTAACTCGACTAGGTTTTTCGACATACATCTTCAGTCACTCATCGTAAAATAAAAAAAAGGTATGCAACCATTGCCAGCAATTTGTCAAGTTCACATAGTTTTGATATTGATACCACATTTTTAGGGTTCCGTTGCCAAATGGCAAAAAGCGGAACCCTTATAGATTCGTCATGTCTGTCTGTCTGTCTGTCCGTCCGTATGTCAGATAGCAGCATCGCTAGCATATTTTGTTTCTATTACAGCCAAGAATTTGGCTAAACAACTTGCTTCTTTTGAGCAATGCAATGACATTTTAAACTGTACTGCCAATAATTTGGCAGCACTTGTAGATATTGATTTCCATTTAAATTAGAAATTAAGACAATAGAGGCAACCTCTAGCAACAATGTTAGTATGGCAAATAAGAAATCAAATGTAAGTGTAAAAGAATTAAATCGTATCAACCTGGTGCATCAAAATATTCAAGGGTTTTTGAACAAAGATTTAGAAGTAGAATTTTTCCTGAACTGTAACAATATAGATATTCTTTGTATAACAAAACATTGGCTTAAAAGCCACCAGTTCATATTCAATTTTAGTAACCACCAGGTTGGTAGTTCGTTCAGCAGAGAAAAAGCCATACATGGTGGCTCACTAATTTTAGTAAATAACCAGCTCAAATTTAAAGACCGTAAGGATATTGTGAGAGATACCGTGACCCTGGCACATGGGCAACTGATGGAACACGGGTGGGTTTTAGTCAGTAAAAGTCTGACATGCCCTCCCGCTCCGCCCAGAGCGGGAGAAGTCATTTGATGATTTCCCATCCTGAAAAAAAAAAAAAAAAGCCTCTCTGTTGAGCGGACAATTGAAATAGCCTGTATTGAATTGGAGCAGTTCATTGTATTAAGTGTGTACAGACCTCCTTCAGGATTGTATGATTGTTTTGAAAAGGTAATGGATGAAGTGTTGCACAAAATTTCTAATTCAAATAAGTTTATCATCACTTGCGGCGATTTTAATGTTAACTTGTTAGAAACTTCTGGGTTAAGTACTAAAATTATAAGTTTGTTTCAGTCATACAATCTTGCCAACCAATTCTTGGAGCCAACTAGAATAACTCCCACTAGTGCCACATGCTTAGATAACATTTATACAGATGTTAAAGCAATCCATAAAGAAATGATTAATTTATTAGACTCAGATCATTGTGGCCAAGTGATCACTATTCCAAATGTAAACATAAAAAAAACTAAGAAGGATATCACTGTTAACCCAAAAACTGTTAATCGCTTGGAAATGTTTAGAACTAAACTTTCGAATAAGCTACCACTTGTGTTGCCAAATGATGACCCTAATGAACAATATAATGATTTTTTTAAAATGTATTGCACACAATTTGATAACATATTTATTCCAAAGACTTTTTCGGTTAGTATTAACGTTTCTTTTAGTGATTGGGCCACCACTGGTATACATAAAAGTAGAAAACGACTTTATGAATTATATGATGAACGGACTTGTATAAACACTGCTGAATTTAATTTGTATGTCAAAAATTATTCTAAATTATTTAAAAAAGTTTGTAGCATAGCCAAGTCACGTTATTTGAGTTTAAAAATTAAAAATAGCAGTAATGTAATTAAAACGACTTGGACTATCATTAATAGCGAAACAGGAAGGTCATGCAACCGAAGTAGTGACTACAGTCTAGCTATTGAGGATAATATAATTAAATCAGATTCTCAAGTCGCCGCGGCCTTTGAAAATTTCTTTGCAGAGATTCCAGTATCTACTACCAAATCTTTGAACTCATCACCCACTGCTGCAGAGTCTCTACTTAAAGAAAACGTTCCTGTTTGTGATAGTGAATTTCATTTCCAATATATAACCTGTAACGATATCGTTAAAACTTTTCACTCTTTGAATGTAAAAAAGACCGTCGATTTATGGGGTAATTCTGTGGATACTGCTAAGTCGATCATAAACATTGTAGCACCAACTTTAGCTGTTATTTTTAATAATTGTATTGACCGTGGCGAGTTTCCTGATCTTATGAAAAACAGTAAAATAATACCGTTGTTTAAATCGGGTAGCACATCAGACCCTACTAACTATAGACCAATTTCAGTGCTACCTACCTTCAGTAAAATTTTTGAAAAAGTTATTCTAAATCAATTGTAACGATTTTTTAATAAACATAACTTATTACACAACAAACAGTTTGGTTTCACAAAGGGTCGTTCAACTACCGATGCCGGAGTTGAACTTTTAGGTCATATATATAATGCGTGGGAGGACAAATGCGATGCTTTGGGTATTTTTTGCGATTTGTCCAAGGCATTCGATTGTGTTCTTCATGAAACCTTGATCAGGAAACTTCACCACTACGGAATCCGGAACGCCTCTCTGGATCTTCTTACTTCATACCTAAGTGATAGGATTCAGAGAGTTGACGTCAACGGAAAAAGATCACCTGGATCTAAAGTTAGAATGGGGGTCCATCAGGGCTCAATTTTAGGCCCATTTTTATTTCTTATTTATATAAATGACTTGCCTTACCTCATAAAGGATAAACATGATATAGCGTTGTTTGCAGACGACACTTCACTTTTATTCAAACTCAGACGTCAGCAGTTGGTTACTGACAATGTAAATAGAGCCCTTGCTAATGTAGTTAACTAGTTTAATGTTAATAACCTACTTCTTAACGAGAAAAAAACACAATGTATTAAGTTTACGATACCTCATGTTAGACAAGTAGAAACTAGTGTCCTCATAAAGGGTGAAGTGTTGAAACCCGAAGATACCACAGTATTCTTAGGCATAACTCTGGATGCCAAGCTTCAATGGGGCCCCCACACAGATAAATTGTCAAAAAAGCTTAGCTCTGCAGCATACGCTGTTAAAAAAAATCCTGATTTAACTGATTTAGAGACAGCCCGTTTAGTTTACTGTAGTTATTTTCATAGCGTGATGTCGTACGGTATTCTGCTGTGGGGAAATGCCGCCGATATTCAGACAATTTTTGTTTTACAAAAAAGGGCAATTCTTCGATTTATAAATTAAGTCCCAGATACTCCCTCAGAGACAAATATAAAGAGATTAATATAATGACTGTACCTTCTCAGTATATTTATGAAAATCTGCTGTATGCACATAAAAATATTAATCTCTTTAAAAGATACAGTGATATCCATAATGTTAATACTAGAAACAAACAAAAATTTGTTGTTCCTAAGACCAGGCTCGAGAAAATTGGTGGCTCGTTTAGATGCCAATGTATTCGTTTTTATAATAAACTTCCTAGCCTCATTCAAGAACTAAGCCTCAATAAATTCAAATCTTTTATAAAGCGTAAATTATGTCAGAAAGCCTATTATACTGTTAAAGACTATATTGAGGATAAAACGGCCTGGGATTGGACTGCTCCAATAAATCTACACTGAATGTTGTTTTATTATTATTATTTTGCTATTTTTTACTCTTTTTTTTACTATTTCACATGACATGAATATTAATTGTATGAATATTACTTTGATTATTGAGAATTTGAGGACTATGTGGGTCACTGTGTCACTTTTGACTATGGTCTGGCAGTTTGAGTAGTTAGTGGCAATATCTGTGTGGTTCTTTCATCAAAAGACCATTTCAGACACCGATCTACATGGTCATCAAATGATCTGACCAACAAAATTATATCCGTTTCTTTTTTTTTTATATATACACATTGACATTGACAATTTTTTATATATACAATGACATGAATATTTACTTTGTAAAGTATTGTATTGTTTTAATTATTGTGGATGTGAAGACTATGTGGGTCTTTTTAAAAATCTTTTTTTTCTTTCGTTCTCAGTAATCACGATCTGGCAGTTTGAGTAATTTATGTGGCCTACCCAAATGTCCTTTCTTTGGTACTGTTCGTCAAAGCGTTGGGCTCCTTAAGTTCCGAGTTGAGCTAAACGTTTAGTGACAAATGCTTGCACTGACTGGACAGGTCCACTCAATCTGTGTGGTTCTTTCTTCAAAAGACCATTTCAGACACCGATCTACATGGTCATCAAATGATCTGACCAACAAAATTATATACGTTTCTTTTTTTTTTATATACACATTGACATTGATAATTTTTTATATATACAATGACATGAATATTTACTTTGTAAAGTATCGTATTTTTTCATTATTGTGAATGTGAAGACTACGTGGGTCTTTTTTTAATTTTGTTTTCTTTCGTTCTTAGTAATCATGATCTGGCAGTTTGAGTAATTTATGTGGCCTACCCAAATGTCCTTTCTTTGGTACTGTTCGTCAAAGCGTTGGGCTCCTTATCTTCCGAGTTGAGCTAAACGATTAGTGACAAATGCTTGCACTGACTGGACAGGTCCACTCAATCTGTGTGGTTCTTTCTTCAAAAGACCATTTCAGTCACCAATCTACATGATCTTCACATGATGTGAACAAGATAATGTGTGGACTTTAAAAGAGACTGTGACCTCTGAGTTTGTTTCGGCCTTTCTTCTCAGAGTAGTCAGTTAGGAAACGCCGAACTCATCTAGTTTAAAAAAATATCATTGACATGTAAAAGTGTTTGTACAAACCTACTTACAGAAATAAAATCATTTATCATTTATCATTTATTTATATCACAGCCACTTTTCTCCGAAACTATAAGAGCTACGCTGTTGACACTTGGTAAGTAGATGTATTCTGTGAACCGCATTATGATTTTTACACTGAAATAGAAAAAAAAAATACATTTTGGGGTTCCCCATACTTAGAACTGAAACTCAATTTTTTTTTTTTCATCAAACCCATACGTGTGGGGTATCTATGAATAGGTCTTCAAAAATGGGTTTGAGGTTTCTATTATCATTTTTTTCTAAACTGAATAGTTTGCGCGAGAGACGCTTCCAAAGTGGTAAAATGTGTCCCCCCCCCCCCCCCCCCGTAACTTCTAAAATAAGAGAATGATAAAACTCAAAAAAATATATGATGTAAATGTAAACTTCCACCGAAAATTGGTTTGAACGAGATCCAGTAAGTAGTTTTTTTTTTTAATACGTCATAAATCGTAAACCGCAATTTACCTTTCATTCAATCAACTCAAATATATAAATAAAAAAAACATTTAATTTCATAAGCATAAACCTTATACATAAACCGAGGATACCTACAGGTTTGTACGGAACCCTCGGTGCGCGAGTCCGACTCGCACTTGGCCGGTTTTTTTAATTTGCTAAATGTGCCTGCTCTTGAACTCGATCTGGCCTGGTGGAAAGCGATAGATGAAGTCTACGATAAGAAGTCCAGAAAATGTCTGTTTTGTTCCCAATAGATCTTTCGCTTACATGGCATCGTCACTATTCTTATAAGTACGTTCTCCTTCCAAAAGAAAAACGATATCGGTGTTTATATCATTCTGTTAGATATTCGTGATACAGACTGTTATCATGGGAAACTGCTAGCTTCCCACGTAGTTCGTATTTTGTATTCTCAACGAAATAGAACCTCAATGGCGGATGTTTGCAAACTATTACATGTCATATAAAATTATACAGACGTGTTTCATTTCCGCGCATGCACGGTGCTACAAATATAGCATGAATGCAAACGTCGCGACAAGTTGAAATTTGAATGGGACGTGGAAAAAATTGATGTAGTCGTACGCATGTAAGGACCGGATATATTTGAAAGCGATGAAAGGGTTCTATGCGAAAGTCGTTAGGAAAAGCGAAAAGAAAATTCTTGGGTTTGACTGAAGGAACCTACACGGTAAGTTTGCGCAGGCTAGGGAAATAGCTGACGGATAATAGATTTGGACGGAGAGGACGGCCAAAGAAATGGTGCAATGAATTGTGTGAGGAATATAGGAGAAGGAAGTGAATGATAGCGCTAAGGTTGACAGGGAAGAATAGAAGAAGAAACCGTGTGAACGCCAACTTCAAGTAACATGAGACAAAGGCAGGAAAATGATAAAAAAGTAGAGATTTCCCAAGTCTATTACGGTCCGTTACAAAAAGCTTTTGGAGTACCATCCAAAAAAGTGTTATATTCGATGTCCGTGGTTGTCCATTTTGAGTAGGAACAAAAAGTTGGCATAGTTGCTTTCATTGCAGTGCATTTTTATTTGCTTTGCTCGCGTTTCAATGACACTCATAACTTTTACAAAAAATCTAACAGCGAAAACGCTAAAAGGGATGTCAAAAATGAGTGACGCTCGGTTTTTCGCTACAAAAATTCCGGAAATTCTGTAAAATTCGGCACAAAAGTGCCCAAAACGCGCTATATTTTTGTTAGTAAACACGAAATCAAGCAAGCATGTAGGTACACAATTTTTCTTTGTTTCTATTCCAAACGACTAAAATAACAGTTACGGTATAGTTAAGTTAATAATTGCTGGAATGAAGAGGCTATATACCACATTTAATAAGACAACAAATCCACTAATATTATAAAAGGGAAAGTGTGTGTGTCTGTTTGTCCGTCTTTCACGGCAAAACGGAGCGACGAATTGACGTGATTTTTTAAGTGGAGATAGTTGAAGGTACGGAGAGTGACATAGGCTACCTTTTGTCTCTTTTTACCCCCCCACTTCACTAAAATGGGGGGTGGAACGCGCTAACCTCAGGAACAACTGGTTCGAATTGAAAAATTATTTTTGAGTTGGGTAGCCTAGCCTATTCATTGAGGAAGGCTATAGGTTATATAACATCACACTGCGATCAAAAAGAGCGGAGCAGCAACCAAAAAATGGACGAAAACTGGCAGGCTGCGATGCGACGGGAAGGGTCAGGGAGCAAATATTTGACGCGGACGAAGTCGCGGGCAGAAGCTAGTAATAATATATATTACGACTAGTGATGCAATGAATACGAATACGAATATTCGTATTCGCCGAATAGTAGACATTTGCCGAATATTCGTATTCGCCAAAAAGTAGACATTTACCGAATATTCGTATTTGCCGAATAGTAGACATTTACCGAATATTCGTATTCGTCGAATACTAATACGAATATTTAAAAATTAAAATGTTTGTACGCAAATCTAATTACTGGCAGACTTGGAAAACGCGCGTCGTCGGCACGTAAAAATACGACGTGTGCAAGGGCCTTTACCGCAACGTCGACGTGACGGGGGTCTCACCGGCCATATTTGTTTTTAATGTATGTTCGGCCATCATCATCATCATCATTACAGCCGTAAGACGTCCACTGCTGGACTTAGGCCTCCCCCAATTTGGGGGGCTTTGCCATAATCTACACGATTGGCAAGGGAGTTGGCGATCGCAGTATGGTGGTAAAATGCATAGAGAACGCTGCTGCCCATTCTCTAGTAAGTCCCTTAGTCGCCTTTTACGACACCCACGGGAAGAAATGGGGTGGTGTTATTCTTTACGTCCGGCACCACACGGTACACGGTGTTCGGCCATAACTCCGTCATATATAAACGGATTTGCAAAGTTCTTTTTTTGTTCGAAAGGGTTTTTATTTCAAAATGGTCTCATATAAATTTCATATAGATCTGATGATGAGTTCCGGAGACAGACACCGGAACTCTTTAAAAAATGACAGCAAATCAACCGCGATTTCTGCTATCGTATAAATATGCACTGTTTGTTTGGCATTAGTGCGGGGTAGATACCATAACTAAAAATTAAAACTTTTTACAAAAATAAAAAAAACAACCAACTTCCTTAAAAAGAATACAAAGTGAAAAATAACTTTAATTTCGGCAGTCGGTGTCTTAGGATTTAAGGTATTTACGGTTTTTGCCACCAACTTCCGAAATTAAAGTTATTTTTCACTTTGTAGTCTTTTTATGGAAGTCAGTTGTTTTTTTTTTTTTTGTAAATAATTTTTTAAATAAAAATTTGCCTATTGTAAATTTTAATTTTTAGAAGAATAGAAATTCATCAAATAAATTAGTCTTTTATTACCATGGCGAGATATTCGTATTCGTATTCGCCGAATAGTACGTTTGATATTCGTATTCGTATTCGTAAAAGTAGTATTCGTTGCATCACTAATTACGACTTTCTCTCCTTGACGGAACAGTTTGTAGTGATGCCTCGGTATTAGTTCGAGCTTTTTGGATCGACATTGCAAATGGACAATAGTTTGTCCATTTGCAATATCGATCCTAAAAGCTCCAGGAATCTCTCATCATAACAAGAGTATGAACACAAGGATACGCCATAATATTAACAACGCACGGGACAGATAATCCTGCTTCCAAACATATTGATTGTGGCTTCATCCGCTTAGGATCAACCGCAAGTCTAATTAGGATCTATAAGGTCTATAGGTAAAGCTTATGTTTAATAAAAAACCGGCCAAGTGCGAGTCGGACTCGCGCACCGAGGGTTCCGTACAAACCTGTAGGTATTCTCGGTTTAAAAATATATATTTTTTTTAATTTTTATATTTTAGTTGATTGAATGTAAGGTAAATTGCGGTTTACGATTTATGACGTTTAAAAAAAAAATTACTCACTCGATCTCGTTCAAACCAATTTTCGGTGGTAGTTTACATGGTAATGTACATCATATATTTTTTTTAGTTTTATCATTCTCTTATTTTAGAAGTTACGGGGGGGGGGGGGGGGACACATTTTACCACTTTGGAAGTGTCTCTCGCGCAAACTATTCAGTTTAGAAAAAAAATGATATTAGAAACCTCATTACCATTTTTGAAGACCTATTCATAGATACCCCACACGTATGGGTTTGATGAAAAAAAAACATTTTTGAGTTTCAGTTCTATGTATGGGGAACCCCAAAATTTATTGTTTTTTTTTCTACTTTAGTGTGAAAATCTTAATGCGGTTCACAGAATACATCTACTTACCAAGTTTCAACAGCATAGCTCTTATAGTTTCGGAATAAAATGGCTGTGACATACGGACGGACGGACGGACAGACAGACAGACAGACAGACAGACATGACGAATCTATAAGGGTTCCGTTTTTTGCCATTTGGCAACGGAACCCTAAAAACGATTACAGCACGCGTAGCATGACCACCATAGAAAGAAGTTTGTCTGTTCTTGATGGAATAGAGATAGAATTGTCATGCTACGCCAGCATAAAAACGGTACAAATCCTTCTACAATCTTTAATCTGTCTTATCTCTAATTTTGTCTATTCTTCCCTCGACAAAACCCATTTCTACGGGTCATGCTACGCGTGCTGGTCGATAAAGAGGTTTATTGTTAGCTGGATACCACTTGGTTTTTGATAGTATCGTTGGCTATGATTTTCACGCTAGAAAAAGTACTAAGATGACTATTTAATAATGATTATATTAAGGAAATTCTCAGACTGCTAACTTTAAGCTCGTTTTAAGAAAGTGGCTCCGGTGAAACTGCGTATTTGAAACAAAACATTTATGTGTCGTAGATTATAAAAGCGAGCGATAATGTCTCAATTGTGTACTGCCCCCCTAGCCAAGTTACAACCGTTTCATGTCGAATTCCGTTCTCCAATCGGTAACGCCTCGGTGTCAGCAATTGTAGAAAACGATAAGTTGGTAGCCATGTTGACGCGCCCGAGTCGGCCGCTCGTTCTACAATGTCTTTAGAAAAACGACACATTATAACAAAGGATTTAGCGTTGAACATTGTAGAAACGTTAAAAAAACATTCTATCATTTTGAACGATACAAACTTGGCTACGAATTTTCTATTCGTCTGTTCTAACCACGTGACTTAACGTTGAGCGACTAGCGTTAACGATTGCAGATTATCAACTTGGCTAGGGGTGCTGTAGTACTAAGGAGAGGGTAAACACCGTGGCGCGTTCGTTGTGATCCGTTATTCTTGGTTGTTATTCGTGTATCTTTGACACTCTTACTAAGGGATTATTATAGTTATCATGTTACCTAGTAACTGGGTTGTGGAGGTCATATAGGCAGTCGCTCCATGAAAAATACTAGTATTCAGCTGCATCCAGGTAGGCAGAAAGCCGATCCCAACATAGTTGGGTAAAAAGCTAGGTATATAACGATGAGGTAGAACACGACACACAATGTCAAAGACTTTAGATCTCAGCACATACACAAAATGCATTCAAAGTTTTTGCAAGTTAGTTGCCTTTTTTTTTTGGAGGGGAAATCAGCAAATGACCTCTCCCGCTCTGGGTGGAGCGGAAAGGCGTGTCAGACTTTTACTAACTAAAACCCACCCGTGTTCCTTCAGCTGCTTGTACCAGGGCCACGGTAACTCTTTCGAACAAATCCGCGACTCTCGCCTGTTGTTGTCTGTTTACTCATTTCTTTTAAATTTTCAGCCCACATTGTTACCACCCTATATTTCGACTAGCAAACCCGTTGAGCACTGAACAGCCACTGAATAGCTAAACAACTAACAGGATGGCTGCATGGTCGCTCACTGAACTGGAACCCTCTCGTTCATTGCACCCTTTAACGTGAACTACTTTGTGGAATAACAGAACTAGCCTGGGTACAAGTTGAGAGTTTACATTGGCTGGGGTTTTCATGTGGGCAACATTTTCTGGATATATTAGCAAGTAGCTTTTGCCTGGATTTCGTTGAGATGGAGGTCGGAGTAAAAAAACGAACTCTATATTGTAGCCCAGGTCATGGTCTACTTGTATACCAAATTTTATCGAAATTTGTTAAGTTAAGGAGCGAAACGATAACAGATAGACAGACAGTTTCTTTCGCGTTTATTATTTTAAGTATGAATGGTAGTAGCATTCATTTGTTTCTTAGCTTATCTGACCTTCGAAAAGTTTACTGAATTAATCGAGGTGGTAAGCATATAATTCTTCTCTTATAGAATAAGTAATATCTGAAACCAAAACAACACACTGTATTCTGTTTGCCTTTGATATATTGCTACAAGATCATTTTGCATACCTACGGATAAACCCCAACAAAGCAATGTTATTCAAATAGATGAAAAACATATTCCTTTCTCAACACGAAAAATTCTCGTATTGTTACATGCCGCAGTGAGTAAAAGGATAAAATCATAAATATGGCTCCGCGCCACAATAGCCGCCGCTTGAGGAAGTGAGCATTGGCATGGAAACGGAAGAGACACGCTTTACCGTTTGGAAGCCCTCCAACAATACCCAAATACGGGTCAACCGTGAGATTTAGACACCACTGTGAAACAGACTTCGGCACTATTAAGCTCAACCTTCTGACAAAACGCTTACCATGTGGCCACAATTTACAAGATCAAGCGAAAACAAATGAATCAAATTATTTAGAGCGTGCCACGCGTCATCAAGACGCGACCTGCGGTGCGACGGACGGTAACAGATGACGCAAGTCGCGTCGCCCGAGGTTGTGAACAGGGCCTATACAATTTAGACACTCCTGACAAAACGCTTACCCCGTAGCTACGAGGTACACACTCAAGAGATACGCGTCTTGCTAAATCGACTGTGTAGAAACAAATGAAATAAGTTGTTTAGAGCATGCCATGAGTCTTCGCGACGCAACCTGCGGAACGAGGGACGGAAACACGTGACGCAAGTCACGTCGGCCGATGCTGTGAACAGGGCCTATCATCATCATCATCATTTCAGCCGTAAGACGTCCACTGCTGGACTTAGGCCTCCCCCAATTTGGGGGGCTTTGCCATAATCGCCACGCTTGGCAGGCGGGTTGGCGATCGCAGTATGGTGGTAAAATGCATAGAGAACGCTGCTGCCCATTCTCTAGTAAGAACAGGGCCTATACAATTAAGATACTCCTGAAAAACGCTTGCTCCATAACTACTAGCTACACGCTCAAGCGATATGCGAATGACAGAAGTTGTTTAGAGCATGCCAGCCGTGCCACACGTCATCACGAACTGACCTGCGGAGCGACGGACGGAAACCAGTGAAGCAAGTCACGTCGGCCGAGACTGTGTATGGGGCCTAAGACACTCCTGTGACTTGGGCATTGTTAAGCTAAACTCGCAGACCAAACGGTAGCCACGTAGCCACGACCCCCATCCTCAAGCGACATGCGTCTTGCTACAGCGACTGCGTAGAAACAAATAAAAGAAATTGTTTAGAGCATGGCAACGAGTAAGATGAAGCACGTGCGAGTCGTGTCGCTTGACGCAAGTCGCAGCGCCCGAGGCTGTGAACGGCGCCTAAGCTTTAGACATTGCTATGGAACGGACTTTAGCATTGTCAAGCTAAACTTGACGAAGAAACTCTAAGGTAGAGAAGCACAGTCTATATTTCAGTGATGAGCTAAGCAAATGTGTACAGCCAATTACAAAAGTAATTGGCTATAATTGAAACGAATGCCGCCATTTTGTTATTTCCATAAAAAATCACACAGGCTTAGCAATAACACCCCCTGTCAATGGCATGCAACCGCGAAAAGATCTTTGAAGCACACTCCGTCTTATTACAAAACGCGATGTAACTTTAATTCTAGCCGAAAGCTCTAATCCAGATTTTGCATTTTAAACTTTATTTCGATTTGAGTTAAGTTTTTAATACAAAAGAAGATAACTGAACACCGGACTTACTTCTGAGTTTAGTAGCAATAATTGCAACTCTATACATATTGGGTTCTTAATTCAAATACTGGCTTGGTGTTTTAAACTAAATCTAAATAAAAACCTTGTTTTTAAAAATGAAGGGATGGACACTTTTAAGGCCGATGCAACATGACGAACCGGAAAAGCAGTCGTGATTTGAACAACCGCAAACCTCCATTCAATTGACGCAGATTTCAGAGACAAAACGAATAACTACAGCATTATAAATTATGACTGTTGTCTTTGATGTAACTACAATTAATATTGACTAAAAACAGCAGCATAAATCAAAACAGTTGTATCCATCGAACTTTATTATTTCTCACGCACACCCAGCGTCGTTGTCCGCTTCAATCACTCGAACACCAAGAAGAGCTAGCAACAGAACCCGGGAGGCAAACTAGTTATTACAATAAATCTCCAAGCCACAATCTGTGCAAGTATTCCTGCAGCTATAATCTGGTATGCTGTTATTAAGGATAGTTGCACACGAACAGTCGCGTGAGACCCGCCAATCACTCGTCGCCGGAGAGCCTGTCTGACAGTTTCTAGTCTGTAAGACGGCCTTTTTTTTCTGGCTTAGACACGATTTGTGGCTTTGAAGAATAGGTGGTTCGTCGTAGTTTGGTTATTGGTGTTTTAGTCATTGTTTTGGGTTGAAATATGGCTTCTACGTAAGTGAAAAAAGCTTAACTTGTCAGAAAATAAGATCTGCTCAACTCTTTCCCTTGTTGAGGTCAGCTTCCAGTCTATCCGGATAAAGCTGAATACCAGTATAGTTAGATGATAAGATGAACGTGTCACAATGTGTCACGATTCAGGATAAAAATTCAAAAAATGCAGAATTAAACTAGTATATTTTTTATCTTATACATAGGCTATAGAATTGAGTCACCAATCCGGTTCATAATATCTACGTGAGTAGCCAAAAAACATTACTTACTTACCTACCTTATCGACAGAAGAAAAACACCTAAAAATTAATTTTACATTCACAAAAAATGTGCCAGAGATAAATAAATTGGTTTCGCAATGGCGTCTAATATTTCAGGCATGCCAACTCGAATTCTAAAGCGGAACAATCTCACTGAACATCTGTTAAGAATGTCCTTTAAATTGGATGAATTCAAATGGGTATTAATTTGTAATTACGTACTTTTTTGGCTGAATATATAGGTATATTATGTTCTCATTTCATTTACATGAAAGACTTACCTTTTAAAAATAACTAGGTATACCCAATTTGAATTTTTAGAGAATTTAATTTTAAAACAAACATAGTCACAACATCATTGCCCCTGCCCTTATACCAATTTATTTGGGGTCGGCGGAACATTTCTTTTTCTTCCACACTTCTTTACAATTCGACGTTGGAAATCCTACTTCCTACTAATATCATAAATGCGAAAGTATGTATGTATGGATGTATGTATGTGTGGATGTTTGTTACTCTTTCACGCAAAAACTACTGAACGGATTTGGATGAAATTTGGAATACAGTTAGTTTATAACCTGGATTAACACATAGGCTACTTTTTATCCCGGTAGTACGTTCCCGCGGGATATTTTCCGCCCTCCACGCGGGCGAAGCCGCTGGCAAAAGCTAGTAGATAATTTATAATCAGACCAATATCGAGAAGGAATCTTCACTTCCTGCTTTAAAAACTGCTAACACACTGAACACTGAACCAGCTTAGTGATAAATGCTCGCTCCTTGCCGTAAAACCGTGGGCAAAAAGAAAAATGGAATGGAACATAAATACTAAGGACGAGGCTTACTAGTAAAGTAACAGGTACACGGGCCGATCGACCAGGTTAAGCTACGCTTGTCACGGTCGGTCCATGGATGGGTGACCATCGATCTCTGATAGACAGAAGCCCTAAAGTCTGACGATCATTCTTATCTTGGGGTATCTATATTAGTCTGTAGCTGGTTTGTGGAGGTCAGATAGGTAATCGCCCCATGTAAAACCTGCATTCGATTTGACTGAAAGCCGACCTCAACATAGTTGGGAAAAGGTTAGCCAGGCAGATTATGAGTAGGGAATCATAAACCATGTGAACATCTTCTTGTTAAAAGACCCATGTCATCATCATCGTCGTTTCAGCCCTGAGACGTCCACTGCTGGACATAGGCCTCCTCCAAATTGGGAGGCTTTGCCATAATCGCCACGCTTGGCAGGCGGGTTGGTGACCGCAGTAGGGTGGTTAAAGGCATAGAGAACGCTACTGCACATTCTCTAGTAAGTCCCTTAGTAGCCTTTTACGAGATCTTACGTCCGGCATCACACGGCTCAAGTAAGACCCATATCATTTCCGTTGTTTTAACAGTAATAAACCACACAAATTCAGCTTCCAATCCCAGCTCTCCTCATTTCCACCACAATTAATATTTATTGTTCAAAGTCCCCATAAAACACTTTAGACAAAGTTGGACAACACTGGCCCGCAGCGCTCCAAACTGTTTAAAATTTAAACAGTTTTGATGCAACTCCCAACATGCAGGACAAGTTGGATTATTGTTTAATTTATTAAAGGATTAGTTGAGGATTTATTCAAAGTTGATGTGACGGGGATTTGAGAGTTCATGGGACAGCTTTGTTTTATGTTTTGAACAAGGTCGTCCCTCTGCAGCCTAATTTACACAACACACTATCAATCAGAATCTCAATCATTTTGAAAATATTACTAATCCAATGATAAAAAACCGGCCAAGTGAGAGTCGGACTCCGCACCGAGGGTTCCGTACAAACCTGTACGTATTTTCGGTTTAAAAATATTTTTTTTTTAATTTTTATATTTAAGTTGATTGAATGTAAGGTAAATTGCGGTTTACGATTTATGACGTTTTAAAAAAAAACTACTCACTCGATCTCGTTCAAACCAATTTTCGGTGGTAGTTTACATGGTAATGTACATCATATATTTTTTTTAGTTTTGTCATTCTCTTATTTTAGAAGTTACGGGGGGGGGGGGGGGGGACACACATTTTACCACTTTGGAAGTGTCTCTCGCGCAAACTATTCAGTTTAGAAAAAAATGATAATAGAAACCTCATTACCATTTTTGAAGACCTATTCATAGATACCCCACACGTATGGGTTTGATGAAAAAAAACATTTTTGAGTTTCAGTTCTATGTATGGGGAACCCCAAAATTTATTGTTTTTTTTCTATTTTAGTGTGAAAATCTTAATGCGGTTCACAGAATACATCTACTTACCAAGTTTCAACAGCATAGCTCTTATAGTTTCGGAATAAAATGGCTGTGACATACGGACGGACGGACAGACAGACAGACAGACAGACAGACAGACATGACGAATCTATAAGGGTTCCGTTTTTTGCCATTTGGCAACGGAACCCTAAAAAGGGTTCGAAAAATTTGTCTGCTCAAGAACAAAAATACCGCAATGAACGTTGTTGAACTGTTAAAATGATAGCCATACTTCTATTAGTGTTTTGCATTATCATGCATCACAAGTTTAGTTGAATTTTGTTCCGGGCATCAGTTATCCATGGCTTTTCTCCCTATTATCCCTTTTTAAGGTAGAGGCAGTATACATGCCACCAATAAAATTAATTGTTTTATTCAACTGTATTGTTGAAAACGATTTTATTTTTTAATGATGATAACATAATAATATACATTTCCGCAAATATCCCATCGAATTCCCAATTTGAAAAAATACTTAAAAATTTCATTATTAACATACTAAGAATTTACTAACAATTTTTATTTAAGAATTACTATACCATGTCTAGTTTTCTCTGCCTTATAAAGGGTTATGAACTGGGCAAACCGCAGCTACTTTGGAGGCAGGAGGAACAGGGTGTAAAGTACACTTAACCTCCGTAACGAGTGTCGTGACTGGTGGGCGACGATTGATCAATAGGAGGTTGTATATATGCTAGCTATGATAATATACTATGCTATGCTGCTACGATACCCCTTTTTAGGGTTCCGTTGCCAAATGGCAAAAAACGGAACCCTTATAGATTCGTCATGTCTGTCTGTCCGTCTGTCTGTCTGTCTGTCTGTCTGTCTGTCCGTCCGTCCGTATGTCACAGCCACTTTTCTCCGAAACTATAAGAGCTACGCTGTTGAAACTTGGTAAGTAGATGTATTCTGTGAACCGCATCAAGATTTTTACACTAAAATAGAAAAAAAAACAATAAATTTTGGTGTTCCCCATACATAGAACTGAAACTCAAATTTTTTTTTTTTCATCAAACCCTTACGTGTGGGGTATCTATGAATAGGTCTTCAAAAATGGTATTGAGGTTTCTAATATCATTTTTTTCTAAACTGAATAGTTTGCGCGAGAGACGCTTCCAAAGTGGTAAAATGTGTGTCCCCCCCCCCCCGTAACTTCTAAAATAAGAGAATGATAAAACTTAAAAAAATATATGATGTAAATTACCTTATAAACTACCACCGAAAATTGGTTTGAATGAGATCGAGCAAGTAGTTTTTTTTTTAAAACGTCATAAATCGTAAACCGCAATTTACCGTTCATTCAATCAGCTGAAATATAAAAATAAAAAAAAACATTTATTTTCATAACCATAAACCTTATGCATAAACCGAGAATACCTACAGGTTTGTACGGAACCCTCGGTGCGCGAGTCCGACTCGCACTTGCCCGGTTTTTTTTTGGATGGGAAAACATCAAATTACGTCTCCCGCTCTTGGGTGAAGCGGGAGGGCGTGTCAGACTTTTACTGACTAAAACCCACCCCCGTGTTCCTTCAGTTATCCATATCCATATCATAGGGTCACGGTGTCTCTTTCGAACAATCTCGCGACCCCGGCAGGCATTGGTCCTAGCAGACGTTTCAGTTCTGCTGACATCTCTTTGAGGCGCGCGTGGACCACTACGCGCCGCCGTCCCGAGCCTGGTCCTTACCGGGCGGCGAGCTTGCTACGATACCTTCAAGTTGAATGCTACAATAGTCTTAAAAGAACCAACTTCATAAAACTTCCGACGTTGAGACTTTAAATATTGTTAGCGCACTTGTAAAGCACTCCCATTTGCCGTTACCACAAGACTGCTCGTTTGGCCACCTCAGACTGCACTGGGGCACTGGGCGCTCTGCCAGCCGTATCGCAAATAATACTACTTACATTATGGAATTGAGAGATACTTTACTGATTAAAGTTGTTTAAGAACATTGGTACTGGTAATGCTCATTTGTTTTACACAAGACGATATTTTTTAAACGTGGTGGTATGTATTCTTTACCGTGTTAATGTAGGGTAAGAATTTTAATTTTAATCAGAGAAAACAAATAGCATTACAGACAATAATCATCATTCATCATCATCAATCTTCTGCCCTTATCACAATTTATTTGTGGTCGGCGCAACATGTCTTTTTCTTCCACACTTCTCTATTAGTCGTCATAATTCACACAGTCCATCCATCCTTTCTTTGCTCTCCCTCTACTTTTATAGCCACCGACAACATTACAGACAACAGTAGCATTGTATATATGGTAGTTGCGCCAACCCGCACTAGGCCCTCGTCGTGGATTATGGCCAACTCCCTCTCACATAGAAAAGGGCCTGTGGGCCACCAGTGGGAACATTATATGCTGATTACGATGAAACACGTTTCTTGAATGGGGAACCCTTTATTATGAATATAATTTTCATAGCTTTTTTATAGCGGCAGCAATAGGACACACTCTGTGAAAATTTTAAGTGTCTACTTGTTCGGAATCAAAAGATATAGCCCTGTAACAGACAGACGAGCGGACGGGCAACGGAGTTTTAGCAATAGGGTTCCATTGGCACCCTTTGGGAATGAAACTTTAGGGGGCTACAACTTTGGTAATTCTTATGTTGCGTCCTCTTTAACCTAGGCATTTAGTTGGTTTGAATAATCTGAGTATTATGTATCAACAGGTAAAAATGAGTCAGTGAAACCTTTTACACGCGTGTTAATACATTCACAAGTCCATTCGCTTGTACGTTGACAACTCCATTCAAATTAGTTTCCATTTCATAAAACCGAAAGCCATCCAATATCGGTGTACCGAACCTGACAAACTGGCAAACGGCTGATCTCCAATCAAAGACATTTCCTACTCTGTAATGGAAATACCGCAACGCTGGAAAGCCTTTGAAAGGGATACTAATGCCTATTTTCACCATCGCTAAACAGAAATGTCCTGTAGTTTTTTGAGCGCTGGTTACGAGAGCTGAGCGTTCAAAATCCAACGGCGCACTGCAGGTGTCGCCTAGTTTGCCTGGGTATAACTGCTTGATCACTGCTACGTGTAAGCTTTTGGCAATCTCGAACAATCTGCCGTGTGACTTGACGGTCGGTTAAACGGATTAAGTTCCATTCCAAGATTTAGACTGAGGTCATGACCTGTGTGCGATAATAATCGATAATGAATTAGTAGTAAGAGATGCTATAAGCTAAGATTTGGGTCAAATTGATTAGGCATTTAGTATTATTGTTCCGTGTGGTTGCCGGACGTAAAGAATAGCACCATGCCATTTCTTTATGTGAGTGTCGTAAGAGGCTAGAGAATGGGCGGCAGCGATCTCGACGCATTTTACCACCATACTGCGATCGCCAACCCGCCTGCCATGCGTGGCGATTATGGCAAACCACCCCAAATTGAATAAACCACCCCAAATTGAATTTCCCAGACTACCCTGGCATTTCCACCTTTACTCAATGATAAATGGTAAAATAAAATAATGTTTTGAAAACTTTTTCAGTAAAATAGTCATTCAATTGGATTAAATGAACTTAGAGAATTTTAATGATGATTTATATCTATATGTTATGGACCAAGTGAGAAATTGGGCATTATACATAATGCCCAGTCATTATGAAAAATGCCCAATATGAGAGTGCAATTTGATAAGAATTATTCAAATAATCAAATTGACCGGGCATTATACATATTGTCCATCGCCTTTTGGGCAGAGTAATACAAATATATTTAATAGCATAGAATTAAAGCGGCAGTTCAATATTTGAGTTATGGTAGGTAAAAAAATAAAAACGCATGTTTGCAAACTAGTTTAGCAGTAAAAACTGAGCAGTAAACTAAATAAAAATGAGTCATAAAATAATTTGAACGGGCAGTTCAATAAATACTAAGCCGTGGAATAGTTGAACTGGGCGGTTAGTAGAGTTGCAAAGGACTCGAGTCTTCAAGTCCTAATTTTAAAGACTCGACTCAATTGTGCAAGACTCAGTGTGCTCAAAAGGCTCGGAGTCTACAGATAAGCACTCGAGTCTAATAAAGGACTCAAGTCTTAAAAAGGACTCGAGTCTTAAAAAAGGGCTCGCGTCTTAGAAAGGACTCGAGTCTTAAAATGAACCCGAGTCTTAAAGAAAAACTCGGAGAATGAAGATGAAACTTGTACCTCATCATTCGAAAAGAGTCGAAAGAAGGCAATACATTCAAATAAGCTGTTACGATGTAACTTTGCGTACAAAAAAAATCTGACGAGTTATTTGAGTTTTTTCGAATGATGAGCTACAAGACTCGAGTTCATTTTAAGACTCGAGTCGTTATTAAGACTCGAGTCCTTTTTAAAACTCGAGTTCCTTTTTTAGACTCGAGAATGACTCGGACTCGGTTTGACTATAGACTCCGAGCCTTTTGACCACACTCGAGTCTTGCATAATTGAGTCGAGTCTTTAAAATTACGACTCGAGGACTCGAGTCCTTTGCAACACTAGCGGTTAGGCACGTACAGTTAACAAATCGTAATTGGTGATGAGGCATGCAAGCAAGCATGCAACTTGCAGCAGGCATGGTCTCTGTGACGGCTCCGGCGCTACGGGGCGCCGGCGGTCCCACGCGAGCTCATCGTCGCAGATGTGTTTTACGCTCACCACCGCAGCTTCGGCGCGCTGACCGGCTTCGCCGCCCAGCCTCAGCCGCGGTAGCAAGCGTCAAAACCACCTGCTCCTTAGCTCGCGGGCCGCCTCGCCCCTCCGCGCCTACGCGGTTTTAAATTACACTCTGGGGGTAGGACAGACAAGACTACGTGCAGTCGGTTTTGCAGCGATTCGTTTCTGTCACTAAATGCAGCACAACATATTGAATTTAAAAGACAATACTTTAACTTTAATTTGGTTTAAAATTGAATTTTAAAAAGTAAGCCGTTTGCGCCTCGCGCGCTTTAAAAAGAAGTCATAGTCAAAAGTCATAATGGCGGTCTCTGATTGGTCAAAGCGTGCCACGCCATGCGTGCCTCCCTCCCCGCCCTCACACCGCGTCATATTTAGCTTTATTATCAAATTGCCCAATTATCATGTAGCAATATAATAATGACCGTGCAATGTGATAAATAATGTAGTTAAGATAGTATTAGTCACTTAGCCCGATAGAGCTAGACATTATTTATAATGCTCGGACATTATGTATAATGAAAAATAAACGCATTAATCACTTGGTCCATAACATATATATTAATATGTGAAGCAAAAACTTTGGATCCCTTTTTACGAAAATTGGGCGGACGGAGGAGTATGAAATTTCGCACACTTATAGTTTATACAGAGAAGAAGTGACGAATGCTCATATTTTTTTTAATTATGCGTTATAATACATTATTCTCAATAAATAACACGTTACACACACTACTATTCATTACCGTGTATCTAATACACACATGCATAGATATTCTTTTGTTTATGGTCCAAATCTGTCTTTAATATTTTGTGCAGTGTTAACAACACCCAGAAATGTTTACCCCTAAAGCTTAAGTTAAAAACCCCCAAAATTACCACAATTACTAAAAATTCCCCTAAAAAATTATAATGAAAATAACCAACGAATGTTCAGTAATCATAGACCGGCACACAGTAGTAATATTTGTCCATATTTATTATGCGACATTTGTTAATCATTCACTCTACATTCTTAGTATCGAGGAACCGTACTATAAGTCGCTAATACTTTTATTGTAATCAAAAACACAATGAGAAATTTAAGATGGCAAAAAATCCCTAAGAATACCCCTAAAAATGGAACGCCCCTAAAAATCCCAATCCTCTTATTTACTCCCTAAAATTTGGGGAAAATCCTAAGTTGGTAAGCCTGATTTTGTGTTTATAGTCTTACTGAATCTCAAGTATAACCATAGGTAATAAATGAATTTTATAGATATATAACCTATTTCATTTTTAAAATCTATGATCATATCGCGGTAGGAATTTAGTTTAGATATAAGATATATTTTTTGTGGTTTTATGGGGAGTGTCAAGTATGGCATTAGTAAGTTTCCCATACAAAACTTAGTGTCGTGTGCAAACTGTAGAGGTTGTATACCTCACGATTGTACAGGGTGGTCATAGATTGTACAGGCTGGTTATAATTATGACATTTTGAACTGTCATAATTAATTAAAAATAATGGGGAAAATTCTATAAAAACAGAGCTTTCTGTGATAATTCATTTCATATCCAGCAGTTAAGGAGTATTAAGAAAATAAAGAAGAGAGTCCTGAAGAAGTATTCTTTACTCATTACACCTACGTCCTGGTCCTGGCCATCACCATCCCGCCAGCGAACCCTCTCCACAGTAGTACAGCGTCAACAATTTGTCTATAGTGTTACTGAATGTCAAATATAACCGTATTATTTTTTTACTAGCTTTTGCCAGCGGCTTCGCCCGCGTGGAAGTCGGAATATATCCCGCGTGAACATACTACCGGGATAAAAAGTAGCCTATGTGTTAATCGACGTTAATTTTTTTTAGCTCGAAAGCGCATTTTCATTCGACTTGCTTCAAATTTATCGTCACTGCTCAGCTCCTATGTGTCTTAGCGTTATGTTATATAGCCTATAACCTGCCCAGGAGTATGGACTGTAATCGTACCAAGTTTGGTTAAAATCCCTTCAGTAATTTTTGACCCATGCGTGCACATACAGACACACAGAATTTACTGATTGCATTTTTGGCATCAGTATCGATCACCATTCATCCTCCAATATTAATTTTGAATATATTTTCAATGTACAGGACTGACCTCACTACAGTTTTATTATAAGTATAGATTTTTTTATTTCTTTAATAATGTATTTTATTCAAATGAAGTACGGTCGAATTTCGACCAATGGGCGATCACTAGTTAATATAATTCTGTAAATATACGTAATACGGTCACGAATCATCAAAAAGCCAGACACTGACACTGCAAAAAAAAAAACATTAGAAAGTCAGAAGTTCGTGGACCTGCATAGAGCTTCCACCTTAACAGATTATTACATCTACTACAAGACTGCAACATTAAAACTACCTCGGAATACTGAGTTGCAATCTTTACATAACCTCGTAATCCGATTTCTCACCCAGTAATATGTTACGAAACTAGCACCAGACATACAAAACTGTCTCCCAACTTCAAACAAAAATATTATAAGTAAGCTTAAACTTCGAAACATGCAGAATTTCTTCGCGTTTGCAAACTACCGATTTCAGGGACAACTTTGTTCATCAAACATTCCCCAAGTTTGCCGGGAAAGAATTTATAAAAGATTTCCCGCCAACTTCTCGGAGACGCGGGTATTTTGCCAAGTGTCACCTTGCTATGTACATGCAAGGGTTTTTGTACTTTTTAAGGGGCTCATCGGGGCACGTCGAGGTCACCAGTATAAGTATGAGGAACTGGGTGTAAAGTTCACTAATCCTCTATTGAAAAATCAAGGTCTTCAGACCAGATGGGTGTTGTGTCTGGTGGGCAACTACCTGACGATTGACATCGGGACGAGCGTTGTATACGTTCTAGTTGATCGGTAAACTCTTGTTGCGCGATGCAGGATTTTGCGAGACGAACTAGTGTACTGTTCTCCTGGCTGTTATTTTATGAATAACTTTAATCACATTCGAACACAAGAAGACAGAGTACTATGGTAGGCCCGTGGCTGTAAACAAGAAAGCGTGAAGTAAACGTCATAATTTGAATTACCGGAGTGTTAATTCTAGTATGGCCCACAACGAATAAGGGTCCATTAATTACAGTACCTACAGGAAACAGGTAGTTAAAACTAATCGGTTGGGGACTCTGTTTCTTAAAAATAACATAATCAATCAATAAAGCTAACAGCATAATGAGTCATACATAAAATATTAAATCAAGAGAACATTGCCATCATAAAAACACCATAATTTGTAGCCAATATTGTCATCTCCATCACGAAGGAATTCGATTAGGAGCTCAACTGCTTTCCCAAATTAACTTCACGAAGTACCTTCTAAATGGAAAAAAAGAATCGAGACATTGGAACTTAAAAGACATTCCTAAGTTTTTAAGTCGCTGGCGAAATGAGTTGGAAAGTAACGAGTAGATAGCGAGGCGTCTTTAAAGCGATTAAGACTTAATCTAAATGTAGAAGGAAATTACATTAAGAGCATGAACAGCTTATTTTCAGGGCTGCCTTGGTGTTGTACCTATGGTTTTAAACGATAGTTGAGGGCAGTTACGAGTTGTGTATTTCGTGAGTTCAAACACAACGGGGCGCGTTACTTTATGTAGACATTTTCGTCACCACTGCTCACAAAACGGTGAACGAAAACAACATGAGGAAACCGGCATGTCTTAGAACCAAAAATTCGAAGACATGTAACCCTCGCCAACTCGCACTGTGCACACGTGGAACGGCCACCTTCCTCTCATTCCTGCCTCATTGAAGCCTGTTTCCCAGCAGTGGGAACATTATAGGCTGATTATTAACTAAGAACTGCTTCGTGAGCGCAGGTTCTGGGTTCGATTCGCAAGTCGGGCAGCATTATTGGGTCTCTCAATCTGGAATTTCTCAGTATCAGTCCGAAATCTAAATTTGAGTCCGGTTGGTGGCAACAGAATACTTACATTATTTAGTTTTATATCAAACTCTACGAAAAATTCCGCCCTAGAAGTGAATGCCGTAAAACCCGATTGTTCTCGTCAAATCAAGCGTCCAAGGAGCAGTAAATTCCAAACATATTACGCAAACTGCATCATGAATTTGATGCGAACGGGTAAAGATATGCTTCAATTCCTAACATAAAATATATTCTCTTTTTGCGTTGGTCATTGTTGCTGACCGCCCAAATTACGCCCTCGATGGTCTTACCAAAAAGGGCCTAATATAAAGATATAGTTGGTAAATGGTTTTCTTTATAACACTCATACATAGATAAACTCATGCTTTTTCGTATGGAATAGGCAGAAACTATAGAATGTCGCCTATTACGATCTTTTCATACTCTCAAATTTTTGGGTGGTATTCACAATTCTTGATATTTAAGTAGACCCGCAAAAAATCCATCGGTTTCTTACTAAACATTAACTATATCGGTCGACGCTAATTATTTATTTCTTTTGGTGACCGTATATTGATTTTCAGTATTATGCAAGACCATTCATCACTTCAATTGACACAAAAATTAACAATCACTCCCCATAACTCCCCCATAAATAGCACCCCAGCCATTACCGTAACATTAATTAAAAATATTTCAATATCGACACTAGAAACGCTCTCCAATCATACTCGACCCGTAACCAAACGCTTTCGCAATATAATATGACTCTGCACAATAAATATAAATCATGTGTGAAATCGTACACGTGATGCCCACCCCTGTTTACGTCAGTAAGGGTGTGCGCGCATTATTCGTGAGGCCAGATTTCACCAACATTTTTAACCGCGCTTGCTCTATTTGTGACGCTGCAATTCTGTGCACGGCATTATTTTTTACAAGGAATGTTTTTCTGTTCACCGCATACAAACGATAGTAGCTATAGGTATGGAAATACAAGCTAGACTCAGTGAAAAATATGCCGTGACGCTAGTGATGAAATCTGCGTGAATACTCTACTTACTACTAATATTATAAATGTGGAAGTATGTGACTCAATCAGGCAAAAATGGCTGGATAGATTAGATGATGATTGATTTTGCATACAGATAGATTTTAACCTGGAGTAAAACAAAGAATACTCTATCTTTATCTCGGTAGTACGTTCTCGTGAGATAATTTTCGATCTCAGCGCCAGCTAAGCTGCTGGCGAAAGCTAGTGTTATATAAATATTGGAAGAATTAATTAAAATCTTGAATAAAGATGAAGGTTAAAAAGGGTGTCATACCCTTTTGCCCTTTGATGTTTCAGGTTATAAAGATTGCCGTGAAATTTAAATAGGTTAACGAAACGCGAGTTGGTGTAGGAGGTAAAAAACTTTTACGGTTTTTTAAAATGACAGAACTACGATTTTCGCTTCCCAATTAATAACAAAAGCAAATGCATCAAATGTAACGATCAAAAAGTGCTGACTCTCAGCCTAGTTTGAATAAATGACTTTTGATTTGATGTGAACCTAAACGAGGCAAAAGAAGTGTGTAGAGATCGTAGCAGGTGGCGTTTCGTAGTTTCTGCCTACCACCATGGGAAAAAGGCGTGAGTTTATGTATGTGATCAATCAATTTACCACATGTTGAGTACCCCTGCTAAACCCTCGAAGGACTTGCATCGCATCATCCGAGTGAAATAATAGACTTAATTACATATATAACATAAAATTTGAAACATAATGGCACACAATGGTTTTAATTAATTAAAGTAAGTTCGCATGTTGTCGCCCCTTGTCGTGCGAAACTAAAATAAATATGACTAACATATGGTTCTTTGTATAAAATTATTATATTTCAATTGAAAAATGATAATGTCGCCCTGTAATTATTTCAGTGCTGGTCAAGGATTTACTCATCTAAACTAGGAATTTGAATATTTAAGGATTCCGCAGACAGGTACGAGGCGATGGCGTGACGAAACTCTAGTAAAACCATTTCTATGAAAACTACATGGAAATTGTTCTTTCAGAATCAAGTCGCGAATTAGCTTTGCATGTTTGCGGGAGCTTTTACGCTTGCTCAGCTGTGTGATAGCAACTTAGACCATTTTACGATAAATGGTTAAATCCAGGGTTCACGATTTTTTCTTTCACGTGTACCCTAATTCTATCACAATCTGAATCAGTTTGAAGGAATGATAATCCATAGCTTAATTTTTTTATTAGCAGTTATTGTCCCACTGCTCTGAAACTGGTGAAACAAAACATACTGAGAACACCGACATGTCCTAGAACCAAAAATTCGAAGACATGTGACATCTACCAACCCGCACTGAGCCCGCGTGGTAGATTACGACCCACTCCCTCTCACCGAGAGGAGTCCTGTATTCCAGTTGTGGGAATAATATAAGCTGATTATGTGCCCCACTGCTGGGCGAAAGCCTTCCTACTCTCTTTCCACGTCTCTCTGTCCAGAGCTGCCAAGGACCAATATTTACAGCTTCATATGTTCGACAAAAATTATCTGCACAACAACGTAAATAGCGCAATGAATGTTGTTGAACTGTCAAAATGAAAGCCCTTCCTAACGTTAGTGTGTTACGCAATTACTCCTTTGAAGTCAAGTTTAAACAACATATAGAAAAGCCACTACAAAAAAGTGCCTCCTCTAAATGATTAAATTATATTGAGAGCACTCTATATCAATAAACATAGAACTACCCACATTATTACATCACCATTTCGTAAGTAATTAACATGACGCAATTACTTAAAACACTTGTATATCACATAAACCTCCGGTACATTTAGATTACATTTCAACTAGTTGTGTTATTTTCAAGTTATTAAACTCAAAGGATTTACGTTACATTTGATATGTGGCTTCTCAGTAAGTATGAAATACATTAACGGTAGCAATTTCAAATGTTTTAAGTGTAACATACCTCAATAATAACCACAGTTTACTTTCAAAGTTTACTTAGTATCTCTCAATTCGTTTTTATTGAAATTTATTTCTTAAACTTAATTATCACGGTACAACAATCCCACAACCGCTCACTGCCAACTCTCATAGCAAAGTGTCCGATCTATACCAAGTCACCGGAACTGTCAACACCAGTGTTGCCAGTGCAATCAATTAAGTCTTCCGATTTTATTTAAATTCGCATTTCGGCCGTCGGTATAGGCAATAAAAACATTTTAAACCGTAGATCGATTTGATTAGTAGATTTTCAACCGTTTAGTTTCTGTTTATTCAGTATATTAATAATTTATATATTAATACGTGAAGCGAAAACTTTGGATCCCTTTTTACGCAAATTGAGCGGACGGAGGAGTATGAAATTTCGCACACTTATAGTTTATACAGAGAAGAAGTGACGAATGCTAATATTTTTTTAAATTATGCGTTAAAATACATTAATTTCAATAAATAACACGTTACACACACTACCGGTCGTTACCGTGTATCTAATACACACATGCATAGATATTCTTTTGTTTATGGTCCAAATCTGTCTTTATTATTTTGTGCAGTGTTACCAACACCCAGAAATATTTACCCCTAAAGCTTAAGTTAAAAACTCCTAAAATTGCCACAATTACTAAAAAAATCTGCTAAAAAATTATAATGAAAATAACCAACGAATGTTCAGTAATCATAGACCGCACACAGTAGTAATATTTGTCTATATTTATTACGCGACATTTGTTAATCATTCACTCTGCATTCTTAGTATCGAGGAACCGTACTAGAAGTCGCTAATACTTTTATTGTAATCAAAAACACAATGAGAAATGTAAGATGGCAAAAAATCCCTAAGAATACCCCTAAAAATGGAACGCCCCTAAAAATCTCATTACCCCCTAAATTTGGGAAAACTTCTAAGTTGGTAAGCCTGATTTTGTGTCTATATCTTACTGAATGTCAAGTCTAACCATAGGTAATAAATTAATTTTATGGATAGAAAACCTATTTCATTTTTAAAATCTATGATCATATCGAGAATTTGTCTTGGAAATGGAAATTTGTCTTTAATATTATTTGTAGTAGCGACGATAGGAATTTAAAAAAGGAAAAAAATTAAAAAATGAAAATTTAGTTAAAGATGAAATATTTTTTGTGGTTTTATGGGGAGTGTCAAGTATGGCATTAGTAAGTTTCCCATACAAAACATAGTGTCGTGTGCAAACTGTAGAGGTTGTATGCCTCACCATTGTAAAAGCTGGTCATAGTTTGTACGGCTGGTTATAATTATGACATTTGGAACCGTCATAATTAATTAAAAATAATAGGGAAAATTCTATAAAAACAGAACAAATTTCTGTGATAATTCATTCCATATTGTTCCATATCCAGCAGTTAAGAAGTATTAAGAAAATAAAAAAGAGAGTCCTGAAGAAGTATTCTTTACTCATTACACCTACGTCCTGGTCCTGGCCATCACAATCCCGCCAGCGAACCCTCTCCACAGTAGCACAGCGTCAACAATTTGTCTATAATGTTACTGAATGTCAAATATAACCATATTATTTTTTTATATTTATTACTATCTTTTTTTTTCATTTAATAATGTATTTCTATTCAAATGAAGTACGGTTGAATTTCGACCAATGGGCGATCACTAGTATTAATAAAACCTTACATAAGGAAACTTTTAAGCCCCCGTCCCTTACGTCTTTTGAAATCGACATATAAGACGTAAAAAGAGCTATATTTTGCGTGAGAATGGCGAGAGAACTTTCTTTATGGGACCCATACATTAGGGTCTTCGAGTACTTATTGAATTTTTGTATGGGACAATGTTTTTTTTTTTTGCAATAACGATGTTGGTCCCCTGAAGAAAACTGATCAGTTTGATAGTCACATCCTTATGCTTCAATTGCACTTGCGTATTTGCCTAAATATTCGCGTTATTTCATTATCAGAAAATGAACTTTATCTCAATACATAAAAGGTATATTATAAATTGACAAGTTTGTTTGTTTTGGTCACGTTGAGAGGATGAACGTAGGGCTGCTAACAAAAGGTATTTACAAGGCAGATGTGACTGGACAAGCTGGAAGGGGACGCCCTAGGAGAACATAACAGTGACCTCATTGGTAATGTTCTTCAGAAAGGTCAGGGGCGTAGTAGTGGTAACCGGCGTGAGTGTATGACCAGGAGTATTTAAGGAGCGTAGCAGGTGGCGTTCTGTAGTTTTTGCCTACCCCCATGGGAAAAAAACGTGAGTTTATGTATGTATGTATATAGGTATGATGATGTTACGCAAATATTTGGGCAAATACGCCAAGAACCAGCATTAAATTTGACCACAAAGTTCTGTTTATTGCCACTATTCAAATATTTAACAATACCGTCCAACTGTATACCGAAACTTTCCCACCTACCCACCATCAATATCTATTATAAAACCACTCTCTGCTCCATGTAGGTACCACGGTACCCGCAAATAATAACATTCGTATAGCGAGGGTAGTTTTCACTCGGCAGGGTGGCGATCGATTATGCGACTGGCAATAAATTGGCGGGAAAGAACCTGAACTACTTAAGTACATGTCGCTTTGGAAAGAATTGGTCTGAATTGGTGAAGGCAAAAGGTTGAAAGAGGAAAGCTTGTTTATCGCAAAAGTTTTACGAAAAAAGGATTACATGTCACAAGAAAGTTCAAGGTCAGGGAAAGGTGTTTATATAGCTGTGGACATAAATCTATACTTAACATTATAAAGCTGAAGAGTTTGTTTGATTGAACGCGCTAATCTCAGGAACTACTGGTCCGAATCTAAAAATTATTTTTGTGTTGGGTAGCCTATTTATCGAGAAAGGCTATAGGCTATATAACATCACGCTACAACTAAGAGGAGCAGAGCAGTAATGAAAAATGTTTCAAAAACGGGGAAAAATGCACGGGTAAGCGATTCGACGCGACGGGAATGGTCGTGGGAACAAGAAATTTAACGCGGACGAAGTCGCGGGCAGAAGCTATTGGTAAAATAAATAAGATCTCCGTTAGCTCAAAATCAATCTGCCTGTTTGAGAGAAAGATTCCATTATTGTATGTTTGTTATAATTTTTACATAGTATAAAACAAAGTAACTTCCCTCATCTGCACGCTTCGACCTTTTGCACTCCTACTAATAAACAGAGTGAATCAAGAAGAGATTTATATACGCGTTTATTATACGCAGGCGAAGCCGCTGGCAAAAGCTAGTATTGAATACAGCTTTCTTTCCAACTATATCGTGGTCGGCTTCCAGTCTAACCGGATGCAGCTAAATACCAGTATTTTACATTGAGCGACCGCTTACCTGATTTCCACAACCCCGTGTCTGGGTTATACGACACTCCTTGGTAAGAAATGGTTGTCAGGTTTGTTCACGCTTCTGACGACCTACAACGACTGTCAAAGATCTACGAAGGGCAAGCGGGACTAACGGCTTAACGTGCTCTCTGAGGCATGGAGGGGTCTTCGTATGTCATGATGGTCACCCATCCACGGACCAACCTCGGTAATCGTAGCTTTACGTGAACTATCGATACATGCGGCTGTTATTACATCATAATGATGATGATACAAAATAACCATGTGACTACGTTTTGTTAAATGGTGAAATGATGTCCAAATAGCAGTGGTGAAAAAGTACAATCAGGAAAAGAACTCGCACATTAACCTACATACACTGTTTCAACCACTTTTGTAGATCAAAAGCATTTTAAATAACTATTAAACAATAGTAGGCACCATATTCCCCACTATCACCCATGCAACTTGGAGCTAATACAATCTGTCGTGACTGTAAATCAATCTAGCATTATTTAAGAACTACATATCTATCCAGCAATGAGTGCTGTGACCCGGAAATCTGTACGAAATGACCGATAGTTTGGCCGATAATAGGCTGAATCTATTGTCAGTTAATTAGCTATCAATTATACTAAACCGGTCAAGTGGTAGTTGGGCTCATATAATGACCATTCCGTGTTGGACAGAATGTGCTATTGGCATTTAATTAAAGTCCAACTGCCCATGAACACCAACTAATATATTTCGCAATTTTTTTATTTTTCATTATTTTACACGGAACGATTATCTATCATACCTGTCCTCAGTTGCTCAAGTTAGTTTTAGTCTTTTGGGCTTCTGACTTCCCGTATCGACGGTCTAAGATCATAAACGCTAGCCAGAACCATCGGTTTAATCTGCTTTCCGAGGCACAGAAGTGTTGGTCACCCATCCATGGACCGACCTCGATAAGCGTTGCTTAACCTTCGATCGATCTTTAAGGCTGTAATAATTTAGCCACGAGCGAGATTAAATCAAACTTTAATATCATCCATTAGTAAGTGGCTACTTAGGTATCCCTCTTAAAAATTTTCGCCATGCGCCATTCCACTCATTTAGCAATCATCAAAGAGAAAAAATATTAAAAGGAAGCAATAAATAAAATCTTTTCGAGATAATTTTCATGAAAGCTAATTAGAGTCGGAGTTTCAACGTCCATTAACGGAATTACTGGAGTTCCCCTTTATGAATCCTTTAAAAATGTTTGCGTTCGCGGGCGACGCTTGCAGGGGTGAAGGGCGAGCGACCCCTTCCGTATTGAATTCTGCTTTTTATGTCGTTTTGTACACCATACGCGTGTGTGATTCTAACAGTAGCGTAAGGGGAGATGACGTAGCATGCGCCGTAGATAATTTTGGTTCCCTTTTTAGGGCTCCGTACCTAAAGGGTAACAACGGTAGCCCGTTACTTAAGCTTCGCTGTTCGTCTGTCTGTCACAAGGCTGTAACTTTTGAGCCGTATTAATATGACTCTATTTTTCACAGAGTCATAGCCATAGTAGTAATGGCCGCTATAACAACAAATAAATCTTTACATAGTTTAAAACAAAGACGCTTCTCGCGTCTAACAGCTTAGATCTTTTAAACTACGGATCGGATTGAAATGCAGTTTTCATCAATAGACAGAGTGATTAAGAGGAAGGTTTATGTATATGGCGAAACCGCTGTAAAAACTAGTAAAACATCAAGATAAAAACGAATGAGTTTTAAATGGTGTTTTATCCGGCGTTTTTTTTTTTAAAGAAAACGGTACGGAACCCTTTGCGTGCGAGTCGAACTTGTCGGCAGCTTTTTTAGGAGTAGTTCAGAAACTGAGCATTGCTGACTCCCGTATAAAGTGATGTGACTTTTCGGAGGAATTGCAGTTATGCGAAACAATTGGAAACGATTCCCCGCATACAGCGAGAAATGAGAGTGAGTGTCCTTACAACTTTGTTTAATTTAAAAGTCGGGTACACTACATACATACGAAAAACTTTATTCCGACAGTCACAAATACGAATTTCAAAATACCGATTCCCATAATTCCGAATGATTCAAAATTCCCAATATAACAACTCCGACTAATCATTACTCCTATTTTTTTAATTCCTAAAGTTCAATATTCCTAAAGTTTATAATTACTATTCTCAATATACCGAATTTCAATAGATCGAATAACAAAAAGTCCGACATAATGATAATCCGAAACATCAAAAATACGAATTCCGATTATTAAAATACCGAAATAAAAACGCCTTATAAAACGAATAGCAAGCCAAATAAACACATAATTTTTCGTCAGAGAAATGTATAATATTATGTTTAGTATGAGGAGGTAGAATTAAAAAACATGCAAGCAAGCATGCAGCATGCAAGCAGGCATGCAGCGTGCAAGCAGACATGCAGCATAAAAGCAAATATGCAACATGCAAGCAGGCATGCAACATGCAAGCAGGCATGCAACATGCAAGCAGGCATGCAACATGCAAGCAGGCATGCAGCAAGCAAGAAGGCATGCAGCAACCAAGCAAGGATGCAGCAAGCATTGTTTCTGTCACGGCTCCGGCGCTGCGGGGTTTGGGCGGCCCCACGCGTGCTTATCGTCGCAGATGGTCTTAACGCTCACCACCGCAGCTTCGGCTTGCTGGCCGGCTGTGCCGACCAGCCTCAGCCGCGGCGGCGGGCCTTCAGTAGTGCTATTCTGTAAAAATCTCACCGTGATAACTTGGGTGAAGTGAGTTTAAAGTAAGCTGTCATTAGTGTCAATCCTTAGCATTAGATGGAATGACAGCTCACTTCACCTGAGTTCTCACGGTGATATTTTAACAGAATAGGTCGGCTGACCACCTGCTCCTCAGCTCGCGGGCCGCCCCACTCCTCCGCGCCTACGCGGGTTTAAATTACACTCTAGGGGTAGGGCAGACAAGACTACGTGAAGTCGGTTTTGCAGCGATTCGTTTCTGTCACTAAATTTTGTAGTACAACATGTTAACTTTTAGTTTATTCGGTGTATTGAAAATCGGAATGTCGTTTTTCGGACCGAGAACCCTACGAGCATTTGATTCTTCGAACGTATGAAAATCGGAAAACTAACAAATCGCATTTTCGACTTTCGGTAAAATAAATTTCGTGATTTTTAATAATAGACATTATAATTCTTAGGTATTGTGAAATTCGGACTTTTGAAAATCGGAACATCGAAATTCGGAATAAAATATTTCGGAGTATTTGGGTATTCCCTTAAAAGTCCCTAGAAGCTTTGCATAACTAAGTTAATGTAATTTAAACTGCCTAAAACTAAGCGAGATTGTAGGCTCAGTCGTTTCTGTGGTTTGGGTAAATTGCTTTTAGGTAATGTCAACCACAATATCCCCATAATTTGAGCAAAAGTTTCAAAAGTCTCGCATTACTAACATTGAACGTAAATATTAAATGTCACTGTCGAAAATTGAGGATTTCTCTGACGGGATAGTCAGTCAGTCCTTCGAAGGAAACAGAATTCCTCTAACAAAGAGTTACCTCATTTGGCATCTTGAAAGTAACCTGTCAAAGTGACAGCTTGGTAGACATATTAGATTTCCTTTACGTATAGTGGATCCGCTAAAGCAGCTTGTGAAATAAAATAAAAATCTGTTTATTGCAATTTTCAGGTCAGTTTCAGGCGATATGTTAAACATAGTATGATTCACGACCGTAACACTGACCCGCAACTTGTTTGGATAAAACGTAAGAACGCTATCTCGCAGGCTACCGCTACCGCTTCTAAAATGCCTTAAGACCTGAGTTTCTAAAATGATAACCTGAAAATCACTTACTAGATGTAATATAACTCCTTTGAAAACCTTGGTACATTTTACTTAACTCGCCTGAGATTAAAATGTCTGCCAATTGACCAGCTGTGTGTACTTGGATTCAAAGAAAACTAGTACCTAAGAAGGTACTGAAGAAAGCCGGAAAATGAAGATTAAGACTGAATTCTAGACTTTTCATTGTATTAAATTTTGAAGAATTTGTTTTAATCGTGGCCATGGGCTTCATTGCTCGTGTTCTAGACAGTTCTTTCGGTAGGAGTCAAGCTCGTCCCGCCATCTTCATCTCGGCCTGACGCGATGGTGGCATGCGTTTAGTAGGAATCAATCGGTGGTTCTCTAAGCCGATTTGTCATCTGACAAGCAGCAGTCATGTCTTGCTGTCTATCATCAGTTTCAATCCTTCCAAATATATGAGACTAATAATAATCAAATGCGCCTATTGCGTGGAATACGTTTTGACACTTCGTGGCTCGATATGACAGTTCTCAATTCAAATCGAAACAGCCAGCAACAGTCCTTTGTTTTTCTTTTGTTTACTGCGTTCATTTAAATACCAAACTAATTTATTCATGGAGCCCTCAAACAGCCAAGCAGTGACTCATTTCTATCCAGCCTTGGAAACTAGTTAGACATAAAACTAGGTACAGACGACAGCACATCAAGGTACCCGAAACTGTCAAAGGAGGATCGGACAAAATGGTCCCCACGACCAATAATAACCACATATATGTCATTAGATAGGCAATTTAATATACAGCAATAACTACTATGGCTATTTATTTCGAATAGCTGTGTGAAAAAAGTTATAGCCATCTTTATAGGACGTACTGGATGCTAGATAAAGGAACATTTTGATTAAATAGTTACTATCTTCTAGTGGTCTTTGTTTGAATACTCCCAAATGTAAGCCTTCTGATGAGAACAAAACATTATGGTACCCTCGAACTGGTCTGATGATGATATTACTAGAGAATAGGCAGCAACGTTCTCTATGCATTTTACCATCATACTGCGATCGCCAACCCGCTTGCCAAGCGTGGCGATTATGGCAAAGCCCCCAAATAGGGGGAGGCCCATGTCCAGCAGTGGACGTCTTGCGGCTGAGATGGATGGATGGATGGTCTGATGATGGACCTGAATCCTAGGTAACGGAACTCTTAAATGAAAGATGTGTTTTAACAAGTCCTATTCATTTTACCTGATGTCGAGGACGAGTGTGGGCACTTGATAGATTTACTAGCAGCCATTCAAGGGTTCCATTATGTAGCGAAGATCAACAAAAAAAGTGATGATCTACGACAGTTCCACTATCTACCGTCCAGTACCTACGTCATATCAAACATGGCCACAACTTTTTCCACACAGCGAGTTGAAATGAGCCGCCATAGTAGTTATTGTAATTTATTAAAATACCTAATGGCATGTGTGTGGTTGTTATTGGTGCTTGGACCAGCTTCCCTACATCTTTACCGATTCTCCTTTTCCCAATCAATCTTGAACCTAATAGTTTAGCGTTAAAGTTGAAAATCTATTACAAAAATTTGACAGATCGTAGTAGCTTCAAGTGCTGGCGTCTGTACAAAACTACGGTCGTAAGCTAGAAATTCTACTAATTTTCCCGGTCAGATATCTAAGGATACCGATTGCTGACAATCTATTTGATACGGTCGAATTACCGTAAGACAGGGACATGAGAACATTAGAGGCAGGTATCAAATAAATACGAGTGTCTGAATTATTAAACAGTAAGCTGAAAACTTGTTATAATGCATTGCAATGTTATTTATTATAACAGACAGCTAATTATAAAACCTATTATCGACTTTAAATTAAGCGTTCAAAATACCTTCCGAACACCAAAACAAAACTATGCATACGGAGCGGCAATTCTCCTGCCAGGGTCGCGGAATTGTTCAAAAGAGTAACCGTAGCCTTGGCGTAGGTCACTGAAGCAACACGGGTGGGTTTTAGTCCGTAAAAGTTTGACGCCCTCCCGCTCTACACAGAGCGGAAGACGTCATTTAATAATGTCCAATTCGCAAAAAAAAATAGAGCTGCAATTCTCGTAATTTTAAGAACGTTCACAGTCTGATATCAGTTTCATTTTGTCAAAAATACCTCGAGTTTCTATCGCTTTTTGACATTTCACTGTCGCCGAGATGAGACTGCGACTAGATTTTGAACGTTTTTAATTACGAGAATTGGCTTGCAGATTAATTTCGCTTTGCTGCAATACATAAAACGTAAAACACGTCATTTCATTTGATTTCGTACCGAAGGTTCTTTATGGTAGAATTATTATAACCTCAATCAGCAGCCTAATTGCCTAACACACTATTAATCACAACCCGAATCACTTTGAAGTATGCTGCTAATCCATTGATTCATATGTTTGAAAAAATCATTTGCTCAACAACGTAGTAACGCAATGAATGTTACAGAACTTTAAATTTGAACACCATTCCTACGGTAAACCTCGCTATCAAACATATCCGTAACCTTTCTTAACATATTCAATATTGTACACCATATTCTTCAAAAATATACCGAGATTATCCCGAATTAGACAATCAATTACCAAGATCATCAACACATGCAAGAAAACAATTCCGGGACAAATCATTAAGTTTTATAGCCCTATTACGAACAACTACACAAACGAAACGTTCTATAAAAAGTACACAAACACACTATACTGCACTTAAAACACTTAGCTTCCCTTTTTAGAAGCGCTATATTTAAAATGCGTTAGGAAAACATCCCACCCTTTTGCTTTGGTGTTTTAAAAAAGTGGTGTGTTCGTGAGGAACTGATTAAAAAGGGCTTCTGTAGACGTCATCATTTGGATCTAAAGTAAAAATCCAGGTAGGTATGTGTTCAAGCAAAGCCAAAAAAAAAACACGACAAAATCATTTGGTTGCTTTAGCATGAATTTTATTTTGGCGCAATAAATTAAAAATGTCCACTGCTAACGACGGATTAGTAGGGGGCATGGGGGCATGTGACTAAGTAACAACAGCCGCACTTGTCCATCAGGGAAACCAACGCCTTCCGCGGTTGCTCCGTGGATAGGTGCTCTTTAGATACCAAGACCCCCTCCGTGCCTTGGACCACGTTAAGCCCTTGGTCCTGGCTGAAACTTGCGGATTTGTGGCAGTTGTTACGGGTCGTCAGAAACCCGAAAGTTTGACAACCAGTCTTACTTACCAAGAGTCATCGTATTACCAGTATTTGGGGTGGATTTGCCATTATCACCACTCTTGGCGGATTGGCGATCTCAGTGTGGTGGAAAAATGTATAGAGAACGCTGATACCCATTCTCCAGCAAGTCCCTTTGTTGCCTTTTACGACACCCACGGAAAGAAATGTGATGGTGCTATTCTTTAATTCCGGCATCGCACGAAACTTGAATGACAGAAAAAACAAACTAAGGTCCTTCCATTTCCAGAGGAACCCTAAAAAGCAAAATCCTCGGAGCACTCATTAACGCTTCACTTTAACGTTAGAGCACACTCTACGGTTTTATTCGGCCACCACGCGGTCTATACCACTTCTTTATGACTATTCGCAGAAACCGCTTTTAATGAGAGATTTAGATTATGAAAGCAAATTAATGCTTCAGGACAAAAACAAAATGGATGTCGCCGGATCTTTCCGAACTTGAAGGGTCAAGTACCTTTTGAGGATGATAAAGCTGTTTTCCACTTAGGAGATGCTTCATAGGGACACAAATTCTGGAAACCCCTTTTGACCCCACTCTTAAGAAATTATTGTAATGTATTCTGAGATGGATTCGTTAGCAGGTTTTGTTTAATGAGGGTTTTACTTTACAAGAAGATCCGGAATAACTTTTGTTTATATAAAACTCTGTATTTTCACAAAGCGTTTGTGTAGGTTCGAACCTAAGACTTTCAGTCGTAAGTTCGAACTCAGACAAGCACTTTATTTGTGTAAATTATTTTATCACCACTGCTCTCCAAACAGTGAAAGAAAATATCGTGAGGAAACGGGCATGTCCCATCATCATCATCAGCAGTCTATAATGTTCCCACTGCTGGGACACAGGCCTCCTCTCGGTGAGAGGGAGTGGGCCGTACATCTACCACGCGGGCTCAGTGCGGGTTGGTAGATGTCACATGTCTTAGAATTTTTGGTTCTAAGATATGCCGGTTTCTTAACGATGTTTTCCTTCACCGTTTTGAGAGCAGTGGTGATGAAATAATTTACACAAAGTAAAGCGCCTGCTTGGGTTTGAACTCACAACCTACTTACTACTCGTAAGTCGCGGCCGTTGCCACTAGGCCACCACTGCTCTCAACACCGACATTTCCTACAACCAATAATTCAAAGACATGTGACATCTATCAACCCGCACTGGACCGTGGTGGAAGGCCCCTTTTACCGAGAAAGAGGAAGCCTGTGTACCAGGAGTGTGACCATTACATGGTCATTATGTTTCTTTTATAAATACAGAACAAGAGTCCAGAAATAATAATATAGACCCTTGTAATTTTGAAACCGGTGTTTTCCAGAAGTGTGCTTACGGCTCCCAACGTAGTTGGAAACAACAATTTTACATCACAAACAGAGGCTGCAAAACATTTTGTAGATATTTTATACAGAGAACTTGAAAATTAAGGGCGGGTCAATAGTAACAGGATAGGTATTCATGCTGGCTGGTACGTTCGTGAAATATCGTGGTTTAATGTAAATTTCAACGTCTTGCTCCAACTCACACCGGTCGGCTCGCTGTTTATGTAAAATTTATTCAAAACGTACGCCGCTGCATGAAAACGTATTATTTTTTTATTACATAGCACGTGGTCATATTAATTAACATTTTGTTGGTTTGAGGGGTTTGTGCGAAAGCGTTAAGTTCTGAATTTGGATATGTATTAAATGGTCTGTTAATCAAAGAATAAGAAATCTGGGTGATTATTTATAAATGTCGCTTAAAGCGGTTAGCGACTGTTTAACCTGACATATTCATTAGGTTTAATCGAGGGGTTGATTATAAATTGGGATAAGGGGAGGAGAACGAAATAACCACCCATGAAATACTTTTTGAATAATTATTTTAATTTCATCTGAAAACACTAGAACTAACTAAACATACCGTAACTTAACATAACATTACGCCTGTAATCCACGAAGGGTTAGTTAGGGTAGTACTACTCATATCTCGTCAGTTCAAAATTGTCAAATTGCCATCAACTGGGCACACGAATACTCTGGGCTGCTATTGAAAAAGCCCTGATGGAAAACCCCAATAATAGTTTGCTGGATCTGGGAATTGAACCCAGGATCTCGTGCTCAGGCAGTCACTAAAACGTACTACACATTCTATTCCTAGACAAAAACCTACACTTTCAAACTCCTCCAAAACGAAACAATTTCTATTCCTACGTCAAATAATTCCGATTTTATCTCTCAGTATCCAGTGGTCAAAGCTATTTCAAGGGTATACCGATGTGTGGGCCGACATTACCTCGTATTGTGTTCCTCGCGAATATCTGCCAACGCTTCAGTGGCGTTTACCTTGTCGATATCGGGACCAGATTCTATAGAAAACGAGGCCTGGAGACGGTTACTGGTTTTCGAGAAGTATGTTTTCTTTGTTCGGGTAACGTAAGGTTTTAGTATCTAAGCTTATGTGTCTATAGGAGTATGTGTTTCTTTTGTTGCTTTGTGTTTTGCTAGAGGATTTTATGTTAGACTAGCAACCCGCCCCTGCTTCGTTTTTACGGCTTGATAAAAAATCCAAATTTCATTAGTTACAATCTTTAGCTTTACTTAGTATAAAACAAAGTTGCTTCCCGCATCTGTACGCTTAGGTCATTTAAACTACGCAATGGATTTTAATGCGGTTTTTATTAATAGACCTAGTGATTCAAGAGAAGTTTTATATGTATAATGCGCGGGCGAAGCCACTGGCAGACACTAATAAAAATAGAGACTTTTTCTCAAAAATGTGGGGGTCGGCTTCCAGTAACACCGAATGCAGCAGAACCCCTGTATTTTAAATGAAGCGACTGCCTATATGACCTGCGCAATCCAGTTACTAAATAATACTATCCCCCTACCCCTTGCAAACTCTGACTGGTTTTCAGAGTTGTGGGCTTGTGATGACGTGTAACGACTGACTAAGATCCAGAAATGACAACGAGGACCAATGGATTTATTTATTTATTTATTTAGCCTAGCCTAATCGATCGACCAGTGTGGCGGTTATAATTTTAATATACAATATGTGTCGATGTTTTACATTTGTGCTGCTTTCGCGGATACAAGCGCAGTATTTTGGCGCCTGTTGTTTGCTTACTTCGCTGTTTTCTGTAACCTTAATTATAAAAGCCCAATGTTTTTTTTCAGAACAAACAATCATTAACATATAACGAAAGAAATCCTATTAAAACCTTGATTTATTGCCAAGATTAAGTTATCCAACGGAATATGCAACATTGAAACTAATACCCCTTCTAAATACGATATCAATTTCAGGCTACTTATCCTTTCTAACTCCATTCTAATTTATATCAACTTCAGTATCATCAATTTAGGATTCAGAATAGAGTGTCCGTGTTAATGATCGATTGGTCTGTCGGATTTGGAGGAGAGTGGCTCATCAAACATGCAGGGCTGTCTACCGAAGCGTTTAGCGCTATTCGCCAGAATGTCTCAATCTGGGTAGCCATCTACCTAATAGATGATTTGTTTGAGCCACTGAACATTTTGTGGCTGCTTCATAATGAGATGAAAAGCTATTAGCGTAATCAGGGAGTTCATTCTTTGAGTGGGATAGAACGATTTCATGACAGTCATTTGTTTCATGTGAGGTAGTATTCAAGCATAGTGTGCAAATCTTTCATACGCTTTGGCAGGGTGAAATACAGAATGCGAATGTATGTTTAGTTACAGTATATTTTCTAATGATAAGGTTTTATAAACACTAGCTGGCCCGACAGACGTTGTTGGCCCAGTAAGTAGTGGTGGCCCAATAATTACGGCTGCGGCTTACGAGTAGGTCGTGGGTTCGAACCCAAGCAGGCACTTTACTTTGTGTGAATAATTTCATCACCACTGCTCTAAAAACAGTGAAGGAAAATATCGTAAAGAAACCAGCATGTCCTAGTTCCTTTAAAGACGCGACATCCATTAACCCGCACTGGGCCTGTGTGGTGGATTATGGCCCACTCCCTCTCACAGAGAGGAGGCCTGGGTCCCAGAAGTGGGAACATTATAGGCTGCTCATGACGACTTAAAATTTTCTCGAGTTTTGTGATTTGCCGGGAACCCTTTCAATTTTTCTGAACCTTAAAACCTTATTCCGAACAATTTTAGACAAAATGAGAATAAACCAAATCGGTCCAGTCGTTCTCAAGAGATACGCTTACCAACGAACAGCATTTCATTATTATAATACAGACAAGATACAATCATGTTTAGATCTTCGCCATTTTGCCGCTAATATTGGCCACCACATTCTTTGACATCTAATTTTAGACCGCTTTTTAACCCAGCATCCCACGCATTAAAGATTTTTTACTCCCAAAACCTACCTGGAACTCACAAGGCCATTGTGAGGCTCTTAATGTTATCTTCAATTTAATCTGCCCTTTACAAAGTATCCTTTTTAGTTTCATTCGCTAAATTCTGCTGGCAAACCGAATATCAAAGTCAGAAAAGGTCATATATGGTAAACTTCGTTTTGAAATCTTAACGAGCACTTCTTGGCAATAATCGTTTGGAGCGTTTAATTTTGAATACTTAAAGCATCTGATTTGAATTCTTGATGTCCCGAGCTTTTTGAAGAGTTGACGTCACAAAAACTTAGCCGAGGAATGCTAATTCTGAAAGCGAAAACGCAGTCATTTCATCATTTATCGGCCTAGAGGAATTCTTGGCGTACATCAAGGTTGCTTTCAACTTGTTTGTTTGCTTTTGGTAGCCACTTCAATCATTTTGTTAGTGTTTTCGTCTTCAACACTTTCCGAAAATCCTTCCTTACAAGTTTTGGTAGCTTTTGTTAATAAACCTATTAAGGGATATGTACTTACGTTTCCAAATACTGGAAGACCCTGTACACCGGCTTTCTGTAGACCAGGAATCCATCGCACCGCTCCATGATCACCACCTTCTAAAACTTGCCCACTGTTTAACACCACCTCACGTTATTACGGGACCACCCCAAACCACACTCTACCACGTTTACCATTCTACAATTATTCGATGATATCGTACAAAAGGATTTGGTAAAAAAGGTTTTTAAGCACTGTCGATTATTTACACTTACACTAGAATCCCGTAAAAATGTTAAGGCGATCGTCAACTATTAAAAAGTTTACAAAATTCTTTTGGTCCTTTAAGGTGACTTCGTTCTATATTTAAGGCTGATTTATTGGTTACAAGGTATAAATATTTGGTAAAGAAGCACTTAACGTTACACTAGAACTAATAATTTAACGCCTATAGGCGATCACAGTCCACTTTTGATTGTTAACGCTTTGGCAGAATACTATAAACCTGCTTGTCTGAAAAAAGAAAAGAAAATAGGTTCAGCAAAAAAGTTTTGCGCAAAGGTTCGAACGTAAACATTGAGTTTATCACAATAGCAATAGCTTTTATTTCCCCGTGTATCTGAAAGCTGGGTAAATCGGTATCAAATGTTGAGCCAACAAAAGGCTTCAGGAACACGTTTTCTGACCTTTACGTTAAAAGACTCCGTTCTCAGCTACCCTTGTCATTACTGAGATGTCAATATCGTTCCTACTCGCCCTTGCACAGTTCCAATGTGTTGTATACAACCGATTGGGGTGAACAGACAGGAATAGTTTTAGTAGTACTACATTGGCATATTATTTAATAGTTTCACTCGTTATACGTTTTGTGAATCATTTAAAACATTGTGTACAAAGTATGGTACATAAAACTACTGATAAGAAAAAATCCAGCCATAAATAGGTACCTATAAAGTCATGGAAAAACATTGTGCAAATACTAAAAATACAGTGGCAGTCACTGGCATACATTATCATTTAGCCGTTGGGACTGTCAGCAGCATCCGGCGGCGGACAATTGTTCCGGCAGAGATAACAAACACGACATACATACAAAACACTGTCCACACCATTCAGGGCGTCCTAACTAAATATTACTTTCCAAATAATAAATAAAAACTACTGCCGCTAACTTTTAATAAAAACGAGCGCCAAAAACTTGTTACTCATAAATAAATTTCACTTTAATCGTAACTCCTTTTTACATATTTACAGACATCGACCAATATGGAACCTTGTTTCGAAAGCATGCGAGACCGGCGCCGCGCATGACATGTGTACGCATCGAGTGTCCAGACACGACTGACCAATAAAGCGTCCGCGACATGCATTCTATATCCCAAATATGCGTACGCGCTTCGCCGGAAGCAGGTGTCACGCACGCCACCTGTTCCCGTCGCGAATACCAAAAAGCGTGCTGACTTAAACAGTCAGGTGGAACAATGACCTGTCTGCACAACGGGTACCCCACACATGGCTAATTAGGACTTATTTCGGCATCGATACAGGCGCAAGCGGCTATCGAATGTCATCTGTAGGTACTTTAATCTTTATAACTGAACAACGTGGCATACATACTGTATTAATGAATGTCATGTGTACAGTTAGACGGTTAGCTTTTGTTGTGGCCGCAAGTACCGGTCAAACAAGTTAATAAATATTTGATGGATTGCAGTACCTTTTAAGTGGTGTTAACATAAATTCATTAACATACTGAAGAATTAAGGTAAATAATGGGTGTTAAAACTTTCGAAGAAACTTGTTAAGATGGAGTAGTTCATTAATGCTGAACGTGCAGTGGCATAAGAAAATTTCAACACGGAAGTGAAACATGTTCAAATAGAATACTTGGCCCTTACAAAAGCTCATTTCATTAATTTCACTAAGAGCATACTAACTCCACGCTTCAAGAGCCTCAAAATCTTAGAAGTTACATCCCATCCACTTTAATATTTCATCTAAAATCCTGCATAAAAGCTGAGACGGGACCTGGAAGGCATATTCAGATTCCGCACAAGCTTTTAGGAAAACAGGTCACGGATATCGTCCAAAAATATGAAACTTAATAAAGTCTGGAAGAGATTTATTCGCGCGGACGCATCCAGTTTCTGACACAGTGAATCTACGTGAGAACAAGTTTGAAAGTTACCAACTGACGTTCAATACTGATGTAAGTCTGAAATAAGCAGTAGTGTTGAAGTCACGAAAACTTGCTACTGAGATTTACTTTGAAAATGGCGTTGTCTGAGAATGTCAGTTCCGGAATTTGTCGCCTAGATTGACTTGACTTTTAAGAGTAGGGAAACATGATTCAGATTATCTTTTAATTTAAAAGATTATCCTGAAGCTTAGAATCAGTATGTAAAAGCTGCAGCAGCGCTTAAATGGGTGTAAGGCAGTAAAGGAATTGGAGATTCCGTTGAAAGTGACAGCTGTCAGTATCACATTGACAGAGCTCAGTGCGCTTATAACACGGCAGTGAAACAGTAAGTAAATTTATTGCTCAAAAAACTCAATAATATTTTACAAAAATATTAAACTGCAACCGAACTAGACAAAGCCTTATTTCTGTTTTCAGTACCTTTCCCTTCCATATCGTAATAATAAAATGCCAACAAAGCAAATATGGTTGGTCATACTACTTATTCATTTTGAATAACTTAAAGTTAAATGTTACATTATTTAAAATGAAATTACCTCTCATATAATAAATAAGTGTTCTTTCTATACATCAGTGAAACAGTGCTGGCTGCATTGTTGCCATGGGTGCTGTATTCGAGTTCACATCAGTTATGTACATATTTACTTTGAATTTAAATCTTCCATAATACACCGTAAACAGAACTTTATAAAGCGACAGAACAAAGCTGAAATCGTAACCAAGTGTTAATATTGAACATTATCACGCAATTTGTGATTTACTTGGGCAATAAAGTTTTCATATCGAGGGGTAATCAGCCAAACTTTACCAAATTGGAGTTAAACACGCTATCTTTCACCCCTCGGGGCTCATTAGGCTCATTTCAAATAACTGAAAGTTGTTTGACAATCTCATAAAATAAAGAAAGTATACCTACCTACAAGGTAATGTTAAATATACATGGGGGATTGCAAGACTGAATCGATAAACTAACAACAGCGAGTTTTGTCTTCTACAAATGTCGCAGGTTTGCGAGAGTAATTACGACGATTTTTATGACCTAATTCAAAATTCTGTCAAATTGAATACTGTATGCCAAACTATCATAAATCTTTGATATTTTATCGTGAAGAGAGATGCAACGAACGATTTCGAAACGGCGAACTAATGAACGTTGGATTCTACATCGGCGTTGCATCTCTGTTTCATAAAATATCAAAGATTTATGATCGTTTGGCATACAGTATTCAATTTGACAGAATTTTGAACGACAGCGATATTCTCGCAAACCAGCGATGTGTAAAAAACAGCGACAGATAAGTTCAAACGAAACTCAATTTCAGTCTTGTTTTTTTTATGTTGTGTTAAACCTTGATACACCCCGTTCGTAATTAAAAAGTGCCACCAACATCAAAGATACGAAAATCAAGCGTACCCATTGAATTCATACACCCCTAACTCATGCCCGCTCATGTGTACACAGACTCACTACCGCTGGAATGAAACCTCCGAAATTGGAACTCCTTTCAACGTGTGACGTCAGACTGTCTGCTTTTTAATCTGTAACCGATTTTTTTAACGGCATTAGTCGTTGTTAAGTTCATGAATTTTATTATACAAGAGTGCACAAATAACATCGTCTGACAGTCTAGCCATCCCATCGGGTGGGGCAATGAACTGTGGACATAGAGAAGTTAGAAATGGAGGGATTAAAGCGCAAATAACAGGTCAATGTAACTCTTTATCTGCAGTTTGGTATCGGAAAAAACACTGTATTTTTATCCCTTGGGCCAATCCTCATACATATTCTCCGTCTGGGGAGAACGGAGAGTTATGATGAAACTCCTACCGACTAAAACCCCACTGTTCCTTCTACTGCAATAAGCACCCCTGAATGGTATCAGGCCGCCTTATCTAGCGAGCCCCGTCACCAAATGCGACCGATCCACGACAACACGTCCTCCCATGAAGGCACGCATGCAAGACGGCGTGTCTCTTCTTTGGGCCTGAGTTCGAGCAACGATTTAGCCAGTGCATGTACCACGTACTCTGGCCGCGCTTGATGTCTTGGACACTAACCCAACAAACGCTCTGTTTGCGGACGAATATAAGAAGATTTCATCGGCATGTCAGAGGTACTGTGAGAGGGTTGTATGAAAGTGTTAATAAGTTTTTACCTTAACTTTATATGAGGTCAATGTGGGCAAATCCGTCATACTTTTTTGAAAGTGGAATTTGGTTAACTAAAACTGGTACACTTACTACTTTAATATAAATTTGATGATTGTTAGCAATAGAAAATGTTGTTGTCTTGTATACACATCCATTTTAAACAACAAAACAGCCCTTCACATGTAACTAACAAGGTTTTTTTAAAAGTCGGTCGTTAGACGGATTTTCCCGAGGATTGGGGGCAAATCCGTCTAGTACCAAATTTGCCTCGAGTTACGACGTTTTATCAAGGTATGTAATTTGTAAACAAGTAAATGCAGATGATGAAGAAAAATGTTTTGTAACATCATAAAAATAAGGTTTATTTTAGGGGCTAATCCGGCCTATTTTTATAACCAGGGACTTTAAACCTTTCTAATAAGTTTGAAATCTAAATATTTTTACAGTATCAGTTTAATTTTTCAGATACATTGAAACAATTCTATCTTATTATGACAATGGTATTTATGGTATTAACTTAAATAAAAAGGGTTATTTTTAATGAATTCGGTTAGGTATAAGAGCATTATAATTGTAACAACGTTGCACTTCACATGTTGTACTAAAAATTGAATTATTTAGTACAACATGTGAAGTGCAACGTTGTTCACGCAAGCCGGTAAGCAAGTAGCAAGTCGGTATACGGGCGAAAGTTTTACGTGACAACGACTTTGAGTGGTAAAATAATTTTAATGTGAATATTCATTCGTATAGTAGGAAGAAGGATGAAATAATAGTAACAATTTAAAACATTTATTTGCATTTATTTGCATGCCTTTCACTTTTTATGTCTGTCTCTCTCGCTCTTAGGCGGGCTAACCATGCCCGAGTGGAAGGGACGCGTGCCTCTCACTCGCTCTCATTGTGAGCGCATAACGTGAGCGGAGCGTAACGCAGTTTCTTGAAGTGTCACCCGGCAAACCAATTTATAAGACGTTGTCACGTCAAAATTGAATTAAGGTGATTGCACCTTAAAGATGGCGGTTCGTATCGCGACAGAGACAGGAGACCACGACCGGAGACCGCGACAGGAAATATTCTGAGTTCATATTCTGAGTTTAAGACATTTCGGCATTATTTTATACTTGTAAGCGCCACATTCACGGGTAAAATGGGCAACTAGCATCATGGGTATTTGAAATAAGAAAAAAAAATGCCTGCCGAAGTCGCGGGACTGTCTAAACAGGTAAGCGCGACCCGGGAACACAAAGGTCAACTGTCAGAACGCTTTGAATTGTAGTCAGTACGAGTCTGCCAGTCCGACTAACACAGTACGTCAGTATAGACTAATTTCTGTCTGAGCTAGTCTATACTACAGAAGTTTGCTACGATGAGTAAAAATTGCCAAAGTGACGTCACACCCGATCGGATTTTGTTTGGAAACTGTCGGCGTGTTTTTGGTTCGAGGTACAAATAATGATTTTGAATTAAACATAAATTCTTAATTAGACCGAAAAAAACTAAGAACAGTTTGTTATGAAATAAATACCCAATCTTTCAATTAAACACAAAAAAAGAATAGTTCAAAGACCCAATTGTTAGTTACCAGTGGACTTTTAAAGTATAAAACTAAAAATAGGAAGGATGAAAAAGGTTGACGACATCTGCAATGGGGTAATTCCGGTATATGACGATTTAGCCCCTTCGAAATTAGACGGATTTTCCCACTTGAACATTTTGAGGTTGCGTATTTTTTTTAACAATTATTTCTGTATCTACTGGTTTATATTCAAAACAAATAGAAAAATCCGTTGAAACACTTATTAAACTAGATTTTATGCATACTCAGAAAGTCGTAACTTGTGAAGTTGAATATTTACCTTACAAGAAACGACGGCACGCAACACTTGAGTTTCGAGTTCGTAGCACAACTAAACTTCAAATGCATTTTTTGACAATTGTAGACAACCTTGCTCCATCTATGAATCATAGTTAGAACTAAAAACTGATCCTGTTTTATCGACCGAACCAGTAACAGCGTAACTATTCTGGAATGAATAGTAAACGCATGTGTACGGAATAGCCCCGTAGACGGATTTGCCCACATTGACCTTGTTTATATTATTTTCTCTTTTTGTGTCTTTAATTTCTGTAGTTGATTTCAACACTTTTAATAAAAGATATAAATAAATTACTAGAAAAACTGCTGACGGATGTAAGGCCATTTCTTCGTACAAAAGACACTTGTTGGGTGAATTTCTACCAAGTAGATAGTATGAGCAGTCCATTTACTTATTCCTCGGTGACTGCAGCTAATGACTAAACTATAAAATCGCTACTTGTTACTCCGTTTACAGAATTGAATAGACGAGCCGCATTCCCTTATTTAATGCGAAATTGTAGATAAACACACAAATGCAACATCTTCACTTCGACTTTCAATTCATTTGAAGTTAGAGTTTATGAAATCATTGAGAAAATATTTTGGTGTCTTGAATTGCAGACTAAAATGGACAACCTTATGGTCTTTGGAAGAAAACGGATAACTTTTGTACTACAGTGTCTCATAAGATATACTTAGTCTGGCCATAAATAATGTTACAGTAAAAAATAAGAAAGATATTATATTTGAATTTGGAATCTGTCATTTTTATACGATTGTTCATTGAGATTTCTAATTTTGGCGCCAATACATTGTACAATATTTTGCGATATTAAAATGAAGTGGGGCGATAAAGAGAACCGAATCGTGATTGCATTACACAAAGTTGGTATGGGGCCAAATGCAATTTTTAAAACTCTCCATACGCTTGGTATTAGTAAAATGTTTGTGTACCGGGCTATTAATAGGTACAATGAGATCTCCTCTGTTTGTGACAGAAAAAGATCTGGCCGTCCACGTAGTGTTCGTACGAAAAAGGTGGTCAAAGCAGTAAGGGAAAGAATTCGAAGAAATCCTGTCCGAAAGCAAAAGATTTTATCTCGGGAGATGAAGATAGCACCCAGAACCATGTCGCGTATTTTAAAAGATGACTTAGGACTTGCAGCCTATAAAAGACGCACTGGTCAATTTTTAACAGATAATTTAAAAAAGAATAGGGTGGTAAAATCGAAACAACTACTGAAGCGGTACGCAAAGGGAGATCACAGAAAAATTTTGTTTAGGGATGAGAAAATCTTTACAATTGAGCAACATTTTAACAAACAAAATGACCGTATTTATGCTCAAAGCTCTAAGAAAGCTTCCCAATTAGTCGACAGAGTGCAACGTGGGCATTATCCGACTTCAGTGATGGTTTGGTGGGGTGTAAGCTATGAAGGAGTGACTGAGCCATATTTTTGTGAAAAAGGTATCAAAACATCGGCATGAGTGTATCAAGATACCATTCTTGAGAAGGTAGTTAAGCCCCTTAACAACATCATGTTCAATATCCAAGTATGGTCCTTCCAACAAGACTCGGCGCCGGGTCATAAAGCTCGGTCCACGCAGTCTTGGTTGGAACTGAACGTTTCGGACTTTATCAGAGCTGAAGACTGGCCGTCGTCTAGTCTCGATCTTAATCCGCTGGATTATGATTTATGGTCAGTTTTAGAGAGTATGGCTTGCTCTAAACGTCATGATAATTTGGAGTCCCTAAAACAATCCATACGATTGGCAGTGTAGAATTTTCCCATGGAAAGAGTGCGTGCTTCTATTGATAACTGGCCTCAACGTTTAAAGGACTGTATTGCAGCCAATGGAGACCACTTCGAATAAGCTTTTTATATTTTAAATTCTTTTATATTTATGTATTAAACTAACACACTCTAAAAGTAATAAATATTATATGCAATAAAAAAAAAATTTTTTCTTCGTGACAATATTTATGGCAAGACTAGGTATATACAGTCAGCACCTTCAACGAAGAACATTAGCACCGTAATTGCGTAATCGAATATTTCAGAATCTGAATCCTTTTGAAGGATATTGCTTCATATAATCGAAAAATTTGTCCGCTCAGCAACGTAAATAACGCAATGAATGTTGTTGACTGTCAAAATAAAAGCTATTCCTACTGTCTTACGCAATTACCCCGCAGAATTTTGCATACATAACTTTGGAGGGATACTAAGAACCATCAACTCGAATCGAGTTAGACAATTTAAAAACTAGTCATCATCATCATCATCATTTCAGCCGTAAGACGTTCACTGCTGGACTTTGTCGTAAAAACAAGTAGTACCCACCTATCTACTGACTTACTGGTATAGTAAAACAGCCACGGAAAAGGCGACAAAATAAAAACAATTTAAAAGGGTGCGCACGCCGTTCTCATAAATTGTTCTACACTATTAAGCAGGACACTGGGACATTACGAGGAGCATAAAACCCGTAAAATTACTGCGAAATAATCAACCGAGCCTTGAATTACGACATTTTGTCAGATAAAATGCTACCAACGTTATCAATGTGAACGATTGGATGTTAAAAATGATGTTTGTGAACATATTATCAGAACAGAGTCATAAGAAGATACAGTCTATTCTACTAATATTATAAATGTGAAAGATTGTGAGGATGGATGTTTGTTACTCTTTCACGCAAAAACTACTGAATGAATTTAGATGGAAAGCAAACAGATTGTTTATTACTTGCATTAACACATAGGGTACTTTTAATACCAGTCTCCACGCTAGCGAAACCGTTGGGAAAAGCATGTTTTATATATTTAAGCAACTCATTTGATACTGATGAGTTCGTGATAAGTCTCGGGAAACAGCTGGATGAGGGAGACGCACAAAAAAGGGGAGGTCTATTGCTCTGGGTAAACCCTAGCTGAAATAATGACAATGAAACATGCCGTGTATGAAAATACAACGAATTTTATTAGCAGTCGTAATACAAACACAAGCCGATAAACATTCAATATTCAATGATATATTACACTATGACAAAAACAAATCAAGAAGATTACATTTAGACTTTTCCCCAATGAGAAATAAGTAAATTACCCATTTAGAAACCACGTAAGTGTGTCTTCGTTACGGAAAACCGTTAAAACGAAACGAAGAATATGCAAACAGACACGCAAAAGCAAGTCTGCTATCTTTTACAGCTGCTGTAAATATATTTTCTTTTATTTACTAAAGAATTTTCCACAACAAACTCCTTCAGAGACCCTTCAGTGTTCTTTAGAATTCTCGTCATGCGATGTTGGATGTCGTAGCGTGGTCCCGAGAGACTCCTCGATAGTATAATAATCCCTACATTCCTCATTCCTCCGAGAGGCTCGCGATGAACAATGGTCTCGATAATGGGAGTGCACTGTAGAAATAATATCATTAGTGGGAACTCGTTTTGTTTATGCATTCAATTGACGATTGGTATGGCAAATATTTAGTGTGTGAAATATTGTTAGTGAATAAGGAATGTGTTTGAAAAATGTTACTGAAAACGTTAATGTGCTTAGTTTTTACTTTTCCTGTGGTTTTATTTATTAATGGGTTAACTAACTTTAGGTATAAAATATGAAATTAAGTCTTATTACAATCACATTTGTTGCTATAATATACGTGAAAGAGGATGGCATTTGAAAAAATGCTGATTATTTATCTGCATTATTTTCCGTATTTTTAATTTTGTTACTGAGGGACCAAAATATAGGCATACAACAACAAACTAGTAATCACATTTGTTGCTTTCCGTATAATAAGTTTAAAAAAATATATTAATTGAGATAGTTTATCAATGGAGTATGACACAAGAAAAAAATAAAGAGTGTGTCAGCCCCAACGCACGACTGGAGTTTACTCCTTACGAACGATTATAAAATATATAGATTAGTAAACATAACAAAACGCCTAACGTAACGTAACAGAGAAAGTTTGATTTTACTCTCCGTACACTTTCATACCCCGTGCTAAAAATATATTAATGGAGATAGTTTATCAATGGAGAATGAAACAAGAAAAAAATAAAGAGTGTGTCAGCCCCAACGCACGACTGGAGTTTAGTTCTTACGAACGATTATAAAATATATAGATTAGTAAACATAACAAAACGCCTAACGTAACGTAACAGAGAAAGTTTGATTTTACTCTCCGTACACTTTCATACCCCGTGCTAAAAATATATTAATGGAGATAGTTTATCAATGGAGAATGAAACAAGAAAAAAATAAAGAGTGTGTCAGCCCCAATGCACGACTGGAGTTTAGTCCTTACGAACGATTATAAAATATATAGATTAGTAAACATAACAAAACGCCTAACGTAACGTAACAGAGAAAGTTTGATTTTACTCTCCGTACATTTTCATACCCCGGGCTTATATATGAAAATCGATTCTTAAGGAGTAAACTCCAATAAACTCCAAAAAATCGCAGTTTAAAATCGTGACAAAAGCACATCAGACTTATCTACCACTTAGTCCTTACACTTTTACAGCAAACATTACGGCGGCTCTCTTTAATTGTCCTATATCCGCGTGTGTGAGAGAGAGATAGCGTCAGTTATTCACAGTCAAACGATGTTGAAGAAGACATTTGTGAGCATAACATAAAAACTTACGACATCATTGTTTTCCTGGCGACGTAGAATGCCATTGACTCCGGTGGTAGAGAACACGAGCCAACCTTCGTCTAGTCGAGCCTATTTGTAATGGAAATAAGGCTTAGAAAGGTTGATAAACTAATTCTTATCGTCCAAAAGTAAGTGAGTATTAGAAGACAAACGGCAAATAATTATGTACATGGTCCTCACCTCATCTAACCAAGACTATGTCTGGACTATAAAAGAAACTTTGACCCCGAGTTTGTTTCGCCATTTCTTCTCAAGGTTAGTCCACTAAGAAATTTCAACTCCGTCTAGTTTTTTTTTATATGACGTGTAAAAGTGGTTCTTAAATCGTATTGGCAGGATAAATAAAAACTTTTCATTGTATTTCATTAGTAATTTTTTTTTTTCGTTTATTTTGTTCAGTGACTTAGCATATGTCATACACGTCGCTACTGTTGAAGAGAAAAAAAAATTGTGGAGCTACGACTGTGACAAACAAAAAGAAATCAACTAAAATATTTTTTGTCTATGGCAACTACAGCTGTCAACTCAAAGGGCAGTGCCCTTTCGGCCCTTTTTCAAACGAAAGAAAGGTGTGAACGCACTAAATACCTATCAAGCACGTACCAAATCAATATTCGATTGATTTCATATGCACACGATATAATTAGCGGCCATTCAGATTCCTGTCATACCTTTCTACTTGGACTGATTAAGGTATGAGCAACGGTGTTTTTCGTAATATTTATTACTTACATATTATTTTATAGAATCAAGTTCTTCTAACTTAACACAGCTGTGCTGCTGGAGAGTTTGTTGCGTCACTTCTTCTGCCCAGCTAAAGCACTAGGAAGTGGTGAGGAGCGGGTGTTTTAGGGGACTGTCTTATGTTACTTTGACGTTCAAAAAGTGCTGACTCTCAGCCTAGTCTGAATAAATTAGTTTTGGTTTGATTTGGTATCAAAAAATTGTTTATTCAAACCCATTCGTTTATGATGAAGCAATAATGAGCTTTATTGGAGCCGAAATGTGGACGGATAGTCACGGTACGGCTGGTCCAGAGGTTTCAAGGTCAGTCAGCAAGCTTTGGCACAGGCTATTCTTGGGATTTCTCAGAGAGATTGAATCCAGAGAGAGGTGATCTGGTAGAGAACTAAAGTTGTCGACATAGCTCATAAAACATGAAGCTGAAGTGGCAATGGTCGAGCCATATAAGTCGCAGAACCGGTGACCGTTGGAATAGACGTGTTCTTGAATGGAGACTGCGAATCGGCAAATGTAAGGTAGGACGCCCTGAGGCTAGGTGGAGCGACAATCTTCGGAAGGCGGCTGGTAGCAGCTGGATGAGAGTTGCATAGAAGCGAACTAAATGGCGTGCAATTGGAGAAGCTTATGTTCTGCAGCTTGTGGTTAAGTAACGCTTGCCGCGGTTGGTCCGTGGATGGGTGCCCAACTTTACAGCACGTTAAGCCGTTGACCCTGGCTGTCATTCGAGAATCTTTGACAATTGTTACGGGTCGTCAAAAAAACGAAAGTTAGCCAGCCTTACAAAGGGGTATCGTATTATCCACTAACTGGGTTGTGGAGGTCCGATAGGCAGTCGCTTCAAGTAAAATATTGGTAAGTATATGTATAATACTACATCCGGTTACACTGGAAGCCGACCCCAACATAGTTAAATGTTAAAAACTAACTACAACGTACATGTACTCCTTAATACTGAAAAGTATTTAGATGTAGATGACCTGATGAAAATCCTGTCAAAATCGCTCCAGACGTTTCGGAGATCAGCCGGATCAAACAGACAGACAACAATAATAAGATGTTATAGAACATCGTACATGGCCAGCAATAGCTAAAGACCGAATTCGGTGGAAAAGGGAGAGGGAGGGCTTTGCCCTGCAGTGGGAGAAAGTCGGCTAGTTAGATTAGATAGTACCGTATATACTTTTACATGCATTCATTAAAAGGCTGTTATTTTAACATTACAAACAAACACTTCAATTTTATTTGTTTGTATAGAAGAAGATATAAATGTCTAAACACGTAAACAATTAAAATTAAACCCCTACTCACTCAAAGCAAAAGCAGTGCATATCCATTTACCTGAACTTCATCACTACCGAGCATCGGTCATCCCAATGGCGCTGGCAAGTCACAACGTGTCTTATAGCACCCAACAAATAACACAAATTCATAGCTTCAAACACAAAAATAAAACCACGATTTTCAACCAATTAAAATTGTCTAAAGATCACTTATTTCTACCACCCCCAAAAAGTTACGCTGTATAACATTCTACGGTAGAATAACGACTGACTGACAACAATAAAGGAAACTTCAACTCCTGTTGCTATTATTTATTATTATTCATAATAATAAATCATATAATGTATCCTCCATTGACGAATTCAGGAAAAACACATCAATAGGTTTTATGTTCAACAATCCTGCTTTGTGTATTGTTACGCCGTTCTTCAGCGTTTCGTTACGAGTTATTTTGCTCGGCTGGAAGGAACATGTTGGCATAAAAAGGCAGAGTTCCACTTTACGCACGGCCACAGGTCAAGCTATACATTTCCAGTATAACCTGACATCACACTGTACGAAAAGCCTATACAATGCGAGGTCAGCTAAACTGGATTTGTATAGCTCGATGTGTTGTCGTATGTACCTGTTTAAGTATATAATAATACAAACTATAAGGATCTAAGTCAAATAATTCATTGCCAACCACTTTTCTCTCTTAATGTACTTATTAGGCTTATGAAAAATAAATGTTATTATCAACACAAGCATTATAAAGACGAAAGATTTCATTATTTGTAATGGATAACTCAAAAAATCTTAAACGTTAAAAATCCTTTCACCTAGAGAAAGCTACATTATTCCGGAGTAACATCCACACTAATATTCTAAATGCAAAAGTAACTCTGTCTGTCTCTCTGTCTCGCTTTTCTGCTAAAATTACTGAACTGATTTAAATGAAATTTGGTACACAGGTAGTTTAGAGCCTGAGAAAGGGCATAGGCTACTTTTTATCCCGATAGTATGTTGCCGCGGGATAATTTCCGACCTCCACGCGGGCGAAGCCGCTTGCAAAAGCTAGTGAACTATAAATTTTGAGGCGGACGAAGTGCTAGTAATATTATAAACAGTGGAGTAGCGTGCCTTGGCGGGGCCCCGTATAAAAATTTGTTTGGGGGCCCTTATGAAGGGTAACGATTTCTCACAAAAGAAAAAAAAAATGTTTGCATAAAATTAAAAGAAATATTAATTCATCATTATTATCTATCTGTCACTCTTTCCAAATTTTTTTGCAAAAAATTCAAAATAAATAACTCTCCTTGCTTTTTGTTTCGGCAAAATGATTTAATTAATCATTTATAGCTGATCATGACTTTAGTTTTTCTATAGTTTCTGTCTCTACGACGATAGTGACAGATCTGACAGGCGTTCAGTTCCCATAGAAGTTCTTAGATAATTGTTTATCTATATTAGAAATTTTAAAAAAATTGGGAAATTTGTATTAATTTTTGCTTACGCACGTCGGGGGCCCCCGTGGCCCGGGGGCCCCGTATAATTTATACGGCAGATACGGCGGTAGCTACGCCCCTGATTATAAATGCAAAGTAACTCTGTTTATTGCGCTTTCAAGCTAAAACAGTTGAATATATTTCGACGATATTTGACACAGTTGTAGACCATGACCTCGATTAAGACATAGGACACTAGAATATTAGGATTCTTATCCCAATATTCCCACGGGATCGACACCGTGGGGCGGAGCTAGTACTTCCTGTATAAAACAAAGCAAAACTGAACAAACTGCGGCAGACGTTAATTAACTTTAAACCAAAACATTGTCATACGCAAAGAAAAACTTTTGAAACAACACAACACCATACATTTTAATTCCCAGATCCCACCAACTTTTAAACAGGAAACCTAACACAAAATAATAAGCAGCTAATTGTCTGTTTATGTTTAATCCCAAGGCTAGGAACGCTAACGAACGCTGCACAAACTATGGCGGGCTCTGGTTGCACTACACAGAGAGTAAACGACACGGAAAATACTCTTATTATATAACCAGGGATTTGTAGGGGTAATTTACTTTATTCGCCTCATCCGCGTTTTATATTAATCGCTCATTAAAGACGGAAACATGATCATGTAAAGTTTCTGCTTCCAAGGTATGTAAAATGCTGCCATATTTAGGGGTAAAGTGCCAGGGTAACCTGGGAAATTCAAATTTTCTTACGTGTTTTGCGTCAGTGTCCGGCTGTATGTTGAACACAATATGATGCACGACCGTAAAGATTTACAGAATTATACGGGGTGTAAGGGACAGCCCTCCACAAACTGACAGAGTGCAATCAGCTCCTTTTGAATCATATTCTACCGGAATTTTACTCCGGATTTTTTAATTTTTTATTAACCTGTTTTTCAGCTTTTTCAGTTTTATTTCAATGTAAAATTACATTCTCTGAAAGCAGCACTCCATTTATGTAAACAATACGGCTAAAATCAAAAAACCAGCAATGGATGTTGAAATACTCTAACGAACGACGCGTAAAATCAGCTGTTCACTTCTTGTCTAACTACAGAGTTCATCGAACTCGTCGTCGGCGATTGCACAAAGGCGGCTTTCCGAATTGATCCGAGTTACATTGCGTGTGAGGAAATAAAACAAATCATATTTATTGGATTCCCATGACGGTCCTGAAATAATTTCTTGTACTAGTCATCTTAGTATGATATACTGAATCCACCCCATCAGTTTGTGGAGGGCTGTCCCTTACACCCAGTATTATATACTAGCTTCTGCCCGCGACTGCATCCGCGTCAATTTTTTACTTTTTAAAAATAATAAAATTTTTAAACTTTTAAAATTTATTGGAAAAAATGATATATTTTTTTTTGTTTTGCCACTATACATATACGTTACATTGCTAAAAAAGTTGAAACACAGTTTATCACCACGCTAACTTCGTGATTGCTTTAACGTTTATTTCAAAGTAATCGTAATAGATAATTTTATTTTACCCTTCCCGTCGCATCAAATGGCCTGCCAGTTTTCGACCATTTTTCATTACTGCTCCGCTACTTTTGATCGTAGCGTGATGTTATATAGCATATAGCCTTCCGCAATAAATAGGCTATACAACACAAAAAGATTTTTTCAATTCGGACCAGAAGTTCCTGAGATTACCGCGTTCAACCAAACAAACAAACTCTTCAGCTTTATAATATTAGCACAGATATAGTTATAGCGGAACATACTGTATTTTTTTTAAATACAGACGAATTGAACACCTTCCTTATTTTGAATTCGGATAAAAAGAATACATATTCTCGAAGTAACAACAGAAAGTAAACTTCTAATATCAAAATATTAGATACCAAAGTAATAAATAGCTCCTTATAACTCCAACAATAAGTTGTTATTTAAAAGTTCTCCCACGACTAAACGGTAAGGTCCGGGGAGAACTGACCCAATAAATAGCAGTTACGATGGAACGGAAGAAAAACGAATAACAATAACATAGACCACCTTTTCTCATCTCGGCAAAGTTATATAAATGTTACGGCTAATAGAGGGCGGTAGAATAATGGATGATCTCGGTGAAGTAATGATTTAGAAATACGCTTTTATTATGATCTTGTAGACGGCAATAGAAAACGGTTTAGTGTATTGGAATATAGTCGCAGTTTCACGGTTTTAGAGGGGCATGCTAAAACATACTTTAATTTCGGAAGTCGGTGTCTTTGGATATGTGTTTTAGTAGTTCGACTTCCGAAATTAAAGTTATTTTTCACTTCGTAGGTTTTTTTTTGCCAGTTCGTGGTTTTTTTCTAAAACAGTTTTTAATTTTTCCTTTATAGTGCGTATGGTACCGTACCTACTCCACAATAATTCATATATCAATACTTGCTATGTAAACAACATTACCTGGAAGTTATATGACATCATCAAGATACACAAAGTGGATTAAATACGTGTTTTCGAAGCTAACTCAATAACTACTCAAGCAAAGTTAATTCATATGGGACCACCGCACCAACTTCCTCTACCAAAAGAAACGAAAATTTTCAAAATCAGTCCAGAATTGACGAAAATATTGATGAGCATACATAAAAAAACTCCTTTTTTGAAGTTAGTTAGTCTGCTTAAACTCCTATTTAGATGATACAAGTTTCTTGCTTTGTTTACCTTCAGTAAAATTGAAACAAACAAAAACTGTAGCAACACAAAGTTGCTTCAACTTATGGTATGTCCCAGGCAATTAATTCGCACCGTCTCAGTCGTCGGCTTTAGACCCAAGAAATCAAGGAGTCGACATTTAAAGCACTCAAAACGATGCTTGTTTAGTTTCTGACACATTTCATTTAGAAACATTTTTACACGCTGAAAACTTTGCGAGGAAGCATGCAGCAAAGTAAATAAAAACGTAATATGATCAAGAAATGTAATATGTCAGGATCTTCTCCCAACACGATGACGGCGCCCGAGGAGATTAGAGCCACAATTGCTTCCATATTTGTGGTGGTGGGTCAATCCGCGGAAATCCATTAATGGCGAATATATGATAATAATAAATTAAATATCATAGCTGCAATTTTTTTTTACTTTACATGACATTTCTTACATATTTTTACGTAAGGCTCCGCTCTCTAAAATAGTTAACCACCTTTATTTATTTTATTATTTCAGTTAACACGCACCAAACGTCATCACCATTTACGAAAAAAAGTCGAGTCTTAAACTTCCTTATTTATTTTCGAAAAAATTACAATGCAGTTTCCGTTTTTTTTCTTATATTTCAAAAGTACATATTATCTAAAACAACATAATAAATCATGAAGTGATTTGACAACAAATAACGTATAATAAAAATAACATAAATTTTGTCACAGAAATTCGTCAACACCGTTTCGGCACCGTCAAAATTATATTTCTCGAATGTTCTTACTACCTACCGCGATGGGGAAGATACCTCTCCTTTCCTCGGTCCCCTCAGTCTCTCTTACGAAGTGAAGCGGAGCGCACGTCAATTTGAACACGTAAATTTTTCGATTAACAGTAGTTTGTGAACAGTTTGTGAATTATTTAAGTCATCACCATTACCACAGAAAATCAGGTAAGTACCAAAACAAGATCTTTTTTAAATATGCACATTTGTATTTTTTAGGTAATTAATCATAATAATGGCTTGTTGTGCGCTTTGCAGCTTGGTATTTAGGTATAAAAATCTTAAGAAGACGTATACGTCATAACCATCATCATCATTACCATTTTTTCTGTGTTAACGGTAATGATGATATGTGAATGGTAATGACATACTGTGTTTTAATAAGTCCTATTTAATGTGTTTGCTTAAAAGAAATCGAATAGTTAGTTTATTAAACAAGTCTATAAACTAGACAGCCATTAACGTGCTAAAAACTCCACAGTTTATTTGTTTCTAGTTTACTTTTTTACATGTAAATATTGATGTAAATTTTGTTTATTCTTTTAGAAAAATCATGGACAGAAAAAAGAAATCCAAAGAAAATAAGCGGCTAGAGAAGCAAAAGATTGCTAGAAGAATAAAATACTCTGAAATCAAGGCAGATCCAGTTCTCTACGAGTTAGAAAAGGAAAAAGAAAAAAGAAGATATCAGAACAGAAAAGATCAAAAGAAAATTAAAAGCGTGAATGAATTATCTCCTCGCGATCAACGGGAAAAAAGGAAGAAATGGCGCGAAGCTTCAAAAAAATACAGAGAAAATAAGAAAGAAGAGTCTAAAAAAAATCCGGAGGTCCCTGAGGTAAGTGTACTTATTGATGCGACGATAAAAGACAGCAATGAAATAGAGGAAAAGTGTGAAGATCCCTTAAAAATAAATCAATCTCCTCAAGCTGATTTAAAACTTCGAAGAATTCGATACATAGAGCAGAAGAAAAGAAAGTACCTTATGAGAATAATAAAGAAGCTTAAAGAGGAGAACAAGCAGTTAAAAGTAAAGCTTAACATGTGTATGAGAGAAAAGAAGAATAGAGAAAAAAATAAATTAGAGTCAGCTGAAAAAGTTAAGAGTGATAAATAAAGAAAAGGGTAAAGAAGATAATCGAATTCGACAGTTGGTAAGAAAAGTGCGCAACTTTTATCTTGACGACTTAAACAGCACAATGGGAGCAGGAAAGAAGGAGTATATGACAAGATTGAAAGTACAAAAGCAAAAACGCTACATGACAAGCACACAAAAAGTATTGCATCAGAAGTTCATGACTAAATATCAAGTAAAAGTTAGTTATAGCTTTTTTTGTAAGCATAGACCGTTTTGGGTGTTGACTCCTAAGAATGCCCAAAGGGACACATGCAAGTGCATTGTTCACGAAAATATTGATCTCATGATCAAAGCATTGAAAACATCTTCTATAATAAATGAGCCAGACTGTGATGCATTAATAAAGACTATGTGTTGTTCTGTATACGAAGAGAAATGTCTGAGGCGAGAGTGCCAATACTGTAAAGATAAGTTAGTACAGTTCAAGGAATTTTCTGATGATCAAGATATTACTTACTGCAAATGGATGCGTACGAGAGAAACTGTTAAAACAAAAAAAGGCCAAAAAATTATAACAATCACGAAAAAAGAAGAGGTAAAAGGCACACCAAGAGAATTAATTAATGCTTTGATTGCAAGTTTACCACCATTTTTTAAACATATTTACAAAATTCATAACCAATATATTAGCTTGAAGAAATTAAAGGATTCAACGCCTGTTAACTGTGCTGTAATTCACGCAGACTTTTCTGAAAACTATGGATTAAAATTTAATAAAGAAGTACAATCCATGCATTTTGGTGGAAATCGAAATGAAGTTAGCCTTCACACAGCAATAATTTACAGTTTTGACTTTGCAACTAGTTCAACAAAACCAAAATCAATTTGTACAACAAGTTCTTGTTTGAGACATGACGCTCCAGCTGTTTGGGCACACTTTGTTCCTTTGATACAAAAAACCATCAAAGATAACCCATTTATTGACACCTTACATATTCAAACAGATTCCCCGACTTCCCAATATAAAAATAAATACATATTTCATATGATTCCACAAATACACAAAGAATTCCCACAAATAAAAACAATAACGTGGAACTATACTGAAGCTGGTCACGGCAAGGGTGCTGCCGATGGTGTCGGGGGAACAATAAAGAGGACAGTTGATTCCTGCGTCAATCATGGTATTGATGTAGGCAGCTATGACCAGTTTATGCGTGTGTGCCGAGAAAATATAACAAATGTGACTCTAATTGATGTACCCGAAGAAAACATCAGTGAGATAGAGAAGAAAATCTCAAAAAACTTGCAGCCATTCAAAGGAACTCTAGAAGTCCATCAAGTGTTGTGGAAAAAGGGAATCCCTACTTTAACATTTCGAAATGCAAGCTGCTTTGAATGTGACTGCGGAATCATATGCACCCATGGGAAACACCTTGGATTTTTGAATATACCGCAAAGTTTGAGCTCGTCTCCTATTCCTGATACAGATAAAGTGATACCCCTCATAGCTACGAAGAGTGATTATGGTAATGCAGTATTCGCAAATATTACTAACACGATGCAGGCGTCCACATCAACTGTAGACAAAATTTGTGCTGCTGGACCTTCTAACATAAAGATTTTATCTAATAAAAGAGTTATACTAACAAAAAAATGAAAATTAATATTATAAGTAGTTGTAGTGTTTCAAATAGTCAGTATTTCAATTTTGATCTCATTTATAATATTGATTGTCGAAGATAGGGAATGGTCCCGGGAATTCCCGGTCCCGAAAATCCCGGGAATTCCCGGGATTATTGTATAGACTAAAGAACCGGTACGATCACACCTCGTCCCGGGACTTTCGGGACTTTCGGGACTTAGTTGAAAAGTATAAACTTAAATTAAGAATTTGACTTTCCCCATTCAGATATCATAATGAAAGATTTCTTACTAAGATTTCTAAGGTTTCACCCGCTGCTACACGTTTTTCCGAGCGAATGAGGTCAAAAGTAGCCTTTGTTACTTAGGGATCTTGTAGCCTTTTAGTGGTGAAAGAATTTTTAAAATATAATCAGTATTTTTGAGTTTATTGGTTACATTCCTAGAATACCTACAAAAATAAAACAAATCTTTCCTCTTTGTAATACCTAACCTAATAGTGTGGAATGTACACTGTACTTAGATAGTGATTCGCTCATCGGTTTACCCGGTGCTTGCTACTGCTGCCCGTTTTCCCATTAGAATAAGGCGTTTTCCCGCGGTAAAGCAGTCTATATGACTCATACTCAAGAGTTAATGTAGCTTTCTAATCAATGATGATATATTTTTTGAAATCGCTTCAGTAGTTTTGGAGTTTGTCGATTACATACATACGAAAAATCTTTCCTCTTTATAATAAAAATGTAGATAAATAAATTAAAGAATAAAGTTCTAAAATCAAAATACGCGCGCGCGATTCGACTCCAGCGTTCGCCCGCGTTTTGCCGCGTGCGATGCGGTGAGGGGGAGGCACCTCCCGGCCGAAATTTAACGCGGACGAAGTCGCGGGCAAAAGCTAGTTTATAATAATAGCGAGCGTTAAATGCTGATTTGACTTGTTTTTTTCTTCTGTTGATTATTTTTTCAAAGAATAGTAAATGGTTCTGTTTTCGTTGATTTTTAAAAATATATATCTTTAATTAATACAATGTATTTATCATTACCTACGTACATACAGACCTATTAAAATAAAAATTCCAGCAGTAGGTAAAAAAAATACCCAAAAGTCCCGAAAGTCCCGGTTCTCCCGGTTCCTTCAACAAGTAATCCCGAAAGTCCCGGGACGCAAGAAGAGCACCGGTTCTGCATTCCCTAGTCGAAGAATAGTCGACTGCAATTTGAAAATTTTGTTTAGTTCTTCTTCTACTTTTTTTTAAGTTCATCAATGTTGTTTAGTTCTTCTACTTTTTTTTAAGTTCGTCAATGTGGGATCATTCATATTGTCATCAATAAAAGAAATACTGGGCTGTTACGATGATTCCTAATTTGTTTTATAGCTAAACATGTTATTATTTAGTAAACTAATTGTACGAATGACTTAATTTCCAAAGAATTAGCCAAAAATCGGTTAATCAGTGAAAAATTGTATTGTTAGGATTTTTTTAAGTTACCTTTATACCATTCGGTTGTTATTGTTTAGAACATTTATACCTACCTACTTACGAGTATGTATCAATCGTTGATTTGTGATATTTTATTATGATTATAGTGATTCATAGAAGAAAGATATGTTATTTACTCTTTTTCATCATTCCCATTAACATACTGTCATTCCCGTTAAAGAAAAGTCATTACCATGTTATAAACGTCATTACCATTTTAGTTAAATAACTTTGAAAATCGATAACTTCTGATTCTCTTGTTGGATTTCAGTGCCTTCAATAGCTTAGTAATGGTTATTATAAAAACTATTTATTTTTTGCGTTTAGCACGCATTTTCGACTAGTTTAAAAAAATATACAAAATAAATAGTAAAGAATCAAAACGGCGGATCCACCCTGGTACGTCATACTAACTAGTTGTTATTAAACGAGAGAATTCAAGCGATAGTAACCACATTGGATCAAATATAAACACACTTGTTTTGAAATTTCGAGATGTAGTGTCAACTAGTGATTTTATTTTTCTGATTGCACTACTAGTACTAATACTACTGAGGGTTAGTATCATCAGCCTAATAGTGTTCCCACTGCTGGGACACAGGCCCTCTCCCTGTGAGAGGGAGTTGGCCATAGTGCAATACGTGAGCCCAGTGCGGGTTGGTAGATGTCACATGTCTTTGAATTTTTGGTTCTAAGACATGCCGGTTTCATCACGATGTTTTCCTCTGGTGGTGATGAAATAATTTACACCAAGTGCCCGCTTGGTTTTGAACCTACGACCTACAACTTATTAGTTGCGGCCGTTACTTCTGGGCCACCACTGCTCCTTATTTCATCTCATGCTGTTATGTTTGCCAATAAAGCAGAACAGCTGGTAGAAGATTTACTGACCACAGACACGACCAAGCTTTCTGAAATGAGCCTTATCGCATTATCGCCAGCTGATTAAAAGATCAACGATATGCAAACAGATCATGACTACCTACGTTTTCAAAAGCTAAATAAAGTTATTAGTAGCATCAAGCCGGCTGCATACGTACTTTCAAAGTCTCAATAAACTCAACTGCATACTGTAAGCACAGCTGCCACGTATACTCTCTAGACAGCTGCTACGAACTTGAAGACATGAAAATTCAATTTAATGCTAACAAAACTTTATTGAAGCTCAAATAGACAGATATGAATTCTACGAAATTCGACGATGTTATGAAATGCAACCTGCATTCCAAAAGTGAGGAGGCAATCAGTAAATGTAACGAGGACTTCCTTCGTGAACCTCGTGAAATAAGCACAAAATATGTAGGAGATACTGTGAAAAGCGGGCTGGAATATAGTCAGCGATACGGCACGTTTGCCACGAAAAATATGGGCTTAATCCGGTAGAAGACTGCATGCTACATACGCAGAGTTATGGAAAATTTATGAAGCTTGCCCCGCAAGTTAGTATCTTGTACTCGTTGGCGTTTGTGAAGAGAATAAGATTTATGTGTAACATCATCGTAGTGTTGGTATATTATAAAGAGCATTAGTGCAAATTATTTTATCACTACCGCTCTCAAAACGATGAAGGGAAACATCGGCATCGTGAGGAAACTGGTATGTCCTAATTCTAAGACGTGTCACATCTAGCAACCTGCACTGGACCCGCGTGATACTTTTCTTTTAACGCGCATATTTTTGTCATATTGTAATAAAGTTTGAACCATTTTAAAAAGGAATCATAGTTACAAGAAGAAACTGGCAACATAGACGTAAATCTTGACTGTTTTGGAATGTTGTCTCCCCCACGTTGTCCTTTATTAAACAAAAGTTGAAAGTATTAACTTTATGGTCAAGACTACACAGGAAGTACCCAATTGATTTGATTTGATGAGGGCCTGTTGGATAGACAACAATAAAAGCGGTAATAAATTGGAAACATTGCCAGAATTACCATAAATTGTACTTTCCTGGATCAACTAAACAGGAGGCCAGCATTCATTTATCTACCAATATGTGTGTATTCTCTCACAGCAGGGAACTTTATAACCTGATTATGTAAAAGAGTATTCTATCTATGTGTATATCTATTTACAGAAGTATTTAAACTATTTTGTATCAAAGATTCTACAGCAATGCATGCATTTGGACGAAAATGGTTTCCGCGCTTCCCGTATCTATCACACTAGACAAGCCGGTAAAGTTACAACTGGCCAGCGCAAAATTGCCAAGTCATCTTACAAAAATATGGCGTCGGAAAAATAAAAGCGTTCCTTTTTCAAACCAACTTTACGCTTACATGCATGAGAAACTGCAAACAACCCTCATTTAGTTATCGAGCCGCCATTAATTGAACAGCGTTGAACAAACATTGGTTGAAACATTTTTCATTCACAATCCACATGGATAGCCATTGAAAATTTGGCCGTCCACTTCACCAACAATACCAACGTGCCGAGTTAATTTACGCTGAGTCGAAGTGCTATTGTTGGCACTAATTGGTGCTTTCATCAAGTGCTGGATCGTTCAATTTGTTTATTATATCTTTTGGAAAAGATAGAACTTATAATTGATTAATTCCAAACGTTGGCATGCTCAAGGCGCATGCAGCATTCGTTTACAACTCTCCATGGTACAACTGATTTGCTCCTTCTTCCATTCGCATGCTTCTACATTTATGTATTTCAGAACAGCTTGATAAAAAACTGAATACAAATACCATAACGAGAGCAAAAACACGGTAAGATAATTTAACAACCATAACAACGTGCAAAACGGGAGACAAAATCATTTAAAATGTGATACCATTCCACAAACAAATAAAGAATTCAAACAGAGATTTCATTAGGACTCAGAGGAGTCCCAACGTGGCATAATCGGCAGACTCCTGGAGCACAATGGAAGCAATTTGTCGTAATTACTACAGTGTAGACCGCGCTTAACTTACCTGAGCGAACCATAGACGAAAGACGAACGATGAAAGTAATTCAGTATGAAAAGAAAACTTTCTCTAGGGAGCTGATTGCTCGGTTTGTAAATATATTTTATTATTTTCTCAGCCTTTTGTACGAATATTTATGTACTTTAGAGTCAGTGAAATATTTGCTAAGCCATTTCGGTGTTGTCAGATTAATCAGGCTAAGTTGTCAAGTTTAAAACTTGGAACTCCTTTTAAGATTGAAACTAAAGCAAAAAGGTTTTCCTAGAATGCTCGAGACGTTTTGTTCGTATCCTCAACTCGATTTGAAGTAGAGAATCGTTTGAGTTCCTTCTTAAATTCATTTCCTGGATGACTCGGGAAAGCGGGCGTCTCAACAGATCGAATACCAACCGTGCCGAGCTCGTGCCCGTGTACCGAACGACCAAAAAGTAAGACAAAAGTCTGTAATAGGTTTAGTGAACTCCATTTTAGACGTGTACTAACATTTTAGACTTTGAAGCGAACGGTGAGTCTTGTGTTTGGCTTACGTGGTTATTTTCTTCAATGAAGACTAGAAAGGTTTTTTTTTATTTATCTGCCCAGCTTTTTCCAACTAAGTTTGGGTTGGCTTCCAGTCTAACCCGATACATCTGAATACTAGTATTTTACATGGCGGGACTGCCTATGTGACATCCACAAAGCAGTTACTGGTTAATACGATACCCCTAGGTAAGATTGGTAGTCAGACTTTCGGGCTTCTGACGCTCAGATATTTTCGATATTAAATTGTAAGCCTTAATTATCCAAGAAATCTAAATCAATATTATGAGGAACAAGCTAATTACCACTTTGACGAAAACACAACAAATTATACTACAGCGATATAAGTTAAAGCGCTAGACGAGAAACACATTAACTCCCCACCGGATTAGGCAATTACAGACTGAGCTCATGAAAAGCATCCACAGACTATCTACAAAAGGAACCAATTAGTGTACAAACATAATAATAATAGCAGTCCTTTAATTAGAGCATCTAACCATACAACCATACTTCCTACAACCTGCGACGCGTACCTACGTCCGGGCGCACGTGATGCTGGCCACGGCATACTGGCGACGCCAATGATAAGACTACATAACAAACAATGATTAATAAAGGTAGGAACAGAACATTTCTCTTTATTTGGTTCGCACGTGCCTGATCACAAACGTGATTCAACGACCTGGGTAAGGGTGCTTCAGATGGCTAGTGTAGCGTAACTATTAGGTCGGGTCTCGCTAGGCTAGATTTGAGATTCAATTGTAGTGTTTTGTTGTATGTTCTAGAAAAAATCTGCAGGGTAGCTTGGCAACAGAAGTATGGAAGTTTGGAACTTGTCTCGGATAAAAAAAAACATTGATAACCTTACAAGGTAGAAGCGCCATATTAAAATTTTCTTCAGTTTTTGCAATTTGCGGGTAAGTGTCAGGTTGTAGTTGATTAAAATATTATTCGCGACCGTAAAAATTGTCCTTATAGAATTCATTAATTCATTAAAATCATCAGTGACATGAGATCTATCACATGACTCTATTTCATGAAAAGGAGGGCTAGCTTAGTGCTTAATATTCTTCAAAATGTCATACTGATAAAGAAAAGCTAAGAGTAAGAATCCTGTGTCGGTTGTTTTATGTCTTTTTGCTTCTCTAAATCTTAGTGATGCCTGTGTTATACGTCTATACATTTATATGGAATGTCTCTTGCCGTTTAAACTATTTTCACCAAGACACACCATCTACCTTTACTTTCCTACCGATCTTAGCGCCTGTACCTCAAAGACTACGGTACTTGTTATTTCTACCGCAATTTTCTCATAACGTTCGTCTGAAAGCGCCTCACCCCGTCTACAGTTTGCGCTGACCGTACTGACACTTGGCAGACCGTAGCATCGAAATTGGCGGTGGACGTGTTCTGCAATTTTGTTCGAACTCAGTAAAAATACGAGGGAAACGGATTTACATATGTAATGCCCGGTATTGTTAGCAATACCTGCATGGGTAGTAGCGATCTTTTGTTTGCTTACGAGTTAGGGGAACATTATGCCAATTATGAACGAGTTGCAATAGGTTGTAATATGGGGCTATAACATAGTGCCTTAGGTAGTTTGTGCTCTAGCTGCACTAGGGTCTCAATCAAGAATTCAGTTTTAAATTCATTGGCAGACGGAAATTACAACCGCCAGTCAAATCATAAGACATAAGATTCAAGGCTTTTAGAATCATTTCCATAATCTTGTTGTCAGAAAAACCATACTATACATTTTTACTTATGTATGTCGTGTTTTCAAGGTAAGTGGCATTGGGCAGGGTACATTGCTCGGAGAATACATGGCCGTTGGAGCCGAAAGGTTCTGGAGTGGCGAATGCGTACCGGAAGACGTAGGGTTGGAAGGCCTCCAACATTGTGGACCGATGACCTGGTGAAGGAATCCGCTGGATGCGAGAAGCAAAGAACCGGTCGAAGTGGCGGTGTCTGGAAGAGGCCTGTATCCATCAGTGGACGATTTTCCACTTAACTGATGATGATGAATCATGACTTTGAGTTTGTATTCTTTGAACGAACACTTTTTAACGATTTCCAATGTTGGCTATACTGGTAACTGACACTATCTTCGGTAGCCTATTCGGTAGTTTGTCTAGCATTCATTGACAGATTTTGTCCTACACTTAAAAATTACATTTTAGTTTCAAGAGCAGTGTCTTCTCCTATTTTTGCTCTGTCAACTTGCTAGAAATATATTCTACTCTAGATCTAAATAAAAGATTACTTTCGCCTTTTCTTTTCACTCATGTTGAGGTTAGTCCTATCGTGAAAGTACGTGAAATTGCCAAAAGCACTTTTCTACAAAATATTTTCTCGTCTTTTTCGAGTAAGTAGTTCTATGTTTTTCATGATTATTTATCAATCAATATTTACCTTCAAATGTTTTAAACACTGGTTTTATATTAAAGGCAACATGCAAAAGTGTGTATGCGACAGTGCAAAAATCATTGACAGACAAATTCCGTATGCATAAAGAAGTTGATACCAAAATAATAGCGCTACAGCCAGCGAGAGCCAGAATCAATACGATAACCTTTTTTAAATATCATATTACCTACAAACAGAAACCCGAATCACGGTACAATGTCAATTTATTGAGAAAAGCAAACCCAATCACTCGGGACCCCTGTATGTATACCCTATACCCATGTCAAGTAATCAGACGTGCTATCTAAAAAGGTTGAACTAACCGCCTTGTTTACCGATCGTTCCACGTTTAACGGTTATTGGAACTGCCACCTTTCAATAAAAAAACAATTCTAACCTCAAGGCATGTTTAGTAATGAAAGGGATCCAGAGTATCTAAATGTAAAACAATTTTTATTTTTAAAGTATTCACACGTCGTCGGTTTCGACAAATGTGTTCGCTTTTCGAGCCTGTAACATGCAGATGCAAAGCTATTTCAATATGCATCGAAACTAGAAGGCGTTGAAAAATTCATCTAAGAAATGCATCTTTTACTTTCCCACTTTGAGACGTCGAATTGCGAAGCTCCTTGCATATTTCACTGCAAGATTGCATTAAACTCGCTAGAAATGTGGGCATAATAAGACCAGATGTTCTAGTCGAAGGTACGTGGGAATGGAGAGCTGCACAATTGGTACAGATGGTATCTGTCTGAAGGCCAGCCAATAGCTAGATTTACGTACAGCCATAATACCGTTATTTCGCTCGTTAGTAAGTTTCTAGGTGTACGATTATCAATGTGGACAGATATTAAAGGACGATAGACCTTTCCTGGAACATCGGTTCTGCGCGATAGCTTTAACTCTTAACAGCAGTGAAAGTAGGGCTCTAAAGGGCAATTCTGCAAGCGACAGGATAATTAGCAAATTACAAAGAGCTGACGCGAACACGAATGCTCATTACAACTGTAGAATTAGGGGCAGGAAACAAAGCGGTAGTTCGTAGTTCCACGAAGCCTTTGTCACGGCGGAAACGAGCTTAATTCTCACCTGCGTAAAGATGAAAACGGCGGCATTTGCCAGAAATGTTTTAATATTGTAAGTGCCACAATTACGTAGCCATTCGAATGTGTAAGATGAACATCAGTGAATTAACAACAAAAAAACGCAAACCGCGTCGTTGACGGAGGAAACGAGCCATTTGCTAAATGAAGTTAAAATTTCAGGAGACTTCTCTGACATACATTCGAGAGCAACATTGTACAAAAAGCGAAATTGCATATTCAATAGGACATATTGGGCATGGCTGTCGGTCACGCCTGTACATCGAAAGCGTGCCGTTCTATCCAATCCGATGACTGTTCACATGCAAATTCGTGCCGGCAATAGATACAGATAACGAAAGGTCATAGGGGACCGGCAAACGACAAATACCTATATTATCAAGGCGACCTTTCTAGCCGGCTTATCGATAGCGACGGAACTGATTTACCGATTACTGAGAGTTTAGCGATACGTATGCTAAGCGGCCAAATACCGAGAGATTATCCAAGCAAAATCGAGTTAACAAGACTAATTATAATTATACGTTTTGATCATTGAACTGAATGACAACTGAGACGAAAAATAATGAGAAGATATTAATCTGTACTAATATTATAAAGAGGTAAAATTTGCTTACTTTGTATGTAGAGGGTAATCTCTGGAACTATTATCCGGATTAGATTTTTTTTTTACCGTTTGATTGCCCAATTCTAGCTATTAGGATTTAACATCATGCTAAGACCCTAAGGAGCCATATAAAAAGTCAGAAATAACGCTAAGAGAAAACGAAGCAACATTGCGTGCGGGTGATGTGATGCTATATGACATATTTAAAGTTAAAAGAAGAAACTTCATGAGGACGAAGTCGCGGGCAGAAGCTTATCATGAAATATTTCGAAGCAAAATTGTATTCCACACAAATTCTCACAGCAACAGATGACAGAGAAGTTTCAGTAAAAAGTTCACAAGGAGAAAATCTTCGAACAATTTCACCTTGTTTCTTTTACACAGCGAAATCTTGCGGATTACAAGCCCGATCAAACTTTAATCCACAAAAGAACTCCGACGACGGAAGAAAACTTCAACAAGACTGTAAATATTTTGTAATATTCTTTATAGTATTTGAGGGGCTTGTGGCTAAGTAATAAAAGCCGTACGTATCAATCGATCAGGTTAAGTTACACTTGCCGCGGTTGATTCGTGGATGGGTCTCTATCTTTTCATACCAAGACCCCGCCGTGCCTCGGAAAGCATGTTAAGCCGTTGGTCCCGGCTGTCATTTATACCTTTGACAGTCGTTACCGGTCGTCAGAAGCCCGAAAGTCTCACAACCAGTCTTACCAAGGGGTATCATATTAACCAGTAACTGGGTTGTGGAGGTCAGATAGGCAGTTGCTCTATGTAAAATACTGGTTTTCAGCTGCATCCGGTTATAATGGAACCGGACCCAAACATATGTAGTTAGGAAAAAACTAGGCAGGTGATTCTTTATTGTATTTATTTCACACAGATCTAAGAGGTTCTACAGAGAAAGATGGGCTGTATAAAAGACCTTTGTGGGAAAGTATGATTGATAGTGAAGATAACGGGTCGACTGTCACTTAAAAGCCTCTTATACAACTTTAGTGCTGGCACGAGTCATTATGAGAATTCCATTAGCTTGTGGCATGTCCCAGTGGAAACAGCCACGACATACTCGTTGAAAGTTGTTGATTCGAACCCCAAGCAGGCACTTTACAAAACATCGTGAGGAAACCAGCATGTCCTAGAACTAAAAGCTCTAAATCCGCTCATCTTCACTGAGCCCACGCGGTCGATGAAGGCCTGCTATCAAAGAGAGGCGGCCTGTGTCCCAGTTGCAGCAGTCGGAACATTTTATGGCCTATATGCTAAAGCTGATAGTTGAGCTGAGTACAAGGCCGCGAAGTATATCCAGAAGGTTCTACCACCGCTAGTGCACTTCTCTTTTCAACCTGGTAATACTTGCTAAGTATCATTCGCGTATTTTGAAAGTCCACCAGAATAAAAATATGAAGCGATACGACAAAATAATCCGTTGTCATTTCGACGTAAATAACTGCATTTCTGACATCAATTCCGATGATGTCACGCTGCCCGCCGGGCCGGAGGCTCAAAATGGCTGTAGTCTTGTTTGTGAGGGCTAAGGACGAAGGCCGAATTTCAATTTGGACGTAGAGACACAGTTGAATGGGCTCGCCGAACCGACGACCGTTGTCATGCAAATGTGGCACCGCAATGTTTATAGCCAGCCAGTTAGTACGTAACGACTTTATTCAAATTTCGAATTCTGAATTGAATTGGGAATATGGTATCGATATTGTTTTTTACTGGCAACGGTAAGGTAAGTTGTGCCTCGGCCCTAATTTTTCAGGATAGTCCACTGAACTGAAATCCTCGCTAGAGTTGTAAATTATATTTCAAATTTTAATAAGAAATATGTATAATAATTACACAGCACTGGTTCCATACACTCTGAAAAACATTTTCGAGAATTACAAACTTCTTAGTAGATACCGCTTCGCTTACTCAATTTTATTCGGGCTTATGAACTAAATAGCGAACAACATATAATTACGCCCGATACCGCAGGTAGGTAAGTTGTGACTTCAATTAGGTACCGACTACTTTCTCTTCCACATAGGTATAATAAAGGTTAATATAAAAACAATGTACCAGAGTAGAGATGTGGCTTAGACAAGTTATTGTTTCAATTGTTTTTGATCAGTAATTTTGTATAATGTTGAGACATGTAAAAACAAGTGATTTAAGATAGCTGATTAGCTGTCTAGGTCAAGAATTTATATCTATTTTTATTATGAATGCAAATGGAATTGAGGTTAATTGATAAGTAGACCTCTATTATCGCATATGAAGATAAAATTAATATATACGTGATAATATTGTCCCAAAAACGCATAGAGCATTTTATTTACAAATATCTAATTATTGTTCGTAATATTCGTGGTTACAGATGGCCGATAGGGCCGAAAGGTTCTGGAGTGGCGACCGCGTATTGGAAGACGTAGAGTTGGAAGACCTAGTGAAAACCGCAGGAATCCGCTGGATGTGGAAAGCACAGAACCGGTAGGAGTTAGAGGCGGAGCTTGGTGGAGGCCTTTGTCCAGCAGTGGACGTCTTTTGGCTCAAATGTGATAATGATGATCATGAATTTATGGTCAGTTTTTAAAAATTATCGCGATCCGAGAGGTTTTTATTTATTAGCCAAAAGCACTTCGACGAATAATAGAAGAAAAAGACATAATGCGCCGACCCTAAATCAATTAGGTTAAGGGCAGGAGCAGAATTATTATTATATTTTTTATATACAACATTAATTTTTGTTTATGCGAAACCCGAAACACGGGTCTAGTATTTTTGTGTAAAGAATCTATGAAAAAAATTTCAAAACTGTATCATTAATAATCACAAAGTTATAAGCTTGATAAGTTACCTGGTTGTCCACGCAAAAACATATGCAGATCACCACAAACAGCTAGTGTACGTACCATCTCCGTGTAATGGACGTTTGAATACGAGAAAGACATGATAATATTAAAATCGAAACAAAACAGCGCGGCCCGCGACTTGGAAGTGTAATTAAATATTTTTGGTACAAAATATAACATGGTGTAAAAATTATTGGAATCGATTCAGTTACTGATTCTGAACAAACTATATTCAGGTTTCGCATATACTAAAAATAATCTTGTATAGTAGACACAAAGATATTCCTTCAATCAGCCTATTGCATTAAACCTACGAGCTATTTATTTAACGAGGTAAATATCTCCATTACTCCCAGACGTTACATAACAAACATACATATAAAAATCAAAACTGTCTATTTATTTATTTATTTGTGCACCATTTATTAGCTTAAGATACTGCTCGCATTACAATATACATATAAAGCCGTCAGTAATAGTCACAATTCCCCCGTACTAGTTGATACTGTATTACAGTGGGGCATTGATATTGTATACTGTATTGTGTATTATATTTAATTAAGTAAGTAATGTACATTACTTACTTAATTTTAATTAGAAATATAGACAGTTTTGATTTTTATATGTATCTTTGTTATGTAACGTCTGGGAGTAATGGAGATATTTACCTCGTTAAATAAATAGCTCGTAGGTTTAATGTACCTACAACTTAAACAATCGAAGCACTCAAAACACGCTGTTAATATAACAAGTCAGTTATTAATAACCAAAGCTACAATTCACAGAGTCAACAACCGCCATGTTGCGCGGGAAAATTGAAAATGAATGCTTTATATAATCTGTGGAAGGCTGTGATCACGCCCGCGCCCACGGCCTGTCTAGTATGAACCACGCTTTAGAACTAAGAGCTACAATCATGAATGATTCATCAACGTATAATAAATAATAATAAACTTAGGCCGGGAGATGGAGAGAGAAATTAATATCTACCTAATTGTTATGCTTTTGAGGCATTGTTTTCAATAGACGTGATGTTGGGACTTCTTAAGATGATGACAATATGCAGTTGTTGACTTTATCATAAAGTTAATAAATTTATGAAAACCAAGATTTTTTTATCTTATACAACAATATTTAATATATCTTAGTATCCAAAATCACAATATGTTGTAGTTCATTTTATCATAAGGTATAAGAAATTATTACCGACTTTGACTTCATCTCTTTTGATGATAAGTAGTACTTAATTCGAGCATTGGACATTTGTAAAAATAAATAAATCGCATTAATTAGTTTGTAAGCTTGCATCGTACTAACAATTATCGATGTAATCGCAAGATGAATCTGAAATAAATAATTATTTATTTATTATTTATTAATTTAACATTTAGTCAGACCACTCTGTATTAAAAAAAAAACTATGTTGTCTGTAATAAAATTATAGGCCAACTTGTTTCGAACTCAATTATAGCCCAAATGTGCAAATAACCAATATCAAGTCTGGTCAAGGACCACAAGGGTTACAGTAGCGCCCGAAGCGGCCATAACGTTAAAAACTCGTTTATTGCAATTTAGGGTTAGGTAACTATCATGCGAATATTATTTGACCTACTTGTACTATCATGGCAATTGTAACATACAAGATTTTGCCACCGGCGTCACTCGTGAATTATACGTATAAACTTTTCTCTTGAATCACTCAGTCTGTTGACGAAAACTGCATTAAAATCCGATAATATAAGCGAACAAACACGAAATTCGACTTTGTTTTATACTAAATGAAGATTTATAGTCATTTTCTAAAGTAAAATCGGACAATTTAATACTAAGCGTTTTGTTTCATTTATCCTTCATTGAGAGAAAATACATTTACCTAGACTACTTCAAAATACTTCTAATAAAATGTTATTTCGTTAATTTCACTGTCATCTCAGACAAAAAAACAATATCAATACGGGAATAAAATATATTCTCGAGTTATTTGCGATTACATTTCTACTTAGGGGTAGTTAATAAAAAATGTCGGCACCATTTATCGATTTTATTGATTTAAATCTGAACTTCAAAAGTGTTTCCGATAAGTATCATATTTACAGAACAAACAATTTTATTTAACTACACTATATTTTCAGATTTTCCGGTACTCAACCAAAATATGAAACGTCTAGCTGACGGTCCAGAAAGCTGAAAGGGATTGGAGACCTTGTGACCTTGGTCTAGACAACTCATATATAAAAACGGCTTATTAGTCGACTCGCACGAATTAAGTCACCTGAATCGAGCGAATCGCCAGTTTTAAATAATATAATATATTCTATTGGCGATCCGCAGGAAGTCAATTTATTTGTGGGTTTTATAAATTCGTATTAGGCAACTGGCACGTTTAACTTCATGTGAATCGGCTAATAAGCCCAAAAAATCTATAATCAGACCAGTATATTTTTAGGTTAGTTTATAACTCTAATCTACCCCAGATTAGAGTTATAAACTAACCTAAAAAAATATCAGAGTTTCTACGTGGCTGGGTACAAAAGAACGCTGCCTCCGGGCCTAGAATACAATTTAGTAATGGCAGAGATTGGCAGTCAACAACACTGTAGGCTGTAAAAGTTTATTGTAGGAATATTAATACTGTTTTTGATTAATTAACGAAAGAATAAAGAATAATTTAGTACGAGTGCTTGTTGTTTTCAGCCCGTCCTAATCATGAACAAGAGAAATGAAAACCATAATGAGAATTGTATAAACTTTTGGGGCATTATCGCTTCCATTATCGAATGGAATCGAGAAAATATTAGCACTAGGTACAAGACAACAACCAACAATTGCTATACAAAATTTCAGATAATTTTTTCTCTTTTTTTATTTATAAATAAGGCCTCGATTGCCTTGAATTAGGCGCGATTTTAATCTAGTTTCGTCGAAGAAAATCTTACTTCAACGAAAGACAGTTCTTATTTATTTCCGTCTCTGTCTTGTTCCATTAGGAGGAAACAGATAGCAGTACCCTAAATTAAGTTTAGTTGGTACACAACAGAATCAACACCAACGTCTAATGTACTAAAATAGCCTGAAATAATTAGCGCTGTAGCCAAGGTACTAAACCGCGCCATCATTTTGTATCATACGCCGAGGTCAGCGACCCACCGCGGATGTTAGATAGGTACTAGATACGCGCTACTGAAAAGCATCATGAATTCACGATTATTATTATTTGTGTTATTATCGAGTAATGATAGAAGGCGTTTATGTTTCATTTATAAATCCCATCAAAAACATAAATGTGAAATGAGAGCCAAGTTCAATATTATGACATATGCCTTGGTTGTTGACTTCAACGACAAAAGAAGTGAGATCTAAATAGGTGCCAAGTTCAATGGCCCGTCCTGAAATTTATTTATAACTACATAAAATATAATTTATTCTTATAACTTAGAATAATATATTGTAGCGTACGGTCTGACTTGGCTAGTTCTCATATACGAATTATTATTTTCGATGGCTAGTTTCTACCAGAAAGCCAAATTTTCGGAATAATAAAATTATTATAATTAATTATGAGCAAAATTATTTTACACGTTTATGTGAAATAGTTTTTGAGTTATGAGGGGGCCAAAAGTGGCTCCAAATAGTCCGTGTAATATTACACACGGTGCTGCTCGCCAGTTCTGTTACTTGAACTTGGCTTGACACGCTACCGCGTGTCTAGATTCAATCACTTTTAAACATCAAGATTTACACTGTGATAGAACAGGATTCCAGTTGTCCCTTCCAAAACGTAGTTTCCAATGAAGAGTGGGAAAAACCTCTACAGTTACTGAATTTGTTGCAGTCTTGCGTTTCAATTGTAGGTAAGTAGGTACAGTACGAGCGCATCATCTTCATCATCATTTCAGCCGAAAGGGGTAACTGCTGGACATAGACCACCGCCATTTCGATTTTTTCCGGTTCTTTGCTTCCCGCATCCAGCGTATTCCTGCAGCCTTCACAAGGTCATCGGTTCACCCTGCGTGAGGGCTTCCAACTCTATGTCTTCCGGTACGCGGTCGTCGCTCCAGAACCTTTCGACCCCATCGGCATATTCTGCGAGCAATGTGTCCTGCCCACTGCCGCTTAAGTTTGGCAATTCTTTGTAGCACGAGCACAGTGATTTTTTCTAGGAACAGAGTAAATTTAATCTACCATAAACGCAACAAAAAAGCAATGAGCATGGACATTGGACTGAATTATCGCTAACGGCGATATATATAAGTATGCATATGTCATCACTCCATATTATTAAACAAAGTTAATTATTTGTTACAATGTAGCCTATGAGACTAATTAGCAATTTAGTAAGATTAATAACCTAAAATTGTTGGTGATTATTATTTTAAAACGTAGAATAGTGTTGATTGTACTTTACTTTTAAGCAGGGGAGGCAATGATGATGTAAAAAAAAGATTTTAATTAATCAAACGTAGACTACAAGATGGCTAACGATTTGATGACAAGAAATGTCGAGACACGGTCAGATTACGAAATGTTACAACAAAACATTAATCATCAAAAATGGAAGAACAAATTGAAATCGATTGATGGAATTTTCTAATAAAACGCAATAAAAATACCAGGCGTTTATATCAATCGACATTATTAATGATCCGAGTTATTCTTTACGACTTTCAGATCAAGTTTCATAAGTTGAGAGAGGTCGTAATATGCGGTCATCTCAAAGCATTCCTTTAAAATTACGTTTTTATCGGTCGACTGAGGCGCTAATTCGCCTGTGGACAACATTAAACTTAGACTATGTATTGTATTTTTAGATAGATTTTATTTAGTGCACACAAAGACAACAAAAGATAAAAAGCACGATGAAATAATAAATAATTACATGGATATGATTACTACTTGGCGAAATACTCGTAGGTACAAGGTGCCAATACACTTACAAGTAACCCTACCCAACTGTCACCCACCGATCAGAATGAAACTTTGCACATCGATATAACACTAAAAAATATTGAACACGTGGTTTTTTTTTCCGGAATCCACTTCTTAGGGGTAGAAACCAACCCCTAATAACCCCTAAGTAGGCTAAACCCACGTAACTCTGGGTAGTGAGTTTATTCGATTGCTTTTCAATCAGAACATTACGATCTTGACAGATAGGCTAACCTACCTTAACCCTAATATAACTTATCCCCACAAACCGTTACAACCCTTATAAACCTAGGGGGTGGTTTCTACCCCTAAAAAGTGGATTCCGGAAAAATAAAAAAAACACGAGTTCAATATTTTTTAGTGTTATATCGATGTGCAAAGTTTCATTCTGATCGGTGGGTGACAGTTGGGTAGGGTTACGTGTTTAGAGGAAAATAAAGAAAGGAAGACATAATACAGTATGTACCAACATAAGACATCACAACACTGATGATCTGGACTCTTTTAATAAAGATTGGCCCTTGGCAGCTGTGGACAGAGAGACTTGGGAAGAGAGTAAGGAGGCCGTCGCCCAGCCTGCCGGGGTCGCGTGATTGTTCGAAAGAGATACCGTGACCCTGGCACATAGGCAACTGAAGGAACACGGGTGGGTTTTAGACAGTAAAAGTCTGACACGCCCTCCCGCTCCGCCCAGAGCGGGAGAAGTCATTTGATGATTTCCTACCCACAAAAAAAAAAAGGCCGTCGCCCAGCAGTGGGACATTAATGGCGAATAAAGAACAAAATACCACACTGGACAATTAGACTGGAAGAGGAAGTATCGGTCCTCGTCCTAGACTTTGTTACCATCACGGGTATGACCTGGATGAGGCTGACACAGAAGCGTGGGAATTGGCACTAGAAAAAAGAGGCCAATGGTGGAGTACTGGGTGAAGTGGGGCTGTAGATGATAAAGAGTACCACACTGAGGGCTAATTAGACCAAAGTCAGATCTTTTATGATCCGTGGATTATTTATTTGCAGGATAAGACATAGACGAGATATAAAAGTTTGAGCATTCGCTCTAAAATGTGCGTTAATTGACAAAACATTGAATATTCTACACAAAATTACGCTGAAGTGTTCGACGCAAAGCACGTATGTGTCCCTTACGCTGCCTATTAAAACAAACTAATGGTCACCCAGTGGCTGCAATTTTTTTCAAATTTTTCTGTTCATAATGTATTATTAATTTATTATATTAAAATATTAGCTACCTGCACTTCTCCATATAAACTTTAACTGTAAAAATCTCAGACTTCTCCTTACGCGTAATTGGCGTAAAAAGGGCACAAAAGTATTTGTGTCACGTATTAACATACATACAAATGACGATAGCAACATTTCTATTTTTAGCTGGTGAACTAACAGAACATGCCAAAGTCGTCGACGTGTCTGCTGGCGCCTTTACCAAAGATATGAACGTGACACAATATGACACAGTACAGGATAAATCAGCATTGTTATTAATTAGTACAAATGTGCATACTGGGGAAAGATAACGTTAGAAGAAGGAAAAAACAGAAGCTAACAAGGTCGGCTTGTAAAGTTGGCATTAGAATTTGCTGGATGAGAGAGGCTACCATTGGTGGAGCTGACGTCTGTCGGCTGAGAAGATGATGATGAAGGAAGAATCCTACATTCGGCATATGAGAATTGATATAGATACTAGTATTTATACGAGGTACACGAAAGTGCTTATAGTTAATCTACTGTTTCGTTGACAAACAATAGCAAGTAGCAGCACCGTCTTTTTTAAAGAATTTTCTTTTGCAAGGTTTTTTCTTTCTTACTCTGTCTATGATTCACAGTTACATATATTCCATCTTGATTATGTTGAAATTTATTTGTGATATAAAATAAAAATGAACAGGTAACAGGATTCGTTCAACATACATATGTACATATTATTATAAAGCATGTTTTGGGCAACATTACCCATTCTTCCTTACAAAATATCTCATAACGCGAAACAATTTTAATGGAGTTTAGATACGCTTGAAATAGCCTTATAAAGACGCCTACGCAGCAACAACCTCTTTGGTTAGGTTCAGAACAAAACGTTGGATAATTGGAATAATGATACCCTTATCATAACCGCCATATTGTTTCCGTTCATAAAAAGAAGCAGCCATTTACAGCTGAACTTTTTTTGTGCTATGGCCGATCTGCAAAATAATATTTAGAAAAATAATGATGCCATTCAAAATGCCTTAGCATTAAACCTAGGTGGAGTTCAATACCGTTTTCCTGGTACTGACCACGTACACCAAAGATAAAAGAAATAATGCCTATAATAATGTACGTTATTTAAAATTGTGTTCTAAACCAACCTAAATAAAATACAATACCTGACGCCGATTTATTACTTTCAAAACAGTTGAGCATCTGAATACATTCTAGCTTCAAAGTTTAAAACCTATCGTTCAAACGATAGGTTTTAAACTTTGAAGAACAAGTAATTATTCAGTAAAAATAAACCGTAGACCCTCTAATGCCGTCAGATCACTTAAACATCGATCCTTAACTTAAACAAACGTTTCCAAAGACAACGATTTTCTAGGAAAAATTAAATTTTAGAAATAATCGGGTTAAATTTTTCCATTGCCAACAGTGTCCTGGGAACTTGGCCAAAAATATTCTATTCGCACGTTTACCGAGTGAAACTATTTTTCTCTTCAAAAACTATTGTAATATGTATCAGAAATAAAAGCTCAATAAACGGCGAAATGTAAGCTATTGTAGAAAATTAATTTTAAAAGTTAAAACAAACCAATGCGAAAAACTTTGAATTCCCGTCACACACTCACTAAACTATGCACTAACTTCGTCAAATGCGACATACAAAAATTCAGCACTTTACACACTGTTATATTTTCATATTATTTTTTGAAAACACTGTTTTTCTCGCACGAATACCGAAACCTTCGGCGAACGTTCGTCATACGAAACCTACCGCAACGCGACGCCTGTTATCGAACGAATGTTCCCGAACGAGGGGATGCAATGACGCGGGCGGTGGTGCCGGCGACCGGCGTGGCACTGCGGCGAGCGACCGGCCGCGTGGAGCCCGCACCGCTCCGAAACCTTACGACCTAACTCCCGAGACAGGCACGCGAAAACACCCTAAACACAAGGCCGCAAGGATGTGTCTCGCGTGATGTTCGCAGAAATCACCAATCGATGCTCCTGGAACAGGACAACAGATCTTTCCGCCTCCGCTCCTGTCGTGACCAAGCGGCCAATGCGAAAATTTTCGACAATTTCACCGACAACAACACCCGCGCGAGACGATTGCGAAATGAAGCGTAATTTTAATAAGCAAATCGACATATTGAAACGCATCAGCATCTCGGATTTCATTAGGCAATCGTATAAAACTCGAATACTTTAGCGGCACATGTGCAATAAACAGGCCATAAACGCAAAAAATATGGAATCCTTTTACCATAATTTCCTCTTTTTAAATTGTATGCGTTTGGTGAGCTAAAATGTTGTAAAGTGGAAGACACGAATTTTTATGCACAATAAAATGCGAACCACTCCAAAGCGCACGTAGCAATAACTTTAAAAACTGACAACATTGTTTACAAGGCAGGAAATGGAACCGAATATGTCGGCGACGAAGTGGAAATAACTCCTTAACAGCGCGGTGTAAAGGTAAAATCCGAATGGGTGTAGATCAGTTAACCGCAAGGATATGAGTACACCCACGACTTGAGCCCACGCTACCACACCTGGATCACTTGCATAATAAAACTGACAGCATAAACTGAGTCAATTCTCCTTGCCTTCTTCAGGTCAAAATTACAATAACACTTTTGTTATTGCATTGAGTTACATTTCTATTCGATTAAAATAATCAACCACGTTATCTGCTCAGTAGACCTCACCGTGATTTACATCAATCTTGGCTATTCCCAATTATGTTGGAGTCGGCTTCCAGTCTAACCGGATGCAATTGAATACCAGTATTTTACGTAGAGCGACTGCCTATCTGACCTCCACTACGCAGTTACTGGGTATGCGATACCCCTTAGTAAGACTAGTTGTCAAACTTTCGGGACTCTCACGACCCGTAACTATTGTCAAAGATCCACAAATGACAACCGGAACCTACAGGTATCGTGCTTTCCGAGATACGGAGGTGTCTTGGTATGTAAAGATGGCCACCCACCCACGAAGCAACCTTAACCTCTAAGTCCCTGAGAAACCACATTTGGTATGCAAACAATCGTTTTTTAATTGTGTCTGTAATTACGGTACTTGACCGGTTAAAGATTCTAAAATTCATTTTATCATAATTAGTTGGCGTTAAGCTCATATTCCAACGTATAAATCAGCTGATACAAATGCTCAGGTTTCAGTTTCTTTAACAATCACATCATTACCAGTTGGCAGAACATCGAGATCAGTTAATTCAAATAAATTTCTAACCACCCAATTACCGAGCCAATCGAACCTCATGTATACTATCCATTTATTTGTACCTACGTTCCGTATCGTCGGCGGATCGGAACGATCTTGTTTCAATATCAAACACGAGACGGCTCGTATTACTGACAACACATCCTACATGTTTGCAAAACATTTCACATTTGACGGGAAAACGATCTACGTGAAGCGTGCATATATATTTTATATGCATTTCGTAATCTAGAATGGCGACGACGTGGAGCAAGGCATAAAAATAAAACTACAAAACACAATCTTCCTTTAGATAAATTATTAAGAATATAATATTGACTAAGTATCGTTGAGCTTTTTGAGACCCACTGAAAAAAGGGACTGAGTACAAAAATTGAAGCAGTCTTTACGTGGTGGCGGACGATAATTGACTTTAGATATATCCGGGATAAATGTTTTTGTCGAGTCTGTTTGTCTCTGGGTTTCTTAAGCCAGGTCAGCTTTTCTATACTAGAGTTAATTTAACTTTGAGGCGCCCGACTCCGAGAGCTCTTAGGAGAAAATGTACAGTTTGTCTGGGCTCTTAGAAAGAGATCTTATTGAATTAATAACGAGTCTACTAATGTCGACACTATTTTAAGTATTACATAATACTAAAACGAATATAGGACGCTGATATAACTCAAATACGAATAAGTAAAATTTACATCATAATACCAACAACGAAATCAACATAATTGTTTACAATAAAACCATGTTTTCGCAAAATTGGATTCCGAGAACGCATTAACCGCGATAGTAAATTAGTGTGCGGTATTTAAACTGTGTCGTCTAGATTCGCACAAAGCGTTTGACTCGTCGTGCCTTGGTGAAAGAAGTGACCTGTTCCGCTCTGTGCCTCCGTGCCGTGGGAATGATAGGCCAAACTAAAGCTAAAGGAGGTTTTGCACTGGCTGAACTAGGGAGTTAGCTTTTTAGATTAGTAAAGTCAGTGGTCAGAGTACTCGCAACCGGTGTGCGTGAATGACTAGATGTATAAACGAAAACGAAACAAAAGGACTATGCAAGGATCGTAGTAGATGGCGTTCTGTAGTTTCTGTCTACCCTCATGGGAAGAAGGCTTGACTTAATGATTTATATATGTCAAGGTAGCTAGGCAAGAGGGTCGGTGCTAAATTAATTGTATGAAACCAAGCTTCATCAAATGGATTCGCAAAAGTATGAGAGTCTTGGGTAGTCAAATAAATTATAAACGTGCAACTGTTTAGACATAGTAAGATGAGGTTTTACAAGAACATGGAAAATTAACATCAAAAGTCAAACTAAACTTTTTTAACGTCAAAATTACATAAGACAGTCCCCCAAAACGTCCACCCTTCACCACATTCTAGTGCTTTAGCTGGGAAGAAGTGGCGTTACAAACTTCCCAGCAGGAGCTAACATTGCAGAATATAAGCGGTCGAGTCCACGTGAATGCAATTAACTCCTTGACGCCCAGAATCCCATCTGACAGTGAAAGGCATCAAGCAGATAAATCGATTTGTGTCAACACATTTCTTGCCCATAACATCAGTATGATGAACACCAAGTTCTTTAACGCGTTAATGTTTGATTATAATTTTCTTGCCTCGTCTAATCATGTCGGCTTATGAGCATCCTTCTTAACACACGTCATTAATTTTAACACAGCATTGTGCACTTTAAATTGAGGCAATTAAGTTTTATTTTGCTGTACCTATTATGCATGGAGTGGGAGCGTATTGTTCGGACGATAACGGCCGTCAGCTGTTAGCCATTATGTTTTAATAAGTAGATTAGGTATACGGTACCCGCGGTTAGCTTCTAATAGAAGTTTCTTTAAGAAATATATTTATAATCGTAGTTTGGAGTTTAATTATATATTCGTTTGACTTTGCGTAGCTAGATTTCTGTAGTAGATTGGCGAGTTCTATATCCTGACGTAACGCATCTGAGGCATAACCTATCCATTAAAAATCATTCCATTTAAATGATTAAATGTTATTAAATTTGCTTGGTTCGTTCTTGCGTTAGCTTTGATAATACGTATTTAATCCGCTTTGTGAATCTCTATTAAGTTCTAATACTTCATGTCCCTATGTTTTACACGACAAATATACGAATTGGTGTGGGGTAGGTATTTAAATTAACTAGTGGTCGCCCAGTGGTCGACATTCGACCTAAATTGATTTAAGTTATAAGTTTGAACATTAATTAGGTTCTATTGTCAAAGACTATACTTCTGTAATTACAGATTCAATACCAAAACAAATATTCTCGATATGATCATAGAATTTAAAAATGAAATAGGTTATATATCTACAAAATTAATGTATTACCTATACTTGACATTCAGTAAGACTATAGACACAAAATATTAAAGACAGATATTCTCGATTGGACCACAGACTTCAACAATAAACTTTCGTAAAAAAGGGGTGCATAGTTTTCCCTTCACGTATTAATATATAGTATATTATTTTAATATATCATGTATATCTACAAATTGTCGTAAATTAATTTATTATCCATAATTATATTTGACATTCAGTAAGGCTATAGACAAATAATACCAAAAACAAATACATACTCGATTTGACCATAGAATTGCAAATAAACAAAAGAATATCTATGCATGTGTGTATTAAATACACGGTAATGAATAGTAGTGTGTGTAACGTGTTATTTATTGAATATAATGTATTTTTACGCATACTTTAAAAAAATATATAGGCATTCGTCACTTCTTTTCTGTACAAACTATAAGTGTGCGAAATTTCATACTACTCCGTCCGGCGTCCGCCCAATTTTCGTAAAAAGGGATCCAAAATTTTCGCTTCACGTATTAATATATAGATTCTATGGAAACAATGCATGCATGTGTCTAGCAGTGGACCGCTTTCGGCCATAATGATGATGATGACTACATAATCAGCCTATCATTTTCCCACTGCTGGGACACAGGGCTCTCACGGGCCCAGTGCGGTTGGTACATGTCACATCTACGAATTTTTGGTTCTAGAACACGCCAATTTCATCACAATGTCTTTCTAAACTGTTTTGAGAGCAGTAGTGATGAATAAGTTACACAAAGTAGAACGCCTGTCTATCTAGGTTCGACCCTACGACCTAGAACACGTAAGTCTCGGCCGTTTCCAATGAGCCACCACTGCTTGACGTCTGATGAAGACTAAGGTACAGTTCATTACCATTTATTACATAATTACTAACTGTCACTGCACTAAAATATCCCTAACTGAACCAGTTCAGTCCACATTCAACAGATAATCACACACTACCACTAAAAACGACCACATAGCAACACTAAGTGCCACCATAAAGCTAACCACAGCTGCACTACCGAGTCTTATAACTGCCACCATCCATCTTTTTCTACTTCGCACACCTCTTTAACGGCTTATAATATTATGAAAATTACTCCAGCCAAAGAAAATGCAATTATGCTAAGCTGGCAGTGTCAGTCATTGTGGGGTTGGGTAATAACGTTAGTTAGATTAGACTTGAGGAAGGCAGTTCCGTTGGATGGAATAGGTGAGGCGTAACACCGGGTTTTGTGAAGCAAATTCGGACAATGCCTATATTTAACAGTGAAATGCTGAAAGCTCAGCTATATTTTTGATATATTTCACACAATCTAAAATATGTATACTATTTGGATAGAAAGGGGGTGACTACTGAGATGACGACTAACAGAGAAGTGTGGAAGAAAAAGACATGTTGCGCCGACCATAAATAAATTGGGATAAGGGCAGAAGATTGATGATAATATACTATTTTGGAACTTAAAGAAAATAGGCGAAATGTGATGAACATAGTATTGCATTTCTAGTGATGTTGTATAGGGTGGTAGAAATCGGTGCGCAACCCGTTACTATGGATAAATGCTGAACCGTCGAATTTTTACTGTGCAAGGGTACACTGAAATTTTTCGTCGGTTATATAAAAAAATGCTGTTCTATTCATTTTGAATGCTGTTCTATTCATATTGCACTTTTCTATGATATACCAATTTTCTTTTGGTGTTACCCGAGGAAGAATGTCTACAGTAGCAGGTCTAGAATGATGTGCTGAATTCATCGTTATAGTACACGCGTCGATGTCCACCTGAACTCCGTATTATATTTTACATATCTTATCTTATCTTATATCTTGACAGGCCTGTTGGTCTAGTGGTTAGTGACCCTGACTGCTATGCCAGAGTTCGTGGGTTCGATTCTCACCCAGGACAAATGTTTGTGTGATTAGCACGATCATTTGTTCTGTGTCTGGGTGTAATTTATCTATAATATGTATGTATTTAGAAATATATAAGTATGTTTATCAGTTGTCTAGTACCCATAACACAAGCTCTGCTTAGCTTGGGACTAGATGGCGTTGTGTGATAGTTGTGGAATATTATTATTATTTTATATATGTTAACATAATCTCGGGATTCTGGGATCCCGGTCTTTTGGAAGGCGTACGAGGGGCCGAAGCCAACTCGCAGAGGCCCCTTAGACAATTTAGATGGAGTGAGGCACCAACCGACGATTATCCCTGTATACACTGTGCAAGTGCATCCAAGGACAACCTCCGTTTGGTGTTGGACTATTGCAGGATATGGAAACTAAGATGTTGGTCTATGTATATGGATGGCTAAAATGGACTGGTTACCAAGAACTATGGAAGGCCTATGGCCCCTGCCCTTTATTATTATTATTATTATTATTATCTTTAAACGAGTAATTCTTGTATATATATATAATCTGAATCTCGGAAACGGCTCCAACGATTTCATGAAAGGAGATTGGGCATTTTGGTACTCGCTCCAATAGCAATCATTGTGGCGTCATTGGATAGATCTTTTAATCAGGAAAAATATTTACTATGGCGACTTGTCCCAAATCCTTGTCCGAAAACCTCGGGAAGCCCCCAAAGTTAGTTAATATCATAATTGCAAATACAGTAATATTACATACCTATCATGGTTGAAAATACGAAAAATAACAATGTAAAATAACATTATTTAAAACGAGAAATATATTGTGTAACTATTCATGCATAATATTTCGTGATATGATATGATAATGGTGATGACTTTTGAAAATATGTATTTTTACATAAAAAAGTAGTATTACATTTAAGATTTCTGTTTTTTGATACTACGGTGACTCGGGGATAGGGAACCAGCCGAGGGGTGGGGTGGGCGGTGCGCGGTGCCAGTGGACAACCTTTTGTGCCGCATCCTTCATTAGTCGTCGTATCGTTCTGTGCGTGAGACGACGTTCCGCTGCTGTTTATTACATATCTAGTACTTTCTTATACCGTTTTCATCACTGACCCCGGCTACCCCTTTTGGACATTGTTACCCGCTATAAACGTTTATCTTGGCTAGTGTTGTGGACTATTGTTGTGCTTTTCGATTTGGAACATCGTTATGGAGGAACATCGCAACTGTGTGATGTATCGGCGAGGCCTACATCGTGCTAGATACCAACAGCACGTGTTGACTGATGACCTTCCAAGAATGCGCCCCGAGTTTGTGGCATATATACGAGAACACGCCGTTCTGGAGGTTAGTACTTCATTAAACTATATCGCTCTTCACCAGCTTCAATTTTTCTTTTTAGAAGAGGTTTGTTTATAATATTATTGTATGTTATATTTTTATACTTGAGCCATTAGAAACGTGCGAACTGAGTCATAAATCATTTTAAGTGGACCTTTTACTCGCACTTACAGGTCTTATTGAACTGTCCTAGTGTTGTGTGTAAAAATGCGTTTCCGAAACGAGCTGTAGACTACCAACTGCACGTATTTATTTTAGCTGTGGGTGTTTTTTTAGAATAGAATAGTGTTCGCGCTTCATAGAAAAAAAAAATTGGTTGCCTGTAAAGTCGGTATACGGGCGAAAGTTTTACGTGACAACGACTTTGAGTGACTTTTTATGTCTGTCTCTCTCGCTCTTAGGCGGGCTAACCATGCCCGAGTGGAAGGGACGCGTGCCTCTCACTCGCTCTCATTGTGAGCGCATAACGTGAGCGGAGCGTAACGCAGTTTCTTGAAGTGTCACCTGGCAAACCAATTTATAAGACGTTGTCACGTCAAAAAACACGTGTAATCCCAGATACCTGCGTCTGAGCGGCATTCCTTTATATCAATAATGACTTGTGCAGCTTTTTCACAATCCTTTTATGACTTAGTTCGCACGTTTATAGTTCTTATTATTGAAACACTTTTCTGACCACTTATTGTGCGTTTGATATTGTTATCTATTCTATTCACTAAGCCGTCGCTTCGGCTATACATAAGATATTTTTTTACTTGCATTACTTAAAATGTGAAAACAATACAAGTATGCTATGACTTTAGCCCTGAATTTTTAGCCTACAACCCGCATTGTTTTAAATATTTTCATAAAAATACAACATTACATCAACAAGATCGTATTTTACTATTTTCAGGTGGAGTTCAACAACACACGACGTGTGTGTCACCGATGTTGGCAGAGAATTGACAACGTTGTAGGAAGACCACCTGCAGAAGTAGAACAGAATGTACGAGAACTTCAGGTTCCAGACTACACTCGAGCTCCAAACACTCCAGGGCATTGTATCTTTAACACCTGCCAAAACACAACCCGCCATCGAATACCAGAGACGATCAAGATTCACATTTTCTGTGAATATAAGTTATATATTCCTGACGGTGCTAGAGTATGTGGACAACACCTTGAGAGCAATTCTTGGGAAGAGCTGCCTCAATTCTGCAATGTCACACATAACTTCAATGCACAACAGTTTAGTGACGTTTGTGACATGTTGAGAATGGCTTTAAATCGTGGACCTAGGCTAGATTTCAACACGAGGTGCTTTAAGCAACGAGGATATGCACTTTTGGACAGGACGCAACTGCGAACAGTTTGATTCCATACTACAACAAACACCGTCACTAAGTGAGAGGTGCAAGGAGCCTCGAACTGCGTTAGGCATATATCTTACGAAACTACGTACCGGAGACTCAGATGAAAGACTAGCGACGTTATTTAATATGTCACGAAGAAAACTGGAACGTTTATTAACTATTGTGCGCGAATGCCTCATAAATGAATATGTAATATTACACTTGGGAGTGGACCATATGAACAGAAACGACGTTTTAGAAAAGAACCTTACTATACCAAGAGGATTATTTGGCAATGAAGAAAACAATAAAGCTATCGTGATATGCGATGGGACTTATATATATATCAATAAAAGCTCGAACTTCTTGTTCCAGCGTCTATCTTATAGCCTGCATAAGTTCCAGAATTTGCTAAAGCCGTTTTTACTTGTGTGTTCCAATGGCTATATAATCGATGTTTTGGGACCATACGCTGCCACTAAGACCGATGCGAACATCATGAGCGACATAATGAATGATGGAGAAAACCCATTACATTGCTTTCTTCAACCGAATGATGTCTTCATATTAGATCGCGGCTTCCGGGACAGTTTAGAGGCTATCGAAGCATGTGGATATGAATCCTACGTTCCACCATCTAAAGACAGATGGGAGACACAGTTAACTACAGAGCAAGGTAATGAAGCTCGATCAGTAACAATATGCCGGTGGGTAGTGGAAGTGGTGAACGGGAGGTTCAAACGAGATTTCAAGCTTTTGCGGCATAAATATTTTAATAAAACACTACCAAAAATGTTCATTGATTTTAAAATCGCCGCAGCTATGTTAAATAACTTCCACATACCCATCGATGATAACATTCATGCAGAGGCCTTCCTAAACATAATTAGGGAGAGAATAGATTCCCCGAATCTACTTTATGATTATGTAGAAAGAAAACGTTTGAATAGCCGAAGAGCAGATTTTCAAAGAATAGAAAGTCAAGAAATACAGAACTTCCCACTACTGACGGAAGAACAGATTATTTTACTTTCTTTGGGCACCTATCAACTAAAGCTAGCCCGATCCTACTGCAACGAGCATTTGTCAAATGGACCATACATTTTAGAAATATATAGAGAAAGTGCACTTCAAGATTTAATTAAATATGGCATAAACGAAGATACTTGGCTTTTACGCGGACGCATACAGTCGCGTCACGTACGGTCAAAAACGTATTATTGTTATGTATTGGTAAAAAACAATGTTAATGAAAACGAAACCAATATCCATAACATTTTATGCAATTATTACTGCACATGTTTGACCGGACGACGAACAGTCGGCACTTGTGCTCATATAGTTTCAATCGTGTGGTATCTAGGATATGCCAGACATGAAGGCTTCACTGCTCCTGCAGCGTTCCTCAATGATATCATTATTGATAATAATGTTTAAAAAAATAAATAACGTTTCTTACTTTTCTTTTCTTTTTCTTTTTTTATTCTTGAGTGTTTATTCATTTTAGTACCTATTAATCAACACACACATGATTCTATACAAGACAACGATATAATATCACCATTATCTTAACAAAATCAACAAAAACAAAAAAAAAATACTAAAAAAAAAATTAAATACTTAACACAAAATAACTCCGTTCCGACAGCAAATGGAGACAAGCGACTTGGTTATCATTAATCCTTGTAAAAAGACCTTCCCAATGATATATATATTATGACTATTGGGCCGAGTACCAGGCTTCATACATTTTTGCCCATTCTCCTTTTGTATACAGGAGGTTTCGGGGGCGATAAATCGAGCTAGCTAGGATTCATTTTTATAAAATGTCGTTTTATTCGTGTTTTCAATGACCAACTTTATCGATAATCAACTATTACTATTTTTTGGTAAATTGTGTTTAAAATAATAAGTTTATGTTCAAACTTATTATTTTAAACACAATTTACCAAAAAATACCGAGCAAAGCTCGGACATCCAGATATTATATACATAAACTACGCCTTATTCCCATGGGGGTAAGCAGAAACTGCAGAACGTCACCTGCTACGATCCTTACAACTCCTTTGTCGTCGATTACGTTCATACGTCATACTCGCACGCCGGTTGAGATATCTACACACCTGGGTGCTTACTCTCGAATATAATTCCAACAGATCGAAATTGGAACTGTCAGTCAAACGTCAGGGATTGGCTGGACTCACTGACTCTAGCCAATCCCTGACGTTTAACTCATCCAACTGACGTTTGACTAATGTCGATCTATTGGAATTATATTCGAGAGTAAGCACCCTGACCTTTCTGAAGAACTAGTACTATATTGTGATTTCGGGGACACTTTGCGGGGCACTAAAATGCAAACCTTATACTGTGTGTAATTCAGTGTCCTTGAAGGGATTAAGATTCAAAACCAATTTCTTCCTATTTAAAGCATATCCCATTGATTGCTTACAGATAGCATGTCTCGTGTCATAAGTTTCTCTTCACTAAGCTATGCTGCTATCTTGTAAAACGGTAGTGGTAATGACAACTCATCACGGTGGTAAATGGCAAGAAGTGGTCACAAATCTACCACTACCGCTACGTTTACCGCTTCAACATATGATGAATAATGAGTAAAGATCTCAGATTGAACAAAGATGGTGGATGCGCTTATGAAACATGGATGCAGTTATATGGCAAAAGAATCTGAAGCTATTAAAGCTGGCTATAATATGGTGTTTCTGTTGAGGTAGGCTTCCATTCAAACCAAATTACAGCTGAATGCCAGTATTTTACATGGAACGACTGCCTATCTGACCTCCACAACCCAGTTACTGTGTAATACCCCCCATACCGCTTAGTAAGACATCGTCAGCCTATCAGGCTCCGGTAAGGACCAAGCTCGGGTCGACGGCGCGCGTTCCACGCGCGCCTCAAAGAGATGTCAGCAGCAGTGTAGGGGTCTACTAGGACCGATGCCTGCCGGGGTCGCGAGATTGTTCGAAAGAGATACCGTGACCCTGGCACATGGGCAACTGACGGAACACGGGTGGGTTTTAGTCAGTAAAAGTCTGACACGCCCTCCCGCTCCGCCCAGAGCGGGAGAAGTCATTTGATGATTTCACATACTGGAAAAAAAAAAAAGCCTATCAGGCTTCTGACGACCTGTAACGACTGTAAAAGATCCACGACTTACTGCCGGAACCAACGGCTTAATGTGCTTTCCGAAGCATGAAGGGGCCTTGGTATGTAAAGTTCGTCACCCATCCACTTATCAACTGCGGCAAGCGTACCTTATACTTATATTACCTAATCAATCAAGCCATCTGGCGATTGTATACTAAGCCTTAGCCACAAGCCCCTATTTAAGTCAGTAGAAGACATTACCCAGTAAATGACAACTCTTTAGCACATAGTACTCTAGCAGAGGGCCACTGAATAGCACAGGGTAAATAATTATGTCTCCAAACGAATAATGATGATTTTACTAAAGACTATAGGATACTTTTTATACCGTTAATAACAACCTACCTGGCTTGCTTCTGTTATCAACGGTATTTAATATCTTGGGTACTAATACAAAAAGGCGTGTGAATCGCTGCCGTGGATTCACCATTGTGTATTGTAGTAGTAACTGTAATTAAAGTGATTAGCTTTAATAACATCGTCACACAGTCGATTAGTATGTGGTATGAGGTCACCCGTATTGTGTCTGCATGTCGTGCTGATGAACAAAGCGAAAAACTCTGGTGGTGCAGTTATTTTCGTGTACATATCACGAGAAAGAGCTCTGAGAGAAAAAAAATCGAACGGTCATGAGAAAGAAGGTTTGTTTCGCCCTGCATCTAGGTCAAAATGTCCTCAGTAAACTGGACATCTCCATCCCCATTCCCGTGGGTGTCTTAAAAGGCGACTAAGGGACTTATCCGCCTACCAAGCGTGGCGACTATAGCAAACCCCCTAAACTGGGGGAGGCCTATGTCCAGCAGTGGACGTCTTATGGCTGAAATGGTCATGGTAAACTGAACATCTGATTTTAAGACCTAGACTACAGAAATGAGGTCTCTTCATAGAGTGTTGGCAATCAAAATGGATCTGTTGGATCATGGAAACGATAAGGAGAGACCTTCCTTTTTTTTTCGGTCAGTTGCCCAGTATTAACTAAATGTTTAGCGCCATCACTAGCGTCCATCAGTTCTTGTAACGTACAGATGACAAGACACTCCGAACAAGATATCAAGTGTCCCATCGTTTGTGGAACAACACCACATTTGCACTCCAAGGCGGAACCCAGCAAGGAAGAAAATGATAAGAGACAGCTAAAATGGCGAAATTTCTTTACTAGAAAAAAGTTACAGCCATTCTTAGCTTGAATTTTCTGACCGAAGAAGAAACGTGCTCTCTACAACTTACCTACTCAAAAATTAAAACGAATTTATAAAATTATCTTATAAAGAGTTGTTTTAACATTTTCAAACTTTTCATAACTTCGCAGCACATTTTGTAGCAGCCATTCTCAGAAGCTTTCGAAGAGCTTCCGGACGTCCGTATTCGTACAAAAGTTTTACGTAGTTTTTTTGACAAAAAAAGTTTAATTGTAAGCCTACAGTTTGGAACTGGGCCAAGAAATGCGAATTGACTTGCCACCTACCACATTAGGACTAAATAATGTCAACCGCAATTCGAAGTGTTTGGGAATACTGAAACTTTTGCCTATCCTGACATAAAGCTTGTGAAATTAACATCCGCCCGATATTAGGAACTGCCAAACTATAGCAGTATTCAAAAGAAGAGTAAACGAACACTGTCTTTTCACTTTGTTATAATTGATGTCCATGATATATTATTTAAATTTAATTATGATTTATATTAATAATATATTATCTTAGGACAAGATATTATTACTATTCATTGTAGAAGTATGGACCTATATTTTTTCCCCTTCTACTATTACACACGTTGTCTACATTTTAATTTGATAACAGTTATGGTTGAAGAAATTTCTTTAGAAATAAGCATCACCTTTGTACGTATTTTTTTTGTTCCTTTCTTCTTGCCTCTTTATATGAGTGTAGACAAATATTAGGTTGTTCGGATCAAACCCGCCCGGTTTTGAAATTTTATTGCGCAATATTTAAGAGTTATTACATCATGGTATTTTGTTAGTAAAGAGAACCCCGTCAAAAACATAAATGTGAAATAAGAGCCAAGTTCAATATGCCTTGGTTGTTGACTTCAACGACAAAAGAAGTGAATTCTAAATGGGTGCCAAGTTCAATGGTCAGTCCTGAAATTTATTTATAATTACATAAAATATCATTTATTCTTATAACTTAGGATAATATATTGTAGCCTAAGGTCTGACTTGGCTAGTTCTCATATCCGAATTATTATGTTCGATGGGTAGTTTCTACCATCAAGCCAAATTTTCGGAATAATAAAATAAGAACCGACAAGTAACAGGTTTAGAACTTGCGAAGGCTATAATATAATTCGTGTATAAAAACTAGCCAAGTCAGACCTTTGGCTACAATATATTATCCTAAGTTATAAGAATAAATGATATTTATGTAATTATAAATAAATTTCAGGACTGACCATTGAACTTGGCACCCATTTAGATCTCACTTCTTTTGTCGTTGAAGTCAACAACCAAGGCATATTGAACTTGGCTCTCATTTCACATTTATGTTTTTGATGGGATATCATTATTTTTTGTACATACATTATTAATAGGTACTTATTTATAGCAAATTTATAACAAAATTAATACCAATTGGTTTTTGTTATAAGTGTTCCTAATAGAATCAATTAAGTGAAAAATTATAATAAAATGATTAAAATTTACCAGTTTCTGATTTATTCCTTTGTATTCACCTAATTACCTATCTGCAGGCCAAATTTGAACTTTCTAGGTCATCTGGAACTGGGTTAGAGTTTTGATCTATAGGTCAGTCAGTGATAAAAATGACGATTTTTGGACGTTAATATCTAAATAACCGTTTGAGATGTGTTTGTGAAATTTGGAGCACATATGTATCTTGCAAGTTTCACTATATGAGCCAAATTTGACACGTTTATTTGAAATAGTTTTTGAGTTATGAGGGGGTCAAAAGTGGCTCCAAATGATTCGTGTAATATTACACACGGTGCTGCTCGCCAGTTCTGTTACTTGAACTTGGCTTGACACGCTACCGCGTGTCTAGATACTCAGTTGTCGTCCATCCTCTGTTGCGATCATTACGCTATGGCTACAAATATTAATTTAGAAGGTCGTAATTCTATTGACGTATTTTCACAGCGTCAAATAATAAAGTTTATGTTCCTTGAAGGACATTCTGCGGCCGAAGCCCACCGAAGACTGACTAAGGTGATGACTTCTAACGCAGAGTGCGTTAGAAGTCATCACCTTAGTCAAACCAAACGACTGTTAAGGAGTGGTACAGGCGTTTTAGGAACGGAGATTTTGATGTCGGGGAGCGCCGTGGAGGCGATCATAAATCTAGACCCGAAACTGACAAACGTTTACAGGTGATTCAAGAAGCGTTTCGTGAGTCAAGATCTTGGTCATTAACCTCATTGTCGGCGAAGACTGGTGTACCTAAGACCAGCTGTTATGAATTAATTAAAAAAAAACTCAACATGTCAAAAAAACATGCAAAGTGGGTGCCCCATGAATTGAATGAGGATCAAAAAAGTGTGCGTGTGGAATATGCAAAAGTAAATTTACGTACATATAAACAACAACCCAGCCGTCTAAATCATACAGTGGCCATCGATGAAACATGGGCCAGACTTCACCGTCCACCAGAGAAAGACCAAACCAAAGTATGGCTTGTTAAAGGGGAAAAACGACCAACAGCTGTGCCAGAGTCAAGATTTGGCCCTAAGTTAATGCTGATATTAGCAATGGACTACAATAGCATATGCTATTATGAATTACTGGATCAACATGAAACCATTAATCATAGTCACTTCACTATATGCAATTTTTGAATCATCTGATGGATCAATGGGGTAAAAATCATAAGGGTACAATATGGCTGTTAGATGACAACGCAAGGAGTCACCGCCACTCATCTATAGAAGTCTGGATAGATCAACATAAGGTTGAGCATTGGATTCAACCACCATATTCCCCTGACTTAAGTCCGTGTGATTACGGTTGCTTTCATCAGTTAAAGAGAAGAATTGGTGGTGTTGCTTACTCTGATGCCAGTGCCTTGCGAAAAGCTTTGGATAAGGAAATAGCCGATGGCAACCAACATGGAAGGTACCAGGCAGTGAGAAAGTTACCTGAGCGCTGGCAAGCTGTTATTAATTCGCAGGGTGACTACCTCTAGTTGATCTTTAAATATAAGTTCGAATAAATGAAAACTATGTCTTTTATTGGAAAATTTGTGTGGACGGGTTTGATCCGAATTACCTAATAATTAAAACCTGTTGTACCCATTACCAAAAATGATCGGTCAATTTGTCACTCCCACTTCTGACCTAGACGAGCGTTCAATTAACACGTTTTGCTAAATACTTTGCCCGTACGAGGAAGGTCGACATATTCTCATACGGTGTCATGATCACGGACATTTAAGACACGCGCTGGCATTTTGCACCGTGGCATTTCTAACTTATGTTGCGCTAGTAAGTAGCAAGATAGTTTTTTATAATTATTTTTTAGTTTAAATACATCAATAAGATGACAAATCCCGTATCAGGTTTGCTTTTTCCTTTCAATAACTGCCATCAGTCATTTCTGGATTATGATCAGTTTGGTTGCGGAGAATGTAGTTAGTTGTACGTTGTACGTTCTACGAGAATGTAGTCGTTTCAGGTACAGGGGCCATTGCCACTGCTACCTCATTAGATCAATTGACTTCTCTTTAAAATATTGACAGATTCACGAATGTCCAGCAATTTAACAACCAGAACATTTGGTAGACAGCCACACGATCAGCATTTTTTAAAATATAGTAATTTCCTTAACAACGATAAAGGGTTGAAGTAATCATGGATTTCTTCATTCCGTGTGAACCATGGAAGATATCAGGAAATGGCAGGCACCAGCAAATGAATAGGCTTCTTCTTCTTTTCGTGAACCCTGTGCCTTTTGGATACAGAAACCAAGGAGATACGTTAACCACACATCAGTTGCATTCCTGCGCACATTTAAATTATAGTAGGAGTAAACGGTACAGGCCCTTGAGTCACTTGAGGAAAGTGGGACATGGTCTACTTAGTCTAAAACACTACACTCTCGCTAAGTGTGGGATGAATCTGTGAAGCCCCATTTTATCAACTGCGGTTAAACACGCGAGAATGCATTCGCTATTTAAGCCTACTGGACGAACAGATTTCAACGAACTGGCACAGAGCTTCAACATGAGACCGTTTTTATCCGGGAAAATTAAATATAAGAAAGACAACTGTCTTTAAGTTACATTCGTCAGCCTGTCTGAATCAATGCAATTGAAATTTGACAGATAGTAGCATAAACATGGAGAAAGATATCTTAGGAATATCTTTATGGCTATTTTGATGACACGCAGACGAAGTCGCAGGCAACGACAGTTTTTTACTAACTTTTGTAAGCGGATTCACCCGTAAAAATGACGAAAATTGTCACACGGGAGCGTACTACCGGGATTAAAAGTATCCTATGTGTTAATCCAGATTGATGAGCTATCTGTGTGTCAAATTTCATTCAAGTCCATTCAGCCATTTTGAGTGATTGAGTAACAAACATCCAAACACTTGACCATCCAAAAGTACAAACTGTCACATTTATAATATTACTAGCTTTTACCAGTGGGTTCGTCCGCGTGGAGATCGAAAATTATCCCGCGGGAATATTACCGGGACAAAAAGTACCCTATGTTATCCAGGTTATAAACTGTGTGTGTGAAACAGTAGCAAACATCCATACATCCTATCAAACTTTCACATTCAAAATATTAGTAGGATTTATATTCTTATTTAGTAGGATGACAGCGTATTACTAAATCTTTCAGTACCAAATGGATGACTAACAACCGTCGGGCTATTAAACTTAACATAATTTGTTGTAACGTTGACCTGTGCAATCTGTAGACCTTCACAATTATAGCCCGTTTAGTAGCCTGTCATTATTAATATTAGACTGTAGGCTATGATGATAGTGTTCTAGTTCAACAGAAACTGGAATATAATTATTTGTCGCTGTTGGACTTATTGCTGGAAAATATTAGCTTGTTGGTGTTAGCTACACACTTGAGATATTTCATCTATATAGCGGCTTCGAGCTTCGTTAGAGAATATATGGGAATATATTCTAATAGTAACTAAATACAAAGTGGAGTACGTGGCAAGCCATGGAGGCTTTTGTCCAGCAGTGGAATCTAATGATGCGGGCTAACAGTAATCGTACGTAAGTATATCACAAATTAAATATTCTTTTTTCATTTACTATCTAATGTTTTTTTTCCATATTTTGAAAAGAACAAGCCAATACGCCAACCATACGAAACCTTAAATTAGTTAATTACCCACGAATTAAACATAAGAGCAATGGAGTGATTTATTTCATGGTATTATTCTTCCCATTCCGGACCATCTAAATATCCGGGTCGAACATGTCAGTAAAGAGATGAAAAAAATTGCAGCATCCCGTCCCAAAATTTGCAGAACAATGAAGCCCCAAAAAATATTTCACCCCGCCCGCATTTATTATCACAGCGCAATCTAAACACGGGGTGACACATTGTTTAATAACGGTAATCCGAGCGGATCGAATCTATGACGAATCGATCAAAGCGGTACAAAGAACGGCGTGACTTATGTCTGCACATCAGCTGTTTTAATAGAAATAATATATCAGAAGAGTCATGGGTACGGGATGTCAATTGACAACGAAACGCGTGAAGTTGGCGCGCTTCGACAGTGTCTAGCCTAGTGTTGCAAAGGACTCGAGTCTTCGAGTCTTAATTTTAGAGACTCGGCTCAATTATGCACGACTCAGTGTGCTCAAAAGGCTCGGAGACTAGAGTCAAGCCGAGCCCGAGTCATTCTAAAAAAGGACTCGAGTCTTAAAAAGGACTCGAGTCTAAAAAAGGACTCGAGTCTTAAAATGAACTCGAGTCTTAAAGAAAAACTCGTAACATGAAGATGAGACTTGTAGTTCATCATTCGAAAAAACTCTAATAACTCGTCAGATTTTTTTGGATTATAACCACTCATTTGAACTTATCACCTTCTTATTCGAGTCTTTTCGAATGATGAGCTACAAGTCTCATCTTCATGTTCCGAGTTTTCTTTAATTCTCGAGTTCATTTTAGACTCGAGTCCTTTTAAGACTCGAGTACTTTTTAAGACTCGAGTGCTTGACTCTAGACTTGGAGCCTTTCGAGCACACTGAGTCTTGCATAATTGAGTTGAGTCTTAAAAATTACGATTCGAGGACTCGAGTCCTTTGCAACACTAGTCTAGCCTGACGTTCGTGCGAGTTGACAAGAGTGGCGTGGCGCAGCTCTCTTGACGATGTGACATCATGCGGGTAACTGTGTCTAGAAATTGTCCAACGTTTCTTTTGTCAAGTGACAAAAATCAATAATCGTACGCCCAGTAAAATGTTTAACAATGAAGAATCCAGCTCCAATCGGCCTCTTGTTCAGACAAATATAATAAAAGAGTTATAGAATATATATCTTTATTTTATTGGAGTTTATTATCAGATAGTCAATTTCTAGATTAAGATAAGATTGCTTTCCTGACAGGCTGCCTTTTTTCTTTTTTTTTCTGGGTGGGAAATCATGAAATGACGTCTCCCGCTCTAGGGTGGAGCGGAAGGGCGTGTCAGACTTTTATTGACTAAAACCCATCCGTGTTCCTATCTCTCCGTGTTGGTATCTCTTTCGAACAAATCTCGCGACCATGTCAGCTCACAGGCTCTCTAGTAACAGCTTCTCACTAGTACGAAAAGCAAATTGCAAAGAAGCTTAGGCCTCAGACTGAAAAATTGCATGAACGTTTCTGTTACGACAATATTGGGTTATACACGGTAATGGCACTTATGAAATTGTTGAGATGATTTCTTTTGCCTAGAAAATATTCTTTGTTTTCTTGTTTAGATGAGTTTCTTGATATTCTTACTATAAATTATAAGGACACATTAAAGTTAACGGCTAGCCCGTTTCAAGTTCTGAAAACATAAATCGTCTAACTTAATACTTTACTTTTATTTGCCCAAAGAACAAAGAATGAATCTTACGAATTTAATGAGCCAACTACTGCTACCTTATCTCACTCCTAAAACAACAGGAAGACAAAGAAAATCGTGGTTGAAAACTAGAGCATTTCATACGCGCAGATTTCAACCCTACTCTCTGTAACATTTCTTGAAACAAACCCAAGTCCTCTCAATCATGGCCTCGTACGTGCTCAAGTAGGAAAAATTCCGAACCTCTTTTTATAGGCCAGAGAAGGTAGGTTAGCGGGCCGCCGCCTAATTACATACGGTTCACGAATTCTTACAAAAGGCTTCAGGCTAGGTTACACAGAGTAAAAAACTTGCGTAGTTTGAAACTAGTCTGCTGAATATTGCGAACTGGGATTGTGTTATGCTCTGTGGAACTGTGGTGTTTTTGTTCGAATGTGATTTAACTAGAAGTGTTAGTAAGTTTTTTATGGAATGCAGAATAAAGTAATTATATTGGAGGATCCAGCTTTAGCTATGGGAGTGACTAAAGCAGATATTTAAGCGCCTATTGTCCCCAAACTTGTGTCTTACTGATCCTATTCCAAAAATTCTTTCACCGAAGGGAAACTGCAGTAGTGCCGAGTGTCATAGGACTTTTTAAGATAAAACAATTCACGAGAATGAAGTCGCGGGGAAACGCTAGAAATATCTCAAGACGAACGGTTCGTACTGTTATTGTAAACTTAGATTGCAGATCTAAAGGATTAATGTGAGAAAAAGCTGAGCCAATATGACGACATTACCGATTTAACACAGAAGATTTAAGTTAATTATAATCGTTCATGTTTTAGCCAACAAGAATAAGATCAGAGAGAAATGACTATATTCTACTTAGAAATTTTGAATTTTATAAATCGAATTTTGACACTAGCTAGGAATCTATATATCAATACGTGAAGCGAAAAATTTGGATCCCTTTTTACGAAAATTGGGCGGACGGAGGAGTATGAAATTTCGCACACTTATAGTTTATACAGAGAAGAAGTGACGTATGCTAATATTTTTTTATAAATATGCGTAAAAATACATTATTTTCAATAAATAACACGTTACACACACTACTACTCATTACTACTCATTACCGTGTATTTAATACACACATGCATAAATATTCTTTTGTTTATGGTCAAAATCTGTGGTCCAATCGAGAACATCCGTCTTTAATATTCTGTGTCTATAGTCTTACTGAATGTCAAGTATAACCATAAGTAATAAATTAATTTTATAGATATACAGGGTGATTGGAAGATGGGAGCAAACCTTTTTGAAGACATGCTTGATAATCGCTCTTTCTTTTGAGGTATCATTTATGCGGATATCTTACAAATTATTGAAATTAGGGCCTACAAACCAATTTGAGGGATATTTTTTTTATTTTAGGCAGACTAATTAAAACAACATTTGAATTAAAATTATTTATTTTTCATGTTCAAAATGACGGCCGTGATTCCTAATACAAGCACGGCCCCGTCTTCTAACTTCTGTAGTCGTTATTTTCAACATCATCTCCTGCTTCATTGTCTCAAACGCTGAATTTATTCTTTGTATCAATTCTTCTCTAGTGTTTATTTTGATGTTGTTATACACCAGTTCCTTGGCCCGGCCCCACACGAAAAAGTCCAACGGGGTCAGATCTGGGGAGCGAGCGGGCCAAGGGATGGGTCCATCCCTGCCGATCCAGCTATCAGGAAAGCAATTGTTGAGGTGTTCCCTTACATTTAAAGTCCAATGCGCTGGACAGCCGTCTTGCTGAAAGATGACTGTTCGGTCACTTTCGAAGATCGGGACACCTGATTCCTCTACCAGCAGTGGTAAATCAATTTGCAGAAATTGCAAATAATTTTCGCCATTCAATGGATCAGGCAAAAAGTGGGGCCCAATCAATGTTCTGCCAATTATTCCAGCCCATACATTCACAGAGAATTTCATCTGAAATGACACCTGCTTCATAAATGTGGATTGCTGTCTGCGTCGGCCCATTCATGGATGTTGTGAAAGTTTGTAATACCTTCCCTTGAAAATTTACTTTCATCCGTCCACAAGATTGATTTCAGAAACCACGCATCTTCGATGTCTCTGTTGAGGAGGAAACGGCAGAACTGAATTCTTCTTTGAGGATCTTGCTCTACTAGACCTTGCACACTCCTGCCATGGAACGGATACTTATCATTTTGGTGCATTGTATGCCACACCTTCCATTGAGAAATGTTTAAATTTCGAGCTACTGCTCTAGTACTGGTAGTAGGATCCACTTGAAATGCTGCTAAAATGTCTTCGTCAACGGCAGTTTCGTGTCTGCCCGGGTTGACTCCAGGTTCCACGCGGTGAAACCCATCTTGGGCAAGACGACGAAACGTGTTGTAAAACACTCGTACATTCGGTATCCTGCGATTCGGATAGCGCTCTTGATACATCCGTCGCGCCATTGCCGTCTGCTCTACCGTACATAAATACGATATCCGCATATTCTTGATTGGAAAAAGTAGCCATAGTCACTTAACAATTAAGAAAAACGGCGTAGGAGCGCACTAAATGTCAACTCAACACAATTAAGTCAAAAATCAACACGTGCAGGAGCGCGAGGCTACGACTGGACACGGTGAAACAAAAAAGTTCAAAACTAACGCAAACAACACGTGCAGGAACGCAAAGGGCTACCACTGAACACGGTAAATTGTGAATCAACACGACAACGTCCACTCACAAGGGCAGTAGTTTGACTAATAAGTAAAAGATGTAACGGCTTCATCACAGACCGACTGACCCTGACTAAAGAAAAACGACTTTGTTGCCTCAGTAACTAAGACCATTTTGCTGTAAAAACCAACTCTTATCGCTTTTTGCTATTCATTGGGCGTTCCACCTGGAAATGCCGTCGCACCGCGCTCGGTGGCCATTGTTTAGAGAATCCCCTCAATGGGTTCCCCTCAATTGGTTCCTGCATGTGCCAAAAATTCTTAGAATTGAACAATGTTATCATTTCGAGCACATAAAGTATTCTTTTAAGCAAAAATTTTGTGTTTTGTTAGACTGCCTAAAATTTAAAATTTCTCGAATTGGTTTGTAGGTCCTAATTTCAATAATTTGTAAGATATCCGCATAAATGATACCTCAAAAGAAAGAGCGATTATCAAGCATGTCTTCAAAAAGGTTTGAACAAAAAAAGCACCCTCCGTTTTTTTTTAAATAAGTTTTAAAAGACGTATTGTACAATTTTTTTATTTTTTCTGAGCTTTAAATATCTGTAAAAAAAATGTCTGATGACACAGAAGCCTAAAACATGTTTTGCTTGGTTGCTTACACATTACTTTAAATAAATAAAAAATTAATTCATTTATCATTCAATTTGGCCATAATTATGCAGTTTACATTAAATTTTGAGAATTTCCGAAAAAAAACTTAAAAATTTGGTTAAAAAAATTTGGTAAGACTTCGTCTAACACAACCATGGCTTAAATGGTTCTAAATTGTCTATACTATCTTCACCTTAAAGCTTTGCACCCATCTTCCAATCACCCTGTATAACCTATTTCATTTTTAAAATCTATGATCATATCGAGAATATCTGTCTTTAGGGTCGGTTCACATCTGACGGAAGATGCGTCGCGTATCATCGGTCGCGTAACGCCAGAACAGACAATTATATGAGAAAACATTCAACCTTTCACACTTAACCGAAGATGCGTTAGTGCGTCGAGCGTACAGCGTCTGTTCCGTTTCCGTCAACGCATTGTCGGCCGACGTAAAGTGTGGCAACGTTCCGCCACGTGTATTTTGACTGATGCATTCAGACTAGGCGTAATATCAGCGGAGATCGTTTGTGTACAGACCGTTCGAAGTTTTTTTGCATTGAAAATGTTTGATACAGAACGATTTATCATGAAACTACAAGTTACGCCCGACGCATCTTCCGTCAGATATGAAAACACACTATTTGACCGAATAGACGCGACCGATGATACGCTCGGCGCATCTTCCGTCAGATGTGAACTGACCCTGAATATTATTTGTATTAGCAGCGAAAGGAATTTAGTTTAGATATAAAATAAATATTTTTGTGATTTTATGGGGAGTGTCAAGTATGGCATTAGTAAGTTTGCCATACAAAACTTAGTGTTGTGTGCAAACTGTAGAGGTTGTATGCCTCACGATTGTACAGGCTGCTCCAAGGAACTTAAATCCAATAAGTTCCTTGGGCTGCTCATAGATTGTACAGGCTGGTTATAATTATGACATTTTAAACTGTCATAATTAACTAAAAATAATAGGGAAAATACCCAATCATAAAAACAGAGCAAACTGTGATAATTCATTCCATATCCAGCAGTTAAGCAGTATTACGAAAATAAAGAAGAGAGTCCTGAAGAAGTATTCTTTACTCATTACACCTACATCCTGTCCTGGCCATCACCATCCCGCCAGCGAACCCTCTCCAGTGGAGAGGGTTCGCTGGCGGGATGTCTCCACAGTAGTACAGCGTCAACAATTTGTCTATAGTGTTACTGAACGTCAAATATAACCATATTATTATTTTATATTTATTATTATATTTTTTTTTTTCATTAAAAATGTATTTCTATTCAAATGAAGTACGGTCGAATTTCGACCAATGGGCGATCACTAGTAGCTATAAATTCGTCTCAATGAGGTTTATACACAGTTCACCACTCGATACTAAAAACAACATACTTACCAATAAAAGTCTAGAAAAATGTTACAAGAACTATCATATGAATTCAAAACAACTTTCATAATTGTAAGCATGACAGAAACGGAACAACTAGATACAAAAACAATTTAATAGTTGAAAGCGCATAAAATAGTTTAATCATAAGAAAAAATTTTGATTTTCAGGAACGCCCACAGGGATCTTCAGTAAATTATTTGAAAAAATCACTCACCAACTGGACCGAGTTGATTCACGAATATGTCACCTGAAAAAAATAAAATTATTTTGAGAAAATTACTTCAGAGACATGAAACATTCGTTATTCATAGCTTAATTGCTGCAACATGAAAGGGCTTGTGGCTAAGTAGTAACAGCCGCATAGGTCGATCGGTCAGTTTAAGTTACGCTTGCGGCGGTTGGACCGTGGATGAACCATTTTTACATACTCGGACCCCTCCATGCCTCGGAAAGCACGTTATGCCGTTGGTCCCGGCTGTCACTCATGGGTCTTTGACAGTCGTTACGGGTCGTCAGAAGCCCGAACGTGACAACCAATCAAAGTAAGCAATTGGATTGTGGAGGTCAGAAAGGCAGTCGCTCCATGTAGAATATTGGTATTCGGCTGAGTCTGACAGTCTTACCAAGGGATATCGGAAGTCAAATACGCAAAATGAAATTGAATTCAATAAATGAACTATTAGTTTACTATTAATTTAATTTAATGTATCCAAAAACATTCATCAGTTTCTTACTAAACTACAACTATACCTGACAACTTTGCTTACTCTTTTGGTGACTGTACAACCACATTCAATCTCGCAAAACATGACACTCAACAGACTACCCTCTCCATTAAGAAATTAACACCAAATCAAAACTTACGCAAACCCTACCCAACTTAAACCGTAGACAAATCCGGCTCAGAAACACAATATTGTTGATAGAGGGCCCGTAAACAAGAGCGCCATTAGTCCCCGTCGTAAGTCGGTGACAGACACTCCACTGAAGGACGGGTCTAAACACGACGCGCTAACTTCTCGAGATGCTCTCTAAACACTTCTACTATGGCGGATAGATGTGGTAAATATTATTCAGGAGTGGCAACCCACCTAGCAACGGTCGGTACATACGGAGTCTCTTTTTGTACCAAAACTATGGGAAAAGTTTTTTGCAATTTCTGATCTGACTTTTCTAGTACCTACCTACTCAAACCTCAGTTGGTCTAATACACAAATAAATAAAATTGTTTATTTGTAATGTCGAAATAACAATTTGTTCACTAAATGCCTATGAAAGTACATAACAAAGAATTTGTGATATTTTTTTCTGCCTGTGTTGATTGCCATTGATCCGGCTGATTTCCGAAAAGGCGGGGCCGAGTTTGATGAAATTTGGTATGAGGATTCTTTGAAGGACATGGGCTACTTTTATAAATATAACACGCTGATGAAGCCACGGGCGGAAGCTATTAAGAAACAAGATCGATAACTTCAATTTTTTTTTGTGAAAATTGCTGATTATTTTCGACTTGTACAATTTTTTGTAATATCTGTGAATAAAATCAAAACGTTTAAAAACTGTTAAGGACAGTCTCCTGAGACTGTTACAGTCAAAAATCTACCATGTATAATTTAGTACTGTGTTTAACAGTGACAAACGCATATTTTCATCTTTCATTGTATCAGCCAAGAGACGTTTATATTATACCTTTGATGTATGCAATATATGCAGAACCATATTTTTGCTAGCATCAATTTGTTTAGCAAAAATAACTGCTGCTGTCCGTTTGACATCCAGCGAATAGTGTTACAACCTCTTTTTCTATTTCCAATTTCAAAATGCCTGTTTCGAACACAATAAATAAAATATAGTTTTAATAAATACTGGCTGTTCGTAAGAATGGAGTGCGAATCGTGTCGGTCGGAACGGTCGGCGGCGTCATTTCCGGCAAACGTCCGAACGAAATGGACCAGCCTGTAAATGGGGCAGCAGGACAGCCTTGTTTGACGTCCAGTTTTATTTTATTTATTTTGTTGTTGTTTCCTGCATTTGAGCGTAGTCACTAGTTAGTGCTCGAAGTAGATTCTAGTTACGGCTGAATCCGAGTAGACGACTTTTGTTTACGAAAGCTCGCCGTGAGTTTGGGGACTGTTAAATGTCCTAATTAATTTTCTATGTGCAGAAATGGACAGACTGCTACACTTAAATAAAATATCTTTTGGCGCTTGAATGATGGTTGGTGTTTAGGTTGAACGATAGTCATCTATCTGTCACCAACACGTATCTGTGCCAAGCTAAACGAGAAATAAGAAGACTTTTTATTATTTTATTTTCAATATCTCACCAATCATTTGAATTGGTCACAGACAGCACTCACTGCTGTAATTTCAATCTATCGGCCGTCAAAAGTGCCTCTTCAAACAGGGAAGCGCAAATTTCAAATTAGGTTCGACCTTTTTTAATTAGCGACCCTTATGTTACATAAAACAACCCACAATAAGTATTCCGATAGAATCCTTATCAGGGATGCATAACCAGTTTTTGCTCAGACGTAATTTTATGCAAGCCAAGCAAGTTTGCCCTCACAAGTAGAAAGTTTAATGTCAGCAGTCGTTGTAATAAACAGCTATGAAGATGAAGAGCTATGTCCAGTGGACTGTTTGAGGTTTGGGAATAAATATTCTTATTCGTGAATCCGTTCCATGAAGCAGTCTATTCCTGGAAGGAACTTCTTCTTAGCGTGTCGATGGTGCTATTTGTTTGGCACAAAATTCAGCAACGCGAATACCGTTTGCTGACACACGTGTGTAAGTGACAGGGCATGTGGTGCAAGATGGATGGTGAGCTATTGTCTGTGGAGAGACGCTGCATACACACCGGAGGTCTGACCCGTCCATGAATCCCTACTTGTGGAGGTTGTCTTTGCTGCGACTACTTAGGTACGAAGTCTATTAGAGGTTTATGATTGTGGTTGTGACTTCAATGAAACTTCCAAATTAATTCGTTTAAAGCGTGTCTTGTATGAGGCGACGATGATTATTTTGAGTCACCAAAACATTAAAAGAAATTCCGCTGCATCAGTTTCCTGGCTACTGCATCCGCGCGCAAAGTATTTGTGATTATAAGAGCGATGACAAAAATAATACAAGAAAATAATATTGATAAAGCTCCTTTGGTTGACAACGAGCTTTGAAGAAAAACGGTCAAAGTATTGATCGTAATGAAAATGCAGCTACAGTTTGTTAATTAAGTCCCGCCAAAGATGGCGACCGTTTAATATTCATATTCATTTGCAGACTGAAGTTATAGGACTGCAATAAATTGGTATAGGCATTATTGTAATATCTATGGTGCCGGACGTCAAGAATCGCACCACCCTATTTCTTCGGATGTCGTAAAAGGCGACTAAGGGACTTACTAGAGAATGGGAAGCAGTGTTCTCTATGCATTTTATCACCATACTGCGATCGCCAATCAGCCTGCCAAGCGTGGCGATTATGGCAAACGAACCCAAATTGGGGGAGGCCTATGTCCAGCAGTGGACGTTTTTCGGCTGAAATTATGATGATTATTATGATTATAATCAGTTATTGCCTTAAAACTTGTAGGTACCTTTCATAATTATTTTTCGAATAGTATTTTGTAGTGACAGAACGTTAAAAGGAAAGAAGAGAAGAAATAGAAGAGGAGAGCGTGTTTGTTTTCATTGCCCTGCAATGGAACAAAACAGACTATTTATATAGTTAGAATTTGTGGTCTGGAAACTTGTATTTGAAATTACAAATAAGAAAAATATCAAAATTTGGAAATCCATACATTTTTCGAACAGTATTTTGTAGTGGCTTCACGAGCTTTATAGCAAAAGACAGAATTGTGTGGAAAGGGAGAGCTTTTGCGCTGCGATTAGACAAAACAGCCTTGTTAGATTATTAGGCCATAAAATTGTATTTTAAATTGGAAATACATGGCAATGGGACAGTAATCCGCGAAAATGTATTGTATCGATTGTACTTTTTAGGTATTATACACAGCAAACGTAGCTCTCGACATACCTTACGAGCCGAGTTCGATTCACGTCAATAATAAATATCTGCAGTCTAATTGATTGCTTGTGTGTGAGTTCATGAGACAAAATACGTAGTGACGCTAGGATTTCATTCGACGAAAACAAGAAGTAAAGTGCAAACCATTTTACGTGAATAGAAACTGTTGCTACTTCATTAAATGCAGTAATATTAAACAATTTATCCTAACTTACTTCACATAACTACAAAATAATTTAGCACGCTACCACGTTATGATTTTACAAAGGAACGGGAGGTAGCCGACAGCTTCCTGCGCGACAGTGCTGCCGCCTTCCTGTGTTGCGGGAAAATGGAGAACGAACGCCTTTGTTACATTACGTACCACACGACAAGGTTTGTTGTGCAAACTACTTTAGTGAAAATGTGACATTAATTCGTCATGAATATATGACTGACTTTGCACATTACTAGTAGGTATTCCTTCTTTATTTTATTGTAGTATTCCAGAAGAAATATTTTTTTGGAGCAAAACTAGCTAGACATTCTTTATTGTGTCTATCAACAAGTCTAATCAATCTCCTCCTATCGCAGCCCACAGCTGGACATAGGCTGGCTTTATGGTATAACAATTTAATATTTTGTGCCCCAATATATGGTACAAAAAAGCATGTTTGTCAGAATATAATAATTAGCTTTTTTTCACATTATCATTCTCCAGTCCTTATGCTTTTTTGCTTTTTTTCACATGATAAACTTAATATATTTAACACATGCATAATAATTAATACGAAAAACTCACTTCTCAATGTTTTGAGGCATAACAGAAGATTTACTTAAGCCAGATTTGAAAGAAAATCTAGAAAAGATTCTAAAAAGTTTCCAACAAATTGAGGAAATTCTCACTTTTTTGAAACAATTGAAAATGAATTATTAGATGGAAATCTTTCTTACAATAAGTAACAAATGGTTACAGGAAGAATGCTAACATAATTAATCATAGACTATTAACTACAGATTCAGTTAAACCTAAGAACAGAATTACATAAAAACTTCTTGGATGTGATAGTTTATACTGGGAGTTAGTAACGTTCATGCACAACCATGGAATCATTACTTCCATGATTTTGATCCCCCTGGGATTCATTACATGACTCTGAATTCCCCTGTGTTGAATTATTATTTTCACCAGTGAAGAAAAAATTGCTATGCCTGCCATACATTTTAACAGCACATATTGACTTTTTGTTTGATAATCAATGAAAAATGTCTGCACTGGGAATCCATAATCATTGGATAAATACATATTTTCAGTTTTTGCATTGTCCATGCTGCCCTATATATTGTTTTCCTAAATGTGTTTTGTTATAAAAGGCTAAGTAATTATCAGTTTTCTATATTTACCTACTTCATTGTCTCATTTGTTAAGTATTTTCAAAGTGACCTTTTCATACGAAACAGGAAATATAACTCATATAATTGTTGTATTCACTTTCGGATATTGGCTTTCTGAAATTCACCACATCTTTTTGAGAAACCTGGATTTTTTTATGTATTTACATTAAATAATCTTATGGTGAACACAGATTTGCAAACTAAAACAGTTGCTAGCTAGAGCATAATTTTGTAGTTCATATTACTGTGTGAATGTATTATTTCCAGACAGGAAACTTGTTGTATGTAAGCTAATTATAATTTTATGAAAACTTTCCTCCAGTGTTCTAAAGGAAAGTATAGAGGAAAGTCATTTAAAATAGATAGAATTAGCAACTTTTTTTTTAATAAGAGTTACCTTATGAACTTATTTGGACTTACCTATAAGTTTAAAAGAAAACACGACTAAACATTTAAATTTCGAACGGTGCACTAAACTTCTCCACCAGCGATACATTACATTCACACGACTGGTTCTACGAAACGTTTACGCCAAATACTAGTATCAACAAGATTGTAGCTTACTTCAAAATTTACGTCTGGTTCGAGGCGTCAGCAATAAACGCTCCTCATTAGTCGTGTCATTCCAGCTTGTCCAGAGCAATTGATTCTGATTAGGCGGTAACCCCACTCACTGTTTTATGCCTCCGCAAACCGGTCGCAAGCAACACCTTTCCAATGTCATGTAATTCTACATAAAACTTTATTAAACATTCACAGATTCTTGGTATGGAACGAAGATAAGATTGTTAACATATTAGCATATAAACAAACCCCTTTTGTACCAATAAATCATACAAAACATTGAAATAATAGCTGCGAAAAACTGACACTTAATTCGTCAAGGAAACATTGGATTTTTTAAAGTAATACTTGAAGATATCGATACCACTCACCGTTTAAAATATGTAACTAGGGTCCCACTATTTATTGCTTTAAGAGTCAGGAAACACTGGTACCGTATTAAAACAATAACAACAAAAGTTTAATGCACTATCGAAATTATTGACACCCTTAGGAACATAGACAAGATATCCTTTTTTTTTAAATGGGATATTTTTATTGTTTCAATTGAGTTTTCACTGGAAGCTTTAAAAATTATATATTAAAATATTTACAGACGTATAAAAGTTTAGTTTATATATTCCTTAAATGAAATGATAAAATAACATGAATATTATTGTTTTCATTATTTTTCTGTTTAGCAGACATAATTTGTGTTCCTTTGGCAAGGAAAAAAGGAACGTGTGTTTTTGTTTATGGCATGTGATTGCCACCTTAAAAATTAGCAGCATTAGCAGGGGCGCTGTTGGCGGGCGGCATTTTTACCCCATAGCCAAGAGGGCCATGGACCAAGCCGATAAACTGCGAGGGAAGTTTTTTATCATACCTTATTTCACCGCTTAAAAAGGTTGTCCTTTTCAATTATTTCTCCATTTCATTTATTTGGCTTTAATTTTTACATTTGGCTACTCTGTTTACTAAAGGTCAGAAATATGTCAGCTAATCGCATTACGTCAGATCGTCAGACAGGTGTCATTGTGTTGTGCTGTGTGTACCATGGACCCATCATACAAACATGGTGAATTAAATTCAGGTGCCCATTGCGCAGATGCGTAACCACTGAGAAAATCAATACAGCGATAATTTTCCAGAAAATGTTCTAACTAAGATGGCGGGCATCGCTTATCAGTGAACCTACGTACACGACGTTTGTCGAAGTACGTCTAAACGATTATAGTGATTGGTAAACGGGCTGCATGAATTTCAGGCGACGTTTTATCATGGCTAATCCAAATATGCATTTCATGGGTGCAAACCCACAACCGTTATTGAGTAATGTGAGTATACCACCAGGTTTGGGTGGTCATGTCCACCAGTACGTGCCTCAGGGTCGTACTAATAGTATGCCTGCACAAGCGAGTATGCTACAGAATAGCGTACCCCCTCAGCTTCCGCCAAGATTGGACTTAAACCAAGTTCTGGCTCAACCAATGTTGCAGAACCACCAGGGCCCTGCTGGCCTAGGTTCCTTTGGCGGACTGGGAATGGGTTCTTATGGCGGAATGGGAATGGGTGCCTACGGCATGGGAGGATACGGCGGATACGGCGGCTATGGAATGGGAGGCATGGGTGGAATGTATGGAGGATACAATCGACTTGGAGTTGGAGGTGGCTATGGAGATGTTGATAGCAGGTAAATGATTTGTTATTTATTTACAGTCTCTGTAAGCTTTATTTATTTGTTTAACAATTTGTGTACATATAAACAGACAAGAAGAAAGGAACAGAAAAAAAAACATGAATGGAATGATTATGTCTATAGAAACGTTTCTAAGTATACAGTTACACCATCATGTAGACACCAGTATGTAGGGGGAGATAAGTAAATAAAATAGAATAAACCAAAAAACAATACACTTATTCCAGGGGAAGGGCAGGGGTAGCCAGCGGAATTCCAATTTTTTTGTCTTTTTTTATTTATTTTTTATTTCGGTGGTTATGTTGGCGCATTCTCCTTCAGTAAAACATTCAATAAACTTTCATTCATACTCATTCATTCCTTCACACTTCCTACTTTGTAAAGCAGCATTATGGTAATCTTTAAATAACAAGCATCAAATTAGAGGGGTAATTGTGTAATACACTCAGTAGGAATCACTTTAATTATGACAGTTCAATTCACAATCAATATTTTAGTGTACAGAGCAATGCACCATACAGTAAATACCAAATGAATCAAAACAGGTCACTATTTCACAGCTGTTTGCAGTATTGCCCATTTAAAAAAATCACAAGCTAAATAAAAGATCCAAAAAGATTTCATTTCAGCCATTATTTAACTTTCCAGAAGTTCTGACATACAGTCTTCTCTTTCAGGTTCATACAGATAGCTGAAGAGAGTTCCCGCCCAGCATTTGAGTCAATACAGAGCTGTGTGAATGCTGTTGCCAGTGTTGCTATGATGTTAGAAAGCACATTCTTTGCTATAACTAGCTCTTTCAGGGCTATATTAGGTATGTAATATAAGATAAACCTACCAATATGTATTACAAAATGTTCGATGTTTTATGTCAAGCGTTAAACGCTGAATGTATTTGGATAATATATGAGAAACAAGTGGATTAAAATCTTACATACAATTCATCTGTAAGTGTGTATTTTACTGAACTCCTTCTGAATAGTTGGACGGTTTTTCATGATTTTTTTGTGTGTTTGAGTAGGTCGTTGGATGATTTAGATTCCCAATTTGGCTTGGTAGGACCTGCAGTTGAGTTCTATGATATGGGTACAATATCTGGATGGTTAAATAAAACATATGCTATGCAAGCTGTACAGCATACATTTATTTAAATATACAGGATAAGTTTTTAACCAGTGCGCAAATTTTAACATATTAAACTTAAATGACTTATAATAACCATGCAATTTTCATTATGATATATCTTAGTACAAAAAAAAAAAATTGTTATCGTTAACAAAAGATGTTTATTTTGAAATTGTTTTTCATGGTAACTTGCGCGCGGCGGCAAAGGCGAACGACCGAGCGTACAAGTACTTACCAGCTGCTCGATCGGTCAAAATTCTAAGAAGTTCGAAGTACCTACGCCGCCGCGCTGTTACTGACGTATTCCTATCGTCGATATCGTATTACGAAATATGTAGGGTGTCCACAGTTCACTGATTTAAGATCAGATAAAAATAAAACTATTGAAAATATAGTTTAACCTCTAAGTCCCTGAGATACCACATTTGGTATGCAAACAATCGTTTTTTAATTGTGTCTGTAATTATGGTACTTGACCGGTTAAATGTGTTCTATTACTGATACGGAACCAATACAAAAAAAGTTGCGCACGGGTTAAAAAAAAATTCTGTATATATAACAGTCAGTTAGACTTTCCCACTGCAGCGTGTTCTCAGTAACAAAAACATTGGTCATAATAACAGGTGTGGCAGATAACGCCAGCCGACTGAAGTCCCTATTCGCGCAGGTGTGGTCCACATTCGGTGTGATCAGGACCCTGAACTGGATCATCAGGAAATTGATGGTCATCATTGGTATCAGGACTGAAGATGAATTCAAGGTTAGTACCTGGTAAAATTGTGTACTCTCCTATTATTTTAAAAGGTTTCATTAAAATACATGCAATGTTTAGTTTGTGGTTTACCGATTCTTTATAATACATAAATATGTAATAATGCAAAAACAAACAACCAACTGCCTCTTTGGTCCAGCGGTCGCAACTGCTTCTGCTGAGCATGAGGTCCTCAGTTCATTTCCCAGGTTAGGCAGAATGACATTGGGTTCTTCTATCTGAAATTTCTCAGTAGCAACCTGGATTCTGTATTTGTGCCCAGGTGATGGCAATAGACTCATAGGGCGATTGTGCACTACAAGGAAATTTACTGTCCGGCAGTCCGATTTTTTACGGTCCGATATGGCACGCCATATAATGTATATACTAGTTTGTGCACTATACGTAATTTTACCGTCCGACATTTTACTTTTCCCCGTTCCGGAACGGTTTTTTCCGGTCCGAAATGACATCAATGAAAAACGTGTTTATGCTTGTGCACTACGTCCGTTTTCATGAGCGGGCGGGGCGGGCGCGGGGAAGGAGGGTGTTACAGCAAGCATTTCATTTGGTGGTACACACAGCCTTAATTTTGTATCTTGTTTCTTGATCCACGCGCTAAAGCGGTATAGCAAAAAATCATAAGTACTTGTAGACATCCGATAGTAGTTAAAAAAAAATCTTTCGTCCTGCCTCAATTTATTGTGGTTTACGTAAAATGACCCTGTCAGGTACCTTTCACTTATAAGGGGATGAACCCAGAATTCTTTTTGTCTTCTACGCCTTCGCACGTAGAGTAATAAAGCAAGCAACTGTCGACGTTCCAAGAAACTCATCGTTCAGAGTAATTTCGCGTGCGTGGCGTGTAGTTTTAAAGACAGAGCTACCCTAAACTGAGGCGTATCATCCGAGTAAAGACGGACAAGTGCACAAACCAATCATCCGTTTTTTGCATGCCACTTCGGACCGTAAAAAATCGGATGTTCGGACAGTAAAATTCCTTGTAGTGCACAATCGCCTATACTGTCACATGGAACTGAAAAACAACTGTCGAAAAGAGAATGTTGTACTGTAGGTATATCCTCTGCCCAACCCTTCGGGAACACAAGGCGTGATGATATATTTAAAAACAAATCAGTAAAAACATTGATTTCCACTAGCAAAATATTCTCACTGATATTATTTTAATCAGTCATTTCAAATGCCATAGGTTATCTACTAATAATCCAATTACGTAGGTAGGTACTATACAATTCTATTTACTCGAAAATTCTCATACTATTATCAGATCAGTTAATGATTTTTCGATGCATAAACATTATTTATATTGTTTTTTATTTTTTTTAGCCGAAGTAATTATTGTTCTGAATCGGTAAAGAAGTTTAAATAAATGTAAAGTTAAAAAAAAGAAGTTACCATAAATGTGAACAATTTTTTTTATCTTTTACTTTTTATTTTCTTTTTGTCTTTGTCTTCATTACAAATCATTGAACTGTACCTACTAAATGCAAATGCGTAGATAGGTTCATAGAACAAACGTATTGTTTCTAAATTAATTTATTGAAACAAAGCTATAAGTACCAAACACAGGAAATAGTTGTCATCGGTCACATTTTATCGAAATAAAATCCTTTACTTATCTGTTCCTTATCATTTTGACAATGAATACACGATACTGATGTATCTATTATCTAAGTCTCCAATCTGACCTTGAGAAGATCTACTTCTCCAACCTGTATGGAGTAGGTACTGTATAATAAATAATAATATTAAATATATAATACTAGCTTCTGCCCGCGACTTCGTCCGCGTCAAATATTTGCTCCCCTGACCCTTCCCGTCGCATTGCAGCCTGCCAGTTTTTGTCCATTTTTTGTTGCTGCTCTGCTCCTTTTGATCGTAGCGTGATGTTATATAGCCTATAGCCTTCCTCAATAAATAGGCTACCCGACTCAAAAATAGTTTTTCAATTCGAACCAGTAGTTCCTGAGATTAGCGCGTTCCACCCCCATTTTAGGGAAGTGGGGGGTTAGATAGAGATAAAAAGTAGCCTATGTCACTCTCCATCCCTTCAACTATCTCCAGTTAAAAAATCATGTCAATTCGTCGTTCCGTTTTGCCGTGAAAGACGGACAAACAGACACACACACTTTCCCATGTATAATATTAGTATGGATAGACTCTGCAATCATTGTACTAATATTAATTACAGTAAATGGCCTAATAGCGAAGAGCCTCGACCAACACCTCAGGAGGCTCTCATTGCGACGCTGATTCAGAAAGCAGTACTCCTGGACACGGCACGCATAGTCTGGAGGTTCCTTTCTCTAGAGCCTTGTCCACCGGCATCTAAGACACTGCTCCCGATGCCGATGGGTCACTATTTTTTATACTTTAAAAGATTTTGTAAGATTTTTGTAAAAATATTTAATATTTTAGAAAATAAATAAACGAAATAATATATAGTAATAATCAGCCTGTAAAGTCCCACTGTAGGGCAAAGGCCTCTCTTTTCTTTTTCCACTCAAGTCTATCCTGAGCCAATAAGGATCAATCCCTCATGTAGGCGTCGAGTTCGTCCCGCCATCTACGCCTGGGTCTTCCGCGAGGCCGGTTGGCGTTTCAGGAGACCCTTGTTTTGTATGAGTAGTGATATTGAACCGAATCCTTTGAATCCGAACCTATCACTATAGTCTGTGCCAGATGTGAAAAAAAAGACACCCGCCTTCCAATGTATTCAAATATTTCAAAACGATACGAAAAAAATGTAAACAAAGTGTCGCTGGCACGGTCAAAACTAATAATTTGAATACATTGGTAGTCAGGTGTCAACGACTTTTATTTTTTTCACATCTGGCACAAACTATAGTAACTCTATCCTCTAAAATAGCATGATCACAATCTGTCTATAATATTCCCACTGCTGGGTGGGACACAGGCCTCCTCTCTTCAATTATGAGTAGGTTGTAATCTACCATGCGGGCCCAGTGCGGGATGGCAGATGTCACATGTCTCCGATTTTTTCGGTTCTGGGACATGCTGGTTTCCTCACAATGTTTTTCTTCACCGTTTCTTGAACAGTGCTGATGAAATTATTTAGACAAACTAAAGCTCGTGAATCACATTTTGTTCGAAATACAGCCCAGTGTCAGGCGGTATCGTATGGTGCCAGACGAATAGCATCATCCCATTTCCTCCCGTGGGTGTCATAAGAGGCGACTAAGGGAATAACTAGAGAATGGGCAGCAGCTTTCTCTATGCATTTTATCAGCACCATACTGCGAACGCCAACCCGCCTGCCAAGCGTGGTGATTATGGCAACCCGGGGAGGGTTTATGGAGAAGGAGCCTCTTTATGATGAACTCCTTCTTCAAAAAGCGTGAACACAGAAGGTGGACCTGGCAAAACCCTGATGGTGTAACTAAAAATGAGATTGAATTCATTATGTCGACGAAGAAGCAATTATTCAATTATGTCTCTGTGATCAACGCGGTGAAAACCGGGAGTGATCATCGCATGGTAAGAGGCACATTGAATATCAATATCAAGCTGGAAAGATGTCGGCTGATGAAGTCAACGCTCCGTCCAGCACCAATCCAACTTCAGAACCCCGAGAGCTTTCAGCTCGAACTCCAGAATCGTTTCGAGTGCCTAGGCAGCTCCGTGGACGATTATAACGATGGTTTCGTAGAAACTGTCCATACGGTCGGGTCTAAGTTCTTCAAGACCCGCCGTACTAATAGAAAAAAGCAACTCTCAGATCCAACCTTACAGCTTATGGAATAGAGGCGTGAAATGACCCTGCAGTCTTCAGAAGCTGCACTCGAGTACCGGCAGCTCAATAGACGGATCTCTAAGTCCTTGAAAAGCGACTTTCGCCGCTTTAATACGGAATGTATTAAAGACGCGATAGAGCGGAACAAGGGCTCCAAAGTCTTCGCAAGAGATCTGGCTATTAGGCAGAGTCAGCTTGCGAAACTGAAGACCGACGATGGCAGAGTCGTGTCCGCCAAACCTGAGCTGTTGGGAGAGATCGAGAAGTTCTATGGACAGTCCACCAGAAACCCCGTTATGAATCTGGCTAACGACCCGAGAGCTAGATTGACTTGACACTACACTGAAGATATCCCGGACGTCAGCTTGTACGAGATTAAGATGATTCTGAAGCAGCTTAAAAATAACAAGGCGCCGGGTGATGACGGAATTACGGCCAAGCTTCTGAAGGCCGGCGGAAAACCTGTTCCAAAGGCCCTTCAGAAGCTGTTTGATTTCGTCATACTCGAGGGCAAAACGCCACAGGCATGGAACAAAGGTGTGGTGGTACTTTTCTTTAAGAAGGGAGACAATCCCTACTTAAAAATTATAGGCCCATCTCACTTCTCAGCCATGTCTATAAGCTGTTTTCAAGCGTCATCACGAACCGTCTCGCGTGCAGGTTTGACGACTTCCAGCCTCCCGAACAAGTTGGATTCCGCAAAGGCTTTAGCACCGTAGACCACATACATACGCTGCGGCAGGTTATACAGAAGACCGAAAAGTATAACCTGCCTCTCTACTTAACGTTTGTGGACTACGAAAAAGCTCTCCAACGGTGCCAGATTGACTACCGGTACATCGAAGTGCTGAAGTGTTTGTATGAAAACGCCACCATGTCAGTCCGGCTCCCGGACAGAGCCTCGAAACCTATCCTTCTGCAGCGAGGGGTGAGACAGGGAGACGTCATCTCTCCGAAACTGTTCACCGCTGCACTGGAGGATGTCTTCAAGGTTCTGGAAAGGAAAGGGGCTGGCATCAACATCAATGGGGAGTACATCACTCACCTTCGATTTGCCGACGATATAGTAGTCATGGCTGAGACCATGGGGGACCTCAGTACAATGCTCGATGACCTCAGTAGAGCTTCCGCAAGAGTGGGTCTTAGGATGAACATGGACAAGACAAAGGTCATGGCCAATGCTCATGTGATACCCACTCCAATGAAGATCGGAGGCGCTACACTCGAAGTTGTGGACGAATATGTGTACCTAGGACAGACTGTCCAGTTAGGTAGGTCCAACTTCGAGAAAGAAGTCAATCGTCAAATCCGACTCGGCTGGGCAGCGTTCGGGAAGCTAGCAGTATCTTCTCGTCCCACTTACCGCAGTGTCTCAAGACAAAAGTCTTTGACCAGTGTGTGTTGCCAGTGATGACATATGGAACTGACACGTGGTCGCTCACAATGGGCCTCATAAGAAGGCTTAAAGTCACCCAAAGAGCAATGGAGAGGGCTATGCTTGGAGTTTCTCTACGTGATCGAATCAGAAATGATGAGATCCGTAGGAAAACCAAGGTTACCGACATAGCCCAAAGAATTGCCAAACTTAAGTGGCAGTGGGCAGGGCACATTGCTCGCAGAACAGATGGCCGATGGGGTCGGAAGGTTCTGGAGTGGCGACCGCGTACTTGAAGACGTAGCGTAGGAAGGCCTCCTACAAGATGGACCGATGACCTGGTGAAGGCCGTAGAAATACGTTGGATGCGAGAAGCACAGAACAGGTCGAAGTGGCGGTGCTTGGGGAGGTCTGTGTCCAGCAGTGGACGTCTTTCGGCTGAAATGATGGTGAGGCGGTAAATTGCAAAAAATATAAGAAAATTAAAATAATAATAATAATAATATAATAGCTGGCAACACTATCGACAGGTCATCTTGTGTTCCTAATTCCAACAAAAACAATAAATTTGACACAATTTTACAAGAAATTTGCAATAGAAAGGAAATCCCCAATAGTAAAAACCTTTTGGAATAATAAAATACAAGAAATTTTTACCATAATGTAAAAAACTAATGTTAAAAGAAGCGAATCGGAGGTGGCATACTGGCATGACAGATGTCATCTCCGATTAAATCCGATAAAATCAAAATGAAAATCAAAATGAAAATATAAATACGGAATGTGAGTAAATGTTGACAAGAGCAGCTGCACGGAACGCACGACTACCACCTCCGGACTCGTCGCTCAGCTCCGCCTCGCCGCCGCCGGAACCCAGCGCCATCGAGAGTGCTGTGACACCGGCCGCGGCAGTTGCGTCGAGCTCGAGCGACGAATATTTTTCCCCGCCGACGTCGCCAACACCTGTACGTCGGCAGGGGAGAGGCCGGCCACCGAAGAGCTTGGGACTTAGGGGCCAGCCGGCCCCGAGCCGGGTCCCCGCTGCCGGTGGTTGTGTGCGGCGCATGAGATGGACTCAGTCTATGAACGAGAACGTCATGCGCGCATATTACGGGTCTACAGAGGGGGGAACTAACCTCACTGCGTATCGTGACAGGATGCTGTCTCTGTTCCAGGAACTAGAACCAACCGTCAACGTCTCGGCCCAACGACTTTCGGATCAAGTGCGGGTTATCCAACGCAATCACAGGTTGGACGACACCGCACTTGAAAGGCTGCGCTCAGAAGTACTGAGCAACTATGTCGTCTCGACTCCGACACAAACCGCGGCACAAGGGTCATCTATCGAAATTTCGCCGCGGTTCCATCATGTTGAAGAAGAGGATGATATGGTTGCCACAGTAAGTAGCCAGTGCAACAACCGACTGAGGAGCGCTCTGGAGGATGCGCTTCGCGAGTATAGGTCTATCCCAACCGAACTTAGACCCCGATTACCACGGTTGCCTATGCACAAGAAAAATAGGGCGCTGGTGTGTGCCTTGGACTCGCAGCTTAAGAATTTATTCGAGAGCAGCGAGAATCTCGTTGATACACACTCGATCCTGTATTGCGCGGCTGTTGCGGCATGTCGGTTAGCTAACGTCAAGTTTCCAAGCTGTGACGGAGCTACTCGACCAATGCCAACCGTACCAGCCTGGCAATGCAGGATCGAGCGTCGTATCGATGGGGCCAGGGTACTCATCGGCAAACTATACTGCTTCAGGGAGGGCAATACTCGACCACGAGTGATGCGCTTTGTAAGGCGGGCATTCTCGGGGACTGGAATCAGTCCTCCAGAATACATGTCCCGTGTTACTGAGCGCATCGACTTCCTGAAGCAGAAAGTCTGTGCATGGGCAAGCCGTATTCGGCGGTATAAGCGGCGGGTTGACCGATACAAGCAGAATCGTATGTTCCAGAGCGATGAGAGGTGGGTATATAGAGCTTGGGAGCGACCCGAACAAAATGTGACGGACGTGCGCTGCCCGGATGACGCCACCACGAATGCATTCTGGCGGGGCATTTGGTCAGTACCCGTCTGTCACGTTGAGGCTGGCTGGATGCGAGATGTCGAGCGAGTGTGTGAATCATTACCAGAAATGGAGCCGGTGTTAATTACGCCAACAGATGTAGCCAGAGCAGTCCGTCCGTTACCGAACTGGAAATCACCGGGACCGGACGGACTGCACAATTTCTGGTTAAAATGGCTCACTAGTTCACACAGTCGCCTGGCATCTCATTTCCAGTCATCCTTAGAGTCTGGGTCGCTACCGCAGTTTCTAACAACAGGCGTCACCCACCTGCTCTATAAGTCAGGTAGTACCGCGGAACCTAAGAATTATAGACCGATTACATGTTTGTCGACGGTTTATAAACTTTTTACATCCATTTTGAGAGCGAAAATTAGTTCGCATATTGATAATAATTCCATTATGTCTGCGTCTCAAAATGGATGTAGGAACGGGTCCCGTGGTACTAAGGAGCTACTCCTCATCGACATGGCCATAAGCCAACAGGTTCGTCGATCCCGCAAGGATCTGTCGACATGCTGGATAGACTATAAGAAAGCCTACGACTCTGTGCCACATTCATGGCTCAGGAGGGTGCTGGAGTTGTACAAGGTTGATACAACTCTACGCACCTTCCTAGAGTCGTGCATGGGGCAATGGAGAACGGTCCTTCGCTATCCAGGATGTCCACAGATCCAGCGAAATGATGAGCCTGTATGGATTAAGCGGGGAATATTTCAGGGCGACAGTCTGAGTCCACTTTGGTTTTGCTTAGCCCTGAATCCTCTAAGCACACTGCTGGAGGATTCAGGTCTAGGCTATCGGCTGAGGAGAGGTGGTCAGGTTATATCTCACCTCCTCTACATGGATGACCTAAAACTCTTTGCCCCCAACAAACTGCAACTGATGGAGCTACTGAAGGTAACTGAAACTTTTAGTAGCGCCATCAGGATGGAGTTTGGTGTGGACAAATGTGCAGTCATGCATGTAAAGCGAGGTGCGGTTATGGAATCCGAGGGAATCCAACTTTCGGATTCCGTATACCTCAGATCCCTTTCCTCATCCGAAAGCTACAAGTATTTGGGTATGTCGGAAGTGTTAGGCATCAACGACGCTGACATGAAACAATCGTTGAAGGAGCGCTTTTTTGGTCGCCTGAAGAAGGTATTAATTAGTCTTCTCTCAGGCGGAAACAAGGTGCGCGCCTTCAACGGTTGGGTCATGCCAGTTTTGATGTACTCTTTCGGCATACTTAAATGGACTCAGACAGAACTCGACGCCCTGGATAGGAGGGTCCGTACAATGCTGACCGCAAACCGAATGCATCACCCACGATCATCGGTGATGAGACTGTACATCCCGCGGAAGTACGGGGGTCGAGGCTTTTTAAATGCAAAGACCCTCCACAACCGCGAGGTGTGCAGTCTCAGGGAGTATTTCTTAAAAGCCGAAGTGCGTATGCACCGTGATGTGGTCGCAGTGGACAAGGGGCTCACCCCGCTCTCCATGGCTAAAGAGAACTGGCGCAAACCTGTAGTACTTACTACCGATGACCGCAAGGAAGTATGGCGAAACAAGGAGCTTCACGGGCGATTTTACCGGGCTCTTCATGAGCCCAGTGTAGATTTCTTAGCGTCCGTATCCTGGCTACGTTTTGGTAACCTATTCGGGGAAACAGAAGGTTTCGTCTGTGCAATTATGGACGAAGTTATCTTGACGAATAACTACCGGAGACATATTATGAAGGACGGGACGGTGGACGTGTGTCGGGCATGTCACCATCCGGGTGAGTCCATCAGGCATATTGTCTCTGGTTGTTCTCGTCTGGCTAACGGCGAATACTTGCACAGGCATAACCAAGTAGCCAGGATTATTCATCAGCAACTTGCTTTGCAGTACAAACTAGTGGATTCTGAGGTACCGTATTACAAGTATGTGCCCGACCCAGTTCTCGAAAATGACCATGTCACGTTGTACTGGGATCGGTCTATCATTACTGACAGGACTATTGTCGCCAATAAGCCTGATATAGTGGTGATAGACCGGTTAGCGCGCCGCACAATGATAGTCGATGTTACCATTCCGCATGACGGCAACCTCGTGAAAGCTGAGAAAGAGAAACAGATGAAATATCTCGACTTAGCACACGAGGTTGTTGACATGTGGAATGTTGACTCAGCTGTCATTGTGCCGATTGTCGTATCAGCCAATGGGCTGATGGCCGATACCCTCGACCAACACCTGTCGAGGCTATCGTTAGGCGGTTGGATCAAGAGCCTGATTCAGAAGGCAGTACTCCTTGACACGGCTCGCATTGTGAGGAGGTTTCTGTCTCTGGAGCCCTAACCACCGGTAGCTTGGATCCTGCTCCCGCTACCGATGGACTGCTATTTTTTTATATTTTTAAATGTTTTTGTATAGGTATTTACTTTGTAAAAATATTTAAAAATGTAACGAAATATGTATGAAAATAAATAATAATATTCCACAACTATCACACAACGCCATCTAGTCCCAAGCTAAGCAGAGCTTGTGTTATGGGTACTAGACAACTGATAAACATACTTATATATTTCTAAATAATAATAATAATAATAATCTGGCAACACCGTGTCAACAGGACGTCACATATTTCAATCAGTACAATTTAAATAGTAAAAATAATTTTGAACCCATTTTATTATAAGTTTACAGTTTCACAGTGAACTTAAACCTACAAAATATCAGAAAATCATCAAAAAGAGACTACATAACAGCAACATGAAAAAATTATATCAAAAATTACAGAAGAGGAGATGACATGACAGATGTCATCTCCGAAAAACAATAACTACAAAATGAAAAATCCGAAAAATCGATGGCGAAATGTTGACCAGAGCCGCAGCACGGAATGCACGCCTACCACCACCGGACTCCTCGCTCAGCTCCGCCTTGCCGCCGCCGGTACCCAGCCCTACTGCGGGCACTGTGACGACACCGGCCGCGGCAGTTGCGTCGAGCTCGAGCGACGAGTACTTCTCTCCGCCCACGACGCCACCACCTGCTCGTCGACGAAGAGGACGCCGGCCTCCGGACGGCTTAGGACTTCGAGGCCCACCGGCCTCTGATAGGGTCCCAGCTCCCGGCGGAAGTGTGCAGCGCATGAGATGGACAAGATCCATCAATGAGAATGTCATGCGCTCATACTATGGGGCTACAGAGGGGGGAAACAATCTGACCGCGTACCGTGTTCGGATGCTCTCTCTTTTTCAGGTGCTTGAGCCAACTGTCAACGTTTCAACCCAACGACTATCGGATCAGGTGCGGGTCATCCAGCGTAATCATATGTTGGATGACACTGTACTTGATCGCCTTCGAAATGAAATGCTGATTAGCCATGTCATCGCACCTCCGTTGCAGACTGTTGTGGTCCCACCACAGTACGTCACAAGTCACGCTGACGAGGGGAGTGATGACAGGGCTACAAACGTAAGTACCCAGTGCAATGAGGAATTGAGGATTGCTTTGGAGAGTGCGATTCGAGAATATCGATCCATGCCACCAGAACTTAGACCACGGTTACCTCGTTTGCCCATGCATAACAAAAATAGGGCGCTGGTGGCGGCTCTGGATTCGCAGTTGTCAAACTATTTTGATGACTGCGAAGACCTCACTGATACTCATGCAATTCTGTACTGCGCGGCTGTAGCGGCATGTCGTGTAGCTCACGTCAAATTTGCTAGTGACTCTGGAGCTACACGACCAAAACCAGCCGTACCAGCTTGGCAGTGCAGAATTGAGCGTCGTATTAGTGGGGCCAGAGCGCTCATCGGCAAACTAATCTGTTTCAGGGAGGGCAACACTCGCCCTAGGGTGATGCGCTTTGTGAGACGGGCGTTCTCAGGGACTGATACCAGCCCTCAGGATTTTATGTCCCGTGTCACAGAGCGCATAGACTTCCTGAAGCAGAAAGTTTATGCATGGGCAAGCCGTATTCGTAGGTATAAGCGGCGAGTGAACCGATACACTCAGAATCGCGCCTTCCAGAGTGATGAAAGGTGGGTTTATAGGGCTTGGGAGCGACCGATTCAAGGTGTGGCTGATACGCATCTGCCGGATAATGACGCCATGTGTTCTTTTTGGCGCAGTATCTGGTCGGTGCCTGTCAGTCACACCGAAGGGGATTGGGCTAGAGAGGTCGAGCGGGCCTGCGATCCTATACCAGAAATGGGGGCTATTACTATCTGCCCCCAAGATGTAGCTCGTGCAGTCCGTCCGTTGCCCAACTGGAAGTCTCCAGGGCCGGACGGGCTGCACAACTTCTGGATAAAATGGTTTGTAGGATCGCACGCTCGCTTGGCCGCTCAGTACCAGACTGCTTTGGAGTCTGGTTCGCTACCCCAGTTTCTTACAACAGGAGTTACCCACCTGCTCCATAAATCAGGTAGTACCGCGGAACCCAAAAATTATAGACCGATCACGTGTTTACCGACGGTCTATAAAGTTCTTACATCCATTTTGAGAGCTAAAATTTACAATCATATAGACACTAACACCATCATGTCTGTCTCTCAAAATGGATGTAGGAACGGGTCCCGCGGTACTAAGGAGCTGCTCCTCATTGATATGGCCATTAGCCAACAGGTTCGTCATTCCCGTAAGGATCTGTCGACATGTTGGATAGATTACAAGAAGGCCTATGACTCGGTGCCACATACATGGCTCATGAGGGTGCTGGAGTTGTATAAAGTAGATGCAACTCTGCGCGCCTTCCTGATGTCATGTATGGGGCAATGGAGAACGGTCCTTCGCTATCCAGGATGTCGAAATATCCAGAGGAATAGCGAGCCGATAAGGATTGAGCGAGGCATATTTCAGGGCGATAGTTTGAGTCCGCTTTGGTTCTGCTTAGCCCTGAATCCTCTGAGCACACTGCTTGAGGATTCAGGTATAGGCTATCGGTTGAGGAGAGGTGGTCAGGTTATATCTCACCTCCTTTACATGGATGACCTTAAACTCTTTGCCCACAACAATTTGCAACTGATGGAACTACTGAAGGTAACTAAAACCTTCAGTAGCGCCATCAGGATGGAATTTGGTGTGGACAAATGTGCAGTCATGCATGTAAAGCGAGGGGAGATTGTGGAATCCGTGGGAACCCAACTCTCGGATTCCATAAACTTTCGAGCCCTCTCCACATCCGAAACCTATAAGTATTTGGGTATGTCGGAAGCTTTGGGAATCAATGTTACTGACATGAAGCAATCGTTGAAGGAGCGCTTCTTTGGCCGCCTGAAGAAAGTATTTAATAGTCTTCTATCAGGCGGAAACAAGGTGCGCGCCTTCAACGGTTGGGTCATGCCGGTTTTGATGTACTCTTTCGGCATACTCAAATGGACTCAAACCGAACTTGACGCCCTGGATAGGAAGGTCCGTACGTTGCTGACTGCATATCGAATGCATCACCCACGGTCATCGGTAATGAGGCTGTATATCCCGCGAAAGTGTGGAGGTCGAGGCTTTTTAAACGCTAAGACTCTCCACAATCGCGAGATATGCAGTCTCAGGGAATATTTCCTGGAAGCCAACGTGGGGATGCATCGAGATGTGGTCGCGGTGGACAAGGGCCTCACCCCGCTCTCCTTAGCTAACGAGAACTGGCGCAAGCCTGTAGTACTTGACACTAATGACCGCATGGAAGTATGGCAAAGTAAGGAGCTCCACGGACGCTTTTTCCGGGCCCTACACGGACCCGACGTAGATTTTCTAGCGTCCGTAGCCTGGCTGCGTTTCGGTGATCTCTTTGGGGAAACCGAAGGTTTTGTTTGTGCAATTATGGACGAAGTTATGATGACGAAGAATTACCGGAGGTATATTGTTAAAGACGGCACGGTGGACATCTGTCGGGCATGCCACCGTCCCGGGGAATCAATTAGACACATTATCTCTGGGTGTTCTCGTCTAGCTAACGAAGAGTACTTGCACAGACACAATCTTGTAGCCAGGATTATCCACCAGCAACTTGCTCTGAAATACCGCCTTGTGGAATCAGAAGTGCCGTACTACAGGTATGTGCCCGACCCAGTTCTTGAAAATGGCCATATCACACTGTACTGGGATCGATCCATCATCACTGACAGGACTGTTGTTGCAAACAAGCCTGATATCGTGGTGGTGGATCGACTAGAAAGGCGCACAATAATTGTTGACATAACGGTTCCGCATGACGAGAACCTCGTGAAAGCCGAGAAAGATAAACAAATCAAGTATCTTGACTTGGCTCGCGAGGTTGTCGACATGTGGGATGTGGACTCAGCGATCATTGTGCCGATAGTCGTCACAGCCAATGGGTTGATAGCCAAGAGCCTCGACCACCACCTGAAGAGGCTCTCGTTAAGCAGTTGGGTCAAGGGCTTGATTCAGAAAGCGGTACTTCTGGACACGGCTCGCATTGTCAGGAGGTTCCTCTCTCTGGAGCCCTGACCGCCGGTAGCTTGGACCCTGTTCCCGATACCGGTGGGCTACTATTTTTTATATTTTTAAATGTTTTTATTTTATATTCTAATATTTAAAAATATAATTTATAAGTCTGTAAAAATGAATAAAGGGAATAATAATAATATAGTAATTTTGTATTTGATGTGCAACTTATTCCTAAAAAATCTTTTTACTGCTGCACAGTGGAACGAATGTATGGGAGCGGTTGGACGTAGACATGTCCGAAAAATAAGAGTAAAATTATGACAAACTAATGATGCCATCTTATTCGATTACTTAATGCCTTCATAAATTGTGGTGATAAATTTCTTCATAACTCCCATATTTCGGGAGTAATTTGAGAAAATGTGAAATTTTACTATGAAAATGAGTGTATCGAGCTCTCTCCCTCCTGATTCCGGGCTTGTTTCAAGTAGCGGTCTCTAATATCGTAATGCTATTACTAAGAGCTATATTTAATACTAAGACACATAGTGCGCCAAATGTGCACTTTCTGGGATAAAAGGAAATGAAAATTTAAAAAAAAAAACGTTTTTTCCCCATTTGTATTTACTTTAAACCGCAGACAGACTTATTAAGAGGTCTATAAATATATTATATATATACAGAAATATATATTAACAAAAATATTCACAAGAACTGATGAGAGTATGACTTTTAAGTAAGTTGATAATAAATTACCTAGTTTCATTAAAAGTACAATAAATAATTAAGATGTAAGCTCTAATTTACTAAGTTACACATTTTAAAACAATAACATCATTTAATTATCTTCGTCATCATCATCATCATCAATTAATTCAAATTCAGAATCGATGTCCGCTAAATCATTTATGTTAACAAATTCGATATCACTTTTCTCAGAATCCGTAAGCTCATAAAATTCCTTAAAAGAAGATTTTTTTACAAACTTATTTCCTTTTGGACGGATACTTGTAACAAGTGGATCAGAAGACAGTAAAAGATTGTGCATAATATCTTCATTGCATGAGATACTGCTATGCTTTCGAGAATGCCCCTCTCTATATTTTCTAAAATCTTTATTTCTAGCCTCAGATGCCTCTTCGGATAGAAAACCAATGGGCACAATTGACATGTTCTGAACTATGTCTGGCCCATGCATTAAAATTTTATGAAGTGAAGAAGGCATATAATACCATGGGTATAACTCCACGTAAAGCTTAGCAGTATCAAAGCAGAACTCTCGGAATTTAGTTACGTTGATCTTCTCTCCTGATGAAATACACTGCAAGATCACACAGATTTTTCTTAAAAGCATAGCATCTATTCCGGTCAGTTCAGCAGATTTAGTGTAGTTTTCAAAAAATCTCCTTGCCGAGTTGCCATTGTTGGTGGATCCACTGCCTTGTTTCACAACATCGAGAAGTAAGCCCGTTTCTCTTCTTACAGCCTCTTGAACTCTTTTCTTCCTGTCATCAACTTGCCTTTTTGCTATATCACCCCTTACTTGCCATGATTTTATGTCTAATTTGTAGGAAATGTGTAATAAGCATTCCATTGAGCGAATCCAAGCGTGAAGGGTGCTTAAGCTATATTTATACATGTCCTCGTTTGCGTGTTTATCTTTGATTAACTCTAAATTATTCATTTCTTTAGGACAAGCCTTGCATATGTCACACACTGAAGCTGCTGTATTGGATATAATGGAATGAATTTTACCATCAATCATTGTCAACAGCAGTTGGTGTTTGACACTAATTCCATCAGTGATGGTGGATGGAGTTAAGGCTTCAATCTCTGCTTCGATTTCAGCCATCTCTCTCTGCACATTTTCTTTGGTTTCCTTTATAAACTTAAACAATATTGGCCGGCAAAATGAAGTGGAAGATGGTCGCTCGTTTTCCCAAATTGTTACACCTTTTGAGACGAGCCGCAGTGGTACAAGACTAATCATAAAATTACTAGCAAGATCGATTTGCTCATCTTCACTCGTCCTTTGATGATAAATGCTTTGGCTAGATGATCCGTCAAAACCCCATTTGCTGGTCAATACGAGCTGTTGATTGGGATCAACAGGGGTTTCTAACGACCTAATAAGTCTTCTTGAGGTTAAATCCATCAAGGCTTGTAATTTGATTTTTGCAGAGCTCTCTGTAACTGTGAGATCTTCTTTGGCCGGATAGCACTTAATTTTTTCTTTAACCAACATGTAGTAACTCGGGTATTGAAGAGCTCCTTCTTGAGTGTTGAAATCCCGAAGAGTGTTATAGCGCCATTTCGATAAGTTCATCGATACATAAAGAGCCAATGCCTTCAAAGGGGATATTTCCCGTACCTGAATTGATTTACCTTCAATGAAGGCTTTGATTTTTGAGGCCTCTTCTGGATTCTCCGTCAAGTATTTCATAACATAAGCTGTATCGCTTTGTCCTGCCTTTTGAAGCGCCCTTTCGGCTGAAAACATAATTTCAGCGCTGCTACTGCTGCATGAAAGACTATCTTCAGTGCGTCTTCTTTTTTGCCGGTTACTAAGGTCCTCAAAAGATTTACGAGGACTAGGATGTGTACAAGTTGAAGCATCAGATTTAGCAGGAGAAGTTATGGGCTCGATGACGTCACTTATATTTTCTGTAGAAGGTTCCATATTTTCATTCTGTAATTCCGGCCATTGAATTGCAGCCTGTAGCCAAATCTCATGTTTCTTCCGAAACTTATCTGTGCTTCTTCCAGACTGTGTCCATTTTGCATAAATGCGGTAGCAAAATCGACGACACCAGTCTTTTAAACTTGTTTCAGCACTTTCACATAACTGAACACAACTGTTATCTTTTAAAACACTGAACAAATAGTTAAAGTCGCGTAAATCTTTATGTGCGCGTGCGCATAAAGCAACGTGAATATCAAGATTTGTATTAAAATTTGGAAAATACATTGCGAGATTAGCTTGGATACAACGAGGTGTAAATCAACACTGATTTTAAAGTTACTAATAGTGACCTATTTATATAAAATCCAGGTATCCCAGGTATCCTTTGTTAAATATTGCAAGGTAATTAGTTATTGTGATAATTAGTAAATGATGCATGCTAAATTAGTGTATTAAGAGCCATTTAGTAATTAAATAATAGCAATGTTCTTATCAGTAATCATTAGTGCATCAGTTTTATATGTAAACCTTAAGTCCCTAATTATATATCCTAATTAGCTTATATCTTCTCTAATTGGCTGCTCAGAAATGTTATTGTAATAAGGTAAACCTTTAGAAAAACGGTTTTAATCAACAAAATAAACAAAAAATAAAAAAATTGTGTTATAAAATAAACATCACTCTTTATCCCAGAAAGTGCACATTTGGCGCACTATGTGTCTTAGTATTAAATATAGCTCTTAGTATTAGCATTATGATATTAGAGACCGCTACTTGAAACAAGCCCGGAATCAGGAGGGAGAGAGCTCGATACACTCATTTTCATAGTAAAATTTCACATTTTCTCAAATTACTCCCGAAATATGGGAGTTATGAAGAAATTCATCACCACAAGTTATGAAGGCATTAAGTAATCGAATAAGATGGCATCATTAGTTTGGCATAATTTTACTCTTTTTTTTCGGACATGTCTACGTCCAACCGCTCCCATACATTCGTTCCACTGTGTGCTGGGTAGTGCTGGAACTGCATAGGCTCTCCCGTCGATTTTCAAAGTGTACGTGCGCATACGGCATACGAAGACGGTATGTTTTCGTACAGCAAGCTACCTGATGAAAAATAGCGGTGGAGTAGTTAGGATACATTTTGATGAACGTCCTAAATGAGACCCGCCTGCATAGACCCTAAATTTGATTGTTTTAAAAATCCATTTGAAAATATTCTTAAGTTCTGTTATTCCGATTATCCACCCTAGGCCTTGTTGGATCGGAATTTATAGGCTTAAGGTGGTTTCTCAGACATACGTTTCCGTGTATTTACCGTGGATTTTTAGGGGTGGATAAACGGAATAACCACTGGAGTTCCTAAAACATGAAGTGTGTAGAGTTTTAAGATCCACAATAGATTAGTTACTTATCACAATAGGCGAGATACTTACATTATAAGTAGTCACGCCGTATAAAACATGAAAACTATTTTTAATATCTAATCTTATGTCATGTCTTCATAGATAATGCCCACTGCTTGACTGATTTATTTACAATACAAACCAAATTACAGAGATCAAAGTTCTTGAGGGCTTGTGGCTAAGTAATAACAGCTGCACGGGTGGATAGATGAGGTTAAGCTACGCTTGCCGCGGTTGATGTGTGGATGGGTGGCCATCTTAACATACCAAGACTCTACCGTGTTTCGGAAAGCACGTTAAGCGGTTTACCGCGCAACTAGTATATATACTGAAGTCCTGACATCCACCAGACTCGACACCCGTCTTTGTAGGATCCTCCTTTTTCTACAGAGGCTCAGTGTACTTTACACCCTTTTCCTCCTATCTCCAACAGACCATGAGCTCTGAGTCTGTTTCGGCATAGTTTCTCAGAGATCAGTTTGCTAGCAAATGCCTGCACCATCTAATTTTAACATACTAGCTTTTGCCCGCGTATTATACGTATACACCTTCCTTGACTCAATCTGTTAAAAAAAAAACTGCATCAAAATCCATTGCGTAGTTTTGAAGATCTAAGCATAAATAGGGACAGACAGAAGGAAGGGACTTTGTTTTATACTATGTAGTGATTAACCAAAAAATATTGATGTGTCAAAATGTCTCAAAAGATCTACTTACAAATAAACATTTCGTACAAAAATTAAAGCATCTATGAAGCTGAAAAATACCTTACATGACTTGCAAATTGCTGGCGTTATATTCACCGCACCCTACCCCTTGAGGCGTACATGCGTAATAGGCACCTTTGTTAATAGTAACTTTATTTTATTTCTTTTCTATTCAACAAAAATTTCCAATTGGTGAAAATTTGTAATTGGCAACAAATGAAATACAAGATGAGACTCGGTACGCAAATTAGAAAATTATGTGTCTTTACAGTATCGTCTAAACGTGCTTCGTCTAGACAGGTCCACTCAAATCTGTGCGATCCATGATCCTTGCAAGATCTGACCAAGATTATGTCCGGACTTTAAAAGAGATTGTGACCTCTGAGTTTGTTTCCGTCTATCTTCTTAGAGTCAGATAAGAAACACCGACCAGATCTATAATTACAGATTATTGAAAAATTTCTTACAGAAATAAAACCATTTATCAATATTTCCAGGCATGGGCCGAAGCCGTGGCCGCGACGCAACAAACGGGACCTGTGCTGGGCCCTCATGGCCAACAGGCCTCCGGCTGGCCCGTGATCATGTTCTTCGGCGTTTTGGCAGCCGCGCCCTACATCGTACTCAAGATGCTGAGTCGGTTCAACAAGAGTATGCAGGAGACCTGTGAGTACAAATACAATAAGCGCAATAAGCGTTGGTAAACCTGCTGATGTTCAGGCTAAAGGTGGTGGAAGTGGGGGGGGGGGGGGGGGGGGGTTGGTGCAAAATTGCAAGTTTTATCAACGATCATGCATAAGAAAATATTTTCAAGGTAAAGAAATGATTTATCTGTCGCAGATATCTTTGTAAAAACTATGTAAGATTATCTTCACGATTTAGTCGATAGATTTTGATCTTATGACTGCAATGACCTTGACAATTTGTCGTAATGTTACAAAGTGTGGTTGTTGATACCAAATTATGTAATTTTCACAACTCCAAAGCCATACGTTTCACGTGTAAGCTGATCTGATTCCGTGGCCTGGGTCACATTAAGTCAAAATTGTGACAGTGCGAAAGAGGGACGGCACTATTCGACCTGTATAGCTCATCTAGTTTCTTTCACGCCTCATCTTTTTAGGAAACATCACCAAATACTTAAAAAAGTATTCTTATTATAAAATATACTCATTGCAGTAGAAGACCCAACGACCTGGCAGGAACCGCTCCGAGCTTTCGGTAAGTTCAGCTTCAAGGGTGCAGGCCCCCATGAGTTGTCCTTCCAGGAGAAACAAAACTTCTATGTTGCCCCTGCTCATCTGCAGCCCCAACTGTGGAACTCGGGCTGGTTGATGGCATCCCTTGACGGAAAGACCGCAGGTCTAGTACCCACTAATCATATCAGGCTCGTTAACCCAAAATACGTGCAAAATAACAATGAACAAGAAAGGCAAAATACTAATACCGCTGCACCTGAAGCTAATGCCGATCCCAATGTTACACAAGATTAAATTGTCTGTGGTGTTGGATTTTTTTAATGCTTACTCTGTTATGTTTGTCAATTTTGTATTTGTTTCGTTAAAAGTACTCGAAGGTTTTTATGTTGTACTAAGTTGCACATGAGTTGGATGGTTTTGCTTGCTAAAGGAGATACATAAAAATGTTTGTATATGAGTGAGTAATAAGTCATAGTATGACGAAGAGAGAGTCACGATCTTAATTATAAATTGGCGATCATCCCTACAATGGGAAACATAAGAATAAATAAATGGAGTAAGCGCAAAGTATTTATTAAATTATCCAAAAGCCTGGGTGCCAAAGTAATACTCGACTGACTGCCAAATATGTCAACTTTCACTTGGAGTGGGATTTGTGAATTGTTAAAAATAAAGCGAGAAAATATTATTCAATCCTTTCAGTTATTTTACCTCTGACAGCAACCATAAACACTACTAAAAGTATATTTTGCACTCCAATGACTTCGACATGGGGGCGCTGTCGGCAAATATCGCACCTTTATAATTATAGAGACCTATAATTAGAAATGTTTAAGATTTCAACTTTGACTTGATTATAAAACGATGATCATGAATCATAAAATGACAAAACAGAGGCCAAAGTATATCCCAACACAATAGGCCTCAGTATAAATAATAGTTTTATCATTGTATGAGCTAAAGTTGTTATCTTCAAAATTGCAATGTATTCGTTTCGACTGCTCGGGCATAGTGTCGTAGAGGAAAAACGACTACGTCAACGTTACGAAGGAATTTGTAAAACACTAACAGTGAAAGTCGCAAATTCGAAGATCCAATATTCAGAAAGTTATAAAGGTTTAACCATGGCCGCGCGATAGGAACATGGAGAACTGCGTGGCTACGCAGTTTAAACTTTTATAACTTTCTGAATATTGGATCTACGAATTAGCGAATTTCACGGTTAGTGTTTTACAAATTCCTTCGTAATGGTGACGTAGTCGTTTTTCTTCTACGACACTATGTCCGAGCAGTCGTAACGGACACAATTGGAATTAGGTATCTATAATTTTAAAGGAGCGATTTGTGCAATGGTTCAGGTCGGGCAAAGATAATTCAGATCACTGTGCCAAGTCCAAAAGGTTTAATAACTGGAAGGATTGTAAATATTTTCAATGTTTTGGTGATCAAAATGAAAAAAGACTGTGAATGTGTGCTGATTTGGCCTTGGCCCAGTTTGACTGGGAATTTTGTAGAATATTGTGGAAAGTGATAGGTATTGATCATCGAGACCTCCATTTTTGGGTACATAATACGATTTTGTATGGAGGGATTTTTGTATGACAAAATCGACACCTATAAATGTCTGAAAAAAAAAGTCTTTTGAGAAATGTATTTAGGTCGTAATCCATTACGAAAATGTGCACGCGTAAATTTAATTTTGCGTTGGATATTATTAATCAGGGTAAAGTGAGGTATCAACATTAAGCTATGCTGCGTTGTGCTATCCTAAGGAGGAAATTAGCTCAGATAAGTCACTATAAAGTTGTATAACAGAACCCTTATAAAATTAAAATGACCGTGACCAGAAAAATCGATAGTTTGAAATGTGATGTGACGAAAGAAATGAAAGTCATGTTTTAATTTAGAAGCGTGTGTGAGAACAAACCATTTTGTGATGTTGCATATTTTATTAAATGGAAGCAGAAATTGTCGCTATTATTTATGCAAACTACAATTTTAAAAGGACTGGCTTAATCTGTAATAGGCCATTCTTAGAAGATTTTTTGACTTTTTCTATGATTGATTGATGCCCTATTTTTTCGCTATATTTATTCATTCCATTGTGACGTTTTTAAAGATTGTGATGTGGTGGGTTTGAAGAGTTACTCTTATTTCTAGTGATTTTAATTATGTTATTAGTGTATAAGTTAATGTAGCTGTTTATTTATAATTGTATGCATTTCACAAATTATTATGCCTGTAAATGTTTATTTTTTCTTTGGTAAAAGGAATGGTGAAGGTTATCATTAATTTTTGTATAAAATTTAATTTAAACAAAAGTGATTGGTTTATTTTATTTAGCTCTTCGTGTAATTGGGAAAAAATTGCCATAAATTATCCACACTAAAGTTAAGAGGGAGTAGTAATCATTTAACTTGACCAATATTTCACTCAACTGTACCATTAATAATTATGTACTAGTCAACCACGCATATTATTACACATCTTATGTAATTTATAGTAGTTTGTGAAACTGTTGCATAATACCTAGGTTATGTGCAGTTTCTTACACTACTTTATCTACTCTCATACTTTGGGATTGAACCTACTAAATAAAATATCAAAATTAAAAGAGTAAGAAAAAGTTTCGTAAAAAAAAATGATGCAAACTTCTTGGCGGTATTAACTTCTTGGATTTGCCCTGTATCGTATTGGTAAAAAAAGCTTTTATGTCATTAATTTTAATAGAAAAAAAAAACGATATTTTTTTTTTGAATTTCGGCATTGTGCTAAAGTATGTCGATATAAACTTGTTTTGAAGTTTATAATTCGTATTTTAGAACGCTATGAGAGTTGATAAAGTATTTTAAAATATTCCCGTGTGTCAAGCAAATATATTATGGCTATATGTATTTACTTACTATCAATTTATTAAAATGAGATGTATTAAAATATTAACTGGATCTTTGTAGAGAAACTGTTTAGGTACACTTAGTATTAGTGAATTCGGTAAATAGGGTATTTACCTATTTTTTCTGAACCTATGCGTATTATCCGAGCAATGTCGTCTTTTGCATAACTCAGAACCACAAATTCATTGTTCTTCTTACTCAATCTTGGAATAAGTAGGCAGGATCACTTTGTATGTTTGTCTTTATCTGTTCGTACCAATCTTAAGGCAAAATAGTACTTACTGCTACAATTATAAAGCTCATAACTAGACCATGTAGAGACATTCATAGTTATAATCGCTTCACCATTAATTCTGCGCGTGGTGTATTTATTAATCATATTTATAAGCTCTCTTATAATATAACGTATACAATTTAAATAATTATTATCAAAATTTAATAAAATTTATCAATGTACATGTCAGGACTGATTGATAAATAAAGTCGTAATTTGTAAAAAAAAATTATGTTTTTATTGCCTTCACCCCAGTTGCGTACAACACTTCCTATCACAACCCTAACGTGAAACATTCGATAAGGAAATTCCTAATTGAATGCTTCATGTTTGAAAAAATTCTGCTCAACAACGTAAATACACAATTCATGTTGTTTTTATCATTGATCCCTTCCGACCACGCAAACATTCGTCATTTCAGTCGAAAGAAGCCCACTGCTGGACATAGGCCTCTCTCAAACACCGCCACTTCGACCGGTTCTGTTTCTCGCATCCAGCGATTCCTGCGGCTTTCGCCAGGTATTCGGTCCATCTTGTAGGAGGCCTTCCAATGTTACGTCTTCCAGTAGGTAACCGACATAGCCCCGAACCTACCTAAGTACAGCCGTGTAATTCACATACAAACATACAATCACGCCTTTTTCCCATGGGAGTAGGCAGAAACCACGGAACGTCACCTGCTACGATCTCTACACACTCCTTTTGCCTCGTTTAGCTTCATATAATTGGTCATACACACATGCCGGTTGCGAGTACTACGTACCTGACCTCATGTAATTCATATTGTATCAAAATCTGCCAAATTGTCAAACCATGACTAATAATGAGACACACGTAATGAAGATCTAAGTTTTCATTTGTTGCTAGCTGGCTATTTGGTACCTATTACGGTCCTAAACTTACAACCCTAAGGCTGTGATAGACATATGGCTCAGTTACAGAACGGAACAAAAGTAACAGAATCCTAACAACAAGCGAATGGTCGCATTTACTGTTATTTCATCGACGACATGGTTCCTTAGAACTTTTTAACCCATCTTAACGAATCGCCCTGTGTAATGTCAAGAAAACTCTTGATCAAGGATTTAATGGCGCACTGGATCTTCGACTTACTGCTTAGCGCCCAGAGTTGAAAATTGAACAGTATAATTTTCGACGGGCTGGGTTGAACTTTTTTAACCGACTTCAAAAAAAGGAGGAGGTTTCTCAATTCCACCGTATATCCGTCATACTTTTTTGAAAGTCGAATTTGGTTAGCTAAAACTGGTACACTTATTACTTTAATATAAATTTGATGATAGTAAGCGATAGAAAATTTTGTTGTCTTGTATACACATCCATTTTAAACAACAAAACAGCCCTCCACATGTAACTAACAAGGTTTTTTTAAAAGTCGGTCGTTAGACGGATTTTTCCGAGGATTGGGGGCAAATCTGTCTAGTAGCAAATTTGCCTCGAGTTACACCGTTTTATCAAGGTATGTAATTTGTAAACAAGTAAATGCAGATGATGAAGAAAAATGTTTTGTAACATCATAAAAATAAAGTTTATTTAACGTTTTACTCCCTAAAATCTTTTTTGGGGGCTAATCAGGCCTATTTTTATAACCAGGGACTTTAAACCTTTCTAATAAGTTTGAGAACTAAATATTTTTACAGTATCAGTTTAATTTTTCAGGTACATTGAAACAATCCTATCTTATTATGACAATGGTATTTATGGTATTAACTTAAATAAACGGGGTTATTTTTAATGAATTCGGTTAGGTATAAGAGCATCATAATTGTAACAACGTTGCGCTTCACATGTTGTACTAAAAATTGAATTAAGGTGATTGCACCTTAAAGGTGGTGGTTCCGCCATGGGATCTGGAGGCAAAGGTCCTCGCCCACATGTGGGAGTGGCGCGAGGAGGCGAAACGCCGGGGCGAAACTCCGCTGCCGCGACAAATCGCGGCACGGCGGACAGAGCTCCGGTGTGATCTCATGGCGACATGGCGGGTACGATTGTCGCAACCTAGTGCTGGGCACGCCACAATTGCGGCGGTAAGTCCCCTCTTTGAGGAGTGGATAGAGAGGCGTCACGGCGTCCTCACCTTCCGCCTGACGCAGGTTCTCACCGGGCATGGGTGCTTCGGTGGGTTCCTGTTCAGGATAAAGCGGGAGGATACGTCCGGGTGTTTCCATTGCGAGGATCGTCTGGAGGACACGGTGGAGCATACGGTGGAGGTGTGCCCTGCCTGGGCGGAGCACCGCCGTGTCCTCGTGGAGGCGATTGGCGGCGGCGACCTCTCGCGTCCGGCCCTGGTGCGAGCCATGGTACGGAGCGAGAGGGAATGGGAAGCCGTCACCTCCTTCTGCGAAGCAGTAATGCTCGCGAAGGAGGAGGCGGGGCGCGTGAGGGAGTGGCAGTCTCTGCGCCCTCACGTCCCTAGCCGCCGCAGGAGGAGACGCCCCGGGCGTCGGGAGTCAATAGCGGACTCCCGGCCACCGTAGGCGCGAGCTTGCGGGTGGCGAGCAATGGGTAGCTCGCCGCCCGGTAAGGACCAAGCTCGGGTCGACGGCGCGCAGTGTTCCACGCGCGCCTCAAAGAGATGTCAGCAGCAGTGTAGGGGTCTACTAGGACCGATGCCTGCCGGGGTCGCGTGATTGTTCGAAAGAGATACCGTGACCCTGGCACATGGGCAACTGATGGAACACGGGTGGGTTTTAGTCAGTAAAAGTCTGACACGCCCTCCCGCTCCGCCCAGAGCGGGAGAAGTCATTTGATGATTTCCCATCCTGAAAAAAAAAAAAAAAAAAAAGGTGGTGGTTCGTGCCGCGACAGAGACAGGAGACCACGACCGGAGACCGCGACAGGAAATATTCTGAGTTCATATTCTGAGTTTAAGACATTTCGGCATTATGTTATACTTGTAAGCGCCATATTCACGGGTAAAATGGGCAACTAGCATCAATTGGGTAATTGAAATAAGAAAATAAAACGCCTGCCGAAGTCGCGGGACTGTCTAATCAGGTAAGCGCGACCCGGGAACACAAAGGTCAACTGTCAGAACGCTTTGAATTGTAGTCAGTACGAGTCTGCCAGTCCGACTAACACAGTACGTCAGTATAGACTAACTTCTGTCTGAGCTAGTCTATACTACAGAAGTTTGCTACGATGAGTAAAAATTGCCAAAGTGACGTCACAGCCGATCGGATTTTGCTTGGGAACTGTCGGCGTGTTTTTGGTTCGAGGTACAAATAATGATTTTGAATTTAACATAAATTCTTAATTAGACCGAAAAAAACTAAGAACAGTTTGTTATGAAATAAATGCCTAATCGTTCAATTAAACACAAAAATAATAGTTCAAAGACCCAATTGTTAGTTACCAGTGGACTTTTAAAGTATAAAACTAAAAATAGGAAGGATGAAAAAGGTTGACGACATCTGCAATGGGGTAATTCCGGTATATGACTGTAGTGTATCTAGATCTTGATCTAGATATTATTATGATTTGTCTCGAGCGCATACGTCACAAGGTGCGGGCTGAGTGGGGGTCATTCCATGCCCAACCGCCAGCCCGCAAGCACGTGGTGGTGCGTAGGCGAGCCAAATACCATTTTAATATTGTGTAGCTATACAAGCTACTACATTTGGCGACGAGGATAAAACAAAAAACTGTAAGTAAAGTGATCTAAAAAAATTAAAAATGTGAAAAATAAAGGGAGGTACATGTTGTTAGAAACAATAAAATATTTGGTTTGTAATAACTTAAGATAGGAACTCAGTCATAGCACATCCCTAGCTTTTAGTATTTTGAGTGTGGTAGCATCCCTAGTGAAGTAGTGACCGAACAAAATTATTATGGCGAATTTTTCTGTGTGAACCATTGTGTGTCGTAAAAGCATTTCTCCTAAAATCAGAATATTATACAGTGCTATAATAAAAGAATCAAGGCTTTTATTCCAAAATCCTAACAGGTTATGGGCCCAGCGCTTAATAATCTGGTTTAGGTGAAGATTGCGGGAGTACCTTTTGATATAACAAAAAATCACCGGCCGGCACATCAACGTGAACGTGGCGGGTGTGGTCAGCGAGACAAAACTCGGTTATTGAGTTGTTGTCAATAGCAGCGTCTGAAGGAGGTCGTGTGGGGTGCAAAATAGCACGACATCAGGCAGCAGGCTTACGCGGAGGACCGGAAAAATGGATCATCACACAATGGCATTGGCGTCCAATTCGGCCATCAAATTGGAAGGTCAAAAAAACTGGAATGTATGGAAATTCCAGGTGACAGTCACGCTGAAAGGTTTAGACTTATATTCAGTGGTGAAAGGTACGGACATAAAGCCGGAAAGCAATGATGCAGGCTGGATTGCAAAGGATGCAAAGGCCCAAACTATTATTGTCACCAGGATGAGTGAGGCGGCAATGGTGCATATTCTAACGTGTGAATCTGCAGCTGATATGTGGCAGAAATTGCACAGTGTCTATGAATCAAGGTCTGCAACAAGTACAATGATGTTGCAACAAAAATTCCTACAATACAAGTTTGAGGAAGGAGATTTATCTGTCTATTTATCCAAACTCCAGGAGATGATTTGCCAACTGAAGCAGGCAGGAGAAGAGGTGTCGGATAAATTTATTATGACCAAGGTATTATTATCTCTGCCAGAGAAATATAGTCACTTTATATCGGCATGGGAATCGGTGGAGACCAGCAAACAAAACTATGATGATATGGTGGCTCGTTTGCTTGTCGAGGAAGAAAGGCTAAAAGTGAAAAACAAAGTTATGGAAGAAAAAGAAAGCATAGCATTGTATTCTAAAAAGAAAAGTCAAGGTTATGTTAGAAAATGTTATAAGTGTGGAAAATTGGGACACATATCTACAGAGTGTAGAAGTAAAAGTGAAGAAAAGCGGAAATGTTTCTTGTGTGGAAGCATAGGACATCTAAAAGTCGACTGTCCAAGACATAGAAATGAAGGGCAACAAGGAAAACATGAAAAATCTAAGGGAAATGCATTCATCATAGTGACTGCAATGACAACTGGAAGTGACTTTATAAACAATGATAAAAAGTGGATAATAGATAGTGGGGCAAGTGAACATTTGACAGGTCAACACTCTTTGTTCACAAACTATCTGTCACTGTCAACATCAGAGAGTTATGTTATTGTTGGTGATGGACGTCGCTTACCTGTTGTTGGTGTTGGTGATATTGAACTGAATGTGTTTAATGGTGACTCATATGTGAAATCAACATTAAACAATGTGTTACATGTGCCACAAATGAAAATCAATTTGTTCTCTGTAAACAGTGCTACAAAGAAAGGTTATAAGGTTACAATAACTGACCAACAGTGTTTATTTTATAAAGACAGCAAGCTATGTGCGTTAGGCAATCGTGAAGGGAACTATTATGTTTTAGAGGTGTCAAATAATATACATGAGAATGTAGCGGCGGTGGCAGCACTATCTTAGTGGCATGAGAGACTTTGTCACCAAAATGTAGAATATGTAAAGCAAATTCTCAATAAAAACAATATTGAGTACACAGGCGACAATTTCAAATGTGAGTCATGTCTAGAAGGTAAAATGCACAGACTTCCATTTACTAGAAGTGAGCAGCACACCAAAGAATCCCTTGAGATGGTGCATGCTGATGTGTGTGGTCCAATGGAAGTGGATAGTATTGGAGGTTCGAGATATTTTCTGCTAATAAAAGATGACTACAGCAACTACCGGGTAATCTACTTCTTGAAAAAGAAAAGTGAGACAGTTTTGCAGATAAAGAGGTTTGTCAACTGGGCTGAGAGACAGACGGGAAATAAAGTGAAAGTGATTCGTACTGACAACGGTGGCGAGTTTGTCAACAAGGAAATGCGAGAATTTGTACAGGAAAGGGGAGTATACCATCAGACCACAGTGCCTTTTACACCCCAACAAAATGGTAAAGCAGAGAGGGATATGCGCACTATCGTAGAGGCAGCAAGATCTATGCTGAAAGGTAAGATGTCTAAACAGTTATGGGCTGAGGCCGTGAACACCACAGTGTATGTTCTGAATAGAACTTCAAAGAGCAGAGTGGAAGGCCAAACACCCTATGAGACATTTCACAAACGCAAGTTTGATGTTCAGAGTCTATGTGGAGTATTTGGAGATAATGTATATGTTCACATTCCTAAGGAGAAGCGACTAAAATGGGATGTCAAGGGAGAAAAAGCAATATTTGTAGGTTATAATGATTCTAAAGGATTTAGAGTATACTATGAGGATAGAAAGGAGGTCCATACCAAGAGGGACATAGTATTTCTAGATAAGAGAAGCCAGAAGGAGCCAGATATTAAGAAAATAGAGGAAAATGAAGATGTGATCTTACTGGATATATCTATGGAAAACAATACAGAAGAGGTGCTACATGATAATAGTGAAGATGAGTTCTATGACATAGATACAGTACAGAACCAAGGAAATGGAGAAGAACAGGATGATACTCAAGAAATGATGTCTGAAGCGAGACCAGAAATAACACAGGAAGATAGACAAGAACAGGCAGATACAGAAGAAAATCAGTACCTAGATAGAAGGAACAGAAGAAAGGTTAAGCCAAAGCATCTTGAAGATTACTATCTGTATTTTGCTGAACCAAAAGATTACAAGGAAGCAATGACATCAGCAGATGCTGAAAACTGGAAAGAAGCTATCAAAAGAGAGCTAAATCAACTAAGTGAAAATAAGACATGGACAGAGATAGATACAATACCAGAAGGAAAAGAAGTAATTAGCTCAAAATGGGTTTTAAAGAAGAAAGATGATTGTTACAAGGCCAGATTAGTAGCAAGAGGCTTTGAGCAAAATTGTAATGATGATTTGTATGCCCCTGTGGCAAGGCTTAATACATTTAGAATTTTTGTATGTGTAGCTACTAAGTTAGGGTTAGGAATAAAACAAATGGATGTATGTGGAGCCTTTTTAAATGCAAAACTTGATGAGGAATTGTATTTAATTTTACCAGAGGGTACAGATACTAAGTATGTTAGACTTAATAAATCTATTTATGGTTTAAAGAGGTCTCCAAAGTATTGGAATAATACTTTTAATAATGTTATGTTATCTATGGACTATAAGCAGTCAGATAAGGATTATTGTTTGTATTCAAAATGTGAAGGTGACAAGAAAGTTTTTTTGTTATTATATGTAGATGACATTCTCTATTTTGGTAATAATGTAGAAGAAATGTGTAACTTGAGAGATATTTTGTGTAAAACTTTTAAAATGAAAGAGTTAGGAGCAATTAGTAAATTCTTGGGCATTGATGTCAAACAAGACTTAAATAAGGGGAATACTGTTATATCACAAAGTGAGTATTTGAGAAAACTGTTGTCACAATATAATATGTTGGATTGTAAGATATTAAAGTTACCAATTGATAAAAATTATAATTTTCATGTCCTAAAGAGAGATAAGTCAGAAAGTGTAGAAATAGAGAGTAAATGTAGAAGACTAATAGGGAGCTTGATGTATGCAGCTATGGGCACTAGGCCAGATATCTGTGCAGTAGTTAATATCTTGAGTCGTTATCAGAGTTGTGCATCTGAGCTTTTGTATAAATTATTGTTAAATGTATTGAGGTATGTAAATGGAACTTTAGATTTGTGTTTGATATACTATAGAGATTGTAACAATGATGTTGTAAGCTATGTTGATAGTGACTGGGGTGGTTGTAATGATAGAAAATCTACATCAGGGTGTATTTTTAAAGTGTTTGGTTGTTCAGTAATTTGGTATTCAAGGAAACAGGCAACAGTTGCACTGTCTTCAACTGAAGCTGAATATATAGCTTTGTGCTTAGCCACTAGTGAGGCTTGTTGGTTGAAGTCCATTATGTTAACATTTGGGTTTCGGGTAAACATAATTGTGTATGAGGACAACCAGTCTACTATCAAAATGGCACAGATGGCCACTGGTAACTCTAGGGTAAAACATTTGGAGATTAAGCAGTCATTCATTAAAGAGAAATTAGAAAAGAAAATTATAGAGTTAAAATATGTGAATACCAGTGACCAACTTGCAGACATATTTACCAAAGCTTTAGGAGGGATATTGTTTATGAGATTAAGGGATAAATTGTTCGATACATATAGGTAGGTCATATTGTTAAGGGGATGCATACAGTTAAGGGTAAGACAGTTGAGTAATTTCTGTAAGTAAAAATGCTGGTTTAGCTTGAAAATATTTTATTGAGGGGAAGTGTTAGAAACAATAAAATATTTGGTTTGTAATAACTTAAGATAGGAACTCAGTCATAGCACATCCCTAGCTTTTAGTATTTTGAGTGTGGTAGCATCCCTAGTGAAGTAGTGACCGAACAAAATTATTATGGCGAATTTTTCTGTGTGAACCATTGTGTGTCGTAAAAGCATTTCTCCTAAAATCAGAATATTATACAGTGCTATAATAAAAGAATCAAGGCTTTTATTCCAAAATCCTAACACATGTGACTGTGTCAAGATAAAATTTAATAGAATACAAAACTTAACTAAGTACCTATATTATTGGACTGATTTACTATTATAACAAAATACATTTTAATTCCTTAGCTTCATGTAATTGTTTACCTTTTGAAAACAAGGTAGGTACTCATTAAATGAACACCTAACTCCGCTAACACAGTACGTCAGTATAGACTAACTTCTGTCTGAGCTAGTCTATACTACAGAAGTTTGCTACGATGAGTAAAAATTGCCAAAGTGACGTCACAGCCGATCGGATTTTGCTTGGGAACTGTCGGCGTGTTTTTGGTTCGAGGTACAAATAATGATTTTGAATTTAACATAAATTCTTAATTAGACCGAAAAAAACTAAGAACAGTTTGTTATGAAATAAATGCCTAATCGTTCAATTAAACACAAAAATAATAGTTCAAAGACCCAATTGTTAGTTACCAGTGGACTTTTAAAGTATAAAACTAAAAATAGGAAGGATGAAAAAGGTTGACGACATCTGCAATGGGGTAATTCCGGTATATGACTGTAGTGTATCTAGATCTTGATCTAGATATTATTATGATTTGTCTCGAGCGCATACGTCACAAGGTGCGGGCTGAGTGGGGGTCATTCCATGCCCAACCGCCAGCCCGCAAGCACGTGGTGGTGCGTAGGCGAGCCAAATACCATTTTAATATTGTGTAGCTATACAAGCTACTACATTTGGCGACGAGGATAAAACAAAAAACTGTAAGTAAAGTGATCTAAAAAAATTAAAAATGTGAAAAATAAAGGGAGGTACATGTTGTTAGAAACAATAAAATATTTGGTTTGTAATAACTTAAGATAGGAACTCAGTCATAGCACATCCCTAGCTTTTAGTATTTTGAGTGTGGTAGCATCCCTAGTGAAGTAGTGACCGAACAAAATTATTATGGCGAATTTTTCTGTGTGAACCATTGTGTGTCGTAAAAGCATTTCTCCTAAAATCAGAATATTATACAGTGCTATAATAAAAGAATCAAGGCTTTTATTCCAAAATCCTAACACATGTGACTGTGTCAAGATAAAATTTAATAGAATACAAAACTTAACTAAGTACCTATATTATTGGACTGATTTACTATTATAACAAAATACATTTTAATTCCTTAGCTTCATGTAATTGTTTACCTTTTGAAAACAAGGTAGGTACTCATTAAATGAACACCTAACTCCGCTATCTAGATACAAAAGTTAAGAACGTGAATCGTAATTGTACTGCAGTCAGTGGTGACAATAACAACTGATTAATCTTATGTTAAAGTTGTTTAAGCAAAAATGTGCTATGCACGCTGCACTGATAACTTTAATGAACTATCAATTGGTTATTAACGATTACGCACTAAAGGAATTCTTAAACTTACGCTTAATAATATTTTGACTTAGTATAGACACATTTCGCCATTATGTGCCTACCTACTAGTAAGTAATATAAACGCATAAAATGTGCAAATTATTTTAAACATTTGATTGTCAAAATTAAACTGTGGTACCTACTTAATAAACAATAAAGGATGTAATATGATATTATCCTGTACTTTACCTGGATAAGATTTGACATAATAATATACCCAACTAAGGTTTTAAATTGTTTCAGTAGTCGATAAATGTTCCGCTACCTATTATTACCTTACTAAATTAGTGTATTTATTTCGGCAAATAAAGTGAGATATTTTATTAATGTTATATTATTATCTTAAGAAAACTTACAGCTAGGTATAAGTAGGATTACAATAGTGATAGAAGGCTAATTACAAGTATATAGATCATGATCGCGTAGTCCGACATGTGTCTAGTACCTGAGTTGATTATGTTTGTTTGTAAGAATATAACATCAAACATAATATAATCCAAAGTATAGGCAGAGGTGTTTTGTTAGTAATATCTTTTGAATACCTACTGCAAACACAATTAATGATTGTTTGGTGACTCGAAGTCTTAGAACCAGTGTAGCCTAAATACATGGGATATAGGTAAACCAGGTGGGGTTGCCAATTTTGATATAAAATAATGGACAGTAAGTTTTAAATGTTTCGAACAACAAACAATTTACACAATTTTAGAATACTACAAATTTTGGCAGGGGCTTGTGGCTAAGTAATTACAGCCGCACGGATCGATCGATTAGGTTAAGCTACGCTTGCCGCGGTCGATTCGTGGATGGGTGACCATCTTTACATATCAAGACCCCTCCGTGCCTCGGAAAGCACGTTAAGGTGTTGGTCCTGCGGCGGTAAGTCCCCTCTTTGAGGAGTGGATAGAGAGGCGTCACGGCGTCCTCACCTTCCGCCTGACGCAGGTTCTCACCGGGCATGGGTGCTTCGGTGGGTTCCTGTTCAGGATAAAGCGGGAGGATACGTCCGGGTGTTTCCATTGCGAGGATCGTCTGGAGGACACGGTGGAGCATACGGTGGAGGTGTGCCCTGCCTGGGCGGAGCACCGCCGTGTCCTCGTGGAGGCGATCGGCGGCGGCGACCTCTCGCGTCCGGCCCTGGTGCGAGCCATGGTACGGAGCGAGAGGGAATGGGAAGCCGTCACCTCCTTCTGCGAAGCAGTAATGCTCGCGAAGGAGGAGGCGGGGCGCGTGAGGGAGTGGCAGTCTCTGCGCCCTCACGCCCCTAGCCGCCGCAGGAGGAGACGCCCCGGGCGTCGGGAGTCGATTGCGGACTCCCGGCCACCGTAGGCGCGAGCTTGCGGGTGGCGAGCAATGGGTAGCTCGCCGCCCGGTAAGGACCAGGCTCGGGTCGACGGCGCGCAGTGTTCCACGCGCGCCTCAAAGAGATGTCAGCAGCAGTGTAGGGGTCTACTAGGACCGATGCCTGCCGGGGTCGCGTGATTGTTCGAAAGAGATACCGTGACCCTGGCACATGGGCAACTGATGGAACACGGGTGGGTTTTAGTCAGTAAAAGTCTGACACGCCCTCCCGCTCCGCCCAGAGCGGGAGAAGTCATTTGATGATTTCCCATCCTGAAAAAAAAAAAAAAAAAAAAAAAAAAGGTGTTGGTCCTGGCTATCATTTGTGGATATCTGACAGTCATTATAATTCGTCAGAAGCCCGAAAGTCTTACAAAGGGGTATCGTATTACCCAGTAACTGGGTTGTGGTGGTCAGACAGGTAGTCGCTCCATGTAAAATACTGGTATCTAGCTGCATCCGGTTAGACTGGAACTCGACCCCAACGTAGTTGGGGAAAGGCTAAGCAGATGCTGATGATAGAATAATACAAAAGAGGAACACAGTAAAATACGGTTTAATCAGCATGGTTGACAATCCTGAACCTAAGTAAAAATTTCCACGTAAGCTGGCGAAATGCCTGGTCATCAAATTGACAGTTGTAAATACAACGAAACTGATCATTAAATTGATACAACATTAGTATTATGATGTGAAAGCAGCACTGCTGGTCATTAAATTGATTCATTTTGACAATGTTCAGAGGACAATTAGTCCTCAACAGCATTAATGGTCACTAATTGACAACATGAGAAATTAACGAGCCCATAGAACATAAATTTTAAAAAAAAACAATAATAGATAACAATATCTTACGTTTATAATGTAGATGTACATAATCGTTGTGGTAATTTAAATGATTTTATTTTACTAGCATCTTTAGTATATGTCAATAAAACTTGACATCAATGGGTATATACACACTATGTCACGCCATGGAAATGTTGTCAATTGATGATTAAAATAAACAGAATTATCTGATCATTAAATTGATATTGGAACGATAGTAAACTGGGTGGCTCCAGGTTAATGCTGTGTCCCAACTCATGCTTGAGAAATTAAAATAAGCAGAATTTTCTGATCATTAAATTGATATTGAAAGAACAATATACTTAATAGTTCTAGACAATTGCAATATCCCAGCTCATACTTATCGAACCTATTTGATAGCGAAAGAGAACCTTTTTCGGTTAGAGCTCGATGGGAGCGTTGGTAGCGAGCACTCTTTATATATCTCGATACTTCTGGTATAGGAGTGAGAAGAAAAGAGAAGCTTATTACACCGCCAGCCCGCAAGCACGTGGTGGTGCGTAGGCGAGCCAAATACCATTTTAATATTGTGTAGCTATACAAGCTACTACAATGACGATTTAGCCCCTTCGAAATTAGACGGATTTTCCCACTTGAACATTTTGAGGTTGCGTATTTTTTTTAACAATTCTTTCTGTATCTACTGGTTTATATTCAAAACAAATAGAAAAATCCGTTGAAACACTTATTAAACTACATGTTATGCATACTCAGAAAGTCGTAACTTGTGAAATTGAATATTTAACTTATAAGAAACGGCGGCACGCAACACTTGAGTTTCGAGTTCGTAGCACAACTAAACTTCAAATGCATTTTTTGACAATTGTAGACAACCTTGCTCCATTTATGAATCATAGTTAGAACTAAAAACTGATCCTGTTTTATCGACCGAACCAGTAACAGCGTAACTATTCTGGAACGAATAGTAAACGCATGTGTATGGAATAGCCCCGTAGACGGATTTGCCCACATTGACCTTATATATATTTTTTTATGTGTGTTCACCGATCACCGATAACTTCGTCGTTTATGAACCGATTTTGATGATTCTTTTTATGTTGGAAAGGAGATATCCCAAGGGTGGTCCCATGATAAGGAAACCAGGATCTGATGATGGCGTCCCAGAGAAGTCGAAGGGAACTTTCGAAAATCGTAGTGGCTACTAGTGCGTTTTTTATTTCTTTCATTAATTATCTTAACACTAGAAGCGCTGAACATACCGACACCCCTAAAAGCGTGGATGGGTCAATTTTGGCCATTTTGTTTTTGCTACAGTAATGTGAAGTGTATACAAATAAAAAACTTGTAATTACGATAGAATGTTTTTATTACATACTAGCTACTGCCCGCGACTTCGTCCGCGTCAAATTTTTGCTCCCCTGACCCTTCCCGTCGCATCGAATTGCCTGCCAGTTTTCGACCATTTTTCGATACTGTTCCGCGCCTTTTGATTGTAGCGTGTTATATAGCCTATAGCTTTTCTAGGCAACCCAACACAAAAAGATTTTTTCAATTCGGACCAGTAGTTGCTGAGATTAGCGCGTTCAACCAAACAAACAAAAAAACTCTTTAGCTATATAATATTAGTATAGAAGTATATAGATTAGTATAGATTACACATATTTTTGGTGTACTTTGGCTTAAAATAAAAATCACAATCACGAGTATTAAAGGTAAAATTAACCCTGGAAAGGCTGTGCGACAGGGAGCTGAGGGACAGCGCTCTGAAAACGCTACCGTTGCACGTAGGGAATGCAATCCGGACTATCCGTAATCCGAAAAATCCGGGTATCCGCACATTTTTACTAGACTTCCAAATCCGGATTTGAAAATCAAATCCGGATTTTTTGAATAATAAGTAATTGTAACAAAAAAATCGAAACGAGCGAGTTCGCTGTTCGCGCGTCTCGCGAGTGTCGAGTATATCGGCTCTGGGGGGAGCGAGCGGGGCGCGGGACGCGTGTCGAGCGTGTGTGAGGCTTCCTTGAGCGTTCCGTTCATTCGGCGACAACGACGAGCGAGAGAAACATCTTCGTGCCGTGTTCCGTGTCGCGACCCTCGCGCGAGTGATTTAAACCGACAGGGCGCGTCGGCGATTTCGTACGTAAGTAGATAGAAGAACTGTAAATTAATTATTATTATTATTCTGTAATTTTATCACAGAAAACCTTTATTCAATGCACAAGCACAGTTCATTCAAAATTATCAATAAGATGTACCTACGTACTTACTTAATGCAATTATTATTTACTTTTCCGTTTTGATGTTATTCGCGAGAAAGTAAGTGAGTCGATTAGCTTTGCTGTTGTTTGAGTAACAAATAGTTACGATGTGTTTTAGTGTCCAAATTCGTAAATGGGTAAGGCTCAAATTTTTTGCGCAGTCGCACCATGGAAAACACAACGGAATGTGTCACAAACGAAAATACGTTGCACAACGGAATTTGTAAAGCATAGTGCACATGGACTGTAAAATATATTAATAGTTATTATTATTTCAATAATAATAATTAAATAGGTATACATCCCTACTACTAATGCGTAAGGGCTATCTGAAACCTCGAAATAGTGAGAAAAATCAATGCATAACCCAAAGAAAAAAACCTAACGAATTAAAAAAAGTTTGCAAACAATTTGATATAGTTTTTGGCCAAAAATAATACTGCTAGGTTATAATATTAACCAACCCGCACTGGGCCCGCGTGGTGGATTATGGCCCACTCCCTCTCACTGAGAGGAGGCCTGTGTCCCAGCAGTGGGAACATTATAGGCTGATGATGATGATGATAATATTATGTAGTAACAAAATATATAGTGTACAGACGCCAGCAGGTCAAGCTACCCGAAACTGTCAGATTTTCCCAATCAATCTTGAACCTTAATGGTTCAGCGATAAAGTTGAAAATGTATTAAAGAAATTTGACAGCTACAAGCTGTCAAATTTCTTTAATAAATTTTGAACGTAGCTTGATGTGCTGGTGTCTGTATATGTTATAATTTTTTTCCAAAAAAATATTTAACAATATGTTCAAAATAATGATAATATGTTTGCCGGTTCGAAATTTTTGTGTGGTCTGAATAGACATGCCTGAAAAATATAAAATAACGTACTTTTGGCTTTAAATCAGATGTTTATTGAGGCCAGTATACAAATTTCAAAAGAATACAAAAGATATATTTTCTTGCTTTATTAATTATGAAATACATAATTGTAGAGTTTTATAAGAAAATAAACGAAAAATGACCATGCTCCACCCCCCCCCCCCCCCATTACCGGCTCAGTATCGCCCCCCACTTGGATTCAAGAACTGTCAAACACGACGTATAGTATGTCTTGTATCCAAGTGGGGGCGATACTGAGCCGGCGGAGGTTTTGGTGTTCGGGTCCAATCGGGGGAGTTGCCGAACTATACGGTTAAATAATATTGCCATCATATCCAAACTCAACAAAATGAAATAATCAACAATGAAATATTTAAACATTTGAGTTACATACCCTCGATGAATAACAATATATATTTTTATTGTACTTGAATCACAGTTTAAATGGCACGTTTTCCCAAAAGTAATTAAAAAATCAGTCTCAATATGTTATCCCTCCATTTGTTAACGCCATATACTATATGAACTGACTCTTAAAAATATATTTTGTCTGCATCTTCAGTCAAACAGTACTCATGCGATTTGTCGAGAGGAGTTAATTTAATTTCTTTAACAATTAAAATGTCAGTTACAATGTCAAAATCCTTTTTTTTTGGAATAATGAATTTTACATTAACTCCTTTAATTGTCTTTAGAAAACGAACTTCATAACAAGTATCACCATCTTTGATGTCAATCTTATCGATAAAGCCTACGTAATACTTCCAGCTTTTTCTTTGATAATACCTTATTAGTATACTGTCATTTATTTTATAGGTTTCGGATACGTCTGTGTCTTTATCTTTTGAACAACATGGAACAGGGGTAGCGTGTCTATCGATATTTTCTTTCCCATTTTGAGGGCACAAATTAAAATCATTGGGGTTTATTGGGGCAAGCGTTAGTGGCCCGTAATTTCTTAAATCAAAATAAGCTTGATTTTCTGGCGTAGACCGTATTTCAGATAAAATTGTCACTTTATTGTTTCGATTTGTTTCGTTTACTATTTCTATCTCCATTTCTCCTAAATCCATGTCGTCGTCAACTGTGTAATCATCGTCGGTATCTGCGAATTGAACCTCATTACTGTCGGTATCTTCAGAAGTTGTGTCTGATTCGTAATTTTTCTTTTTATTATTTTTTGAATTACCTTTCTTCAAAGGAACTGTGATTGAGTTTTGACAAAAATTATGAATTTTAGGCAAAAAACAATCACAGGTACCTCTCGCGCAGAAACAACTCAATGATCTGTACTTGATAACATGTTTATCGTTTGTAGCAATGATCTGATGGATTTTCATAGTCTGAGGAACTGGTTTTATATTTTGAGGATTTTCAACATTTTCAATACTGTCTTCAGAAACGTAAAACAATTTGATTTTTGTCTCAGTTTTCGTCAAAACTTCAAATGCGGACTTAGCATCAACTATGTCATCGCCATAAGAGACTCTATTATCTAAAAGCCTTTTTATTGCTCCGCCCACTCCATCTGCTGCCCCTTTTCCATGTGAAGCCTCAAAAAAGGACCACGTTGCCTGAATGAATCCAGCTTCCTTCGATTTGACACCAAACAGCCAAAAATTTTTTTTCTGTCGGTACTGTGTCGTGGGTCCGTCCGAATAAAAATGCACACAGTTGATAGCAGGGCATTTTGCTTTAAAAAAATCGATTACAGGACCTAAATGGCCCCATATAGCCTGAGGATCATGCTTCAATGATGGGGAAACAGTACAGAAAGATATAGGTTTTTCATTTTTTACATACGCAACCCCAGTATGCAAAGTTATTTGCTGCCTTGATCCTGCAAAGTGCATAGACTGCACTTCTTCCGCCATCTTACATAAATAATTTTCCGAAAAATCGCAGTGTATGATAATTTCCTTGTCCTGAATTTGATCTATAGCTTGTTTGTATTGTTTGTATTGGTGGTAAATATTAAAATGATGACATTTAAATTTTACAAGATCTTGTTGAATCAGATTAGCAAGTGTACTTAAAGTACCTGTTTTTTCTTCTTGAACTGTTTTTTTTGTAGTTTTGCGTATACCAGATTTTTCGTACTCATAATTTTTAGTGGTCCATTCAAGCCAAGATACTTCTTGGGCATCTGTTGCAATATCAAAGCTAAGTTTTTTCCCAAAGCACACTGAGCACTCGGAATACATGCAGCTTTTTGATTTAACGTCACAAACTATTTCAGATACTAAGTCATTTGGATCAGCAGACGATATTAAGCCCAACTTCTTCAGACTTTGGGCTTTAAAAGCTAAGTTAGCATGTTTGATACAAGCACACGTGTTGCGATTATTCACATGCGGAGGTACTATGTAAAATGGACGATAGCGCTTGAATGAAGCAAAAGACAAAATTCCACCCTCTCTTCTGTATATCTTGTACAAGTTTGACAAGGTATTTAGTAAAAATCTTTTCTGTTTTTTTATCTTATTACGAGTGATGCATTCTTTTTTACCAGCCGTCATGCGACTAATATCGTCTCTTTCGTAGAATTTTTTAAGTTCTTTGGCTGTTCTGATTTTTTTCTGCTTTATAGAATAAGTATTGCGAATACCTCTCTTCAATCCCAAACATTTTCTTATTTTAGCTTGCATCTTGTATTTTTTGACCGACTCACTGACAAAAAGTTTCTTTAAAACGTTTTTTTCCTTGATTGATTTGCTGCCAATGTAAGTTTCTTTTAGGGATTCTTCTAGAACACGGGTTTCTAATAATTTTTTCCTTACCTGAAAGCATAATATAAAAATAAATCATTTATACAATTATGGAAAATATTTTATTCTTGTTATTTTTTTTTTGTATTTCTTATCATATATTTAATATTAAAAAGTTTACCTTCTGTTTAGATTCTTCAGTTATATCAGGCACTTCGTCTTGTATGAATTTTGTAATAGGAGTAGTAGGGGATTTTATAGGTACGACCATATTTTCTGTTTTTAGTTGATTTAATTGATTGGTGAGTGTATTAATTTTTTTTCTGTATCTTAATATAGCTTTCTTAAGGCTGCTATTTCTTACACTTAAGCTCTTATTTTTTTCCTTCAAAATTCTGTTTTCACATAGTAATTTGCTATGATATTTGCGACGTTGTCTCTTATCAGCAGCTACGGCTGGCTTAACTTCCCTCTCATCTTTTTTATTGCGTTTAGCATCCCGCCATTGCTTTCTCACCGTCATTCTTTCATCTTCACTCATATCTGCTATTTTTCTTTTTTTAGCTTTTGTTCTTTCAGCGTTCTTCTTTTTCATTTCTTCATATTTTTCAGGATTAGACTGTTTAAGATTTTCGCGGTACCTTCGACACCTTTCCGCCGCAGACAAAGGCATCTGAAATAAATTTTGATTAACTTACTAAGCAATTGAAAACAAAACATACGCAAGTACCTAGGTACTTTATCATGCTCTCATAAATATATTAATAAATTGATGGGTACACAACTTTATAATTTCCGTTGTGACACGTCGCACAATTTTGTGTCATTCGTCGCACAACTGATCAAAAATTCTACATAACCTATCATAAAAAAAAATATAATTCATAAAATGTACAGTACAGCTAATTGTTAGTGTAATATTTTATTAATTAAGTAGATAATAAATACAATTAAATATCATAAATCATGAAAGTCATTCAAATTTCGAAAATAATATAAAGTAAACTTACAATTTCTTAGCGTCACACAATACGTTCCGTCACAATCTTCCATCTGACACTAAAACAAAATGGCAGAAGCACGCTGAAGTTAGTCGGAAATCATGGACCTGTGTTGCCACTCCAAAATAATTTGATGATCATGGTAGAATGTCAATAAATCCCAAAATATCGCGTTGCACAACTGAAGTGTCACACTGGATTGAAATTTAGGACATTTTTAAATTACTTGATATAATCATAACGCTTCGATAAATGTTAAACTTATTTTACTATGAACTATACTAATATATTCTGAAGCCCATAAAATACGCGAACTAAAAAAAACTATGTGTTTCCTTAATATATTGAATGAACTTTGAGAAGTGTACGTACACGGACATCAACAAATTGTATGGAAGACAAAAGTGGACTTTTTTATTTTCAATTATTAAATAGGTATATAATTGGAATATTCAAACGAAAAAAAAATTGTTATGATGACAAAATAGTCAACTTTCTTGCATTATTAATATAAACAAATATTTATTATTTTATATATTTTATTTATACTCTTTAAAGTCTGGGACAGCACATTTTTAGAGAGTGCGCGTAAAATTTGAGCCTTACCCAAATTACGGTTGGTTATTAACATTTGGTTTTGAACATCTATTATTGCATAATAGATGTTCATTTGTTTCAGTATAAACTGACCATGGATTTCAAAGAATACTCCAAAAAATCTGGCGATTCATCTAGTGTATGGGCTCATTTCTTAAGATCCTCAAATGGCTCAGAAGCAAAATGTAAACTTTGTCAACGGATTTTTAAGATAAGAGGCAGTACATCAACCTTGCATAATCACCTTAAAAATTGTCATGCCATATATCGGACTTCTATTGCTGCTACGACAAGTAGCAGCAATGATGATGAAATACCTATTATCAAAAGACAAAAAATGACTGATTATTACAAAAGTGAAGACTCGCTAGACTATGTTATTGCGAGAATGGTATCTTTAGATGGAATTGCTTTTAAGCTGTTTTGCACATCTGAGGACCTAAAAAAACTACTCCGTAAAGGAGGTTATACGAAATTGCCAAGTTCCCCAAATACAATCAAAAATATTGTAATGGGGGTTTATGAAGATGAAAAAAAGAGACTAAAGCAAGAAATATATCAATTAAAATTAAAAAACCAAAAATTTGGTTTGACATTCGATGAGTGGACCTCTGTTAAAAACCACCGCTACATAAATATGAATATACATAGCAGATCCTTTAAAAATGGGAGATTCTGTCACAACATGGGTTTGATTCGAATGTATGGATCTATGCCAGCTGAACTGTGCATTTCTTTGATTCGGACTAGATTAGCTTTATTCGATCTCACCTTGGATGACTGTGATGTTCTTGGGATGACCACAGATGGAGCGAGTGTGATGTGCAAAGTAGGCCGTCTTTTACCTTTATTTCATCAAATATGTCTTGCTCACGGGATACATTTAGCTATCTGTGATGTGTTATATAACAAAAACTACCGTCATTTGCCGTCGCAGTCGGTTAACGATCTGCTTCCGTCATTAGCTGAAACACCAATATCTGTATATACAGATATTGGTGTTTCATCTGAAGACGAAGAAGAGTCAGTTACAGAAGGAGAGTTTATTATTGAAAGAGCTGGATCTGCTTCTCCCTTGAACTTAGACTTTCGAAGCACTTTAAAAAAAGTTAGGACAATAGTTAAACTTTTCAGAAATTCTCCGACTAAAAACGACTCTGTCTTACAAAAGTATGTCCAAAATGAATTTGGGAAAGAACTTGTACTGTTACTCGACTGTAAGACACGATGGAGTAGTATGGCGACGATGCTAGAAAGATTCATTAAATTAAAAACCTGTATTCAAAAGTCGTTATTGGATTTAAAAAGCGATATCAATTTCACTGATGAATAGTTTAACTTAATCCAAGATCTGCAAATGTCTTTAGATATTGTTAAAGCGACAGTAGAAGCTTTGTGCAGAAGAGACGCTACTTTGATCACCGCTGATACTGCACTGAAACTGATGATCGAAAGTTTAGACAACAAAGATGGAACTCTGACAAAAAGTGTTTCTGACGCCTTGAAAAAGAGGATTAAAGAAAGACGCTTACATTGTGTCGCAGGAGCCATGTTTTATCTCCATAATCCTAATGAGTTTTCTAACTCACCCCCCGCCGATGAAGTATTTTATAAACCATCTAAGACAGAAATAGAAGAAGTAATTTGCAAAACTGTAGAAAGCCGTATTAATCCTATAGAAGTGTCTGTTGAATCACATGCAACTACGTCCAGAGAACAAGAGTCCTCCGATCAAGAAATGAGTTTTCGAGAGAGATTAGCATTTGAGCTAAATAAAATCGATAAGGCTGGAGAAGAAAATGTGCTCATAAGCAGAAAGCCTGAAACTGATATTCCCAGTTTAGTGCGAGTGGAGATGGCATTGTTTGAGGATAGCGGTTCACGAGGACGATACTTGGAGGCTGCTTACAAGCATCTGCAGTGCATTCCGCCTACAAGCGTAGAATCAGAGCGTGTTTTTTCCGCAGCAGGAATCATGTGCAACCGAATTCGCAGCAGGTTAAGCGACAGCACTTTAGATGCCTTATTATTTTTGAGGTCACATTTTATGTCTCAAAAAATTGCATAATGTTTTTGCGTTGTTAAACTTTTTCTGCCTTATTTCAAAACAAAGTTTATCTTTAGAACCAGATTTAAACCAGTGAGCCATTTTTGAATTTCGAAATTTATTTCGACATCGTCGTTTCGTCTAAGTTCTAAATACACAAACTGATTTTAAATCCGAGTCTATGTTGTCACTTTTTTATTAAGAACTTCAATCCAGTCGGAATAAAATTCGTAATTCAAAAATGGCTCACTGGTTTAAAGCTGGTTCTAAAGATGAACTTTGCTAAGGCACATGGTGATTTAAGTGAAGTTAAATTGTTTTGTTACTTTTGTTTATGTTTAATAGTTTGACAAGGAGTCTATTTATCTTTATTTTTGTTCTTCAGAGTTTCTTTTAATTTGTTCCTATTAATTATTTTAGTAACGTTACTCAGCACGCGAGTCATAGACTGATTATTTTTATTAAGAATACATAGCAATAACAATAACACCTTAATTAAGATATTCAATGATGATATTTTGAATAATTCCAATTATCAAACAATATTAAAAATCATTTGATTTGATTTTCATGTGCTTTTATTTTAATCCATTTACACAAATATAAGAAACATCATAGTAACAAACTAACTATGCAAAGATTTGTTCATTTTCATGAAAAATCCGTAAAATCCGGATAATCCGGATTGGACCAAAAATCCGTTCTTAAAAATCCAGATTTTAAAACAGAACGGATTTGCATTCCCTAGTTGCACGGTGACCAACACGCATACAGTTCGGGTAACTCCACCGAATAGGCTTTTCATCTGGTAGTTAGCCAGATAGAGGAAGTGATTCGTCAGAAAGGGACCTGCCTGAGTACCTTCATAGACATCGAAGGAACCTTCGACAAAACAAACTTCTCCAGCTTCAGCAGCGCCCTCTCCAGACATGGAGTAGAACAGGCACTCACGGACTGGACCACACACATGCTAAGCAAGCGCATGGTTCGCCTCGAGGATAAGCAGCAGATGGCCATGATTGATACTTGATTTCAGCACATTTCTTAGACCACGTTTAGCCAAAGTGAGCAAAAATTACGTAAGTGTGATGCGACAGAAATAAAACACACGTTACGCTCTCGCCACCACCCTCTTACTAATGCAGGGATTCCAATGTCACACCACCCTCAGCCGACACTTCTCGCCGCTTCGCCGCGAATGTTTCGTACCTACATGTCAAAGGTAAAGTTAAAATCAGACATCCATGGCTGGGTCAAAATTGACCCAGCCGCGCTTTGAGGTAAATTTGGATAAAAAAATATGTATATTGCATTTACGTGGTTGAAGTCTCGTATAAATAATAAACATCATATTCCATGAAAAGTCATAAAAAGTTACGATTATATGCATAATAAAATATTAATTAGAGCAGGAAGAACATCGAAATGGGTCAAATTAGGGACGCCCGCACTTCTAGTGTTATAGCACTACTATTTAATGAAGATCTTAAGTTGCTCTGATGATGATGCCGAAAGACAGTCGAGGGAAAACGACGAAACTCAGAAACTACGAGATCAAATTTCGACACTTAAAATGGAACTACAGAGCGCTCATTTAGAAATTGAAGCATTATCTTTGGAAAACGGCAGTCTCAAGATATTAAATGAAAAATTGAATAAGAATAATCACCTATATAAGAAAGTGACTAGCAGTCCAGTCAAACTGAAGCCATCTACCAAAAAGAATAATAAGAATAAAACCAAACAAACACAAACAGAAATGCCGAAGCCGGAAGAAAATAATAGTGCTACAACAATTAAACAAAACGTAGACAATTTGGAGAGAAAATACTCGAAACGTAACAAAATATGCATATTAAGTTCAGACAATAAGAATAAACTGCTTCATATAGCAGAAAACACCTTCGAGACTTGTGAACTTTGCCACTATATCACACCCGGAAGTATGCAAGTTATGTTAAAAGGCATCACAGAAAAGCTGGCCGATTTTACTTTACTCGATTTTTGCATTATATTGCTAGGTGAAGAAGACTTTAAAGTCACAAATCGATGTTTTGATAATATCTTACAAATTAGAAAAGATCTGCAAAAAATCACAAACACAAACATAATTATCTGCTCTCCTACGTACAAATTCTTTACAAATAACTACTTATATAACTCAAGAGTGGAAACTTTTAATAATCTATTATATCTAGATACAAATACTCACGAATATGCCTACTTTTTGGATAGTAACCAGAACTTAAGATACGACGACACTATGTTTGACAAACGCACTGGCGCGATCAATAACTTCGGAATGCAATCTATTTTTAAGGACATTTGACGATTGTTTATGTACAGTCTACCAACACTGACTATCAAAATCAAGTTGACAGAAACGAGAACATACCTGCAAATCAAAACAATATCACTGAGGAAAAACCTACTGCACAGAAGCTTTTTCGGAAATAAATATATAACCATACTACACCAAAATATTGCGGGTTTGAGGAGCAAGTCCGATGCACTAACAATCTGCTTACGAGAATTATCGGAAAATAACACTGAAATTGATGTTATTTGTCTGACAGAGCATTTCATGATGTCGGGCCATGAAAATATTTGTATGATACCCAACTTCTACCTAGCTGCCCATTTCAGCAGAAGTAATTCGAACAGAGGAGGATCGTGTATTTATGTAAGAAAAGGACATCAATGGAAAGCGATTCCAAAATCAGTGTTATTCACTGAGTGCTCCACTTTTGAATGCTCTGCAATAGAACTAGTAGCCTATAAAATTATTATTATTTGTTTATATAGAGTTCCTTTAACGAGTAACTTAAAAGATTTCTTTGCAAGATTAGATAAAGTTCTTAAATATGTCAAAAAAACCTATAATAAGCATAATATTGTAATAGCTGGTGATTTTAACATTGATATTTTGAAAGAAAATAATACCACATCTGAATTTGAATGTTTACTACTCAGCTACAATCTAAGACTTAAGATAACAGAGCCTACCAGAAAAATTAGCAAAACATGTATAGACAACTTTGCTCACAACTATCACAATAAATGTAAAGCTGAAGTGATTGACTTTGTATTATCTGATCACACAGCTCAGGTATTATGGTGTCATGTTAAAAAAGTATGCCTGATTAAGAGCTGGAAAATTAAACGTAGAGACTATAGTGAAGAAAATCTTAAGAAGTTTAAAACTTATATTGAGAAATTGTCTTTTTCGGAAATTTACTCTACTTGTGATCCAAATTTAGCCTATAATATTTTCATGGATTTGTTCAAATTATTTTACGATCTTTGCTTTCCTTTAAAATACATCACTATTAATACTTATCGAAAAGCTCGTTGGGTAACACGAGGTCTCAGGGCATGCAGTATGAAAAAAGGTAGACTTTTATGGCAGTACAGGAAAAAACCAAGCGAGGAAAATAAAACGAAACTGACCCAATATTCAATAAGATTTAAAAAAATAATAAGGTTAACTCAGCGCGCACAAAATAATCATTCAATTAATACGTCAGAGAATAAAAGTAGAACGGCTTGGAAAATTGTAAATCAATCAAATCAAAATGTACCAAAGGAAACTGTAACTAGCATTAAAATTAACGATAGAACTATAACTGACCCTCTTGAAATTTCCAATGCTTTTAATAATTATTTTGTCGATAAAATTATACCTAAGGATGACTCAATAAAAATGCAGTATAAGCCATATATGTCTACTAAACAAAAGTCTATGTTTTTGCAACCATGCTTGCCACATGATATATTACACATTATTAGAAGCCTAAAAAACACAAATAGTGTGGGTTATGATGGAATATCAACTAAAGTTATTAAATATATAGCTATCAATATATCTACTCACCTTAGCTATATCTTAAATTTATGCATTACCGCAGGTGTTTACCCTGACAGATTAAAAACTTCGATCATAAAACCGATCTTTAAGAAAGATGATAGAGAATATCTAGAAAACTATCGACCCATTGCCTTAGTTTCAATTATTTCTAAAATATTTGACAAACATATCTGCAAAGAACTTTATAATTATTTAGAGAAGAACTATATTTTAGTAAAGGAACAAAAAGGCTTTAGACCTAATAAAACCATAAACATGGCCATATATGACTTTTTAGATATAGTTATGACTAATATTGACAAAAGAATACCCGTCTGCTCAATCTTTATGGATATGACACAGGCTTTCGATTACGTTGACCATGATACTCTAATTGATAAACTAAATGCTTATGGAATACGAGGTAACGTACTTGCACTAATTGATTCATACCTCAAAGGCCGAAACCAATATACAGAAGTGACTAAAGTCAATGTTCTTTCTAAAAAGGAAGAAACCTTTATGTCACATAAACGAAATGTAAACTACGGTGTACCACAAGGCAGTGTCCTGGGTCCGCCGCTATTTATACTGTACATTAATGACCTACCTAACGCTACTGATAATCCTATAGCTCTCTTTGCAGACGATAGCACTGTTACCGTCAAATGTAAAGACAAAGATACTTATGAAGATGACTTAAATAGCACATTGAGATCCGTTATGAATTGGTTGAATGCAAACAATCTGAAAGCCAACCTAGGAAAAACTAAAATAATGAACTTTAGACAACGTATACCAGCGCACAAACTTAACCTAAATTTTGACAATCAAACTATAGAAGAAACTGACACTTTAAAATTTCTTGGCTTGCACATTGATAGTAAAATGACTTGGAAACCACATACTGAACAATTATGCAAAAGAGTGAGCCGATCAGCTTATGCCCTACACGAACTTGCAAGTAAAATTAATTGTGGTACGCTTTTAACTGCATATCATGGTCTTGTCGCGTCTATCCTCAGATATGGCATAATTTTTTGGGGGAACTCTACCAACAAAGATCTTGTCTTTAAGTCACAAAAACGGTGCATTAGGGCTATGTTTGGATTAAAACCTACCGAGAGTTGTGTGCCTTTCTTTAAAAAGTACGGTATCTTACCATTGCCTTCACTATATATATTTGAAGTAGCTGTCTTCGTGAAACAAAATCCTGAACTATTTGTATTAGCATCTGAAGCTTTTAATCGTACTTACCCTATATTATATTGTAGTCTGTGATCGTACTCAAAGAGATGAAACTCGTCTATATGTTCGTAAAACTAATACTGCTTTAGTGTACAAGAGTATTTTTCATATGGCAACAGTGGTTTATAATATGTAAATTGCCAAAAGATCTAAAAAAAAATCATGTCAATTTTTTTAAGAAAAAATTAAAAACTATGTTATGTCAAAAATGTTATTAAAGTGTTCAAGATTTTTTAGCAGACAAATTTTGACAATGTGTATTAATTACTTGATTTTAAATAATTTGTAATAAATAATTCTATTTTGAGTTCTTGAAATTGAATTGTATTTTAATAACTTGTAATAAATAATTCTAATTTGACTTCTTGAAATTAAATTGAATTTAGATAATTTGTAACAAATAATTATATTTTGACTTCATGACATAATTGTACCATAATATTAATGTTTTTTATCTCTTCAACGACTTACAGCAATTACCCGGTGTTTGGACTAGATTCATTTCTATTGATGAGAACTTTGCACCCATATGAGCTATAAGTGCCATTACAGGTCTGATGATGGAGACCATAGACAATTGGGGGAATTCCTCAACGATTTGCAGCAGTTCCCTATTGTTGGGCTTACTTTATATGGGTCAAAGTGCCAATTTTATCATTACTATTTAATTAAGGTCCGGAGTTGATCTGATGATGGAGCCGAAAGACAGTCGAGGGAACTCCTCAACGATTTACAGCAATTACCTGGTGTTTGAACTTAATTCATTTCTATTGATGAGAAAGCTTCCATAAGGCTTATAAGTACCTACCATTACAGGTCTGATGATGGAAACCATAGACAGACAGTCAAGGGAATTCCTCAACGATTTGCAGCCGTAGTAAAGTATTAAATTTCACCTGGCGATTATTGGTATAGGAATTAGTGCGGCGGGCATAACTAAAAAGTAAAAAATAAAAACTGTTTTACAAAAAAAAACCGACTTACTCAAAAACACTAGAAAGTGAAAAATAACTTTTTAAATTAAATTTCGGAAGTCGGTGTGTTAGGATCTGTATTTGAGTTTTTTGCCACCGACTTCCGAAATTAAAGTTATTTTTCACTTTCTAGTGTTTTTGAAGAAGTCGGTTTTTTTTGTATTCTCAAGCTCGGTTCTACATCGGCCAAAAATTCAATGGTCCCTATTAACAATGTCGGTTATGCATTTTTACCAATATTCACTTATTAACAATACATAAAATGATCAGTGCAGATTCGAACATCCACAGTCTTATAATTTTTTTTATCGCCAAAAAACTTCGAACTGCTTTACTGAAGTCTTTTTGTGGAACCGACATTGTTAATAGGGACCATCGATATATATAAAAAAAACCGGCCAAGTGCGAGTCGGACTCGCGCACCGAGGGTTCAGTACAAACCTGTAGGTATCCTCGGTTTATGTGTAAGGTTTATACTTATAAAATTAAATGTTTTTTTTTTATTTTTATATTTGAGTTGATTGAATGAAAGGTAAATTGCGGTTTACGATTTATGACGTATTAAAAAATAAAACTACTTACTGGATCTCGTTCAAACGAATTTTCAGTGGAAGCTTACATGGTTATGTACAGACGCCAACACATCAAGCTAGTACAACCTGTCAGATTTCTTTGATAGATTTTCGACTTTATCTCTAGAACATTAGGTTCAAGGTTCATTGGGAAAAATTGACAGTTTCGGGTAGCTTGACCTGGTGGCGTCTGTACATCATATATTCTTTGAGTTTTATCATTCTCTTATTTTAGAAGTTACAGGGGGGGGGGGGGGGACACATTTTACCACTTTGGAAGCGTCTCTCGCACAAACTATTCAGTTTAGAAAAAAATGATATTAGAAACCTCGATACCATTTTTTAAGACCTATTCATAGATGCCCCACACGTATGGGTGTGATGAAAAAAAAAATTTTTGTGTTTCAGTTGGAGAACCCCAAAATGTATTGTTTTTTTTTTCTATTTTAGTGTAAAAATCCTTGATGCGGTTCACAGAATACTTCTTCTTACCAAGTTTCAACAGCGTAGCTCTTATAGTTTCGGAGAAAAGTGGCTGTGACATACGGACGGACAGACAGACAGACATGACGAATCTATAAGGGTTCCGTTTTTTTCCATTTGGCAACGGAACCCTAAAAAGCGAATATTTATAAAAATGCATAACCGATATTGTTAATAGGGACCATCGAATTCAGTGCGCAATAACACCCCGGCACGATATTTTTACGTCGATACAAAGGTGATCGTATCGATTGGTATTCGCTGCGCACCCCTCACCCAAGGGCGGATCCAGGGGGTGGGTCATGGGGGTCATGACCCCCCCCCTGGGCTGGGTCCACCGTGGACCACTATTTAAAATTGTTAAACATAGGTAATGGTTTTAAGTAAGGATATATTTTTTTGTCACAATATAGATTTTATGTAAGTACCTTCAATATTTAATCAATTTATTATAAATTACCGGTACCGTGTGGCGTCGGACTAAAAGAATAGCACCACCCCATTTCTTCCCGTAGGTGTCGTAAGAGGCGACTAAGGGATATACTAGAGAATGGGCAGTAGCGTTATCTTGACCATTGCGCATTGCAGACTATCATACTGCGATCGCCAACCCGCCTGCCAAGCGTAACGATTATGGCAACCCCATAAAAATGACAAGCACCAAAAATAAATGGCCCCTAGTGCCCGGCGGCCCACCTAACTTTGGCTAGGTAGCGGTCAAGGCCACGGTGAGGCAAGGGGTGCTAAGAATCCCGGAAGAGATTCGGCTACCACAATCACTGCCAACTGGACCTGGCAACATAAAACACGCGTACACTCGCGGAACTGGAGGAAGAATTGAGCAGGTTACGATGGGATATACCTAGTAGGGTTATCTGAAGTCCGAAGAGAGGGGGAGGACTCAATAATCCTCAAATCCGGAAACCTGCTCTATTTCCGGGAGCGCGACCAGCAGTCCCAAAGTGGTGTCGGGTTTATCGTCCATAAGTCCCTTGTGACTAACGTGGTGAAGATCGAGAGTGTGTCGACCAGGGTAGCGTACTTTATACTCAGAATATCCGCAAGGTACTCGCTGAAGGTCATACAGGTTTACGCCCCGACCTCGTCACACCCCGACGATGAGGTGGAGACCATGTATGAGGATATTTCCAGAGCCATGCATGGTTCCAAAACTCACTTCACCGTTGTCATGGGGGACTTTAACGCGAAACTGGACAAGCGAGGCGATGATGAGTTGAGAGTGGGGCAATTTGGAGTTGGACGACGCAACCACCGGGGTCACCTACTGGCTAGTTTTATGGAGAAGGAAGGCCTCTTTATGATGAATTCCTTCTTCAGAAAACGTGAGCACAGGAAGTGGACCTAGCAGAGCCCTGATGGTGTAACAAAAAACGATATTGACTTCATTATGTCGACGAAGTAGCAAATATTCAATGATGTCTCAGTGATCAACGCGGTGAAAACCAGGAGTGATCACCGCATGGTAAGAGGCACATTGAATATCAATATCAAGCTGGAAAGATCTCGGCTGATGAAGTCAACGCTCCGTCCAGCACCGATCCAACTTGAAAACCCCGAGAGCTCGAACTGCAAAATCGTTTTGAGTGCCTAGGGACGTGCTCCGTGGACGATTTTAACGATGGGTTCGTGGAAACTGTCCATACGGTCGGGTCTAAGTTCTTCAAGACCCGCCGTACTAATAGGAAAAAGAAATTCTCAGATCCAACATTACAGCTTATGGAACAGAGGCGCGGAATGATCCTGCAGTCTTCGCAGGAGGAGACGCCCCGGGCGTCGGGAGTCAATTGCGGACTCCCGGCCACTGTAGGCGCGAGCTTGCGGGTGGCGAGCAATGGGTAGTTCGCCGCCCGGTAAGGACCAAGCTCGGGTCGACGGCGCGCAGTGTTCCACGCGCGCCTCAAAGAGATGTCAGCAGCAGTGTAGGGGTCTACTAGGACCGATACCTACCGGGGTCGCGTGATTGTTCGAAAGAGATACCGTGACCCTGGCACATGGGCAACTGATGGAACACCCACCCGTGTTCCTCACGCTACGATCAAAAGAAGCGAAGCAGCAATGAAAAATGGACGAAAACTGGCAGAAAATTCGATGCGACGGGAAGGGTCATGGGAGCAAAAATTTGACGCGGACGAAGTCGCGGGCAATAGCTAGTTAAAGATATTTTTGACAGTTTGGGACTGAGATTAGACTGTGGACGTTCTCAATATTATGAGAATTGCCCCTCTAACTGTGAACGATCTCAAATTTACAAGAACGGCCCCTCTGATATTGTGATGTGACCGGTTTCGTTGGTCCTCACCAGTTCCCAATTCTGAGCCACTCTTTATCCACAAACACCTCGCTAATGGCTTGAGGATTCTTCAAGTATCGTGTCATCACGTTTGGGTCTTTTATCAGGAGTTTTCGTATCTGAAACAGGATAAAGTTTTTTGGTTCAACATCTCTGCACACGGGTGGGTTTTAGTCAGTAAAAGTCTGACATGCCCTCCCGCTCCGCCCAGAGCGGGAGAAGTCATTTGATGATTTCCCATCCTGAAAAAAATAATAATAATAATCCTGCAGTCTTCAGAAGCTGCGCTCGAGTACCGGCAGCTCAATAGACGGATTTCTAAGTCCTTGAAAAGTGACCTTCGCCCCTATAACACAGAGCAGATCAAGGACGCGATAGAGCGGAATAAAGGCTCCAAGGTCTTTACTAAGGATCTGTCTATTGGGCAGAGCCAGCTTACGAAACTGAAGACCGATGATGGCAGGGTCGTATCCGCCAAACCTGAGTTGTTTAAGGAGATTGAGAGGTTCTTTGGATAGTTATACACGTCAACAAGTGACCCCGTTAAAAATCTGGTAAATGACCCAAGAGCTAGGTTGACCCGACACTATACCGAAGACATCCCGGGCGTCAGCTTGTACGAGATTCGGATGGCTCTGAAGCAGCTCAAAAACAACAAGGCGCCGGGTGATGACGGAATTACGGCTGAACTCCTGAAGGCCGGCGGGAAACCCGTTCTCAAAGCCCTTCAGAAGCTGTTTGATTCCGTCATACTCGAGGGCAAAACGCCACAAGCATGGAACAGAGGTGTGGTGGTACTTTTCTATAAGGAAGGTGATAATGCCCTATTTAAGAATTATAGGCCCATTTCACTTCTGAGCCATGTCTACAAGCTGTTTTCAAGAGTCATCACGAACCGTCTAGCGTGCAAGTTTGATGACTTCCAGCCTCCCGAACAAGCCGGATTCTGTTAAGGCTTTAGCACCGTAGACCTCATACATACGCTGCGGCAGGTTATACAGAAGACCGAAGAGTATAACCTGCCTCTATGTTTAGCGTTTGTGGACTACGAAAAAGCCTTCGATTCGGTTGAAACCTGTACTGCAGTCTCTACAACAGTGCCAGATCGACTATCGGTACATCGAGGCGCTGAAGTGTCTGTACGAAAACGCCACTATGTCAGTCCGACTTCAGGACCAGACCTCGAAACCTATCCTTCTGCATCGAGAGGTGAGACAGGGAGACGTTATTTCTCCGAAACTGCTCACCGCTGCACTGGAGGATGTCTTCAAGGTTCTGGACTGGAAAGGGGCTGGCATCAACATCAATGGCGAGTACATCACTCACCTTCGGTTTGCCGATGATATAGTTGTCATGGCTGAGACAATGGAGGACCTCAGTACAATGCTCGATGACCTCAGTAGAGCTTCCGAAAGAGTGGGTCTCAAGATGAACATGGACAAGACAAAGGTCATGTCCAATGCTCATGATGTGATACCCGCTACAGTGAAGATCGGAGGCGTTACACTCGAAGTTATTGACGAATATGTGTACCTAGGACAGACTGTCCAGTTAGGTAGGTCCAACTTCGAGAAAGAGGTCAATCGTCGAATCCGACTCGGCTGGGCAGCGTTCGGGAAGCTACGCAATATCTTCTCGTCCCACATTCCGCAGTGTCTCAAGACGAAAGTCTTTGACCAGTGTATGTTGCCAGTGATGACTTATGGAACCAAAACGTGGTCGCTCACAATGGGCCTTATTAGAAGGCTGAAAGTCACCCAAAGGGCGATGGAGAGGGCTATGCTTAGAGTTTCCCTACGCGATCGAATCAGAAATGAAGAGATCCGTAGGAGAACCAAGGTAACCGACATAGCCCGAAGAATTGCTAAACTGAAATGTCAGTGGGCAGGGTACATTGCTCGCAAAATAGATGGCCGATGGGGCCGAAAGGTTCTGGAGTGGCGACCGCGTACCGGAAGACGAAGAGTTGGAAGGCCTCCAAAAAGGTGGAACGATGACCTTGTGAAGGCCACAGGAATCCGCTGGATGCCGGAAGCACAAAACCGGTCGAAGTGGCGGAGCTTGGGGGAGGCCTATGTCCAGCAGTGGACGTCTTTCGGCTGAAATGATAAATGATGATTATAAATTAATATTTTGTATGATGGCAGCAAACGCATTATTCGGGAACGAACGCATCGGAAAGAACAGTGGTGAACTCACAAACTTTTAGTTGCCGTTTCTACCCGTTTTTGCCAGACTATACATACATTAATAAAATACCTACTTTTTACTTTTATGTATGATTACTAAAGTTAAATTATAACTTCTTGTGACTTTACCACGACTATGTGACCCCCCCCTGACACCAAAGCTGGATCCGCCCTTGCCCTCACCCTCGCCTCGCTGACAGATTTTGTTACTGCGCAGTGACGCGACCCATATTCCGAGCTACACCTATAAAGGCATGAATACTGCGTCGCTGCCACAGAAAACTTACGTCTTTCGCTTCGAAGCTCTCTCGAGCAAGTGACCGAGGTGTTTGTGCTTTGTGCGCCCTCTGACGTCGCCCCTCCCATTCGCTTCGTCACAATGGTCACGTGATCTTCCAGCCATCTCACTTTTAGGATTACATAATTTTTTCAATAATGATTACTAAGTTCAGTTAGATTGTAACAGCTCTGAGATCTTGATTAGTTGCCAGAACTACTAGTGCCCGGCAAAAAAGCACGTGGGAATAGTTGTAAATGATTAATAAATGATTAGTTCATTGACCTTAATTATACTGGCAGTATCGTATTTATACAATACATATAGTACGCTCGTAGAACAAAGTCGCTTTTTGTGTCTGTGACTGCTTAGTTCTAAACTAAACAATGTATTTTGAAGCTGTTTTCAGCATCATTTAGAGAAATGCTTACTAGATGTGTTTAATATCTAGTCATCATCTGCCTTGCCTTTTCCGATGTTGAAACTAAATGTCGGCTTCCAGTCTAACCAGATGTAGCTGAATACCAATATTATCCGCTTGAAACCCGAGCGCGCATCTTCTTATACATAGAGCGACTGCCTACGCGTCAGCGTAGTTACTATACTACAACATATACCCCTTGGCAAGATTGTTTGTCAGACTTACGGACTTCTGACGCTCCATAACGACTATCAATGATCCACGAATGGCAGCCGTGGACAACGGCTTATCGTGCTTTCCGAGGTCGCCCTCTATCTTGACATGTAAAGATGGTCACCCATCCACGGACCAACCACGGCAAGCGTAGGCATTAAGCAATAGATAAACCCATTCGGCTGTTATTCACAAGGTGGTTGTTTAATACCTAGTCTTAATTTAAATAAAAGTCAAGAATATTTTTTTAGGTTTATTGTAAAGTCATATTCCTAAGTTTACAAGTAGGGTTCGGGGAATTCAAAGGTAACTTCGCGCCCCGTCAGCTTCTTGTATACCGACTGGAAGGTGTCCACCTGCAAACAAAGACATTACTCGATGAGTACATGGAACTTCAGGACAATAAAGGTAGGTTAGTTTTCTGATTGCATGTCACAGCTTCACAGGGCCTGATATGCAAAGCATAGATGAAGAACTTAGTCCACAATGACAACTTGGGTTATGATTGCAACTTGCAAGTGAACTGTTCGTCAGTTGCGTAATATGTCGGTGACACGGACACCGACATATTATGCAGCTTACGTGGTGAAACCATGAATTCAGCACATGGTTCTAGAAGCCCTGGCGTAGAAATGTTTCGTCAGTTATCTAAAATAAAAACAGCTGTTTCAAAGAAAAGTGCAATCAATACCTACGTGGTCAAAATGTATGGCAGTTATTTATAACCAGGAAAAATTACAGAACGAATGGTTACAGTTGGCGAAGATGTCATGCCACCCTGTATATTAATACTAGCAAAGTGCCTGTGCAGATAAGCGTTTCACAGTCATAGATACACGCGTGTTACGAAAACTAAACGCGACTATCTGGAGTCTTAAACAATACGTGTGTAAAAAAAACAGCGTGCATTTCGACGGTGCTGACTGGCTCCTTAACGAAATGTGTCTCAAGCTGTACGTACGCTATACACACGTAAAACGTCGTTTAGTCGACTTTAAGTTGGATACTAAAATATCGCACACTAGATTGTTAACTCTCGGTGTTGAACCGAGCATTGAGAATCCAACAGAGTGCATCTCAGCGCGTCGAAAAAGCATACCGTTCGATTCTCAATTCTTGGCGCAAAGTAGTACGTTGAAGATCTAGTGCGCGAAGAAATACTGCCGCTAATTTATTAAGTCCGTGTGAACGTCGAATTACTGTAATAAAAAATGTGCACTAAAGTCCGTCTCACGAGACAAGCCTGCGGCGATAAGTAGAACGAAGCATGACTAGCGCCACAATATTTCTTTCGTGAGCCGGACTCGTGTCAAACAACGACTGACGCTCTGTGCTTGTTCACACCGCCTACCAAACAACAGCCTAATTGCAAATGAACCAATAAATCTTTTCATAATCATGAATCCCTTTTAAAATGATGGATGGGTCTGTAGCGGCATCTAACTAACGTTATGCAAAAGCCTGTTCTGCGCGCGCATACTTGGGCAAGCAAAACTAAGATCAAGCTAGCACATGTGGCAGGATATACAGATAAACAACATAAACAAGGATGGACTGTATGAAAGATTATATGCCTAGAAAGGAGGAGATTAACAAAATAACGACAACAGAGAAATATGGAAGAAAAAAACATCATGTTGATGCCTTAGTTCACAATTGCACTAACTTCAAAATTGACAATCGTCCCCTTATAGCGAAAACCGATTATCTGCAATGAACCTATCATTGCAGATAATCGGTTTTCGCTGTAAGGGGACGCAATTTTGAGGAGAACTTTAATGTTTTTTTTTTTTTTTAATTTATACAAGAACAGTACAAAAACAAAGTAAAATAACAAAACAAATATGCATCTATTCATAATTAACCTTTAACTCCATCATAATATCTCAATATTGTAATGTATAAAATTTGTGGCATTAAAAAGTGAAAATTTTGTAGTTAGTGCAATTGTGAACGAAGGCATAGATGTAATGCCAACCCCAAATAAAATGGGATAAGGATACCAACCTTGTGTTCAATAGTGGTCTGCTGGTTCTTGTCAAGGTGCACCTTGATCAGCTGGGAGCCGTCCAGCTTGATCCGGATGCGCTTGCCCACAATTTCTGCGGGGAAGACGAGGTCCTCCAGGATGGCATCGTATACTGACGTCAGTGTCCTGAAAATAGGTTGAATAAGAATTAGTTCATGGGTACATAAAGTTAATATTAGTGTTTTGATTTTGTTAGACCTTGTACTGAGATGACTACTAGAATTATAGTAACAAACATTTCACACCGACCTCAAATAAATTTTACGTATTTTATGAGTTTAGTCTAGTATGAAATAAAATAAGTAAAATGAAGATGCGTGATTTATATCTGGCAATTTGACAAAGCAGACATGCCATAGAAAACTTACAAAGCTTTTTATCGTGAATGGCAATAAAGGGGCGTATGGGATACACCAAAGGTTCTCAACCTTTCGTTGCCCACTGACCACTTTGAAAATAGTTTCTCTTCTAGAGCCCTCAATTTTTTGTCGCGTATTTGAAACAGTTACCGCCAGATTTTTTTTTTTACGTAATAATATACATAAATATAGTCGTAAGCTAGGATATGCCCCAGTCCTATTTTTAAGTTTTAGGATGGTCTCAAATGCCTATGGGGGCATTTTCGTCAATGTTGTGACCCAGTAGTCATGGCAACCTCAGCTTGATTGTCAAAGCTGGTTATAACCTAGAATGTTCCCACTGCTGCAGAGTAAGCATGGCCACTGTGATAGGCTTGAATCACGCATTTTTCACAATTTTGTTCTCAAAATAAGTGAAGCCTTACAGTCGTACAACAGTAGTCCGTGCTCACCCTGCTGGAACATAGGCCTCCTCTTAGTGAAAGGGAGTGGGCTGTAATCCACCAACTGGGCCCAGTTGCTAGATGCCACATATGTTTGCATTCTTGGTTCTAGGACATAATGGTTTCCACACAATGTTTACCGTTTTGGGAGCAGTGGTAATGATAAAGCAACTTGCACTACTGCTCTGCAGTAATTAAATTAGTAATTTAAGCACCCTGCCTAATAAGTATTGCTGATATGCTCTGAACTGAGACTACTCTTACGCAGAGCAACCTCTACATGGTGTTTACAATGAATTAGTACTTTATTCACATTACAATCTAGCCTATTAGCTTACAAGTAATTTAAATAGAACTTAAACTTTACTGAACTTTTTCCATATTTCGTTCATATACTGTTTTAGAATGTACTGGGACATCAAAAACGGATTGTTTTATGTTGGAGCTGTTCTACTGAGTATATTTTAATGACAAACATAATTTACCTGGATCTGGGCCTCTTCTGTTTGTTGGCTACGCGCGTCTTGTGGCTGGGCTTGGGCAGGATCTTGCGGTCTCCGACAAACACAACGTGTTTACCGCTGAATTTCTTTTCCAATTCACGCACCAGCCTGATCTGGATCTTCTGGAATGCCTTCAGCTTGGGCATGGGCACGTAGATGATGATCGACTGGAAACGGAAAAGCATCAGAGTTAGATATGTTGAATGACATGAACAGAAAGTATAATTTTTTTTCTGTTGTTTAGGCACTAGTTTAAGAAGTTAATATGAGTGCCTTGGTTTTTTTTTTGTTTTATTTGCAATAAAACCAAGAAGTTATTGCTACATTTCGCCTTCACATCTTTTGTATGGGAAATCATCAAATGACTTCTCCCGGTCTGGGCGGAGCGGGAGGGCATATCAGACTTTTACTGACTAAAACCCACCTGTGTTCCTTCAGTTGCCTATGTGCCAGGGTCACGGTATCTCTTTTGAACAAACTCGCGACCCTGGCAGGCGCCTTCAGATCTTGTGCTTAGATTGGACATAATAATGTTTATGTGTTCTTCAAAATTAAAATATGCCTTGAAGGCAAGGAATCATTCATTTTCTTTCCACACAACAGATGGGGTACCCTCAAAATACAGTGTTCATTGTAATTGAATATCATTTGACCCCTGTAACAAGTATGTTGTTATCTCAACTGGCAAAGGAAAGAGAGAACCAAATGAAACTGGAGGAAACCTTTGCCAAACGTCATACATTGGCTCGGAACTGATAACAAATGTTTAGTACTGCAACTATCACTCTAGCAAAATAAATAAATTTTAGTTTTGATTGGAAAGTACCTACTTACTGAAATTTTTGATTTAAGTACTGTGAGAAACTCATTAATTAAGTTGCCCAGTTAGTAAAGGTATTGCAGGTAGGTAAGTCTTTTGAATGACTTACTATACATGTCATTCTAATTACACATGGACAATTTTGACTTTGAATTACCTAAAAACTATTTGTATTGTGGGTAATTCACAGAAGAAGAGTGAAGACTATCGTTCTGTGTTATCTCCAGGTTAGTACCTCTTACCTTTTTGTTGTGCAGTTCGATTTCCTTAGCCTTAGTAATGTAGAGCTCCCTAAGTTGCGCCTTCAGGTCGGAGTTGGTCTCCAACTCGACCAGGGCCTGTGAGATCGACGTCTCGAAGACATCGGGCTCGGCCGCGCTGGCTTTGATGATCTTAGTACTCATCTGCAACGTACAAACACCAATACAGAACACCACTCCAAACTTTTAGGTTAGAAAAGTTTACTGCACGATTTTAACTTTTTTATTAAAACTTTCACTTCAAAACTCAGCCACAATGCCACATACACCTTATATTTAGGCGTTTTGTATTATATTAACCGAAATCTTATCAAAATAGCACTTTCAAAAACCAAAACAACGTTGGACACCGAGGGAGCAGATTTGTCACCACAAAATATCTAAGTAATCTTTACCGTTAACAATGTATTATTGTACCAAATATATTACGTGATTAATAAAGAAATAGAACCACGAATTATTTGTCTTACAAAACGCTTAAATACATTAAAATTATCCAAAATTTCATAAGGACAGCTACCTTGAGAACTATACGGGAGAGAAAGAGACAGAAACGTAGTGTTGTCAGCGTAATAATTAAAAACTACTCATACAATATTTTAAATAAAAGGATTATATTCAACACACATCATGATCTATTTAGTATGATTCAATCATACGGCGCGGGCGGACAAATTTTATAAACAAAAATTTTAATCAAAAGAGTTTTCCCAATTTTTTTTGGGGTTTGCTTCGGAAAACCAGTATTTTACATCAAATGACTGCCTATTGAACTTCCTCAACCCAGTAATTTGGCAACATGAATAAATAATACCACTTGGCAAGATGTTTTAGATATCAGTGCTGCTAAAGCAGTGATGGCCCAGTGCTAACGACCGCGATTTACGAGTTGTAGGTCATAGGTTCGAACCCAGTCAGGGACTTTATTTGTATAAATTATTTCAATATAATTGTTTTTAAAAGCGGTGAATCAAAACATTGTGAGGAGACTGGCATGTCCTTGAACCAAAACTTCAAATAGATGTGCCTACCCACCCTTGGCTCACGTGGTGGATTACGGCCCACTTCTTATCGAAGACAAGAGGCCTGTGTCCCAGCAGTGGGACCGTTATAGGATAATATGCAGTGCTGTTTAATGAATCCGTGTCATGTTTGATAAAATCAAACAAATCTTTTTAACAAAAAATTAAACCGCTGAAAAAACTGAAAAGCAAAAAATAATAAACCTTAAAATTTTGAGTCGGTGTTGAAAAATTAATGAATAAAGATCACTCAAAGCACCGACTCATAATTTTAAGGTTTATTATTTTTTGCTTTTCAGTTTTTTCGGCGGTTTAATTTTTTGTTAAAATGTTTTTATTTTATGATTTTTTGAGGCTTTAATGTACTAATAATACTTGGCAAGGTATACGCTATCCAATAAAAAAGAATTATCAAAATATACTCTGTATAAAGTTATGCTTAGTTAACATTACAATCAGTGAGTGAACAATCAAACATCCCCTGTTTTTCCACCCTTAGGGTTCGATTTTGTTTTCCAAATTTATATGGGACCACCTTTGGAGTATACCCTTTCCAATAAAAAAAGAATTATCACAATCGGACGACTATGTAAAAAGTTATGCGTGGTCATACATAAAAAAAAACATAAAATATACGCGTCGAATTGAGAACCTCCTCCGTTTTTTTTCGTCGGTTAAAAAGGGAAAATCATTAGCAAATAGCAAATCAATTTCTCATCGCTTACTTTTACAAATTTACATATCATGATCAATGTGAAGACAAATATAATAATTTTATCATCACGTAGCGACTTTGCGTTAAAAATTAATATATTTTGAAATATTAATTACCTATTCAGTACAGTCCAAATTTTTCGGACATAATTCGTTCCATTTGCTTATTCTTTTATTGCTACTTTCAGTAGTTTGTAGAATTCATAATCTAGATTTTCTGGATTGAAACATTTCCTGAAATCAAGTTGACTGTCTGACTTATTCGATTTCTGGGCATTCTTTTCCCCATATTTACGAATATTTGAAGAAGAGCAACATTTGCGTATCGTTCTGAAATTGTGTATTTTTAGGCTTGTTACTTTTTACGAAAATAACTATTGTCGCAAACTGAAACTATTTATCCATCGATATTATTCTTAGTTGGCTTAAATTAATTTAATAGAAGTCAGACATTTTATTACTTATCTTATTCCTGAACGCACCACGATAGGTAATTTCAACAGCTGCTCGAAAACTTGAATTCAAGTTTGAACCGTGTTTGCACCTAAGGTCCCGATATATTATTTTCCTCTATGCTGAGGTCCTTCGAATAATTTGGGTAGTAGTCTTGACCCTATTATCCAAAAGAAGCGAGCTAATCATTGGCTTTAGACGTTTTTTTATATCTAAATCAAACTTTCGTTCGTGTCTAATTTTAGTTATGATGATAGGAAATTATTTGTATATATTCATATGATTATAGTTAGATATAATACATAAATTAACGGTCTCTTTTTTGTGCATGTGTTACTTACAAACTGTGCCTTTAATTTCTGTATTTGCTTCTAAACATATTTAATTAAAGAAATAAATATGTAAATAGGCTTGAGTAGAGATTCAAACTTTTGAACGTATATACCTTTGGCAGTGACTTCAAGATTTTAAGACAATAACAGTGACATTTGACATTGACAGGACGAAGGAAAAAGATTCTGCCTCCGCTTTTCAATCCGGCAATTTGATGATAATTTAAGATTATGAAAAATATTCAACTCCATGCAAATATATTTAACTTCAGTCACTATAAACACAAGATCATTTCACACAAATTAGGCTGTGCCTGTTCGCATAAATTATAATTTAATTTTCACACAGAAATAAACCTACTCGGGAAGTCGAGTAATACGTAAACAAAGATGTTAAATAATAGTGTTTCATCGCAATGGACGGCGAATATTGTATAAACAGACCTTGAGTTGAAAGCATCGGTGGTAGCAGCTGTGTAAAAATGAAACCCACTGAAAATGGGTGAGTGCTTAGGTATTTATTTTTCTGTTTGTTTCTTGAACGAAAATTTGTTTCAAATTGCTCCAATAGACTTCATGTTATTGTGGATATAGCTTCAAATATTCATAATTATTTCTGCTTATCATTCCTTATGGTACCTAATAACGATTATCAGAACATCCAGTACTAAAAGAAAAAAATACCTACTTAGAAAACCAAAAATATTTCACGAAATGAGTTTTGTATGGACACAGAGTATTAAAACTTCTGACGTGACACGCTGTGTGTCTAGCTAAGTAATAAACTTTTACTGCCCTTATCTGACTTGCACCAAGAAGGTGTGATGAACCATGTTCAGTGCTCCAATTGTGCCTTGGTTGGTGAAGGGCCAGTCAGACCGCCAAACGCGGTTGGCATTAAGTGGAGGCGGTTAAAAGAAACTCCCACTAGGCCCTCAGTGTTCCGAATAAAGAGTGACTTATGAACGCGACAATCGCATATTTGCATGACAATCACTATGTTATAGAAGCGGGTTTCAGTGTTTGCTCTATTTTTCTTCTGAATATTATTCTATAAGTCTGTACTAACTTCATGGTCTTACTTGTTTTAGTTCCTCATTCCTATAAAAATATGTTTATCAGTACCAGACGTAAACAGACCTATAAAATGCTTTGAAAAATATTTAATTCATAACTTATATATGCTCATTAGTCCTGGATCGAAATAGCTGGAAGTTATGGCCTTTGCCCAACAGTGGGATCACATAGCCTTTTAATAGCAGTAACTTGAATATGCCTATATAATAATTATTTGCTTGTATTTGCTTACTCAATAACAGGTACGCTCCTTTTAACTATAGAAAACGCGTATCCTTTAACGAGTTAAATAGGGCTATTTTTATCCCTTGAATTGGCGCTTCTTTTCGCGCTACGTTTAGTACCCTTAAAAAGCGATCTTGAGAGTACAGGCCTCTACCCACTTATGTTTGCAACAGAAACCAGCGGGGCGAGTACAACTTGCTGTGATAAATGATTTTATTTCTGTAAGTAGGTTTGTACAAACACTTTTACAAGTCAATAATATTTTTTTGAGCTAGATGAGGTCAGCGTTTCCTGACTCCTCTGAGAAGAAAGGACATAGGGTTGAGTCACACATTTTTATAACAGTTTGGGAGAAAATCCATGATATAATGCGTGAAACAAGTTTATCACAGAGGCCGTGCTCGCCCCGCTGTGGGTCTGTACCAATAGGGACTCGATACGAGTTTATAACCGCCGCTACTACCCTACGAGATGAGCAAGAACCTCTTCCTAGCCGCATCCGATCAATGAGTCTTTAACATATATGAAATATAAATTAAATGTTAAACAACTAGTAAACGCACATTACAGCCGTAACCGGCCACAGCATAACGCATTTTCAAACAAAAAAGGGCGGGGGCGCGGGCGGCCTGCTTGTTGTGTTCATGCTCATAGCATGGTTTGGTGGCACAGGCAACTGAAGGACGAAGTAGTAATGCTCGCAAAAGAGGAGGCAGAGCGTTTGAAGGAGAGGCAGTCCGTGCGCCCTCACGCCCCTAGCCGCCGCAGAACGAGACGTCCCGGGCGTCGGGAGACAATTACGGACTACCGGCCACCGTAGGTGCGAGCTTGTTGAGCTCGGCGCCCGGTAAGGACCAGGCCCGGATCGACGGCGCGTTCTGTTCCACGCCTGCCACAAAGAGATGTCAGCATAAATTGTAGGGGTCCGCGAGGACCGATGCCTACCAGGGTCGCGAAATTTGTTCGAAAGAGTTACCGTGGCCCTGGCATATAGGCAACTGAAGGAATACGGCTGGGTTGTAGTCAGTAAAAGTCTGACACGCCCCCGCCCGGAGCGGGAGAAGTAATTTGAGGATTTCCCACATGGAGAAAAAAAAAGCATTGGTTATAGAAAATGTACGAATGTGATGAAGGAGTGACGGTTTTATCGAACCATCTGAGTGTCTTCTGCTTGGCACGAGTGTGGCTGACTTGGAAATCTTTAATAGACGTCGAACCCAAATCGGCACTCGGCCTGAGCAAACAAAATGTCCAAAAATGGGGGTTCACGGACGGCTCCAATATCAAATGCGTATGCTCCACCTCCCCACAGACAGTGGTCCACCTTCCATCCTGCGCTGTCTGCCCTGTGACCTGTGCATTTAATGATTTTATGACTGCGTCAGTGAGCGGCGGTCGTGCTGCTGAATTTTGGGCCAGTTCTTTGAAATTTTCGTCATCGATACGCTAAGAAGAAAATGAAGGAGGAATTTTGGAAGGCGTTACGTTTCGTCGCGGCCTGCCCCAATGTGCTTAGCCTCTAAGACTAGCTTGACAACTAACGTGTTTACATTATCAATCAATCTCCCTAGCCTTCTATGTTGAGGTTAGCCTCCAGTCTTATCGGATGCAGCTAAAAACCAGCAATTAACATGGAGGGACTGCCTATCTGACGTCCACAACCTAGGTACTGAGTAATACCCTTTGGCAAGACTGGTTGTTAGACTTTCGGGTTTGACAGCGGGGACCAATGGTTTAACGCGCTTTCAGAAACACGGAAGGGTCTTGTTATGTACGTGTAAAGATCGTCACCCATCCAGGGTCCAAGTGCGACAAGCGGTGCTTAGCCTTACATTTTAATTATAAAACAACAAAATTTAAAACAAATCAATCATACCATGAAATATTCTTGTCAGTATTACAAAATACACAGCTCAACAACTTGATACAAGTGCTGATAATGTAATCTGCTTGTAATAGTACTCTGCGAAACATACCGAGGTTATGTTACGTTGTAAGACTGTCTATTTTAGGCTAGACAATTCTAAGGCTCTCAAGATATGTGTAAAGCTCTGAGAGATTGGACAAAACTTGTTAAATAGGCGTTTTCTTTGTCGACGTCTTATTGCTGAGGATCGCGACCGTTCGTAATATGCTGTCGCTGCCTCCGACTACCTGACATTTCCTTCTATCGGATTCTACTTGCCCAGAAAAGACCGAAAGCATTGCCGCTACTGCAAAGGCAGCCGGTCCGTGGGCCCAACGACTCTGTTGCCTATGCAAGAGACAATGTAATTTTTTACGGATATTCCTCAATAGCTTTCTGGATTATTTTTCTTAAACTTAGTAATATGCATGGAAGACGGTGTTAAAAAAGATGCCATTAATTGTTACTTTAAATACCAAGAGTACAGAATTTTGCGGAACGTTTAACGACTTCAGAGCAAGCTCGACCCGCCTGCTATGAAGTCACAAGTCCGCAGTGTTGCCACCTTACAGAAATCTTTTTCACTAGATTTAGTCTGAAATTTCACCAGATTTAGGGGTTTTTTTAACTAAATAAATCACCAGAATTTACTAAATAATTTAAAATGAAATCACAAGGTAAGTAAAAAAAATTAAATTTCAATTGTAAAACTAAAAATCAACTTCAAATACTTCTGCTAATATTTCTTCTTCATCTTGATCGATTATTATTGCAGATGTAGACGGCTGAGATGGATCATCAGTTTTGTCAGCCGTTTTTGATTTAAAAGAGTATTTAGAATTGCTTCCAATAGCAGTAATTACATCAGCCGGGAGCTCGTAACTGTAACAGTTCTTCTTCATTATCTTTAACTGATTTCGTATAAAAAGAATGCTATTTAGAGTGTTTACAGCCATTTTGTTTCTTAATTTGTTTTTCACGATATTCATAGCACTAAATGCCCTTTCTACTTCAGCATTTGAGTGAGGAAGTGACAATGCGGATATAGCGAGATCAGATAACTCTTTATAGGTATTTATTCCAGCAGCATTCCTATATTTTCGCACTTCAGCCCAGAAATCAATGACGTTATGTGTAGCATTCCAATTAACATAATTTATATCATGCCACTGCTGTAACAGTTTATCTATAGCATTGTCATCAAATCCGAGTTCTGCGGCAAGGTCTGCTATTTTGTTGTCTTTGCCCTGGCGAAGAGTATTTTGCACACTCAGTTGACACATTTTCTCCAAAATAATGTAGTTAGAAGGAAGTCTTTGCTGAATCTCTTTTCCTAATTTGATAGTAAAATCAATACAACGTTTCCTGACTGCATTGATAACATCATTGGGTAAAGTGGTCTTTTGTACTTGTGATTCAAAAAGATATCCTAAATACGGTACCGGATTCAAGTGGGCTTCTATTTGAATGGATAAATAATCTTTGTCAGTCGTTGCAGCCGTCGGCACCAGTACCCTATTGCAAACAGAGCGAAGCAATGTCATTAATGTGTTCAGTAGGGCAACTGGATTTGAGTCTTCACTTTCAAAACTTTTAATTCCAATTTGGACATCATTCAATATGCTCCTTAAAAAGCACATATAAAGACGATTCCTCTCATCGGCATACATCGAATGAAGCAATTCTGCTGTGTAGCAATTATTTTTGTTCAAAGAGAAATGCAATTTGAGTTCTTCCCATTGAGACAATATTCTGGTCACAGTTTCTTCAATTGACAGCCAACGAGTATCACAAGAGCGCAATATTTTTAAAGGCTGCTCGCCACAATTTATTGTCTCATATATATCTTTGTACTCATCACAGCGTTTGGGTGAATGTGAGAACCAATTATAGGTTTCTCTAATGAGAAACTCTATATTTCGCGGTAACGTTTGCTCTGACGCATGTGACACCGCCAATTGCAATGAGTGGCAAACACATCTGACAAGAATTAAATTAGGTACGCCATATTCCGTTTTTAAAATATTATGCACGCCATTATTGATTCCAGTCATGACAGAGGCATTATCCACTCCAATGCCAATTAAGTTTTTTATTAGAATACCATGTGCCTGTAAGCAGTTTACCAAGGCAGTAGTAATTCCTCGAGCATCCACGCTCCTCAGTGGCTCTAATGCTAGAAATGCAGATACAACTTTATTTTGCGTACAACTAAAATATCGAATTACTATGCCCAATAATTTTGATACACTGAGGTCAGTAGATTCATCTAATAGTGCACTATACTTTTGTGATCCAATATCATCCAAAAGCATCTGTTTGAAGTGAGGAGCCAACACATTGTTTATTACTGCACTGCATTTCGTTCTGTGCATTTTCATGTCCATAACACTCTTTGAATCAGTAATACATTTTTTTAAAGCTTCAGATAAGTGGTCAATTTGCTGTATGGATGTGTGTTCTACAATGAACAGGGACAATGTTCCTTCAACTTTTAATATGTGTGTATTATTTTTAGAAGCGGGCAGAAATTCAATTTGTCGGTTTTTAGACACTAAGTCAGATTTATCTATATGTTTTTTTGTTACTTTGTGTTTCTTAATGTCGCCAATTCTTGCAAACATTTCACAATGACAAAAAGTACAAAAGGCTTTTGTAGGATCGTTTGCTACAGGCCGTAACCAAGTCTTGAATTCTTCTTGGGTTTCCCATTCTTTCCGATATTTTTGAGAATAAAAAGTCTTTTTTCTCAGTGGCACGTCCATGATGATGCAAAATAAATACTTCACTAAAACTCACACTAAAACTTTAGATCTTGACTTGAATAATTTTGATAAATATTGTCTCCTACTTTCGCGAACGAAAACTAGCAACTAACTAAATGCAAGCAATAGAATGCAGCACTCACTCATACAAACTTTAAATACATGCCAGGTTTGATTTATTAGTCGGGAAATCCCCAAGCATAACCAAACAAAGACGTCTAAAGCTACGTTCGAAAACAAATAATTGTGTATATTAATAGTATATTAATAATAGTGCATATTATTTTACTTTATCCCGGATCCAAATCATAACATTCGATAAATATCACTAAAAGTCATCAAATAATTTTTCAGTGATTTTTTTTTTAGAATATCACTGTTTAACTCCAAAAATTCACTAAATCTAGTGACAAAATCACTAAAGTGGCAACGCTGTCCGCAACACGTGTGCTTGTACTGTAAACAGTGCGTCCACGTCATTCATTGTATCGTATACTCAATATATTTCCGCTTTTACAAGTGTACAATTTGATAAGAACTCTCGGCAGTGACCTCATAGCCGCTCTCCGGCTCGCGTGTGTTCCGTGCCTTTGCAATAACGTGAAAAAAAAATGTGAGTTCTTTTTTCAATTCCAGTGTTTCTCTAGATTTAAAAATAGAACGGTTCTTCTTTATGATGCACGAGACCAAATAGGTTTTAATTAAAAAGGTTATTCTATTAAGTGCAAGGAATGGTTTTCATTGTAATATTTTTTCCACGTTTAATAAATGACTAGTTTAGATTGGTTCGATAAATGTTACAGAGGCGCGATATTCTGAAACGTGCACAACTGTTTATTTTACTACCGGATGCTCTGATAAACAGTTTTTTTGAACCGACAGACTTATTAAATGCGTAATCGTGATTGTTCGAGTAACTAATACGTATTAAAGAAGAATATTACAAAAAAGTAGAAATTTATTCAATTCAAAAATGCTTCTCAAATCTCTGTTTTCATTCACACTCACTATTACTCACATAACCATAGAGTTTTCTTGCCGGCTCTTCTCCATAGGAATCAACAATTTGGAACGGTGCACCTAGCTTCTGACGTTGCATAATTGCCCTTGTAGGTTTTGTGAAATAAAAATATTATAATTTGATTGATTTGATCACTCCTGAATAAAAGTTTTCTCACTCTCATAAATGCCGAGTGAGCCTGAATCAGGCTATTTCTGAAAAAGGAATCTTCTTTTGGGTATTTCAAAAACGCGGGCGCAATAGCTGAGCCATTGGCTGCTGCCCTACGTGTCTGACTGCGCCTGGCACTTATGTGCCAGAAGTTCAGGTTCGATGCCTGGACGCTATAACAGACACAATCAAAAACAAAAACCAAACGTTGGACCGCCTGTGTTTGTGACTAAGCAGCTATGACACAGGAGATATTCCAAATGTGGGATAAAGTTCTTTAAAATGGCTGGTGATGGTCCATCATCATCAAAATTATCATTTCAGCTATAAGACGACCACTGCTGGAGATAGGCCTCGCCCAATTTGGGGGGGTTTTCCACTATCGCCACGTTTCTCAGGCGGGTTGGCGATCGCAGTATTTTTTAAATGGATAGAGGACGCTGCTGCCCATTCTCTAGTAATACCTGTTTCGCCACCCACGGGAAGAAATGGGAAATGGCGTGGTGGTCCATGTATCATTAATGCCAATCAGGACATTTTTAGTAGCCTTAGACTTGATTGTAAATTGATAGCAAAAGCTATAGCACCCAGTAACTCCGTGGTAGAAGACAATAAAATATTTTAGCCATTCATTCTGACGATTATCTCCATTGAGAACATTTATTGACTAATAAATAAACTACTAAGCCTATCAAATTGATAATTCTTACAGTAATTAAAGCCATCGCCTATGACTTTTGGGACTCGCGCATAAGTTTCTGTGTGTAAATTAAAATAAATGAGGTTAAAACAGTTACTGGATAGATTTTAAGAACTTTGCCTCAGTGTGCCTTTTTTCCGGGAGGTTTAAATAGTGAATTAGTTGATATTTACACTTTTTATCACACAAACTTAGACGTACTTATAGCTGGCTTTCCTTATACAGTAAGTACAACAGATATCTTTGACAGTCGTTACGGGTCGTCAGAAGCCCTAAAGTCTGACAAACAGTCTTACCGTGCGTATTTTATTACCTAGTAACTGAGTTGTGGAGGTCAGATAGGCAGTTGCTCCATGTAAACTACTGGTACATAGGCTGCACTAAAAGTATCGGGAATGGAATATTTCCACTGTTCCTGTCATATTAAAATCTTTTTAATTGAAAACTCCTTGGTTTTAAAAATCGAATACCATTTATTTATTTAAAAAAAGATTCTCGGTCTTGTCACAAGGTTTTCTCAAAGTTGTTTAGTCGTTGAGAAAATGGAATTGACTCGAGAAAATTCAAGAGCGATGATTTATTATGACTTTCGAAGTGGTTTAACACAAAAACAGTGTGTTGACCGGATGATTTCTGCATTTGGTGATGAAGCCCCATCCAAAACCACAATTTATCGCTGGTTTGCTGAATTTCAACGTGGACGTGTCAAGCTCAGTGATGATCTAGGTCGTCCAAAAACTGCAGTCACCCAAGAAAACGTTGATGCTGTGCGTAAGCTGATTGAGGAAGATCGACATGTGACATACAGCGAAATTCAGGCATCTTTAGACATTGGCATGAGTCAAATACAAATAATCTTGCATGAATAATTAGGTGTAAAAAAGTTGTTTTCTCGATGGATACCGCATTCGCTCTGTGAAGAGCAAAAAGCGGCTCGCGTTACTTGGTGCGTCAGAACTCTCGAAAGATTCCACGCAGGGTCCTCAAATGCTGTATACAACAACATCGTATCAGGTGACGAATCCTGGATATACACGTACGAACCCGAAACAAAAAACCAGTCACGAGTTTGGGTGTTCGAAAATGAGTTAAAGCCAACAAAAATTGTTCGTTCACGGAGTGTTGCAAAAAAAATGGTGGCCACGTTTGTCTCCAAAACCGGCCATGTTGCGACTATTCCTCTTGAGCTTGAGGGACAAAGAACAGTTAATGCAGAATGGTATGCTAGCATTTGTTTGCCACAGGTCGTTTCTGAACTCCGTAAAGAGAACCGCAACCGCCGCATCATCCTCCATCATGACAATGCGAGTTCTCACACCGCGAGAACCCACCACCGCGCATTTTGGAGTTTTTAGAGCAAGAAAACATAGAATTATTAGACCATCCGCCGTACAGCCCAGACCTAAGCCCTAATGATTTCTATACTTTCCCTAAAATCTTATATCTTTAAACGAGCAATTCTTGTATATATATATATATATGTAATCTGAATCTCGGAAACGGCTCCAACGTTTTTCATGAAATTTAGTATACAGGGGGTTTCGGGGGCGATAAATCGATCTAACTAGGATTCATTTTTCGTGTTTTTAATGAACAACTTTATCGATAATCAACTTGAACATAAACTTATTATTTTAAACACAATTTACCAAAAAATACCGAGCAAAGCTCGGTCATCCAGATATTAAAGATTAAATTGCGTGGTCAGAGATTTTCATCACCTGAAGAAGCTGTGGACGCCTACAAAACGGCCATTTTGGAGACCCCAACTTCAGAATGGAATGGTTGCTTCAATGATTGGTTCCATCGTATGGAAAAATGTGTCAAATTTCGCGGAAAATACTTGGAAAAGCAATGAATACATTTTTAAATAGTAATGTTGTGTCACTTCCTTGATTCCCGAAATTTTTAGTGCCGCCCTCGTACTCAGCTGCATCCGGCTTGACTGGAAGCCGACCCCAACATGGTTGGGAAAAGGCTATGCAGTTGATGATGAGTAGGCAGTACAGTAATCATATTTTGAATGGAATTTACCAATCTTTCGTTCAAAATCAGTAAGCCATTTATTCTAACTTGGTTGTGGTACAGCATTTTTTATTTGAACGTCAAAATTACAAAAGCTAGTCCCCAAAACGCCCCAGCTCTTCTCCAGTGCCTAGTGCTTTAGCTGGGAGGAAGAAGTGGTGCAACAAACTCCCCAGCAGCACAGCTGTCTGTTAACTTAGAATACCTTGATTATCATTAATTCATTAATTTCACTTAGTTATTATGGAATCAAATGGCACATTTCATTGACAAAGATGGTGGAACAGATAACCTCTTCAATGCATATTGTAAATATTTTGCCATCATACCCTTCAGATATAGATATCAGTCAATCACTGTGATTGCAAGCTGTTTTACAGTCTTGTTGTTTATTTTAAAGTGCACAATAATTATTATCTTTACTAAGCAATCTTAAACTCGAATCTTCTACAATGTACATCATCATAACAGTTCTGGAAATCGACATCATAATTTTAGCCGAAATACATCCACGGCTAGACATAGGCGTCCCCAATTTCAGCCGAAAACATCAATTGGTGGATATAAGCATCCCCGATTTCAGTCGAAAAACATCCACTGTTAGACATAGGAGACGCTTGGGAGATCCCAAGCACCGCCGGTTTGACCAGTTCTGTGCTTCTTGTATCCCCTGGACTTCTGGAAACAGACTTCTTCAATTGCATGACGTTGATCCTGCGGCATTGTTCCGTGTGGTGTCGGACGTAAAGAGTAGCATCACCCCATTTCTTCCCGTGGCGGGTGTCCCAAGAGGCGACTAAGGGGCCATCCATAAATTACGTCTCACGAATTTCATGATTTTTGACCCTCTCCCCCGTCCTCGTCACAGCTGGTCACATTTGTGAGACCCCCTCCCTAGACGATGAGTGTGACGTCACATATTTTATAATTTTACATCTAGAAATAGTTTTTGAATTAAATCCGCAATTCTGATATTTAAATGTTTTTTTTTAAATAAAATTAACATCAAATCAAACACTGCAAGAAATTGACAAAATAAAAAATGACTAATTAAAGATCAAACTTAATCATCTTGAGTCCATATAGGCATATGCATGGCATAACAGCCACTTTGTTCTGGTTTGGGTTGTTAATATCTGGAATATTCTTTGTGTCCACATCTTTGTCATCAAACCATACAGCATCATCGTCATCATTCAAACAAATAATTTCTTTGGCACGTCTAGCAGAAATTCTTTGAGGACGAATCTTCACGATGGGCAAAACTTCTTGTTGTTTCTTATGTATTTACCTGTGTTGATTAGTGGCCTTATATGATGCAAAATATAGACTACAAATGCCATATGATTGCTTAAACAAGTATGCCTCGATACTGGGGCTAACAGCTATCATACGAATATGAATATATGTTTTACTTAACAATTAGATTAAATATGATTTTGAAATGTGACGTCATGAAATTTAGGACCCCTCCCACCTCCTTGTAACACAATGTCACACTGCGTCGACCCCCTCCCTCCCCCTTAACGTGTGGCGTAATTTATGAATGGCCCCTCAGGGACTTACTAGAGAATTGGCAGCAGAGCGTTCGGTATGCATTTTACCACCATATTGCGATCACCAACCCGCCTGCCAAGCGTGGCGATTATGGCCAACCCCTCCAAATTGGGGGAGGTCTATTTCCAGCAGTGGACGTCTTTCGGCTGAAATGATCATGATGATGACCCTGCAAAGTTCGTCGCTCCACCGGCCTAAGGTCTCTTAACTCTTCTGTGGAAACCAAGACCCTACAGACTACAGTTTCCTTTTTAAGTGCGCACTCCTATCTGGAAGCCATGCATGATTATAGGCAAACCATTTATTTTAATGGTCTACAATCATCGTTACCGTGACCGCACAAGGCGAATGTCACTCACAAGGAAGGCCATCTTTCAGGAAAATAATATATATTTTTGTTTAGGTACTTTGTTAGTGTCACAAACCTACGTTACTGTTGTGTTCTTATACTTACGACTTTGAATACGCCTTTCCACTCTGCAAGCAACTTGCAAACACGTGATACATATGATGGTGCAATTATACCACCTTTCAGACTTTAGACAGGCATTAGGCGTTATACAATGCAAGGACTTCTAACTTTCCACTATGCAAATTACTGCAATTATACTAACTTGCACACGATTTTCCAGTATGCAAGCTACTTGCACCCAACTTTCCACTCCGCAAGTTGCTTTCATTAAACTTTCCATTACGTAAGTTACTTGCAGATGTGTAAACTATAATTGTAAAGCGTCTCTAATCACGATAACGCTTATTTAACATCACTAATCCATTACAACAAGGAAAGGCTGAAGTAATTAGTTGTATATCATAGTTACAAGCTTTTCCAATTACTAGATTCAATACACTGATAGTCTATCTAAACATTTTTATTAAAGAGACACATATTAAGAATGGTATGTTAATGTGTCACTTTCAGTTACGTGTGGGGATTACTATCCGGATTTTGATTAATTCGATGATTCGTTATTAATGATCCTAGTATTGTTTGCTAGCATAAAGTGGGTGTACACTGACCTGCAACTGGCAATAAACGTCATAATTAGAAATAAAAATACATAGCTGAAGTGAGAGTAAATCATGTAGGTACTTAGAATATGATTTATAGCACTGTATGACTAAACCTGCTCTTAAGTCACGCTTTTCTGTGACTTAAGTAGTCCATTTTTCACTCAGCAGAAAACCGTGACTTAATGTGGGTTTATGTCACAGGAGCTATAAATTAAGTAAGTCTAATATACGGCGTTTCGACTTAAGTTACACGTATCGTAATATAATATTTCCCTTGGGGTTCTTGTTTCCATATACATACTTAACCATGTTACTTAAAGAAGTATGGTTTAGTGAAACTTGCTGCGATCAACAATATTTGACCTCTAAACTTTATTGCTGTGTTTTGCAAAATGTTACCGTGAAAATGGATTATCAGCTCGTCAGCGACTGTTATCAATTTTAAATGTAAGAATACCGAATTATCTCCATCTTATCATGGATGACACTTATACCCTATCTGATTTGAATTGACCTGCGAACTTCCTAGATGACCTTTCATTTACTATCCTACGCATTTGGTGTAGTCTCACGCATTATAATTGTATACTTAGCTATGTTGATTTGAAGTAGTTTCGCTGCATTACGTCAAGTGTATTTTCCTCGCTGAAATCGCTAAAGAACTTTAACTTATTAAGTTATATCTTACATACAATATTATCATTCTCTACCCTTATCTTCCCTATTAATCGTCATCTCGGTATTAAGGCCTTTTCTAGCCATATCGTCTTTCCTTTCACACAGTCCATCCATCGTTTCTTTGTTCTTCCTCTACTCTTATAGCCATCGACATTCATACTCAAAACTTTCCTCACGACATTTTCTTCATTCCTCCGTATCACGTGCACATACCATGACAACCGATTTCCACGCAACTTTCCAACTATCGGTGCCACTTTGAGATTTCCTATAATGTATTTATTTCGTATTCTCTCCATTCGTGTAACACCACACATCCCTCTTAACATTCTCATCTCAGCTGCAGCAGGTCTAGTGAAATCCTATAATAATTTTATAAAAGTTTGTATGATTGGATGTTTGTTACTTAATCACGCAGAAACGCCTAAACGGATTTGGATGAAATAAGCACACAGAGAGTTGCTATCTGGCAGAAGCCAGTACGAAACATTTTAGTTGCAGTAGATTTTATTTCTTCAAGGTCACAGACATATTAGTATCATTGGAAATTGTAATAAGTGTTGGTGCCTGTAACAATATTATCACAAGTGCATTATAGATCGGGTAGTGACGTACTTACAAATAATGTTTCTATTGCAACGTTTATTTTACACGCTAAATAATGCTTTAATACTTCGTGCATATTGCGTGAAATTGCTTAAATTATATCGACGGTTAAAAGGTAATAAGACATATAGCCCAGTCATTTTAGGTAAAAAAAGGGGTCAACCTCGGAATGAAAGATAATAAGCTGTAAATTGGTATAAACCTTTGTTTTATCGTTCTAAATGTTGTCTCAAAAGTCACAAATGCTATCGTGTCCGCGTGTTAAGATATTGAAGGTCAAAGGTCATAAAATTCGGTTTTTCGCGAATATGTCGGTTCCTGTTGCTTAAATGAGATTTGCATTTATGATAAAAGTTGTAGGATATAAAATTCTCCACAACTTTTGTCTGGACTTTTTTTTCATACGATCAACCGTTTTTGGGGTAGAGCGCGAAGAGTGCGCAGCGTACAGTCATATATGGGCTAATGCAAGGTCAAGCGTGAGTTACGGTTATCAGTACGTTGTATAAAGTCAATTATTTACAAAAAAATTACAATTGTTAAACAATGCCCATTATTTATGTACTAATTTATTAATTATTTAATTAAAATAAGTAACTCAATTATTTATACTTAACTATAGTATATTATTAATTCTGGATTCTATATTTTAGTTATACAGTGCAAACTCTATGTGAAGACACTCAAGGGACTGTGCATATTTTGACGTTATAGAGAGTTGTCGTTAGAAAAATGTATTAGAAAAATATAAAGTTTATTTGAGACTAGTATTAGTAACGCGTCTGCCAACATCTTCTGTCCCGCCTCTACTACGCGTATCAGTATAACTTTTTCATCAATACACAATGATTTTCTATTACTTGCCATGTTTACAGTTTGAAAGTTAGTGAGCAACTAAGAATATGATAACGTATAGATAATCCATGACTCCTAATAACAAGAGTCTTCACGTGCAAGCAATCCCAATTTGTAAACAAAAGAACGGATTTCTTAGAAAGTTCGGTATAAATTATGATAACGACAGTCGAGTTAATTAAATAGCGCGGACTAGGATAGTGAAGCAACAATAGACCGTACACAGCTGCCCAGTTTTTACTAATTTTGGCAACTTAAAAAGTATTTTTTATTATTTAATTTTTGTCGTTATTGAGAGTGAGTTTATATAATATGAGACTTTGTTTGGTTGAACGCGCTAATCTCAGGTAGTGCTGGTTTGAGTTGAAAAATTCTTTTTGTGTTGGGTAGGCTATTTATTGAGAAAAACTATAGGCTATATAACATCACGCTACAATCAAAAAGAGCGGAGCAGCAACGAAAAATGTTCGAAAACTGGCAGGCAATTCGATGCGACGGGAAAGGTCAGGGAAGAGAAAATCTGACGCGGACGAAGTCGCATACAGAAGCTATTTAAAATATAATCCAGAATTAATAATATACTATAGTTAAATATAAATAACTGTTTCTGCTCGCGACTTCGTCAGCGTCAAATTTTCGCTCCCCTTCCCATCGCATCGAATTGCCTGCCAGTTTTCGTCAATTTTTCATTTACTGCTCCGCTCCTTTTGATTGTAGCATGATGGTATATAGCCTATAAGCCTTTCCTAATAAATGGGCTACTCAACACAACAAGAATTTTTCAGTTCCGACCAGTAGTTTCTGAGATTAGCGCGTTCAAACAAACAAACTCTTCAGCTTTATAATATTATAGTATTAGTATAGATTAAGTTACTTATTTTAATTAAATTTAAATAATTAATAATGAGTACATAAATAATGGGCATTGTTTAATAATTGTATTTTTTTTTGTAAATAATTGACTTTATACAACGTACTGATAACCGTAACTCACGCTTGACCTTGCATTAGCCCATATATGACTGTACGCTGCGCACTCTTCGCGCTCTACCCCAAAAACGGTTGATCGTATGAAAAAAAAGTTCAGACAAAAGTTGTAGAGAATTTTATATCCTACAACTTTTATCATAAATGCAAAACTCATTTAAGCAACAGGAACCGAGATATTCGTGAAAAACCGAATTTTATGACCTTTGACCTTCTATATTTTAAGACGCGGACACGATAGCAATTGTGACTTTTGAGACAACATTTAGAACGACAAAACAAAGGTTTATACCAAATTACAGCTTATTATCTTTCATTCCGAGGTGAAACCCCTAATATGACTGGGCTAATAAGCGCCATTTTGGTCGAAAATGACTTATGAATTCCATCCTACTTAAAATTTTCTGCTTTCTCGAATGCGCTTACTCTCATAGCTCAACGATGTCTTTAAAATTTTCACGATATGAAAATAAACACAAAAGTTAGGTCAATTAGTCTACAATTTCAAACTTTAAACCGCTCTCCTGAACAATTTATTTTTTGTCGCTTATACCCTATTACCTTTTAACCGTCGATATGCATTTCTTGACTGTAATTGTACGTAATTTTGTTTAAAGGCTACAGATAAATTTTGCTAAAATGTGAGGGGTTTTACAACAAGCGAAGTGATATCTATGAAAAACGTAGCATAGGGTCTGAAATATACCTTGAAGAAAACTTCAGCTGGTCTCTTTTGCTATTCCGCCTTTTATGTCAGGATTAACAGTATTGACAGCTCACTTTAAGGTTTCTTCATCTAAGTTCACGTTGAATTTTTAACCTTATAGATCGGATGGAACGGTTGGTATCAGCGCCTCTATTCTGTAGCAGTTAAAACAGGATGCGAACGGCTGTGCGGCAGCTTCAATAAAATTGACTTCAAAGAGACTTTTTGTGAAACCTCTGCATTTAAATATAATATAATATATCTTAGGACAACCAACACAACGTTATCTGATCCCAAACTAGGCAGAACCTGTACTATGGCAACCAGACAACTGAAAAACATACTTATATATTTCTAAATACATACATACTATAGATAAATTACACCCAGACACAGAACAAATGATTGTACTCACCACACAAAGATTTGTCTTGGGTGGGAATCGAACCCACGACCTCAGTATTAGCAGTCAGAGTCACTAACCACTAGACTAACAGGCAAGTAATTAAACATAACATAACATCACGCCTTGTTTCCCCGAAGGGTTGGGCAAAGGTGTACCTATATAGTACACCCATATTTCGCCTGTTATGTTTAAGTCCCATGTAATAGGGGGCGAGCCTATTGCCATCAACCGGGCACAAATCCAGACTCCAGGCTGCTACTGAGAAATTCTACATGGAAAAACCCAATAACACTTTGCCCGACCTGGGAATCGAACCCAGGACCTCATGCTCAGCAGTAGCACTTGTTACCACTAGACCAACGAGGCAGGCGGAATTTATGTCATAATAATGATGTTATGTATAACACGTTGTTATGTGTGATGTTATGTGTACACTGAGTGTTGTCGGGGCACCTTCTACATTCAGGGTGGCAGGGAAATCGACGCCCACACTGTAACCTTTGAATCAGTACGAGATTCTGAAGTCTGAACCTCTTGCATGGAAATTTTTCAAAGGTTTAAAAAAAAATGCCTTTTTCATGAATTTTGACCGCGTAGGTATGTACTTAATTGCACTTTCTATGAAACAGCGCATTTTTTAGATACACGACGGAAAGTTCGTAAAAATAAAATAAAAAAATGAAATCTCTACGCCAGGGGCTCTAGACATGATTACCCCCTGGCACGTCTCCTGGTGGTGACATTTTTAATTTTAGCATAGTTTGCGCGTTGATGTCTGTGCCACCCTGTATAAAGAATAGATAAATCATCCACAAGTAAACACTATTGTATAGCCAGCAGAACAAAACAGCACTTCAACAATATTTGTACGTCATTTGTTTATGAACAATACATTCAACATACAATACAAATAAACATATTTACTTCGCTCAGTATATAGGTATCGTGGGTTACATTGTCGCAACACTGTAACAACTGAAGGCATTAACTAAGATGGCTGAATGTAAGTGTTTGTGCTTATCGTTATTTATTTTTTTTGGAGTTTGTAGTATTGTTGATAATTTTCGTTTTGATTCTATTTTATTGTATACTGTATTCTGATGTATTTTACGTATTATTTTTTTCTTTATTCTGTAATTTGGCGTTTTTATTTAAATACAATAGGCTTAATCAGTTGAGGTGTCACGTTCCGTGTTTTATTAGTAAAAATAATTTTTGGAAGTCCCTTTCATATGGTGAGATCAAATCACATACTCATATACAAAATTATTCACGCCATCATTTCTATAATATAGACTAGCGTCTGTCTGTGTGTAAATAAATATATCAGACAATAATAATTAAGGTGACGTATTGAGAAAAACGTGCTTTTTCTTTTTAGCGTACCTTTCTTACCGTATGACATCCGTACTTAATCTTTTAGTGTATGTTTTTTGACTATATGATCTAGTATCCTGTAAAAGGAATACACGATACGATGAAATTTTCTCGATACAAAAAATCCCAAAGTTCTATCTATGATTATGATTTTTTAGCCTCAAGGTGCGATGCGTATGTATTATTAAACATAGTTTACTTTAAAACATTGATTATAATTGTATCTAAGTTTTTGTAACACAGTTTTCGTTTTAATAATACTTTTCATTCATAAAAAACGGCGATTCGGTTTGGCACATACGTTATTATATTCCAAACGCACACACATTATCGCCATCTCTTCTTTTGCCTATCATAAGTAGTGTCATCACTCTCGTTCGTTCATAAATCAGTCGCCCAGTAGGGCTCATCGACGACGAACCCATGTCACTTTTTTACAAATCGGTGCGATTAAAATTACGTTTTTTAAATATTTGTGTTCACAGAAAAAGGTAGTAGTTAAGCATTTTGCTGTAATTATTTAATATAATAAGTGTTGGCTTTCCAAATAACTTTGTATTTCGTCTGTATATGTGTCTATTTTTGTGACTGTGAACAATATAACATTCTTTCTCTATTACCATTTAGAGACGACCTAAATTATGTATGAAAATGGGAAGAACCATAAACCAAAACTGAACAGTACCTTCAAGGTTAGGAGTGCCTGCACAGGGCAATTAATTTATTCATTTTGCAAGAATGAAATACCAATAAGATGATGATAACAATAAATCGAATTCACCACCTTCACTAAAGCATTACAGCAACAATCTATTCTCACTTTGTAATATAATATTGAGTAAACACCTTATTTTCTAGAGAAGAACGTCTGTTTTATCCCAAAAACTTATTATAATCATTCATTTAGAAATAAAATAAAATATATAATTAGTTTTTAGGTTTGAATTATGTCAACAATATATCTATATGTCAAGTCCTGTCACTTCAAATGCAAGAGCACAACTTATGAATGGAGTAGCATTAGAATTGTAAAAAAAGGTGAGGTTTTACTTGACAGCAGCCCAAAGAAGGGTAATGATTTAAACAGGCTGTGTCAAACGCCGAACTAGTATGTTTTTAACATAACATTGGCATGTAAAAGTGTTTATACAAACCTACTTACGGAAATAAAATCATTTATCATTTATAGCAGATGTGAAGTTTTATTGAAAATATAAATTTTAATTTCATATATCAATCAAATCAGCTTATTTCGGGCTACAAAGACCCAAATCATAATACCATACAGACTATCATACATACAAATAAAAACCACGTAAACATAACTATTGTACACGAAGTGACGGCGACGTGTTGCGCTGTGTAGTGTGGCGTAGCCTTCCGCGGAATCGCCAATACACGACACCCTTCGGCCAAAACTCTTCCTTGAGGAAGGTCTCGATTTGATGAGTTGGAACTCGCACAACGAATGACTTGAAGTTCGTGTTGTGGCACGGTTCCAACTTCTCGACCCTCAAGGTCCAGTTGGACTTAACACGTACAAACTCCACGATCTCCTTAACCTTCGTGGTGTAATGTAGACGGGACACATAGAGCTGCGTCGTTAGTGTAGCTGGACGCAGCAGCATATTGAGTCCAGCTAGCGCGGTCTCACACTGGTTCCGACTACGAAGCTTCTCTCTACCTTCACGAAGCCATCCATGTCAGGCACGTGGCCTGAAGCCGGGCCTAGGTGTTTCGAACCCTATATGTACCGTGTTTGATACCTAATCATTAGCAGCCTATAACGTTCCCACTGCTGGGACACAGGCCTCCTCTCGGTGAGAGAGAGTGGGACATAATCCACCACGAGGGCCCAGTGCGGGTTGGTAGATGTCACATATCTTCAACTTTTTGGTTCTAAGACATGCCGGTTTACTCACGATGTTTTCCTTCACAGTTTTGAGAGCAGTGGTGTTGAAATAATTTACACAGAGTAAAGCGCCTGCTCGGGTTTGAACTCGTAAGTAGTAGCCGTTGTCACTGAGCCACCACTGCTTCTCGATATCTAATTGACATCTAATCAAAGGTCTACAAGAGTGCTTTCTGAAAACATATTGGCTATTTATAATTTTTCATTCCTACAAGATTTTAATCAAAATCAAATAATTGGATGATCAAAACAATGGTGTTTTACTCTGTTTTGAATAACACTAAACATACTTCTATAATCTTATGAAGACTGTTTAGCAAATTATTTGTGTACTCCATCTCTGAATTACCCCTAACCCCAAAGTAACTGTAATGAAAAATAAAGTTAATAAAAGAAAAAACATACATACGAGTTAATAGGCTGATAAACACATTGCTCTCTGCAGTCGGGTAAAACACCCAAATAAAAAGATATAATCTAGACATAGTTACAAAATACCGGCAATAATATCGGTTTTGGTTTTCTAACGGCAGTCACACGTAATTACTAAAATATGTATGTATAAGTTTTTGAGGTCTTCAGCTACAGGTATCTCCATACTTAAAAGGAGGTCTCTACAATTTATTTGTTAAAACCTGTTGATTATGAAATAAATGAATGTTGAATAAGTCAAGTAATTTTGACATTTATCATACACATTGCCATACGTAATTGACCCTGAAGAAAATATAAATGACTTGTAAAATAAGGTGAAAAAAAAAATCATAACTAGTATTACGTAATGGACGAAGTCTATGTAAAATATTGTAATTGTCATTTACCAAATAAATGTATAGTGATCGGTGAAACGAAATTAAGTTTATTAATCTCTAAACACCATGATATATTTTATTTATAGAGCTCTAGAAGATTAATTCGTTATTTTTAATTTCATGTTGTAAATCTATATATTAATACGTGAAGCGAAAACTTTGGATCCCTTTTTACGAAAATTGAGCGGACGGAGGAGTATGAAATTTCGCAGACGTATAGTTTATACAGAGAAGAAGTGACGAATGCTAATGTTTTTTTTAAATTATGCGTAAAAATACATTATTTTCAATAAATAACACGTTACACACACTAGGGGAGCGAGGTTGTTGTAACAGGGGTAAGTAGTAACAGGCTCTTTTCACTAGGATCTTAAACGCCATTAACGTATTTCTTTGACTCGATTTAACCTATAAGGCCTCTGCCTCGAATCTTGCGGGCAGCGGGGCGGCGGCGGCGGCGCCGCGGGAGCGGCAGGATCTTATGCGTAAAATCAAATGTACCGGCCCTCGAAAACAGCGGCGCGGCAGCGGCACGGGGGCGGGCAACGAGCGGTGCACTCCAGTCAAGCGGAGACCGCCCGCGCGTCTGCATTGCAGTGTTGTGCAATGTATTTTTGCGACGTATCGAAATATCCTCGGACGTGCTAGAGCAAATTATTTCAGAAATTTTTGAAATGACACCGATATAGAACAGTTTCTACACTCATTCTGGTGTAGTTGAAGTATTTGTCAGGACATTGTCTCTGTTCTTAAAAATTTCGATAAAACTCGCCTATTCTTTTCCTTGCCCTATAGTAGGGATTCACTTCTTTTGCCCACAAAAAACCGAGCGTTAAATTTGAATCAAAAAGATGTGGTTGCCGTTGTTCAGACATTTCGTTCGCGAATAAAAACAAATATCTCGACGACACAACCACGAACACAACACTAAGTCGCTATACTGCCGCGAGTTCTACCCGCTGGTTTCGAGAACGGGTCTGCGTTGCCCGCGCCGCTCCCGCGCCGCCGCCGCTGCCGCCCCGCTGCCCGCAATTTTCGAGGCAGAGGCCTAAACCGCGCCGCATCATGTTGCCATAGCCAGTGTCCCGCCGGCCGACGCAGTGAGCAGAAGTGTGCACGCGCTTCATTTCTGCCAGGTAATATAAAATTGTACTGTCGTAAAATTTCGGTTTGTGTTTTTAATATCGACTAATTTCAAATTTTCTATATCTTATTTCCATTCAAATTTATCTATCTCTGATAAAGTGTAACAGTTTTTATGATTGCTAAATTGTTTAAATAGTTATCTCGATAAATGTTAAAAATCATACCATTGGGTTAGTTGTAACAAAATCCCGGGGCTTGCTGTAACGTGTTACAACATGCCCCAAGTTATGATGTAGATACCTACTTTTTTCCTTTGTTTTAGAATGAGGGTGTATAAAAGAAAGTCAGAGCGGGCAACACAAAGCCAAGAAGTGTACGAGTTAGCGGCAGCTGAAGTTTTAGAAAAAAATTGCAGTGTTCGGAAAGTTAGTCAGACTTTCGGATTATGTCACGTCTCTCTTTATAGATTCATAAAGAAAAAGAAGAATAATGAAAGATTAAGAGTTGGTTATGTTAAGCCTAGACAAGTATTTACTGCAGAAGAGGAAGGTAAGATAGCTTCCTACCTACTCAAGTGCGCCGATATATATTTTGGACTACTTCCTATAGAAGTACGGAAACCAGCTTACCAATGCGGTGTGCAGCTTAGTGCTAAAAACATTCCTCAGTAAACATTCCCAGTATTGTCTGGTATGTGGTGAAGCTTACGCAGATACAAAGAAAGAAGATTGGATAGAGTGTATCATTTGTAAGATGTGGGCACATGTAGGATGTGTTACAGGAGACATTATATCTTTTATTTGTATGAATTGTAGCTCAAATGAAGACTGAATTTAATTATAATGAAACCCACCAAATGTTGATTCTTACATAAGTATAATACTTTGTTAGATAGCTATTAAGAAGAGATAATTACGAAGCATACCTTAGACATAAATAATTTAATTACTTACTGTGATTTAAAAGTGCCATGATGATTATAAGTAGTGTTTAACTAAATAAAACTGTTAATTACTTAATTTTTAAGTGTTGATTACTAAAAAAGTGTATTTGAGTTGATTTTTGATAAGAATGACATAATACTTACTTTAGAAAGATGTCAATTTTGTTAAAAATAAACAAAGAATAAATGATTAGAGGTATTGTTGTCGTTTTTTTTGTCGTTACTACTTGCCCCGGTAGACGTTACAACTTGCCCCAAGCACGCGGTAAGTTGTACCACCGCACTTCTTCTAGAAAATAATTGATTGTAAAATAATGACCAATAGTTATGGTATTATTTTTACTTGATTTGGTTGAGGAAGAGTTACAGTATCCATCCATCTTTATCTAGTAGAAATTTAATCAATAGATCTCAAGATATAGGTATTAGTTTTAATGCAAACTGTTACAACAAACCCCTCGCTCCCCTACTATTCTTTACCGTATATTTAATAATACACACATGCATATATATTCTTTTGTTTATGGTCCAAATCTGTGGTCTATAGTCTTACTGAATGTCAGTTCAGTTCAGTTTATTTATTTGTTAATATAGGTAAAATATAAAGATCTTATTTGTTTGTATTATTGTTAAGTATAAATATAGGTAATTAATTAATTTTATAGATATATAACCTATTTCATTTTTTCATTCTATGATCATATCGAGAATATTTATCTGTAATATTATCTGTCTATAGTGTTACTGAATGTCAAATTTAACCATATTATTTTTTATATTTATTATTGTATATATATATTTTCACTTAATAATGTATTTCTATTCAAATGAAGCACGGTCGAATTTCGTCCAATGGGCGATCACTAGTAATTAATAAATACTTAAATTTTTTATTATATATTTTTAATTATGTTGAGTTAATCAATCTCGTATAACCGGTATAACCCAACATCCGTACATAAATATTAGCTAGCTTTTCCCGCGACTTTGTCTGCGTAAATCTTACGTTACGCGGACGCAGGTGAAGTCGCGGAATAAATAGGGTTAATGGGTAACGAATAAGGTTTAGTCGTGAAAGAGTAACAGACAGACAGAATTAGTTTTGCATTTATAATATTACGTATAGATAAAGAAGATAATTTCTTGCTGTAAGATAGTTTTATTGCTTATAATTAAATATTTGTATTATTTGTCTACTCCATCGCACGCTATGTGCAAAAATTTCATAGACCGACTAAATTAATGCTACTTTCACTTACTTTTTTCTAAGATGTTTCCGTCTCTACCTTGCTATTGCAATTTGACAGATGTGCAACAGTGACAGAAATAGTGCTTACAGCAAGGCTATGCTATGTTAGTAACGTTTTTTATATCGAGAAATTTTCTGTCATTAGTTCAACTTTTGGCCGCTGGTTTTCCTATTCTCTATAAACGGTTCAGATATAAGTTTGTGGCGGCCGGCCACTTTTGGTTGACCCGCCATAAACCACGCCCATCCTACTAACATTCACGTTCAAGGTGGGCCCTTAATAACTATAGCTTGATTTAAATAACTTTTTCAAAACATTTTTTTTTTAATTGGTGGGTTAATTTTTTTCCCCAAATTTTTGCCTACTGGGATCAGCCCATCTAACTTAATAGAATATTTTTACTTTTGTCATCGACACGTAATGTAGAAAAAAATCCTTGCTCAGTGATATGATGTGACCAATCATGAAGTCATATCTATACCATGCAAATTGCAGTTGAATAAGAAACTAACGAGGAAAATAGCATTGACGTTACATAATTTTCTGAGCGAAACGCTTACTAATCTTAGATTTACTAAAATAACTTGATTAATGATGTCATCTAATGTAGTTAGGTAGTAGGTACAAAACTCTGACGAAAGACTAGCTTTGCTGCCTGTGATATTTCGTTAATTATCTCCAACCCTCATTTACCCCGTTTTAGAGAGATGAACTTCGCAATCTGCAAAAAAAAAAACGGTTTGCTGACCGGGCTACTAAATATCAATTGAATTTGTTGAAAAAAGTTAAACATAATCAGTGTCACTCAATATACCACTGCGGGAATATCACTGAGTAGGCATTGAACACAAACTTAATCTAAAACAGATATTATAGGTAAAATAAGACACTGCTTCATCGAGGTAAAAATATTAGATCGACTAATACGGTAAATGGGTTGAATCAATGAATCAACTCAGCCTATTGTAAACACAGGCCTCTGCCAGGTAGCGCCAGTCACTTTTTAAAATAATACAGCTCAACCGACTGCCCAGTTGACCACCAGTTCAATGAGTTGAATAATACACCGCAAATAACCAATTAATCTCTTGTTCCAGAGCCACCATGACCTCAGCAATCTTAGTGACAGGTGGCGCAGGCTACGTCGGCTCCCACACAGTGACCACCCTTCTAGAAAGACAGTCAGACCATCCGGAATTTGAAATAGTAGTCGTAGATAACCTGTCCAACTCCTACAGAGCTGCAGGTCAGAAGAAACCGGAACCCTTAAGGATTATCGAGGACCTGACGAATAAGACGATACATTTCTATGAGCTGGACATCAGGGATAGAGAGGGGTTGAGCAAGGTTTTTGAGACAGTGAGTATGAAAATACATACTTTGTAGAAAAAAAGCAGTCTAGTTCCATGATCAATAAGGAATCCATTACCGTCATACCCTGTTGCTGTCGTTATAGGCTCCGAAAATCCTGCCTGGCTTTATTTATTTATAAAGGTACACCGATAGTTTCTGTATATGATCTCTCTCTCACCCTCCTGGCTTTCTTGCAGAAGTCTAAATAACCTCAGACCAAGGAATTCCTTCTAAACTCCGTAAGCTTCTAGGAATTTTTCATGTTAATATTTAAGTTTAAGTATTTTGAAGAAGGTAAACAAGCGTCAGCCACCCAATGAGTCCTCGCGCACATGTGGGAGTGGCGCGAGGAGGCGAAACGCCGGGGCGAAACTCCGCTGCCGCGACAAATCGCGGCACGGCGGACAGAGCCCCGGTGTGATCTCATGGCGACATGGCGGGTACGATTGTCGCAACCCAGTGCTGGGCACGCCACAATTGCGGCGGTAAGTCCCCTCTTTGAGGAGTGGATAGAGAGGCGTCACGGCGTCCTCACCTTCCGCCTGACGCAGGTTCTCACCGGGCATGGGTGCTTCGGTGGGTTCATGTTCAGAATAAAGCGGGAGGATACGTCCGGGTGTTTCCATTGCGAGGATCGTCTGGAGGACACGGTGGAGCATACGGTGGAGGTGTGCCCTGCCTGGGCGGAGCACCGCCGTGTCCTCGTGGAGGCGATTGGCGGCGGCGACCTCTCGCGTCCGGCCCTGGTGCGAGCCATGGTACGGAGCGAGAGGGAATGGGAAGCCGTCACCTCCTTCTGCGAAGCAGTAATGCTCGCGAAGGAGGAGGCGGGGCGGGTGAGGGAGTGGCAGTCTCTGCGCCCTCACGTCCCTAGCCGCCGCAGGAGGAGACGCCCCGGGAGTCGGGAGTCCATAGCGGACTCCCGGCCACCGTAGGCGCGAGCTTGCGGGTGGCGAGCAACGGGTAGCTCGCCGCCCGGTAAGGACCAGGCTCGGGTCGACGGCGCGTAGTGTCCCACGCGCGCCTCAAAGAGATGTCAGCAGCAGTGTAGGGGTCTACTAGGACCGATGCCTGCCGGGGTCGCGTGATTGTTCGAAAGAGATACCGTGACACATGGGCAACTGATGGAACACGGGTGGGTTTTAGTCAGTAAAACTCTGACTCGCCCTCCCGCTCCGCCCAGAGCGGGAGAAGTCATTTGATGATTTCCCATCCTGAAAAAAAAAAAAAAAAGCCACCCAATGAATTTCTCCAGGCAAGGCAAGGTAGTCGTGTCACCTCCTTCTGCGAAGCAGTAATGCACGCGAAGGAGGAGGCGGGGCGCGTGAGGGAGTGGCAGTCTCTGCGCCCACACGTCCCTAGCCGCCGCAGGAGGAGACGCCCCGGGCGTCGTGAGTCAATAGCGGACTCCCGGCCACCGTAGGCGCGAGCTTGCGGGTGGCGAGCAATGGGTAGCTCGCCGCCCGGTAAGGACCAGGCTCGGGTTGACGGCGCGTAGTGTTCCACGCGCGCCTCAAAGAGATGTCAGCAGCACTGAAGGGGTCTGCTAAGACCGATGCCTGCCAGGGTCGCGAGATTGTTCGAGGAACACGGGTGGGTTTTAGTCAGTAAAAGTCTGACACGCCCTCTTGTTCCGACCAGAGCGGGAGAAGTCATTTGATGATTTCCTATCCAAAAAAAAGGCAGGTAGTCGTTTGGCAAAAACGTTCACACGTTCTTTGTTTTTATTATTTTTTATTATAAATGCAAAAGTAACTGTCTGTCTGTCTCGCTTTCCTGCTAAAACTACTGAACCGATTTAAATGAAATTTGGTACATAAATAGTTTAGAGCCTGAGAAAGGACATAGGCTACTTTTTATTCCGTGACTTTGTCTGCGTTCGCGATAACCGACATTTACGCAGATGAAGTCGCGGGCAGAACCTAGTTTATTATATTCTCATAAATTAATCAAGTCAGCCTATCGCAGTCCACTGGTGGAGATAGACTTCTCTCAGGCTGAGCCATATTATCCTCCGCCTTCTGCATACCATCTCTCCCAGCCACCTTTTTAAGGTCGACGGTCCATCTAGCTGAAGGGCGTTGTCATAATTGTTCCTTATTTCCAGCACAACATAGAATGCGTGATCCACTTCGCGGCGCTGAAGGCGGTGGGCGAGTCCGTGGAGAAGCCTCTTGAGTATTACCAGGCTAACATTTCTGGAACATGCACGCTCTTAGAGGTAAGGAAAGAAGACAGAAGAAGTTGTTTGTACGAGACTGTACCCTTCCTACATTGCTTGTGATTAGAATCTCAAATCTTATGTACCTGTTTGTTTTATATAGTTTAAACCTGAGTTTGTAATTTATTAATGCTCGTGTGCCCCCAAGGAGTAACTTAACAATAGATAGTTATTATGACTAATGTTTTACAGATTAAAATCTAGGATTCAATCCATTTCCATATGAGCCTTTGGTCTCACCACAGTACGCAAACCTCGCGTAAAACTCTTACTAGCTATTGAAAACAATGTCACTGTCTACGAAAAAACTTATCTTAATGAAATCGTGAAACCCAGAGACTATAGGTAAGGGCTTAAAAAAAAAAAAAAAATTATATACGCAAACTCATTATTTAATATCACTTATAAAATCACACTATTTATTATAAATTATAGCTGTTTGTAATTTGCACGTGTCATTGATAACATAAATAGGTTATTGTAGCTAAATATTGAACTATGAACTTATTGATGCCCTGGATAGCTTAGCGTACTAATATACGTGTGACCTCGAGGCATTGTTGCCAAAGTTTGTAGGATTTGTCCTATTTAACATGACACGAGGATCAATACTAAATGTAGTGTGGTTTGAGCCCTTTGGGTTCAGGGGCGTCAACTTCGTGGGTAGACGGAGCTCTGGAACATGATTTTAATTTATTCCTTCAATATTAAACTTACAAATAATAAAGACCTCCTCATTGGTCTAGTGGTGGCAAGCGCTACTGCTGAGCATGAGATCCCCGGTTCGATGCCTGAGTTGGACAAAATGATATTGAGTTTTTTCCATCTACAATGACTCAAAAGCAGCCCGGAGTCTGGATTTGTGCTTGGTTGATGGTAATAGGCTTCTACAATTATATATGGGACTTAAACATAACTGGCGAAATGTGGGTGTAATGTAGGATCACCCCTAAGGTAGGGTACTTTCGGGGATTACAGACGTGATTTTATGTCTTACTAGCTAACCGTACAGACGTTGTCCTGTTTCCTAGAACTCGATAGCAGCGCCACCTACCGGGTCCAATAGTGAATCTAAACCATCCAGGGTGCCACCCAAACGCATACAAAAAAATTCATTCAAATTCCAGCCGTTTAGGAGGAGTTCAGTTACAACGAAAAGTGGCATTGATTTTTATATATATAGATAATACAGAATCTCGATGTTTTGTTAAGTCGTCGGTAAATATCGTGTCAAGCAGGGGTCGAACGCTTCTTAAACAATATCACTCCTTTCCAGGTGATGCGTAAATACGGCGTATACAAGCTAGTATACAGCTCGTCTTGTACAGTCTATGGCGAGCCTGAGCGGCTTCCCATTGATGAGGGTCACGAGACCGGCCGCGGGCTGACCAGCCCCTACGGCAAGTCTAAGTACTTCTGCGAGGAAATCATGAAGGATCTCTGTACTAGTGATCAGGTAAATACTGGTGAAAAAAAGCATATTACATTATGCAAGTCTATGAACTTTCGGGTCTTTCCCCACTTTTATATTCGAGTGAACGAATAAAAAATTGCACTACGCTGGCAAAATTATTATGGCCTATATATAAAATTATTAATTGCGTGCAAATTACTTGCGGAGTGGAAAGGAACAAGTTACTTGCAAAGTGGAAAGGAATGTTTGCAAGATTTTTTAAACCTATTTAAAAGAAAAGACATTATCTTGTGCACTAAGTAGCTACGTCTTTGACAATGTTCGTCGTGTCTCATGTTATGTTTATTTTTGTATAAACTAAACATTTTTATTCGTTGCATGTATATTATTGTGCCCAAGTTCACAGCTAATTCTTTTGTTAATTACTACACAGGCATGATGATTTTTTTTCATTATTGAAACATTTTATATTTATGAATCTCATAAAAAAAAATGTTTGCAAATCGTGCACATTACGATATATGTGACTTAAGTAGTGCATTAATATATGTGAATGTGAAGACTATGTGGGTCTTTTTTTAATTTTGTTTTCTTTCTTTCTCAGTAATCATGATCTGGCAGGTTGAGTAATTATGTGGCCTACCCAAATGTCCTTTCCTTGGTACTGTTCGTCAAAGCGTTGGTCTCCTTATGTTCCGAGTTGAGCTAAACGATTAGTGACAAATGCTTGCACTGACTGGACAGGTCCACTCAATCTGTGTGGTTCTTTCTTCAAAAGACCATTTCAGTCACCAATCTACATGATCTTCACATGATGTGAACAAGATTATGTCTGCACTTTAAAAGAGACTGTGACCTCTGAGTTTGTTTCGGCCTTTCTTCTCAGAGTAGTCAGTTAGGAAACGCCGAACTCATCTAGTTTAAAAAAAATATCATTGACATGTAAAAGTGTTTGTACAAACCTACTTACAGAAATAAAATCATTTATCATTTATCAATAGACTTAATTAAGTCACGAGTATCGTTTACTATTTTATAGGTCCTGTGACATTAACCTCGCAATTAAGTCACGCTTTCCTGTGACTTAAGTACTCTAGTTTAGTCCTATTTAATATTATATTATAAATCTGAAATTTTGTGAGAATGGATGTATGGATGTTTGTTACCCTTTCACGCAAATACGACTGATCGGATTTAGATGAAATTTGACACACAGATACTTTATAACCTGGATTAACACATAGGGTACTTTTTATCTCGGTAACACGTTCTTGCGGGATATTTTCCGACCTCCACGCGGGCGAAGCCGCTAGCAAAAGCTAGCCTTACATAACGTAGTGTAATATCTGCCCACTTTGTCGGTGAATACAGTAAGTATATTTACAATAAGTTATGATTACAGAAATGGAAGGTGATATCTCTCCGTTACTTTAACCCTGTTGGCGCTCATCGCAGCGGCCGCATCGGGGAGGACCCTTCAGGAATTCCTAACAACCTCATGCCGTTTATTGCACAGGTAGTTGCACTACTTTACGTACCAGTATATTGTTTTTAGTCTCTCAAATACTACAGTAAATAGGCTTTTTAACTAGCATTCATTTGTTTTGGTGCATAAAGCCCTTAACAGTTTATTAATGAAAGTTAGAAAAAGTGCTTAAAATAACAAAACTTCAACGAATTTGCCAAGTTTGATGATTTTTTTATATGACTTACTTTTTTTTTCTTACCTTTTTAGAATAGATGTGTAAAGGTCGATACCTAAACTTCACATAAACACAATAACATGACGTCAATAAATACTTTGAATTTTCATGACTATGATAGGCGAAAAATGTTCTAATCTTTACCGTCCTCCTTTGTGCCATTACCCTTGCCAGGGTTAGTTACCAGGACAGCAAAAAAACTGTCTTTATTTGTCATTAAAATACCGGTTAATTGCAACAGAAAATTATTGTCTTTGGAAATCGTTATTTTTTGTTTTATTGCTATGAGATACCGATACCAATAAAGTCTGTGAAGTTTTGCGAATTAATTAAGAATACTTTGTAAACTGAGCAGTAGTGGCCCAGTGGTAATGGCCGCGACTTACGAGTTGCTCGTGAATTAGAATCCTGACAGGCGCTTTCCTTTTTGTACATTATTCCATCACCACAGCTCGTTGAAGGAAAACATGGTGAGGAAATCAGTCATGTCCTAGAAACAAAAATCGAAGATATGTGACATTTACGAACCCGCACTGGGCCCGCGTGATGGATTAAGGTCACTCCATGTAACAGAGAGGCTTATATCTCATGTGGGAACATTACAGGCTGTTAATGCTTAGATGCTACTCCGTATATAAAAAAAAAGAAGTAAGTTTTCTTTAAAAAAAACATTACTTGTTTGTTAACAGCAACAGTTCCTTTCGTTAACCTTTATGCTGCTGAAGAGATTTCTATATAAAAGTAATAGAAAGACTTAATTCAGATTGAAACGAAAGAGAAAAATTAAAAATTAAAGTTTTATTTACTTACCTGGATTTTGTACACAGGGGTTAAAAATCTGGTGATCGGATCTGGTTCTCAAAAAGTCCATACTGTAGTTGTACCTCACATTTCCTCCCTTAGGTAGCAGTGGGCCGGCTCCAAGAGCTCAAGGTATTCGGCAAAGACTACCCCACAGTGGACGGCACAGGGGTGCGGGACTACATCCACGTGGAGGACCTGGCTGAAGGACACGTGAAGGCTGTCAAGTTGTTCCAGCAGCCGGGCTTCAGCGGGTTCCATGCTGTCAACTTGGGTAAGTTATAGGGTAGAAACAGATTTTAATTAATTACTTACTAAGGCATGTTTTCCCATTTCTTCCCGTGGGACCTCAATAACCCCCCAAATTGGGGGACAGCAATGGACGTTTTTAGGTTGAAAAATGATGATGATGCATGTTTGGCCGTGACTTTCGAGGGGTGTGGGGAGGGGGGGTTTAGTCGAAGGTACGAACCCAGACAGGCGCTTTACTTTGTGTACATTATTTCATCACCACTTTTTTTTTTCTGGATGCGAAATCATCAAATGACTTCTCCCGCTCTGGGCGGAGCGGGAGGGCATGTCAGACTTTTACTGACTAAAACCCACCCGTGTTCCTTCAGTTGCCCATGTGCCAGGGTCACGGTATCTCTTTCGAACAATCACGCGACCCCGGCAGGCATCGGTCCTAGTAGACCCCTACACTGCTGCTGACATCTCTTTGAGGCGCGCGTGGAACACTGCGCGCCGTCGACCCGAGCTTGGTCCTTACCGGGCGGCGAGCTACCCATTGCTCGCCACCCGCAAGCTCGCGCCTACGGTGGCCGGGAGTCCGCTATTGACTCTCGACGCCCGGGGCGTCTACTCCTGCGGCGGCTAGGGACGTGAGGGCGCAGAGACTGCCACTCCCTCACGCGCCCCGCCTCCTCCTTCGCGAGCAATACTGCTTCGCAGAAGGAGGTGACGGCTTCCCATTCCCTCTCGCTCCGTACCATGGCTCGCACCAGGGCCGGACGCGAGAGGTCGCCGCCGCCGATCGCCTCCACGAGGACACGGCGGTGCTCCGCCCAGGCAGGGAATACCTCCACCGTATGCTCCACCGTGTCCTCCAGACGATCCTCGCAATGGAAACACCCGGACGTATCCTCCCGCTTTATCCTGAACAGGAACCTACCGAAGCACCCATGCCCGATGAGAACCTGCGTCAGGCGGAAGGTGAGGACGCCGTGACGCCTCTCTATCCACTCCTCAAAGAGGGGACTTACCACCGCAATTGTGGCGTGCCCAGCACTGGGTTGCGACAATCGTATTTCATCACCACTGCTCTCAAAAACGGCGAAGTAAAACATCGTAAGGAAAATGTCCTTTCTTTGATATTGTTCGTTGAATCGTTAAGCTCCTAAACATCTGAGTTGAGCTGCATGATTAGTGACAAATGCGTGCACTGACTGGATAGGTCCATTCAATCTGTGTGGTTCTTTCCTCAAAAGACCATTACAGACACCAATTTACATGGTCTTCTCATGTTGTACGTCGTAATTTTTTTTTTTTCCATGGGAAATCATCAAATGACTTCCGCTCTGGGCGGAGCGGGAGAGCATGTTAGACTTTTACTGACTAAAACCCACCCATGTTCCTTCAATTGCCCATGTGCCAGGGTCACGGTATCTCTTTCGAACAATCTCGCGACCCTGGCAGACGTCGTAGTCACTTTTAAAGCCCAGACATAAATCTTGGTGATTAAGTCTAGACTTTAAAAGAGACAGTGACCTTTGAGTTTGTTTGTTTGTGCCTTTCTTCTCAGAGGAGTCAGATAGGAAACGCCGACCTCATCTAGCTTTAAACATAGGTGTAAAATTGTTTATACAAACCTACTTACAGAAATAAGAAAATTTATCATTTTAATGTTTTAGGTACCGGCACCGGATACTCAGTCCTGCAAATGATAGCGGCCTTCCAAGCGGCTAGTGGTCGTGAGGTCCCCTACCGCATCGTAGGCCGACGGGCGGGAGACATCGCCACGAACTACGCAGACGTGTCACTCTCCCACAGACTACTAGCCTGGAGGGCCACTAGGACCCTGGAGGACATGTGCGCAGACACTTGGAGGTGGCAAAGCAATAATCCTGAAGGGTTTAAGACGGGAAGTTAGAGGGTGAATAGAAGGTCGAGTGGTGGGATTTTGAGGGCTTGGTTTTGGTCATCTTTTCCTGGTAGGGGAACTGCACTATTCATAGGCCTTCGACAGCTGTCTGAAGAAAGACGGTAGTTCTTCATAAATTCCTAAGGTTGAATATTACTGAGTGTGTACATGATTAACCCAAAGATGGGATAGATTGACAGACTGACTACACAAAGGACATGGATTCCATATTTAAATTTTAAATTAGAACCCTGTTAAAATTATTCAGACTGTGTGACCGCACCGCTTACCAAAGCAAAAGATGGCCAAAACCGATACCTAAGTTAACATCTACAATGCCCAAAATGCTATTTCAAGTCAGTCCAACCGGAAGCTAGAACTTAAAGAGGATTCGTTAAAAAACCCGCGAAATTCAAATTTTATTACGTTTCTTTTTGGTATTTCCCGGTCAGTGTCATATTGTATGTTGATTAAAATGTGATTCGCGACTGTCACAAATATGGCACTGAGAAATTATAATCATGAATACAACTCTCGTAAGTTCACATAACCATTGATTTACTTTTTCTCGAAATAGTCCATCAATGAGAGACTATATGATGAAAATTTAAATTTGTCGGGTACCTTGTCACTTTCTCCCTAAGAATACAATTTTAAAATACGAATTCCGTATTTCATCGCAGTTTTTAAAGCTTTCTAGTTTAAGGTAGAGCCAATGTAGAGGTAATAAAAGAAGATGATAGAATTATTTATGAACCAAAACGAATATTACAAGTCTACTACTGTCCCTCTGTTGAATAAGACCTCTTCGGATACACAGAAGACATGAGCATTGATAACCACGCATGCTCAAGACAGGTTGGCAATGGTGTCGATTCTTTTGTTCACTAACTAAACTAAATTAAGTGTATTGCTATCTCTAACTGACAGACTGCGAAAGAAAGAGACAAGTGATGCTTTAGAACTGTCAAAGTGAATTACGCCTTGAATTTGGCTCCATTTTAAGCATGATGAATTTAGTTCGTAAAAAGAGTTAAGTAAAACTAAGTTTTGACAGCTCGTATTTATATCCGTCTGTTTCTTACCTCAAAAAAAAGTTTTTTTTTTAAGTAAAAGCACCACATGTTTTTTTTTGTTGTTGTTTTTCGTAACGAGGATAATAGTATACATTTATGAAATTATTGTATTGTCATGGGCCTTGATAAATGTGCAAAGTTTCAAATTCATTTGAAGTTTTGAATAAGGTGAAAATCACGTTGAAAGATTTCTTTACGAAAGCGATAAGCGTGTTAAAAATATAGAAATCAATTTAGTTGGTGCACAATAGAATTATCACTAAATTCACTTATATTGACTATAAGTCAAATCAACCGAAACCTAATATGTAGGAATGCCATTATAGTTTACAAATATAATATAAAATCGAATAATTAACATTGTAATACAAATTATTGCAAAATGTTAATCGTTCCTATAATGTTGCCATTTAAAGATTATTTTTCTTACGATTTTAGTATATTTTTTTATTTATTTAATTAATTTAGGACCAAAAGCGATACCAAATACATGCCAAAGCATTTACCAGTGATTTTAAAAGAACATAATATTTTTATTGAAAATTATTTATTTATTTAGTTTAAAACATTTTTTATTTTTATTATGTTTTGACGTGTAGAATAAGCACGAAATAGTTAAAACTTATATTTGAACATTAAATGTTTCTTAACGTTAAGCATTTTAACAGGAGATGGCATGAAAGCTTATAAACTCGATTGAGTTCATAATTGTATGTATTTTAGTTGTATTCACGACTTTACTGACAAATAGACATAACGACTAAGGGCCCAATTACACGTAGTACATACCACCACGACGACACGTGGTCGGGCGCTAATTTGTATGAAAATGAATATTTTATTTACACGGACAGCCACATTTTGCCGTGTAATCAATCGTAATCGTGTTGCCTATACCGAACAGGGGATTACTCTTCAACCTAATTTTAATTCCAATCTAATGCCAATACGATTCTAATGTTAATTTTGCACACACTTGATTGAATCGAATTGAATTGAACATTGGAACAACAACAACGCCCGATCTCGATTCCACTTAGTTCTCCAAAATGGACACCCAATTTAAGCACAGTTTGGCGCTAGCGTCGAACTCAAGAATACGAAACGTCAAAATTCCAATGGCAAATGATCGGAATTAAAATCAACAGTAAGCACCCAGGTCATATTGTGTGCTTTTAAAAGCTTGTAACATTTCAGTAACAATATTTTAATAAAATGGAAAGAAAGAAAAACGTTTATTTGCAGTAAACATGATGTAAAGACCTGTTGCTAATTACAACGCAACCACCACTAGCAGCCGGCCACATCACAAACACAATGTTTCGTCGACAGAAATAACTAACAGATAAACAAAAGTTGGACAGAACTAACTGAATAGCCTACAAATGATGGACAAAAATAACTAACAGACAACCAACTGACGGATAGAACTAACTAGCTGACAAATAAATGATAGACATTACTGACTGAAACATGAATGATGGACAGAATTAACTAACAGACAAACAAATAATGGACAGAACTGACTGACGACCATATGGTGGACAGAATAAACTAAGTGACGAACAAATGATGCACAAAACTGATTGACACACATGATAGACAGAATTAACTAACAGACAAACAGAAGATAGACAGAACTGACTGAATAAAAAACAAATGGTGGACAGAATTAACTTACAAATGGATATTACGAACTAACAGACAAACAAATGACTGACAGACCTAACTGACAAACAAATAATGGACAGAACTGACTGACGAACAGGATGGACAGAATTAACTTACAGATAAACAGGATGACCTCTAATTCACAGAGATGAACTGTTTTCTAATGTGTAGAACCTTTATTTTTATGCGCAGGCTCATATCTAATGCCATCTCCTGTAATTAATGTATTTATATTATAAAATGTTAACTTTAGGTGCTAGCTATACCAAATCTTTCGGCGTTGCCTGTTTATTTCGGCATTTAACTGTGAAAACTTATCATTCCTTTATTGACTTTCAATCTTATGTATATAGAAGAAGTTTATTTTGTGGTGCTAATTATTATGTTTAATTATTTTATTTGGTCTATTTGATGATCAGTAACCTGTTGCTGTGTAATAAATGTTTATATTAATGAGATTTTGTTTGATTCTATTTCCGAGTTCGTCAGTGTTTTGGGTCACGTCTCAGGGCCGTAGGTACCGTAAACGTGGTGAATCGGGACGAAACTTATATTATCATTGAAATAATAGTCTTACAGACCGTATTGTATTTCGGCCATGGCGTCCAAATCTCAACGGAGACTAGCCATCGGCGCTGGAGATATTATAGTGAACAAGTGCGTGCGCAGACACAGTGGCACTCGCTCGTCCCTCACTCTCATAATCCTTAGAGACGGCAATCCGACACGACCGGAGAGAGGTCAGGCGCAGGACCAACGGTGACACGTGCGCACTGAGACACGGGGTAGCACATCGCCATCTTCCAAACTCCGGGCTGTTACTACGAAATTCAATAACACTGCCCGGCCTGGGAATCCAAACCAGGACGCTCAGCAGTCCTGCTTGCGCCCTAGGTTGGGTTGTGTTATCAACATTTAAATCCCTGATGGCGGCCATTCCAGTGTCAGTCACAACCGAAATCGGGCTTTCTAATGTGCACTATAAATATCCCAGGGGTAGTGAAAATTTCATTATTTTTGACCAACGATATCAAGTTATTAGTACGTTAGTAGTTAAGATATTAGCAAAAAAAAAAGAAGATTCGTAATTTGCCGTTTTTCAATAACATTACGTAGCACCTGACTGTATTGCATAATATCAGCGCTCTGTCGGATTTTCAGCTTTCGGTGCTGAGTGTACTATCAAGGATTAAAAAATCACAGTAACAAATGAAACACTCAGAATATTTTAATTAATCTGTATTATCTAAAATTACAAATCTTTCATAATTTCAATCATTACATTACAACTAGTTACCACGTGATTATTCAGCACATACCATTATCTTTGTCATCTAAAAATATCAGATTTACATTTTTACATCTTTCGCTACCGATTAATAATATTATTGAAGTTATTATCTGGGGGGCAAGGGAGGGAGTAGAAAACAGTTAGGCAGTCAAGTTGAAATGCTTTTACTGACCAGTCATATTATAATATTATTCACAAATTATGCACATACAAATCTGAATATATAATATAAAATAAGGCTCGCATTTTGAGAATGGTACCGTTCACATGGTATACTCACCAATTTCACACACCAGTCAGCATTACTAACAATGAGAATAAAACTAAAAATTATAAAAAAAAATGGCAACCATACTAAATTGTGCTGAATTCGTAACTAAAAGAATCGCTCTAAGAAAAACTTGACTTATACTAAACATTAATACAGCGTGTTTTAGCCATGTTGTTCTTATTGATATTGATATAAAACATAATATTTGAGAAACTTAGTACATACATAAGTTTTATTCAATACACGATTTTTTTTTTTAATTTTCGTAAAAATATTACGACTCGGTTTTAAAAAAATGATTTAAAATCATTGATGACACTGGAATGTTCATGTTTTTATATAAAAAGACTTGTATACGATCAATGCATAATTATTCAATTGAACATTCAAGTACCCTCAATACACGAAAAAGAGTATTTTATATAAAATAAACGTATAAAGGCAAACAATATTTCTAAACACGCTGCAAATGAAAATAATTGCACCTATTTCAATCTAAGACATTTCCAAACTTATTCTTTACAAATCACACAAAATAAAATTACCTACTTCGGGGTTTCCGAAAATTCCCGAATGAAAAGCCAAGATGGCGTTCAAACGGAATTACCACGAATATTTTATTTTGTGTTGAGTTATAAATAATTATTGTTTTTTCTCGCATTTTTATTTTTAAGAAAATTTAATATCTTATTTTTTATATTTTTCATCAAAGATTACTCTTTTGTACAAGACAAACAATGGATTCAACTGATTTCAGAAAATAAAACTCCAGTGCATACATAAGTAAGTCCAATTGCGAAAATATATCACTAATACATAAGTACCACAAGTAGGTATACAGAAGCTTGGAAAGTATAATAACTCAGATTATTATGAGTTAGACCACGTTTCTATGGACGTAGTAAATTATTGGCGGTTTTTTTATCGCACTGAATTTTCAACAAACGGTTTGGGTCCGAAGGTTGACAATTGAACAGTATGTTTTTCGACTCGCTGCGGTCTGTTGGATTCACAATCCTCGGTTCAAACACAGAGAGCTGAAAATCGAGTGCGCGATAAAATACCGCAATTTTATTACGATCGTGTTGACGTCGATTTACTAAGGCCGCATCGCAGCGCAAAAATCTTATTTAAATGAAGCATTGTTCATTGCGAGTGTGTTAGGACGAAGCGGACCGCAATAAGAGCAAAGATTTATTGTACGGTCTGTGGTAGCTGTTACATGACCCACCTTATTTTTTGTGGGTAGTAAAATGTCAGGGTGGGTCACGTAACAGCTATCACAGATTGTACATAAGTCGACGCGGACTATCGTAATATTGTAACGTCCGTGTAAACGACGATTTAGAATCAAAATTAGTGGGAAATTAAAGGTTACACCCATGAAAACTATGGAGTGTCGGAAGCTAAGTTAATTCGAATCTCTTAACGATTATGTAGGCCTGTTCCATTGCAAGCCGCTTCGCCCTATCATAATTATGCGCTTACTATAAGGGCATAATATATTGTATTTTATACATGAAATCGAACTCCTATTATAATCTAAAAGCATTGTTGTTACCTACACATACATATTGCAATACAGTTTGAATGTCGACCCTAGAATTTGTAGATTCAAAAAATTTCGACCTTCTTTGTCTGTTTATCATAGAACCGATATATTTTTATATTCATTAATCCTATTTTATTGGTATAGGATACGACGCTGATATCGTCAATTCAATAGCAAACATGTGCACTAAAAACATCATGTATACATTTAAAACAAATACAAAAAAACTTCTTTCCTTCTTTTCTTTCTTTCTTTGACGCCACTGAGGCCGAATGGAAAGCAAATGAATCAGAGAAATGAGCCTATTTTTTTTTTGTATTTTATATTTATATGGCTTCCGTGCACGTGTTTGCCATTGAAGTGCTTCAAAACGGCTGAACAGATTTTTTTTGTGTGTTTGAAAGGGTCCCTGAATGGTTTAGATCCACAATTGGACCTTTTGATTGTTTTACTTTCCCAGGACAGCATAGAGAAGTTCCAAAGACATCGTTTTGTCACAGCGAAAAAGAGATGAAGATATACGTGATATATAGTGGCCTTTCTTTTTTTACATTTTTGTTCTAGGACTTACCGGTTAGTTGACAATGTTTTGAAAAATATCAAAGGTCGACATGTCAAACTGTACTGCATTCACTAACTTCATCTGTAAGGCAACCATTGGTGGAGTGGATAGACTAAGGCATTGATATGGCGGCGTAGTTTTAATTCTTAGTGCGAGGTCGTCAACGGACGGCAGTGGAAATGCGCTCGTGGAGCACGAAGCGAGCGAGCGCTTCTTCTTCCCAGCTAAAGCACTAGGAAGTGTCGAAGGGCGGGCGTTTTGGGGGGACTGTCTTATGTAACTTTGACGTTCAAAAAGTGCTGACTCTCAGCCTAGTTTGAATACATTACTTTTGATTTTGATTTCGAAGAAGAATTTGATTACATATCTTGGTTTATATGGAAAATGGTGCATCTATGGTAAAATCTATACAGAACCTGCGCCCTAATTGCGTTAGACACAGTCAGGATCTCAATAATTTTTAAGGATATTTAGGTTTTTGAGATAGTCTACTCAACAACGTAAATAACGTAATTAATGTTGTTGAATTGTCAAAATGTAAGCGAGTCTTACCGTTAATGTGTAACGCAATTATAACAAAAAAATTATAATTATAATAAATAAGCTAGATGGGTCTGGCTTACTTATTAAAATATTCCAGCTAAAATTATATTTGTACCATATATTTCAACGTTTACTAAATTCTACAGCCTCAAGACTTGAATTTGACATAAAAATGACAATGTTTATAAAGCGCGATAATACAATAATAATATAAACGAAAGTTACAGATATTTCTTTAAGAAAAAAAAAAAAAAACACAGGATGACTAACCTTTTGAATGTCTTAAGTTACACAGTTCGACATAAGCAATTGTCTTTTTATTGTGTCTCTAATTAACGCATTCGATGAGTTAATAATCGTCACGTACACCATCTCTTTCTACCTTATAGCATGAAGAGAAAGACTCTTCCTGATATAAGTTAGAAAGAGAGAGAAAGAGATAGTCTTTCGCACATTTTTGTCCGTCACAGAGCGCATCCCCTCTCGCCGTTGGACGTTAAATGAAGGGTTTTGGTGTTATTAAATACTAATTTACTTTGGTCGTTAGGTAACTTATGGAGTAAGACAGGAGCTAACTAAGAACAGTGTGACGCCGCCATAACAATGATTTGAGTTGAAATACTATCTATTATCAAGTGCTGTGGCAAGTCGTGTGAATTTAGCTCTTATTTTCCGGACAATAAAGATCTAAATTGTGATAAAAGAAGTAGTTGCAAATGGCCGTAAATAAGGTAAAATATTATATCAATGTTTTCTATCGGAGTTTAATTGGCCAGATAAAATTGTGTTTTCGCAAGCCAAAATGAACACGAATTGCCAAAGCACGCATTTAAAGTTTATTTTATAATGAAACACATTCTGCGAACACTTAAGTTTTCATCGGATTCTTTCATACTTATACATAAACAAATAAAAAAAAACCACTCAAACAGATGAGATCCTGGTCACTACCAGTTTCAATGTGATATAAGAAGCTAAACTCATTTTGACATAAAAAGAGGTTGAATAAGCTTTTGTCAAGACCAGTGTTGTCAAGAATTTGAAAAAGGAAAAAAAACGGTGGTTAATTAGGGGAATAAAAGTTGGCTTCTAACTTCCAACATTGGCTAGCCAACGCCAATACTGCGTCCAACGCAATTTTTTCCTACTATGATAAACCTATTTTATTATGAGTCGAGTGATATCTAGATGTTGGCTCAATTTGGCTAGCTAATGTTCGGAAATTAAAAGAATTTCAGTATAAGATAAATATATCTATATTTTTATTATTATATAGCTAAATAGACACAGCCTGTTGTTAATTCATCATGTTTAAATATATATATATATATACTTTTTTTTTAAATTGACAACACTGATTCAGGAAAGAATAGTGCGAACAGGATATTTTGTTATTGAAACTGAAATAATTAGATGTAATTCATTCCATCTAAGGTAAGGTTCTCACTCACATATTACCCGATTGCAAAAAAGGGTAATGTTTTTTTAAAATCTTTTAGGCACAAAACCACAGATTAATAATAAGTTAAGGCACAACTCTCAACTGGCAAGAAAAAGAAGAAAAACGAAAGAACGATATTTAATATTACACAAAATTATTACTTATAAATGACTGTTATGTTATTTTTAAAAAATGTAATTCGACATTTAATTTTAATCGATTATACGTTTGCAGTTCACTTTTGTAAAGCAAGAGAGCGGGGAGCTGAAAAGGCTCTGCATGTCCTTATCTACTACTTGGTTGATGCCTAAAGAATAGTTTAGCCAAATAAATGTACAGTACAGGCACTTTACCATGGACTAGATATTTAACAGACAACTAGCTTCAAGCAATATGTACAATACTACATGGCGTGGCGATTATGAACAAAAAAAAGGGTGTGTGAAAAAAATCACCACATGATTCTAGACCCTATAGCATAGACATTTTTTGACGGTTATCAAAAAGAAATACAGCTGTTTCATAGAAAAGTGCAATCAAAATGTATGGTAATTTCTTTTGTTAATAAATAACCAACTCAAAATTTCTGATGTAGCATAGAAATTTCAGGAGGTTCAGGATCATGTCCATGGGATTTTCATGACAGCTGTTATGTAGCAGCCACCGTTATTCTAAGAAACTGTAGCTTTAGAGTGGTAAAGTAATTACGTTAGACAATACATTGGTGTAAGCTATGGCTTGAAAGATACTGGCCGTGTTCCTCGCTTATACTATGTATTATTGTACATGTTTCAGTTAACTTAGTATTGTAAAATGTGGAGAAATCAATGCGACAAGCAATACCAGCACGAGGAAGTATGTATTTTGAAACTATAAGTCTAAATATGGAAATTAAAAAAGTTATTTATATTCGTAGTAGTTTTATTTTGTCTAATCTATTTTGACTAGCCTGTATTTCCCACTGCATGGCAAAACTCACTCTTTCTTCACACAAATCTCTTCTTTTGCTAGTGCTGGCCAGGGAGTCAAGTTCAAGTTTTTTTTTTGTGATTTTATAATTTTGCTGTTACAGGATCCTTATTTTTGTTCCTAGCGTTTAGACCTTTGTAACTTGTTTTTTAACAATATGAAATCCAACAAATGAATATGAAAGTATATATTTTTTTCAAACTACTAAATAGTAGTGATGGGCCGACTATGGGTTTTGCCAATCTTTGGGTAGCCATAGTGAGTAAACTAAAGGATATATTTGGTTGAATTTTTGTATCTAGATTGTGAACATCATTAGATATACGAAGTTCGATTTATGATGTCGTAAGGTCGTCTCCACCTTGTATACAAGTTGGAAGGGATATATACATCAAAGAGTAAACTCTCACCACCTAATTCTAGATGATTACTAATAACGTTTATTTGGACTCAATAAAACAGTTATATTCCTAAGAACTAGGATACAATAATGTAAGTGAGTAGACGGCTTAAACTATATGAACTCCTGGATGATGAAAAAATTTGCTGTTTCATAGAAAATTGTGATAACTATGGGGTAAAAATATATGGAACAGCAAGTTCAGAATCATGTACTGAACACATGGTACTACCATCCTATATTATAAATATCTAGTCCATTCTCCAAAGCTAACAAAATAATATCATGTGAGTGAACAACCAACCTCATCAGGAATGCATACATCTAGGTGTGAATAATGTTACATTGTGTCGCTCATACATGTTCACTATAGTCTTTAGGGCACTTGATATAAGGGCTAGCCTTCTCGCTTGATGCTGGGCATCTGTGGTGGTGGTTCGGCCAGACCCTTTACCTGAAATGGATATAAATTGGTAATATCAATAAATTGTATTAAAGATATACACAGAATGATACAAGCCTGTTATGTTTTCTAGAATGGACATAATTGCTTTGCTTCAAGTCAAACGCTAAATAATTTATTCAAATCAAGGTTTTCTTCAGGTATGGTTTAAGCCATCGACCCTATTTTTGAAATAAGAACCTTACAGCAATCGCAATACAGTTCCTTTTTATAAAACTGGCACCTTAGTACAGTGCTACATTGACATTTTTTGTATTAAAAACTTTACCAAAATCGAAATAAAGTTGACAATGCAAAAACTGACCTTATAGGTTAAAATTAGATTGCATTGTGTTGTCGAAATCGGGACCGGGGCACATATTTTATCGATTATTTACTTTAAAAAAGTTGTTAGCTCACATTACAAAAAACAAAAAAAACGGTTTGAGTTTACTCAAAATAATTCGAAAAGAAAAATGTTCTAGCATTTATCAAGAAGATCAAGGAAATTAATTAACATCAATAAATCGATAAAAGCTACATATTAAAAAATACACTTTTGTATCGACACCGACGTAAAGATAATTTTCTTGCCATAAGTAAGTGTTTTTCTTGATAACCTAATAAACATCACTACGAAAATGTGGAATAATTGCATATAACCAACTTATTGTTTACTAGCTTCTTCCCGCGACTTCGTCCGCGTTTAATTTCTTGTTCCCCCGACCCTTCCCCGTCGCATCGAATCGCCTACCCGTGCGAGGTCTTCGTATTCGTGACTAATTTTCTTTTTGCTCGGCTCCTAAGGGTCCTATAGCTTGATATTATATATTTTTCCTAGATAAATGGGCTATCCAACACTAAACGTAGTTCATGAGTTGAGTACGTTCTCCCAAACAAACTCTTCAGCTTTATAATATTTAGATTTGATTACAATTAAAAACCTTATAGTGAGCCACCCTTAAAAGATAGACATGATATGCTATCGCGGACTTTTTATTTACTTTTTAAGAGGAACAATACCGTCATACGGGATTGTTGCGTTACTTTCAACTGTTTAAGCAGCGCACGCAACGGAAGGCTCTCAGAAGGAATACATTTTCCCCATTTTTGCAACATTTTTCATTGATGCTCCGCTCCTATTGGTCATAGCGTAATGTAAGAGCCTCCAAAGACAACCACTAATTGTCGAAGGTTTACTACAGAACGTGGAAAAATAAAATAAGCAGGGCGTGACTAGCACACTGAATAATAGGCCTCCGTAAATGGTCGCTAGGACATAGTGAGGTAGCAACGAGTGGGCAACATGTCCAACATGAGAAGTGGAGAGGCATTCCACGGCTATAAGAACAATACCAGGGCCTGGAAAATTTTCAAGGTTCCTAGCAGCACTTACTGGAATACTTCCTTCCTCCGACCACGTTTGCTCTTGCGAATCTTCACTCAAGCTAACCATTAATGGCAAGAATAAAATGGGAGCTCAGTGGTCCTGGTATGAGTTTTTTTTAACTATCTCGTCGCGTCACAAACGCATCGTAAAGTGAAACTCACACAAGGGCCACAGGTCCTTTAAATTGTGTAATTAAAAGGCGTGCATATGCACCTTTTTTCCGGGTGGGAAATCATCAAATGACGCCTCCTGCTCTGGGTAGGGCGGAAGGGCGTGTCAGACTTTTACTGACTAAAACCCACCCGTGTTCCTTCAGTTGCCCATATGCCAGGGCCACGGTTTCTCTTTTGAACAAATCTCGCGACCCTGGCAGGGTATGCACATTTTAAGATTGACAAATTATAGACTGCCTTCAAACCTTTTTTTACCACTTCCTAGTGTTTTAGTTGGTGCAAACAAACTCCCAATTAACACCTCTGTATTATTTTAAAAACTTAGACAGACGTAAGTACATTATTACACCACGGAGATAATCTAATCACCGTTACTGTCAAGTTTTTTTTTTAACTTTGTCAGTGAAATACCTGATCGTTTGCAGTATGTTATTACTACCACAAATTTGTGTACTCAAAATCAAGTCTTTATTTATTCAAATTAGGCTGAGAATCACCATTTGTCGAACGTCAAATTTCCATAAAACAGTCCCCCAAAAACCAATTCCTAGTACTTTAGCTGAGAAAGAGACATACGACGCTAATTACATAAACAGTCCCCCGTTCCCAATTCCTAGTACTTTAGCTGAGAAAGAGACATACGACGCTAATTACATAAACAGTCCCCCGTTCCCAATTCCTAGTACTTTAGCTGAGAAAGAGACATACGACGCTAAGGGGCCGTTCAAGTATTACGTAAGCACATTTATTACAATTTTTTACTCCCCCATCCCCCTTGTCACCAAAAGTAAGCAAAGCTCTTACCCCCCCTCCCCATGCTTACGTAAACATTTTTCTTTTAATGTACTCTGTCTTTTTTTATTGATTCATGAGCAGCAGTTATAATTCTAGAAATATAAAAAATAGATTTGGGATAGGGGACTTTAACGCATATAATATTCATTTAAAATACGTCAAATCGTCAATAGAAACGAAACAATAGGTTGACGGAAGAAATTTAGTCAAGTGAATAGAGCGCGGTAATAAAAAATATAGCCGTAGTACCCGTAGAAGTATGGAAGTGTTTAAAAGAAGATGGATGTACGTGGCTGACATAATTCTTCAATAAGTTGTTGCATGAAGGAGGGATCCCACAAGAATGGTGCAATAGTTCGCTAGTGCCCATCTAAAAGAATAAAGGTGATTAGGTGATGTACAGGACTGCAACAACTATCGAGGGATAAAGCTCATGTCACATAGTATGAAGGTATGGGAAAAGTAATAGAGAAAAGACTGCGAGAGGAGAGTGAGATTACCCCGAATCAGTTTGAGTTTATGCCAGGGCGAGGAACAATGGACGGCACTTTTACACTCCGGCAATTGTGCGAGAAGTACAGACGTGCACGCAAATACTTGCACATGATGTTCATTGATCTGGAGAAAGCGTATGATAGGGTACCTCGGGATGTGATGTGGTGGGCTATGAAAGAGAAAGGGTTGCCTGGGAAGTATGTAGAGTTAATTCGTGCTATGTACAGTCAACTCGTACCTACGTCCGGTCGGCTGCTGGCAATACCGACGAGTTCAATGTGGCTGTACCAGGGATCGGCTCTAAGTCCTTACCTCTTCCTGTTGATCATGGACGCTCTGACGTTGGACATACAGGAAGAGGCACCCTGGTGCATGCTGTTTACCGATGACATTGTTCTTGTCGGTGAAGATGTGTCCGAGATTCAGAGCAGATTGGAGAAGTAGCAACAGAAGCTGGAGAAAGTTGGCTTGAAAATCAACAGAACCAAAACCGAATACATGATCTGCGATTTCGGTGGTCTCTCCAGCTCTGGAGCCATAGCGCTTGATGGTGTGCTTTTCTCGGTCTGCTCCGACTTTTGGTATCTTGGTTCACTTGTGCAAAGCGATGGCTAAGTAGATCGGACGGTTAAGCACAGAATAAACACTGGATGGATGAAATAGCGGCAGGTCACAGGAACAATCTGCGACTCCCACATCCCCCTTAAACTTAAGGGGATGATATCGATACCGGAAATTTCAATTGTCGTAAAGGACAAAACACGAGTTTTCAGTAGAGCCAAAAAACAAAAAAAAAAATATTGTTTTTGACTTATATCTTTTTCAAACAAAGTACTATATTCATGATGTCAAAAGAAACTCTCACTATTTTTTCGTGTTCTATCCATAAAAAGTAATAAAATAAACCAAACATAATTATTGACGAAAATGAGAGTCCTTTACAGCCCAAAAAAAATTAACTGAAGTACTTTACAGCCACGAAAAATTGGTTATGATAAAGTCAGATGTGTCGTAAAGGACTAATCTTGATTATCATTGGATAGTACAGGTCAATTCAACCAGAGACTAAGGGGGTAAAAGGAACAAAAAACCTAAAGTTTCGAATAGAAATACATACAATATGTAGTAAAAACAAGTGAAATTAAAATATTTTTTTATTTATTATTCAAATATTTAGTTAAAAAAGTAGTAAAAATATTGTTCTAATAGGAATTCAAATTTTAAACAAAATGTTTTGCGCTATTACGTTATATTTATAATTTTATTGTATTGTGATGGAAGGTTTTGTTACCAATTTGGACATTTTCCTGTTTGTGGCAAACACCAGTTTTTTTTAACAACCTCAAATGTTATTTGCAGTTTTTGCGAATAAAGTTGATTTGTCAAAAATGAAAAGAACGAATTGAAACAATTCTGTCAGACTTATGTGTGCTCATTGAGGAACAAATGGATCTCGCGTAATCGCACGAGACGTACATTCATCAAAAAGTATGAGACAAAGCTGCAAAAGGACATAAAATGGCCTGAGGTCGTGAGGGAAAAGATAACCCCTTCTATGGTGATAGTAGAACAGCAACCATGTTCCAGTTGTGACTTCGCTATAAATGAGGGTGCATCAACATCCTGTGGACCGGAAACGTGCAGTGTTGGAACATCAACATCAGTTGTGAGTCCAAGAAAACCATTTGTGAAGCTAAGCCCGCTACAGAAGAGTGGAAGAGCTCCTAACGTACAGAACTGAAAGTCATGCTGCATGAGCATGACTTTGAGTGGTTAAAAAGCACAAAATAAGAATGTAGCAGATATCATTAAACTAGTCTCGGAGCATCCCGAAGAAGCTACAAAGATAAAGGAATTGTTAAAGGCATAGAAAACTATGCCCATATATTCTGCTGATAAAGCTTTAAGTATTTTGACTTCATTGAAGCTTTCGAAGTGGCAGTATATAACATTAATATATTGTGCAAAAGAAGAAGGAATACCATTGTATCCTTCTTATACAGCTATCCTTGAAGCGAAGAAGAACTGCTATCCGCCAAAAGATGCTACAGAAGTCACGGAAAGAGGGGTTAAAGTAAAACTTCAAGCTATTTTGAACAAAACTGTGGCTAGACTTGGAATATTTTTTCGTGTAGAATCTTCACTGCATGGCAAAGAATGTATACTTATATTCAAGTGGGGGTTTGATGGTGTTTCAGGGCAAAGTTTGAATAAGCAAACTTTGGCAGAGGATGACGATTCTAGCATTTTTATATGTTCGTTTGAGCCCCTGCGCTTAGTTTATGGCGAAGAAGTGATATGGGAGAATCCAGAGCCATCTTTCACAATGTTCTGCCATTATATTTTAAGTTTTCAAACGAAAACAGGTTGAACATAGTTGAAGAACAGGCTACGATTGGAAACGAGATTGAAGACCTGCAGCCTTCTATTATGGGAGGCCATTCTGTTAAGCACTCGATGCCTACGACCATGACTGATGGCAAAATCACTTCCCATCTATCAAATACCTCATCTCCGACTTGTGATATATGTAAAGCAACTCCTACGGAAATGAATAAGTTAGAGGTCTTTATTTGTGTTTGGGAAATCATCAAATGACGTCTCCCGCTCTGGGCGGAGCGGAAGGGCGTGTCATTATAACTCAGCCATAGTCACGGTGATTAACAAATGAGGGACTTAGTAACATCAGTTTTTAGTCACTTGTTAATCAGCGTGATTATGACTGATTATGCAATTTTGTAAAAAAAAAGTATTTGATCAATATCGTATTTAATTATTCTCATTAAAAAATTCATTAATAGGCTATTAACTAACGACAGCACAAGTAAATCGATGCTCAACTTCGTTTGACCATGTCAAAGATTTGAAAAATCACGTATCGAAAATTTGGTACGCCTGAAGCGGCACTGAAAGGTATATGAATTTGATGTCACCATGATCGCCGTATATGGTACAATACCTCTTGTGAGCATCAGCCCTTCAGTTCCATTCAGTTTCAAATAAATTAACTTTAAGTGTTTTCACCCATACAAAAAAATAAACTTAAAACTTTTTGTTCCCACGCGTGGAGGTTCCATACGTTAATATTACATAAAGGTATGTATACCAGACACATTGCAAACGTCCTTTACGCCCTAATTACGTAAGTTAAAACAAAGCATAGATTTGGTCGTAAGGGTTAAGACTATATCTTTATTATGTGGTTAAGAATGTCGTATAAAAAGTTTAATGCAAAAATGAGGATTACGACCTCTTAAATAATTAAAACATGACTTTACGCTCCCCTATTGAAAATTATTTTTACGACACATCCCAAATAGTATAAAAAATCGCGATAGAGCTGTTGGAAAGCCAGGTCGTAAGGGGCTTTTTTTTAAAGATAGATTTTTTTTAAATATACCAATCGATAGAGCTTGCGACGCTGATTCCAAATATATATCGACGGTTGTAAGGCTATTTGATCTAAGCGACATTTGCTGAAAGTTGCAGGAGAGTGATTAAAACGTTTATTTTACAAAAACAAAAACGTTTTAAAAGAACTAGTGAGTGGATTTTGTAAATATAATATAGTGTTTCCAAAATCCACTCACTAGTTCTTTTAAAACGTTTTTGTTTTTGTAAAATAAACGTTTGAATCACTCTCCTGCAACTTTCAGCAAATGTCGCTTAGATCAAATAGCCTTACAACCGTCGATATATAACTCATTTTCGGCAAAATGTCCTTTACGACAATTGAAATTTCCGGTATCGATATATAAAACCATGGTCAGACCTGCTGTCTTGTAAGGGTCAGCATGTTGGGCCTTAAAAGGGATGAATGAAAGGCAATTGCATGCAGCTGAGATGAGAATGTTAAGAGGGCTGTGTGGTGTTACACGAATGGATACAATAAGGAATGAGGACATAAGATGAAGTCTGAAAGTGACACCATTATTTGAACATTTGTGTGGGAATCGATTGTCATGGTATGGTCACGTGATACGGAGGAATGAGAAAATGTCGTGAGGAAAATATTGAGTAATTCATACTCAATATTTTAAGTAAATGGCTTTAAGATAGAGGGAGACCAAAGAAACGCTGGATGAACTGTGTGAATATGGATAGAAAGGGAGTGACTACTGAGATGACGACTAGAAGTGTGGAAGAAAAAGACATGTTGCGCCGACCGCAAATAAATTGGAATAAGGGCGGGAGAATGATGAATAGAGCGCGGCAGGTAATTTCCCTACTCGGTTCTAAGCCTAAACGTCTACATTATTTGTGGGAATCCCCGAAAATGCGTTTCATTTTCACACAAAGACAATGTGTCGGTTGCCATAAGTGTAAAAAAGTGAATAACTAATGCTTACGTAATCACCATCTAGACTCCCCCACCCCCCATGTCATCAAAAATAAGCAAATCAAAGACCCCCCCGCCCCCCTATAGTGCTTACGTAATACTTGAACGGCCCCTAATTACATAAACAGTCCCCCGTTCCCAATTCCTAGTACTTTAGTTGGAAACCCAACATATTACGCCACCCTCTATTTAGAGCCCCTATGACGCATTATTAAACCCTAAGTGAAGGACATGAGCTGTCAGAACCACTTGGCGATTCTCATACGAATCAATAAAGTACAACAGCAGTTGTTGAAACTAATAACAAGCAAATACAACTTACACGAAATTAATAAACGGTAAAACCAGTTCTGCAATAAAAATATCCCACCAAAAACATTTTCATGTAAAATATTGCCAAGACGAGACCATATGGTTCGCACTGCCAAAAAGTTATCAGATGTCATGTTTAGCCAAGCTTCTAACTATACAAGCTCTACCTTCACAAACTCTACACCTTAGTCAAAATATGTTGTTTGACCTCATCTATACTAATATTATAAAAGCTGAAGAGTTTGTTTGTTTGTTTTGTTGAACGCGGTAATCTCAAGAACTACTGGTCCGAATTGAAAAATTATTTTCGTGTTGGGTAGCCTATTTATTAAGGAAGGCATTATAAGATCAAGCTACGATCAAAAGGAGCGAAGCAGCAACGAAAATTGGACGAAAACTGGCAGGCAATTCGATGCGACGGGAAGGATCAGGGGTGCAAAAATTTGACGCGGACGAAGTCGCGGGCAGAAGCTAGTCTGGTATAATTCAAACCCAAGTTATGAGGGTAAAAAAACGACAAAGCGCTTCGAGAAAAGGGGGGGAAAACCCAGTGCGGGTTGGTAGATGTCACATGTCTTAGAATTTTTGGTTCTAGGACATGCCGGTTTCCTAACGATTTTTTCCTTCACCGTTTTGAGACTGGCTGGCTGGCCTTTTGTTCTATTGAAACTCCTTACTACGCTAAGCCAGCTCAAGGTCAAAGACCGATGTGTGGTCGAATTTACAAATATAAAATACGCTTTATCAATAGTAATTGGACAATTTCATATTACTAGTGTAGCAAAAAAATGGAAGGCAGTACTTATATGTTTTTGTCGAAATCTCGATCTCGAGCGGCAAAGGTATGAAGAAAAACCCAATGAAATTGTACTTTGGTGAGAAGTGGGATTAACCACAAATTAACGAGTGGGTTTGAGGTTAAGGCATTACAATTTGACAGCTAATGAAAATAAACTGAGTATTAACGGCTGGATCTTTATTATGGCGAGTTTTCACCGCTTCAAGGGGCTGTAAACCTGAGTATACGGTTTGAATTTCAACTCGAAACCTCCACGCGTTCCTGAGATAACGGGTCTTGAACGACAGACTGACGGACAACAAAGTGATCCAATAAGGATTCCGTGTTTTCCTTTTGAGATAGGGAACCCTAAAAACTATATAAAACCTTAGTAGGTAAGGCGCAAATACTTCTCGGAAGGTAGTTTTTTTTTAAAATTTCGTAATATATATTTGATTTAATATATACATAAACACACGTCTTTTGCCTATGGGGGTAGGCAGAAACTACGGAACGCAGGTGGCATTCATACATACTCCTTGTGCCTCGTTAAGTTCATACATCTGGTCATACATACACGCCGCACAGTGGGAAATAATGGAAACAATTCCAGCCACGCGTCATTTTATGAGGTAGGGTCACAATTTTTTGTTAATCTCTTTAAAATGTCATATATTTTAAGCTACAGGTGCGGAAATTATGAAATTTATCACTGTTTTTTTAGTAATCCAGAAAAACATCATACGTCTAAGCTAATTTACAACCCACCTAACCGAGGATACAGCCAGCTAGCTCGGTATTTTTCTTCAAATAATTAAATAGTGTACTACATGTAGGCTAAAGTAGCCAACCACCAACCCCCTAACCCACTTAACCCCTAAAAGTCACCCCTACCAAACCAAAAGCAGGTTAACCCACCTAACCCTATATCTTTAACTCGCCTATTTCTTTTTATAAAATGGGATTCCACACCTCAAGCAATCTAACCTACCTATCCACCCACCCTCCAACTCACTAAGCACCTAGAAACCACCCCTGTCAAACCTCGAGCAGGCTAACCCACCTAACCCTGGAAACATCGAGTTCAGTCGCTTTTTTTTCAAGAACTTTTCCTCTAGGGCGTCGCCTCCCGACGAGAGAGTGGGAACACTCACATTCGCCTTGCAAAAACCTCTTGTTAGCTATCCTTCACTCACCATCTCAACATGACCAAACCATTTAAGCATACTCTTCAATTTTGTCTCTACATCTTCTTTTAAACCGCATCGTTGTCTTATTATATCATTCCTTAGCCTATCATTCATCCTGTCAGGGTCGCGAGATTTATTCGAAAGGGTTACCGTGGCCTTGGCATATAGGCAACTGAAGGAACACGGGTGGGTTTTAGTCAATTAAAGTCTTACACGCCCTCCCGCTCCACACAGCGGGAGACGTCATTTGATGATTTTCCAACCAAAAAAAGGCCTATCATTCATAGTCTAATTTAGATTCGATTTCTAGATTTAATAATACGAAGGATATACCTAATTAGCCACCACGCTTCAATAAGCGCCTGAAATTCAGTGCGCCCTTAGTAACTAACTTAAAGAATATGGTTACCTTAAGCCGAGCGGCCGTCTTGAGGAAGGCGGGCAGCTGTTCCTGCGACACGTTGACTTCGCCCGCGTACATGAACTCCAGGATAGCTTGCAGGTGCAGGTACGACACGTCCTTCAGAATTATTATAGGGTGCTTTGATGGATTCTCCTGCAAATTATTAGGACATCAGTCTTGGCTTTAAAGGACTACTAAGCATGTAGATTCTAGGGATATATGGCCCTGCCAGGGTCGCAAGATTTGTTCGAAAGAGTTACCGTGGCTCTGGCATAAAGGCAACTGAAAGAACACGTGTGGGTTTTAATCAGTAAAAGTCTGACACGACCTCCCACTCCGCCCAGAGCGAGAGACGTTATTTGATGATTACCCAGAAAAAAGGGGTATTTGACAAAACCCCCAATCCCCATACTGCGAGGCGATTTTGGCAACCCAAGTTAGTGAGGATGTATGGATGTTTGTTACTCTTTTAAGCAAAAACGACTTAACGGATTTTAGTAAAATTTGGCACACAAATAGTTTATAACCTGGATTCACACATACGGTCATTATCCCGGTAGGACATTCCCGAGGGCTAATTTCCGATCTCCACGCGGGCTAAGACATTCCGGCCCTGTCATATTCAAACCATTCACAGCAACAGAACATAGTATTAGAAACGACTTTCGTCTTTGAAACGGGCCAAAACGGACTGAAAAATTAATCAATATGTGGTACTAGGTAATTGTCTATCGATGCTAGATTAGACCTTGGACCAACAATATCATCTGTAGGTGTTGTTAAAGACTGGCTGAAACCAACCAAAGTATAATTTGTCTAGGAAAATTGATGAGTTATATCGTCACGAAGACGCCTAGTAGTCTATCAACAAATAAACTAGGTAGTCAACTAGTCTCTACCTACAATATTGTAAACTCAGCGCGACTACCTGAACATTTGACTGGCTTCTACAATCACAATCAGCCTATATTGTTCCCAGTGTTGGGAGACAGGCTTACTCCCAGTGAGCGCGAACGGGCGACCACGCGGGCCCAGTGCGGGTTGGTCAATGTCACATGTCTTCGAATTTTTCGTTCTAGGACATGCTGGTTTTCTCAAGATGTTTTCCTTCACCGTTTTGAGAGCAGTGGTGATGAAATAATTTACACAAAGGTGCCTGCTTGGGTTCGTACCCACATCTGTCAACCTTAAGTCACGGCCGTAATCACTGCTATAGGCAGACTGAGTGCTTCAATTTTCTTTATTTGACTCTAGATACTTCCTATGAGTACAAGTGTTGTTTGTTGAATATAACTGTACCTGTATTGTTTGTCTATTAAATGTTGTGACATGACAGGCGACGCCTAGCAGTCTACCTATAAATAAACTAAGTAAAGTCTGTTTCAATATAATCTAATAAAAGTGTAAACAAACCCTGTTCTTATGCAATGACTTACATAAGGGGATGCGCTAAAGATAGCCCGAGAAATACGTTTTTTGCAATTTGCAGATCAGTCAGTCGTTATTGAATGCTTATTTCATGAAAAAGTGAACTTAGAACTTTTATATGTATTTGAAGATTTTAATTATTTAAATACATATTTGCTACGGTCACGAATCATATTTCTTATTTCTATATTATAAAGCTGAAGAGTTTGTTTGTTTGATTGAACGCGCTAATCTCAGGAACTACTGGTCCGAATTGAAAAATTATTTTTGTGTTGTGTAGCCTATTTATCGAGGAAGGCTATATAACATCACGTTACAACTAAGAGGAGCGGAGCAGTAATGAAAAATGTTGCAAAAACGGGGAAAATCGCACGGGTAGGCGATTCGACGCGACGGGAAGGGTCGGGGGAAAAAGAAATTTAACGCGGACGAAGTCGCGGGCAGAAGCTAGTTAATCATATATTGATTGACCTGACACTGACCTGCAAATAATAAAAATCGTAAGAAAATTTGGGTTGCCCACTAAGGGAGTTAGTAAGACGTTCATACGTATTTAGACAGTTTCGACTTTAAATCTCACCAATTTTTGCAACATTTATTCATCGACAAACGTTGAGAAGTTCCATTTTTTTTGTCAATTTAATTTGGTTTTTATAGTGATTTTTTTTTTTAATTATTCTTTTTCTTTGACATTTCGTAGTACCCTAGGGTTCTGGACCTTTGGAAGGTGTACGAGGAGCCGAAACCAACTCGCAGAGCCCCTTCACAATTTTAAATGATGAGGGGGCACTAACCGACGATTATCCCTGTATGCACTATGCAAGTGCACCCAAAGGACAATCCCCGGTTGGAGCAGAACTATTACAGAATAGGAAAACAAAGCAAATTAGGCTATTCAAATACATATATCAGAGACCTCAATTTGAAAGCGGCATCCTAAGCTACGTTTTCTGATACATTTGTTTAAATTTTCGTTAGATAATTTTAGAACAGACTATAGGAGCGCCCTTGTAAGAAATGCCAACATCAACGTTCAAAAAAGCTAAAAAAGCAAAATGATTTGAGCATTTAAACTTGCTGACCAACTAAAATGTCTATAAAAACACTGTGAACGCATAAAAGACGCCTAGCAGTCTATCAATGAATGAACTAGGTAAAGTATTACAGGAAGTCACGGTAATATCGTCAATTCGGCGCGACCACATACATATTCGCGAGTGTCTAGTTCTCAGGTGCTTAGCAAAACATCCTGAACAACGCATATGTTTATCATTCGTATCCGTAATACTATGTTTATACTGACGCTGAAATTAAATACTTTCGATAATTTCACATGATTTGTGTTAATTTACAAAATGGTTTTCTGAGTTTGTCTCACATCATCATCATTTCAAACGACAGACGTCCACTGCTGGACATAGGCCTCCCCAAAAATGAGGGTGTTTGCCATAATCGCCACCCTTGGCTGACGGGCTGGCGATTGCAGTATGGCGGTAAAATGCGTAGAGAACGCTGCTGCCCATTCTCTAGTGATTTCCTTACTCGCCTTTTACTACAAACGAATTGTCTGTCAAACGTCAGTGATTGGCTGGGGCTGGACTCACTGAGTCTAACCAATCCCTGACGTTTAACTCAACCAACTGACGTTTGACCAATGTCGATCTATTGGAATTATATTCGAGAGTAAGCACCCTGTTCGCTCAAGGTTCAAATTTCAAGAAGTGGTTTACTTCGCAATAACGCCTTTTTCCGAAGATTTAATTTTCTTTAGGGCGCTACTAGCAAAGTGGCTTTATATTCGTAACAAAAGTAGCCTATGTGTCTCCACATCAGCTATCTGTCAGTGAAGTCCCGTCATAATCGGTCCAGCCGTTTCGAAGTTTAGCCGGAACAAAGAAACTGACAAAAATTGTATATTATACTAAAATTACGAACAGACACTAACGGTTTATATATTTGTATGCATGTATAGAGTATGTCCGTAGGAAGTAGGAACATTTCAATTTTCTAGTAAATATGGACATACAAATGTACGGTGCAACTGCCTACTTGAATCAATGATTTAGACTTTTGAACCCCTCGAACACAGCAGCACTTACTAGTAGCAAGGAAGGGGTCACGTCAATAATGCAAGAATGACCTCTGACATGTCGCGGGTCGAACGCAGGGCCTCTGAATCGATAGACACGCCGCACTATGGGACCAAACAGTATTTTCCATCTCAAAAATGGTTTTGTCGAAAGTCGTAAATCCATAGATTGTTTTATGGTTTTATACTGTCAAAAGATGGACCTTACGAATAAATTACAAAATATAAAAAAATAAAAAGTTTTACGTTTATAAAATGAACCTCAAACATTGAGCATAAATATTTTCATGCCAATTAAATTACCGTTAAGGAAGTTCAACACAAAATTATTCGGAAGTTTTCCAAGGAAACATATTAGTATTATACATCATTAGATAGCTGAGAATATACACTTTGCAACCACGTTCAGTTTTTGTGAAAAAAAAAATTATTTAATTTTTTAATATTTTTTTAGTGGAGTAAAGAAAATTTAGTTTTTGGTAATTTCAATTGGAGTTTTCGTTGTTGCCGAAAGCAGCCGGTGTCAAGTTAATTACTCTATTAGAGACCTTATCTATTCAGTAATATGAGGATTAAAAAAAAACTTGCGCGTTTTTTGCGCCAGAGGTGATTTTGAAGCAATAATGTCAGTCGGGGAAAAATCCTCGAAAATTACGGTTCATCTTTTTTATTATGAAATATATTTAGTTATTATCCTTTGATGTCTATCTTGTTTTTTTCTATTTCTATGATAATAACATACATTTACAAATTAATAAACTGCTATTATATTTGAAAGAATCTTGACGTGGCACTTTTGTTTGGGGTGGTCACCTTAACCACAAGTATGATAAACTATATTGCTGCGGAAGTTCTATTTATCTGTTGTGGTAATTAGTTACAATCAGTACTGATTACACTATTTCGATGAGGACTGTTATAATCAATTGTCCCATGGTTTTTGCACAAGGCACTAAAATATTAGTCCTTTAAATACCCGTGTTTCAGCATACGATCATCAAAGTGTTCAGATACTTCTTTTCAATAACAATTAACGCACAAAAAACATATCATTATCTAACAATGAGTGAATTCGTTTGTGTTCGATGCGATAAAACAAAACGACAAAATATTTTACTGAAAGTGTTATGCCCGCCCGGCAGTATGCGCTCGCACGTGTTAGTTGTAGTGTGTTAGGGTCTGAATGTGAAAGTGTAAGGGAAGTGGTGTATGTGTGTGGGCAGGAATATGAGTGTGTGTGAGTGGAGGGTGTGTGTGTGTGTGTTGGGAAGTGTGAGTGATACTATTAGAAATATAGGTTACATCAGGCTAGGAATTGTTCCAGATCAGCAACAAACGAAGACGTTCTGCATAATTTGTTATATATATCTGATCCTTATATATCTAGCTTAAATAAACCAAGTTTTCTAATATCCAAAGAATTATTTGACAAAGCTAAAGAATTGTTGGAAATAGAAAGTGATGAGTAGGATTAGCGCAATTATTTTTTTTTGTCATGTAACTGTTTGCTTAGTAATAATAATTTCGTTTTAAACTTATTTCAAGCATAAGTGTAACTTTTATTGCTATTTTAATATAACTGTATAATTTTTTGTATGAAATTTTGTATAACTTTATCTTTGTCATTTTTTTTTCGGAAAAAATATTTTTTTTAGAGTGATGATGTTTAATTTCTTTTATTGCCTAGATATTCACAAATACGTGAAAAAAAAAATCAAGGAGATAAATCACAAAACAACAGAGTTATCGATTTTTGAGATGAAAAATAGCGGTTGGTCCCATAGTGCGCCGTCGGACTAGCTAGGTACTGTCATTTTAATAAGCTATCGATTTTATAGGCACCGCACTATGAAAATGTGATGGTACACGTATTCCAACGCTTCTGATTGGTTGAAAAGGGTTGGAAAACTTTTCAAAAATACATTTCAAATTTTTCGTTGCACTAGTTTTTGCCAGCGGCTTCGTCCGCGTGGATGTCGGAAATAATCCCACGGAAAAGTACTACCGGGACAAAAAGGCTAAATGTTGTTCCCCAGGATGCCATCTATCTCCTTGCCAAATTTTATAGAAATAAGCTCAGTCGTTTAGTCGTGAAAAAGTAACATACTGACTGGTTACTATCGTATTTATAATATTAATTATGGGTTTTGAATTTAGGCTAGAACTCTCTCTTACCTAAGTCCCATACTTAAATATAATTGGCGAAATGTGGGTGTACTATACAAAAATCTCTGTCCGACCTTTCAGGTAAAACAGGCGTGATGTTCATTTTCCCACACTATTTTGACCTTTGTTAATTTCTTTAACCAGTCAATTACCGTAATTACAGACACAATTAAAAAACGATTGTGTCTATACCAAATGTGGTATCTCAGGGACTTAGAGGTTAAAACACAGCAGAATATAAAATATTGGATTGAGATAAAAATGGAATATTACAAAAAAAAAAAAACTTTATAATTTGGTGACAAAAAGGGAGGATTTTTGATGCATGGTGAAAGCAAAAATGTGGTTAAGATTAAATTATCCTTAAAAGATTTCAATTATATTGCGTAACAGGAAACATTTGGCTATGCTACTATTCATCTTAAAACTTGGCTGGACATGTTTATCTACCTAGCCTTTTCCTATGTTGGGGTTGGTTGCCAGTGTTACCAGGTGTAGCTGAATACCAATATTTTACATAAAGCGATCCACTACTCAGTTATTGGGTAATATAACACCCCTTGGTAAGAAACTGGATGTCAGAGTTTCAGGCTTCTGTTGACCCTGTTCTGACAACTTAGACAAAGCAAGGAGGGGTCTTGGTATTTAAGGTCACCCATCCGCAGACCAACAGCGGCAAAAGTAGTTTAAACTGAATGATTGTGCGGCTATCATTACCTAGCCTCAAGCCCTGAAAGTTGGCTGGAAAGTCCAGCAGTATTCTGGTATCTCTACCCTGAATAAACTAACAAATTAATATAATTTTGTCACTATTTTTAAGATCCTCCTCCCTACAGTACAATGTTGTAAATGAATTCAGTTGACACACAGTAGCATATTATTAAAGCTCCGGCTGCCTGTGGTACAGGATTTTCTTAGTAAATGCATGTTACATTGTAATATGTGCATAATTTATCCGAGATTCATATTGTACTTTACCAATTTCAGTCCCGAAATAAGATTTATTATTTACTAACTTTTGCCAGGGGCTTCGCCCTGGAATTATTCAGCGGGAACATACTACTGGGATAAAACCTGTTTGCTAAATTTCATCAAAATTCATTCAGTAGTTTCAGGATAAAAGAGTAAAAAACATCCATACATACTCACAAACTTTCACATTTACAATATTTAGTAGGACTATAGGAAATTATCTCACAAGAAGGAACAAAGAGAGGCCTATAATCCTTCCAAAGCATAGGGCAAAGGTAACATACGGAGAGTTATGTTTGAATGTATAGTATTAGTATGAATTATTCAACTACAAAAGTTAATTTCAGTACAACTTATAAAATATTACATATAACATATACCACTACCTTTTCGCTCACCTCTAATAAACTTTTGAAGTAAGGACTACACGCAGACAGCACCATCTTGTGTGCCTTACATGTCTGACCCTCACACGCTAGTGTCACCTGAAATAATTGTGCAAATTAGTTACGTAAAAGCAATCTTGGTAATTATTCAGAATAGCGAACCTTTTTTTTTAATTCTACGGGTTTTATAATGGAATCTCTATCTAATGACCACCTACTAGAAGCTGTTTGCATGTAACCACTTAATGATGACGTATGGAACTGAAATGTGGTCGCTCACAATCGGCCTTATTAGAAGGTTTAAAGTCACCTAAAGGGCGATGGAGAGGGCTACGCTTAGATTTTCCTTAAGCGATTGAATCAGAAATGAAGAGATCCGTAGGAGAACCAAGGTAACCGACATAATCTGAAAAATTGCTAAACTTAAGTGGCAGTCAGCAGAGCACATTGTTTGCAGAACAGATGGCTGATGGGGCGGAAAGGTTCAGAAGTGGCGACCGCATACTGGAAGACGTAGAGTTGGAAGGCCTTCCACAAGGTGGATTGATGACCTAGTTAAGGCTGCAGGAATCCAATGGATGCAGGAAGCACGAAACCGGTCGAAGTGGCGGAGCTTGGGGGAGGCCTATGTCCAGCTGTGGACGTGTTTCAGCTCAAATGATGATGATGATGATGATGATGATGATGATGATAATGATGATGAATGGTGGCTGATTGGCAGTCATTTTTTGGATCATTACAAGTTCAAAGTCATTTGATCAGCTAAAATTAGTTTTAAGTAACGCTTGAATCTTGGGTGAGGTTGTGAAAATTCTACCTGAGTGTGACCGACTGAGTGTGATTGCATATTGTCACTCGGTAATAATTGATTATTGAGTAAAGAATATTGTACATTGTAAACTAAATAGTTCTCAGATTTAGTTAGAGGTATTAATAAGAAAGAGTATACAATATAAAAGGGACCTATTTAACAAAATAACTGATGACAATTAAAATAGCTTTACATTACTTATTACCAGATATTATATCATAAAACCTTATTATTTATATTAAATGTTAGTATTTATTTATTTCATTGTATATTGTTTGTATTTACGATTTTGTTAATGTAATAAAATTATAAAAAAACAAAACATGTAAAGTTTTACACTAAACATTACTTATTATATATTTGTATGTGAAATAATAGAAGTAAAATTCAAAAAACAATAAGATGAACATATTTATATCTGTTATATTTATACTGTGGGTTCATAGTAAAGAGAATTATTGTATCTACTCTTTGATGGCTAAGATTTGGACCCTGCAGATACTTTTTATTGTAAATGAAAAAAAAATATGTATTAAGTTCTGTAGCTGAATGTATATTCTTAATGCATTGCTAATTTCATGACCGTAGCAGGTTTAAAATTGTAAAAAAATCTGACCATAGAATAGTTAACAGATGAGATCAGAGGATGCAAGTTATCTACAAAAAGTTTAGGTTATAACAGTTTGTTTGTACACAAATACAACATTATTTTGCCGTACTCACGTCTGTGAAGCTTTTCTCATCCCTCAAATGCCTAAAAGATGTCACCATATTTGTCTGGAAATCATTCCATTTGAGGAAGAATTGTTGGTCACCCATTTTCAAATGTTATTACACTGAAAAACACAAATAAACTATTGAAATGTATTTAAAACGTGACACTTTTCACTTTTACTGTAAAATTAGAATTGGTACCAGTATTCTAAACACGAATTTAAGATGACACCCTCTCAATTAAATAGTGCACTTTAAATCGTTTACCTACGTCACTAGTTGCAATAGAAATGATGCTTACCTACGATCACTTGGTTACAATAATTATTTTCAATTTGGGTCCCAGTAGACCAACTTGGATTGTTGTACAAGGACACCGCGTATTATTTCGAAATTAACACAAAAAGTTAAGCAATTGAATCTCAAAATAAAGACGCTGTCTCGCATAAATTTGCGACTTCTTTCAGTTCTTTCTATTTCTTAAAAATTCCTTCATTCACCTAGTCAGGGTTGCCAGTGCTAGAATTCAACTTCGCCTGTTTAAAACAGAAAAATGTTTAATTCTCTAGCCGTTGCCAAATATCCATATGATATAGTAAATTTTGATAATAACAACAAAGAATCATGCTTTTGAAATGATTATTTAGTTAAACCTATAATCATGTATCATCATTTAATTTTTTAACATTTTTAGAACACCACAATAACAGTAATATTCGTATTGTATTTTATCAATTTTAATTCTGAATAAAGATTTATTTATTGGAATAATTGACTTACAACAGACCCTTTCCTACACCAGCTAGTAGAGCGGGCGGGGGTTTTGATTTTTACATGAATATTACACTTATTACATTGTCACACTCTTTTTCGACTGTATTATTTTAAGCTGTTCTTTTGAATTTAATTACCGTGTTGGCCATACATACGGAAATTATTTGTCATGCCATGTTTTTCTCCCTTAAATTATTATAACTACTATAAACCTGCCGGGTAATTGCATTACCTACACTATATATGGCTTTTGATCGCAAAGCTTTTCATTTTGACAGTTTCCGCTTTCATTTACATTATGGAGTAGAAGATTTTTCAAGTAACGGATTTTAAAATGAATAATTCAGTATGTTACGCAATTACCTCGCTGATTCAATTATCAGTTCTGAAATCGAATAAATTTTAATCATAGATTTTAACGAGTGATTTTATAATAATACCAAACTGCATTTTTTCTGGGTGAATTTCAACAACGGTATCCCTAGTCATTCATTGGCCATCGTTCATTCTAAAACGTTGAGATGCGTTCATTCAATTTATGACTTGATTATTTTTTTAATAAAAAAAGAAATTAGTCATTACTTTTAAAAATAATAAGTAACAAAGTTATTAATATTTCTTATAATAGCTGAGCTATACATGAACAATTTAAGAAGCTTTAATTTTGTAATTTAAAAACGATGAAACGATTTAAAAACATTAGCACCATCTCGTGACGAATAGCAGGCGCAATGAGTTATAATTATTGTGTCGGCCATCTGGTGGATTTTAACAAAATCAAAATTTCTTGAATACCGTCTAGCAGTTGCGAATAATTGAGTTTCTTCTACATATATGTATGAATTAAAAAATATAACCAACGTAATTGATTTAGTGATGTATTGTCAAAAAGAAGGGAAGGGATGGGTCAACCAGACGGACTGCATATGAATTGCGGTCGGCGTGCAGTGGGTATGTTCAAATAGACTGCGCAGTCAGTAGACAGTTTTTATGCATTCTTGTCACCTTTGCTAAAACTACATCCAACTGCAAGTTTGTAGCTGGTCGGACTGCATTAGAACTGCACTCAAATGCGGACTGAACATACCTTTTTATCTTATAAAGATAAAAAGCAGTCCGCATTTGAGTGCAGTTCTAATGCAGTCCGACCAGCTTTGAATAATGTGCTTTATAAAGTCGAGCAGGTACGTGAAAGCACTAGATCAAGGAGTTTAAAATTGAATGGTTGAAATAAAAGAATTTGTTTATTTTAATAATACACCATTATTTATTTGACAAAAAACCGTTTTTAAAACGACACTCATATTGCATAAAGAAAGAGAGGCAAAAGGTGAATCGTAACATCGTATTATACGTATAATAATTTTATGATTATTACTATTAAAATCATTCGTAATAATGGTAAGAGTTAGTTTTAACTTACTTATACGAGAGCATATTTTAAAACACACGAACACTACATTTAAAAGGCCAAGCGGTGTTGCCACAATATACTTATAAACTAGTATACTAAATTACTTTTACTAGTAAGTACGAGATTACTACCTATAAACTAATTATTTTTATGTAACATTATTTTTAATGTTATTAAAACAGCAACTCATACCTACTGGCCTACTGGACGAAGCAAATTATACAAAAAGAAATCTAAATAAATATAATTACAAATATCAAAATCATTCGCTTTTTCTAACTATAATTGACATGAAGCAGGATTCAGTTAAATTAATACATACACTTATACAATAAAACTTACTTTGGTATACATTTAGTTTTAACGAATATTATAATTTAAGAAAAGTCACATCTATCTTTGAAATATTTAAGAATAGTAATTACGAAGTCTATTCGGGGAACTTTCTTGAGCGAAACAAAGTCTTTAGTAGCTCGTATTTTCTGCATTAAAGACTACATAGCAAGTCCTGCATCGGAATTGACTCTCAATGACTATGTTTCTCTCATGACCGAGCCCGTAGCATTAACCAATACAATTAACACAATTATTGCTTAAAACTGACTTCTACACGAAGTGCTCTAAAAGGAGCGTATATTTATTAAATCTATATAATAATTATTATTATAGTAAACCTTACAATAGTACTACTATTAAAATATATTTGGTATATAGTAGCGTTACAAATATACAAAGCACATTCGAACTTAGGTATATTCTAGCGTATGATTCGTCGATCCACAAAGGAGACTGTAAATCCTATAATAACCCTACAAGGTTTATAACCTTTACGAAAGAATAATAATATTGCTGCACCGATATTTTACCGATAAAATAATAATTATGATTAATATTATTTAAAAAAAACTTGAATAAATTTTTGAATGAAAACTAAATATTTTATTTCCAATAAAATTAGTTCCCAATATGGTTAACGGGTGTCCACCGAAAGCCATGGGTCAGAAACGTAACATAATATTCAGAATTGATATAAAGTTATACCTAGGAGATCCTAACCATTTTCCTTAAAATTTATTTTAACCTCTAGTCTTTGTCAGTAAAGAAATGCCATGAATTTGAGCAAACAAAATGTCATTTATAAATTAATTCACGTTTTAAGAAATTAAGGTAGTAGAAAAGTTCTAAAGTCCTATTAAAGGTTTAACCCTAATACTAGATTAGCATTTAAGACTGGCTTTTGCCCCTTGAGATAAAATGCTATGTTCTTAAGTATAGTTATAGTTACCTTATATTCTAAAGAAAGAAATAGAGCTTAGCAATATATATATTAAGATAAAGATAGGCTGAAATATTCAAGAAAATATTATAGTAAAGATATTTTTATTTTAGACGAATTGTCTACAGAATCTACACTATTTTTTTTAATAATTATTAAGTAAACCATTGCAACAGATGCTTAAAACTATTCATTGGTAGTACAATTGGAGGTTTAACTTTAAATCTTAGAGTAAATCTAAACTGTAAGAGAATGTAAACTTGAATATTTTGGTATTATAGCTTAGAATAAGAAAAAAAAATCGTTAAGTTGACTAGATCAATTTTGGGTTTGCGAAAATTAAGTTTTTTTGGCTGAACTTTATTACTAAAATGGGTGTTTTATAGTACATGAAAAGGTATGAAAAATAGTACCCGACTAGATGGAAATGCATAATTTATCGGCTCCTAGCTCATCTATAGATTATCTGCTAAAACTGTGCATTATATAGAGCGAAGTTAAGTTATTGAAGATCAGAATGCTTTAGCGTCTTTTAGATAACAAAACAGAATCTGTGGTGGAAAATATGTCTTGAATTTTTATGTTGGAGAATTGCGTTTAGTCATCAGAATTTTATGATACAATCAGGGTATTGTAAAATTAATAATCTTGATTTTTGACACTAAAAGACACTAAAAAGTTCGATCTCAAACAGACTCTACTACTGTACAAAGTACTAAAAACTGGCTTACACCACCTGTGTTACTAAATATAAGAGCTGAGTACACACTAACTAGAATTTAAAAATATACAGTGTACTTTTAAGAACTGGCACTAAGAAACCTTCGTTGTTGATTACCCACTTTTTAAGCTTTAAAATAGTTACAGTAAGGCATAATAGGACGGTTTATACTTTAAATTAAGGCAGCTAAAGGCACCTAATAACACTAGCCAATATTTACACGCTATTGCATTGAAGTGATTGTTACCAAAATGGCAGCACCTAATGCTTCTACTCGTTGCTAGATGGCGTTGTTATAAAATTTACATTCGTTGAAGCTTCACTTTGGATAAATTCCATTTTTAAAAACTAGAAAAAATATTTACTACCTTTGCGCAGACGTACATTACGTCTACTCGTTGCCAGATGGCGTTGTACCATTTTCATTAGCTTTGGACGCTTGAATTTGCATGGTTTGTATTTTTAGTCCCCGCGGTGCTAGAATGAGTCTAGCAGGCGTCACGAGGACTAAAGCGTACTCTCATTTATTCACACCAAGGATTTTGGCGGCCTCGTCTGCGGAGGAGAGTAGCTTATTGATTGTTTTGTCAGGAATACCGAGCAGTTTACCGATGAGGTCGCTGTTTTCCGGGTCGTTTTCGGCCTCTGAGGAGTATTTGCGCGATGTCATGTCCAGTTTGAGCTTCTTTTCATATGGAGCGGAGGGAGGAGAGTTGTTATTGTTGATGTTGCTTGGGATTTCGTTGCCTGAACCGTCATCGTCTTGGTAGCGGTATCTGTAAAGATAGGAGAAGTTAGTCACGTGATTTCTATAGGTTGCTAACGTTTTGTTTAGGGCCAGATGCGTATAATTTTTCCGCGAAGTTCTTTTAGTCTCGCTTGCTTTTTCAGTAACATAATGATCCTGCCTATATTTTGAAAGGGACTTTATGATTTACAGAATAAGATATAAATTGTCAATCCATCCTAGATACTGTACTCACCCATTTGTCACAACATTTTCAAGAGGCGTGATTGGCGGGGAAACCTCCTCATCATCAGTGATTTCTTCCCGATGCTTCTTGCGATGTCGCAACATGCTGTGCTTCAGGGTGAAGCGACGTCGGCACAGGTCACAAGCAAACGGCCTCTCTCCTGAATGAGTCCTCATGTGACGACGAAGGTCTTCTGCTGACCAGAATCGGCGGATACAGAATGCGCAGACCACCTAGAGAGAACAACAAAAAAAAAAACACTTTGTAGGAACAGGTTTATCAATGACTCGACCCTGCTACGCAATGCGTTTACGACTAGATAAAATATCGAGACTTCTGTGTTACATATACTATTAAATTCATATGATACAATAAACCTTTCAGAATAAGTTCTCATCTAAAATACATTATGTAGTTTAAAAGAATAACGGACACGAAATGCGATTTAACTCTATTATGTATAGATTACTAGCTTTTCCCAGCAGCTTCGTCTGCGTATAAATATACCTAAACCTTCCTCGTGAATCACTCTATTGATGAAAACCGCATTAAAATAAATCTAAGCGTACAGACGCGGGATGCGACTTTGTTTTATTCTATGTAATATCTGTACTAATATTATAAAGCTGAAGAGTTTGTTTGTTTGTATGTTTGTTTGATTGAACGCGCTAATCTCAGGAACTACTGGTCCGAATAAAAATTCCTTTTGTGTTGGGTAGCCTATTTATCGAGGAAGGCTATAGGCTATATAACATTACGCTACAATTAAGAGGAGCGGAGCAGTAATGAAAAAGGTTGCAAAAACGGGGAAAATCGCACGGGTAGGCGATTCGACGCGACGGGAAGGGTCGGGGGAACAAGAAATTTAACGCGGACGAAGTCGCGGGCAGAAGCTAGTGTAAAGATAAAGATACATTCTGTGGTACTTGAGTGTGAAAAACAAGTTTGTCTTATTTCTATAGTCGTAAAGATTTGAATCTTACCTTTCTGTTAGCATGGTCAGGAAATTTCCCCCTTTCATCATCGTCAGCGCTTTCGCTCCGGTCACTAGCAGCATCCAAGGCTCCCTTGCTGACCAGCTGCTCGTACTCCGTCGTATGTCCCGTCGCCAAGTGTGATAGGGCTCCACTCCTGTCTCCAAACGAAGCCTCGCACAGGTGGCATTTGAAGACTAGACCACCTTCGTTTGTTTCTTCCACGATTTCAGTGTTTGGGGAGCTAGGTCGAGAATCAGCCCCGTGTCTCGAAGACATGTGCTTTTTCAAAGTTTCGAGAGACGAAAAGGTGCTTGTTGGACAAGAGACGCATTTGTAAGGCCTTTCTGGCACTGCTCTAGTGTCGTTTATAGGCTGTGGTGGGGACACTGTATCTGGGATCGGCTCGGCCAGGATAGCTCTGGCGGAACCTCCGTGCTTCCTCAATAGATGGCGGTCGCAGTTCGACTTGGTTGTGAAGAGAAGCGTGCAATGCGGACACTTGAAGGGTTTCTGTCCAGTGTGTGTGAGGACGTGGCGACGGAGGGATGATGACCAGGGGAACTTGCGGTGGCAGTAGGGGCATGAAACACGGTTCGGTGCTAGGCTATAAGCTGACTTCTTCTTTGGTGGTAGTGCCGTGTCTGTTTCAGATCTGAAAATAAATTATAGTTCGGTTAATATAAGCGTTTTTTTAAAGTAAATAGTAGCTATGTGAACATTAACTTTAAAATATAATTAATTTTAATATTATTTAATGGTGCCCAAGATACAGACTATGCCTAGTTTGGGACCAACGCTATCTCTATATTGTAATTTTGATGATTTCGAATTTATTTATATGTATAGGAGATAAAATGTTTAACTTACTTATTTTCATCGCTGCCAGAGTTATTTCCCTCGCTTGTGGAGGCGACTAGGCCCTCTTCATCTTCTTCCTCATCGCTGCGAGTAGGCACCACCGGGATAGGTAGTGGTTCTTGACTCGGTGAGACAGAATTTGTTCCAGAGTCAGTCTTATCATTGGTTATAGGAACAGGCTTGTTGATTAAGTTCCCAGCGATTTTAAGGTCAAAATCTTTTGTCATTTCCTGTTGGCACGTAGCCATTAGGATTTCAGCTGCCGCACGCCGCGCCGCGGTATGTTCTTCCGACTTGTTTTCCTGCTCAGGCTCCTCATCGATTACCAGGGTATCTTCTTCATCTTCCTCATTGTCGGCTACTTCGTCTGAGTCTCGTCGTACAGGCGAGCGCTCAGATTGTTGCAGCGGCCTTTCAAGGTGGCGAGCTAGTAAGGCGAATTTCATGCGATCAGTCAATGAATCAGGTGTTGGGTACGGGGGTGGCGCCCTCGGAGCCGGTCGCCTCACACTCCAGTGCTGAGGATGTTGTTGCTTTACATGGCGTTCCATGTTAGACCGGAGGGTAAACCGTGCTGAACATTGAGAGCAGGAAAAAGGTCTTTCAGTTCTGTACCTCCTTTGTTTTTGCTTGGGCATCAAAACACCGTTCTTTATTACCATCTTCACGGAGTCTGTTTGCGGGACGAGAGTGTTGTTCATAGGTGGGCGTGGAGATTCGGAGTGTGGCGAAGGTATCGGAGAGATTGATGGCGGTGGTTTCAGTTCTTCTTCCTCAGGCTCAATCTTAGGCTGACTGTCTTGGTCATTTGGAACGAGTCTGCCACCAGACATGCTCAAGCCTCGAATTATTTCTTTCTGTATGTGCTGTTTTATTTCGGCAAGTTCCTGGGAATCAGTTGGGTGAGGAAAAAACGAAGGTTGAAGTAAGTATGGCGCGATAGGAAAGGATGGTGGCAAAGGTAAACCAGGGATTCCAGGAACTGTACCAGCATACAACTGTGAGAGCTGGGTGGCATAGTAAGATGGATCGATTTTAGGAAGGGAATTTTCAAAAAGTCTTTGCGAAGCTAAAAGGAATCTTGTCTTTTCATATGCTGAAGCAGCTACGCTAGCTGGGTCAGGCTCGAAAGAAGGACGTGGTGGGGCTTTAGGTTCCTCAGAATCTGTGTCTGGTTTCTTCTTACTGAGATCAAGAACATCACAACTGTTATTGTCACTGGTGCTCAAGTCAACGGGAGCTTCTTCATCGTACGAATCGTGTGACATGTCATTTTGCTTGTACGTGATTTCTGGTGGCCTGAACTCCGGGATTCGCGTCAGCTGACCAATACCCTTCACTTTAATTCGAGGTTGAGGTTGCTCTACATCTCTTGGTATGGGCAGAGGTAGAGGCGACTCAGGTAATGGCAATGGTAACGGTTTGGTTGTTAAGTTAGCGACTGGATGTCTATCAGTAATGAAACTTGGAGTAAAATGGGTTAGAGGCGTATCGCGTCCCGAACTTTCGTTTCGCCTGTCAATGTCAGGGGTGTGGAACGCGAGCGATCTTTTCACTTCATCCCTTGCAAGTTTAGAGTTCACTTCATCATTGTTAGGATCTTCAGATGGGTGGTAAATTATTGAGCGTTTCACATCTTCTCTTGTGACTTTAGCGTGTCTGTTCCTTAAGTGTCGCTCACAGTTGGCTTTGGTAGTAAAAGCGTAATTACAGACGGCGCATTCATATGGCCTGTCCCCGTTATGTGTACGCATGTGACGTACTAACGCAGCCTTATCTAAAGAGGCATGAGGGCACATGTTACACTGATAAGGTCCCGGGCCCGTTCCACTCAAGTGCACTCTATTGTGTCCCTTCAAAGCTCTTAGGTTAGGGAACTTGGCAGGGCACAACCTGCAGGGGAACTCTCCACGCAGCTTCATTCGTCTGAACTCCGCTGCGAAATTGTCCTGGGTTTCTTCTTGATCTCTGTCCTTGATAATCGTATCAGGAGGGGTTAGAACCGAACTTTCTAAAGACACTCTGGTGCCAGTAAGCCTCTCTAAAAGGCCGCCAGCTGACGTGACGTTTAATATCGATTGAATATCTGCCAAATCGCGAGCGGCATCGATGTGTCTTATGCCGTTGGTAAGATGATTATCGTCGAATTTGGGTGTGAATCTGTCCATCGGTGGTGTTAAAGTACCAGGAATGCCAAAAGACCTATTTCTGAGATCTAATTTGGCAAAGAAATCTTCCCTGCGATCTCGTTCAGGGCTGGCAGGGATGCGGGTGGTAGACAGACACGATTTCCTATGAATGTCCAAAGCTTGGCCACAAGGGAAGTCTCTGTAGCACATGTCACATCTATAACGCTGATCTGTCACTGACACATGTGGGTTTTTCTCGCAGACTCCTCTGGCAATTTCAGGGAACTTCTTGCTTGAGAAATCGACGAAGGTAAGATCGTCGAAGCCAGTTTTGGTGTCGTCACTGTGCGCAGTGAATCGGTGGATGTCGAAAGCGTTGACCGAGTCGAATCGCTGCCGGCATTTGGGGCACTCGAACCTTGCTGTTCGTTTGTCCATCGGGATGGGTGACGGCGACGTGGATGCGGCACGTTTGCGTGCTCTCCTTAAATCTTCCTCCTCGCTCCTGTCAGATCGGTTGTCACTGTCGATGCTCGTCGTCCTAGTGACGCGAAGCTCTTGCTTTTCAATTTGAACGCCGTCCATTTCTTCGTCGGCCTCGATTTTAGCTTCACTGATGACCTCCTCTGTTTTGATTTCTGTAACAAAAGAGTACATGTTACAATTGATTACGGATTGTATGTTTGAATAACGCGGGCCGCTTTCTTACAATTCCAAGAAAACTCGACAATAGATGAGTCAGGCAATTCACTTGTGCGAGGTCGCCTTATTAGAATAATAATATCTGATATTATTATCATCATTGCAAACGATTGTAGACACAATTTGCTAATAGATTTTTTAATGTATCAACTAATTAGGTGATTGTTTGTTGCTACTCGACGACAGATGGCGTTGTTTTGCTGTGCAGTAACCTATGCGCAAACAAATGCTATCGTTTCGATCTAATCATAAAATATAGTTTACATCACCGAAATCGCGAATCATCGAAGTAAATTGAAACCTAAAAGCTTTTGACAACTTAATTTTATCAAAACAACCCTAAATCTATTGTTTTACGATTCAAAATTGAACAACAGTATCCATCCCTAAAATTTACAAACCACAACAAAGTTCTCGACGGATGATTCACACTATCTTTTGTTTTAAAACGAACGGTAACTTTGATCAAAAAGCTGTTCTAACTGGTATGAAATAAAGCGTATTTCTCCTTACTTCCATTCCAGTGAGCCTCGCCGAGGCACAGGAGGGCACAAAAATCAATAAGACTGACACCTAGTGGGCTATAGCTAGAGAAGTGTGTATGGTTGGCAAGCGACTGAGTCACGTAAACGCTATCAGATCGTTGTTTTGTGAAAAGTAGCGATTGTGAGATACTTTAGGGACGTGCTATGAATAAATACATATATTTGGCGGGTAATTCCATAAGCTACACGCTCGATTTTCATGATTGTGGAATTCACAAAACTTTAGAGCACTTAAGAAACCAATCCAGACGTAAATTCGTTTAGTTGAAAACCGAGATAAGACTTAAAGGAAAAAAATAATAATATAAATGCAAATAATACCTAAAAAAGGATTAAATTATTGGTGAAAACAACAGAAGAAATAAATGATTTTAACAATATTCCTGTCGCTGAATGAAATGTCATTGTTCGTTTGTGATTTTTTGCCTAAAAATAGTGCGGACCCTAAAGCTGTACCTTGAGGTATACCAAACTTTTACGTACCCTGAGGTAACTTTCAACGGGATTTTAGACACAAATTATCTTATAGTTACTTGCTTAGCTAAGCTAGATCTTATAAAAAGTTTCATTCACTCGCAGATTTCCAAAAAAGATACGTCGATAAGAATAAGGTTATCAGATGCTTTCGTGAAATAGTAGGATTTTATAGCATATTAAACGAACGTGCGTTGAATAATTTCATCTACCTGGCTGGAAAAACACAGATTTTATTGAGATTAGTTCGCGCCAATCTGCGTTTGAATTCCGCGATGTTCTATTTAGAATTTCTATTATCTATGATTAAGAGCACCGATGAATCGAAAAAATAACGATGATTAAAACCTTACATCTTACAATGTCGATATTATTCTGTCCTTCGAAAACAATCACCAGTCTCTAAGGCTTATAATCGCATTTAACACATTGATATTATCGTTAAAGATTCTTGAGGTAGGTTAGTCACTAAGAATTTTATTCCCTAGTTGATTTAAAAGAAAACATACTGAATCATCTATCTACTTAGTGTTATGATTATGATACTCTCGGCTATCACTTCTACTAACAATAATGAAATGCGTAGTACCTACCCAGATAAAGAGTTCTATCCATGGATAGATATTTTAACCAACACATTCTAATTGTTCACTTTATGCCAATTTATTATGGCAGCACTGAAACACACACTTATATTAAGAGGCACTATGGCATCACCATTCTGCACAGAATATAATAGGTATACATTTTCATCGTTCCTGACACAGAGTATATTCCCGTCATGTCAGGTGCACAGTCAATCAATGAATGAATGTTCAACCAAAAGAGGAACATATCTACAGTAATTCCCGAACAGGACAATGAATCTGACTCATAGTTCGTCACTAGCCTACATATACGAGATTTGTAATCAATGCATAATACCAAATTAGGTATAAAATAAAATTATATAATTAATAATTGACATTTACCGCGTTTTGGGCGGGAGGAAAAATTTTGATTTAAATATAAAAGGTTCATCATTATCGTCAGCCAGAATATTGTCCTTTATGTCATAATGTGTATTAATGAAATCTTTTTTCTATATTATTTAAATGAACTTGGATTTAGGAAGCTATTTACCTGGTAATATTATATCACTCAAACTGATTTCAACTATTAAACTGTCCACCATAGCTATTGTATCTATACTAATTATATTATTTTACTCGCATACTTGGAGATATAGAGGAAAAAATATTTAAAGCATGAACAATCTAAGATATAAAATGTTTATTATAATGAAAAACAGGCACAAATCCAAAGGATGTGAAAAAAACACAGTAAATGACGTAGTAGGTACAAAATTCGACACCTTCCTCCAAGTTTTGTGCGCATTCACCTAAATAACGTTTATAAGTCGTATATCACGCATATTTAGATAAACACATCCGTTGAGACTCAAATTACGCAGAAATTGTTGATATCAGTATGTTTTTCTTGTTTGAAGAAATACATGAAAATGTGTACAGAATTTTAGGCGCACCTGTATTAAGATTTCGGAAAATATTCACCCTCCATAAAGGCGATTTTCGTTTGCAAATTTTCCCGGATCTGTTATTTCGGGGAGGGAGATTTGCACCCCTATTTCCAACCCCTGGCTACGCCCATGAGATTTCCCCCTAGGGAGACAGACTGCCCCAACCAAGAGGACGGTGGAGTGGGCGTTTTAAGCTTCAAGCAAATATCTGCTTTATAAGAGACGACAATTTTACTAGTTATCTAAAGTGTTTCGTTTAAGCGCTCAGATTTAATATCCTTCGGAGTCAAAAGCTTTAGCAAAATAATTTCTACAGTTTTGACTAAGGTTCAATAGAAGCCACTTTGGTTATTGTACTATGCCATAAACATCGTGTACGCCTCGAAGTCTGCATTTTCTATCGCCTGCAACAGACCATTTTCTGCAGTACTCTGCGACTCAGCAAGACTTATATCTATTATCACCATCTTGAGCGTAGAGACCTCATTTGCATATCACCTTTACCTCAACATATTGCCACTCAGTTCACATACCCAGCTTTTGAAGAAACCATGAACAAGCAAATATATCGTGTCGGGTTTTCTTAGCAATAATCATTTCACGCAATCTTGTCTGTAACTTGATGCGTGTGCGGGTTATTTGACGATGTCACACCGGAGTGTAGCAATTTGTTTCTGATCCTTCTCTGGTTGTTGTCCAGTTAGGCAGGTGTCAGTTTTAAATAAGTTTTTAATGTAGTTGTTGAAACTGATTACTGTGTTCACTTTTGAAAGCGTCTTGACTGATTAGATAAACTCTCGAGTTGCATTGTTTAGGTACCGATATTTAGCGTTTTACCTGTGTTTTATAATCACTCGGAAAATTTTGAACACCACAAATGAACCACAGATTACACCAATATATTTCCACTTGCAACGGTGTGACTACAGCCATATTTTACGCAACATGTACGAGGAAAATAAAAGTGAAGTTTATTCGCCAATGTGTCGAAATTGAAAACGTAATTATTCTCGGAAACTCTGAAATACGCTAAATGTACGCTTTTGGTAGCACGCGTTCAACGAACCATTGAAATTATGAATTATTGTCAATAAATGGTACGTGCATTCGGGAATGTCGCTGTGCAATTAACAGGGAAAAATTATGCGAAACAGCCCAACATGGCAGATTTTTAATCAGCTGTGGTCTGAAATTGATTCATATTTAAAATCCTCTGACGATGATGTACTGGACATTATAGATGAGTTCATGAACGGAATGTTTTGATACATGTGGTTTAATTTGCCTTCAGTTGAGGTGAATGATCGCAAAAAAATTACTTATAACCTTTACAAGCTTTAGGCATAAAAGTTTCTAGCTTTTGCCATTTTTGGCATGGATCCTTGCGTTCAGAGCCGTGTAGTCTATCAGTTCAAAAAGCCGTAGTAAACTGTAATACATTAAAAGCTTCATCATTTCCGCCTTAGGAGTTTTGATGAATCTTTTATTACTATACCCAAGAATTTGTTCTTAACGTCCGTCTTGTTAGCGAAAATGAATTCTCCATCTAGCACCGGATGACCAAAAAGAATTCTTATATTAATATTCAATGTCCAGTAACACGTGTAAGGGTCATCAAAATAATACAATCACGGAATAAACACCATCCGAATTCATCGTACACTCGAGTTCAATAACTTCATATACGGAGAAAAGGTGTGACATAGAAGCGCTGGCGCACCGTGACTTCCTCCTTCCCGCTTATTCGGAATTTAAATCGACCTATCGCCATCCCGAAGTGTCCCGAAGAGAGCCGAAGTTGCACGACAATAACTCTTATTGTCTGCATAATAAGATGGTTGTCTCTCTAACGGTAGGCGGCGCATATTATAAGCTATTTGATTGATATGTCGGGGACGTCGCACAGTACCGCTGCTTTCTTCAACACTCCAATGAGCCTCAACGGTACTGAATTACACCATGTAGTATCTCCAAGCCGTCACTTATGGTGTCGCTATCGGCAATTACCTGACCATACGGGTTTGCTTTCGCAACTGTTGTTTTGCTGGGAAATTGGAGTATTTTGCACGGTATTGTGGTCTAGTTAAGCTTTCCTGGCGGTAAACTTAAGTTTGTCTGTGACAACTGAGACGGCTATTGTCTAGAAATTGATAATGTGGTGCGCGGACGTTCATTTTGTACGTTTGTTAGCGTTGTACTCGTTTCGGATCTCGGGGGAAACTTAATTATAGGTTTATGCAATTGGTACGACATTTTGGTTGAAGTACTTTCTAGTTGTCAAACAAATTTGTCATTGCAAAAGCTGCTTGTGTTTCTTAAAACGTCAACGGCAGCAGCAATACCACAGTTCAAAATTTCAGCAAAAAGCTTTCAATCACAAAACATTACAGTATCATTAACCGATTCCTAAAACTCATGAACGAAGAAAAACAAACACGACCGTATAAAAACGAATAAAATCAACAAAACAAAGTTTTATACCTCATCATCACTCTATGGCCGTACTGTTTATGGTTTTAAGATGGCGTCCTGATTAATGCAAGTCAGGAGCGAGCCTTCCGCAGTAACGGTGCTGATATGATGCCACGTTGATGTCTGCCTTCAATATTTTATGGGACGTTATAGTTCTGTTGGTTACTGGGACGTTTGACTGGCTCCTGGGCAGTTTTGTGTAGGTTTTGGTTCTAGTACTAGGGTTATCCCCCTAAAGTTTGATGGAGAAGAATTTAACTCTCTCTAAATTGAATTCACGGTAGTGTCATTTAGATTGATGATTTTATATCATGTGTTTAATTTTCGTCATCTCAACTTCATGAGTCCATCATGATGGTACAGATTTTTATATCTCGGGGATCACCCCGAGAAAAGAAAGAAATAAAGAATATCAATTCTTTCTATGCATTCACTTAGAGGATCTAATTAAGAATCTATTTATCATTGTGTATACTACTATTTAGGGTATATATCATTTTCATCGTCCTACAGTCTTCGCTTATCTCAAATTATTAGGGTTTGGCGCAAATTTGTCTTCTTTTTTCTATTTTCTTCTGTCTTCGCCTACTTTTAGTAGTCCCCCTACGTAGGTAGTCATATCATGTATTCGTAATATCATTGTCACTAATTCTAAATCGGTTTCATACAAAAATCTGGACATTATGAATTCATGTCTTTGTTTTCAATTCAGAGGAAGTCGCCGTTTTAATTACTTTGTTATTAGAAAGAGCGAGGTATCATATTCTTCATTAATGTGTTTATTAATATCTAGTGTTCAGGTTAACGTGTGTGTTTCCAAGAAAATAGAAATATTCGGCGTAGTCGGAATTTTATGAATGAAATATGTCGATGTTAACCAAACTTGGGTCGTTTTACAGGTGTCATGTTTCAATGCCTACGTCAAACACGTCTTTACGTGTTTTGTCATCATGTTGAAGATTAGGAGGTGATCCAATTATCGTTGTAACAAATATCGTTGCGTTATTTTTGTTAGGTAATAGAATTATGTTCTTAAAATAGAATTTAGCTTATAAAGTATTTTGAAGATGCAAGAAGTAAGACTAAGTAGACTATCCCATTCCATCCTATTTCTTCCCGTGGGTGTCGTAAAAGATGACTAACGGTGTTACTAGAGAATAGGCAGTAGCGTTCTCTATGCATTTTACCACCGGACTGCGATCGCCAATCCGCTTACCAAGCGTGACGATTATGGCAAAGCCCCTCAAATTGGAGGAAGCTTATGCACTGGATATCTTATAGCTTAAATGATGATGATGATGAAGTAGAGTAGACTATTGCGTCATAAATCGGGTTTTTCTTTCAGTCTACGTCATATCTAAGCTGTGTACCTCCACACTCAGAGCTATTCCTCCATTACTAAGCCCTTTATCTCGAGAGCACTTAAGACAGAACAAACAGCCAACAAAGATCCCATTGTACCTCCTACTGACGTCATCAGATAAAACGAAATCTCGATACGAAATCGATCAATCGCACGCCCAAAAATGGTTTCCACTTGATCGCTCGCTTTCTCCGAACGGAAAAGCGTCCCAATTAGGCGCATACGCAAGTCGCGGGGGGAAGAGGAGGGGGTACTGGGCAGTAGAGATGTGAATAATTGAATGTTAATTCGTTTAGGGCCCGAGAGATGGCAGGACCGTCGACCCGGTGTTCGTGATGAGGTTACCAAGCGATGCCACATATTTCTTGTTGAGTGCTTTGACACTGAGTTAGTTTGGATGGGGCTTGATTGATAGGCAGACAGACACGCGTATGGTTTAGTGGTTAATCTGAATAGTAAGTAATGGAGTTTTAAAAGAAAAATGTTTACTGAAGGAGAATATTTAGAGAAGACATTAAAAAAAATGAAGATTAAAATGATTGATCTTCTTAAGAAAGAACCAATTATTTTTTTGTTTTTATTAGGGACACCATCAGTCACGTCAAAACTGTCGGGACAAGGTATAAAATATTCAATCTAAATTAGGCAAAGTTTTTTTTTCTTTAAATAAAACTGCGGCGTGAGTACCTAATAACCTATAAAACAAATGCTAGGTGTGTTGCATTATATTATAATACGTATTCACGATCATAAAATAGCAAAGTTATTTCAATCACAGTAGATTTTACATACATGTGGAAGCTTATTGGTTTCATTAGGAGTAATACAGATGTTATTCTGGCGTAGTTTCTCACAAGTTTTGTTTAAAATCATGACTTGTGGTAATACAGAAAATGTTAATTTTTGGCCCACAACACATCTGACATTTTAATTCCTAGTCAATAAAAACTAGATTATAGTTTATGGTCATAGGGAGAAAGTGTTTTAGTCTATGGGCTGATATTCGAATTAGCTTTGACATATTATTATAACGATAGCTATAGTATACTATCTAAGAACAATGCCTTATTATTATTCCACTAAGTATTGGGGCGCTCTGTGGAGCTCAGCTTAATTTATCAGCCAGTGACTTCTATCAGTTCCTTATTTGAAATCTAATTGGCTATAGGCCAGTTTAAATCATCTATGGACATGAAAAATTGTTATCTATGGTATAGTGTTATACGACGAAGACAAAAGTAAAAAAAAAATCCGATCTATTTATAAAACTGACTTTCTTAAAAGGATTTTTTCAACGCTTTTGTTTTAGAGATGTTAGGATATTAGAATTTTGTTTTATTAATTGTTTAAGTATAAGTTGTTATTTATAAAGATACATTTCACGGTGGTAACAAAAAAATAAAGTGACATTTACCTAAGAACTCATTTAAAAAGTGAGCTAAACAAGATATAATAAAAAAAAACTGTAACATGCATTTACAGGTTCGTCATTATTTGCCGTTTCGTATTTACAAACAGCAATTAGGGCCGGAAGACGACTCAAATGGGTTATCAGATAAAGTACCGTAGGTGCTACACCTTCTACAGACGTCCTAATCGGTCAGAGGACATTGAGAGCACCTAAAATGTTTAGTGAGACATTAAACAGTTAATATACACCTATTTGCATTTGGTGCTGATAAAATAGCTGGAAAAGCGAATGTTTTGCTAAAATTTTAAGAGACATTTTCGTTTTAAATGGGAAATGTGTGTGGATTTAGTTTTGCTTGTTTTTTTTTTTGTTTTTTGTTTAATGGGCTAAGAAATGGCACGTGTATCGATAAGTTCATGTGAGTACTTAATGTGTCATGTCGTAAATTGATTCACAATTCCAGTTAAGATGATAGTCATGATAATAACGGAAAGAGGAAGTAGATTAGTAAATCTAATCTAGGGAATGCTTTGTGATTTCCTAACACTGCAATATAAGCATGTGATTCATTATGGAGTGTCGTTTAAATATTTATCTTACTAAAAAGTATTTTTCGTGTTCCACTTTCTTTATCTAGGCCTTGATTTTAACGCCGATTTGGAAAGCCTTGTTTTAAAGAAAACGCACTGCTGGAAATCCCAGTTGAAAATCTGTGGGATGACGTATGTAACATTTATTTACCAACTAAAGACATCAGGAGGGCAATTCTCGTCAGTTTAAAAAATGTTCATAGTATGTTCTAAGTTTCAACCTGCCAAAAATACCTCGAGTTTAAAGACATTTTGACAAGTTTTTGACTTTTGATTGCCCAGATGAGACTGCGACTAGATTTTTGACGTTTTCAATTACGGGAATTGAGCTTCAGATTTGTTTGAGATTTCTTGATAACACGGGTTGGTATCCGCATCTCTACATCAAAAGCGCGTATTTTGCGTGCAGTAACGAAGAATACTGTTTATTATTAAACCGAGTGATGAATGACGTAAGCAGTAAGTTATTCACAGAAGAAAAATATTTAAAGTTTTAAAGCTCTCTATTGTCCCTATTCGAAGCTCCATTCTAGATATCACTGGATCTATTGGTTTAAGTTACCGTTGTCTTCATGAATGGCCTTAAGATGTCTGTTGACACAAGTGTATGACACAAAAGGATGTTAGGATCTCTCTCGAGATTGCCGTGTCGGCTGAGCAAACCGAATTCCGTGTCCGATTGTCTTAATGAGTGTCTAATGAGATATTTTGTGTTACGTTTGGCTTACGAAACTTCGCCTTGGTTTTGTTAAATCTTACTGTTTGAACAGTGGGTGTTATAGGGCTTAATTGTACCGCGTGCGTATAAGAATTTTGAGGACGGATCACTGATGGTCTGGGTAGCATTTGATCGATATGTAATTAGTACGTTATCTGATTTTATGGTATCGTAATATGTGCATAAGCTTAAACAGATTTAATAAATCAACGGGGTCACACTTACAGTAGGAAGGGCTTTCATTTTGACAGTTCAACAACATTCATAGCGTTATTTACATTGTCTTTCAAAATCAGTTTTTGATTGGTAGTGTAACGAAATTAGAGTGTTGGTCAGTCATGTTTGAATAAACATATCGTAATGTTTTGTACGTGTGAAGAACATACGAAAAATTCGGTAATTATAGTAATAATTTTCCATAGAATATTTGTAATAATCATTATTATGTAAGAATATTAATTGCATGAAGGCAGAATTTTCTAGCAACGTGTCCTCTAAGTGCCGTAAATGTTTTATTGAAATAACAATAGTAGATACACACCTGTGATGGCACGCCACAGATAAGAAGAATATAGGTACACATTTTAATTACTTCTATTTGAAGTATCAATAAAATAGACAATAAAAATTTGCTTGCAAGCCTCGGCTATTTTACATAACTATAATGAAGAATCCGTCCGATACGTCGCTCAATACTGGATGCCAAGTCATAAACATTATCAGCTGTTCTAAAACGTTTGTAATAAAATATGAGGGTAGTCGTATAAATGCTCGGGTGTCGGATACCGCGCGTGCGCGCCATCAGTCGTCAAGTTGCTGTCATTGAGCGCACAAGCATCTTGTTGCACCGGAGATGCGATGAATGGTGGTCTTAATCTTAATGGACGGCGATGACTTTATATTGTATGGATAGAATGTTGGCTTCATAAAACATCATTGAATGATTGTGAATTAAACGTGATAAATAGGTTCCGTGTGGTGCTAGACGTAAAGTATAGCACCATCCTATTTCTTCCCGTGGCTGTCGTCAGAAGCGACTAAGGGACTTACTAGGGAATTACTAGGCAGCAGCGTTCTGTATGCATTTGACCAACAAACTGCCAGTGTGGCGATTATGGCAAACCCTCCTTTATTGGGTGAGGCCTATGTCCAGACGTGGACGTCAACCGGCTGAAATGATGATGATGATGATGAAACAGGTACTTACGTTGCGAAGATGGCGGCTCGGCCGCGGGAGGCGCGGGCGCGCTTGCAGCACCCTGCATGGCCCGCGACGGTCGACCGCGCCTGCGCCTAAAAGAAAAACAAAACGAAACTATTTAATATTTATTTTCTAAATCAATAAAAATTTAAATAAATCACATCTATACGCTGATATCTACTGTTTATTTAAATGTTCATTATTTTAATTTAAAAAAATCATATTTTTTTAAATTCAGAAATCAATCATCTGTCCGCGAAAATCAAAAATGATGGTTAACGTATGTTAAAGCAGGTGCGAATGAGTCAAATGAAATAAAAGTAATCGAACGGCTTATGGAGTTTAAATTTTTATGTTCTTAACACTTCAATTTAACAGTATTCTTAACAATATATCGTACCCGTATGTTTCATGTTTTAATTAAATGTTTAAAGCGGTTTTATCAAGCACTCGTGTGGTCTTCTTGGTCGTTTTTTTTTTTAAATATTTTTGTTAAATGAATGTTAAAAAAGATCAGTGCGATATTTATTTTGTACCTAATTTTAGCAGCTAGAAGTAGAGTAATTGTCGGAACCATGATTATATTAATTATATGTATGTAAAAAATATTCTTTCATAAGGAAAAAATATTTGGACGAGGAATGACTTCAAAAAACCTGCGTCAAAGATATGATATATAATAAACTGATAATTTCAAATAAAAGTAAAAGCCGTATTAGTCGACTCGCACGAATGAACTTACCCAAATAGGGCGAAACGTCAATTTGATTTTATTAAAACTGACGACTCGCCTGATTCGGGCAAGTTAATTAGTGCGAAACGACTGACTAAGAAACCAAGTAAAACAATAAAAAGAGTATCTCTATCCTATTAATTTAGTTCTAGTTGTATGATCGCCATAATATTTGAATATCTTAACATTAGACGTTGTTCATTATTTCCTCCCACGACGAAAAAGACAAAACAATTTGTACGAAAGTGTAACATCAACCTAAAAACTAAAGTAAATAACTGAAAATGTTCGATAAAACTAGCTCGTAAGTGACAAAGAGTATTGAGTCGCATGTTATCTGCGGCTTCCTGCGACACTTGACGCTAATCATCGATCGGCGAGAAATGAGGGTACCTAATCTACGTACACCTATCTGTTGGGTGGGGCCACCAACATCGAGAGGCGGCTTGAGACTGTCCTGCGGGGTAATTGCGTAACTGTCAGTAGGAATGGCTTTTACTTTGACAGTTCAAAAACGTTAATTGCGTTATTTTTACGCTGTTCAGCGATTTTATCAAACACAGCAATGGATTAGCAATGCAGCAGATTGTGGTAAATAAACATCTTCTGCCCAATTCTTTCCCAATATGTTGGGGTCGGCTTCCAGTCTAACCTTTTGCAGTTGAATACCAATATTTTACATAAAGCCACTGCCTATCTGACCTTCACAACCAAGTAACTTTGTTACACGATACCCCTTTGGTAAGACTGGTAATTCTGTTTCGGTTTCCAAAATTTATTTAGAACAATGGCAAGGTAAATAATTTAGTGTCTTCTGATTAAATAAACTTTTTTAAAGTGAAAAATATTAAGGCACACATTGCGCTCTTTCTGAACAGTTAACGACCCGAAGCTCTGCTGTGGCGACGCTGTTTCGGGTATACTCGGCTCCAGTTGAAAATTTTCATTGTTATCGCATGGTCATAAGCAGACACCCTGTTGTTTTTCAATCCATGTCAATTTCCAATATTTGATAATTGAGTATAAGTTCCTATGTTTCCCCAAATGGAGACGAAGTATCTATTTAATTTGTGTTGATATAAAGATGGTTGTTTGTTTCTTTATTTTCACTAGGACTTTACAAAAAAAATTCAGGAACAGTTTTCTGATATTGTATTGTAAAGTTCAATATAGGATTAAAATAAAGATCTAGGCCACATAATCACCAACATCATTTATATTATTGAACATTTCACCATTATTTCTATTATATCACCTGGGAAACCCTTAAAGATCTATGCAGCTTTGCAATTAATTTGTTATTTGAAATGATAAAATGATCAATATTTCAAAAGATAAACCTGTGGAATCATAACGATAAAAATTTAAATAAAACTTAGAACTGTTGCACCTTCTTAAGGTAAAACCAATAAAACCCTTAATTTTTTATTAAATTTGTTGTCACAGTAACCAGTCAGCTGGCGAGTAGTTCAGTGCGCCTGCCGTCTCGCCTTTTATTATAATCCAGACAATGTATGCTAATAACCCAATCGCCTGACTGGCTGCTAATGCCAATGCATGGATTGTCTTAAATTAAGTTATTTTTAGCATTGCTGAAAACATCGAAATGCATTAACAGATGAGATATGAATTTTCCAAAAATTAAAAAGGAAGACGTATCGGACGACGCGACGTCCAGCTGGTTTGCAATTGATTTCAATAATCACCTTCAACATTTCGTATTTTGGTTTAAATGCGTGAACAAAAGAGGTAGAAAATCTTTTTTACTTTGTTCTTACAATATTATACTTAACGACCAATGGGCGATCACTAGGATCGCCCATTGGTCGAAATTCGACCGTACTTCATTTGAATAGAAATACATTATTAAATGAAAAAATATAAAAAATAATATGGTTATATTTGACATTCAGTAACACTATAGACAAATAATATTAAAGACAAATATTCTCGATATGATCATAGATTTTAAAAATTAAATAGGTTATATATCTATAAAATTTATTTATTACCTATGGTTATACTTGACATTCCGTAAGACTTAAACACAAAATATTAAAGACAGATATTCTTGATTGGATCACAGATTTGTACCATAAACAAAAGAATATCTATGCATGTGTGTATTAAATACACGGTAATGAATAGTAGTGTGTGTAACGTGTTATTTATTGAAAATAATGTATTTTTACGCATAATTAAAAAAAAATATTAGCATTCATCACTTCTTTTCTGTATAAACTATAAGTGTGCGAATTTTCATACTCCTCCGTCCGCCCAATTTTCGTAAAAAGGGATCCAAAGTTTTCGCTTCACGTATTAATATATAGATATTAAATCTGCTACAAAACCATACAACGCTTACTTAAAGAAAAAAAGCCTATAAAAAATATTATTTACTGTTCCAAAATTTTCTCCATATCGCACGGTCGCCCTACTCCGTTCGGTAGTGCAGCGCACGCGCGTCTGACCTATTATAGTCCAGACAATGCGAGCGAATAACCCGCGGCTGGTAGCTGGTATGCGACTAGTTACGTACTTACGTACCTATTACCTGTACTTACTGGTTACCTGGTACTCTGTTCGTTACTTAATGTACTGGTAACGTTATGCTGTCTACCTCTGTCTTGTCTGGTTTAGGTGAACTGGATTTTTATTAGTTTATGTGTAGGTTTAAAGTTGTCGACTAGCTTCAGACTTCGTCTACATGAAATGTTAATTGTTTTAATATTCAATATACTGCAGCACTTGCCATTAGCGAAAGATTTTTCTGAATCGGATCCGAAGTTCCGTGAATTACCTGTCAATAAATACACTCTCACGAAGTGTACCAATATAATAATGTGATTATTAGTATAGATTTCTAAATCTTTAAAAATAATAAAGGAATACCTAGATAACTCCATCTACAATCATTTGCAATGATTTCAACCCTTTCATTCGATATCGTAGGGTTTAGCAAACCCGTATTTTCTCAGCCATATCTTAGTAATTCCCTTGCGTGGAAAATTCGCATCTTGCGCCAAGTCCATCATCAGCCTATAATGTTCCCACTGCTGGTACACAGGCCTCTTGGTGAGAGGTAGTGGGCCGTAATCTTCCACGCGGGCCCAATGCAAATTGGTAGATGAAATGCCACGTCTTCGAATTTTTTGGTTCTAGGAACTGCCGGCCGGTTTCCTCACGATGTTTTCCATCATCGTTTTGAGAGCAGTTGTTGTGAAATACATATCGATGGTCCCTATTAATAATGTCGGTTATGCATTTTTACCAATATTCACTGTTTAACCGACTTCAAAAAAAGGAGGAGGTTATCAATTCGTCTGTATTTAAAAAAAAAAAAAAATATGTTTGATTCCTCATAACTTTTGACTGGGTGAATCGATTTTGATGATTCTTTTTTTATTTGAAAGCTGGTACTTCCTGAATGGTCCCATTGTAAAATAAAAACTTTTAACAAAAAAAAAAACAACCGACTTCCTTAAAAAAAACAATACAAAGTCAAAAATAACTTTAATTTCGGAAGTCGGTGGCAAAAAACCTTAAATACAGATCCTTAGACACCGACTTTCGAAATTAAAGTTATTTTTGACTATGTAGTGTTTTTTTAAGGAAGTCGGATGTTTTTTTTTTTTTTGTTAAAATTTTTTTTAACAATACATACACAAAACTATCAGTGCAAATTTGAACATCCACAGTCTTATAAATATTTTTTATCGCCAAAACAAACTTTGAACTGCTCTACCGAACAGTAGTCTTTTTGTGGAACCGACATTATTAATAGGGACCATCGATTATATAAAAAAGTGAATATTTGTAAAAATGCATAACCGACATTGTTAATAGGGACCATCGATATAGCGCCTGTCTGGGTTCGAACCCGCGACCTACAACTCGTAAGGGGCCATCCATAAATTACGTCACACGTTAAGGGGGGCGAGGGGTCGACGAATTGTGACATTGTGTGACAAGGGGGTGGGAGGGGCCCTAAATTTTGTGACGTCACATTTCAAAATTGAATATACATATTTTAAGTAAAAATTAAAAAAAAAATTCAATGTCTAGATTTGAAATTGAAAAATATGTGATGTCACACTAGGGAGGGGGAGGCCTTACAAATGTGACCAGCTGTGACAAGGACGGGGGGGGGGGGGGGGCAAAAAATCATGAAATATGTGTGACGTAATTTATGGATGGCCCCTAAGTCGGGGTCGACACCACTGGGCCACCACTAGTCTTAGTAACGTTTAGCAAACCCGTATTTTCTCAGCAATATCTTAGAAATTCCTTTGCGTGGAAAATTCACATCTTGCGCGAAGGCTCACCTTTCATGAATACGCTAAATGCACTGAAACCGACTCTCAGCGGCGCCTTTGATGATCAGGATTACAGTTTACTGGGAATCGTAATACAATATTAATATTACTTATCTTTTACGCGGCTCGCTTTGAACTCGGGACGTGTGGTTATCTACAAGAACTGATTTTGTTTAGTCATTTGTGGAATTGATTCAGCGGTTTTTGATGAATTTCTTGTAACTAGCTTTGGTAGAAAATTATTCCACGGGAACGTACCACCAGGATAATAATGTATCCCATGTGATAGTCCTGATTGTAGACTACCTGTGTGCCTTTCATCCAAATTCATTTAGACGTTTTTGCTTTGGTGAATGAATAACTATAATAATAAAATAATAATAATATCTTAGGACAAGCAACACAATGTTATCTGATCCCGAACTAGGCAGAGCCTGTACTATAACAACCAGACAACTGATAAACATACTTATATATTTCTAAATACATACATATTATAGATACATTACACCCAGACATAGAACAAATGATTATGCGCACCACACAAAGATTTGTCCTGGGTGGGAATCGAACCCACGACTTCAGTCTTAGCAGTCAGTAGTAGTAGTAGTAGTTACTAGAGAATGGGCAGCAGCGTTCTCTACGCATTTTACCACCTTACTGCGATCGCTAACCCGCCTGCCAAGCGTGGCGATTATGGCAAAGCCCCTCAAATTGGGGGAGGCCTAAGTCCAGCAGTGGACGTTTTACGACTGAAATGATGATGATGAGTCAGTAGTGTTGCAAAGGACTCGAGTCCTCGAGTCGTAATTTTAAAGACTCAACTCAATTATGTAAGGCTCAGTGTGCTCAAAAGGCTCGGAGTCAAGTACTCGAGTCTTAAAAAGGACTCAAGTCTTAGAAAGGACTCGAGTCTGAAAAAGGGCTCGAGTCTTAAAAAGGACTCGAGTCTTACAAATAACCCGAGTCTCAAAGAAAAACTCTGAGCATGAAGATGAGACTTGTAGCTGGCTCATCATTCGAAAAGATTCGAATAGAAGGCTAAGTTAGTTCAAATTAGTGGTTATGATGTAACTATGTGTACAATAAAATCTGACGAGTTATTCGAGTTTTTTCGAATGATTAGCTACAAGACCGAGTTCATTTAAAAGTCGAGTCCTTTTTACGACTCGAGTGGCTGTTAAATGACTCGGGCTCGGCTTGAGTCTAGACTCCGAGCCTTTTGAGCACAGTGAGTCTTGCATAACTGAGTCGAGTCTTTAAAATTACGACTCGAGGACTCGAGTCCTTTGCAACACTAGCAGTCGGGGTCACTAACCATTAGACTAACTGGCCAGTAACTAACATCCAAACTTGAAACTGACAACTGAAACTTTGTAGGTACTTAAAGTTTTGCAACACGCTTTTGGGCTTATGTCATGTGGTACTATACAATTTAAAATAAGAACAACTTTAAAAAACTTTTCTTTCCGGATTCCAATTAGCTCTGTCGTTGGCTTAATTTCCAATAGAACTTTCAAGTAAAAAAGTTATGTAGACAGTTTTAATTTCAGCAGCAATTATCGTTAATTATCAGAATCAAACTTTTAATATTAAGACTCCATAAACAAACCTACAACACCGAATAATATCAAAGTTCAATTTAAAAATCGAACGAATTTCAGTAGGGTCATTCTCAAAATTATGCACACTAAAAATAGGTAATAACGATTTGAATGATTAACGTTATTTTTTACGATAACTGTGATTGTTACATAAATGAAAATCATGTCCACATTTTCCATGTTTCCATTAAGAATGTAATAAAATAAAGCACCTATTGATTCTGTTATCACGAGTCACAAGGATTTCTTCATTATCAGTTGGTAGACGTGATCCGATGTCTACTTCTAATCTCTACCTATTGTTAACTAATTATTACATGTTTTTTGTCAAGTAGATTGAGTTTTAAGTACTGCGTTGGGAAGGTGATTTGCATCACGTATCGATTCTTATGTAATTTATTTATATTGTACGGCGCTTTTTTATTTTCTTAACTGGACTATTCTGTGGATTCCTTAATAATTTAAGGCCTTTTGTTGCTCAGGGATCTATTAAAGTTTCTTATTAAGTTTTGCTGGCATCAATAATAGGATTCTAGCATCTGTTTGAAAAACTAATAAAGTCAAGGAAATCAAAAGCAGAACTTTCTTTCTTCTCTTTATTAAGTACACCGTACAGATTGCAGATAAAAATGTAGTGACAATGTCTTCTCGGTTTCCTGGCCTTTGCTTGATCTTCACGCTTACAACAATATGCGTAGTAGTTTAAGTAAATAGGTACCTAAGTGAATAATATGAAATAATAACAAGTATTAGGAGATGAACACTACAGATTCGGTGTGAAATAACTTGGCGTATCTAACTACCGTATTATTGCGAAGTTAGAGTTGCTCTGTTAACATTGAGACATTGGCTTTAAGAGGTTTGTATTTAAGATGTTTATCTCAAACACTGCCAGTCGTGAAATAAAATATAAATAAAAATCGTTTATTCTCAGGCATCGAAGGCCCATATAAGGCTTTTAAGATCTGATTCGGTATTATAGAAACCCCTGGCTACTTTGATCAGGTTCTGATTAAAGAAAAAAACACTAGCTAATGAATCGTCTATCTATAATATCGAATTGATATAGATAAAAAACACCTTTTATCACAATCAAATAATATAGAAATAAACGGCAATTACTAGATAAGCCAGTAACATCTGTCTCAATGATATCTGTCAGTCCGTGACAAACTAAAAACATCTTCAAGTTGAGAGGCTGGTTGTCGCAATCTGGCCATTACTGCAGATGATGGTAAACATTTGTCTTGTTCGATAGATATTGTAAGTGATTGCGCACGATTGCGAATTTAAGAGAAAAGGTAGATAGCGCTATTTTTGTGTGTCATTTTTTATTTTCTATCCCTTTTTACAAAATACTTCTTTTTTAATAATATAATTCAAATTCAATTAAAACTACTCGTAAGTAATATACTTCTGAAGCATCTTGTACAAATTGAAGCAGAATCCAACTCTTTACACCTATACATAATGTATCAGAAAGCGTACTATTTAAGGGTGTGGTACAGACCACCAAACTGAACAAATTTCTTCATGGGATCATTATCGTAATCGCGAAACAATTATCAGTGACAAAAATTCCATATCTATTCCACCCAAACATCGCGTATGGGACGGCTTATTAGAGTGTAAATGATGTTTACCTAATGTCTAAATGAAATGACCAAAGAACTGCGCAACACCAAAATTTATCGATAATGTGCGCTGTTCTTACATAATTGTCTAAAGAGCACATCTGGCACTTGAGATAGAAGACATTACCGAGATAATGGACGACAAATGTCTCAATGGGAGATGAGATTGAGACTTTATCTAGCAATTTCTTATCTGAGCAGTGTATCTGACATAAGTCTCACTTGAATCATTGTTTCAAAACAAGATAAAAGATCTGTTTTGTAATTTGTGTTATTGATGCTGATTTCTTCTAAAATTAATGAAATCTTTCTGATTTTTTAGCAAAGTCAATAATTTTAGTAGGAGGAATGATTCTAACTTTCAATCTATCTGAATAGGTTACTCTTAATTCAGAAGGATATTATATCGTCTGTTTGATCCTTTATTCTTATTGGATAGCTATAATCTACTGGTTAAGTTTTGGTTTTCTAAGAAAGCGATAAATGGTCACACAATAACGGCTATCTGAATACAGAGAGTTTTGGACACCCTTATCCACACTATCCACACTAATATTATAAATGCAAAAGTAACTCTGTCTGTCTGTCGGTCTGTCTGTCTGTCTCGCTTTCCTGCGAAAACTACTGAACTATTTTAATGAAATTTGGTACACAGATAGTTTAGACCCTGAGAAAGGACATAGGCTACTTTTTATCCCGGTAGTATATTCCCGCGGGATAATTTCCGACCTCCACGCGGGCGAAGCCGCTGGCAAAAGCTAGTATCAAATACTGGTGAAAATGATAGCTTCCCAGGACGGCCGTTGCAATTAAAGGAACCGGAACCGTTTCCTAGGAAACCTAAGCTAACTCGCTGCAAGTTGCAATCACTGGTCATCATACCCTAGGAAATGTAGCCAAAGGTACAAAAAATGTTGATAGATTGGTAATCACTAATCACTGAGCGCAGTGATTATAAATGTTATTAGTTGGTTAAAAATTCCCAAATTAATCATTTGGATATTTCTCTGAAAGACGACAAAGTGCTCAGTCATTTGCGCAGCATTAATCTGCTTAGATTAATTGAATGATAATGATTTATCTTTATTTATGACTTGCTTCGGTTAACCATGAGTAAATAACGTGATTTCTGGAATTCAGTTGCCTGGAAAACATTAACATTACGCATGTAGGTAAATTGGGTTCGCTTTTCCTTTTTACCTGGGAACAACATTTGGGATGCGGAATGTTCTGTCATATATTTTGACTCAGGTTTATAAAATCAATAAAATTGCAGAATATTGCTTCTTTTAAGACTTTTTCTTTATATTTTTATTTTCCTTGTTTCGTTTATTCTGCTTTTACCTGGGAACAACATTTGGGATTCGGAATGTTCCGTCGCATATGACTCAGGTTTATAAAATCAATAAAATTGCAGAATATCGCCTCTTTTAAAGACTTTTCTTTAAATGATAAATGATAATATATTTTTATTGTCTTTGTGTACCCGTTGGTGTTATTATTTTCCGATTGTGTGTTATAAGAGTTTTTCCTTTGAGATTTAGAGTTTTAAGCGTAAATGTTAACAAAAAAAGGTACAAAGGAATCGATTAGGTAACCTACCAAACGATTAACCAAAATCCTATTCTTATTGGGATTTAATGAGAAAAGAAAATGTAACTCTACGGCATACGCAAAAAAACACAAAAATTATTAGGTAGGTAGGTTAAACAATTTTGATAGCTTAAAGAAAATAATCTACAGATTAAAATGTAAGTTTAACTCTAATTACAATTAGCGAACAATTAAGCTTCACTTGAGAAAACCCGACGGCGAAAGTGTTAATTTTTCAACTCGTTAATAAAACGTTTTACATTGCAATTTTCTCGGTTATTCTTTTAACAAACAGTAGGTTTTTAAAGTTAGTAGGTATTTCTGTTGGTAATCTTATAAGACAAATTTACTGTAGACAGGTACCTATTTTAAAATACCACCAATAACGTCACCAGGATCACGTTTTTCAAAACCTTTTTTTCGCGTGCATTTTGTTTACTGATATCATAAATTTTCGGCGTCCCATTAGATTTTTTGCTATCACGATAAGAATTGATCACAAGTTTTTTATACAAGTGCCTAGGTATTACAAATCAAATTATTTAACACTTAAAAAAAAAACCCATCACTCAGTACACGAAATAACAAACACGCAAAAAAAGTCAAACAAATATTCAGAAATTCGAATTTGGAACATTTTTTCGCGCACAAATTTGAACCAACCGTTGCAAAAAAAAAAGAAATTAGAGAAGCAACATTCTGCAATAATTGGTTTTCGAACTTTCGAACACACAAGTCACCTTCAAGGGCTCAAGGGTCAAGAGACGACAAAACATTCGACTGTCGCGTATCGCACTGAGCCCACTCGATATTAATTACTAGAGGTACCTAAAACACAGGGCGACGCCCGCCGTCACAAACGATAATTTGCATCGTAATCTAATCGAAATATAACTTACCCAATGGTGGATAATTTTTGCGATATCAGCCGAAGCCCGGAATAATACAAAATAATAGTCCAACAACATACGAAACAGCGTCCAGTCTCTCACAAAACACCTTAATTAATTTTTGAGCACAGATTTACAGTCTTGGATTATTTTCTATTTACAAACACTTTAAAATTTGTAAGGCACTAATATTCAAGTAATTCGCGCGTCGAACGTGTGTCGCATCTCGCGCGGGAACGACAACCTCGCGCGCCGAGATGTCGTCTCCTTGTGATCGTGATGAGAGTACGCACTGTCGCTCTGCTCTCGGGGGAGCAGAAGATGGCCGCCGATTGGTCGAGAGCGGCGGCAGGGAGAAGGAGAGAGCACATCTCGCGCGGGGTGCGAATGAGCGAGACAGCTAGCGTCATTCGTTTCGTCGGCCGGGCGAGATTGTCCGCGCGGGTTCAGGTGTATCACCGTCGAGAGCGCGCAATGATAATAATGTGGAGATGCCGCACCGAATGGTTCCGTCATTATCGAATCTTTATTTAGCTTTATCTCTGCGATTAGAACAATGATGGCGGGTGATTATTATTTACCTACAGCACGGTTAAAAAAAATATTTCAAGTTGTTTAATCACTAAACATCTTCTCAAAATTAAAGTCACCAGCTATTTGCGTCACAGACAAAGAATTTATCAATGTTTGAATTGATTTGCAAATATAAATAACCTATCATTGAATTTAATGATAAGTGTATCGAATCAATCAACACACGAAACTAGTTTTGATAATGAGGGCACATAAATAGGGTAGGGACTCACTCATTAAAAGCAGGTAGGTAAATTCATATAGGTAGGTAAGTTATCATTTTAACAATTAAAAACAAAAAGCCTATCTACTTAATCATAATGGGTCATTTTAATCGCGTATAGTTAACTTCTAAAATGGTAGATTTTTGGGAATAGAAATTAAAATTCGTAAGCAGATAAAGATTATTATTTTGAATTTAATTTTGTGACCTTCATTATAGGATAATATAATTATAAAGTAGACAGACAATGAACCCGCTGATCGATATTCGAAAGAAAGAAATTCGAACACGTATCACGTTCCTATCATTAAAAAAGATTTCAGATAAACGAATAATAAATACCCGAATTTATCTAAGTAAATGGATCGTAATAACGTGTTTTTTTATCTTTGCGAAAACAACTGCTTAAGTGCTAAGACAATTTAGAAATGAAAAGGCCCAATTTGATTTTTCGAGAAAAATGTGATAATGTGTCTTGTTGTAAGCGGTATAAGAGCGATAACTGTCAAAGGTGTGTTCGTTAAAAATGACGTAAGTAAGTGATCGATGATCCTACCAGTTAGGTAAGTAGGTACATATACTAATACCTACTGCATGGAACGATACTAAGCCACGCGCTAAGCTTATCTCAAGAAACGTTTAACTTATTTTGTAGAATTAAGACAATTTTTTGCCAGGCTTTTAAATGTCGTTTTGTAGAAGTTAACTATCTGTAGGAAATCATTAGCAAAAATGATGAGACCTTTAATCGTTTCCTATAAGCTGGGACAGGTTGTCTTTCAGTCTTAATGGAGGGTTCACCTGATTTAATTCGTTCCCAGTTACCTTTTTAGTTTACCTGAGTATTAGTTCTGAATTAAAACTGGTGATAATATATTAATGGACTATACAGTTCTTAACAATATTTAACATTGGACGTCTTGAAATAGTAGCAAAGTTAAATTAATCATTTATGTTAAGTATACCTAGTTTACTTAATACTAAGTAAATGTTTATTAAAATAATTTCCTTGTTCTTAATATGAATTAAATAAGTTAAGTATTGCATAATTATCTTCTTTGTGTTGAATTTATTCAAAGTTAACTAAGTGCTTACTGTTTAGGTACTGTCTCGATATTTAGTGACGTTTACCACAAGTACCTATCAATGTCCATAACACAAAGTCTATGAATATAAATAAATGACTACATTATCGTCGTTAAAACATGTTTCTTGTAACTAATTCTCATTTCCTATCAATGAGTAGGTAAACATCGTCATTCGACTGTACAATTAGCACTTGCCCTATATTTTATTGTTTATTCAAGTATCTCGGGTATCTTTGAATTAAACTTGTTATTAAAATATAAATAAAAAACAAAAAAAAAACCCTAAAACGTCAGTTGAGACTTTCGCGCCGAAATTGTAATGGCGGTTGAAAGAAAGATGGCGCTGGGGATTGCAAAAGCGTCAGTGTTGCAATTTTCGTCTACTACGTTATGTGTATTTGCATCATTTAAATTAATTATTAGGTTACGCTTATGACCTTGAATAAATTATGAAGATTTATAATTTGTGTTAGATATAAGTATGCTATATGCTGTGCTACAGATAATATAATTTTCCTTGCAGTACTACCTACAAATTTTTTGCTGATTTTCCATAAATTATGCTGATAAAAAAGGGGAAATGGTGGCTGGGACAGACTGGATGCGGTAGACGGAGAACAGGGTGTTGTGGCGCAGTATAGGAGAGGCCCATGTCCAGCAATGGACTGCATTAGTCTGATTGTTTTTTTTTCCTTTGACAACGCTTTTAATAAGAATCTACCTGGAATCACGATTTTAAGATAAACAAAGCTATCAGAAAATATTATCATACGGTTAAATTTGTTACACACAGGTAATTGTTTGCTTACGTATTGACTCTGGTTGCTTTAATTGACGTAAAACAGGTGTTTCATCTGACATTATTACCGTCTTTCAAATAACAATGACTTCACGTACTCTGATAGTCAGATTTTAATCTAATCTTTAATTTTAATTTTAATTTTACTTTATTTTATTTTTATTTTTATTTTTATTTTGATTTTTGATTTTAATTTTAATTTTAATTTTAATTTTAATTTTAATTTTAATTTTAATTTTAATTTTAATTTTAATTTTAATTTTAATTTTAATTTTAATTTTAATTTTAATTTTAATTTTAATTTTAATTTTAATTTTAATTTTAATTTTAATTTTAATTTTAATTTTAATTTTAATTTTAATTTTAATTTTAATTTTAATTTATTTTATTTTTATTTTATTGTTTTCTTACATTTAGTTATATTTCAAGTCATGCCTTGTTTGTTTTAGATTTTAACTGTAATTTCCTTTGTTCAAATAATAATATCATTTTGTACACCACTTTTACCATTACATTTTTGTCATTGGAGAGCGGGACCTCCTAGCACAGGTATATTTTTTACTTAAAAGGAGGCTCCTATGTAAGATTTACTGTAAAAGTTGTACAAGTTTCTGAAATAAACCTTTTTATTTATTTTATTTTTATTTATTTAATCTTTAAAGTCATTTTTTTCTTTGGATTTTATGGTTTTTGCATTTAGCTAATGTCACGTTTATTTCTGCTTATTATTTTGATCACAAAGTAAATAATTAAGAAAAATGAACAACTCTATGATTCGATCAAAGCTCAAAAGCAGAGCTTTTTAAACACTCAAAGTAAATTTCCGATACAACTCTAAAAGGTGTTTCAATCTCCTGTTTCCCAAAAAGAGGCGATAGTTTCAATACAAAAAAAAAACGGTTATTTATCAGCCGTATTCGGTCCCCATCTGGAGCCGACCTTTGGTATCGGTCAGCCGAACGTATGCAAACATGGCTCCCTCCATCTGTCAACACGTGGCTAACGTCTCTGTGCTGGCCGTTTTTTTATTTTTATTAAAGAGATGATAGATTAAAAAAGGGTAAAAGGTAGTGATACTTTTTATTGGCTATGATTGCTATGTGCCTGAATAATGAGCTTTATTCAGTGTATCTTAGAATTTCTTTTTCTTCCTATAATTTCGCATTATTGTTTGAATGCATTAGTTCACATATTTGCCTTAAAAATCATGTCAATTTGACATAATTTCCCGATTTACATATCACGTTAAGCCGTTGGTTGGACTTTGGTGCCTTCTTTGACAGTCGTCACGGGTGCTTAGAAGCGCAAAAGTCTGACAACCAGACCAAGGCGTATCAATGTTACCCAGACACTGGGTTATGGAGTTCAGATAAGCAGTCGCTTTATGTGAATAAAATACTGGTATTCAGCGACATCCGGATACGCTGGAAGCTGACCCCAACATAGTCGGGATAAGGCGAGGCAGACTGAAACAAAAGAATAAAGGGCGGACAATAATAAATATAGATAAACAGCAACTGCTAAACAAAGTCTATCCGTTGACGCGATGCCTTGACATTAATCGATATCATTCGCCAGATTAGATGGATCTTAAACAATAAAATATTTGTTTTTCATCGACTTCCAAGGCTTTCCATTAATCTTTACTCACATTATCGGTTTTAATAGAAAATCACGTGTTAGTTAAAAGTATAAGTATATATACGAAGATTAGTAACGAAGGTTGTCTCTACGACATGAATTATTAGTGAATATATGTATATCATTATGTGTATCGTTTTCGTTACGCCATTCTGGATCTCAACTTTTTGATGGCACCTTCTTACTTAGTTTGTCGTCATCTTAAATATATATGTAGGTACTTACATACTTCTCCAAAGTTCTCAAAAATCAGCATTGCCATCCAATGTGACAATGGTGGAAGCTTTTTAGGAACTTATCCCCATTGACAGCGTGTGGGCGAATCTTTTGATGCCCAATGAGCTTTTGCCTTTTTTATATACACTTAAACTTAAACATTTATATGTATGTATGTGTATAGAAGTTGGTCATTTAAGGTCATATAGAACGTAATTTATTGATATTTGCCTAAAATGTAATAGATTTCAAGTCATTGTCTTCATTATCACTTATCATTCTACTAGCCAATTTCAATTATTCAAATGTTTTCTATATTATGAAAAGCCTTCCCTTTTCTTCATTGGTATTCATTACTATTTCTGTTTGAATGCTACTATTATCGGCCTGCTCTATTGAATGCCATAACTAGTCATGATTACCAGTTTGCAATTTAGCATTGTCATTTAGAAATCAATAACTCAATAGTTTGGCCTCATTATTAAATGTAGTCGATTAGAACAGCGCTATGCACCGAGTACACTAACTTTAGATAGATATAATAATCTAGGTATAAAGAACGAATAATCTTTGTCCGTTTGTTAGGATGTACTTGGCGCAAAAATGGCTGAACGGATTTGCATAAAATTCGTCACACATTATAATCAGCCTATAACGTTTCCACTGCTGGGACATTAGGCTCCTCACTGTGAACAGGACCGGGCCTTAATTTACCACGCTGGCCCAGCGCGGGTCGGCAGATGTCACTATCTTTGAAATTTTGATTCTAGGACTTGCTGGTTTTCTCACGATTTTTTCCTTCATCGTTTTGATAGCAGTGGATTTGGCATACCTATACATAGTTTATGACCTGACTTTTAATTCGGGTAGTACGTTCTCGTGGGATGTTTTCCGACATCCACGTGGGCAATATCCAAAGGCAAAAGCTAGTTCCAACATACTAACAGTTTAAAGTATAGGAAACTATAATAATTATCTGATAGCAACGTTATTGAACAAACAACACACGGATGGAGGAATCTTATCTCCACTTACTCAGCGTCCATTAGCAGTTTTACTAGATATAGTGTATACTTCAAAAATCTTGTTCCTAAACGATGTTCCGTTAACAGATAAGGCTGTTTCAACACCTTATGACGTAATGTGGTTCGAAAAAGGTATAAACACACCTATTTCTTTGTTGAGAGTATTCTTAGATGATCATGTGGAAAGGATGAATGAAGGGCGACTAACAAGTGGTCACAAGGCAGACGCGAGTGGTAACGCCGAGAGGGGACGTCCTAGGAGGACATATGGTGACCTTATTAGTGATGTTCTTCAGAAAACTCAGGTGCGTAGTACTCGCAACTGACGTGCGTGTGTGATGAAATGTATGAACGTAAACGTGGCAAAAAGACTATAATATTTCATCAATTGTCGTGCGCTCGTTTCACAAAAAATCGATAAAGGCTCGACCGACGTGTTTTTGTTTATTTAAATTTAGAAAACCTAAAGGCTCAGCCAAACAATAAAAAATAATCTAAATATTGTGTCACGGTGGAACCAAGTTTACCGGGTCATCTAGTTTGAAACAAACGGGTTGAGTTTATGATTTATCATGACTTTTGTGAATGTGGGTATCGCCCACAATTCCTGTAAAACTTTTCTTTGTAAACGTGATATTTAGAAGCTGCATCAAGCTTTATCATGAGCATGATTTTGTACATAGTGACTTACCTAGTCACTTTGGGATCTTTGCGAAAACAACAGGTAAACATAGTATAGTTACATAAAGTATTATACTTACCTATAAAATGAAAATTTACATAATAACTGACGCGCGTTAACCACCATATTGGGTGATTAAAAAAAACATAATATTATTTAATATTATTCATCTGAATTAGTGACGCAAGTCATCCGAATGTATTTATGATGTACAGGATAACAGATCAGACCACGTTGCATTCGTATTAAATACGTCAATCATTACTCATTGATAAGGAAAAGAGTAAATTATTTAATTAGTGAACCAATTCATAAATTGTATGCGAACAAATACATAGGTAGATTCACAAAAGCAGAGGTATACTTATTTGAAATTGGTACGCACGCAACCGCAGTTTCTAATGACAAATAGTGTCAGAAAACCCAAGATTTTTAGGTCCTTGACACATCGAAATGTATGAGGTGGAAATATTATACAGAATATTAGGGAGAGCAGTGGTAAAGGCCGCGATTTACGAGTAGTAGGTCGTGGGTTCGAACCCAAGCAATGTACTTTGGATAAATAATTTCATCACTATAGCTCTCAAAACGGTGAAAGAGAACATCGTGAGGAAACCGGCATGTCTTACAACCAAAAATTCGAAGACATCTGACGTCTACCAACCCGCATTGGGTCCGATTGGTGGATTATGGCCCACTTCCTCTCACCGAGAGGAGTTCGGTGTTCGTTGGGAACATTAGGCTGCTGATGATCAATACATAGAAATATGTGAAACTTAGTTCAATGCCATGTACGAGGAATGATAAGATAAAATGACAAATGAATAATACGGTAGATGGATATACATAATCATATTGTACACAAATTAAAAGTACCATTCTTCTTTCTCAGGAAGTTTTGATAGAGTAGGGGGATAAGTTAGCGGATGGAACTATTAAAAAAACAAGAACTATCAACATTACTTCAATTTATAACAGCATCGTTTTTTTTATCTTCACAATAGGTATTACTACGATTTGGAGTGGGTAACCAGCTTCATCTTTCAGACTGACCGACCTCTTCAAAGGCTTGAAGGGATTGGTTATCTATACTTCTATACTAATTACTAATTTACTCATTTAACTAATACTAATATATTAATCTATACTAATATTATAAATGCGAAAATAACTCTGTCTGTCTGTTACGCTTTCATGACTAAACCGATTTTGATGAAATTTGGTTCGGGGGTAAGTTTCAACCCCAAGAAAGGACATAGGGTACTTTTCATTCCGCGACTTCATCTGCGTCCGCGATAACTGACATTTTGGAAAGTTTGCTTCAAAATTACTTGTCCAAGCTGTGTGACTGGTTGGATTTCTTATCAGCACTATTTATGGAATTCCTTACAAATGTTCATCATCCCTCATGGCCTAGCCATGACCACGATTCCAGAACTTTAGGTTTGACGGAAAATGAATGAAGTTAATATTTAGCAGCGTTGATAAAACCTTAAAACGGATATAAGGTAAATACTATAATTGATTTGTCACACGTAATTCTTATCAATATTTTACCTCTGCTTTGTTGGCAAATTTATCAGTGAATCATTCTTTTGGTGCAAATGATCATTGTAGAGTAACATTTAATCTCTATTATTTATAAAACCTGATTTATATTGTAATGATTGGGTCATACTTAAGTATTATACTTTTGCTGTTACTACGTCACTTAAACTATATTAAACCAAATTAGGTTTAATGCAAATTGAAGACAAGTTTCATTAATCCCATCTTGGTTTACGAGATTGGTACTTTTATTATAATAAACGGGAAAAATAAACATGGTCCAAAAACGAAGCCTTGAGGCATTCGTAGACGAAACGGAAACCAGGACTTCGACAATGAAATTAATTTTGCAAAAGTACGGAGAATTAAAGGAATCTTAATGAAAGAATCTTAACACAATTAGGAGAGGTGCTTTTAATAACTTTATAATACCTACTGATGAACTTAAACTCATTCAAAAGGATATCATAAAGCTATGTTTGAGCTGGTCGAATGCCTGTCGCTTGTATTGTGTAATCTATACACATTATAAATTAAAGTCTCTTGTCGGTTCTGTCTGCTTTACCGTGTTGTACTTCTAAACTACACAATGATTTTGCTGTGGTGGTTGGTTGAGTGTGGGAGGCTGGGTGTCGGTATCTGCCTCCAGTAGGTTTTTGTGCGTATACAGAAATCTCGATGTATTGTTATGTTGCACAATCGATTCGGGGGGGGGGGGGTGGGTCGGTTAATTAAGTTATTAATAAAAAAGTTAAATATTAAAATTTTGGTTAACAACAGCTAGTTTTATTCAATTGACTCATACGAATATCAATATTATATTCTCGTTAATTCATGGTTTAGTTTAAGGTAAATTTAAAATTGTTTGTAAATTTCCTCGAGGACACGCGTGGTTGTTAGATACCATTTTATAGTGTTCAATAAATGCGTATAATTATGAAAGTTTAATTAATAAATAACATATGGTTTAAAAACAATGGTATATGCTTTTAACACGCGGTTAGATAGGTGCCTACCAAACAAACGGCGTACGTTCTAATGTGAAAAATGTTTTATTACAAAATGAAACGTTAGATTGATTTAAAAAAAGTAAAGAAATAATTAGTTTCGTGAGTCAGTGATATCATTATTGTCATGTGTGCTTGGACAGTTTCAAAGATGCTGTCATTGTCCTCACGCGAGTTATGATCGTGAAAAGATTATACAAGTCAATTAGAACTTAGTTGTATTAACAATAAGGTTTATAATAAGGTGAGCATGATGTTTAGATAGAGATGTTTGTCTACCGACACGTTCTCCCGCCAAATCGCGGAAACCGCGCGAATTTCATTCACAAACCGACATGAACGTTTACAAACATGGCTTCGTCAACGGAAAAAATAGATGGACGGGATGTTCGGCCAGTTAGTTTACAAAATATAGACTAGGGTGGCTGCAAATCCCGTAACACAATAGATGTTAATCAAAACCATATTTTAGCTAATCGGTGCGACGCCGACGGTTTAGGAATATCAACAATAATCTTACGTACCTAATCGGATTGATATTTTGAGTTCGTGTTACCTAACTCTATTTGGAATATTTATTAGCCTAATCGTAAACTATCTTGAGTTCCTGAAAGTGATTAGTTTTTTTTTATCAAAACATCATGCGAGTACATAACATCATGCTTTGTAGGCAGTCCTCGAAGGCAGAGAGGTGTACCTAAAGTAACACCCACATTTCGCCAGTTATGTTAAGTCCCATGTAAAAGGGGATAATTCTATTCACATAAACCGGGCACAAATCCAGACTCTGAGCTGCTACTGAGAAATTCGGCTAGAAAAACACAATAACACTGTCTGACCTCGGAATAGAACCATCATCGTTATGCTCAGCATATAGCGACCACTAGACCAACGAGGCAGTCTATTTTATAATTCGTTTAATATTCTAATAGGTTAGGTATTTTTAATACGATAAAATAGTAGAACTTTTACTTTTATTCCCAGCCATTTCAACGAAGCATGACATCAATATAATCTAATGAGCAGGAAATACAATCGACTTATTTTCAAATCCAACTAACTACAAAATGGAACGAAACGAACTAGGAAGAGCACTAAACATGATGAACATCACAGTTTCTGTATCGAAAGTGAATGAAAGTCGCGTAAATACATCATTTTCATCACGCGACCAATATGGCGGAAGAAGTGTTGGCGCGAAAATGAATCTTTGTTTTTTTTCTTAACGGCGTTTATTAGCGCGGGACATTTACCGGCTAGTGTCTGTTACCGCTTGCTGCGTAGTATAGAAAAAAGAAAATAATGTCATGCAACCAGCTGTTATGCCAATGTAATAATGCGCTAGATTGAATAGTGCACAATATGGATCTATGAACTTATTTTACGCAGTGCGCATGTAACAATACTTAATTTATTTACTTAATAAGGCTTGAAGTAAGAAAGATAGTTCAAGGTATGAAAAATGGAAAGGCTATGGGCCCAGTTGATATACCGATAGCAGTATGGAAGTGTTTAAAAGATAATGGATGTGTGTGGCTGACTTCATTCTTCAATTAGCTTTTTCCCGCGACTTCGTCCGCGTGGAGTTCGGTTATATCGTAGCGTAGCGAATTGCACGGATGAAGTCGCGGCCAAAAGCTATTATTGTCACCCCTTTTCCACCTTTTAGGGGTTGAATTCTGACAAAGCCTGAAACACTTGTTTACTCATTTATTGATACGAGTACTCCTGTGAAGTTTTGAATAAAATTGTTTAACTAATCTTGTTTCCCCATATAAACTTTCCAGCCCTTTTTTACCCCCTTAGGGGTTGAATTTTTAAAAACCCTAGGACACGTAATTGTTTATTTCTAATCGTTAACCTAAAAACAAAGTTTCAAGTTTATAGCTCTAAAAATGACGGAAATCCATACCAAATTTTAACCCCTTTTTCACCCCCTTAGGGTGGCAATTTTCAAAAATCCTTTCTTAGCGAATGCCTACGTCATTACAACTATCTGTATGCCAAATTTCAGCGAAATCCATTTAGTAGTTTCGGCTGTGCGTTGATAGATGAGTCAGTCAGGTTTGCCTTTTATATATTTAGGTTGTTGCATGAGGGAGAAATCCCACGAGAATACTGCAATAGTTCGCTTGTGCCCATCTTCAAGAATAAAGGTGATGAATACAGGACTGCAATAACTACCTATTGAGGGATAAAGCTCATGTCACATAGTATAAAGGTGTTGGAGAAAGTAATAGAGGAAAGACTGCGAGAGGAGAGTGAGATTACCCTGAATCAGTTTGGGATACAACTGAGAGAAATGTGGAAGAAAAAGACATGTTGCGCTGACCCCAAATAAGTTGGGATATGGGCAGAAGAATGATGATATTTGTAGCAGGCATGTAGTAGGTGCATGCCCCCCAGCTAGGTGGACCGACGGCTTAAAGAAAGTGGCTGGGGCAAACTGGATGCGGAAGGCGGAGGACAGGGTGTTGTGGCGCAATATGGGAGAGGCGTATGTCCAGCAGTGGACTGCGATAGGCTGAGTTGATTGACTGATTGATGTAGTAGGTACTCTATCTGGTTTTCTAAAGTTTCAGGTTAGGAAAATTAAATGTGAATCTATTTTTTTAATCTATGTACTTACTAATCTAAAATGAAGGATTGAAACATGTAGATAATGCCCTTGTATCTATGTTAGACTGTTTGGGGGTGGTCACTATCCCCAGATGGCCTTCTTAATCACCAGTGTTACCAGTGATTACCCATAACACGTAGCGAATTGGAAATACCGACATTAAAAATAGTTCAACCACCTTTTTTCTCGTGCAGTTTAGTTTTATGAGTCGCGTGTGATGATCGCTGATTGATAATTTAGAGATCATTTACATAACTTGAACGGGTTTTACTTGATTTCATTATGTTTTAAAATAAATAGGTGATTTAATATTTTTTCTTTAATTTTGCCGCCCATTTTTGACAGCCAACCTTTTTTCACCTTTTTTTAAGCAACAGATAACTTCACGGTATGTTAAAAAAAAAACTCGAACCATAAACAAAATGTAAGGATACAAGACCTCTTCCGATCACATCTATCGTATTTGGCCACATTATTTGTTTGAGTCGGTATCTCGTCTTGGGTGTCAATATTGTCAGAGCGTGCATTGACCCCGGTGCATCGCACGTGATCCGAATCTCTCATACTTTATACACATACCTATTTGTAATTTGTTCTGTTGTAATGTAACTAACTTTTTGAGGTGTCTTTTTATTCTTGGTAAGCAGGCTTTTTTTCTATAAATACTTAGGAACTAAGACGTCACCTAGCCACAAACAGACCGTGGTTAAGTTGCGCTTGCCACGGTCGTTTCGTAGATGGGTGACCATCTATTACATTTCGAGACCCCCTCCGTGCTTCAGAAAGCTCATCAACATTAACCCGTTGATCCCAGCTGTCATTCGTAGATCTTCGACAGACGTTACGGGTAAGAAGCCTGAAAGTCTGACAACCAATCATACCAAAGGGTATCGTACTGTTCCTCAGTTACTGGGTTGCGGATAGGGTTGCCACCTTATTTTCTTGCAATTAAAGTATAGACACCAGCAGGTCAAGTTACCCCAATCTGTCAAATTTCTTTAATAGATTTTCAACCTTATATCACAATAGTGGAAGGTTAATTTTAGATTTGCGAAATTTGACATATTGGGGTGGCTTGACCTGCTGGCGTCTGTACATTGGATATTATAGGTAAGAAAACAATGTAAGTACATTGTATAAAAATAAAGTACGATTTATTTTTCTTTATTATTATTATTTTTTATTTTAAATTTGCTTTTCGTTTCAAATTAGTATCTCTACTAAACAATTGCACAGCGTCTTAACAGTCTATATTTAAATTAAAGCAAATAATTAATTCATTTTTTATCGGAGACGTATTGTTTCTTTTGTCTCGGCATTTACTATTCATCACAAAAAAATCTCATCACTCTTATTAAATACTGTCATTTTTGTGCAGTTGATAGTTCTGCAAAACCCTGTGGCGAAATAAAGTATTTTCGTGTACTTTATTGTTCTCATAAAGTATAAAGTAGGTACAATTATGTGAAAAAACGTACAATACTTTATTATAAAGTACGGGTGGCAACCCTAGTTGTGGAGGTGAGATTAGCAGTTACTCCGTATATAATACTACTAGCTTTTGTCCGCGGCTTCGCTCGTGTTAAATTCCGGGTAACATGGTTCCCCTTTCCTGATTTAGAACACAGAAGAGAACTCGGAACAGAATTTTTAAATTAATTAATTAAATTATGTCTTTAATTAAATGAATTATGTCTTTCCATTTACGCGAACATGCTTCATACAATTGTCCATGGGAAAAGCACGGCTTTTCTAAGTTCACCCCAGCCACCTAAAAAAGAAAAAAAGTAACTTATGTCACTCTCCATCCCTTCAACTACCTTCGCTAAAAAAAATCACGTCCATTCGTCGCTCCGTTTTGTCGTGAAAGACGGGCAAACAGAGACACACACTTTTCCATTTATAATATTAGTATGGATCCATATCCACTGCTGGATACTGCTGTACGTTGATGATGCTACGTATGCAGAACTGCGAAAATCTGAAGAAAAGTTGAAGGAAAGAAAAAATCGCAAAAGAATTAAATTCAGTTTGAGACATTGTTTCAATATTTGATGCTTATAAATCATTTGTATTAATTTTATTGCTCCGGCTGGTATCTGGTTTAAAATTGTGAAGTTATTAACCTCTGTAGGCAAGAAGAGATAAAGATTCGACATAGTCTATGGTTCATAAATGAAAATGGTCTATTGTAATGGTCTGCTATCATTTCCGAAGAGGGTTAATTGAAGAAGAGACGGGGCTTTATTGCTTTTTCTGAATTCTTAACTACTGCAATTTATAGCTTAATCCCTTTTTTCCATGTTATTACCACCTACCTACTGCAGTCCATTGCTGAGAATGGGTCTCTCCAATAACACGCCATTCAGTTTGATTCTCGGCAACTCTTATTACCCTGCGAAGATTGTCGCCCAGCCTGAACCTGTTCTATTTTCCGTTTGCCGATGCTTTCCGTCAATAGATCTTTATTTTGCAGTTCTAATATTCAAAATAAGTATGATCACCACCCTTAAAAAAAAACGATTGTAATCGTTACTAACGTGTAAACCATAGTTTACTCTTACGAGTGCGTAACCTACCTAGTCTTTATTCAGCTGAAATCATACACTGAATTATGTAGGTATATTATGAAACAATATAAATTACGTAAATAATTGCTTTGAAAAAGCATTAAAAATCTCCACACGTATTCTGGAACGCGATTGTCATCGCGAATCTCGATTAGTTTTGATTTATAGCATAAAGCACAAAATCTCGTGTCCGAAGTTCGTAATTCAAACTTGAACAGCGGAAAATGGCTTTAATGCCCGAGAAACCTACACGAGGAAAATTTTATGAGCTAGGATAGAACACTGTAACCTCGGTATACTATCCTGGCTTTGCTACATGCTAGTGGTGTTTGTATGATGCCAGAAAATTTTAAGCCAGTACAGGACAATACCGTTGTTCCGTGTGGTGCCGTTCGTAAAAAATAGCAGCATCCCATTTTCCCGTTGGTGTCGTAAGAGGCGAATAAGAGACTTACTGGAGAATGGGCAGCAGCGTTCTCTATGCATTTAACCAGCATACTGCGAGCGCTAACCTGTCTGCCAAGCGTGGCGATTATGGCAAGCCTCCACAAATGGGTACCTCCACAGTACAACATTTGGTTGCGGTCAGAAAAACAAAACGCGTTACTGCACACTACCAATCGAAAATTAGCTTCGCCGGCCACATGAAGCTAGTATTACACAGACGAGAACAGGGAAATTAGTGGTGGGGGTCCCACTAGTTCAAATATTCACCCCATCCTATTAAACCATAGAAAACAACCTAGATATGACAATGTAGAATTCTGTATAAACGAAGCCAGAGTTACTATCTGGCTAGCTGACTAATACTCGCTTACTATTCTGGCTAAGGAAACACGCCTGGTGTATTTAGGACATAAGTTAGAATACGCAAGAGTTACGGCAGAATTTGGTGCAAAGACTGTGAAATCTTGTAACATTCAAGCAGTACAAAGATTATGAGATAAAGCGCGTTAAGCTGTTGGTCTCGGCTGTCATTCCTGGTTCTTTTACAGTCGTTACGGGTAGTTAGAAGCCTGAAAGTCTGACAGATCATCATCATCATCATTTCAACCTACAGGCATCCACAGCTGGACTTAGGCTTCCATCTATTTGGGGGGTTTTCCATAATCGCCACTCATGGCAGGCGGGTTGGCGATCGCAGTATGATGGTAAAATGCGTAAAGAAAGAAGAAAGAAAATACATTTATTTAGCACCAACTCAAAGGCACACAAAATAATACTGTAAAACATACATAAATTAACAAAAAAACAAAAATTAAAAAGTAAATCAATAAAAAGTGTGAAGTGCGAAAATATAAACTAGCATTTAATTGTGCCCCACGGCTGCGCTAAAAAGGTTCAGTTCAGCGAAGAATGCCTGACGCTGATTTTCAACTGGACCTGAAGTGTGAGCGGACGATTGTAAATCAGTTTTATACAAATACTGCAACGTGGCGAATGTATGCATACTTAAATAAAATAGATGAATAGTGAAATGTTAATATAGGTACATACTAAGTTTAGTAACTATGTAGTGCAAGTATTTATTAAAGAAAAATAAAAATAACAAACTAAAATAATTTAACTTTCAATATTAGAGTGCTATATTTAATAAAATTGCAAAACAAAACAATAGGTAGGTAAATACATAAATGAGACAAACGGTCTATCATGACCTTGGATAGTTATGTACATTAAGAAAAGTAGAGAACGCTGCTGCCCATTCTTGAGTAAGCTCCTTAGTCGCCTCTTACGACACCCAGGAAGAAATGGAATGGTGCTATTTTTTACGTCCGGCACCACACGTAACGCGGAGGAGTAATGTATTACCCAGTAACTGGGTTGTGGAGGTTGGTTCATGTAAAATACTGATTAAAAAGCAGCATCCGTTTTGACTAGAAGCTGACCCCTAAATATGTAGTTTGAAATGCTAGGCAGATTGGACTACACACAAACGAAACGACATTGAAGCAATCAGAGGCCGTGAAATTTAATAATATTAAACCAGTATATTACGAGATAAATAAGAGATAACACGGCGCAGTTTTATTCGTCATAATTACGACACTTGTTCAAACATGGCGGGCAGAGAACATCTGTTGTGCTAACGTGTTTTGATTGTTATTGAATAGTAATACATTCACCTCTCATAAACCGCTTTATAAATAATTAAATGCACATATTTGCCGAGAAAATTGTGGAAAAGTTCTGAGTGGAAAATGGCGTGAATATAAGAAAATTGTGGGAAAGTATAGGATAGTTTTCTAAAGACATTTTCGTCGGTGGGAGTTTTCGACTAGGTTCTATATTCGAATTAATATTTTTCTAATAAATAGGTGTGTTTAAAAAAAAAAAATCTGTAGAAGAGAGAGGTTCGAACATCATTATACGATTGAGCTGTCTGCCCAAAATCTGACATATTTTTTGAAAACTAGACGAGAACCACCCTTTCAACTAATATTTAAATACCAACAAATAATTCATAAAAAAATCCCTTTAAAAAAGGACGTTATGTTTTTCCGAATTAGGAATTTTTCTTTTTTTAAAAATCGTATTCAGACTATAGGTAACATTAAAAAAAAACCGCAAGTGATGCGCTTAGCAACGAACAGCATTTTAATTTTACTTATCATTATCATCATTCTCCTGCACTTATTCCAATTTATTCGGGGTCGACACAACATGTGTGTTTCTTTTTCTCTTCCACACTTCTCTATTAATCGTCATCTCGGTAGTCACCCTCCTCCTAACAATATCATCACACAGTCCATCCATCGTTTCTTTGGTGACCCCCTACTCTTATAACCATCGACATTCATACTCAGAACTTGCCTCACGACATTTTCCTCATTTCTCCGTACCACATACACATTTCATTAATAGTAATGTAAGTAGTGATAGATTTTAAATCATCATTGAAAGTCCAAGAGTCATCACCACAAGTTTTAACTCTTCCATAAAATAGGTTCTTTTTGCCTACTTAAGTTTATTAGATCTCGTTATTTTCACTTTTCCCCTACATGTTAACAATCATGTAATATATAATAATAAAGGTAAGTGTATAGTTTCTTCGCACGGAGGCGCATTGTTCGACAAATTGTCATGAGCGAGTAAATGACCGATGCCAGACAGTCAGACTATGTGTAATAAAGTAATAAAGTTACCTACCACAGAATCTGAATAAGTTTGCAGAAGTCGCGGTGGTAATACTGTGGATCTTTTATGACGTGATCGTCTAGACATAGACACAAGAAAATAAGCACTGGCTGTATGGTTTAACGAGCTTTGCCTGCTTGTTTTTTGGGAATTCCAGGATCATTAAGACATTGTCCAAAAATTTGAATCTTAGAAACACTTTGGATTGTACGTTACCGTATCCACATCAGAAAATGTAGGATCATGATTTAAATTCCAAAGGCATTATGCTGAAGTACGAATATCGATATTTTATATCCAAATGAATTTCGATTTCAATTATTAAATTGAAATAGATCAAAATAAATATATTAAATGAAATTAAATAGCTTAATTTTTCTTTTTTTTGTGCCCAGTATTAATTTATTTCAGGTGATTGTTGTATTCCTCGACGTATTGTAGGTTGGCAGATGAAGACATGACTGGTGTTTTTTGTTTATTTGTCATCAGTTCCGTTTTGGTTTAGTTTACTTCTAGGATAACTTTTGCTCTTTACAAATAGTGACTCTATCATAGACCGCATTTAATTTGGGTCTCCTTATAGTGAAAAAATGTCGTCAGCAAATCTTCCATGCGACAGGTATCTCCCATGTAGATTTAGACCTTCGTTTTCCCATTTCATCGGTCTAAGATTTGGTCTAGCACGGTTATAACTATTTCAGGAAAAAGTGGGTCTCCTTGTTTAACTCATTTTTTTAATTTTAAAACTAGTTCCTGGTTTCTTTAGAAGAATTCGGGAGTTTCTATTTTTTGTATATGAGCTTTATCAGGTCGAGGTATTCTTTCCTAACTACTTGCACTGATGAATAACAAAATGGATCAAAATAGATCAGCAGCGGTTGAAATTTTTCAGTTTTGAATTGAAATGAGAGATTAGGAATCATGGCTTCTGAATTTATTGCGTAGCCGGCAACCGTTTTTAAGAAAACTCTTCCAATATTAATGCCATATCTATTCCATACATTATTCATATTTCTGTGGTAGGAACGTGAACCTAAGTACGCGTTCGATCGTCTGTTGTGGTTGAACTCGAAAACTGCTGCACTGGTAATGACCGACTACTTACCTACGTATTGTTCTAACATTACTATACAAATTATTATGAGTTAGCAGACAAAGATTAATTATCGTCCAATCAACTTTTCTTTATGCATTTTTATAAGCCATCTGTATTATTGGCAATGGTTTTGACCACTTCATATGGCTTTGGCCGTAGAATAATGAATACATAACATTACGCCGATATTTACCCGATGGGTTAGACAGAGATATACCTCAAATACACCCACATTTCGCAGTTATGTTTAAAACCCATGTAAAAGGGGGTGAGCCCATTGTCACCAACTGGGCACAAATGTAGACTTCGGGCTGCTACTGAGAAATTCCAAATAGAAACACCCAATATTAACACTTCGCATAACCTGAGAATCAAATCTTGGACCTCATTCTCAGCAGTAGCGCTTGCGCTTGCGCTTGCTTACTGGAGAATGGGCAGCAGCATTCTCTATGCATTTTATCACATTCGTGGTCATTATGGCAAATCCCAAATTGGGGGAGGTCTATGTTCAGCAGTGGACATCTTTTGGCTGAAATGTTAATCAAAGGCTCCCGCGCATATTCTTTCGAAAAATATTGTATAACTTCAAACTGACAGATTCAAATTTTTTTTGTTCTATTTTTAAACTAATAAATAATGTTACAAATACAAAACCTCAATGTTTTAGGCCTGTAATTTTAATAAAACAATAATTTTATCGGAGCGAGATAAAAATACCGCATAATTTTATCTCAGACCACATTTTAGGTATTGATGATGATAAGGGAGTGAGTCCCGTGGGAGCTTCCGGACACTAGAGTTCCATCAGATAGAGAACGTGTGTGGCGACTAGAACTTTCGGAATAGGTATTTTGTTTACTAGAGTTTCTTTGTCTTTGGTAGATGTCACATGTCTTCGGAGTTTTGGGTACAGGACGTTTGTGCACTGGGCCTTTATGGTGAATAACGGTCTTTCACCGAGAGTCCCAGCAGTGAGAGCACTATAGGTTGATTATGCTACGCTATGCTTTGCTTAATCTTTGACTGGCCTGTTAGTCTAGTGGTAAGTGACCCTGAATGCTAGGACTGTGGTCGTGGGTTCGATTCCCACCCGGGACAAATGTTTGTGTGATGAGCACAATCATTTTGTTCTGTGTCTAGGTATAATTTATCTATATTATGTATGTATTTAGAAATATATAAGTATGTTTATGAGTTGTCTGGTTACTATAGTACCGGGTCTGCCTAGTTTGGGATCAGATACCGTTGTGTTGTTGTCCTAAGATATTATTATTACTATAAACCGGGACTTTGTGCCTTAGCAAATAAATAAATAATTAAAAAAAAAATATACATTGACCGAGGCTCAGAAGTTCAAACTCAAAATGCCAAAAAACGTTGGGGCGCATTTAATAAATTAAACCTACTGATCGTACTCGCAACATTAAGTTGACATTCACAAGGCCGTAATAAAATCGCTTTAATTCATTTTATTAGTAGATCACTTTAGTTAATTCATCAAAACCATTATTATGTATTTGTTATGATGAATTTATTAAAGAGATCTAACGAGACGCTATAACCAGATTTATATTGCCAAAATTAACACTACCACCTGTGATGTATTAGCGAAGTTTCACAATTATTAACTTTTCTACCTTAATTACACCCTACAGGCTATAACGCAATTTTTATTTGCAACTACACCATCTCAAAAATTTTATAATAACCGACCATTTTGTTTAACGAACCTTCCAAGATGGTTCTCATTATAATTAGCAAATCATCATGTTTAGATATACTTGTGATACTATAAAGAGAGGGAGAGAATTCTGTGTGTTTGTATGTATGTGTGTGGAGGACGATGAGTGACGATGTTTTCCTTCACCGTTTTGAGAACGGTGAAATTATTTAGAGAAAGTAAAGCACCTGCTTGCCAGGGTCGCGTGATTGTTCGAAAGAGATACCGTGACCCTGGCATATGGGCAACTGAAGGAACACGAGTGGGTTTTAGTCTGTAAAAGTATGACACGCCCTCCCGCTCCACCCAGAGCGGGAGAAGTCATTTGATGATTTCCCATCCAGAAAAAAAAAGCGCCTGCCTAGTTTTGAATCCACGACTCGTAACAAAGAGCGGCCGATACCTCTGGGCCACCACTGCTCTCGTTAAAATAATAATATGTACAAATACGTAAAAAAATGAATCATAGGACATCAAAAGATACGTCCGTCAACAGGAAAAGTGCCCAAAAGGCTGACAGCATTACCGCGCTGCATGGCAATGCTGATTCCTTGACCAAAAAATAGGCCAGCCCTCTGGTCATGTGAAAAGTCGACAAACCGCTCTCGGAAAAAAACTTTTCAACAAAAAATACAATACAAAATGTTTATTTCAATAACTTTAAATACGTCTAGAATAGGTCTTTAGGGAATTTCCATTTAATTAAGATTAGTACTTGTGTTTGGAAGTTCCGCTCCTCCACTAGTTTCAACTTACAGTATAAGCTATTGAATAGACATTCCATTTTACAGGGATAGCAAAAAAAAAAACCGCTTAAAAACGGAAAGCAGAAAATAAGAAACCTTTTTTTTACTCTTAATAAAGTTCAAGTACCTAAGTAATTTTGAGTCAGCGCCAAACAAGCAAATTAATTAATTAATTTGATTTGGTTATTTCTATAAATTTAAGGTAATTTAGTGATCTTTGTTCATTGATTGTTTGATTCATTGATTGCTCAGAACTTAAGCAAAACGTATCTTGAACAGAGTACCATCTTCACTAAATATTATATATAGCACTAGCTTTTGCCCGCGGCTTCGCCCGCGTAGATGTCGGAAATTATCGCAAGAGGACGTACTACCGCGGTAAGAATGTATGAATCCATGTTATACATACATAAAATTACGCTTTTTTCCCATGGGGGTAGGCAGAAACTACGGAACGCCACCTGCTACGATCCTTACATATCTTGTGTGTTTGATGTACTTAAAATAAAACTAATAGTATTCAGAGTAAGAAGACTGCGACATAGGGCTGGATTGAATTGAATATGTCTTCCTGGTTTTTCTTAACGCTCCTATTCTACCTATATAATCACTCAGTTATTTACCAGACACCAAATTAAACATAGTTATAAGAATAGTACTTAGGCCAGTGGCTTTGCCCGTATAGCTTTCGGAAAATATCACTCGGAAACCTACTACCGGGATAAAGTATCCTATGTATGTATATGGTAATTATCCAGGATAACCAAAAATCCAAATCCATCCAAAAATCTAAACATCTAAGCAATATTTCGCGGTCTCTTACTTGGAATAATACAATTAGGTTTATTTTGAGTACTTCGAACACACATGATATTCGCATTTACTATGAAGCCAAAGTAATATGAATTACAATATTACAATCCTATTAATCCTGCACTACCCGACCGCTACCAACCGTGACGGCCGGACGCGGGCAGGCCCGCTAGCCGCTCTGCGGCGATTTTATTATAATCTCTGATATCTTCTAAAATATTAATTTTAATGATATGCTGTAAAGGGCAATTTTGATCTACATGAAATGCACAGTTTATTTAAGGTACTTAATTGTATAAAGATTTATGCTGTATTGCTTAAAATCGCATTCATAAATAAGCCATTATTTCTCGTAAAAAGTAAAGGATAAAAATGGTTAATAGGGGTTATCCCTAAGAGTTAGACATATACCATCGCGGACTTTTTTGTAGAAATTTTTAAGGTGTACAATACTGTAGTACATTATTTTGAGCTATTTCGTAGGTTCAACCAGCGTTCGCAATGTAAGCGCAAAAAAATGTGTTTATTTATGACATCACATTAGAAACCTCTAAAATTATCAGCGTTTCTTTACTATATTATGCATGTTATATACACATAAACCTTTTTCTTGAATCACTCTATCTATTAAAAAAACTGCATCAAAATCCGTTGCGTAGTTTTAAAGATATAAGCATACATAGGGACAGACAGACAGCGAAGTGACTTTATTTTATAATATGTAAAGATAAAGATTCGTACGAAGCCGGGGCGGGTGACTAGTGTAAAGATAAGACGTTCACGAAAACTTTTGAAACGTTTAACTAAATAATTATAATAATACATTGCTTTTGGTATGTGTTTGCATATTTATTAATTAGGATTTAGAGTTGCTGGATGTGGCTTATGGACTGAGAGAGTGTTGGTGGCCATTGCTTTCAAATTGGTGTCGTTAAATTATTTATCGCTTCTGCTTCCACTACACTGCAATAAGAAATTATTCATTGAATACAATAAAATAATAGCTGTATGCATATTGATCAACCTGTAACTATACAGGGTAAATTTAATTAAGTGGCAATACTTAAACCCAAGGGTTGGGTATCGATATCAAAAAGTAAAGGAATAACAAAATAATAAATAAAAAATAAACACAATTCGATGGGCGAAGGTAAGACAATGCCCGTATTCGATAAGCTGTTTTTATATTTTTTGTGAAACGTTTTTTTTTTTAATGAATTTCCTAAGACCCGACAGTATTAGAAAGGTTGCCTTGTATGGCGATGTACAGCCAGTGTTATTTAAAGGTTTGAACTATTGACCCTGTATACAATGGACTAAGGGAAAATAGAAAAAAGTTGTGTCCAAAATCACGATGTCATTATTTCTATCTTCTATATTTTGTGGTCCAAGAGTCTGTTAGCCACTTCAAAATATTCTACATCTTCGTCGTGCTCACCGCCCGTTAAGTAGTAACAAGGTCTACTCACAGCGTTACATTTGAGGCTCATCTCGCGCTCTTATGAAATACAGTGTCATATCATTACGGCATGACCTCTTTAGTCGCAAATAATTTTAATTCACGCCTAAATTCTTTTAACTTACTCGTTGGCTAACCTTTTTATATTAGTTACGGACCTAATATTTTTATTGTGGCAAGTTCCGCTGCTTTATTCTGCTGTGGCAACATCGCTTGTGTTTTGACATAAGGTTTTGGCGCCAAAATATTGTTTTCTAATGAAACGGTTCTGGTTGATATGGAAATTCGTGTGGAAAAAGTCAACCCATTACAAAGTAAATGTACATTTATTAGTATTTAAATAATTCTATATAGAGTTAATGAGGTTAGTAAACAATGATGTGAAAGTAACCTGCATTATTTTTAGTTCGGAACACTTAGCTAGGATAAATGGCAGAACTATCATGATAAAAGGTTGCAATTAAATAATACTAAAATCTTGTCGTTTACCTAAGGTGAAAAAAATTAACTACCTACAATTTCCAATCATTTTCTTGTATCTGTTCCATTTTCTTGTCATATTAGCAATGGTAGAAATGGTAATTACAGTGGTTAAATATTTTTTGCAGATGTAGGTACGTTCGGACACAGCTACACATCAAGCTATGCATAGTTAAAGCTGACCTCTCAATATCTGGAAATCCTTTACAATGTGAGTTCATTTTATACTGGACATGCATAGCTTGATGTATAGCTGTGCATACCACTCTCACGTTCCATCACATGATCACACACACTCACACTCATTAAAATAATAGCGTTTTTTAGTTAAAATAATCATATTTTCGATGTTATTGTTATGCTTTTTATTTTTATTTTGATTGTTATCTTTCATTTTGATTCTTGGATTTTTATTGAAGTAGTTTTTTTTATCTCAAACACTGTTTTTTTTTTCGGAAGGTAATGGCAAAAAGTACCTACTTCTAAAAACAATAATATAATAAGCGATAAATAATAAAAAGAGGTATGATAATGTATCTGATGGCACATTTTACCAATATGCTATTAAAACCTTTAATTACTAATATCCGGTTGACCGAGCTTTGCTCGGTATTTTTTGGTAAATTGTGTGATAAAGTTGGTCATGGAAAACACGAATAAAACGACATTTTATAAAAATGAATCCTAGCTAGATCGATTTATCGCCCCCGAAACCCCCTGTATACTAAATTTCATGAAAATCGTTGGAGCCGTTTCCGAGATTCAGATTATATATATATATATATATATACATATATACAAGAATTGCTCATTTAAAGGTATAAGATGTAATTACTTCATTGTGTCTAGCACTATTTGTACTTAACTACCAATTAAGTACCTACAACTGTAATTAAGTCACATTCATATAGTGACTTAGATTAACATTTATTCGTTACAACACACTATGATTATGTACTTAAAAAAAAGTACTTACTTACCTATGATTTTTTAATTAAGGTGAACTTAGTTACTTAAACTTAGGTGAGGAGGTTGTACTCGTAGCTAAGTTATAACAGCTGTGCTCATCAATCAGGTTAAATTACGCATGTCGAGGTTGGTCTGTGGATGGGTGACCGTCTTTATATATCGAGACTTCTGCTGCCTTTCGAGCATCTTTGTCAGTCTTTGTGGATCGATAGAAGCTCGAAAGTATGACAACCAGTCTTATCAAGGGTATTGTATACCATAACTGGGTTGTAAAGGTCAGGGGCTGTCGCTCCATGTAAGTAACGGGTTTTCAGCTGCATTCATTTAGACTGGAAGCCGAGCCCAATATAGGGGAAGACATATTGGGAAAAGCCTTAATGCATCTAATCTATACTATATCTAATCTAAACTTCTAAACTAATATTATAAATGCAAAAGTAACTCTGTCTGTCTGTCGGTCTGTCGGTCTGTCTGTCTGTCTGTCTGTCTCGCTTTCCTGCTAAAACTACTGAACCAATTTAAATGAAATTTGGCACACAGATCGTTTGGAGCCTGAGAAAGGACATAGGCTACTTTTTATCCCGGTAGTATGTTCCCGCGGGATAATTTCCGACCTCCACGAGAGCGAAGCCGCTGGCAAAAGCTAGTAATAATATAAAGCTGAAGAGTTTGTTTGTTTGTATGTTTGTTTGATTGAACGCGCTAATCTCAGGAACTACTGATCCGAATTGAAAAAATCTTTTTGTGTTGGATAGCCTATTAATCGCGGAAGGCTATAGGTTTTATAACATCATGCTACAACCAAGAGGAGCGGAGCAGTAATGAAAAATGTTGCAAAGACGGGGAAAATCTCACGGGTAGGCGATTCGACGCGACGCGACGGGAAGGATCGGGGGTGCAAGAAATTTAACGCGGACGAAGTCGCGGGCAGAAGCTAGTTCGAAATACAAAAATAACTGTCATTTGAATTATGGTCAAATGTCGACCAGTGGGCACTAGTAATAAAAAGATCACTAAGGTTCGACTTTTAATCCTATTCACTAACTTGACAATTAGAGGGATACCAGGTTTTGACAAAAAAAAGATAGTGAGGTGGTGCAAGAATGAATGAAATTGAATGAACTTGAAATAATGTACTTACATGCAAACTTTTTAATTTAAATTTAATAACTTGTCTTAAAACAAGATGTGTACTATATCGATATATATGTAGTCTATGGCTGTCAGAGGAAATAAAATGACTTTAGTAAAAAAATAAGCAAAATGAAATGATTTTTATATTTAGTTTTGTTTCTATCAGAAGAAAATAAAAAAAGGAAATAACTGTTATCAAAAATTATTAATTATTCTTATAATCCACACCTAAAAATGATTTTTTAAAGTTTTATTTAATTTAAAACATTTTTATCATTCATTCTTTATGCGAAATCGTTCACTACCCCGACACTATTAGTTTTAGAATGGTATCATTATTTTGCATTGAACTGTCAAGTTAGTGAATAGGATTAAAAGTTCAACCTTAGTTAGTAACGTAATATTCTTCAGGTTATAGTTGAGTCGAAAAAAGCGGAATGCTTAATTAGCGAAGAGCCTTGTACGTCCTGCCAGGGTCACGAGATTGTTCAAACGAGATACCGTGGCCCTGGCATTTGGATAACTGAAGGAACGCGAGTTAGTAAAAGTCTGACACGCCCTCACGCTCCCCCAGAGCGGGAGAAGTCATTTGATGATTTCTCATCCAAAAAAAAAGAGCCTTGTAGGTAGGTAGTATTATTTTACTCATTGTGAGGCATCTTGGGAGATGACTTGCCCAATAGTGTACTATGACATAGAGTTTTTATTTAATAACAAACATTTGCCAGCGACTTCGATTGTGTAGAGATCAAAAATTATTCCACAAGAACGTAATACCGGGATATAAAGTATCCTATGTGTTAGTCCATGTTATTATCTATCAATTGGCCAAATTTTGCCTAAATCCGTTGAGCCGTTTTTGCGTGATTGAGTAACTAAAATCCAAACAACTAAACATGAACTTGTACATTAATAATGATAGTAGGAAAAAAGGCATAGAATAATTTAAAGTGATATAATCTTCGTTCACAGCATAATTCTTAATCACCAATGCGTGTGCATTTCTATTTGCGACAAAAACTCAGTAACTCGATCGAATTCGGATACTAAACACTCAAACATCCTGCGTTGTATGCATTTCTTTTCAACTATCACACTAATGTCAAATACTTGTTTATGTATTTTTAGTTCATCCTCAAAAGTCATCATCATCATCACCATTTCAGCCGAAACACGTCCACTGATGGATAAAGGCCTTTGCCAATTCCCATAATCGCCACGCTTGGCAGGCGTGTTGGCAATCGCAGTAAGCTGGTAAAGTTCATAGAGAACGCTCCTGCCCATGTTCTAATAAGTCCCTTAGTCCCTTTACACCCTTGGGATGAAATGGCTCTTCCAAAAGTATAAGGCTATTATTGTCCCAATGTAAAGACCTCTTCTCAATTAGAGATGGCATAAGTATTGATCATCACGTTTGTTCAAGCCGAATTCGATCAACAATCAAGTCAACCTATCGCAGTCCACTGCTAGACAAAGGTCTCTCCCAGACTATGCCGCATTCAGTCTGTCACAACCACCACCATAAGTGGTCGGCCCATTCAAATGAGGGGCGTCGCACACTATGATTGACGATACGCGGTCTTCACTCCAGGACTCATCTGTTACCGCAAATAATCGTATTTTCTGTCTTTCAGGCCCGTGAACGGGTGACCTTCTTTACATACCAAGACCTCGCGGTGCTTCAGAAAGCACGTTAAAAGCCGTTGGTCCTTGCTGTGGCAGCCGGGACCAACGGCTTAACGTGCTTTCGTGGAACTTTGACAGCTGTTACGGGTGATCAGAAGCCAGAAATCTGACGACCAGTTACCTTGACGTATCGTATTGCAAATAAACTGGGTTGTGGAAATCAGATAGGCAGTCACTCCATGTAAAATACTGGTATTTAGTTGCATCCGGTTAGGCAGAAAACAGGCCTCAACATAAGGCATCTGGCTGATCTTTCACATAGTGTGAAAGGCGATCATCGGCGTAGTATTTTCCATTAGTAATTTCTTTGGTCTTCCTCTTGGTATATTTTTAGCCGTAAAGTTTATTAACCCAGCACATTATTATGATCACGAAGACACTTCCTTTGTAGAAAGATACTAGATTTTGAGAATACGTGAGAGGAATACAATAGTAGATAGTTTTTTTGTTCAACTTTTGGCAATATTGAATGTGGTCAGAGAATAATAAAACAGAGCCAGAAATTTGATTCACTGACCAATGTGTTGTGTAGAAACTAATAAATGTAAAGAACAATTTTAAGATTGAGATGGCAGCTGTTAGGGTCGCGAGATTCGTTCAAAAGAGTTACCGTGGCCCTGGCATATAGGCAACTGAGGAACACGGGTGGGTTTTAGTCAGTAAAATCTGGAACGTCCTTCCGCTCCACCAAAAGCGGGAGACGTCATTTTATGATTTCCCACCCACAAAAAAAGCTGATCATAATACAGGATCAAATTAAAATAAGCTGGCAATAGTTTATCCACGTGGTGGGTATTGATATCGAAAATTGTCATTCGATAGGCGAATGCCTGTAATCGATTAGCGAACTGCATCTTCTGGGCGCGCGTACATCACTCAGATGTATTTTTGTTTTCGTAGAACTTCGATATTTTTTATGAATTTATAAAGTCCATAACATAATAGTCGTTTTAAGTGTAACATATCACATTGACATTCAAGTTTTGAATAAAGTTCGGTTTATGAAAAAATTAAATTGTTTTCTTTTTTATTTTGTTTCATTTGTGTTCTTAATTCCAACACATAGCTAAAATATTGAGAGCGAATTTAATTTGACTGAATATTGTAGAAGAACTTATGAGGTGATTCAAAATATATCAGAAAAAAGGCGATGATTATGATGAAGCATTTAGCGAAAGAGAAAATCATTAAACATTTTTTGTATTTGAGGAAAAAGCGACCAAATATACGTTCCTCTGACGTATGTAGCTATGGTCTCGCGATAGTTTAGGGAAACCAACTGAAGCCATATGGGCATTGGTAAGTGACTAATGGTTGATAGGAGTACCGCTACACCACAATTCATATTTATATCATCTTGTGACCCCATTGCTTTGAGATTGTCATACTTTTACCTGTAATATTGCACAGTCATATACCTACATTTTCCCAACTAGTTACCTATAAAAAATTATGTTGTATTATGTTTATAATTGATTTAATCAGCTTGTGGTAAAACACAATTAGTCATTCATCGAATTGGTAGCGAGGCTCCTGCATTTTTTTGTTCTTGGTTGTAAAATTCTCATGGATGTCCTCCACCATGGGGCCTGGGGTGAGGCAGAGGAGCTTGTCAGACTCTTACTGGCTAAAACCACCCCGTTGTTCCCTTCCCACCCTTCGACCCGGGATCATAGGAACTTGTGCACAATCCACGATCCCCGGCTCAAGATGTCCAGCCCCGGCTGACTTGGACACAATTTACAAACGACAAGATGGCTATCGCATTCACGGCGTTTCGTATTTCTACAAATATTTTCAATTGGACTGACATCAGCTTTTCGGGAGCATACGTATTCCCTTTGACATTTCCATCATTGTTGTCGCTGATATATAAGGTGTATCTATTCATACACGAAATATTTTAAGAGGTATACCTGTAGGTGGTAAAGAAGCTATAGCAACGAAAAAAAAAATTCAGAGTGTTTTTTTTTAAATTTAATATTTATAAATTATTTGACGCACATAAGAAATACTGGCTCCTTCTTATTTTTTACGGCCCGAGACACCGCGGCCATGCTCGTACTGTCCGGTCATCGCCCTCGCAGCGTCAGGTGGGCAATCATAGAATTTGGAGTAAAGGTTTTATGCAAAACGTCTCAAGCAGTTTTAAAATGATAATAGTTACGAAAATTCAAAAACGCTAAGATAAAAATTTTCTTTTTGCTTCTATAGCTTCTTTACTACCTACAGGTGCCCCTCTTGAAACATTTCGTGTATGAATAGATACACCTTATATATGCAATTTTTATTAAATTTCTCATCACAAATGTTGTGGACGAAAGTGCTTAATTCAAAGCATAAGCTTAACATTTGTGAGAGACTGGTGCCGGAAACAGGCATTGAATACCAGGTCACCAAGCCCTCCAAGACATACATGTGCATATATTAATTTGGATTAATGAACAATAAACAAAAAGAGTATGTGAAGAAGTTTCCTTAAATTCTAGGTACAGCTATAAACATAGAAAAAAATGTAGATTGGTCATACATATGTGATTTAAGTGTGTGGGTATGATGACCTTTTGTCTAGGCTGTCTGGACGATCGTATAACTCGACCTTTGAGGAGTCTATAATAATGCATCGTCGAAAAGTGATTTTGAAAACGAGACATAAATCCTCTCAATTTTGTCAGGAGCTTAAGAAAAGTGGCAAAGCCAACTAGATTACCAATATCAAAACCATCGGCTTCTGATGGAATCACGTTGGCTATGGAAATGTTCCTTAATCAGATGTTAGTTTCTATAACGTTTTGGGCATCTTGCCAAGCTGTCAGATGATTCTTCGTGTTGATTATTTACTCATCTTTACGACATTTTCTTGGCTGTACTTCATTTACAATTGTAATACTAGAACCAAGTGTCAGAGGAGTCGGCTCTTAGTCCATATCGTATATTCTGTCATGATGATTTTAAACGTTAAGGAAAGGTTTATTGGCCACCTCCATTTAGGGAATTATATGTGTTATATTATGATATATTATTAATTATATTATATAATTATATTATTTTATATAGGTTATCTTTAGATAACCTACGTAGATACTGCACACTTATCAAAGACCGGTGACAATATTTGTGCCATTATCTTGGCCAGGATCTCCAGGACAGCAAAAAATGGTTTTTGTAGCTAGCTGAAATTAAAAATAGAAAATAAATAATAGTATAGACAACTTAAAGCTTGAATAAGCATGCTTGATATCAATTAAATTACCTCAAAAAGCACTCCAGGCTTTTTTCCCATTATTTTCTACGTTTTAGTTTGGTTTTCTATGAAAGCTTGTTTTTTAGTTTTTAAAACATTTTTTTGATCCTTTTTATTTCTATCTTACGGTTAGATAGGTAGGTACTCTTCTAAAACGAAGATATAGTAAAACTGATAAATCCTAGACAGAGGTCAGACACAGTTCGATCTACGAAATACCATGTCATAAAGAACCAACTAACAATACCATACATAAAGTACCGGTCATCATGGACGGAACCTCCGAAATGTGTCGTACGCATGCCCGCGAAAGCGGCCGGATGTCTGCGCGTACCACTCTGCGTCCGCGCATCGCTAATTCACTGTCAAACTTTTCTCTAGAGGAATTTTCGAACGATTGATACTCGAGTCTGATAGATTGTGAGATCGATAAACAGTGGAGAGAGCATTTTTTTTTGTGGGTGGGAAATCATCAAATGACCTCTCCCGCTCTGGGTGGAGCGGAAGGGCGTGTCAGACTTTTACTGACTAAAACCCACCCATGTTACTTCAGTTGCCTGTGCCAGAGCCACGGTATCTCCTTCGAACAAATCTCGCGACTCTGGCAGGATCGATGCACAGTTGAGAGAGCATTCGTAGTTTATTTCTCGAATGCTTTTTGTCATTCTTTACATAGATTTAAAATAAAAGTAGTGATCTTGCTGCGATTTTGAAAGAGATCATCTTGTTTACATTCCTGCAAATATAAAGAAATGACGTATATTTGTACTAGGATGTGACCTGTCCGAAACACATACTTAAGGCAGACTGCAAGCAAACCTACTATAATTTATGAAGGCTTTATTTGAATTTTAAACAGAGTTCCTGCTTCTTCTGCGATATAATAAAATTGATAGGTTCAACCTTATGACCATATTTATATGGAACAACTACTGGATAAGTACACTTTATAAAAAAGAAAAACAATCTAATCAGGTAATAAATGATGCAGGTTATCTCCTTTTTTGAAATCAGTAAAAAATACCATATCTACTTAGTATGATTCCCAATATCCTTGTAGTGACAGCAAAGCCCGCTTAAAATTATATTTTGAATCACTATTCTGTCTCTTTCTTCCTCACATGATTGTCAGAAACAGAGCATTGCATTGTCGTAAACGTAGGTATTTAGTGATTTTTGGTGCATCGTGCTTAACGGCTTATGAATAAGCTCTGGTTCAAATTGAAATGAATAGCACAATCGGCCTATAATGTTCCCACTACTGGGACACAGGCCTTTTAGTGAGAGGCAGTGGGGGTTGTTAGATGTAAAATTTCTACAATTTTTTGGTTCTAGCACATGCTGCTTTCCTCACGATGTATTCCTTCACTGTTTTGAGAGCACTGGTGATGAAATAATTTACACAAAGTAAATTAGAAGCCTGTCTGGGTTTGAAAATATGGTCACGGCCATTATCACTGGGCCACCAAGGTTCAATGAGTAATTATTATATCTTATTTGCCCCAAACCAGAAGCTCCGGGTAACATACTAAAAGGCATCCATTTTGACAGTTCAACAAGATTCATTGCGTTTTCTACGTTGTTCAGCAGACAAATTTTTCGAACATATGAATTAGTGGATTAGTAATATTCTTCAAAATTATTCAGACAGTGACTGAAAATGAGTCAAGTTACTATGGTGTTGAAAAAACAGATAGATTAAAATCAATCCAAAAGAAAATCTTGATTGCTAAAAACCTGATCTGAACTATCACTACTAAGTACACAACAAAACCACTAATGAGATACCCTCGCTAATGAACGTCGGTAATTACTTTACCTCCCACGTTGAAAAGCGTCGAACGGCGAGGATAGGCAGAGCACGTGCTGTTTTATATTATAATTCATTAGTGTTTTTCCAGTGAAAACGGCGAATACGTTGTAGGGACACGTAATAAAGTTGAGGAGTTTATTTATTTACTTGTGACACCTCAATGCGCGTGCAGCGCAATGTGCCCTTAATACAAGGGTAAAGGGCAAAGGAGAAGCCTATGCTTGGAGTTTCCTTGCGTGATCGAATCAGAAATTAAGAGATCCGCAGGAGAACCATGGTAACCTGAAGAATTGCCAAACTGAAGTGGCAGTGGGCAGGGCATATTGCTCACAGAATAGATGGCCGATGGGGCCGACCGGTGCTGGAGTGGCGACCGCGTATCAGAAGATGTATAGTTGGAAAGTCTCCCATGATTAAAGGTGGACCGATGACCTTGCAGGGGCCGCAGGAACTGTTCGGATGCGGCAAGCACAGAACTAGATGAAGTGGCAGAGCTTGAGGGAGGCCATCTTGGTTGAAAATAAGAAGAGACGCCCGAAACTCTGGATAACACTGTTCCCAAAACGGTATTGCTCTAGGATGTGGAGGTCAGATAGGAAGTCGCTATATGTAAAAAAAAAACAACCAACTTCCTTAAAAACACTACAAACTGAAAAATAACTTTAATTTCGGAAGTCGGTGTCTTAGGATTTTTATTTGAGGTTTTTGCCACCGACTTCCGAAATTAAAGTTATTTTTCAGTTTGTAGTGTTTTTAAGGAAGTCGGTTGTTTTTTTTTTGTAAAAAAGTTTTTATTTTTAAATTTTTAGTTATAGTATCTACCCCGCATTAATTCCAAACAAACAATGCATATTAATGCGATAGCAGAAGTCGCGGTTGATTAAAGAGTTCCGGTGTCTCTCTCCGGAAGTCATCATCAGATCTATATGAAACTTATATGGGACCATTTCGGAATAAACCCCTTTCGAAAAAAAAAAGAATTTTGCAAATCCGTTTATATATGACGGAGTTATGGCCGAACATACATAAAAAAAAAAAATATAAACATCCGAATTGATAACCTCCTCCATTTTGAAGTCGGCTAAAAATACTGGTATTTGGTTGCATTCCTTTAGACTGGAAGCCAAAAACTATAGGTAGATGATGTAGCTAATCTTGTTCCTAATAGTACTAGGTCTAGAGAGTTGTCAACACCTGGTTCCTACTTTTTTGCATGCAATCCTGTCAGTCTGCATCTGTCATCGGAACTCCGGACTTCGATAGATAGAGTTTTTGGTACCCTTCGACGCACAATCTGTTTCCAGGAATGCAAATCCAGGACGCGCGTTAAGCCGTTGCTCCTGCGCCTGATCTCTCTCCGGTCGTAACGGATTGCCGTCCTTTCGGCGTTTGAGAGTGAGTGTGAGTGCGGAGTGCCCCTGTGTGTGTGCACACGATTGTGCACTATAATATGTCTCGTGCCGATGGCTAGCCTTCGTTGAGATTGGTCGCCATGACTGAAATACGGTCTGGAGTATCAAAAAGCTGTTTCGTACATTTTGACTCCATAGAACACTTGCACTTTTCTATGAAACAGCAGATTATTTATAGTTGATTTCAAATGATAAACAAACATTTATTTGATTAATTATTTCATTATTACAGCATATAATGTTATCATGGTGCCCATATGTACCTTAAAAGGTTTAAAAATTCTAATTAATTTAACAATATAGTTAATATTGTTCTCTAATCACTTCCTTCCTTATGCTCCTCAATAAAAGTTAAATAAAGTTGTTAAACCACAAACACCACAGTTTTTGCTAGTTTTGTTCAGAACGGTAATTGGACTATGATTCATAGAAACTAATTTACCTTTAACTATTCCTCTTTACCAAATAAGGTAAAATGCGAATTAAAAACTATTACAGGTTAACCTGTTACAATAATTATACTATTATTATAAGCCTTATCTTACTGCAGGGCAAAGGCCCCTTTCGTCTTTCGACTTTCTCCAGTCTACTGCGATTGTGGGCCAATCTTTTAAGAAGGAGTCCAACATATTTCTCCATCTCTTTCTAGGCTTGACGCGCAGTCGTTTCCTAAAATATGGGCTTATACTAACCAAGTTTCAATGCAAGTAATTAGTTTCATAATTCTTATATCTTTGGATCTCGACGTTTGGAAATCTGAAAATGACAGAATACAAGAGGCTGGTACAGGAGCGTGGGATTGCCACAAGAAAAAACAGGCTTATGCCTACCAGTGGGTGAAAGCAGACTGTGAATGACGATGATGATGGGATTCTATCATACTCTTTTGTTCCCGCGGTCTATCCATGGATGGGCGACCAACTTTATATCCGAGATCCCTCCGTGCTTCGGAAAGCGCATTAAACCTTTGGTCCCGGCTGTCTTTTATGGATGTTTGACATTCATTATGCGTCGTCAGAAGCCTGGAGGTCTGACAACCAGTCTTCCCAAGGGCTTAGTGTTACCAAATAACAAAGTAGTGGAACTCAGAAAGGCAGTCGCTCCACGTAAAATACTGGTCTTCCACCCTGGTGACCCTGACTGCTAAGACTGAGGTCGTGGGTTCGATTCCCACCCAGGACAAATCTTTGTGTGATGAGCACGATCATTTGTTCTGTGTCTGGGTGTACCTAATTTATCTATAATATGTATGTATGTATTTAGAAATATATAAGTATGTTTATCAGTTGTCTGGTTGCCATAGTACAGGCACTGCCTAGTTTGGGATCAGATAACGGTGCGTTGGTTGTCCTAAGATATTTATTTTATTTATTTAGTTGCATTTGGTTAAACTGGAGGCCAACACCAAATATTTGGCGAAACACTAGGCAGATGATGACGTCAGTTCAAACTTACACACGTTCTTCTGGCAAACCATATATTTTCTTTTTCAATGTCTTACGTCACAAATCAGGGCTGTTGCCAGCCCACGCGACAGACCAACCTCTGCCCCTCCCAGCGGTTCTCTTGCCAACTTTCCACCTGATTCATCCGCCAGGTGGCGATCAATTAGCAATCGATAATGATCAGTTGCGCAGGCGACGATTAACATTCCTCTCGCTGACGGGCCCTCTGACAATTAAGTAATGCGCTTTCCCTTATCGGTTAATGTCGCTAAGTAATATGTAGTATTATGTAATTAGTTTTAATTGTGGTTTGGAGTTAAATATAGAACAGATAATACTTGCATTGATTTTCCCCGAGTGATGGACAGAGTCGTGAGATGAACAGTCATGCCCAGAAATAAAATGAAACTAAATGTTTATTTATGCAAGTAGATCGTATAAGACACTTTGACACGTCAATATGTTTTGGTCAATATTTTAAAAACTAGATGCCGCGACATTTTCTAGCTGACTGTTCCCTGAGAAGAAATCCCGAAACAAACTCAGAGGTTCAAAAGTCCAACATTATATTATTAGAATTTTATGTGAGTCTAACAATGCAGCACAATGTCTGGAAGCCCTGTTGAAGAAAGAGCCATTGCAGCTTTGAGCTGACCTGTCCCAACAGACGGCATGTATGTATTAGTCATCGTGTAGCTCAATCCTAATTTAGGGAGCTCAACGACCCGTCACAAGACGCTACCAAATCTGCAGGACAATAAAAATAAATAAATATAAATTTCCCTCTCTTGAAAATCTATCTACCTCCATACATACAAAGTTCATAAAAAAAAATAAAAATTAAGTATTTGTTTATAATGTCAAAATAGCAGCTTTTTCAACATGCTTTACTTTTTACGATGATATTTGAAAATATACGGTATATAACAAAAAAACATGACAAAAAATTATTTCTAAAATTGTTAATGCTGTGTCTGTATGTTTGTTACAGCTTATCTCCGAAATAACTGAACCGATTGTGATGAAATTTGTTAAGGGGATACTTTGAATCTTGGGAAAGGACATACCACGCAGGCGAAGCTGCGGGAGGAAGCTAGTGGTGAACCCAATCGCGTAAACTTTAAGTGTCATTATTATAAGTAGATATATACTCGTTATTGAAAATGGGCAGCACAAATCTTTCTTCGAGCTAATAAGATTACACAGTACATCTTCCTAACATAAGTTAGTTGCATTTCAAGTCTGTATGGGTTAGCGGTACTCCAAAATAAAGATAACTGCCGAGGCTGAAAAAACAGGGTTCACATGGACTTTGTATCTATTATTAAGATCTTGTACATCATCATCAGCCTATAATGTTCCCACTGCTGGGACACAGGCCTCCTCTCGGTGAGAGGGAGTGGGCCATAATGCACCACGCGGGCCCAGTGCGGGTTGATAGATCTTGTACACAAGTGAGATATGCAATAAAGTTTTGAATTTGAGTGAAGGGAGGTCGCGCACACTACGTAGGAGGTGGCTAGACGAGCTGGATCGGTTCCGTCAAAACTGGACAGAGGACGCGCGAGCTCGCGAAAGATGGAATGAGTGGAGAGAGGCCGTTGCGCAGGAGTGGGACAGCTTAGGCTAATAACAAACATTTAAAAATGGGCTAGACCATACATGAAGCCAATTTGCGAGTCAGTTCATTTCCTTATATTAGCTTGGTATACATTTGACGACAGCGCAGTACTGAACTGTCCTCGTTTGACGCGCAAGCTGGCCTCGTGTCTCACACCCGTTATGACCGAATTTTCACGGAAACAGCCGAACATCTTCAACCGCAACGTGATCCAATTGCGTCAATGTTTAATCCACATACGTAACAGCCGATCATCTTCGGCCTCAATCGGGTGACTTCGGCCTCCCTCGGGTGCCTTCGAGCGGACGCGGGCTGACCCGGCCGGTCTAGGTCCCAATGAATATGCAAGTTCTCCATCTTTGTTACGTCTTGCAATACAATACGAAGATGTACCTACTTTAATGTTATTTATGCGATCGAATTACGAAACGTTTTGTTCACTTATTTATCAGATGCTAGCCTATTTAATTTGTTTTTAAATCTCATGTCAAGCAATTCCATTGACTGGTTTTGGTTTCGTTAACCAATATCACGTGATAGTGTTTCTGACATTTTTTTTTGACTCAGAAGAACCATCATCGATCCATCTTTTTCCCAACTACGTAAGGATCAAATTCAGTCTAGTCGGATGCAGTTGAATACCGGTATTTTACATGAAGCAACTGCCTATCTTACCTCCACAACCCAGTTACTGGGTAACAGGACACCCTTTGGTAAGACTAGGGCTTCTGAAGACCCGTAACGACTGTTAAAGATCTGTGAATGACAGCCGAGACCAACGGCTTAAAGTACTTTCCGAGGCACGGAGGGTAGATATGTAGAGATGGTCACATATTCACGGACTAACCTCGGCAAGTGTAGCTTAACCTGGTTGATCAACCAGTGTGGTGGTTATTTCTTAGCCACAAGCCCCTTAAAGAATCGTAAATGTTAATAATAGAGAACCAGGTTTTAATCTCAAATACAAAAATGAAAGTTTAGACCACGTTCGCTCTGACATAAAAATCTCGAAGCGGGATTTTATGGCGCTCTTGATTTTCAACTCTCGGTGTTGAGCCGAGCGCAGAGAATCCAACAGACTGCATCACAGCATTCACAGCATTCACAGCTCGTCGAAAAATCACACCGTTCTAATTTCAACTCTCAGCGCTAGGCAATGGGTTGAAGATCCAGGCGCGTCTCAAAGAGATGTCAGCAAACATTGGAGGGGTCCGCTGAGAATGATGCCTGCCAGGGTCGCGGATTTGTTCAAAAAAGATACCGTGGCCCTGGCATAGGCAACTGAAGGAACACGGGTGGGTTTTAGTCAGTAAAAGTCTGACACCCGCTCCGCCCAGAGCGGGAGACGTTATTTGATGACTTCCCACCCAAAAAAAGGCGCAAAAATATATCGTCGTGATATTTTTACGTTTGTGCAAAGGTGGACTTTGAAAGATAGCAGAAATGGCTAACAAAGGGTAGGTACTTGAAAAAACAAGATAGATTGAATAATCGAGAACATGCCTCAATAAATTGTAACCTCAAACCGACCACAGAAAGAATTTGACTTGTAAATGAATTTGATATAAGTGTAAGAGCTACATACATATAGACATATCAGCACCAAAGTGGATATATGCAAAGTCATAATTACATGTTAAAGCTGAATGTCAATCGATTCAGAAGGGTCACGGTAACTGGAGACTGCAGGAATGTCACTGTTTTGTGATAAACATGTTATTGTTTTTTTAGAGAAGCCTCGAGCTGTTTATACTGAGGCCTACAAAATACTGCTTCGTACTGTAAATGTATGTTTGGACTTTTGACTCGAAAAAACGGCTGAACATAGGATAATTTTATCCCGATATTTCCAATGGAATGAGACGTATGCGGGTGAAACTGCGTGACGCTGATAGCCTGTAGCGCTAAACGAATAAGAAATACGTGGCCATAAATAAGGGACAAAATACCGAAGTCTTTGATGTCAGTTGAATCGAATCTTTATCATCTGCCTAACATTTTCCCAATCATGTTGAGGTTGGCTTCTAGTCTAACTAGATGCAGCTGAATACCAGTTTTTTACATGAAGCAACTGCTTATCTGACGTCTGCAACCCAGTTACTGGGTAATACGATACCCTTTTTATCACTTGGTTGTCAGACTGAGTTGAATCGAATGCCCACCAAAATAACCGTTATTTTGCAGTATTCATTTAAAAGGCTATGGCTCAGAGGATTAACTGTTCGGCGATTCTCTATTTGATCCAATTTTCTTTAATAACATAAAATATGACAGTTCAAAAACATCCATTGCGTTATTCACGTTGTTGTACAATTTAATCTAACATAATATGAACAATCATCATCATCATCATTTCAGCCACTGCTCGCCTTAAGGGCCAGTTTGCCAAAATTGCCACGCTTGGCAGGCGGATTAGAGATCGCAATATAGTGGTAAAATGCATAGAGAACGCTGCTGGCCATTTTCTAGAAAGTCCCTTACTCGCCTATTACGACATCCAAAGGAATAAATGGGATGGTGCTATACGATATAGATATATTTACGTCCGGCGCCATACGGAATTTAAAGAAATGAATTGGCCATAGCCTTTATAATCATTAAGATTCTGATTGATAGTGTGTTATGCAATGTAGCAGAATACCGTTAATTTACGGCGCGACTGTCTGTATGATCGCCACATCCCAGTTATTGGGTAACACGATACCCCTTGGCAGGAACAGCATGCGTAGCATGACCACCATAGACATGGGTTTTGTCGACGGAAGAATAGACAAAATTACAAATTGTAGAAAGATTAAAGACAGATTAAAGATTGTAGAAAGATTTGCACCGTTTTATGCTGGCGTAGCATGACAATTCTCTCTCTATTCTACCAAGAATAGACAAAGTTCTTTCTATGGTGGTCATGCTACGCGTGCTGGTTGTCAGACTGCTTCTACCGACTTGTATCTGTAACTACTGTCAAAGATCTACAAAAGACGTCATCGACGTCTGCCTGACGTCATGACCCAAAAAGACGTCCAGAAAGAGACACTATCAGCGAATTAGTCATTTCGGTGAGTAGCAAAGTAGCCGTGGGAAAACCCGTCATTTCGCGCTTCCCGTGGCCAATGAGCGTTTCTAGCAAAACAGCACAATACCGAGATCAGAATACATGGCGTTCGCAGAATTGAGCGGTTGACTTGATTCGTCTTAAGGAGATGTTGGTGTAACTGTATGAAGCCAGGAAACTGTTCGCAGTATTTGATTTGATATTTCCCACGAGATTTTTTTGATTAGTATGGGATTTGTTTCTTTCTGTTCGGTGAACTCTGGGATTGATTGATAAGATTGATTAAATTTATTATGCCAGCTGGATTTGTCTCAAAATTTAAAAAAAATACTATGGTGCAAAAAAGGTATTGTGTGGCCTAACATGCTTTCCGAGGCATGGAGGGGCCACGCCTCGGAAAGCATGTTAGGCCGTTTGGTCGCGTCTGTAATCCGTAGATCTTTGCCAGTCGTTCCGGGTAATCAGAAGCCCGAAAGTTTTACATCCAGTCTTTCCCTCTATAAGGGGCTATCTTATTTAGGGATATCGTGTTGCCCAGGAACATGACACTCCTTGGTAGTGGGGGAGGGCTGGGTTTGTGGACGTCAGATAGCTTTATTGTTAAAGAAGATAAGAAATGAATAAGTACTATAAAGCAGATCAAATACCCGTGATATCGGTCTCAATTCACGAGTTGTATGTCGTGGGTTTGAACTCAGGTATACGCTTTACTTTGTGTAAATAATTTCATCACCATTGCTCTCAAAACGGTGCAGGAAAACGTCGCGAGGAAACGGGCATGTCCTAGCCCCAAAAAATCGAAGACATGTGACATATATCAACCCGCACTGGGCCCGCGTGGTGCATTACAGCTCACTCTCTTTAAAAAATGAGATCTGTCCCAGCAGTGGGAACATTATAGACTGATTGTGATGAATACTAGGAAGACTATAGTATAACACGTGTAGAACAATATTTCTCACGGTAGCTGTTTACCGGAATGTGTGAGATGATCTCAGTTAGGGCTGGCAGCACCGCTTTGGTATTAAATATGAAGACAAGGGATTTTATTCTTTGAAATTGCGATCTACTTGGGTCGTGGACCATTGCAAAGTGATAAATCAGAGAAGTAGATAAATGTTATCAACATTTTACATAACTTTTCAACCGACGAAAAAAACGGAGGAGGTTCTCAATTCGACGTGAATATTTTTTTTTTTATGCATGACCACGCACAACTTTTTACATAGTGGTCCGATTGTGACAATTCTTCTTCTATTGGAAAGGATATACTTCCAAGGTGGTCCCATATAAATTTGGAAAACAAAATCGAACCCTAAGGGTCGGAAAACAGGGGATGATTGATTGTTCACTCACTGATTGTAATGTATAACTACGCATAACTTTATACAGAGTAGTCCGATTTTGATAATTCTTTTTTGTTTGATAGGGTTATACCTTGCCAAGTATTATTAGTACATTAAAGCCACAAAAAATTATAAAATAAAAACTTTTTAATAAAAAATTAAACCGCCGAATAAACTGAAAAGCATAAAATAATAAAATTTTGAGTCGGTGCTGAAAAATCAATGAACAAAGATCACTCAAAGCGCCGACTCATAATTTTAAGGTTTATTATTTTATGCTTTTCAGTTTTGTCGGCGGTTCAATTTTTTGTTAAAAAGTTTTTTTAAAGGTACCGTTTTTCATTGACTAACTAATTAAAGTAGTAGTAGCCTAGTAGTAGGTCGAAATTCAATCATAATTAATTTTAAACTTATTGTTCTTCAAACACATTATTGTATAAAGATGATTTTAATATAATAATGCAATTGAAATACATTAAAATTTCGGCACTCCTTCACCATATAAACTTAAACTGCGCCAAATTTCATACTCCTTCGTCCGCGAAGTTTTCGTAAAAAGAGGGTAATTTTTTTAATAGATACACAAATAAATATAGGTAATATAGAATCCTTTGGTTTTTGGTCATTTAAGTGTCGAAGTACCTACACATCCGCATATCTGTCATCCGGAAACGTGCCTAGACGACTGACAGCATTACCACGTTGAATGGCAATGCTAATTCTTTGACCAGCATTAGGTCAATTCTAGGTACAGACGCCACCAGGTCAAGCTACCCGAAACTGTCATTTTTTCCCAATGAACCTTGAACCTAATGCTCTAGAAATAAAGTCGAAAATCTATCAAAGAAATCTGACAGATTGTAGTAGCTTGATGTGTTGGCGTCTGTACCTTACCTTTACATCATCATATCAACCGAATGACATCTACTGCTGAAAATAGGCCTCCTCCAATTTAGAGGGGTTTGCCATAATCGCCACGCTTGGCAGGCGGGTTGGCGATCGCAGTATGGTGATAAAATGCATAGAGAACGCTGCTGCCTATTCTGTAGTAAGTCGCTAAGTCGCCTTTTACGACACCCGCAGGAAGAAATGGGATGGTGCTATTCTTTACGTCCGGCATCAAACGGAAGAACATTACCTCTAAATATAGGTAATTGATGATGTGATTGAATTGAGACAATGATTCATGCGGTGATGTGGAAGGTATGATAACTAACATCCTGCTGTGCTTATTAATTCGATATCAGTATTAAGATTAATTGATTAGATAACGATACTATCAGAAGACGGTCCATTTTCCTTATAATAACAAAAAAATGTGTTATTTTTGGGTTAGGCTCTAACTGTGCGTAGATGGATAATATTGATCACAGTATTGTTTACGATACAAAACTATATATCACGGTGCATTTAATCTAAATTATTAGGACGAAAAGGAAAAAAATATTGTTTGTTTGTAAGAGGTAATCTTTTGAGGTAGTTACAGACGTAGGTAGGTATATACGCCAGCACATCAAGCTACCCAAAACTGTCAACTGTCTGAATTCTGCCAATCAACCTTGAACCTAATGCTTAAGCGATAAAGTTGAAAATCTATTAAAGAAATTTGACAGATTGTAGTAGTTTGATGTGCTGCTGTACATATTGGTCAGAGGATATATTTTATGCTATACTAGCGGATGTCGGAATTTATCCCAAGGGAACGTGCTATCGGGCCAAAAGTACATACTCCATATAACATCAGCTGTTCCCAGTCAAACGAACATCAAAATCGGTCTAAGAGATTAGCTAGAAGACATACAGTTTTTTTTGTAATTTTATTTTTTGTTTTAAGTACCTTATATACTTTTATACAGATGAAGCAAAAGATTTTATTTTAACATCACAAACAGATACTTCAATTTTATCCATTTGTATGTAAATATGGATAATTATGTATACATAATGACTTCCACCAGACAGAATTCGCGTGTACAAATCTAGTACTAAATAATCTACTCCACATAAAATCCTAGATTCACCAGCGTGGCAGCCCTAGATTAGTGCAGAATCAACACGCGGTACTACAGAGCGGCACACCTGAGCTCGACGTAAAGTAAACATCCTACACTGGGGTACAATATCATATGCACTATCATTGTACTAGACTTTATTAGTATTTAAAGAAGGGTAAAAGTAGATAGAACGAATTTTAAAACAGGTAAAAATCTTCATCATAATCATCATGGATAAATCTTCTGCCCATATTTCATTTCTTTTCTTTTCACAAAGGTCTCCCTTTCTTCTTTCCACAGCTCTCTGACTTGAGCTAGTGTGGACCAATCCTATCTATAGGCATCAAGCCCGTCCCGCCATCTTCTCCTGGGTCTGCCTCGATGTCACCAGCCATTTTCTGGGACCCACACGGTGGTAGATTTCGACATGGTGATTTGTGTCGTCTTTTAGAAGATGCATTTGAAACAACATTAAAAGTCATACGTTCAAAAACGCCTGCTCGTCACCAGTTCCTAGTGCTTAAGCTGGGAAGAAGAAGAAGCGTGGTAACTCCCGATAAGCACATCTCTGTCTTCAGTTAGAAGAAGATTCGTTCGGCACTATAGGTACCTATTAGTCATGTGATTCACCTGCGCATTTTCCAAATTCTTCTTCAATATATATCGGAGCTGATGTCGTAAAAAGATACCAATGAGATTTCGTTAAGCTGAAAGATAATTTGGTCATTAGTTTTGTTTAGGGCATAAATAGGTAAATGGTTTATCAACCAATTAATCGCTTGTTTGTTTGAAAGTATAATGATATTAAGATAGCTTGTACTGTGCTCTAAATTGGGTACCTACTTGTACTCTGCAGTTCTACCCAAGACAGGGTACTTGAGCGATGTATTCTTTTCTTTTCTGTTCGAGATGTTGTTGCCTATCTCATTTAGTTGAGTTTGTAGCTGAGTTTTGGTCAGATTTTTTTGCAAAAGCGTCTTCCTCATCATCATCATCATCATTTCAGCCGAAAGACGTCCACTGCTGGGCATAGGTCTCCTCCAATTTGGAGGGTTTGTCATAATCGCCACGCTTGGCAGGCGGGTTGGCGATCGCAGTATGGTGGTAAAATGCATAGAGAACGCTGCTACCTATTTTCTAGTGAGTCTCTTAGTTACCTCTTACGACATTGGTGTCGTGAACGGGAAAGCGTGTTCCTGTATTCTCATTACACCTTCGACCGCCAATGACAAATTCGACCCCTCTTACCGTAAGGTTTAATTTTCCATCATGGTCAGCATTTATTTAAGAGAGAAGTTTTCTGTCTGGTAGATCATTTGTTAGGTTAGGTAATTCGTTTGAAAAATTATTCAGATAATAATATTTTTGGAATTAATTGATTGAAAGGTGCAGGATAAACAGTTTTGAGTATCTCTACGAAAGGCCCCGGAAGAAGCAGACGGAGGTCTTCCGCTTCATGATGGTTCAGTATCTTGAGGGAGATGAAAGCGCAGAACCTAACTCCTTTGACAATCCAGGATATATCATCCTGGCGCTGCTGTTCAAAAAGTCCAGGCTTCAGACAGAAGTGAGATTAAGACATGAAAGAAGGAGAAAGGTGTAGCATAAGAAATAGGTATCATATGATTGGCTTTGTATTAGGACATTGCTGCATCTGCACTTATACAAAAAAGTATAGATTGGTATTCAATCTCTACAAACACCGGTAGCCAACTCTTCTAAGATAATTGGCCCAACGATTAATTAAAATATAATCTTTACACCGCCCGAGCAATAAACAAAGCAATGAACGCAAAGTATAAACAAATAAACAAAAGAACAATTATCTCTCATTTGACGTCGCGCGCGTGCGTCGCAGAGCGGTAGTGTACGACAAACTAATGCGCAAAACACAATCAATCAAAATCCAACCTTATGTCCTTGAGAAAAGAATCTAATAATATGTAAAGATATCTTAGTATTCGTGTATAGATGCGCACGCAGGCTGCCAACGACCAATGACCGCGCTTTCACTGTAGTCCATCTTGTGGTATGATTTTAAAATTGGAACGCCCAACGGTCGCTGTTCATGATTTGAATTATTGATTTTCGGTGGCAGAGAATGTGGGTTTATGATATTTCGGCAAAATAACTGTCAATTACCAGAGCACATTCCTCCAGAGTTGAGGAAATATGGCAGCTGGCTCTCAATAGAGAGAGAGCAGGGAAACACTGACCAACAGAATAGTGGTGGAGCATAAGAACGTGCATGATGGTTGATTGTTGAATAACATTCTTTTAATGGACAACAGAGTGGGAAGTGTTTTGGGGTCACATCAGCAAGAAATTTAAGAAAAAAGTTCGGCTCAAGTAGTGAGAAAATGAACCAGAAGACAAGGCTGGTAGTGCGATCAACTGCCCAGGGATTCTGCTAGCTTCTTTGAAGAAAGATTGAACACCTGAATATTTTCGGTCAAATATTCTACTAAACAATCTACTGTCAAACATTGACTTATAAGTTATAACACACAAAAATACATACATCGAATGCGCGACTCCTCAGAGATGAAAACTCATTAAAACGATAACGTATTTCATTAAATGATTTCTGCATTTTCTGGCAAAGCGACACCGGTTACCAGTATAGAAAATGCCTAAGCAAACGCGCTTACAAGTGGGATTTACTCCAGTTTAAAATTTGATTTCAGCTCAAGATAAAATCAATTAGCAGAATACACTCCAAATATTATATTTATGTCCAGCATTTTTGTTTTTTTATGGATGGGAAATCATCAAATGATGTCTCCCGCTCTGGGCGGAGCGGTAGGGCGTGTCAGACTTTTACTTACTAAAACCCACCCGTGTTCCTTCAGTTCGTAGCGCATTCCACAAACAGAAAAACCACAAGAAAAATTATGACGTAATGAGCAAATAATCTCATAAACTATCGCTTTCTATACTATAAAGATCGTCGTAGTGAAACAAAGCATAATGCAAGTAAATAATAAAAAGCAGCTCGCTAACTGCGCCGGAGTTTCGATCTCAGGCCCGCAAGCGTGACGGCTGGAGTCATTTACACATATGCACGGTATAACTGGGTTGTTATACTTGTTATCTAGTGCGAGTTGGTTATGAGATGATTGGCATGTTCGTTCTTATTCAAATTATAGCTTTTGCTAGCGGCTTCTCCCGCGTCGAGGTCGGAAATTATCCCGCGAGACCGTACTACCGAGATAAAAAGTACCCTATGTGTTAATCCAGGTTATAAACTATCTGTGTGCCAAATTTCATTTAAATCTGATCCGTAGTTTTTGTGTCACAAACTTTCGCATTTATAATATTAGTAAGATACCAACATTTGCGAAGTGGAAAGAAGCTGGAACCTGTCGTGATGGAGTTGTCTTTAAAAGGCAGTCGTAGAGGGTGGGATTCGCTTCACATACACTTTCTTCCCTTACTTAATCATGATGGAATTTCTGGAATTATTGAATAGATAAGCGAGGCTAGTTGACACTTGCCATGACCCAAGGGCTAGCTTCTTGGAGCGAGGCTAAGCATTGCCATTCAACCTGGGAATGCCGCCAGTCTCTTGGATACAGTGCCAGTTGACAGCGATGTGGATGAATATGAAATAAGGGCAAATCTGGTTTAATAACAGAGTTTGTAAACCGTGGTGTTGGTAGTCTATTTCCTAAGTGTTATAATAACGTTGCAGCGTTTCTTCTACTAGCAGCAGACTCCTAAAAAATGAGAGGTCTTGAATATTTTCTTTAGGTCATGATTGGTGTTCCACTTAATAACTTATGGGGAAGAATTTAGTGGGCTGCATTTGCTCTTGAAGATAATGATGCTTCCCAAAATGACATCCCACTAACCTGAACAGCATTTTGGAAGAAAATATACTATCTATACTGTTTTCTCGATAAAGTAACTTCAACAAATTTCGATAGTTTCTGCAGAAGGAGCATTGCTTTTAAATTCTTTGCCAGGAACCACCAATAAGTATGATGCTTGGGTTTTTCCGCTAGCTACGTTGGTACCTACCATGAACAAAGTAAATGATCTAACAGCACCGGTTACTGAAGATAATAAATCAGAAGCCACTGAAGCATGCATGATGTGGAAATGTCGGCTACAACACGAAATGTCGTGAAAAAATCGTGTCGTTTTCGTAACGAACGCTGCGCCCGCGCTCCCTGTCGGTGTCAGTGATTTGTTGTGTGGGTTGCCAGCTTACTGAGGCGAATTTGAGAGGCTTTTAATTGAATTTATAGGTTGGGACTATGGCCGATAAAACATATCGTTTTCGAAAAATTGTTTTGATAATTTAGTTAACTATATTTGGATTATTTCAGTATTTTTAAGATGTGCTGAAATTTGTAGTCTTCTGTAGCATATACTGAATTTCTTTCTGCTGTGAAGAAAAATAGATTCATGAACTTCTCTAATGTACAAGTTTTGTTACTACATCATCACGTCCACAGTCTGATCTCAGTCTCAATCTGTCAAAAATATTTCGAGTTCCCATTCATTTTTGACAAGTTTTTGACATTTGATTGTCAACGAGATGAAACTACTAGTAGATTGAACGTTTTAATTGTACAGTTGATCTTCTGATTAGCGTGCTACGATAATGCTGATAGTAGTAATCCATAAAATTTCAAATTACGAACGAATTATTTTTCCGACACTAATTTCCTCAATTTACAATTTATTTTTATTTTGTCAATAAGAACCAGCTGTTTTTCTAACCCGTCAACACCGAGTAGCCGCTCGGGTGAAGATATGGCGCGCCTACAATCAGGATGCGCAGGCGACACGCAACCGACGCGTGCGCTCACGCATCGCGTATGTACAGACATTGTGATTGGTAAAGTTATTGATTGGCTGATTAGAAGCTACGTTTAACAGTTAAATTTGTCACTGAAAAATGCCGTTTAAAAGAGTGTTCATTCTGCTGACGTTAACGCGATTATGACATCGATCCCAGAAATGAGTTGCCGTATTCGATTTTTGTTTTTTTTTCGTAGACTATGACTTTGGTCTATTCTGGCTTTGCAAACGTTCTTTATTTGAAATTAGGGATTTTCGCAGTTTCAGTAATTATTCGTATTTCTCTTAAGCATCTGTAACCGAAGCTTTCTCTTTTTACCACTGCCAAAGAAACAGCATAATCAGACTATATTGTTCCTACTGCTGGGACAGAAACTTCCTTTTGGTGTGAGGAAGTGGGCGGTAATCCACCACGCGGGCCCAGTGCGGGTTGATAAATGTTACATGTCTTCGAATTTTTGGTTCTGTCGAACATGTTGTTTCCTCACGATGTTGTCCTTCACCGTTTTGAGAGCGGTGGTGATGAAATAATTTACACAAAGTATCTGGGTTCGAACTTACGTACGTCGCGGTCGTTCCCACTGGACTACCAATAAAACAGCAAAACGTCTTGTAACGTAATGTATTGTATTTTGAAATAAATAAGTAAATTAAAGCATAATGAAGACCTATTTATATACCGAGCGACAAAGGTCGAGGTGTTCAGCCAGTGACATCACAAGGTCCCAGAATTTGTGAATATTTATAACATATCCAGGGTTTAAAGTCAAGACGACTTTAAACTCTGGATATGTTATGTAAACCTCAACTTGAAATCTGCGTTTCTACACTAAGCGACGGTTGACTCCAGGGTATTTCACGGTATGGATCCGCTAGGACCGATGCTTGCCAAGGTTGCGGATTTCTTCGAAAGAATTACCGTGGTCCTGGCATATAGGCAACTGAAGGAACACGGGTGGGTTTTAGTCAGTAAAAGTCTGGCACGTCCTTCCACTCTACCCAGAGCGGGAGACGTCATTTCATGATATCCCACCCACAAAAGAAGGTTATCCCACGAAATTCAAATATTCATTCCTTTTTTTAAATTCAGAGGTCCATATCAAGCTGTATGTGGAACAAAATATGATTCGCGACCGTTACAGATATGGTTCAACAGAATATTGATTATTAAAATCGTCCATACAGTTACCCTATATTTTTTTTTTTGAATGGAAATTCATCAAATGACTTCTCCCGCTCTGGGCGGAGCGGGAGGGCATGTCAGACTTTTACTGACTAAAACCCACCCGTGTTCCTTCAGTTGCCCATGTGCCAGGGTCACGGTATCTCTTTCGAACAATCTCGCGACCTCGGCAGATACAGTTACCCTTTAAGTTCATTTAATTCCATTGAATATTGACAACAGATGAAAAATATTAGGTCGCGGGCTACCTTAGATCGGCTTAAGTTGTTGTTAAATTGAAATTCTCATTGCTAGAAAAATCCCTAGCTTTGTGTTTTAAACAGTACGACGAACAACAGTATTGCCAAGGGGTATCGTTTTCCCCAATAAGTGGGATCTGGAGGTCAGATAGGCAGTCACTCCATGTAAAATACTGGTATTCTGCTGATCCGGTTGACTGAAAGCCCCAATATAGTTGCAAAAACGCCAGTTAAATGATGACATTGATGACGTTCTAAAATTAGAATAAAATTATTACCAAAAAGTTTGGTTACCGCAAGGTGATGTGCCTGTATTTCCAGTCGTGATGCATAGTCTGATTTATGTTTACACAATCAAAATGTCTGATAATTAATTAATTCAGAGCCTTAATATTTATTTTAAACTGATTACTGATGAGTACTGAAAACAAATCCTGTTATTTATAACCAATCCAAATTCCTGTTTTGTGGTGAAGTCCGTGTTATCAGATAGTAGAGTACCTAGAAAATATTTTGTACAGACACAAATCTTATCAGCGATACGATACGAGATCGAGGTATTATTTACGAATTACTGAAGTTTGATTAGATAACGAATCGAGAACAAACAGTTACTTGTGACAAATTCAGGTTTTCTGAAATTATCTATCAATTATGTCGTGTGGTGCAATCATTGGTTGCGTGAAAACGGTACATAACAACACGCCTTCAATCCATGTAGTGTTAGGCAGAGGTATAGCGTATTGCACACCCACATTTCGCCAGTTATGTTTAAGTCCCATGTAATAGGGGGCGAGCCTATTGCCATCAATCGGGCACAAATCGATGACCTGGTGAAGGTCGCAGGAACCTGCCGAGATCGCGTGATTGTTCGAAAGAGATACCGTGACCCTGGCACATGGGCAACTGATGGAACACGGGTGGGTTTTAGTCAGTAAAAGTCTGACACGCCCTCCCGCTCCGCCCAGAGCGGGAGAAGTCATTTGATGATTTCCCACAGGAATCCACTAGATGCGAGAAGCACATAATCGGTCGAAGTGGCGGTACTATGGGCCTATGTTATTATGGGCTGACAAATCTTGACTGCGGACTGCTATTGAGAACGACTTGTTTACGCTTTGTGCGACCCAGGGATCGAACTCAGGAAGTCATGCTCGGTGCTTGCCATCACTGTAAACTTCATTGGTAAATGTGAGTTCTTGGATAGACCGCGGAGTCATTGGTAAATTGATTGTGGATCGCAGTGCGCTGTTACACAAAAAGAGGATGGAACTTTCCAATCTTACCTTAACTTTGAACCAACTCATTTTCTGACAATCTTTTGTCGCTCATCAATGCGTGTGTTTTTAGGACACTTTTGGCTGGCAGCGGGACCCAAAACACGGGTTCGACGCAGAGGGGGTCTAGGAAATCCTGGCGTGATAACTTAAAGGCGTTTATTGGAGATTCTGCCCGCGACTTCGTCCGCGTTAAATTTCTTGTTCCCCTGACCCTTCCCGTCGCGTCGAATCGCCTACCCGTGCGATTTTCCCCGTTTTTGCAACATTTTTCATTTCTGCTCCGCTCCTCTTAGTTGTAACGTGATGTTATATAGCCTATAGCCTTCCTCGATAAATATGCTACCCAACACAAAAAGATTTTTTCAATTCGGACCAGTAGTTCTTGAGATTAGCGCGTTCAATCAATCAAACAAACAAAGAAACTCTTCATCTTTATAATATTATAAAAGTATAAAGTATAGATAACCTGAAGAAGGCAACACACAGGGAAGAGTGGCTGTGGAGGAGACCTTTGATGGGCAGTGTGATAATAAAAGTTATATTAGAAATCTTCTTCTTAGCGTGCCGATAGCAATCTTAATGTAGTTAGCCCAGAATTTGGCTACGAGCTTATCACTTTCAGTAGCGTCCATCAACTTCTGTAGCGTGCAAACAACAGAACACGCTGGACAAGATATCAAGTGCCGCATTGTTTGTGGGACTGCACCCCACTCCAGGGCTGAGTCATGTGTGAATCTCCACCTGAGCAGGTTTACCTTACATCAGTCTACCTGACTCCCGGAGTCTATTTAAAGACTTCCAGGAATATTAGAAATGAAAACAATAGAGGACATTTTCAAGAAAGCGCTCAACGGATAATTACAGAGTTTGGTGTAATTTGTATCTTAATAGCCTTCTTTTTAGAACGTAAGTAATGCGCATCGCATACTTAAATACTGCAGACTGATAACGAAAATTGAGTTCGATTATATTTTTAACCGCCTCCAAAAAGGAGGAGGTTCTCAATTCGTTTGTATGTTTTGTTTTGGATGTATGCTCCGAAATATCTCTGGCAATTGTGGATGGGTTTCGAAAATTATTTTTTTGGGGTAGTCTCATATAAAATTGAATTTACTTTGCTTGGTTATTTTTGGCGTTAGCCTCGATGATACGTTTTTAATGCACTTCGTTTAACAAGATGATATTCTACTGTTTCCTGTCACTGTTGCGTACTGCAGAAGTAAATAAGAAGAGCGTTGTATAAGAATTTGTGTGGGATAGTTATCATAACTAAAACGTAAAAAAAATTAAAATAAAAAAACGGAAAACCCCAAAGTGAAAAATTACCTTAATTTCGGAAGTCGGGATGTCTTTGGGTACATTTTAGTTTTTTGTCACCGACTTCCAAAATGAAAGTTATTTTTCACTTTGTGCTGCTTTTTTGATATTTATTTTTTTATAAAACATCTATAAACAATGTATTAAACTTAAGTTTTCAATCTGCATGCGAAATAATCCTATGCATTAATATTGACAGTAGTTTATTTTACCGCCGAATTAGCGACTCCATATTTGATAGCTACAGCCAGATACACTCATCATTTCACCATTTCAAGACACCCACTACTGGACATAGGCCTCCCCCAATCGCCACTTTTGGCAGGCGGATTTCCGATCGCAGTATGGCGGTAAAATGCATAGAGAACGCTGCTGCCCCTTCTCTAGTAAGTCCCTTAGTCGCCTTTTACAACACCCACGGAAAAAAATTGGGATACAGATAAAGTAGATACAGTAAATGATTTAATACCCTCAATTTCATTACGCTAACAAACAGAACAGTATTAATTGCGTACCCGGGGTCACCTGTCTCGCCTGTGACGCGACCGACCTGCGCGCGCATTTGAATACAATGCGCGCGCAGGCTGGACACTATGGTGCGGACAGTTGATGTGTTGTGTAGACGCTTATATTATGAAGAGGAATTTATAAAGGAGGAGGGAATTTGTATGGGTGTTCTGGCTGTAGGTGCTAATTATAATTCGAAAGAGTTACCGTGGCCCTGTCATATAGGCAACTGAAGGAACACGGGTGGGTTTTAGTCAGTAAAAGTCTGACCTACCCTCCCGCTCCGCTCAGAGCGGGAGAAGTCACTAGATGATTTCCAACCCACAAAAAAAGGTGCTAATTATATGGGTCTTATTACAGCTGAAGTAGAAGATGAAACTGAATCTTGGACCAATCTTGAAATCATTCGAAGGGAAAGAAAGACATATTGATAAAATATAGGTTTATCCTCATTTCTTCCCGTGCGTGTCGTAGAGAATGGGCACCAGCTTTCTCTATGCATTTTGTCACCGTACTGCGATAGCCAAGCCATCGTGTGACCAGATTAAATTTTACAAAAAAACCGAAGTTCCTTAAAAAATACTGAAATATACCAACTTGCACAGGGAAAATATACCAATAAAGATACTGATTTTCAAAACGTATTTTTATTTATTAATCATCATCATCATCGCAATAAATATTAGAATTATATTTTAACATTCTGTTTGATGGGTTAAAATTCACACAGCCTCCTTCATCTTTTATACCTTGTTTGGTTTTTAAAGTTGCAGATACATTTTTGTTTATGGATCTGTTTCTTTGTTCCGTTTTTATTAAATTAATCTGTGAAAATATGAGCTCGCATGCAGCATTCGACACTGGTATACATAACAGAGATTTACTGAAACTAGATATATTCTTGTATTTTAATGTACCATCACTGTTAGAAATTTTCCCAACTTCCAACCAAAATTGTTCACAAGAAACGGGTGAGCCAGTACTCGAAGATTGTAATAAATTACTTACTTCGCGATCAAGTTTGAGTGTTCTATATTCTTCGTCAATTATCTGCATTTGTTCTGGCTGTACTTCGTATGGGAAAGTTTCCATAACATTTCTTAAACTACTAAATTCACGGCAGTGTGTGGGTCAAGAAATTTCAGTTCTTGGAAAATTTGATCTTCAAAAGGCAAACGTGATTTCAATTGCGTGCTCAATTCAATTAAAAAAGATTGGCACTTTCTGAAAAAATCAGCAATTTGTTCTTTCATGTTTATGTTTACCCTATGTTTAATTAATTCTTGACCCACTTGAAACCCTAAGTACATATTATTCAATGGCAAATAATTCACACTAGATTTTGGGTCTAATGTAAATACGTTGTCCGTGCTTTTTATATAATTAGATTTCATATAGCAACCCAAAATCGACAAGTACATACTAGAAGCATCATCATATAATCTTTCAATGCACGGGTAGACGCCTTGAAAAATTATATTAAATTTGTTTACAATCGGCAAAATGTAGTCTAAAAAGTAAAAGTATAATTTGTTTATATCATTATTAAAAGAATGATACAAAAATTCTGATGACATAATGCGATCACTCAAATATTGGTCTTGAAAAAACAACTGCAGTGTCCTACATTGCTCGATTATTCTATTAACACAAGCATGAAGCGATAGCCATCTTATATCATAATGACGCAGTAGTCTATGTTTTTTAGTGTCAGTGAAATTTTGGAACTCAACAAATTCTCTTTGACGCTTGCTGCTTTGAGAAAAATATCCATATTAAATTATACATTATGATCATACACTAAATAAAGTACCTCCGAACTTCTCGACTTTAGGTATAGTAATTCTAATTTTACTAAAAACTAAAAACAAGCTTACCTTTGACTGTCCTTTATATTTGTTCAAGTTCGATTTATGCTTTTCAGTATTTGCATGTTGTTTTATAGATGCTAATCTACTTTGGAGTTTCGCACTGCATGCTTTACAAAACGCAGCGTACTCGTCATCTTTATAACGTGAGAGCCACGAAGAAAACTCCGGAATTTGTTCCCATTTAGCCAAATAACTTTGCTGAAAACTAGACATGTTTTCTGGATTCTGAATAGCGCAGATAACAGGCAGCGTAATAGCATGAAGTAAAATGACAACAGAAAATCGCGCGCTCTATTTATATTACGACGAACACGTACAATATAAACTTAGGGAAAATCCCGAATTATTGAAACTTTCAATAATTCGGGAATTTCTCTAAGTTTCAATTTGAAAGTTTGAAACCAAACCTTCAAAGATTAAGCCAAGTGCAGAACAGAAAATCGTTTTGTGACTAGATGATTTGATACTATTTGTAACTTACTGATCTTTGCTCCAAAATGAAATAATTATAGACTAAATCCGGAAATTCCCCTGAACATCAGTGTACGCAGTTTTTTTTTAATAATTTTATGAATTGGCTATGGTATTGCCATAACTTTTTTCCAAAATATACCCAAAACTAATGGTTTCCGTCAATATACCTTTAAAAATACTGACTCTTGGAAAACTTACTAAAATATACTCAAAAAGTATTAAAATACTGAATCTGGTAACACTGCAAGCCATGCGTGCCGTTTATGGCAAACTCCCCAAATTAGGGGAGCAGCCCTTAGTCCAGCAGTGGACGTCTTTTGGCTGAAATGATGTTGATTTTCTAGAAAAAGTCTTCACTCCAAAGTACAATGTCCTGTAACTAATTCGATAACAACATTTAACACCTCTGCTACTCAAAGTCACATTAAAATCTTATTCACTTACAATCTCGTTTTCTTTTGTTTTTAATCGCAAATCCAAGATGTTTTGTTTGTTTTACGTTATCTTACATGAAATAATAACAAAGACTGAAGGGACCGATACCTGCCAGGGTCACGAGATTTGTTCGAAAGAGTTACCGTGGCCTTGACAAACAGGTAACTGAAGGAACACGGGTGGGTTTTAGTCCGTAAAAGTCTGACACGCCCTTCCGCTCCGCTCAGAGACGTCATTTGAAGATTATCCACCCACAAAAAAAAAATGTTTTCTTTGTTTTACGTTATCTTACATGAAATAATAACAAAGACTCGCAGCCGACAAGAACGAGTCGTCTGTATAATTGCATAAAGCCACTTTTCCACACGTTGCGTATGCCATGCAAATCTTGTGCGCATGAGCAGCTGAGAAGCGGGTGCAGGTTAGGGTTGCCGCAGTTTTATTTTGGGATTAAAATAAATAAATAAAAATAAATAAATAAAGTGTTTATCATCAACTTAAATAACTTATTGCAATTACAATGGGGAGATGCCTTTTAAGCAAATAGTTTGCTAGTGGTAGGCTGGAAAAGAGGTAGTCTGGATTTGTGTCTATAACTTTGTTGATGTCCCCAACCAGCTTAATTAAATTTTGTAACGGTAACGGAGAAAACTATGTCGAACAAATCAATTTAAAAAAAAATGAAAAAGCGCGAAATTTATTAATCAAATGGTGAAATAGGTAAGGTTTTTTATTCCTAAAGGGTTGTGTTCCAAGTAACATTTGATTTCATTTTATTGAAATGACAACGTACTGATAAATGCGTGCATTGATCTTTCCTAAAAGAAATCATTTCAGAAGCCAATCAACATGGTCTTCACATGATCTAACTAAAATTATGTTTGGTCTTTAAAAGAGCCTTTCTTCTCAGAGTAGTCAGATAAGATATACCGACCACAGTTAGATTTTAAAATATAATTGATGTGTACCTAAAAGTGTTTGTAGGCACGGGTTCAACTCAAGCTATACATATCCAGTATAAGCTGACATCTCATTGTACGAAGAGCCTATACAATGCGAGGTCAAGCTATACATTTTCTGTTTTAGCTGACTGTGACCGAGACGCAAGGTCAGCTAAAACAGAAAATGTGTAGCTTAAACTATAGCCGTGTGTACAAACCTCTTTACAGAAATAAAATAATTTATTAAATTGAAATGCTCGCCACCGAAAGTCGAGAGTCTACCTTCGTAGATATTTTCACTTGTGCATATTTTAAGCATAAAATCTTGCCAACCCTGGCGCTCGACGCGCGTTCTACCTCACATTACTGGAACGATGAGTTATGCTATCGTTACAACATTAAATGAATAATTAATAAACACTTTTTACACACCTATCATTAAGTTTTATTCTCATTTCTCTATCAATCAAAGGCTTATTAAAATGTTTAGTAGCTAGACAAGTAGGTACTATTTCCGGTTCATCATAATCATTTCAGCCGCAAGACATCCACTGCTGGACATAGGCCTCCCCCAATTTGGGGGGCTTTGCCATAATCGCCACGCTTGGCAGGCGGGTTGGCGATCGCAGTATGGTGGTAAAATGTATAGAGAACGCTGCTGCCAATTCTCTGATAAGTCCCTTAGTCGTCTCTTACGACACCCACGGGAAAAATGGGATGGTGGTATTCTTTACGTCCGGCACCACACGGTACACGCTTTTTCCGGTTGGTGTGACTAACAGGTATATGAAATGAATGAAATGAATTGCACCGATCCCAGCGTGGTTTGACCAGACTCGATTAATCGAATGAACCCCGAGATTTGCACTAGCCCCTGAAGCGTCATGATTCATGGTGCTACATAGGCCATTGCATATCAAGAAGTAGACCGGGGGCGCTGTAATGGTAGGGAAGACGTGCCCATTGGATAGGAAAGGATTACGAGCCTACCGACTATGCAGCCTTAAGTAAGCATTGGACTAGTGGAGAGAAGGGTGATATTTGTCTATAGGAGGGCATCTTTTCACGTCGTCGCCGGCATGTTGATCCAGGTCGAGCTTCACCGATGCATCTTTTGGTGGAGTTAACCGTTTGCTTGGCTCTTTTCTATGTCGAGGCTTCGCCATGTTCCGTGTTGTTGTTTTCTGAGTTCTCGCTGATATCAGTTTCTGGTTTTTGATGCGTTTTGTTATGGTTTTCCCGTCTAAGAATTGATGCATTTTCTCTGTCTCGGTTTGTTGATCGAGTCTCTCATGATAACTCGTTCGTATCTTCTCGGTCTTGATCGGTTCGCCTTTGTGAGTGCTGATACTTTTAAGTCATATATATCATACAAGGTCCGATAATATCTCCAGCTGTGTCCGTCCAAAACTTGATTCCCATGTCAAAGTACTCGTATTTAATGTCTTGTTTCGGTTGGTGTGACTAACAGGTATAGGCCATAAAATCTTTTTTCCGAAAATAAAACAATACTACGTGAAAAATAACTGTATTTTCGGAAGTCGGTACGGTTTTGTATTGTCGATTTTTGTTACGACTTCTTAATTTGTTACCACCGCAGGACCAACGGCCATCGTGCTTACCGAGGCACGGGGGTTAACACACCGCCAATTTCCAAACTCCGGGATGTGAGTTACTAAGAAATTCCTAATGGAAAAACCTTTTTAATACAGTTGCTCAAAAAGTGGTGTATTGCAGGGACGTATAGCGTTCGGGATGTGGGCTATTACATACTAGTGCTTTTTTTTTACCTTTCCCGAACTCGTGCGTTCTCTTTCCCAACTGTCAAAATAATGTCTATTAAAAAGAAAAACCAACCATGAAGTTTTTACTAAAGAGTTTTTGTGATTCATACAAATACGTATATTTCTAAAAAGAAGCTACTAATTTATTTCAATATCAGATTTAATGATTTAATTGAATGAGTTAGGTTAGGTTTCATTTCATTTCATCTCATTAAATTTTATTTTCATTTCATATCAATAAAAAAAATCTACTGAAGACTAAGCTGTATGGATAGTTCCCTTTGCCTACCAAAATGGGTGAAAAAAAAAAAAACTCTGCTTATATTATACGGTTGGCGCCCTTTTCCAGAAATTTTCTTTGCGAGTTTAGTTGTTTGTTGCACAAAATGAGTAATTTCGACCCTATTTTTTTTGAATTAACACCACCGGAACTCAGTATAATTGCACAAAATGCTTCGGAGAACATTTTACCGGAAAAGTCAAAAAGTCGTTACATATCTACATACGACGAATTTATTGCGTGGAGAGAAGAGAAAAAAGCAAATAGTTTTTCAGAAAATGTTATGTTGGCATACTTCTCCGAACTCTCAGCAAAATTAAAACCGTCTACGTTATGGTCGAGATTTTCGATGATAAAAAGTATGCTGAAAATAAGGAACAACGTGGATATAAGTGAATACCCAAAATTAAATGCTTTCTTAAAACGACAATCAGACGGTTTTACAAGTAAAAAGTCGAAAATATTAACATCCAATGAAGTGGAAAGGTTTTTGAACGAAGCTCCCGATGATCGTTATTTAGCCACAAAGGTAATTTATTAATAAGTACTTATATTTTTCTTTAGTATTCAGTTTACGAAATCGCAAAATACAGTCAAAACATTATTTAAAAAAATATTAATCAAATCCCTTTTTTTGTAGGTTGCTCTGATTTTTGGCGTTGTTGGAGCTTGCCGCAGAGAGGAGTTAGCCAATATTACTTTAAAAGATATTGAAGCCCATGGAAAAATGCTACTAATCAAGATTCCGAACACAAAAAATAAGATACCGAGAAGCTTTGTTGTTGAAGGAGATTTTCTTAGAATAGTGCAAAAATATATGAATCAGCGGTCCCAAAAAGGAAAAACCGACCGTTTTTTTCAAAATTACCAAAAAGGGAAGTGTACAGCTAAAGCAATCGGGATAAACAAATTTGGTAATATGCCAAAAGAAATAGCAACGTTTCTTGGTCTGCCGGATGCTGAGTATTATACTGGGCACAGCTTCAGGAGGACCTCTGCTACATTATTGGCAGATTCAGGAGCCAATTTGACGTCCTTAAAGCGACTAGGAGGTTGGAAATCAGACAAAGTTGCAGAAAGCTATATTGGTGATTCATTAAACAACAAACTAGAAACTGGGAAAAAAATCACACAATCCATTAATTTAAGGTCCAGTCCGTCTTCTTCACATGTTGAAGAGAACGTTCGTCCATCTACCTTCGTTGATAATGATAATTCATCAGATCCAATTCCATCAACTAGCAAACGCCATTGTATGACAAATATACATGAAAAATCATACGAAATTAATAATAGTTTGTCTCAAACAGTAAATATGCAACCTAAAACTTCCCCAGTTACTTTAAAAAACTGTACCAATTTCAATGTACATGTGTACTATAACTTTTATAAGAAATAAATGATTAGTTAGTTGAGTTTATTGTGTTTTTATTATTTTATTAAATTGCTTCATTTTTTCGCAACTGTATTAAAAATAGTCGTTCAGTACACCTGCGGAACCGTCATTGCAACTTGTTCCGACTGTCAACCCTCGCCTTCGGCTGCGCCTCGGCTCGGGTAGACATTTGTCGGAACTCTTTGCAATGACAGCCTTTCCGCACTTGTAATGAAATATACTATTAACAGTTTGCCAAATTTTTTATTTGTTTCCGTTGGGAAATCATCAATAGTTATTTGTTATACAAGAGTGCAAAGTTGCTTTTTAACCGCGTGCTCAATTTTGATGACCGAGCAAGCGAAGGATTCTAAAATTGAATCACGAGCGCAGCGAGTGATTCAAAATTAGAATCCTGAGCGTTAGCGAGGGAATCAAAAGAGCACGAGGTGAAAAATCTTTGCACTCGAGTGCAACACGTAACTTTTCATTCCACCTCAGCGAGGAAAGAGTATTTTTAATCTTCAATATCTGAGTGGAAAAGCCGTTTTTATTCTCTAGAGGATAAAGTAAATTGAATTTAGAACATCGTGTGCACTATCACAAACTTAGTGCACACGATGTTCTAAATTCAATTTACTTTATCCTTTAGAGAATAAAAACGGCTTTTCCACTCAGATATTGAAGATTAAAAATACTCTTTCCGAGATGGTGGGATGAAAATGACTTCTCCCGCTCTGGGTGGAGCGGAAGGGCGCGTCAGACTTATACTGACTAAAACCCACCCGTGTTACTTCAGTTGCCTGTGCCAGGGCCACGGTAACACTCTCGCACAAATCTGCAACCCTGGCAGGCATCGGTCCTCGCGGACCCCTTCAATATGTGCTGACATCTTTTTAAGGCGCGCAAGGAACACAAAGCGTCGTCGACAGTTTGCCCAACCTGGAATTGAAACACCACGCTCAACAGTCGCGCTTACGATGACGTGACCAACGGAGGGGTACATACATACCCACGTTCCGGTGAAATCATAACCTACCTTTTGCTTCACCAAAGTCAGGTTATGTACATTATTATCAATTTAGCAAGATGTGTGTAACCCGCCCGCGCACGCGATTCTCTTTCATTTAATCGTTTCATTGGACTGTGATTCCTGAACGCTCTGATTTGGTTCGTTTTGCTCAATCGAAGGAAACTAGAGACGTGAATGTAATGTACCGAGAAATTACAGCTGTGAATGATGGATGGGCTGATACAATGAAGTTTTCAGTTTTCAGTAACTATGTAACTTATGAACGTGATTTCACTCGCTTCTTTAGTAAGGGACAGGTTTATTGTCCTGAAAAATGGGCAAGAAGAAGAAGAGAAACATACAGAGTGTCAGTGACCATGAATTCAACACACGAGTCTAGATCCCTTTATCGTAGACATAAAAAATCCGTCCCTCGAAAAGTACGTTAAACCGTTCGTCAAGGCTTTCAAGCATGGATCTTTGGCAGGAGACGTCAGAAGCCCGTTAGACTGACAACTTGTCGTACCAAGGGGTATCGTATCACCCATTGACTGGGTTGTGGAAGTCAGTTAGGCTGTGGCGCCATGTGAAATACTGGTATTTAGATGCATTTGGTTAGACTGGAAGCCAACCCCAACATAGCTGGGCAAATACTTCACAACTATGCAGATACTATTCAACAGTTTATGACTGTCGTAAGTAGGATACATTTTTGTATGTCGCTCTGTTTTTTCCAGCTTATCTCTGAAACGGCTGAACCGATTTTGACGGGATTTTCACTAGCAGATAGCTGTTGTTATAAGGAGTAACATAGGCGTTTTATTCTTTTTTGTCCCGGTAACACTTTCCCGAGAGAGAATTTCCGACATCAACGTGGACGAAGCTATGGATACAGCTAAGTAGTTAGAAATAGACTGTTTATTCGATCCTGGAAACAACAAATTAATCCACACATCATCATTATGATTTCAGCCGAAAGACGTCCACTGCTGGACATAGACCTCATCTAACTTGGGGGGTTTTCCATAATCGCCACTCTCGGCAGGTGGGTTGGCGATCGCAGTAAGGTGGTAAAATGCATAGAGAACTGCTTCCTATTCCCTATAAACTCCCTTAGTCGCCTCTTACGACACCCACGGGAAGAATTTTGTTGGTGCTATTCTATACGGCACCACACAAAAAAAAAAACACATATACTTTCTCAATAATCATCCGCTCATTGTGCTCAATATCGTATATATTGGTAATACACCAGTTTTCCTTACCCGACACCACCGAACTAAAATCAAGTTATGTGTTGCGTTACATCCTGCAAACGAGTTCTTCACTTTACACGACCTAATAAGCAGCGATCGGTTACAAAATAGTCATGAAATGTGCGCTGAAGTATTTGAGAAATTAGGACTAGTAGTTGAGGATCTCATTCCGATCCAGTCAGTTTTTTGCTGGCCTCCAGCGATGCCATAAGCTGAGGTCCGTACCCCACAGCGGTGCCCTTAGCGAGTAAGTTGCTCTAATTTTAAGTCCTAGTTGGAGGCCTTAATTTATTAAGGTAGCCCACAGGCAAGTTAGTTAAGCAGCCGACAACCTCATAGGTTGAACCGCGAGATGTCATTCCCAAAAAAAAAATATGTTGTGGAGCTTTGGCAATCGTAACGAAGACTTTAGAAGCCCGAAAGACTTCACCATTCTTGCCAAGGGGTGTCTTGTTACCCAGAAACTGGGCTGTGGAGGCAGGGATTGAAATCCGGTACAAATGTGGGTTCTGAATCTTCATTTCAGTCCTTATATTAGGTACAATTCCGGTTCAGGTTCCGGTTCGCTTTAGATTCCAATAAACCGGTTCCGTATCACCCGATTTAAGGTAATTTAAAGAAGATGGTGTATTTGACGCGTGCCGTGAGAATTTTTTCGTTCAGGTTGCCTCCGAAATATTGGCGACTGCAAATCTGTGTACAGTGTCCGCAAATAATATTGTCAATAATTATTATCTGTAGTCAGAATTATCTTAATCTATTACTGTAGCCCATATGAACTCCCGACTCGCTATGAAGAAGAATCGGTAAAATAAAAGTTCTTGACGGTTTCAGTTTAGGTTTCTGTTCTGGTTTGGGTTGTAGTAACGGCACCACTAAATACCGGTTCTTTACCGATATCTTTGCAATCCATAAGAGGTCAGATAGACAGTCTCTCGTAGTAAAACAGTTGTGCAAAGGCTAGGCAGATGATGAATCATATTTTATGAGATAGATACTTCATCATCATCATCAGCATATAATGTTCCCACTGCTGGGACACAGGGCTCCTCTCGATGAGAAGGAGTGGGCCATAATACACCACGCGGGCCCAATGCGGGTTGGTATAAGTCACATGTCTTCGAACTTTTGGATCTAAGACATGCCGGTTTCCTTACGATGTTTTCCCTCACCGTTTTGAGAGCAGTGGTGATGAAATTATTTACATTAAGTAAAGCACCTACTTGAGTTCGAACTCACGACCTACTACTACGCGTAAGTCGCGGCCGTTACCACTGGGCCACCACTGCTCATAGATAAGTACTACTTACTTATTTGGATATTGAAGATCACTTTTTCCATTCAAATATACATATGTAGTATCTTCCAATTAAGGGGCTTTTTGCTGTTTGTATAGTGTAGATACTCTTGATTAACACTTATGTCAAATTCCTGTAGGTTTTTTGACAGATGCTAAAAGTACACCGACCGACCGCGCGGTCAAGCGGTGCTGTCACCGCCACCGCCCCTCCGCGCTGCAATCTGGGGCGGCGCCTCACACACGGGGCGCCGCATGGCCGCGCGGGTCATCGTAGGTGCAGGACGTGTTGCAATTTAAAAATGGATAAATCCGAGTTAAATCCAACTGCGCGGTTAGACGGTAAACCGCCTTACCGCGCGGGGCACCGCTTCAAAATCCGCTTGACCGCCACCGCCCGCGAACCGCCCTCCGCGGCGGTGCGCGGTGCCGTGTGATAATCGCCTTAGATCTTTTAAACTACGCAACGGATATTAATGCGGTTTTCATCAATAGATCTATCTATCTTGCTGTTTGCTTTCGTCTTTTCCCTCTTGAATTACTAGAGTAATTAGGTTTATTTGTTTATACACGGGTGAAACCTCTGGCAAAAGCTAGGTTATTTATAAAGCACTAGAATATAAAGCATCAAGTAGAAAACCTAGTGAACAAACGTTTTGAAAAGGGTAATTTTACAACGCCTTGAAACCTTTCAGATAAGTGCCACGCCCTGAAACTTATTAGGTCACGGAATACGAAGGCCGGACAAAATACAACGAGAAGTTTTTATGTTCCTCTACTGAAAAGAACCTTTGTACATACATAAACTCACACCTTTTTCCCATGGGAGGTAGGCAGAAACTACAGTGCGCCAACTGCTACGATTCTACCATACTCTTTTTGCCTCGTTTAGGGTCATACGTCAGAGGAGGAATTCTAGAAATTTTAAGAACGTTCACAGTCTGGTCTCGGACTCAATCTGTCAAAAATACCTCGAGTTTCCATACATTTGTGACAAGTTATTGACATTTGATTGTAGCTGAAATGAGACTGCGACGTTTTTATTTGCCAGAATTGGCCTTCTAGCAATACACACACGCCGGTTGCGAGTACTATACACCTGACCTTTCTGAAGAACATCACCAATAAGTTCACTATATAACGTCCTAGGGCGTCCCTACCCGAGAACCTAAGATAGAACATTTATATTTTACAATAGTTCTATTTTTTGCACGAGGAAGATAAAAACTCGATATACATCTACGTGATACGATCCTTATCCATTTTTTTTTTGTCTTTAATAGTGATCATCTTTTCATGAAAGCTTATGTGCTGTCATTGCCTACATATCATTATTACACTTACTGAAAACCAAAATCAGAAGTCATTTAGTAAAATTAGGCTGAGAATCCGCACTTTTCGAATGACGAAATTACATAGGTAATACAGTCCCCCAAAACGCCCGGCCTTCATCACTTCCTAGTGCTTTAGCTGGGAAGAAGTGGCGCAACAAACTCCCCAGCAGAACAGATGTCTGTTCAGATAGAACTTGATTCTTTACTGTAGTAGGAAGGTAAAGTAATTATCATTACGAGTTATAATAGCACATTAAATTAAATCATGAGCTATATGTCAGCTACCCATGCCAATATAGCAACAAATACAATGTAAAACTTGTTTTCAAAAAAACATAAGATAGATCCAAAGAATTCCTTGTTATTCCAAGCAACATTACATTCGATGGTTTTCCCTAGCCAACGATAAAACCCCTCACATTGAGAAGCCTACAATATACACAAAGAAGCGTACCCCATCCCATTTGTACTGAAAATCCATTTGAAATACACCCCGAACAGACACATAGAGCGAGATTAACAAAATGGTCTCCCTCCCCCACACCACTCCAGGGAGCGATCAATACCACGCTTCTAATCTCTCAGAATCTTGCGTCCTTGTCGCTCGTGAGATGTAGATGAACTGCCTACATCCTGGACTGAACTTCAACCTTATTTGAAATGGTGTAAGGTGTGTTTTCAAGTGGGAGTGTAAGTAGGGAGATTATGTACTGTGTATAATCTTGTAGGTATGTTGTGGTATGCGGTTGTGAAGCGGTGGCTTGTAAATGGGTTTTGTAGAGAAAATTAAAGCAGAAATGTTTTTAGAAATGCTTCTTAGGAGTAGGTGATGATGCACTTATCCTGAAATATCTAAGCACTTTCACGGAAATCAGAAACGTACCTTTGATATTCTGAGAACTCCAGGTCATTACAGGACATTTATGGTCATTGCCCAAAAGTTATCATGACAATCAAAATCAGTTGGGGAAAATCCCGCATTGCATTTAGGTAAACCCAAAATGGAAATCACAAATGTAGCAATTCTAGGAACTTCACTTTCATTCCTCAATAGGATTCATATGAGACATAATGAAATGGGGGAAATCCTGCATTGCATTTATTTCGGAAATTTCATCGTTTTGGCATCATGCTACTCACGTCAAATGGGGATAATCTAAGAGTTTTAACAATAGGTAGGCAGAAGATAAATCTTGATTCTAATTTATTTATTTATGGAGTAGTAAGTATGGACCGTCAACAGTGACACCACATATGCAGTGCCTATGATTAGATATTGATGGTGTTATCGAATAATCATGAAAAATTTATAATATAGACAGGAAAGTCCCTTATCTTAAAAAATATTCATCAGCGTACGTCGAACTCATAAACTGCATAAGGTATCAATTGTCGCGGTATCTTTCAAAGAAATCTGTCCTTCATTGCTTTTGTTGTAGCCGTATCTTAAAAGATTAGTTAAACCTAAAATTATTGAAGATATTCAAATATCTTCAGTAATTTTAGGTTTACTTAATTTGGCAAAAACAATGCCGCATTTCTGGTGACCTTTCGAGACTAGTTCACGGTGTAAGAGTCAGACGAATGTACATTTGATTAATTTTACAGATGAACTAAAATTCTGTGAAAATTCACCTCTTCAAGCTTTACCAGCTTTTTATAAGTGATCATTTTCTTTACTCAGTTGTATTATCTCTCCTCTTCCCCAAATTAAGGGAGGTCTATGTCCACCTGTGGACGTTTTTCGGCTGAAACGACATCTGATACTGCACATTACAAAGAAATGTAAGAAAAAACTTTTTAGCAAAAAATTAACGCGCCGAAAAAACTGAATTTTAATTTTTTGTTAAAAAGATTTTATTTTATATTTTTTTGTGACTTTAATGTATTAATAATACTTGTCAAGGTATACCCTATCCAACAAAAATGATCAAAGAATTATCAAAATCGGACTACTCTGTATAAAGTTATACGTGGTTATACATTACAATCAGTGAGTGAAAAATCAATCATCCCTTGTTTTCCGACACTTAGGGTTCGGTTTTGTTTTCCAAATTTATATGGGACCACCTTGGGAGTATACCCTTTCCAATAGGAGAAGAATTGTCACAATCGAACCACTATGTAAAAGTTATGCGTGGTCATACATAAAAAAAAATACGCGTCGAATTGAGAACCTCCTCCGTTTCTTTTCGTCGGTTGAAAATGTTAAACTTCACGTTTTATCTTAGCGCAAAATGCAGTCATTTCCAAATGAACGGAAACATGTATTCCAATTTTACGTTACGTAAGTAAATATCCTAAATACATAATAAGGTACTGTGACGTAGGTACTAGATAATGTACAATACCACATACATATTGTAATGAAATACCTGTTACATGATCTAATCGCCTTTAAGTTTATCAAACGAATTCAAAATAATATGATAATAAAGGTGTGTCTTTGGGTCAGAATGTTTTGCCACAAAAGGGATAAATGAAAGGCAATTGCATGCAGCTGAGATGAGAATGTTAAGAGGGATATGTGACGTTACACGAATGGATAGAATATGAAATTTGTACATAAGAGGAAGTCTGAAAGTGGCATCGATAGCTGAAAAAAAAAGTAGGTTCTGTATTCGACCTGTATCTATGTATGTTAGTATATCCGCAATTTTCTTAAAAATATTGGATGGGGTTTAAGTTATTTCAATGGATATCTTTTAGGGATGCTTGAGTATATAACATATGTATTAGGATCTGATGGAGTCTTCCGAAATAGACGATGGAACTCTACAATAGCTATCAGGAAATCACCCGCGATTTTTTCATGGTATGTCTATGTATAACATATCATTGCGCCTGTTTAGTTGTAAATTGTGGCGACAACTAAAAACAGAAGAAAACTTTTTACAATATAAAGAACAATTTTTCAAAAACACACTGCATAGCGAAAAATAACTTTAATTTTAGAACTCGGTGGCGGAAACCGAATATACAAAACCAAAGACACAGACTTCCGAAATTAAAGTTAAGTACTTTGTATTTCGTAGCGCTATTTCTAATTATATTTACTAACTAAACAAATTAAGTATAGTCAAAGAGCAAGAAACATTATCCACGTCACAAAGAAAATAATAAATGTCTGCAAAACGTAATTTCTTCGTCCACATGTTCTTTGTTCCATTCTGTGGGTACCTACTCACCTTATAAAGATTGAAGTAATATGGTTTTTCATTTTTTGCTCATAGAATGTTAACTTTAGCGAAGTTAAACCCTACAGAAACTGTATTAAACAATACAGTTCCGAAGATCACTATTATGTCTTTCTACAACAACCTAATACATTTATTTTTATTACAAAAGAAAAACGTGTTGATCCTTACATTACTTTATGCATCTAAAATTGGGTCTTATGTCCTTGAAATAAGATTTAATTTTCTTTGGCTCAATTGGCGGTAGATATGGGAAAACATAATTACTAAAAAAATGCCCATATTTAAAGCTACTGAAATAGATTCAGTAGTCAATTAGGAACTACTTAACTACTTTTAGGTCTTAGAAACAGGACGCATGGTAGATTTAATTACTTACCTATGTGACTCATGAAGACTCCAAAGACCATCTTTGACTCACTATTGGACCTACAAAGATATCAGAAAACAGAATCACGTAACATACAAGAACGAAGCGCTGCAGGGGCGAAATGAAATAAAATAAAATTTATAGTTCATAAATATTTCATAGAATAGGGGTGAGGTAATAATAATATCATAGGACAACCAACACACCGTTATCTGTTTCCAAACTAGGCAGAGCCTGTACTATGGCAACCAGGCAATTGATAAATATACTTATATATTTCTGAATACATACATATTATAGTTAAATTACACCCAGACACAGAACAAATGATTGTGCTCATCACGCAAAGTTTTGTCCTGGGTGGGAATCGAACCCACGACCTCAGTCTTAGCAGTCAGGGTCACTAACCACTAGAGCAACAGGCCAGTCAAAAGGTAGTAAGAGGTAATCATCGAAAGTTCAAGACAGACACTAAGGCCGCTATCCCAATGGCGTTTTACGAGCGTCGGCGTCTATCGAACGTCTGCGCAGCGTCAACGTTGCGCAAACGTTCGAGAGACGCTGACGTCGCATTCAGCGGACGTTAATGCTTGTCACGCGACGACGCGACGTCAACGTCGCGTCTGCGCTACGTTCGAGAGACGCCGACGCTCGTAAAACGCCATTGAGATAGCGGCCTAAAAATGTGGGTCCCATCTTTTAAAATACTGAGAAGACGTTCCAATGACCCGATGGCTTGTAAAATTACCAATTCTTATTCATTCGGATAGGCTTTAAGTAACCCAAAGGTACTCGATCTTCAGTAGTTTAACTACTGTTACATTACCATCGTCAGATTTTGTGTTAAATTCTATGATGTTTTATCTATTTTCATAACAAAGCCATAATCAGAAAAGAATTCTCCTCAGCCAATGTTTCCACTTACATTTTTCAAGCTACGCGATACAAGACACGTCTCACAAAACCCACAAAGAACGAGCCGAGGGGGGGTGAAGGCTCGAATATTAATTATCGCCGCCACCCCTTTCACCCCCGACAGGGGGTTGTGAGGGGGTGAGCTCCTGAGACAGCGCCTGGCACCAATACTCCTGGTTTAAGAGTTAGGGAGGGAAGACTGGCCGGGGATTTGATGGGGGTTGTAGTGAGAGAACAACGTAAATAATTTTCTTTGTCTAGGATAGGGTTCTTTAAAGGTTTTCTGCTTTTTAAAGGGTTTGGATATTTAAAATAAAGATTATTTATTTTGATCTAACTATATTTTCCTGAACAAATAAGTTCTGCGTATGTTAATAATTTTAGTTATTTCGATCTTTTGGACATACAATACTAATCTTTATTTGTTACAAAGGGACTGTTAAATGTCCTGTTATACGGAATAGCCTTTAAAAAAATAATTCGATTGACAAAAACGTCACACTATCTCCTGTACTATACCTACCTAAATAAGATTTGGGAAAGCCCAGAACAAAGGCTTTTCTAACAAAGACGAGTTTCATGGCGTCATGAGTCAGCAGTGACGGGAGAAAATGGAGGAGGGCTTTGTACAAAAGCTTGCTCGGAGAAAAACAACTAGGTACCATACCTACGAAGTATTGTTGTCCCTTTTCAAAGCGTAATATAGGTACATAAGACCACGTTCGCAACGACGTAAAAATATCGGGCCAGGATTTTATCGGGGACTGCATTTGCAACTCACGGTGTTGAACTGAGCATTGAGAATCCAACAAAGTACATCCCAGCGGCGAAGAACTGTCACGTGATGTTCAACTCTCTACTACATGTTGCAGTTTGTTCAAGATTCAGTACGTGGAAAAATCACGTCGCGATATTTTTACCTTCGTTCGAACGTGGACTGAGTCCAGAGGGGTAATTTACTTTCATTTTGACAGTTCTACAACATTCAATGCGTTATTTACATTGTCGAGCAGACACTTTTTTTCGAACATGTGACGCAATGTAATTAAAATAATCTTCAATATGATTCAGATTCTGATTGATAGTGCGTTACCAATTATGGTGCGTTGGGGTTTAAAATCCAACACAGTGATTCTTTTCGACACCCTGGGATGCGTTCTGTTGGATTCTTAACGCTCAGCTCAATATCGGGTCTTGAAAATCCAGTGCTTGCAACTTTATTTAAAATACTTGCAGAGCTTTAGAAAACCCCCCTTTTCCAAGTCTCAGGCCACTCTAATCAGCCTATTCGTAGAATATCTATACTTCTATAGAATACAAAATATTCTGTTTTTCCAAGGGTATTTTTCTTTCGAATTACCTAAACTTTTTACGCCAGACTCATTCTGATTTTAAACAAAATTGGATTTTGTCGTTACTTTCCAAAGAGACCAAAGAGTTTCCATATTCAAATAGTTGTTTGTGCTTTATGGTTGGCCCTTTCATGATAATCATGCCTCATTTATGAATAGTAAAACCAGTAGAAATTACAGAAGCCCGCGAATTTAAATGATACCTTAGAGAAAATGTTCAGTATAATTCGCGAGAACTGAAACATCTGGTTTTGTAATGTTTTCCTTGTGGTGGCTTATGCCTGTAAATAAATAGTAGGATACAATGAACCTAGAAATAAAGTAGGCGGAAATTAAATACATGTTATTTTAATAATAACTAGGAGTTTTATTAGTTCCCTGGGGAAATGGCAGTGAGTCTACCTATATTAGATTTTTTAACGTAGTTAAGTACATACACATAGTTTTACAAATTTTGAAATTCATAATCTACGTAGCTTTTTCCTACCTATTGGGTCGACTTCCAGTGTTCAACTGAAAACCATTATTTTACATGGAGTTACTGCCTGTCTGATCTCCACGACCCAAATACTGGATTTTGCAATACTGATACTAAAAAGCAAAAAAAAAAAAAATGTAAAAGAAGAAAATTGGATCTACAAAACGGAAATATTTTTTAAACAAAATCAACCACCTACCATTTTGTTATCTACAATTGCAGATTTAGAATATTTGACAATTAATTAATTAAACTAGTCTAATTAGTAATATTATATCATCATCATCATCATCATTTCAGCCGTAAGACGTCCACTGCTGGACCTAGGCCTCCCCCAATTTGGGGGGTAATATTATATACCTACTATTAATCGTTACATATTATCAGATCCTTTCATATAATGTACCCTCACATCACATCCCTCTCAACCAATAGCATTACTCATTCAATCTTGAATGAAATCATTCTCCAGCAAGAGATACAACTGAACTCCCTGTTCGCGCCATCTCAAGCGAAACTCGCCAGCAAACCCATTAAAAATTCATTTCAATACGGCTCAAATTCAAATAACAAGGATTAGTGTCGGTTAGGACATTCAAAAAAGGAATAAGAAACGAGATCGATTCTCTTAAAATGATAAGTAGTATTCGAAAATGAATCTTACCCGTAAGTTTTTAAGTCTAAATTCCAGTGCAGCCAACGAAATTATACAACAATTTAATATGGAACGAGCAAAGATGGTTCTCTAGGGAAAAACCGCGGGCAGCGCACACAATAAACGCCCTTATTCGTTGGAACTTGCGGCAGTTTTCGTTCATTTTCCTGTGCTAAGGTGTCACTTATGACTTTATGATGTCGGTTCGATTGTTTAAGATCGATTTGCTCTGGATACAGACAAAGTATAATAATGGTCATAGAAAACCTTGTGTGGTGCTTTGCGGAGTTTCCTTGTGTATACCTAGGTATGTAAATAAGGACGCGAATCGAGTGATGAGTGTATGCTACTATTGATATTTTATAATCATTACAGTATTAAAAGATCCATCCCATTTTGATCCTTCATTGTTCGAAAAATAAAAATAAAGAATGAAGATTTTTCCTTGCCGTCGTTAAGTTTGAATAGGACTTCATTCAAACATTATTTATTTTGATAGCAATTTAAATTACCATTTAACAAAATTTTTAAAATATCATTCGCTCTGCCAAACTGCTTTTATATTCCACAATACCTATCGACAATACCACTCTACATAATTATGTATATATACATACGTAATATAAACTCATTCTCTCACAGACAGACGCCTCCTACAAGAACAAAGAACATTCACATACCAACAACATTCATCATTCCGTAGGCGCGGCTAGGGCGGGCGAGATGCCAGGGCGGGCGGCCACTCACACACACACACACACACACACCCACTCTATACACACACACCGTTCAAAGGCGTTTGTGAGTGTGTGAGTGAGGCTGAGAGAAGTGGGCACGTAAACAGAGGTGTTTAAGTAGGTATAATAATTATGTGGGTAGTGTTGAGAAGGTATGGGTCTGTGTGTGTGCGTTGTCGATGTGTGCGTGCGTGGAGATTAGTGTGGTCTTACTATGGATGCTCTTTGCAATTGATATCCTACTAATCCTACTATATTTTACAGTCAGTGCCCTGCATTACCTGACCCCTCATGTACAGAAGAAATGAGGAAGAGGGGTCAGGTAATGCAAGGAACTGACTGTACTAATATTAAAAAGGTAATCTGTGTGATGCCGGAGGTAAAGAATATCAACATCCCATTTCTTCCTGTGGGTATCGTAAGAGGCGATTGAAGGACTTATTAGAGAATAGGCAGCAGCGTTCTCTATGCAGTTTACCACCATACTGCGATCGCCAACTCTCCTGCCAAGCGTGGCGATTATAGCAAACCCCCTTAATCGGGGGAGGACTGTATCCAACAGTGGACATATTTCGGCTAGAATGATGATGATGATGATTTTATAGAGGTGAAACTTTGTATGTTTGGCTGTTTAGATGTTTGAATATTTGTTACTCAATCCCGCAAAAACGGCTGAACGGATTTTGATGTAAGGTGGCAAACGTTTAGGTACCTAGTTTATAATCTAGATTAACACATAGGATACTTCTTATCACGGCAGTAGGTACATTCCCGTGGGATAATTATCGACAGAGTTCAAAAAAAGAAAAGAAATAACGCAATCTATTTTGTTGCTCTAAAGAATAACACAATCAATGATAATAAATCAGCTAAGATTTAATATCATACGTACAGTTATATTAACTAGAGGGTTGAGAGTTTAATAATTAACACATATCTGTGACGGTTGCGAATCATATTTTGTTCAACCTGACACTAGCCAGTAAAAAACGTAAGAAAATTGGAATTTTGCGGGTTATTTTGGCGTTTTCCTTTTAACTACTAATGCGACGAACACTTGTTTTCCTTTGATAAAAACTTTTTACAAAAAAAAACAACCGACTTCCTTAAAAAAACACTACAAAGTCAAAAATAAATTTAATTTCGAAAGTCGGTGTCTTAGGCTCTGTATTTAAGGTTTTTGCCACCGACTTCCGAAATTAAATTTATTTTTGACTTTGTAGTGTTTTTTTAAGGAAGTCGGTTGTTTTTTTTTGTAAAAAGTTTTTATTTTTTGACTTTTTAGTTGTGGTAGATACTCCGCACTAATCTAATCGCGTTACTCGTTCATTTGTCGCGCAAATACGTAATGAAAATTTAAGACTTATATGGTTTTCACATGGACCCCATTGTCCAAATAGAACTAAATTAAAATGAGACCATTCGGAAAGCACCAGCTTTCAAATAAAAAAAGAATCATCAAAATCGGTTCACCCAGTCAAAAGTTATGAGGTAACAAACATACGGTATTCGTTCATTTGTCGCGCAAATACTTAATGGAAATTTAAGACTTATACGGTTTTCACATGGACCCCATTGTCCGAATGGAACCAAATTAAAATGGGACCATTCGGGAAGCACCAGCTTTTAAATAAAAAAAAAATCATCAAAATCGGTTCACCCAGTCACAAGCTATGAGGTAACAAACATAAAAAAAAAAAAAAAAAAAAAAAAAAATACAGACGAATTGATAACCTCCTCCTTTTTTTGAAGTCGGTTAAAAAACAAAGACCTTTGTGTATGTAAACATATAAGGTAATGTGATGTGATACGTGTAATTTTCGAGAAAGGGGTGAGTGTGGAATCTAAAGGGGTGAAACGATCCTTTGAGGATGTGAGTGTGAAGTTACTAATATTGAGGAAATTTTTCAAATTATTTTCTTTGTATTTAAACCAGCTTGCGCGACGCCAGTGAGGTTATATATTTATCAGCCTGTGTTTGCATGGTTGGTCCATTATGGCACTCTAGAGAACGAACGCACGATTTGTGTTAATCTTGCGAGTATCACGAAAGACATGACAGTACCAGTTATATATGGCGACAATACAATGAAATTGCAATATAGGTCTTTATTGTTAAATGTATGATGCCACCGGCCAAATTTCATCCAAATACGTTCGACCGTTTTTATGTGATTGAGTAGAAGAATTGCCATAAAGGGCTTTATGGAAAAGTATTCGTTTGGACTGAGGACTGAAGACTGGTTTGCCATATAGGTACATAAAACAAATTCCTATCTAACAATAGTCTCCTCTCACCCACATATCTACATCCATACTCACATAGTATAAGAGCTAGCGCGGCATTTAGATTACATGATGGAACGGGGAAGCGAACTAGTCGGCGAGCTCGAACACTCAGCTGATAAGAGAGTTGCAGGGTTATTCTGCAATACTTAACTATATCTCTAGGGGTTTTTTTTTGGGTGGGAAATCATCAAATAACGTCTCCCGCTCTGGGGGGAGCGGGAGGGTGTGTCAGACTTTTATTGACTAAAACCCACCCGTATTTCTTGAGTTGCCTGTGCCAGGGGCCAGGGCCACGGTAACTCTTTCAAACAAACTCGTTCAAACTACTGACATTTTCCATTGCATATAAGTACATTTGAGAAATGATTAATTTTGAAAGAATCTAACATTCCTTTCTTTGAAAAATATAAAAGTAGACGACACAATAGTACAATTTGTTGTCCTAATAATAAGACAACTCTTTTAAATAACTGTATATTTTGCATGGCATCCCGTGTATACAATCACCTACCTAAGTTTTTAATGGAGGCGTCATCGCCTATTATGTTAAAAAAGAAACTAAAAATCTTTATTCATAAAAAAAAGGATAAGGTACAGTGTATCTGAATATTTGCATGATAAAGTATAAGATTTATTGTTAAACTAGCTTCTGTCGGCGACTTCGTCCGCGTCAAATATTTGCTCCCGTAACCCTACCAGTCGTATCGAATCGCCTGCCAGTTTTCGTCCATTTCTCGTTGCTGCTCCGCTCCTTTTGATTGTAGCGCGTTGATATATAACCTTTAGCCTTCCTCAATAAATAGGCTACCCAACCCAAAAATATTTTTTCAATTCAGACCAGTAGTTTTGGAGCCTATTCAATACAAACAAACACTCAAATCTTTCCTCTTTATAGTCGAATGGGATAAAAAAAATCTCCTATGTCCGTCTCCTGGTTCTAAGCTACCTCGCCACCAATTTTCAGCCAAATCGGTTTAGCCGTTCTTGAGTTATAAATAGTGTAACTAACACAACTTTCTTTTATATACCTACTAGCTTCTGCCCGCGACTTCGTCCGCGTCAAATTTTTGCTCCCCTTACCCTTCCCGTCGCATCGATTTGCCTGCTAGTTTTCGTCCATTTTCGCTCCTTGAGTTATAGTGAGTCAACCTTAAAAGATAGACATATGCTCTTGGGACTTTTTTTTTGAACTTTTTAAAAATAACAATCCCGTCATACATGATTTTTGCGTTACTTTAACCGTTTACGCAGCGCACGCAACGGAAACTCTCAGAAGGAATAAATTTTCCCCGTTTTTGCAACATTTTTCATTACTGTTCCGCTCCTCTGAGGTGTAGCGTGATGTTATATAGCCTATAGCCTCCCTCGATAAATAGGCTACCTAACACAAAAAGAATTTTTCAATTCGGACCGGATTCGATTCGGAGATTAGCGCGTTCAATCAAACAAACAAACTCTTCAGCTTTATAATATTAGTATAGATAATTAGTTGACCCAGACGTACCAAGTTTGACAACCTGGTACGCGGTGGTGATCTGGTAAGCGTTTTCTAGCTGACACTCATATGTTAGGTTAGCTCCTACCCAGTTATGATGACCTGGTACTTCGAAGGCATAAAGCGTTTTCTAGCTGACACTCCTTTGTTTGGTAAGCTCCTGTCAAGTTATGATAACCTGGTACTTCGAAGGCAACGTTTATAGTGACTTGTATTCTCTTTGACGTTTTATGTGACGTCTCACGGGAACGCGGTCGAACGGAATAAATAAATGATTATGGTAAAAAGTAAAAAAAAAAAAAAAAAGTATCCTATGTCCTTCTCCTGGCTCTAAACTACCTCCCTGCCAATTTTCAGCTAAATCGGTTCAGCCGTTCTTGAGTTATAAGTGAAGTAACTAACACGACTTTCTTTTATATATATAGATATAGACAAGTGTAATTCATCTCATTTCTTTGTTTTTTGTGTTTTCTATCTCTGCAGTTTGCATGCCGAAAGGTAAAATATGGTGTTACCAAGAATGTGATCAATTAATACATGATTGCAAAACATCTGCATATTGTTTACCCGTATTTGCAAATAAATGATTTTGAGTTTGAGTTTGAAGAAATCCGCAACCCTCGCAATGCCTCTAGAGGTAATGTACCAACATGTCAAAATCAAATCTTTTATTTCAATAGCGGATTTTCAATTCTCGATGTTGCACCGAGCATTGGGAGTCAAAGTATGTGTGTGTGAGTGTGTTTGCGATTTTCAACTGTCGGCGCTAAGATATGCGTTGAAAATTAAATGCGTGAATAAAATCCGTCACGATTTTATGACGTCCCTGTGTACTTGGGCTTAGTGTTGTTACTTAAAGTATGACTTGAGAAAAACTGTTTTCTTATATTCTATCGTGTTAAGATACCTACCACGTCTGAAAAGTTCCCAAAAAACATTTTTTTTAAATTGATTTTTCAGTGACTATAATAACTGCGTAACTGCGGTCGAAGAGTCCACGAAAACACATCAAATAAAAAAAAAATAAAAAATATAATCCGTAAGAAATTTATCCGTCGTATCTACAAAAAAAACTAGCTGACCAATTAAAAATAATTCTGTATCTCAATAACGTGCAAAAGGAAGAGCTTTTAAACAATAAACATTTATAACAGTTCACTGAACTGATAACAGTTATTTGTTATCCAAGAGTGCAAAGTTGCTTTTTAACCGCGTGTTCAATTTTGATGACCGAGCAACCGAAGGATTCTAAAATTGAATCACGACCGCAGCGAGTGATTCAAAATTAGAATCCTGAGAGTTAGCGAGGGAATCAAAAGAGCACGAGGTGAAAAATCTTTGCACTCGAGTGCAACACGTAACTTTTCATTCCACCTCAGCGAGGAAATGACTAAATGCAAAAAAAAAAACCTTTACAATCACAAGATAGGTACACTTTTATTTCAGTTTAGGTATTAATTACTACATTATGACAGGTAAGTATTACAGAATAATCTTTAAATTAAAACAAAATAATACTAAGGTATAATTAAGAAAATTTTAAAGTAACGTTGCTACAGTTATTTAAATTGAGTGTAATATTTTTGTTTGGTACTGTAATATTGGTGTTAGTCACTTGTGTACTGTTTTTCGGTAAACTATCTGTCATACTTAATAGTTGTACCGATTCATCGGATTCCCTTGGCGTGAATGTTGGAGAGAGAGGGAGATGGTTAGGTGTTTCATAACGGCTTATTTTTGATGTAGAAGGGCCAGTCCAAGGATCCGATTGAGGCTCTTTCAGTGTAATGGCTCCTACGATGCCTTCACATATTTTAGACTTATTTTGGATGGAATCCTCTATGTATCCCTCTACAACTGCATTGGACTTCCAGCCTCCGTGGCGCTTAAGGGACAGGAGATCAGCTCCGGAATCAGCCAAAAGTGTGGCTGAAGTTCGTCGGAAACAATGACCCGTGTACAACAGGGGTTCTGGAAGTTCAAGAAATGTTGCTATTTCTCGTGGGATACTGCCAATTTTATTAGTACCCATAGGCTGTCTAACACACTTTCCATTGCGATACTGTAGAAAAAATCGATTGATTGGAGTGTTAGGCGGGCGTAAGGCTTGATATTTCTCAACAATCGTTACGAATTCCTTGCGAATGACGAAGTTGCGGTCTCTTTTTGTCTTTGTATTAGGTAAATTAATTAATAGTAAGTCATCTGAATGTTTCTCAATGTTTTTGACATTAAGTTGTGTTAGTTCATTAGTTCGACATGCTCCGTTTATTCCAATAATAAGAACAACCTGTAACGTAAAGAGTATTGTAGTAGATAAATGAATAAAATTGATATGAACGCATAATTATGCCTATCAACATCTACTAAGTATACTATTTAATTGAGATTAATATACTTAAGTAGATACTGAATGTGCAACTGACTTACTTTTGCCGCCAAATATACGGAATCGGGTGCTTCGTTAAGAAACTTTTCAATATCAGATATTGTGAAAACCTTCGATTTTTTTGGTTGATGACCAGATGAGGCTCTTTTTAAAAATGCCACTAATTTAGTATAGGTATCGATATGTTTGTCTTTTTTCATCTTTATTGTTGCTTTTAGCATCGAATACGTACTCCATAGAGTGCTTGCTTTCTTGTTCTCGGATAATACTATAAAATATGCCAGCAAAACTTTTTCTGAGAAAGTTTTGGCTCCTTTTGCTAGTCGCCACGTGTTGAACATATCGTACTGTTTTAAATACTTCTCGCGTGATTGTTGAGGGAGAAAGCTCATTTGCGCATTATTAACAGTTTCAGTCAATTCTGTTGGCGTCAAGCAAACTTCCTCGTCGCTAGAATCACTCATTTTAGTTTTTTCACTTGTTTTCAAGTTTCTTGTTTTTAATATAAGGTTTAACAATGACGTGAAAAAATGCCGCGTAAAGAACCGCGTACAAAGCAAATTGAAAAAAGAACACCAAGAAGGTTCCGAGTCTGAGTTTTTAACAAATTAAAAAAAAGTTGTATGATATATTCGGCACCATAGAGGTAGCAGTAAATAGGTTTAATATTTTTTTTAATTCACAAACTTAGTGCACACGATGTTCTAAATTCAATTTACTTTATCCTCTAGAGAATAAAAACGGCTTTTCCACTCAGATATTGAAGATTAAAAATACTCTTTCCGAGATGGTGGGATGAAATAGTTATTTGTTATACAAGAGTGCAAAGTTGCTTTTTAACCGCGTGCTCAATTTTGATGACCGAGTAAGCGAAGGATTCTAAAATTGAATCACGAGTGCAGCGAGTGATTCAAAAATTAGAATCCTGAGCGTTAGCGAGGGAATCAAAAGAGCACGAGGTGAAAAATCTTTGCACTCGAGTGCAACACGTAACTTTTCATCCCACCTCAGCGAGGAAATGACTAAATATGCAAAAAAAGCATTTCAATCACAAGATACTTTTATTTCAGTTTAGGTATTAAAATTTATTATTTACTACATTATGATAGGTAAGTATTACAGAATAATCTTTAAATTATTTCGAATGATAGGTACTTAGGTATAATTATGAAAAATTGAAAGTAACGTTGCTACAATTACTTAAGTCGAGTGTAATATTTTTGTTAGGTCCTGTAATGTTGGTGACGTGAAAAGTAAAATGGCGCGCGCAAAGCAAATTAAAAAAAAAAGTATATCAAGAAGGTTCCGAGTCTAAGTTTTACAAATTAGAAAAAGGTTGAATGATAAATTCGGCACCATGGAGATAGAAGTAAATAGGTTTAATGATGTTTTGAATTCACAAACTTAGTGCACACGATGTTCTAAATTCAATTTAATTTATCCTCTAGAGAATAAAAACGGCTTTTCCACGCAGATATTGAAGATTAAAAATACTCTTTCCGAGATGGTGGGATGAAAAATAGTTTATTTTTTACAAATACTTGAGTGAAATTTGCCTAGGATTAGGAGTACCGTTAAGTATACATATGTGATATATGTATACTTAACGGTACTTAACTACTACTACAGTGTTAACATTTTGTACAAATGCACTATGTATATCTACAGGCAAGTTGGTGTTTATCTCAAAACTAGTCACTAAAAACAAGGTCATTCGGTTTATCATACTGCCTAAATAGATACACGTGCCTGACATTGGTCGACGTCACTTTAATTTATTTCATTGTGAGTTATATCAGAGCCTTAAAATCTACTGAAATTTATGTTTAATAGCTTCTGCCCTCGTCGGACTTCGTCCGCGTTAAATTTCTTGTTCCCCCGACCCTTCCCGTCGCCGTCGCATCGAATCGCCTATCCGTGCGATTTTCCCCGTTTTTGCAACATTTTTCATTACTGCTCCGCTCTTCTTAGTTATAGCGTGATGTTATATAGCCTATAACCTTTCTCGATAAATAGGCTACCCAACACAAAAAGAATTTTTCAATTCGGACTAGTAGTTCCTGAGATTAGCGCGTTCAATCAATCAAACAAACAAACTCTTCAGCTATATAATATTATATTTATTAGTATATTAGTATAGATAACCAGGGGGCTAATTGCGTAACTTGCTATCAGTAGTAATCGGTTTCATTTTGATAGTTAAACAACATTCATTGCGTTATTTACGTTGCAGAGCCAACAATTTATTCGAACATATGACGCACTGAATTACAAATAATCTTCAATTACGATTCAGATTCTGAACGATAGTGCGTTCCACAATTAGGGCGCAGGCCAGGGAATCCATAAAAAGTATGTATTTACTGAATTATAATCATTAACATCATCAAAACAACCCTCTTAGTTTATATAAGGTGTATCTATTCATACACGAAATATTTTAAGAGGTACACCTGTAGGTGGTAAAGAAGCTATAGAAGCAAAAAGAAATAATTTATCTAAGCGTTTTTGAATTTTCGTAATTGTTATAATTTTAAAACTGCTTGAGACGTTTTGCATAAAACCTTTACTCCAAATTCTATGAATGGCCCGCCTGACGCTGCGAGGGCGGCGGCCGGACGGCACGAGCATGGACGCGGTGTCTCGGGCCGTAAAAAATAACAAGGAGCCAGTATTTCTTATGTGCGTCAAATAATTTATAAATATTAAATTTTGAAAAAAAAAATACATTTTCATGTCTTTAAATATTTCGAGTATGATTAGATACACCTTATATAACCCTATAGAATAACTCCTTTGTGTTCCATGTAGTGCCACGGACGTAAAGAATACCACAATCCCATTGCTTCCCGTGAGTGTCGTAAGAGGCGACTTAGGAACTTACTAGAGCAGGGGCAGGAGCGTCCTCTATACATTTTACCATCAAACTGCGACCGCCAACCTACCTGCCGATGCGTGGCGATTATAGCAAACCACCTCAAATTGGGGAAGGCCTATATCTAGCAGAGAACGTCTTTTGGCAGTAATTATGATGATGCTGATTGAATAACAATTTCATGAGAATTCAATGGTGACGGTCGCAAATCATATATTTTGTCCAATATACAACCTTACGTTGAGTAAGTCTAAATAAGAAATGAGTACATTTAGATGAAGTCTGAAAGTGGAACCGATAACTGAAAAATTGTGTGGGAATCGGTTGTCATGGTACGGGCACGTGATACGGAGAAATGAGGAGAATGTCGTGAGGAAAGTTTTAAGTATTAATGTCGATGCCTGTAAGAGTAGTCCAAAGAAACATTGGATGGACTATGTGAATTATGAAATGGAGAGAAAGGAGGTGACTACTGAGATGACGATTAATAGAGAAGTGTGGAAGAAAAAGATAGTTATGTTGCGACGACCCGAAATAAATTGGGATAAGGGTTTGAGAAAGATGATGATACAAACTCACACTGACCAGCAAATTGCAAAAAAAAGGCCCGTAAGTGAAATTTAATGTCGTGGGTTACCTGGCCTATTTCCTCGTAACAAACTATCTCACTAACGTATTAATGACTTTAAAAAGGTGGTTAGGACAGAATTAATGCGGAAGTCGGAGGATAGGGTGTTGTGGTGCAGCCTGGAAGAGGCCTATGTCTATGTCCAGCAGTGCACTGCGACAGACTGAGTTGTTTGGTTGATTGAACGCGTCAAAGAAACAAATAATGAAAATTCGGGCGCCAACCATGAAATGAGTCGCTCTGGAACATTGAATTTAATAGACCAGTATTCATGTAAAAAAACTTTTGTCGGATCAACATGACTTTGCGTTGTTGTAAACAGTTTTCTCAGAGGAGACGTTTACACGAACGTAATAAACTTGTGGCTGGATTTTCAACTGTCGATAATGAGCCGAGGGTTGAGAATGCAACAGATTGCATCTCAGTGCGACGAACATCGAACAGTGTGTTTTACTGTTCGATTTTCTACTCTCGACGCTAAGCAGTACGTTAAAAATCCAGTAAGCTAAGAAATACCGCAGCGATTTTATTGCGCCCGTATGTACCGACGCCAGCACTTAAAGCTACTACAATCTGTCAATTTTCTTTAATAGATTTTCAACTTTATCGCTAAAGTATTAAGTTCAAGATTGATTGGGAAAATTTGACAGTTTCAAGTACCTTGAAGTGCTGGTCTGTACGTTCACTTACTGCATTCAGTGTTGCCAAGATATTATTCGTAAACCACATTGCGTCACATTTTTACCTATAAGTACCATGTTTCGTGTAATTCGGACTTGACTGGCCTGTTAGTCGAGTGGTTAGTGACCCTGACTGCTAAGACTGAGGTCGTGGGTTCGATTCCCGCCAAGGACAAATGTTTGTGTGATGAGCACAATCATTTGTTCTGTGTCTGGGTGTAATTTATCTATAACTAGCTTCTGCCCGCGACTTCGTCCGCGTCAAATTTTTGCTCCCCTTACCCTTCCCGTCGCATCGATTTGCCTGCTAGTTTTCGTCCATTTTCGCTCCTTGAGTTATAGTGAGTCAACCTTAAAAGATAGACATATGCTCTTGGGACTTTTTTTTTGAACTTTTTAAAAATAACAATCCCGTCATACATGATTTTTGCGTTACTTTAACCGTTTACGCAGCGCACGCAACGGAAACTCTCAGAAGGAATAAATTTTCCCCGTTTTTGCAACATTTTTCATTACTGTTCCGCTCCTCTGAGGTGTAGCGTGATGTTATATAGCCTATAGCCTCCCTCGATAAATAGGCTACCTAACACAAAAAGAATTTTTCAATTCGGACCGGATTCGATTCGGAGATTAGCGCGTTCAATCAAACAAACAAACTCTTCAGCTTTATAATATTAGTATAGATAATTAGTTGACCCAGCGAACTTCGTATCGCCTCAGATTCAATAAATGTTGTTATAAACGTACCAAGTTTGACAACCTGGTACGCGGTGGTGATCTGGTAAGCGTTTTCTAGCTGACACTCATATGTTAGGTTAGCTCCTACCCAGTTATGATGACCTGGTACTTCGAAGGCATAAAGCGTTTTCTAGCTGACACTCCTTTGTTTGGTAAGCTCCTGTCAAGTTATGATAACCTGGTACTTCGAAGGCAACGTTTTTGTCATAGTACCACGTTTTATAGTGACTTGTATTCTCTTTGACGTTTTATGTGACGTCTCACGGGAACGCGGTCGTAAAAAGGGGAAAAAAAAAAAAAAAAAAAAAACGGGATAAAAAGTATCCTATGTCCTTCTCCTGGCTCTAAACTACCTCCCTGCCAATTTTCAGCTAAATCGGTTCAGCCGTTCTTGAGTTATAAGTGAAGTAACTAACACGACTTTCTTTTATATATATAGATATGTATGTATTTAGAAATATATAAGTATGTTTGTCAGTTGTCTGGTTACCATAGTACAGGCTCTGCCTAGTTTGGGATCAGACAACGATGTGTTGGTTGTCCAAAAGATATTTATTATTTTTATTTATTATTCAAATAATTGCAGAATACGTCTCACTTTAGATACTCTGAGTCAGGGCCACGCCTGCGCATGCGGGTTCCGGAGTTCCCTAGAAAACTGTGTGCATAGATACATCGGCAAATATTATGGAGGAGTTTTCTATCGAACTATGAGTGTGCTCATGTATGTATGAAGGAATATGGCACAGGTAAAGGAGTACTATTCTAAAGTACAGTATTCTGTAAGAACTACGTTGTTGCTCATTTTAGCTGAGGCGGTAGTAGGGTAGACTGGGTACGGTTGTGACAATTTTCAATGGATCGCCAATAATTTCGTTAGTATGCCACTTAACTGGAAGAAAGATGTTTTTTATCGTAAAGTATACATTTATCTACGTAAAAATATAAAAAAAATGCACCTAAGTACAGTGGTTAACTGACACGAGTAAATCAGAAAAAAAAGGAATAATGTCACAACCGACCACACCCCAGGGCCGGTTGTGACAGTGCTTGGGGTCGGTAGTGACAGGTCCAAAAATACACAAAAACGGTTTAAAATCACAGGTATAACTACAAAATAGATCTAGTATAACAGTCTTCATATGACAATCAGTCAAAAAAGTTAACTAAACATATTATCTATCTAACTGTGTTAAAATACAAAGTAAATATTAACTCAAAAACTCTTCTCCCACAAAAACGAAACATTTGTTTGTTGTGTTTGTTTGCTATCAACATGCAAAATCAAATTCTTAGTTGTAAAAACTTAAAAATCGCGTTTACGAATGTATGACAACAAAGACATGCGATTAACTTCATGCATTTCCGCAGTACTCCGTAAAGAAATTCTGATTTTCACTTCTTTATAAGCATTTTCATATTGTATTATATCACACTGCCCTCTTTAGAACTCTCTCAAACGTTTCCGGGGTATCTAAAACCAAAAATATTTTTTTTACCTTTGTCACAACCGTACCCTGAAAATATGTCACAACCGTACCCAATGCACTCCTCTGCGAAAAAACAATTGCCATGACAATACAACATAACATATGTACAAAGTAATTACAGCTACATAACTACTAATGTTTCACTTTTCACGTAGATAAACACTCATAACTATATCTGTACACATATAACAACAGTTATTAAAATATATCGAATAAAAATACTTGCTTTTGACTGGTAAAAAGTAATATAGGCCTCTGCTAGCGTTAATGTCGCGCAATGGCTGACGCAATATTGTGACACACATTCAGACGGGCATACTGCTCCTCTCTCCCCTTGCACCCTCCCCGGTATTCCTTACAGTTTCGCTAATATTACGACTGTCACAACCGTAACCTGGCACAACCGTACCCAGTCTACCCTACAGCGTTTTCCCGGCGGTATTTCCGTGTTTATTGTGTTGTTTTTTGAAAATCTGTTTTTAGGGTTCCGTACCTCAAAGGGTAAAAACGGAACCTGGATTTGTCTAAATCATTTTTTTCAGGAACGCGTTGAGTTCACATGTTTAATTTAATATCAAATACGTAGGACTGTCCCTTCGAGGTCTAAAAAAGTCAAGCTTCTACACTGAGAAAACTGACAATCATAAAAGAGGTGAATTCAGCTTAAAGTATGATGAATTCACTCAAAGGACGGAGCATAGTGATTCACCAAAAAGAACGATGATAATACTGATGTTGATGATAACAGTATTTAAGATGATGTGTCACCATGGATTTAGTTTTAGTTACCTACTATTTTTCGATGCCTTCCTCATATATCCAGTTATATCCTATTAGTTTTCCTACAATTTTTCGGTGACTTCCTCACATATTCAGTTATGTCATACAATTTTTCCAACTATTTTTCGGTGCCTTCCTTATATATCCAGTTATATCCTATTATTTTTCCTACTATTTTTCGGTGACTTCCTCACATATTCAGTTATATCATACAATTTTTCCTACTATTTTTCGGTGCCTTCCTCATATATCCAGTTATATCCTATTAGTTTTCCTACAATTTTTCGGTGACTTCCTCACATATTCAGTTATGTCATACAATTTTTCCTACTATTTTTCGGTGCCTTCCTCATATATCCAGTTATATCCTATTATTTTTCCTACTATTTTTCGGTGACTTCCTCACATATTCAGTTATGTCATACAATTTTTCCTACTATTTTTCGGTGCCTTCCTCATATATCCAGTTATATCCTATTATTTTTCCTACTATTTTTCGGTGACTTCCTCACATATTCAGTTATGTCATACAATTTTTCCTACTATTTTTCGGTGCCTTCCTCATATATCCAGTTATATCCTATTATTTTTCCTACTATTTTTCGGTAACCTCCTCGTATTTTAGGTTAGGTCCTCTTACTTTTCCTACTATTTCCTCATATCTCTGGTTATAGCCTATTATCTTACGGAGGTCGCCCTCAATAGGAGGATTGTGTTTTTTAATAAACCAATTAATATCTCTATAATACACCAGTGATTAGTTGTAGTTCTACTCATTCTCCATCAGTAGGACTACAACTAAATACTGGTGGATTACACAGAAATTGTTTGGATTATTAGAAATCACAATCCTCCTATAATTGAGGGCGCCACTGGACTTACATGATCCCCTTATTTTTAAGTATCCAATATTGGTTCTTTCCTTTTAAATATTATTAGGTGTGAGCTCAACATTAAAAAAAACTGAAGAACCCTAAACTTGAACCTTAAAAAAATGGAGAGTAAGTAAAAAAAATAGAAAAAAGTACCTTGGCAAGAATGGTAAGAAGGTGAAAAGGGATGTATGTATAAATTAAACAGAAAATTGAATGGTATTTTTATTTCCATAGTATGAATGAATAATTATTATATACTCTAAACATTTATATTCAGTATAAAAGAAGACTGTTTTGTTTAGAAACATCCTCGCCTTAATGATTACAGTATCTATTTGTCGGTCATTATAAAGAATCATTATATACATTATGTTCAATAATTCTAGTTTTTACAAATTAAAATAAAGGTTGAGACGAGTAGAAATTTAATTTACAAAAAATAACAAACTTTACATTAATGTACCTATAACTAAAACATTTTTGCCCTTAAGGTGATTGCTTCAGGGTAGCCGTTTTTTGCAATTTGCAGGCCAGTGCTAGGTTGTATGTTAATTAAATGTTGCACGCGGGTGTAAGTACATAAGTTGTACTACATACGTCTTACACCCGCGTCTAACATTTCAATCAAAACCTAGCACTGGCCTGCAAATTGCAAAAAACGTAAGAAAATTTGAATTTCGCGGGCTACCCTGACGCTTTCACCTTAAAGCTGCATACAATAAATTGGTTAGGTATATTATTATAGTAAATATCTATTTTCAAGTAAAGTGCTACCATAAACACTCCGATGAGACTAATCTATCCCTCATACAAATACTTTACTTTAAAATCTATTACTAAAGGTGAACGCACACTTTTCAGAGCCGAAGGAGGCGAAAGAATCGAATTTTAGAATTACTTGTATGAAATCTTATGGAACCTCGCACACTTACCGAATCGGACGAATAAGGTCGTACGATTCGGTGCGGATAAGTGTGCGAAGTTACATTGGACTTCATTTAAGTAATTCTAAAATTTGATTCCTTCGCCTCCTTCGGCTCTGATAAGTGTGCGTTCACCTTAAACCAGCTATTGGTGCTGGCTCATACCATTACTTTATGCGGACACCGTTATCGGGCCGTCTTTATAGGATATCCTAAAGGGATATCCGATAAATACCGTAACTAAGGGTAGATTACTAGTTGAGCGCACTCTGCTATAAAAAAATAACTGCCCTTGGACTCTGCAGTGCCTCAAACTAGCAACGCCGCGTACGGTTTAAGTACATAATTAATAATTATGTAAACGTTTCCAAAAAAAATTGATATTACTGGATTCAAAATAAAAACACCTTAAAAATGAGCAAACGAGTTAACTCGTTTGCGCATTTTCAAGGTATTATAGCAGCGACCGTAAGCCGTTAGAATACCTACAGAATTTTGAAATTTTTACTCTAGGTACCATCTACTTGTAATATATGACGTGTTACCTCGCATTAGAGTGAGCGTGTTAGGACACGGAGAAACGGCATTTTGGCAAGGAAAGCACAGATAATCATTACCACGTTTAACTTCATAAGAATTGTAATGAGAATTAAATTCAATAGTTTCAAACATACAGCAACGGAAAAAAACCTCTTCAGTATCTGTCACCAAAATTGCATCAATTTGGCCAAAAGTGGGTAAGAATTGTTCATCATCTATATCTACAGTAACAATAGAGTTCCGCTGCCATATAACACCAGCTATTGTAGCGGAAGTAACCGAATATTTGAGGACAACGCCAGTGCCGAGAGAAAACTTGACAGTGTCTCCTGAATTTAATGCAGATTTTTTTCCTAGTATTTTTGTTGTAGGTATTGTATTTTTCACAAACAAGTCATTGAGCATAAGTTGACATTTTATTGCTAGAGTCTTGCAAACATTGACTCGATTAAAAGATGATCTAGCCACTAACTTAGATACCCTGTGCTTGGCTTCAAAACGCATAGCCCACATGTTACGTACGGGGCCGAACTTCATTAGCATGGTAGGATAATGAGTCAGAAAATGAAACTTTGGCTGCAGGGGTGATTTTGTTAGCTCCGTGTACAATTGATTAAATTCTGCTATTATAACCCGGAGTTGAATATTGGTGTCACTGAAGACCCTATGACTTAATAACCTGTCGGTGATTTGCCGCAACATAATGTATAATTTCCATACTTTATTTTCTAAAGGAATGTAAAACCCGGCTATTAGGCTGAAGTATCTAATAAGGGTAAGCATTTCTGATGCTGAAGTTTTCAATTTTACTTTCGAACCTTGGACAACTAAACAATTACTTGGTTTTGAATTCCTATCTGGTCCATAATCAAATGAAATTATTCTTTGTTGCAATACTGAGATCTTTAAAAGACCTTCGGCAAGGAAGTGGTTTATGACAAAGGTCATTACATAACGAGCTACACCTTCTAATATATCATGCATTGGGTCTACTGCTACATTTTGAAATAAATCAAATCCTGTCACCTTAAGCCAACAGCATGATTCTTTAATGCCCGTGTTAGGTGTATCGTTTTCTTGCAATTGAGCGTGGTATGAAGTCATATTTCTAAGCAAGTTACTGTTTTCATATAGAGCAGTTTGCAAACCTTTCTTGTCAATTTTACAGATTCTGCAACACTTGTTAGCTGAAAAACTTTCAGTAAACCCGAGAATTGAATTCAGGCCTAAATTATCGCCAGTTATAGCAACAACCTTCAATTTTACGGTTCCTTTAAAAAACTTATTTTCTATAAAAATTCCTTTGTTTTGCAAGTAATTCAATTCCTCAATAACAGGGTCAAAAATAGCTTTGTTTCCATATTTAGTTTTGTCAGCAGAATGGCAAATAGCTAACAGCAAAATGTTATTCAACAATGAAAATAAATGTGGTGGGAGTGCTGGCAAGGAAACGTATACACCACCAAGCTTATGCACCCCAGCGTGGCTCCCCAAAGGATTTCCAATTTCAAAATCATCATAGTATACTACTAAAGGAAGAATAATGTCCGACGCCTGCGGTGTACACATTGCCAGCCATACAGATCCCTGCATTACATTTTCTAGACACATTGGCCTCATCGGATTTTCTTCACGGATTATTAAATTACCCCTTAGGTGGTTCAAATAATCCGTTACATCTTTCCAAATAGTGTCAATGGAAAAAAATTTCTTCAAAACCTGGCGAAGTTGAATTACTTGCATTGTACGTGGCTTGGTGTGTAATGTTAAAGTGTTACTCCTTTGTGAAATGTCAGGACAATAACCAACGATTACTTCATGTGGTGGTATAAAAGAACCTAATAAATTCAATTCTCGGAATCTCAAATATTCTGAACGAAACGGAAAAAAGATGCCCTTCAAAGCTGTGTTGAACTTATGAAGTCGTTTATTAATTTCGCTTCCAGACATGCTTTCCTCATCAGCTAGCACAGGGCCGAATACGGACATTAAAGACGGTGCGATATTGTCAAGAAGGGTTTGCAAATGACTAACCATAGCTTGTACAGACGATCGAGATACAGAGGGATTTACATAGAGCGTTGAAATAAATTTCAAAACTTCTTTATGAATAATACTATCAGCATTATCAAGGACTTCCGGTTCACTATCAGCTTCAATGTATATGTGCTCAGTTGCTACTTTGGTAGTCTCTGTTTCACACATAGGAACTACGCAAGCCTCGTTTGAGGTGGATGGCAAATAACGAGTGTTTACTTTATTCAAATGTTTTAAGTTAACATGTTTTCTAAATTGTCTAACGTCCGTGAAATACCGGTAGCATGCGTCTTCACCACATTTATAAACTCCAGTAATATCAATTTTTTCACATTCTTTCCTTATGTGGGTAATAAGTGAAGAAAACGTGGGAAAAGTCCTTTTACAACTGTGACACTTCATCTTAATTTAAATTGTGACTCCGAGAGTAACTAATATCTCCTTCACAGATTGTGACATACGATCGTACGATGTTTTGACTTTGTAAAAACCAATTTGGATAATAAGCCAAATGTTATAGCTTTCAGTAGGATATTTAGCCGCAGTAGCATGAAATATTTTAAAAGTCACATCAACAGCCTCAGTTAGTGTTGTGAACTTGTAAAACGTATTGTCACATACTGTGAAGGAGACACCTGACTGGCGGCACCAAATTATAAATGGTTGGAGGCTAATACCTAGGTTTTGAAGCTTTTGGCGACGCTCCTCAATTACCACTTGCACGTCTGCGTCATCATCCACGATGGTCACAAATCCATCCAATATCTCCGCTCGTGAAGCTTGCCAGTCTTTTCTAGATCGACGGGCAGGAGGAATATTAAAGAGACAGCCGAGTAGCAATATCGCTGCTATTAATTTTGTCTCCGGTTGTTCATCTGGAAAGAAAATAATAATAGTATATTTGACACAACACATCATCATTAACTGAGCAAATAGGGAAAAGTATCAGAACAAAATAAAATCTATCTATATAAGTAAAAATGAATTGCCGAAATGTGTGTCCGCCCGCCCGTTACTTCTGAACGACTGCACCATGTTAGATAATTTTTAAATTCTTTTTTGTCTATATATTTTATAACGGGTTCACCGACCCAGGGAGGTCGAGCACCTAGAACTATATAACAGAATCATTTCCTTACCGTCACAAATTGCCAATGTATCAGCTATTTTTCGACGAAGAAACGAGTCCTTTGTGGTGTTAAGCTTCTGCTGAGCAGCTTTTAGTATGTTTTCCGATGAAGCATCCAAGGCGTCGAGGCCCCCGGATTTATCAGGGAACAGTGCTTCGTAGTCATGAGTCAGGAGTCGCCATCCATCACTTGACTTCAGGATAGGATACTTATTGAAGTACTCCTGTAATGTCCCTTCCTCGTAGTACAAGTACCGGAGGCGAGCTCGCACCGTCTCCCGCCACAGGGCACTGACCTCCTGCCACGGACCAGCTGAAGGACTTGACAGCTGCTCTAATGCTGACGCTACGTCCTCCACTTCACCTGCACACAAAAATTAAAACGATTAATAATTAGTACAATGACAATAACGGTTCTTAGATTCAGATATTTTGTAATTTGTAACGAAAATTTATACTAATTCAGATATTTTTCTCAATAATTTTGTTCTTGATAATTTAATTCAATCTGAAAACATAAAATTTCTTGAAAAGGAGTTACCTTCTTTAAGTCCGGTCAGGTCGATTCCAGCGAGTGGAGGGGTGTCTAGCCTAGGACTGGACTTGGAGCGAGAACGTGACTTGGGCTTTTCAATAAGGCCCAACGAAACTAAATGCTGCCGTCGAGCCCTTCTGGCGGTGACTAACCAGCCAGAGATATTGCGCTTAGCCTGGTAAGCATCAGCCGGCAGGTACGGCGCGTAGTATAGGGGTGGTGACTCCTCTTTAAATAATCTGCCAATGTCGTAGGATAGAGCAAGCAGCTGCGAATCTGTCAGAAGTACCGGGTTTTCGGCCGTAATGAGCTTCTCCATAAGCAGCTTGCATAAACGCCCACGCACGTTTGAGGGTAAGGTGCCCGTTTTCTGCCCAATTGCTATTATTTGTTTTCCCTCGACTGATGAATTCAGTATGGTATTCACCTGAAACACAAATAGTATAAGTATGCCATTACAAACTAAATATGCAAGGTAAAAGTAAAAAAAAAAATGTCACTAAAATGTTGAAAATACAGGTTCAATACCTACCTTCCATTCAGTATAATGATCAGTTGGAGTCGGTGCCAGTCTAGGCATCATGCATTTAGTTGTTAGTTATAGCTGTCACCAACTCCAAATATATTACTGATCTTTGTGACATATAGTATAGCTCCTAAACGGCCGTCCGTACACACATACAGGACAGGACAGGTACAGACGTTAAACTTATCTGTTTACGCCGGGGGTTAACAATATTGAATGTCAATTTAAATTCCTTATCAAAAGTACAGGATAATAGGCAATAACTTACTAAATTGCTCCCGGTGGACTCTTGTCTAACTGCTTCACCCACTGACGACGACGAGTCCAGTGGTATCACCAGTATGTCACCATCCTAAAATAATATTTACTTTGAGACAATGTTATAATAGTACATGTAACAAAAAGGTGTGATAATATGAGTATGTACGGTCAATTAACCTCAATAATCGTTGAAATAATCACTAAATGTGTCCGAGTGCGACCGTTAACTAACAGGCTATAGCTAGCCCTAGCCGGAGATAACTCAAGGGAAGTGTTATATTTTTTTACTAGTAATCGGTTCAGCATTGCAGGTGTGAACGGTCCTGCCCTCGTCCCTTGATCCGGCCCTGATAAAAACTAATCGATCAAGATCAGGACTGATCCTGGTCTCAAAGAATGTCTATACCAAATTTTGCATCGGTTCAGTGTCTTAGGTATGAAAATGTGAAAAGGTCCTGCCCCAGCCGACAGATAGACAGACAAACTTACTTTCGCATTTATAATATTAGTATGGATGTAATTACAAATTAATACATATTGCTCTTGAACCAAAAAACAGTAAGTACGAGTACTTTTCTACAATTTTGCAGAACTTACCAAATTTTCCTGGTTAAGTCCTGCTTCGCAGTCTTGGTTGAGGATTGAGCTTTGCAGTCCTTCACACGGTGGCAGAGGCTCTAAGTTACAAGGTAGACTAGTTAACAAGTCATTCCTCAGGACCTCTTCAAAGAGTGATGAATTGTAGGAGTTATCCTGAAATTTAACAAGAAATTTAAAAAGGTAATAATAATGTACTTAGTTGGTAAACTAACAAGACTGATGAAAAGTTATGATTTTATTCCACTTTTTAAATAAATACTGCACCGGTTAAATTGTTAGGTATCTTAAGAAGACTTTAAAATAATAAAAGTTAATAAGTAGGTACCTACCTACCTACATGCAAGTAGGAGAATGTGCATTTAAGCGACGCAGGGCATGTGTAAGCAAAAAGTTTAAAACAAAATTTACTTTTTTGAAATACAATTTAACATGAAAACAAACCATATCTTTTGGTTGGTCGCTTTTTAACATGGCCAGAGCTGCTTCAAACCGGAGTCTGTCCCCTATTTGAGGGAACATACTATGTATGTCTTGTTTACTAAGCATCTGCATTGTTGCGATATCAATTCTTTCAGCTGAAAAAAAAGGTAAATTTAACAGCGCCCTAATTGCAGCTGTGAAATGCACTACGTCGCATCGACTTTATAAAATGTAGGTTGGTAGAGCTCGTCTAAGCTGAAATGACGCGCCCCAATACTTAAATTTGTATACGTACACTACGGTAAATGCGGTAGTGGGGCGCGTCATTTTAGTTTAGACGCACTCTACCTATTTGTTTTTTTTTGGGTTGCAGTTGCACATCGAATCTAGTGTATAATATAAATATGAACGTATATCTAGGTAGGTGGGTAGGTACCATACGACAAGACTATTCTTGGTTGGAGTGTACAGCGGCCAAAAAGTGTTATTTTCGCAAATCGTTTATTTTCTCGATTCTATATTATGTAACACCTAGAAAGGCTAAAAGTGTCTGGGTGTTTTTTGTCTCCGACCAACCGTTTGTCGTAAAAACGATGTCGAAGGGATCCATAGGTAAGGTTATGTTAGAACTGTGACCTTGAAATTGGTCGCGAAATTTTTTTAAGTATATTTTCATAGTGCCTCTAAGACGACACTCTGACCCTATTCTTGCTAGAAATTAGAATGTGTGAATGTAATGTGTGAGCTCATGCTAGCAACTTACTAGGTAGGTTTGTCAACTTACTTTCAAAACGATCGATGTAGCGTTCCAAATTCCACTTCTTCAAAAGATCACGCGTAGCCATATCCATTTTTGCACTGATCAAACACGTTCACTGGCACTAATGGAATTGTTATTGCTATTAATTAAACGAGTCGTGAGTCGTGACTTGCCGGCTGTAGCCGGTGAAATACAAATGGCCGACCGAAATGGCGCGGCGGCGGAATTAGAGATGTGCCAACTCGGAAAAAACACAAATCGAGTTAGCTCGAGTTGAAATTCAGCTAACTCGAATTAATTCGAGTTAACTCGAGTTAGCTAAAAGAAGTTGAGTGTATGATTTGTTACAAATTACTTTTTTACATCATTGGTAAACTTCATAGTTCGTAGGTAGCAATTAGAAAGGTCTTTATAGTTTTACTCATTTATTTTTGGTTTTAGTCTTATCTTAGGTATAGTAAATACTCATATTTAACATTAAAACAAGTTAGGTACCTATTAGCAGTCTTCACAGAATAATATCAGTCTGACTTTATAATACAGGTACTAGGCTATGAATAACTTAATCATCACAATGAAAATATTCTTAAACAACTTTGTTATTTTTAACCGATTTCAAAAAAAGGAGGAGGTTATCAATTCGACTGTATTTTTTTTTTTTTTTTTTATGTTTGTTACCTCATAACTTTTGACTGGGTGAACCGATTTTGATGATTCTTTTTTTATTTGAAAGCTGGTGCTTTCCGAATGGTCTCATTTTAATTTGGTTCCATTTGGACAATGGGGTCCATGTGAAAACCATATAAGTCTTAAATTTGCATTATGTATTTGCGCGACAAATGAACGAATAACGCGATTAGATTAGTGCGGAGTATCTACCACAACTAAAAAGTAAAAAAATAAAAACTTTTTACACAAAAAAACAACCGACTTCCTTAAAAAAAAACACTACAAAGTCAAAAATAACTTTAATTTCGGAAGTCGGTGGCAAAAACCTTAAATACAGAGCCTAAGACACCGACTTCCGAAATTAAAGTTATTTTTGACTTTGTAGTGTTTTTTTTTAAGGAAGTCGGTTGTTTTTTTGTGTAAAAAGTTTTTTAAATATATAATGATCTACTATAAAATACTTTTGCTTACTTTGTTTATTGGTTGCCACAATCAAATGTTGCAATAACAACTTTTATTCAAATATAATACTACTCGAAGTATAAAATTATTTATCACAAAAAAAATACAATGCTAAAGTCAAGAAATTAAAAATATTTTCCTGTAAGTTAATATTCAGGTTTTTCAACAATAAATATTCTCAAAAAATAAACATCACGTTATTGTGTACATAACTTAGTTCTGAAAAGTATATAACATAACTTCTTGTTAGTTAACGTAATACATAAGTTAAATAAAATATTCTCAAAAAAAAAAAAAAGTAAAGTATCTTCTTGGTGTTACATTTTGTAACAATAATAATGTAAGATAAAAAATGTACTTAATAAAGATAAATAAAAGTTTTGTCAATTTGTTTGAAAAATAAAGAAGAAAACAATTATTCAATACTACTACTATACTGAAAACGATTGCTCTTTCGCTTGATTTGTTCATTACGGCCAGCCCAAACTCGAGTTAGGGAGAATTCAACTCGAGTAAACTCGAATTTAGCACAACTCGAGTTAACTCGAGTTAGAAACTCGAGTTGACACATCTCTAGGCGGAATGAAGTGAGAGAGGGAGACCTCATTATATAATGCCGTCACCTTAAATTTGTAGGACATCATTCAAATGCTACTCATAAATGGGTCTCTGTAATCATAATTTAGTAGGATACACATAAAATAATATGACTATATTATTGAACTTTAATGCTTACTCTAAAAATATGAGATTATTTAATCGTATTATCATAGGATTCACATAAAATAATATGACTGTAATATTAAAAAATGATGCTTACTTTAAAAATATAAGTTTAAAGCATTATCATTTAATATAGTACATTAGGGGGAGGTCATCGTATTTTTAGAGATACTTCTTCATATTAAACTATGAAATCTATTTATATTACGGTGACTGTCATTGTGTTTTTTAATTAGAATCTTATTTATAATTATCATACTAATTTATGGGACAGTGGACCATTTTCTATTACATTGTGTTATTATTTGAAGAAGACAATGTTATTTCATAATTACAAATTTTTACGATGACAAGTATCATAATATTGCATTATTTACCCAAAAAATTCGATTCCATCTTAACACATTTCACTTCTAGCGTAATATTTACTTATTATCAACATATTATAAGACAACGCATCTATTTTAAACCAACGTCACGATATTTTAAGATTATGCCAAAATGACATTTTTCTCAGTGTAAGTCATCGTGATAAAAAAAGGTAATTTAAAACGTTTATTTTGCTAGCTCGCAAGCAAATCAAAACCTACGGAGTATTTCCTGTTCACAAAGAATCATTAAATTTTCCAAAGAGCAAGATACAGTACAAGTAAAGGAAAATGTTAGAAAATTCTAAATTTGAAGTTTTATCGCTTTTTTACGATTTGCAATTGGAGAATCGACTGCGACATAATATATCGATTATGGGAGAACTTGTTTTTCAACTACAATGTCAAGTTTATTCTTTGGAAAAAGTCATCACGACTACGGAATTCTCCATTGTGAATGGTCGGATACGCACTTGGCCGGTTTTTTATCTGACATAGCTTGTTCAGGGAACATATCCGTATTTTATTACGCACAAGATCACCAAACCAAGGACTTGTATATCTATAGTATTGTGTCTCTGCATTACAGTTTATTTATCCACTTGGAGTGTAATTGCGTGACTGAGGTCCATTAAACGACTATGTTGCCAACAAACATCCCCTTAGCACCGGAGGTTCTAAAAGTTAGCTCTAACACATGTTGTCAATAAATATTTAAGTAACAAGTAGAATATGAACATCTGTCCATGAAAATGAAATGAACTTTCGAATTTGTTTTACTGAGGTGTCGTTTGCGGTATGATCTTGTACGAGGGTGAATCGTTGTAATCAATATCATCGTCATTATTTTAGCCAAAATACGTCCACTGCTGGTGTTAGGCATCCCCCAGTTTAGGGGGCTTTGTCAGAATAGCCACGCTTGGCAAGCGAGTTGGCGATCGCAGTATGATGGTAAAATGCATAGAGAACACTGTTGCCCATTCTTTAGTAATGACTTTAGTCGCCTTTTACGACACCTACGGTGAGAAATGGGATGCTACTATGTTGTAGGTACCTATAACTAAGACTCCGCTGTCAGTCCGTCCGCCTGGCCGTCCGTCCGTCTGTCACGAGGCTGTGTCTCATGAACCGCGATAGTTAGACAGGTGAAATTTTCACATTTGTATTTCTGTTGCCGCTATAACAATAAATAAAATAAAATAAATTTTCAAGTTTGTTGTATGGGGGCCCCCATACAACAAACGTAATGTTTTTGGCCGTTTTTATAGATAATGGTACGGAACCCTTCGTGCGCGAGTCTGACTCGCTCTAGGCCGATTTTTTTTTTCAGATAGGGATACTCCACAATTACGCATTTTAAGAAACTCCTTGTGCAATTGTTTGGCAATAATAAATGAACGATTGAATAATTGAATGAAAACATTCAGTTGACAATGATGATGATCTACCAGGAAGTAGGTACATAGTAAAATCTAAAGGCGAAAAGACGGATTGTTCCCAAAAGGAACACTGTTGGGACAAGTAAGTCTGTCACACGTAAATTTCAAGGAAATATGCGTAAGTTAGATACGTCAGTCGGTCTAGACTTACTGAGTAGCAAGTATTGTTGCCAGATTTTCCTGTAGCTATGAATATGTAAGTGAGAAGGAAAAAAATGGTGCAATGAGAACGAAAGATGTGTGGTGTAGACTGTCGAAAAAACTTTTAACAAAAAAAAAAAAAAAACAACCGCCTTCCTTAAAAAAAAAAAAAACACTACAAAGTCAAAAATGACGTTAATTTCGAAAGTCAGTGTCTTACGATCTGTACTTAAGGTTTTTTGCCACCGACTTCCGAAATTAAAGTTATTTTTGACTTTGTAGTGTTATTTTTAAGGAACACGGTTTTTTTTTGTAATTTTTTTTATTTTTATCTTTTTATCTATGGTAGATACTCCGCACTAATCTAATCGCGTTATTCGTTCATTTGTCACACAAATACTTAATGCAAATTTAAGACTTATATGGTTTTCACATGGACCCCATTTTCGGAATAGAACCAAATTAAAATGGGACCATTCGGGAAGCACCAGCTTTCAAATAAAAAAGAATCATCAAAGTTCTAACGTAACAAATATAAAAAAATGCAGTCTAATTGATAACCTCCTCTTTTTTTTGAAGTTGGTTAAAAACTAACCAAAATTAATAAAAACGTTTTAAAAAGTAAAAAATAAAATTCGGCAATTGCCACTTGATAGTTGTCCAAGATCATGAATTCAGTGTTTACCATGAAACTGAACAACATTCTCAACGGGACCAAGAATCCGATTCGGAACTGGAAGCCAAATGTAAAAAAATGGTTCTTTAATGTTTCACCAAAACACCATTGTCAAATTTTTAGTTTACAACCAACGTTTCGTATACTATTTATTTCATAAACAACTTATTGCGTAAATGCTTTATTTTATAAACGCTCGCTTTACAAACATTTATTTGGCAAATTCTTCTGTAATCAAATGTGTCGGATGATATTAATATATTAGTGTTTTATGCATTTTTTATGTAATATTTAGATTATTTTGGAAAAATGGCGTTTATACTAAATACCATTTTATAATCCATTTTCGAAACCAGTCACAAAGTGATCATGACGGTAATGTTTTGTTTAATTTTATAGAACTACCTGTCTAAAATGTAGTCGTTTCTGGCGCTCGCTCAGCTCGTGCGTAGGAGGTCACAGCATTAACCTAACCTAACCTGACCTCCCCAACCCATGTCGGATCTGCCCCGAAGGGTATTTCAAGGCTTTAAAAAATCCACAACCTAAATAGCCCAGTGACTGACACCTAGCAGAAAATAAAATGAATTGTTTGTCAAATAATACGTTATTAAAAAATAGTTTATCGGATAATATTTTTTTTAAGTGAATTATTTGCCAAACTTGTTGTTGTAAAATAATATGAAATGACAAATCATGTTTTTGCCAATCGTTGCTTGTCAAGTAAAAATTTGTAAATTAATTTTTGGGGAACTGACAGGACACCATAAAAATATATTCAGCTGCATTCGGTTAGATTATAAGCCGACCCCAACATAGTTAGCAACATTTGTGAATCTTGCGCGGAGTCTAGATTTGTACCTATCCAGTTGATGGCAATAAGCTCGCTCCTTCTTTAAAAGGGCCTTAGAAAACATAACTGACGAAATGTGGGTGTCTATGTACTATAGGTACACCTCTGCCCAACCCTTCGGGGAAACAAGGCGCGATATTTTGTAGTTTTTTATGTCTATTCCAAACTCGTTAATTATTAAAAGGGGTTCAAACTGCGGTGGCTTGAATGTAAAATATGGACATGTCGACACAAGTTTTTAAAAAGTTTCGACGAAAATTAGCTCAACTCAAGATGTAATCTGTCCTTATCATCAACAGGTGCTGTTCCTGCCTATTTCAAGAATGATAACACTATCAGACTATCAATATCGCATGAAAATCCTATCATAGCGCGGTCCACTTGTGGGGTATCTCAGGATTCCAGGCCACGCTAACTTATCAGATTTTTTGGACTGCTTTAAGATTGCAAACTTGTGGCCGTATTCTGGAAATAGATCTCGATGGCACTTGAGTATCGTTCTGATAATAATTTTGAATGTAAGTAAAAAAGAAAGATAAATGAAGTTGATTCCTTAAAATTCGTTAAAAAAAATAACACTGTATTTGTAAAAGTAAAGTATTTTTTTAAACTGCAGGAATTCGGTGTTTCTTTACGAACTCCGCTGTGAAAAAAGATCGAAATAAAATCAGAGACCACGGTCTCTTTAAAAGGCAAGACATAATCTTGGTCAGGCGATATGAGGATCATGCAGCTTAGTGTCTGAAATGGGTTCCATTGGTTCAAACGATGATTTTTCTGGGTTTGTCATGAAAATTATTTCCCTCGTTTCCATATAAGTTAAATATTTTACTACCTACAGGCTACGGACACCTTTATTAAATTTTTAAGAAATCGATGAAAAGTAGATGTGAGCCTTTTAAAGTTTTTGTAATATTGGCAAATCCACCTCTTTATTATCTGGATAGCGTTTACAATGAATACCGTCACACCGAAAGAAAGCGTTTCATTACGATAACGGAATATCGAAAACAGTTTCGAGTGTTGATTTCAGAATACGGCCACGTGAGCTGTGTGCCAGTTTTCGATAAAATGTCTGACATATCGATCACTTAAGATAAATGGTTAAATAGTAGCTAATCGAGGCACGAGAGGTGGTTATCAAACGCCACCGAGCGATAGGAATTTTGTATGTCATATTTTGTACAAGTGGTTTCCGGAATGACCTAGTAGTAGAAACGAGAATTGTTATCATGTCGTATTTATATACGGCCTATCTATATCTATCGTGTAAAGCTGAAAGTATATAATTTAACTTCATATTATGTAATATAAAGAAATTTAATTCGCCAGTGAATTCACCCTCGAAAATCATGAAACCGACAACCATGGTGAAAAATTAGAAAGTTTTCGTACGCGCCATCTTTGATTTTCATTTTTACCTCAAAAATACACGACTGGAGTTTACCCATTTTTGAAATTTTTTTGGATGGGAATTCCTCAAATGACTTCTCCCGCTCTGGGCGGAGCGGGAGGGCGTGTCAGACTTTTACTGAGTATAAACCACCCGTGTTCCTTCAGTTGCCCATGTGCCAGGGTCACGGTATCTCTTTCGAACAATTTCGCGACCCTTGCAGGAGTTTTATCCATTACGAACGATTTTGAAATATATGGATTTAATAATCGTTTGTGCTTCACCGCCCTCGAAAACCATGAAAACGATGTCTATCTCTCTGTGTCTCTTTCTCTAATATTCTAATATCAAAAGTCACATACCGTTATGTTACCATTTCTTCAAGTTTAGTCCTACTGCAAGATGCATATGACTTCGTTCCAAAAACAAAATGGATTTGTATTCACAAGCATAAAACAGAAATAGTCGGTAGTTGCACGTCATGACTGTTACAAGAAGTCATCCACTCAGCCTGATGCTATGCTATGGGACCCACGACAATTTTTATATTTTAGATCTGTCTATTTGGTTAGGTTAGTACCTATTTATTTTCTCTCGGTAATGCCAAGGACAAGAAAATCTCCATAAGTACTGGGTTGGTCTTACAGACGTAGCAATCTTAGAAATACATATGTACTTACAGGAGTGCTGCCCAAACAAAGTTCGTCACAGATAATCTTGGAACGAATTATTGAACCATTATCGTGATAAGTGATAACTTGATAAGGAACTAACCCGGTTTACGAGATAAAGTGCTTTGATGTGCGCGAAGATCCACTATCTGGGAGTTCTTGGAAAGTAACGTATGTAGTACTGGTATATTTACCAGTGTATATAATGTAAATTGAATAATAACGTGGATGTTTCCTAGTTGAGGATAATACAGTCCGTTTCTTACAGATTTTCCGGCGGCCTTTTGGCCCCTCGTCAGGACATTTAATCCGACCTATCATTGTTCGGACTTTTTGAAGTAAGAGTATAAAAAAAGATAAATGAGATTTGAAAACAGAATGTGTTTTTTTCTTTTAAATATACAATGTCAGGATGTTTTAACAAATTTCCATCATACTGTCAGGACTTTTCATATTTCGAAATGGTAGGTATCTAAATCTAAGTGCGCCGGACGTATTCGTGCGTGCGTGTCAGAAACATGTGGTCACATTCAGGGTGTGGTACATACCATGAAACGGAACAACTTTCTTAAAGGGACCATCGTTATCGCGAAAAAAACATTTAGGTGTCACACACATTTGGATCGAGTAGCGTTTAGAAGTTTACCTGTGACAGGTAATAATTTTTTCGTGATCATGTAGTGTTGGCAGTTTTTATTGCACTTCAAATATTCACTATATCCTACATACGACTAAAAGTAAAGACCATACACACTTTCAAACTTACAAAGTTCCACCTGAATTGCATTACAAACTCTGAATTATTTGAAGGTTATTGCTCTTGCTAATCGATTGCTTCATTGCATGAAAATCGGTTTCGTACTCAAGAACAAATTTCATTATTTTAATGTAGGAAACACGAATAATATATCCCATATTATCAATTTTTATGAAGGACACACACGTACGCCTGTACCTCTTTATCTATTCTACAAGTAGCTTAGGGCACTCGTGGTTTGCAGCTGAAAAGCGTCGGGTGGTACACCTTGTGTTGTCTTATATTATGTTGAGCTGCGCGGCCCTTCTGAAGTGGCGACGGCGTACCGGAAGACGTAGAGTTGGAAGGCTTCCCACAAGGTGGACCGATGACCTTGTGAAGACCACAGGAACCCACTGCATGCGGGAAGTACAAAACTGGTCGAAGTGGCGGAGCTTGGGTCCAGCAGTGGACATCTTTCGGCTGAAATTATGATGATGATGCACCCTTTTGGCATTGTAATCCTTGTTTTATTATGTTCGCAAAATTTGTCTGCTAAACAACGTAAATAACGCAATGAATGTGAGTGCATCCCATCCACCCCGGTCGTCCCGTCCCGTTAACGGGGTTGTTCAACCGTCAAAATGAACTGCCAGGGTCACGAGATTCGGTCGAAAGAGTTACGAGTTTAGAGTTAGTGGCATATAGGCCAGGGTCACGGATATAACTGAAGGAACACGGGTGGGTTTTAGTCAGTAAAAGTCTGACATGCTCTCCCACTCCACCCAGAGCGGGAGACGTAACTTGATTATTTCCCACCCACAAAAAAAAAATCTGCAAAATGAAAGCCTTTCCTACAGGTAGCGCGATACGGGGTAATTACCCCCGCTGGCTACCATTGACCGAATACGATACGATGTGATGTGATTTCAATATAGTGAATGGTCGGGTCACGTGGCGCAGCATAGATAAGTGGAAAGTGCGTTTAGTTAGCAGAATTGTTTGTGCTGTAATTAGCAAGTACACGACCGTTTCATTCATTCACTGCGAGGCGAATTCCTTGTTAGTCCGTAGCACTAAATGTGTGAGTACAGAAGGCCCGTTCCATACAAATAGCACGCAAACATTGACACTCTTCATGTACAGACGCCAGCACATCAAGCTCTGCCAGGGTCGTGAAATTTGTTTGAAAGAGTTACCGTGGCCCTGGCATATATGCAACTGAAAGAACACGGGTGGATTTTAATCAGTAAGAGTCTGACAAGCCCTCCCGCTGCATCCAGAGCGGAACACGTCATTTGATGAACCCACCCACAAAAAAAAGCATATCAAGCTACTCGATACTGTAAATTTTCCCCAGTCAATCTTGGACCTCATACTTTAACGATAAAGTTGAAAACCTATTAAAGAAATATGACCAGATTGTAGTAGCTTTGTGTGCTGAAGTCTGTACAATGAGTGCAAGTGCACTCGCGACTGGCATTTGTTTAAGATCCCCTTACGTCTATAGCTCACATATTTCAAGTTATGCTATAATCACTCACAGAGTCATAGCATTCACATTAATAATTTTCGTTTCGATTTCGATTTTGACAGCTGAGAGCTGTCATTTTTGTCAACAATTCGGAATGCTCATGAACGTGGTAACAGTAATTTCTTTTTATTCTTTGTTTAGGTGGCGACTGTAGCCAGTAGCACAATCGAAAGAGATTCGTTCGTTTAAAGTTGTGATGCGCCTGAAAACAAAACAGGGCATGGTCGGCGTTGTCGCAAGATGGCGTATGGTCATGACATCGTCATTCGCGAAATATCGTCATCGCGCTTACTCTTATTCGTAATGGATGTCAGCACACTCAAATGGATTTCAGCGCAATTCGGATGTGTGCGGCGCACTCACACATCCGAATTGCGCTGAAATCGATACTATCGCTCGTTGTTAACCTTCTGTATTTCTCTAGTTTGTGGCCATAGTGCACAGATTCCCGCCTCATTATGTCATGTGGTCTGTACGTGAATGCTCCTGCATTCACACTTGCTACGATCACCGTTGGATGAAATTTACAAGTCTGAGATTAGCCTTAAGTGCTAACAGATTTGCTTTGATTTAGAAGTGGCTAACCTCGACCGAGGAAATGCTTTTCAAAGTCTGAATAACTTTTATGAAAATATTAGGTATTTTCATAAAAGTTAATAGATTTTGTCTAATTTTGTATGATTGTTTAAGGAACATTTATAATGATGCTACTTTTAGGTTCGATACAATTTATTATTCATCAATATTTCGGGTTGGTTTGACATAATCGCCAAGCTTGGCAAGCGGGTTGGCGATCGCAGTATGGTTGTAAAATGCAAGGAGAACGTTGCTGCCCATCCTCTAGTAAGTCCCTTAGTCGCCTTTTGTGACACTCACCGGAAGAAATGGGATGGTACTATTCCTTACGTCTGCCACCACTCGGAAAATGACATTGATACAAATACGATTTTCAAAATTACATTCAATTACAAAACTGCTACATACATTGTAAATAAACAAATGTCACCATTGCAGTGGAGTAGTATTGGCCCAGTGGTGAAGGCCACGATTAACGAGTTTATAGATCGTATAAAATTCTAACCCAAACAGGCGATTTACTTTGTGCAAATTATTTCATCACCACTGCTCTCAAAACAGTAATGGACAACACCGTGTGGACACCGGGATGTCCTCGAAAAAAATCGAAGATATGTGACATCTACTAACCCTCACTGGGCCCGCGTGGTGCTTTACGAGCCACAGAGAGGAGGTCTGTTTACCAGCAGTGGGATCATTATAGGCTGACTAAGTAGGTCCACCATATAACCGGATGTTACTGACAAGGTTCAAGAAATAATAAATTCTTCTTCGTCTACCCGTAATTGCTTATTGTCTCCATTTTTCTCACACAATTCTGACGTTACAGGGACGTCATAACGTTTCCGATTGCCAGCTAACACCTCCTCAGAACTGGCCAGCAGCGAACGAAGCATCCAAAACAAAAATATCCCGCTACGTTTCTCCAAAGCGATTGAATGGTTTCATTCACTCGATCATCGCATAACGGTAATGTTGGTCTATCAACCGTCGACCAGTGTTACCAGACCCCTTGAATTAACACCAGGGCCTTTGAGACACCTTTCTTTTGGTGTCGAGAAAGGGGCAGGGAAGGTCAGGTGTATCTGGGCAGTGTAAGAAGACGTGTTTTTGATTCAGCTCTCGTCCACCGCGCTTCCTCGAAGTGATGCTATGTGCACGTACAGTCCGTATGAATGGGCGTCGGTACGATACGAAAATTCCAATGGTTGCCCTCGATTTTTCAGTTGAAACCTATATTTGTTGGTTTAAGCTATTTGGGAAGAGTCTGTGATGTCTTTTGATCTTAAAAAAAAACTTATTCGGTTCCGAAAATGCGGTACAATACGGGTGGCCACTATGTGGTGGGGTACCATGGAATCGTTACATAATTCGGACATCCCCTGCATTGAAATATTTCAATGGTTTAAAAAAAATGCTGTTCCATACATTTTAGAAAATATGATGACCAACAATACAGTAAGTCAATGAAAAGTTCGACAGATTTACCAAGCCATACCGTAGATGCTATTGAGGGGCGACTCAAATTAAAAATATTTGATTTCTCATTTTACCTACATTGGCCCTTATAACAATTCAGAAGCTAGGTCCACGGCCCGGTTGATGGCAATGGGCTCGTCTCCTATTACATAAGACTTAAACATAACTGGCGAAATGTGGGTAGTTTCGCCTCCACCTCTGCCCAATACTTCAGGAAAACCAGGTGTTATATTACATTGAGGGCTGGCAAGAAACTGCACGGTAACCGCTTTAAAAAATAATTGGTTTCGGCAGTCAACCGATATTTAAAATCTAACCGACAATGCTAATAGGTCATACGCCATAATACTTGGTTATTCAAAAAATACCTTCGTATGACAGACATTGTTATTTTCGGTACAAATCGCTGCCTCCGCACGTGCTAGGTATTAGAAATGCTAAGCCTATCCTTACAATTTATTTAAGCATGCGAATTGTTAGTAATGTTTCGGAGAATCCAATGTCTGTCAAATTATGTGACAGAGAAGCGTCAGCCATTACCACAAATCTAAGCATACCCGACTGTATTTTATGCGGCTATATTGCTTATGAAGAGATTTTTCGATCATTTCAGGACAATACTTAAAAAAACCGGCCAAGTGCGAGTCGGACTCGTGAACGAAGAGTTTCGTATCATTATCGGCAAACAATCACGTTTGTTGTATAGGAGCCCCCTTTAATATTTATTTTCTGCTGTTTTTAGTATTTGTGGTCATAGCGGCTTCAAAAATACATCATCTGTGAAAATTTCAAGTCTCTAACTATCACGGTTCATGAGATACAGCGTGGTGACAGACGGACGAACGGACGGACAGCGGAGTCTTAGTAATAGGGTCCCGTTTTACCCTTTGGATAGGTACGGAACCTTAATAATAACATACGAAAAAAAAGACTTGCCCTCCCTAGCATTTATTTCAAATAAACCAAGGACAAACACTTCTTAATCGTCAAGTTGTCGGTCAGAAAGATGAAGCTGCCCATTCCAAAGCGTAGTAGGTACCTATAGAGAAGAGCGGGCAATAAATTCCACGAACATTCTTTTCAATCTAAACATAGTTACAAAAATTGGTTACATTATTCTTGTTGAAATTTTCAATGTGAAAACGATGTGACGATGTGTGACATTAAAAAAGGCCGTAAAAAAAGACAAGTACCAAAAAATATAAAAAATAAAATACGCCCGGGCAGCTAAAATAATACTTTCTACAGTTAGGATCAGTTTCCGACCCACCGGAATAACAGCTAAATCAATTATTTATATGAAATGATTGCCATCTTTGCAACCAATAACCAAGCACTGTTAGATGTCAATCAAAGATTACACTACCAAGTACTTATTTGTTATTCATATGACACGATAGGTACTCATAAGCCATCCATACGGCTTACGGCATTATCTGATCACGATCAAACTGATCTCAGAACACTTTTAAAACAAATAAGCATTGATCGACCATATAAGAAACTTTAACACGTCAATATTTAGTTGGTCAATATTTTAAAACTAGATCGCTTCGTCATTTCCTAGCTAACAGCTCCCTGAGAAGAAATGCCGAAACAAACTTAGAGACCATGATCTCTTTTAAAGTCCTTTTATTATTAGAATGTTACGCGAGTCGAACAATGCAGGGCTATGTCTGGAAAGGCCTTTTGAAGAAAGAGCCAAAGTCCCAACAGACGGCATGCATGGATTAGCTCAACCATATTTAAGGAAGCTCAACGACCCGTCACAAAACTCTACTAGATCTGCAGGACATTAGAGTTGACAGACGGTATGCATGCATCTGTCAACTTAAACAACGAAAAAGTCAATGAATGAAAGTTATTAATTTAGGAGACCAAAGTCTGACTAATAAAGCATCATCTAGCAAACTTAGTTCAGATAAAACAAGAAAAGAAAAGAAAAAAAAAGCCATTAAATCCAAAACGCACATCTCACAAAAGGAAGTTGAAAAATCCGTGTGCGCGGAAGCGGCGGGCATTGCCTCCTGACGCCGTGCCCATACTGATGATGTTACTGGAGATGCTAATGATCGATCGTGTGTCGTGAGAGGAGAGGCGTTAGCATACTGCGTGACTTGACAGGCTGTGGCCGACTTACATCGTGTGTGAGAGGTTATGATGAGATAGGGATAGGGTACGAGAGAAAATAATTAACATGGAACCAAATCTTACACTTTCGGTGAAGAGTTTGCTAAAATTTGGAAATGTTTTGGTCAAAGATCACTACAAAGTAAATGTTTCCAAGACCTGCTTGTGTTTGGAGATTAGATTTAAAATTTTGCTCTTGTAATTTCCTCTCTCGATCGTTTCGAGGACAGGTGAGTAGCATAATTCGCTTTTTTGCAAACTGAGAAGAAAATTGAGAACACTTTTATAGCTATGCTTTTAAATAATAAAATAGAAGATAACCGAAATTGGATAGATCTAAAAGAGCAATGTAAGACTAGCCTGTGAAATTCAAAAATTGTGTATATATTGTACTAGCTTCTGCCCGCGACTTCGTCCGCGTCAAATTTTTGCTCCCCTGACCCTTCCCGTCGCATCGATTTGCCTGCTAGTTTTCGTCCATTTTCGTTGCTGCTCGCTCCTTTTGAGTTATAGTGAGTCAACCTTAAAAGATAGACATATGCTCTCGCGGACTTTTTTTTAGAACTTTTTAAAAGGAACAATTCCGTCATACATAATTTTTGCGTTACTTTAACCGTTTACGCAGCGCACGCAACGGAAACTCTCAAAAGGAATGAATTTTCCCCGTTTTTGCAACATTTTTCATTACTGCTCCGCTCCTCTTAGTTGTAGCGTGATGTTATATAGCCTATAGCCTCCCTCGATAAATAGGCTATCCAACACAAAAATAATTTTTCAATTTGGACCAGTAGTTCCTGAGATTAGCGCGTTCAATCAAACAAACAAACAAACAAACTCTTCAGCTTTATAATATTATATATATATAATATATAATATAGATGTTGAACAAAATGGGATTCACAACCGTTATACAAAACGAATGGTCCAAATTCGTCCATAACTCATTTAATTAGACATACATTATCATATAAAATATTAGCTTTCTGCACCCCTTCTCCGTACAACTTTAACTGTGTCAAATTTTTCATTCTCCTCTGTCCAAGTAATTTTCGTAAAAAGGGGTACAAAGTTAGTACTTCGCATATTAACTTCAATACAACCTTCTAAGTTTATTTATTCTCATTGAATGACGATGAACTTACAGAAAGCCTGACACTGACCTGCAAATTGCAAAAATGGTAAGAAAAATATTTTTTCGCTGGATACCCTGGTGGTTCTTCTCGAAGCATGGCCCTTAGACCAAAAAGATTTAAAACCTCATTTTGAAAGCTCATTTCAATGTACACAGATTTAGAAATTGCTTCATCTGCATATAAATAACATTATCATCCGATTAAAACGCATCTCGGGTGTTAAAATTCCGAAGTGTCAAGTTCGAGCGGTCAACACTGTGATCGGAATTACGAGTGACGTCGACCAGCATGTCTTGATACGCGGCGGGAAAGGAAACTATACTTATTAAGTACTGGTTTTGACAGATCGTTTGACACTTGGATTTGAAAACAGCGCTGTCAGGAAGCGTCAAGATATACTGGTCATTGTAGAAGCAGCTGTAAGCACGCGAGATGGGTTTAATCCAAGGAAATGTGATAAAATCAAGTGTTGGTAAAGATAACAAAGTGTGGACTTTGGCTGAACTGTATCTCCATTTATTGAGACATCGGGAGATAAGTTTCTCCAGCACATCATCAGGAGGAACTAATTTGGTGTCGAGGAACGGCAGTTGCTGAAGCTGTCGCGGTTGCAGTCAACCAGGATTATACATTTTAAGTCCTAAATTCTCCAGGTTCACGCGATGCAGAAGGCTGTCTTTCTTAGCTCAGATTTCTGGCCGGCGTTGTGTGGCTGTCATTAGTGGATTTTTGATAGTCGTTACAGGTCGTCAGAGGTCGGTAACTCTGACACCCAATTTTAGCAAGGGGTATCGTGTTACCCAGTAACTGTGTTATAGATGACAAATAGGCAGTTGCTCCATGTAAATACTTGTATTCAGCTGCATCCGGTTATAATGGAAGCCGATACCAACATATTTGCGAAAAGGCTAGGCGGATGATGGTCACGATCCTGCAATGATGTTTTCAAAAGAAAATAAAGATGCAGATGAAATGAACTTGAAATTATGTCAAACTAAACTTAACCAGCGGCTTGCCCGCGTTGAGTTCGGAAATGATCCTGCGAGAACGTACTACCGGGATAAAAGTACCTACCTTATGTGTTAATCCAGGTTATAAACGGTCTGGACATCCGCCGCCCCCTGTTCCTTAGGAACCGAGATGGCGCACACTGGTCCCAAATTAAAAAAAAGTGGACATTGATAGTAGACCGCTGATAATTTTTTTTATTGTTGATATAATGATAACAGATAAGGCAAAAAAATATTATTGTCCTACTTCAAATACTTTTCTGTAAAAAAAATATTTCTTTTTTTTTTGTATGGGAGTGATTACATTTTACTCAATTTCTCAAAAACCTTAAGCGATGTCGAGATGGCATTCACATATGTTAGAAAACTAATAATTCTGAGTATTTGGCTCGAAGAAACTTATTGCTTATCTCTGCGTACTTTCGAGATAATAGTGACAGAAAATAACATTTTTTTTTAATGTTAATTGTTCGCTTTTTTTTAATCATAGCCTTACTCATATCGCAATAGGTCCGCTGGCCAGCAAAATGGAGCTTCGACGCGAGTTTGCCGGGATAACAAGATGGCCGCCTCTCATGACGTAACGTAATACGGTCACGAATCGCGCGCGTACACCTCACTCAGTGTACAACTAAATGTGGTTGCGATAAGACGTGTCCTTATTTTTTCTGTGCGCTTGAAGAAATGCTTGTTGTTTGTTTGTTTTGTTATTGTTGTATTTTGAATCTTTGGATTTTAAAATCAAATAATTTTTGTTTGTCTTTCTTTCGTCGAATTTGTTTTCGTAATTTTTTTTGTTAAAATCAAAGTCACTTTGTCTTTGATATCTTTGATTCTAATTTGTTTTCAATTTTCCTTAAAATTATAATATGTCCGCATTTGTCACCAACTTAGACTTATACGTTGTTCTTAAATCAGGAGGTGGTTTTAAAAATGTCGAATTTTTATTTAATGCCCTTATTGAACGTATTGGTGTTGAATTGTCTTCCGAAGATTTGAGTAATATTAAATTATTTTGTCGTAATTTTTCAAGTAATATGTCAAAAAGATGGTCTGCTTCCAGTAGAGCTCAAAAGACCTTTCTTAACAAAAATTCAGACTGGTTACAATCCCAAATAGTTTGGCCAAAATGTCAAAATATCGATTTAAGCAGCATTTTTAAAGTTGCCGAGGAAGTAATTCCAAATTTCGAAACGCAAGTGGATACTCATCAATTAAGTTATGGTACAAGTAAAAAACCATTTGTTGATATATCTGATAAACAGAAGAAAAGGCGTTCTCTAACACTTCTAGATCACACAGAGGAGGAATTAGTTTATGCTTTATGTGCCAAATTAAAAGAGTCTAAAAAAACAAAATTAGCAGCTATATTAAACGAACTCAGCCAAAACAAGGAAAAATGTGAGATGGTACATGATGTACTATTCGCTAAAAAGACTGACAAACCGTGTTTACCAGATGATAAAACGTTAGCGCTTTACACCTCAACAAATTTGTCAAAATGGCAATATCGAAATTTAAGAACTATTCTTGCTTCAGAGAAAATGTATGGTCTTCCATCCTATCAAAAGCTCCTGGAAGCTAAAAAAACTTGTTATCCTCCAGAGTCAGACATAACTGTAACTGAATCTGATGCTAAGATAAGACTTCAATCGCTTCTAGATTTGACAACTAATAAGATATTAAAAATAATTCAGCACAACTCTGCCGACAAAAAATCGCTAAAACTAATAAGCAAATGGGGTTTTGACGGGTCATCTTCTCAAAGTAATTATAAACAAAAGTCACACTCCGACACTAAAATTGACGATTCTTCAGTTTTCATGATTAGTTTGGTTCCGCTTCGTTTGGAAGAAGAGAGTGGTACTATCTTGTGGCAAAATCCTGCTCCCTCTTCAACAAACTATTGTCGTCCAATTGGCTTTATATTTGCAAAAGAAACAAATGAATTGATAAAAAAGGAAAGTGCATCCTTAGAGGAAGAAATTCGTAATCTTGTTCCCACAATTGTAGATAATTTTTATATTAAACATGATTTGTACATGACTATGATTGATGGGAAAATTTCTACTGTGATTTCCAATACTTCTTCTGCAGCTGTTTGTAATATTTGCAATACCCCACCTAGCAAAATGAATGACTTGGACTTTGTATCCAAAAGACTCATCAGAGAAGATATGTATAAATATGGTCTGTCTTCACTTCATATGTGGATAAGATGTATGGAATGTATTTTACACATTTCGTACAACTTAGACTTCAAAAAGTGGGCTGCACGAAAAGAAGATAAATTGTTAAAAGAAATTAAAAAGAATTTGACACAAGAAGAATTCCGGGAAAGAACTGGTTTGTTAATTGACATAGTAAAACAGGGATTTGGTACAACCAATGACGGTAACACGGCAAGAAGGTTTTTTGAAAATTATGAAGTATCTGCTGAAATAACGGGTATCCACCCTGATTTAATCAAGAGATTTGCAGTCATTTTACAAACAATTTCATCTGGTCAACTTATTAATACCAACTTGTTTAGGGAATATTGTAAAGAAACAGCAATGCTATATGTAAACTTATATCCATGGTATTACATGCCTTCAAGTGTCCATAAATTGTTGATACACGGTGCTGATATTTGTGAAAATTTCTCCTTTATTCCGATAGGCATGCTTTCCGAAAAAGCTTCCGAAGCGAGGAATAAAGATTTCCGGAATGTTAGAATGGCACATACAAGAAAAATCGGTAGAGTTCAGACTAATTTAGACATTATCCACAGCTTTCCAATTAGCTCAGATCCTTACATCAGCCATATCAAACCAAAGTTTGCTCGTTTACATAAACAGTTGTTTCCAGAGGCTAGTGCTTTGATCTTGAACAATGAATTGCTTTCGTTGGAAAACGAGGAAATAGAGATTTCTCAAGAGAATATAGACCCAAATATTAATCTTTCACCATAATATTTTTTCAGAATCGTTTGTGAACATATTCAACTTTATGTTTGCAGCTTAATATGTCTTCATTTTGATTGTTTTTTAGAACTGATGAAAGTACTCCTTCAGAAAGGTCATAGCTTTTCAGTCATTAGTGAGCCCCCATAACCTCTTTTACAGAGAAGTCTCTTTTTACTTATTTGACATTACGCATACATTATAATTATGTGCTAAAGTAAGGCTATGATTAAAAAAAAGCAAAAAATTAACATTAAAAAAAAATGTTATTTTCTGTCACTATTATCTCGAAAGTACGCAGAGATAAGCAATAAGTTTCTTCGAGCCAAATACTCAGAATTATTAGTTTTCTAACATATGTGATTGCCATCTCGACATCGCTTAAAGTTTTTGAGAAATTGAGTAAAATGTAATCGCTCCCATACAAAAAAAAAAGAAATATTTTTTTTACAGAAAAGTATTTGAAGTAGGACAATAATATTTTTTTGCCTTATCTGTTATCATTGTATCAACAATAAAAAAAAATATCAGCGGTCTACTATCAATGTCCACTTTTTTTTAATTTGGGACCAGTGTGTGGCGGCGCGAAGTGTTCCACGCGCGCCTCTCAGTGATGCACGGGGGGAGTTTAACACCTCACTCCTCCTCTATCGTGAGGAGGACCGTAGACGCGGGCATAAGTCGGAGATCGCGTAAGACGCATTAGATCCCGTGGTCCCCGACGTAGGTGTGGGACGGAACACCGGGGTGGTTTTAGTCAGTAAGAGTCTGACAGACCCCTCCACCCACCCCAGAGCGGAGGACATCCATGAGAATTTCCACCTCGAGATAAAAAAAAAGGTTATAAACGGTCTGTGTGCCAAATTTTATTCTAATCCATTCAGTCGTTTTTTGCGTGAAAAAGTAGCAAACATCCATCCAGCCATCCTCATTTATAATATTACTAGGATAGGATAGGATAACGGTCGTTGAAACGAAATGATGAATGTCGCAAGAAAAGTAAACCTACTTGGCAACATAAGTAAGTACGATGGAAATAAACACAGTTTCAAAAAGTAACAGGATATAAGATAATCCTAAGATGGCGTCAACCATCCAGTTCTTATAAACGCTAAGTTAATATTCCAGATAAGCTGTATTGATAACAGATAGATCGTTGGCGTCAAAATCAATATTAGTCCACGAGATTTATTTAAAACCCGTTCCCAAGAGAGGCCTGGTTTATTCCACTTGCTTCTTTGATGTAACCACTTTATATAAGGAAAAATATGTCCAGCTGTGGTTTGGTAGAAACTAAATCAGAGAGGCAATTTCGTAATTTTAAGAACGTTCACCACAGTCTGTGATGTCTTAATCTGTTAAAAATACCTCAAGTTTCTGTAGATTTTTGACAAGTAAATAAATGTGACATTTGATTGGCGCTAAGATGAGAATGCGACGAGATTTTGATTGTTTTTAATTACAAATTGGTCTTCTGACAATGAAAAAATGTTTATTATTTGAAAAAAAAAAAAACTTTTCCACATTGTCAGCCAATCATCTATCCCACTAAAATTTTTCTCGTGTAAAATGTTGCCAACACGAGACCATATCGCTCGCGATGCCAAAAAAATATCAGATCTCATGTATAAACAAGCTTCTAACTTTACAAACCCCATCCTTACAAACTCCACACCTTAGTGAAAATATACACCGTGACTAGGCGCAATTTAAAAATTGTTACCATTAATTAAGATAATAGATACTAAGAAAAATAAATAATGCATTAGAATTATGAAACATCCTGTTAATAATGTTTACGTATCAGACGGTACAGAACATTAGGTATGTTCTGTACCGTCTGATACGTAAACATCCTAGCGCACAAGTCGACTAGATCATTCCATCTCCATTTTCCATGAGATAAAATATCAATTCAAACTACGTCATGCGTCATCATAATCTATACTTACTATAATCTTAATCTTAACTTCTTAACTATTAACTATTTAACTATTATAACTATTAACTATATTAACTATTTAACTATATTTAACTTAACTATATAACTATTTAAATATAATTATATAATTATAATATAATATTATTGTATTATTATATTTAATATTATAAATGCAAAAGTAACTCTGTCTGTCTGTCTCGCTTTCCTGCTAAAACTACGGAACCGATTTAAATGAAATTTGGTACACAGATAGTTTAGAGCCTGAGAAAGGACATAGGCTACTTTTTATCCCGGTAGTATGTTCCCGGGGGATAATTTCCGACCTCAACGCGGGCGAAGCCGCTGGCAAAAGCTAGTATGTAATATTATAAAGCTGAAGAGTTTGTTTGTTTGTTTCGGGTAGGCGATTCGACGCGACGGGAAGGGTCGGGGGAACAAGAAATTTAACGCGGGCGAAGTCGCGGGCAGAAGCTAGTGAATAATATTTTAATTTTTTAGTTATTCAAATGTTTATTTTTTCTTATGGATGTGTAGTAGTAATTAGATACATGAAATGGGCTGCCGTTGTAAGACGAATAAAATGTTACGGTATATACTGTGGTAGGCTTGAGACACACAGACTTTTTGTCACAATTTCAGATTAAAATTCGTGATAAAATGCATAACTCAAGCCTATCACAGAGGCCGTCCTCGTCCCGCAGGTGTGCTTTGCAGGTGTAAAGACTAACAATTAATCCGATTTATCGTTTAATCATCATTTAGTTATTTGTTATGATGGATGACACACCGGACGACAATCGTTAGATAAAACTGTTTAAAAATAAAATATGGATGATCAACCCTAATTGTGCCTATCACGAAGAAAACAGTACCTAATTACGTTCTAATCATTATCTTATTAGGTGTGCATAATATCCAGTAATGCAACTGCTGCAATTAAGGCTCAATGGGTAAGTAAGTAATATAAGTTAAAATAACTACTGGTTAATATACCTGCACCTTAATTGCGCAACACACTATCAATCAGAATCAGAATAATTTTGCTAATCCATTGTCTCGCTCGAAAAATTCGTCTGCTCAGCAACGTAAAAAATGCAATGAATCCATATCCATACTTTTCCATACTAATATTATAAATGCAAAAGTAACTCTGTCTGTCTGTCTGTCGGTCTGTCTGTCTGTCTGTCTGTCTGTCTCGCTTTCCTGCGAAAACTACTGAACCGATTTACATGAAATTTGGAACACAGATAGTTTAGAGCCTGAGAAAGAACATAGGCATAGGCTTTTTATCCCGGAAGTATGTTCCCGCGGGATAATTTCCGACCTCCACGCGGGCGAAGCCGCTGGCAAAAGCTAGTATTAAATAAATAAATAAATAAAATCATTTTAATTCGGACAACTAAGATCCATAAATTATTAGTAACAGTTTTCCTTAAAACACTATTGTTAGTAACTTATTCTACAGACATAATAATGAGAAGACCACCCGGCAGCTGGACATAGCAAATGGCCACTAGGGTATAAGTCTTCTGACAAATTGCCTTATTATGGCAGAGGAAGTGTCTGCCACCACAGCCTTCAGGATGCTATTATGACTGCCTCTTATTCTGCTCAGTAGTGAGGCCGTTTTTTTTCGAATGATAGCATGAAATCCATCAGTATGGTTTACTGCAAACATTTCTGAGGCACTGCAAAAACGAGGCAGTCGTAACAGCATCCTAAAAACATTATTATATTGGACGCGTAGGACATCCAGCGATCTTTTCGAATAGTTGAGCCAAAGATTACCGGTGTAAAAACTCTGACAGTAGGCTTTAAAAAGCGTAATCTTTACTTGGTCATTACACCGAGCAAATCTTCGTGCCAACATATTACCCCTGACCGCCAGAGCCCTACGCTCCCTCTCAATGTCCATATGGTCACTGAGGTCGTCAGTAAGAAAATGCCCAAGATATTTAAATTTCCGGACTCTACGTACAGGCGTACCGCTTATGACTAGTTTGACTGAACTATCTCGGCACTTACCAGCGACCCCAAAGACCATATACTCACATTTTTTGGCATTGTAGATAAGTCCATGTGAAGCAGCGTAGGTGTCACAAACATGAAGCAACTCCAGGATCGCCCCAGGCGACGGGCCTAGCAGCACCATGTCATCGGCATAGCTGATGTTGTTGCAACTAACACCATTTATCCTGCATCCGACACGCATACTGCTGAGCTCGGCAATGAGGTCATTGACATATAGATTGAAGAGCCGGGGAGATGACAAACCACCCTGTCTCACCCCGCACTCCAATCCATATGATTCCGAGAGCGCATTAGACCATTTAACATGGTTAGTCTGCCTCTGATACCAGAACTGCAATATACCGAGGAGTTCCGCCGGTATACCCCTACTCCTCAATTTACTCCAAAGCACGTCGTAAGAAACGAGATCAAAGGCCTTGGAGAGATCAAGAAAGCAGGCGTAGACCGACGTCCTACGGTCAGTGTAGTATTTGACAGTATGCTTGACACTAAGGATAGCACTTACGGTTGATAGTCCAGGACAAAACCCAAACTGTGCGTCGTTAAGATGAACATATTTTTCCAAATGTGAGTCAAGCATACTGTCCAACACCTTGGCTGCAACAGTTGCAAGAGAGATCGGGCGATAGTTGCCTATGTCCGAGATGTCTCCTGTCCTGTTCTTCACGATGGGTACAACAATGGTCTTGATTAAGTCTGCCGGTAAATACGAATGGCTGATACACATCGTGTAGAACAAGGACAGGACCCTCGGCATATGCACGCCTGCATGTTTTAAATGTTCTACGCTAAGCCCGTCATGCCCAGGGGATTTGCCCCTACTCATACTGTTTATCACCGACCTCACTTGCTTGGTGGTGAAGCGTAGTAGTGGCTCTACCCCCCGAACATGAGACGCATAGCCAATTCCTGAGATTGAAGGACCGAGTGGTGACCTCACTTTAAAATGATCTCTAAATAAATTGGCAATGTCCCCATGCTCAGTAACCCCTACCACGTCCGCCGCGAGACCAGGCCTAGCCTCCAACTTGTTGTTGACTTCCAAAATGCACAGAAATTATTAGTAGCTCGTTGTTCTGCTAATACGTCCACTTTTATTTGATCTTGCCTATTTTGACAGTACTTTAGGCGGCTTTTAAAAATTTTACGCGTCTCGGTTTGGTCGTAAACAGTCCCTGAAGTTGGTCGATCAGCCAAAACCTAGGCTTGAAATCTAAGCCTGGCCTCTCGGTGAGCGTCTCGAACATGTTTGTTCCATCCACATAACGAGTTACCCCGCTTACGTGTCTTATACACTTCATTAGATTCCCTCGCTGCCTCACAAAGGACATCTACAATGTCTTTGTACAGTTTGTCAAGGACTGGTTTATGCTCATCCAAGTTGCATGACCCGTGACTGCACACCATAAACTCCTGTGGCAAATGTATCTCCCGCAGATTATCAGAACACATTTCATGATAATTCTTGATCTCAGCTTTATTTCTTACGCCCCAAACAATAGCACTGTGGGGTGCAGTCCCGGTCAATATTGATGAACATTCGAAATGAAAACCATTCGATTCTAGGCAGACGAATCAATGAGAGGTAGAGGGTGCTAATGTTTATCCTCTAAGCATGCGTGATCTCTTTTTGTGATCTCCAAGAACAATCAGTCAACCAACAAAACAAATTTCTGTTCCAAAAGAATCTGATAAAAGTGTTAACAAACCCTTACCTATAAGTTAATATTAGAATATCTGGTTTGAGTATTAAAATGTATTATTATTTCGTTTATTTCTATAACTTCATATTAGTTACATTTTAAATATTTTTAGAAAAATAAAAATACAACAAAAAACATTTAAAAATATAAAAAATAGTGGACCTCCGGTATCGGGAGCAGGGTCCAAGCTACCGGTGGTTAGGGCTCCAGAGACGGAGGGAACCTCCTCACGATGCGAGCCGTGTCAAGGAGTACTGCCTTCTGAATCAGGCTTTTGATCCAACCGCCTAACGATAGCCTCGACAGGTGTTGGTCAAGGGCCATCAGCCCATTGGCTGATACGACAATCGGCACAATGACAGCAGAGTCAACATTCCACACGTCAACAATCTCGTGTGCTAAGTCGAGATATTTAATCTGTTTCTGTTTCTCAGCTTTCACGAGGTTGCCGTCATGCGGAATGGTAACATCGACTATCCTTGTGAGGCGCGCTAACCGGTCTATCACCACTATATCAGGCTTATTGGCGACAATAGTCCTGTCAGTAATGATAGACCGATTCCAGTACAACGCGACATGGTCATTTTCGAGAACTGAGTCGGGCACATACGGTACCTCAGAATCCACTAGTTTGTATTGCAAAGCAAGTTGCTGGTGAATAATCCTGGCTACTTGGTTATGCCTGTGCAAGTATTCGCCGTTACAGACTTGAACAACCAGAGATAATATGTCTGATGGACTCACCCGGATGGTGACATGCCCGACACACGTCAACCGCGGGACGGTTCCTTCATAATATGTCTCCGGTAGTTATTCGTCAAGATAACTTCCTTCATAATTGCACAGACAAACCCTTCAGTTTCCCCGAATAGGTTACCAAAACGTAGCCAGGATACGGACGCTAAGAAATCTACACTGGGCTCATGAAGAGCCCGGTAGAAGCACCCGTGAAGCTCCTTGTTTCGCCATACTTCCTTGCGGTCATCGGTAGTAAGTACTACAGGTTTGCGCCAGTTCTTTTTAGCCATGGAGAGCGGGGTGAGCCCCTTGTCCACTGCAACCACATCACGGTGCATACCCACTTCGGTTTTTAAAAAATACTCCCTGAGACTGCACACCTCACGGTTGTGGAGGGTCTTTGCATTTAAAAACCGGCCAAGTGCGAGTCGGACTCGCGCACCGAGGGTTCCGTACAAACCTATAGGTATTCTCGGTTTAAAAAAATATATATTTTTTAATTTTTATATTTCAGTTGATTGAATGTAAGGTAAATTGCGGTTTACGATTTATGACGTTTTAAAAAAAAACTACTCTTTCGATCTCGTTCAAACCAATTTTCGGTGGTAGTTTACATGGTAATGTACCTACATCATATATTTTTTTTAGTTTTGTCATTCTCTTATTTTAGAAGTTACGGGGGGGCGGGGGGACACACATTTTACCACTTTGGAAGTGTCTCTCGCGCAGAAAATTCAGTTTAGAAAAAAATGATATTAGAAACCTCATTACCATTTTTGAAGACCTATTCATAGATACCCCACACGTATGGGTTTGATGAAAAAAAAGTTTTTGAGTTTCAGTTCTATGTATGGGGAACCCCAAAATTTATTGTTTTTTTTCTATTTTAGTGTGAAAATCTTAATGCGGTTCACAGAATACATCTACTTATCAAGTTTCAACAGCATAGCTCTTATAGTTTCGGAAAAAAGTGGCTGTGACATACGGACGGACGGACAGACAGACAGACAGACAGACATGACGAATCTATAAGGGTTCCGTTTTTTGCCATTTGGCAACGGAACCCTAAAAAGCCTCGACCCCCGTACTTCCGCGGGATGTACAGTCTCATCACCGATGATCGTGGGTGATGCATCCGGTTTGCGGTCAGCATTGTACGGACCCTCCTATCTAGGGCGTCGAGTTCTGTTTAAGTATGCTGAAAGAGTACATCAAAACTGGCATGACCCAACCGTTGAAGGCGCGCACCTTGTTTCCGCCTGAAAGAAGACTAATTAATACCTTCTTCAGGCGACCAAAGAAGCGCTCCTTTAACGATTGCTTCATGTCAGCATCGTTAATGCCTAACGCTTCCGACATACCCAAATACTTATAGTTTTCGGATGAGGAAAGGGATCTGAGGTGTATGGAATCCGTTTGGATTCCCTCGGATTCCCTAACCTCACCTCGCTTTACATCCTTGACTGCACATTTGTCCACACCAAACTCCATCCTGATGGCGCAACTAAAAGTTTCAGTTACCTTAAAATGTATTATTATTATTAAAATTAAGCTCTCGATTTGTACCCACTTAAGTGGTACTGCAAATGGGTACGTGTTCAGATCTTATTTTTGAACAGATCGCACACATACTCTTAACTGGGTACAACTCTTAGTGGTCATAATATTCCAGACACGTCGCATCCTATTAATTTATTCTCACACTACATTTTGCGTTTGTTAATTACTTTACTCATTGCTCTTGGCAATCTATCAATAGTTTACGTAATTTCTAGGTAAGAGAAGGATTGTAATGATTTCTTAGTATTAATAGGTAAGGTCCTTGGGCAATATTCTATATTTAATTATATATTTCTCTTCCGTACTGTTTACCAGCTGAAAGGAATACCAATAAAACTTTAACACACCACAATTCGTCCTTGTAATATTGTAACAATGACTATGTAATCTATATACAGTACAATAATCAAGTTCAAAAACTAAAACCCGATCACTGAAAAATCACGCGAGCAAAAAAAAAAACGTGTGTTTATGATCGCTTACTACTCTTAGAATCTACTATTTAGGTGGTACATAACCAGCGGACGACCAAGACGCTTCCAACGATACCTTTTTTTTTTTGGATGGGAAATCATCAAATGACTTCTCCCGCTCTGGGCGGAGCGGAAAGGTGTGTCAGACTTTTACTGACTAAAACCCACCCCTTCAGTTACCCATACACCAGGGCCATGGTATCTCGTTTGAACAATCTCGCGACCCTGGCAGGCATCGGTCCTGACAGACCCCTTCAATGCTGCTGACATCTCTTTGAGGCGCGCGTGGAACACTACGCGCTGTTGACACGGGCCTGGTCCTTACCGCAAGCCCGCGCCTACGGTGGCCGGGAGTCTGCGATCGACTCCCGACGCCCGGGGCGTCTCCTCCTGCAGTGGCTAGGGACGTGAGGGCGCAGAGACTGCCTCTCCCTCACTCGCCCCACCTCCTCCTTCGCGAGCATTACTGCTTCGCAGAAGGAGGTGACGGCTTCCCATGCCCTCTCGCTCCATACCATGGCTCGCACCAGGCCCGGACGCGAGAGGTCGCCGCCACCGATCGCCTCCACGAGGACACGGTGGCGGTGCTCCGCCCAGGCAGGGCAAACCTCCACCGTATGCTCCACCGTGTCCTCTAGACGATCCTTGCAATGGAAACACACGGGCGTTTCCATCCGCTTTATCCTGAACAGGAACCCACCAAAGCACCGATGCCGGTGAGAACCTGCGTCAGGCGGAAGGTGAGGACGCCGTGGTGCCTCTCTATCCACTCCTCAGAGGGGACTTACCCCGCAATTGTGGCGTACCCATCTAACGATACCTTATTTGTCCGTTTAGATGTTATGAGGGAACAAATGAACATGTAGATACGTAAATACCGGTCAAAATCATATTCCTCTGTCATCGCCGTAGTCGGGTTTAAAATAAGAATAATTCGGATGGGAGATGTAAATGTTTTGGTGGTTAAGAATAGATATAAAAGTAGGGATTCGGAATTTCGTTTATTCAATCCAATCCAGTCCGTCCCTTGCTGCAGCGATGCCTTAAGACTAGGTCCATACCCCTTCGCGTGTAGTCGCTCCTCTAGTTTAAAGTTTTAAACCATTGCTGTAGGTCTTAATTTATTAAGATAGCCACAGGCCAGTTCAGGTAAACAGCTAGTCCCAAAAAAAAACTTTTACTCCGCCATATTTTACAAAGCAGTCAAGACAGAATACTAGAAACGTACTCAAGTAGGTAAGTTCAATGTTCTACACGACGAAAATACTCACAAATCAATAAGGAAAAGCCTCGATCGTCCAGCCCGTATTGGAACAACCGGCACCGTAAACATTGATTCCCGGTATCACATAATGCTGCATTGTGACATCTCCGCCGTTATCAATGAACGAACATGACACTCACACATTCTTTGCATACTCAGCTATCTTGTAAGAAGAGCGCCTGCGCACGATGTACCGCTCTTTATGGAGGCAAATTCTATAATATTGACGGAAAGACTGACTACAGTTTTGACTGTATTAGAAACAGTGAAATTTTTGTTAATTGTAGTATTTCTTTGCACAGTCAGTCATGTTGTAAAAGGAGTGCCTACACATGATGTATCGCTCTTTCTGGAGGTATAAGCCATGATATTGACGGTAAGACTGAAATATTTTTTCTAAGGTGCTAAGGTTTTAATTGATTGATTGTAGTAATTCTTTGCAAACTCAGCCGTCGTGTAAGGGGAGTGACTCAACTGGGCACAAATCCAAACTCCGGGCTGCTATTGAGAATTCCAGATAGAAAAACCCCATAACACTTTGCTCCACGACCATTAATCGTAATGAGGCTATCAAAAGAAAAAAAGCAAGAAGATAATTGATATTTTGTATTCGGGAGAGGCATTTGAATGAGTCAATCATAGCATTATCATTAAAAAATGTAGAGTTTGGAATAATTAAGAAAATTAAAATTTCATTCACATTCGAATTATTTTTTTCGGATTTAAGACTAAAAATAAACAAATCAAGATTCACACGCTCTACGTCATGAGACCAATAACCAAATGAAATCCTAAAATATTTGGAATGCGTCTGCTTTGAATACAAGATCCTGACATGATTTATATTCAAGAATTCCTTTACATCTCACATTGATTTATTTAGATACCTATCTATACCTCTTTGAAACATTAGGTAATTCCCTTGGAGAGACTTGAGTCTGAAGTGAAGAAGAAGAAGTGTTTATTTATTTATTTAGGGACAAAAAACAGCAGTGTAAGCATAAATAGACATAGGTTTGAACTTAATAATAGAGGTAACAAACAACAATTGTAGAACTACTAGTTTTGCGAGAGAACGATAAAAAGAAAACAGAATACAATTACCATTACTTAATATTTTGATTCTGATCACTTATCTTATTCTGTAATAATGTCTTCTTAGGGTTCCGTTGCCAAATGGCAAAAAACGGAACCCTTATAGATTCATCATGTCTGTCTGTCTGTCTGTCCGTCCGTCCGTATGTCACAGCGACTTTTCTCCGAAACTATAAGAGCTATGCTGTTGAAACTTGGTAAGTAGATGTATTCTGTAAACCGCAATAAGATTTTTACACTAAAATAGAAAAAAAACAATAAATTTTAGGGTTCCCCATACTTAGAACTGAAACTCAAAATTTTTTTTTTCATCATACCCTTTTGTGTGGGGTATCTATGAATAGGTCTTCGAAAATGGTATTGAGGTTTTTAATATCATTTTTTTCTAAACTGAATAGTTTGCGCGAGAGACACTTCCAAAGTGGTAAAATGAGTGTCCCCCCCCCCCGTAACTTCTAAAATAAGAGAATGATAAAACTAAAAAAAATATATGATGTACATAACCATGTAAACTTCCACCGAAAATTGGTTTGAACGAGATCTAGTAAGTGGTTTTTTTTTAATACGTCATAAATCGTAAACAGCAATTTACCTTTCATTCAATCAACTCAAAAATTAAAAATTAAAAAAATCGCTTAAGTTCATAAACATAAACCTTATGCATAAACCGAGAATACCTACAGGTTTGTACGGAACCCTCGGTGCGCGAATCCGACTCGCACTTGGCCGGTTTTTTAAATATAGCCTTACTAAGAACCATAATATAAGTGTTTTAAGGAAAGAAAAGACTGCCGGATGTTTCACAAAGGTCTAGCTTTTTGAAACATTAGACTTGTCGCTGAGTGTTGCTTGAAAATAAAGTGAAGAAGAAGAAGTGTTTTAAGGAAAGAAGAAGACACTAACTACAAAATTATTTGTATAAATTACATATATTATAAATGTTTTTCCGGAAGAATTATTATACCATTAGCCATTGTTTGTTTTTTCAATAGAACCGATAAGGAGCTTATTGTTTCTACGAGTTTGTTTCTCTAATATGCGATAGTGTCTGCCTTCCAAGAAAATACCTACTCAACTACAATATAATAGAAAACACTTACCTACGTTACCGCGGACGTAATAAAATCGTGGCGTGATTTTTTCAAGTCATAACTCATATTGAACAACAAACTGTATCTGAAATTACATGTTATAAAATAGAAAATTAAATTACACAAGGAAAAAACGTCGAATCCGACTCGGCTGGGCAACCGTAGCGTTGGAAGGCCTCCCACAAGATGGACCGATGACCTGGTGAAGGTCGCAAGAATCCGCTGGATGCGAGGACCACAGAATCGGTCGAAGTGGCGCTGCCTGGGGGGAGACCTTTGTTCAGAGGGGTAATTGCCGAACTTTTTATCAGTAGGAATTGGTTTAATATTCATAGTTAAACAACATTCATTGCGTTATTTACGTTGCTGAGCCACAATTTATTCGAACAAATGACGCAATGGTTTAGAAATAATCTTCAATCCCATTCAGATTCTGATAAATTGTGCGTTTCGCAATTAGGGTGCAGCAGTGGATAATGAAGGAAAAAAACACGTTAAATATTACAGCAATCATGTGGTATTTACTGTGTTGATTAATATTTTGTTCATAGTGAACCACACGTGAAATACTTGTACCTAATGCTGAATTTACAGGCTCTGTTAATTTATCTGCTCTTGATATACAGGATAAGTTTTTAACCAGTGCGCAAATTTTTACAAATTAAAATTAAACGAGTTATAATAACCATACAATTTTTATTTTGATATAACTTAAAGTACAAAAATATTAAGTTATCGTTAACGAAAGATGTTTATTTTGAAACTGGTTTTTATGGTAACTTACGCGCGTCGTCGCCGGAGCGGTGGCAAAGGTAAACGACCGAACGAAGCTACAAGTACCTACCAGCTGTTCGATAGATCTAAATTCTAAGAAGTTCGAAGTCACTGAGTTACTGACTTATTCCTATTGCCGATATCATATTACGAAATATGTAGGGTGTCCACAGTTTAATGATTTAAGGTCGGATATTTTCTTTTTTAAAGTATCGAAAAATAATTGAAATGTGTTCTATTACTGATACTGAACCACCAAAAAAAATTTGCGCACTGGTTAAAAAAAATCCTGTACCTATAGGTTATGCCGATGGACAAAAGAACTTCCAATGTCTATTTAGTTGACACTAGACAGATTGGGTGGCGCATCCATACACACAGACCACACGTATTTCTACACATTTATTATAAGTAAGGATAAATAAGAAGTGAAAAGGAAACATAATTCAAAAGCAGATCTCGGTGGGATCCATATAATAGTATGCGCGGACGCATGCCAGCACGTCGGGCGCACATCGACTGCGTATTCAGATCGACTCCGGCGCATCTCGCGAGAAGTTTTGAGGAAAAATGTTCGTTTCTGTTTATGATCTGGTTATTGAACTTTTATTCCTTGAAATTATTATTGTGTAATAATAACGTGTTATTTCTTTTGTTGGGTTTTTGTGTTTTGATAAGTTTGTTTTGCTTACGTTTTAACGTCGGAAATGTGTTAAAATGAGAAAGATGACAAAGGAAGGAGAGTCCAACTGGCCAAATAAATTTAAACATCAGCCAATACATAAAAGATATAAAAACCAAATTTAGACAAATCGAACTAGCACACGAAGGATTCCATAGTACCGTACAATAACGCGTTTCTCATATGGTGGTCATCCTTACATTTTATTTTAATTTTTATTATTTGTTGATTAAAAGGCCATAGGTAGTAGGTACACACTCCATGAAAATTTTAAGTATCTTCCTATTCAAAGTAAGTAAGTAGTAAGTAAGTTTTAAGTATCTTCGGTTCAAAAGATACAAAATAGACAAACAAACAGCGGAACCATAGTATTGAGTGCCATTGGCACCCTTTGAGTAAACTCTAAAAACGAAACAGAAAATTACCTACAAGATCAGTGTCCGTAACCTGGGCTCTGTGACCAAAATGAAAAACCTGACGGCCAATTCTCGTAGTTATAAACGTCCAAAATCTAGTCTCAGTCTCAACTCGGCGGCAAATAAATGTCAAAAACTTGTCAAAAATGTATGGAAACTTGCGGTATTTTTGTCAGATTGAGACACGAGATCACACTGTGAACGTTCGGAAAATTACGAGAATTTCTTCTGTGTTCTTGACCTGTCTATCGTGACCTATGACGCAAATACTTACAAGTAAGGAACATAAACAAAGCGAATAAGTAACAGTCATTCATTCTTCTCAATAGCAGGTACAAACAATGAGGGTCACTGAATCATAGGTCTTAAAAAGAGGGAAAAAAATGCAGAGGGAATTTCCGCGGTGACAATCACGATAGTTCCCAAAAGTTGCTCAATCAACCACAATTTTTCGTTTAAATCTAGATCTTTGTACTTATTCTGAATACAATAGTTATATTGTAGCGATTTTGTCACGATAATGTTTGATTGTCGGGTTAGTCTCGTGGTTGCAAGCGCGATTACTGAGCGTGGTGTCGTGGACCCGATTTTTAGATCGGGAAAAGTGTCATTTGATTTTTTTTATTTTTATTAGAAATTTAGGAGTCTTAGGAGTTGGTGATGTGATACCCCAGTGCATCGGAAAAAACTATAGTGCTCATATACACCAGATGCCTCTACCATTGACGCATTAGGCCGTTGGTCCTGGGCATGGGAGCTAATGCAGGAAGTGTAGATGATTTATTTAAACTTTTTCTGCATTGGTTTTTATGATTGTTGTAAACTCATTAATATTAGGATTTAAAGTAAAAATGTAAATGGGAAACGATGCAGATTTTCCACCAGCAATGATACAAATTGTCGTTTACACAATAAAACAGTCTCCTAAATAAATTGGATATTTCAATCAGCAATGAAACACGATGGAACCACATTAGAACTTGACGAAATCCCCCACAATTACCACTTCAAGAAATTATCGCAAATTTTATTCCGCACGACACCAAGATTAGAGATCCGCACACACGTACCAAAAAGGTGTATGGATAAAAATTCGTGAGTGCCACATACATAACTAATAACTATGTAGTTTCTACAACAGAATAAGGACACACATCGATTTCACCGCGACCCATTGTATTCGGATTCTGCGTATCGAAAGATCACCGGACGTGGCCCGAATGGAAATCGTGGTGAAGAAGGCGTGATGACGAAGTGGATTCGCTGGAAGATATGTCATCTGAAATAGTGATGCCGAAGTATTATGTGTGTGGATGTGAGTTCTCTCGTGTATTGGTATGAAATATCGTATCATCGCGCCTTTATTCCTCCGAGGGTTGGGTATATATGTACATTTTTGACGGACATTTGGGAAATGTAAATTTGCGGGCTAGTTGTGTATTATACTAGCAGTATGGATGGGTATTATTTTGACAGTTCCACAAGATTCAGTGTATTATTGAGCAGACTAATTTCTCGAATATATGAAGTAATAAGCGGACGCGGGAAGCACAAAACCGGTTGAAGTAGCGGAGCTTGGGGAGGTCTGTGTCCAGCAGTGAACGAAATGATGATGAAGTAATAGCCATCGAAATGATTCAAATTGAATTTAATAGTGTGTTGTGCCATTAGTTCAAATTCTTATTAATAGCGTGTTTCGCAATTAGGGTTCAGATTCCAATGGCAAAAGGTTGTCGACAAAAAAAACGAAGACATAAAAAGATCAAGTAGGTTTAATGGACACACACGAAAAGTCTACAGTTTAATGGTTAGAAAAGATTTAATTACTTAGATAAGGAGTTGTAGTTGTAAGTAATAGGTAGTAATAATATCGAATTATTCAAACTTCCAAATCGTAAGTTTATGCAATGACTGTACCCAAGTAGGTTATAACAACTTCCTAAAAAGGTTCAGAAACCATTTTTTCCCGTAAGCGCTCTGGGAAGGAAACTGTGCGCTTTGGTAATGAAAACAAAACCTTTTTCACAAAGGTATGAAATTTAAACTGTTTCTCCTGTAAATAGAATACCTATAGCTTTCCTGTGTACAAAAAATGGCGAAACTAACGAGTATCATCGTCTGGCCAATCTTTTCGAAACAATGTTGAAGTCGGCTTCCAGTCTAACCGGATGCAGCTGAATATCAGTATTTTACATGGAGCGACTGCTTATCTCTCCACAACCCAGTAACTGGGTAATACAATACCCCTTGGTACGATAGTTTGCTAAACTTTCGTGCTTCTGACGCCCCGTAACGACTGCCAAAGATCCACCGATGTCTGCCAGGGTTGCGAGATTTGTTCGAAAGAGTTACTGTGGCCCTGGCACAGACAACTGGAGGAACATGGATGGGTTTTAGTCAGCCAAAGTCTGACACGCCCTGGCGTTCGGCCCAGAGCGGGAGACGTCATTTGATGATTCCCACCCACAAAAAAAAGGTACGAGAGTGTGTCATGAAGAATTAGGCAATAAGGAAGTGTGGACAAAAGTTCTTCCTCAATATACATACATCATCACGGTTCTACGTGACTTAAAGTAAGTGTACTAATGATTAATATAATTATAATTGGGTAGGATAAACCTGGATCAGCCACAGAACCACTAAATGCGATGATTCTTATGCCTAATTAGGTACGAATGTGACGTTAAATGCGGTCGGTGTTGTTTTGATTTACCTTTAAATGTTATATGAACCTGTGTAGTTTACCTACTTATATTATAATAGTTTGGTTCATTCAAGTTCTACTCACCTTTTTTGTTCATTAATCATTATTCATAATATACATGAACTCATCGCCTTTTTCTCGTGGGGGTACCGGTGTACGCAGAAACTATACTTAACAGACAGCTGTGCTGCTGGGGAGTTTGTTGCGCCACTTCTTCTTCCCAGCTAAAGCAGTAGGAAGTGGTGAAGGCTAGGCTTTTTGGGGAACTATCTTATGTAACTTTGACGTTAAAAAAGAGCTGACTCTCAGCCTAATTTGAATAAAGAACTTTTGATTTTGATTTTACAGAATGCCACTTGCAACGATCCTTACATATTCTTTTTGCTTCGTGTACGTATCTGGTCATACACGCACACCCACACTGCTACCAGTACTACGCACCTGATCTTGCTAAAGAACATCACCAATAAGGCCACTTTACATTAATTAATTATTAGATCGATATTTATTCGTATCATGAATTAATTGGCAACAATTTTCATCGTAACGAAAAAGATGTTGTCAAATGAAAGTTTTTGTACACACGGCTACACATCAAGCCATAAATTTCCAATTTTAGCTGACCTCGCATTGTATAGGCTTTTCGTACAGTGAGAAGTCAGATTATACTGGAAATTTATAGCTTTACTGTAACCTTGCGTTCTAAGGCGCCATAGTTTTAAAATACGGTTTTTTGTAGTGATTTTTTGGAAATCGGATATTTTTTCCTTAATTTTTATTTAGATTTTTTTTTAACCTATCGATAAAGTTAAATATAAAGAAAACTCTATACTCAAATTATGTCAAATACAATAGATACGGTAAAAAAAAAAAACACAATTGAATGTCGATCCTCAGAATGCTTCTGTACTTTTCCTTATAGAATTCAAAGGTGCGCTTAAAGAGATGCGCGTACGCACGCTGAATGCTAATGACCCGTCCAAATGAAGAAGATGAATAAGATTTGAATGATGTGATTATGACTGGCTGCCATGTTTGGTACCTACCGAATCTTTTGTTGACTGTTTAAGAGATACGTAGATATTAATGAAGATAATATAACATCACCTCACGCCTTGTTTCCCCGAAGGGTTGGGGAGAGGTATACCTGCCTATACAAATAAATAAAAATTAGTAATATCAAAATAACAGCTTTTTACTTAATGCTTGAGAAAGTATATACGGTAAGTACTTATAACAAAAAACTACATTTAAAATTTTTGTATGTCTGTTTGTTCCGGCTAATCTCCGAAACGGCGGGACTGATTTTACGAAACTTTCAATGGTAGATTGCTGATGTTATAAAGAGAAACAAAGGCTAGCACGTTCAATCAATCAATCAAATCAGTCTATCGCAGTCCACTGCTGGACATAAGCCTCTCCCATGATGCGCCCCAACATCTTGTCCTTAGCCTTCCGCATCTAGTCTGAACCAGCTAGTTTCTGTAGGTCGTCAGTTCATCTAGCTGTGGATAATTCACCACGCGGGCCCAGTACGGGTTGGTAGATGTCACATGTCTTCGAAGTTTTGGTTCTAAGACATGCCGGTTTCCTCACGATGTTTTCCTTCACCGTTTTGAGAGTAGTGGTGATGAAATAATTTACACAAAGTAATGCGCCTGCTTGGATTCGAACTCACGACCTACTTAAGTCGTGGCCGTTACCACTGAGCCACCACTGCTCTAATCCAAAGTTTTCAGTAACACATTATTAATCTGTGGAAAATTTATTACTTAGCTGTGCCCGATTCACTAACTTATAATATAACACACTTTAATATAATACTACATACAGCCTGTTTGCCCGTTAATTAATAAATTAAACATTTATCTACCAAGCACCTTGCAACAATTTATAAACTTTTACACATTACACCAATATCATGATAATCTAGAAAGACACTGGCCACAAAATTATTGTCACGTCATGACCACACATAAAAAAGAACAAGTACGTTCTTGTTTATATAATTTAAGTAAAAAGAGACAATTATGTGCCGATGGAATCACCGAATTCCGAATTTAAATGAAAACCAAGCCGTTTAAATTGTCAACTACTTAATATATGCAAACGGAAATAAGTTGAAAGATAAAATGAGTTGTTTCTACCATTCCTCGGTAATGGGCGGCGAGGCGGTTTCGCATATATAAACTAAGATGTGGGGGATATGTAGGCAAGGAGTCGACATGTAATGTTGTATTCCATCGTGTATTTTTCTTCGTTTAACTTTGGCTTTGGTTTCTATTCTGGTCACTGAAAGTTGTATTGCATGTAGATATCCGTCTTTATTACGTATTTAGTTTTAGTTTCGTAAAAACATTGCCATGCCATTAAATGCCATGTACGCTCTGATTGTCATGTACTGTCATCAAAACATGTGGTTGAAGTTTAGAAAGAAACTGATGGACATTTTAGAATAAATAAATAAATATCTTAGGACAACCAACACAACGTTATCTGATCTCAAACTAGGCAGAGCCTGTACTATGGTCATCAGACAACTGATAAACATACTTATATATTTCTAAATACATACATATTATAGATAAATTACACCCAGACACAGAACAAATGATTATGCTCATCACACAGAGATTTGTCCTGGATGGGAATCGAACCCACGACCGCGACCTCAGTCTTAGCAGTCAGGATCACTAACCACTAGACTAACAAGCCAGTCCAATAAAATTTAATTTAATGAATAGAAAACACACAGTCCAATTATAAATAAAATAAAAATCATTTATTCCAGACAAAAAACTTCATAGGCAATTTATTAAAAAACCGATGGATGTTTTCGAGTTAAATTTGACTTGATAAATTTCACTCGAAAACATCCATCGGTTTTTTACTAAATTTCAACTATATCTGAAGACCCTGGTTACTTACACATATCTCTTTTGCTGACAGGAACCTTAAGTCCTCTCCTTGTCGTTTAGTTATTAAGATTGCTTCCAGCATTAGTTAAATGCATTTAATATGGGTGTGCTTTTTATCAAACAAATGAATAAAGAAATACCTAGTTGTTTGTTTAGTATTTTGGAGGGTAGGTACTTAAATAAAGAGTGAGGAAGGAAGTTTGTAGGCAAATGTAAAATAATACAAAAAAAAACCCAAAGGAAAATGGATGTCTATTTTGTATTGTGGATGACTGAAACGTGGAATATTGTATGTGTTAGTTGACTTACCCAAAGACGTAATAAATTGTTCAAGATCCAGTCGCGAAAATTCCCGCACTGGATTTTCAAACCACTGCTCAGTGCCAAGAGTTGAAAATCGAACAATAAAGTACACTATTTGATTTTTGATGCGCTGAGAAATACTCTGTTGGATTCTCGACGCTCGGTTCAACAACGAAAGTTGAAACTCCAGTACGCGAAAAAATTCCGATGCGATTTTAAGACGTCCGTGTGAACTTAGGTAAATTGCAAAATAGTTACTGTTTTTCAGCCCATGACACTCTACCTAACTTAGTCTTATGCCTTATCCTAAGATATAATTGCAAAACAAAGGTCCGGTAATCAGCTCCTCTCAAAAACATTACAAATGCACGATAGTGTAGAGATAAATCGTCCATTCGATGATTAAATCGATAATTTTATCTAACGATGGTAGATAACACATACTTTTATGTAAGTGTCATTAATTATGATTGTTAAACAAGATAAAATATGAATTTGCTCTCTAGGTAATGCAAATCGCTTACCTACTTTTGGCTGATTCATCATCATCAATTTAGCCGAAATACGTCGACTGTTGGACATAAGCCTCCTCCCAAGAGGGGGTTTGCTAAAATCGCTATGCTTGGCAGGCGGGTTGGCGGTCGCAGTATAGTGGTAAGATGCATAGAGAACGCTGCTGCCAATTCTCTAGTAAGTCCGTAAGTCACCTTCTACGACACCCACGTGAAGAAATGGTATGGTGCTTTTCTTTACGTGCGGCAACACAGCTTGGCTTTTTTTTTTACAAAAATGATCACAATTGTTTCAACCTACACTTTCTGAAACCTATTTTGATATAACAAATAGTCATTAGATTTGTACAAACACTTTTACACGTCAGTCACAATTGAAGTTTAGAAGAGGTCCACGTTGTCTCTATGAATACACTGAGAAAAAAGCCGGAACAAACTTAGACCACACAGTTTTTTGAAGTGAAACTTATTTAGCGGCGTTGTGCACTTTTTTTGTAATGGGTAAAAAATGTTAAACTCGCCTCAGGACACGTGACCCTGATTGAAAATTCGTAAGACGGACAGAGAGTAGGAGAGGAAGTATCCCCCTCTCTTTCTACGGCGCGGCGAAAATGTATGCCTGCGCCTGCTGTTTCGTTTAGGCGGCGCAGGACGCTTGCGCGAATGTTCGTGTGTGTTTATGTCACAGCGTGCCACGCGCATCCATGGACGGTGACAGCTGATGGCTCGACCGTCTGTGTAGTTGCCGTCGTCGTCGAAATTATGGATGGAAGTTGATTTTTCTGAGAGATAAACTTTTTAATGTAATATAAATTGTCATGTTTGTGTGCGATAGCGCAATAAATAAATATTGTATTCTACCACATAAATGATAGTACTTTTATACTGATAATTAAAGCAATTCGTGCAAAATTATTTCCTAACCATTCCAAAATATCAAAAATGCACGACGTTAATATTCAAGTTTTCACTTCTGCCGGCACTGCCGGAGTGCAACCCTTTTTTTTTTTTTTTTTTTTCAGGATGGGAAATCATCAAATGACTTCTCCCGCTCTGGGCGGAGCGGGAGGGCGTGTCAGACTTTTATTGACTAAAACCCACCCGTGTTCCTTCAGTTGCCCATGTGCCAGGGTCACGGTATCTCTTTCGAACAATCACGCGACCCTGGCAGGGAGTGCAACCCTTCGTTTTTTTTTTAAGTCCAGTCCAGTAACTCTTTAGACTGATGTCTAAAATGGTCTTTTGAGAAAAGAATACCACAGGTTCATCGAATATTCATGTAATAGAACTGCGATGTTGTGGTTGGCCGATTGTCGGGTCAACATAGTTTGATATACAAATGATTAATTAGTTAGAGCGCGCGTTAAATTCTAAAAAATAAATTCAATTAACCATTACAATGACTTCTTAAACCACAAGTCTAGCTCCGAACCTAACATGTTTTTTCCTCCCGTCTCGACATGCTCAGACCATCAGAGCCACTGGCCCGTGAAGACATCGAGGGACACATATCCTGCCTTCTCCTAATGAAATAAATTACCTACAGAACATCTACAAAACCATCTAACCGACATTGGAACTTCTTCACAAATATGAACTTTATACTGAAGATGTTAAGGTTGAGTTTAGGTTAGAGGGTCAGTCGTCCCTGAGAGGATGAATTTGTAACCTTTTTACTCCAATACATGGGTTGTACGCAGCTCGTGAGAACAGGGAGCAGTTCTATCTGAATAAGTAATGCTTGCAGGTGCGGATTTGAAACGGACTTCTAAAGGGCAGCACGCTAAGGGCCCGTTCGTGTTTTGTTTGGACTTTGGAGTTCGTAATTAAGTGCTTTTGGGTATTGGTTTTAATGAAAGAGGTGTATTTCGACAAGTTTATATGTTGGGAAGAGTCAACGGCTGAAGGTCTTCAGGCAACATGGACCCTCGAAGTCATGAAAGAATCAACGACTATTTCAAACAATGTTTTGGTAAATTGCATCTAAATTCTCGGCCAGTTACGAAGAATGAGATGTCTTTTTGTGAAGTAAGGTTAAAATTGCAATATATTAAAAATGTTGTGCACCTTATTTATTATTTGGTTTATTTTGAACAAAGGCGTTTATTTTGTTCAAAACAATAAACCAAAGAATTAATTAGGTCTAAGATATTCTCGAATGTGAAAAGTATGTTGATGAATTTAAAACTAACTACTCCTTGGACGAGGAGGTGAGCAGTGGTGGCCCAGTGGTAATAGCCGCGACTTACGAGTAGTAGGTCGTGAGTTCAAACCGAAGCAGGCGCATTACTTTGTGTAAATTATTTCATCGCCACTGATCTCAAAACGGTGAAAGAAAACATCGTGAGGAAACCGGCATGTCTTAGAACCAAAAATTCGAAGATATGTGACATGTACCAACCCGCACTGGGCCCGCGTGGCGGATTATGGCCCACTCCCTCTCACCAACAGGAAGCTAGTGTCCCAGCAGTGGGAACATTATGGCTGATGATGACTCCTTGGACATAACAAAAATGCGCTCTGCCAGATTCATGCTCAGCTCAATACTGGAGTTGATCTAGCCAATTCAGACAAAGTGAAGCAAATTCCCTAGAACGATAGTAAAGATAATAAAATATTTAAGACATGACGTGGTACAGTCATCATCCGAATCATGTGTATTTTCATTAAAGTACATGACACATACATCATATCGCCGATAAATAATAACTAATCGTACTATTTAGATACAATATTGCATAATAATGGTGACGGATCAAGAGATGTCACATTTCAATGAATATGTAAGGTTGAGGACGATGGTTCTAGAAAGAATGATGTAAATGCCGACAAACTGTACTGAAGTTTGGCAAAAGAACTGTTTTAACTGTCTATGTATAATATCCACGAATAAACGATTGAAAAAAAAAATATACTAAGGACTGACTTCATTAATGAAACTGACCACATCATAAATACATGTAAGAGCTGTCAATGTCATTATTGTAACACTGAGTGACAGCTCTTGTATGAACGCGATTTAGATGTGTTGAACGCATTTAGTTCCATTTGTGAAATTCGCCTTAAGTATTTTAGCAACCGTCAATAAATATTACATAGAAATTGAATCAGAAGCTGGAATTATACCTACAGGAGAGGAAACGTCATCAGACAAGAATTTAGAACGTAATAAAAGAAACGGTGATGAAATCGAATAAGACACAGCGATTGGTTGTTCTATGAGTATATGGCACTACTATGATATTGATGACATCAACACAATCGAAAATTCTGGATTTACGAGAAAGTATTGCAGAGGAATAAAAAACTATTATCAGTAAAGATACGTAGGTAACACTGAAAGTTTTCAGAATAGGCCAGTAAGAAAAGCAGCCGATGATTTTTTTTTTCAAATTTCGAATTAAGAACACTTTGGGAATCATCTCTCATAAGAAGTAATTAGATGATGATGAAAAAGTTTTGAAGGCCTTACGACGATAATGAATTTTTCATGTTAAGCCGTTGGTCTCGGCTGACACTCGAGGTTTTGTTGTGGCTTTGACAGTTGTTACGGGTCTTCAGAAGTCTGAAAGTCTGACAACCAGTCAACCAAGAGGTATCGTGCTGTCTGGGCTGTGTAGATCAGAGAGACAAGTAAAACACTGATATTCTGCTGAATCCGGTTACACTTGTAGTTGATAAGCCAGAAGATAGATGAATCTTCAGTAGTTTGTGTGCAGAAACAAATTTTCTAAACTGTAAAGAATCATTGCGTTCATTGTCCCTATGTAAAGGGAACAAAGAAACATTAAGAGTACGGTTATCAGTTGTTTAGTTACTAGGAAGTTGTAAATGCAAATGAAGATAATTGCTTACAGCACCTGTAAGAAAATAGATCAGTGGCGTGCCTTCACTTATTTATAAGTACCGGAACTTTATGTGAAAGAGTGAAAATGAAGACAGGGAAATCATTGCGCAAATCGAGAGGTTTAATTTCAAAAAGAGAATTGCATCATCGCACAGATAAGTTAATCGAATATCGTCATCAAAAGATTTTATTTGAGTATCTGCAAATTTATCCACGTTGTTCGATCAGTCACATTTTGTTGTTATAATTGAAAGCCGATCTTGATATATTTGGAAACTGTACTTAGTACAGATAACACGACTGTATTTATCAAAGTGGACTTTGAACAGTGTTAAAACATGGGTGCATGGATACCTTGCGAAAACATTTGTCACTATCGACCTTTGTCACTTTATACTCTTCATTAACTTCTTGGTTTTGTTGAAGAGTATTGTATGTGGCCATATCCCTTGATCCTCCTCGAAGTTGTGAAGGAGTGTGTCTATCTAGGGCAAGTCAGACAGAAAGATTCACAGTGTTTGGGAAACTTTGTCAGTTCTTCTCGTCGCCTATCCCGCAGTATTTGAAGACTTAGGTCTTCAACAGGTGAACCCTGCTCGTTATGACATACGATGCCGAAACGTGAACACTGACAGTTGGGCTGGTCCACAAACTTCAGGTCGCTCATCGAGCTATGAAGCAGGCTATACTTGGACTTTCTTTCAAGAATAAAATCGGAAAAGAAATTGTCCCAAAAAGAACCGGAGCTCCCGACATAGCTCGCAGCGTAAGCAAACTGAACTGGCAGTAGGCCCTCCTACTGCCAGTTCAGTTTGCTTACGCTGCGAGCCATGTTTGTCGAAGAGAATCAGTGGCTGGTGAAGTAGAGCAATCTACGAGTTGAGCTCGCGTATCGGCAACCATAACGTGGGACGGCCTCCAGCTAGATGGGCCGACGACCTTAAGGAAGTGGCTGGTAAAGACTGAACATTTAATATTTATTGTGGCGCAGCCTGGCAGACGCGTATGTCCAACAGAGGACTTCGATAGGCTGAGTTGATTTGATCACTTGATGATAGTTGACGTCGCTATTGCCATCAGATATAATTAACCCTAAAGAAAGAACCAGATTTTCAAAGACCAACTTTACAGTCATCATACTCATCTTCATAGATCCACCTAACTCCGTCCCTGGAATTACGAGATGCATTTATCGCTCCAATGCGTCCGATAACACAGCATTACATAAACCGATCGAATCTCGAGATAAGTCTTACGATAGTTACGATACACAAGATGCATCATCTGATACCAATTTATGTGAGATTTCATATTGAAATCGTTGAGTAATTAGGTTTATAACTGTACACGTGTTTTTGCAAAATTTCACATTAATTTTATCAGATTGATTCTGAACTATGCAGTTATTAAAAGATAATAGAATCAGCGAGGTATTACATACCTCAAGAGGACTGATTCACCAAGCATAGGTACTAATCACCGCTTATTTTGCGAAGTGATAAATGATAATGGCAATGTTATTTTTCCAATCCGATAGTATTCAGGGGATCAATGTTCTCCCACCGATTTCCAATCAAGAAATATTTATATCTAAATAAAGGTTAGGTAAATATAAAGAAGGGTAGCTGGGAGATTGGTACATGATTCTGGACGGCCCCGTTGAATATTTTTCGTCGGTTATTAAAAAAAAAAAAAACGATTCTACACTGGTAGTTGAAAATCTAGTGTGTTAAAAAATCCTGCAGCGATTTTATTCCATCCGGATAGACGTCGACTAAATGCTTTAATAATAGGTACACTCTCAGACTGCTTTGTAAAGCAACATAATAGTCTAATAGCACAGTTTAACAAATACCTCCTATAATAGTTCCCCGGTCCTAAAGACCAGTACTTATTCCCAGCAATTTGCAAGTCCAAGGACAGGACTTAATAAGTTTTTGCCTGGGAGCGGCGAGGGAGATGACTCCGTTGTGCTTGGCTGGGTCCGGGGACCTGGTCGCTACATGAGCCACATCTGCTTATTAGCTGTGTGGTTCTTACATATTTTGCAGACATTTAGTAAAGGGGGTAATCAGGTTAATTGCCAAAACTAAAAGACTATATTAGGAAGTACTTGCGTTTTTCGCGGACTGTCTATTGTAATTGTGACGTTTGAAAAGTGCTGATTCTCAGCCAAATTTGATTATATGACTTTTGATTTTGGATTGTAAGTTTAATCGTCAATTTCATCTAAACTTTCAAGGTTAAAGAAAGATTAAGATGTTTTCGTCCGTAATTGCAGCTCATCAAAGACGAATTTGTATGAAGCACAGACTCAATATTTCCAGAATATTATCGAGCAGCACGAGACCATACATATATTACAGATCGAACGAGTCAATGCTTTTTGGGAATCGCGACAAACCTCTAAACATTGACATGACAGCCATCGGCACAAGTTACATAATCTTAAAACATGTATTAGAATCATCCCAATAAAATCAAAGCTTTTCTCTTTCAAGCCACCAAAGAAACAAGAACAAAGGGTTTAAGGATGACACATAACATAACAAATATAATACGCCTGCTTGGGAGCCGCAGAGATGAATCGTCACGCCTGGCCGGCTCCGAGGGTCAACCCACATTGCAGCTTTTACGATTATGAAGACAGGTTAGACTGGGCTCTTGTTTTTTGTGTTTTAGTTGTAAGCGGAATTAAGCTCCTTGGTGAGTACCTTCATAAGTTTAAAGAAAAATAGGTAATATAATACAATCAACAAATAGATGCAGCATGGAATAGGTTCCCGGAAAATGTTGCGATGGCTAAACTGAACTGCGTCAAGAATCATATAGACAGATGAAATACATATATTCAAGCTTTTCGATTCATGTGGTGTCATAAGAGGCGACTAAGAGACTTAGGTACTAGAGAATGGGTGGCAGCGTTCTCTATGTATTTTACCACCATAAATAGACAGATAAATTAAATGGCACTTTTGAACGTCAACAGTTACATTGAAATAAAATTGCTGCGATCGCCAACCCGCTTGCCAAGCGTGGCGATTATCGCAAACCTCCCCCAAATTGGGAAAGGCTTATGTCCAGCAGCGGACGTGGATTTAAAAATGTAGACGCAAAATAAACGATACCGCCTGTAAAGCGAAGGTTTGTTAGCGTTTTATTGCTGATGGGAATACGCTCAGTTATCCATGCGTCTGCGAAAAACTACGTATTTGGACTCCTTTCAACATTAACAAGTAAGATTTTATTCATTTTTCATTAACAAGAGAATTAACAGTTATAACAGTGCAATGTATTTGCGATCTTATCTCTGAAAGCTTTTTAAGTTTGCACTTTGCAATGCACAATTATTAGTCAGTATTTTTTACATTCAAATGGATGCCTGATCAATATCTCTACATAAACTTTCACCTTCACTTTTTCTCCGTCTACGAATCGAATTATATCGTTAAAGCGTTGGAATATGATAATAAACAAATAACATTGAATTAAAATTCACATATTCATATCTAAAGTTCATTTTGTCTCACGCAATCATTGGTATATCGTATACAAGCCCGTCGCGTAAAGCAATCGGCTCACCGACGACGCCATGTTTTTTCTTCCCGCCATTATGCAGACAGTTAACCCATATTTTAATTAGTGCTGTTACATTTACGTTTATGAACGTAGTAGGTTACTGGACGTAATAAATAAGGCTTGTCTAGCAGTTTGTTTATTCGTAAATTGCGTTTATAAAGAATTATAACCTACTTAATGTGTTGAAAGTTTTAGGTCTACGTACTTACTTTACTGGAAAATTAAGTTGAAAGAAAAAGCTCAATAAAACTGTTGATATCTAAGCAATTGATATAATCTAAACCTTACCTCTACTGAATTATTTCAAACTTAAACTAACCTTTTTTATTTTGTTCGTTAGTATTTTCATTTATTTTTTTGTGTTTTATTTCTCAATACATGGGATAGTAAAAGACAAGAATAACTGGCAGCTAAAATGGCGGGAAAGGGCGAGTGAAAAAATATTTAGTGTCTGTTTTTTTATTCCGCGTTCCGTTTCGTCACGCGATCGCCATGTCGTCGGCATAATTTTTTGTTATTATTTCGTGAAATTGTGTATTTATTTCGTTATCTCCCGTTTTGTTGACGATTAATTTTGTTTTCATTTTATGCCACGTATTCATACTTCTTGGTATTTTGAAGGAAAATATTTGAATTAAGTAGGACGTATGTACGTGGGATTTATATAATTTTTGTAATAATTTGTCATAATTTCCTTCGTCATCAAACATTAAATATATTATGTATCTTTATAAAATATTATGTACATATTTGTTTTACTTAGAAAATAGTTTCGAAACCATAATACTTAAATCAAATTATATGTTCGAAGTCGGTAGGTACTTTAATTAAACATACCTAATAGGTAAACATAAAGATTTATTTACCCACTCCAATCAAGTTTTACTCGATCTTTTCCACATTTTCCTACACCAGTACAAAAATCGATACCCATTCCACGCTATTCTCAAGCTTCGGTAGCCAAAACAGAAAAAAAGAAATTGGAAAACAAACAAGATGAGCGACCGTCGATTGGTGGACGCGACGTTGCCGTTCTGGCATCCCGCCGAGATGCGCAGCACCTGTCCTTCTCACTCGTAAGGCTCGTGGTACTCCTGTCTCTTTCCTCAAATGTCCGCAGGATCGTCTCGCTTGAAGACGCAACAGAGATATTTTATCCGAAAGCTTTGAACTTCGAACGCGTCGTTCGTTTTTATTTTGAACTGAGAACCAATGGCGGTTGAGAAAGATTCTTTTGTTTATTTTTGTTTGAAGTAATTAGGTTGTGTAATTTTGGTGTATACAATGAGAGTTGGTTGAGGCAAGAATTGGATTAATAATACCTTTCATATACATATCATATTAAATTATATAGCCCGAGGCAATAGAGTGAGTATCAAAGATATTTGCGGGAGTTTGGGCTGCAGAAAGTTCACAAAGGTCGGCGCTTCCTAACTATGTTCATTTTAAGTTCCAGTTACCACGCAGCTGATATTTGACGATATTAAAGACTTTACTTTACGCATAACACATTCTCCCAAAACTGTTCTGTCTGTTTGAGTTTCACTGAGACGTAATGAGGAACCTAAGTGACAGGTCAAGGACATTTTACTGTCAAGAAATTAGGGCACAGAATTATATCAACCCTTAAAGTAGAGCAAGGTTTAGCGAGAATGATGTCTCTTTCAATACTTCTAATAAGCGCGGGGCCTGCACTTTTTTTAAGACGCTTTTATTGGGTTCACTTGTAGGTAACTAACAATGTAATAAAATCTTAAAAGTCAATTTTAACCCACTTCTAATAATCTTATCTAAAAGAAACGTTATGTGTATATCTAGTTCGGATGACAATACTACAATATGGTATCTTTAAGCTGATCTGATGATGGAAACAAAAGGTGGATAGAAGAACTTTTCAATTAATTAAATTATAATAAATATTTTATTAAACGCTATCTGTGCTGGATGATAATTTTTTAAACCTCTTTTCTTTTTAGCCATTTATTAATTTAAAAGGGTGAAAAGCGATGTGTTAATTAATTAAAAGCACAGTCACCAAAAAACTCTCTCTCTCTCCCTCTACTCTTTTCAAGTTAATAATTAAATTCAAAAGGTACTTATTTTTATATGGAGATATTTTTATATGGAGAAGCATTTCCATAGTTAGGTACCTGCTCTTTTAAAATGTTTAAGTACTACAGTTTTTTATAAGTTCATTATTTATAATTATACGATTTACTTGCACCAAAATATAGGTATAAGAAATCAAACGTTTTGCATAAACTGTTAATTTATCAAATTAAATTTCAATCGTTTCTTACTAAACTTCAACTATATCCAACAAACCTGGTTACTTATCTCATTTGGTGACATCATCTAGGATAAAATAACTATAGATAAAAATACATTTAAATAAAATTGTGTGTGTCAGCTCCGACGCACGACTGGAGTTTACCTACTCCTTACGAACAATTATAAAATATATAGAAATATGTAAACACAACAAAACGCATAACGTAACGTAACGGAGAAAGTTTGATTTTACTCCCCATAAATTTTCATACCCCGGGCTTTTATATAAAAATCGATTCTTAACACGATAACCATGGGTAAAATCAGAAAAAGTCAAAAATGTAAGTACTTAGTGTTATTTCACTTTAAATAGATTATTTATTCCATAAATACATTATTTATTCCAAAAACATGCCCGCCAGGCAGCAACGACATGTTCAGATTTTGTATGTGTTGTCGGTCATATAGTCCGACAAGGCCTGAATGGAACAAAAAGTGTCGGACACATAGTCCGACATGGGAGTTAATGTGTTAGAAGTAAACTCGAAAATATAATAATTTCAACAACAGATAATTTACGTATGTTGAAACACATAATGCCCATAGTGCTGACACAATCTTTAGAAGATTCCACATCATCTTACACATAATGGTACAGATATCAGATCGGGGCAGGTCGATGGGTTCAGGTTCAAGGCAATGCATTGTTCTTTTGTTACCAGCGTTCGTTCAGACAGTCTGAGACAAAAGCTTTAGAGTTTACTGTGAGCTAAAATATCTCGGTTTTTTTGTTTGAGGTCAGTTTTGTGGTAAGTTGGGTACGACGAAATGATTAAGTACTTATGTCAATCTTTAATAGTTCAACAGTGAATCAGTAATCATAGGTTTCTTGGAGCCAAACTAATTTAGAAAACTATACATATACATTCATTTCTTCGTGTTATTTTTGCCATCGACACTTTAAGAAGATAAGTTTCTACCAAATTATTGATGCAAAATATGGTCTTAAGCAGAAACCATTTCTTGTTTTTAGATTGTAAGCATAGTCACAAGTTATTTCAGATCTTAAGAATCTCAATCATTTTGAAGAATATTGCTAAACTATTGCTTCAGATGTATGTGCTAATCCTGCTCTGCAACGTAAATAACGCAATTAATGTTGTTGAACTGTCAAAATGAAAGCCATTCCTACTGTTAGTGTGTTACACAATTTCCCTTATGTTTTTTAAAATGTTTATGAGAAGAAAAAAAAACCTACCTATGCATGAAGTTATGAAATGACAAGTTGATCCTTGCATTTACAAGATATAGTATTGACTATAGAAATCATTTTCACTCAAAAGGAATTACTGAAGGGAAGATTAATAATTGTATGATAGTTTTAAGTTTCCCTTTTTTTCCTGTTCCTGCTACAATTTTATAATGTCAGCAAATTCTCACGCTCTTTAGAATTGCCTAAAGCAATATGTTGTTATCAATATTTATTGAAGAAGCTTGACGGCTTGACAATTTTTAATGAAACGTGCAGCAAATCGACATGCTATAACGTTTGCACTGCGCCAGTGGTTGCTTGTAGGTGTCTTCTTATATACTAAAACTTAGTCATACTAATATTATAAAGAGGTATTAGTTTGTAAGATACTTACCTATTTGTACCTACAAATAAACAAACTTACAAACCTAGCCCCCTATGGAAGTACCAGAAATTAGAAATCTTTTTGCATTTCATAGCCCAATTCTTCAGGAAGATTTTAGATTATTTCACATTACGCTACGATTCTTAGGATTATGAGCCAACCGAGAAGAAAAATAGTCAGAGCAAACGCTAAGTGAAAACAAAGCAATAGCGACTAAAAGGAGGACGGTAAAGTTTAGAACATTTTTCGCCTATCATAGTCATGGAAATTCAAAGTATTTATTTATTGACGTCATGTTATTGTGTTTATGTGAAGTTTAGGTATCGACCTTTACATCTATTCTAAAATATAAAAAAAATATAAAAATATTACTACTTAATACTTACTTGGCAAATTCGTTGAAGTTTTGTTATATAACAAAACTTCAACGAATTTGCCAAGTTTAATGATTTTTTTCTTATATATATAAAGTAGTAATATTTTAAATATATAGTAATATATTTTTTTTTAAAGTTAAAAAAGTGCTTAAAATATTAAGCACTTTTTTAACTTTCATTACAAAATAAACTGTTAAGCGCTCTATGCACCTTATGACTTGCTATTTTTTTTCTTACTATTTCGCCATAATCGCCACGCTTGGCAGGCGGACTGGCGATCGGTGGTAAAATGCACAGAGAACGCTGCTGCCCATTCTCTAGTAAGTCCCTTAGTCGCCTTTTACGACACCCACGGGAATAAATTGGACGCCTTGGGCAAAAGGTATTAAATAAATACTGCCGAATCAGACAAAACCAATAGCATTTATTGAATGCAAGGGCTGAACTTTAGAGAAAGTGTAGGCAGTAGGCAGTAAAGTATTCTGTCACGCGAACTTGACTCTTTTCGATCTTTTCCTGCATTCGTTTGTCGTAGGCTAAGAGTTTGTCTGTGTATTTTGTTTCTGTGACGTAGACCTGACTGGCTTGTAGCTAAATACAAGACGAAGACACGGGTCGATCGATCAGGTTAAGCTACGCTTACCGCGGTTGCACGTGGATGGGGGACCATGTTTACTTATCAATACCCTTTCGTGCCTCGGAAAGCACGTTAAGCCGTTGGTCCCAGCTACCATTCGCGGATCTTTGACAGTTGTTATGAGTCGTCAGAACCCCGAAAGACTGACAATCACTCTTATTTAGGGGTAATAATAGTGTTACCCATTGCAGTAACTGGGTTGTGGACGTGACATAGACAGTCGCTCCATGCAAAATTTTTGCTCCATTAAAAAATCATCTGCATACGGTTATACTGGAAAACGACCCATCATATAGTTGGAAAAAGACTAGGCAAATGGTAATGATGTAGACTGCACTTATTTATATGGTAAAATTAACCAATCATTTATTTTTGGTACTTCTAGGACATGAGATGTTGCCAAAGCATTATGAGATGAACAAGTCTACAACAAGCGAGATGTATGTATCACAACCCCATGAAATTATATGAAAAGCATGAAGAAAAGCAATAAAATATCAAGACTAGTCAACTACTAGACCAAGCAAGACTTATGAAAATCTTTCGTGGACATCATAGACATGGCCAAAAACGCACAGCATAAAATGTTTTGAAAATAAATAAGTAAAATGTTTTACATACAACCTTATATAAATTACAAAGATATTGTTGACCTTTTCACAGGATGGGAAAGATCTTTCTTTCCTCCTAGAAAGATGCATTGAAACTGAATCGACAGATTTTTAAAGATCACTCATAGCAACATACCCTTATGTGTGTACTTTTTGTGTATAAACAACGGTATTCCCAATTAAAGTCCTTGGCTCGCCATTCAATAAACAATTAAAGTTGCATGTGAAGAAAAAGGACGATAAATCGAAAGCCTGACTTAAAACCGTCGATAGTAATACAATGCGTCTTTCGAACTCACAAAGTTATGTCAGGCTGTACAAACTGGTATAATGTGGATAAGTAATGGTCAGTCAACTAGTGTTTAGAACAGAAATAAACCTGCCAAGGAAATAAAGAGGGCTTAAAGTTAGTATCGGACCTTAACATTGATCAAAAGCGCTAACACGAACGCGCGATGTAAACGTAAGGTGAACGAATTTTAAATTGGAAAAACTCGTTTTGCACGTACCTTATATTGATTTAGTTTAAGTCTTTATTCCAGATGAGTTACTTATGCTATGTTTTTTTTTTTTTGGTGGGAAATCATCAAATGACTTCTCCCGCTCTGGGCGGAGCGGGAGGGCGTGTCAGACTTTTACTGACTAAAACCTACCCGTGTTCCATCAGTTGCCCATGTGCCAGGGTCACGGTATCTCTTTCGAACAATCACGCGACCCCGGCAGGCATCGGTCCTAGCAGATCCCTTCAACTTATGCTATGCTTACATAATCAACCATTTTAAAAACATTGCATTGTAAAACCCACTTATTTTTCAAACAGTAACCGCGGAGTTTCTTGCCGGCTCTTCTCCATAGGAATCAACAAATTGGAGCCGTGAACCTAGCTTCTGACGTTTAGACTCGAGGTATTTTTGACAGATTCAGACAGATCAGGCTGTGAACGTCCCTAAGGTTTCTGGACTCTTTTACTCATGAAAAACACTATGAATCACATTCTCAATCATTTTGAAGTAGGTATATTAATTGCTTATCTATTGCTTCATATCTTCGAAAAAAAATCTGCTCCCATAATACTAACTAGCTTTTGCCAACGCAGCGGCTTCGCCCGCGTGGTAGTCGGAAAATATCCCGCGTGAACGTACTACCGGGATAAAAAGTAGCCTATGTGTTAATCCAGGTTAATTTTGCGAGGATAAGAGCCCGAAAGCGCATTTTCATCTGACTTGCTTCAAATTTATCGTCACTGCTCGGCTCCTATGTATCTTAGCGTTATGTTATATAGCCTATAACCTGCCCAGGAATATGGACTACAATCGTACCAAGTTTGATTAAAATCCCTTCAGTAGTTTTTGACCCAAGCGTGCACATACAGACAGACAGACAAAAAATTTACTGATTGCATTTTTGGCATCAGTATCGATCACCATTCATCCTCCAATATTAATTTTGAATGTATTTTCAATGTACAGAATTGACCTCTCGACAGTTTTATTATAAGTATAGATAACGCAATGAATGTTGTTGAATTTATCAAAACGAAATTCATTCCTACTGTTATTGTCTTACGCTACCCCACTTGTCCTTACCTTACAACTAAAACACTAAGTACGTCGGAAAAAAACGATATATTACACTGTTTAATTAATAATTTCTTCTTTAATAAAAATAGTGTAAAGTTACTGTGAACCTCTTCGGTTATAAATCGCCCTCATAGTGAGTAACGGTCGATTCTTCGCAACTGTCTTTTGAGAAAGGGATGTTCGACGCCGCGTGAGCAATCGAGTGAGACGGACCTTGAAAATGTATAGAGGCGAAAGTTTTTTTTTTTTTTTTTTTTAATGTTAAAGAGGCACTATGAGCCTTATTAGAAGGCACCAAAAGGGCGATGGGGAGGATATGAGGATATGATGGGAGGCTTAGAACTTCCCTACGCGAAAGAAATGAAGAGATCTGTAGAAGAACCAAGGTAATGGGTAGAATATGTCTAAGGAGTGGTCCCAAATAAATTTTATAAACCTATTGATAAACGCAAAAAAAATATTTTGCGTTAGCTTTGATATGTATTTAATCCACTTTGTATATCTTGATGATATCATTTTTTATTATACATATAATGTTTCCTGTCACTGTTGTTCACATAGCAAGCACCATAACCAAAAAGAGAAAAATAAAAACTTATTTACAATAAAAACCACTAAATTAAAAATAAACACTACGAAATTAAAAATAACTTTCATTTCGGAAGTCGGTGGCAGAAACCTAAAATACAAATCCAAAGACTATGACCTCCGAAATTAAAGTTATTTTTGTATTTGTAGTGTTTTTGTAAGAAGTTTCTGGTCCTTATTTCCGACTGGCCTGTTAGTCTAGTGGTTAGTGACCCTGACTGCTAAGACTGAGGTCGTGGGTTCGATTCCCACCCGGGACAAATCTTTGTGTGATGAGCGCAATCATTTGTTCTGTGTCTGAGTATAATTTATCTATAATACGTATATCAGTTGTCTGGTTACCATGGTACAGGCTCTGCCAAGTTTGGGATCAGATAATGTTGTGTTGGTTGTCCTAAGATATTATTATTATTTGTTACCGCGCCTTAAAAAGTTTTCAAAGATTGATTTATAAAATACACATTTAATATTGGAAGGACTAAGGCAAGCAAAGATACCCCGAAGAAGAGTAGGACTAGTCCATCATAATTATAGCCGAAAGACGTCCACTGTTGGACTTAGGCCTCCCCCAATTTGGGGAACTTGCCATAATCGCCAAGCTTGACAGGCGGGTTGGCAATCGCAGTATGGTGGTAAAATGCATTTAGAGCGCTGCTGCCCATTCTCTAGTAAGTCCCTTAGTCGCCTTTTATGACAGCCACGGGAACAATTGCTATTCTTTACGTTCGCACGGAGCCACTAAGACTAGAACTAGGTCCAATTAAAGTAATTGTTATAATTTCTTCTATAAATAAAATAACATAGTCTTGTGGACCTCTCCGGCTATAAATCGCCCGCTTGGTAAGTAACGGTCGATCCTTCGCAACTGTCTCTCGAGAAAGGGATGGTCTGTAGTCGCGTGCGCAGCCAGCTGAGACGGGGCTGAAGAATGGGTAGAGGTGGCGCCACGAATGTGTTCATCATGGTTCAAAGGTGGGTGAAGTGCGATGGATGGCTACGCGACTTAAGACTATCAGACTACAGATATAAAGGTTATTTTTTTATTATTTGTTCAGTTAGGTCTTTGAGTGCTTGGGTATTGCTGTGTGGTTCGCTTTTAAGAAATAGTGTCTGTAATGACCGGTAGTTTAACTATACCATTTTGTTTGATTGAATAGACAGGATTATCTTCGATTTTAATTTTGTACAAACACCGTAACCCCTCAATCATATTTTTTAAATTTGATGACGTCGGCGGTTCCTATCTCACAATTCTGACAAGCAAGACCGAAACCAACTCAGACTTCTCTTTTAAACTTTGGACATAATCTTGGTCAGATCACTTTATGATCAATATGATCATGCAGAAGGGTGTCAGAAATTGTCTTTTGAGGAAAAGAACCACATAGATTTGAGTGGACGAGTCCAGACCGTGCAAGCATTTGTTATTTAACCCTAGAACCTCTAACAGTTCCGAGGTCTACACGACAGGTGCGTAAGCGCGTCACCTTTGAGAAAAAATGGCGGCAGCGGGGGAGAGACCCTCACGTGTCACGATGTACTTTTTATACTCGAATGAATACTACTTATTATCTTATGGTGCTTGTACACTGGCTTTTTTGCTTGTTCAAATTATAAGAGACCTTTGTAAATTAATTTTGATCAATTTTAGAGACAAAAGTGACTTAGTCTCATTAAAGATTACTTGGTACATAAAAAATTTAGAAATCTTTTGCAAAGTCTGTTTTCTGCCATCCTTTTCCCCAAACATTATTAATTAGATCGCATTCAACTGAACAGAGCAGAGTCAAATATCTCCACAATCTCTTGGCAGAAAGCAATGCTGGATCTACTAAATCCTTGCAATGGGTATTCTTCCATTATAGAAGAGTATTTTAAAGAGCAGTGATGGCCTACTGGTTAATTAATGTCCATGACTTCAGCACTGCTCTCAAAACGTTGAAGGAAAACATCGTGAGGAAACCGGCATATCTTAGAACCAAAGATTTCGAAGAGAAGTGACATCTACCGACTCGCACTGGACCCGTGTGGTAGGTTATAGCCCACTCTCACTGAGAGGAGGACCTGTGCCTCAGCAGAGGGAACATTATAGGCTGTTTATGCAGTTATACAGAATGCTGTCTGACAAAGCAAGTCTTCATAAAGACGATGATTTCGCTCCATCATCTTTTACAACCCCGTTTCTCGCAACGAATCACCCCATACATAAAATAAATCAATATACCTATTTCTTGTACAAATAATCGTCCTTTACACATGGTAATAAGTGTCCAAGAGTCTTTAAAAGACAGCTATCTCTCTGTTCAGAATATAAATAGTTAATTTCGTAACCTGGCGGTTATTTTAACTACTTTATCGTGAGTCGTGACCGGCGCACGCGTAACTTCTATTGGATTTCACTTTAACACTACACCTGGTTGGAAAGGGTAATTTTTACTAAATTATTACTTGTAAGGTGACACTGGGTTTATTTATCGCAATATTTTTTAAATTCTTTGTAGAGAAATTGCTGCTTGTAGTTTATTTTGTAGGATAGAAATGTTTTGAATATTTCGCTCGTATATCGCAATTAGTTTTAACTTAAATGTCAGAGATGACCTTTGAAATAAATTGGAGAGTTTTAATCAAAAGGAATTTGTGTTAGTTCATAAATTCAGGCAAAAGGGTTTAATAAGTAACCTTGTTGCTTTTTTAACTGTAGAATATAAATGATTAGTTCTATCGACGAGTAAATATTAAAAAAACAAACTTCTAATCTTAAGAAATAACTTAATTTCCTCTAGGTACATTTCGGATTTAAAAAAAACCAGCTACATTGATCTAAATATTTATCCATGAACATCTACTACTGAAAGCGAATTGTCATCTAAGCTTACTGCCATTATTATCGAAGCAAAGATTCCAAGACAAAATGTCATGCATAATCAGTAATCAGCCTAAAATGTGTGAGTGGGGGGTGGGCCGTAATCTATCACGTCGGCCTGTGCAGGTTGGGAGATGTCACAAGTCTTTGAATTCTTTGTTGTAGGACATGCCACACGATTTTTTCCTTCACCGTTTTGAAAGCAGTGTTTATGTAATAATTAAGAAAAATTAAAGCGCCTGACCGGGTTTGAATCTACGACCTACAACTCCTAAATCGTGAAGTCTGAACTTTTAAATTTTCCTGAATATACATAGAAAAAAGAAATTACCTATATAACCTTTTTTCTCTGGGTGGGAAATCATTAAATAACTTCTCCCGCTCTGGGCGAAGCGGGAAGGCGTGTCAGACTTTCACTGACTAAAACCCACCCGTGTTCCTTCAGTTGCCTGTGCCAGGGCCACGGTAACTCTTTCGAACAATTCTGCGACCCTGGTAGGATTTACTCTTTGCCTGTAATCCACATGATACGATACAAAGAATATATAGGTACCATTACAAAAGTAAATTACCTCTTATATACTCCAGCTCGTCTCACCAGCCATAAGCTGTACATAATAAACAATGTATGTATCGCCTCTTTATATAAACACATGATGAAAATGATAATATTATCACACGGAGGATCTTCGATCGATTTGTTTTCAGTTCAGCACGGGCCGAAGCAATAACATGGCGAACAAATGTATTATATGAGCTGATATAAAGTCATAATAGTCTCTTTTATTTGAAAAACTTGGCGGTATTTTCAGGTTCCACTTGAGAATGTTTTGTGTTACTCATTGGTTGTATCTTTGTGTGAAGATAGATTGTTTTTCTTAGACTATGTGCATTGATTTAAAACAGTGTCAATGGAATTTCATAGCCATTTTTCTTCATAGGAGTCTATTATGCATGTGTTACCGGACGTAAAGAATAGCACCATGCTATTTCTTCCCGTGGGTGTCGTAAGAGGCAACTGAGGGACTTACTAGAGAATAGGCAGCAGCGTTCTCTATGCATTTTACCACCATACTGCGATCGCCCACCGGCCTGCCAAGCGTGGCGATTATTGCAAACCCCCTAAAAAATGAACCGGTCAAAGTGGCGGCTCTTGAGGGAGGTTTATATCTAGCTGTAGGCTTCTTTCGGCCGAAATGGTGATGATGATGCCCTTAATTGCGCAACCCACTATCAAATCAGAAACTGAAACATTTTGAACGCTATTGCTAATGTATTACTACATATGTTCGAATTTGTCTGCTCAACAATGTAAACGTAATGAATGTTAAACTGACAAAAGGAAAACCTTTGCCACTGATAATGTGCTATGCAATTACCCCTCATTTACATCTTTCTGGCTAATCAACTCCATGACAATTCACAAGTGCCTTTCAAAGGTTTATTTGAAATCATTACAGCCAAAAGACGTCCACTGCTGGACATAGAGCGCCCCCAACAACCGTCACTTTGACTCGACGCTTGGCAGACGGGTTGGCGATCACAGAATGGTGGTAAAATGCATAGAGAACGCTGCTGCCCATTCTCCAGTGAATCCCTTTTTTTGTGACTGGGAAATCATCAAATGACGTTTCCCGCTCTCGGACAGAGCGGGAGGGTGTGTCAGACTTTTAATGACTAAAACCCCCCGTGTTCCTTCAGTTGCCCATGTCCCAGGACCACAGTGTCTCTTTCGGACAAATCTCGCGATCCAGTGAATCCTTAGTCGCATTTTACGACCCACGGGAAGAAATGGAAATTATCGAAAAAAGAATCTGTAATTTGCGATCGAGTTTTATTTTACACCTTAATGATGGTTAATGAAAGGTTGTCCACCGTAAAGCCGTAAATGACCTTTGTCCTCTGGCAGTCATTAGGTACTACATACTAGAACCTAGGTGACCTATGAGTAGGTACAACGTGTCCTCTGTGTCATTGTAAGAGACAAAGCAGTTTGAAATCGCCTGCTTTTTTTTTTGTTTTTAACGCTCTAGGCGCTCCACTAACGTTATCAGCATATATTGTTCCCACTGCTGGGACGCAGGCTTCCTTTTAGTAGGAGGGCGTGGGCAGTAATCTACCACGCGGGCTCAGTGCGGGTTGGTAGATGTCACATGTCTTCTGGTTCTAGGACATGCCGGTTTCCACACGATATTTTCCTTCACAGTTTTGAGAGCATTGGTGATGAAATTATTTATACAAAGTAAAGTGCCTGCCTGGGTTCGAGCCACTGGACCACCACTGCTCATGCGCTCCACTATGTCACTGGCATACTTTAGAAACTTGAACCCGGTAGTACTGCCTATGTACGAATCTGACTAGGCTCGGTCCCACTGTACAAAGGTTCTCCATTATCCTATTACTGTCTGTGATTCAGACGAGTTCTTCTACAAATAGTTCTAATACAACATTTTATTTTTGACAGTCTGGAAAAAAAGTACTCTAGTTCTTTCTATAATTTATAATAATCATTAATTGTTATAGTACTTAATTAATTTCAATTTCAATATTTATTCGCCTAATGGCAAAACATAGAGGAGCTATGTAAATGTTGTAAAATCTCACACACTGTGTAACTCTACCTATATTTATTACCTAATAAAGATTCTGATTCTGAAAGACTTTGTGAATCAATAATGTGCATTATTTGTTTGGGACTAACTCTGCCAGTTGCTTTAAAGTAAATAAAGATAGACAGATAGACTGCAATGAGCAATGAGTTATTCAGTTGATGTTAATCTCTTAACGCGTCTATTTTCCTCTAAATGGTTAGGTAGAGGTGTACCTAAAGCACACAAACATTTCGCCTATTGTATTTAAGTCCTATGTAAAGGGGCGAGCCTATTGCCCGCCATCCAACCGAGCACAAATCCAGACTCCGGACTGCCATTGAAAAATTCCAGATGGAAAAAACAATAACACTTTGTCCTACCGGGAAATTGATGCAAGGACAGGTAGGGAAGTAAAGGAATTGCTGCTTCGTTGGTCAATAGACCTTCTGTCACTATAATTCTTTTGAAGAAATGTTTCCTCACAGAGCAGTTTTACCCACCGGCTACGTATGTTATCAACATATACAATCTCCCGAGAACCAGTCCGATGCGTTAAAACAAGGTATTTAAACCCCCACCCAAAAAAAAAAACACCTTTTTCGCATTACCGCATTCACGCATAATTTTAAGCCACATTAGGGCCTCGAGAGTCACCCATGGCGTAAACTCACCGCGGCACTTCCGATGTCGGGGATAGGGGATAAAAAACCTCATTTCCGGCGGGAACCCTTCCCTTAGGGGACGCTCGGTATAATCAGCGGGTTGCTATAGTGATATTGTATGCGTGTTGCAAGAGTTTCGTCATGGGGTGGGACTTGAGAGGAAACTTGGGAATTGGAGTTGGTGTGTTCTTAATTGGCTAAGTAATAACACTGGCACGTGTCGACCAGGTTAAGCTACTCTTGTCGCGGTCGGGCCGTGGATGGGTGACCATCTTTACGTACCAAGATAGCACGTTAAAGCCTTTGGTTATATTCTAAAAATTCTAATCTTTCCAGCCAGTTTGTCTATACATCTATACAAATAAATAAAACTGAAGTGTCTGTTTGTAATTTCAAATTAACAGCTTTTCACTAAATGCATATCTTATCTTATACCTTTAAACGAGCAATTCTTGTATATATGTATATATATATATATATATATAATCTGAATCTCGGAAACGGCTCCAACGATTTTCATGAAATTTAGTATACAGGGGGTTTCGGGGGCGATAAATCGATCTAGCTAGGATTCATTTTTATAAAATGTCGTTTTATTCGTGTTTTCAATGACCAACTTTATCGATAATCAACTTGAACATAAACTTATTATTTTAAACACAATTTACCAAAAAATACCGAGCAAAGCTCGGTCATCCAGATATTGAAAGTAAATACGGTACTTACACCAAAAATTATTTTCTTAAACTTTTGTCTGTCTGTCTGTCTGTTTGTTCCGGCTAATCTCTGAAATGGCTGGACCGATTTTGACGGGACTTTTATTGGCAGGTAGCTGATGTAATAAGGAGTAACTTAGGCTACCTTTATTTTAGTTAAATTCTTTTATTTTAGAAAAATACCTGCGTTAATTTCCGACAACCACGCGGGCGAAGCTGCGGGCAAAAGCTAGTATAATATAAAAACTGGCTGGAAAGATTAGTATTTAGAACAAAGATCAACGTGCATGTCTCTGGATTAGCAGATAATCTTTTACTTATTATTTCGCATACACAAAACCAAAAATAATTTAATCAAACTAGGCTGACAGTCAGCCCTTTAAACTGTTTTTTAACCGACTTCAAAAAGGAGGAGGTTATCAATTCGGATGTTTATATATTTTTTTTTTTTATGTATGTTCGGCCATAACTCCGTCATATATAAACGGATTTGCAAAATTCTTTTTTGTTCGAAAGGAGTTTATTTCGAAATGGTCCCATATAAATTTCATGTAGATCTGATGATGAGTTCCGGAGACAGACACCGGAACTCTAAAAAATGACGGCAAATCAACCGCGATTTCTGCTATCGCATTAATATGCATTATTTGTTTGGAATTAGTGCGGGGTAGATACCAAAACTAAAAATTTAAAAATAAAAACTTTTTTACAAAAAAAACAACCGACTTCCTTAAAAACACTACAAAGTGAAAAATAACTTTAATTTCGGAAGTCGGTGGCAAAAACCTTAAATACAAATCCTAAGACACCGACTGCCGAAATTAAAGTTATTTTTCACTTTGTAGTGTTTTTAAGGTTGTTTTTTTTTTTTGTAAAAAAGTTTTTATTGTTTACCTAATAAAAATCAACACCACAAACCCAATCATGCACAAAATCGATACAAAACAAAACGGTCACCTGTATCATTACGCTCGTTACACCAGGGGGGCGCCACACATGTCTGATTTAGCTATTGTTGTACTGATAACTCCCCTCGGTCCATGGCGAATCGGACGTGAAGTCGAACGCACCCCACGAGATGGTAATTAGTTGGTAAGTTGGTAGGTTTTTGATTTATTGTTAAAGTTTTTGGCTTTGTAGCTGTATTGTATGTGAGATCCAGTTAGGGTCAGCTTTTTCGCACTTTATAGGTGATATCTAAATAATAATCGTAGGGTAGAGTAAGATCATTTTATAGTGATTAAATCAGGAAAAACAAACTAGTGCGCAAACTGTAGCTATGGTTTTCGGCATATGAAATATTGCATCAGTTATTAAAAAATCTGCTAATTCATTTAATAACAAATGCAATATTTACGCACTCAAAATGTATGGTACAGCATTTTTTTTTTATAACCGGCTAAAAATCGGTCTAGAATCATAATAATTGATGGTTACACTTTGCGCAGTGTTCTTTTTTCTGTAGAAAAAAAACTTTCTGGTTTAAAATCTAACCTAGACTGAAAACCTCTGATTTAAAATCTAAATGAAATTGGTATTAAATGTTAAAACACGCTCTACATTTGTATCGTCCTCTACGACAAACTCAGTATCTTTTGTCTTTTCCTTCATGTTATCATCATCATCATCATCATCATCATCATCATCATCATGATCATCATCATCTGCTTAGCCTTTTACCCAATTATGTTGGGGTCGGCTTCCAATCTAACCGAATGCAGCTGAATATCAGTATTTTTTCATGTGTTAAGTAATCTTATATCTTTAAACGAGCAATTCTTGTATATATATATAATCTGAATATCTGAAACGGCTCCAACGATTTTCATGAAATTTAGTATACAGGGGGTTTCGGGGGCGATAAATCGATCTAGCTAGGATTCATTTTTATAAAAGTCGTTTTATTCGTGTTTTCAATAACCAACTTTATCAATAATCAACTTGAACATAAATTTATTATTTTAAAAACAATTCACCAAAATTACCGAGCAAAGCCGCGGTCATCCAGATATCATAGATTAACCATGAGCAGCGGGCTAATTACGTAACACGCTAATGGTAAGAATGGATTTCATGTGGATAGTTCAACAACATACATTGCGTTATTTACGTTGCTGAGCGGACAACTTTTTCGTACATATGAAGCAATGGATAAGCAATATCCTTCAAAATGATTCAGATTGTGATTAATAGTGTGTTACGCAATTAGGGTACAAATTGGTAGAGTAGCTGAAACTGCCAATTTCTCCATTTACCTGCACGTGAATGCTATTAGTAGACATAGACAGTTTATACTAGCCTCTAAAAACAGTACTTTAGTAACTTACTGGAGCTGTCTCAATTTATGAATGACACAATGTTTAAGATAAAATATATATTTTTGTATTTGTATTTAAAAACACCCCGTGTTTAAGAGTATGCAAATGATGGTGTAGAAAGGTATCTCTCTCTAAGTCTACAAGGACTTTACAGTTATTAAAACTAAAACAAAGAAGACTTAGAAAGCTAAAATTGTACCGAAAATTACTTCAACTTCTACCCACACCACCCCAGCAGTCCGCAGCAATCATACCTACCACCCATAATAGCATATCGTCTCTTCTGGGAAGCGAGGGCGGTTGTCATGGCAACGCGCCGCATCAACACGCCACCCATCCGCACGAACGCACACATACAAGCGTGTGAGTGTACAGGTGACCTGCTTAGGCTGGGAATACAATGGGGGGAAGTTATCTGAGAGCTGATATTTATGTGATGCAAAGGCCCTTTAAATAACCTTTCTCTGAATTAAGCATAGCATTAAACAATCAATAGTTTTCATCGTAATCAGCCTATAATTTTCCCATTGCTGGGAGTGGGCCTCCTTCCGATAAACGGGAGTGGGTTGTAAAGATAATCCATCACGCGGGCCCAGTGCGGGTTGGTAGATGTCACACGTTTTCGGATTTTTGGTTCTAGGACATGCCGGTTTCCTCACGATGTTTTCTTTCACCGTTCGCGTTTTGAGATCAGTTCGTTAAAATAAGTTACAGATTTTTTTCAATTCGATAAGTCGCGGCCATTACCAGTGGGCTACCACTGCTCGTAGTTAGTCATTTGTATTTTTGAAACCAATCTTAATTTGAAGTACCTACCTAATTAATGAGTTTTGAAAGTGTTTTTGTAATACGGCGTAAAAACAAAAGCAGTATGATAAATCTGTTGAAGGCGAATAAAGGTGTTAAAAACTGAATGAAAGTACAGTTTTCCTTATAATATGGAGTAAAAACGAATGGAAGAAGAAGAATCGAAGAAGATCCGGTGACACCTTCACTGTAACGGTGGTACCATTAGGGTAGGGGTACCCAAGATTGCGCGGGAGTTAAAACTGCGCAAATTTGTTACATTTGCGACTAACTGCAGCTGTGTTTTGGTGCGCTAGCGTGTGACAATTTACTGCGAGAGAAAATGTAAAAACAGCTGATAAACGGAAGTGCCAGGTAAGTTTGTTCTTTAATATAAATTTTGATGTAATTTTTTGACTTTTTGAAACTATGTTTATTCGAAATAGTGATGTACTTTTTTATAATCTAACCCCAGATTTTGCCGGCTTAACTAACCTAAATATCGCCTGGCTGGCCGATTTTCAGCTGACTGTTAATAGATGTCGTTAAATAGCATGTCAGTGGACTGAGAGCAAAGTGGTAAGACTGCGCGGAGCTATGGCAGGTAACATTGCGCGCGCAATCTTACCTTCCATGTATTTGTAAAAAGCATTCTTTCACGTTTGTCCTAATACTAGTTGCATTACAATTGTATTATTATTTTCATACAGACAGAAACTCTTCCAGCTCCTTCACCTATTCTATCCTGTAGCTATATACAACATGATACTAATATCATTAAAATAACAGATATATCTCCATTTCCTAAATCAGACATAAGACAAGTGGGAAATAATAAGCGGAAGCACAAAAAGTCGGAAATACTAAGCAGTTCACCCTATAAACTGCAACTTGAAAAGAAGAATGAAGAAAAAAATATACCAAAAAAAAATATTAAGAAGGATAGTAAGACCACAAAAAAACCTGAAAAAATACCAGCAAAGCAGCCCAAAACTAAAAAGAAAACTTGAGAGGTGTCAAGACCCACCCGGACGGAACAAAGTTCCTTTCCAGGATTCATTATTGTCTTTTTTTTGTTATTATTTATTATGTACAAAAAACCTGTATATTTTTTAAGTCGGTTAAAAAGTGTAGTTACAACTTTTTCTCTTAATTCCGTCAACGCGCCATAAAGAACTTCGTTCCAATGGTCATGTGTCGGTTGCAACGAAATGTACAAGGAACCAATTACTGAGGACTGGATCGGTTGTTCCGATCGTGGAGAATAGTGGCATGAATATCCTACAGCATATATTGGCATTGGTGCTTTCAAATGTGATATTTGTTTGTCAAAATAATTTTGCAATTTGATATTGTGACTAAAAAGCCTTTGGTGGATATGCGTAATCTTACCAACCTTAGTGCGCAATTTTACCCCCATGTGACTATAACTGACTGCGCATTTCCCATTTTTTCTTTTTTCTTTTATAAACCAAAAAATGGTGCCAAAGTTTTGATTAAGCATAACGTTAAGTAACTTCAATAACGTGTTCATTAAACTTAATAAAGATGATTATGACAATTTGTGTTTTTCTTGATTTATAGCCAATCTAATATTAAGCGCGCAATCTTGGGCACCCCTACCCTACAGTGAAGTCTTTGCTGAAATAATACGAGAAAAACGTCGGAAGCATCTGATTGTAAGCTCACCAAGACATTCCACGAAAAGCTATTTTATAAAAGCTAACAGATTTAATAGTAGAGGGCCCGCTGCATCAAGCAAAAACAACTTCGATAGGAATAATTTTTACGCTAATTATACGCTGGAAACTTCGTTACTGTGTTTGATATAAATAAGAGTGTCAACTAACGTTATCAGGTGGGCGCTATCGTTTAGCATCAAAAATAGAGCAAAATGACCTCAAAAGTAGGATAGTTTTAGCATGTTGCATTTGTTTTGTTTTGTTTTTTTTTTATTTATTAATTTCTAGAGAAAAACAATCACGTTTCTCGGTGTGCATCTCACCTTATTCATCACAATTTGCTAGTGTGCGTGTTTTCAGGTCGACGTTTATCTGGCGCGGCCACGTCACGATGTCATATACTCTGTCATATAGCACACGAGTACATTAGCGAGCCGAGTACATAAGTGACAGGGACGCCGAGCATAGAGTTATAGAATGTGGACGGACGGCGAAGTGGAGAGAGCATCTTTTTATGTTGTTTAATAAAGCTTTGCACTGATTTCTTATCAAGATTTATATCAAGGCCTTCGTAATTTGTATGTTGCTCAGATCTAGGTCATTCTCAACTGAAATCGCCTAAAAATATTGAATTCCAGAGTAGATTTGACATAAAACGAATTTGTTTAATATCGCCAACTGTAGAACTTTTTTTTGCCGGTTTTGTCCCACTGCTCGGCGACGGCTACCTTCTCTCTTTCCACGTCTCTTTGTCCAGAGCTGCTAAGAACCAATCTTTATTAAAAGAGTCCAGCTCATCCTACCATCTACGTGTGGGCCTGCCGCGATGTCGTTTGCCATGAAACGGGACCGGAGTCGTAAGTTTGGCCCATTGATCGTCTGTAATACTAGTAGCCTATTATATGTTAGGAAATGTGAGAACTTATGAGAATCAGAAACGTCTCTAGTTACCTATTTAGTTCTTTACATAACGGTAGTGTTTTTAAATAGAAATCTATTGTTACGAGATTTTTTCAATCACCACAATATATCACCCACCGCACGTGAACACTTGTTGTAAGTCTTGTGTAAGTTGGTGAAGGTAGGTATATAAACACAAGCATAACTTGCCTTAAATGTTCCCACTGCTGACATACAGGCCTCCTCTGTGACAGAGTGTGGCCTACACCCTATCACGGAGAGGAGAGGAGAGGAGTAATTCACTACGTAGGCCCAGTGTGGTTTGGTAGAAGTCACAAAGCTTCAAACTTTTGGTTCACGATGTTTATCTCCAACGTTTTGAGAACAGTGGTGATGAAATAATTTACCTAAGTAACGCCTGCTTGGGATCAAATCAAACCCACAACCTACTACCGGGGTCACCACTGTACATACACAGTACTGGAATATAACCCAATTTATCGTAAACTAGCTTTTGCCAGCGGCTTTGCTCACGTATTACATGTACCTACATATAAACCTTCTTCTTGATTCACTCTGTCTATTGATGACATTAACCATATTAAACTCTGTTGCGTAGTTTAGAAAGTCAAAGTCAAAGTCAATATTCTTTATTGTGAGACGGTGGTTACAGAGTTGTTATTGATATTTTGGTATGCGTTTGCACTGCTCTACCATGTTTGGCATACAATAGTTTGGAATAGAAGATCTAAGTGTATATGTGAAGCGACTTTGTTTTATACTATGTAAGGTGAAAAAAAAAATGCTTGTTTTTTACAAAAATGAGCTTATAATCAATCCAAAAATCCAATTCATGGAGAAGGTTATTTTAATGCATCATAGATTTCATGTTAATCGGTCCATAACTCTCGAAATTACCTTTATTCTTTACTAAATCTGCTCTCCTGTAAAATTGCGATTTTGTAGATGTTCGTTTCTACTTTGCTGCCATCGATATTATATCCGTCTTTTTCGTTGGTCTGCGGTACCGGTACCAATAGCAGCGATGTTCACGCAAATAGGACGCCTGCTAGATAGGGACGTCTCTAGGTGTTTGTCCTATCGATTTTATGTACAGTTTTAATGGGGCTTGCCTTGATGGCTTTAAGGGTTTTCTTTGGACATGTCTGGCTTAGAAATACAAAACTTTTACGATGTTTTCATACTTAGTAACCTTTTGGACGGCTGGTGGCTAAGTAATAACAGGTACAAAGATCGATTGATCAGGTTAAGCTACGTTTGGCACTGTTAGTTCGTGGATGGGTGAACATCTTAACATACCGAGGCCCCTCCGTCCAAAGCACGTTAAGCCGTTAGTTTCGGCTGTCATTCCTGGATGTTTGGCAGTCGTTACGAGTCAACAGAAGCCGGAAATCTGACACCCAATTTTACAAAGAGGTTTCGTATATCAATAACTGTGGTGTCCCTACTGTCAAACATACCAACGCGGAACAATGAGAACACCATCATCTCGGAGTCCGTCCCTTTTTTTTGTTGATGGGAAATCATCAAATGACGTCTCGAGGGCGTGTCAGACTTCTACTGACTAACACCCACGCGTGTTCCTTCAGTTGCCTATATGCCAGAGCCACGGTAACTCTTTCTAACAAATCTCGCGACCCTGGCAGGCATCGGTTCTAGCGAACCCCTTTAGTTTTGCTGACAACTCTTTGAGGCACGCGTGGAACACTACGCGCCGTCGACACGGGCCTAGTCCTTACCGGGCGGCGAGCTACCCATTGCTCGCCACCCGCAAACCCACGCCTACGGTGGCTGGGAGCCCGCAATCGACGAGGTCCGTACCTGGGATCAACAAACTGTTTTGGTGGTGCTACTCACTGTACAAAAGAAAAAAACACCCATTAACCATCATAATTTGTATTGTTACTTTTCTGGTTCGTCGATACTGTAGCTTTCAGGCAGTAGAAGAGGTGCCTGTACCGTCAGCACACCATCACGAGACAGTGAGGACACCACCATCTCGGGGTCCGTGCCTGGGGGCAGCCTGAACTGTCTGAGGTACTCGCGGTAAACTGTCGTGTCTTTTGTTTTCTCTTGATGTGTTGCAGTGATGGTGAGCATGTCGTTAAGCAGCTTCACTATTATCTGGAAGAAGAATCAATAAGTTGGAAGGTTTCCTTGCTCTTGATGAAGAAGGGGGATTTAGTTGCAAAATTTCTGAGGACATTAATTAAGCTTTGATGTGTGCTCGCTTAAAGGGTGTCATAAAAGTAGCAGGTGGTTGGCATCCCTAAGGACCCTGTCGCTAAAGTGGGCCATAAATCGGTCAAATCAATGTGTCCAATCGTGGAATCATCATTTTGGCCGAAAGACATCCACTGCTGGACATAAGCCTCTCACATTTGGGTGCGCAGTATGGTGGTACAATGCATAGAGAACGCTGCTGCTCATTCTCTAGTAAGTCCCTTAGTCGCCTCTTACAACATCCACGGGAAGAAATGGGGTGGTGCTATTCTTAACGTCAGGTACCACACAGAGCAATTGTGGAATGAGCGAATGTCCCGGCTGTCATTTTTGGATCTTTGACAGTCGTTACGGGTAGCTGCATCCAGTTTTACTGGAAGCCGACCCCAACATAGTTGGAAAAAGGCAAGGCAGATTGATGATGACTTAAGAAACCTAAGATCTATACAGGATATGTTTTTAACCAGTGCGTAAATTGTAACCATGAATTCAGCATATCATTCTAGACCCCCTTTTTTTTTCTGGATGGGAAATCATCAAATGACTTCTCCCGCTCTGGGCGGAGCGGGAGGGCGTGTCAAACTTTTACTGACTAAAACCCACCCGTGTTCCATCAGTTGCCCATGTGCCAGGGTCACGGTATCTCTTTTGAACAATCACGCGACCCCGGCAGATCTAGACCCCCTTGCGCAGAAATTTTTCGTCGGTTTTACAAAAAAAAAAAAAATTAGCTGTTTCATAGAAATTTTTCTATGAAACAGCTGATTTTTATAGAGCAATACCTACGGGGTCAAAATGTATGGAACAGCTGATTTTTTTTGTATAACCGACTAAAATTTTCAATGCTGGGGGGCCTAGAATGATATGCTGAATTCATGGTTACAGTTTGCGCACTGGATAAAAACTGATCCTGTATATTGTTAAAATAGCCAGATGGTTTCTTACCTCGGAAGGATCAAACTGGCTGACGTCAAACTGAAGCTTCAAGGTCTTATCCTCTCCTTCACCAATCACCAATGGAGAATTTCGGAGAACTTCCAAGTTGGAGGGTATGAAGCCATTCTGAACGGTGGAGGCGGCACCGTAGCACTGTGTGAGGTCCGAGCTGGAGTAGAAGGAAAAAATTATTTGGAGTGGTTTTGGATAGAATCATATTTATGCTTAGAGGAAAGCATTCAATATTGTACAACCTTTTTAATCATGAATACGGGGCTTTTGGCTACTTTGTACGTGGTTATTTTTATTTTTTGTTACTTTTGTTTGTGCAGAATAAACAATTTTTCTTTCTTTCTTCTTTCTATGAGATAGCCAATAACGACGTACACTGCTGGACATAGGCCTCCCCAATTTGGGGGGATTTGCCATAATCGCCACGCTTGGCAGGCGGGTTGGCGACCACAGTATGTCGGTAAAATGCATAGAGAACGCTGCTGCCTATTCTCTAGTAAGTCCCTTAGTCGCCTTTTATGACATCCGCGGAAGGAAATGGGAGGTGACCAATATTTTCTGATAAATTTCGAAAGACTTGCGCGAATGCTTACTGGATTGCACAACGTGAATAACCTTCAAGGTGGACTTTTTTTAATAAATCATGCTGTATTATTGAATTGTTTATTAATATTGTTTTCTAAACTACTATTTTAAAGAGGAAATATGTATTTTTGTAAGAAGGTATGTTTGTTTGTTACGCTTTCATGCTGAAATGGCTGAACGGACTTTTACAAGACAATCATAATTTACAAATTATAAAAAGATTGGCCTTTACTATCTAACTACTCTGAGAAGAAAGGCTGAAGCAAACTCAGAGGTAGCAGTATCTATTAAAGTTCAGTCATAATCTTGGTCACATCATGTGAAGACCATGTAGATTGATGTATGAAATGGTCTTTTGGCGAAAGAACTACACAGATTGAGTCCACCTGTCCAGTCAGTGCACGCATTTACCAGTAATCATGCAGCTGAACTCAGAACTTGAGGAGCTCAAACAGTTCAATATATTACCTGAACTTATTCATTTGCTGGTCTATTTTCCTCATCTCCTGGTTGAATCGTTCTTTCATAAAGGCATAGTTATTGTCGAAGATCGTTAAGTCTGTTAACTGAACGGGAATGTTCTGTTTCATTTGTACTATAGAATTCTGCTTAGATGGCTTACTCGTAGGTTTAGAAGACATTTTGAAGTTGGAGTTTTGTGAATTTGCATGAATTTTGTTACAGTGAAATTACGTGGTTTGTTACGTCATTTTGAGATTGATTTTGATAGACGTTTCCTATCAAGTTTATATCATCTAATTGTCTTATGCACAGAACACTATTACTTCTAGCGAAAGTCTAGTGCCGTATTTGGTATATATGTTCTGTGATCTAGAATGTCATTGGTCATCTATGGTCTTCTGCGTATTTTCCTTGGTATTTTCCCATTTAGATATAAAAGTTTGGTAAGAATTCATTACCCAACTGATTAAATTCCATCACCTATCTAAATTATTAATCTCAAACAAGATGAAAAATATAATGAGAAAATAAAAATTGCAATAATAAAAAGTCAATTAACCTTTCACCATCTCTAAATGTCAGTGTTGCTAGATAAGGTAACGTTCCCCCTGAGATGTGGTATTTAGGCGCCCTTAGGGGGCGGATAGACAGATTGACAATCACCCCGCTGCTGCCATGGTGACGGCGGTCTAAACACGGCCCTATTAATCTCGTTGCGAGGGCGTGCCGAATTCATGGGGTAACCAGAGCTTTATGAGATTAGATTTTACGCAATAGGGCGTGACGTAACGATAATAATATTAATATTGACTTATTAATGGTGTAATGATATTTTAATATCAATTATTTTGTAGTCAAAACTAGAATGCATTAGTTCTTTGTATTTATTTGAAACGTGTTGTGCTAAAAAGTTTCACGGAGTTAAGGCAAACCAACTATGTACTACTTTTTAGTTTGTGTTTCTATGGAAGCGTGTTTTTTTAGTTTTTTCAACTATTATTTATTTTAAAGTTGTTACTGGTTTCTCTGCTATGTAAAAATGTGGTTAAAGATAGCCGTAATGTAAGGTGCCATATCAAAAAAACTTTTTCAACACACTTGCTCGTAAAGTGAGCCTTATTATATCGTTCTTAGGGCCATAAACCGAACTATAACATACACGTGCATAATAATATTACACACTAGTGCATAATAGAATGATCCCTACAAAGTTAAGTTAGTACCTAACTGCAAATTATATGCGAGTAAACAGAGCATTTTCAATTTAACCGGGTAATACAGTTTTTTTTTTTTTTTGTAACAACAAAGAGGTTTTATGCCACCGAAAATCTATTTACATTTTTTAAATAAATAAATGTGTCCCTAATTAAGACGAAAAAACATTTATTATTATCAAATTATTTATAATTCACAATAATTTCTTATAAAATATTTGCATTTTATCACAAAAATTATCATTTTGAAGTAGGCTGTATGGCTGTAATCAATCAACTTACATATGGCGCGTGCAAAAAAAAAAAAATTGCGCGCCATTTCCCAATTTTCCCCTAAATTTCATATTTTGTTTGTATCGCATTTGTTGCTGTGTGGTAAATAATTATAAAAATGTCAGGTTTTAGTACAGAAGATGAACAATTGATTGATTTAACCCCGCCAGAAATACTAAATGCAGCACAAAATGCAAACGAAAGCCTAATACCTGCAAAATCTAGAGAAAAGTATTTAGCTGCTTACGATAGTTTCCTGCAATGGAAGAGCAACAAAAAAACCCAGTCATTTTCTGAAAATGTGTTTTTGGCGTATTTCTCTGAACTCGCCAATACATACAAACCTAGCTCCCTGTGGTGCATCTATTCCATGTTAAGAAGCATGGTTAAGCTCAAACATGGTGTTGATATCAAAACGTACTGTAACCTGATGGCATTTTTGAAGAGACGCTCGGATGGATATATTGGTCGGAAATCTAAAGTTTTGTCACCAGCCGACGTTGAAAAGTTTTTGAATGAGGCTCCGGATAGTCAGTATCTAGCAACAAAGGTACGTTTCATATTTTTAATCGAAACGAATCTACAATATACAAGTGTGTAACTTTAGCATAATTTCTTAGAACTAATTAATTGATTTCTTTGCAGGTTGCCTTAATATTCGGTGTTACTGGTGCTTGTAGACGACAACAGCTGTACAATATTACAACAAAAGATGTAGAAATCCACGGAGATATGCTTCTTGTCAAAATTACCCAGACTAAAACCAAGATTCCACGATCTTTTACAATCCAAGGAACGTTTCGTGAAATAGTGAAAAAATACCAAGATCTCCGTTCAACAAAAACAAAGAATGACTGCTTTTTCCAAAACTTTCAGAAAGGAAAATGTACTGCACAAACAATCGGTATTAACAAATTTGGTAATATGCCAAGAGAAATAGCGAAGTATTTAGGTTTGCCTGAGGCCGATTTTTACACTGGACACAGTTTTAGAAGAACGTCGGCTACAATGTTGGCTGATTCGGGGGCTGATATACTAACTTTGAAGCGACATGGTGGATGGCGTTCTGACGCAATCGCTGAATCGTACATAGAAGACTCAATTCATAACAAAGCAAAAATCAATGACAAAATAACGCAAGCCATTAATTTGGAACCAAAGGCAAAAAAGTTTTGCCCCGAACCACAACCATGTACTACATCTACTAGCGTGAGTTATTTGGTGCCCTCTCCTTCCAGTAATTTGTATGATTTACCTTTGTCGCCGACATTTACACAAGAAGTAAATGAAGGTACTAAAGAAGTGGCAAGTACCAATGTAACACAAACTGTGAAATTGCCATCAAAAACAATCCAATATCGTTTTGAAAATTGTACATTCACCAATTGTTTTAATAATTAAACGATTTATGCAATACATATTTGTTTTTTCCTCGCAAGTGTGTTGAAAAACGTCGTATGATACACGTGTGTATTGATGATTACCGTCCTCGGCTCTCTTAAGACCCTCACCTGACGGCTCGGGTCTCAATGGCGCCTCAGCGGTAATCACCAACATTACACACTTGTACCATAATGTACTATTCCTTAACAAAGCAGTCCTATATGCACGGGTATGTTATTAACATTAATTTATTGATTAATAGCAATATCAGAATCAGTATAACAACAAAACAATAAAAACTACAAAACAACATCTGCTATGATCGTCGACCAATCACATCATAATCTTTCCCAAAAAAATAAAAAAAAATACAACAATAATTATTTCTCCAAATGGCAACCCTAAGTGGCGAGGGCGCGAACCGCCGCCAAATTGGCGGGAAAACTCCCTGTCTGACAGATCATTTTTTATTCCGTTCGGTAATTCGGTACCATTGTTCCACTGATTACCAGGTGGTCAGGAAGTGAATTTTATGCTTGCATTATTTATTGATATAGTTAGGTATTGGTTCTATCATTATATTTATTTTATTCAAAGTGATTAATTGTTTGTCATAATTAATCATTTGGTGTCAGTACCAACAAATCCATAGATTTTTGTTTTAGTAACATCATAGAAAGAAAAATAAAAGTTTTCGATAGCATAGTCTGGCACTGGCTTGCAGGTAAACATATTCTGTTATTTAAGTACTGAGTAGCTAAGTAATTTATGTACTCTTCTGTGAACGGATTAAGAAAAACTATTTTTTAAATGCATATACAACTCTGTTGCATATGCATTATCATGCTGTTTGGCGCATGGATCGACAAATTTTTTTGGGAGATGGGTTCGGTCATGTGGTTCATCCGAAACTACACGGGTCTTTCACCCATAGAAAACAATCAACATTTCAGAAACTAATCTGTATGGACTCTCCTCACATAATCTTATCAGGATTATGGCTGGACTCAAAAAAGATTCTTTGACCTTTGATTCTGAGCTGGATGTGGTGATTCTCCTCGACAGACTCTATCAATCCTCATCTAGTTTTTGTATTTACGTGTTTCTTCTCACGCTTTACGCAGGCCATCCAGGACAAACCACCCTATGTGAGGACCAAACTATGGCAAGAAAAATATCCACCACTTCGTTGACCCCCAGGAACACGCCTTCCGGCCGTGAGCTGCAGTGGCCTATATGGAAAGCTCTCAATCGATTACGTACCCAGGTAGGTCGCTGTAGATACAATTTGTCAAAGTGGGGGATTATAGACTCATCCGACACCCAGTGCGAGCTCGGTACGTCTGGTCAGACCATGACCCACCTGCTGGAGTGTCCCAAGTGCCCGTTCACCTGCACCTCAGATGATCTCAAAAATGCCACTGATGCCGCAATAAACGTGGCCACGTACTGGGCTCAAAGAATATAGTAATAAGTGTACGAGTACCATCGACACGAAAGAAGAAGAAGATTGACGTGTTTAAGTGTTTGTATAAGCCTACTTACAGAAATAAAGTACTATACTATTCTATTATTTTTCACGAAAAACAACTTTAATAATAATTAACTATCACTAAACTTATTAATAACAGAATTACCGTTCGCCCTCTCAAAGAGATTTTAATCAACAAAATACAAGATATTAAAGGGGAGGTCGGGGTAGCGTTTTTAATTCCCGTAAAACGTCACGTCATATCTCGGGGGAGAGTGGGCAAACATCGTTATACCGATACCGTTGTTACTAGGTGTATGTTTGTGTTAAGTCAATATGTTTGCGTGGGTGCTGGGAAGTCGGGTGGACAGGGGATTGCGTAAGTTTTGTTTAGAGGACTGGAAGTGTTCGAATGTTTTGTAATCCTACTAAAATCCTTCTACTTGAATTTGTGTGTATGACCAATTGTTTGAACTTAAAAGGAGTATATAAGGATCGTAGCGGGTGGCGTTCTGTAGTTTCTATGATGCCATGGGAAAAAGGCGTGAGTTTATGTATGTCAGTATTGAATTGAATCTATATCTTTACTTATATACTGTCTATACTTAATATTATAAATGCGAAATTAACTCGGTCTGTCTGTTACGCTTTCATGACTAAACCACTGACCCGATTTTGATGAAATTTAGTACGGGGTAAGTTTGAGCCCCAATTAAGGACATGGGCTACTTTTTATCCGACTTCAAAAAAAGGAAGAGGTTCTCGATTCAAGCGTATTTTTTTTTTAATGTTTGGTACCTCAAAACTTTCGACTAGGTGAACCAATTTTGATGATTCTTTTTTTATTTGAGTGCTGGCTTCCCGTGTGGTCTCATTTCAATTTGGTTCAGTTCTGACAATGGCATCCATGAGAAAACTATATAAGTCTTTTTCACCTGGCCAGTACTGGTATAGGCATTAGTGTGAGGTAGATATCATAACTAAAAAGTTAAAAATAAAAACATTTTTACAAAAGAAAATAACAACCGACTTCCTTAAAAACACTGCAAAGTGAAAAATAAAAATAATTTCGGATATCGGTAGCAAAAAAATTAAATAAAGATCCTAAAAAGTTTTGTAATCCTACTATCCTACTATAATTTCTATTTTTAAATCACTTTAAAGATTTTAGTTATGTAATTAATAACAATATAATATAAAACTAGCACTAAAATAAATATATTATGTATAATTAATTAAAGGGAAAAAAAAAAGAAAAGAGCTCACTGGGCATCAAAGAATTCGTCCGCATCGCTGTTGGTGGGAAAAGTGCCCACAAGGCTGGCAGCGTTGCCACGTTGGATGGCAATGCTGATTCTTTGACCTACAAATAGGCGAGCCCTCTGGTCACGTGAAGAGTCGGCCAACCGCTTGGCGATATCCCGGAATACTCGATGAGCACTCGGACCCCACGGCCGTACTGTTTCAACCCCAAACGGCTCAAACATATAACTCCCAATAAGGTTGTTATATTTGCGCCGTTTGAGGTTTTCTCTACCTGCAGCAGCCGCCCCAGCACAGCCTGCCGTGCTAAGAAGATGGGATGATGCGAGGGTATCGACACAGGTTGCATCCCACACCAAAGGCCTACCCAACTTCCAAGGCATTATGGTCATTCCGTCTGGCCTCTTCCCACCGTCGCGTGCCAAGCCATTGGGTGCTAAAACTGCTGGCACCCGTGACTAGAGCCCGACTGATGATGTCATTAATGCTGGCGTGCCGTGCGCTTCACCGCACTGACACTGATGCGGAGCCACACAAGGAGCACCCAGATGCAGACTTGTAGCGAGGCGGAAAGTAGAGTCACCCAACATAGTTCCTATATTAGGTGACGGTAGCGCCTGAAGCCATAAGCCCGACTCCCACTCTCCCACAGCCAGCAGGCGAGCACACTTAGCAGTATTGGTGGACGTATTAATGAGATTATTCCGTACCAACCTGCAGAACGGCTCATCCCACTGTCTCTGGGAAGACAGGTTCTCGGGCTGAACCGTATCCGGACAAGCCACTTTCCAGGCATTCATGGCATCAGTCAAGCACGGCACTTCCGAGTGAACCTGAGAAGAAGCTAAGATTTTCGTGATTAACTTTTCAGTGCCGTGGACCGAGGACAGGAACGCTGGTAAGCTTACACTAGAAATTTTCCTACTGTTATCCTACTTGAATTGATCTTTACTATCTATACTTCGATGCTGTATTAATTATTTACTATCCTACTAATATTATAAATACGAAAGTAACTCTGTCTGTCTGTTACGCTTTCACGATTAAACCACTTAGATTTTTCTATGTTTGTTACTCAATCACGCAAAGATAACTGAACGGATTTGGATGAAATTTAGCACACATATAGTTTACAACATAGGATACTTTTTATCCCGGTAATACGTTCCCGAGGCATAATTTTCCGACTCCTCCCGCGGGCGTAGAAGCTGGCAAAAGCTACATCTTTGGCTTTATTTACCAACAAATGTCCCTTCAAAACAGTTTTTTAGCAGTGACAGTGACTAGGAAAGAAAAACATTGATTATGTACTTCATCATCATCATCATTTCAGCCGAAAAACGTCCACTGTTAGACACAGGCTTTCTCCAAACACCGCCACATCGACCGGTTTTGTGCTTCCCGTATCCAGCGGATTACTGCGGCCTTCACAAGGTACTTACTTACAGCTTATTAATTACGTACGCATCTCTTTTATCCAAAGGTTTTCCCTCATCAACAAGATTAAGGATTTCCCACCCATCAGAAGAAAAACTCACTAACATACTACTTATTGATAAGTCTATTTACTTAATTCATAAATCAAATTAGAGGTCACCACAAATCTAATTGATATTTTATCGCTTCCAATTAAAAAAAAATACCACTTCATCAGGTATTTGGCATTACGTCATTACCAAGTGACATTAATGACATCACAATTACAAATGTCATTTAGTGACGTCATGAATTTGTTTTGAAATTGGAAGGCGTGGTTCTGACGTAGATGGTTCCGTTGTAAACGTGTGATTAATTAAATTATCGGTTATTGGACAAAGGTCTTTGATTCTTTGTATTGGATTGGGTTTTCATTCACTATCTTCTATTGATGCTGAAATATTATAAAGCTGAAGAGTTTGTTTGTTTGTTTGGTTAACGCGGTAATGTCAGGGACAGCTGGCCCAAATTAAAAAAAATATTGTGTTGGGTAGCCTATTTATTGAGGAAGGCTATAGGCTATATAACATCACGCTACGATCAAAAGGAGCGGAGCAGCAACAGAAAATGGACGAAAGCTGGCGGGCAATTCGATGCGACGGGAAGGATCATGGGGAGCAAAAATTTGACGCACTAGTTTCTGCCCGCCACTTCGTGGGCAGAAGCTAGTTCGTAGATAAATTCGGAAGTCACCACAAATCTAATTGATATTTTATCGCTTCCTATTTAAAAAAAATATACCAGCTCATCAGGTATTTGGCATTACGTCATTCCTTAGTGACATCAATGACGTCACAATTACAAATGTCATTTAGTGAAATGATGAGTTCGTTTTGAAATTGGAAGGCGTGTTTGTGACGTAGATGGTTCCGTTGTAAACGTGCGATTCATTAAATTATCGGTCATTGGACAAAGGTCTATACGTCTTTGTATTGGTTTGGGATTTCTTTCTTTGTCTTCTATTGAGGCTGAAATGTTATTAAAAACTTGAAACTGGTGACTAATTTTCTTTTGCCTGCAAAAACTGCTTCAATATTTCTGAGACAATATCCAGCCTATAAAGTTTTCATTGCTGAGATATAGACCTCCCCTCTTCGAGGCCCAATGCGGGTTGGTAGATATCACATGTCTTCAAATTTTGGGTTCTACGACAAGCCGGTTTCCTCACGATGTTTTCCTTGACGGTTTTGAGAGCAGTGGTCATTAGATAATTTACACAAAATGCCTGGGTTCGAATCCACGACCTACTCGTAAGTCAGAGCCGTTACCACTGGGTGCCACTGCTTCGAAGACATATTCTCGTAATGGAAAACGAACGCTCAAATTCTTGTCGTAGTCTTAACTCAGCTACAATCAATGTCAAAAATGTAGTCAAACTCAAGGTATTCGTTCGTTCGACGTTCTTAAAAATACGGGAATAACCCCTAACTCCATAGAAATTGTAATACTTAGTTAAAATGAAATTCTTACTGTAAGTCATTAAATCAACATAATTTTCCCGTGTTTTCATTATTTTTGGTTTTTATTTTACGAAAAGAAAATCAATTGACTAATCCTTATTTCGCTTAGAACAGCAACCCCGGTTGTATCAAATCAATGAAATTAATTAATTACTTCATCTACTTTGTTCTCTATAATTCCCTGTGCTTTGGGAAGTTTATCCCACCGCTGGGCGCGGGATTCGATACGATCTCACGCCGCTCGCGTGTTCAGTTACAGTTTGCGCACTTATACAACCACTACTATGGGTTTGGGTTGATAGGGCGAGTAATAATCGAGTTTTTTGAACATGAGTTATAAAAGTAAAATTATCTTACTTTCTGTGTTCTTGAAAAAACGTGGATCAATCGTGCAATCTTCACTAGTAAAACTAAAACTGAAACTGTTTTTTTTTTTTTTGACATTGACATCTCGTCGTTAGCCCGAAGGCTTTCACTATTTAAACGGGCTGTCCCTGCGGATGACTCTAGACGCGAATGCTAAGGCCTCCAGCCAGGGGCTTACAAACTAAAGGAAAAACTACAAACTAAGCGACTAAGACCTAAGGGCACCCCCTGTGGGGTTCGGACCTCGGCTTAGGGAGTCACTGGTGGGGGGGATCAGCAAGGGATAGGCTGGATCTGGGTGGTCGTTAACTAAGGGCTCAGCGACGCGGGATGGCTCATGCAAGGGTCGGGGGGGACTATTAGCTTGTCGAGAGTGTCGCGACGACGGACCTCGGCGGCGAGGTCGGTATGACGGACGTTTCGGTTTAAGTAAGGTACTGGTGGCCCTATTGCTCTCCTGGAGGAGGGTAATGGGGTCATCAGGATCGGTTAGTATATGCCGCGGACGGCGGGTCTTACTAATGCGGGAGGGGATGTAGTTGGCTGCCGCGACAACCAGAGGCTTGCGGTGGGTTGCGGCCCTATCGAAGAAACGCTTGGAGATGCGTTTCATGAATTGATGGATAGTCGGGAGTTTAAGATCGAGATGGAGATTAGCATTCCGAACGTACCAAGGCGAACCTGTGGCGTTGCGGAGAAAACGGTTTTGGAGGGTCTGCATCCTATGGACGTGGTGGGGTTTCGCGTGTGCAAAGACTGCACAAGCATAGGTCATAATTGGCCTTATGCACGCGGTATAAATGAGCTTTTTGCACCGAAATGACATTTTGCTCTTTGGGTTGAGAACGGGGTGTAGCCTACCGAGAGCGAAAGCGGCCCGCGGGCGGACCTTCTTTATGTGCTCAGAGAAGGAGAGATGCTGATCTAAGATCACGCCTAGATATTTGGCTCGCTTCTCCCAAGGGATCTGCTTGCCGAACATGGATAGGGGGGTCGGGGGGCGGGGTTTGAGTCGCGGTTTCGTAAAGAGAACCGCCTGACTCTTGTCGGGGTTGACCTCGATTCGCCACTTCCTGAACCAGTCGGCGAGGTCGTCGACTGCGGCCTGGAGGTAGCGAATCAAGGCGTCTTGACTGCGCCCCGTGAAGTAAATGGCCGTGTCATCTGCGAACAGAGCCAACTGAGCCTTTAAACTTCTGGGGATATCGCTAGTGAATAGCGTAAAAATGAGAGGGGACAAGACAGAGCCCTGAGGGACTCCTGCTCGGATAGGATGGGGGGAGGACAGTGCCCCTTCGATGCGATAGCGAAAGGTGCGGTTCGATAGAAAGTCTCGTAGGATGAGCACGAGACGGTCTGGCACTCCGAGTTGGTACAGCTTGTATAACAAGCCGTTGTGCCAGACCTTGTCGAACGCTTTCGCTATGTCGAAGAAAACTGCACCCGTGAACATACCGCGTTGAAAACCAACGCTTATATGTTCGACGATACGGTGCACTTGATGGACACACGAGTGCTGGGTTCGAAAACCAAACTGCTCGTTAGGGATGTGGCCTTTTGTCTCGGCGTAATCTCTGAGACGCTTATAAATAAGCCTCTCATAGATTTTGCCGAGTACTTTGAGCAAACTGATGGGGCGGTAGCTCGAGGGCTCCGCCTTCGGTTTGCCGGGCTTTGGGATGCCAATGACTGTGGCTTCCTTCCAAGCCTGTGGGAAAATGTTATTGCTCAGGGCACCATTGAAGATGGTACACATGAGCATGATCAAGTGCGCGGGGAACAGCTGGAACACCCTATTGGTGATACCATCTGATCCGGGGGCCTTGCGGGGTTTGAGACCTTTGATGAGCTCGTGCACCTCGTCAGGTGTGACGGGCTCATCTGGGTCTTCAACGGGTGGGAGTGAAGCTCTGCGCTCGACCTCAGCATCGACCTCAGCGAGGTGATCTGGGTCTACTGGCAGTAAGCTAGGCGAGCATTGTGCCTCGAGGCTGTCGGCTAGGCACTCGGCCTTGTCGGCATCCTCGAATGCAAGTGTCGCATCGGGGCGGATCAGGGGGGGCATTGTGGTGACTTCTTTGGATTTGAGTTTCCTCTGAAGTTCCCAGAATGCCTGGCGGGTCGGTTCAAAATCGCCCAGCATCTTTTCCCAACCGGCGGAACGTAGCTCCTCAATGCGTGTCCTTACAGCACGCTGTAAGTGACGCAAGTGAGCCCTGTTCGCGTCGCAGGGAAAGTTGCTGTAGGCACGAACGGCCGCGTTCTTCTCATTCAGCAAAGCCCGTACATCGTCCGGAAGTTTCCAGCGTTGGTCTCCCAACTCTGGAACTTCCCTTGAACATTCGTTCAAGACCGATTATACGTGCTCTGTGAATGAGTCGATCGCGGCCGTTGTGTCAGCGATCGAATCGAAGTGATCCGGGATGGAATCTAAGTGAGGGGACGTGGTGGCTTTCAGCTTTTCGCTGACTTTCCTCCAGTCCGTGATCACTTTAGTAGCGGGGGGTTGGGTGGGATCGTGGGAACCTAAGCGGGGGGCCAGGTGCATGACTACCGGCCTATGGTCGGAGTCGAGCTCGGGTATAGCTTCTATAGAATCCAGCCTAAGGCTGATATTCTTAAGAAGAGCTATATCGAGGACGTCTGCGACGTGGGTGGGATCATGGGGAAATGGGTAGGGGTCATCGGGGCGATGACGTCAAAGTGGAGGGTGGAACAGAGGTCGAACAGGTGTCGTCCTCTGGTCGATGTCCTGGAACTGTTCCAGGCTGGGTGTTTGGCGTTGAGATCGCCCGCTATTATAACGGACTCACTCAAGCCAAGAAGTAAATCGAGGTCGTCCGTGAGGAGTTGGTAGTTCTCCGTCGAAGACTGAGGGGGAAGATAGGCCGATACTAGAGTGATCGGCTGATGACCTGTCATTCCTAAATGACAGATCGAAATTTCTAAACGGGAGAGGGGGTGGAGGGTCCATGGGGATGCAGTACAGGGACTTCCTATAATAAATGAGGGTGCCGCCTCTATGGCAGCGCGTCCTGTCATTGCGAACTAAGCGATAGTTGGCAATTTTCGGGTCGCGATGATTCGGTTTAAGGAAGGACTCTTGAATGAGTAGAATGTCTAATTGATGGTCGCGGAGGAAAGTGGCGATCTCATCACGTTGGTTGAGTATGCCATTGGCATTGAAAAAACCTAACTTTAGGGATCGGGGTTTGGTTCTCGCTAATACTCGACTATCCATAATGGGGGGCTTGAGTAGAGAGAGGGAGACAAGGGCTTGCGTAATCTCCGGATACGCGTTGTAGATGGCCTGAATTTGGAGCAGGTTGCCGGCGCGTGCTGCGTCGACTAGCTCCTGGGCCATACGTTGGGCTCTGGGGGAAAAGAACGTTGTGAACGTACCCGAGAGGATGTTGAAAGCATCAAGGGGGTTCACCGTTGTTCCTGAAGTACTACGGGATGGGGATCAGGGGGTGCGGCTTTGGCGGCGGGAGCGGCCATGGGCTTAGCGGGCTTTGCGGGGGGCGCAGGGGGGGCTGGGGCGTTAGGACGCGGGTCCAGTAACGCGGGGATCCCAGCAGGGGAGGACTTGGGAGGACCTAATGCAGGGAAAGCCTGCATGTGGTTCCCTTGGTTCCAATGATTCCAGGGGCTGGGTCTCTGGGGACTCAGCCTCTCTGGGAGTTTGGACGAGGGGGCTTCTCTTAACTGGCGAGCGTTGGCGCGCTTCGCCAGTTTCGAGGAGGAAGACTTAGGGGCCTTGGGGCAGCCCCGGTAGTTGGCGGGGTGGCCGGCCTCTCCACAGAGAACACAACTGGGTGGCTCTGTGCAGAGGGCTCGGTCTTTGGGACGGGGACAATCCGCTGTTCCGTGATTCCCCAAGCACTTGACGCACCTGGGGGTCGCGAAACAGTGGTGCTGAGAGTGCCCGTAAAGCTGGCACCTATAGCATTGGCCAATGTTGCCAGTTTTACGGGGCTTCTCGATACGGATGCCCGTGAGGCTGCAGATAGCCTTAATACGAAAGATAGGGTGGTGACCCTCGGTGGGAGGGCATACCACTAGGACCATGTCGAATGCCGGACCATGTCTGGCCCGGTGCATTCTATGGACCTCATCTACGGGCACTTTTTGTGCCTCGAGGTCGGCCTTGATTTCCTCAGTGGTGATCTCCACGGGGATCCGTCGGATCACCACCCTGGTTTGACGCTACTCAGGCAGGGCGTAAGTGTGATAGGACACATTACGTGCACTGAGGAGTTTGGTCAGGTCACGAAAGTCTCGTGACGTAGGGGTCTGGACTTTAATGCCCTGCTGGGTACAGCGGGCATTAGTGAAATTGACCCTCTGGTCAACACACCACTTGGAGATCTCCGTCCACTTCGCCTTGTCCTGTATAAATACAGGGGGCGGGGGAGGGATCTTTTTTGCGGTCTTGTTGACCGGAGGGGTGGTGGCAATGTCGCGGGGAGCGACAACCTTTGCGGAGGTTGACGCTTTAGGGGTGGGGATGGACGCGGCGTTAGCCTGCGGGGTGGGGGCACGCGAGGGAGGGGATGATTCCTCTATCGCTGCGAACTTAGCGGCTGGGGCGGCGCTAGAATTTGTCTTCTTACGCTTGTTTCCCTTGCCATGGGAAACTAGCGTGTATTGTTCCCCGTCTGACGAGGGGGAGGAGACCGAATCTGCTGCTCGGTTTTCCTCCTCGCCAGAGGAGACCTCTTCGGTGTCCATCGAAATGGGCACCTGAGAGCTGGGCACGGGGGGAGACTCTAGTGCGTCGCTAAATGTAGCGACGCTAGTCTCGGGAGTCGAGGAAGCATCGGCGGCGATGGTCTGCGCTTGGACAACCAGGGCGCGCTTCGATAGTCTCTTAAACAACCCCTTGAACTCGGGGTCGTCCATGAAGAGCTCACAGAGCGAGAAAAAACTTTCCCGCTCTGTTTTGCTCCACTCGGAGACCTTCGAGCCCAACATGGTTGGGAAACTCATCAAGCGGATGGAAACATCAAACTCACTTCCTCAGAATCGAGAACCTACAGTATAGCCCAGTTCGTCCTGCGCGTGTTTCTGTTGATGCAGACCAATTTACTGATTGTGCTGGCGGCGGCCGGTGAGCAAATTGATGGGGACGGGGTCTGGGTATCGTGATACCCAGCTCTAATCAACGGTAATGAAATATTACATCGAAGAGGGACCTTGTACATGGTATTGGCATAATTTTGATGTAGGTTATAAGAGTGTTCTTCAATCTTTTTCATCTTTTAGCGACGGTAATTTTGACTTTCCATATAGCTGAATCAGATTTTTGTTCTTACGAGACTGTCAATCTCAATCTGAATAATTTTGAAGGAGCTAATCCATTGCTTCATATGCTTGGATAACGTTTTAATCTGCTTAAATAATGCAATTAATGTTTTTGAACTGTCGAATTGAAAGCCTTAAATGACGGCTTATTGTCACGGACAATAAACACCTTTTAATTAGATGAGGGGTTTTTGGCTAAGTTAGTCGAAAGACCAGGTTAAGCTTTGCTTGCCTCGGTTGGTCCGTGAGACCATCGTAAGACCCATCGTCTTGGAGTCGATAGCGGACTCCCGGCCACCGTGGGCGCGAGCTTGCGGGCGGCGACCAATGGGTAGCTCGCCGCCCGGTAAGGACCAAGCTCGGGTCGACGGCGCGTAGTGTTCCACGCGCGCCTCAAAGAGATATCAGCAAAACTGAAGGAGTCTGATAGGACCGATGCCTGCCAGGGTCGCAAGATTGTTCGAAAGAGATACCGTGACTTTGGCACATGGGCAACTGAAGGAACACGGGTGGGTTTTAGTCAGTAAAAGTCTGACACGCCCTCACGCTCCGCCCAGAGCGGGAGAAGTCATTTGATGATTTTCCATCCGGAAAAAAAAAATTTAAAAAGGGGCTAATCCATTGCTTCATATGCTTGGATAACGTTTTAATCTGCTTAAATAACGCAATTAATGTTTTAGAACTGTCGAATTGAAAGCCTTAAATGACGGCTGATTGTGGTGGTCAATAAACACCTTTTAATTAGGTGAGGGGTTTTTGGCTAAGTTAGTCGAAAGACCAGGTTAAGCTATGCTTGCCTCGGTTGGTCCGTGAGACCATCGTAAGACCCATCGTCTTAACATACCAAGGCCCCCGTTTCTCGAAATGCACGTTAAGCCGAGACCAAATGGTCTCGGCTATCATTCGTCGATCTTTGACAGTCGTAATGGGTTGTCAGAAACCCGAAAGTCTGGTAGCCAGTGTTAGGTTTAAATACTTTATTCTCAAAAAGAAAAAGAGCCACTTACAAGAGAATATAATGTAATTAACTTATCCTAGGTCACGGACATCAATATAAACTCTAATTTCACTTACATTTTTGTTCTGCTGAATTTTGATGGATTCAACAGTTTTATTTACAAGTCAGTAATATAATTTGCAAGTTTTGATTTAAAAGTGCTGAAAGAGTTTACATTTTTTATATGGGATGGTAAATTGTTATAAAATTGCGCTCCTTCGTTACAAAGTGGTATCGTATTACCCAGTAACTGGGTGGTTGAGGTCAGATAGTCGCTCTATATAAAATACTGATATTCTGCAGTATCCAATTTGACAGGCAGTCGACCCCAACGCAGTTGGGAAAAGGTTTTGACGCTTGTCATTTCAGCAATTCCATAATTGACTCATACCTTTTCCAACTGCGCCAGATGACTCTCACTTTACCCCCATCTCACCGTGAAAACGCATTAACACCAACATAAACGAATCATCAGTCATTAATCCGTAGCGAATGCAGATAAAACATCAAAATATATTCCCCTCACAAACGTGATCTCCCCAGTCGCGTGCGCTCGCGCAGATGAACGTAATCACATCGATCATTGATCCATAGGGCGCTTGATTAACTGCTAAATGGGATAGTAAAAGGTAAAGTAATGATGTTGGTTAATGGAACAGAAAAAATGAGATTACTGGCAGTTTGACTTTATTTTTTTAAGTTAATGTTGAGTATGGTTTGAGTTGTGACATTTGAAATTGTTCTAGATTTTAAAACAGTTTTTAAATAAAGATTTCAGGTACATTATAGCACCTGAAAAACGAAACGCCTAAAGTATACTAAAACTACTAAAGAATCATACTCTAAAAAGTATGAAAACAGATAATATTTAGGTACATCTGTAAGCCGCGGTCGTATGCCACTTGGCCCTAAAGCTTATGATCGCTTACTACTGTTACAATGGATTGCTTTGTTAGGTTAGGTTAAATGGCATAATTCAGGACTTTATGTCCTCGCGGGTGCCATATTCAATTGAATGTGACGTCACAAAAGCCTATAACCAGCGGACGTTCAAGACTCTTCCAACGCCTCATTTGTCAAATTATGAACAGTAGTTTGGAAGTTAAGAGAGAACAGATAAACATATATATGTTATGGACCAAGTGAGAAATTGGGCATTATACAAAATGCCCGGTCATTATGAAAAATGCCCAATATGAGAATGCAATTTGATAAGAATTATTCTAACAATCAAATTGACCGGGCATTATCCATATTGTCCATCGCCTTTTGGGCAGAGTAATACAAATATATTTAATGGCATAGAATTAAAGCGGCAGTTCAATATTTGAGTTATGGCAGGTAAAAAAATAAAAACGCATGTTTGCTAACTAGTTTAGCAGTAAAAACTGAGTAGTAAACTAAATAAAAATGAGTCATAAAATAATTTAAACGGGCAGTTCAATAAATACTGAGCCGTGGAATAGTTGAACTGGGCGGTTAGGCGCGTACAGTTTACAAATCGTAATTGGTTAGTAATAAATTTTATTTTAAGCAGTTCTATAAACGATGAGGCATGCAAGCAAGCATGCAACATGCAGCAGGCATGGTTGCTGTCACGGCTCCGCTGCTACGGGGCTCCAGCGGTCCCACGCGAGCTTATCGTCGCAGATGTGTTTTACGCTCGCCACCGCGGCTGAGGCTGGGCGGCGAAGCCGGCCAGCGAGCTGAAGCTGGCGCGGGCAGCCTCGCCCCTCCGCGCCTACGCGGTTTTAAATTACACTCTAGGGGTAGGGCAGAAAAGACTACGTGCTGTCGGTTTTGCAGCGATTCGTTTCTGTCACTAAATGCAGCACAACATATTGAATTTATAAGACAATACTTGTGAAAATTAAACAGTTGTAAAAATTAATTCCCATATTTAATTACTATTTTTATAGTTATTGTCATTTAACTTAAAATAAACTAAATATTAAACCATTTAAATAATCAGACTCATTATTTGGATTAATTATCAAGGACTTCTACATTAAGAATTCACTAGTTTTTGCATTTAGAACTTAAGGAAAGTCATAATGGCGGTCTCTGATTGGTCAAAGCGTGCCACGCTATGCGTGCCTCCCTCCCCGCCCTCACACCGCGTCATATTTAGCTTTATTATCAAATTGCCCGATTATCATGTAGCAATATAATAATGACCGTGCAATGTGATAAATAATGAAGTTGAGATAGTATTAGTCACTTTGGCCGATAGGGCTAGACATTATTCATAATGCTCGTACATTATGTATAATGCCCGCATTAATCATCTGGTCCATAACATATACAAACCGGTTGAAATCAGAACTCTCATTTTTGCTTCGGCGTAATCGGGTAAAAAGCTGAATCCATCTAATAAAAATTGGAGCACCTTTCGCTACCTATATCTTCCGAACCTCACACCCTAACAAAATTGACGAGGATTTGATGCCTTAAAACGCAATGGACGATCATGATGTAATTTATAAACTTTTCTAATACCTACTCTCTGAGCCCGCCAATGTGTCAAAAAACGTTAGCTTTGTTGATCGTCGTCATAGTAACCATTAAACCAATACAGTATAACCTCATAATACTTCACAATTACATGCTCATCACACATGGAGGCGCCACCGGCGTCGCAGGCGCAATCACGACGTCATTGTTGTAGAGGAGATCGTGCATAATCGTGATGCGTTCGCGTGATGCACCCGGCACGAGCCATCCGCGTGCTGTCTCGCTCTAGCATCACATGTACTTACTGGAGTATAAGGGAGTTAGGTACGTTACACAACCCAGTTATCCCAAAAATGCTGGATATGGGACTTCCAGCGCAAAATTGTTGATTTCCAACTAATATTAGCCGTAGAAAGGTCAAAAGGATATCATCTTGCTTAGCAAACGGATTGCAGATAGCAAGATGCTGTTGCATTCGTTATATACATTCATATATTCTGTTATAGGTAATTCCTTAAGACTTTGATAATATGCTCGGATGCTGCGTAAATAGCGTGTGTTGTGTCGAAATAATCGCTGACATATCTAGGATACTAAGTCTTAAGAAAGTGTTACCTGCAAGATCAGTCTACTGCCAAACGCCTTTTTTTAAAGTATCAATTTTTGTTGGTTCCCAGCACTTGCCCGCGACTTTGGTTGCGTGAAAATGTAGCTTTCCACAGGTGAAATAATTTTTAAAATAGGATAGTAGTCGTTGAGTTTATCCATTACTAACATTTTTTACGTACATACAATAACATTTTCCGTCTTTATAATACCATTGTAGAAGTGTAGATAGTTTTTAAGATAATCTTGGCGACCGACCATTAAATCGAGGTGGTCGCCTCACTGATGTCCTTCACTGGCCTTAGTATTGTAATTCAGTTTTATATGATATTCTCGAAAGCTAGTATTCCATCTCATGAAATGTTCACTTATTCCTCATCTTCGCATTAATAATAAAGCTGAAGAGTTTCTTTGCTTCTATTTTGTTTCATTATTTGAACGCGCTAATCTCTGAAAAGAACAGTCGGAATTGAAAAACTATTTTTGCATTTTACAGCCCAATTCTTGAGGAAGGCTGTAGGTTATTTAACATCAATCTAAGACCGTGCCGATTAAAAAGAAACAAAAGTCAGAAACAAAGTATGATCGCTGACAGGCGATGCGATGCGACGGGGTGGGTACCATACGGGGCTGGGGAACCATACATTTTACGCCGACGAAGTCGCGGGCAACGAGTATATTATTATATTGATGTCACACGTCCAATACAACGCGGGTGGGACACGATCATGTCGTCATGCTGCACTTCGTGATGCATCGGGCACGCGCCATCCTCGTGCCGTCTCGCTCTAGCACGAGCACGTGACCCACTCCGGAATATTAATACTATTGTTTGTTTATAAATAGTGCAGACAGGAGTCTATGTTAATTTTATATTTATAGAGCTTAATGATCTAATAATAAGGTAGTGTTTTCCGAGATCATCGTCTGCCTTACCTTTTCTTTATTATCTTGGGGTTGACTTCCAATAAAACTGGATTCAGCTGAATACCAGCATTATTAACGAAGTGACTTCCTATCTGACGCGACATGACGCGGATCCGTGTGGTGGCGGCCATACAGAATAGCACCATCCTATTTCTTTCTGTGGGTGTCGTAAAAGGCGTCTAAGGGACTTACTAAAGAATGGGCAGCAGCGTTCTCTATGCATTTTACCAACATACTGTAATCTCCATCCCGCCTGACAAGCGTGGCGATTATGGCAAATCCCCCAACATTGGGGGCGGCCTGTGTCCAGCAATGGATGTCTTTGGGCTAAAATTTAATGATGATGATGACTTCTTATCTGACCTCCAAAATCTTGCTATTGGGTAACACGATTTTCAAATTTTTAGGATTATAAACAACTATAAAAACTAACGAATGTTGAAGATCTACGAATGACCAAGTTATTCCTAAGTCCAGACTGAGGAACAACTTCGGTTAGTTATGATAGCGTAGCAAGTGACGCCATCTAATATTGCTACGAAATTACTAGAAATCACCGAAGAACTCGGATAAGAGTGACTGTCACTCTAGTCACAGAGTACTATTTTATAGCTACTCTAGCAGAGCATCGCATCGATGGTTGCGTGGCAACCAGCTGTCTTCTGATCAGGGAACTGCTGTCGTACCACGTCCACGACGAACTGCTGTATTACTTCGTAATCTATTCTTTTTTTGGTTGAGAAATCATCAAATGACTTCTCCCGCAAAACAATTGTTATTATGCCAAAAGGGCGTCGGCTCAGCAGATGAGTCAGATGACAACACAAGGAGGAATCACTTGATTCTATGATAATTTTCAGCTGCAACTCACAAGTATCATACGCTAGAATAATAAAGGGAAGTGTGTGTCCGTAAGAATAAACTATGAAGGTAAAAAAGCAAATACAATGTTGGGGCATACATGAGTGTGAGTGGTTTGTGTTGTATTATAAAATAATACCCAATATCTGCGTATTACCTACAGTAAATAAATTTATAAATAGAAACCGCCTACCCACTTTAGGTAGGTAGTTTCTTTAAAGGATAGCCACTTCTAGTAAAGGGTAGAATTAAGGGCACGCCACAATTGCGGCGGTAAGTACCCTCTTTGAGGAGTGGATAGAGAGGCGCCACGGCGTCCTCACCTTCCGCCTGACGCAGGTTCTCACCGGGCATGGGTGCTTCGGTGGGTTCCTGTTCAGGATAAAGCGGGAGGAAACGCCCGGGTGTTTCCATTGTGAGGATCGTCTGGAGGACACGGTGGAGCATACGGTGCAGGTGTGCCCTGCCTTGGCGAAGCACCGCCGTGTTCTCGTGGAGGCGATCGGCGGCGGCGACCTCTCGCGTCCGGCCCTGGTGCGAGCCATGGTACGGAGCGAGAAGGCATGGGAAGCCGTCACCTGTTTCTGCGAAGCAGTAATACTCGCGAAGGAGGAGGCGGGGCGCGTGAGGGAGTGGCAGTCTCTGCGCCCTCATGTCCCTAGCCGCCGCAGGAGGAGACACCCCGGGCGTCGGGAGTCGATTGCGGACTCCCGGCCACCGTAGGCGCGAGCTTGCGGGCGGCGAGCAATGGGTAGCTCGCCGCCCGGGAAGGACCAAGCTCGGGTCGACGGCGCATAGTGTTCCACGTGCACGGTCTACTAGGACCGATGCCTGCCGGGGTCGCGTGATTGTTCGAAAGAGATACCGTGACCCTGGCACATGGGCAACTGATGGAACACGGGTGGGTTTTAGTCAGTAAAAGTCTGACACGCCCTCCCGCTCCGCCCAGAGCGGGAGAAGTCACTTGACGATTTCCAATCCAGAAAAAAAAAATAGGGTAGAATTATCCTATAGACCTTTATATTGATATTGGAGCAAAAACTTTGTACCACTTTTATGAAATTCACACGAACGGAGGAGTATGAAATTTTGACACGGTTATAGTACCTATATATGCAGACGGGATGCAAAAGCTAATATTTTATACAATAATGCATTGGAAATACATTAAGATTTAAATTAATTATGGTCAAATGTCGACCACTGGGCGACCACTACTATATCTTTGTTCTATAAAACTGAAGAGAGATCCAGTATCTAGCATATGTTCGAAAAATTGGAAGCAACACGTCATCACTCATCATTTCACCGAAAAGTCGTCCACTAAGTGTGTGGACATAAGCTTGCCCTAATTTGGGGGAGTTTGTCATAATCGCCACGCTTGGCAGGCGGGCGTATGGCGGTAAAATGCATACAGAACGCTGCTGCCCATTCTCTAGTAAGTCCCTTAGTCGGCGACACTCACGGGAAGAAAATAAGATGGTGCTATTCCTTACGTCAAGCACGGATTAAGCATAAGCAACACAGCATTAACATTTCAACCAGATCAAAAAATTCATGCATCCATTCTTTTTACATCTTACCAAAAAAATCAGCTGCGCACGCAATGTTACGAAATACATAATGACGTAAACTAATAAGAGTATGTCTCTCGACCTCTAAACAGCGCGCTGAGCAATACATCATAACTTAATTAACGCTTCTAATTATCATGTGGCGGCGTTATGTAGAACTTGAACATTTGGAAATAAGTAAATCTTTAATTTTAGAAATAATTGCGGCTGCATTTGGTTGTATATTTTCTTTGTGAATTTATGAAGGGATAATCTATCTCTACTTATAATATTATAAAGCTGAAGAGTTTGTTTGTTTGATTGAACGCGCTAATCTCAGGAGCTACTGGTCCGAATTAGAAATTCTTTTTTTGTTGGGTAGCGTATTTATCGAGGAAGGTTATAGGCTATATAACATTACGCTACAACCAAGAGGAGCGGAGCAGTAATGAAAAATGTTGCAAAAACGGGGAAAATCGCACGGGTAGGCGATTCGACGCGACGGGAAGGGTCGGGGGAACAAGAATTTAACGCGGACGAAGTTGCGGGCAGAAGCTAGTAAAGAATATGAGAAAAAGGCTCGTCCTGAAAAACAGGCTCATATTTTATTTTTGTTGTGGCTAATTTAAATGATGCGGTAGGTAGGGCAAGTAGCATCATCACAATCCTAGAAGACTAAATATAAATCTTTAAAAAACTAACGCAAGGGCTGTTCCGTGTGATGCCGGACGTAAAGAAGACCATCACCCCATTTCTTCCTATGACTGTCGTAAAAGACAACTAAGGGACTTACTAGAGAATGGGCAGCAGCGTTCTCTTTGCATTTACCACGATACTGCGATCACTAACCCGCTTGCCAAGTGTGGCAAAGCCCTCCAAATTGGGGGAGGAATATATTCAGCAGTGGACGCCTCACGGCTGAAACCGGCCTCACGATGATGATGAGTCTATGATGACGTTATGTATGAGAAAAGTTTCCTGAAAAACAGGTTCATATTTCAAAATATTCTGTTTTTATCATGGTTAGTTGAAATGACGAAGAAGGTAGGGCAAGTATCATCCTCTCAAACTTAGAAGGAAACCAAGACATTTGAAAAAGAAATACAAATATTTTATTTCGATCACACATGGGAAATACACACAAAACATGTGAACTTTAAAAAACTAACACAATAAGAGGTGATATCAATCGGACAAACATTGAGGGCGAAATTTCAACGACGTGTCTCGCTTAGACACATTTCGTTACATGAGCGAAAAGAAAGATATAATTCTCTCTCTATCTCTAAGACCGAAACTCTCTTTTTCTTTCTTTTTTTAATAGGTTTAACTTCTCTCACGTGTACGATGGCACTTAGAAAGCCTATAATGTCCTTCTGCTGGAGCACAGGCCTCCTCTGTAAAAGGGAGTGGTAATCACCACGCGGGCCCAGTGCAGGATGGTAGATGTCACATGTCTTCGAATGTTTGGTTCTATGACATGCCGGTTTCGTCATGTTGCTTTCTTTCATCGTTTTGAGAGCAGTGGTAGTGAAAAACATTACACAGAGTAAAGTGCCTGTCTGGGTTTAGAGAACCTATGACCTCGCCGCCGCACAGTGGGGCTAAATGGGTTTTTTGTTTCAAAAAGGGCTGGAGGTCACAATTTTAAACCAATTACAACGTTTTTTTTTAAACACTTAGAAATGATTTCTAAAAAGAATGTCGGAGCCTGATTGAAGAAAAAGAAATACCCTATAATAATGAGCATACACCAACACCAACACCAATAGGTGTAGAAAGCTTCTAATTACGTTGAAAGTTACTGACAAACGTAGGAAAATAGTTGTAAGAATTATGAGCCCTATTTCAGGAGCCATAGTTTCAGAGATTTTACATGAAAAAACATATTTGAGCATTTAAGGTTACTTATGTCATTAATAGGGTATTTTTTTTTAATCGGGCTCCGACATTCTCTTTGGAATTCATTTCTGGGTGTTTAAAAAAAAATCGTTGTAATTGGTTTAAAATTGTGACCTCCAGCCCTTTTTGAAACAAAAAAACCCATTTGGCCCCACTGTGCGCCGTTAACACCGGGCTACCAGTGCTCTCCACCCTATGGTAGGTACTGCACGGAAAACTGTTCTTCAAGCTAATGATTTGTGGCTTAACTGCATTATCAAGTTTACGTCACAGACCTCTTCCATACTTAGTCATAATTTCAGCTTTGAGACGTCCACTGCTGGACATAGGCGTTCCCCAGTTTGGGGCGGGTTTGCCGTAATTGCCACGCTTAGCAGGCGGGTTGGAGATCGCAGTATGGTGGTAAAATGCATAGAGAACGTTGCTGCCCATTCTCTAGTAAGTCTCTTTGTCGCCTCTTGCGATACCTACGGGAAGAAATGGTGCTATTCTTTAGGTCCGGCACCACACGAAGCAGTCATCATTTACCTAGCCATTTCCCAACTATGTTGGGGTTGGCTTCCAGTCTAACCGAATGCAACTGAAATATCAGTATTTTACACGGAGCGATTGGCTATCTGACTTCCACAACCCAGTTAGTGGGTAATACGATAACCTTTGGTAAGATTAGTTATCAGGCTTTCGGGTGTTTGGCGACCCGTAACGACTGTCCAAAGATCTAAGAAATAACAGCCGCGACCCAACGGCTTAACGTGCTTTCCGGGGCACGGAACAGTATACTTAGTAATTTCCCCGAACCGACAAAACCTCAGTCTACCTACAACAGCGTGTAACGTGTCCTCGGCAGCTCCTCTCCATTTCACGCGCGACCCACTTGCCTAAGATTTCGATTCTAATTCTTATTTACTTAACTCTTTATGTATTACACAATGTACCCTTAAATTAGCTTGTGACGCCATTTTAATACGAAATAGTTACAGAAATGTTACGCGTAGTTGAATTTATTGGTTTTTAACTTTTACACCTATTTAAGCAATTTTGTAATTAGCATTTTTATGTTATTTTAGTAACATGCTGCTTATTATTATTTATGAACAAAACTATGTTTGGTGTGCGTAAAAACAAGTATATATCTTTATATACATTTCTCTCAGTTATACCTTATTCTCCTTTATTATTCTTCTGCCTTCCGTCAAAAGCCCGAAATTCTGACAACCAGTCTTACTAAGTGGTATCGTATTAACAACTTTCTGGGTTGTGGAGGTTGGATAAGCAGTTGCTGCATGTAAAATACTGGTATTTAGTTGCATCCAGTTAGACTGGAAGGTGATTGCAACGTAGTTGGGAAAAGGCTAGGCGGATATTTATGATGATGATTCTCCTTTATTGTTCTAGTACCCAACGGTTACAGGTACTTTGTCATCAATTAGATATGGGCCCTAACGTAACATCACGCCTGTTATCCTTGAAGAGTTAAGCAAAGGTGTATATATAAGGTGTACCTATTCATACACGAAATATTTTAAGAGGTATACCTGTAGGTGGTAAAGAAGCTACAGGAACGAAAAAATTTTTTTCTAAATGTATTTTTTTCAAAATTTAATATTTATAAACTATTTGACGCACATAAGAAATACTGGCTCCTTCTTATTTTTTACGGCCCGAGACACCGCGGCCATGCTCGTGCCGTCCGGTCGCCACCTTCGCAGCGTCAGGCGGGCCATTCATAGAATTTAGAGTAAAGGATTTATGCAAAACGTCTCAAGCAGTTTTAAAATTATAATAATTACGAAAATTCAAAAACGCTTAGATAAAAAAATTCTTTTTGCTTCTATAGCTTCTTTACCACCTACATGTGTGTGTACCCCTTAAAATATTTCGTGTATGAATAGATACACCTTATATAGTACACCCACATTTCACCACTTATCCCGGCTGGAGGCCTAAAAAGGTAACTTTTTAGAACTCGCCGGGCTACCATCCGTTTAAGTAGTAAGAATCTTTCAGGTTAACTACGAGATGTCCCACACAAAAACAAAAATCGCCGCTTATGTTTATCTCTGATGTAATAGAGGGCGAGCCTATTGCCATCAATCGGGCATAAATCCAGCCAATCTAAACTCTTTAAAGAAAAATACCAGTCAATGGCATTTCTTGGTGACAATAATTTGGATGCCATAAAGTTTTTCTATTTGTACACTTTATTGCATGTACTAGAAATGATGTTTTCTCGTAATTTTATTGCCTAAAATTAAAAACTTGATAATTGCCTTGTACCAATTTTCTGAGTTGTCGACTCACCCACCAATAAATTTACATCGTAGGAGTAGACCATGCTTTTTTTTTGTTTGTTTATTAGATATGGAAAGTTATTCGGGCCTTTTTTTTTGGATGGGAAATCATCAAATGACGTCTCCCGCTCTCGGGCGGAGCGGGAGGCAGTGTCAGACTTTTACTAACTAAAACCCACCCGTGTTCCTTTAGTTGCCCATGTGCAAGGGTCACGGTGTCTCTTTCGAACAATCTCGCGACCCTGGCAGGCAGTGTATGAGGACCTTAAAATACATTTATCGTTACTGGAATAACATTGATATCGTATCCAATGGATGAGAAAGCGTAGCAGCATCCAGTTTCGTAGCAAATATCTACGAAGTTCGTAGCGCTCTATTACAATTCTACAATAATTCGGGAAATATCTAAGTTATTTTTTTTTTTTTTTTACAAAATTATATAGAAATCAAATGAAATGTTTATTTCTGTAAGTAGATCTTATAAGACACTTACACGTCAACATTTTTTGATCAATGTTTTTTAAAAACTAGATGGCGCCGAGTCCAAACATTATATTATTAGAATTTTATGTGAGTCTAACAATGCAGGGCAATGTCTCGAAGAGCCGTTCTATTCAGATTTATTCAGGCACTAAAGGAATTCCTCACAAGCTGGCTTAAACCCCAGTAAAACGTTGAGCTATCATCGGCGGCGGCGACCTCTCGCGTCCGGCCCTGGTGCGAGCCATGGTACGGAGCGAGAGGGAATGGGAAGCCGTCACCTCCTTCTGCGAAGCAGTAATGCTCGCGAAGGAGGAGGCGGGGTGCGTGAGGGAGTGGCAGTCTCTGCGCCTTCACGTCCCTAGCCGCCGCAGGAGGAGACGCCCCGGGCGTCGGGAGTCGATTGCGGACTCCCGGCCACCGTAGGCGCGAGCTTGCGGGTGGCGAGCAATGGGTAGCTTGCCGCCCGGTAAGGACCAGGCTCGGGTCGACGGCGCGCAGTGTTCCACGCGCGCCTCAAAGAGATGTCAGCAGCAGTGTAGGGGTCTACTAGGACCGATGCGTGCCGGGGTCGCGTGATTATTCGAAAGAGATACCGTGACCCTGGCACATGGGCAACTGATGGAACACGGGTGGGTTTTAGTCAGTAAAAGTCTGACACGCCCTCCGCTCCGCCCAGAGCGGGAGAAGTCATTTGATGATTTCCCATCCTGAAAAAAAAAAAAAAAAAAAGACGTTGAGCTGCAAGATTCTATACAAGAAACAAAAGAGGATATGTGCTCCTGACCACAAGATAGAAGTGTAAAATTACGACAGTAGCCGTGTATACCCGATTCAGCGTCACAGCCGACTAGAGCCGAGTATACGCGAATCAACGCCGAGTAGACGCGATTCAGCGTCACCAATCGACCGGAGCCGAGTGTACAGCATTCAGCATCACCGGCCGTTGAGAGCCGAGCATACGCGATTCATAGCCGAGTATACCCGATTCAGCGACACCGATTGACTGGGATCGAGTAAAACCCGAGTCAGCATCACCATGCTATGATATGCTGAACTATGGTCGTTTTGCGAGGATGAGACGCAGGTTTTCCTTTAGTTTTTTTTGTATGCTTCCCAACAATACAGTAAAATTCAAAACTAGTGTGTTTTGATGTTCTACAAAACTCATAAGGCATGAATCGTTTTTTTAAACACTTATTTCTACAATTTGCCGTGTCCATACTGACGTAAAAAATAGCATCACCCCATTTCTTCCCGTGGGTGTCGAATAAGGCGACTAAGGGACTTAGTAGAGAATGGGCAGCAGCGTTCTTTATGCATTTTACCTCCATACTGCCATCGCCAACCCGCCTGCCAAGCATAGCGATTATGGCAAATCCCCCCGTCTGAAATGATGATAATGATGATGATGAATAAAGGTCATTGTCTATTGCCACCAACGGGGCATAAATCCAAACCCCGGGTGCTACTGAGAAATTTCCAGATAGAATAACTCAGTAACACTTTGGCCGACTTAGGACTGGAATTAAGAACTTGTGTTTAATAGTACTTGCGACTTACGACCACTAGGCTAATGAACACTAAAATTCAAAGAAAAAAAGAATTATTGACGGCGGTGACTTGACAAACCATAGATTTTATTAAGTTCAATAGTAAAGTAGGTATTATTATAATCTATATACGTTTCGTTTGTTTGTTTATTTGAACGCACTCATCTCTGGACTACCTGTCAAATTCGGAAAATTATTTTTGAATATGATAGCCACATCCATGAGGAAGGAACATCATGATCGGACTTTCAGGAGCCGCGCAAAAAGAAAAAAATCCAGCAAGGTCTCTAAGCAAAAACGAAGTAATAGCGCCAGCAGGCAATACGATGCGACGCGATGGGGTGAGTCGAAACAATAAGAAGTTTCACGCGAAAGTCGCGGGCTGAAGCTACACAAAACCTTTCGGAATACATGTTCTAAACGACGATCGTGAAAACTACATCAAAATCCGTCGCGTAGTTTAGAAGAACAATGCAGTCACACCGACAGTCACAAAAAGCGACTACCTATACATTTTACAATATGTAAAGATAAAGATTATGTCCATACAATAATAATATATTATATTTTAAATCATTTTATTACCAGTGTTGATGAAGAACGTAGTTACAATAAATTAAAAATTCTGTTCACGATTGAGTTTCTATTACGACTAATAGAGACTACATGCTGTACACCGACCATTGACTTCTATTAAAATTATTAAACAATAATAAATTAAACAACCAACATATGAAAGCACTTGTCAAAACCACCTCCAACTCTTACAGTTACAAAAATAAAATTGAAATTCGCTCGACAATGATTTTCGCATGAGCAAAACAAAGGTTGGTCGTGTCTGATAAAAAGAGGTTGAATACAAAGGCGGTAGGTACGAACCTTTTCGGTGGCGATGGTTGAGATAAGATGGCTGGTGACAAATATGTCTGTCTGAGATTTATAGAGCATCTCGTTATGATTGCAAGTGGGTAAGTGAAGTGCGGGAGCTAGGTTCTAAAACTTTTTTAGTATGTTTTACTTTTTTGGAATATATGAACATGCTTCGTATTTTTGCTCGGCTTTCAACAGAAATCTCTTTTACTGAGGTATCTTTTATAATTTTGCAAATGAACATTTCAGATAAGTTTATGCTAACCATCGTTTTGCCGCCCTTTACAGCATTATACTTAGAACTAGCTTCTGTTCGCAAAAGACTCCACAATACCTAATTATAGTTAAAAACAGTCACCTTTCCTATCTACGTTATTCCTTCGTTTATGCTTAGCGTTCTTCCTGGCTTTATTCTCTTTGTTCACCTATAACGCCATGTTGGCTCTGTGAGTCGCCTAATAACCTGTATATCATTTTCGGTACATTTCTTCATTTTAATTTAACTATTTGATACAGCAGGTGCTAACAGTACATATTCATTTTACGGTACTACAGAGATTTTTTGAATTTGTATCTTTGTTTTTTATTTGTTAACATTATATTATGTAACTATAAATTACACTAGATTAAGTTGCATCGATCTTGTCTTTTAACAGCTAGCTATTTCGTAAAATAATCTGTGGATAACGTTGTCAGTGGTGTATATGCTACTCCTATAGACTGTGTCGTGATCATTTTATGTATACCTACTGCTGTTTGTTATCCCTAATAAAATAAAATAAAAATAACCTATGGGCTATGATATGTAAAAAACAGACCCTCCTGCACCTAGGTGACACCAACTTGACGTGCAGCCGGGCGGGGTGTCGGCACGGTATTCGAAGGACACCGCGGCCGCAGTTGTTTTTTTATAGAGCGTTTTAAATAATTAAATAAAACTATTCAATAGTTTTTAGTTTACAAAAACATAAATATAAAATAAAATCTTTTCTCTAGATTACTGAGATGCCGAACGTGACTTACGATGTCTACATGCAACGCAAAAAAAAAATAAAGATTTATCCTGAGGTCGTCTTGCAAATGGCAGACTGTCGGTACCCAAAATACTGCTGATTAAACCCTGGAGTCGACTGCACACAGACCGCTGCTAAAATGAGTCATAACAATCTAGAAAGGATCCCAAAACCGAAGCCAGACTCCCGGTCAACTGCTTAATATGCCGCTCTCATACAGAGCTCAGCTACTGTTTCCACGAAGGCGCGCCAAATAATACCGAGCATTGCCGAGATGCAATGACATTTGCATGACATTACCATGTCTAACGCATCATCGAGATATGTAGCAGACGTGAGCTATGCTTGGGCTTATTTGCGAAATATTTAGGTGAACCGTGCGTTTTTTTGTTTTTGTTATTCATTGAAGGTTTTGAGAAGAAACGACGCCGACTGTGACGAATTCTTTTGGGGACGATAAAAATGAGAGTTTATTGGTCTTGAGTTCAAGAACGATGGTCAGAACGTATGAAGGACGCAATGAGTTTTTATTTTTACTTTTAAGCGACTTCAAAAACAGGAAAAGGTTCTCAACTTGAATGTATTTTTTTATTTAGCTAGCGAAGACGCATTTTTGTGGAATAGGCAGAACAAAATAATTAAAAAATTAAAAAAAAAACAACGACTTCGAAATAAAAAATTGTAATTTCGGAAATATGTATTGTATTTTAGTTTTTGCGATCGACTCCCGAAACTCCCGAAATTTAACCCAAAAAAAGTCTGTATAACAAAGATGTTATACAGACTTTTTTTGGGTTAAATGTAGACCAGCCAGCATCGTTTTTTATTTTTTTCTGCTACCATTCTTACACCAGCGGGCCTACAGCGGGCACACCAAACATTAATTTCTTATGCTCTGATTTTTTTAGATCTTGAGATAAACTCTCAATACTTGTTTAACAAAGTAACCTACATATTTGCCTACTGTTCGGACACCCGATATCGAAACAATGTTGAACAGATCAGAATCTGGGAGGTAGAGGAGACTTTTTTTTTCGCTTTTCGTAGAGAAGAATTGTTTCACACATTAAAGTAGGATTGGCTTTCACTTTTGGCAGTACAACGTTCATTGTTGTTGTTTAGATATATTTTTCGAACATTAGAATCAATGGATAAGCAATCATCATCATCTCCCTAGCCTTTTCCCAACTATGTTGGGATCGGCTTCCATTCTAACCGGATTCAGCTGAGTACCAGTATATGGAGTACTGGATCAGCAATATCCTACAAAATGATTCGGATTCTGATAAATTGTGTGTAGCGCAATGAAGATGCTGGTTTCGTAAGAAAGCTTCTGATATTTTCTGAGTGAGCATTCTCCAGACGCTTAGCCCAATTAAGTTGGACACTTAACTTTAAAACATCTTAAAACGAGAGTTTTTGTGGTCCTGCGATACTGGTGGATGTGTGGAGAGTATTTATCTAAAGGTGTGGACGAACGTTTTAGTCATTATCGCGCAGACGCAGCCGGGAATGTCGTTATTATCGTGCGCACGCGCCGCTTGCATAGACCTTGGAAGAGTATAGTAGGGACAAGAGAGACCTACTAGGGTCATGGATTTGTTCGAAAGAGTTACCGTGGCCCTGGTACAGGCAACTGAAGGATGACGGGTGGGTTTTAGTCAGTAAAAGTCTGACACGACCTCCCGCTCCGCCTAGAGCGGGAGACGTCATTTGACATAGATATCCAATAGAAAATTGTTTACAGGCTACAAGGCCCAATCACTGGAGAGATGCAAATAGGTGTAATAATGTTCTCATTTTCATCATTGATTGATATATCTTCTTAATGAGTAGTATGGTTTATGACTGTAAGACCTACATTGTATAGAAGACACACTCAATACAAATAGAAGTGACAACGTAACCTCTGAAACTTCTTCCAAACAATTAGTTGATTCTGTTGAGTCTGCGAAAGTTTCTAAACTTATAGTTAACACCGGCTTCTTTTACATCGTCGGTAAAAACAAGGACATATCTAACAGTTTCGTGTCTATGGTCCGGGATGTTGGATTCATCTCTCGAGTATGTGTCGGTCAGACAGACGCTAACTCGTCGTAAACTGCTCGTAAACCGATGACCATCGACTTCAGATAGCGTCCTCTTAAATTTTACAACAATCACTAAGCTTTGGGAGTTTGGGACAAAAGGTTTGAAAGTGCATGCCACTTTGCCAGTGCTGCAGAAAAAAAAACCATTGCTTTCTAAAAGATGATGCTACTAGAAAACGTACCGACAATTTTTTTATCCAACTACGGAGAAGCAAAATGGAGCGTTATGATTTTGACTGGTATGTATGCATGTAACTAATTCGTTGGTCTCGTGGTTGCAAGCGCGGATGCTGAGTGTCGTGTCCTGGGTTGGATTCTGAGGTCGGGCAGAGTGTAATTGGGTTTTTCCATTAGGAAATTCTTAGTAAGCCCGGAGTTTGGAAGTTTGTGGTGTGATACCCTCGGGCCTGGGAAAGCACGTTAACCCGTTGGTCTTACGCCTTATCTCTCTCTGGTCGTGTCGGATTGCCGTCCCTAAGGACTATGAGAGTGAGAGAAGAGTGAGTGCCCCTGTGTCGGCACACACTTGAGCACTATAATGTCTCCCGCGTCGATGGCTAGTCTCCGTTGAGATTGGCCGCCATGGCCGAAATGCGGTCTGGAGGACTATATATATACAAGATTATTTTTAGTATATGCGAAACCTGAATATAGTTTGTTCAGAATCAGTAACTGAATCGATTCCAATAATTTTTACACCATGTTATATTTTGTACCAAAAATATTTAATTACGCTTCCAAGTCGCGGGCCGTAGTGTTTTGTTTCGATTTTAAAATTATCATGTCTTTCTCGTATTCAAACGTCCATTACACGGAGATGGTACGTACACTAGCTGTTTGTGGTGATCTGCATATGTTTTTGCGTGGACAACCAGGTAACTTATCAAGCTTATAACTTTGTGATTATTAATGATACAGTTTTGAATTTTTTTTTCATATATTCTTTACATAAAAATACTAGACCCGTGTTTCGGGTTTCGCATAAACAAAAATTAATGTTGTATGTATGTAGGTTCATCTGTTCCTTCATGATTTCTGAACTCATTTATCATAATTTGATTTTGAGAATGAGGTATCGTTGGACCCGACTTGATCGTCCGCTCGTTATGGCTTATAGCTTCTGCCCGCCACTTCGTCCACGTCAAATTTTTGCTCCTCTGACCGTTCCCGTCGCATTGAATTGCGTGCCAGTTTTCGTTCATTTTTCGTTTTGCTCCGCTCCTTTTGAGTGTGGCGTGATGTTATATAGCCTATAGCCTTCCTCAATGAATAGGCTACGTAACACAAAAATATTTTTTTTAATTCGGACCAGTAGTTCCTGAGTTTACCGCGTTCAACCAAACAAACAAACTCTTCAGCAATATTATATAGTAATATACATAGTATAGATGTGACGTCACAACATTGAATTCACATTGAATATGGCGCCCTCTAGACGACATAAAATCATGAACAAAAAAATTACAAAAATGTATCAAATGAAAGGGCTTAATTAGCATATTTCAAAAATACACAATTATATCGTTAGCTAACCCCAAAATAATTGAAATAAAGAGTAAGTTTAAAAACTAAAACCCGAGTACTGAAAAATCACGCTCTAAAAAGTATGAAACCAGAAAATATTCTCATCTAAAAGTTGTTGTCGTTTATCACCTACACTATCAAAACAATATATTCCAACAATAATAAGCAGGTATTCATCTTTCTTCATCATTTCAGCCGAAAGACGTCCACAGCTGGACAGAAGCCTCCCCCAATTTGGGGGGTTTGCCATAATCGCCACGCTTGGCAGGCGGGTTGGCGATCGCAGTATAGTGGTAAAATGCATAGAGAATGGTGCTGCCCATTCTCTAGTACCCTTTCACCATTCTCTACTACCCTTTTTTTTTTTTTTTTTTCAGGGTGGGAAATCATCAAATGACTTCTCCCGCTCTGGGCGGAGCGGGAGGGCGTGTCAGACTTTTACTGACTAAAACCCACCCGTGTTCCATCAGTTGCCCATGTGCCAGGGTCACGGTATCTCTTTCGAACAATCACGCGACCCCGGCAGGCATCGGTCCTAGTAGACCCCTACACTGCTGCTGACATCTCTTTGAGGCGCGCGTGGAACACTGCGCGCCGTCGACCCGAGCTTCGTCCTTACCGGGCGGCGAGCTACCCATTGCTCGCCACCCGCAAGCTCGCGCCTACGGTGGCCGGGAGTCCGCTATTGACTCCCGACGCCCGGGGCGTCTCCTCCTGCGGCGGCTAGGGACGTGAGGGCGCAGAGACTGCCACTCCCTCACGCGCCCCGCCTCCTCCTTCGCGAGCATTACTGCTTCGCAGAAGGAGGTGACGGCTTCCCATTCCCTCTCGCTCCGTACCATGGCTCGCACCAGGGCCGGACGCGAGAGGTCGCCGCCGCCAATCGCCTCCACGAGGACACGGCGGTGCTCCGCCCAGGCAGGGCACACCTCCACCGTATGCTCCACCGTGTCCTCCAGACGATCCTCGCAATGGAAACACCCGGACGTATCCTCCCGCTTTATCCTGAACAGGAACCCACCGAAGCACCCATGCCCGGTGAGAACCTGCGTCAGGCGGAAGGTGAGGACGCCGTGACGCCTCTCTATCCACTCCTCAAAGATTGTGGCGTGCCCAGCACTGGGTTGCGACAATCGTACCCGCCATGTCGCCATGAGATCACTTCTCTACTACCCTTAGTCGCCTTTTATGACACCCACGGCATGAAGTTGGGTGATGCTATTCTTTACGACCGGCACCAAGAGGACTAAAATCATAAAATAAGTTACTATTCCAATTAAAAACAAACTCATTTGTATGAGTACCTCATAGCCTTGTGCTAAAGTCTTTACACTCTCCATTTCCATATGAATCTGCCTTATCTTTTCCCAACTATATAGTTGCCCTGTACAGGGGTCGGCTGGTCGGCTACTATATAGTATAACCGGATACACCTAATTACCAGTATTTTACATGGAACGATTGTCTATATGACCTCCACAATCCAGATGGGTTACTCCTTGGTAATACTTATTGTCAGACTTGTGGCTTGTGGGCTCCTGACTGTAATGAGTAAGAATTCTTTTCGCCGTAATAATGGCTCCCCTGTCTTTTGGGTATAGATACCTATAAAACACTGACTTTCCGTGCTATCAACATTACGGCGAAGGAATCCACACTCTACCCGTAACGACTGTCAAAGATCTTCGAATGACAGCCGGGACCAACGGCTTAACGTGATTTCTGAGGCACGAAGGACTCTCGACATTTAATGGATGGTCACCCATCCATAAACTGACCGCGATAAGTATAGCTTAACCTCTGCTCGACCTTTGCTACTATTATCAAGTAGCCATGAGCCCCTTCCATCCATCCAGTTCTATACAGAAATAAAAATAAACAGTTTTTGCGACTGTTTATTTCTGTATAGAACTGGATGGGTAGATTCTGACGTAACTTCTCGTTCTAGGTTAAAAATAATGCCCAATGCACATGGAATAGAACAATAATCTATTTGATTTTATTTATCAGGAAATGAACGAAGCTTTCTTCAATAAACGTTAGGAATCTAGTTCAAGCTGAGTTAGAGCTGTGTAGCATTTTATGGGAGAAGATATCTTAGACTTTTCAAGGAAGTTCCGTAGTATAGTGTCTGTATACACGATTGTGATCAACTATTTTTCCTATTCAAAGTTGCATTCAGACATACAATATGATCATCACCATCATCATCATCATTTCAGCCGAAAGACGTCCACTGCTGGACATAGGCCTCCCCCAAAAACAGCCACGACCGGTTCATTTTTTGAGGAGGTTTGCCATAATCGCCACGCTTGGCAGGCAGGTTGTCGATCGTGGTATAGTGGTAAAACGCATAGAGAACGCTGCTGCCTATTCTCTATAAGTCCCTTAGTCGCCTTTTACGACACCCAGGAGAAGAAATATAATGGTGCTATTCTTTACACGGCATCACACGGAACCAATATGATACCTATGAACATATTTTGCGAATAGTGTCATTCAAATCAAATCAAATATTTTATTTCACACTAGCTTCTACCCGCGACTTCGTCTGCATTAAATTTTTTGTTCTGGGGCCTTCTCGTCGCGTCGAATCGCCTACCCGTGCGATTTTCCCCGTTTTTACAACATTTTTCATTACTGCTCCGCCCCTCTTGGTTGTAGCGGGATGTTATGTAACCTATAGTTCGTTTTGCTCCGCTCCTTTTGAGTGTGGCGTGATGTTATATAGCCTATAGCCTTCCTCAATAAATAAGCTACCCAACACAAAAAGTGTTTTTCAATTCGGACCAGTAGTTCCTAAGATTAGCGCGTTCAATCGAACAAACAAACAAACTCTTCAGCTTTATAATATTATTATATATATATATATATATTATATATAATAGTATAGATAAACTTAGACGGGCACTTATGAAACGTCAGAACCTAGGTGCACGGTTCTAATTTGTTGATTCCCATGGAAAAGAGCTGGCAAGAAAGTTGCTCTTTTAAATCGGTTGGCTTCATGTTTACTCTCTTCATTACAAGTCTCTTCCAACCAAGACCCAGAAATCAAACAACATTCACATTCATTTCTGGATTTTGGCTAGTATTTAGGTGTAAGAACGTCAATACGAGATCAAATCGGTGCCCTCGATAAATTGTGTGAATATGTGTTTTAAATATTTGTTCAAAAAAAAATCTGTGGCCAAAACCAAAAATACAAAACCAAAGGCATCAAAATTAAAGTTTGTAGTGTAGAAAAGCGAACTATTTCCGTTAGGTTACGTTACGTTATGCGTTAATTTACGTTATGCGTTATGTTATGTTTACTAATCTATATCTATACTAATATTATAAAGCTGAAGAGTTTGTTTGTTTGTTCATTTGATTGAACGCGGTAATCTTAGGAACTACTGGTCCGAATTGAAAAATTCTTTTTGTGTTAGGTAATCTATTTATCGAGGAAGGCTATATAACATCACGCTACTACCAAGAGGAGCAGAGCAGTAATGAAAAATGTTGAAAAAACGGGGAAAGTCGCACGGGTAGGCGATTCGACGCGACGGGAAGGAACAAGAAATTTAACGCGGACGAAGTCGTGGGCAGAAGCTAGTATTTTATAATCGTTCGTAAGGAGTAAACTCCAGTCGTGCGTCGGAGCTGACAAACACAATTTTATTTTATTTTATTGTAATAAAGCTTCCTACCATAATCAACCACCTAAGGTGCATTGATCTCTCGTGATTATTCAATAAGGTAGTTGACCTACACTGAGTAATTGTAATAATTCAGTCAACTCAATTGTTTATGGGACAATGGCGACCATAATGACATAGCTTTCTACAGATTTTGGGCTAACAATATGGCGACTGCCAAAATGTCCACGCCTTTCTTTGAATATTTTTTGACATCGAAGATAGCCAAACATGTTAAACCTTTTTTGTTCTGAGAATCTTTCCTTAATAATAACGTATATGAAATCTCCATTGGGCTGAGTTCATTTATTTTTTATTCGATATTCAACAGAGGCTAACTACTAGTGTCCGCCTCTGAGACCACATCATTCAGAAAGCACAGTAGTACTATTCCGTAAAAAACTTACAGTGAAAACTTAGTTGAACTGGGCTGTCAACAGTGACACTGTTGACAGCTCACTCCTAATATTGTGTAGAAATCTCAATATGAAACTTCGATAAACTTAAGTGAGCTTGAAGTGAGGTGTCATTCGACCTATACCGCTATTCTGTAAAAATCTCACCTAGGTAACTTGGCTGAAGTGAGATTAAAGTGAGCTGTCGTTAGTGTAAATCCCTAGCATCGTATGGAATCACAGCTCACTTTTAGGCGACTTCACCTCAGTCTCACGGTGATATTTTAACAGAATAGATCGGCTGATGTTAGGGATTGACACTATTGACAGCTCACTTCATCTTAGTTTTAACGGTAAGATTTTACCGGACAGTTCCTTTTTTAAACCTTTGGGCCCGAAACAATATAGTACGTTACTCGAAAGGCCCAAAACATATGTGCAAGTAGGTCACCAAACGAGATATTTACCAGAATGGTCGGATATAGTTGAAGTTTAGTAAAAAACCGATGGATGTATTCGAATGAAATTTAATTAATTAAATTGAAAACAAACAGTTCACATACCCTAGCTACTTATCTCTTTTGGTGACTGTACAACATATAATGACCCATTTTGGGTCTTTCAACTTACGCACAGACCTATTCATCTCTCAAAGAGTTCTCATAGGCACAGAGTACAGAAAACAGTATAGCTAACAATCTTGTTAACAATAGAATGATAGAGCCTGTTGTCCGCGCCTCTGTGACATACTGAGCTTACGTAAAAGCGTAGTTTAGTACGATCGTGTTGTTTTCCAGTTGTGTCGACACAGAATTTTCTTAGTAACAAAACCTGAGTTCGTGAACCTTTAATTTATTTGGGTCAATATGCTAGACGAAATTAGGCCCCCTAAATTGGGGGAGATCTTTGTCCAGCAGTGGACGTCTTTCGGCTGAAATAATGATGATGAAGTTGGTGAAATATCAAGCTTGAAATGTAAAAGACATAATTATTTGAATGAATGTATTATTATTTGGATAATTTCTGAAAAAAACATACTGACATGAAAATTAAACCCAATTAGGTACGCCTACTAATTTCTAATACCAAAAATAGATGTTTGAATCATACAATAGATATTTACAAGCCCAAACATTTGATCCTCCCCAAAACTATGTATGACACATAATATTACAATATTACGCAAATCAGTTTACCGTTAGCTCGTCAACGTTCCCTTTGGCGTCGAGTTGCGGTCAACGATGCGTTTGTTTGCTAATTTATTGTACTACATATGTATGTCGTATTGTCACTTACTTTTTAATAGACTGGTGAATAATACTGCCTAATTTTAAGTCTACGTAATGAAATCGCAGTGGAATATTTTCGTGCACAGGATTTTGAACTGTAGGTGTTGAACGGAGCATTGACAATCCAACAGAGTACGTCTCAGTGCTTGGAAAATAGAACAGTGTGTGTTTTACTTTCAATTTTCAACCCTCGGCGGTAAGTAATGGGTTGAAGATCTAGTGCGCGAAAAATCTTACTGAAATTTTATTGCGTACGTGGAAACGTGGGCTAACTTGCTTTTATAAGGAGGGGAGAGAGAGGGGTCGTTTACATACCTACTTAGGGTTTGAGGAATTGTTTGGAATATTCTTGGTAAAATTAACAGGTACAGGTTCAGGATTTTCAGGTATAATTTTAATTAAGAACTGACGATGTTGTTTAATTTGATTACTAGAAATATTCCTAAAAGACATCATAAAACTTTAAAGCTAGAACTATTTATAAAAGTGTACATAAAACAGAGATTAATTAAAATCATGTTAGTCAAATAATTGGGTGAAAGGCAGGCAGGTAGGCATATCAAATACAATCGACTCTGATATTCAGAATTTTATATCGATGCCCTAGTTCACAATTGCACTAACTACAAAATTTTCAATTTTCCCTTCTTAATGCCAAACACTTAATTTTATACATTACAATATTGAGATAGGTACTAGCTTTTGCCAGTGGCTTCGCCCGCGTGTAGGTCGGAAAATATCCCGCGGGAACGTACTATCGGGATAAAAAGTAGCCTATGTGTTAATCCAGGTTATAAACTAACTGTGTTCCAAATTTCATCCAAATCCGTTCAGTAGTTTTTGCGTGAAAGAGTAACAAACATCCACACATCCATACATCCATACATACAAACTTTCGCATTTATAATATTAGTAGGATTATGATGGAGTGAAAGTCTTATGAATAGATGCATATTTGTTTTGTTATTTTACTTAGTTTTTGTACTTTTCTTGTCTAAAGTTTAAAAAAACTTTAAAGCTCTCTCCTCAAAATTGTCAATTTTGTAATTAGTGCAATTGTGAACTAAGACTATATGTAAATATTTTAAAACAACGAAGTTGAAAGTTTGTCGACACCATTGGAAAACAACCGCCACAGTGATATCTGCGTGACGTGTAATCCTACAGAACAGCTCAGATAATAGAATTAGTGGTGACTGGTGGTCGAGAGTTATCCCACGATTATCCCACTCCCAGCCAATTGTACCAACTGTGGCTGCTCAAGTAGATGCAGGATAATGTGGGGTTTTCAGAAACAAATGACTTTCATCATGTTGATATTGTGTTGGTAAAACTCAGGTAATATCGAATCCCTCCAATAAATGTATCGGTCAAATTGGCGGTGCATGGGGAAGACTATGTCCAGCAATGGGCGTAAAGCAAAAATCACCCAAGTGGGAGTTGGACTTGCAAATGACGAGTTCCGAATCACGTACAATCTAAGACAGATGTAAGTATAATATACTGCTATTATTAGAACAAACAACACAGTTTCTTGTATGATGGAGGGAAAGCACAACCTCAATAAAAAGGTCCCGTGAGCACCTTTTCAACACGAAACTTTAAAAAGAAACATGATCGTCTTCCGATATTATAGGTTGCTTTAAAACAGGCGTGATTGTCTCTTGTTTGCAGTGTAAAAGGTGACCGAGTGATCAAAGTCTAGCTTTACAAATTAGAAAGACTAGGTACCAATTATTTGTAGTCGGTGCTCTTGCCTAGAACTCTTAACAAACTTCCTCTAAAAAGGGCCTTGCAAATAAACGAATGTCAATTCAGTTACCTACCAACTTCATTCACCGGTATAATCAAATCACAAGTATCTTTAGGGTAGGTAGGTAGGGTGTGTACTTATGTATATAAAATGATAGCAAGAAGTGTGTCGTTATAATCGGCAGGTTTAGCAGAAGTTCATCATCATCACCATCTTTATCATTTCAGCCGAAACACGTGCAGAGCTGGGCATAGGCCTGCCCCAATTTGAGGATTGCCATAATCGCCACGCTTGGCAGGCGGGTTGGCGATCACAGTTTGGTGATTAAATGTATAGGGAACGCTGCTGCCCATTCTCTAGTAAGTCCCTTAATCGCCTCTTACGACACCCACTGGAAGAAATGGTGCTATTCTTTACGTTCGGCATCACACAGAACAGTTGTTGTGAAGAAAATATGCTGGTGGTCATTCGTGTTGCTCTTGTCTTTTTTAACTTAAATGGTCAGAAGCGACATAAAATTATCTGCCATAAAACCCACTATAGATTGAACATCAGATCAAAGCCTTGCTATCTCCCTCGATCAAATAACATAAACACACACACAACGAACAAAAACACACTCCATATTTCCACAATACACACAGCCATCAATTTACCTGTAGTGGAAAAACTCAACGAAAAAACATAATCCAATATGTCTGCCTTTTCCGAATATCCGAAAAATGATACGGTGTCCACAATTCAGGGAAGTGGAAGCCGCATTTATCCAGTTTTCGAGTCGGGCATAAAAAGAGCGGGCGCGTTGCTCCCCTTCCCTCCCTGGCGCCCTCCCCCTCCCGCCCCCCGGCGCAGGGGGAGTGCGCTGAATCGATATGCAAGTAAAATGTACACCTGTAGTTACCATGAATTTGGGATTTTCAGGGACTTTTGGTGTTAAGATTTTTGATACTATTTCTTTGTTATTGTTATGTGGTTCCTAATTTAAAAAGTTGCTACTCCCACGTTGACATTGTTTTTTATTTTGCTTAAGTAACTAATTCATACTCATAGCTCTAGTTTCCAGAACAACTTTATCGTCACCGCAGGAACACGCATCTAATTAGCACTAGATTTACCAGACCAGTCATTTTTACTGGTCGTGCAAATGTATAAATGTTAATAATAAAAAAAATATTTGTTACTAATATATATTAAGTTTCTCTAATTTCTCTACTTATAGCTACAAAAGTCATAACATAATTTCGGAAAGCAAATGTTATATGTAATGGGAATTTTGAGTTGAAATTGCACGACAAATCCGTAATAAGGGTCTGGTAAATCTAGTGTTAGTTTGGAAATCATTTACAAATAAAACATATCAAAAATAACTTTATCTCATTACCAATGCTCTGAAAACGGTGAAAGAAAACATCGTAATGAAAATGGCACGTCCTAGAGAACTAAACATTCGAAGCATGTGACATTTACCAACCCGCACTGAGCCTGCATGGTAGATTATAACCCACTCCTTCTCCAAGGTAGAAAGCCTGTGTCTCAGCGTTGAGAAAATTATAAGCTGACTATCCTTATGCTAAATTTATCTCCATATATTGACCCTTTCCCCACCCCATGTCTATCCTACCCTCCTACACACTTCGTGGTCACCGCACACACCCCCCAGTCAGGTGAGTCACTGTCGCTATCTGTTTGAGCGTGTGGGTGAACGCGTGTGTGTGCGTGCGAGACTGAACGGCGTCTGTCTCTGTAGGACGAGCGAGGAGGATTGGCATACGGAGGTAGTTATTAAAGGTTTTTAATTGGAGCTGGTCAATGTTGGTTTAACGATTCGTTTTTTTTTTTTTTTTTGTAGCAAGTGCATGTTTTGATGTCATGTTGACGGAAATTCTATACAGTGTTTTGACACTATATGTTTCGGTTTGTCGTTCGCAAAAGCTGAGAGTTAGTTAGATATTTTTGATTTTTTATGGGTTATGTGACTTTTAAATGGTGTGAGATTATCTATTTGCGTGGTGAGATTTTCAGTAATCTTTACTTACGGTGGGTATCCGTTAGCACGCCATGGCTGACAAAGGAGACTCAAATATGTTGCTAACAATATTTCACAATTGTGTTCTTCCTTAAATCCCTGCTACAAGCTTAACACTAATGTGGAAAGATTGCAGCAGGTATTAACGATGTTGGCCCGAACTGGGTGTAGGAGCCAGACGCATTTATTTTGTGTCGTAGCGTAAAAGAATTCGACACGAGCATCAGCGAACATTCATCCATCCATCCAATGAACACGGTAGAACCTGCTTAACTTTGTTTGAAGTTAGAATATGCTATGGCATTAAATGGAAACAAAAATGACCCAGATTGTACGATAGGAGTTAGTTGCGCCACTTCTTTCCAGCTAAAGTACTGGGAAATGGTGAAGGACGGGGATTTTGGGTGACTGCTTATGTAATTTTAACGTTCAAAAAGTACTGAATCTGAACCTAGTTTAAATAAACAACTTTTGAATTTGAGGGTTTTTACAACAGCATTATTCATTCGTTATTACAATTTGTTTTGTAGCCTTTCGAGTAAACTTTATACCAATACAATACAAACCTACTATACAAGGGCAGTTAGGTGTTGTTTTTAATATTTCACTGCGCGGACTAGAGACACGCGCGTCTCGGGGGAGCATACACGAATATACACAAACATACACAACACATAGGCACTAACAAGATAAACTTTGCATACGTATTGTGTAGACACACCTTTATTTAGCCGAGATATGTATGTTGGGGTGCATTTTAGGGTTAATATCGGAGAGATATTATTATCTTTGTAAGTTTTATCTTTGAGGGTAAATAGGACATGTGGGATCAATGTTGTTCGCGCCTGCGCTATTTGGAACCTCGATAATATATAAACCTAAGAAGTGCAGACGCCAGCACATCAAAGTACTCGAAACTGTCAAATTTCCCCAATCAATCTTGAACCTAATACTTTAGCGTTAAAGTTCAAAACCTATTAAAGAAATTTGACAGTTTGTATTAGTTTCAAGTGCTGGCGTCTGTACCACATATGTTGATGGTCAGGTGAGTTATTGAGAGTTGTACTTATCTCTCAATAACTCTCAACTCTGTCTCGACTTTACTAAATCTCGCTTTCATTTTCGCGGTTATTTTCACCGATTTCAAAATGGAGAAGGTTCTAAATTCGTCTGTTTTTTTTTATGTATTTTCCGTGATATCTCCGGTGCGTAGTACTCGCAACCGGCGTGTGTGTATGACTAATTGTATGAACCTTAAAGAGGCAAAAGGAGTGTGTAGAGATCGTAGCAGGTGGCGTTCCGTGGTTTCTGCCTACCCCCATGGGAAAAAGGCGTGATTGTATGTATGTATGTATGTATCTCCGGTAACTGTGGGTCGATTCCAAAAATTACTTTTTTAACGGATAGGTTAAGCTTCTGGGGGCTTCCATATAAATTGCCTTGCCTTTATATTGGTAGTTTTTGCATTAGCTTCTTAGTATTTAATCCACTTTTTTTATCGTAATGATGTTTTAATACTTCCTTTCACTGCTGTTTATCTGGCCAGTAGTGGTATACGAATAAGTGTAGGATAGGTGTCATAACTAAAAAGTGACAAATAAAATCTTTTGCTAGTTTTTGTTCTTAAGAAGGGTTCTTCTCTCTCTAGAGGCCCCTGAAAGAATTACTGTAATTAAGACACACGGTCGCCTTCTAAGTATCAATCTGTCAAACATATCTCTAATTTCCCTACATTTTGACTAGTCTTTGTCATTGATGGATGTGATGTGACCGCTGAGATCAGAAGACCAATTCTCGTAATTAAAAACGCTCAAAACCTAGTCATAGTCTCACCTCGGCGACAGCCAAACGTCAAGAATATAGGGAAATTACGGATATTTTGACAGATTGAGACTGATATCAGATTGTGAACATTCTTACAATTACGAGAATTGCCCTCAAATAATTACTGGATTTTGAACTATTAGGTATAGTTCTTGGCCTTCTGATGAGTGAACTCTTTGTTGAAAAAGATAAAGGTTCAAATGATAGCAATGAAATGGTAAAATGATAAATGACAGAACAGCACCCCTAGCCAAGTTGATAATCTGCAATCGTTAACGCTAGCCGAAAACTACAGGCCTGTTGGTCTAGTGGTTAGTGACCCTGACTGCTATGCCGGAGGTCGTGGGTTCGATTCCCACCCAGGACAAATGTTTGTGTGATGAGCACGATCATTTGTTCTGTATCTGGGTGTAATTTATCTATAATATGTATGTATTTAGAAATATATAAGTATATTTATCAGTTGTCTAGTACCCATAACACAAGCTCTGCTTAGCTTGGGACTAGATGGCGTTGTGTGATAGTTGTGGAATATAATATTATATTATTAACTAATTAAACGTATGGGAATGAAATTATCTCAACGTTAAGTCACGTGGTAAGAACAAATGAATAGAAAATTCGTAGCCAAGTTCACATTGTTCAAAATGATAGAATGAATTGTTATCGTTTCTACAATGTTCAACGCTACATCCTTCGTTATAATGTCGTTTTTCTAAAGACATTGTAGAACGAGCGGCCGACTCAGGCGCGTCAACATGGCTACCAACTTATCGTTTTCTACAATTGCTGACACCAAGGCGTTATCGATTAGAGAACGGAATGCGACACGAAACGGTTGTAACTTGGCTAGGGGGGCAGACAACTTAGCACTGAACTAAGTTGTCAGATTTGTAATAAGACCTACAGATCTTATTACAAATCTGACAACTGAAGTACCCTTCATATGAATGGTACGTTCGAATTTCAAAAACGAAAACGATGGTTTAAACCAGTAAGGCTGGTAAGTATTTCATAAGTAAGAAATGGGTTAGTGCTATTCTTTACGTCCGACACCACACGGGACACCACATATTTAGAAGAATTTTATCTTCTAAATATGAACTAGACTAATAACGTGGTTGCTTGGGAAAGCTAAAACCTCTAGAGAACCTATATCTACCTACCTTTAACATTCAGTCCGATTTCCTCGAAAGAAATCAATCAAAGAGAAATCGTTTTCTTTAATCAATTAGGTGAACATTTCCTTGGCAGCTGGTCTATTACAACGATTTCCACGTAGATCTAGTAAAAACAGCAGACAGTCGCATATCAATGGCGACGTAACTTCATCTCGACACATTCCCATGCAAAACTGAACTGAATCATATGGGGGCAGGGAGAAGTAAGGAATGGAGTGCTAGGATGATCTATGACTTAACTGGCTGTTGCCAGCGGCTTTGCCCGCGTCTTATACATATAAGCCTTCCTCTTGAATCAGTCGGTCTATTGATGAAAACCGCATTAAAATACGTTGTGTAGTTGAAAACACCTAAGCGTATAGATGCGGAAAGCAACTTTGTTTTATACTATGTAAAAATAAGCGCTGTGCACTTTAAAGCTTATCAGCAAAATACGACCTTATGATGTACAGGCTGGTTATAAAATAACTTTAATCACATTTAAACGTTTAGGATTTTTTTTAATAAGATTTCGAAGAAATTAGAATAGGTTTTTTGTTTTGAAAAGTCAGAGTTTAATGGCAGGGGCTTGGCTGTAAACACGAACACATGAAATAAACGGACTAATTAACAGCAACAAATCTTCTTCTTCTTGGCGTTCGCTTCTTCCAGTTACTCGGGGTCGGGTGTCTAAATCATACAGCGCCATTCAATCCGCTGGTAAGCGTGACCATCTGTGAGGCCAACCTTAAGCATGTTCTTCCAGACATTTGTCATCCAGGTAGTTTGCGGCCCACCTCTCCCTCTCTTTTTATTAGCTATGGATAGGCACTTTCCCACGATATGGCCATCGGATCTACACATAACATTTCCGTACCTCCTTAGCCTGGACTCTGCAATATTATAAGTGATTATCAATCAAAATAATGTTTTATAATTTGCCAAAATGTTGCTGAAATAAGACATAAACACCAGTACTATCGTTATTGTACAGACGCCAGCGCATCAAGCTACCCGAAACTGTCAATTTTTTTCAATCAATCTTGAACCTAATACTTTAGCGATAAAGATGAGAACCTACTACAGAAATTTGACAGATTGTAAAGACGCGCCGCACTCCATTTACTGAGGTATCCATGCACAGAACTGTGTTTACGTAACTTTTGCATAATTGACACTCCTGCGCACTAGAAGTGTTGCGTTACTGAGAAATGTAACATAAACTAAAGATTTTTATTGAATTTACCTACAAGAAGGTAAACACAAAGGCTTATTTATAAGTCTGTCTACATAGTTGCAGTATTTGAAGGAAAATTCAATAAAAAAATGTCGATATGAGCTTTAAATAGGTCACATTCGTCGCAAAACAAATGGCCGATGTGGTCGAAAGGTTCGGGAGTGGCGACAACGTACTGGAAGACGAAGCGTTGGAAGGGTTTCCACAAGATATACCAATGACCCAGTGAAGGCCGCAGCAAACCGCTGGACACGAGAAGAATAGAACTGGTCGAAGTGGTGGTGCTTGGGGGAGGCCTATGCCCAGGAGTGTACTCTGAAATGACGATGATGATTATGATGCCTGAGGTATATCGTTAAACCGTACTTACCTAAACTAATATTTTTATTCAGACATCAAGGTCCATTTTGTTTGTAAAAAAACAGTGCTTAAAACTGTGTTATTACACACAGAAACACATACAATGCCTGAAGAACGGACAGTCATACTTGACCGTGATCATCAAAACGATGTTTTTTTTTTCCAACTACAGGTGAGAACGGGCTGCTGTTCAATGTCAATTTATCAGCGTTTTCTTCTTCTTTTTCGAAGCCGTGTGAGGTTAACTGGACTGCATGTTTTGGGACAGAGGGCAGGACAGAAGGTGGAGCAAAATTTACGATTCAACTCCACATAGACACCCTGCCGAATTCATGTTTCCGTATGAAAATTTAATACCTACCTACTTCATGTTTACTAACTTAAACATAATTCCTGTTGTGCCACCCGGTTTCCATCCTTTGCTGCCTCAAATGTCCTCGACTGGATGACGCTGCTGTGCCATCCGCGGCGATAAAGTGCTGTGTGTGTAAGTGCATCGGGCACGGGAAAAGCTTTCCTTTGGTTTCTATTGTTTTCATTTCGCTTTGTTTTGTGATTGTAATTCAATATAATTAATGGTTTGTTTATTTATTTATTAATTTAACATAATGTATGAGGTATGTTGAAGCTGTTTTGTACTCCTCGTCACTTATCCCTTTTTTATTATAGTTGGGAAATCACCAAATGACGTCTCCGCTCTGGGTGGAGCGTAAGGGCGTGTCAGACTTTAACTGACTAAAACCCACCCGTGTTCCTTCAGTTGCCCATATGCCAGGGCCACGGTATCTCTTTCGAACAAATCTCGCGACCCTGGCAGGTCACTTTCTCACTAAAGGTTCATTAGAAAACCAGAGTCAGACAGCATCTATGAACCTTTTTGGCGTAGCTGTGAGGCACACTCCGATGTTGTTTTTTATTTTGTCTTACGAACGGTGTCCTAAATAAACGGTATTCCTTCTTTCTTATGTTCTTCTGCGACCTCCGTGCCAAGTTAAAAACAATTTGCCCGTAAATTAATTGTGGACGTGCAACTATTATATTTTTATAACAATAACGTAATAGTTGCAAATTTTTAGGCTTATCAAAATATACGAATTAAATATTCTAACTATGTTTATTGGAGTAATATTTAAATGTAGCTTCAATGGGAAGTAGAGCGGTAACGTGGCGAAGTCATAAATTACTTAAATTTTTATATTTTATACCACACAAGATGTTTTCACATAGGTCTGAATTATACGGCGTCATATTAAATTAGCTGGCAATGCTTGACCCCATCCCCACCCCATTTCATCCCATTTTTTTCCATGGATGTCGTATGAGGTGACTAAGGGACTTACTAGAGAATGGGCAGCAGCGTTCTCTATGCATTTTATCACCATACTGCGATCGCCAACCCGCCTGCCACGCTCAAACTACAACATAACAGTCGTTTGGTTACCTTAATGTAAACATTAGCGTCTTTTAAAGTTTTAAACAAAGTTGGAATTATGAATATTAATAATTTTTCTGCTTTTTTTAACTCATTACCTGTCGATACCGATACCCAACACGTTGGTAAAGGATTGCCACCTAATTTAATTTGACTCTGTATATTCGACACATAGGTAGGTACTTAGATTATTGATTGTGCACCAAATAAGAGATTTTAAAATATTGTAGAAGCCTCTCTACAATATCTTAAAATCTCTTTGGTCGGTATCGGAAGAATTGACAAAGAAAATAAAAAGTACCTCAACATTCGATCATCAGTTTTTTTAAGTGATGGACATGAAGCCGTCTACCAGTCTACCTGGGGGTAAACATGCAGGACTCCATGTACAGACGCCAACACATCAAGCTACTACAATCTGTCAGATTTCTTTGATAGATTTTCGACTTTATTTCTAGAGCATTAGGTTCAAGGTTCATTGGGGTAGCTTGACCTGGTGACGTCTGTACAATAAAATACTGGTATTCAGCTTCACCCTGTTACACTGGAAGCAGACCGCAACATAGTTGGGAAAAGGCAAGACAGATTGATTTTACACATAATGTCGTATAGCCTAAAAATGACAAGTCTGACTTGTTACACTTCCCATAATCATACTGTGCATTTACGGAAGTTTTGAACTCCTTTAAAATAAAATAAGACCAGCATTTTTGACGTTAACTGTCGAAAAAAAAACAATTACCAACATTACTAGGTGCGGTAAAACTGAACCATAGACACGCCTCTGCGATGAAAAACATCTATTCACCCCCATCTCCAGGGAAATATACAGAAAATGTCGCATTTATAAACACTCAACTTTTTGTACGTCATTTCTTTAAAAAAAGTTTGATGTGAATTAATTTGTACACAAAACTACACGTGAGGTTTGTTATGGTTTTGTGATAAAAGCAACACACTAAACTTACTTGTATACGTAGATAAACTTATTTCTGTGACACATCTCAATTCTTTTTTTAATCTTAGTAATCTGACATTTCAAGTCTTTGTGTGTTTGCTTTGCCATATAGAGGTTTGACATTTACTCCTGTCAAATTACTATCTGGGTTAAAATACGAACTATACCTACATATTATTCGAATTGTCGCGTTCAAGTGCTGTCAATGTATGCAATATTGATACTGTCAGTTCCCCAACGCAGGGTAGATGTTGATCACGGTACGCGTGAAATTAGACGTACTTAATCCCAATTACAGAAATTTTCAAAATTCGTTCTAGATGATTCTGATCTTTTAAGAACTTGACATTTGTCATCTTAAAAAATCAGTAAATATAAAATTCTATTACAATATTATAAATAAAGACAGTTTTCTTAACCCTCTAAAGGTACGAGGGGGTAATTTCGTCCGTTCATAGCCGCAAGCTGTAACCAAACTTGAAGTTACTCCACGCTGCGCTACGTAATGACGAGTAGCTTGTAAAAATAAGATTAAATACTGTACTGGAATGTTTACATTTGCTTTTTTTACGGTTATGGGACGGTCGCTTAAAAATAACTTATTCACTCGTGTGACTTGGATGAAATGAAAATTCTTAAATCCTAGATTTAAGAATTTTCATTTCATCCAAGTCAACTCACTAAGTTCGACCACGAAGACACGGGCCTGTCCGAAAGTAGTCGGCTATAAAAACAAGTGTCATATAAATAACTAGCGTCTGCCCGCGACTTCGTCCGCGTCAAATTTTTGCTCCCCTGACCCTTCCCGTCGCATCGAATTGCCTGCCAGTTCTCGTCCATTTTTTGTTGCTGCTCCACTCCTTTTGATTGTAGCGTAATGATATATAGCCTATAGCCTTCCTTAATAAATAGGCTACCCAACACAAAAAGATTTTATCAATTCGGAGTAGTAGTTCCTGAGATTACCACGTTCAAACAAACAAACTCTTCAGCTTTATAATATTATAAGTATAGATTTTGAACAGGCAACATCGCGAGTAGGGACAACGGTCAACTGTTCGTGTTTAGGGAGTAAACCCTGTCGGAATCTCATCTTAAAGACAATGACGTGAAATGTCAAAAACATGTAAAAAAAAATTAACCAATTAAAAGTATTATTGACAGATTAATACGAGATTACCGCCTCAGTTATTGGCATCGGGTTCTAGAAAACATCAAGAACTACATAGAATATCAAGAGACACTTTAATGTGCGATGGAATAATCACTCAAAAAAAAAAACTTAAAATAACACTACACAACACATTATTCTGTCGAAGTCAAGTTTTTGAATGACAACTTTTATTAAAATAAATGTTCAGTTATTATCTCAATGAATCGTGTTCTGTGTAATGTTAATAAACCACGTGGGTCTCTTATACCACAGTCTTATTGAGAAAAAAATCAGTTTGATGGTCTCAACCACACTCTTAAACATAACCGTACCGTTTTCATGCTGTATGTTTTGACTGTTGATGTCCAGTGAATAAGAGTAATATGTCCAGCAGTGGACGTCTTTCGGCTGAACTGATGTGGAATATGAAAAACACAGGGTCTATAAAGTGATGACGCATAAAAAAGGCCTAATGCCTCTTCTGGTCACCAGACGGTTCCAGCTTTCTTCTTCGGTGCACGACGCTTCAATATTAACGACGATGACGACGATGTGTTGGTTGTCCTAAGATATTATTTATTTATTTATTATTATATTTACGTTTTTCAAGAGGTTCTATTGGCGACTCAGTAGTAGGGACCTTGATGTCAATTTCAGGAGTCGCAAACTCCACAAACTTAAAACCCAGCTTCGCCAAGAGCATAAGAAACTTTTCAAATAACGACTCTTCTTCAGTTCTTAAAATATAGTTAATTTCCTTATTATACAAATTATGTTTCTTCGGGGGGGCCCGGTTGACTTTCTCGAAGCGTTTTTGCCCTTTTTTATCGTATTCAGGTATGATAAAGCCAGCTAGAGGCTCTGCACTATCTCCCATTCTAAATCGCACTGCCTTAGCATCTGGAAATACTTTCGATAAAATTCCATTTATCGTGCCATCGTCGATTTTCACTTGTTTCGCAGTATATTCGTTTATTATTAATGTAGGTGTCACTGTGGTTGGTAGCAGTAGAAGTAAATATACGAACATTTTCTTTAAATGACTTCCATCTGCTGAAATTTAATAAGGATAGTAATCTCAGCGGATATCAAATCTGGCGTGAAATGACATCAGGTTTTATTGCTTACTAAGTTTACGACGCTTCTTCACTTGTTTAAAAAAACATGCCTGGACTTATTATTGGAAATTACATCTTACAGGTCAACCTATAGGTTGTCCGGCTGATTAACCGGACTAGCCTGTGACTACGTTAATAAATTAAGACCTATGATACATTTAAATATAATAAGCAACTAGTATACAGGATGACAGGGATATCGACGTGCAAACTGTCACCTGAATGACCATGAATTCAAACCCATGTTTCTAAACCGTTAACAATTATAAAAAAGCAGGTGTCCTACAGAAAAATGCAATATCTACGCGGTCAAAATGTATGAAACCACAATTTATTTTTTGAAATAACAGAACCATGTACTGAATCCGTGGTAATAGTTTGCGCATCGATGTGTCGCCACCCTGTATAAATTCACAAAACTCAATCTATCAATGCGTAATTAATAGTGTATTTATGCCAGCTAGTTATAAGCTAGAGCATAGCCGTGAAATGGCCGCTCACACACAATCACTGTTATATTACACAAGCTACGTTCGGTTTTTTGATCGTTCTCATGGTTTGTTTTTGTTTTTTTTGGATGGAAAATCATCAAATGACTTCGCGACCCTGGCAGATCGTTTGCATGGTCTTATTTTTTTTTTTAGTGCGTTTCAATTTTAAACTTTGTGGAATATATTTTTTCTCTAAAGAAATATGAAGTTAATCCATTGTCTGCCAGGGTCGCAAGATTATTCGAAAGAGACACCGTGACCCTGGCACATGGGCAACTGAAGGAACACGGGTGGGTTTTAGTCAGTAAAAGTCTGACACGAAGAGCGGGAGACGGCATTTGATAATTCCCCACCCCAAAAAAAAACCATCGTCATCACCACAAGGCGTCACCGCCACTTTATCCCGTTCTGTACATCCAGCGGATTCCTGCGGCCTTCACCAGGTCATCGTGTCATTTTGTGTGAGGCCTTCCAACGGTACGTCTTCCAGTACGCGGGTGCCACTTCAGAACCTTCCGGCCCTATCGGCCATCTGTTCTGCGAGCAATGTGCCCTGCCCACTGCTACTTAAGTTTCACACTTCTTCGGGCTATGTCGGTTACCTTGGTTCTCCTACGGATCTCTTCATTTTTGCTTCGATCGCATAGGGAAACTGCAACCATAGCCCTCTCAATTGCCTTTACAAATTAACCCAATAATATTGTATTAAAACACCGTACATAAGTGAAATGGTTTTTTTTTAATCAACTTGAACTACAACAGTTATGATTTACAACAGAGACATGTTTCTAGGACGCTCACAAAAAAGCGCGGTAACAAACCAACTGTCACAAACGTCAAAGTCATCCTGACGGATGCGTTCCGTTCACTACATACTACATAATTATTTTGTAAACACAAACAATACTATATTTTTTAAATCTACGATATAATCAAACAAAAACCATAATATCCACAGCAACCATACTCTTCTGAATTATCAAGATGTATACCTACAGCTAATAATATCAACCCAACTTTTATTCAATACAGCTCATTGTGAACCCCAAAGAATAAGGCGTCTGTTACCTCATTCATCATCTTCCGTTACACCTCTAATCCCAACCCTTTCAATACACCGAGACCCTAAGGGTCAAGACTCGTTAATTTCAAGGGTCACCTCTATTGTCAATCTTGACCAATCCCTGTTTTTTATAAACTTTGCACTTTTGTCCGAAATTGGTCCAGATGACCCCTGGTCGCATTTCGGTGTTATTTGAGAAGGGTCAATAGGATTTGAATGAGTGGTCAGTTAAAGGAGAGGGGTAAGTTTGACCCTACGTGGGATTGGGAAGGTTAAGATTTGTTACTATTCATCTGATTATCGAATGAGAGGGTATTGAAATATATGTTATTTTAATTTTATTTTTTGATAATTTATTATACATTTGGAACTTTTTTGCTATTATAACTATCATATTACGAATAGAAAACACATAACAATTAATCGTACATAAACGTTTAAAAAGATACAAAAAAACATTTATTTTAAGATGGTGACTATTATAAGCAACCTCATGGAGTCGGAGGCAATGAGGGCTTTATTGTTAGTTAGTTAGTTTTTAGTTTAGAAAAAATCTTTATCAACGTAAAATATACAGCTGTAGCACTAAAAAGTAAGTGTCAGTTACACTTATAATAATAAAAACACTTTTACAGGCTTTAGTCACCTTTATAAGTATTTAATAATAACGGTTAATACTTATAACAACATAATGAACTTGTTTGATTAAACCTTTAACATTAATATACCAAATTGTTGTAATAATTTCATTAATAAAATTAGGGGTCTTTATTGTTAAACTTAAGAATATGCCTCCGACTGTATGACATTGCTTTCAATAATATTAAGGTTAATAGTCAACCTCTTATATCTATCCCCTAGCGTAGAAATATATCAAGGTTATTTAAAAATGAATCTATCTGCAGTTTCATAGAAAAGTTATAATAAATAAATACCTCAGTGAAATGCCATTTTTTCTAACCGACTAAAAATGCATAAACCGAAACGGAAACGCAGGGGTTTCAGAATTCTGAATCATGGTGAATCTATGGTATCAGATTGTGCAATGATGTCCCGGGCACCCGTTGTAGATAGTATGTGGTTACTGGATTATAGGATCAAATCAATAAACAAAAACAAATACAGGATCTCTATTAATACCGCCTCTAGTCTTTGTGGATCTACTATTCGACTTACATTGGCGTTTCTTCTTCTTTTTACATTTTTCACCATGACCTTGATTGCTTATAATCTTAAATCGCTTCTGATCAACAATTTCATATCCAGGTTCTAACCTTATAAAAGCACTTCTTAAATCTTCTTTTCTTGCTTTAAATTGTACTGGTGCTATCAATTCTTCATTTTCTTCTTTTAAGACTTTTTTATGACTATTGTGGTCACTTCGTAATTCTTTTGTTTCATCTTTGAATAATCCTTTTATTATTAATTCTATTTCATTTGCGTCCTTAAGGACTTTCTTAATATTAATGTGTCTTATTACTTCATTTACCATATTGTCATCGTCGAGATTCATTTGCTTTACTGTATTTTCGTTGAAAACGAATAAGTTAGCTGATTCTATTGTCAGTGGTAGCAGTAATAGAAATGGAAGCAGTAATATAAAATACACGAACATATTTAACGAACATACAAATTCTTTTGATATCTAATTTTGCTACTGAGGATATCGAATGCGGCGTGAAATTGTAATCAGACTTAATCGCTGGCTAAGTTTCTAATACCGTTTTACTTGGGATTCATAAAATGAAATTCAGAATCGTTTTTCTTTCATTTTAGCAGAATTGGAGTTGTTATCCTTTTTTAACCGACTTCAAAAAAAGGAGGAGGTTATCAATTCGACTGTATTTTTTTTTTAATTTTTTTTTTTATGTTAGTTACCTCATAACTTTTGACTGGGTGAACCGATTTTGATGATTCTTTTTTTATTTGAAAGCTGATGCTTCCCGAATGGTTCCATTTTAATTTGGTTCCATTCGGACAATGGGGTTCATGTGAAAACCATATAAATCTTAAATTTCCATTAAGTATTTGCGCGACAAATGAACGAATACCGTATGTTTGTTACCTCATAACTTTTGACTGGGTGAACCGATTTTGATGATTCTTTTTTTATTTGAAAGCTGGCGCTTTTCGAATGGTCTCATTTTAATTTGGTTCTATTTGGACAATGGAGTCCATGTGAAAACCATATAAGTCTTAAATTTCCATTAAGTATTTGCGCGACAAATGAACGAATAACGCGATTAGATTAGTGCGGCGTATTTACCACAACTAAAAAGTCAAAAAAAAAAACTTTTTACCAAAAAAAAAACAACCGACTTCCTTAAAAAAAACACTACAAAGTCAAAAATAACTTTAATTTCGGAAGTCGGTGGCAAAAACCTTAAATACAGAGCCTAAGACACCGACTTGCGAAATTAAAGTTATTTTTGACTTTGTAGTGTTTGACTTTGACAAGACTTTTATTGACTAAAACCTACACGTGTTCCTTCAGTTGCCTATGCCAGGGCCACGGTAACCCTTTCGAATAATTCCGCGACCCTGGTAGGTACTTCCTATTCCTGTGCATCTACTTTCATCTCTTAGAGTGTTTTTGTTCTTACAGTTTTTGGTGAAGACAGTATGTCTTCTCATATCGATGTTCTGTTAATTTTATACAATTTACTCTTTCTCAATACACACTGCTACTAGGTATAATGCTTAGAACAACATAATAGATACACATATAGTCTCTTCATAAAAAAGTCATTCAGTGGGATAATATGAACTTAAAAGGTTGTATAGTAGTAGTATTTATATTTTATTATTTATTTTTTTGTCTTAATAGTTAGTTACAGTGGTTCCCTAGATCCCACACTAGGATTCCCTGTGTCGTGGGATCTAGTTACTTCGTTCCGGTAGATTAAAAAACAAAAATTTGTAAACGTTTTGAAGGCTGGATTGCTTAGTTACAGAGTTACAAAATAATTGAGAAAAATAAAGAAAAAAAAAATAACAATATTAATGTATTGATGATTTTAAAGATTATAGTTCTGTAAAACCATAGATGCTGCGGTACCGGATCATATTTTAATCAACACACAACATGACATTTACCTGCAAAAACTACCTCAGAGCGTCTTCGCTAATTAAAAGACGAAGAAAACCTGATCTGACCTAGAACTAATCTAGAATACCTCGTTAATGTAATGGTCATGACCATAAGGTCCTCAACTTGATTCTCGGGTTGAGGAAAGTCTTATTGGGTTTTCCCATATAAAATGTATTTTTTTTGTGGATGGGAAATCATCAAATAACTTCTCCCGCTCTGGGTGGAGCGGAAGGGCGTGTCAGGCTTTTACTGACTAAAACCCACCCGCTTTCCTTTAGTTGCCCATATACCAGGGCCATGGTACTTACGAACTAATCTCGCGACCCTGGCAGGATGTAAAATGTCTAAGTACAAGCCTGGATTCTGGATTTATGTCCGGTTGATGGCAATAGGCTCGCCCCATTTACATGGGACTTAAACATAATGTCCGAAATGTGGGTGTACAATAGGTACAAAAGCTCTATGTGTAATACTAGAGAATTATATACATTGTGAAGAAAGTCAAACTATAAAATGAATGTACACACGCCGACTTTTGAAATATTATAATATGTGCGAACAGCAATCGTATGCGGCGTTAATAGGCACAGCATTTATAAGCGTTTAATTAATTATAATTGAAATTGCTTCGTCATCCTGTCAGCTATTATGCGATTACATAGAAATTAGCCAGCCAGTATTAAAATTTGACATAAGTAAACCGAAACTCTTTTCTCTACACCCTCGTCACCATCATCTCAGCCGCAAGACCTTGGGGCATAAAGATGCCGCTTTGGCAGAATCATAATAGGAAAATATAATGAATCGTGTGTAATCATAAAATGGTCGCAAAACTGACAATTTGTACTACTTTGCAGGATTCATACTCTCTATTACATTGAGCCGATTTGTAAAGACAGCTAGGCGTTAATTTACAGAAATTATTTATCAATTAGATTCTGAGTAAACTACCACTAAAAGTGTCGAAGAAAGCAATGACCCAGTGACTTCTCAAGGTTACTCTTGGATTTATAGACATTTTGACTTTCAAAAGTACCTACCAGAATTGAACTATAAGTATGATTTGACTTCACTAGTTTAGCGGTTTGGGTGGTAAATGGCACCTGCACCGACTTCAACAACATTATTTTCCGATGATGTTATTAGACTGCGTCATTCTCATCACTTTTAACCCGACTACGGTGAAATAAATAAGAGGGTTAAGATTTTGACTGGCATTTATGAACATCTGTTCCCTCATAACTTCTAAACTACTGATCATAATTTTACAAATATGATTTCGCTGGAATAGTCTTAATCGTCCACTAATTATAAGCTATGTAACGTTAAACCTCTATCTTTAGTGGCATAGACCACAGTTTTCAGATGTGAATATTTTCTATTTCATACTTGCTAGAGCGTGCTTTTTCAGTAGGCGGGGTTTAGTTTCTGAACTGACTTTTTCTAGATTGTGACAAGCATCTCTAGTTCTCTACTCTTCAGCTAACGTTGGGTAAACTCTCTTAAATGTCATCCTAGACTCTGTCTAAAACACTGGTTTTCAATCATTATCAGTTGAAACCGGTAGCTCACCCATTGTAGCTTGTGCATTTTGTGTGTTCTTATGATTAAATAAAGTTATTTGAAAATGGAAAAGTTGGAGCCAAGACGAAGTTGAGCTGTCAATAGTATGTCAAACCCATCAAATGGAATGACAACTCAACAACGTTTTCATGGTGGATTTTTTCAAGATACAAGAATTGGCCCGGGCCAATTTCTTGTATCTTTTTGAATGTTCAGTCTGATCTCAGCCACAAACTGTCAAAAATACCTCGAATTCCCATAAATTTTTGACTAGTTTGTGACATTTAAATGTCGCGAGATGAGACTTCTACGAGATATTGAACTTTTTGATTACGAGAATAGGTCTTCAAATCAGCTAGTCACATACCTTAGGAACTTCTTTTACATTTTCACACAGAATCAAAGAATGGCCAACCAAGATCTTCTCAATGTTATTTTTCTCTAACAACGAATCGTCAGCTGCCGTAATAACAAAAGATGCAAAGACCGTTAGACGTGCAAAGTTTTAATTGCCAAAATTTGCATAAACGCTCTTAGGGACGTTTGCAAAAAGACGATACAAAGAGGGACAGTGGGGACAGTATTATGATTGATTATAAGTGGTCATACGAGAGGGGAAGTGCATATTGCAAACGCTTCATATTCTTGTGTTTGTATAGATGCTCGCAAAAAAAGTGTGAAGGGATTGTTTTGAAGGACCGAAGAGATATTGTTTGTTGAAACTGTCTGACTATATTTGGCGCTTTATGGAATTTTAGTAGTAGGAATATTTTGGGTGTCCTTGAATTCGTACGTTTTTAAATTTCTATAAATTATCTGAGTCTGAGTTAATTTATTGGTTCAGTCGTTTATGAACTAAGCAATAGAGAATTTACCATCACAATACTTGTCTGTATGTCGAGTTTGATTCAAATTGTTTTAAATTCAGTTGTAGTGTGGTAATGAGTGTTACGATTATACAGGGTGGCAGGTAACCACGAATGTACCAAAAGAGTCTGAACCCCCCTCCCTCGAGTCGAAATGTATTCGTAGATTTAAAAAATGGTGTTCTTTACATTTTGGCCGCATAGGTTGCACTTGAGTGACGAAAAATTCTACGCTAGTGGGTCTAGGATTTAAAAAAAAAATGGGATTTAGGATCATGTTGTGCTGGAGTTATAGTTTGAGCGTCGATGTCCTTCCCACCCTGTATTCATGTTACTTTCTTGAGTAAAATGACAACTACATACCCAATTGGGCATTATCGGCGTTTCTGAGGAAGGCTCACAGCCATAAAACGAAATAAGACAATTTAAAGTTAAAGAGAGTTCTTTTTCACTCGAAGAGGCTACGAAGAACTTGAAGGAACAAAAACAAAAAAATCATAACAACTAAAAATCTTTTATCTAAAGCGTTTAAATCCTTTATTGTAATAACCGAGAGAACACGACCGCTAATCCCATTTGCGACAAGTAAGCTTCCGAGTCCCACGTCCAAAAAAAAACAAAGATATTTAACAATAAACGTCCAAATTACCATAAACAACGCATCATGAGACGGTTGGAACCAGTCAAAACCGGTTTTATCCGGAAATCGTCGGATCCTGTAGTTCCGTGACACCGCTCAACAATTGTCCCTTTTGTTTTCTTTTTTATTACCTGCGGATCTGACCGTCGCAGTTGGGGGGTTAGACGATTAACAGTGAGAAGATCAAACAGGGTCATTTTTGTTTAAGATGGACGCTGGAAGGGTTGTCTTGTAAGGGTTGGACGGTATGTGTTATGATCTTAATAGCCGGATGTTAGCAAAATGGGGTTTTGTTCGGAATATTAGTTGTCATTTTTTGGGGGGACTTCTCACGAGAGAGCAGAGCATGTCTCAAGTTATGTGGACGACATCGCGGTACGCCGAAGACGAAGATGGCGGGACGACCTTGACTTCTACCGAAAGGACTGGCCAGCACTAGCAAAAGACAGAATTCGGTGGAAAAGGGAGAGAGAGGGCTTTGCCCTGCAGTGGGACAATACAGGCTAGCTAGATTATATAGAGATTAGATTAGATATATGGAGGCTTATTATATGTTACTAGCCTTTGCTCCGCGGTTTCACTCGCATACGTCTTGAACCCGCAGGAATGTTTCAATAAAAGTATCCTAGAACAATCTTCACTAATTGGGAATTCGTCACGCTTTAAAATGCCTAAAAAGCGGGTAAGCAATTATTATGCTTCCTTGCCGCTTGGTAATAATAAGGGCATTTAAAAAGAATTCTCTCGTACTCTGTATAAATTGCCCCCATATTTAGTAAAACAGTCGTTTTTCTCCCCATTTTCTTGTATTTACTGATAACGAAATGAGCTTCAAAGGTGCGAATCGTTGACCCCAATACCTTACTTACATACCTTCCAAAAAATCAAAACCAAACGACTTTCAACCGTAAAACTGGACCAACAAGAGCTACGAAATAAAATATTGGCGTAAGATTAAATTTGTAATGTGCTCACAGCATATGTAATTGTACACTCACTTCGTAACGATATCTTTGCTGGTTTACCTTCGCTGTCAACCTAAACCGTATCATACACTTCATAAGATCCATTTTCCTTTGTTTCAGCGGTAAATAATGGAAGTTCAATATGTTTAAAACATGCACTTATCGCGGAAACATGTCGCTTTATCAGTACGCCTCAGTGAGCTCAGCAGATGTGGATTTAGTGAGACAACTGTCTGACTATTGATTTCTGTAACGTTTACTTGTTTTAACGGCTTTTTAGAGCACATAGCATAATCAGCTTTTACTGTTCCTGGGACACAAGTGTACTCTAGAAAGTGTTTTTTGTCTGGGATCCCTGATCAATGGAAAACTCAAATTATTATACCAGTTTTATAACTAGGCAAGCAAGCTAAAAACCCGAACAGCTTCAGACCAATCGCTTTGTCATTAGTCCTTGCAATGAAATTGGAGCTCTTAGTAAAGACTCAACTAGAATTTATAGTAGAATCCAGAGGTTCGGGTGCGGGTTGGTAGATGACGCATGTCTTCAAATTTTTGGTTCTAAGGCATGCAGGTTTCCTCACGATGTTTTTCTTCGGAGTTTTTGAGAACAGTGTTGATGAAAATAGACTAGGTACACAAAGTAAAACGCATGTCTGGGTTCGAACCCCCGACTCGTTAGTCGGGACCGCCACTGGGCTACAAACATCCTTCTCATATTATAAATTAGAAAGTTTCGATTTTTGTAACTGAATCAAACAGATTTAGCATACAGATAATTTATAGATAACCTGGATTAACACATACGGTACTCTTCATCCCAATAGTGCGTTTCCGTCGCCGACCACCACGCGGGCGAAGCCGCTGTGAAAAGCTAGTCAACAAATCCACACTAATATTATAAATGCAAAAGTAACTCTGTCTGTCTGTCTCGCTTTCCTGCTAAAACTACTGAACCGATTTAAATGAAAGTTGGTACACAGATAGTTTAGAGCGTGAGAAAGAACATAGGCTACTTTTTATCCCGGTAGTATGTTCCCGCGGGATAATTTCCGACCTCCACGCGAGCGAAGCCGCTGGCAAAAGCTAGTAAGACATATAAGGTAACCTTGAACCACGCATAATTAAGAATGGTCTAACTCGTTGAGTGTGACTGCTCCGGTTTTCCACTTATGCGGGCTGATAAGCCGTCTAAGTACACAATAGTTATACAAGAGTGCAAAGTTGCTTTTTAAGCGCGTGCTCAATTTTGATGACCGAGCAAGCGAAGGATTCTAAAATTGAATCACGAGCGCAGCGAGTGATTCAAAATTAGAAACCTGAGCGTTAGCGAGGGAATCAAAAGAGCACGAGGTGAAAAATCTTTGCACTCGAGTGCAACACGTAACTTTTCATTCCACCTCAGCGAGGAAAGAGTATTTTTAATCTTCAATATCTGAGTGGAAAAGCCGTTTTTATTCTCTAGAGGATAAAGTAAATTGAATTTAGAACATCGTGTGCACTATCACAAACTTAGTGATTAAAAATACTCTTTCCGAGATGGTGGGATGAAAACGTCTTTTTTTTGTGGGTGCGAAATCATCAAATGATTTTTCCCGCTCTAGGCGGAGCGGGATGGCGTGTCGGACTTTTACTGACTAAAACCCACCCGTGTTCCTTCAGTTGCATGTGCCAGGGCCACGGTATCTCTTTCAAACAAATCTAGCGACCCTGGCAGGAAGTGCTCTAATGTTTTAACTTACCAAATTCTATGTAACTTCTGCTAAACTGAATGGAATTTTGGCTGAACTCAAAACATCATCTAGTCACGTCTTCGATATCAGAAAGCTTATATTATAGAACTCAAATGGAAAGCATATTATAGAACTCAAATGGATTTGGGTAGAACACCTGGCAAGGCGCAGTGATCACAGGCAGAGTGGCGTCCAAGGACTGGAATACGAGATGTTTGTCGTCCGGCAGCAAAATGGGTGGACGACATTGTTGCCATCGCGGGTAAACACTGGATGAAGCTGGCACAGGAGCGTGGGGTTTGGCATAAGAAAAAGGAGTCCTAAGCCCAGCTGTCTGTGAAGTCGGGCTGTAGAAGAAGAATGATATGAAGGCAAGGGTTAATTAAGAAATCGCACAGCTTAACATTACCTGTTTTGTCCATAGGGTTATGTAGAAGTGTAGCTGTTAGCACATCCACATTTCGCCAGTTATGTTTAAGTACTATGTAATAAGGGGCGAGCCTATTGCCATCAACCGGTCACAAATGGAGATTTCAAGATACTGAGAAATTCCATATAGAAAACCCCTGTGACTAACTTGTTGACTTTTCAAATCTTACCTGACCATTATATTGTATAAACATTTTTTTGTTTCCGATTACAATTCTCTTAAATATTATAAGAAAAATAAAAATGTGTTTGAACTTAATTTGACAGAAGAGGGTGCTTATCAAATGGAATACAAAAGATCGTTTGTTACGTTTCATAACTTAGAAAACCGCGTCCCTCGATGTAGTGACTGCAAAATTTAACACTTCTAAACCTATGTCATCTTTCTATCTTCGTAAATCTTCTTAGTGGCGCCATCTATAACACATTCATGTGGACGAAAATCCACACATTGTCATGACGTCAGTTAATGTTTATCATTTCCACAGTCGACCTTCTGACGATCCGTATTACGGCATAAATAAAAAACTATTATCATATCAAAATTCATTAATTATGACATAAGTTTAAAGGAAAATTCTATGGTACTTAGATAGGTGGAGATAGTTGTCATAATTCGGGCCATTCCCATTCGAAAGAACAAAAACCCAGCCTCTCATAACATTCTCAAAGTACAGTCACCAAAAGAAATAAGTAACGAAGGGTCGTTGAACATAGTTGAAGTTTAGTAAGAAAGAGCAGAGCAGTGGTGGCCCGGAGGTAGTGGCCGCGACTTAGGGTAGACCGGGTACAATAGTAACACGGGTCAATAGTACAGACGCCAGCAGGTCAAGCCACCCCAATCTGTCAAATTTTACCAATCGAAAATTAACCTTCCACTATTGTGACATAAGGTTGAAAATCTATTAAAGAAATTTGACAGATTGAGGTAAGTTGATGTGCTGGCGTCTGTACCATCATCAATATTTATATTACTGAGCTAAATTTTGCATATGTGAGTACGCCAGAACACGCGCTACTTGAGTCCCGAGGCGCTCCTCTGAAGCCGGCGCGCATGCTGTGAAACTGGCGTGTTAGTGGAGATTTTTTGATTTTCGGCAAGCCGCGGTAAGTTTTTACGTAAAATATTATTGGCTGTAACTCGTACTACCAGAGCATTTTCAACAAGTAATTGTTTTTGCCAGTTTAAATGGATATTAAACTTTTGATTTGTGATAAATATGGAAACTATAACTTTAGAATTATGTGACTTATAGATGTTTTTTCTAAATAAGTTACTTTGGGGGCAATTGTAGCAACATCGCCGGGGTCAATGGTACCGGTACAATTGACCCCATGGTAGAAATAACCCCATGGTAGTAATAACAGTAAAAAAAATAAAAAACTCAAAATATGCAATTACTTATTATATTAAACATGTTCTTGTTATAGATGCCACGAAATAGAATAAAAAAGTCATGTTTGTCATGTGTCTCTCTTATGATATAAACGTAAAAGAAAAGCTAATTCTGACGAATTTATTTCTATGGGTATAATTCAGCAATGAAAGTATTTACCGAGGAGCAAGAACAAAACATAGCGAAATATTTAGTGAGAACAGCAGATATTTTTTATTATGGCTTCACACCAAAAGAAATAAGACGCTTGGCACTTGATTTGGACAAACGGCTCAATACACCAATACCCCGAAGCGGAGGAAGCTGAAAAACGAAAGAAAGCTAAACAAATTAGAAAAAATCTACAGTACCCAGGAAGATCTAAAGGGATAAAATGTTATTCCAGCCAGAAAAAGAAAACTGCAGCAAAAAATGACTCTGAAAGCAGTGAAGAAGAAGAAGAACAGTTTTTTGTGTTGTATATATGTATGGAATCTTATAGTGCCAGCCGCCCTAATAAAATGTCGACTCAATTGCGATTAATGCAGATTATGGGCACACGAGGGATGTACACCTCTGAAATCAATTTATGTTTGTCACAATTGCGAATATGATATTTTTTTTTTATTATAAGTAATTAATATTCTATGAGGGTCAATTGTACCAGGGGTCAATTGTACGTCCATACTAATATATTTATGTTGATTATTTCTATTTTATAATTGTTATAAAGTGAGATAATAGCAAATATGCAACTTTGAACCAAAGTTGATTATTTCTTAATAAAAACTTATTTTATTTTTGTTCGAAGTGAAGAATTGTTATGTCAATGTTATTACTTTATATTTGTGTCGATTTAAAACACCGATCTCACGATATTTTCGTTCCGATTTTTTTAGAATGATTATAATCCCATATGACTTCAAATAAATGACTTAGAAAATGTGATTAATACCTTTAGTAGTAGTAGCAGTTTTGGTACAATTAACCCTTAAAGGGGGGCATTTGTAGCACTAGCCATCATTTCATTCAAAGTCCATTTTGACCAAGTTTTGTTCTAGGCCAACTTTAGATATTTTCTTAGGTAGATAATAAACCAAGGCTGTAAAATAATAATAATTAAAACAAAAAGCGACAGTCAAATTTGTGTAATTAACCGATGTTTCGAAAATGGTTCTATTGTCCCCGGTCTACCCTACAAGTTCTAGGTCGTATATTTACTTTGTGTAAATTATTTCATCACCACTTTAAAACGGTGAAGCAAAACATCGTGAGGAAGCCGGCATGTCCTATAACCAAAAATTCGAAGACATGCGTTATCTACCAACGCACTGGACCCGCGTGGTTGATTATGGCCCATTCCCTCTCACCGAAAGGAGGCCTGTGGCCCAGCAGCGGGAACATTATAGGCTGTTGATGTATGTTGTAAGAAACAGATGGATTTAATCGAATAAAATTCAATTAAATGAATAGAAAACAAATTGTTCATTAATCAAATTAATTTTTATTCCAAATAAATAATAGTTAAAAAAAACTAAAAAACCACCAAACCAAGCGTGGGGTGGTTTTTAAGGTATTTTTTATTGATATCAGTCACACCACGCTTTTTTTCCATTATTTTCTACTTTTTTAGTTTGGTTTTCTATGGAAGCGTCTTTTTTAGTTTGTTATTTCATAAATTTGTGCCATTTATGATGGCACAAATTTATGAAATTATAGTATTGTCATCGTCCTCGATAAGTCTACAGAGTTTAAATGAAATCTGGTCGTTTAAAGTGGGTCAAAATCGCGCTATAAGGAGTAGGTTACAAACATACAAGTGAAGCTAAAAGCTTGTAAAAAACCATCAGTTTCTAACTAAACATCAACTGTTTCAGACGACCCTGATTACTTATCTCTTTTTGTGAATATACATACAGTACCAGAAGTTAGCAATACGTAGGTACCTACCGAGTAATGGCTTCCCTAATGTCATTCGCGGGCATTCATCTCGTTCCTAAGAACTGTGAGTCAGAGACGAGATGCTGGCTGACCTCTGAACGCTCCTACGTGCTCGCAGTTGTCAGTGTAGCACGCAGACAGTTGACATTGACCTTGAACGTTACACTAGTTATGGTTTAACCTCATTTATGTAGCTACTTGGATATGTAGTCTGGCATTTACAAACATTATAAGATTTGTTTTTGTATCTTATCATATACTTCTTACTTATGTACATATAACTAAGGATAGAGTTAAATGGAAAAAGGAAAGGAAGGCCATGCAGTGGGTCAATACAGGTTGATTTTATTTTTTCACCCGTGTCTTATACCTACATATATTATATACCTTCTTCATGAAATACTCCGTCTATAGACGAAAACCGCAATAAAATCCGTTGCGTTGTTTAAAATACCTAAGCGTACAGCCGCAGGATCCGACTTTGTTTTATACTATGTAACTAGCTTGTACCAGCGGCTTTGCCCGCGTATTATACATATAAACCTTCCTCATGGAACACTCTGTCTATTGATGAAAACCACATTAAAATCGATTGCGTTTTTTAAAATATCTAAGCTTACAGACGCGGGAAGCGACTTTGTGTTATACTATGTAAAGAACATAGAGAAGAATTTGCCTTGGACTTACACAGTCCTCAAGGTTCTTGCTGGCTCCATAACCCCTACATCGATAATCGCCTTTTCTTCTTCAGAAGCACGTGAAAATGAAAAACAGACTAATAAGCCACTTCTTATCTTCCTGGATAAATTGCAATAAGGTACTATAAAAGTTGTCATCCAAAGTCGATCTTATACTGAAAAAGCTGGCATAAAATAACTCTACATACATTCGAACTGTCAAGCAAACTTAAAAATAGAATTGCAGAAAAAACAGTAGGCGGGAGATTTAGCTAACAAGCGCAAGGAGAAGATCGAAACTCGTAGTACGCTGTTCTAGAAATCACTTTCATTTCAAAGTTGCACAGCCGTCCGGTACAGAGAGTCCATAAGGCTCATAAAATGCCAAACGATCGTTCTCTAGGTGTTACTGTACTTATATTAATCGAAATGGAATCAATTTCCAACTAGAAACAACGTACATATTAGAATCCAGCAAGATACTTGTATGAACTCAAATTATATTATCATTCAAGAGCTTGTTGCCGAATCAATGTTATTAGTATAGACCTAAGTTAAGATTGCTGTACAGCCTTGCTGCAAGAACATTTCGCAATAGCTTCTGTCTGTGAATTCGTCCTCGAAAAAAAACATGTTTTTAAATTAAATAGGTACCTACCTATATCCTTTAGCATCGCATCGCCCATCCGCGACATTACTTCGTTTTCTCTTAGCGTTCTTTCTGACTTTTTTTCTTTTTATTCGGCTGCTTAAGGTCATAGAAAATCATAATGTCACCATTGTGTTAATACAGGTTACATACATTTTAATTCATCTTAAACAGCCTATAATGTTCCCACTGTTGCGCCACAGACCTCCTCTCCGTAAGACGGAATAGGCCGTCCCATCCCCAGCTACCACGCAGGCCCAGTGCAGATTTATAGATGTCACATGTCCCCGAATTTTCCATCACCAGCTCTTGCAAAACCCAAGTGTAGGACTTGGGTTGCTTGGGAGCTGGTGATAAAATAATTCATACAATGTAAAGCGCTTGTTTGGGTTTGAACCTTCAACTCGTAAGTCGCGGCCGTTAGCCACCACTGGGCCACCTCTGCCACCTTTTAATTATTTGAACACAATACTGTATTGAAAAAATTAAACCGCCGAAATACCTTTCAGTCATTTTGTTTTGAGTCGGTGCTTTGATTGATTTTTGTTCATTCATGTTTGGCGCCGACTCAAAATGACTGAAAGGTTTATTATTTTTTTTGCTTTTCAGTTTAATTTTTTGTTAAAAAGTTATTATTTTAATTTTTGTGGCTATAGTCTACTAATTACTACATGCTTGCAAAATCACACTATTCTGTAAGAAGTTATGCATTACAATCAATGAGTGAACAATCAATCATCCATCCTGTTTTCCTACCCTTAGGGTTGGAATTTTCTTTCCAAATCTACATGGGACCACCATTGGGATATACCTTTTCTAATAAAAAAGAATTATCAAAATCGGTTCGCTCTGTAAAAAGTTATGCGTGGTCATACATAAAAAAATATATATTTATACACGTCGAATTGAGAACCTCCTCCGTTTTGTTTTCGTCGGTTAAAAATGACCGTTGGACGGACAAAAGAACTGCCAAATTTTAGCTTTTCCATCATGACACCTAATCTGCACACCCGATATATCTGAACATCTCAAATGATCAACAGTCCACGCCATCCATCTTCCCATCTCACAAAGATCCGTCCATTGTTCGCGACCAACCAATTTACATAACCCTGCGATGCGCGAGAACAATACAACACTATCCTAACTACCTGCCGGTCTAACTGACCCATTTCTAACTGTAGCCCATTCAGCTCACGCAAAATTTCTCACTGGCCGTAACAAAGACGGCTGTATGACCAAACCCTTTTCGCGCTACGAATTTTTATGGGAAATAGTTTTCTATGCTCTATTTTTTTGCATTGTCCATCAACGCCCCACGGATTCGCCGTTGGCAAATGTTTATGTGATTTTAATATAATGCAAACATAATAGAATAGTCGGTATTGCTTATTATTGTTGAATTATGACCGTTATACGTCAGGCAATTGTAACAGTAGCCGGTATCAAGGATTCGTTAAGACAAGCTTGTTTGAAGGGTTGGTTTTCTAGAAACGTGTGGAACGGAAAGCCTTCCAATTTTGAAATAATTAAAACCGTCTTGAAAAGGTCTTAAAATTAAAGTAGGTTAGTAAAAAGAAAGGTTACAATTGATTGTTATTTATAGCTGCAATAACAAAACAATTGACTATCGACTGCATACTCCATTGATCCGATGTAAACCGACAAAACAGTCCAATAGAATTAAAGAGCAACATAAAATTGTGAACTGCCATACCTTGCAGTCGTTACTCGAACTAGTTTTCCTCATAAAACGTTACAAATAGCTGCACAAAACTAGCAACTAAATGGTTTATAAAAGGGAAAGGTTATCGCGATTTTCCAAATTACCGTTGCAGCACCGTCTCGTTTTAATCGTCCATTCTTGGGCAGGGTCAACCCGGCTCGTCCGGTCCAGGTAGCCAACCCGTGCTGACCCGAACACACAATACAAAAGGTCCCAGAGGTCACAACAACCCTTTACGCCAGTTTAAACACCCCGAAATTGCTGCACCGTGAGTTATAGGGTCAGCCCTACGCCTCGAGTGACCTCACTGACCCTTCTTTAGAAAGACACCCCTTTCTTACAAGGCATTATTTGTAATCCCTTTCGCGAATCTATTTTATTGTTCGTCGTCCATTCAGTTCCTATTTTCGGACGTTTGTCGATCGGCAAAATTTTTGCGTTGCGTGAGAACGCTCTAGTTTCTATGCAAAACTGTAACAAGGACAAAGGAATCTTAGTCCTTTGGTTGGATATGGGAAAGTTTGTCCGTTGTCTGCTAGACAATGGAGTGGTCTCTTTTTAATGATTCGCTTTGTGTTTAGCAAGGTGGTTGATACAGTTTTTTTCGTTGGGTCATTTTGACCGTTGCCCAACGGATTTGCCGATAGTATTTAAGTCGGCGGTGTAACGGTTGAGAGCATTGGGCGCCTAGGAGGTGTCGGTTGCAGAGCTCCTGGTGACGGCTTTTTACGATGAAATTTAATGTTTCTGGCATTTGCTATTATGAGCTTTATTTTATTTCTTACAGGGTTTAGATTATGACTAAGCAGCACATAATATGGTATACAGATATAATAAAATGAAATGAATGACGATTTCCAAATACCCATAAAAGTCATGTCAGTAATTAACTTCTAGGAATTACAAGAATTATTTTCTGATCAAAGTACATTCGTGGATATTACGCAGAATGACTATGTTGCGTAATCAACAACCAAAAGTAAACTATAGAAGATCAAAATCAATCTTATATATGTAGTTCTAAAGCTTAAAAGAATAAACAAGATTTAGGAACTTAGTTCCGAAACTTACAAGAGAATGGTCAAGAGCGTTTTCTACCACGAAACTACGATCGCCAACCCGCCTGCCAAGCGTGGCGATTATGGCAAGCCCCCTTGGGGAAGGCCTATGTGCAGCAGTGGACCTCTTTCAGCTGAAATGATAAGGAACTATGTTTCTTGCTCCTCCTTTTCGGTTTCATTACATTTTGCGTTTTGTATTTTTGACAGTTAACTATCCCATGTGGACATCACGTTTTTGACATGTAGGTACTAATTTGTATTGCATAACTTTCATAGCTGCAACATAAATATTAATATCAATGGTATTACTAATATCGTTTGAGTTCGTTCTTAGAAGTTGGAACTCTACCTAAACACATACTTTTGAACTGTCAAGGAGACAGTCAGAAGGATGAAGTTAGTTGTTCATTCCAAAGCGTAGTGCGTCCCTTTGGCCGTGCATCCCTTTGGACGTAGAACGGGCAACAAACCCAATAGATACTCTTTTAAATCAAAATGTTTATATATTTATTTTGTTGCACCTAATGCGATAGTGTACATCTAAATTATTATTATTTATTATGATGCTCAGACTGCAGAGAGCACGCGTCAGCGGCGTCCTGTTTAAATAAGAACGATTTAGAAAATTGATATCAGGCTGTGGGACATTCGAAAAAGTGAAACATTAATTCAGAAAACTCAATCAATATTACTTCGAAAGCTAAAGTTCCACCCCAATTGCCCCAAAAGACACCAAAGATGATGAATCACCTCTACCACTTAATAAAACTCAGAAAAAAAGTACCAATACCATTAAAAAGTAGAATAACAACAAGTCGAAGGCTGTGGCCGGATGCAGCGGAAGCAGCGAGGGGTGGCGCGGGGGCGCGGTGCGGGTGGGGGCGGGGGGGGAGCGACACGGGACAGTTGGCACGTGCCCACGCGCAGGTGCCTACACCCTCGCCAGGAGGACGCAACCTTTTGATGGAGTTAGTTGAGAAAAATCTTTGAGTTTGTTGACATCTTTTTCTTGAACTTTAGATGCACCACTAATCGCTGCAGTCAATAGAATGTTTTTCTAACATCTGTCAGCTTCATATAAACGAATGCGTTTTGCGAATTTGATCTTTAATAGTTAAGAACTAGAACGGACGCTCTGACAAGTGTCAGGCACACAATTTCTTGACGCCCGTCTATAGATGCATTTAACCCACATGCATTTAATGATTTCAAGTGCAAGCTGGCTTTAATGTTGAACCTGAAAAAATAACACACAATGTCTATTGCTTAATGGATGTTCAAAATCAATCAAATGAAAATTAAAAATCATTTATTCACATTAAGTTGAGGAACAGCACTTTTCGAACGTCAAAATTACATAAAACATTCTACAAAACGCCCACCCTTCACCACCTCCTAGAGGTTTAAGCGCAACAAACTCCTCAGCAGCACAACTGTATGTTTAGTAGATAAATTGTGTTAGCGTTAAATATGCATAAGTAATAAAATTGTTGTTGTGTCTCCCGAGATTAATCTGTAGTGCGTCTGACATGTTTATGGAGATTTTCATGTCCATGACATCATAAGAAAGAGAGTGGGCTCTTCAAAGACAAAGAGTAAATAAAAAACAACCATGATTCTCATTCTCTTGCCTTTATCCCAATTTATTTGGGGTCGGCGCAACATGTCTTTTTCTTTCACACTTCTCTTTTAGTCGTCATCTCAGTAGCTACCCCGTTTCTATCCATATCATAATTCACACAGTCCATCCATCGTTTCTTTGGTCTCCGACTAGTCTCATAGCTATCGACATTCATACTCAATTCTTTCTTCACCACGTTTTCCTCATTCCTCCGTACACGTGACCATACAATGATAACCGATTCCCACACAACTTTTCACTTATCGGTGCCATAGTAAATAAAAAACAATAAAAAGTAAAAATGTTGGCTACCCCACCAGTTTCCTCTCAACCGACCCGCGCATGTGTTGATCCGTTATTTATTTTTTACTCGTTTTATATCAAGATCCAAGCAAGACCAATGTGTGACTCTTGGCCTCGATTACTGGCTTAGTGTCCATTCGCACGAATTTACTCGCCTTTATCGGGCGAATCAACACTTTGAAGTGATATAGTAAGTTTAATTATTTGTGGGCGAATCGACAACTCCAAAAGGCCCCCCTATGGTAAGTCTACGTTCCTTCGCGCGTAAAAATATCTGGACGGGATTATTTGGCGCCCTGGATACTCAACGCACTGCTCAGCGTCGAGACTTAAAAATCAAATAGTGTGCTTGCCAGGGTCGAGATTTGTTCGAAAGAGATACCGTGGCCCTGGCACAGGCAACTGAAGGAACACGGATGGGTTTTAGACAGTAAAAGTCTGACACGCCCTTCCGCTCCACCTAGAGCGGAAGACGTCATTTGATGATTACCAACCCACAAAAAGAAAAAACAGTGTGCTTTTTTAAAAAAAGGTATCGTATAATGATGAATAAACGACCTAACTTTTACTGTTTATGGAGTACATGGAAAAAATGTATTAAATGACTTTTAATCATTTATCATCATAATTTCAGCTAAAGACATCAATGAGGGGGGGGGGGGGGGTTATCATAACCGCCGCGCTTGTCAGACGGGTTGGCGATCGCAGTATGTTGATAAAATGCATAGAGAACGCTGGAAATGGGATATCCCTCTCTACCTTTATATTTAAAGACTAGTCATTATTGAAACATTTGCGATGATGCAGTGCAACCTAGGTAAGTACATCGGTGATAACAAATTAGTTATCTGATAAGGATTTCCTATCAATCTGTGACTGACTGTTACATTGATTTGAAATTAATCTTTTAAAGCATAGGTCACGTATTGTGATAAGAGTATATGAAATGAATTGCACCGATCCCAGCGTGGTTTGACCAGACTCGATTAATCGAATGAACCCCGAGATTCGCACTAGCCTATAAAACCTCATGTTTCATGGTGCTACATAGGCCATTGCATATCAAGAAGTAGACCGGGGGGCGCTGTAATGGTAGGGAAGACGTGCCCTTAGTATAGGAAAGGATTGCGAGCCTACCGAATATGCATCCATTTTTTTTTTGGATGGGAAATCATCAAATGACTTCTCCCGCTCTAGGCGGAGCGGGAGGGCGTGTCAGACTTTTACTGACTAAAACCCACCCGTGTTCCATCAGTTGCCCATGTGCCAGGGTCACGGTATCTCTTTCGAACAATCTCGCGACCCTGGCAGATATGCATTCATTTTTTTTTTTTTTTTTTTCAAGATGGGAAATCATCTATCGTTCATTTATGATGCCAGGGTTTAGCAATTTCCTTCACTGATTCAGATTCAGACTGATAGCATGTTACGCAATTAGGGTGCACATTAGGGAAACGTGAATCTATACTTATATACTTATCTATACTACTACACTATATATATATATATATTATATATAATATTATAAAGCTGAAGAGTTTGTTTGTTTGTTTGTTTGATTGAACGCGCTAATCTCAGGAACTTCTGGTCCGAATTGATTTTTTTTTTTGTGTTGGGTAGCTTATTTATCGTGGGAGGCTATAAGCTATATAACATCACGCTACAGTTAAGAGGAGCGGAGCAGTAATGAAAAATGTTGCAAAAACGGGGAAAATTTATTCCTTTTGAGAGTTTCCGTTGCGTGCGCTGCGTAAACGGTTAAAGTAACGCAAAAATCATGTATGGCGGAATTGTTCCTTTTAAAAAGTTCAAAAAAAAAAGTCCGCGAGAGCATATGTCTATCTTTTAAGGTTGACTCACTATAACTCAAAAGGAGCGAGCAGCAACGAAAAATGGACGAAAACTAGCAGGCAAATCGATGCGACGGGAAGGGTCAGGGGAGCAAAAATTTGACGCGGACGAAGTCGCGGGCAGAAGTTAGTAATATTATAAAACTGAGGAGTTTGTTTGTTTGAACGCGGTAATCTCAGGAACTATTGGTCCGAATTGAAAAAATATTTTTGTGTTGCGTAGCCTATTTATTGAAGAAGGCTATAGGCTATGTAAGATCACGCTACAATCAAAAGGAGCAGAGCAGCAATGAAATGTTTGAAAACTGGCAAGCTATTTGAAGCGACGGGAAGGGTCAGGGGAGCAAAAATTTGACGGAGATGAAGTCGCGGGCAGAAGCTAGTATAAAGATAATTACATTAAAAAATCTATAGATGTCGAAAATATAGTCTTATTTTTTCTTGTTAAGAAAAAAAAGCAATACTGGGAAGAAAACTACTTATATAAACTCACGCCTTTTTCGCATAGGGGTAGGCAGAAACTACAAAACACCATCTGCTGCGATTCCTACATACTATACTTTATCAAGAAGTATTGTGATACTATATCTGCTTCATCCATGTTATAAATTAAAAGATGTGGAAATTAATAGTACCTACTAAAAAAGTACTTATGAAATAATTATTTCACATTTAATACAAAGGAGAAATTACAAAAAAAAAACAAAGACATTAAGAAGAAAAAAAAATACTATTGGTAGACACCGCAAAAACAGGTGCTAGCACCCCGCTGCGCATGCGCAACCTTTTCTCCGCAAGCCTTTGTTTCTGCGCACGAGTCGAATTAAATGCGATGCCTTTATAAAGGACAAGATTATCTTTGAATATTATAACAATGATCATGTTGAAGACACCAGCTAAATGGCCAATTACAAAAACAAAAAAAATAGTAGATTCACTGTATGACTGTGGTTCATTTCATAAAAAATAATAGTTTAAAAAATAAAAAATACGCTTCCATAGAAAACCAAACTAAAAAAGTTGTTTGGTTTTCTATGGAAGTGTGTTTTTTAAACTATTATTTATATTTTACTAGCTGACCCGACAGACGTTGTCCTGCCTTAACGGTAACTATTTAATTCGAATTGGTATCTATATATATAAAAATGAATCCCTATTTCTCTTGGTCACGCCATCACGCGTGAACGGCTGGACCGATTTCACATTTTTTTTTTCACTTTTTTAATTTGTTTCTTTCATAAGAACCTTCTTCTGATAATAACAAACACAACAAAAAAAATAAAAGTGAAATCGGTCCAGCCGTTCACGCGTGATGGCGTGACCATGGGCACGCCACAATTGCGGCGGTAAGTCCCCTCTTTGAGGAGTGGATAGAGAGGCGTCACGGCGTCCTCACCTTCCGCCTGACGCAGGTTCTCACCGGGCATGGGTGCTTCGGTGGGTTCCTGTTCAGGATAAAGCGGGAGGATACGTCCGGGTGTTTCCATTGCGAGGATCGTCTGGAGGACACGGTGGAGCATACGGTGGAGGTGTGCCCTGCCTGGGCGGAGCACCGCCGTGTCCTCGTGGAGGCGATTGGCGGCGGCGACCTCTCGCGTCCGGCCCTGGTGCGAGCCATGGTACGGAGCGAGAGGGAATGGGAAGCCGTCACCTCCTTCTGCGAAGCAGTAATGCTCGCGAAGGAGGAGGCGGGGCGCGTGAGGGAGTGGCAGTCTCTGCGCCCTCACGTCCCTAGCCGCCGCAGGAGGAGACGCCCCGGGCGTCGGGAGTCAATAGCGGACTCCCGGCCACCGTAGGCGCGAGCTTGCGGGTGGCGAGCAATGGGTAGCTCGCCGCCCGGTAAGGACCAAGCTCAGGTCGACGGCGCGCAGTGTTCCACGCGCGCCTCAAAGAGATGTCAGCAGCAGTGTAGGGGTCTACTAGGACCGATGCCTGCCGGGGTCGCGTGATTTTTCGAAAGAGATACCGTGACCCTGGCACATGGGCAACTGATGGAACACGGGTGGGTTTTAGTCAGTAAGTCTGACACGCCCTCCCGCTCCTCCCAGAGCGGGAGAAGTCATTTGATGATTTCCCATCCTGAAAAAAAAAAAAAAAAAAAAATGGCGTGACCAAGGGAAATAGGGATTCATTTTTATAATATATAGATTTTGAGTTCGGCTAGCTATAAAAGAGTGTTCTTACATGTTTTTTATCCTGGTAACCCTGGTAAAGATAATGACACAAAATGAAGTTATTGTATTGTCATCAGTCCTCGATAAGTCTACAAAGTTTCAATGAAATCTGACCATTTGAAGTGGGTCAAAATCAAATCCAAAGGTGACGGTTACAAACATACAGGTGAAGCTAATAAAAGCGTCTTAAAAATAAAAAAAAATACATCAGAACGAGTTGATAAAATTATAAAATAAACATAGTATTACCTATTTGCAAGAGATGTTTAATTCATAACTAAATTATTAGTTCCGTGCGGGTCAGGACGTAAAGAATAGCACCATTTCCATTTCTTCCCCTGGATGTCGTAAGAGGCGACTAAGGGACTTACTAGAGAATGGGCAGCAGCGTTCTCTATGCATTTTACCACCATACTGCGATCGCCAACCCGCCTGCCAAGTGTGGCGATTATGACAAACCCACTCAAACTGGGGAAGGCTTATGACCAGTAGTGGACGTCTTTCGGCTGAAATGATTATATTGCCATTTCGTTACAATCGTTTGATTTGGAACATTTCTTACGTCATCACAGCATCATTAAAATGTAGACTATCTCTGACACTTCAGAGACGGCAAAAACAGTGCGTACTTACGTATAACCTTGATTACACGTAACGAGAGCATTACCGTCTTGGCACAAAAAGATCACACACACATAGGGTTGCCAGGCGTCCGGATAAAGCCGGACACAGTCAGGCTTTTTAGTTGCATGTCCGGCTAAATTAGATGGACTCCGGCTTGTCCGGCTTTTTGCTAGGTTAACGCAAGCGAGCGAACTAGCACTGTCCTCCCCGCGTTATTACTACTCAATTTTAAAGGAAAATGAGCTTTTAAAGGAGGTGTCTCCCAACCAAAAAATATGTGCAAAATGTCATTTACGAAATTTCTTTCAAAGTAATCCGCAAACCAACTTCGTTGGTGGTTGGCTCCATAATATTCCCGGTTCTCAAAACACACATAGTAGTAACCGTTAGAAATTAAAACCGTAACATCCTTTCTTTTCACTGCCGCATTTTAAGGGCGCGTCAATTTACGCGTCATATGCAAGACGTTAGCGTCCGTCACTACGTCACTGGGTAGGTACGACATGCCTTAAGTACGTTACGGCGGTTTAGTCCCTTAGAAGTGTGGGCATTTGGAGTATGTATAAAACAAGGTGTGGGTTTTTTTTTTTTTTGATGGGATCATCAAATTACTTCTTCCGCTCTGAGCGGAGCGGAAGGGCGTGTCAGACTTTTACTGACTAAACCCACCCGTGTTCCTTCAGTTGCTCATGTGCCAGGGTCACGGTATCTCTTTCGAACAATCTCGCGACCCTGGCAGACAAGGTGTGGGTTGCGTCACTTTCTTGTTGGAAGAAGTGGTAAGGAAGAAATAACCGAACGTAGTGTCGTTCTGAAGTCTTTTAATGAAGAAAATCGTGAGTTTTGTGAGTTTGAGGATGTAATGCAGCTAGCGGCTAGAGAAAGTTGTTTGATATTATTTAAAGATAGAGATAGAGTAACCAATAGGATTCCATGTCAATAGCTTATTAAATATAATAGAACATTATTTATTTATTTGCAAAGAATGTATGTATTACAAATCAGTTGTTACAAACTATGTTAGAGTCCTTTTACATTCTGCATTTAAGGCATTCAAAAATACATATAATGGTAGGGTCTTTAGGGGTACTATTAGTCAGTCATATCTGTCGGTCATAAAAATTAAATACAGGTGGCTTCGAGTGGAATCTTAACGAATAGCCATCAACCTGACCATTATAGGTTATCAACACATAATTCTGCCATAAACAATAAAATAAGTAAATTATTACATTTTAAACCCTTTCTCTCATCATACCGCAACACTAATGACAGTAATAACATTAGAGAGTACCAAATAAGGCACAAGTACCGCGCACATAAGTATGTACAGAAGCACATCAAGCTACCCAAAACTGTCAAATTTTCCCAATCAATCTTGAACCTTAATCTCAATAAAGTTGAAAATCTATTAAAGAAATTTGAGAGATTGTAGTAGCTTTTTGTGCTGGCGTTTCGCGTCTGTACTTCATTAATTTATTATAGCTTGTCTTATTAATACTTCTTGACTTTGAAGTCGCTTTAAAACTAACGACTTTCAATTACAGGACATTTATCGAGATCGTTTTGAAGGCGGCTTTCGATATGTTTTTTAAATGAAATAGCTATAATTATGTCTTCATCTTTATGTCAAATTGAAGAGTGTATTCTGTAAGTATCGTTAGGTTTTTTTATGTAAATAAATGGCATTTAGCTTATTGTGAGGTTTATTTATATTTGTATTGCTCGTGGCATTTAGTGGTGAACAAAGTTTTTGTTTATGATTTAACTTTCGGAAGATCGTAAGTGACATTCGGTACATTCATCGTGACATGTGATGTTCCGTGGACGTAAATAATAGCACCATCCCATTTCTTAACGTGGAGTAAGAGCCGACTAAGGGACTTACTAGAGAATGGGCAGCAGTGTTCTCTATGCATTTCACCACCATACTGAGATCGCTTGTCTGCCTGCCAAGCATGGCGATTATGGCACACCACCCCCCCAAACTTTGGGGACGCCTGTGTCCAGCAGTGGACGTCTTTCTGCCGAAATGATGATCGTGACATGAATAACAGTTTATGTGGAACTGAATGAACAGAACTAGACGTATATTATATACGACGAAATATATTACCTACTAGAAAGATTCTTTATTCTTCGGTAATATTACAACTAGAATACAAAGTTTTTTTTGCACGTATGGTTTAAACTATCAAGCTTATTTTTGAAATAAGAACCTAGTAGAAATCGAGTAATAGTTCTTTTTACAAAACTGAGACATTATTCCGATGCTAGAGTCATTTTCGTATTAAAGACTCTACCCAAATTGAAATAAAGTTGAAATACAAAAGCTGGCTTAGAGCTTTAGGCTAGAACAAAAGTCAGATCGCATTTTTAGTAAGACGAATAGAATTCCTTTAATTTGATATTAAGATGATTTTCAATTTAAAAAAAAATAAAAACATTGAATTCTTAAACTTACAAACTTGATCAACAATAAAGTGATCTTTACGGATGATTTGGGCGGGGTGAGAGCACGTGTTGTCGGCAGGTGGGCGCCCAGGTGCGATTGATCACAACTTACGTAATATCGTCGTGGTAGCCGCATGTAACCGCAATTGGGGTTTACACCTTGTTTTTTGGTAATTCAATGTTCTTATTGGAAGCGAATGTAGTAATTATTTCTTGTATGATAAATGACGGAGGAATAAAATTAATTAGAAATTTTAAAAATGTCCTTTAAGTTACTTTTACTGATTGTTTTTTTTAATTAAGCATATTTTTACTCAGAATTAAACAAAAAACGGACACACACTGTCTACATTTCTCTTTTCTTCTCTTCTATCGCAGGTATGCTGGAAGAGATTTCTGTAGAAATAAGCATTAATATTGCACGTATTTTTCTGTTCCTTTCTTATTGTCTACATAAATGAATAAATAAAAAAGTCAATTTATTTGAAAGAAAACTAATGATAATCTTCAGCATGTCCGACAATTAAATAAAATTAAAAACTTAATTCGAATATACCAAGTTATATTTTCAGTTAAAGATAACATTACTGTCAGATTGAATAGCTAAATATAATTATTTAACTTGACCATTAAACAAAATGGCGCATTTTTATAACATTAAAATTAAAAGTACCGCAATGCTAATATCATGTTACATCGGCATCAAACAGAGATAATATCAGGTGACATACCTATCATTGTATTGTTAGCATGCCTTTAAGTGATAGTAAAAACGTGTTACAATATTGCAGTAGAAATTTTATATTGCATTATTAATATACAGTATATTACATTACCTAACAATTGCGCAAACCATATGTTTTTGTTTTCTTGTAAAAACACTTAACGCTTTGAACGTTTTCTTTTTTCTCCATTCAATACCTAAGTACTTTCCCAACAATATTTAACACAGAATTACTATTACAAATTAGAGAACCCACAACAAACAAAACTATTATTTTCATTAATCTTACAAATTAAATTCCAAGAAACCCGAAGAGTGTGAAAGTTAAGAGCGGAAAGGCTACACTCGAAATTAAAAAATGTCAATATCAACATCATAGCGCTTATGATCCCATTATACGTAAAGAAAGCATTTTAATAGACTAACCTATAGGTTAGACTATTGATAATCTACCACTAACCTGGTGGTTCTACCACTAACCTTTACATAAAACTGCATAACCTAAGCTCGATAAAAAACCACACACTAAAAATAAGAAAACATTTCACCACAAAGTAGGCGAACAAATTCAATTCCCTACTTCATTTTTTTTTTCTTTTCTTATTCTTTCTGTTTGACAGCAATCTGTCGTCAACAACAATAAACTACTTCTTAAGGTCCGATATCTCTGAGTTTTTTATTTTTTTTATTAGCTAATGGAGCTTGGTGATAACTTCGCAGTTAAGTTCATCATTCCAATTAGATGAATCTGTTTTCAAGAATTGGGTGTCTATGTCATTTTAATCTTGAAATTGCCTTAAAATTCCAGGCCATCATTTAGATTTAGAGCAAGACTACCTACCCCACTTCAGTACAATAATGATTTTTTTATTAATCAAAAATAATAAAAAAACAACAAAGACAACAAACACAGAATATATTATTTTTATGAGAAAGCCTTTTAAAAGGCAAGAGGAAGCATTTATCAGCATCTTAATCTTAAAGGTAACCTTAAGGCTGCGATATAAATTACCATTAAAAAGTCCTGTTGTAGTGTTGCCAGCTTTAAAGAAAGTAATTTAGTTACTAGATACGCCGACATTCTGCCTCACCAGATGCAACAGCCTTCCATGATTAAATAAGCTGCGGAATTAAAAAATGCAAAACTTACCTTTTATTCGATTATAAAAATTCTTTGAGCTTACTAACCTACAGAAAAAATATTTTTACTTGTAACATGTGATGATAGTTGTATGTGTTTAAATAAATAAATAAATAATAATATTGCATAGACAAAAAAAAATATTAGCAAAAAAAACTTACAAGTCTTTCATCCGCCATTTGAAGACAGGTATAAGTTTTCTTTTTAACCGACTTCAAAAAAGGAGGAGGTTATCAATTCGACTGTATGATTTTTTTATGTTTGTTACCTCATAACTTTTAACTGGGTGAATCGATTTTAATAATTCTTTTTTAATTTGAAAGCTGGTGCTTCCCGAATGGTCCCATTTTAATTTGGTTCCATTCGCACAATAGGGTTCATGTGAAAACCAAATAAGTCTTAAATTTACATTAAGTTTTTGCGCGACAAATGAACGAATAACGCGATTAGGTTAGTACCGTACGTATCTACCATAACTATAAAGTTAAAAATAAAAACTGGAAAAGGAAGTCTGCTGTTTTTTTTTTTGTAAAAAGTTTTTTGCTTACTAAGCTTAGTAAAATTACGGGGTAAGTAATAGATGATATAAAAACAAAAAACTTTTTACAAAAAAAAACAACCGACTTCCTTAAAAAAAAAAGGAAGTCGGTTGTTTTTTTTTGTAAAAAGTTTTTATTTTTTGACTTTTTAGTTGTGGTAGATACTCCGCACTAATCTAATCGCGTAATTCGTTCATTTGTCGCGCAAACACGTAATGAAAATTTAAGACTTATATGGTTTTCACATGGATCCCATTGTCCAAATAGAACCAAATTAAAATGAGACCATTCAGAAAGCACCAGCTTTCAAATAAAAAAAGAATCATCAAAATCGGTTCACCCAGTCAAAAGTTATGAGGTAACAAACATAAAAAAAAAAAAAAAAAAAAAATACAGTCGAATTGATAACCTCCTCCTTTTTTTGAAGTCGGTTAAAAATATCTAATATTAACAACATATAACAACGGAATCTATAATTTTATTTAATATAGCGATTAGTTAATATAATTAACGATTGATATAATTTTAAAATAACTAATTTTTATAAGCATAACATACATTCAATTTAACATCGTTTGACATAACATACATTAAATATAACATCGTTTGACATACCACTCAAAACATAAAAAACTTTTTGGTCTAATATGAGTAGTAACCTAAGTAGATATTAAACATAACTAGTAACTGATCACCACCTGCGCTAAGATAGGTCGACGGAGCCCCGCTTCGCGGGGCTCCTTTTGTGGCATTTCTGGGTGGTTTAAAGAAAAATAACCACGAAGCTCCGCTCCGCTTCGCTCCCGCCTTAGCCTTCTAACCTAACCTATCCGAGTCGGGGTGTTAACAATAATGACATTTTTTATATATGTTAAACGTTAGACCTAATGATTTTCTATTAAATAAACAATATACGTATTAAACGTTAGACCAAATGATTTTCGAGTACATAAACGTTATATCAAACAACGTTATAATAATTAAGTTTTAGAATAAATAAATGTTATATGGAAAGAAATTATATCAACAGTTGGTATATCTCACGTTGATTATATCTTATGAACGATAATAAAATGAAATTAAACCAAATGAGTTTATACGTTATGAGACGCACCCAAAATTACGAGCAGGATTAGTAAGATTAGTGACAAGACTACTAATTCAAATCATAATAACAAAAAAAAAAAAACTTTGCACAATTTCATGAACAAAAAAATCATGAGCCTATAAAAGAAAGCATTTTACCGAGTTACGCTAGGTCACTGACAGTCCAGATGCGAGCACATCTGCCGACGATCGGTGCTTACACCCTATGTTCCTTAGTTAAGGTGCGAACTCCGAAGGGGGATTGCACTAAGCTTTCCGAGTCACGACTGTTGTCTAAGAGGGCGAGTAGATTATGAATTCCAACTTGATAAAAATATATCGGTCTGTAATCATTTCTTTACGAGGCATATATTGTCGTAATTTCATACAATAATGATACTTACCTGTAACAAATGATTTCATTAGGGACATATCAACGGAAGAGGATTAAAATGGTTTAATTTATTCTTTACCGTGATATAGCCTTACTAAGTCACACTTTGTGTTTCTGTTTTGCCGATCTTCTCAATCAATATCCTCAAAATACCACCGACAGTCATCAATCCACATAGTCTTCACTACCAAGACGACGAACAAGATATGGCTGGACTATGAACTCTAAGTTTGCTTCGGCCTTTTACTCAGAGTAGTCAGATAGGAACTCATATGCTATATGATAGCTTTTAAAATATGATAAACACGTAAAACTGGTTGTAAAAACCAACTTACAGAAATCAAATCATTTATCAAACTAAACTAATTTTGTTTGGCAGAAAGAGTTCATTTATCAAATCAAATTATTTCGGGCAACAAAGACCCATATCATAAAATACCTTACAGACTATCGTACAAACGCGGGAAGCGGCTTTGTTTTATAGAGTGAATCCTGGATATGTGAGAAATCGCTGTTATTGATAATTACAATGAGGTTCAGACACTTTTGCATTGAAAAATCTCTGTTACTGCGATTTCTCAAAGCTTTGTAACTGAGACTTGAATGATAAGACTTTTTCGATACTTTATAGCTATAAGAGCCCGTGTTAGTGTGACAGTTTATCAGGTTTAGACAAATTTTGACGCGTTTGTTTACAAATAGTCTAACTAATTCCATACTTGCTTTGTTTAACTATCAAAGAGATCTCATAGTGTAACCCTTTGTAAATAAGACACTCATGTTAACCTGCCTCTATGGGAAACTGGGTATTTGAAAAGCCTCTATAAGTGTTACAAAAATATAGGTCCCTTCAGATCCCTCTTATCTAGGTTTTACTGTACTATGTAAAGAAGAAGAGAGATTTATTCAGCAAAATCAAAAACCAATCCACCCGTGCGGACCATGAAATCACAGCTAACCTTCTAAAAACCCCTTCCTACTCAAAACAAATCGATCAATCCACCTTTTACAAACAATCCCACGAACTTCCCTCACCGCAGAAATCCCACCAAGCGATGCGTAGTACAGTCAATTCGATAACAAAACGAAGTCGACTGGTATAGGATGTGCCGCATGTCCGGCCGGTCGGAAGGTAACCCGAGTCGGAAGCCCTACACAACTTCCACTCGGCGGGTGAGTGTGTGTGAGTAGGCTTATGAGGGAGCTGGAATCTTCTTAGCGACCTAAGAGTTACTAACGAGGAATGGCGTTGTTGATTATGAAACTCAATGCTTGTATGTGAGGTTGACTAATTTCTATTAGACGAATTTTCTAATACATGTTATTGAAAGTTAGTTTGACAGCCCGTCTAATCCAGAAATATCGATTTCTCCAGTACTGAATGGTAGTACACTGGTAATCAATTCATTGTTAGATTTATCCAAGATGGTTGGCAAGAGAATAATGATGGTGATGGTTGGCTGAGCTGGTGGATGGGGATGGCTGGTCAAAGAACGAAAATAAGCAATAAGTAGTAGGCTCGCAGCCACAGCGATATGGTGATATGTAAACTAATATTATAAAAATATATTAGCTATTTGTTTATAATGGATAAACTCAAAAAGTTCTAAACCGACTCAAAAAATTCTTTCTTTTATAGAAAGCTACATTTTTGTTGTAGGTACCTTACATTATGGTGTCTTACCGTGGGAACGAATTTGTGGACAAGTCTTATTTTTTGGATGGGAAATCATCTAATGACTTCTCCCGCTCTGAGCGGAGCGGGAGGGCATATCAGACTTTTACTGACTAAAACCCACCCGTGTTCCTTCAGTTGCCCATGTGCCAGGGTCACAGTATCTCTATCGGCAGTGTGGACAAGTCTAGTACTTAATAAAGCCGCATTAAGTAAGACTGATAACTAACCCTAACATAGGTGTGAAAAACCTAAGCAGGTGATACAATTGACTTTGCGTACATAAAATACAAATAAAAACACAAAAAGATCATAAGCAAATCTGTCCTATCTCATGGACCACATCGGATGTGGATCAGGAAGCTGCGGTGTGCCAAGTTCCTTTAAGTTACTTATACAGTTTACACTTACGTTCTCAATGTAGGCTGATTTGACTCTTTGGGTGATTCTCTTTGTTAAGAAAGACCTGTCAAAATATTGAATTTATTTAGAAAGCATGCAGGATAAAAGCATAAATAGTCTTTAATGTTCCCACTGCTGGCAGAAGCCTCTTCTCTGTGAGAAGGGGGCTGGTCCTTAATCCAGCGAGCGGGCCCAGTGCGGGTTGGTAGATATCACATGTCTTCGCGTTTTTGGTTCTAGGACATGCCAGTTTCCTCACTATGTTTTCCTTCTCCGTTTTGAGAGCAGTGGTGATGAAATAATTTGCATGATAATCAGTGTAAGTAGGTTTGTTGAAGTTCTACAAACACTTCGGATACACATCGATTTTTCGGCTATGTGATGAACAAGTTTTTGTCGTGACCTCTGATAAATTAAAAAACAAAGCCCTCAGTTATTCGTTTTGTTTCTTTTTTTCTTCCAATCAACAGAAATTATAATACAAACCGATTTTGGAAACATACCTATTCAATTCGTTAACGAACATCCTGTTCTTAATCCAAAAAAGAAACAAAATGAGTATTTTATACAGATGCATGCTAAACTATTGACATCTACCGGAAACTAAAAGAAACACTTCTGAGAAATTAACGCAAAATGTCACAGGTTAAAAAAGTAATCGAGACTAAATTAGGGTTTTGAAAATGGAATAAAGTAAGTTGAACTTTTGTCCAAAGAGTTTCGTATTAAAATAGCGGTCCTTTTAAAATTGGAAATGGCTGTGATTTTTAAATCAGAGAGTTCCGTTACTAAATAGGCCTTATTAGGATGTTTTTCAATGTGTTATTTACATAAGTTCTTTTTTTCTGTGAGAAAAGAAGTTAACGGTTGATTTATGCTAAACTAATTAATGTTTCTTGCATGTTTTCGAGGTTTTGATAAAATGTTCGTGTATGTAGGTTATGTTAAATAGGTTGTTATGACTTTGTATTTAATCAAACAAATTAATATTCCTCATAGTAACTTACAAAGAGTTTTTAATTAATCCAGGTAACAAATGTGTTGTAACTATACGAAAGGGAGGAATATATGAAATAGGAGTGGTGGTCCAATGGGATAACAGCCGAAACTTACGAGTTGTAGGCGCTTTACTTTTTGTAAATTATTTCATCACCATTGCTCTCAAAACGGTGAACATTTTGGGGAAACTGCCATGACCTAGAACCAAAAATTCGAAGACATACGACATCTACCAACCCGCAATGCGCCCGCGTGGTGGGCTATGACCACTCCCTCTCAGCTAGAGAAGGCCTGTGTCCCAGCAGTGGGAACGTTATAGACTGTTTATGATACCAAAGTGAAATTCAACAAACATTGTTTTTCTACCAACTCATAGAAATTATGACGTACTAGCTTTTGCCAGCGGCTTCGCCCGCGTGGAGGTCGGAAATTATCCCGCGGGAACATACTACCGGGATAAAAAGTAACCTTTGTCCTTTCTCAGGCTCTAAACCAGTCTTTCCCAACGTGGGCGATAACGCCCCCTTGTGGGCGCTGCAGGCCTAAAGGGGGCGGTAAGAGACCCAGAAAAAAAAGGGGGCATTGTGTAGGGCTTTGGGGTCGATTTATAATTTCATCTACCTAGCTAGGAAGACTCTTAGACACCGACAAGACAAAAAGGGGGGCGTTAAAAAATAATTTATTCTTAAAGTGGGCAGTAGACAAAAAAGGTTGGGAACCCCTGCTCTAAACTATCTGTGTACCATATTTCATTTAAATCGGTTCAGTAGTTTTAGCAGGAAAGTAGCCTATGTCCTCTCTCAGGCTCTAAACTATCTGTGTATCAAATTTCATTTAAATCGGTTCAGTACTTTTAGCAGGAAAGCGAGACAGACAGACATACGGAGTTACTTTTGCATTTATAATATAAGGTCTTTACCAATGAAATTGCCGTTCTGCAGTACTGGCCATTTCAAATCAAAATAATTTTTGTTTGTCTAAGAATTCTAATTTCAAATTAATTTTATTTAAAAAACATGGAATTCTTTTTCCAAAAGTAGTCATTTGTTTATTGATTAGTGTTACATTTTCATCGCATTTCAATCTTTTTCGTCATCATGGATATGTTAAAAATTCGAGTAATTATGGAATATGAGTACCGTCGTGGCAGCAACGCGGCACAAGCGGCACGCAACATCAACGACGTTTACGGAGCTAACACTACAAACCAACGCACCACCTGTTATTGGTTTGCTCGCTTCCGTTCTGGAAATTTCGACCTGAAAAATGAACCTCGCGGTCGTCCGAAGACTTTGGTCGACAATGACGAATTAAAGACGATTGTGGAAGCTGATGATACACAATCTACGGCTGAATTAGCAGCAGCTTTCGACGTTAGCGTCAAAACAATATTGGTCCATTTGCGTCAAATTGGCAAGATAAAAAAGCTTGACAAATGGGTGCCCCACGAACTCAATGATCGCCAGCGCGAAGTACGCGTCGAGACGTGCCTTGCACTGCTCAACAGACACACAAATGAAGGAATTTTGAACCGCATTGTTACCTGCGATGAAAAATGGATTCTGTTTGATAACCGCAAGCGCTCAGCAAGTTGGTTGGATCCTGGTTCAGCACCTAAACAATGCCCTAAACGAAAACTTACCCCTAGAAAAGTGATGGTCACTGTTTGGTGGTCTAGCGCCGGTGTGATTCATCACAGCTTCTTACCAAACGGGGTGAGCATTACTGCAGATGTGTACTGTGAAGAACTGAACTGAATGATGGAGAAGCTGGCACATCTCCAACCAGCATTGGTCAATCGCTCGTCTCCGCTGCTCCTGCACGACAACGCGCGACCTCATACTGCACAGCAGACGGTCTCCAAGTTGCAAGAACTAGGGTTGGAAGCTCTCCGTCATCCGCCCTACTCACCAGACCTTGCGCCTACAGACTACTACTTTTTCCAGAATTTGGATAACTTCTTGACGGGAAAAAAAATTCAATACCCGAGAGGCAGTACAAAATGCCTTTGGAGAATTTGTTGCGTCCCGTCCAGCTGATTTTTTTAAGAAGGGCATCAATAAACTGCCACTGCGTTGGCAAAGATGCATTGATTGCATGGGTGATTATTTCGATAAATACAAATAAAAAATACATGAAAAAAATTCGTTTAATTTTTGTCATACAAAACGGCATTTTCATAGGTAAAGACCTATTATTAGTGTGGAATTGACTGTAATTCGTAGTTTCATAATAACCATGTTTTACAAAACAAACATAACATCACGCCTTTAATCTCCGAAAAGTAAGACAGACGATTTCGCCTGTTACGTTTAAGTCCCATCCCATGTAATAGGGGGCGAGCCTATTGCCTTCAACTGGACACAAATCCAGATGGCAAAATCCGATAACACTTTATACCTGGGAATCGAACCCAAGAACTCTTGATATTCTCATGCACTAAACCAGCGAATCAGTCCACTATGTTTTAATAATTAATTACATACATACATAAACTCTCCTTTTTCCGCCTTTTTCGCATACGCATAGGCAGAAACTACAGAACGCCACTTCCTACGATCTTTTACATACTCTTTCTTCATTTAATTAATTACAATTACAAAGTAATTACTAAAATTACTTACCAACCAATACATCATTATTCATATAATCAATATATTCATATAATAACATAATTTTTGCCAACGGCTTCGCCCGCGTGGAGGTCGGAAATATCCCGCGGGAACGTACTACCGTATAATATTATAGTAGAATTGGAAATAATCCCGTTTATTAACCAATTGTTTGTAACAGTTTATCCATAGCAAAGAAATCATTTCATTTCTCATTCAATTAACACAAAAAGAAATCTATTGTCAAATCTTAATTTCCTAAAAACAGGTAAAAGGACCAAAACTTATTATTTGTCCGCCATTTGCATTGGATTTCCATTAAATGCATTAAAATGGCTTGTTTGACAAAACGCCGGAAGTTGTGATTTCAATCGACTAAGCTTTCAATAAAAACTATTTGTAATGGCCTTCGAATGTTAAACCGTTTCTTTTATCAATAATTTGGAGTTTTTTATGACATTCGGTTAATGCTACCGTTAGACTTTTTTTTTTGTGTATCTATCATTGATTAACAGTATATGATTACTATTAGTTAAGAGCGCACGGAGGGATTAGCAAATCACTTTTTCGTTTCATCCCTTTCTGCATCGTTATTACTTAACCTTTAGTTATGCAATTAATATGTTAGATATTTAAATATTTACTCTGTGAATTAGAAACACGAGTAATACAAAAAACCAAGTTTTATGTTAAAAATCAAAATAAACGCTTAGTACTAAATACTGCACTCGGATATTCATCACTTTTTGCCTAATAACAAAACTAGTTGTGTTCTTTGTCGTATACATTTTCACCATCTGTACTTAATATTACATACCATAACATAACATCAGGCCTTGTTTCCCCGAACGGTTGGGCAGAGGCCTTCGTATTATTAAATCAAATGTGTTTTTGTTTTAAGAATATTAAGGAAATACCTAAATTATCGCGTGAACCGCCCATTTTAGCCTGAGATGCACGCTTTACTTAGCGCTTGAAGTTCGGTGCGCTCTTAAGATTGTTAAAGGAAGGCCTGTATCTAGCGCTATCATCGTTTACTTCATCTTTTAAATACTCAAAAAACTGTAGGTATATTGTGTTTTGTTTAGGATAGATGAATTGTACCCACATTTGTTTATAAAAAAAATTGTTTTATCTTTAGTGATCAACACCTTTCCTCTCACAATATGGAATGCAATAAATAAATAAATAAAAGGAGCAACGATAGATCTCAGGTATTTGTTTTAAGTCTTAAAAAACATTTTTTTTTTCCTGGACACCTCCTTATTAGGCAGGCATGGTACCTGCTGCAAAATACTAGTAAGAAGAAAACTAAAGTCCGAACTAACTAATTACAAAAAACGCAAAAAAAAAATGGCGGCATGCCATCAAAAAACAAAGCACCGAATTACAACTAAACACCCACATAATCGACTAAATTAAATCGATTATTTTACCGATTACACCATAAAACATTTAATAAAAACGGCAAGACTCCGACTCACGAGTATCGAGACAATACAATCTCATTTGAATCTCATGAGTGGACGCAAGGTGCCTGCGCACGCGTCGCACCTGCGTCGTGTCAATGCACCTCGTTAAGTCGAGAGATTGATATTATAAGGATTATTTCATTGAAACAGGTATTTTTAAAGTATTTTTTGTTAATTATACCGGTGTTATTATGTAAAGGTTCATTGATGGAAACCTGTATCTGTGACACAAATTGCATAACGATATACATTACATTGTATATGTGTAGAACATTTGTCCTCACGGTGAATTAACGTTATGGTTTTTTTATTATTGACATAAGCATCTTATTATAGTGATCCCACTTCTGATACACAGGCCTCTGAGATCCACCTCGCGAGCCCAATGGTGTTTGGTAGATGTCACATGTCTTAGAATTTTTTATTCTAGAACATGCCGGTTTTCCTTCACCGTTTTAGAGCAGTGATGATGAAATAATGTATGTAGAAAAACTTAAGTGCCTGCTTGGGTACTCGTAAGTCGCAGCCATTAACACTGTGCCATAACTGCTCCTCCCTCGAATGTATTTTTACTTTAACAAAAAAAGAGTCCTACACTTTCTAATTTGCTTTAAAGTCAGTTAAAAAAAAAAAAACTGGATATTGCGATCACCAATCCGTTAAAGCAAGACCTCAGCATTCACGTAATGGACGATAGCTAATAATAGTTCGGACCGTTCACAAATGAACAATTGGGTCTGAGATGTGTCGCAAATACCACAAAACAGTAACAATATGGAAAGCTGTGTCCACGGTTGTTTTCCCCGAGACTGGTCGTGTTAAGTGAGATGTACAGCTTGCCAACGAAGTTGCACTCTCTGACAGTTAGCCCAGCAATTTGACGCCACACTGGGTGCCAATCTGTGACGCATGACAGACCACCTGAATACCTATATATGGCTATCATACTGTGACATCTCATTTGTGTATTTCTTAAGCAGTGGGACTGAAAGTAGTGGTTTAGATTTGGATTCATGTAACCACTCAACCGTGCAAGGATACTATAGAATTCATAAAATTTTGATATTTATATTGATATCTACCCAGCCGTACTTTATACCCGTAAAAATATTGCCCTCGTGGTTGATTATGATCCACTTCCTCTTACAGAAAGAGAAGACTTTTATCCCAGCACTGGGAACATTATAGGCTGATGATGATGAAAAAGATATTATGGTGCAAAGTCAGACAAGCAGCTCATTTTGACAAAAACCACTACAATGGATTTAATTTCGTCACCATAAAACACCTGGTTTTATGTATAAATTGACCCAGTAGGACGAAATGAGAAGTATAGCTTGTTGAGTTTATTAAACTACTCACCTCTTTAGATCTCGTCGCTACCATCGATTCTCGATCCCATAAACGAAAGGGATTTCGTGTTTGTTTAGTCAAATCATTTTTTTCTGGATAGTGCATTGTAAATAAATCCTATCCTTGCAACTTACAAGTTCAAAACTCCGAACTCATCTAAAGTTTTCGCTATTTAACTTAACCAGTGCAAATCGATAACATTCCTCAAGTCGGATCCCCGCTATGGATCAATAAGAGTCTAATAAGATTCAATCACCATTGTCTCACGTTTTTTCATACTAAACCTCTAGTTTTTATTGAAAGCGATACTCGATTGTAATATACTTAGAGTTTTTATTGCTAGGCGATTTAAATTCTCAATCGATATCACTTCTTAGTCGATTGATTTTTCATCGAGTGATTAGCATAATAAATGATGGGGGATTAAATTGCACCCTAATTGGGTAACAAACTATAAATCAGAATCGGAATAATTTTGAAGGTATTTCCAATCCATTCTTTCAAATGTTCGAAAATATTGTCTGCTTAGCAACGTAAACAACGCCATGAACTGTACAACTGTCAAAATGTAATAAATTCCTTCTGATCTTTTATGATGCAATTACCCCTCTGGCCAAGTCTGATATTTCTGATAACAGCGAACACCCATTTTTTTATTGGAACAAGCGTAATCTATTTACAATCTCTTTAGGCCAGAATCTCCACTGGTGACCACCCACAAAAGCACAAAGACAAAGAAGCTAGCACCCTAATTGTGCTACACAATCTGAATCATTTGAAGGATATTCTTAATCGATTGCTTTTATGATTGAAAATTTTGTCTACTCAATAACGTAAATAAGGCAATAAATATTGAAGACCTGTCAAAATGAAAGCCAATCCTACTGTTACTTAGTGTGTTACACATTTACTCAGCTAGTAAGTTGTGAGGCCCGTAGGTACAGTTGACTACAGAACAAAAGGCTTCTAAAATTCACTGTTTCAACTCAAAGAACACAATCTTGAAAAATAAAACTACGTAGAAAAATCGTTTGTAATCATCAGGATCAGTCACATCATTTCGGAAACATCATCTTATAGCTGTCCATTCTCCTTTTATAATTCCTTAGCGTACCAAAAGGACACCACATGCCTTTTCTTTTACCGGAAAAAAACAAAATAGGACAACTAAAAAATCTTGATACTTAGATACAACTTAAGTGTTGTGTAAATACGAACGTAGAATCTATTAAAAGAAACAGTCGTAAAAGGTGAAAAAACTATAAACACATAAAATAGTTTGTATTATTGCAATTAAAAATGAACTGCAGACAATAAAATGATTCAACGGACTCGTGAGTCACACGTCTGTCTGTCACAGCGGTCGGAATGTTTTGAATATTTTTGTATTAATCTCCCCTTCGCAGACTCTGAGTCATGCGCGTACGCACTTCAATACGAATTTAGTAATTAATTTCTTGTGGTTATAGGTCATCGTATGATTGTTGTTGTTATGAAAAGTCGATGTGTTTGTAAGACTGAATGGAACTACGTATGTATGCGGTGAATGTGATTCTGAATCAGCCAAAGTATTCTGTGAAAATATCACCATGGAAAGAAAGTTGAAGTGAAATGTCATTCCACCTAATAATTGACACTATTGACAGCTCACGTCAACCTCACTTCACCTTAATTTTCACGGTGAGTTTTTTTTACAGAATAGGGGTTTTACTTATTTTGTATCTTTTTTTCTAGCCATTCAATCTGAATTTCCTTAGTAAATATTGGAACTATATTTTAACTTTCCATAAGAATCTGCAGGATTTAGGGAAAAAAAAATGATTATCAATGGATGGAGCCTTATATAATGATATAACGCTTGGAAAAGTCTCATTGAAAATGAAGATCGTTGAAATGTCAAAATGACTATAGAAAACCTGACACGTAATACCACCACGGTTGCCATGGTTACGATGAATGATTACCATTGGACAATTTGGCAGGCTGCCGCGACCACCAGCTTTAAATACTGCCTACCCCAATTTGTTAGAACCACGTTTGGGTTTTATTGGGCATTGGGTGGGAATAAGGACGCGTGTTTCCGCGTAGTACGTTATCTTCTACACTAATATTATAAAGCTGAAGAGTTTGTTTGTTTGTTTGATTGAACACGTTAATCTCAGGAACTACTGGCCCGAATTGAAAAATTCTTTTTCCGTTGGGTAGCCTATTTATCGAGGGAAGCTATAGGTTATATAACATCACGCTACAACTAAGAGGAGCGGAGTAGTAATGAAAAATGTTGCAAAAACGGGGAAAATTTACTCCTTTTGAGAGTTTCCGTTGCGTGCGCTGCGTAAACGGTTAAAGTAACGCAAACATCATGTATGACGGAATTGTTCCTTTTAAAAAATTCTAAAAAAAAAGTCCGCAAGAGCATATGTCTATCTTTTAAGGTTGACTCACTATAACTCAAAAGGTGCGAGCAGCAACGAAAAATGGACGAAAACTAGCAGGCAAATCGATGCGACGGGAAGGGTCAGGGGAGCAAATATTTGACGCGGACGAAGTCACGGGCAGAAGCTAGTGGTGGATAAATATTCCTAAAGAGTTACCGTGTCCTGGCATAGGCAACTGAAGGAACACGGATGGGTTTAAGTCGGTAAAAGTCTGACTCGCCCTTCCGCTCCACCCAGAGTGGGAGACATTTAGAGATTTCCCACCCTAAAAAAAAAGAAATGTTGGGTAAGTATCCGAACTCCACGCGGGCAAGCCGCAGGCAAAAGCGAGTAAAACATTATTGCTTGTTATGTACAGACGCCAGCACATCAAAATACCCGAAACTGTCATATTCTCCCAATCAACCTTGAACCTAATGCTTTTGTAATAAAGTTGAAAATCTATCAAAGAAATTTGACAGATTGTAGTAGGTTCAAGTGCTGACATCTGTAATTACACTATAATCACACAGTCGTCAGAGCTCTAATGCATAGATTGAGTCAACTTAAGAACTTTGCTCCTGCTATGAGGATAAGGAACTACTTACCGTACAATGATTACCATGACCTGTTTTCTTAACAAACTACCTACTTATTTATGTTATTGTTTATTTCATTTTATGTTATTCTACAATGGAGTATCATAGCAATGTATGGGTCTACTTAAATTGGTCACTTCTATTTAAGATACTGACAGTGCAGCTAGACTAATAGACGACAAAATATATATCGAAACTTTACAAGATGAGATGGAAACGATAATACGATAATAAATTAAACTGATCTTTCATGACATTCCTAGTCTGCGTACAAAAAATCAATCAAATATATCCAACAGTTTTGCCTCTATACCTAGTCAAAGATTAGCAAATGGCAACACACATAGTCGGCTATTCCGTGTGGTGAGTACAGAATATCACTTTCATTTCGGGACTTGCATTTATTCCCATGGGTGTTGTGAAAGGCGACTAAGGGACTTACTAGAGAATGACCAGCGTTCTCTATGCATTTTTATTAACCGACTTCAAAAAAAAGGAGGAGGTTATCAATTCGTCTGTATTTTTTTTTTTTTAACCGACTTCAAAAAAAGGAGGAGGTTATCAATTCGTCTGTATTTTTTATTTTTTTTTTTTATGTTTGTTACCTCATAACTTGTGACTGGGTGAACCGATTTTGATGATTTTTTTTTTATTTGAAAGCTGGTGCTTCCCGAATGGTCCCATTTTAATTTGGTTCCATTCGGACAATGGGGTCCATGTGAAAACCATATAAGTCTTAAATTTCCATTAAGTATTTGCGCGACAAATGAACGAATACCGTATATTTGTTACCTCATAACTTTTGACTGGGTGAACCGATTTTGATGATTCTTTTTTTATTTGAAAGCTGGTGCTTTCCGAATGGTTTCATTTTAATTTGGTTCTATTTGGACAATGGGGTCCATGTGAAAACCATATAAGTCTTAAATTTTCATTACGTATTTGCGCGACAAATAAACGAATAACGCGATTAGATTAGTGCGGAGTATCTACCACAACTAAAAAGTCAAAAAATAAAAACTTTTTACAAAAAAAACAACCGACTTCCTTAAAAAACACTACAAAGTCAAAAATAACTTTAATTTCGGAAGTCGGTGGCAAAAACCTTAAATACAGAGCCTAAGACACCGACTTTCGAAATTAAAGTTATTTTTGACTTTGTAGTGTTTTTTAAGGAAGTCGGTTGTTTTTTTTTACCACAATATTGTTATCGCAAACCCGCCTACCAAGCGTGGCGATTAAAGCGAATCCCCCCCTAATTCAAGGAGGCCTAAGTCCAGCAGTGGGCGTCTTACGGCTGATGATGATGACATTATTGCATTGATATTGGCAATGTTTTCTTTTATGTCGCTTTGTCATATCCACATTATTTACACAGTTTCTCGATAAAAGTACCTAATGACTGAACAATTTTCTACATAGAACCAACATCGATGCTTAAACCAAAACACGCATAGTTTGAAATTTAGACAAAACACTATGAAGTCTATGACAGACAGAACGACACCAAAATCCATAACCTCGTTTTCCTGCACAACAAATCGCGAAAAAGCGGGCAATAAACTTTGACATTTGAACAAGATTCCTGGTCGTAACCGCCACGCTACCACCAAGGGCGATCCCCCATCGGCTAGATACTAGCAGATAGTGATGGGCAGTTAAATCCCGCAGCTGCCGTGTACTCTGCGCCGCCACCTGCCGCTCATACGGATTTCCCGGGCGATGACCCAACACTAGGGGCTAGGGAGTTGCGTATTGAGGTTATTGGATTTTGCGTTGGCACTTCACTATCAATAGATTTTTTTTTTCTAATTCGATTTTTGACGTAAGTATTTGAAATTGAATAGTGTTTTAGTACTCGGTAATTTGCATAACAATTTGGAAGTCTTATTCCTGTTGACAGCTACGCGGGCGAATGTTTTTAAGCCCTATGATTATTTCCCCTTCCTTTTTAATATATTTGAACTTAATATAATCATAATTTTCGTATTTTTTTTTCTGTGCAAAATAAAATATAATCATAATTTTCGTTTTTTTTTTCTGTGCAAAATAATTAAGTCTTATTTATTATTCATATTTTTTGGGAATTTTCTTATAGTGAAATATGAATGACCTGTACCTTTATTGCATAACACACTATTAATCAGAATTTGAATCATTTTGAAGTATATTGCTTAACCATTCTTTGATATGTTTGTCTGCTTAGCAACGTACAAAACGCCAAGAATATTGTGGAACTGTTAAAATGAAAGTTATTCCTACTGTAAATGTATTACGCAATTACTCCTCTGGATTTGTAAGCTTTTTTCTATGGTCTTAAAGCTATATGTTTTTATTGACAGAACCTACCTCCTAATTGCAAAACACACTATCAATCAGAATCTGAATCGTATTGAAGATTTCTAATCCATTGCGTCATTTGTTCGAATAAATTGTCGGCTCAACAACGTAAACAACGTAATGTATGTTGTTTAACTTTTCATTTGTTACGCAATTAGCCCTCTGTATTATGTACCTAATAATAAGCCCAAAAAACCCTAATAAGTACCTACCTATCTTTAATTCTTTGTTTCCAAACATGGTATCAACAGCTTGCCAGCAATTGTTACTATCACAAAGAACATTTCACCGAAGCCCGAACTGAATATCGTGTCGATACAATAAAAATTATATCATTATTGTAAATGAATCCTCATTAGCCTTTATGGTCATTTCCGCTCATTCGCAAAAATAAAAAATGAACATCTTCCTTTATAAATATTAAATTGTGATCACCATAAAAAACTTATTAAAAATAAAAATGAAGGACTTTGTAAGTTTTAAGGCATTTAAGTCACTATGGTCAAATTAAGGTCTCTGGGTCAATATACGGTAGTTTTTGACAAACAACAGGTGCCTTTAATAATATAGTCCAGGTGAAATGTTTACGAAAACATTGACATGTATTAACGTCGATTTTTACTTACTGATTATCTGTAAGCTGGTTCTCCATAAAGGGCTGAAGGGTGAGGGTTTAAAGGTGTATTGCATAATTCAGGATGACTCAACCAGTCTAGCCTTTAGCGAACTCTGAAACTGGGACATCCTGACATCGAGAGGGGTATGGCTGTCATTTTGACAGTCCAACAACATTCATTGCGTTATTACATTGTTCAGAAGAGAAAGTTTTCCAATATATACTTAGATCAATGGATTAGCACTGCGCGTGCACTTTCCAGGCATACTCCTGAAAGAGATTCTAGTTTGAATTTGCCACAATAACAGAATTGTATTTGTGGGAAAGGACTGCAAATTAATGAAAAGGTATTCCGTATTAATTAATTCGCAGTCGCTTCCAGAAACGTCGAACTTCTGATTTTGTCTTTCTAAAAGCATATGAATATCTCGAAAGTAGTGAACTAGTGACGAACGACAGCAAAGGGCTTTTGAGGAGTATCCAAATTCAGGAACAAGTCGACTTAGACTTCTTAGAATAGAATATGTATTATATTTATGGTTTAAATAGGTTTATGCGTTTATATTTTAAATATTTGTTCACCAAATTTAAATAGGTTTATATTTTAATTATTTGTTCACCAAATTTATTGCACCTACCACTGTTTGTCTCTGCACCACCCAAAGGTTGACTGGCAGAAAATGCCTATGGCATTAAGTCCGCCTATGTACATTTGTGTGCGTGAAGTATTAATTAAATAAATCCCAAATTTCTTTGAGTAAGTATATATTCTGATAACTAAATATTCCAACAACTGCGATCATCCTAAACCTACAGAATAAACACTGGACTAGAACTCATACACGCAGTTATTCTTATAAGACATCAAAAACCCCATTAAATTCATTGACTCCCGATTTGGACAAACAAATCCCTCGCAACAAAAAACTATAAAAAGCCGCCAGGTAGCGATCAGCTGGGCAGCAGGTTGTTGTGGACGTGTGCGTGCGACGAGATGAGTGTCACGTCTGTGTGCGCCGACAGATGCTGCGAACATCTGCCGCGGCGCGTGCGCTGGTTGAAGTAGCTAAGAGTTTTGATACTTGGAATGTTGAGAATAAAGGAATTTTTGAACAAATATCATGTAGGTAGTACCAACTTAATTCCTATTTGTAAAAATATATGTAGATATTATGTATCAGAAATAGAGTGGTTCAGGTTTTTAATCCTCTTCCTCACTGCTAGAAATAGGCATTCCTTCCTTGGCGGTGTGCCCTGCTGAGTGCCACTTAAGTTCAGCAATACTTCGGGCTATGTCGGTTTATTTAAATCCCTTGTAAATGAATTCATTTCTATTTTATCTTGTTAGAACAATTAAGTCAATTACTTAGAACTTTTTCTAGATACCAGCCGATTTATTCTATAAAAATCTGACCGTAAAAACACAGATAAGTGAGCTTAAAGTGTTAGAGAGAGCTTGTTTTTGCATTCCTTTGTTTATGGTTCCATGACGGAAAGCAACTAACTAGGTTATTTTATTTAGCACATACTGGAAGATACACAACAGACAAGTAAACTATGTAAGTATCAAGAACTATTGCGTCGCGGTTACTCATCGGTCAGCTGCTTCGCAGGCAGCGTGCATCTCGCGTCTGTCTGTCTGTGTGTCGGTGAGGCTGCACAGCACTGGACACGGGATAAGAGGATCGCGGGAAACCACATAGTAACATAAACCTGGTATTATGTCATGGATTTTGTCCGTGACAGGCAATTTCGAGATAAGAAAGTACTTACTTGAAATTAAGGATCTAAAAAGGCCACTTGAGTAGAATCTTATTTGGATAATAATTTGCCACTCACATGTTATTAAACATTTTTATGATATCACAAATCACAAAGTGTATACGAAGAGTTATGTCAACTCTTTAGGTTAGTCCATAGCCAGAAATAACCTTTCACTGAAGCAGAAAGAACTTTTTAATACACGTGCACCTCTATCTAAATAGGAAGCAAAAAAATCTATAAAACTATAATCTGCTTAAAGATAATCAGCTCTTTCTCTTTTCTTTTATTCCCTTTCTCGCCTTTCTAAAAACGTTGTTTCTTAACTATCTACTAATGAATCCAGCAAGACGAGACAGAGAAGTTGCATCATCTATCGCACTTCTCTATCTCTTTTTAATATGATAAATTCCATTCTCGATTCAAGATAAATAGTGGCCTATTTTTTAGCGGAATTAAAACTAAATATCAGGCGAAAAACATTGGCCTCCTCACTTCAACCGGTTCTGTGCGTATCAATTCCCGCGGCTTTCACCAGATCATCGCTCCATCACCATTCCAAAACGTTTCAGCCCCATCGGCCACCTGTTCTGCGAACAACATGCCCTGGCCACTGCCACTTAAGTTTGGCAATTTAGTGACCTTCGAAGCTATTTACTTACAGACAATCTTTCCTTAGAAACCAGCTCATTCTACCCGGTCACACCACTGTAACAAATAAAGGACGTTACCCGCTACCGCTTACAACTTAAACGGAGGTGAGTCACCGCGACATTGACCTCCAGAGTCCCTCTGTAATTACAACATTACATCTCGTGCGCGTGCGTCAGTCGTCCACCTTTACGTTACCGCTTACCGCTGTTATGTCAACGATATGTGATATTAACTAGAGTTAGATAGCTGATAGATATTTTGAGATAATGGGTTAAGGGAGTAGTCAGCTGCTAGCAACTGAGAGATAAGAACAAAAACCTAATATCATTAAAATAGTACCACGCATGGAATTCCACATCTGTGATGTTGTGCATGTAAACTTACTAAATAAATAAATAGTACCTATGAAAATTGTCCTATGTTTTTCTGTGTTTGAAATCGGTTTTGGTCAAGCTTTGCAGCTATGAACCAAAATGGTTGTACAAAATAAGATCGAGAGGCGTAGTTTAACGTGGGTAAATATGTAGAAAGGATTTAATAATCATATGAGCCGGAGAGGTCGACTGTTGGTAGATATTTCACGCACCCCCAGATTTTGTTTTTGTCTAATCATTGCCCCAGGTTGATAAGAAGTGTGGTGTGATGACTGTTATCTAGGACCTACTGAATTAGTTTTAGGGTTCCGTACCCAAAGGGTAAAACGGGACCCTATTACTAAGACTCCGCTGCCCATCCATCCATCCTTCTGTCACCAGCCTGTATCTCATGAACCGTGATAGTCAGAGCGTTAAAATTTTCACAGATGATGTATTTCTGTTGCCGCTATAACAACAAATACTAAAAAAACAGAATATAATACATATTAAAGCGGGCTCCCATACAACAAACATGTTTTTTATTTGCTCGTTTTTGCTTGATATTGATAACGGCAACAGGTAGACGCTTGAAATATTCACAGAATATTTAGAGTTATATATTCACTTTAAAAATAAATAATTTAATTAAAATAAAACAAATATTTAAAGGGGGCTCCCATACATCAAAAGTGATTGATTTTTTTGCCGATAATGTTACGCGACCCTTCGTGCGCGAGTCCGACTCGCACTTGGCCGGTTTTTTTAGCTTTTAGTACATTATCCACCTCCTACTTCCTACTAATATCAGGCGCGGTCGCACCCTATGATTTTGGGGGGGTCACCATGAGTACTGAAGAATATTTTTAGGAAGGTACATCTACTCGTTGGTCTAGTAGTCGAAAGCGCTACTGATGAGCATGAGGTCCCGAGGTCGGGAATATTATTCGGTTTTTCAGGCAAATCGTTCAGAGTCTCGACAGCATGGCTGACTTCCCTCTCGGACCGCGCTTGAATAATATTACAAATGGGAAATTTGTGAGCATGGATGTTTTAAAAGAAAGATTAACCTTTCACGTAAAAACGACAGATCGGATTTAGATGAAATTTGACACACAGATAGTTCATAACCTGGATTAACATATAGGGTACGTTTTATTCCGGTAATACTTTCCCGCGGGATAATTTCCGCCTACCGCGCGGGCAAAGCCGCTAGCAAAAGCTAGTCATTATTATTTTTCTTTAAAATAAAAACCGTTTAACATGAAAATCTTTTTTACTTATTTTTAAGACTAGACAGGGCATTTTTTTTTATTTTTTTAACCCTTAACGGGAAAGTATTCTTTGTTACCATTCCACTTTTAAAAACGAATAAAACGCTAACTATAGATCCTGTTCCAAACTAAACGAACATTTAAAATTAATTGTAGGAAGTAACAAAAAGTATCTCAAATAGTCGATATCCTGTTGGCCCGTGCCATAGACAAAAAATGAGGTTATGGCCAGTTGCGTCTCTTCTAGGATCTATGGTTCTTCTATTAATTTTTAACTTTTTATTTCAATTGTCAAATTAGATGCAGGATCTTGATTAAAATGATAGCACCCATCCTATTTCCCTTCACTTTTTGTTGTTAGCTTTGAAACTAAGGCTTTTGTCAGGTGTTTAGTTTCGCATAACGACCAATAAAATAGTTTGTTGAGAGTCTGAGGTCATTTATGGATTTTGCTATAAAGAGGCGGCACTATTTTAGAAAGGTCACAAAATTATCGAAAAGTACGTACTGACTTCTAACAAAGACGATTCAATAAGTAAATTAAATATTATTTTTTTAGCTCAGATTTAGTTCGTCAAAATAAAACAGCTATCATCTCTAAAATTCGGAGAAGCTTTGGAGATGAGCAGAATTTATCTTATAAGAAAGTCGTTTATTTAACTTTCTGAACGCTATGTGATGACTTTTCAGGGTGATTTTTAACAGTCCAGTCAAGAGTAATATTTAGGGTAAACAATGAAAATTGATCGTGTTAGTAATTTTTCAGTAACAGCTTACAGTCGGTTTTTTTTTAATATATTTATTTTTTTGCATTATTTATTGACGATGGGAACAGTGGTGGCCTAGTAGTAATAGTAGCTACTTGCGAAATGTAAGGTTTGAGACTAGACAGGCGCTATGCTTTGTGTAAATTATTTCATCACCACTGCACTCAAAACAGTGAAGAGAAATATCGTGAGGAAACCGGCATGTCTTGGAACTAACAATTCGAAGACGTGAATTCTACCAAAATGGGCCTGTGCACAGGCCCATTGGTGGTGGATTACAAACCCACTCTCTCTCACTATGAGGAGGCCTTTTTCTAGCAATGGGAACATTATAGGCTAATTATGCTAAAGCTACTTGATGACGTATAAAATCCGCCATTTTGATTTTTTAAAAACTAGCGTTTAATGCGTCTAGACGGCCAAGTGACTCAACATTCTATTTTCAAACGTACTTCTATGACAGGTCACCGTTTGACCGCATCTAAAGCCTGCCACAGTTCGTCTGTCTATCTGTCCGTCAGTCCGTCAGCATGGAGAGAACAATGTGATGCTAAAAAAAACTGGAGAAATTAACGGAACCACACAAAAACTCTGACGACAGATGCTGACAAAGGGGGTACAGACGAGCACTGAAGACTTTTGGGAAGTTTTAAAAGTGAATTTTAGTTAAGGGTCAATTGCCATCAATTTTAATTGTAATAGTAGTAGTTTGGAGGTTTGATGAGCAGGGAGTAAAGTTCACTCTTACCTCCGTAGAAAAGGGCTGATCACTTATAACATAAAAACATATAGACTGGCTTGTTGGTCTAGTGGTTAGTGACCCTGACTGCTAAGACTGAGAACGTGGGTTCGATTCTCACCCAGGGCAAATCTTTGTGTGATGAGACCTACAATCATTTGTTCTGTGTCTAGCAATATGTATGTATGTATTTAGAAATATATAAGTACTTACTCTGCCCATAAATACTGTTACAGTTAAAAATAAGAAAGATATTACATTTAAATTTGGAATCTGTCATTTTTATACGATTGTATGGATTGTTCATTGAGTTTTCTAATTTTGGCGCCAATACATTGTACAATATTTTGCGATATTAAAATGGAATGGGGTGATAAAGAGAACCAAATCATTGTGATTGCATTACACAAAGGTGGTATGGGGCCAAATGCAATTTTTAAAACTCTCCATACGCTTGGTATTAGTCAAATGTTTGTGTACCGGGCTATTAATAGGTACAATGAGACCTCCTCTGTTTGTGACAGAAAAAGATCTGGCCGTCCATGTAGTGTTCGTACGAAAAAGGTGGTCAAAGCAGTAAGTGAAAGAATTCGAAGAAATCCTGTCCGAAAGCAAAAGGTTTTATCTCGGGAGATGAAGATAGCACCCAGAACCATGTCGCGTATTTTAAAAAATGACTTAGGACTTGCAGCCTATAAGAGGCGCACTGTTCATTTTTTAACTGATAATTTAAAAAAGAATAGGGTGGTAAAATCGAAACAACTACTGAAGCGGTACGCAAAGGGAGGTCACAGAAATTTTTTGTTTACGGATGAGAAAATATTTACAATTGAGCAACATTTTAACAAACAAAATGACCGTATTTATGCTCAAAGCTCTAAGGAAGCTTCCAAAATTAGTCGACAGAGTGCATTATCCGACTTCAGTGATGGTTTGGTGGGGTGTTACTGTTAGCTATGAAGGAGTGACTGAGCCATATTTTTGTGAAAAAGGTATCAAAACATCGGCACAAGTGTATCAAGATACCGTTCTTGGGAAGGTAGTTAACTACGCCCACTACATAATTCCTTTTTAATAAAACCATCGCCAACACTTTTGTTATCGCTCGTACCGGAAGGCTGTCGGTGTCGGCACGAGCTACGGAGCGGTAAAAAGTAGTCGATTGTATTGAACCGATCGACGAGCGCCATAGACTATCGACACTTCTTATTGTTACATCTTAAAGCGTTACTAAGTATGGTTAACAAATTGGTAAGGTTAAAAACCAGGACATGACTTTAATTTAGGGCTAATGGCTAAGTAATAACAGCCGCACGGGTTGATCGATCAGGTTAAGCTGCGCTTGCCGCGGATGCTCCGTGGATGGGTGACCATCTTTACATACCAAGACCATTCCGTGCCTCGGAAAGCACGTTAAGCCGTTGTTCCCGGTTGTCTTTCGTAGATCTTAGACAGTCTAGTGGTTAGTGACCCTGACTGCAAAGACTGAGGTCGTGGGTTCGATTCCCACCCAGGACAAATGTTTGCCTGATGAGCACAATCATTTGTTCTGTGTCTGGGTGTAATTTATCTATAATATGTATGTATTTAGAAATATATAAGTATGTTTATCAGTTGTCTGGTTGCCATAGTACAGGCTCTGCCTAGTTTGGGATCAGACAACGTTGTGTTGATTCTCCTAAGATATTTTTTATTATTAGTGTTTACAAGTTGTCAGAAGCCCGAAAGTCTGACAAATAGTTTACCAAGGGGTATCGTATTACCCAGTAACTGGGTTGTGGAGGTTAGATAGGCAGTCGCTCCATGTAAAATACTGGTACTCAGCTGCAGCCGGTTAGACTGGAAGCCGACCCCAACATAGTTGGGAAAAGGCTCGGCAGATGATGATGTTGACATGACTTTAGTTGTTAGGGAAACTGGTTAACTGAACTTAAGTAATCGGTCCGGTTCAGTTCCGTGTGTTGACGGACGTAAAGAATAGCACCACCCCATTTCATTCCGTGGATGTCGTAGAAGGCAACTGAAGGACTTACTAGAGAATGGACAGCAGCGTTCTCTATGCATTTTACCACCACACTGTGATTGCCAACCCGCCTGCCAAGCGTGGCCGTTACGGCAAACCCCCCTACTTTAGGGGAAGCTTATGTCCAGCAGTGGACGTCTATCGGCTGAAATATGTTTACCAACAAACGCTCATAATCGGGTATGACCAGTCAGACAGATCACCTCATCATTATCATCATTTCAGCATCATTTAAAATGCATTAAGAACCCTGCTACCCATTCTCTAGTATGTATATCCTTTAGTCTCCTTTTATGACACCCACGGGAAGAAATAGGCTGGTGCTATTCTTTAGGTCCAACACTATACGGGACAGTGATCTAGTGTAGTGTCCCCGTGGCCATAATCAAAACTTTAATGTTGTAGAAATTTCTTTCAGTTACTTTGAAAAAGTTTTCGTGGTTTTTATAATATAACTAGCTGACCCAGCGAACTTCGTACCGCCTCAGAATCAATAAATGTGTTAACTTATCAGATCCCACCTGTACGGTGAACCCGCACATTTCATAACATTAAGTAGGTTAAGCTACATCAGCGTTTGCATACGCGCGATCACTTTGGCGAACTTGCTATGTAAAATAAATCAGTGATATTACCACACTCAACACGGGCGGTTTAATTCTTCTTCCCCGTGTTCCCATCAGCACAAGTGTACAGACCAATCATTCGTACGCTTGCGCACAAGTGTAAAGACCATCGTCTTACATTTTTTGGTCCTTCGAGCCGGATCTCACAGGATCAGTTATCACGCGTAACAATTTATCGAGTGTATAGATCAAGGTGTGTTGAAATCGCAGCCACACGCTTGATTATATTCGTTGAGTATTTCGCGACAGTTCCGTAAAGAGATCAACTCAGTCCATTCAGTGAACCATCAGTGAATCGTTCCAAGAAGACATCAGTGGAGCTGAATCTACATCTTCTGCACACGGCGTCGGCAGCCCACAATTGGTATCGCAACTCGTCAGTGTCCAAGTAAGATTGTTCCTTTTATTAAATCATAATGGCCGTTTCAAGCGCCCGTCAATCGGAAATAGTAGAAGGGATCAATAGGATAAAGGTCAACTTCGGTAAGGATCCGTTGTCGAGAAAAACACCGGAATACATCCAAAAGAGAATAGAGTCATTGGATAACCTCTGGGGAGAGTTCGAACAAAATCACTTGAAACTCTCTGAGTTTCCGGATAAGGAACCTCAATATTTCGCATCAAACTTTTATCAACAGGGTAAGAGCGTCTACCAGTCAACTCGTAACTTACTAACTGCCTTTGGTTCGGATGAAAGGGGTACGCAGTCAAACCCAGAAGCCACTGAACTGTTGGCTCAACAGAGAACCAATTTTAGGTCTTTCAACAGGTTGGTGAGGAGCATTAACATAGATGAAATATCCGAAAAATGGGAACTTGAAGACGAGCTTAGGGGTATACAAGCCAAGTGGAACACCATCGATACGTTACATCTACGAATCGACCACATACTTCAAGGTGGAGATGTATCGTACGAAAATGAATTTAGCTTGTACGAGCGTAATTATAAAGATATAAAGCGTTCGTTAAATAAGAAAATATCGTCTTTGGTTCATGTACAACAGGCAACTCCGAAGCTCGAAATTCCGACTTTTACGGGGAAATACACGCAGTGGCCAACATTTTGCGACCTGTTTACAGAAGCTATTCACGACAACAACACAATAACCAAGGCCCAGAAGATGCAACATTTGAAAGGCAAGATCAAAGGTGAGGCCGAACGCCTTATTCAACATCTTCACATTTCGTCTGAAAATTACGACACAGCTTGGGATATTCTAAATCACCGATATAATAATGCCCAAGTTCTCTTTACAAATCAAATAGAGATATTGTTAAATCAGCCTTCAATCTCCAAACAAACGGCTTACGAGTTAAAGCGGTTAAATGATACCACCACGGAGTGCATCCACGCTATACACAACCTTGGTGTGAACACAAATACCTGGGATCCGCTGTTAGTCCATCTTCTCAGTAAGAAACTGGACCAGGAGACTTACTGTGACTACAAAGAGGCGCGTAAATCACCCAGGGAGCTTCCATCCTTGACAGAATTTATGACGTTCCTCGAAAACAAGTTCACAGCCCTAGAACCTTTACACCGAAGAGAGAGAGAAACAAAGCCAGCCTTTAAACGGGAGTCTGGTCAAGAGCGAGACAAACCTGAAAATCGTGGCAACTACAACAAGAAACAGTATCAAGTCGTCGCTACTCAAGGGCCAGGCTGCTTGATTTGTAATAAACGTCATTCTATATTTCGTTGCAGGAAATTCATGAAAATGTCCCCAGGTGATAAACTGACCTTGGTAACAAGGAATCAGTATTGCAAGAATTGCCTTAATTATCACCCTAACAGTGAGTGCAACAGCACGAGACGTTGCAAAAGGTGTGACAGTGAACACAACACCTTACTGCATGATGCGTGTATACCACATCAACAAACCGCAGCGACGACGAGCGCGTCTGTGCAGCCATCACCGGCGCAGCATAATGTTAATCACGTCGCAGCTGATAATGAAGAAATACTTTTAACCACGTTATCGTTAACTGTATTATCTGGAAATGGTACATATGTCACATTACGAGCACTTCTAGATCAGGGGTCCCAAATTTCATTGATTTCAGAAAATGCGACGCAAATGTTAGGCTTGCAACGTCAACAATATCATGCCTCCATTTCAGGAGTAGGCCCAGTCCCCAAACAAAGCAAAGGGATTGTAACATTGGACTGCAAGTCTATCTACGGAGATTACACCCTGAAGACTCAGGCGTTGGTTGTATCAAAGGTCATTAGCAACCTACCAAACTCATCATTCCGGAAACAGTCCTGGTCACATCTGCAACATCTTCAGTTAGCAGACCCGGAGTACAACGAATCAAGACCTATCGATCTTCTTCTGGATGCCAGTGTATATTCGGAAATTATATTAAGCGGTCTTATCAAGGGCCCAGCGCAGGCCCCAATAGCTCAGCAAACAAAAATGGGTTGGATCTTATCAGGAAATGTCATAAAGTTCAACTGTCATGTGGCCCTCAAAAACATTGAAGACATAGCCAAGTTTTGGGAGTTGGAGGATATTCACGACCCATCATCATCAAACGTGAGTGTTGGTGATCAATTTTGTGAAGATTTTTACAAAACCACGACGACACGCTTAAATAATGGCATGTATGAAGTTGGGATACCCATGATGCCAGACTTTGAAAAGCAACTCGGATCATCAAAGTTTAAGGCTATAGCGCAATTTAAACATTTAGAATCAAAAATGTCTAAAAATACATCATTTTCAAGCCAATACAAACAATTTATGAACGAATACCAAGAATTAGGTCACATGCGGCAAGCTGAAGGTAAAACCGATCAGGCGTACTACTTACCACATCACGGTGTATGGAAACTTGACTCCACAACAACAAAGTTGAGAGTCGTTTTTAACGCCTCATCCAAGACTACATCGGGTAAAAGTCTGAACGACTTAATGTACAGTGGACCCAACTTACAGCAAGACCTATTAGCACTTATTATAAATTGGAGACAATACCAATATGTAATCACTGCGGATATTGAAAAAATGTTCCGTCAGATACTCGTCAGAGAGCAAGACCAGCCTCTACAAACGATTATATGGAGAGATTCAATGGATGATCAATTGAATCTATATCAACTAACCACTGTAACGTACGGCACCAAGGCAGCTCCATTTTTTGGCTATGCGGACTCTAAAACAACTCGCGACAGATGAAGCCGAGAAATATCCACTAGCAGCAGCAGCTATACAGAACTCCTTCTACATGGATGATTTGCTGAGTGGACAGAATACCGCCGATCAAGCAAAAGAGCTTCAACAACAACTTATAAAAATGCTCCAAGGTGCTGGCATGAATTTGCGGAAATGGTCAAGTAACAAGCCAGAACTCCTGCAAAATTTAAGAACCGACCAATTGAACAGCCCCTACGAATTTAAATGTCTCGAATCCAGAAAGACTCTTGGATTAAAATGGAACCCATCTTCGGATACATTCATGTTCCAAAGTGATGTAATTCCTAAGAATATTGCAGTAATTACAAAGCGGCAATTATTGTCCGAAATATCAAAGATATTCGATCCTCTTGGTTGGTTATCACCGCTTACAATCAGAGCGAAGCTACTGTTTCAACAAACGTGGTCCATTGAAACCAGCTGGGATCAAGAACTACCAAAGGAAATGCAAAAATATTGGCTTAAATTAAAAGAAGATATCAACTGCATCGACAAATTTCGCATACCAAGATTCTTAGGTAACACAGAAAAAACCTGTCAATTACATGCATTTTGCGATGCGTCCGACAAAGCTTACGCTTGCGTTATTTACGTCATCACCATGAATAATAAAGGCGAGTACACATCGACAATTGTTGCTGCAAAAACAAAGTTGGCACCGGTCGCAAAGAAAACGTCACTGCCTAGACTAGAACTGTGTGGTGCGCTACTTTTATCGCTACTTGTAAAGAAGGTAATTGAGTCCTTACCAAACATAGGTATGACGCTTCATGCATGGACAGATTCCATGATAGTTTTGGGTTGGCTAAACGGAGATATATCCAGATGGAAATCGTTTGTAGCTAACAGAGTTAAGCAAATAACCGACATAATCCCGGCAGAATTCTGGAGTCATGTCAGCTCGGAAGAAAACTCAGCTGACTGTGCTACACGAGGCATAACGTGTCATCAATTGTTAAACCAATCTTTGTGGTGGGAAGGGCCTGAATGGCTAAAAGGTTACGAGAGGAAAGATGTAGTTAAGACCGTATACCAGTCCCCAACAATAGAAACAAAAGCGGTCTGTGTGAACACAGCCTTAGTGAAAAATAATGTTACTTTTATTACTGACTTACTGCAAAATTATAGTTCGTTGACACGAATTGTGCGCATTACAGGCTGGGTGTCACGTTTCATTGGGCGAATTCGTCACAAACAGATTGCAACGCATGGTTTTCTGGGGTCAAGCGAAATAAACAACGCTTACCATTTAATTATTAAAGAAGCGCAGTCACAGGAATTTTCACAAGAATTGCAACAAATTAAGTGTAAACAACACGTGAGTACGAAAAGCAAGATTTGCAGTCTTAACCCTTGGCTAGACGAAAATGGCTTATTGAGAGTAGGTGGACGATTAAAACACGCCAGTATAAGCAAATCGGCGAAGCATCCCATCATCCTACCCAGCCACGGTCGACTTACTGATCTTATCATTAGCCAAGCACACATAACAACCTTGCACGGTGGTCCCAGACTAACACTTTCCTACATAAGAGATAGATACTGGATCATCAGCGGAATCAGGACTGTAAAACGGCAGCTAAGACTGTGCGTCAAGTGTCGCCGATTTAACAACGAAATTCAACAGCAAATTATGGCAGATTTACCAAGAGCTAGAGTCACTCCGTCAAGGCCATTCACGCATACTGGTGTCGATTTCACGGGCCACATAGAGCTGAAAGTCAATAAAGGACGCGGGATCAAAACAACGAAAGGATACGTTGCAGTATTTGTCTGCCTGTCGACGAAAGCGGTCCATCTTGAACTGGTTTCAGACCTGAGTACGGCCGCCTTTCTAGCAGCGTTTCGTCGATTTTGCTCCCGACGTGGATCACCAGGCCACATGTATAGCGACAATGGTACAAACTTTGTAGGCGCTAATAGACTCATGAAAAAGGAGTATAAGGAGATTATACAGAATATGAACCCCGACTTCTTTAACAAAATCACTGAGCAGAACATCCAGTGGCACTTTAATGCGCCAGCCTGGCCTAATGCTGGTGGACTTTGGGAGGCGGCCGTGAAGAGCCTGAAATACCATTTGAAAAGGGTCATAGGCGATCAACGTCTTACGTACGAAGAGTTTGCGACGTTACTTTGCCAAATAGAGGCGTGTCTGAATTCCAGACCTTTATGTCAACTCACGGAAAATTCAGATGACGACTGCCTTACTCCAGGACACTTTCTGACTGGGGCACCGATTTTATCACGACCTCATACTGAACCGGAGTCATCAACGCTAAAAGCGCGATGGCAACTCGTTCAAGCTATGACAAAGAATATCTGGCAACGGTGGTCATCGGAGTATTTGCAGCAGCTACAAACCCGAACCAAGTGGCAACGGGCACAACGTAATCTCGAAGTCAATGACCTCGTCCTCATCCGTGAAGAGAACGTACCTCCAGGTAAATGGCCAATGGGACGAGTGCGCCTGCTCCATCCTGGTAAGGACGGATATGTGAGAGTAGTTACTGTCAAGACAAGCAGTAACACTATACAGCGTCCAGTCAACAAGCTTGTATACTTGCCAGTAAATGAGGAGGCATCCCCATCCCAACCTATAAACCAGTGCAAGGATGGGCCTTCCACTCCATCATCAGATCAAACAGAAAGCAAAAGGCGGACCCCGCGACCACGTAAACCAAAAACTTTTCAAGCCGTCCTCATCAGTCTTTTATTAATGCTTATGTTTGCATCTTCTACTCTACAACAAAAGGTGACGACATTCAACGTTACGCAAATTAACACAAACCAAGGACTTTACTTCGACAAGATGTCTAACCTCCAAGTTATCAAGGACGATTGGAAACTGATCGTGTTTTATAACATGTCCACGTTCTATCACGGAGTTACCAACATTAAAAACTATGTCATTCACTTAAACCAAACCGCCAATTGCATGGGTTCGCAATACGACAGCGTCATTCTACAATTACAGCACGAAGTAAAGGAACTTGAGCACTATCAAAAAATTCTAGAGAATACAAACGCAAGAAGGCAAAAGCGTGGAATAATTAACGGAGTAGGGTACCTCGCGAACACGTTGTTCGGAGTATTAGATGAAACCTTCGCTCAACAGTACAAGCAGGACATAGAAAGAATATCGAATAATGAGAATCATCTTCAAAATTTACTGAAGAATCAAACCTTGGTCATAGAATCGGAGTATAACATTCTGCGGCGTAGCGAGGAGACTATGAACAAACAGTTCAAATTTATAAACCAACATCTCCAAAAGGTCACAGACGAAATTAATACGGTGCGTTTGGACAACAGAAACGGCATTTATGTCACATCATCCGCCCTAGCTGCGAGTATCATATTGTCAAACCTAATGCGAATCCAACACACACTTATCAACACCGTTACAGACATCAGCCACGGCCGCATTGACCCGTACCTATTGACTCCCGATCAGCTGGCTCGTCAGATCAATATAATCTCCGGGCAATTGCAGGGAAATCTAATGACCCCAATTGAGTCATCAAATCTAACCGAGCTGTACAAAATTATGAAGGCGTCCGCAACGTTGTATGAAGGCTATCTTATTATAGAGATAAAGATTCCGCTTGTGAGCAACGATGTCTTCGAGTTAGATCAAATCATACCTATCCCTCAGAAAAGGGGGTCGAAACACGTTTGCACTGTTCCAAGCTCACCATACATCGCCTACAATATAAAAAAGGACCACGCTCTTTTCTTAACAGATAACGATCTGAAATCATGCTTCCATATCCACAGTAACAATCGGCTACTGTGCTCTGTTGACAAACCTATTTACAATCTGAGAATAAAACAGTCGCTATGCGATATCCAGATTGTAAGTAACATGAGGAGCGCTTGTAAACAAGACGTGTCCACGTGCCACAACTATTGGGTCAAATTACACAAACTGAACTCCTGGTTTTACACCTGTTGTGAGTCATGTGAACTCCGCGTTTCTTGTATTGCTGACACAACAACGACCGTTATACGAGGCAGTGGTATCATTGACCTAGGTTATGGATGCACAGTGAAATCGGACTCGTACAGTATTCACAGTCACAACAATTACTTACGCTATTTGAACATGCGATCAAATATCGAAGTCCCAGAGGTCTCCTTATTGAACTCTTTAATAAACACAACCTTGCCCAACGATTTCGACATACCGGTAAACCACACTCATATGTGGAAACAGCTTAGAGATCAAATAACCAATATAAAGGAACAATCTTCTACACAACTAAACGTCCACGACATCCACCATTATTCCGTGGTGTACATCACCTTGACCTTGGTGATCGTCTTAGGCGGCATAGGTTTATACTTAATTATAAGAAGTAAGTGCCAAGCCGCACCAGCGCCTCAACAGCGTGAGATGTTGGAGGTACGTGTACCGGCGGGCGAGCGAGCCCCGGGGGCGGAGGCGCAAGCTGACCTCACAGGACCGGGATCTACTGAGTGCGCGCGTGAAACAGTGCCAGTGCCAGTGATCAGTGAGTTCAGTGTTAAGACAACTGAAAGTGTAAATAAAGGAACCTCTCCTATGGTGAAATATTAACTATAACAAAATCAGGCAATTTAGTTTAGGCATACATATTATTTAGAGTAGATTTTGTATTATCACCTTGTATCAGTTTTCAACAAAAATTGTATCATGTATTAAGTCACCATTTTTATTGTATTCAGACACACTGGGTTCCACCTGGGTTCAGCATATTCCCTCGTCCTTTCCTTTCGAGTTGGGCACAAGTGTAAAGACCATCGTCTTTCATCCGGCTCGAAGGACCAAAAAATGTAAGACGATGGTCTTTACACTTGTGCGCAAGCGTACGAATGATTGGTCTGTACACTTGTGCTGATGGGAACACGGGGAAGAAGAATTAAACCGCCCGTGTTGAGTGTGGTAATATCACTGATTTATTTTACATAGCAAGTTCGCCAAAGTGATCGCGCGTATGCAAACGCTGATGTAGCTTAACCTACTTAATGTTATGAAATGTGCGGGTTCACCGTACACCACCAACGCAAAGCAAAGAGCACCAAGTACCCTATACCCATGTTAGACCAAGTTATGACAAACTGGTACTTTGAAGGCATAAAGCGTTTTCTAGCTACCACACACCCATGATAGGTGAGCTCCTACCAAATTATGCCAACCTAGTACTTCCAAGACATAAAGCGTTTTCTAGCTACCACACACCCATGTTAGTTGAGCTCCTACCAAGTTATGCCAACCTGGTACTTCGAAGACATAAAGCATTTTCTAGCTATCAAACACCCATGTTAGGTGACTTTGTATTCTTAAATAAGTGTTCTTAAATTTTCTAATTTTCCGCGAATTTTTTTGATTTTTTTCTTTCATAAGAACCTTCTCCTGACAATAATAAACACAACAAAAAAATAAAAAGTGAAATCGGTCCAGCCGTTCACGGGTGATGACGTGACCAAGGGAAATAGGGATTCATTTTTATATATATAGATGTAATGGTTGGTTGGATCACTTTTGTCTAATAGTACCTATATTGTCTAACATACCATGTGTCGTTTCTTGGACGTCTAATAATAGCCCACTGCTGGGGAAATGTCTCTCAAATATTCCTCCACACATCTCTCCGTCCATTGTATTCCACTTATGATAAATTCTTCAGAAAAGCGTTTAAATAAAAACACAAAGCCTTCAAATTTTTTGTCCCAAAATAGCCTAACACTCACTGTTTCAGGGCAGGTTCAGGGCTGTGACTCACTAGCAAGAAAATGTCTAGACATCTGACGACTATTTTTAGGCCTCTGACACCCCAACAATTAAATTACAATTTACGATCAAAAGACACTGCCAACCCAAAAAATTAAAGAAAGACATAGTTAAACAATGAACCCCACAATTATTGCCAAAATTAACGAGTGGAATTAATGCCGGCAAAGAGACTGGCCATACAATAATTGGGAGAGAGTTGCGCATCTGTCGGGACACTTTCCCTTGTTAAGGACATGTATAATTCGCATAAAATTTGGCCGCGAGCTGGTTGGAGCTGGCGTTTAATAAAATGTTTTGCGGGTACTTCCGGGATAAGTGAAATTCTAGGTTTTTTGACTGCGTTAACAGGCCGTATTTGCAACAACACACTGCGCTCCATAACACAGGTAACTGACGTTGCCGCGTTGCTTAAAAATCCTAAAAATTGAGGTGGGACTGGACCTGCCAACGCACGTTTGCCGCTTGCCCAATGCGTTGTAAGCCAAATAGTGTCTAAGTATGTGAATCCTCAAGAAGGCGCCGCGGCAGACCCCGTAGAAGATGGCGGGACGAGTTTGACAAAGCACTAGTGGTCCATATTAGCCCTGGATCAAAAGGACTGGAAGTCATCGGACAGGCATTTGCCAAGCAGTTTTTTTAATTTTTATTTATTTATTTAAGAAAGCCTACATACTAATACAGTGGTATTATAACTAAATGGCTTATGCTATGCGCAATACATTAAATCCCTGATCTCAAAACTAGGGGGGTCCCTGTATCTTAGAGATCAGTATCCCTCCGCAGCAATGTCACAAGCCAATATTAGTGACATACAAAATATTACAAAATGTTTTTTTTAAATCATAACCTTAAAGCTAAGTAAATAAAATAAAGTACTTAATTAAAATTACATTCTCATAAACAGTTTTGTGTATGTGTGGGTGTGCGTGCGTGTGTGTGTGTGTGTGCATGTGTGCGTGTGGGTGTGTGTGTGTGTGTGTGTGTGTGAAGGTGGGTGGGGCGGGGTGGTTTATATGTAAGTGCAAGTATAATTAATTTTAAATTGTCAGTTTAAGGGTAGGTGGCCTAAAAGGAGATCCTCAGTATTATTATGACTTAATTTTGCCAAGTATTTGTTTAATGTACATTTGCATTCATATTTAGTTTTAGAAAATAGTTTCAATTCCTTGTTTAAAATATTATACACTGTTATGCTGTTGATATAATACTGGCGCCTGGCAAAATATGTTCTGTACGGTTCTAGTGGGAAAACTTTATGTCTATATATTGACCTACCAGCTGGTTCCGCCAAGGGACGGGAAGAATGTTTACGAATTATCATTTGTTGCACGTAAAGTTGTCTGACAGTCAACAGATCACATTCGGCATAAAGCTGTAATGTGGGATACCTACGTGGACGAGACAGCATGACCTTAATGACTGCCCGTTGTGCCCGTTCAAGCCTAATAAAAACGTTTACAGTGTGCGGTGGTAGCTCAGAAGTCATTTTGACTGCATGTTTTGGGATACAGAGGGCAAGATAAGAATAAATATAAACCTCTTGGTTGAGCATATTTTGCGACACAGCTCCAAATCCACAACCTGCTGCCTTTCCGACAAGGTCGTCCCACTTTACCAAGTTACCCAATAGCAAAGATTTAGAGTACATTTACATGTTAGTACTAGCCTGGTACCTACCACGTAGATCTGCACATATTTAGATAGCATCTATTGTTCTAGCAAGACACTTGTGTATCTTATTAGAATAATATATAATATGTAAATAATCTAATCTTCTATTAATTGAAGTCCCGGTGTCTATGTCTGATGGACAGAAAATTGAGAACTGTGGGCCATCTATGCCGGCAAAAATGCTATTAGACAAAAATCCCCTCGCTAGAATTCTCAAATTAAAGGTGGACTTAAAATTTCAATTTCTTATTGAAACACTCACATTCGAATACCCTCTAAAATAGGTTATGTTATCAAAGAAGTATGATGTGTGCAGAACACTAAATGTCCTTTCTTTGGTATTGCTCGTCGAATGGTTAGTACTGAGTAGTGAGTTTAGCTACATTATTACTGATAAATGCGTACTGGACAGGTCCTCTCAATCTGTGTGGTTCTTTCCTCAAAGCTCATGAGCTGACCAAGATTATATCTGGACTTTAAAAGAGACTGTGACCTCTGAGTTTGTTTCAGCCTTTTTTCTCAGAGTAGTCAGATAGGAAACGCCAATCTCTTCTAGTTTTTAAAATATGACTGGCGCGTAAAAGTGTTTGCAAAAACTCACGTAGGTAGTCATTTATTCTTCAGACACCACCTGTACAGATAGATATTTTGTTTTGTAACAGAATCGAATCAAAAACCAATCTAACAGGAAAATTAAAAATAGGTAGCTTCATAACTTTTATCATCATAAACAACTTAAATAAAAATCTAACCCAAATGAGAAATGTTTAATCTTTTATCTTTATGACATCTCTAGACAAGATATGTAGATAATCTTAGGGAATTACCCATCCACTAATTCCGATTATCTTTTCCTCAATTACTCACAAACAGTAACTACCTCTTTCCACCAAAAATACCCATTTACTTAGATAGTATACCCACATGATAAGTATAAAATCTCAACAGTATACTACATAATATATTTATGTCAACCTCGCTCGGTAGAGGGGAGTGGATGCTGCGATCTCGAGCCACGCCCCTCGCGAGATCGACCAATGAGATGCCAGCATCTCGTTTGACGATGTACGTACTTATGTACGATATGCTTGTCAATACAATCTGATGTTGCAATGTATGAGAGGGGAACATAGTAGGTATGTAGAGAGATAGGGAGAAAAGAGAATTTAAAGGGGCGAGAGAGTGAGCTGAGAAAAAGGGATGTTAGAGTTTACGTAGGTATGTTTTCTGCTATCTAACTACCTAGTTTATATGTTAAAGTCCATAGATTTTTTCTTAAGTTCTAATAGCAAAAATGTGTATGTAGGTATCCAAAGTAAGTCTTACGTTCGCATAGACGTAAAATTTTAGCGGCCAGATTTCTGCGCACTCTTTTTTTTTTGTTCCGTGTGTTGCCTGACGTAAAGAACAGCACCATCCCATTTCTTCCCGTGGGTGTCGTAAGAGGCGACTAAGGGACTCACTAAGGAATGGGCAGCAGCGTCCTCTATGCATTTTACCACCATACTGCGATCGCCTACCCGCCTGCCAACCGTGGCGATTATGTCAAACACTCCCAAACTGGGGGAGGCCTATGTCCATCAGTGGATGTCTTTCGGCTGAAATGAATAAATTATTGATAATTTCCGTGCACTGGGTCTTCAACTTACTGCTTAGCGCCGAGAGTCGAAAATCGGTCACAGTGTGTTTTTGACCAGCTGGGATGTAGAGTACTTACTCTGTTGTATTCTCAATGCTCGGTTCAACACTGACACTTGAAAATACAGGGCACGATAAAACAACGCCACGATTTATTTACGTTCGAGTGTAACGTGGTCTAATACATAGTATAGACACAGATTAAACATAGTAGTAGATATTCAATACTAATATGCGGACAATCACGCGTTGCTCAGTTGTTTGTTTATAAGGATAAGGCTACAAAAATCTTAAACATCATCTGCCTAGCCTTTTCCCAACTATGTTGGGATCGGCTTCCAGTCTAACCGGATGCAGCTGAGTACCAGTATTTTACATGAAGTAACTAGGTACCGGCCGCGACTTACGAGTAGTAGGTCGTGAGTTCAAACCCAAGCAGGAGCATTACTTTGTGTAAATTATTTCATCGCCACTGCTCTCAAAAACGGTGAAGGAAAACATCGTGAGGAAACCGGCATGTCTTAGAACCAAAAATTCGAAGACATGTGACATCTACCAACCCGCACTGGGCCCGCGTGGTGGATTATGGCCCACTCCCTCTCACCGAGAGGAGACCTGTGTCCCAGCAGTGAGAACATTATCGCCTGATTATGATGATGATTAACTAGGTACCTATTTAACCTACACACTCAATCTGCCTAGCCTTTACCAACCAGGGTGGGGTTGGCTTCTAGTTTAACCGGATGCAGTTAAATAGCAGTAATTTACATGGCGCGACTGCACTGGGTAATACGATACCCCTTAGTAAGACTGGTTGTCAAACTTTCAATGTCAATTATCCACAAATGACAGCCGGGGCCAACGGTTTAACGAGTACTTTCCGAGGCACGCTAGTCTTACGGAAAAAATGGGCACACATCCACGGATCAACCGCGGCAAACGTAGCTTAACCTGACAGATCGAACCGTGCGGCTGTTATTACTTAGCCACAAGCCTCAAAGTAACACATGCTACAAAAATCTTAATAGAAATGAAAAAACCCCAAGTCTCTTAAAATGGGAAACTTAAGTAAGTAAGTACTAGATATAGATACCGTATTGTAATATTAAGAAATGTCTTAAGTACCTACCAGCAGTAAGTACTTACGTCGACCGTACGTCAGTTAGTGGTAACAGTTTGATAGCGCCTTTTAACCGACTGCGTCATAAAAGAATGTTATTTTCGTAGCGCTATTTGATATACCTATAGATTATTAATAAAGGTAAAGAGCCTGTTGGATTGTTTGTACGGGTTTATCTTAAGAACTATCCATCGCATTTGTAAAATAATTATTGCATCTGATAGCTCCACACTTGAGGAGTGCTATAGACTATTTAACTTTACGCTATGACCATTAGGAGCCGAGTAAAAGGAATTAGTCAGAAAGAACGCTAAGCGAAACAAAGTAATCGCGGACAAGCAGTGCGATGCGACGGGGTGAGTCAGGAAACAAGAACTTTCTCGCAGATGAAGTCGTTGGCAGAAGTTAGCTCTGAATATAAAGCAATGGTTGTCTCCTAATTAAGCCATCAATTTATCAAAATATTCATAAAGATGCAATTTGCTTTATGATATAAGCACCAAATAGGCTTTATAGCCTGGTATATGTGCCAAAGTCCTTCTCCAGACACGTTCTTGGAAGTCTTTATATAGACTCCGGACTCAGGCCGAAGTAAAGAAAACCTGCTCAGGTGGAGATTCACAGATGACCGCCCTGGAGTGTAAATGTGGTGCAGTCCTACAAACAATGCGACACTTGACGTCTTGTCCAGCGTGCTGTTGTTTGCACGCTACAGCAGTTGATAGACGCTGCTGAAAGCTGCGCTGCTATCGACACGCTAAGAAAAAGACACTAGATATAATAAAACCTAGATAGGTACCTAATTACGGTAGGTTGCCCTTAAACCATACCTAATTTAGGTACGGTTTTTATGAGATAGGTAGGGTAGTACCTGGGTAAGTACGCCTGAAGGCTCCCACAGACATACAGGAGGGCGTGTCAGACTTTTATTGACTTAAACCCACCCATGATCCTTCATTTGCCTGTGCCAGGGCCACGGTAACTCTTTAGAATAAATCCGCGAATGCGGTTTCACCCTAATGTCGGTATATAATTTGTTTCATTGACACCGAATGATTTCTCGGAAACAACTTTCACCCTACACCCCCGTAACTTTCGAGAAATGGTGACTAACGGATAGCGTCATCATAACTCGTAGGGTTGTGTTGTGTATGAAACAATGTTCTTCATTCGGTTAATACAACAACACGAGCTATTGAGATATTTTGCCTTCCAAGATGTATCAGTTCTCCTATCTTCGCAAATATAAAAAGCTATAGGAAAGAGGTCAAATTCCTTTGCCGATCTCCATTGCGAACCAGCCTGTTACATTGATTGCCCTCTTTTCTTTCAAGTTGGTTTCAGATTTCAAGCCATCGATACTCTTACTGCCATCTATTGATGTTCTTAAGAACTGTTTACATAGTTTTCTAAAACCATACAGGTGGCAGCGCTATAGTTTCTATTTCCGAGTTCTGCTACTCGACGCTAGATGGCAGTGTTTAATGAATCGTTATCGAAATAAAGATATTATGTTTTTGCAATTATTCTGTTCTTACCAATGCCCAAAATTAATTGAAATCATTCTAATTTTTAATCATGCTTATTATAAAGCGAATGCGAATTGTTAGATTTAATTAAAACGTTAAAAAGTCCTTTACGCGCGGATATTTGAATGAATGATCAGGCAATCTTCGCTTTTCATTCATTATTTTTATTTTCGGACTTTAATAAATGAAAAATCCTAAAGATGGATTATGGCTGAATTTTAAATTGTTATTTCTATTCATTATGACGACAGAAAAATCAGGTATTTACCATTGGAAGTTGGGCGACATAGCCCGTGCCCGACTTTGTAAAAAAGTTTACTCTAACGTACAAGTTGTGAAAAACGAAGCTGGATTGTTTTATGACGACAAAGGTAAACATTCAATTGTTTCGATTTAGACAAAATATGTTAATTAAAGCAAACGCTATGTTTATATTTTCCTAGTCAGGAATGGCGCTCGATCACATGGGATTCCCTAGCATTATCTCTCTCAGGTGTAATTTATGAATACTCGCCGATTTCTTGGAAGAACTTGAATAGAAATTGTCTTAGGTATTAAATATTTCTAATAGTAACCGATAACATTTTCCTTTGGATCATGCAAATAACTATTAACTAATCGCCAATCGCCTTGGTGGTATATAAGTAAGCGGAGAAACGCAAATAATTCATTGTTCTTCCTTTATTTGACGACTTAGCTGCTGATGATCGCGACAATTGAAAATGGAGGTACCAACCCTGTGGAAATTCTTTGCACCAACGATTTGTCCCTAATACTTCAGTGTACAGATGGTAGTACCTACAACAGCCTACAAAAATATAAGAAATTTTCAACCTAAACTATAAAAAACACATAACTTATCAGTACCTACTAAAATGCATCTTTAAAAACTGTATTGTTGACCCAAAACCAGCCCTATCTTTCATAGCTACATATATCCATTTTCTCAGTTCTAGGCATATCAGGCAATGAGGATGGCTCCATCACTGTTACAGAAGAACTGTGCTACTATGTGGAGACCTGTAACAGTAAGAACAGGTTCTGGCTGCCATACACTAGCCTAAACCTAGCGGAGAGATCCAGACCTTTTTATGGACCTTCGCACAAAGCTCCCAAGATTTCTCCTCCTAAGACCCCTTCGGTTCCCAGAAAGGTATCAAAGAAATTTATATTAATTCCTATTACAAATAAGCCAGTTTATAATATTGCTAGTAAAGTGAAAAATGTGTTACTAGTGGTAAAAAAAACACAACACAACACAACTTTAGTTTCAAGGGGTTGTTTTGCAAAAAAAAAAATATTTTCCATTCAACCTAGTTTTGATTAATTTTTGTTAGATTAAAATCAGCTATTAAATGAAAAATCTCAACTTATTCTAAGAATACATTGCTCCAGTGAAAGTAATTTTCATTCTTTTCTTTCTGATTTCATTTGTCTGAAATTCATTTGATAACTTTTCAGAGAAAAATAAAAGAAGACATCACAGTGCCTCTAAACATAAAACTAAACCCTCAAAAGGAGCCAGACCTCAATGCAACTTATGATGTCAATCATACTCCGCTAAAACAAGGCAGATACGAGAACGCCTTCAAAGAATTTGTCCGCAGAGGCAAGGAATCCCTCTTTGACAAATACTATGAGTATCTTCAACATGATATAGACTCAAATAAAGATTGCCTGGACTATTTGATGAAAGTTGATGCAAGTACGGAGGATAAGTTTGAGATGGTTATCAAGACCATTGTATCGGAGAAGGAAATGGAAAAGTATTTGCATCAATGCTGGAGATACAACATAGTTTGTAAGCAGATGGACAATAGTAAAGACTCTTTGGATAGTTCTGTAAGTATAACTGTTATATTGTGGAAATTAAAATTAAGGGTATGGTATGGAGGAAGAAAAAAAAATTATTATGTTTGCCTGGTTCATGGCAATTGGCTCGCCCCCTATTACATGGGACTTAAACAGAACTGGCGAAATATGGGTCTATAGGTACATACACCACTGCCTGCGCGCAAACAAGTCGTGAAGTTATATTTTGAGAGCAATGGTGATTAAATTATTTACAAAAAGTAAAGCATCTGCCTGGGTTTGAACCCATAACCTACATTCGTGTGCGCCTGACACCACTGGACCACCGCTTCTCCTATAATACCGGCATTTATAATATTAGTATGAATATGATTCAAAATAATGCTAAACTGTGTAATACAATGAGCTATATTAACTAAGCTAAGCAACTAGTTGCTATGAAATTTTTTGGTATTATTGAAAACTAGGTTAGCTGTAATTAATCTCCCTTCTTCTTCTGTCTAGCTTTTTCTCAGGTATTTTTGGTGTCGACTTCCAGTCTTAACTGAAGCAGCTGAATTATGAATACCAGTATTTTACATTGAGCGACTGCCCCTATCTGTCCTCCACAACCCAGTTACTGGGTAATACGATACCCCTTGGTAGTGTCAGTCGTCAGACTTTCAGGCTTCTAACGACCCTGTATACTGTTTTGGAGATTTAGGAAAAGGGTTTTTTTTTTGGGTGAGAAATCATCAAATGACTTGTCCGGCCCTGGCGGAGCGGGAGGGCGTGTCGGACTTTTACTTATTAAAACCCACCCGTGTTCCTTCAGTTGCCCATATGCCAGGGCCACGGTAACTCTTTCGAAGCTAAGCAAGCGCTTGGTTCGCCTAGAGGATGAGCAGCAACTGGCCATGATTGCCAGAGGCTGCCCCCAGGGAGGGGTACTGTCACCCCTTCTATGGAATTTGGTGATTAACAAGTTAATCGCCAGACTCAATGCCAATCACTACTACACAATAGGTTATGCGGACGACCTCGCCATCCTTGTCTCAGGGAAGGTGACGAGCACGATCTTTAACCTCACCCAACAAGCACTACGTATCGTAGAGAGATGGTGCAGAGAATATGACCTCTCAGTGAATCCCACTAAAACTGAGCTAGTCATGTTCAACCATAAGCGAGCTTTAGGCCCCTTCCGCCTACCGAAATTGTTGAATACAGAACTTCAGCTGGCCAACGAAGTCAAGTACCTCGGGGTCATTCTTGACAGTAAGTTAAACTGGAGTAGTCATTTAGACAGCAAACTAAACAGGGCCTGCATCACATTCTGGCAATGCAGGAAAATGATAGGTAAGAAGTGGGGCCTATCCCCTAAAATCATACTTTGGCTGTACACCGCAGTGATCCGACCCATGATCACCTACGGGGCCGTGGTCTGGTGGCCCCGCACCAAGCTTATTACAGCCTGCAACAAACTGCAACGCATGCAAAGACTAGCCTGCATGGCGGTCACGGGCTGCATGAGGACTACTCCGACTGCAGCCATGGACGCCATGCTGGGAGTACCACCGCTCCACCTGTTCATACAGCAGGAAGCCACGATGGCGGCAGCGCGTCTGGACGCAACCAACCTCTTGAGAAAGAGAGACACACAACACACCGCGCTACTTAAGGAACTCAACAATGAGTTCCCCATCACCAAGGCTATAAATGACCGGGTACCCAAACAGTTCATTTTTGATAAAAAATACAGAATCCAGCTTCATGAAGATCGCCTGTGTGAGGGTCTGCGCGCCCCACTGAGCTGCGCATCTTCACGGACGGATCAAAAACAGACAGTGGCACAGGTGCTGGGGTCTTCTCGCAGGACTTCAACATACATATAGCCACACCATTAGGAGTCCACAATACAGTGTTCCAGGCGGAATGCATTGGGATCACTCTTGCCGCCTCAGCCATTATGGACAAGGCAGTTAAAGACCACTCGATCCGCATACTCTCAGACAGTATGGCTGTTCTGCAAGCGCTGGACAGTCACTCGATTGACTCTGGGCTAATATACGAGTGCCACCAGCGCCTCAACCAGGTGGGTAGCCTCAATAATATAACTATTCAATGGATAAAAGGACACAGCGGTTCGCTAGGTAACGATGCCGCCGCTGAACTGGCCAGAAGGGGGTCGAGCATGACACCGGTGGGACCAGAACCCATCGCGCCACTCCCCTTTGGGTTCCTACGCTCTCTGGTAAGAAAACGTACCAGGGATCTACACTGTAAGCTATGGGTGGACCAAAGTGAGTGCAGGCAGGCCAAGGAAGCACTTCCCACCATCGATGCCCGCGTCACTAAACAAGTCCTCCGGTTAGACAAACGACAGCTGCGTATGGTTTTTTTTTTTTTTTTTTTTTTTTTTTTTTTTTTTTTTTTTTTTTTTTTTTTTTTTTTCAGGATGGGAAATCATCAAATGACTTCTCCCGCTCTGGGCGGAGCGGGAGGGCGTGTCAGACTTTTACTGACTAAAACCCACCCGTGTTCCATCAGTTGCCCATGTGCCAGGGTCACGGTATCTCTTTCGAACAATCACGCGACCCCGGCAGGCTGCGTATGGTTACGGCAGCAATAACTGGCCATGGGTCGTTTAATAAACATCTATTTGTCGTAAGAGTTACAGTCAGTCCGCTGTGCAGGGCCTGCATTGAGGACGACGAGACAGCAGCGCACGTGCTTCTAAACTGCCCGGCGATCGCCACATACAGGGCCAAGTACTTCGGTAACCGTGGTACCCTACGTGAGATAGTCAGCAACATCAAGGCGTTGCTGGCCTTTCTCGAGGAGCTGGGGTGGATCGAATAACCGATTTCCCACCCGTACGCAAAATACGCGTTCAGACGTGGAGTTGCGGACACCAGCCCGTTCTACCTATTACCTAACTCTTTCGAACGAATCTCGCGACCCAGGCAGGAGGAATAGGGGTAAGGTTTTTTTTTTTTTCAGGATGGGAAATCATCAAATGACTTCTCCCGCTCTGGGCGGAGCGGGAGGGCGTGTCAGACTTTTACTGACTAAAACCCACCCGTGTTCCATCAGTTGCCCATGTGCCAGGGTCACGGTATCTCTTTCGAACAATCACGCGACCCCGGCAGGCATCGGTCCTAGTAGACCCCTACACTGCTGCTGACATCTCTTTGAGGCGCGCGTGGAACACTGCGCGCCGTCGACCCGAGCTTGGTCCTTACCGGGCGGCGAGCTACCCATTGCTCGCCACCCGCAAGCTCGCGCCTACGGTGGCCGGGAGTCCGCTATTGACTCCCGACGCCCGGGGCGTCTCCTCCTGCGGCGGCTAGGGACGTGAGGGCGCAGAGACTGCCACTCCCTCACGCGCCCCGCCTCCTCCTTCGCGAGCATTACTGCTTCGCAGAAGGAGGTGACGGCTTCCCATTCCCTCTCGCTCCGTACCATGGCTCGCACCAGGGCCGGACGCGAGAGGTTGCCGCCGCCGATCGCCTCCACGAGGACACGGCGGTGCTCCGCCCAGGCAGGGCACACCTCCACCGTATGCTCCACCGTGTCCTCCCGACGATCCTCGCAATGGAAACACCCGGACGTATCCTCCCGCTTTATCCTGAACAGGAACCCACCGAAGCACCCATGCCCGGTGAGAACCTGCGTCAGGCGGAAGGTGAGGACGCCGTGACGCCTCTCTATCCACTCCTCAAAGAGGGGACTTACCGCCGCAATTGTGGCGTGCCCAGTAGGGGTAAGGTTCACTCAACATCCGTAGAAAAGGGAGGATCCTTCGACCAGATGAGTGTTGTTGTCTGGTGGGGTAGCTACCCGACGATTGATGTCGGTACGTTGTATACCTATATGCTAGTTGCGCTGTGCGGTAAACTCTGCTTGCGCGATGCAGGATTTTGCGTGTCAGTGTGATGCGTAGTCAGGGTTGCCAACTCTAATGTTAAAAACAGTATTATACTGTTTTTCACTACATTATACTTTTTACTGTTGAACGAAAATAAAGTATACAAAATACTGTTTTCAGCATCAAAATGCTCAACACTATAAGGGGCCATCCATAAATTACGTCACATTGTGTGACAAGGGGGTGGGAGGGGTCCTAAATTTCGTGACGTCACATTTCAAAATCAATTTTAATCTGAGTGTTAAGTAAAACACATGCATATTCGTATGATAGCTGTTACCCCAGTATCGAGGCATACTTGTTTAAGCCATGTATTCACTAGGGGACAATGTCGCTCGATTTATCGCGATCAGTCGCAGGACATTTACGTGCGACTGTTCGGCGACAGTGTCGACTGGCATTTCGCTCGTCCACATACCGGAATTGTGATCAAGATGTCGCCCGAGGAGGTAGTGTTGTTGAGTGCGACGAAAAAAAAAGGTGGTGAGTTCGGGAATATTTGTAAAGGGAAAGTTCATTAGGATTGGTTAGCAGTCTTCGAATGTGTGATGGCTCTTTCGAAAATTTAATGTAACCTTATATTATGCATTTTGACTTCGACTTCTTTTCTTGGTAAATTTAACGTAGTTGCCATAGATTCCCATGCGTCACTTTTTAAATTTTGTTTTATAGTCCGCATGAGAAGTGTCCCATATCAATGGATGGTTTTGGTATAACTATTGAGTTACACTTATTGAAGTGTTGACACAGTTTCGTTGGTCCACACTACTGCCATATTCGCGGGTAGTTGCGGAACAAAGAGCGGCACACGTCCTCACTACTCAAAATGCCGTCAGCGACTGTCGAGGGACACCGCGGGACACGGAATCGCGCAAGGCCGACGCTATCGTAGCGTTGATAACCGACTTGTTCCCCAACACGTAGATGTCGTCTGCGACGTCGGGCGATGTCACCCGCGACGTCGCCCGACACATAGATTTCGTGTCGGGCGACAAGGTCGCGGGACAAATGTCCCCTAGTGAAAACGGGGCATTAAGCCATGTATTCACTAGGGGACAAAGTCACTCGACTTATCGCGAGCTGTCGCAGGACATTTACGTGTGACTGTCCGGCGACAGTGTCGACCGACATTTTGCTCGTCCACATACCAGAATTGTGATCAAGATGTCGCCCGAGGAGGTAGTGTTGTTGAGTGCGACTTACATAATTATTCGGAAAACATTTCAAAACGAAAAAAGAAAAGGTGCTGGTTTCGGGAATATTTGCAACAAAGGGAAAGTTCATTAGGCTTGGTTAGCAGTATTCGTATGTGCGATGGCTCTTTCGAGCATTTTACAAGAATGTGTACAGCTGATTTTGAAATACTTTTAAATATGATTGGGCCGTCAATAACTAACCAAGATACAAAATTTCTAAATGCCATCGAGTCTCACATCAGACTTGCCATAACGCTGAGATACTTGGGAACTGGGGATAGCTAGAGTTTATTGTCGTATACATTCAGAGTGTCAAAACAAGTTATAAGTCAATGTGTGCTAAAAGTTTGCAAGGAATTGAAAACAGCTTTGAAAGATTATATTAAAGTGAGTAAATATCTATTACGTGTTAACACAGTTTCATTTGGTCCACACTACTGCCATATTCGCGGGTAGTCGCGGAACAATGTGCGACACACGTCCTCACAACTCAAAACGCCGCGCGCTGTCGCGACTGTCGAGGGACACCGCGCGACACGAAGTCGCGCAAGGTCGACGCTATCGGAGCGTAGACAAGCGATTTGTTCCCCGACACGTAGATGTCGCCTGCGATGTCGGACGATGACCCCCGCGACGTCGCCCGACACGTAGATTTCGTGTCGGGCGACAATGTCGCGGGACAAATGACCCCTAGTGAAACGGGGCTTTAAACGATCATGTGGCACTTGCGGTCTATATTTTGCATCATTCAAGGTCATATATCAACTTCAACACAAGCAAATACATAAGAAACAACAAGAAGTTTTCCCCATCGTGAAGATTCGTCCTCAAAGTATTTCTGCCAGACGTGCCAGAGAAATTCTTTGTTTGGATGATGACGATGATGCTGTATGGTTTGATGAGAAAGATATGGACACAACGAATATTCCTGACATTAACAACCCAAACGAGAACGAAGTGGCTGCTGTGGCATGCATATGCCTATATGGACTCAAGATGATTAAATCTGATCTTTAATTAATATAATTAATCGTATTTTATTTTCTTAACTAGCTTCTGCCCGCGACTTCGTCCGTGTTGAATGTCTTGCTCCCCCGACCCTTCCCGTCGCGTCGAATCGCCTACCCGTGCGATTTTCCCCGTTTTTGCAACATTTTTCATTACTGCTCCGCTCCTCTTAGTTGTAGCGTAATCTTATATACCCTATCGCCTTCCTCGATAAATAGGCTACCCAACACAAAAAGAATTTTTCAATTCGGACCAGGAGTTCCTGAGATTAGCGCGTTCAATCAAACAAACAAACAAACAAACTCTTCAGCTTTATAATATTAGTATAGATTTCTTGCAATGTTTGATTTGATGTTCATTTTATTCAAAAACATTTAAATTACAGAACTGCTGTTTTAATTTAATAATTATTTCTAGATGTAAAATTATAAAATATGTGACGTCACATTAGGGAGGAGGGGGTCTCACAAATGTGACCAGCTGTGACAAGGACGGGGGAGGGGTCAAAAATCATGAAATCAAAATCAAAATCAAAAGTCATTTATTCAAACTAGGCTGAGAGTCAGCACTTTTTGAACGTCAAAGTTACAAAAGACAGTCCCCCCAAAACGCCCACCCTTCGACACTTCCTAGTGCTGTAGCTGGGAAGAAGAAGTGGCGGAACAAACTCCCCAGCAGCACAGCTGTCTGTTAAGTTAGAAGAACTTGATTCTATACAATATTGTGTAAGTAATTAATATTATAAAACAAAACATACATTATTCGCCATATGTCAGCGAGCACACGCCAATATACCAACAAAAAAAAAATTGAATACTAAAGTCAAGCTGAAATAATGAAACAAAAACCTAAACAAAACTTAAAAACTAAATAAAGCCTCCAGGCATAAAAGGCGTGCCCGCTTACATGTTCAACGATGCAAAATGATTCATATGTTGATGCATATAGCTAAGTTGAAGTTACAATAGTTAAACTAGCACCTCCGGAGTAGAATAAAATAACAGTTAATACAAATAACAATAATAAAAACCATGGTCAGCAAGACGACCAGTCACCACAAGCAGCACCCGTTCACGAGCATAACGCAAAGGTCAGCCATTACCCCCCTCGCCATATTTGAGGGAAGGTGGTAACCCGACCCCCAACGCTACCGCAAGCAGTGACATCTAAGGGAGCATGACGAACTTGCTGCCGGTTTGTCAGGCAAGAATATTATGAACAGCTGACGAGGTCGCTAGCTAACTACATGTTGCAATACAACTCATTTAAAATCATTGTAATGAGTAGATTATGTCCACAATAAATGAAATTAAAAGAAAATAAAAATAAATTAACATAATCTGTTAAATAAAAAAATAAATAAAAAACAATTATATGAACTACCCATATAAACTGTCATTAGGAAAGCTAATTCTGGATTGAAAGAACATAAACATTGTCTTGAGTTTGTCTTGAGTTAATCACAGCGACCAACTATTCTTATCGTTTAAGTAGTCGTTGATAGAATAGTATGCCTTTGAACAAAGGTTGGATTTTACTTTAGCTTTAAACTCATTAAACTGCAAATCTAGTAAAGCAGAGGGAAGCTTGTTATAAAAGGTAATACCAAGACCAACAAAAGAATTATGAACCTTATGAAGCCGGTGAAAGGGAGCACGTAGTTTGTCCTTATTTCTAGTATTAATATTATGAATGTCACTGTTTTTAGTGTACAGGTGTATATTTTGCCTAATATATAAGATGTTGGCGAAGATGAATTGTGATGCCACCGTAAGAATACCAATATCTTTAAACAAATCTCTCAGAGAAACTCTAGCACCTAGTTGGTAAATCGCTCGAACAGCTCGTTTTTGAAGAACAAAAATATTTTGAATGTCCGCGGCTTTGCCCCACAGCAGAATGCCGTAGGACATTATGCTATGAAAATAACTAAAATAGACTAATCGAGCTGTATCAACGTCCGTATACTGTCTAACTTTCCTTACTGCGTAGGCGGCCGAACTGAGCCTTCCCGCTAGGCTTGATATATGTGATCCCCATTGAAGTTTGGCGTCTACTGTTATGCCCAGAAAAACCGCCGAGTGTACAGTTTCAAGCACCTCATTGTCTAAAACGACATTGGGTCCCAGATTCCTAACATTCGGTAAGGCGAACTTTATACATTTCGTTTTCTTAGCATCGAGAACTAGGTTATTTGTGGTAAACCATTCCGTAGCCATTGAGAGCGCACTATTTACGTCGTCAAAATCTTGTCTATTTCTGTCTACTTTAAAGATGAGTGAGGTATCATCAGCAAATAGTATAATGTCACAGATATTCTTTAAATAAAATGGTAAGTCATTAATATACACTAAGAATAAGAATGGACCCAGTATTGATCCTTGAGGTACACCTAACTGAACTAGTAGCCCGGAAGATTTTACACCATTGACATCTACACATTGGTGCCTATTTTGCAAATAAGAACTTATGACACTGAGAGCTTCGTTTTGAACACCGTAATGACGTAGTTTACGCAAAAGTGTGTCATGGTGAACGCAATCAAAAGCTTTGGAGAGATCACAGAAAACTCCGATAGCATTTTGCGAGTTCTCCCATGCGTTGAAAATATGTTTCAGCAGAGCAACACCCGCATCTGTTGTCGAACGACCTTTTGTAAAGCCATATTGCTCATTATGAAGGAGGCCATTTAAATTAAAATGTCTTAGCAACTGCTTGAGTATTAACTTTTCAAATATTTTACTAAATGCAGGTAAGATAGAAATGGGCCTAAAATTGCCAACGTTATTTTTATTACCTGTTTTAAATAATGGTATGACTTTACTGCTCTTCATGAGGTCAGGAAAAGATCCCAAATCAACACATTTATTAAAAGTTACAGCCAGATAGGGGGCTACGATATCTATTATATTACTTAACAGTTTAACAGAGATGCCCCAGTAATCACCAGTGTTTTTTGACTTGAGTGTGTTAAAAATATTAATCACATCACGAGGCGTTACATGTTCGAAACTAAATAAGCGACTACATCCGGGCACACTACTATGCAAAAGGTTTTCAGCTTTAGACGGGGACGAATTTAAAGAGCAGGTCGTAGTTATAGGTATGTTGGCAAAAAACTCATTAAATGCCTCAGCTATGTCGGCTGCTTTATTAACCAATTTGTTGTTAATCATAATCTCTAGTTGTTTTTCCTGTTTAACCGGTTTACCCGTTTCATTATTAATAATTTTCCAAGTGGTTTTTATTTTATTATTGGATTTTTTTATGGTATCGCTTAAAAACTTTGATTTAGCTAAAGCGCAGATCTTTTTAAATAATTTTAATGAAATTCGTGTGACGTAATTTATGGATGACCCCTAAGTGTTAAACATTGACGCTCACACAATTTTTACCAGCAATAGATATAGGATACAATTTTACTTAATTGGATACCAATTTGTAACTACACTGTACTTTGTTTGTTTAGATGTTTACTGTCTAATGGTTATCCAAAATTATGCGTATGAAGTTTTTAAAAAAGATTGTAAATTAATAAGTTGTGCGAGAATCTCAAAAAAAAAAATGTATTTAAAACATTAAATAAATCAAATACTGTTATTTTTTCTAAAATACTGTTTAATATTCTTCTCAGACCTCAATATACTTTATTTCTTGTAAAAAAAAAGTTAGCAATGCAATGCGTAGTTCGCATGTGGTGGTGTAGATGTCGCTACATTGTACAGTCATCATCATTATTCTGCCCTTATCCCAATTTATTTGTGGTCGGCGCAACATGTCTCTTCCTTCCACACTTCTCTATTAGTCGGCATCTCAATAGTCACCAGTGTGACCAACTTCAAAGATCTTGGCTGACTTAGAAGCAAGAAAACTGCCAAATTCTGCTAAATCTTTAAGTTCAAAATGCCAAAATAATGCCAAAATATTTCTAGCCTGCCTACTGCCAGATTAGAAAAATGTTAACCGATCCTGCCAGATGTTGAAATAAAGCGCTAAAGTTGCCAGAAGGGCAGGTACCTGCCACAAATGGTCACACTGGTAGTCACCCTCTTTATATCCATAGGTATTACATATACACCGCTACATTGTACAGTATCACGCATATTATATATGCCCTGAAACTGTAACCAGGTTACTTTTACCAAAGCACATTTTAAACAACTCTTTATGGCTTCATAGAGAACTTTCTCGATTACAGAACTCAACATCTCCAGAAAAGCAAGTAATAACATTGCATACTCCTTGGTGCCTCGTCTGCGGGAAGGGGGAGCGCCTTCGGGAATGTCCCAACTGTCCCTCTGCATTCCATCTCGCTTGCAGGAGGGAATGGCTCACCACTATATTACGTTTGTATATTGTATAATTTACTTAGTCCTTTTAAAGGAAAAACACCAGTGTTGCCCTCTCAATTCAATTTTTCTCAGGCTGTTTGTGAAACAAAATTTGATTCGCAACCGTAACACATATTATGTACTAGCTTCTGCCCGCGTAAAAGTCTGTTATCGCGGCCGCAGACGAAGTCGCGGAATATAAAGTAGCCTACGTCCTTTCTTGGGGTTCAAACTTACCCAGTACCAAATTTCATCAAAATCAGTTCAATGATTTAGTCGTGATAGCGTAACAAAGTTTTTTTCGCATCTATAATATTATTAGTATCTTCTATCTAACATATAAAATTCTCATGTCGCAGTGTTTGTTTCCAAACTCCTCCGAAACGGCTGGACCGATTTTTATGAAATTTTGTGTGCATTTCGAGTAGGTCTGAGAATCGGCCAACATCTATTTTTCATACCCCTAAATGATAAGGGTGACCCAACCAAAATTTTTTTTAATTTTTTTTTAATTTTCAAATTTTATTATGATTTGGCATCAAAAATACATACAAGTCTAAATTGTCATTCTTTTTCACTCGGCAAAACAACGTTTAAGGGGTCAGCTAGTATTATTATAGATTTACAGAATTAAAATCATCAATACTTCCCTCATATTTGTTACTGTGCGAATCATATTTCAATCAGCATAGAACTTGACACTGACCTCTTCATATTATCAAGTATAGAAAAACTTTTGTATTGATGAACGCCTTAACATTCAAGTATAGCAATAATACATTTTCCTAAAACTTTCGCAGATCGAAAGAACCCGCCTAAGAAAGAAACGAAACCAGTGACTCTGATAGAGAAGATATTGTCCAGCACTCGCACTATATGTTCTGTGCGAAAAGACAAGGAGAATGTCGAACTTTGTCCTAGTTGCATGTGGGGACCTAAGATTGGGTAAGTTTCTAAGTTCAACATCTGTTTAGCCTATCTGATCTCCACAACCCAACGACTTGGTAATACGATACAAGGGGTATCGTATTACCAGGTCGTGGAAGGACTGGTTATCAGACTTTTGAGCTTCTGACGACCCGCAACCACTGTCAAAGATACTTACACAAAAGACGAGGAGACTTTTGGGTGTCTCATCTTTGACAGTCGCCTCGGAATGCACGTTGAGCCGTTGGTCCCGGAATGAAAGCCGGGACAAACGGCTTAACGTGCTTAGAAACTTGGGTACCGACCGTACCCAAGTTTTTTCGTTTTATAGTTTTCCCAAACACGGGGATGGCTCGTGGCTCATGACTTCGTCCGCGTAAATGTCGGTTATCCCGGACGCAGATAAGTCGCGGAATATAAAATAGTGATCAAAATCGGTTCGGTAGTTTAGTGGTGAATGCGTCACAGACAGAGTTACTTTCGCATTTATAATATTAAATTATGGATTCTTAAAAATGTGTTATTCACATTAAATTAAGCGAGCGAGTGAGAGCAGTGGTGGCCCAGTGGTAACGACCGCGACTTACGAGTAGTAGGTCTTGAGTCCGAACCCAAGCAGGCAATTTACTTTGTGTAAATTATTTCATCACCACTGCTGTCAAAACGGTGAAGGAAAACATCGTGAGGAAACCGGCATGTCGTAGAACCAAAAATTCGAAGCCATGGGACATCTGCCAACCCGCACTGGTCCCACGTGGTGGATTATGCTCCACTCCCTCACGAAGAGAGGAGGCCAGTATCCTCAGCAGTAGGAACAATATAGGCTGCTTATGCTACGCTGAAAGTTCATCCCATCGGTAAATGTTCCAGCCATTATCCATTTTGTCAGTAGCAGCTATGCTATAGCAGCTGCAAAGATAAAATACTCTTAAAAATGTGTTTTTCAAATTCAACATTTTATTTCAGACCAGGGATCCATAGTGTTAGTAAGAACTTAGTCTATGTTAGTAAACTCAAATTTAATAAAATGAAATAATAATAAAATAATAACACATTAATTAGGTACGTGAATATGTACACGCACGTGCCTGCCAGCCCAGAGCATAAATGGACCATCAACCTTGTCCGCCAGTGCAGCTAATATACTGTTAAGGCTGCCCCTGAATCGCCGCAACATCGATGCACACCTTTTGCGCATAATGGCATGAAAGTCATCTATCCGTGCATCCGCAAACATGCCCGATGCACTGCAAAACCGAGGCAGCCCCAGCAATATCCGCAACGCAACGCGCAGAGCGTTGTAAACCTTCTGCGTATACCTAACCCACAAGCTGCACGAGTAAAACGACTGGCAGTAGGCTCTGAAGAGCAGCAATTTTACGTCGTCAGAGCACCGCGCAAACCTGCGGGCAAGCATATTGCATCGGGCTGCCAACGCCCTGCGGTCCCTATCTGCGTTTTATCATCATCGTACCTACTACCTACCCAAGCTCCACTTAAACCGATTCTATGCTTCTCGAATCCACTGGATTCCTGCGGCCTTCACCAGGTCATTGGTCCACTTTATAGGAGGCCTAACAACGCTACTACTTCCAGTACGTGGTCACTATTCCAGTTCTTTTCAGCCGCGTCGGGCATCTATTCGGCGACCAATGCGCCCTGCCCACTGCCACTTAAGTTTGAATTCTTGGACCGATGAGGTTACCTCGGTTCTCCTTCAGATCTTTTTATTTCTTATTCGATCGCGTAGTGAAATTCCAAGCATAGCCCTCTCCATTGCCCCAGCCCTGCACGCGTAGCATGGCCACCATAGAAACAAGTTTTGTCGACGGAAGAATAGACAAAATGGCACGGCGATGTTAAAACTGAAGAAAGGGAATATTCTTCAGTCGACAAAATTTTACGATGTCGAGCATGGCGACTAATTTTTCTCTACTTTTGAGTTGGAATTTCAGTTGGGGGTACATTTTTTTACAGGATTATATTAATTATAATCATCAATACAATACTCTAAGATCGTGTAATCCCACTGTATGACTATTCAATGAAAAAGTCCTTAGCGGATCCACCTTAATTACATTAGTTACCACTGTCTTGCTATGGAAAAAATAACCGTCTTTGTCTTCATAGAAACCCGAGTCTACAGGTCGCCCCGTGCTCGGGCCGAAGGGATGTCGAATTGAATAGAAAGAACTTTGTCTATTCTTGGTAGAATACAGATAGAATTGGTCATGCTACGCCTGCTGGGTGACGTTCAGTCTTCTTATGTGGCCCATTAGATGCAACTACGTTTCAGCGCCATTCACATTAAATTAATATGTCATCATCAGTCATCAGCAGCCTATAATATTCCCACTGCTGGTACACAGGCCTCCTCTCGGTGAGAGGGAGTGAGCTATAATCCACCACGCGGGCCCAGTGCGTGTTGGTAGATGTCACATGTCTTCGAATTTTTGGTTCAAAGACATGCCGGTTTCCTCACGATTTTTTCCTTCACCGTTTTTGAGAGCAGTGGTGAAGACATAATTTACACAAAGTAAAGCGTCTGCTTGGGTTCGAACTCACGACCTACTGCTCGTAAGTCGCAGCCGCTATCACTCGGTCCCCGCTGCTCTCGGTGCTTTTAATTAATATATACAAACATACTACTGGCCTGTTAATCTAATGGTTAGTTACCCTGACTGCTAAGGCTGAGGTCTTGGGCTCGATTCCCACCCAGGACAAATCTTTGTGTGTGAGCACAATCATTTGTTCTGTGTCTGGGTTTAATTTATCTATAACTAGCTTCTGCCTGCGACTTCGTCCGCGTTAAATATTTGCTCCCCTGACCCTGCCCGTCGCATCGCAGCCTGCTAGTTTTCGTCCATTTTTTTTGTTGCTGCTCCGCTCCTTTTTATCGTAGCGTGATGTTTGATAAGCTCATACCAAGTTATGATCACCTGGTACTTCGACGGCAACGTTTTTGTCATAGCATGTTTTATAGTGACTTGTATTCTCTTTGACGTTTTATGTCACGTCACACGGGAACGCGGTCAAACGGAATAAAAAGTATCCTATGTCCGTCTCCTGGTTTTAAGCTACCTCCACACTAATTTTCAGCCAAATCGGTTTAGCCGTTCTTGAGTTATAAATAGTGTAACTAACACAACTTTCTTTTATATATATATAAGGTGTATCTATTCATACACGAAATATTTCAAGGGGTACACCTGTAGGTGGTAAAGAAGCTATAGAAGCAAAAATTTTTATCTAAGCGTTTTTGAATTTTCGTAATTATTATAATTTTAAAACTGCTTGAGACGTTTTGCATAAAACCTTTACTCCAACTTCTATGAATGGCTCGCCTGACGCTGCGAGGGCGGCGACCGGATGGCACGAGCATGGCCACGGTGTCCCGGGCCGTTAAAAATAAGAAGGAGCCAGTATTTCTTATGTGCGTCAAATAATTTATAAATATAAAATTGAAAAAAAAACCCTTACAAAATTTTTTTTTTCGTTGCTATAGCTTCTTTACCACCTACAGGTGTATCTCTTAAAATATTTCGTGTATGAATAGATACAACTTATATAGATATGTATGTATTTAGAAATTTATAAGTATTATATTTATCAATTGTCTGGTTACGATAGTACAGGCTCGGCCTAGTTTGGGATCAGATAACGGTGTGTTGGTTGTCCTATGTTTTTTTTTATATTTCGGTACCCAGCTACGACGACGTAGTGTGGCACAAGCTAGGCCCGTGCCCATGGTGGCCAGCCCGCGTGCTCACGCCGGGCGCGACGCCATCTTGTTTGTTAACCTCGCGCCACTCGCCGCACCATTGGCCGCTCAAGTACTACGGTAAGTCTTCATATTTAACATCCATCGGGAAGATGTGGCAATATCTTTTCAGACAGCAACGACAAAAAAATAACATCTCGCCAAAATGTCCCGACGCGACGGTTTAGGCAAAGGTGTCAAGTACACCCTCATCATGTTATGCACAAGTCCTATGGAGGACTATTGCCATTAACCGCTCCCAAATCCAGACGTCTGATTGCTACTTAGAAGTCCCTAAAACTATAATCCAATAGACTATCCGACCCTGGGATATAACACCGGAACCCACCGTCAGCAGACCGACCACTAGATCAAACAAGCTTCTTCTTCCCAGCTAAAGCACTAGGAAGTGGTGAAGGGCGAGCGTTTTGGGGAACTGTCTTATGTAACTTTGACGTTCAAAAAGTGCTGACTCTCAGCCAAGTTTGAATAATTGACTTTTGATTTTAATTTTTTTTTTTTAATAAAACAAGCGTTATAGATAATTCTCCATTTTGTGTCCAGCGTCTCCTAAATAAATGAACGAATGTTTCGGTGGCGATCGCATTTCCCAATTCAACATTTTACACTCATATCTCCAGGTACACTAAACCACTCGTGGGGCGAGGCGTCCCGCATGAGCCTCTTCCTACCTTCCCACGCCAACACAACACCAAGGGATGAAATGCTCGCCAAAGCCATGCTAGACGCCTGTGACGACTATATCTCTGTCTACCTGACTTAGTAAGTACTTACTTTAGAAAGTTTTTTCATTCTTTAATTATTTTTTTCGGTGCATGTTTTATAATACAGGTGGGAAGGGTATGGACATGTAAACTGTAACCATGAATTCAGCACATGAGTCTAGCATAGACATTTTTCGTCGGTTGCAATAACTCATCATCTGCCTAACTTTTTGCTTACTATGTTGGGGTCGGCTTCCAGTCTAACCTGATGCAGCTGAATACCAGTATTTTTAACCGACTTCAAAAAAAAAGGAGGAGGTTCTCAATTTGACTATATTTTTTTTTTGTTTGTTACCTCATAACTTTTGAATGGGTGAACCGATTTTGATGATTCTTTTTTATTAGAAAGCTGGTGCTTCCCGTGTGGCCCCATTTTAATTTGGTTCCATTCTGACAATGGGATCCATGTGAAAACTAAGTCTTAAATTTGAATTAAGTATTTGCGCGACAAATGAACGAATAACGCGATTAGATTAGTGCTGGGTACATACCATAACTGAAACGTTAATAATAAAAACTTTTTACAAAAAGTAACAACCGACTTCATTAAAAAAAAAAAACAATACAAAGTGAAAAATAACTTCCTTAAGTACAGATCCTAAGACACCGAATTCCGAAATTAAAATTATTTTTCACTTTGTAGTGTTTTTTTTTTAAGGAAGCCGGTTGTTATATATCGAGCGACTGCCTACCTTACCTCCACAACCCAGTTACTGGGTAATACGATACCCCTTGGTAAAAGTGCAATACCAACGCGGTCAAAATTAATGGCAGTTTTTTTTTAAATAACCGATGGTAGTTTTGAACGTAGGAGTTTATAATCATGTGCTGAAACCATGGTATATTTTTACGCATCCTTGAGTGAAGGAGAAATTCAATCAGTCAACTTTATATCACACCACTTCCTCCAACTATTATTGTTTTAATATTATTGAATTTTCAATGACCAATCCAGGCGTTTAAAGACTGGAGATTTAAAAGAGAAGTGTTGTGAATATAAAGAATATTTTAAAATAAATTATTGATTTTAGTGAAACTTTTTTGGACTGTGTACCCGTTGGTACTTCTATTTTTTTTTTTTTTAATTGTTATGATACAAATAATTAATTTTATGTTTTACCAAAGATGCAACTAGTGAATAATAAATATTTAATTTGTGACTATTAAAAGTTAAAGTTTATGAATAAAATAAAGACAGCAGTATGTCAATAAATTGTGTAATATAAATTGTAATCTTGATTTATAGTTTCAAAAGAGATAAGTACCTAGTATTTTATACGTTAGTCTACAAATCATCATTATGTTCTAAAGTATTTTCATCTCACAAAGCGTCGCGACCTTTACTCGTGGTAACTAAGTGTACAAATACGCTGTGAATGTGTGCGTGAAGACAAGTAGCGTCAGCACATAACAAAGACACACACTTTCGTCTTCCCCATTATCTCAGAGATAGATACCGAGAGATCCTGCGCTTACACACACATTCACATTCTTGGTAACGACAAATTAGCGCGCTTCACTTCATGTTTTAGAAATCCTATAGCCAAAATTCCTTCTAATTCATTGTAAACTGTTCTACTAGCCCATACAATACGTTACCCTTTACTTAGAAAGTAGTCATTTGTTTAATATTTTTATCAACGACCATTGTGAATTAAATTAATAAAAAAAAAAACAAACAGTTCCTTGATCAAATTAAATTTCATTTGAAAACATTTATCGGTTTCTTGCTAAACTTCAATTACATACATCCGCCGACCCTAGTTATCATACTACTTATCTCTTTTGATGTCTTTGTGTGTGGTCACGTGTCTTATCAAAGTGACTAAAACTTTACCTATCTACTTAGGTATAATTAAATTTTATTATTAATAAATTAAAATCCATGATAAAACTGTGACGAAGTAAATTGAAAAACGTTTAAAAATCGATCAATCATATTTTGACAGAAGCTTAAGATAATTTTCGCTTCATTTACAACTGACAAATAAAATCATTATAATTATCTTTTAAATTTAGATAAAGATGAAAGTGTAATTTTGTTTTTATTTAATCAATAAAGTAGTGATAAATCTTAATTAAATAAATTAGGTTTTTTATTTTCCCCCGTGTACGTACTTACGTTGATAACATTTTAATCAGTTTGGGAATGTCATGATTCACTTGAACGAATCCGTGATAAATATACTCAATTAGTCTGTAGGTACCGCACGTTAAGAGCGGGCTGTAAGCAGAATTGCCTATCGTAAATTATATTTTTTTGAAATTGATACGACTTAGGTATAATTACATGAATGCTTCCTAGCTTCCCTGGCACCTACCTAGCTTTATTTTTCTGACTCATCGCCACGTGACAATTCAAAAGTGCCTGTAATTGGTTTATTTGAAATAAATGCTTTGAGTTTTGAATTAATAATTACATGATAATTATTTCCAAACTTTTTGTGGAATTTAAACATTTTTTTTTATAATAAAAAACATCTCGTCTTTTACATCTCACATTCATGTAGGTACATATATTCGATTTACAATGGTAATGACAATTAGGATAAATAAAATATTCATTATTTCTAATTATACAAAAAATATGCGGTTTTTTTGTTTTAGTACGTAGTTTACATTGAACAGAGCTGTACCATCTGATTATTCTGCATATAGGTACTTACTCCAGAAGATTTAAATTCAAACAGATACAGCAACAACTAAATATGCGGTTTTAATAACAATGTCTCGATAGCCAAGAGCCTTGACCAGAACCTGAGGAGGCTCTCGTTGGGCAGTTAGATCACGGGCTTGATTCAGAAAGCGTTACTTCTGGACACGGCTCGCATCGTCAGGAGGTTCCTTTCTCTGGAGCCCTGACCGCCGGTAGCTTGAATTCTGTTCCCGATACCCATAGGCTGCAATTTTTTTATATTTTTAAAATGTTTTTTTACTTTTAGCTTCTAATATTTATAAACATATAATTGAAATAGTGTGTATAGCAAAATAAAGGCAGATAATAATAGTACCTATCTACCGCCATCCCACTGCTGAGCAAAATCATCTTCTCATATACAGAAGGCACGAGCATTGGTCACCACACTTGCTCAAGACGAGTTCCTTTCACCAATAAATTTCCAAGAAACTCGGAAAGTACATATCAATTGAAAAAGTCACATTGGGACGCCCGCATAACCGACCACCTCTTCTAGAAGAGCATCATTCGCCTGCCCTGATCCCAATTTATTTGCAGTCGGCGCAACATGACTTTTTCTTCCACACTTCTCTATTAGTCATCATCTTAGTAGTCACCCCCTTCCTACACACAGTCCATCCATCGTTTCTTTGGCCTCTACTCTTATAGCCATCGACATTCATGCTCAATATTTTTCTCGCGACATTTTCACCTCTTCTAAAAGATAAATAAATAACAGACAAAAGATACATTATTTACACATTTTATTCATCGTTTTTACAAAATAATACTTTTTTTTTAATCAACAAGTTCGAAGCTACATCTATGTGATTTCCAGTTGACAATGTTTTGTACTTATAAAATTATATTTTCAACACTGTTACATAGAATTACTTTTCATTCATAATGCCGCATACAGAAAGGCTTAATTATTTTCGTTTAAATTAAACGATTCTGAATGCGGCTGATCCATTACTACAATTTAATGTCTAAAGATTAGCACAGAGTAAAAATATTTTAACGTGAATACGCAAAGGTAGATATCGAAATTCAAATTTTCTTCCGTTAGCATTTTGCAGTTCAGTGTCAGGTTGTATGGCGACCGTAACAAATACGGATTTACAGAATTTTATTAATTAAAATCATCAAGACAACCATCTTAGTTAATTTAAACCCAGTAAATGGGATTAAAAAAGTAAAAAAAAAATTCGCGGACTTTCTCGGCGCTTACACCTTAATTTATTTGTAGTAGTGATACTATTCCGTATTATTTTCGTTACCTCTGCGTACAAAAAAAATTTCGTTTTAATCTCAATACACAAGCACACTTTGAATGGAGAAATGACGAGCATTACAAAGGTATAGGACCGGTATCTATATCATTGTTCTCATGTTCCTACAAATAACTATTTATTGCATCTAGAACACTTCTATATCGTCTCTAAAAGTGAATTGCACGGCATCTCTAAATAATATTAGCACTACCGCGACAGGAATGACAAAACCTGATATATCTCACGGTAGTACGACATATTAGGACCTGTGTAGACACGGTTATCGCACGGTTGAAGTTCGGTATTCGCCGTGTCTGCACAAGTACTTACAGAAAATGTTATTTTTATGCGTTCTCAAGAAATAAATTCTTATTTAAAAAACGAATACAAAAACATTTTATTGTGAGACATATTTCGCTGGTTACAGATTTTTTTTTTATTTGCAACCTTTTCTATGAAATTGACACCGATTTTGAATTCTTACCACGTATTTTTTTTTAATACGCAATAGCCCTTATTAGACACCTAGAAATTATTTAGTGAACCAATATCCACCAGATTTCTATGTAAAACATTTAATAAGTATATATAAGGGGTATTGTCACGACATAATTTTCTAATAGTAAGTAATGCTAAAAGCCTGAATTGAAAAACTTTGAAATGTTGCCCACAAATTAATTAAGTTTAAAGATCTATCTACACTTATCAGGAACGTGGACGGTCCGTGCTCCGTCAGAAACTCATTTTTTTTTATAATATCGGTGTACATTTTATGTGAATTCGTTCACACACTTCACGGACATCCGGGCTGGCGACGTAGCTTCAGTGCTTACCTTGTGTAAGCCACGGACCTTTCACGTCTCGGTTACATAAGTAGCCTATACCGTTCCCACTGCTGGGTTACAGGCCTTCTCTCGATGAGAAGGAGTGGGCCGTAATGTACTACGGCCCAGTTGGTAGATGTCACATGTCTACGAATTTTTGGTTCTAAGACATGCCGGTTTCCTCACGATGTTTTCCTTCACCGTTTTGACAGCAGTGGTGATGAAATTATTTACACAAAGTAAAGCGCCTGCTTGGACTCGAACCCACGACTTACAACTCATAAGTCGGGGCCGATACCACTGACCCACCACTGCTCACGTCTCCGTTACGGCCCTGATACGTGTGGATAGATCTTAAATCTCTGTATAATCAAGTCTATAAAATCACCCATGGTTTAAACCATTACTCCATACAAGTAGGTTGTATGAAACAAAACCAATTTTAATTAAGCTTAATTATCACGCTCAAATGTTCACGCAAAATTATGATACAATATCGATCATTATTATAAATTACATAAGGCAAAATGGCTGACACAGACGAACCACAAAGTGTACATTTATTATTTTCTACAATTTCAACACTTAATGACATGCATTATTTTCCTTAAAATTATTCAAATAAAAACTAAAAGTATTTTATATTTTAAGTTCTACACTAAATGCGCAGGCCCGCACTATTTCGCAGCACAATTTTTTTTTTAATTTTACCGCCGAAATACAAAAATGGAACGACGAAACAAAATTTCGAATTTTATTTTTTCTAATATTTTTCATTAATTGTTGTGTCAAATTGTTTTGTTTTTACATAAATAAAGCTTGTTAAATGCAGATGAATTAAGTTTTCCATTTCATTTCATTATATTATACTGTTTAATTAAAATTTATTCGGCACTACATACAAGATCACAGACAAGAAGTACAAAAATATTAGTATAAATGATTATATTTAAACGCACCAGGCGTTATTTAGAAGCGTTTAAAATATATATTTAGCTAAAATATTTATATTATTTTATATATAACATTCACACTAGGTTAGAAAAATAAAAGGTTTGGCAATCAAATTTTGGCCTAATTTATGGAACTTTCATGACATTCAAGCATAGTAGGCAAAAAATATTAAAATGTTATATTAAGTCCCATAATAAGGTCTGTTGTCATTCAAAATAAGCCCCTCCCTATTATTTTTGAATCATTTCAGATTCCTATCCTCATACAAATCAAATTCCTCAATCAATCTCTCTTGCTGACTTTTTGACTTACTACAAAATGTCAACTTACTAAGGGCGCCACCATTTTAAGAGCCCATAACAATTATTTTTTTTTCGAATGACTTCGAACTTAACTGACTACATTTTACGAACAAAATGTTATTTCATAATGGAGAAAGATCACTTAAAATATGAACATTTTTGCACATCAAGGTACCCGAAACTGTCAAATTCTCTCAATCAACCTTGAACCTAATGCTTTAGCGATAAAGTTGAAAATCTATTAATTTGACAGATTGTAGTAGCTAGATGTGCTGGCGTATATACATCATCACAATGCGTAGGTGTTTGTTTTTAGTGGCTTAACTCGCACCGATATAAAATATCCTCTAATAAAAGTTATCAGCAGTACGGTAAAACACTTATACGAGGAATGCACAACATTTTGACAGTTCAACAACATAGATTACGTTATTTACGTTGGTGAGCAGACAATTTTTTCGAACATACGAAGCAAAGGATTTGCATTATCCTTCAGAATGATTTAATGTCTGACATTTCTTTCTTCATTTTCATGAGCTGACATTTCTTAAGATATTTTTTTGCGTTAGTACAACCAGAAAGCAAAAATAACACAGATAGTATTATTTAAAAGTCAGTAATATTTGTCCTTGTTTTCACAAAAAAAAAGTTTTTATCAAGCTTCTTTCTGGTTAGCTATATTTTCAACATTTTTGTTATTAACATATAGTGCATGCAAAATCTTTGCACAAAATAATTGAACCGTATCGTGGGTCCGTTTCATTTCGATACATTTAAGTTCAAACTTCGATTATCATAATTACGTTTGCAGGCCGATAAGAAATCTCATTATTAAATTCGATTTTTAAAATACTCCTCACCCAATGATCATCAATTTATTCTTTCGTACCTTATCTTCATATTTATACACACATACAAGGCGAAGTTAAAAATATAACATTTAATTTGTTTACATTGCTTTTCTGCGAGTAATTTCTCTTTAAAGGAAACTTGGTCACGTGGTCGTTGGGGTTCATTCCGTACTAACGTATTCCTGGTTAGCCCTCATTCAGAAGTCCAAACTTAAGGTCTGCCAACATTCTGCCAGAGTCGCGGATTTGTCCGAAAGAGTTACCGTGCTACTGGCATATGCAACTGAAGGAATACGGATGGGTTTTAATCTGTAAAAGTTTGACACGCGCTCCTGGAGCGGGAGAAGTCATTTGATGAAATCCCATCCAAAAAAAAAAAACAAGCAATGTCGCGCAGTATTCTAGGCAAAGATTCGTAACACCACACTCCGCACAAAAACCACCAAGCGAAAGTGGGACTAGGCTAGCTAAGTTTGCTGTATGTCCAAAAAAACTACGTTGTAGCCATGACACAGCCAGAAGGCGTAGCGGCAGACCCCGTAGAAGATGGCGGGATAAGCTGGATAAAAAAGCTTAGACGTCAAAGGCCTTTTTCCAGCAACGAGATGATGGAGGCTAACTAACTGCAGCAGCATCAGTTATTTATATTTATCAGTGCCATGTCCCTTTTTTGTTTTTAGTGTAATTAAAATTTTACGTTACAAGGAATACGTTAGTGCATTTCCACGTGACCGCATTTCCTCTTAACAAGAGATTCAAACAAAAATTTTTATCACATATTACTTAGTATAAAAAACGTATATTTTAGAGACACAAAAGAATATAAATTGTATGCCATCTTCAAAAGTAATGACGTGTTTTCTTGTCTTGTGAATTAAATTACCTTTATAATAGACACTTGAGTCGATGTTTACATAGTAGATAAGTAGTTACCTTGAAAATATCGGTAAGGTTGAGATTAAGAACACTTTACGTAATAATATCACACAGAAACACCCTCACTAGAAACATACAATAGAAGATAATCATAAAATATGTTTACTTATCAACACAAAGTAAATTACGCCTGTATTCCAAAGGCAGGTGTGTAACTATAGTACACACAAATTTCGCCAGATACCACGTTTCGAATTGTGAAATTTTAAATTTTAAATATAGTTGAGCATAAACAAGAATTAAAATGTTTGAAATAATTATTGACAAGTCTTATGAGTCTATTTGACGTTCTTCGAATTAGTATAATTTCAATCTTTCATACACACAAGACAAGAAGACCAAGTAAATTAAACTTCCCAGTCTTCTAAATCGAGCCACTGTGAATATTTACATGTTCTAAAACATAAAAAAAAATAAGTAAAAAAAGTTTTTTATGCCGTTTTGAAGTGGTCATACTGGCCAACATTTAAGTGCCATTATTATTCCAAATTCAAATTCACGAATTTCTTAAAAGTTACAGAAAAAAAAATGCAAAGTGTCTCGATTCAGGCGTCTGTCTCTTCAGCACAATTGAAGACAGCATACAATTTAAATCCATAGTAATCCCAATATCGTAGAACAACACTATCTTAACACTATCTATAAGACAATCAGTTATCAATTAATGTTCCACACGTTCACAACAGCTTGGATATTAACAACTTTGTGTTTATAACTATAGCTACTACATACAAAGTATGCAATAATGCACCCAAATCATACCTACAATAAAAGTTATTTTGAAATAACTTATATTGCAGCTCTGAAAATAAGAGATCTTCTCACATAAACGTGCAAAATATGTAGTTACTTTTTAAGATGTCCACCCTTTAAGATGTCTGCATGACAGAAACGTCGAGCAACTTTTGTTTAAAATGAGCCCGTCGGCTAAACGGGGCTTTGGTGAGTAGATACCCTAACATTTAAAGATTACACACGAAAAAAATATGATATATTTGGAATAATATGTCATATTTTTACTATTTTACATGAAGGTACTTTGTCCGAGACGATGCATGCTAAATACGATATCTGAGTCGTCATTCACAAGGACCTAATAAAATCGCAGCCGGATTTTTTCGTGCACTGCATTTTCAACGCATTGCTTAACCACCGAGAATTGAAAATCGAACACTCTGTTCCAAGTGCTGAGACTCACTCATGCTGCATCCTATTGCGATTCTCAATACTGAATTCAATACCAGAGAGTCTAAAATCCGGTGCGATGAAATCCCACGATTCTATTACGTTCGCGTAGACATCGAGTGAATCATAAGTTAAGCCAGTGTTGTTCTAACAGTGCCCTATGCTTCATATTTAAATACACATAAACAAGTGAGATTGTCTAAGCTAGCATAACAATGTACAGTACATATTGTCACTTACACATAGGTACAAAACTCGGCGCTTATTCACCGGGACCGATAACAAGGGCGCTGATTGCGAAAAACAGGAACACTAGTCCACCGATTATGGTTACTGTGGAAGAGAGAGAGAAATAGGTTAAAATTATGAAACAAAAATAAATTTCATAACAGATTACAATAACAATACATCAATCAATCACATTGTTTGTAACATGGGCCTTTACATATCTATTTAAGACGCAAGCGCCAAAGTAACCCGCGAAATTCAAATTTTCTTACATTTTTTTGCAATTTGCAGGTAAATTTCAGGTTGTATGTTGACTAACTGTTATTAAAATCATCAATACAACCCCGTAAGTTCATTTAATCCCATTGAACGATACTTCATGAAAAAGTCCTGCCATGGGATTATATGAACTATTGATGATTTTAATGATTATAATTCTACAAAGCCATATTTGTTGCAGGCGCGAATCATATTTGAATCAACCTGACACTGACCTGCATATTGCAAAAAAACGCAAAGACTACCTTCTCGCATCCATCATAAATAGTTACAAAACGAAAATCAGTTTCCACATGTAAAAGACAGGTTCATGAACATGACTTGTACGCCCGGCGACAAATTTCATTAAAAGCTGACTTCTCACTGTACGAAAAGCCTATACAAAGCGAGGTCAGCTAAAATTGGTTTAGTATAGCCTGATATGTAGCCGTGTGTACGTCGCTAAGATTAACCAAAAAGCTTTAAATTAATACGTTAGATAACTAGTAACGCAAACTGTAAAAGTAAACAAAATATTCGCATAACTCATCGTTTGTAAAACAAAACCCGAAATAACTTTCATGGCACCCAGACGTTTGCCAATGACGCAGGAGTGCGTCATACGTGTTTATTTCCTTCTGCTGGTTTTCGCTGACATTTTTATTTCCATCAACATGGAATCCAAACTAAAATATGTATGTTGTCTTTGCCTAGCTTGCCTTTTTTAACTTCTAAATTTTTGCATGAAGCTTTGAATAAACTATCAACAGAAATCTTTTAATAACCTACCCTTAATGAAACATTTCGGGATATCATCATCATTTCAGCCCAAAAACGTCCAGTGCTGGACATGGGCCTCCCTCAACCTGGGGGGTTTGTCATAATCGCCACGCTTAGCAGGCGGGTTGGCGATCGCAGTATGGTGGTAAAATGCATAGAGAACGCTGCTGCCTATTCTCTAGTAAGTGCCTTAGTCGCCTCTTACGACACCCACGGGAAGAAATGAAATGGTGCTATTCTTTGCGTCCGGCACCTCATATACTAACTTTATCTTTGCAGTTCAAATTTAGAAGACAATATAAAATAAAACGCCAAAAGCCAACTCACCAGTCCTAACAGAAATCTTGGCGGCAACCATCCTGCCGCCTATCACAGCCAGTCCCGTACACAGAGCATGGCCCAGCGAGCCACCGACGACCACGCCGACCGCGTGCTCCCTGGTCGCAAGCACGACCGTGGCCAACTGCGACCGATCCCCCCACTCAGCGAGGAAGGTCAGCGAAGCCGCCTGGAGAAGGACCTTGAGGACAGCGTTTCGTTTCCGCCGTCGGTTTTCAACCTGTCCTTGTTCTAACATGTCTAGGGTTTCTTCTTTTTCTTCCTGGAATTTTGGAAGGTGGTTTAGTGGGGAGAAATATTGTTGCAGGTTTAGAAAGATTGGGTCTAAGTGTGGCAGAATTTTCAGGATGTTTGTATGGTTACAGCATGTGAATCTAGGTGCTTTAATTTTTTGACGTGACAACGTCTTATAAATTGGTTTGCCGGGTGACACTTCAAGAAACTGCGTTACGCTCCGCTCACGTTATGCGCTCACAATGAGAGCGAGTGAGAGGCACGCGTCCCTTCCACTCGGGCATGGTTAGCCCGCCTAAGAGCGAGAGAGACAGACATAAAAAGTGAAAGGCACGCGTCCCTTCCACTCGAGCACAGTTCTTTGTATAAATAAATGTTTTAAATTGTTACTATTATTTCATCCTTCTTCCTACTATACGAATGAATATTCACATTAAAATTATTTTACCACTCAAAGTCGTTGTCACGTAAAACTTTCGCCCGTATACCGACTTTACAGGCAACCAATTTTTTTTCTTACGAAGCATTACAAAAGTATATTTGTCTAAACAATTTATGTGATGGTCTAGTACTCAGTGTCGTGACAAAACGTGTGTCACGGTAAATCATAATATATCAAAAACGACTTTTGTCGCTTTTTACGACGACATGTATGGGAAATGCATATAAAATGTAACCCAAACTTTTTTTCTGTAAAGAGGCTTTCATTATAGAGTTCTATACTTTTTGCTGGACAAAATAAAGTTCAAAATGCGTTAATTTATCGTAATGGCCGTCAATCTCAAGAGTAAATCTCGGAGACAAGTAATTTACAGTAATTACTCATACTATTCTAAAATTAGTCAACAAGTAAATACAGAGTAACTGGAATTACAGATAAAAGTACATGCTAAGCAAGACAAAAGGCTGAAACGGCATAATCAACGTTATTTATGAACGGATTTGCTTGCAAATAAAATGTTGCAGTGAATATGGTGACTAGTTTTTAAGCATATTCTTGTATCTAATATGGCATTGGATTTTGTATAGTGATAAAATGGTGTCTTTCAGCCTTCAAGTGTGATTTTACACTACAGTAAAATTTTCATAAAATTTGGTATGAGGCGAAATTAAGATTCAAAATGCATGAATATTTATACATTCCAGGCTTCAAATATGCAACAGATTGGTATGCAATAGTGGCAGCATTTTTATAAGAAATATTTAATGTATTTTCTGGGCAATTATTTCGACTTTTAGATTAAAAAAAAATAAAATAAATAAATAGTTCTTATTCTCACTAAAGATACAATAGTAACCTTATATAAATAAGATCTTAGATTTCATTCTACCTATTTCAATGAATACATAAATATTTGAAGCCCAAAGAAAAAACTTGCCCAGAAAAAAAAATAAAATCACTTTTCGTAATAGCACAGTTTCAGAATCGAAATCTAGTTTTTCTGGTCAGATAAGTGAACGAAAAGTATGAATGAATACCAGTACGCGCACTATAGAGCCGGTATTACACAATCAAAGGTTAACTAATGCGACGTTTTACTATTTGATGGTGTAACGCCTGCCTAAACAACATTCTAATCAAATGCTGAATTCCTTTGCATAATCGATTCAATTCATCTATAGAAGCCTCTCTCAAACGAAATAATGAGATGGTCTGTGCGTAACAGAACGAAAAAAAAAAGCTAAGGCTAAAAGAAAAAATAACTAGGTGTCATTCGTACTGCCAGGCATAATGACGTAAGATCACCCTCAGCGGTTCTGATTGCGCCGAGCTGCCCGCTACGGCCTCTCCTGGGGATTGTGGGGCACTCTCCGTTTCTCTGGGGACCGAAGGCCCCGGGGTTTGGGAACCAGCGGACGTGACCGACGTCGCGTCAGGCGACTTCGATCGCTCTTTAAGCGCGTCCTGCAGTGTCATACTTTTGAATCTCGAACTGGCAACTTAAGATCGAAATTAATCTCGATGTTCAAATCTAAACTGTTAGTTTGACATCGGTAGATTGAAAAAAAAAAACGGAATTGGAATGTAAAACCGAATCATCTTTTAAAAGTAGTACTGGCAACTTTTCTGCTCGATTTTCAAAAATCCCCTTCCCCTTGTACACAAACAAAATGGCGCTTCGTGTGTGCCAGTTACGACTAGGTCAATAAAATAAATATAAAGAAAGGAATTCAACATTTGCAGCTAGGTTAAGACTGAAAAGAATCTACAAATACTAAAATATCGCAAAAACACTATCTTATCTAATAAACACAGTCCTGTTTAAAGTAAGATTTAGTCAGTGAAAAATAAAGTTGATTCGACTAAATTGACCTTCATTTGAATAGAGATTAGTAAATTATTATTCGACCTCCTTTGCTACCGTCATTCTATTGTTTTTAGACTCATTCGTTTCAGCGTAATCTGAAGTGGAATGACTTTGAAATGATTATAAATAATTATGCGAAACGATGCCGATGACTTCTTTCAATAACCACTCATACAATGCTGGCTGTTTAGTTAGTCTGAATGAAACTTCTTTGCAAAACTACTATTAATTGTGGCAATAAAAAGTAGGTGTCATTACTTAAGATAATTTTAGTAGATACAAAGATAGTATCTTTTTATTTTGATACAGATCATGTAAGACAGCAAAGATATTCAGTTTGATTAAAGGATCAAATTTCATAGTGTCATGTGGCGATAACATGGTTTTAAAAGTGACGCATCCGAGATTTCAGTACATTTAAAAACAGTAGGTAAGAACAATTAGCAATGGGTTAATTGGTGTCAATGATATTTGAATAGTTTCAACGGGTAAACTTCCTTGCAAATACCGCCTGTATCAGAAAGTTGTAGTCATAATTTAAGTATGTGGTACAGGTCATCAAACTGAAAAACTACGGGGCCAATATCGTACGGTATTATTCGTCGAACCGTTGAGCTCCTTAAGTTTTCAGTTGAGCTGCACGATAGGACAGGTCCACTCAATCCGAGTGGTTCTTATCCCGAAAGACCAGTACAGCTCATTTCAGACATCACTCAACATGGTCTTCACATTATCCGGACTTTAAAAGAAACTGACTTCTGAGTTTGTTTCCGCCTTTCTTCTCAGAGTAGTCAGATAGGAACTTCAGCCTTATATAGTTTTTTTGAATGATTGACGTGTCAAACTGTACAAAACTACTGAAATAAAATAATTTATGGATAAATATAATTAATTAATCAGCCGTTATACTTAGGCCGAATACCTAGGCATTGAAATTTTGTATGGTGTATAGTAGTTGTCAATTTTTTCGCAGTTAATATGTTGGTCTCAGGAACGAAGTTATTTAGTTCTATGGTCTGTACCACACCCTTAAATGTGATCATACTTTTCTTATACATACGGAAGGTACGTAAAATTTGAAATAGAACACCGAAATTTTAATACATTTTGGTAACTCTAATAAAGAAGAAAAAAAAACGCATTAAAATCTTCCGAGTTTGTTGTTTGGGAAAATGTATTATTTTTAAGTTTCATGTGTTTTTTGGACGCTGATACCAATAAAAAAAGCATTAAAGTCATTTATACTAGCCGGTCTAGAACGGTCTAATTCGCAAAACATTGCAGAAAAGAAGTTGTGAAATTGAAAGTATATAACAGTGAAGGTATAATTTCCATGACCACAGCGCTAGACAGCGACTATTGGTAATCCATGGTTATTATTGCTAATTGCTATAATCCATTATAATCGCAAAAAGTAATGGTGACTTGGCTATCCTACGCAATTAAGTTTCAATGAGATATTTCTTAAATTTTATGTAATCTACCGCTTGGTAAAGAAAATATTTTTCTTACTGAAAATCTTTCTGCCTGTAAAAAAAACTTAGAATGAAAAGTGCAACAAGAAATAGCTTTTGAAGCCTTTGGAAAGCTGCTAGTACAAAATGTTTCTCTTCATTCATATTTGTTTTGAGATATCCAAAGAAGAAAACACTTCATCTTTTTGACTTCATTTTATTAAACATCAATGATTTCACAACATCATGCGTTTTATAATCTTAAATTAATTAGCAGATGGTGTAAAATGTAATAATTAAATAACGATTCATCAACGATTATAATAATTATCGGCATGTCCGATAGGAGGGTAGATTTAATGAAAGCCGCAAATTCGATAAGCGTGTGAATCGAACATTCTGATTTTAGATTTCTCTAATTGTTTTTTTTTTTTATTTGTCAGAATTGTAGGTATATGGAAAAATAACACATAACATTTTTGTTGATATGCGGTTAAATAGGGACTTCGGCGATTGAAATATTTGCATTTGCAAACAGAGTCATAATTAGCAATAAGTACTCGTCAGTCGAAGATGTTTGTACATTTTTTAATATCATAACATTGTGTTATTTGAGTTTTGCATCTGGAATTTTACATTAGCTGAGAGTCTGAATTGCCTCCAAAGAGATTATTATTGAAGTCACGTGTTTTTTGATAAATGCCTTTCTATCTATCGAGGTCTTTAGCACATCGTGAGTAAAGACAAAATAATATTTATTTTGCCAATAAAAATTACGTTTTGTCTATCCAATTCTTGAATCGTTTTTGGTAGCAGAGCTATTGCAAAAAAATTATATTTCAACTTAAAAGGGGAAGGAGATTTCAGTAAAGATAAATAGTTGATAATAACTGATGTTTATGAATCGTACTTTAGTACTGTAAAAAGAAGATAATAATATAAACTACTAAAACAATATTATATTTATATTAAAACAAGTTAGATAGATTTCTTATTTCGCTGTCTCGATCGATATTCTAACGAGACAATCGGTCAACTTTACAGAGTCTCACTTCAACAACGCAAAAAAAAATTAAAACAACATACCTGATCTTCTCTTCTTTTTAATTCACTCTGTACTTCTTCTAATTCTTCTTGTCCCTCATTGGGGTCCATTTTCCACCCATCCCTTAACATTTTAATACCAAATATCGCAAACAGCACAGCGCTTGCGTAATGCGTATAAACTCTAGGTATGACGGTGGCTATCCATCCAAATGCTGCTGATAATATTGTCATGAAGACCAGAGCTGATATAGCTCCGGCAAATACTATAATTCTAGGATGTTTCATGGCCATTATTGCAGCTATGAAGAAGGTTTTGTCGCCCAACTCCGAGACTATGACGACGGAGAGGGACGCGAGGAAACCTTGCAAGAAACTGCCCTGGACCGCTGCTCGCTGGAAAGAAAGAAATGGGACATGTTAAAAGAGTATTTGGACAAGTAAGCGCACAATTATGTACAGACGCCAGCACTTAAAGCTACCACAATCTGTCGAATTTCTTTAATGGATTTTCAACTTTATCGCCAAAGTTTTAAGTTCAAGATTGATTGGGAAAATTTGACAGTTTCGGGTAGCTTGATGTGGCGTCTGTACCTAAAAATCAATTCGGTAACACGAACGTAATCATATCACGGCAGGATTTTTTCGTGCGCGTGATATTCAAAGCACTGCTTAGCGCCGAAAGTTGAAAATCGGACCATGAGTTTTTTCGTCGCGCTGATATGCACTCTGTAACATTCTCAGTGCTCGATTCATCGCCGAGAGTTGAAAATGCGCAATAAAATCCCGCTGCGATATTTTTACGTCCGTGTTCCGCTAAACCTCATTTGAGTATTGAAAACCACGAAAATCAGAAACGAGGGCAATGCTTAAGCATCGTTCAATTCGATCCTTCGAGTCTAAAGAAGTAAAAAAAATAGGCCCGATTGCACACAAAATTACTTAACATAACATTATGCCAGTATTCTCTTAAGCCACCCATATATTTTTATTGATTTATGGTGCAAACTGGCGTAAGTGTTTTTCAAGAACACTACTGTTTAAAACGAGTCATATGTCTAACAAGTTATGTAAACCTTTTTGATCATCCTATAATGTAGACTCATTGGTAAAAAAGGGTCTACGTGGCCCGTCGAACGACTTAGGCGAAGAATTTGCAGTGCATTAGAAAGTTATCTGACAGCTCTCCAGGAATTCAAGAACCCAGACCGGTTTATGGCCATGTTCTAATATCGGTCATTTTAGTATTTTTTGTATAAAAACCTGATAAAATGAGATTTTATGTAGGAACTTAGTTCCAGTGACCAATCTTCTAAAAATAAAACTTACGTATTTGAGTCTTAAGCCTCTTTGGAGATTTTTTTTTAAAGAACATAAATTATTTGGGTCAAGTGAAACGGGCATTTTGGAGTGCTTCCTTTAGACACCTATTATAATGTGAAATTGGTAAAATTGTGGGGACTCCTCTATAAAAGCCACAATTAAATGTATGGAATAAAAGTCTAAGATATCGCTAACTAGCTTCTGCCCGCGACTTCGTCCGCGTCAAAGTTTTGTTTCCCTGAACCTTCCCGTTGCATCGAATAGCCTGCCAGTTTTCGTCCATTTTTCGTTGCTGCTCCGCTTCTTTTGATTGTAGCGTGATGTTATATAACTTTTAGCCTTCCTCAATAAATAGGCTACCCAACCCAAAAAGAATTTTTCAATTCGGACCAGCAGTTTCGGAGCCTATTCAATACAAACAAACAATCAAATCTTTCCTCTTTATAGTCGAACGGGATAAAAAAAAGTATCCTATGTCCGTCTCCTGGTTCTAAGCTACCTCCCCACCAATTTTCAGCCAAATCGGTTCAGCCGTTCTTGAGTTATAAATAGTGTAACTAACACAACTTTCTTTTATATATATAGATTAATGTAGGTTTATATAAAAATTTGCGTAGAGAAAGACCCAAGCAACCACTTGCCGTACAAGACCACGTGCCGAGCAAAATACGTAAATAGAAAATATATTATAAGGCCGGGGAAGTCCTAAAACTTTCCGCAACCAGACTAATTAAATGCACCAATCAAACATATAAGTGCAGTGACGTAATTTTATCGAATGATGTCAATTATATGTCGATACAAATATATCGAGTAGACTTGGTGACACAATTTAATTTACTGGTCGTTTCGTCAATGGGACTCTTGGGTGTCGTAGGTGATTCAAAATGCACAGCTAAGGGAGCTTGGGAATTTGGCACTAATTAAATCTTCATCGTTATCTATTGAATGTAAACCTGGAATTAACTTTTCGATACCCGAGACTCTGAACGTAAACTCAAAACCCAGGTGTTTTTTAGGTTCTGACAGCTGGCTCCCTGGAGACACAGTGGGATTTTCGGTCAACTGTTAAAACGATCATAGAGTATTTAGTACCATTGGATAACTAACTCCACACCCATGCCCAAAATATAAAAGACTTGTTAATATCAGTCTTATTCCTATAACAAAAAGGCAAAAAATTGAGTGCAGCAGTAGTGCTGGGGAGCCAGCGGTTACCAGAGCGATTTTACTTGTGACTCTCTCAGAAGTTAACGGGTTTCGTAAGGTTAAATAAGAGAAAACACCATGTAGGCCTTTTTTTAAAACAACCAATGCACAAAGAAGGCTCATGTCTGAATTCAGACATATCGCCAAAGACTCAAGTCAAGTAAAGGACTGATTTGTTTGACCATACGACACAAGCCTAGACTTATCGTGCAGCAACAATAAAATATACTAAAATATTGACACACACAATACCTACTACTACTACACCTGGCAATGTTTATACATGATTGTTTCAGTCAATGTGAAATGATTCCATCCCACCTTTGTTTGTTACATAAGCAAGATATAAACTGCACATTGTTTTATAATACACATAATAACGTATTGCTTGTGTGCTTCCTTCAACCGCTTCACTTTTAGGCATATAAGCGCCGGTATCTTCCGTGTATGCTTAGCTCTTATTTCTTATTAATCATCTATAAAGATTTTTCAGCCATTTCCGTACAAGTCTTTATTGGATTCCGTAGTCTTGCCAAAATGTAAAAGGACTTACTAAACAATGCCGTCTCTTATTTATTTATTATTTATAGTTAATTAACACGGTACAATACCAATTACATTAATTAACATAGAAACACAAGAAAATAAAATTATACAATTAACAATTTACTTACTAACATGGAACAGTGGACACCCTGGCATACTGTTTCTCACAGAACATCAGACATACGTACATAATTCTACTCCATTCGCAAACACATCACATTAAGGGTTGGCCGTCAGGAGGGCATAGAGCATCCTCAATGTACGACATACAGGCGATTCAGCTCTGGCGACTGTTCTGCAAGGCAGTTGCGCGAACAGAGTGTGTCGGCGACTTAGGCGGTGGCCGATGTATTTGCCGGGCACAAATAGTCGACAGAAAAGGTCATGGAGCTCAGGGCAGTGGATACGACCGTTAAGGGTCTTACAAGCTACCGTGAGCTGTCTTATGTCTCAGCATTAGGCTTTGACTTTGCAGGCTGTCAGTAAAACGATACTTGTAAAGCTAACCATTGTGTCACCCCTTTTTTTGCTTTGGGTTGGAAATCATCTAAAGACTTCTCCCGCTCTGGGCGGAGCGGGAGGGCGTGTCAGACTTTTACTGACTAAAACCCACCCGTGTTCCTTCAGTTGCCTGTGCCAGGACCACGGTAACTCATTCGAAGAAATCCGCGACTCTTGTAGGGTAGGACCACCCCTGAACCACCTATCCATAACCCTAACCTATCCATTTTACCGTGGTGTAGTGATCAACATGTTATAGGGTTTTTTCCCTCAGGGATATCTCAGTAGCAGCCCAGAGTCTGGATTTATGCCCGGTTGATGGCAATAGACTCGCCCCCCTGTTACATGAGACTTAAACCTGACTGGCAAAATGTGGGTGTACTCTAGGTACACCTCTGCCTAACCCTTCGGGTTATTATAGGCATGATGTTACGTTATATTACCAAAGTTACAATCTAGTCTTTAGACTAGGAAACATCTATATATTTCCTAGTCTTGATAACCCTATCAATGCTAGAACCGCTAAAGCGTAAAATAAACCATTTTCTAACAGGTTTCACCAGGACGGAACCTTGTTATGCATGAGTACCCTAATTAGTTTTAGATTTTTTTAAGGCTAATCTCAGTATAAAACAAAAAAACGGACGCGGAAAACTTAAGGAAATCAATTGTTTTATATCTCTGAAAAGTATACGAGGTTACACGAATTCTTAATAATCTTACTTTATATTTGCACGTACTGCTTCTAAGTTTATGGTTGATAATATTTAAATTGCCATGCACTAAAAATATAAGTAGCACAATAAAATAATATAAAACTAAGACCGGAATTAAGTATATAACACGCCATTCTGGTAATGAAAGGAAACGCTGTAAGAGGGTTTTCTTTTAAATGTATGGAAGAGTTCATAATCTGAGGAAGAGCATCCGGTCCATCGATATTCGTGATATGGTACAGCAGTTGTACAAGGTCGAATTGGATGTGCACAATCTTCATACAAATTGGGCTAGGTTTTTATACTATGCGTTTTCGAGTCGTTGAGTTCCTTAAATTCTGAGCTGTGTGCACTGCCTGGACAGGTCCACTCATCAGTGTGATTCTTTTCTCAAAATACCATTTTAGACAACAATTTACATGGTCTTCACATCTGACCAATTATCTCCGGACTTTAAAAAAGACCTCTGAGTTTGTTTCGGCCTTTCTTCCCAGAGTACCTAGTTAGATAGGAAACGCCGACCTCATCGAGTTTTTAAAATATGATTGACGAATAGTGTTTATACAAACCTACTTACAGAAATAAAATCATTTATGTTTTACCATTTCTTGAATATGCACGTGTATCTATATGTATTGTCTCTTGGCAGTCTAGCTTGTATGGGCTATAAATAGCGCAATCTTTAGCCGTCCAACTATGGACACTTATTGTAGCTATTATTAAATAATCATCGTTGTTGTTTTATGCATGATGACGTATATACTTATGTTCTAGGTGTAAATTACAGTAGCTGTTTATGGCCACGCTTATCTGATCAAAATGAGGGAAAACAGCACTAATAAATAAATCTTTAGGCTGTGTGTGACGTCGCTCTATCGTGGAATCTACTTGATTGGTAGTCACATGTATAATTAAATAAGCGTTGACGACGAATGCGGTAGACTGCGATACAGCAGGAATATCATAGCAACAGATGACACCGCTGTCATTGTTTGTACACTCAAAAAAAGAGATAATTAACTATGCAGGTAGCTTACTACCTTGCCAGAGTCGCGGAATTGTTCGAAACAGTTACCGTGGGCCTGGCACAGGCAACTGAAGGAACACGGGTGGGTTTTAGACAGTAAAAGTCTGACACGCCCTTCCGCTCCACCCAGAGCGGGGGAGAAGTCATTTGATGATTTCCCACCCACTAAAAAGGTAGCTTACTACGACTAGTACTTTTGAACCTATGTTGTGAGTTTGCTGAGTTATCTAGTCTGTGACATCGTTCTAATGTTTTGTCCGATTATACAAATTTGGACAGGGAATGCAGAGCAATTTAGCATTTAGGTGTATCTCTATTGGACCTCCCATTAAAGTTACAGCGTGAAGTCACATGAGCGGAGACATGACGGGCTGATACCAGTCGGGGGTGTGGCGAATGTACAAGTATTTCACGGAGCCCCGACTCATGGTAGAAGAAGAAATAGTCGGGTTTTGGTCGATAGAAGTCCAATATTACCCTCCATCCTATCCTTGAGGATTTCCCCACGGAAAAAAGGTGGTTTGCACATTTTGTAGAAGAAATAAGCATTACGCACTTTACGGGCGTATGCCAGTAACTGTATTGCCTTATGCGTAAAAATATTACGCGTCGTATAACAATGAATATTACTTGCCTTACACATTTACCCAAATAATTCAAACCTGTTCAAATAATTCAAATGATATTACATTACTATAGATAAAATGAGATACGAAGATAAATTAATAGTTTTTGTTAAGAATGATGATAATTTGATAACCATTTTTTAAACTATCTATTGTCTAGAATTTTACATAGATAACATCGTAGTTTAAGAGCGTTAACGTCGATTTTGGTTGTTTGACCCAAAAAGCGTACTTTTCAAACCATTTAATCACCTCATAAAACGTATCTAACGAAAGTGTGAATAACTAAATATTGTTGGAAATATTTCGGTCTGAAAAGTTGACTGAAAACCTTTTTACATTAATAAAGTATTCGTGAATTCTAACCAGATAAACAAACAGTGTTTTCTAAAATCCTTTTACAGTAGTCATTTCGAAGCTTAAAATATCCGAAACCACTAATAAAATTGACAAACTAATAAACATATTTAATTGTTCACATCCTTGAGCAAAAAACTGAGAGAGACTTTTTTGATTTTCAGCGCCTAACTTATTAAATAAAACAATAAACAAAGTGAAATTAACAAGAAAAAGCAGTTGCTAAATTCATTATTTCTTCCAATAAATCTTATTTAATTTTACAAAATAAAGGTGTATTGTAATAGAAGAACATCTTTTTTTAAAGTTGCAATAAAATATTTCAACTAAATTAGTTTTATTATTTTTCTACAATTATTTTAAAACTACTATAAAACCGTGCGCGGTAATAATTTTAAATCAGTCCGCCGCGAGGCTGTTCAAAGAGTGGACGTATCGCTCAGTGCTCTACGCGTGACCTCTCCCGACCCTTGGCATCGAGTGAGTTTATAGTGCGATATAACGATCTTGGGTTGGTAAGTAAAATAATTATTTTTTATTTAGATAATTGAAAACAATGTTTTTCGAAACAACAAAAATTGTTTCAGGTGCCATGGGGAATAAGAGTAAAAAAACGAAACTAGTTTTATCAAGGAAAAGGATGAGACTCAATCAAGAGGTTTTAGCTAAAGCTAGGGCTAAAAGGTTGGGTAAAATAATATTTTGAATAGAACTTGATTTGTTATCTTTGTTGATCGAAGTTTGCTATATAAGGTCCTCGTTTATTAATTTATTTCCTTGTACTACTCAAATACATTTTTTTTTCTAAACGATAAATTTCGAAATTGCAAAAAACAATACTTCCTTAAACTAAACCGTCGATCATCTGATTTTTTTTAACTTGCATTGTAATAATAATAATTTAATTGATTTGATTTAATTTAAACTTTATTTCTTCTTTTTAGAGAATTTAACTAAAAGCTTGTTTTTAAAAATGTTTTTAGGGTTCTGTAGTGAAAGAGGAACCATTTATAGTTTCGCTAAGTTTGTCTGTCTGTCCAACCGCGGCTTAGCTCAGAGACCCTTAGTACTAGAAAGCTGGAATTCAACATGAGTAAACATATTAATCACGCAGACAAAGGCGTAAAATAAAATCCTGTTTTTTTATCTTCAGGCATTGTAAAGAAAATAATGTTGTTGTGAGTACGGAAGATGTTAAAATCCAAAATGAAGTAAAGGTAAAGCACAACTAACGTTTTTTTTATTTACAATTTCATATTTACGTATGGGATTACATCTATCTTTTTTTTTTTCAGGACTTCCCTTCGCCTCGTCTTCCAAAACCAGCTTGTCGATGTGTGGAACACACGTGTCGGTTTTCTTTCAAAGTCGGTAAAGGAAAACATTTATTTAAATCTACATACAAGTGCTATATATCATAAGTATTATACTATAAATAAAGAATTCTTCGATATTGAAATATTTTATTTTAAAACTAGAATACTTAATAAAATGCCTAGAGGACCATCGCGACTTCCTACGACTTCAAAATGATGAACCCCCTTCATTATGATTTTTTCATGTACTTTTATCAAATGAGCAATTTTTAATCAAAATTCATTTAGTAGTTTTTGTGAAAGAGTAACAAATATACATCTACTCATCCATAAATAAACTCTCAAACTTGCGCGTTTATAATTATTATTTGAAAATATGATCTGTATGGTACTTATTCTAATGTGTAATCGATATGAATTGAAGTTTCATCAAAATTCGTTCAGTAGTTCTTACGGTAAATTATTTAAAATCATTCATCCATACATCCTCACAAACCTTTGTGTTTATAATATTATTCGTAGTAGGATTTTACATTTGTACAATATTTCTAACTTTTCTCCCCTAAATAGTACCTACCTACTTACTATACTACGTATCCAAAATTGCCTTTTTATTTCACAAGCATGTAATAAAAATAAGAATAGTAAATAAAAATCAACTGAAGATTAAATAAGTAAGTATCATTAAACATTACGGATCAACTTGGGTTAGTTTGACTATAATGACGGGCAGCACACCAACTCTACGCACACAGTTATGCGCGTATCTGTGTGAGTGGAAGGAGCACTGCAATTACCTAAACTTGGTGCCGTGGATTTCACGTTAACGCTCTTAACACAACACAATGAAATTTCATTGAATCATTAAAATTAATAACGATTTCCAAGAATTCGCGAAGAGTTTGCGAAGTTTGAATTAGGGCCAGATTCTTCTGAGTCACCGTCCATTGGAGGAAACACTCAAAGATTCAGAAAATGCAATAAGTAACACCTTTTCTCGATCTGGGTTCTGACCTAAAATGATGAAATGATACAAGATTATGTGTCACGCAAATTTGGAAAACCCCATATAAAATAAGGACTAATTTCGTGACACATCGTGTCCTGCGTGACGTCACTCAAATTCGAGGAGAAGCGACACCGCGTTACCGTTGAAAGCTCAAGTGATTTTCCGTACCCCTATATCAAATATCTAGCAAACCGACCAACCGTTAAATCACGTGCGCACGGACGTAAATATATCAGGGCGGGATTTTATAACGCACTGGATTTTTAACACGTTAACTGCTATGGTTACAATCAGAAATAATATTATTGAAATAAACATATTATTCTTTTTGTATATATGGTTTTTTTTCTCAGCACTTGGGCTGGTTTCAACCACATTTACAAGCCAAGCCAAGTAAATGCAGCGTGTGGTGTATAAGGTCTTATAAATGTTTATCTATAGTGATGTGGTCCTACTTCGTCCTCTTCCTAAATAATTGTATTATTATTTAAAGACTTACATTGTAAAACTGTGTACTTTAAAAAGTAAGCAAACACTGAAAACGTTTCAGTTTAAACAAATTGGTATTTCCACGGCACTGTCATGTCATAAACTCATGTTGGTAAATATTACTATAATTTTATTATTGTTTACCGCCATAGCATGTTCGTGGCTAGTAAAAAAGTCATATCCGTTCATTTAAATAACTTCATGCGACATTGACATCGGAAAATGTCGACAAAATTATTTATTTATAGACTCTGATCACGGATCACCGAACATGGATTGACAACTTGTACATAAGGCAAAATAGTTAAATATGTAGGCAGAAGTCCCCAAACTTAAACCTTCGCTTCTAAAAAAGGCGATTTGTATAGTTTTCAATAAAGATTCTCTAGAGCTGTAAAACTACGTACAATATTATAATTATCTGAGAGCTCTTATTCTTAGATACAAGATTACATATTATTATCTCCTTTGATAAGAAACTTTGTCGCGTTCTAATAATGACTACTTTAATTTCAGACATTCTGTAGTGGTAAAGACAATTTGTGTACGAAACAAAATTCCTATGGGTTCAGATGCATGTCTTGAATGGGCCAGAATATTGGTTCACAAAAGGAATGAATGAAAAGCAATTGGATGCAGCTGAGATGCTATTGTTAAGCAGAATGTGTGGTGTTACTCGAATGGATAGAATAAGAAATGAGTACATAAGAGGAAGTCTGAAAGGGGCACCGGTAACTGAAATCATGGTGTGCAAATCGGTTATCATGGTATGGGCATGTGATACAGAAGAATGGCGAAAATGTCGTGAGAAATGTTTTGAGTATGAATGTCGGTTGCTATAAGAGTAGGGAGAGACCAAAGAAACGATGGATGGACTGTGCGAATGACGATATGGTTAGAAAGGAGGTGACTACTGAGATGACGACTAATAGAGAAGTGTGGAAGAAAAAGAAATGTGGTGCTGTCCCAAATAAATTGGAATAAGGGGAGGAGAACGATGTTGCATACGCTGCTGTGGCTTTATTCAAACCAACAAAGTGTTGGCCATTATGTTTAAAGGTTAACAACTAAGCAATTATTACCCTCTAACATTATGACAATATCGATTTCAATGTCTTATCGACCGAGCGTCATTGTCCGATTAAAGTTTCGACAATACCGTGAGAGTATCATATCTCTTAAAACTGTATCTTTCACATATAGACATACTCTTTGAGACGTCAAAAGATATTTATCAAGCATACATGAGTGATAAACTTCTTGTCACTCAATGAATGCGTGGCGTGTCGTCATGGGGCGAACGTTTAAAAATTAAAATAATGTACGATGGATATATTTAGTAGGTTTTGTTTACGTATATAGGCTGAGAAAATTCAGTATGCAGTTGCAAAGCTCTTGGAAGCAACCAGAATTTGTATTTATTTAAGATTATCATCAAGTTTTGAGTATAAATGTCCATAGCTATAAGAGTTGAGGGACACCAAAGAAACGAAGGATGGACTATGTGAACTAAGATATGGATAGAAAAAGGGGTGACAATTGAGATGACGACTAATAGAGAAGTGTGAGCGCCGACCTTAAATAAATTTGGATAAGACCAGGAGAATGATGATGAGCAAATATATATATATATATGCAATACAATACACATAGGTAAAGGACAACATCAATTCATTATAGGCTTCACAGTATACACAAGAGAGTTACACCTAACAACGAAGCTACCATAGTCTTGACATCAGAGAAATGTATAATAAATCACGTGCCACTTCCAAAGCATATGGCCAGTTCCAATTATCTAATATTAGTATTAATGGTTTTCATGTAACAAATGTCAAGGCTGAATAAAACAAGATGGTGTATGGCAGAATGTTTCGCTGACGTCAAGCGATGGGTTGACGTTCTCACGGACTTAAACATATCAGCGCGGGATTTGTTGAACCGTGCATTAAAAATCCTAGAGTGCATCCAAAATAACATATTTTTCGATTTTCAACTCTTGGCGCTTTGCAGGTCGTTTAAGATCCAGTGTGTGAGAAAATCCCACCACAATTATATTACGTGCGTGGGTTAAGGGCGCACCAGAAGCGCTAAGTAACTAGTTGAATATAGTAGAAGTTTAGTGAGAACTGATGGATGTTTTTAATTCAAATGTAATTTGATAAATGAACTGTTCGTTTCTATTGATTAAGTACAACTTGTTTTTCTTGGTGGGAATTCATCAAATGACTTCTCCCGCGCTGGGTGGAGCAGAAGGGCGTGTCAGACTTTTACTGACTAAAATTCACCCGTGTTCCTTCAGTTGCCCATACGCCAGAGCCACGGTATATTAAGTACAAGTTAATTCAAGAAAATCCATCGGTTTCTTACTAAACTTCAACTGTATCCGGCAACCCTGATAACTTATACTGGTGGCGTTCAAAAAAACCAAAACAAACGCGAAATATACGTCACTGTCATCGTGTATAACAGTTATAATTCCCCGAAAACATGCAAAAGAGCTGTATAAATATGATATTATTTTCGCTCTTCTTCAGTACACTACGACAAATTTAGATTGACCCCTTAAATGACCTTTGGTCGAGGTCACGTGAGCAGTGAAATTCGTCCGATTAAAAATAATGGCTCGGAAAAAGCCAGTGGAATGGCTTTGTTCGGGGTTTCGTGATAGCTTCAAGTATTGTTAATGAAACGATCGCGATTAGGGGTATGTAGAAGACGAAGGTAAATTAAACTAAAGGTATGCATATTTTCACTACGGTATTAGTCTGGTAATTTAAAAAAAAAAACCTTTTTAAAAGTTTCAGGGCGTTGTCCCCAGAGTTCTCGAAACATAATTTGCATTTCAGATTTGATTGTTTCTCACGGGTAGTCACGAATGTTTAGAATGTCGAGTTTTTATCGTTAAATGTTTTTTTACCTAGCTCTGGTGTTTGATGCTTTCGTGTTGCCCTCCTCATAAAAAATCAATTATTGGACTAGTATCGGACCCTAAAAAGGCCTATTTCTGAGGTTAAGCAGGACACCTTCCAGCCTGATTAAATTTGTTTCTAAATGATTATCTGTCATCATGATCATCTGTGCCTAGCCTTTTCCCAACTATGTTGGGGCCGGCTTCCAGTATAACCGGATACAGCATACCAAGATTTTAGATGAAGCAACTGTCTGTACGACCTCTACAATCCAGTAACCGAGTAATACGATCCATCCCTTGATAAAACTGGCTGTCAGACTTTCGGAGGGCTTCTGACGGCCGGTAACAAAGATCCACGAATGACAGCAAGGACCAACGGCTTAACGTGCTTTCCGAGGCACGGAGGGGTCTTGGTATGTAAAGATAGTCACCCACCCACGGTTCTACTGATGCAAGCGTAGCTTATCCAGATAGATCGATATAAATGATTATAGGTAGGTATTTTAGTAACCCTAACAAGATACCATAAAGATAGAACCGGTGCTGTGACGTAATTTGGCCTATTCCAGTACCTACGTTCGACAATCTAAGTCGACAGGTACCATTAAAGCGCACGAGATTGCGATACGATACTATATCATCCACACTATTATATTATAAATGCAAAAGTAACTCCGACTGTCTGTCTGTCTCGCTTTCCTGCTAAAACTACTGAACCGATTTAAATGAAATTTGGTACACAGATAGTTTAGAGCCTGAGAAAGGACATAGGCTACAAGTTGTGAATAAAGCTTAAAAAAAGTAATTCTACTGTTGACATCAGCTGTCTTGGTCTGTATGCCTATCGGCAAAGTGCTCTTCTATTTCCGTCCACTTTCCTATCAAGTACACAGTTTACCTCCTGCGGTTTCTAGCTCATCGATCCAGCTGTTCCTCAGCTTTCCTCTATTCTTTTAATTGATACCAAGACGGCTAGCTCGTATGTGTTAAATATAAACATTGTAAACATGTTCCGTATCGTGCCGGACGTAAAGAATGGCATCATCCCATTTCTTCCCATGGGTGTTGTAAAAGGCGACTAAGGGTCTCACTAGAGAATGGGAAGCAGCGTTCTCTATCCATTTTATCACCATACTGCGATCGCCAACACGCCTGCCAATCGTGGTGATCATCGCAAACACCCCAAAAAATAGTCGTTCTTGGCGGGAGGTACATGTCCAGCAGTGGACGTCTTTCGGCTGAAATTACGATGACGAGGAAATATTATATAAACATAAGAATTGACTATGCTGAAAAGTTTTTATAGAGAAAAAACTGAAAAGTATAAAATAATAAACCTTAAAATTATGAGTCGGCGCTTTGAGTGATCTTTGTTCATTGATTTTTCAGCGCCGACTCAAAATTTTAAGGTTTATTATTTTATACTTTTCAGTTTTTTCGGCGGTTTAATTTTTTGTTAAAAAGTATTTATTTCATAATTTTTTGTGACTTCAATATACTAATAATACTTGGCAAGGTATACCCTATCCAACAAAAAAGAATTATCAAAATCGGACTACTCTGTATAAAGTTATGCGTGGTTAAACATTACAATCAGTGAGTGAACAATCAATCATCCCCTGTTTTCCGACCCTTAGGGTTCGATTTTGTTATCCAAATTTATATGGGACCACCTTGGGAGTATACCCTTTCCAATAAAAGAAGAATTGTCACAATCGGACCACTATGTAAAAAGTTATGCGTGGTCATACATAAAAAAAAAAATAATAATAATATACGCGTCGAATTGAAAACCTCCTCCGTTTTTTTTCGTCGGTTGAAAAATATAATTAGAAACACTGGCTGACACACATAATGTTATACAACAATTTAAATTAAGAATTGCGTATTTATAAAAACCGCAAACCATTTTAACACAACATAATATATTCTCATTATCACTTGATATGGTGCTGCAAGTATTTTTTCATTACTAAACCAATCGATACGAAAAATCATTAACACAAGCCATGGTGAAAGATGATTATGTAATAGTAGCTTTTGCAATACGAAAACCTATATCCACGGCAAACTGACAGACATGACATAGACCAATCGGAGGGTAAAAAAAAACAACCGACTTCCTTAAAAACACTACAAAGTGAAAAATAACTTTAATTTCGGCAGTCGGTGTCTTAGGATTTTTATTTAAAGTTTTTGCCACCAACTTCCGAAATTAAAGTTATTTTTCACTTTGTAGTGTTTTTAAGGAAGTCGGTTGTTTCTTTTTAAGTTTTTATTTTTAAATTTTTAGTTATGGTATTCACCCCGCACTAATTCCAAACAAACAATGCATATTTATGCAATAGCAGAAATCGCGGTTGATTTGCTGTCATTTTTAAAGAGTTCCGGTGTCTGTCTCAGGAACTCATCATCAGATCTACATATATGAAATTTATAGGGGACCATTTCGGAATAAACCCGTTATGAACAAAAAAAGAATTTTGCAAATCCGTTTATATATGACGGAGTTATGGCCGAACATACATAAAAAAATATATATACCGGATGACATTTTTTACCGTCTCGACCTTCATACGGTGTGTTGTGTAACTAGAATAGAAGACAGGAAGGCCTTCAGATTCATCGCTGGTGACTAAAGGAGCGCGGGACGCGGGCTAACGGGGATGCGTGTGCGGCTCGTGCCCCTGCGAAAGATCAACTTGGCCGCCTATCGGCCGGCTTCGAAGGGTAGGACCGCGCTACAAAATCATTTTCCTTTTTTACAGCTACATGTATATTTACTATATGTACATATTGTTTTAACTACTGTGAATTTGATGACTATGTGGGTCATTATTTTACTTTCGATTTTGGTCTGGCAGTTTGAGTAATTTGTGCGGCCTACCCAAATGTCCTTTTCTTTGGTATTGTTCGTCGAATCGTTGGGCTCCTTAAGTTCCGAGTTGAGCTGCACGATTATTGACAAATGCGTGCACTGACTGGACAGGTCCACTCAAATCTGTGTGGTTATTTCCTCTAAAGACCATTTCAGACAGCGACTAACATGGTCATCAAGTGATTAGACCGAGATCCTTTCCGGATTTTTCATATACACATTGACATTGATAAATTTTATTTATACAATGACTTGAATATTTACTTTGTAAAGTATCATATTGTTTAATCATTGTGAATGTAAAGACTGTGTGGGTATGTTTCTTCTTTTCTTTTATCTTTCTTTATTTGTCAAGTATGTTGTAATTATGATCTGGCAGGTTGAGTAATTTTTGCGGCCTACCTAAATGTCCTTTCTTTGGTATTGTTCGTCGGATCGTTGAGCTTCTCAAGTTCTGAGTTGAGCCGCACGATTAGTGACAAATGCGTGCACTGACTGGACAGGTCCACTCAAATCTGTGTGGTTATTTCCTCTAAAGACCATTTCAGACAGCGACTAACATGGTCATCAAGTGATTAGACCGAGATCCTTTCCGGATTTTTCATATACACATTGACATTGATAAATTTTATTTATACAATGACTTGAATATTTACTTTGTAAAGTATCATATTGTTTAATCATTGTGAATGTGAAGACTGTGTGGGTATGTTTCTTCTTTTCTTTTATCTTTCTTTATTTGTCAAGTATGTTGTAATTATGATCTGGCAGGTTGAGTAATTTTTGCGGCCTACCCAAATGTCCTTTCTTTGGTATTGTTCGTCGGATCGTTGAGCTTCTCAAGTTCTGAGTTGAGCCGCACGATTAGTGACAAATGCGTGCACTGACTGGACAGGTCCACTCAATCTGTTTAGTTCTTTCCTCTAAAGACCATTTCAGACAGCTATCTACATAGTCTTCACATAATGTTACCAATATTATGTCTGGACTTTAAAAGAGACTGTGACCTCTGAGTTTGTTTCGGCCTTTCTTCTCAGAGTAGTCAAATAGGAAACGCCGACCTCATCTAGCTCAAAAAAAATATTATTGACTTGTAAAAGTGTTTGTACAAACCTACTTACAGAAATAAAATCATTTATCATTGATACATGCCGCGCATTGAGTAGAGTGCGTATGATTTGAGTTTGGATAGATTTTAATTGTTTTTTTTATTATTTTTTTTCCAAATTTCAGTTTTTGTTGTTCTAGTATGAAAATGTTACTTTAAATGTGTAGTATTTATTGCTAGATCAATTTCATTGCATGTTATTCAAAAATAAAAATAATAAAAATTTCTATGCCAAAGGCTTCTACTCCGTTCACCTATTACACCCATTTTTTTTCAAGACGGTAAAAAAAGTCACCCGGTATAAAAATCCGAATTGATAACCTCCTCCTTTTTGAAGTCGGTTAAAAACCTATTAAAACATTTGAAAGCTTGCTTTTCTTAGAGGAGCTAGAAAAAAATAAGAGAAACTTTGAACTTTTTAGAAACCCTTGACGGAGTTACTGCCACTACTCCGTACGATTTTTACTTGACAAGTTTAATATAGGACATTAATTATCCTACTATACTTAATATTAAAAATTTTAAAGTTTGGATGAAATTTGGCAAACAGATAGTTTTTACTCTAGGCCAACTAATTAACACATAAGATGCTTTGTATCCCGGTAGTACTTTCCCGTGGGATAATTTGCGACATCCACACGGGCGATGCCGCTGGTAAAATACAATAAATTAAAATAAACAAAATCTCTAAATAGTAAGAGAAAAACCGCATTAAAATCGATTGTGTAGTTTAGAAGAACTAATAAAAAAACGACGAAGAAGAAGAAGAATTCGTTACACAGACGGACAGGAAAAGTGACTCTAATTTATAATGGATCTTACAGAAAAAGAGCGCAAACGTATTAAAACTGTTAATGATCACCCTGGCCTTCGAGTCAGTGTATCATCGAAATAACAACGTAGGCGTGCAAACAAATCAGCTGAGATCGATACGATAACAGTCAAGTTCATGGCCCGATATATCCGAGGTGGGCTCGTAAGTTTGCTCCGCACTGTACTTTAGTGTAATTTTTATTAGTCCGACCTTTTTTATCGCGTCAGTGAGCCATTTTTTCTTGTTGTATGTGTATTATTGCGTGATTTTATTGTTGTTTGCGTTAAAAAGACTCACAAATTACATTTAAGCTACTCTTTTGGGATTTTCCGATACGAATATCAATGATCTGAACAGCTAATAATGAAATGATCAGAGGACAATTCTCGTAAATTCAGGAACGTTCACAGTCTGATCTATATCAGTCTGTCAAACAAACCTCGAAGTTCCATAGATTTTTGAAAGGTTTTTGGCATTGATTGACGCAGAAGTGAAACTGCGAGTAGATTTTGAACGTTTTTAATTACGAGAGTTGGCTTCCTGATAATGAAATGCAATGTCAGGTTTGACAAGAGACAGAAATTGGTTTCCAAAATGCAGATTTTAATCTCTCACTTGTTGAGAGAAATTACCTATCTCTAAGTGATTTCCGTTTAAATGTGTTACCTTATGTAACTACACAACTGTCAATCATTACCGAAAGCATTTCCTGAACTGTTATCACACTTTGACAGATCACATGTAAATGGAATGAACACGTGTAAGCATAAGAATCATACCCATTCATTTCATTAACGCTAGGAACTTCATTGGCAAGACTACACTGAAGACTATACAGTAGACATTCAATAATCTTTCTTCACTTTCAGCTTCTCAAGGTTCCATGTTTTTATATTCCAAAATGACATGTATTTAATCGCAAAAAACAGTGGTGGCTTCAATGGAATCGGGTATGATTTACGAGTTATATACAGGATCAGTTTTTATCCAGTGCGCAAACTGTAACCATGAATTCAGCATATCATTCTAGCCCCCTGTACGTTGCCAGGCTAGGCCTCCCAATACGATTTCAAGTGCGCAGTGGAAGAGTTATAATCGTGGGGCTCTAGAGACAAGAAGTGGCTAGCGTACTGTCCGCCGTACGCGGAGCAGACAATACAAGTACAAGGTACAATATACAAACAAAAGCACTTACCTCATGGTTGAAGGACACTGCTCTGGTGCCAACCTGGAGATATGTATGTAAGTGAGTGTATGTGTATCGTGTCGTGACGTTACGAGTATTCTTCAGGTTAGATTCCGCTTCCAATTAGGCTGGAGGAGGTCACAGCATGCGGTCTTCAAATCACTCGCTCACAATAGCGTCACACTCAACCATCGGGTCATGACAGATTGTCCACAAAACGACCGGTTAATTAATACAATTGGATCACGACTAATTGTCACAAACGGATCGATTTAAAGGGATTAATTTCAACAAACGCGTCGCGGAACTCAACACGGCGACCGACCTCTTTTAGCGGCAAATCAAGAGAGCTGTCAAGTGTCAACGTCAAATATTGACAAGTCAGATGTCACTTCGTTACACGCGCATTCCGTTAGGCGCACAGATAATAAACGGTACTGAACATCTACCCCCCCCCCCCGGACGGGCCTTCCCGTCCGCTAATCACTTGGCAATCCCGACAAGGTTGCGTTTTATCAGTCCACCTGACGCGCTGCTGGAGGATGTGCAAATACTCCAAGCTCCAACGCTTCCAAAACTCTGAGCGAGCTGCTGCACCAACTGAAACCGCGATAGCCAATTTTGGCTCACATCGACAAAAGGGTGCTCCGGCAGGGCGACAAGTGGCTGTCAAATCAAAAAATGGCCCGGGGTTAGGGCCTCCAAGTCGTTTGGGTCCGAAGACAGCGGGCACAATGGACGCGAGTTCTATACAGCTTCAATGCGGCAAAATACCGTAGCCAACTCCTTAAAGGTGAGAACGGTGTCTCCCAACAATCTGCGCCAGAGTCCCTGTGCCGCTTTCACCGCGGCCTCAAAAATACCCCCCCAATGGGGGCAGGCTGGCGGGTCAAAACAATAACAAACAACAAAAACAACCAAACAACAACAACAATTTAACCAAATGGCCCTCCTTAGGCAACAAAAGGGGGTGACGGCCTCATAAGGAAGGCTAGAGTGCCTCAACCGTCAACAACAAACAACAAAAGACCCGTATCGACCAAAAGGGGTTCAACTTAATAACGGCTCCCGACAATATCCAAACTCTCGCTGCAGAATGGCCAACAGCGCATTGCAACCGGCATGCGAGTTCTTAATGTGACGATCAGTCACCAACAATTCAACAACAAAAAACAACAATTCAACAATTTGTCGAGGGAGCTTTATCGACTCAACAAAATCAGGGTCCTTTGTTCCAACAACGAGCACCTTGAGCCCGGGCAAAGGACCCGACATCAAGACTGGCGATCGAGGCCAATCATCCTCGGGGTGAGTCGGCCAGTCTGGACCCCATAGGGGGTGAGCAATCAAGCGGGGTGCCATGCACCCACGTGAGGCCACGGCACCTGGGTTCAAATCTCCAGGCACGTGCCTCCAAATCAAAGGCGTTTCAAAGTTTGAATCTGGGACACTCGGTACGCAACAAAGACCTCCAAAGAGTGGACGGACGTCTTCAACCAACACAAAACAATTTGACTGTCCGTCCAGGCGTAAGAAACCCGAATGTCCACAGTTCCACCCAAAGTGTGAGCAACGTGGTTCAATAGACGCACAAGACGCGCCGCCCCTGACAATTCAACTTAGGGATGGTCAGTGCCGTCCGGAGGGGGACCACCTTGCTCTTGGCCAAGACCAGTGACAAATTCACCTGGCCTGTTGCGCAGACGGTGCGCAGACAAACAACAGCTGCATAACCGTGCGAAGACGCATCACAAACAAGGGTAGCAGTGTAGCTCCCAGGGGGGAGGATAGCGCGGGGTAACACGACCTCGTTGACTGCAGGGAGTGCGGATACAAATTGGAGCCAATCTTCCAACAGGGTTTCCCGAATTGGCTCGTCCCAGCCAAGTCCCGCAGTCCAAAGGCGCTCAAGAAAACAATTTTGCCCAAAACAAAACAAACAAACAACAAAACATTAGACAAAAGGCAACCCTGGGCTCCCATGTCCATAATGACACGGACCACAACAGAGTCCCCCGTGGGCCCCCAGACCTGACCGATGCCGTTGGCAACAAAACCGTGTCGATCTGAGGGGTACCTTAGCGGGGCAGGCACCAATGTCCTAACAATGCCTGGGCGGCGACCGATCGCCACACCCAGACCTCCAGTCTTTCCCGACGAGGATGGAGTTCAAACTCCTCGTCCGCGCGGTGTCCCGAGCCACACGCCATCGCTGGAAGGGCATATCCCACCGGATGCCCGAATGGCGGGGGGCGTGACTCCAACCGGGGACGTTCCGCCAATGGAGGGGAGGGAAGGCGGTGCTGGTCTGGCCAGCGCTGCCTAGCAACAACTGCGTAATCGCCTTTACGCGGGGAGACCAAATGGCGGTCGCACGGCTCCCGATCAACTTGCGCGGGGGGTGGAGTGCGGCGCTCAAAATTGCGGGCCTCTCCCCGGTTCTGAACCGGCGAGGCAGAAGCCCGGTGACCAACTCCATGGTACCCCCCCGTACGCGAACCTTCATCAGAGGCTGGTCTGCCAGCGTGGTTCGCGTTAGCGCACAATATGTCCAAATGGGACCCCCCACAAATTCTACAAGGGCGGGGATTGGGGCAGTCCCGATGGAAGTGAGCCCCCAAACAAGAGAAGCACAGGCGGCGTGCATTGGCAATTCGGCGGCGGGCACTCACGTGCAACTTCAAAAAGGCCGCGCAAGTTGCCATGCCATGCCCCGTGTCCCTACAAAACTCACAACCAGGACGACTCTGGGTGCCAGCAAAACGAGCGGCGGGGCGACCATCAACAGGCTCGCGAGCCCTAATCCGTCCCTGGTCTCGTGGCCGGGAAGACGGCTGGCATGACTCAGTGGCAACGCCAGAGTTGTCCACAAACCGACACTCATCCTCCAAAAATTGGACGAGGTCATCAAATGGGGGGAGATGTGTGACACTATCCCCACCACACTTTTGCTCGAAACGAGCCCTCAAATCGGCAGGAAGCCGTTGCAGCACAACGTGCACCAAAAGGTAAGACCATTGGTCCACCGGCAAGTCCAATTGCTTTAAAGCGTTGGTCGCTGCCACCAACGGGTTCAACAGGTCAGTACGCAATGCTGACAAACTAGTAATGACCGGTAACCCCAAAATCAATGCAATATGAACGTCAGCCAAACAACGTTTATTTTGGTACCGCCGGGTGAGTAGCTCCACAGCGGTAGGGTAGGCTGAGTCAGTCAACGACAGATGCTGTACCAAGGCTCGGGCCTCACCTTCCAGGACAGACAACAAATAGGCCAACTTTTGGGCGGGTCTGAGGTCCGAGCGTGCATCAACCAAACTTTCAAACAGGTTTTGGAAACTTAACCAGTGGTCCAGACGACCGTCAAAATGTGGCAGTTCCAAAGTAGGCAGTCTACTCAATAGTCCGGGACCTGAAACAACCGAGGTCTCCGGTTTGACCTGGACAGGTGTCCGGCTCTCCAATATTTCCCGAGCACGTTGACCAATGACATCCCCCAGGTCCAAGATCTGGTCGTAGTCAGCAAGGACCTTGTCACGTGCTGCTTGGTCCAGCACTTCCAAATCCACTTCACAAATGTACTGGTTGTAGCGGGTGAGCAGAGCATCAACGTTGCCGAGTCTCAAGTTCAACTGCTCGAACCGAGCAAGAGTGATCCCCTCAAGATCCTGGCGCTCAGCGGTCGCTGCAGCTGAAGCGAACCACCGCAGCTGTGTGGTCAATCCACTGATTGCCTCTCTCACCGCTTTGTATGCCATTGCACAAACAATACAATTCAATATACCAAACAAAATAATTAAGTAACAAAGTTCAAACAATAAATAACAAAATAACTACAAGCAAACAATCAAACTACCAAACTGACTAATCAGCAACTCAAGAAATAACAAATTATTGCTTTCAATTCAATGAACAAAAATAAAGTTTTATTTTAATTCAAACCAATATCAACGTTCAAAATTGTCAATATGATATTCAATTCAAATATTCAAATTCTATCCAATTCCAAAAGTTAAGTTCACAAACCACTTTGTTAATGGTACAACAATAATGAACCTTTATTCCAACTCAAAACAATGGTAATACTCAAAAATGCCAATAATTTTTCAAATATTAATTTTCACAAATAACCATATCAATGGTACAAACTCAATATTTTAATGTCTTCCTGACATTCAATACAACACAGATCAGACACAAAAAGGGGCTACAACAAGGGGCTGCACCACAGCCCAATCCAATCCACTTTATTAGCCCGGCTGACCTTGGCAACATCAGGTTACCCGTCTCAACAAATTTACAAATTATTTCAAATAAACTAGCAATCATAGTTAACAAACATTTACAGCGCATTACTACTTCCCTTATAGAGACTGCCAAGTAATTAGCTCACTGTTAATTACCAATTTGTTGGTTATGTCTTATAACCGCGCTCTGCATACCAAAATGTACGTTGCCAGGCTAGGCCTCCCAATACGATTTCAAGTGCGCAGTGGAAGAGTTATAATCGTGGGGCTCTAGAGACAAGAAGTGGCTAGCGTACTGTCCGCCGTACGCGGAGCAGACAATACAAGTACAAGGTACAATATACAAACAAAAGCACTTACCTCATGGTTGAAGGACACTGCTCTGGTGCCAACCTGGAGATATGTATGTAAGTGAGTGTATGTGTATCGTGTCGTGACGTTACGAGTATTCTTCAGGTTAGATTCCGCTTCCAATTAGGCTGGAGGAGGTCACAGCATGCGGTCTTCAAATCACTCGCTCACAATAGCGTCACACTCAACCATCGGGTCATGACAGATTGTCCACAAAACGACCGGTTAATTAATACAATTGGATCACGACTAATTGTCACAAACGGATCGATTTAAAGGGATTAATTTCAACAAACGCGTCGCGGAACTCAACACGGCGACCGACCTCTTTTAGCGGCAAATCAAGAGAGCTGTCAAGTGTCAACGTCAAATATTGACAAGTCAGATGTCACTTCGTTACACGCGCATTCCGTTAGGCGCACAGATAATAAACGGTACTGAACACCCCCCACCGTAGAAAAATATCGTCGGTTATACAAAAAAAAAAAATCAGCTGTTCCATACATTTTGACCCCGTAGGTATTGCATTTTTCTATGAAACAGCTGATTTTTTTTTATAAAACCGGCGAAAAATTTCTGCGCAAGGGGGTCTAGAATGATATGCTGAATTCATGGTTACCATATACGCACTGGATGAAAACTTATCCTGTATAGGTCATAGATTAGAACCTTAACAGGCGCTTTACTTTATGTAAATTATTTTATCACCACTGCTCTCATAACGGTGCGGAAAAACTTCGTGAGGAAACCGGCATGTCCAATGACCCAAAAATTCGAAGACATCTGACATCTACGAACCCGCACTGGGCTCGCGTGTTGGATTATGGTCCGAACATCTAATTATTCTAATTTCGCATTCCTGAAAATATTACCAAAATCTCTAATACATATAATGACTGTACCTATTTTGTTTCGCTCAAATAATAAGTGCTTTTTGGGGTCCTAAACGTACTAAATAGCCAAGTCATTGCAGGCAGAGCAAGCGTGCGCTACATCGCAGTTGGTCACTTGGATGTAGCGCTCCCTCTCTCGGCTCGCGCGCGGTTCGTCACAGTTCGGACCTAAATAACCTGGTTGGGGTGCCCTAGGTTAGTTACTGTGACCAATTCAGCTCGCGCAACGGACCACAAGGACTCAGCTCCAGCACAAACAGTTCTAATGTAACTCGTTTGGTTAGGGAACCCTAGCTTAGCTACTGTGGCCAACTGTGATAAAAAGGCAGAAAGTTAAAAAAGACACAACTATTTAAAAAATTGTTCATAAATAGAATCGCAAAAATTATTTAAAAGATGAGTTAAATATCTGTCTTTCAAAATCGTACGTAATGAAAACTATGCAATTTTTTAACAACAATTTTGTAACATCTAAAATTGATGTTTCAACAGAGTGGTTTCGCAAGGTCGAATGGTGCGTTTAAATATAGTTAAAGCTGGAAGCAACGTCAATGACAGGTACTCTCAGATTAGACTATCGCGTTTGTATGTGTTTTACGCTTACTTTTATGGATTGAAGTAGATACCTACCACATAAAGTAAATGATAGTTAAAAATACTGAAAACACGCTTTCATAGAAAACCAAGCTCAAAAGTAGAAAATAATGGAAAAAAAAAAAACGTGGGGTGCTTTTTGAAGTACCTTTTTGAATTGATATCAAACACCTCACGCTTTTCGGTCGGCTAGAGATACAAAAGCGCGTTATTCGTTTTTTTTCCTATCCTAGTGATCGTCGACAGGATAAATTTATGAAACTACTGTATTGTCATCAGTTTTTAATAAACGTGCAAAGTTTTGAAGGGAGTGAAAATCACGTGAAAAAATTTACATACATAGCAAACTAATAAAAGCGTTTTAAAATACTATTTGTAGATTAGTAACAGGGAGCAAGAGACTAGGGAGCAATGAAGCCTTTAGTTGTCGCGAAGTGAAGTGTTAGTCCATTTTGAATAGTAGTTTTGTGTAAACGCAATCCGTCAAGAAGATAAATCCGTATGACATTACTTAGTATCATAACATTCAAACAAATTGTGTTTTGACTTTCAATGTAAATAACTACTGATATGTTGTTTTCGAATTTTGACAAATTTGATAAATAGAAAGTAATATTAAACAAGGTGAGGTTTGTTCACCTACCATCATCATAAGCAGCCTATGATGTTCCTACTGCTTGGACACAGGCTTGAGAGGAAGTGGGCCATAATCCATCAAGCGAGCCCAGTGCGAGTTGGTAGATGTCACATGTCTTCGGTTTTAAGGCAATTTAAACAAAGAAAAGTGCCTGACTGGTTTCAAACGATCACGACCACACGACCTACAGCTCGTAATTCGCGGCCGTTACCACCACTGCTCTACTACTATCATAGATAATTGAAAACGTCATACTTTTTCTTATTTTGGCACGTGACTACACAATGTAATAGCCAAGTACCTACCTTAACGACGCCAAACTGCTGTCAATCAAATATGCAATAACTCGCGTGTCATTTATAGACATGTCTGTGGTATCTCTATTTATTTGCCCTAACCAACACTCTAATTACGTAACACACTATCAATCAGATTCTGAATCATTTTGAAGTATATTCCTAATCCGTTGCTTGATCTGTTCGAAAAAAAATCAGGTCAATAGCGTAAATAACGCAATTTATGTTGTTGAACTGTCAAAATTAAAACAATTCCGTAACGCAATGTCATCCATGAAAAAAGAACTTAAAAAGCAGTTCTTCAAAAACATTGCTCAATGGTATACGGCGTTTCGTCTAGTATTTCGCACCCAGTATTGGAACACTCATGACTCCAACCTACCTCAACATTTTTTTATTTACAGAGTAATACAATAAACCGTACAGGATGTTTCATCAAATCCCTCAGCTGAAAATATAGACATTGCAGTGGGTTGCGCAAACACAGACAAATCCCTTAAGCTGCCGACGCCACTGCAGACGTTTCCAAGTAACATAATTCTAATTTTGTAGTGGCAAATAGAGATAGTATAATATTATTTACATTTTTTTCACAATTTCAAAACACTTTTTAAACATCACTGGTATCTGATGTATTTAATCGTTTCTTTTTGTCCAGCTTGTCCTGCTCTCTGTACGCTACAGGAGCTGAAGGACACTTCTGGAGGTGCTAAGCTCGTAGCCAAATTCTGGGCTGACTTCATATAGATTGCCATTAGCATGCTAAGAAGAAGAATCGTTTTCTTTAAAAGTGGCACGTGTCGCGGAAGTTGTCATTAGACAAAATATAAATTAAACTAAATATACTGTGAAGTCTTGTCTGCACTACCTGCGGTACAACTTGTGATACATTTTCGCGAGTATGTTTTGTGCAACCTAAATATTAGCAGGGAGTAGGGAGTAGTGCCCAGTGGTAACGGCCGCGACTTAGGTTCGATCCCAGACAGGCGCTTTACTCCATGTAAATTATTTCATGACCACAGCTCAAAAAACGGTGACGGAAATCATGGTGAGAAAACCGGTCATGTCCTAGAACAAAAATTTCGAAGACGTGTGACGTCTACTAACCCGCACTGGGCCCGCATGGTGGTTTGCGATCCAATCCCTTGCACAGACAGACGGCCAGTTCCCTAGCAGTGGCAACATTTTAAGGTGATTATGATATGCTTATACTTTATGCAACGCAATACATTCAACGTGAATTAAATTAGCCATATAATTCCGAAACGTTAGGGTTTTTAGGGTTCCGTTGCCAAATGGCAAAAAACGGAACCCTTATAGATTCGTCATGTCTGTCTGTCTGTCTGTCTGTCCGTCCGTATGTCACAGCCATTCTATTCCGAAAGTATAAGAGCTATGCTGTTGAAACTTGGTAAGTAGGTGTATTCTGTGAACCGCATTAAGATTTTCACACTAAAATAGAAAAAAAAACAATAAATTTTGGGGTTCCCCATACATAGAACTGAAACTCAAAAATGTTTTTTTTTCATCAAACCCATACGTGTGGGGTATCTATGAATAGGTCTTCAAAAATGGTAATGAGGTTTCTATTATCATTTTTTTCTAAACTGAATAGTTTGCGCGAGAGACACTTCCAAAGTGGTAAAATGTGTGTCCCCCCCCCCCCCCGTAACTTCTAAAATAAGAGAATGACAAAACTAAAAAAAATATATGATGTACATTACCATGCAAACTACCAACGAAAATTGGTTTGAACGAGATCGAGTGAGTAGTTTTTTTTTAAAACGTCATAAATCGTAAACCGCAATTTACCTTACATTCAATCAACAGAAATATAAAAATTAAAAAATATATATATTTTTAAACCGAAAATACCTACAGGTTTGTACGGAACCCTCGGTGCGCGAGTCCGACTCGCACTTGGCCGGTTTTTTGTGTTACATTACTCATGGTGTTTGATGTCTGATTTAACACCTAAGTCCAAAGGTATAGGAAATACTGACCTATTTCAATTGGACCTTCAAATGACATAGTGATTTCTCGTTCCTAATTCCCACACTTAAATTATTTCGCTCAGCTACTGTTGCTTTGAAAAACACCTAAAATTATAATTACAATACAATTTCAACACGCGTGTTAGCGTTGACTAGACGATTCTCCATACTCTATAGAAGTCGTCCCATTGTAAGATTGAAATGTTTTTATAAACTGTTGATATTTAATTAGTAATACTGCCACATAAATAAAGGTAAGTAAGTACTTGTTAATGACTCAAGAATACTTTGAAATAATAATGACAATATAAGTACATTTTGTATTACAATAGGATAATGGGCAAGTTTTTGTTAGCAATTTTATTGTTGTGTCCGTGGGTATGATTGGGCCAAACGTTAAAACTGCCGTATGGATTTGAATGCATTTTGCACAATGGTTAAGCTTTTTGTATGTCAATGCAACGCACGCCTTATTTAAATACGATGCATTACATACCGAGGCGTGCATTGCATATAGGCATATAAGCAGTGCCTACCTCGAAAAATCACCATAAGCCTGTCAATTATATTTAAATGTGTGTCCCGAAATTATTAAGAAACTAACTAAATTATCATACCTAAAAGAAACCTGAGTTTGTCTGCCTAGACAATTACAGGCGGCCTAGTGCCTACCTATACAGTCAAAAATGCACGCCACTAATTATATTAGGCTTTAGGACATGTTCTTATCCAGCACAGGCCATCTTTACTAAAGCAATTCAAGTTTTTCCAAAGATTTTCGATGACACAGATGATCCCTGATCAACAAACCGTACCTACCTGAACCGCATGATTGTACTTTACAGCCTTAGTCACTAAATTATAAAGTCTATCATTACTAACAAAGCAGTTACGTAGAAAATTGATTTAACGAAATCCACGGGCGATTTTTTATCTCATACTGGATTATCGACTCACTGCTTAGCACCGAAAGTTGAAAACCCAACAGTGTATTTATTTAGACGCGCTGGGACGCATACTGTTGAATTCTCCATCCTCGGCTCAATATCGAGAGTTGAAAAAATTCAGTGTGCGAAATAAAAGCATCATCATCATCATCATAATCATCATTTTAGCCATATAACATCCATAGCTGGACAAGGCCTTCCCCAAAAGGGCGTTCGCCATAATTGCCACACTTGGCAGGCGATTTCGCGATCGTAGTATGGTGGTAAAATGCATTGAGAACGCTACTGCCCGTTCTCTAGTAATTCCTTCAGTCGCTTTTTACGACACCCACGGGAAGAAATGGGGTGTTGTTATTCTTTACACGATACACGTCCGGAAAATGTAGTACGTTCTGGCCAGCTCCTGATCGGCAGAAAATTCATCTTCCAGCATGACAACGATCCCAAGCATTCCTCGAAGCTGTGCAAAGAGTATTTGAAAGAATTGGAAAGGAAGAATGTACTAAAAGTAATGATTTGGCCATCACAGTCGCCCGACCTCAACCCGATTGAGTTATTGTGGGACGAATTGGACAGAGAAGTCAGAAAGCAGTGTCCCACTTCTACTTCACGTCTTTGGAATATCCTTAAAAACTAATGGAACCAAATAGACGATGATTATTTGACAAAATTGTTACAGACAATGCCAAAATTGTGCACCGAAATAATAAAAGCAAAAGGGGGTTACATCGATGAACCAAAAATTTAAATATGTAACAATTACAGACTTTAGTTTTATTATTACTGTATTCTTATCTTTACATGTTCTTTAAAATATAAATATCAAAATCGATCGTATGGTTTTTGTTTGTTGTATATCACGCAAACTATAGGGTGGGCAAAAACTTTTGACCAGTAGTGTATGTATCATTTGGTAGAACTTCTACATACATCTGTAGTTGCCCTCAATTACAACAAAGATCTTGATGAAAAGCACCAATTTACTTTGAAAAAGGGTACACCATTTTCAGCCAAGCACAGCGTCACGATCAAGTCACGTTTCAGCGTATACGATTCACAATTACTTTACAATAATATTATGAGTACATTCTTCAATGAATGTCGGTCGCCTTTTTTTGTATAATTATTATACAATACATATTTTTCAGGTTCATTTTAAACAATGACCTACCTTTACTGACCTAGGAGATTTTTTTGCATAGTAATGTGTTTTGTCTATATCTTTCTAGACAGATATATATGAGCAGGGTACCTCTAGTTCTACCAAATTGCATTATTTTTCTTATTATCATTTTTGAATAATAATTTACAGGTTTTGAGCTGCCGGACGTAAAGAATAGCACCATCCCATTTCTTCACGTGGGTGTCATAAGAGACTTAGAACTTACTAGAGGATTGGGCAGCAGCATTCTCTATGCATACCACCATACTGCGACCGCCAACCTGTTTGCCCTGTCAGGTTTTGAGCATCTCTAAAGACGGTCTTCGTGCCGCTTTAATTCTGCCCGGTTTCTCTAAAACTTTGATTGTAGGGAGTGCTTTATATGGCAGTCTAGGCACTCTCAGGCCTCAGGGTCACTATTTTTAATTTACCCACATTTACGTGGAAATAGAAGTTTTTTTGAGTACATTGGTGAGAATTTCTACAGGCAAAAAAAAAACTAAGTAGGCCAGATGGCCTACTTCTGACAAATTTTTACAGTAGACTAATTTTAACAGCATTTTTATATGATAATGATAATATAGTTACATTAGAGCATTAGGGTTTTACGATCTAAGAAACAAAAGGACTCATTCCAATACCTTGAAGTTACGGCAGCCCTATAACAATCTAGGACAATATTGGTTATCCGATAGCGAAAGTCTTTTATCTGATAAGAAACTAGATTCTATGTCAATTAATTACATTGAAAACTACCAGTTTTCCTCTTTATTGCAGCAATTATGATTGGGTATATATTTACAATTTAAACCTCTTCAAGCTGCACCGGCGCATGCCAAATGCTAATGCGTTGTAACGAGCACACAACATCCCAACCATGTAATTATTACGGCCTTGTGCTTATCCTCAAATGCACTAGACATCGATAAAACATAAATTTTCTATAAAACTGGTATTACGAATTGCATTATCGATATTTTAACCTTAAATCGAAATATCTACCTTTAAAAATATTAAGTTGTAACGGGTCGTTGAAGCTGGTTCAATAATATGGCATAAACTATCATGGCTATGGAGCCCGCAAAGCGTAACATAAATGTCAATTTGACGGATGTTTTTTTTTCACGGTCTTATATTCACAAAGAGTTGAAAATATTCAGAGAGTATTCGCGAAGCACCTAGCGCATACTTTCGGTAAAATATCTTGCCGGTGTCCATATGAACAACGTATGCGATGCTACAATATGGATTCTCGGCGCGGCATTCAACTGACACAAGGTCTAAAGTTCCTCTACAAGTTGATATATAACAAATTAGACTGTGACAAGTTAGTTATGCTTATTGGACTAAGTTTCTGTCAAAATACCCAGACATCATTTAACCAGTGAATTACCGTAATTACAGACACAATTAAAAAACGATTGTGTCTATACCAAATGTGGTATCTCAGGGACTTAGAGGTTAAGTAATGTATTCCACACTCTATGCTAGAGCATCCAAGACAAATATTGGGATAAACTTAACAGGATCAGTAGATTCATAAAAAATTACCAGACGGGCAGTTCTCGTAATTTTAAAAACGTTCACAGTCTGACCTCAGTCTCAATCTGCCAAAAATGCCTCGAATTTCCATACAATTTTGACAAGTTTTTGACATTTGATTGTCGCCGAGGTGAGATTGCGACTAAATTTTGAACATTTTGAATTTGGAAAATTGGCCTTCAGATGTTGACTCATCAAGTTGAAGAAAAGTCTAAAGCCAAAATAGTGAAGTCTTGAAAAACGTAATCTGGTATTTTTTTATGTTAGTATTTTTATTTTGGGAACTCTTTACCATTTCACACTTTAATTTAGAAGCAATATTTTCCATTGAGATCTCATTTTAATTTAATTTAATTTTGCTTACCGCTGGTTTACGAGAATAACGACAGAATTCAAAATTCTTTGGCATACTACTGTATAGAATTTTGAATTATGTCGTTATTCTCGAAAACCAGCGGTAAGCAAAGTATAGAATTTTGAATTATGTCGTTATTCTCGAAAACCAGCGTTATAATGTCGTCGCAGTGAAGTGGGAAACGTTGCAATATCGTTCGTCTGGTCATTTTACTATCGTTTTTATTATTATTCGTTTCAGAAATATTTTGCTATAATTTCTAGAGCCTTTAGTCTATAAAAGTGTTCTCCTTATCAGTCACCTATTTCTATAATTGCTGGTTAACACAACTGTTATGTAAGTCCAAGGCTATTATCGTAGTGCATATGATATATTATACACAGAAGTTACCTTTATAAATAAACAAATATAAATAACTAAATAATACAAAGCCATCCATTTTTGAAAACATCAAGGAGATTGTTTTCTTAACTGTTGATGATATACACAAGATGTGAATGTATAAGGGCATTGTAAAGATAGTTCAAGTTTCCGAAAGTAATGACAAAACTAGAAGCTCTTTTATAAACAAAAACAAATGAATGGTTAAGTTGTTGAATCACTTCATTCATAATTTAAGTATTGACCTATCGTTTTATTATTTACACTCGCTATAGGCTATCGACCCACCGACTTATTCTAAGTTTCATTGACACTTTCGTACGTATCATAATCATGTTAAATTATGAAAGTAGTCTATATTAAAACCGATTTGCAGGATCGAGATCTATACATCCTACTAATATTATAAATGCGAAAGTTTGTATGTATGGATGTATGGATGTATGGATGTTTGGATGTGTGGATGTGTGGATGTTTGTTCCTCTTTCACGCAAAAACTACTGAACGGATTTGGATGAAATTTGGAACACAGTTAGTTTATAACCTGGATTAACACATAGATATACGTTTTATCCCGGTAGTACGTTCCCGCGGGATATTTTCCGACCTCCACGCAGGCGAAGCCGCGGGCAAAAGCTAGTTATAAATAATAGTGATACTAAAAATAGTTAATATCGACACATATTTTCCTAAAATCGTACAAATTACCGTACATTTAATATTTTAAACGATATAAATCTAAGCATTGGCAAATATATAACAAACGGCATAATATAAATCATACCATAAAATGTATGTAAACACACTTAATATAGTTGGAAAACCCTGTTGAAATCACTGTTAAAATTGAAGTGCAACATTTAAAACGTCATTAGTTTTGTTTCTACAGTGCCGATAATAATACCTTATAGGCTTATAGTATTATTTGATCATTATTCACTGATATTACTTTATCATAATAAATAATATATTGCAACAACAAGCCAGTCAACGAACCATTATACAATTTTGTTATAGAAACATATGGCGGCATTATTAAACTATTTGTATCGTACTACACTATTAGTAAACAAACCTGCACTATTAAATCCGTCAACCACGTCCTGATATCAGGGGCCGCGGTTGAAACCTCTGGCATCATGGTGCTTGAAAACTCCATCATATCGCTAATATTCATTTTCAAAAAAGTTTTTTAATAGGCTGTCGCCTTATTTCCTTTGCACAAAAAAACACACTGTACGGTTCCCGCCAAAAATACGAACTGTCACATCGCGCGCCGAGGAAAGAGTGTTAATAAAAACTGATAAAAGTATCATTTAAACATCTAGATAATAAAAAAATATTTCATAAAGACATTCGTCATGGCCGGAGCCAGTAGTCGGAGTGTAGTGCGGCGATAACACGCGACCGCACGGTTCGTGCTTCGCGAGGCGACTACCTCAATATAAACTAACTACCTTTAACAGAGAACTACAGAGGAATAAATAAGTAAGTATAAACACATATAATATATATTAAACGAAATCAAATTGAATCACTGCCAAATACAATATTTTTGGAGGATTTTAAACTCTCTGCCCATGGATTAATTTGTCAGTTTCTTTAGAAGTTCGCGTGAGCAAATTATATTTTTGTCCATAATATTTTCGCGCGAGGGTTGACGTCAAACTGTCTGCGAAGGTGGATAGCAAATAGAGGAAGTTTTAAAATTAGATTCTAATAACAAATCTGACTATGTCCTGTCTGGCTGGCGCGGGCGGGCGATGCAATCATATTTTATTCATTTCTGTAACAATTTCTAAAGGCAAGAGCCATGTGCCGAATATAGTTGTGTTGTGATCGTCAGTGACATAATAGAATAGAACGTGTATTTTTGTAAAAGCTTTTATCAACGTATTAAGATTTTACGCTATCGTATAAATACCAAGAAAACCATTAAAAGGAGTCAGTTCGTTTAGTTTTCCTTTTTAGAGACACCAAAGGATGTAAACTATACTGTACACTCTAACCTCTTTAGTTTTTTTGGTAAAGCAACGCTTGCCGCGGTTGGTCCGTGAATGGGTGACCATCTTTAGACACCAAGACCTCACCGTGCCTCGGAAATCACGTTTGGTCCCAGCTGTCATTCGTGAATCTTTGACAGTCATTATGGATCGCCATAAGCCCGAAAGTCTGACAACCAGTCTTATCAAGTGGTATCGTGTTACTCAGTAACTGGGTTGTGAAGGTCAGATTGATAGTGGCTCCATGTAATATACTGGTATTCAGCTGCATCCAGTTCGTCAGGAAACCGATCCCAACATTATTGGGAAAACGCCAAGCAAGTAAAAATAATGCATGGGAATCCCATAAAGCTTATAATATGAGCTGCTATCGACCGCTCACGTGGTACGGGTAGTGTCATTTCTAATTTCCCAAATATAATATTTCCCATACTTTTCTTTACCTCGGCCTCCCTTTGCTTACAGTCACCTTACCTCAGGCATTCCCTATGCAATGGGTTCGCTAACTATTATTGACACATACCTACTGCTTTTGTTTATTCCCATCAAATACTGTGGTTTATTTTTCATATTGGTAGAGGTAGTGTAACCCGCATATGAGTGGTAATACTTTGATTGCCACTGTAGACGCGGGCTTGCGGGCGGCGAGCAATGGGTAGCTCGCCGCCCGGTAAGGACCAGGCCCGTGTCGACGGCGCGTAGTGTTCCACGCGCGCCTCAATGAGATGTCAGCAGAACTGAAGGGGTCTGCTAGGACCGATGACTGCCAGGGTCGCGAGATTTGTTCGAAAGGCACATGGCACATGCCCTGGCACATGGGCAACTGACCGACTTTTACTGTCTAAAACCCACCCCTGTTCCTTACAGGGGTAGGTTTTAGTCCGTAAAAGTCTAACACGCCCTTCCGCCCCACCCAAGAGCGGGAGACGTAATTTGACGATTTCCCACACGTAAAAAAAAAGTATTGAGAATCTAAATCCAAAACCAAACAGTTCGATTTTCAAGTTTCGGTGCTAAGCAGTGCGTTATAAAGCCAGTGCGCTAAAAAATCCCGCCGCGATACTTTTACGTCCCTGTGAAAGTGTTTATACTGGTTTTGTTACGACTGATGTTCGGTGTCGTACCTTATATCTTCGTAGTTATAATCTATTCTATGTTTTATGTAACCATTCGATATTAATACGGTATTTTAATATTAACCGAACCATCTAAATATTATGTTAACGTCCCAAAATAGAATGATAAATGTAAAACAGATCTTGAATACACCCATAACGGTATATTTAACCTGCTTCGGGCTATTTTGGTCTGAGATATATAGCAGAATTGTTTGTAAATATTTACGAGTAATCTATCTCAGATTTATTTTTCTTTTCTTTAGCTGGCTTTCTATTGCATTTAGCGATAAAACCGCCGTCTGTGTCACCCTTTTTTTTTGTGGTGGGAAATCATCAAATGACGTCTCCCGCTCTGGGCGGTGTGGAAGGGCGTGTCAGACTTTTACTGGCTAAAACCCACCAGTGTTCCTTCAGCCGCATGTGCCAGGGCCACGGTAACTCTTTAGAACAATTCCGCGACCCTGGCAGGTCCGTGTCACCCATGTATAATTTCCACAATTATATTTGTAGTTTTTATGGTGTGAGTATTCTATGTAAAAGATAAATATTTAAGTTCTACCTGAGTCTACGGCTTTTCTCCTCCTGCTAGTTCAGTTGATGTTGAATCCGTCACTTCGATAGTTTCATTCGTCAGTCTGTTTTATTAAGCTTAGGGTCGGTGGTACCCTGTTTCATATTGATTATCTTTCAGTTTATCACAATACAATCATTACAGTCCTGGCTTTTGCCAAGGTCTCTTCCAAGTGCACATACAATAGTTTGAAACTCTTAACGCGTTAACTCTTTACTAAGAATCCGAGTTCACATACCTCGCTATAACATGGAACACTTTGGAACTTATATTTTAAAAAGTAATTGATTTAAAAGTGAGGAAATTAATGAAGTTTCTCCCTGAGTAGGCGGCATAAAAGGCAAAATAGAAGTTTCCTTTAATAATTAGGGTACCTTGGTATTTTTACACGGGTATTTTAGTACGCAATACGTCGTCAATTATAAGCGTAAACACAGGTAATAAGACATTTATATGTTAATTAACATTTATCAAGGCCGACAATGTGTTATCTCATACAGTACTAATGAATAATATCCGGCTCGAAGGACCAAATTATTCTTGTTTGAATATCGGAATGGTTACTACTTCATCATCATCATTTCAGCCGCAAGACGTCCACTGCTGGACATGGTTACTACTTATTTACTTTGAATTAAGGTTCTTATAAATATGGTTTGTAAAGAAAGAAATTCAATAAGTAAAGCATAGAAAGACACAACTAGACATTTATTTCAATTAGGCTTGTCAGTAGTCAAGAAAGCTAGTCGTCCGTTCTAAAACTAGGTCATCATGAAGAAGAAGGACATGGAACTCCATGGAAACAACACATTTCTTACATTGCCATACATTATCATTATTTTATATAGATCCCAAGAGAACTTAGAATAATAATAACAATAGCTAGAAAAGGAACATGTATATTCCATGAATTTATATGATTTAAAATATTAGCAATATTGACAATAATAAAACATTATATTATTACAACAACACTGTCATAATAAGCAGCAATTATGGTATAATACATAACAACAACGGCATTAGAACTAACCAACTGAACATCTACCGAGCAACTAGGGGGTTGAGGGTATACCTAACTTTTCGTGTTTTGTCTAAAAGTAGTTCAATTACGTGCTGGTCTGCAATCCAAAGTTCACCGACGTGCTATACAAAAAACATATTAAAAGAGACGCTGCTAGTTTTAACGGTTTTTATTTTACCTTGCATCAAACTTTATGCATCCTGCCTTACTAAGTCCTGTCTAGTTAACAAATTATCAGTTTTATCTCATGACTAGCTTCTGCCCGCGACTTCGTCCGCGTCAAATTTTTGCTCCCCTGACCCTTCCCGTCACAATGATTTGCCTGCTAGTTTTCGTCCATTTTTCGTTGCTGCTCGCTCCTTTTGAGTTATAGTGAGTCAACCTTAAAAGATAGACATATGCTCTCGCAGACTTTTTTTTAGAACTTTTTAAAAGGAACAATTCCGTCATACATGATTTTTGCGTTACTTTAACCGTTTACGCAGCGCACGCAACGGAAACTCTCAAAAGGAATAAATTTTCCCCGTTTTTGCAACATTTTTCATTACTGCTCCGCTCCTCTTAGTTGTAGCGTGATGTTATATAGCCTATAGCCTCCCTCGATAAATAGGCTACCCAACACAAAAAGATTTTTTCAATTCGGACCAGTAGTTCCTGAGATTAGCGCGTTCAATCAAACAAACAAACAAACTCTTCAGCTTTATAATATTATAGTATAGATAAGGAGAGTAGGCTGTTGTCCTAAAGTTCTAACACATACAAATAAAGCTGATTAGAAACACAATTGATAAGCTGACTGAAAAGTAGCACAATTGCAATGAACATCAATACAAAGAGTTATTCGATGTCTGTTGTCCACGTTTTCACGGTTAAACTACTTTTGCCGCTTTGATGACTTTTGGCAGATGTGTATCTTGGTGCTTACTTTCGTCTCGGAAAAATCAAACATATTCAAAATTCACTCATGGTGAATCACGATTTAAAGTCAACTCTTGCATTAATAACCACAAAGACTTCCAATGTAGATGTCTGCCTGGCTTTTTCCCAACTGTTGGGGTCGGCTTCCAATCTAACTGGATGCAGCTGAATACCAATATTTTCATGTAGCGACTGATGTCCTGTAACAACTGCGAAAGATCTACGAATGACAGCCGGGATCAGGCTTAATTACCTTACGAAGCAAAGAGGGGTCTTGGTATGTAAAGATGGTCATCCATTGACCAACCCGATCGACCTTCGCAGCCTGTATTACTTAGCCACAAGCCCAGTGCGTCACTCAATGCTTTGCTAATCAAAATCCTCAGCCTTTACGACCCCCAAAAATTAACTCGTGATCGTTATTTCGCGGAGTTAATAAATGGATCGCCAACACGAAGGGCCAAAATGAATTAGTAATTCTTAAGCCTTGTGCAAATGATGCTACCAGGATGACGCGACCGCTTTCAGTTGGATATTCATGACACATATTGTGAGTCAGCAATATCAAAATGTCTCGGGTTCAAAAGGTTTCGTTGGCACCGTCTCCATTAATGATCTATGCCTGAAGAATGGGTGAGAGTATCTATTCATCATTATAATAGGAACTAAACTTTGTTCGAAAATTCTGTCCGTAATAGTAGTGAGATTTACTTCACAATATACCTCAACTTGTCAATATCATGGATGCAAAACTATTCCAGCATTTTGATTAGAACATGAGGACTCTTATACGCGAAATACTTTTCAGCATAGTATAAAAAAGTCTATTTATGATCGTGGAATCTGTAAAGGCTATCATCATTGCCATAATCACGTGTCCCTTCGCAAAAACTTTTGAAGCAGTCATTAGTTAACTCGAATCCTTTAATTTTGGACAGTCAGAAGCGTCGCATTCATTTACCCCATTCAGCGGTCATTCTAAGGGCAACTAAATACGTTACCACGCCAAGGTCATTAGTTACCATGGTGACGGTTTGGTACTATAATATGTATCCACATAGCCTTCTAGTTCAAGGTTGACGTGATAAAGACAGATTATCGCGATACGCAGGTTCTATTTTGCAAGCTTTTGAATCTATTGGTTTGCGATGTGCAATTGTTATTGAGCACGATTTTGGGACAACACTTTATAGGCGTTTTGTGCAAGGTTTTGTTAAAAAAAAAAACAACTGAAAAAAACATACAGGTCAATTGATCGGGTTAAACTATCATCTAATCTCTTCACCACCCTTGGTTGGCTGGTATAGAATGCCTAAAGGCATTAAGTCCGCCTTTGTACCGTTTTGTGTGCAAAAAGTTTAAATAAATAACGCTTGTCGCGGTTGGTCCGTGGATGACCATCTTTACAAACAAAGACCCCTCCGTGCCTCGAAAAGCATGTAAAGCTGTTGCTTCGGCTGTCATTCGTATTAAGATCTTTGACAGTCATTACGGTTCGTCAGAATCCCGACAGTCTGACGACCAGTTTTACCAAGGGGTATCGCATTAACCAGTTACTGGGTTGAGGAGATCAGACAGGCAGTCGCTCCATGTAAAATATGATATTCAGCTGCAATTGGTTACCCTGAAAGCTGACCCAAAAGGTTAAGCAGATGATGACTTTTTAGCTATATTATGCGTATTTTGTCAAAAAATAAACAATATTTACTTACTATGTAGTTTACTTTTGTGATATAAATTCAGAAATTCCTCGGGCTTAGACTAAATTAGTGCATCCCAAAACAATTTTTTTATCTACCATTGCCATATAAAGTGGGCTTAGTACCGCCTGTATAACGTAAGATAACCTTCCCACACACGTGAAGCGTGTTAGAAGTCTGTCCCTCATCTCTCTATTTTTGCACGTACGCCACCAAGGTGAAAAGCCCGGCTACCTTCGAAATACTAACAATGATACCACCGCGTGCTGCAAATCTAAATTGCTATACCTATGTCTATTTCTATTACGTGCGTACATATACATACTATCGATCCGCATCCATATGAGCTTTATGATTATAGGGTTTTAGAAAATGTTCGCCTTTGGAGCCGTCTCCAAAGATAACCACTACAATTTATCATGTTTTGTTAAAGTTATGGAATAAGAGGCATAAATCCGTAAAATAATTTTAATTATATTTAGGACATTTTTTTTTTAAATTTTATGTCAAGATGTGACACCATCGTTTTCATAATTTATAACGATGTTATCAGGGTATTGTATTTATTCCATGGAGGTTCCATAGCTTCGCCCTAAAACAGTTTTGACATGCAAACTCTTAACATGTTTTAGTAAGCAGTCCACGCAGAGTATTTTAATGGTACTATTACCCGCTACAAAAGATATATAAATTATTGATATACTTTTTGGAGTTGCAAAGGAGGGCCAAAGGAACCCTTTTACTAAGGCTCTGCTGTCCGACCGTCCGTCCGTCCGTCTGTCACAAGACTGTATCTTTTGAACCGTCTATAAGGGTACTTCAAGTGACACTTGGAAGTTTTCACATAGTGTGTACTAGGTCATATAGACGCTACAAGAACAAACAACATAGATTAAAAAGGCTTATGTTTAACTTACCACCAGATATAGTAATATATAACAGACAAAAATAGTAAATGATCACCAAAATTAAACCCGCATTTTAATGTAAAATTATAACCAAAGTTTTAACATCTCGCTATCCTATTTAAGCAAACTGACTCCAAATAAATCATTGTTAATCCAAAAGTAGTCAATGATCACCAAAATTAAACCAGCATTTCAATGTAAAATTATAACCAAAGTTTTTACATCTTGCTATCCTATTTAAGCAAACTGACTCCAAAAAAAATATTACTAACCCAAAAATAGTTAATGAACACCAAATTATTAAGAGCGTACTACGTGAGCTCGACAAATGCATGTGCGAATAACACTTGTGCGACAAAACTGTACTGCGACTGCGACTCGCCATAGTTCGAATACACGCTTGTGCGACACTAGTTACTAGTCGTTTCTAGCCCTCGCCGGCCGCTGCCGCGGCACCGCTCGCTTCGCTCGCTCGGCTCGTGCGTAGGAGGTCACAGTTTTAACCTAACCTAACCTAGTGTACTATGTGAGCTCGAGTGTATCGCACAAGCGTGCATTCGAACTATTGTGAGTCGCAGTACAGTTTTGTCGCACAAGTTATGATTTGGTGATCATTTACTACATTTGGTGTTCGAATACAATTTAAAGTGCAGTCGTGACTAAAATAGCTAGTACTATTGTAATTTTAGACTTTATTTTTCTGGTGTCAAGTATATATTTTTGGTTAAAGAATTAAGGGTATCAAAGCATTTTATGGTGATCATTATATTTAATCCCGATTAAAAAATCATAAATGAAGAGACTACATTTCATGTATGGAGAGCTCCATACAAAAAATGTATTATAAAATATGTAGGTATTTATACATGGCGTGTGCTAGCTGACATTATGGCAAATAATCGAATTTAATGTTTTGTGTTTCATAATATTAATTACTTACCAAATATGGCATAGAATCAAGTTCTTCAAACTTAACTGACACCTGTGCTGCTGGGGAGTTTCTTGCACCACTTCTTATTACCAGCGAAAGCACTAGGAAGTAGTGAATGGCGGGCATTTTGTACTTATACTTAATACCTCACGTTAAAATACCATCATCTAACAAAATACTGCTAGAATTAACGTCTAAGTACAAGGTACCACGCTTGGCAAAGCGATTGATTTAGTTGGTAAATATTTCACTATCAATCAATCAGCCTAGTCTTTTCCCAACGACGTTGGCGTCGGCTTACAGTCTTACCGGATGCAGCTGAATACCAGTATTTGGAGCGACTGCCTATCTGACCTCCACTACTCACTACCTGGGAAACACGATACCCCTTTGTAAGATGGTTGTCACAATTTTGGACTTCTAAGTACCCGTAACGACTATCCAAGACCTAGGAGTGACAGCCGGGACCAAGGACTTAAAATGAGGCACGAACTCATCTACGAACCGACTGCTAACAGTATAGCTTCACCGTCGACCCTTGCGGCTGTTCTTATGTATGTGAAAATAATAGCAGTAGTAGTGATTCGCGGATTCTGGCGCAAGCGCCAGAGCCCGCGCTTGCACCAGAGCCCGCGAATCTGTAGCACCCATCGTAAAAAAAAAAAAAAAAAAAAAAAAGGTTTTGGTGTGCTCTGATCTCAAATCTGTGGTCCATTTTAGCGTAGGATGCGTGGTTCTGGAGTTATGCAAATCAATTAACTGTTATCTCATTGATTTCCGGTGGTCCTGCACCCTCATTAGCATTCCATTGTTCGCCTAATCCTTTTATCTATTATACTTCGAACACCTCATTACGTTGCGCCAGAACCCACGAATCTGTTGCCCTACGGTTGATTTGGCGTTCTTATCTATTACTCATTGTATGTCTGCTTTTCTATGTCATCAATAAAACACATTCATTTTTATTTCAATATTTTATTACTTTTTTCTACAAAATATGAGCGGAAGATCTCATCCACAAAAATATCATTGTGCAGTGTGTTCCCTGTAAATATGTTCGTAAAACTATGCATTGAACATCCCTGAAACTTAAATAGCAAATACATTAAGCAATATTCACCACAAACTGAAGTCCAATCATTCTGAATCCTATCAACATTCCAGTCCCATCTCTTACAATTCCTTTTCAAAAACTGGAGATGATATCGCTCAGGTGTTCGTCCATATGAATCAAAATATTGACCGATACCATTCGTATCGATATGTACAGCTACCCAGTGTGAACCTGGTTTATCATCCGCATCCAAATTGCATATTATATACGTTGGTACATGTGTATACATAGGTAGTCTATTAGCAGCATAAACATTATTTTCTAGACTGGGATGAATCTTTTTCATATGTTTTTGTAATTCTAGTGTATCCATGATATTACTGTTATTAGCAGATTATTACAGTACCAATCTATTCAATGGTTGTCATAGGAATGTTCAATTATAGTGATTTGTAAATATTAAATCGCATTCTTTGTGGGAGTCACAAAGCTTAGGATTATCATTTTGCTGCAGCTAATTTAAAGTTTGTTATATGGGTCTGATTATATTAAATAAAACACTCTTGAGTACATAGACATTTTTAATTAACTGTTCAACACAATAATTATTAAATAAATAAATTAAATACAGACATATTATTATCAAAATACCATTTTCTAATACACACAGCATTATTCAATGCACAATTCAATTTATGGTTCGCACAATTAAAATCAGTTTTATTTTTACAGAACTTTTTTTTTAATGTCGCAAAATTAGGACATCCCTTCTCACCTATGTCAATCACTTCACAGTTTGCACATAACTCTTTAATCCACGTAATCTTTTCCAAACCCTTTGTCATAATTTTTTTATTTTCTAAATATGGTAAAATAACACGTTTAAACTCTTTGTAGTCTATGTAGCCTTCACTCCAGTAAATTCCTCGATTTCTTTCTAACCAGATGGTTAGAAAGAAATCGACACTCGAATCAATCAATCGACACTAGAAGAAAAAAAGCAGGTGAGATCACCTGCTTTTTTTCTTCTAGTGTTAGGTAATGGAATGAATATGGTGGTTTCACCAAGAACGTCTGTGTATGATCATGACTCGCAATGGCCAATTCTTTGACAATAAAATGATTTAAAGAATCTTTAAATCCTTGGAGTTCCACTATAAGGGTGTCCGTCTTCATGATATCTTCTTAACAATGTTACTTAATGGTTTGTATTCAACAATGCAATCGTTCAGAATGAGACAATATGCTGAAGTTTTACAGTACCAATCTATTCAATGGTTGTCATAGGAATGTTCAATTATAGTGATTTGTAAATATTAAATCGCATTCTTTGTGGGAGTCACAAAGCAGGTTGATGCCTGTTGCGAAGGAATGTGAGATAAGTTTGTTGACTCATAGAGTTACAATCAGTTTCGTTGTACTTAGTAATTTGCTTTAGATAAGAATGGTGCTATATAAGATCGAACAGTTGCAGTCATGCAGTCAGTATATGGTCGTTTGACCACAGTGGATTGTATACGTCTACCAATACTACGTTTGTGTTACTTCAACGCATCAATGGCCATGGAGGTAAGTGTTTATTCTATTGACAAACTTACTTGTATTTCTGTTGTTGTTTCCTAACGTGTGTGATTAAGTGTAAACAAATTGATATTAACGTGATAACTCTGTTGTTGCAGAGATCATTCAGCTTCGCAGACGATAATGAAAATACCTATAAACAGTATTACTACTCGCCACTCTCTCCTCAACACGAAGAAGAGAGTGATGACATCGTCGTTAATAACACAGACGATGGTGGAAAAAGGAAATCGCAACCGATTGATCAATTTTTTGAAGTGGTACCAAAAATAAAAAGGAAGAAGCTGCTATCCTCGACTGTGACACGAGCTGCTAGAGATGGCGTATCATACATCTCTACAAATTCTGACGACGGAGACCAAGCGACGCATCTCATAAAAATTGAAATGTATGATATGAAGAAACTATCCAAGATTCCAACTAGTGATCACTGGAAGCACGCTACCACGAGGATTAAATATTACATAAAGAATAATAAGGATAGCATCTACGACAACACAAACGGCCTCGTATACAATATTACAAAGACAATAGCAGAAAGTGAAAAAGTTAAAAAATACTTTTTTAACAATGACACTCATTAGTGGATTAGTGAATGTGATTCTGTTTACTTAAAGTACTTCTGTGTACTCATTAGATTTTACATGACTTTCCTAATCCTTTGCTAGACTATGAATATTGGACATTATTTGAAATTGGGTATCAGTTGCTCTACCAACACTTAACTGTTACTTACTGTGCTACATACTTTCTTCTTTATTATAAAGATGGAAAACTTCAGTGAAATGTGCACCAGTGCTTTCTTTTCCGCGCCCATTGAAGAGAATATAGAACAATCCAACAGCGAATTCAATCAGGAGCTGTCTAAAGTTTGTGATGAAATAGAGAAGCATGAACTGTTCGATTCATCGTATGATGATGAGTTGTATAATCAATGTTTGATGGTTGAAACAAAGTTGATGTAAGTATTAGAAGTACAAACTCAATAAGAAATATTATTGTAGTAATGTTTTATTTTAAGATTTGCCTAATAATTTTCTTTTTGTTACAGTCAACAACAAGTTGGAAGAGGTATCAAACGAGGTATCACTACTGATGAAAATAAGGTTACCAAGAAAGCAAAATTTGATGAAGGAGCTTCTACATCATCAATTGAAACCAATGACGTGGACAACAATAAGGTGGAATGTGATACATGTCATGTTTATATTAATAAAAGGTATCTAAACAACCATTTAAAAAGCAATTCACATAAAAATAATCTTTTAAAATCACATAATTCATTAACAAATGTTACAGTTGTTGAAACCGCTTTTGGCAATCGAATTTTAACATATAGAATTAATAGTAAAACACTTCAATCGGGACAATATTTTGAAACACCGGAATCGTTTTTAAATTCGCTAAAAATTGATATCTTATTTTTGATAAATGAATGTATTCAACAACATACAATTTTTAAAATAAACTTCATATTGCATGCTGATTTCATACAACAAACTAAAGATATTAAAAATACGTTTGATTTTCAAACGTTTAATTACATAATTTGTCAGGGAGATGACTTAAATATTTTTTATTCATCATTAATAGACACTGTAGTCGGTAAAATTTGTCAATTTGAAAAAAAAGGTAGTGGTTGGAGTCTTAATCAAATTAAATACATAGATATGAATGTTAACAAATTCAACCCCCTACGTGGTAGTTCATATATCGACCTTCCTCAAGATATTAAATCAAAAAAAGCTGTAATCAATGTTAAAAATAATGATAATATGTGTTTCAAATGGGCATTACTCTCTGGTTTATATCCTGTATGTAAAAGTGTAGATCGGGTAGCATCTTACGTAATTCATGGAAATAAACTAAAATTTACTGGTATTTCTTTTCCGGTTATAATTGCAGATATATCAAAAGTAGAGAAATTAAACAATATTAGTATTAATGTTTTTGGCTTAGAGTATAATAAAGAAAAAAAGTGTAATTCTGTTGTAGGTCCTTTATATTTAACAAAATGTCGTACACCTAATCATATTAACCTACTATATATATCGAATGGTACTAACAATCATTACTGTTATATTAAAAACTTATCGCGATTAGTTAGTTCACAAATATCAAGACATCATTGTGCAGTTTATATATGTGATTCATGTTTACTTCATTTCCCATCAGAGGAAAGACTTAATAACCATCAACAATATGATTGCGCTCACATTTGTACGGAATTACCAAACGGTGAGGATTCCAAAAAGGATTGGTTTGGTAAAGCAACCTCAAATAATAAATTAAAATTTGATAAATTCGTGAAAAAGTTGAAAATGCCCTTTGTGGTTTATGCAGACTTTGAGGCATTCTTGAATCCAATAGAATCATGTAGTAACGATCCATCCAAGCCTAGTACAATTAATATTCAAAAACATGAAGTGTATAGTTTTGGATATTACATTAAATGTTCATATGATAACAGATTATCAAAATATGAGACGTATAGTGGGTCAAACTGTGCACAAGTGTTTATGAATCGCCTTTGTGAAGATGTGAAAACAATATTTAAAAAAAATAGTTTCCAAAAATGTCTCGTTCCATTATCAGATGAAGATAAAATTAAAATTTCAAATTCAAACATATGTCATATTTGTGAAACTGAGTTAAATGAAGATCTTTTTTACGATTTTGATTGGCACACTGGCAGTTTTAGGGGTGTTGCACATCAAGTGTGTAGTTCTAAGTACAGAACCCCTCGTCATATTCCAATATTTTTACATAACCTCAGTCATTACGATGCTCATTTCATTATCCATGCATTAAACCTCGATGATGGCAAAGTTGAAGTTATTCCACAAAATAAAGAACGATACATATCATTTTCAAAACAGTTAACAATAAATAATCAACCAGTAAGTTTAAGATTCATAGATCCATTGAAATTTTTATCGTGTAGTTTAGATCAACTAGCTAAAAATCTTAATGATGATCAGTTTACAGAACTAAAAAGGAACTATCCTAATAATGAAGATTTTTCACGTTTAAGACGGAAAGGTATTTATCCTTATGAATTTATGTGTAATAGTGATTGCTTGAAACATCCATCACTTCCTGATCAACACCAATTTTATAGTTCACTCACAGATTCAAATATTTCAAATGATGATTATAATCACGCAAAAGATATTTGGCAACATTTTAAGTGTAGTAGTATGTCTGATTATTCCAATTTATATTTAAAAACTGATGTTTTACTTTTGACTGATGTATTCGAAAACTTTAGAAAGCTTTGTATTAAAACTTATGGATTAGATCCTGCTCATTACTATACTGCCCCAGGTTTAAGTTGGGATGCAATGTTAAAATTTACCAAAATAGAATTAGAATTGTTAACGGACTATGACAAAATTGCTTTTTTTAAAGCTGGTATTAGAGGGGGTGTATCTCAGTGTAGCAATCGTTTTGCAAACGATTTTTACTACGACCTTTGTAGAGCAAATAATAAATTCATGGAAGATTATGATAGTGAAAAACCTAATTCATATCTAACATATTTTGATGCGAATAATTTATATGGTTGGGCAATGTCTCAATCTCTTCCTGTTGGTGGTTTCGAATGGATAGATTCTAATACAGATTATAATGTGTCGGATAACTCTGATTTCGGTTATGTTTTAGAAGTTGATTTGGAATATCCTGATGAACTTCATAATTTGCATTCTGACTTTCCGTTATGTCCTGAAAACATATGTGTGGGTAATACTAAAGAAACTAAATTAGTTCCTAATTTAAATAATAAAAATAAATACATCATTCACTACAGGAATTTAAAACAATGCATTGAAATGGGGATTAAATTAATTAAAGTACATAGAATTTTAAAATTTAAACAGAGTTCTTGGTTAAAGAAATACATAGACTTAAATACTAGTTTGAGAACGTTAGCTACATCAAACTTTGAAAAAGACTTTTTTAAATTAATGAACAATTCTGTCTTCGGTAAGACTATGGAAAATATTGAAAAAAGAGTAAACGTTAAACTACTAACTCACTGGGATAATCGTGGTAAAGTTTTAGGTGCTCAGGATTGGATTGCAAAACCAGAATTCCATAGTTTATCAATATTTTCAGAACATTTAGTTGCAATACAATTACACAAAACAAAATTAATTTATGATAAGCCGATTTATTTAGGATTTTGTATTTTAGATATATCTAAGACCCTTATGTATGAATTTCATTATAACTACATGATTAAAAAGTTTCATAATAAAATTAAGTTATTGTACACCGATACCGATAGTTTGATATATCAAATTTTTACAGACAATTTTTATGAGGATATAAAACCAGATCTACTTCACTATTTCGATACATCAGATTACCCGGAAAATAATATTTACGGATATCCAAAAATAAATAAAAAAAAGTTAGGTTTTTTTAAAGATGAGAATAATGGTAAAGTATTGAAGGAATTTGTAGGGTTGCGATCAAAAATGTATGCCTTAGAAATAGAAGATAAATTTATAGCAAAGGCAAAAGGGGTTAACAAAAGTGTTACCAAAAAAATGAATATGGAAAATTACAAATCGTGTTTGTTTAATAAAAATGTATTATATTGTAGTATGCTTCGATTTAAGTCAATCAAACACACTATTTTTACACAAAAAATAAATAAAACATCTTTATCATATAATGATACCAAACGATGTATTATGAACAACAACATTGATACATTGGCTTGGGGACATTATAAATTACGCTAAGTGTAATACTTTTTACTTTTATTTCTGTGTGTATATACAAATTTTGTACTGATTGTAAAATTATGATATTACTGTAATGTTATATAATAGTTTATTACATATTTAAAATTTATTGTTTGATTGTAAATAATGTAAAATAATTGTAGTTTTTATTTGTGTGCTTAAATTTGACGTTGAGGTGATTGTGAAATTCTGATAAGTACTAATTGTGTTAGAAATAGTATACAGATCATTCTGTTTTTCACAAATTACATGTTTTATATAATTTTAGCAATATATATATATATTTAATTTTTACACCAAAATTTTCATTTTTATTTCATCCCTTTAAAACTCTAGACGTGTGAAATGTTTCACTTTATCCATCCGTTTACTGCTATTGTGGCAGGACCAAGTGGATGTGGGAAGTCAAATTTTGTAACAAATTTCATAAAATCAGTTAAAGAAATATGTAATTGTGATTTTAATCAGATCACATGGTGCTTTGATGAAATGCAGGCTTTAAATAATTTACCAAATGTTAACTATCATCAAGGAATTCCAAATCTTAATATGTTTGATGGTGAAAACCCACACCTTATTATTATTGATGATCTAATGAGAGAGTCTGATGGAAGAATTGTGGATATATTTACAAAAGGTAGTCATCACAGGAATCTTAGTGTATTTTATTTAACACAAAATTTATTTCATCAAGGTAAAGGTCAAAGAGACATTTCTTTAAACTCAAGTTATATAATTTATTTTAAAAACCCTCGAGATAAAACTCAAATAAGATATTTAGCACGACAAGTGTCACCAGATAACCCAAAATTCATTGAAGACGCCTACAGGGATGCAACTTTAGAAGCGCATGGATATTTAATGGTAGATTTAAAACAGAATACAAATGATTTTTGTCGTATCAAGACAAATGTATTCCCATTTAATGGTTACTGCACAGTCTACGTCCCCACGAAAGAGTTTAAATACACCAAGAATCAAACAATTCAAATCATTTCTAAATGATACATCGTCGACTCACAACGCATAAACATTTGCTAAACGCTTTGCAGTTTAAATACACCAAGAATCAAACAATTCAAATCATTTCTAAATGATGCATCGTCGACTCACAACGCATAAACATTTGCTAAACGCTTTGCATACGCTTAAACCAAAATATCAAAGAGCGTTACTTAAAACGTGTGATGAAGAAGAAATAAATTGTATTTGTGAATGTATTCATAACGTTTTACAAGGAAAGATACCTCTTAAAGATCAAGATAAACAAAAATTGAATAAACACAAAAATATACTCCGTAAACTGGTGCATAAGTGTAAACATAAACTAAGAAAAAATATTATTATACAAAAAGGAGGGGCTTTCTTACCAATAATATTAGGTGCAATATTGAGTGGATTAGTAAGTGGACTAGCCAGTTAACATGGAAAATGCTAAGAAAATGATACTTATTGAACCGGGATTGATTGAAAAATTAAAACAAGAAAATAAGGTTACTAGTAATTTGTCTCGATTAGATATTGAAATGCAAAATATTATGAATAGTAAGACGGAAGACCGAAAGAAGTGGATGTTATATTTACAAACACTACAAAGATACCTTCACTTTACCGAAGAGGATCGTCAACCACTCAGATTACCAATTTATTCTGATACATCTAATGAAGATTCAAATGGGTCTAAAATTGGTTTTAAAAATAAAGAGATCTAAAAAGTTCAGTTGATGCTGAATCTTTGTTGGAGGAGAAAGGATCTATTAAAAGTATAGAAAGTGAGGCAAATCCACTGTATTCATCAACACAAATACTCAGTTTAATACCAAAAACTTATAATAAAAAAGGTGAGTCATTATTAAACTTAATTGGAACAAGTAAAAGTAAAATACGTTGGGATAATGAAGGCACAGTCATAATTGATAATGAAAAAATTCCAGGAAGTAATATTGTTGATTTAATAAATGATTCACTTAGACCCTTAAAAAAAAGTGATCCGATAGGGTGGGATAGATTTGCTAAAGCATTAAAAGATATTAAAGTACCACTTACTTATATTGGAAATCCAAAGAGATGTGAGTTTATTAACCAACTTCAAGTAAAAGATCTGAACAAAACCTCTGAGATTGAAGTTCAAGAGTTTTCTACACCGAGCAGTGGAGATAAAAGATCTATAACTAAAATACATAAAAAGATCGTTTGGGAAAAATGGACCCCGTACTAGAAGAAATTAACAGGATTTATTATGATCCATCTAACCCCGCTGGTTTTGGTAGTATTGATAAATTATCAAAAGCTATGAAGGGTAAAATGGATAAAAAGCAAGCAAAGGAATGGTTACAATCACAAGAAACATATACATTACATAAACCCATTCGGAAAAAATTCCCGCGTAATAAGTACATTCTATCAAATATTAATGAGCTGTGGCAAGCTGATTTAAGTGATATGCGAACTTATTCTCAATATAATGATGGTTTCAACTACATACTTTGTGTTATTGATGTATTTAGTAAATATGCTTTTGCAAGACCAATGAAAAAGAAAAACTCAGAAACAACTAAAGAATGTTTTGAAAGTATATTTACTGAAAGTAATACAACACCTACTCACATACAATCTGATAAAGGTACAGAATTTGTTTCAAAAGATGTACAAAAATACTTTAAATCCAAAAAGATAAATTACTATACCACTAACAATCCTGATATTAAGGCTAGTATTGTTGAACGATTTCAAAGAACTCTAAAAATGAAAATGTGGCGTTATTTCACTCATAATAATACTTATAGATATATAGATGTTTTACAAGATTTAATATACTCTTATAATCACAGCATTCACTCGAGTATTAAGATGTGCCCATGTGATGTAAGTTCCAACAATATTATGACAGTTTGGACTAATCTTTATGATAGAGGGTCAAACAAACTTTCTCTAGAAAATCCAAAACCAAATTTCAACGTGGGTGATTATGTTCGAATAACTAAATATAAACATGTTTTCCAAAAAGGATATGAATCAAATTGGAGTGATGAAATATTTATTATATCTTCAATAATTGATAGATCTCCATGGGTTGTTTATACAATAACAGATTTACAAAATGAACCAATAGTTGGTACTTTTTATGAAAGAGAATTACAGAAGGTCACTTACAACCCCACCTCACAATATAAAATAGATAAAATAATTGGCACTCGTTATTCGGGTAACAGAAAAGAAGTATTAGTGAAGTGGAAAGGTTATCCAGATAAATTTAACAGTTGGATTTTAGCTTCTAGTTTAAAAGAAATATGAATAAAGAAAGTTTTTATTTAACTTTGCTCAGCAATAGTTCAATGGAATACTTTCCCGATAACAAGACCACAAATTTTTCAACAAAATTACCAAAAGCTATGAAATTAGAAGGTGAATGGTCGGTTGGAGTTGTCGAGTTTCAATATCCATGCACCATGTTTACTGTTCAAGATCATGAAAATGTTGTATACATCACAAAAACCATGTTAATGCCTAATGAAGATAAACCATCAACAGTGTACTACAAAAAACATATTCCCGCTACCAACTACGATAACGTTGAACATATTTTAAGAGCGTTAAATGGTATCAGAGAGAGCTTGAAATTTCGTTATGATGAAATAACAAAATTTGTGTCTGTTTCTGTTTTGGATAAAAATATAACATCCGTAACATTATCACCCAAATTAAGTTTACAACTAGGTTATGAACCAAATACAAATCTCCTAGTCAGAAATTTTGGGAAGTGTCCTGCTAATTTACACTTAGGGTTACCATCTCAACTATTTCTATATTGCGACATTATCGATCCTCAGATTGTGGGTGATGTTATGACTCCACTATTAAGAGTCATTTCATTAGATCCTTCAAAATACATTTATGGTGCGAATAAAATGTACATTTTCTCTCCACCTCACTACTTACCTGTTATGCGAAGAGAGTTCGATACGCTGGAAATAGATATAAGATCGAGCACAGGACAAAAAATACCATTCCAGTTTGGAACCGTGTGTGTTAAACTACATTTCTGCAAATTATAATAATGTATTCTCCTCATGATCATCATAAATGTCCATATGAAAATTATTATTCACATCAAGCTGGATCAGGAGTTGGAGTAATTTATAAGGGTTCACCATACCAACGCGGTCATGGTATTGGGAGCTTCTTAGGAGGGTTATTTAGATCAGTTTTACCTTTACTTTCAAGTGGTGCTCGAGTGGTTGGTAAGGAGGCATTAAACGCTGGAGTAGGACTTTTATCGGATATGGTTCAAGCCCGTCCTATGGAAGCCTCAATAAAAGATCGTCTAAAGCAAGTTAGTACAAACTTAAAACGAAAGGCTGATGACAAAATTGATCGATTTAACATGACAGGATCTGGGTATATAAGTAAAAGAAAACGATTGGCCTCGTTCATTCCACCACTAACAGCTAAAGTGAAAGCTACGAAAAAACTTGGTCTAAAACCAAAAAACATCAAAGATATATTTTCAAATTAAGTATGTCTTTCCTTCATAATCATTCTTGTGAGTGCGTTAAGTCAGAATTAGATTTGTTTGCATTACCGTCTACACAAACAAGCATTGAAAATGGATTGTGGATTCACTATAAACCAATTTCATCTCTTGCTGATGATGGACCTATCGAGTTTCAAGTTCCTGGAACAGGCGATGACTACATAGATTTGTCTCATACATTACTCCACATAAAGGCAAAAGTATTAAATCAAGATTCAACAAACTTGATATCAGCTACAGCAGTAGCACCTGTAAATAATTGGTTGCATTCACTTTTTAGTCAACTCGATGTTTATTTAAACCAAAAACTTGTATCACCACCTAATAATACCTATGCCTATCGAGCATACATGGAAACCCTTTTAAACTATGCTCCTGCTGCTAAACAATCTCATCTTACTTGTAGTCTTTGGTATGATGATACAGCAGGAAAAATGGATTCCACAGATGGTAAAAACATAGGATTTGTTAAAAGACAGGAATTAGTTAATGAAAGCAGGGAAATAGAAATGATTGGTCATCTTCATGGTGACATTTTCAATCAAGATAAATTTTTAATTAATGGCGTTGAAATGAGTGTAAAATTAGTTCGGTCAAGAGAGAGTTTTAATTTAATTGCTGGGTCAAATGATGTAAAGTTTAAAGTTTGCATTACGGACGCAACTCTTATTGTTCGAAGAGCACGAATTAATCCAAGTGTATTACTCGCACATCAGAAAGTTTTAGCTTCTACCACTGCTAAATATCCTATTACTCGTGCTGAAGTTAAAGTTTTAACAATTGCATCGGGTGTTCAAGGAAAAACTCTTGATAATATATTCTTAGGACAGGTACCCAAAAGATGTATTATTGGTTTTGTGAATAATTCTGCATTTAATGGTTCACTTACTAAAAATCCATTTAACTTTGAAAACTATGGTATTAACTCTTTCAGCTTATATATTGATGGTCAACAAATACCTTCCAAAGCTTTGCAACCATCTTTTAATAATAATATATTTACATCAGCATATCATACTCTATTCTCGGGGACTGGTATTCACTTTCTTAATGAAGGAAATGCAATCTCTCGTGAACAGTATGCCAAAGGTTACTGTCTTTTAGCATTTGATTTAACTCCTGATTTATCAGCTAACTCATCAGCCCATTGGAATCTCATAAAGCATGGTAGTGTAAGATTAGAAGTACGATTTGAATCCTCACTAATACAAACAATTAACTGTATTGTTTATGCTGAGTTTGATAATATTATTGAAATAGATAAAAATAGAAATGTTACTGTAGACTATAGTAGTTAGGATTATAATGTGTGTTGTGTTTTAGATATATGTGTTATGTTTAATGCATTTTGTGTGTGTGTAACTAAAGATAACATTATAAAATTAAATAAAACAAATTGTATGCAATATACTATTTTTTATTTCTTTATAAACCTCTCCTATTTAATCTTATACAAAACAGTGTTCGAGTTTAAACTTTACATAAGCACATACGAAACTGATTGTAACTCTATGAGTCAACAAACTTATCTCACGTTCCTTCGCAACAGGCATCAACCTGCTTTGTGACTCCCACAAAGAATGCGATTTAATATTTACAAATCACTATAATTGAACATTCCTATGACAACCATTGAATAGATTGGTACTGTAAAACTTCAGCATATTGTCTCATTCTGAACGATTGCATTGTTGAATACAAACCATTAAGTAACATTGTTAAGAAGATATCATGAAGACGGACACCCTTATAGTGGAACTCCAAGGATTTAAAGATTCTTTAAATCATTTTATTGTCAAAGAATTGGCCATTGCGAGTCATGATCATACACAGACGTTCTTGGTGAAACCACCATATTCATTCCATTACCTAACACTAGAAGAAAAAAAGCAGGTGAGATGGTTAGAAAGAAATCGAGGAATTTACTGGAGTGAAGGCTACATAGACTACAAAGAGTTTAAACGTGTTATTTTACCATATTTAGAAAATAAAAAAATTATGACAAAGGGTTTGGAAAAGATTACGTGGATTAAAGAGTTATGTGCAAACTGTGAAGTGATTGACATAGGTGAGAAGGGATGTCCTAATTTTGCGACATTAAAAAAAAAGTTCTGTAAAAATAAAACTGATTTTAATTGTGCGAACCATAAATTGAATTGTGCATTGAATAATGCTGTGTGTATTAGAAAATGGTATTTTGATAATAATATGTCTGTATTTAATTTATTTATTTAATAATTATTGTGTTGAACAGTTAATTAAAAATGTCTATGTACTCAAGAGTGTTTTATTTAATATAATCAGACCCATATAACAAACTTTAAATTAGCTGCAGCAAAATGATAATCCTAAGCTTTGTGACTCCCACAAAGAATGCGATTTAATATTTACAAATCACTATAATTGAACATTCCAATGACAACCATTGAATAGATTGGTACTGTAATAATCTGCTAATAACAGTAATATCATGGATACACTAGAATTACAAAAACATATGAAAAAGATTCATCCCAGTCTAGAAAATAATGTTAATGCTGCTAATAGACTACCTATGTATACACATGTACCAACGTATATAATATGCAATTTGGATGCGGATGATAAACCAGGTTCACACTGGGTAGCTGTACATATCGATACGAATGGTATCGGTCAATATTTTGATTCATATGGACGAACACCTGAGCGATATCATCTCCAGTTTTTGAAAAGGAATTGTAAGAGATGGGACTGGAATGTTGATAGGATTCAGAATGATTGGACTTCAGTTTGTGGTGAATATTGCTTAATGTATTTGCTATTTAAGTTTCAGGGATGTTCAATGCATAGTTTTACGAACATATTTACAGGGAACACACTGCACAATGATATTTTTGTGGATGAGATCTTCCGCTCATATTTTGTAGAAAAAAGTAATAAAATATTGAAATAAAAATGAATGTGTTTTATTGATGACATAGAAAAGCAGACATACAATGAGTAATAGATAAGAACGCCAAATCAACCGTAGGGCAACAGATTCGTGGGTTCTGGCGCAACGTAATGAGGTGTTCAAAGTATAATAGATAAAAGGATTAGGCGAACAATGGAATGCTAATGAGGGTGCAGGACCACCGGAAATCAATGAGATAACAGTTAATTGATTTGCATAACTCCAGAACCACGCATCCTACGCTAAAATGGACCGCAGATTTGAGATCAGAGCACACCAAAACCTTTTTTTTTTTTTTTTTTTTTTTTTTTTTTTTTTTTTTTTTTTTTTTTTTTACGATGGGTGCTACAGATTCGTGGGCTCTGGTGCAAGCGTGGGCTCTGGCGCTTGCGCCAGAATCCGCGAATCACTACTACTAATAGCCAATACGCAGTACACTGCGAAATAGTTCAGAAAACCAAAACCCACGAATATAGACTTTAACGTCCACCACTTTTGGGCAAAATTGCCTATAATTTAGAGCGGTCAGTTCAAGGTTTTGCGGCATTTAAGGCAAAACTGCTTATTCAGACTATTTAGGACCGATTGCCTTAGTATGTCCGTGCGTGCGCTATCGCTAAAGTACCGGCCGCCTAGACATAAATTTAACTAGATTTTATTTTTATACCGTATTATGAATGTAACCGATACGTTTAAGAGCTTTTAATTTCTATTTTTGTTAACTCTCGACGCAAAAGGAGAGGTGTTATAAGTTTCACCGCTATGTGGGTCTGTCTGTGTATGTGTGTGTGTGTGTCTGTCTGCGGGACCGAAATCGTTAAAAGGCTGAACCGATTTGTGGTGGTGGTTCTTAGGACACTTTTTATCAAAATCGGTTCAGCCTTTTCGACCTGAAGCAAGCTCAAGTGAATGACGCGATGACCCGGAACCGAAACATCAGGCGAAAAATTACTAGGAGAGCCGACCCCAAATGAAATGGAATAAGGCTAGGCAAAGAGGTTCAGCCGTTTCGACACGCCGATCCTTTTGATCAAAATATTACCTACAACTTGTTATTAAACTTACAAGGGCCAATACGTATATATTTTTTACTTTATGGAGCTTTTTGATTTGGTCGGGGGTTTTTCAGGACGGTACGAAATGAATTTTCTCATTTCTGAATAGGTTGTATGTAAAAACCAAACCTGTTTATTAATAGTTTTTACAGGCAGTGAAAGGACAGCTTCTTAAAGCTTACATAATCAGCCTATACCATTCCCACTGCTGGGACACAGGCCTCCTCTCGGCGAGAGGGAGTGCGGGTTGGTATATGTCACATATCTTCAAATTTTTGGTTCTCGGACATGCCGGTATCCTTTTATTTATTAATTTTTTTTTTCAGGATGGGAAATCATCAAATGACTTCTCCCGCTCTGGGCGGAGCGGGAGGGCGTGCCAGACTTTTACTGACTAAAACCCACCCGTGTTCCATCAGTTGCCCATGTGCCAGGGTCACGGTATCTCTTTCGAACAATCACGCGACCCCGGCAGGCATCGGTCCTAGTAGACCCCTGCACTGCCGCTGACATCTCTTTGAGGCGCGCGTGGAACACTGCGCGCCGTCGACCCGAGCTTGGTCCTTACCGGGCGGCGAATGCCGGTATCCTCACGATGTTTTCCTTCACCGTTTTTAGAGCTGTGGTGATGAAATCACTAACACAAAGTAAATCGCCTGTCTGGGTTCGAACAAGTGTTGCAAAGGACTCGAGTCTTCGAGTCTTAATTTTAGAGACTCGACTCAATTATGCAAGACTCAGTGTGCTCAAAAGGCTCGGAGCCTACCTACTTAACTAAATAGACAACGATTAACAAACGTAGAGTCTACTAGGCCTACAACATTATCACATTCACAAAGTAGAAAATAACTATTGACAGGCCTGTTGGTCTAGTGGTTAGTGACCCTGACTGCTATGCCGGAGGTCATGGGTTCGATTCCCACCCAGGACACATGTTTGTGTGACGAGCACGATCATTTGTTCTGTGTCTGGGTGTAATTTATCTATAATATGTATGTATTTAGAAATATATAAGTATGTTTATCAGTTGTCTAGTACCCATAACACAAGCTCTGCTTAGCTTGGGACTAGATGGCGTGGTGTGATAGTTGTGGAATATTATATTATTATTATTACTATTGCTTATCGTAGTGTCATAAATTCAGACCCAAACCTTTCATATTCTAGGTTCCCGCGCACAATAACCCAGACACGACGATATTGACTATGACTTTTTATTGTTCATTATTCTTCGAACTTAACTAGCATCTAGCTAGGTACTTACTGCCCAGTCTCGCCATTTAGCTTTCACTTAATGAGTTTGTAAAGAACACATATAGTATTACAATTAGCTAAAAAGGCGGCTACATGCCCAACTTTCTAGACGAATATAATAGATGAATACCTGTATCGAAGACAAAGTGATCGTAAAAAATAATTATAGCGGCATCTACAAAGTTATATGCCACTACGTCTCAAACTGACGGCCAAGCAAAATCCTTCATCGTGCTAGCAGAGTTGACCACGCAACTAACGCATATAAAACGTCTTGATTTTAATTCCGATCGATTGACATTGGAATTTTGACGTTTCGTATTCTTGAGTTCGACGCTAGCGCCAAAATGTATTTAAATTGGGTGTCCATTTTGGAGAACTAAGTAGAATCGAGATCGGGCGTTGTTGTCGTTCCAATGGTGACACTATTGTTTTCAAGAGTACCGAATCACGTGTATGCATTGGAATCGTATTGGCTTCTTTTTTTTTTTCTTTTTTTCAAGATGGGAAATCATCAAATGACTTCTCCCGCTCTGGGCGGAGCGGGAGGGCGTGTCAGACTTTTACTGACTAAAACCCACCCGTGTTCCATCAGTTGCCCATGTGCCAGGGTCACGGTATCTCTTTCGAACAATCACGCGACCCCGGCAGGCATCGGTCCTAGTAGACCCCTACACTGCTGCTGACATCTCTTTGAGGCGCGCGTGGAACACTGCGCGCCGTCGACCCGAGCTTGGTCCTTACCGGGCGGCGAGCTACCCATTGCTCGCCACCCGCAAGCTCGCGCCTACGGTGGCCGGGAGTCCGCAATCGAGAATCGTATTGGCTTTAGATTAGAATTAAAATTAGGTTGAAGAGTAAGTCCCCTGGTCGGAGGATCCTCCCGTTTCTATAGAGGTTGAGTGAACTTACACCATGTTCCTCGTACCTCTATATCTTATACCTTTAAACGAGCAATTCTTGTATATCTTATACCTTTAAACGAGCAATTCTTGTATATATGTATATATATATAATCTGAATCTCGGAAACGGCTCCAACGATTTTCATGAAATTTAGTATACAGGGGGTTTCGGGGGCGATAAATCGATCTAGCTAGGATTCATTTTTATAAAATGTCGTTTTATTCGTGTTTTCAATGACCAACTTTGTCGATAATCAACTTGAACATAAACTTATTATTTTAAACACAATTTACCAAAAAATACCGAGCAAAGCTCGGTCATCCAGATATTATATATACAATCTGAATCTCGGAAACGGCTCCAACGATTTTCATGAAATTTAGTATACAAGGGGTTTCGGGGGCGGTAAATCGATCTAGCTAGGATACATTTTTATAAAATGTCGTTTTATTCGTGTTTTCAATGACCAACTTTATCGATAATCAACTTGAACATAAACTTATTATTTTAAACACAATTTACCAAAAAATACCGAGCAAAGCTCGGCCAACCACATATTACTAATCTTATACAGCATAGGCTCGAACTTTTGAAACGCTGAAGAGAGTGTACCTACAGGGGGCTTCAGACTACACATTTAGGGCACCAATTTCCAGATCTGGCCCGAAATTTCAATTCATAAGACGTAGGTATCAAATTAACCCCTTTTCTAAGGTCCCAGGTTACGTGGTTACTAAATATCGCAGCAATGTCTGCATATGAAAACAAATTTAGAGGTAAAGAGGCACGTAAAGCGGTCATCTGTTACCAGAGCGGTCGATGCCCGTCCTTCCACTGCCTACCTGACGTCCTAGGTTCTGAGCTGTCGATAAGCAATCTAGTTATCTATCCTACCAAGGTCGCGGAATTGTTCGAAAGAGTTACCGTGGCCCTGGCATAGGCAACTGTAGGAACACGGGTGGGTTTCAGTCAGTAAAAGTATGATACGCCCTTCCGCTCCACCCAGAGCGGGAGAGTTCATTTGATGATTTCCCAACCAAAAAACAACAAAAAAAAGTTATCTATCAATACATTCGCACGTTGGGCAGCGTAAAACGGTCACTTTTTAACACGCTTTTATTAGCTTGGTACGTATCTATGGGACGGAATCTTAGAACGTAATTTTCACCCCTTTCAAAACGTCGCATTAATTTCAAACTTTGCACACTTATCAAGTTATCAAGGACCGATGACAATACAATAATTTTATATACTTAGATAGCAAAACAGAAAAAAGTATTTTCCAGTTTTTAGTTTGGTTTTCTATGAAAGCGTCTTTTATAGTTTTTTTTTTTTTTACTATTATTTATTTGTCGCACAGTTAGGCGTATTGGTAGGTACATTTTTACAGAATAAATAGTGTATTGTCACGTTCAAAGAAAAGACTGATGCAAAGATATTTCATTTAAATTAACTTTTATCACATGATAAAACAAACGTAAAACAGAGCCCAAAAAATATTTTTCGTCGCCATAATTCTCAAAATGTAGAGCGTAAACTATCATATTTTATGTAATGATAAAGTAATTCAATCAAGTAAAGAATTACCTAGAAAATGTATCTACAGACCTGTGCATTTATTTTTTGATTAAATGAAAACTGCAAAATTGTTCGCCGACAGTCGCGTCGCGCTGTCGCATCGCGCCTGATTGCGGAAGCCTTGTGCGTGAACCTCAGCATGTCCCATCATAATTAAATAACCTATTTGTTAGTCATCACCATCATTTCAGCCAAAAAATGACTATTTTTGCTGGATAAAGGCATCCCCCAATTTGCCATAATCGCCACGCTTTGCTGGCGATCGCGGTATTGTGGTAAAATGCATAGAGAACGCTGCTGCCCATTCTCTAGTAAGTCCCTTAGTCGCCTCTTACGACACACGGGAAGAAATGGGATTGTGCAATTCTTTACGTTCGATACCACACGGAACGAGTATTTGTCAGTGAGTTCCCAAAAATCTCTCTTATGTGATCCTTCTTCACGTTACAGTAGAACAGTTACAGAAAACCTTAGTCAGAATTTTAAAACAAAACTCTCTGACGTAACTCACTCTGTTCCGATCCATTTCATCATCGATAATGCCAACATCGATTCGATTAAGAATATACCTAATTAGTTTTATCGAATTATATCAGTTACGTGAGTCGGTTATCATCATAATTTCTTCGCTCGGTTTACTTTATTGGCTTTTTTGTTTCCTGGCAACGATAAAACAACAAAGTAAAAACAAAACTTTTTACAAAAAAGGTTTTTACAATATTTTTCCTTTTTTAGTTATGGTATCTACCCCACACCAATTTGTATGCGACCATTTGCTATGTAAGCTACAATGGCAGGAAACAGTAGAACGTCTAGACATCCAAAGTGGATTAAACACTTATTATCAAGGCGAATGCCAAAAATCATCAAGTAGAGTTAACAAAACTTATATGGGATCATCCCTGAGGCATACCCAAAATACCAAAAATATTTAATTTTTGAAATTCATCCACAATTTCCGGAGATATCGCGGAATATACATACATATAAAAACATACATACAGACGTTTTGAGAAAACATGAATGAGATCAATGTTTTCAAAAACGGATCGGTCAATCTTATGCCCCCATACCTAGCAGTCTATTTTTCAAAGTAGGGCGTTAATTCAGACCGTAGGTTGAATCTATATCTACACGAACTGGCTTGACAGGGCATATCATCTATCACAGACATAGTGAATCTTCCAAAGTTGTTATTTATGTAATGCTCATTCCTAACCTTATCAAGAAAACTTCAATAAAATGAGGAGGATCTCAATGCGGTTGTTTCTTTTTTTGTTTGCTACCTCAGTAACTCTGTCATTTATAAACCGATTAAATAAAATATTTTATTTGAAAAGGTATACTTATAGAGTGGACCCATATAAATTTGGTCAAGTTCTGATTAATGGATTTTGTGTAAACTTGAATAAAACGTATTATTTCCACTTTGTTTTGGTCGTGTTAAAATAACGGCCTGTCACTGTGTATTTAAACAAGTGAAGGTATACGAATTTGTGGGGTAGGTATCACAACTAAAACTTGAAAATTTAAGTTATTTTTCAATTTGCAGTGTTTTTGTTTGGAAATGGGCCATGTGTTTGATGCCGATGTGCAAAATTTGCTTGCTGCTTCTAAAACTCAGCGTTTTAGGTATTTACTACATATGCTTATTTATTTACTACATATGCAAGGAATGTATAACGATCCCTGTGTGTTGGTAATTGTTTTGTCTAATATATGTTTTTCTATTTAATTTTCTCATTTGCATTACTGAGATAGCTTCTATGCAAATTGTCGCAGCTATCACTACATGTATTATAAAAAGTCCCCCAACGCGTCATACTGTCTGTCTAGATCAGATAAAAGTTAAAAAATAAGTAACTGTTCGATACGGTTTTTACCTAAAGACGGAGTGATTCATGAGGAAGGTTGACTAGCAAATTGCAGAAATGTAGGAAAATTTCGGGCTTTTGACGACCCGTAACGACTGACAGATGACAGCCGCGACCAACTTAACGTACTTTCCGAGACATGGACAGGTATGTAAAGATGGTCACCCATCTACGAACCAACCGCGGCAAGCGTAGCTTAACCTGATTGATCGATCCGTGCGACTTTTATTACTTAGGCACAAGCTCCTCACTTATTCTCACGGCTGTCTCAAAAAAATACAAGACAGTCTTTTAAACAAATGCACAAATTCGCTTTTGGCACGAATTAACCTCAACAACATTTATTTTTAACAAGTAGGCCATGTAAACGCAGTTTGCATTAAACCCTTTAAACTTAATACAGTTTAGACCTTGGTCTCAATTTATTTAAAAAAAAAGTCTGTTTATTATCTGAACAAGGTTGCATTAATTACCTTTTTGTGCAAATAACTGGAAAACATTGTTACTATCTCACTGTTTTTATAAATGCTAATGTTTTGATATTATAGTACCGTTTGGTGCCGGACGTAAAGAATAACACCACCCCATTTCTTCCCGTGGGTGTCGTAAAAGGCGACTAAGGGACTTACTAGAGAATGGGCAGCAGGTTCTCTATGCATTTTACCACCATACTGCGATCGCCAACCCACCTGCCAAGCGTGGCGATTATGGCAAAGCCCCGAAATTCGGGGAGGCCTAAGTCCAGCAGTGGACGTCTTACGGCTGAATGATGATGAATGTTTTGATATTATGTTGCTTACAATTATTCAGTGGTGGCGTCCTTAGAGCAGCCCCGACTTACGAATCGTACGTCGTATGTTCGAACTCAAGCAGGCGTTTTAATTGTGTAGAAAATGTCACCACTTTTCTCAAAACGGTTAAGGAAAACATCATGAGGAAACCGGTGTGTCCTAGAACCAAAAACTCAAAGACATGTGACATCTACCAACCCGCACTGGGCCAACGTGATAGATTACAGCCCACTTCCTCTCATAGAAGAAGAAGCCGGTGACCCAGGAGTAGGAACATTATAAGATGATTATGTTACTCCTTATTCTTCCGTTACCGAACCGGCTTTGAGCCGACTCAGGGAGTAGACCCTCTAGGCGTAAATTTACACTTCGGTCTGTCAAAATTAACCCATTTTGACATATCGTATACCTTTAAACGAGCAATTCTTGTATGTATATATATATAATCTGAATCTCGGAAACGGCTCCAACGATTTTCATGAAATGTAGTATACAGGGGGTTTCGGGGGCGATAAATCGATCTAGCTAGGATTCATTTTTAAGAAAAAGTTGTTGTATTCGTGTTTTCAATAATCAACTTTATCAATAATCAACTTGAACATAAACTTATTATTTTAAACCCAATTTACCAAAAAATACCGAGCAAAGCTCGGTCAACCAGATATTCGTATAGTAAGGCAACGCTAAGTTTTCTCTCTTAGGGTTACATTATGATGATGATGATTTCCCATCCTGAAAAAAAAAAAAAAAAAAAAAAAAAAAAAAAAAAAAAAAAAAAAAAAAAAAAAAGGGTTACATTATTCTGCCAGGGTCGCGAGATTTGTTCGAAAGAGTTACCGCGACCCTGGCAAATAGGCAACTGACAGAACACGGGTGGGTTTTAGTCAGTAAAAGTCTGACGCCCTCCCGTTCAGCCCAGAGCGGGAGACGTCATTTGATGATTTCCCACGCACAAAAAGAAAAAGGTTACATTATTGCTCTGGCACAACCCGCAGTACTACTTGACCGAAAAGAATGGCCGTGAATATTTATAGATATAAATCATAGAAACATTTAGTTTTGCGTTAGTGTAGGTACAGTAAACCTTGACTTTGACCATAGGTCAACTTTAAGAATAAACCGCAATCCTTAGTTTTTATAGCCTCTTTATTATTTTTCCAATTACATAACAACCTTTACATCATTTTTTATAGCTAGAACGTAAAAAATATAGTTACGTGAGAAGCAAAACTAATATTATAATTTTTCTAACTCTTTATTTTTCCACGTGTTTGTTATTTCGGACTTCGGACTGAGACAAAAACAACTACCCACTGTAAGTTTTGTCGTCTAGACTTATTGGAAAAGCGGGGAATATTTCTAGAAAGAAACTACGCATGCTAAAATGTTCAGCTCCTTCATATACATCTTCAACACTGTACAGCATTAAGCTAAATCTAGATAGCCAATAACATCGGATCGTATGAAAGCTACCCACAAAATACTATTCCATATTCAAATCCTTAATTCCATTTGATATTAATTCCTCTTAAACAAATATCAACTGTATAATCGTATTAAAATTATGTTGATTTTAGAATGTCTTGTACTATTGCATTATCAGCCTATGAAGGTCCCACTGCTGGGACACAGGCCTCTTCTCAGTGAGAGGGAGTGGGCTGTAATCCACCACGCGGGCCCTGTGCGGGTTGGTAGATGTCACATGTCTTCGATTTTTCATTTTAGAACCTGCCGGTTTCTGCACGATGCTTTCCTTCACCGTTTTGAGAGCAGTGGTGATGAAATCATTTATCTACACAAAGTAAAGCGGCGGTCTGGGTTCGACCCTAAGACTCGTAAGTCGCAGCCGTTACCACTGGGCAACCACTGCTCAGTTGTACCATTGAAAAAGTCATGAAAGTTGGAAGTTGTAGCTCAAACTTAACTATCATCATCATCGGTTTTTTTCTAAAAACATGTTTTTGTTTACGTTTGGAAACTATATTTCAAACACAGAAGAGACACAAGTCTTGCCCTCTTTACAATGACGTTCAACAGAAAAGAATAAACTTTCCTGAATGAACGAAGAAACTACAGCAACATGAATATAATTTCTTTAAAGATTTGTGCAATGTAATTAATTTCGAATTAGTCCTTGTCACATTGTTCCATGGTAACTACGATTCCAATTAAACAATTTTTCTTATCGGCAGTGACATAATTGTGGAGACTCACTATGAGTTTTAATTAGGTGAGCTAAGGTCTATCTACAAAGAAATTATCATTACCTTGACTCGACTGTTTCCATATTGTTTTGATTCCTGGGACGAAATTCTTTAGTACATTATGCTCATGTTCGTCACGTGTATTCGTCGTTTTAAGGGTTTTTGGGTAAGAAACGGGGTGCGTACGAGTGGCAAGTGTCAACTGGACCCTATTAATAAGCCTCCGTACATTCGTCTGTCCGTCTGTCTGTCAGGGGGCTGTATTTAACTATATATTTATTTAACTATAATAGTGTACATCTTGTGAGTGTGTATTTCTATTCAATTGCCGTTATAACAGATCGTCAGGGTCGTGAGATTTGTTCGAAAGAGATACCGTGACCCGGGCATATGGGCAACTGAAGGAACACGGGTGGGTTTTATTCAGTAAAAGTCTGCCACGTACTTTTTTTTTTCTTTTTTTTTCAGGATGGGATATCATCAAATGACTTATCCCGCTCTGGGCGGAGCGGGAGGGCGTGTCAGACTTTTACTGACTAAAACCCACCCGTGTTCCATCAGTTGCCCATGTGCCAGGGTCACGGTATCTCTTTCGAACAATCACGCGACCCCGGCAGGCATCGGTCCTAGTAGACCCCTACACTGCTGCTGACATCTCTTTGAGGCGCGCGTGGAACACTGCGCGCCGTCGACCCGAGCCTGGTCCTTACCGGGCGGCGAGCTACCCATTGCTCGCCACCCGCAAACTCGCGCCTACGGTGGCCGGGAGTGCGCTATGGACTCCCGACGCCCGGGGCGTCTCCTCCTGCGGCGGCTAGGGACGTGAGGGCGCAGAGACTGCCACTCCCTCACGCGCCCCGCCTCCTCCGAGCATTACTGCTTCGCAGAAGGAGGTGACGGCTTCCCATTCCCTCTCACTCCGTACCATGGCTCGCACCAGGGCCAGACGCGAGAGGTCGCCGCCGCCGATCGCCTCCACGAGGACACGGCGGTGCTCCGCCCAGGCAGGGCACACCTCCACCGTATGCTCCACCGTGTCCTCCAGACGATCCTCGCAATGGAAACACCCGGACGTATCCTCCCGCTTTATCCTGAACAGGAACCCACCGAAGCACCCATGCCCGGTGAGAACCTGCGTCAGGCGGAAGGTGAGGACGCCGTGGCACCTCTCTATCCACTCCTCAAAGAGGGGACTTACCGCCGCAATTGTGGCGCCCTTCTGCTCCACCCAGAGCGGGAGACGTCATATGATGATTTCCCACCCACAAAAAAAGTAACAAATTCAAGGGATTTTCCATTCAAGAAACGTGCTTTTCTTTACGCAAATTTTTCACTGTACGGAACCCATCACATGCGAGGATTAGCCGTTATTGCAAGTTTTCCAGTGTTAATTAATTTCCATTTCTAATAATAAATGCGCTGTCTCGATGACAGCGCAATGCGACGTAAAAAAAAATATACGCAAACTTCATGGAAATGGTTCTATGAATGATAATTTTTTGTTCAATGTAAAGTGCACAAAATATATTTTTTTATATCACTAAACGAAAAAACAATGTGCGTACATCTAGTGAACTTACATACCTAGAAGGTTTTTTGTACCTTTAAATGACATCAAAGGAACTATAAAAAGCTCTATTGATGTTTGTTTCTCTCACGATTTCAAGGATTTCGAAGAACCAGTTTTAGGAACAGTCTTTACAAGTTTATTTCAATGGGTCAGTACCTAAAGCAACGTCAACTACCTACCTCACTTTGTAGGTACAGACGCCACCAGGTCAAGCTACCCGAAACTGTCAATTTTTCCCGATGAACCTAATGCTCTAGAAATAAAGTCGAAAATCTATCAAAGAAATCTGACAGATTGTAGTAGCTTGATGTGTTGGCGTCTCTACTACATTAGAAAATACAATCGAACAAAGATTGAAATCATTTGATTTGTCCTAACCGTACTTAAGTCACACGTTCGCGCGAAAAATTAACCATTCTAAGAAGAGTGAGCTCACTCACACATCCTGCATGACCCGGTAAATACGATTTTCAATGTGAGTACGAAAGGCAAAAGTGAACATCTTTGGTCCAGTACCCTAATTACGTAACACACTAACAAAGATTTTGAAAGAAAATCATAATCAATGGCTTCAAATGTTTAAAAAATTCTTAAATAAATAGCGCAATTACTGAACTGTCAAAATGAAAGGAAATGCAATCAATTGTTATTTTATGTGTGAATCACAATTAGGTACCTACTCCGCAGCACCCTTATTTCTTTCAATCACAATCCGAACGATTCTAAAAGTTACTTCAGTTCACACGCTTGAAAAACTTCGCAGTACGATATCATAAGGAACGAATGTTGTAAAATTGTCAAAATACAAGGATTGGAAATTAACTTTTACACAAGTTTTTGTGATGAGTACCAAAATACCTAAGTCAACAACCTCACTATGCAGCAGCGGCGAGGTGTAAATTTTTCTAAAAGAGAAGCGGAAGCGAAGTCGGCTTTAACTTACTGACTCATCAATAAAGAATACTTACCTACTATCATTCTAAAATTAATATAGGAATGTAATGAATTAAATACAATTAACTTGAACAGCTGAAAACCCAATAAAATATGCAATATTCCTCTATCTCGTTCTCGCTGACGCATTTTTCTATACCTGTCTCTGTCATAACCCGTTGTACAGCGGCTTGCTCTCGTACATATCAAGCGGTGCCACGTGACCTAAAGTGACATCATTACGGGATCGCTGTTGTATGAATTTTTAGTTCCCGATTATGACGTTTTGGCGCCGGGTTAATTTAGAACATTTCTCTTTTGTTGTAATACAAAGCTAAAAATAACCTTTTTTGTTGTTTGAATGTTATGGTGAATTAAATACCCGTAGTGTAACTATATTTATTGACAATAGTAGCCACTATTTACATACTATTGTATTTTTAATAGTGATAGAGTTACCAATGCGAATCTCCGAAGGCAAGCCGGTAGGAATCGTGTTATATGGTGCTTTCGCCACTGCTATGCAGGTACTTAACCTACGCAATACTAAAAATATAAGTAATTGAACGTAGGCGAAGACACCACAAAAAACTGCGTGTCATAGAAGGATGTAGTATCTAACACGTGTTTTTTGTTTTTCTTTTGTATCTTCTACTAGCTTCTGCTCGCGGCTTTACCGGCGTTCTCTTAGAGTTCTTCTTTCTGACTCTTTATCTTTTAACTCAGGTCGTAAGGGTCATAGCGTTCCCCAAGCATTAGCCTATCAAATGCAAAAATATTTTTTTCAATCCGACTGGTACGTCCAGATATTTTATAGTACGCAGAAACAAACAATTAATTATAGTGAAGAAGATGAAATAAACCAACCACTGGTTTTTACGACTCATTTCTTAAATATTGCGTTGATTCTTAAATCATTAGAACTTACCTTTTTGTGAGAGTCAATATATCTTTGTCTTCGTAGTCAAAGGATATTAAGAAACTTACTTAAGTATATAAATGTTTTTCTAATAAAATATTAAAAATAGTTTTTAAATACTTTTTTTATAACGTAAGGAACGGGTCACCAACCTATTGCTAGACAAAATGCATTAAACTTAGCCTTATCGGCTTTTATAGCTTAAGGTGTACGATTGGCATCTCAGCCACATTGGGTACAATTTTAGAATGAAACGCTTGAAAATTTTATTCAAATAGGGTACAATTTCCGCTGATTAATCTTCTAAATAGCAGTTACACAGAAGCTTATGGAACACGACGTTTGAATCCTCAATCAAAATTGTTTCTCAATATGTGAAAACAAAGAAATTCCTCAAGACAAAACCCGACCAAGTGCGAGTCGGACTCGCGCACCGAGGGTTCCGTACAAACCTGTAGGTATTCAAGGTTTATGCATAAGGTTTATGTTTATGATTTTTTTCTTTATATTTGAGTTGATTGAATGAAAGGAAAATTGCGGTTTACGATTTATGACATATTAAAAGAAACTACTTACTAGATCTCGTTCAAACCAATTTTCGGTGGAAGTTTACATGGTTATGTGAGGAGTTTCAAAAAAATGGTACAACTGTTAAAAATATGACTTTAAAATATAACTTCATGGTAGGGTCTGTTGATGAACTACATTTAAAAGTTTATACTCTCTAATTTAATAAAATTACTATTTCTCTTAAATGAAAATACTATTTCAGGAAAAAAATAGGCATTATGATAGTAAGATGTTGATTAGGTGTCAGTTTTGTTACCACAAATGAGGTCAAATATAAAAAAAAAACTATGATGAATTCTGCCACTCCAATGATTTTTTTGGATAAATACAGTTATTTTGTATTGCTAGATGAATCAATAAGAAAAATAAACTATCAAATACTTAAAAAATACTACTTTTTTACGGTTTTGTTACCATAGGTTCCAAAACAACATTTGTTTTTCATGCTATCGATGTAAAATGGGCAAAAAAATAACAACGAAACTACCAAAAAACGCCAATTATTCATTACTTTGAACCAAAACCCAAAATACTTGTAAAAGTGTAGTAAGTTATGAGAAAATCCGCTAAACACTTTAAAAAATTTGGGGACACAATTGTAAAGCACGGTTCACATAACCTCAAGGCAAATGAAACATTGCAATTAGTTTAAAAAAAAACATTTATTACCTATAAATATACTTTGTTCTAAATTAACATGTAGGAGATCCGTAAGTACTTACTTCTAATTTTTCAACATTGACTATAAACTCGGTCTTCTTTGGACGTTTTTATAAAGGACCGACGCAATCTTCACATTTGTGTCATTTATTGAAGAGTTCCATTATCTATCTCTGAAGATCTTCAGCGGATCTTCAGCAATTTTTAATAAGACTACATCGGGAAAGCATTCTTTAAAAAAAACATTAAAATCGGTCCCCAAATGGCGAAAACATAGCTGAAAGTTAATTAACTAACAGTTGAATTAGGGGCAATCCTTTTTATTGACGTTAGTTAAAAAAATCTTAACACGATTATTCAAACTTTTCACTTCTTAAAGAGAATAATCATCTCAGATTCAAATGCCATGTCTGCCAAGCTTTATGCTATCGAAAAAATTCAGTAATATTCAATCTAAAATGTTACAGTACACTGGGGACATACGAAAATTAAAGGCTCCGGCTTAGTAAATATTTTTACATAAATTCAATTTTGATTTAATCATATCAAATTTAAACTAAAACCCAAGTACCTACAAAATTTGAATAACCAGATAAGTATCAAGTCAACTTATAATAATGCTCCGAATTTCGGTTAAAAAAAATATGAACTTGAGGGACATGTTAAAATGACCATTGTACCATTTTGTTGAAACTCCTCATGTACATCATATGTTTTTTTTTAGTTTTATCATTCTCTTATTTTAGAAGTTACGGGGGGGGGGGGGGGGGGGACACATTTTACCACTTTGGAATGTCTCTCACGCAAACTATTCAGTTTAGAAAACAATGATATTAGAAATCTCATTACCATTTTTGCAGACCTATCCATAGATACCCCACACGTATGGGTTTGATGAAAAAATTTTTTTGGGTTTCAGTTCTAAGTAAGGGGAACCTCAAAATGTTGTGTTTTTTTTTTTCTATTTTAGTGTGAAAATCTTAATGCGGTTCACAGAATACATCTACTTACCAAGTTTCAACAGCATAGCTCTTATAGTTTCGGAAAAAAGACATGACATACGGACGGACGGACGGACGGACGGACGGACGGACGGACGGACAGACGGACAGACAGACAGACAGACATGACGAATCTATAAGGGTTCCGTTTTTTGCCATTTGGCAACGGAACCCTAAAAAGAGATAACGTCACTATACAGGCATGACTAATTGTCTAAACTGGGGCAGAACGTAAGCAAGTGCAGTGACAAAAGCCATTTATTCAAAGTAGGCTGAGAATCATGAGTTTTCAAACGTTAAAATTACCTAAGACGGTCCGGTCCCCAAGAACGCCCGGCCTTCACCACTTCCTAGTGCTTTAGCTGGGAAGAAGTGCAACGAGCTCTCCAACAGTACAGCCGTCTGTTCAGTCAGATTAAGTTAGATAGAGCCAGTGACTACCTCTACTGGTCTCATGTAATGGCTGTTTTATACTGAGTCAGACTTATTGTGTTATACTTCGTAGCACCACCATGAACGCATTCATTATAACTTTAGATGGTAATAAAATCCTTTTAATTTGTACTATTTTGTACCACTAGTTAGAAATTTTGTACCTCTCAATTATCGTAGATATACAGGTTGTGCTGGCTAGATTCCTTCCCAGCACGAACACGCTAAGTTTATAGCTGGCTTTATAATTATAGATGGTAATAAAATCCTTTTAATTTGTACTATTTTGTACCACTAATTAGATTTTTTTTACCTCTCAATTAACGTAGATATACTGGTTGTGCTGGCTAGATTCCTTCCCAGCACGAACACGCTAAGTTTATAGCTGGCTTTATAACTATAGATGGTAATAGAATCCTTTTAATTTGTACTATTTTGTACCACTAATTAGAATTTTTTACCTCTCAATTAACGTAGATATACAGGTTGTGCTGGCTAGATTCCTTCGCAGGAAAAATGATAAGTTAAATGATAACTAGTGAAACACTTTTACACGTCAATCATATTTTTAAAACTAGACGAGTTCGGCGTTCATCTGAATTCTGACTACTTATGTTTATACCTACGGTATGTTCAAGTCCCATGTAATAGGGGGCGAGCCTATTGCCATCAACCGGGTACAAGGGAATTAAGTATGTGACAGTGATTTGCCTAGCAGTCAATAGGCATAATTGCGTAAAAGAGTAATTATGTGGCCTACCCAAATGTCCTTTCTTTGGTACTGTTCGTCAAAGCTTTGGGCTCCTCATGTTCCGAGTTGAGCTAAACGATTAGTGACAAATGCTTGCACTGACTGGACAGGTCCACTCAATCTGTGTGGTTCTTTCTTCAAAAGACCATTTCAGTCACCAATCTACATGATCTTCACATGATGTGAACAAGATTATGTCTGCACTTTAAAAGAGACTGTGACCTCTGAGTTTGTTTCGGCCTTTCTTCTCAGAGTAGTCAGTTAGGAAACGCCGAACTCATCTAGTTTAAAAAATATCATTGACATGTAAAAGTGTTTATACAAACCTACTTACAGAAATAAAATCATTTATCATTTATAATGTTGATCACTTTTGAAGCTACTTTCCTTTTGATATTGTTGCATGAACTAAGTAGGTATACTTACACTATAATTTTAGTTTATGGGCTATGCGAATATAGTATACTAGCTTCTACCCGACTCAAAAAGAATTTTTCAATTCGAACCAGTAGTTCCTGAGATTAGCGCGTTCCACCCCCCATCTTAGGGAAGTGGGGCGGTTGGAAAGAGACAAAAAATAGCCTATGTCACTCTCCATCCTTTCAACTATCTCCACTTAAAAAATCACGTTAATTCGTCGCTCCGTTTTGCCGTAAAAGACGGACGAACAGACACACACACTTTCCCATTTATAATATTAGTATGGATACCATGGCGAAAAGTTTTCTCAGTATAGGCTGACTACCAGTGTGCGCCGGACGTAGTATCAACATTCATAATCAAAGCAAATGGAACTCTATGGAACTGTTCCAAAGTATCATTTTCTTTGATTGCAGTCTAAGTTAATCTTATTGTTCTTATTATCTTTGCAAAGCCAAAGACTCACGTGCAGGTTAAAAACCGTGGTAAAATTAAATCAAGCAATTTTCCTGCGGTTTTCCTCAATACGGTAAAGAACCTATAAAACATATCACAATGAATGCTACGATCTTGTACTGAATAAATATTACTTGAGGTTACAGTCAATATATTACTATGGAAGACTCGACAATAATATGTTGAGGTGACACATCTTTTGAAACCGATGTAGCATTCTATATTTTGGCGGCGCTTGTCCTGTCAGGTAGCTTTGGTGTTCCTTCGATTACACATATATTTGTGCTGCCACACATCGCAGATGAAATGAAGAGCTTTTTTTTCTGATGGGAAATCATCAAATGAGTTCTCCCACCCTGGGCGGAGCGGGAGGGCATGTCAGACCTTTACTGACTAAAACCCACCCGTATTCCTTCAGTTGCCCATGTGCCAGGGTCACGGTATCTCTTTCGAACAATCTCGCGACCCTGGCAGGCATCGGTCCTATCAGACCCCTTCAGTTTTGCCGACATCTCTTTGAGGCACGCGTGTAACACTACGCGCCGTCGCGCCCCGCGGGGCGTCTCCTTCTGCGGCAGCTAGGGACGTGAGGGCGTAGAGACTGCCACTCGCTCACGCGCCCTGCCTTCTCCTTCGCGAGCATTACTGCTTCGCAGGAGTTGACGGCTTCCCATTCCCTCTCGCTCCGTACCATGGCTCGCACCAGGGCCAGACGCGAAAGGTCGCCGCCGCCGATCGCCTCCACGAGGACACGGCGGTGCTCCGCCCAGGCAGGGCAAACTTCCACCGTATGCTCCACCGTGTCCTCTAGACGATCCTCACAATGGAAACACCCGGGCGTATCCTCCCGTTTTATCCTGAACAGGAACCCACCGAAGCACCCTTGCCCGGTGAGAACCTGCGTCAGGCGGAAGGTGAGGACGCCGTGACGCCTCTCTATCCACTCCTCAAAGAGGGGACTTACCGCCGCAATTGTGGCGTGCCCAATGAATTGAATTGAAGAGCTCAATTCCAAAATGGTCTAAGTTCATTAAGACAAGAAAGATAAATGTGATAAATCATGAATAATATATTACGTGATATAAAATAGTACATGTATTTTTATTTTACTTTGTAGGCCACTTAGTCTGATTTGTACAAAAATATTAATAAATGATGAAGCGTTTCACGCAATAGACAAAAATTCAAAAAATAACACAAAGCAAAAAGAAATGATCTTACAATTAGTACGTTTTGGAATAGACCTCTTCAATTTTCAAATGGATTGATTTACAAAACTACTTGTTGTTTTACATAACAGCTCCGTTATGTAAAACAACAGAACGACGTGTAGCGGTTTTACATAATTACTGAATTTTAGCAAGCAATATTGCATGAACGTTTTGCATTTATCAATGCAGCGGGTCAACGATTAGACGTTATGTAAAACACCGTTAGATTATATGTCAGCTTCTAGAATTTAGCTCCTATTTTTAGCGCTCGTGGCTCTGTGTGTCATAACAAATAATGAAGTCCGAAACCGAAATCAATGAAACGAGTGAAAATTATCCTAGCTCGAGTGAAAACAGTGGTTTAACAGACGATTTCGAAATGATAATTAGTGTTTTATGGAAGTCAGTCCTAAAAATATAAATAGCCAAATAACTGCGACCAACTTGGAAGTAACGCGGAAGGTCATAGAACTAACGTAACCCATACCAATTGGTAAGAATCCCCTTGATTAGTTACTGCTACCGATTCGGTACTTGAAGCCACAGCAAACGCTTATTGTGGCTGCAGAAACGCCAATCTACATACGTCCAAACGTGGGTAGCCGTTTAGTTAAACGTATCGCAATGACATTCCAGCTGAACGTTGTTCAGCTGTTTTACACAACGGAGCAGTTTTGTAAAACAGCTAACAGTTATGTAAAACAGCTGATTCCACGCAATCAGATATAATCCCCTAGCTGTCCATAGTAATATTCTTATATTCGTGATTGTACTATGGCAAAACAAAACACATAATAACAATACTAACATGGTGTCTTCGTAAAAAGCGTAGATAAGTGTTGGAAGTGACATCATATTTGTATTTATGTACTCTTGTTCATGTCCTAGTTGACCGGCGTTGAGCTATAAAAATATTCTCACGTAGGCACCAAAGGCTTACGATGACCTTCAAGGATTATTTCGAACTGCCTAGTGTAAGATGAGATTTCCATCGGGAAAATTGATGACGTTCGATACAAAATTTTCATCTCTTATTAAGAAAAATCCTACCTTAGGTCACATTCGTTAAAAAGGAAATCTTGTACAAATTAATACTTTTAGTCCAAGCGATTTAGGAGTGTATTGTATTATTGTCTGCCATGGAATGAATAAGATTTTTTATAAGTATAATTCCTGGCAATTGAAATTCTGCCTTGTTGGTCTAGTGGTCGCAAACGCTACTGCTGAGAACGAGTTTCTGAATTCAATTCCCAGGCAAAGCGATATATTCTGCCAGAGTCACGAGATTTTTTCGAAAGAATTACCGTGGCTCTGGCATATAGGCAACTGAAGGAACACGGGTGGGTTTTAGTAAGTAAAAGTCTGACACGCCCTCCCGCTCCGCCCAGACTTCCGTCATTTGATGAGTTCCCACTAACAAAAAAAAAAAAGAAAAAAAAGGAAGTAAAGTAAAGTAATATTGGATTTTTCTATCTGGAATTTCTCAATAGCAGCCCGGACTCTGGTTTTGGGCCCGGTTGATGACAATAGGCTCTTAATGTATATGTTAGGTACACCGCTGCCCAACGCTGGAAGACCAGACATGATTTTATATAATTCTTAGCAAAACTGCAAAAAAGAGTAAAACAATTTGAATATCACAGACTACCTTAGAGCATCATTCTTAAGTAGAATTCCTGGCAAAAAAGGCCGTTCCTAAACTTGACCGCCCAAACCACAATTGGTTTGGGCGGTCAAGTGTAATCTAATACAATTATTAAATTATCGTTAGTAGATCTTATAACATCGGGTTCCTATATTGTCAATCTATCTGCTATTGATTAGGGTGTAGCTACACACGTCACACACCCTCATTCGACGTCGTAAGTATCAATTACATTGAACACAAGCCGTCTACCCGATGGGAGCTCCTATCAGCAAAAATGAATGACGAGTTTCCAAACAAATTATAATTTCCAATGTAACCCTTTGAGGAATTGAATTTTCAAAAAAACTTTCCTTTGTGCTTGCTTTTGGTATGGAAGTCGTGTGCAAACCACTCACGATTCATATGCAGTTGGGCCCAAAACCCCAGCCAGAAAAAAAAAAAATTACCCCAGTCGGAAAAGTCCATCCAAGCATTTTTCACTGCGGCACCAAATCTCTACGACCGTTCCTCCAGCTGTTTTATTGAAGTCATTTTTTTTTTGTCTTGCTACTATTATTCAGACGTGGTGTATTTTGAAGTAAATATACAAACTGATCGTGGGTAACACCTAGAGTTGCAAAGGACTCGAGTCTTCGAGTCCTAATTTTAAAGACTCGACTCAATTATGCAAGACTCAGTGTGCTCAAAAGGCTCGGAGTCTACAGATAAGCACTCGAGTCTTAAAATGGGCTCGAATCTTAAAAAGGACTCGAGTCTTATTATGAACCCGAGTCTTAAAGAGAAACCCGGAGCATGAAGATGAAACTTGTACCTCATCATTCGAAAAGACTAGAAAGAAGGCAATAGGCAATTCAAATTAGTGGTTATGATGTAACTTTGCGTAGAAAAAAATCTGACGAGTTTTTTCGGATGATCAGCTACAAGACTCGAGGTCAGTTTAAGACTCGAGTCGTTTTTAAGACTCGAGTCCTTTTTATTAAAACTCGAGTCCCTTTTTTAGACTCGAGAATAACTCGGGCTCGGCTTGACTCTAGACTCCGAGCCTTTTGAGCACACTGAGTCTTGCATAATCGAGTCGAGTCTTTAAAATTACGACTCGAAGACTCGAGTCCTTTGCAACACTAGTAACACCTTCACATCACACCTTCACACCTTCTCATTTTCATATAAGTAGATGTTGTTCTAAGTTTAAAAAGTCGACGGTTATGTGTTCTTTTCATTATAGTCACGAGTAATGTTTTTGTTTCTACCAGTGGGTTTATGATTTATCCTAAGTAAATAGATAGATAGCATAAAATCACCGTTGATAACAATCGATCGATGACAATTCTTATGTCAGTTGTAGTTTTGAACGTTTATTGGGAAGTACGTTTTCTGCAGGTGAGTCAAAAATACATAATTAGTACTTAAGATTTTTAGGCCGTTTCCCTTGTATAAATAATTTCATCACCACTGCTCTCAAAACGGTAAAGAAAAGCATTGTGCGGAAATCGGCATGTCCTAGAACCAAAAAATTCGAAGACGTGACATCTACCAACCCGCGCTGGGCCCGTGTGGTAGATTACGGCCCACTCCCTCTCACCGAGAGGAAGCCTGTCTCCCAGCAGTGGGAACAATATAGGCTGATTATGTTATGTATGTTACGTAAAAAACTTAGTAGAAACGTACATTCATAATTCTACGTTCAAAGGAACTCGAAATGTGTGGAAAGACGAGTTATTTTTGCCAGACCATTTTCCGTCTACAGGTTTGTGTCGTTACTCAGTTTATGGAATTGCTAATGACTTTAATGAGTTTTCAAGGTGAAGAATTTTCCTCTATTTCGAGATAAACGATCAATGTTGTTTTTTTTTGTATCTGTTAAAGTAAATTGTACCAAGGAAAACTGGCTGTAAAATCATAATGATTACAGCTATAACTATTAAAGGCTATTCGAATAGTGCGTAGGCTTTTTTGCAAGCGGATCACCTGGCTGTTGCCATCCCCAATCTACTACTCGTGTTACTGAAAACCAGTACCAGAGTTGAAAAGCCAATGACAACTTCCCAATTGATGGGTCATCACGATATAACGCAATAAATAACGACTATTTATATTCACAAGCCATAAATACGTATTGTGAAAAGTGGTTTTTGTCTGAGACTACAACTAGCGCCATCTGTTGGATTTCACGTGAACTTTTGGCGCATGTTTGCAGAGTTAGTCGTTCACCACTCCGTAGTCGCGCGTGGCTATGTTTACTGCGTAGTTCCAAATATTGCCACTCACTTTTCCTACTGCGTATAGGACAGTGGCGCCATTCGATTTTATACAAGTCACTAGAACTAATTACATCGATTTTTTAGAACTTGTTTCTTTTAATGAGATGGACACAATAGCATTTACCTGGGCTTTATTTGAATATCGTTACCAAACCACCGACTATGTCAACAGTTTGAACAAACAGGCATCTTTTGGCAATACTTGGTACTCGTAGTCTTACAAGAGAGGTAAATTCAGTTAGGACGCTTAGTCTCACAAGAAAGGTAAAGGTCAGGGTCTGCCTGACATCTTGAAACCACGTTTTTCTTTTTTTTTGTGGTTGGCAAATCATCAAATGACTTCGCCCGCTCTGGGTGGAGCGGAAGGGCGTGCCAGACTTTTACTGACTAAAACCCACTCGTGTTCCTTCGTTGCCTATGCCAGGGCCACGGTAACTCTTACGAACAATTCCGCGACCCTGGCAGGATCCTGAAACCCCTACCAAACGTTAACTTAGTGAGATCGACCGCCATATTGATAGGAGGGTTTGGGCGGACTTAAGTATATTACCTATTGAAGGAGGCAACGCGAAGTTAGCCCGCGACATTCAAAATGTTGAACGTTTTTTTGCAATTGCAAGAGGTCATTGTCAGGTTGTAGGTGTGTTGATTAAAATATGACTGGCGACCGTAAGAAATATGACTTTAGAAAATTAGAATAATTAGAATCAGCAACAAAACTCCTTTAGTTAAGACTGGCCTCGAATGTCATGATTTTATGAAATAGTCGTAAGATATAGTCTTAGGGTATTATGAACTTAAGTGTTGTGTTGATGACACTTATGATTATAATTCTATAAACAAATATTTATTAGCATCGTGAACCATATTTAGATCAACAAACAACTTGACTCTGACCTTTTTTTTTGTGGGTGGGAAATCATCAAATGACGTCTGGCACTCTGGGCGAAGCGGGAGGGCGTGTCAGACTTTTACTGACTAAAACCCACCCGTGTTCCATCAGTTGCCTATATGCTAGGGCCACGGTAACTCTTTCGAACAAATCTCGCGACCCTGGAAGGAACCTGATACTGACCTACAAATTGCAAATAAAAACGTTAATGAATTTCGCGGGCTAATGACGCTTCGCCCGTACACTTCACCTTTTCAAAGCCAATCATGGCGATATCCATGAATCTTGCCGAAACCAAAAAAAATTTTTTTTTGTTTACTCAGTTCACTGTCTAAATTTGGTTCATCTGGACATCCGCCAACCCGCACAGGGCTCGTGTGCTGGATTATGCCACACCCTCTCTCTAAAAGACGCCTGTACCCCAACAGTGGGAATATTATAGGCTGATTTTGCCATATTTGGTTCGTAACAAAGTAAACGATAACAGTTGAACTGGGTCAAGTTATGATAGTAGTGACCTTACAATCTATAAGACTGGGTCTAATAATAGAATACATAGTAGTGACTTTAGCACAATTGAGGTGAAGCGATTTCGTCAAGAACAATACCAATAAAACGCCAATTTAATATATTTATTCTGACGGTAAACATATTAACAGAGCAGTTTTTTAGGGTCAAGGGGTGCAAACGGGGCCTTATAGCTTAGCCTCCTCTGTTCGTCCGTATATCTGTATATCCGTTCTACCGTCTGTCTATCAGCGGACCTCGGCCTAAGGGTCGGTTCACATCTGACGGAAGATGCGTCAGCGTATCATCGGTCGCGTCTATTCGGTCAAATAGTGTGTTTTCATATCTGACGGAAGATGCGTCGGGCGTAATTTTGCATTTCCGTGATAAATCGTTCTATATCAAACATTTTCAATGCAAGAACACTTCGAACGGTCAGTACACAAATATCTCCGCAGATGTTACGTCTTGTATGAATGCATCAGTCAATATACGCGTGGCACGACGGTGCCGCCCTTTACGTCGGCCCACAATGCGTTGACGGAAACGGAACAGACGCTGTACGCTCGTCGCACTAACGCATCATCGGTTAAGTGTGAAAGGTTGAATGTTTTCTCATATAATTGTCTGTTCTGGCGTTACGCGACCGATGATACGCGACGCATCTTCCGTCAGATGTGAACCGACCCTAAAGGCGTCGCTGAAAGAGAGCAACAAGGGACGGGCTGGATCGGAATGAGGCCGACCAGCACAGTAATGCCGATTTTTATTTTATCGGCTTATGCTGTCTCCATCCACTACTTCCATCTTTATCCTCCACTACTACCCACCAATAATACTTTTAATCCGTTTTTTTGTTTGACAACAGAAATCATTTGTATAAATAAAGTCTCAATAATAAACAGCATCGTATCTTATTTACTATGTTAACTGACCTCAAGTTTAAGTGACAACTTTCACTTACAAAAACAATACAAGTTTTGTCTAGGTCTGTGACATTTTTATGAGTTTCTTGACATAGCCTTGCAACAATTCTTTTTTATCTCAATTTTTATTATTGTAGTCAAAATAACAACAGACATGATACGGGACAAATTTTTCTTATCAATTAATAGCGTCAAGTTTATCTCAATATTGTAGTATAAAATATTAAAGTTTTTTTAATTAAACATTATCAAAGTGTATACGCAAATAAAATTATCATATAGATTTCGGTTGAAAACTAAAGTGATTGATATGTTTATCTTTAATTGATTCAAACGATATAAACCGACAACAGTTTTAAATTAATTGCTATCGGTGTATTGAAATGAAAATCTTACTAAGTATGTATAATTCTTCTATACTTACGTGTGTATTTCACTGAACTCCTAAACTGTTACACCGATTTTGATGAAATTTATTGAGTATGATTTGATTTACAATTGGACCCGGTAGGTGGCGCTGTGATTTAGTTCTAGGAAACAGGACGTCTGTCCGATTAGATAGTAATTTATTTAGGTTCTAGCTTTTGCCAGCGGCTTCGCCCGCGTGGAGGTTGGAAAATAGCCCACGTGAACGTACTACCGGGATAAAAAGTAGCCTATGTGTTAATCCAGGTTATTTTTTTTTAGCTCGAAAGCGCATTTTCATCCGGCTTGCTTCAAATTTATCGTCACTACTTGACTTCTATGTGTCTTAGCGTTATGTTATATAGCCTATAACCTGCCCAGGAGTATGGACTACAATCAATCATACCAAGTTTGGTTAAAATCCCTTCAGCAGTTTTTGACCCATGCGTGCACATATAGACAGACAGACAGACAAAAAATTTACTAGCTTTTGCCAGCGGCTTCGCCCGCGTGGAGGTTGGAAAATAGCCCACGTGAACGTACTACCGGGATAAAAAGTAGCCTATGTGTTAATCCAGGTTAATTTTTTTTAGCTCGAAAGCGCATTTTCATCCGGCTTGCTTCAAATTTATCGTCACTACTTGACTTCTATGTGTCTTAGCGTTATGTTATATAGCCTATAGCCTGCCCAGGAGTATGGACTACAATCATACCAAGTTTGGTTAAAATCCCTTCAGCAGTTTTTGACCCATGCGTGCACATATAGACAGACAGACAAAAAATTTACTGATTGCATTTTTGGCATCAGTATCGATCAGCATTCATCCTCCAATATTAATTTTGAATATATTTTCAATGTACAGAATTGACCTCTCTACAGTTTTATTATAAGTATAGACAGATTTATAAATTATTATTAAAATTGTGTGCTTCTTTTAATAATTTTGTTAATACAACTGTTTTGACTTCAGAAAGCTAGGATATACACCAATAGCATCCAGAACATGTGAGTACTACCACAGTCACTCTCGGGGCAACCTGCAGGGTAATTTCGTAACACACTATCTAGGAATGGCTTTCATTTTGACACTTCAGTAACATTAATTGCGGTATTTACGTTAATCAGCACACACATTTCAAAATGATTTATTAATAAAACCTCTTTGGAGTCTCAGTTACGTTAGATTATTTTAAATTAGTCCCATCCGTATCTGAGCTGACATCACAACACTAATATTGGAAAGCTGAAGAGTTAGTGGTTGAACGCGCTAATCTCAGGAACTACGGGTTCGAATTTAAAAAATCATTGAATTTTGGATTGATCCATTTATCGAGGAAGGCTATAGGCTATATAACATCACGCTAGGACCCTTAGGAACCAATCAGTACTAGCCCGGGTAGGCGATTCGATGCGACAGGGTGGGTCGAGTCAAATTTCTTGCTCCTCGACCTTGCTCCTTGTCGCGGGCATAAGCTAGTCACAGTAATAATATCTGATTTTAAAAATAGGTAGGTACCTACGTATATTTTTTTAAACTTTTTTTTTTGGAGCATTTTTTTTCTTGCAGGTTAACCTTGGGGGTTGTCGGCTGCTTAGCCGGACTTGCCTGGGAATGCCTTAAAAAATTAAGGCCTCTAGCCGGGGCTTAAAACCTTAAACTAGGCAACAACTTTCTCGGTATCCACTATTGGGTACGGATCTGGGCTGAGGGCGCCGCTGGAAGACAAGGAACGGGCTGGATCGGAATTATTATTAAGGGACTAATTTAAAGCTTAGCGGCGAAGGCTGGCTCGAACAAGGATTTGGGCGGACCTTCATGTCCACTGTCGAGTATGGTCATTATACAACTCTCCAGACGATGACAAAAGTGTTCTAAGATAAACAAAAACTACTCCAAAAAGGTTGCAGGCTTCGATATTTATATGTTTGATATATAAATATGTATGCTCTGCTCTACGCTTACTTCTTTCCCGACGCATTTCATTACGCACCATCTCTTACATTTCGGACGAATTAGATTTTTGTAATTTAGTAAGAGTTTTTAATTATAATTAACTGGTAGCTTTGCTCTGACATTAAATCCTCCTTGATTCCCAAGGCTATAATAAAAATTAGTAAAAAAACATACCGGTGTTGTACCAAGCGGGGAGGGTTCAGGCGAAGGCGGCAAGGGGGCATGCCCCTGCGCCATGGAGACTGCTACCGTCCCCACGAACACCGCCACCGCTAAGCAGACTGTCCTTTTCTTCAGCATCTTGACTCTGTAATTGTTTTTTTCAAAATCAAAATCAAAAGTCATTTATTCAAACTAGGCTAAGAGTCAGCACTTTTGAACGTCAAAGTTACACAAGACAGTCCCCCCAAAACGCCCGTCCTTCGCCACTTCCTAGTGCTTTAGCTGGGAAGAAGAAGTGGCGGAACAAACTCCCCAGCAGCACAGCTGTCTGTTAAGTTAGAAGAACTTGATTCTATGGAGGTAACATTAAGAGACACAAAACATTAAATTAAATAATTTGCCATATGTCAGCCAGCCAATCCAATATTCCAAGAAATAAAATGAAATCTATACTCAAGCAAAAGCAAAAAATATTTTTATGATGTAAATAAAAGTACCAAAATAAAAGCCTCCTGGCATAAAGGGCGTGACAGCTTACATAATGCTGAATCACGTTCACATAGCTGTTACGACCCGAGTTACAACTCGAGGCCACAAAATGATTAACTAGGACCATCGGCGTAAAAACAAATAAACAGGTAGGTAATTAACAACAATACCAACATCCAGGTCAGCAAGACAACCAGTCACCACAAGCAGCACCCGTTCACGAGCATAACCCAAAGATCAGCCATTACTCCCCTCGCCTTATTTGAGGGAAGGGGGTAACCCGACCCCTGACGCTACCGCAAGCATTGACATCTAAGGGAGCAAGACGAACTTGCTGCCGGTTGCTCAAGCAAGAATTGAATGACAACTTGTCGAGGTCGCTAGCTAATCATTTTATGCAATACTAATCATTATAATATGTCAAAGCATAGAACATGTCAAAACCAATAAATACACAAAAAAAAAATGACTAACACAGTAAAATAATAATAATCTTATACCTTTAAACGAGCAATTCTTGTATATATATATATAATCTGAATCTCGGAAACGGCTCCAACGATTTTCATGAAATTTAGCATACAGGGGGTTTCGGGGGCGATAAATCGATCTAGCTAGGATTCATTTTTATAAAATGTCGTTTTATTCGTGTTTTCGATTAGGGATGTTATGGATATGACATTTCGGATACGGATTGGATACGGATGTAGGAATGATTATTATACCGGATACGGATACGGATATGGATATGAAATTATTTCGAATTATCCGTTAGTTTCGGATAATATCGGTTACGGATATTAAACTTTTAAGGAATTTCAAAAGTAAATATAAATAGCTAATAAAATTTAAAGTAAAGTTTGTCGTGGTTTTATTTATATGTCACCATTTGGTAGGAATTACAATCAGTCCGTGAGTAATTATTACAGTTATTTAAAATAAAAATGATTATAAATATATATTGAGTGTTATCTAATCTACCTAAAATAAAAATGTAATAACAAATCCGATATTATCCGAAACTTTTATTTCGGATTCGGTTACGGTTACGGATAAATTTTTATATCGGATATCCGATAGTTTCGGTTACGGTTACGGAGCTCCTTAACATCCCTGTTTTCGATGACCAATTTTATCGATAATCAACTTGAACATAAACGTATTATTTTAAACACAATTTACCAAAAAATACCGAGCAAAGCTCGGTCATCCAGATATTAATAATATAATAACAATTATATTACAGCTATATAACCTATCACTAGGTACGCTAATACTGGAGAAAGAACACAAACATTGTCTTAAGTTAATCACAGCGACCAACTAGATTTGTCATTTAAATAGTCGTTGATGGAATAGTATGCCTTTAGACAAAAGTTGGATTTTACTTGAGCTTTAAACGCATTAAAATGTAATTCTAGTAAAGAAGGTGGTAGCTTGTTGTAAAATGTTATACCAAGCCCAACAAATGAGTTATGCACCTTATGAAGCCGGTGAAAGGGAACACGTAGTTTGTCCTTATTTCTAGTGTTAACAGTGTGAAAATCACTGTTTTTAGCATGTAAGTGTAAATTTTGCCTAATATATAAGATGTTGACGAAGATGAATTGTGATGCTACCGTAAGAATACCAATATCTTTAAAAAAGTCCCTTAGAGAAACTCTGACACCTAGCTGGTAAATTGCTCGAACAGCTCGTTTCTGAAGGACAAAAATATTTTGAATATCAGCGACTTTGCCCCACAGTAGAATACCATAAGACATAACGCTGTGAAAATAACTAAAATAGACTAACCGAGCTGTATCAACGTCAGTATACTGTCTTACTTTTCTGACGGCGTAGGCGGCTGAACTGAGCCTCCCCGCTAGACTTGAAATATGTGGGCCCCACTGTAGTTTGCCATCTACTGTTATGCCCAGGAAAACTGTCGAGTCTACAGTTTTAAGAACCTCTTTATCTAAGACGATTTCGGGACCTAGATTTCTAACATTCAGTAAGGCGAACTTTACACATTTTGTTTTCTTGGCATTGAGAACTAAGTTATTTGCCGTAAACCAATCCGTAACCATTGAGAGTGCACTGTTTACGTCTTCAAAATCTTGTCTGTTCCTGTCTACTTTAAAAATAAGAGAAGTATCATCTGCAAACAGTACAACGTCACAAATACCCTTTAAAAAGTGTTGTTAATGATTAATTAGTATTTTAGTCCCATTCAAATTATTTTTGCTAAGCCTATACTACTGATCCACTCCGGTCGAAGCCGACCAAGAAGTAGGAATAGCTGTCATCTTGACAGTTGAATTACGTTCATTGCATTATTTACATTATTGAACAGACACCTTTTTTTGAACATATGAAGCAATGGATTAATTAGCAATATCCTTCAAGATGATTCAGATTCTGATTGTTAGTGTGTTACGACAATAGGGTGCTGGAAGCGTACCGGGGCTGGTTCCAGGTGGCGAACTAGGTGAAGCACTAGACAGTGGTGAAGGGAGGGCGTTTTGGGGGACTGTCTCATGTAACTTTAACGTTCAAAAGTGCTGACTCTCAGCCTAGTTTGAATAAAAGACTCCTGATTTTTATTGCGCGGGAAAATAGTTCCTAAAAGAAGTATAAGATTGATGTTAAAAGTTTGGGAGGATCTGTGGATGTTTATTATTCTTTCACGGAAAAAGTACTGATCGGATTTGGATGAAATATGGCACACAGATAGTTTATAACCTGGTTTACACATAGGGTGATTTTTATCTCGGCAGTACGTTCCCGCGGGATTACTTCCGATCTCGGCGCGGGCAAAAGCTAGTAGAGAATAATATTGTGAAACAGAAGTTAGGTGACGCAAAACCTAGTCTAGATAACGGTGTTAATTTATTTTACTCTATTTTTATTCAAAGTAGCGTTTTCATGGGTTCAATTAAGTTCATTGGCAGATTATAAGAACCAGTTATTTGAATTAATTTTCAATGTTGTCTGCCTTAACCTATTGAATGCCGTAATTACAGACACAATTAAAAAACCATTGTGTCGTCTATTCCAAATGTGGTATCTCAGGGACTTAGAGGTTAAACAAAACCTTGAATGAATGAAAGTTCGTGCTTAATTTTGGGAAAAATAAGTTTATAAAAATTAAGTTAAACGCTTATATGAAAAAAAGGTTTGAATTTGAATTGATTGATTTTAATCAACTGTAATTGGTGAATAGCCGGTTTATATTTACTAGTGATCACCCATTGGTCGAAATTCGACCGTACTTCATTGGAATAGAAGTACATTATTAAATGAAAAAAAAACATATATAATAATAAATATTCAAAAAAATATGGTTTTATTTGACATTCAGTAACACTATAGACAGATAATATTAAAAACAAATATTCTCGATATGATCATAGATTTTTAAAATGAAATAGGTTATATAATATTTCTATAAAATTAATTTATTACCTATGGTTATACTTGACATTCAGTAATAGTTAGCGAGCTGGCGAGCAAAATTTCGATATGATCAGCACACAAGGCAGACGTTATTAATAGTGATAATTATACCCTGAGAAACATCAAGGACCTCGTCTGCCACCATGATGGCGCTGCGTTGTAAATTTACAGCGTATCAAAAATGTTTAAAAAAAAGGTGTGCTATATTATGCGCACACGTCTACCTCTGGGACTGATGATCACAGTCTTCCTGGAAACAGAAAGAATCGAAAAGGCAGACATCCAGGGCTCTGACTTTTGTAGTATTCATTTTTTACATTTATTTTTATGTTTAAAAAAACTCTATATGTAGTGCACACTTGGCAGATTTGAATTGTTCGATTAAAAACAATGAGAAGAACCACGGAAAAATCGTCTGCCAACATGTTGCCTCTGCGTTGTCTATTGACAGTGCTCCAAAAATGTAAAAAAAGGTGTGCTATATTATGCGCACTCGTCTACCTCTTAGACTGATATTTGAATTCCTTATGAAAACCAAGAAAATCGATGAGGCAGACGTTAAGGCCTCTGATATTCCAAAGGCAGACAATTTGATTTTTTTTTCAACCCGACGCTCGCGCCAAACCAAGCAGTTATAAAATATCCTCATAGTTCTTTTCGTGGTGTCTCTCTTTTATTTGGGAATATGAGTGAGAACGGTATAACTCAGTTCCGACCTTTTCCGTATCATGAAACTAAATGTACAGAGCGTATATGAATATGAGCGTATACATCCTCTCCTTTTATTTTGCACGCTTTTCCTCTCTCTCGCTCTCAGGCACTTTCACACGTCTTGGTTCCAAATCTACGTATTTTACACAAATAAAACGTGATTTAAAAAGTTAAAGACTGTTCCTATCCAGATCCTAATCCTATTCAGATTACAATCAAGCATGCAATTAAAAAAAAAACTTTCTAATTAAAGTTGCGCATTTCGTTTCTGGTTAGCATTGAGAAAAAATATGATTGCATAGATTTCAGCTCCAGAAGTTTAATCGTTACCGTGAGTTTAGAGGATAATATTAAACAAAATTATAAGAATAAAACTATATTGATTCCGTGAATTTCAAAAAGTTATACAGCTGAAAATCAGTGAGCAAATAGTCGGCCACATGTTTTTTCGAATCCACATAGTGAATCGAATGGGCGCAATGAGAACCGCGTGCAAATGACTTAGTAAAGCTTTTTTTTTAACATTTTTACAACTCCGTCCCATGATAATGCATTGTCCTGAATGTCTGCCTCTTCGATTTACTTCGTTTCCAAGATGATTGTGACCATGAACTCCAGAGGCATGCATGTGCAAATGATTTAATACCCCGATTTTTTTAAGCAACTGCAATCCGCTGAAACGCGAAAACGCAGCGACATAGGACCTTAATTGATTGGACCAAATCGATTCGTAATGATTTAAACTGCAATCCACCTCGACGTGAAACGTGTGCAAATCATAAAGCGAAATGCTCGCCAGCTCCCTAACTATAAGACTATAGACACAAAATAAAGACAGATATTGTCGATTGGACCATAAACAAAAGAATATCTTTGCATGTGTGTATTGAATACACGTAATGAATAGCAGTGTGTGTAACGTGTTATTTATTGAAAATAATATATTTTTACGCATAATTTAAAAAAAATATTATCATTCGTCACTTCGCACACCTAGATCTAAAGAGAGCTAACTCTAAAATCTCATTGTTTGAGTTATGCATACCATCGAATTCCCTAACTCACTACCTTGCGACCAACAAAACAGATTCAGAAATAGTTCCACTACTCAACGCTAGATGACGCCGGAAGCCCCTTTTGTTGAACGAGCGAGCCGCGCTCCTCCCCCACCAAAACAGGGACATCGCTAGTTGCAGCCAGAATAACATGCGGAATGCACGTACCTGTCGTAAACAAATTAGAGTCATTTTGAGTTGATTCCGTGTTGTTGAGTTAAACCACGACATTGTACGAACATTATTTCGAGTGGTCGCTGTTTTTGTGGTTATTGCTGAGTAAACTAATGTTACATTTTGAGTTGAACCAGTGTTGATGGTAAGCTGAGTAAAGTTTCTGTTTTTATTTAGAATTGTTACCGTGTTGATGAAACATTTTTGAATTTGTAGTTGAGTCTGTTTTGTTGACTCATTGTTTACACTCGTATATTTCCTTAGAAAACAAATGGAATTGATTATTTTTGCAAGTGGTGATTGGAGTATTTTCATGTTAATTCTATTTTATTTTCGTCCTAGAACTACACAGCTTTTTGTGTTTTTACTGAACAGTTTTTAAGTTAGAGCTGTTTAGATGGACTCCGGTACGCCACATCAAATTTCATTACATCGAAGCTCATGAATTGGAACACGTTTCATCAATGGCTTATTATCTTTCGGTTAGTGAAATTTACATTTTCTCTTTCAGAAAAAGAATGAATCGTGGACGATTTTTAGTAAATATGGTTGAAAAAAGGGACAAAGAAAACATCAGCCCTAGCTTACTGCCTCAAAATGAAAATACGCAACCAGATACTACACCTTTAGAACAGGAGTTTGAACAAATATCACAGAAGGAGATGGTACTTGTAAACAGACCACAGCTAGAAGATGACCCCAAGATGTCATTAAGCGATGAAGACTCATCTACGGAACCTCATGCCCCCTTATCCGTGGTTGATACATGTATTCCGAGCACGTCTAAACAACAACAGCCTGGTACATCAAATTATTACATTTCACCAATCCGAAGTGACGAAAGTGACTTTGACAACTCAGATGAGGATCCCAATTTCCGATGGACTCATAAAAGTAAGACACCAGGTAAAGTTGTACCTTCTAGTTCATCGTTGTCTTCGTCGAACACCAGCAGTAGCAGCTCTGAGAGTTCATCAACTTCTAGCAGCTCGTCGGACTCCGAAGATGACAGTGAAAATGTACAACCTCAACGTCAAGGTGCTGTGGTTGCTGAAATTAATGCGCAAGAGCGCGTGATAGAAGAAAAAAAGGGTAAAAAGAGAGTACGAAAACCAACAATGTGGAAATCGAAAGTTGCAAAAGTGCTGAGAAATTCTGGTAAAGCCTACCAGTATTTGTTGAAATCGAAGATACAAGTGCCAGAAAGAAAAGTTGGACCCCCTGTGGACAAAAATTTCGGCTGAAATGTAAAGATAAGATCGATGCAATAACAAGGCAACAGCTTTTTGATGCATTTTGGGGACTCGGCAATCTTGAAAGGCAGAGAGAATTTGTACGACACATATGTATGTGTTTATAGTTTGGGAGTACGACACTCCCAAAAAATAAAGCCCAAATATCGATACTCAAGCACACAAGATTTTAGAGCTCTTAACACCGCCTTTTATTTTGAGGTTGATGGATTCAAAATTAGGGTATGCAAACCGTTTTTCAAATCCACTCTTGACTTGAGTTATAAAGCGATAAAAACGGCACTTTCAAAGAAGTCGGAATCAGGAGTTATACAAGCCGATTTGAGAGGAAAACACGGCCATCAACCAACTATTGATCCACAAATTAAAGAGAGCGTTATAGATTTTATAAATTCTATTCCAAGGATTGAATCTCACTATTTGAGAGCTCAAACGACTAGGGAGTTTATTCCAAGTGACAAATCATTGGCCGATATCTACAGAGATTATAAACAACTACGTGAAAAGGATGGTTTAACTTTTGCTACGTCTTCCACATTCAACAGGATATTCAACACCGAGTTCAACATTTCTTTTTTCGTACCGAAAAAAGATCAGTGTGATCTGTGCAAAAGGTACAAGAACTCAGACGTAGAAGAAAAACGCAAGGTAAACCAAGAATATGAACAGCATCAGAAAGAAAAATCTTTGGCAAGATCTGAAAAAGAAAATGACAAAAATAAGACCGATGGTACTATCGTAGCAGTTTACGACTTGCAGGCTGTATTGCAGATTCCAAAGGGACAAATATCCCTATTTTTTTATAAATCCAGGATCAACTGCCTCAATTTTACCATCAGCGATTTAAGGGTAAAAGAAGTGGTGTGCTTCTTTTGGGATGAAACCCAAGGAAAGAGAGGAGCGGTGGAAATTAGCAGCTGCATACTCGAATACGTTAAAGCTCAGGTAGACCAATATCCTAATAAAGAAATTGACATAATTTTCTACTCGGACAATTGTGGCGGTCAACAAAAAAATAAGTTTTTGCTATCTGTCTACGCCTACGCTGTAAACAAGCTAGGAGTCAAGACAATTACTCACAAGTTTTTAATACGTGGACACTCTCAAAATGAAGGAGACAACGTTCACAGTGTCATAGAAAAGCAAATTAAAAGATACTTGCAGTCGGGCCCCATCTATATACCAGAGCAATATAAAACTTTGATTGGTACTGCAAAAAAGACGGGAAAACCTTACACAGTCGTGGAAATGACGCATGACAAGTTTTACGACGTCAAGGCTTTACAAGAATCGTGGGGCACAAATTTCAATATAGACGAGGAGAGAAGCCAAGTCAAGTGGCATGAGATTAAGGTTCTCAGGGATGAAAAAGAACACCCTGAAACTTTTTTCTACAAAACATCATTTAGTGAGGAAATGTATAGAAAAGTTTGTGTGCGAAAGAGGAATCTCCGTGTAAGAGGATCCGGATCTCCCATAGATCAATCTTTATTTTCAGTCGGTTTAACACGTGCATACACTGAAAAGATTGCATTTTCTGGTTCAAAAAAAAGAGACATACAAGAATTGATTGATAAGAACGTCATTCCAAAATCCTATTATGATGTTTATTTTAAAGATGTTTTGGGCGATAATGACAATTGACCGCTTTATTATTATTGCAAGTTTTAAGATTAAAAACAAACTAAAAAAAGGGTTCAGATAAAAAAGTGAAAAACCAAAATAGTTCAGTTATGTATTATCTAATACATAGTTATACGATTAAGTGATTGTGATTTTCAATGTGATCTCAAAGTGCTATTATTAGTTTTTAAAATATGCTAAAAATAAAGTTGATTAGATTTTGTAGTTAAGTCATTAAGCACTTACCGACACTTTGTTAGGTCAGCAGACTCATGTACTCAAGTTTTTTTGTTTATACCTTGCAATAAAAAATTATAAGTAAAAAATTAAGAATACCATTATGATTATCATGCTCATAGTGCATAACGATAGAGAAGTGTCATACTTACTTAAATATAAGCCAAATGTGATTTTAGATGTGCATTTTGTTTTTTTTTTCATGAAAGGTTCCAATATTTTGTTTATGTTGTGTTACTGTTTTATAAAATAATTTTATTTGAACTATTTACATAATTACGAGACATAAGAAGCTGTTATTCGTTAAATATTATCTAAGTAATGATGAATAAATAAAAAGGTTTCATTTGAGTACATAATTCAGTGTTTTTTTTGCTAGTTTATTAACCAACATACTTCTACTGTTGGTCACAAACCCGTCTATTAGTTGTATTTTTATAAAATAACTCAAAATGATGTTACATTTAAATTTATATTGAATCTTCAAAAGAGAGCCAACTAAAAACTAAATTCAGCAACACAGGTTCAACTCCAAATAATAAAAAAAATATACAAACACAGTTATGCAATACGGAAATAACTACAAAAATTCAATTTTCAGCCCCAATATACGATTAAATCACAAGACTCTTATAACATCATTGTTCTATCTGCATTTAAAAAGTATTGATCAATACAGCAAACTCCTGCAGTGCACAGGGAGATGGTAATCAGTTTTTCGACTATTCTGAAAAAAGTGTTTTTTTGAGTTAATCGCTGTTTAGGTCTAGGTGTGCGACTTCTTCTATGTATAAACTATAAGTGTGCGAAATTTCATACTCCTCCTTCCGCCCAATTTTCGTAAAAAGGGATCCAAAGTTTTCGCTTCACGTATTAATATATAGATTTAGGGGGAAGTGCCATGGTAGGCGCGAAATTAAATTTTTCTTACGTGTTTTGTATTGTGGGTCCGTCTCTAGTTTATTTAAACTCGTTAAATATTTTTTCACGAAATAGCAATTCCTTGGGATTCAATGAACTGAGATGGTTGTATTGCTCATTTTATTCGTGTTACGATCGCGAATCATATTATAATCAACATACAACCTAACACTGACCTGTAAACGCGAAAAACATCAGAAAAATTAAAATTCGCGGGCTACTTTAGCGCCTTAAGAAAAATAAATAGGCCGCCATATTTGTTTACATCACAATCGGAAATGATTTGGTAGGTTCAAAAATAAACCAGTTTCATAGGCAAGCCCTTGTCCATTCTCAAGTGCATTAAGTTGATAGCCTTGGAAAGACAAGTACCTATCTTCTTTATAAATTTAAATATAATAACTACCGCTACCTATTAATATCAGCATGAACTATGTATCATATAATGCTAAGTAATTGCGTTTTACTGCACGGTTTACTGTAATCAATGCAACTTAGCCATTTACATTGTCAAGTTAATAATATTAATGAACTACATGAAATACCATAAACACCTTAATTCATAACTTAGTGTAAATGGATTTGATGGATTATCCAGTTTGTGCTACGCTGTATTTAATCCAGGTTATTATGCCTTTATAACTAAGTTTGTATTGTTAATTCTTAATTAGGATTATTAACACTCATGATCATCTACCATTTCCTAACTATTTTCGGGTTGGCTTTCAGACTAATTGGATGCAACTGAATACCTATATTTTATGTGGAGCGACTGTCGTATCTGATCTCCACAACCCAGGTACTGGATAACATGATAGCCCTTGGTAGGAGCTTATCAAATTACATAATAATATTACATACCAAGTATTTCTATAATATTATATGTTTTCACCGAGAGTATTTGACATCCTAGCACACAGCACAACACAATCCAAAGTTATACTGCTGCTTTTCATAGACTATTTAAAACAAATTTTATTAAAAGATAACAGTATATGTACTAACACAATGAATAAATTACAATGTTTGCAATGTTAAATTCACCAAGCTTGACGAAATAGAATTTATATTAAAGTATTTTACAACCAAGTTTTCATAACACCACACCTTGTTTCCCCGCAGTTAGGCATAGTGTACGTACAATACACCCACATTTCTCCAGTTATTTCTAAGTCTCATGTAATAGGGAGGCAAGTTTATTGCCATTAACCAAACATAAATCTAGACTTTAAGCTGCTACTGCGAGACCAAAGTTAAGTTAAAGTTTCAATAACAGAATTATAGACCGTCCGCTCTGCTGACTATCAAAAGTAATGTCAAATTTCGTTTAAAACAAGTTTGTGGCCAATTAACAATATATATACTTATTACAAGCCAAGTATAAGGAATCAAAAATATATTCGAAACAGGTTTTGTTTGTAACTAGAACAACAATATAGTAGCAAGTTTTGGATAGTCTGAGAATTTTCAAGGGTATGCGAAATGCAATGAATCATCTTTCATATTAATTATATTGGTGTTGCAGTTTAGGTTTTTCCTTTATTGTTGGTGCAGACACCGATTAGCTACATAAGTAAAATTGTAAACTATATTCAAGTCTTCAAAAGAGTTTACATTCTTGAACTACTCTTCAATTGTCTATGAAACGTAGTTGTAGTTTCGCAAGCCCTAGTTAATGTTCATATTCATTTTGTTAGTTCTACTTAACCAGTCAATTACCGTAATTACAGAATCAATTAAAAAACCATTGTGTCTATACCAAATGTGGTATCTCAGGGACTTACGAGGTTAAAGTAGGGTCAGAATTAGATTGTGCCAATTTTCTATGAACTCTTTAGAGGGATTTTGAATTACCCTATAATTGGATTGTGGAGGTCAGACAGGCAATCGCTCCATATAAAATACTGGTATTCAACTCCAACGGCTGAGACTGAAAGCCAACCCCAACATAGCTGGGATACGGCCGGATAGATAATAATGACTTTACTATGAATCTCCGCCTACCTCTTTGAGAAATAATGTGCAATTTTATGTTATGTTTACCATACGTAACATGGTCACGAGATTTGTTTAAAAAAATACTGTGGCCCTGGCATAGGGGCATCTGAAAAAACATGGGTGGGTTTTAGTCAGTAAAACGTCAGACATACCCACAAAAAAAAAATTGACCAACAATTCTATTAGCCCTCATTAATTAGTAAAATGAAAAATTAATGACTAGTGTCAACAAACATTTTATATAAATTGGACACTTGTTGCCCACAAGGCCAACACTCTAAAACTGTCTGTTTACAGTATCAGTTACAAAAATATTGTTACCATAGAGACTAGAAAAAAGATATATGTAAATAGTTTTTAATTGCCAACTATGAAGTAACATTAATTAATTGACAATGTTAATTGATAAGTTTCCATTAGTGGTAATGAGTAACTGATAAAATATTAGTACATTATAAAATAATAATAATTGCCTCTTTAAGTGGCAATGGCTTGTACAGGTGTTATTATGAATTGGTAATTACTATTTTAATGTTAAGTGTGGACATCCAGGTCTTATTTCTATGGAAAACACTGCAATAACTATAGACACAAGTTTTAAATAAATATAACACCAAAAGTAAACCATAAATAACTGCATTGATCAAGTTACCTAATCGACCAACTGGAAAAACACGGCAAAAAAAAAATCATTAACTTCTTGAAACTACAAGCAAATTGTATTGTGAGAGGTGTATCAAATTGTTTCTAATATAAACAATGTTAACATAAACACAACAGTGACAGCCAGCGTGATCTGCGCCTCACAATCATGCGATAACAATTAATAATATGCAGATACTCACTAATGAACACCGCTCACAAGAATCTCGAAGCGCGAGTTAGATACCTATTGAATGCAGCCAACATTTAATGTTCATTGCTACCACGCTTAACGACTCTGTGCACAGGCATGACAATTTGCTATCGAGTACCATAATAACCTATTAATCGATTTGAATTCTTCCACACATTATTAGAATTTGTGTAACACGCTTTGAAACGTCACCCTCTGAACGTTCGACCGTCGACGTGAGTGTCAGTCAAAAGTACTTACATTAAATTCCTACTATACGCGAAGGCGACACGCAGAAGTTATAATAAAAATAACGAGCAGTTATCCTTATTTCATAGCGTACCAATTAATTATATATCAGTACACCTTTTCTATAATAAACTCAACATTTTCGCTAACCAAAATCGAAATAAACTTGATCGAACTGACGTTCCAGTTGACATTGACTTTAGTTGACCGACCGACTGACACTTGCTGCAATGTTGTCATTTACTTTCACTTAGTTCAGAAACTATAGAATTTATAATAATATGAATTAGATTTAAAACATTTTAGTTTTCTTTTAATTTTTCAAAAGAGCAATTTCTAAACTTCCTGTACTAGGCTAGATATGTCCCGCAGGACGCTTAAAATATGTTATGTTATCGTCAAATTACAATTCAACTTCTTAAGACAATAAAAACAATAAATTACTATTTTCAACATAAATAAAAGAACAGGATTGTTTGTAAGACCACACAGGCCAAACCAATAAAGGAACTTGAATTTTGAGCAGTAATTGTTATAATTAAACTCATTTATTTTCGCAAAATTGTTTCATAAAACACCCCTTTGTTTTATGAAACCATTTTTGCGAAAGTCAATCTTGATGGAGTGAAGTCGTTAAATCTTCAACGAAAAATCTTTATAATTATGTAGATTCAATTTTAGATTAAATATTTTTTTACTATTCAAAAAATGCTTGTAATACAGGTAGCCCTTTTCAACCGAGTTAAAGTGATCGTGAGTTTCGATACACGACAAACTACTAACTTAAACATCATTTTAATTATTAGCAAATTATTCCTGAAACTCACGAATGTGACGGTCTGATTGCTGAAGACCAGCTTGAATTAGTTTTTTTTTGACGTGACAACGTCTTATAAATTGGTTTGCCGAGTGACACTTCAAGAAACTGCGTTACGCTCCGCTCACGTTATGCGCTCACAATGAGAGCGAGTGAGAGGCACGCGTCCCTTGCACTCGGGCATGGTTAGCCCGCCTAAGAGCGAGAGAGACAGACATGAAAAGTGAAAGGCATGCAAATAAATGCAAATAAATGTTTTAAATTGTTACTATTATTTCATCCTTCTTCCTACTATACGAATGAATATTCACATTAAAATTATTTTACCACTCAAAGTCGTTGTCACGTAAAACTTTCGCCCGTATACCGACTTTACAGGCAACCAATTTTTTTTCAGTATTTTTTCCAGGACCTCTGAACACTTTCCAAACGATGACTAAGTTTTTACTGCTCTATGCGAGTTCTTTTACTCCCGGTTGCAAAGGGGTAGGGAAGTTACGGTTCCACCCCGTGTCTGTCTTATCCGTGTGAACGATAAAATAAAATCTAGAAGTGGCTAGATTATATTTTATAGTGGTTGCATCATGAAAATAGCATGGTTCTCTTGACGATAGTAGAGCAAATACGGCAATGTTCATTAAGTGGCATATTTTCTACCACCTTAAGCCCGTCTTTTATTTCAGAACGAAACTTTGCGTTTAGTTACCACATAGAAAGTTGAAGACATGGAACGATGAGCCAAACGCATTTCATACAGTAATAAATCAGTGTCAGACAGACGTCAGTTGAAGTTTGAGGTTATGTGAAGCGGGGTCAATGTATTCATAACAATAATCAAAATACCTACGATCAAAATGCCTCTTGATTATCGAAGATTCAACGGACCTGAAGACAGTGTATCATACAAGCGTTTCACTAAAGGCTATTTGAAGACCTACGATGAAGTTTACAAAGAGTTGCTAGATGATAAAGGAGTTCGTAAAGATGGGCGCGCTTTGTCCGAAGCGCGTAGCATGTGTATGTTTTGTATGTACTGGTTAGATTTTAATGATCTATTGTGTATGAGAAGTGTGGATTGAACTTGAATGTTGCATTTCAGTCGCTAGAGCGGACATGGTGTCTCAGGCGAAGGGATCTTCTTACGTTGAACTGAGGAAAACAAAGGTCGTTTGCTCCGTGTTTGATCCGCGGGAAATCCCCCACCAGAGTGAATTCAGGTAGGTAATTCCGTAATTAGTCATTACTTCTCCATCCTATCACAAAACTAAGAAACTAAATCACACTGCCGAATAGAAGTTTAGTAACTAGACAAAGTTTTTATGAGTTAGATTTAGTTTACAATAATTTCTGCTTTTTCTAAAAAACAGTTTTTTAACCAATTTTCTGGAACATAACTCTAATACTGACCAAGACAAGTGGTTTGTATAGCTACCCTCATAATTCAAACTTTATTTTCAGTCAACTTGGCCAAATATTCTGTGAGGTGAAATTCGCGCCATTTTCGTGTCCACGCAGACGGCGACCGCACGTGCCTGATGCTGAAGAGAAAGCTTTGTCTGTTGCACTCAGGAAAACCCTGGAGCCTACTGTGTGTAGACACATGTTCCCTAACTACCAGGTATAGGCATTATTTCAAATTGAGAACATTTATGTGATTGCCAGTATTGTGGAGTGCACTTAATCACTAGGAGCGATGATGCTAAAGAATATATGGTACTACAGCCGGTGCATTCAACACATCTACCAACCTACTACATTTGCTATTCATTTATTTATATCAAGTTGATTTGACAGGAGTAGGTACTTATACAGACTACCCACTAAGACAACCCACTGACAAATTTTCATCTCAGTGCCACTTTTCCATTGCCCCTAAAGCGTATTTTATGAAACTATGCCAGTATAGCAGTAATAAGTAACAAAATTCAATGCAATCTGTTGTTATGGATTTCACTTTCCATTAACTTTTGGCTAGTGTCCAATGAAGTTTTTTTGATTCAACTTCTTCAGTTACAGATATAGCTCCATAGCCTCTCATAGCTCTAAATACATATAAAAAAAACATACTGTTTAGTTGATTTGACAGATATTCCGGTTTGTGAAATCTTAAGCTAAACTTCATTATTATACTAACAGTTACACACATTATAAATACTAAAATACAATCTTCTTTTACAGGTTGACGTTTTCATATACATTCTGGAAAACGATGGGGCATGTCTGTCAGCTGCAATCAATGCTGCTGGCCTTGCCCTAGCCGATGCCGCCGTCCCAATGTATGACATAATAACATCCTGTTCCATTGCCATAATTGGGGACAAGATGTTTGTGGACCCAACTGAAGCTGAAGAAAATTTAGCCCTTACTAGCCCAAAGAGTGCTATTAATCACGGAGTAGTAACACTGTCAATGCTATCTGAATTGAAACAAATATCGAACTTTACGCAAGTAGGCTCTATGGACATTGAATGTGTTGTGGAAGCCATGACTATTTTAGAACAAGAATGTGCAAGGCTTGTGCCTCTGATACAGAAAGTGCTTGTTACAAACGTTTTAAAGTGTTTCGAGCAACGGAAGACATTGGAGGTGGAATCAAAGGAAAGAGAGGAGGTTTTAAATGCCAAGATGGAGGAGTGGAAGAAATTATTAAATTTTGCATGAGATTTAATGTATGTGTTTTATTTTATCAACCTTATGAAGTATGTGACATGCTGTTAGCATGACTGCTTGCACAACCACAACACGTAACATGAAAATCATGAAATAGGAGAACTTTGTATTCCATTTAGGAAGTGGTAAAATAGCTTATCAACATCAAAATTTTGATGTAATCACCAATACACTTCGAAAAACTAAGCTGATTAGGTAAAAGATGTTCATACGTAATTTAGATGATTAATTAAATGAGGAACGTTTTGCATCATCATATCATACAATTTTGCATATTAGTGTTCGCTACTTCAGTACATTAAAATGAGCACTTAAAACTAAATAAATACATAAGTCCATGTTTTAATCTTCAGGCTTCTCTGGAGGAGGACCGCAGGGTTGAAGCATTCTTTCCATCAGATTGAATTTAACTCTAGCCTTAGACTCGTTTTCTACAATAGCAAAGTAACTAAGCAGATCAGGGTGTCCCATGTAACTGCAGCACGAATCTCGGTGCTGATTGGTTAACCATTCATATTTCGTCGTATCTGCGTGGCCAGTACCGATGTATTTGCTCTGTAGATGCTCAAGTTGACTGTGGATGTTGTATCTTTCACCCATTTTTACTGAAAAACAATTTTGAGGTTATATTTCGTAATTGTTACATTAATTCTTTGAGGTTTTTACTGCATATTCTGTGATTATAATATTTACCTGTAGCTGTTCACTGCTTTCACAAATTTTTAATGAATGTTGATAAAGCAGATAAAGCAAAGCGGCAAAGCACAACTTGGAATTGGAAACGTCAAAGCTTGTGTGTGTGTCACTGTCAATCAGGGTTGCCAACCGTAAGAAAAAATACCTCGTACATATGCAGCTAAAAATCTCGTATTTTGACTTTCAAACCTCGTACAATTTATTATGCATTGAAAACGTGCTAAAACCAAAATTAAGGCATATTGAACTACTGGATTCAGGACTTATTACTAAATGAAATAAACTATTGCAAGTTTCCTACTAAGTAGAACATCACTTTGGGTTACAAAAAAAATATTTAATAATACTCGTGTAAAAAAAAAACTAAATGTGTATGAAAAAACGAAAATTTGCAAGGTTACTTAGTTTACATCTCTCCAAATATTATGTCAGGAACATCCTCACTGTCATCGTGTTTACTGTCCGCGACTTCGTCCGCGTCAAATTTTTGTTCAAATCGTTTGGAGCTAACAGATAATTGTGACTGTCAAATAATAAACAAATAATTTGCAATAAAGTAGTATTGCGACTTTAAATTGAGATGTAAGCTATCCTATCTTTCAAGTTGGATCAAACTGCATACGGTGCGCAAATTTTATTAAAATCGGTTAATTAAGAGTCCATCGCGGACAAACAACGTGACGCGTAATTTATATATTTCAAGATAATGGTGATGTAAAATGGTCGTATGGCCATAGTATCAAAATCTCGTACATAATTGTACGAGGTTGATAGTGTCCTCGTACCTCGTACGGAAGACCACAAATCTCGTATTTGTACGAGGAACCTCGTACGGTTGGCAACCCTGCTGTCAATAATAAATCGTTTTTTTTATTTTTATTTATTCCTGACCATGGATACATGTCCTTCAGTCACAATCATTAAATAATAAATCGATAACGATAAGTGTTGCTATCATTTAATTATTAATACCTTGACCTGGAATGAAATTATTTCTTGAAATCTATATTCAACAGACTATAGACCTTGTTTATACCTAGAAGGAAAGCAGGAAATATGCATTTAGGATGTTTTGCTCCATAAATTGCGCACAAAGTACAAAAGTCGTAGAAATATTGACTAAAAACAGAAAACAGGCATGCTGCAGAAAAATCTAATCATCTGTTAAAACAGTCGGCTTAGCAACACTGGCTGTCAATAATAGTCTTCAGCGGGTATTCAGATGATGGTCAATGTCAGGCTTGGACACCAAAGAGTAAAGTAATATAATGGTGGTTGGACACTCTCCTGCCGGGCGAGCACGGCCTCTGTGATAGGCTTGAGTCACGCATTTTATTACTGTTTTTGCTCCCAAACTGTGATAAAATTGTGTGACTCAAGTAGGTCGTGTTCGCCCCACTGTGATGAGTTTATGTTCCTTGGACACACTTGGTCTGACACACTGCATGAGACCGTGTGGCAAAGCACTACTATGACTTCTGGGGCTTGAGGATTTCTTTCGTGAGACGAACTCTAGCTCAGACTGGCTCAGACTTAATATCAGTTTGTTAGCAAGCAAAAGAAAAAGACCAAACAGTGCTTGAGCCGTTCGCATTGAAAAGCATCGTTTGGGTCGGTTCACATCTGACGGAAGATGCGTCGCGTATCATCGGTCGCGTAACGCCAAAACAGACAATTAAATGAGAAAATATTCAACCTTTCACACATAACCGATGATGCGTTAGTGCGTCGAGCGTACAGCGTCTGTTCCGTTTCCGTCAACGCATTGTCAGCCGACGTAAAGAGCGGCACCGTCGCGTCATCGCGCCACGCGTATATTGACTGATGCATTCAGACTAGGCGTAACATCAGCGGAGATCGTTTGTGTACTGACCGTTCGAAGTTTTCTTGCATTGAAAATGTTTGATACAAAACGATTTATCACGGAAAAGCAAAATTACGCCCGACGCATCTTCCGTCAGATATGAAAACACACTATTTGACCGAATAGACGCAACCGATGATACGCTCGACGCATCTTCCGTCAGATGTGAACCGACCCTTAAGTGGCCAATCATAAAACAAAATGCTGGCAACTATAGATGGTCTAAGGTTGGCAACTGCAATGGTGGATTTTTGTAACTTAAAATATCCGAACGAATTTTGAAAAAAGGGCAGCTTGGCGTTGACTGTCAGGCGCCATTTTCAAATTTGTTTGATCGATTGTTCCACAGTTGCGAGGAGAATTTTATTTAGAAATGTGTATTTTTAAATAGATTTAATTAGGATAGTTCGAGGCCCGAGGATTTAACCATGAATAAACCACCAAAACTATGCTATTTAAAAGATAGCGAAGAAAAATTGCGTAAACAAGCCAAAGCATTAATACGACAAAAATCGTCAGATATTTTGAAAAGACAAACGCATTTATTTATGCATGAGAAGGGAATATCTAAAATAGTAAGTTCCAATTGTATTATCCTATTTCCTGCTAGGTTAATGCCCAATAAGTTAATTCTTTTGAAGGAGCAACTATATTGTGGGTACAGACGTAATATGTATAATGTATTCAATTCACCGGTGCGTGCCAGTACACCCGGTGCTGAGTGGGTCTACTAACATGAGCTCGACAACTGGACGTGCGAATAAAACTTGTGCGTCTGTCGCACAAGTTTTACTGTACTGCGAATCACTATAGTTCAAATGTACGCTTGTCCGACACACTCGAGCTCACGTAGTACACTGGATAAGGTTAGGTTGAAACTGTGACCTACGCGACTTTTTTCTCCAGAAACGACTATATTCAGTGTGTTGCACAAGTGTGCGTTCGAACTATGGTGAGTCGCAGTACAGTTTTGTCGCACAAGTGTTATTCACACATACATTTGTCGAGCTCACGTAGTAAACTATAATAATAATGGCTCACCCTCAATTCATCCGTCAGATTTTCTGCTCTGATGGCAGTTTTAACCTCTAAGTCCCTGAGATACCACATTTGGTATAGACACAATCGTTTTTTAATTGTGTCTGTAATTACGGTAATTGACTGGTTAATGTTATTGATTTTTGTAATGAGTAGTTATAACTTTTGAAATGATGTTCTTCTTACCCAAATTTCCACCGTCGATATTTATTTAGTAGGATAATAATCCTACTATATACATACATATATACACTCACGATCCTACAAACCTCACATACTCCTTTTGCCTCGTTTAAGTTCATACATCTGGTATATTTACTATATAAGTATATAAGTATAATATTATAAATGTGAACGTTTGGCCCACTCCCTATCACCGAGAGGAGGCCTGTATCTCAGCAGTGGGAATATTATAGGCTATATATATGTTATATGTTTGGTACTCAATTACGCAAAAATGGCTGAAGGGATTTCAATCACATTCGGCTAACAGATGGTTTAGAACCCCTATTGACACTAAAAATGTTTTTTTATGTCCTGGAATGTACTAGTTCAATTTTCGCCCACCACGCGCGCAAAGCCATCCAGTATAACATTAATCTTTAATACCTTTTTCAGCCTGTCCCTAAGAGTCCAAACCACGTAATATACGCCTACTACCACAATAATCAAATAACAAAAATCGAAAACCTAGAACATTTATTCAACGTTACCCATCTACATTTGCAATGGAACAAAATTACCAAAATGGAAGGTTTGGACACGCTGCATTGTTTAAAAAAGCTGTATCTGGGCAATAATAAGATAAGCGTTGTAGAAAATTTGGAAGGCTTAAAATATTTGGAAGAATTACACATAGAAAAACAGAATTTGGAGAGTCCTGATGCCCTGTGCTTTGATCCGAGGACCCTTATTTATATTGGTGTAAGTACGATTTTTCAAACTGCAATAAGTACGTTTTCCTACAACAATTTTCGTAAAACTTCAATGGCTTGCTTTCCAGGCGTCCCTAAGAATACTAAATGTCTCTGAGAACAAAATATCTGACATGACATGGGTGAAGCCTCTGAGACGATTGGAGGTGCTCGTGGCTAAAAAGAATATGCTGCATGATCACCAAGTAAGTATCTAACTTAGTGAGAATTTGAAACTAAACACATAATGTTGTCTTAGGAGAAAACATGGTAAAACAACCATTTTCATAAACCGAAGATTATACATAAGTTTATTTTCAAAAGGCCTGTCTGGCTTCTAATGCTTCTATGCGCTTCAGACCGTTGCTGATAACCTGTGCACACTGCTGAATTTAGTGGAAATCAATTTTCTGGGCAACCCTATGAATAGGAAGCATCGGTATAAAGAGACAATCATCGCGAGGTGTTCGCAACTACGTATGTAAAATCTAGTATTTAATCGTATTGTATATTGGCTGTTTTTAACACATCTTCGTCTTATTATATTTTAACGCAACTATATTTCTAGTTATTTGACGTGATCTATTTATATATTGATTGCAGGCGTGCTAGATACCATAGTCATACACAATACGTCCAAAACCTTCATGCAGAACTTTGACAAAGTAGTCCGATTACGTCAACTACATGAGAAGAATAAAATCGAGACGACCCGCAAGGGGGTCGAAGAATTCTTCGATCTCAATATGCTACCTGGACCGAGGGCCCGCAGCGCTATCTCTATTTCTGAGGTCTCTAACCAGAAGCCTAGATGTAAGTACAACGCTACAAAGTTATTTTTACTCGTCGTCAATACAAACTTTCGCGAATGATTACTAACCCCCCCCCGTCCCTATCATCCGGGTGCCTAAATATTCTTAGCGCCTTGTAGTGTAGCACTCTTTAACCAAGCTAATATGTTATGTTTTGGGCTAGTAAGTAGTTATCCACGATCTGTAGGTATTGCATGATTTGTAGACTGAAGTTCCAGCCTTTGATTCAGTCCTCCTTTTCGGCTATGATGTCATACGACTTAAAAAAAATACGGATATTTTACAAAAGTTATATTCTTCAAAATTTAGAGTGATGCCTATGTGTTGCAAAAAAGACTGCATGCAATACATACATACTTAAACTCACGCCTTAATCCAATGAGGGTAAGCAGAAACTACGGAAAACCACCTGCTACGATCCTTACAAAATCCTTTTGCAATAACTGCGTGCAATAATAATGGATCATATCGTTTTCTTGAGCAACATGTTTTTCTTACAGTAACAGCATTCGATTCTACCTACACGTTTATGCCACGTGCGTTCTGGCGAAGTCGAGCCACACCCTCTCCCCGTGAAGGCATAGCGCCACCGTTGGAACCTCCACCGCCTCCGAAACAACCTCCTCCTGAAAATGAAGTTCTTCCTATCAAAGGAATACTGAAGAAACCCATGCCTATGAAATTCATTTAAAATGAACATAAATATTGTAACTCAAATATTTTGTAAATTGTATTTTTATCGCAAAATCATGCATGTACCAGATTAAAATAATTCTTGATAAAAAAAGCTCGACTATGATTTTTCAAATAGTGTCTTTTACTTTTGACTTTAAGCTATAATTTAGCATTTTAGCGTCCAGCCAGGGGTTCTTATGTTACTAAGCGACTTCCTTATGGGGTAGGAAATGCGGCTTAGGCCGCTATCCCACTAGGCGTTTTACGAGCGTCGGCGTCTCTCGAACGTCTTCGCAGGGTCGACGTTGCGCAGACGCGACGTTGACGTCGCGTCGTCGCGTGACAAGCATTAACGTCCGCTGAACGTGACGTCAACGTGCAAATGGCCACCGGCCGTAGCTCCCACCCGTACCCACACGGACAGAATAGGACGGAGTGATTGTACTGTTGCCAAAAAACGCGACGTTAACGTTGCACAGACGCGACGTTGACGTCGTGTTCAGCGGACATTAATGCTTGTCACGCGACGACGCGACGTCACCATCGCGTCTGCGCAACGTTGACGCTGCGCAGACGTTCGAGAGACGCCGACGCTCGTAAAACGCCTAGTGGGATAGCAGCCTTAAGGCATCACCTGGCTGTAAGATGGGAAAGGCTGGATTAAATCTGGATAGCTATTATTGTCAGGGAAATTTAAAACTACATGCTCCGCTATGACGTGGACTGGCTCACCGTTGAAAAGCGCCAAGAAGAGAGATTTCGCTTCTTGGCGCTGCCTGTTCTAATTCCATGGTACTGCCTTTCAGCTTTCAGTGGAAAAATGAGCTGAACGCACCATTTTGGTGCCACTGTCTGTTTTACTGTTTATGTCAAATGTGAAAGTACATATGGGTGTAAAATGTGTCAATGTCACCAAATATGTACCATCAAAAGGTTATGTTTACAAAGTGGTTTACGATAATGTTTAAATGTATTTGTAACACAAAAAGTTAAAAAAAAAATTCTCAGGAACCATGAATAACATAGTTACTGCAGCTAACCAAATTTTAAATGAAGAATCATCAGGTAAATGGTAACTTTACGCCTTAAAATCGTTATGTTAAAACGTCAACAATTGAGACTAACTTATTTTTTAAAATTCTAGCTTTATATTTGAGCAGTAGCATAGAAGTAAAATATCATTTGGAGCCTCTGCAGTTCTATAGAGATTATGTGGCGAAAAATATCCCAGTAATATTACGAGGCCATTGTTCTGATTGGCCGGCAGTCGCGAAGTGGAACGCTGATTATTTCAGGTAACAAACAATCGTTTTGTAGGACTTTAAGCCAGGATAATCTGAATACCGAAACCAGTTATTGTTTGGATAACAAGTTGGAAACCTTGGACTAAAAATCGATGAAAGGCCATTGAGTAGCTATCTACTGCTTAGCCTGTTTTAGTGACAATTACAAATCTGAATTATCTTTGATTTTTTTCCTCATGATGTAATCAGCAGCCTATAATGTTCCCACTGCTGGGACACAGGCCTACTATCGGTGAGAGGGAGTGGGCCATAATCCACCATGTGGGCCTAGTGCGAGTTGGTAGATGTCACATATCTTCGATTTTTTCGTTCTGAGACATGCCAGTTGCCTCACAATGTTTCCCTTCACCGTTTTGAGAGTTGTGGTGATGATATAATTTACACAAAGTAAAGTGCCTGCTTGGGTTCGACCTACAACCTACAACTTGTAAGTTGCGGCCATTACCACTCGGTCACCGCTACTCTCATGATGTAACCGTACCTAATGAAATCAGCTATTTATTACATCAAAAGCTGAATAAAGTTGTATGTTAATAATACCAGCCAGCACCCTAATTCCGTAACACAGGATCAATCACAATTTGAATTATTTTGAAGGAATCCATTGCTTTCTTATATATGAAAAATTGGTCTGCTCAACAATATAAATCATGCAATGAATGTTGCTGAATTGCCAAAATTAAAAGCATTGCTATTATTAATCTGTTATGCAATTACTCCGCAGCCTAGCCAGACCAATTCTCCAAACCAACTACATATTCATTATTGTAAGTTTAAACTGATAAATTAACCAACTAACTAGTATACACCTTAATGTGGTTAGGTACTATTTCATGATAATTTAACTTTTCCTTTAACAGATTTTGTATTTATGTCACACAACAACTTCTTAAATTTTTCACCTTAGGTACACTGATGTGACGTGAAGGTAACAACCTAGCCACAATAAAATTCAAAAGGGCCACAAATAAAAAAACATAAATTATCTTAAATAATTATTTTAAATATATTATATTAACATGTTATGTGACCATAAAAAAAAAAACATAAAATATTTTTTTAAATCGTGTTCTGAATTTTGTTTTGGCCGTCCTACACAATTTATGTTTTTTGATTTGTGGCCCTTTTGTATTCAATGAGCGATATTTTGACTAAGGTGTAGAGTTTGTGAAGTTAGGTCTTGTAGAGTTAGGGCCGGGCGTGTAGAATTAGAAGCTTAGCTCTACATCAGATTTTATAACTATTTGACAGTGCAAGCTATATGGGCGCGGTTCCGATTTGCGATGAAAGTGATTATATCGCGAATCCGAGCTTTAATAGTCGCAGAATATAAGGGCTATTGAGTAATAATTGTGACATTCCGCGTTGGTCGGATTCGCGATATTATCGCTTTTGTCGCAATTCGGAACGCAGGGTAAGTCTCGTCTTGACTACATTTTACATAAAACTGTTTTTGGTGGGATCTTATTTTCTTGGGCCACTCCTGAACAGTTTCCAGCTTGAGTACTTTTATATTAGCTCTTGACGAAATAACAATATCTGGAAATTTTAAAATCTTAGACGTAATTTGGGCAATAAAAACACCTACATATCATCTGTTTTCAGAAAAACAATTCCGAACAAAAAAGTGACAGTTGCAGTAACACCAAATGGCTTGGCTGATGGTATCGCTCGGAATCAGGAGGGAGAAGAGTACTTTGTGACTCCCTTCGAAGTTGATATGACTATGTCAGCATTTTTGAATGGATTGGAACAGAAAAAGTATGTCTTGATTAAAATTGCGTACAGCTAGCCCATTCTATAAAATCTCAATGTGATAACTTAGCAAAAGTGACCAGTAAATAGTATAAATCCCTACCATCAGTTGGAATGACAGCTCACTTCCCCTAATTTATCATGGTGAGATTTTTACAGAATAGGCTAGAGATTTAAAAATACCTAACAGTATTTTTTTTTTTGAAGGAGTGAGTGGTTTGTGTCTGTGTGTTTTTCTAACTGTACTGGTTTCCTTTCTGCTCCCTTGGAGGAGGGTACATGGCGCGGACGGCGGACTTTATTAATATGGGAGGGGATGTATCTAGCTGCCGCGACAACCAGAGGGTTGCGGTGGGTTGCAGCTCTCTCGAAGAGACGCTTTGAACTGCGTTTCATAAACTGGTGGATAGTCTGAATCTTGAGATCTAAATGGAGGTTAATATTCCGAACGTAGCAAGGCTTGACGGAGAAATCGGTTTTGGAGGGTTTCCATCCTATGGATATAGAGGGATTTTACCTAACAGATTTGAAAGAGTTACTTAAATACCTATGTGGTTCCCATTTCCCAGTGAAGAGCAGCCAGTCTTTTCTGTAAAAATATCATTGTGAAAACATAAGTGTGTGAGCTGACACCCCACTTTATGCTAGGGATGAAGTGAGCTGTCTTAACTACCTAATGGAATCAGCAATTTAAGGGGTAAAATATGATTATTTAAAATTACTATAATTCATACCTCCATCTTTCTTGATCCTTCATAATAATGTTTTGCAGAAAGAACTATATCCAGTACATTCAGACCCAGAACTCTAACTTAACAAAGGACTTCCCTGAGCTCCTACCAGATGTGTTGGCGGACATACCATTTGCTACTGAAGCCTTTGCAAGGAAGCCGGATGCTGTCAACTTCTGGATGGGGGACGAGAGAGCCGTTACCTCAAGTAAGCACAGCAAATATTTCTATACTACATTCGCGTTTTAGTTTCCACATAAGTTATCAAAATTTATTTTTAGGAAAAGCAACTTTAATATGAACACATAAAGTTCAGTTTGCGCTACAACTTCTCAGTCATTTTTTTTTTTTGGATGGGAAATCATCAAATGACTTCTCCCGCTCTGGGCGGAGCGGGAGGGCGTGTCAGACTTTTACTGACTAAAACCCACCCGTGTTCCATCAGTTGCCCATGTGCCAGGGTCACGGTATCTCTTTCGAACAATCACGCGACCCTGGCAGGCATCGGTCCTAGCAGACCCCTTCAGCACTGCTGACATCTCTTTGAGGCGCGCGTGGAACACTACGCGCCGTCGACCCGAGCTTGGTCCTTACCGGGCGGCGAGCTACCCATTGCTCGCCGCCCGCAAGCTCGCGCCTACGGTGGCCGGGAGTCCGCTATCGACTCCCGACGCCCACAGTCATTAATATGAAATTATATCAATTTAAAACCAGGATTTTAATAAACTTTACAATATGTTGAAATTTTCAAGATAACAGATTGATCGCTATGCGCGCACTCTGAAACTACGTGGAAAATTTTCTGGCATAAGAACTTGTTCTGGATTTTGAATTGTATTGATTGCTGGTCTACTCCCAATACTGGCACCATACTTGGTGTATTTGCGAAAATATCTTCGTTATTTGTGGAGCAGTAGTGGCTCAGTGGCAACGGCCGCGACTTACGAGTTGAAGGTCGTCGGTTTGACCAGACAGACATCTTGTGTAAATAATTTCATCACGACTGCTCTCAAAATGGTGAAGGAGTTTTCCATCGTGAAGAAACAGTCATGTCCAAGAACCCAACATTCGATGACATGTGACATCTACCAACCCACACTGGGTCCGCGTAGTGTATTACGGTCCACTCTCTCTCACAGATGAGGTCTGTGTCCCTGCAGCGGGAATATTACACGTATAAGCTGATTTTGCTTATGTTTGCTTTATTTCGTTTATACAAAATGAACTTTATTTCAATTCTCATAAGATTTACTTTGTACTACTCATCATCATCATTCTCCTGCCCTTATTTTTCTTTTCCATATTTCTATATTAGCCGTCATCTCGCTAGACACCGTTGTATAGAAGACACCCGGTCTTCTGTCCACATCATCATTCACACAGCCCAACCATCGTTTCATTGTTCTCCCCGCTACTCTTATAGCCGTCGACATTCATAGTCAAAACTTTCTTCACGACATTTTCCTTATTATTCCGTATCACGTGCCCATACCATGACAGCCGATTTCCACTCAAATTTTCAGGTATCTGTGCCACCTTCAGACTATTTTGTAATTCTTAAGTAACGTATTTTGACAAATACACTAAGCTTGCTGCCTCTATGCAGCAACATATTACATGAATGTATTGTCTTTCTATTTCAGTGCACAAAGATCCCTATGAGAACATCTACTGTGTGATAGACGGTCATAAGGACTTCATACTGATCCCTCCCACAGACCTGCCCTTTGTTCCCTACAAGAGGTACCCACAGGCACAGTTCAAGCAAAACGATGGCAACTGGGAAATTGTACCTTTGAGCACTAATACAATGAAGTTGGAAGATTTAGAAATAGACCCTGTATGTGATGAGCTGGATAACCTTGGATTGCCATGGATTAGTATAGGTGAGAATTTTTCTTGATTGTTAAGTCATAGCAGCCATATGAGTCTAAAGATCAGTTTGAGCTACGCTTGCCGTTTTTGTCCGTGGAAGATTTCATACCAAGACTCTTCTGTCCCTCGGAAAACAAGTTAAGCTTGTTGGTTCTGGCTGTTATTTGTCTTTATTTTTGACAGTTGTTATCGGTCGTCAGTACCGTGGGACGTCGGACTAAAAGAATAACACCACCCAATTTCTTCCCGTGGGTGTCATAAGAGGCGACTAAGGGACATACTAGAGAATGAGCAGCAGCGTTCTCTATGCATTGCAGACTACCATACTGCGATCGCCAACCCGCCTACCAAGCGTGGCAATTATAGCAATCCCCCCCCCCCCCCCCCCAAATGACAAGCACCTATAATAAACGGCCCCTAGTACCCGTCGGCCCGCCTACCATTGGCTACGGTAGCGGTCAAGGCCACGGTGAGGCAAGGGGTGCTAAGAATCCCCGAAGCACAAAATCGGTCGAAGTGGCGGAGCTTGGGAGAGGCCTATGTCCAGCAGTGGACGTCTTTCGGCTGAAATTATGATGATGATGATGATGATGATGATGATGATGGGTCGTCTGTAGCCCGAAAGTCTGACAACCAGTCTTACTAAAGGTCAAGAGATATCGTGTTACCCAGTAACTAGATTATGGAGGTCAGATAGGCACTCGCTCCATGTAAAAGACTGGTATTCACTTACAATTATATAACAAAACATTATAAATTACTCGTCTTTTTAGCTATTAATTATTGATCCACTATTATTTTTATGAATAGGTGAGGTAATCATTAAAATTAAAATTGACAAAAGACGCGTCCGTACGGTCTGAAGGCATAACTTCAACTGGCTAATACGGCTTTCTAATTTACTATGATCTAATTGGTCAAGGGGCGTGGCTAAGTTGAGAGAACGATGACTCACTATTTTTAACCGACTTCAAAAAAAGGAGGAGGTTATCAATTCGACTGTATTTTTTTTTTTCTTAACTTGAATAGACTACAAAATATGAGTATTGCTATCTCATTCTGACAAACCCGGAAAGAAAAAGACAAAGTAAAGCTTTCGAACTGTCAAACTAAATTAAGTGTCGCCATTGCCTTGAATTTGGCGTGATTTCAAGCATGACGAATTTACGTCGCCGTTGTTTGCTCTTATTTATTTCTGTCCCTTGTTCCATGTCTTGTTTCGTTAGAAAGAAAAATATGGCAATTCTTAGCCTAAATTAATTTTAGGTGGAGCGATAATTTTCTCAGGGTGGCTGGTAGCAGCTGGATGAGAGTTGCCGACAATGGAGCTGAATGGCGTGCAATTGGAGAGCCCTGTGTCTAGCAGTGGACTGGTATAGGCTGATGAAGTTTAGGTAGAACAACAAAATCATCACCAATGTCTCACTTTCAGATCCTCTAGCTCCCGATCTAACAAAGTACCCAGAATACAAAAAGGCTCACGTATACTCCGTGCGCATCAACAAAGGAGACTGTCTATACCTGCCTAGTCTATGGTTCCATCACGTACAACAGAGCCACGGGTGTATTGCCGTCAACTATTGGTATGACATGGACTTTGATATTAAATATTGCTATTTTAAGATGTTGGAGAAACTCTGTGAGAAGTATTGAAGGAAAGAAAGAAGATTATCATACCACGAGGTAATTACGGTACAAACCAAATCTTTGACAGTTCAACAACATTCATTGCAGTTTTTACGTTGTTGAGCATATGAATTTTTCAAACATATGAAGCAATGTATTAGAAATGAAATTTCCTTAAAACACTTTCGGGTTGTGATTGAAAGTGTTAGGCAATTAGGGTGGTGTTAGATTTGTTAGCTATGGAAGAAGTAAACTAGTCATAAATATATTAAAATACTAAATACTAACGGATTAGTAACTTTAAAGTTTTGTAATGTTCTACTAAGTGACAGATTTCTACACATTATAACGGTCAATATTGGTATCTATACTGACTATCAATTGTAGTCCAAATGCAAAACGATAAATGTTAGTAATAGTACATTACGATATTGGTGCGTTATGATGGTTATAACATGCGAGGCGGAATTTCTGCCCGAGCCGAAGGTGAGGGCGTAATTGAGCCGAGCATGTTATAACCAATACGCACGTATATCGTACGACGTTTTTTAACACATTTGCGAGGAAACAGAAAAAAAAAAAAACATTATTTTAAATAAACTCAATCTGTGAATGCACACTGTTGCTTTCTCGCCATTTTAACAGCGCGCTAGCGCTGCCTACTGACTGGCGCCGCGCGGCGATTAGTTCGAAATTTGAATAGCAACAGCGCGCTGCTCACTAGCTGGAGTCGTGCAGCGGCGATCAGTTCCATATTTGAAGTGCCAAATAATACTGTTATGGAATTTGTATGGACTATAACTTAACTATTTACTTTGGTAACACACGCGTTTTTTATGACCCGCTTTACATATTTAAAACCGGTGGAATTACATCAGCTTTACGAGCAAGGGTGTTAAAAACAGTATATTACGATACATGCGACTTTAGTAGTCACCAAGTTCATTATTGCAATATTACTTCAGTCACACGTATCGTATACTATTATATAGCTCGTGTGACATAAACCCGCAGACAAGTCACGCTTTTCTGTGACTTAAACCTGGATTTAAGTCACGCTTTTCTGTGACTTAAACCCGGAGTTAAGTCACGCTTTTCTGTGACTTAAACCTGGACTTAAGTCACGCTTTTCTGTGACTTAAACCTGGACTTAAGTCACGCTTTTCTGTGACTTAAACCCGGAGTTAAGTCACGCTTTTCTGTGACTTAAACCTGGATTTAAGTCACGCTTTTCTGTAACTTAAACCCGGAGTTAAATCACGCTTTTCTGTGACTTAAACCTGGATTTAAGTCACGCTTTTCTGTGACTTAAGCCCGGAGTTAAATCACGCTTTTCTGTGACTTAAACCCGGAGTTAAGTCACGCTTTTCTGTGACTTAAACCCGCACTTAAGTCACGCTTTTCTGTGACTTAAGTGCGGGTTTAGGTCACACGATGCTATAAAAATATATTACTTAGTGCAACCAAGATCCATTGTCAAAATATTGTTAACTAGTTATAATATTAAGCAATACAAAGGCGTGTATTTATTAAAATTATGTTTTATAAGGATTGTTGATAATAAAAACCATTAAAATGACATTGCACATTATTTTATTAAACATAACAAAACCAAACAAGATGTTAGTATTATTAAGGCTGGCTGTAAGCTGCGTGACTCCTTCGTCAGACCCGTCATGTGTATGTTCTGAAAGTAACAAGGAAGTAACAAAGTATCTATACAATGTATTCCTTTTGATACCCCATAACTCGAGGGTATTAATGAGAACATGTCAAGGAATCAACTGGCATATGAATATATTTTTTCGTCAAAACTTTTCTTACATCATATTATAACGTCACCATTATTTATGTAAAACGTGAAATATGATAATATCACATTTTCTTAGCTTTGAATTTGAATGATTGGTTTGAATGATTTACTCGTACTTATCAATGAAACTTACACCCGAATTACCATACCCACACGCCGAACTATTACTTAATTTAAAAAGAAATATGCCAGTTGATAATTTGATATCGTCTCATAAATACCCGAGAGTTATGGGTATCAAAAGCACCTTGTACAGACGCCAGCACATCAAGCTACTCGAAACTGTCAAAATTTCCCAATCAATCTTGTACGTAATATTGTAGCGATAAAGTTGAATGTTAAAGAAATTTGAAGATTGTAGTAGCTTTTTTTGCTGGCATCTGTACATTATTAATACGTGAAGCAAAAACTTTGAGAATGGCATATGACATTGATAGAAGCCGATTCTGTTTTTGAAATTCCTATCGAATTACAGGATGTACCTACCTAAAATTAACTCCACCTCCACAGAAATTGAAAGACTCTCCGATTGAGAATGGTTCTGAGTCTGGTGGGCTACTGCTCGACGATTGATGTCGAGACGTTGTATATAAGGTGTATCTATTCATACACGAAATATTTTAAGAGGTATACCTGTAGGTGGTAAAGAAGCTATAGCAACGAAAAAAAATTTTTCTAAATGTATTTTTTTTTTAAATTTAATATTTAAACTATTTGACGCACATAAGAAATACTGGCTCCTTCTTATTTTTTACGGCCCGAGACACTGCGGCCATGCTCGTGCCGTCTGGTCGCCGCCCTCGCAGCGTCAGGCGGGCCATTCATAGAATTTGGAGTAAGGGTTTTATGCAAAACGTCTGAAGCAGTTTTAAAATTATAATAATTACGAAAATTCAAAAACGCTTAGATAAAAAAAATATTTTTGCTTCTATAGCTTCTTTACCACCTACAGGTGTACCTCTTAAAATATTTCGTGTATGAATAGATACACGGGCGGTCAATTTTACTTGCGCGATGCAGGAATTTGCGCAAGTGTGAAGCGTAGTTCAAATATGGCGATGTACAGAATGGTGACTTCCATCACTAAATCTCAACTTCAGAAGTTGTAAGTTTACCATTGTGTCTGGGTACACGTTGGAGCGTGGCGTGATGTAGTCCAACTTGCAGAGGCCGCCCGACGAGCACATCCCCACCACGTTCTGTGACACGCACACACTGCCCGGCGGCCACGCTCGCAACGACGTCTCGTTGCACACGTAGCCCTCGCATAGACGGACCGTCACGTTTGCTGGAATTGATCAAGTCAATGCCGGGTATAAAGTGGTTAAATAGTAACACAAATTAGTTGTTCCAATTCATGGAATGCAACAAACTCGAAAGCATTTCATCAGCAGCCTATAATGTTCCCACTGCTGGAACACAGGCTTCCTCTCGGTGAGAGGGAGTGTGCCACCACGCGGGCCCAGTGCAGGTTGGTAGATGTCGCATGTCGTCGAATGTTTGGTTCTAAGACATGCTGGTTTCCTCATGTGACATGATGTTTACCTTCACCGTTTTAAGAGCAGTGGTGGTGAAATAATGTACAGAAAGTAAAGCGCCTGCAAAACATTTATTTCAAACTAGTTTTTGCCAGTGGCTTCGCCCGCGAGGAGGTCGGAAAATATCCTGCGGGAACGTACTACCGGGGTAAAAAGTACCCTATGTGTTAATCCAGGTTCCAAATTTCAGCCAAATCCGTTCAGTAGTTTTTGCGTGAAAGAGTAACAAACATCCATACATCCATATTCACAAACTTTCGCATTTATGGTATTATAAGTAGGATAGTAGGATGTGTGCGTTACGATTGCTCCGCCAGATTATCCAAATAGAATTTTTTTTAGCCAAAACTTTTGTCGAAATTTGTCAAAATAGAATGGCACCGACCAAAAATTTGTCAAAGTAGAAATAAAGAAGTTATAAGGGTTTTAAGTTGGCCGCGCGAACGTAACGTGGAGGATTGCGCGGCCATGGAGATCCCAGCAACTACTTGGGCTAGAGATCTAATTCTTTTTGTCAATTGAAGACTGAGTTTGTCAAAAATTGTCGAAAAAAGAATTACATGCTCCAGATTAATATTTTACGAAATATTCACCTTGGAAGTTATGGCCGCGCAATCGTGCACTTGTCGTTTCTTTGTTGTTGATTATTTCTTTAATCTTAAGATTTTATGCCGTAAAACTGTTACAAGAAGGAAGGTCTTAATTTGTCGAAACTAACTAAAGCAATAAATAATACTAAAGTTTAATTAAACAGAAGATATCAGTCCAAAACAAAAAAGTCGTGGCCGCGCAATCGTAACGCTACTTTGAACGCTGATATCTCATTACCTATAACTGCTAGGAGTTCCGTATGAACATCCATTTATACGGCATATTACTCTCATTAGAATGACATATCGTTTTACCCTCAGAACAGTTTCCAACGAGAGTAATCTCAAAAATTATTTCATCTCGTACAATGTTCGAGTAGGGTAACCATAATTTCGATTTGATTTGGGAATACCTATAACTGGGGACGAGCAATTACATTGAACATTCTGCAAAATTAATTACTATTAAATAAAAACTTGTATGTTTCAAAAGTTAGATATATTTATTGATAAGTGTATTCTCTCTGATGGGTCCGAATTCAGGTACGTACTATTGAAACAATTACCAATGGAACCAGCGCTAAAAATAATGTCATTTACAATGTGTTCATAAAAAATGCAGCGTTATAGTCGCAACTATATCGGTTATCGTATTTCTACCGTTAAATTTGGATATGATAAATATTTCCACAATTAGCAACCTGGAAGATGCTATTATTATTTATGAATGGGAGAATAAACGTTGCAGAAACTGCAATGAATTAGTTGCATTTACTTATACCTTATCAAAAATAGTAACATTCGATTTAAATGGCACACAAATGATGTTGTTACATGGCATACCTCAAAATATTATAATAAAAAAATATAAATTGTTAGGTGCCATTGAATATATTCCTCCAATCCTTGGAACAATAGGACTCTGTTTGCATCCATTTTGTTACACATGGTTTTTTAGAAATGTAACGAGATATACCAGTCCACTCAGAAAGTATACATCTTCATCCACTAAAGTTAGTCGACCACGTTTGAATTCGTTCCAACGATACACAGTTGCCTTGGAAAGGCCTTCATCCATGAATGCAATTTGAAGTCTATCGTATGATTCGTCCGGTTTCAGGCGACACTTGAAATCGTAAAAATCATAGCGTGAAAATGTTCCCGGCGCAAATCCATTTTCCAATGAGACACGATAATTATCGTAAATTAAATTTAATTAGCTCGCAAAAAATGTGGATTTGTGGATGTTTTATAATAGTTTATAACTGGCCAGTCTCTCATACAAAAAAACTTTTTTCGCAATACTTTCTGAGTGGCCCGGTATATCTGGTTACATTTTTACAAAACCATGTGTAACAAAATGGAGAGTCCTATTGTTCCAAGGATTGGAGGAATATATTCAATGGCACCTAGCAATTTATATTTTTTTTATTATAATATTTTGAGGTATGCCATGTAACAACATCATTTGTGTGCCATTTAAATCAAATGTTACTATTTTTGATAAGGTATAAGTAAATGCAACTAATTCATTGCAGTTTCTGCAACGTTTATTCTCCCGTTCATAAATAATAATAGCATCTTCCAGATTGCTAATTGTGGAAATGTTTATCATATCCAAATTTAACGGTAGAAATACGATAACCGATATAGTTGCGACTGTAACGCTGCATTTTTTATGAACACATTGTAAATGACATTATTTTTAGCGCTGGTTCCATTGGTAATCGTTCCAATAGTACGTGCCTGAATTCGGACCCATCAGAGAGAATACACTTATCAATAAATATATCTAACTTTTGAAACATACAAGTTTTTATTTAATAGTAATTAATTTTGCAGAATGTTCAATGTAATTGCTCGTCCCCAGTTATAGGTATTCCCAAATCAAATCGAAATTATGGTTACCCTACTCGAACATTGTACGAGATGAAATATTTTTTGAGATTACTCTCGATGGAAACGGTTCTGAGGGTAAAACGATATGTCATTCTAATGAGAGTAATATGCCGTATAAATGGATGTTCATACGGAACTCCTAGCAGTTATAGGTAATGAGATATCAGCGTTCAAAGTAGCGTTACGATTGCGCGGCCACGACATTTTTCTGTTTTGGACTGATATCTTCTGTTTAAGTAAACTTTAGTATTATTTATTGCTTTAGTTAGTTTCGACAAATTAAGACCTTCCTTCTTGTAACAGTTTTACGGCATAAAATCTTAAGATTAAAGAAATAATCAACAACAAAGAAACGACAAGTGCACGATTGCGCGGCCATAACTTCCAAGGTGAATATTTCGTAAAATATTAATCTGGAGCATGTAATTCTTTTTTCGACAATTTTTGACAAATTCAGTCTTCAATTGACAAAAAGAATTAGATCTCTAGCCCAAGTAGTTGCTGAGATCTCCATGGCCGCGCAATCCTCCACGTTACGTTCGAGCGGCCAACTTAAAACCCTTATAACTTCTTTATTTCTACTTTGACAAATTTTTGGTTTGTGCCATTCGATTTTGACAAATTTCGACAAAAGTTTTGGCTAAAAAAAAATCTATTTGGATAATCTGGCGGAGCAATCGTAACGCACACAGTAGGATTAGTAGGTTAAACCAATGGCAGCCATTCAAATTTTGACTTGCCAAGAGGTTGGTCAAGCAGAAAGATAAAGCTAGTTGCTCATATCAAAGCGTAGTAGGAACCTATGGAAAAGAACGGGCATAAAAACTCCACATACACTGTTTTTACCCCCCGGCGCAAGACAGGTCTTTATAAGTTTGACCTCTATGTCTGTCTGTGGCACCGCAGCTCTTAAACGGTTGAACCGATTTGGGTGTGTTTTTTTTTTATTTAAAAAGGATTTCTAGCGTTGGTTCTTAGAATTTTTTTATCAAAATCGGTTCAGCCGTTTCGACACGTCGATCCTTTAATCAAAACAACTTCTTGTCTGTATCCGTCGTATGCTGTAAGGGGTTTTTTTTAAGAATATCTGGCGACTCTTGCTCGGTTCCTTGCAAAATTGTTTACAAACATGAACTAAAGATGTTTAAAATAAAGACTATCCGCTTGAAATCCTGGTTGCGATTTCCAAGTTGGCCAACAGTATTTGTTTTATTAATCAGGAATTTCTCAGTAGCAGCTGGGATTCAAAAATTCAGGGCTACAAGCTATACTAACGTCCTATATAGTCTTCATCAGGCCAGTCGTCCGGTATCGGACTGTTACTGGCCAGTTTCTCCCGCGCCGCCTCCTCAGCTGGTATGCACTGGTTTCGACCGCCTCTCACCGGTACTTCGCAGCAAATCCCACACATATTCAACTCGCCTAGCAAGGAACCCTGCAATAAAGAAAATAATACTTATAAAAGTTGTGACTGATCGTCTCTAAACACGACTGATGGTCTATCGAAGAAATCTGTCTTTCGACATACATGGCCAGCCCACTACCACTTCACCTTGCTACTATACGGGCTACGTCGGTAACTCCGGTTCTTTTAGGGATAATTTCATTTCTGATTTTATCCTTCAAAGAAAAGAGTGACAGAAAGAAATTACAAGGCGAACTTTAAAAATCCTATTAATATTATAAATGCGAAAGTTTGTATGTATGGATGTGTGGATGTGTGGATGTTTGTTACTCTTTCACGCAAAAACTACTGAACGGATTTGGATGAAATTTGGAACACAGTTAGTTTATAACCTGGATTAACACATAAGCTACTCTTTATCCCGGTAGTACGTTCCCGAGGGATATTTTCCGACCTCCACGCGAGCGAAGCCGCTGGCAAAAGCTAGTAATACAATAATTGCTCTTCTGGCTACCATGCACCATACCGGATCGATCTGTACAATAGCAGTCATTGATCGACCGCAACCTAGTCAAACTGCAAGTCCCGCATTCATTATGAAACCAAGTTACAGAACATTGTTTTTAGCAACGTGTGTGTTGCGAGTTGCAGTGTTGATGGCAACATAAGTTGGTACTAAGAAGGTTAAGTCCTACTGGCAACTTCATCACCATAGTCATTTCAGCCGAAAGATGTGCGTGTGGATTGAGAGATCTTTTCGAAAAACTCTTCCAATCCCAACCAAATTATAGAGGACTAGCTTTTGCCAGCGGCTTCGCCCGCGTGGAGGTCGGAAATTATCCCGCGGGAACATACTACCGGGATAAAAAGTAGCCTATGTCCTTTCTCAGGCTCTAAACTATCTGTGTACCAAATTTCATTTAAATCGGTTCAGTAGTTTTAGCAGGAAAGCGAGACAGACAGACAGACAGACAGACAGACAGACAGACAGAGTTACTTTCGCATTTATAATATTAGTATGGAAGTATGGATTTAGGAAATAATTGTGAAAACTTCATGGTAAGGTATAAAATTTGTGAAACCTAAACAAAGAAAGTTAGAACTCTCAATCTGGACAACTGAACAAAAAGCCATAACGCGTATCCAAGAATATACTGCCTATTTGTTTATGATTTGCATTTCAATTAATTGTGAAGGAATTGTGAAAGCTGCTAAACAACATTTCGATTCGTTTCAAAGCCACGTTTAAGATTTATAACGGTTTATATGGATCACTCAGAGTGGACAATTTTCAATTGAGTGATCTTGTAAAACACGACCTAATAATGAAAAAGTATGAATAATTATCATGTTTATTGCAAATTATGCTTCTAGGAAAATTTGTGAAACAAAAATCGTGATTGAAATCTTACTGGTTCAAGAGAAAATGAAAATCTTGTTTTTTATCGATCGTCCCAACTGAGAGATCATTATTTTGAACTATATTTAATAAACCAAAACTTATAGGTAGAAGGTAGATACATCAGAAATTGTGAAAAATGTTGTACTAAAATTTGACGAATCAGTCGTCCTTGTAAGTGTTATACTTAAAAAGATAAATCATTTTTTACAATTCTTGAGGAAAACTTTGAGTAGGGTGATCATATCGCCGGTCGGAATCATTACAGGTACAATTCAAATTATGATGCACTTTAAACGTTTTTATACAAGTAATTTGTGTCTGGTTTCACTAGATAATTTAAATAATATAAAATTACGTTTTTAAATGACAAGTTTCTGCATAGTTAGGTACTGTATGTGTAGCAGTGGCGAAGGCACCATATAACACGATTCCTACCGGCTTGCCTTCGGGGATTCGCATTGATAACTCTATCACTATTAAAAATACAATAGTATGTAAATAGTGGCTACTATTGTCAATAAATATAGTTACACTACGGGTATTTAATTCACCATAACATTCAAACAACAAAAAAGGTTATTTATACCTTTGTATTACAACAAAAGAGAAATGTTCTAAATTAACCCGGCGCCAAAACGTCATAATCGGAAACTAAAAATTCATACAACAGCGATCCCGTAATGATGTCACTTTAGGTCACGTGGCACCGCTTGATATGTACGAGAGCAAGCCGCTGTACAACGGGTTATGACAGAGACAGGTATAGAAAAATGCGTCAGCGAGAACGAGATAGAGGAATATTGCATATTTTATTCGTTTTCATCTGTTCAATTTAATTGTATTTAATTCATTACATTCCTATATTAATTTTAGAATGATAGTAAGTATTCTTTATTGATGAGTCAGTAAGTTAAGGCCGACTTCGCTTCGGCTTCTCTTTTAGAAAAATTTACGCCTCGCCGCTGATGTGTAGTGCTCTTACTAAGGAATTCTAAGTCCGTAATTCTAAGTGATTTTTACACACACAAAGATCAGAAATTTTAAGGTAACCAAAAAAACTTTTTTTTTTTTTTTTTTAATTTCACTCTTAATTACATAATAGGATGTAACCTAATCAATAAGTCCGTAGGACAAAGTATGTAAAATAACTGGTTCTTCTTTGCAGTTATACATTTTTCCCATCAAATCGTCATAACAGACTATTTGGTCGTTATGAACACCATGTCCTCTGTAATCGGAATCGAAAAAATCGGACAAAATAAAAAAGTATGTCTACCCTACTCAACGTTTTCCTTAAGGATTGTAAAAAATGATTTATCTTTTTAAGTATAACACTAACAGGGACGATTGATTCGTCAAATTTTAGTACAACATTTTTCACAATTTCTGATGTATCTACCTTCTACCTATAAGTTTTGGTTTATTAAATATAGTTCAAAATAATGATCTCTCAGTTGGGACGATCGACAAAAAACAAGATTTTCATTTTCTCTTGAACCAGTAAGATTTCAATCACGATTTTTGTTTCACAAATTTTCCCAGAAGCATAATTTGCAATAAACATGATAATTATTCATACTTTTTCAGTATTAGGTCTTGTTTAACAAGATCACTCAATTGAAAATTGTCCACTCTGAGTGATCCATATAAACCGTAATAAATCTTAAAAATGGCTTTGAAACGACTCGAAATTTTGTTTAGCAGCTTTCACAAATCCTTCACAATTAATTAAAATGCAAATTATAAACACATAGGCAGTATATTCTTGGATACGCGTTATGGCTTTTTCTTCAGTTGTCCAGATTGAGAGATCCAGTTATTGAGTTCTAACTTTCTTTGTTTAGGTTTCACAAATTTTATACCTTACCATGAAGTTTTCACAATTATTTCCTAAATCCTCTTATAATTTGGTTGGGATTGGAAGAGTTTTTCGAAAAGATCTCTCAATCCACACGCACATGCCGAAAGACGTCTACTGCTAGACATTGGCCTCCGCCAAGCATCGCCACTTCGACCGGTTCTGTGCTTCTCGCATCCAGCGGATCCCTGCGGCCTTCACCAGGTCATCGGTTCATCTTGTGGGAGGCCTTCCAACGCTACGTCTTCCAGAACCTTCCGTCCCCATCGGCCATCTGTTCTGCGAGCAATGTGCCCTCCCCACTGTCACTTAAGTTTGGCAAATCACCGGGCTATATCGGTTACCTTGGTTCTCATTCAGATCTCTTCATTTCTGATTCGATCGTGTAGGGAAACTCCAGGCATAGCTCAAAACAACTAGCAACTTTTGAAAGCTTATTCGTATCATTAGATAAGCAAACTACGTTGCGCATAATTTTGTTTAGTAATAGTAGGTACCTACTACCTACTAAACAAAATTATGCACAACGTAGTTTGTTCAGCAGAAATGTGTTGTTTTAAGAAACTTCGCGGGCTACCTTTGAGCATAGGTACTAGGTACAGACAGAGCTGTAAATATTGCTCCTAATTGGACTCATGCTCCTTTCAAAGGTCCGCAAAGACCAAAATACACTCTTACCTGATATAGTCCCCGAGACAGTTGACTCTTCACCTTCTTGACGCACTGGCACTCCTTGAGCCCCAGCGTGGCACACTCAGCCGCGTGGCAGGATCCATCCGCCAGACACCGGCCGTTCAACCCGCACCGACAGTTCGCCGATAGCACTGAACACGTGCACTCCTGGTCTTGGGTTCTGCAGTCCTGGAAATGAAGCAGCGGTTTTAGCACCTGTAAAACTTCCCTATGAAAGTTGCCAGTTGAGATAATGGCAAAGATGGTATATTTTTCAGATTAACTTTGTAGAATCTTGGAGCTTGTTTGCCTTACTTTCTGTTGGCGTAAGGTATAGTAAGTAGGAGTAATACCTCCTAATAGTTCTAGACATGTGCATAGTGATAGAGGCATCTGTAGCAAGCCCTGACAAGATCTACCTTATAGAAGCGCCAGGGTAGCCAAAAACGTAGGAAAAATTTGAATTTCTCGGGCCATCTTAACATTTCCATCGTTCATATTTCCATCGTTTATATTCCGAACATCATCATTATCCGCCTAGCCCCTAGCCCTTTCCCAACTATTTTAGAGCCGCCTCCTAGACTAATCGGTTGAATCCCAGTATTTAACATGGAACGACTGTCTATGTGACATCCACAACTCAATTATTGTGTAACACGATACCCCTTGGTAAGACTGGTTGTCAGACTTTTGGGCTTCTGAAGCCCCGTAACGACAGTCAGAGATCGACGAATGACAGCCGGGACCAATGGCTTAACGTGCTTTCCGACGCATGAACCTTAAGCGCGTGATTATTTCGCGAATGCGACCAAATTTAATAGTCGCAAAATATAAGGGCTATTCAGTAATAATTGTGACGTACACCGTTGGTCGGATTCGCGATATTATCGCTTTTGTCGCAATTCGGAAAGCAGGGTTAGTGTGTAAAGAACACCAATCCACGGATCAACCGCGGCAAGCGTAGCTTAACTTGAACGATCGACCCGAGCGCGAGAGGCTGTTATTACTACGCCACAAGAAACACCCCAACCCAACATAAATCCTTTAAATTTTCGGGAATAAGGTCAAATAAACAAGGAAATCGAAGGCCAAGGTCCACTTTTCCATTTCAATTATTCCAATTCGGATCGCTACGCCATCGGGCTTAGTTTATGTTGATTCAAAATGGCGGATTCTACCCAAACAGACTTCGCAGATGGCGGGAGATGCTTACAATCATCTAGCCGGCACGCTTCGGTATTAAGGGATCAACAATATTTGGAACTGGGTTGAATCTACCACAAATAATTGCGTAGGGCTACCAATATTTGGAACAGAAGCCGAATTTGTACGAAGAAACATCCCACTTCGCCAGCACTTTCGATCCATTTAGGGCAACATTCATAAGTTCTTATCTTCAAGGCATGGTAACCGATTCAGTTTTGAGCTGGGAACTGTGTTAACTATTCCAATGCGATCACAGCTTAAAACATACTTAAAGCTTGGATAATAAGCTCCTAATGTCATTGTAAAAATAACTCTGTCAATCTGTAATATACTATTTTAAAACTGAGCACACTTACAGCTCTTACAGGGCATGGCAGTTGTATGAAATGGAGTGTCAATATGCGTACCAACTTTTAATCACTGGTCTTCTGTAACGGCTGACCTGCCTGCTTTCTAAGCCCGTCTACGAAGATAAGGGCCCTTCCAAAAATAACGTTCATAATCTGATCTGTATTTATCTGTCAAAAATACCTCGACTTTCCATATATTTTTTTACAAGTTTTTGCCATTCGATTGTCGTCGAGATGACACTGAAATTAGATTTTGAACGTATCTAATTACGAGAACTGGCATTCTGATGGTGGCGTGGCTAGACTGCCAGAGGACGTCCAGATGTGCTAGCATAATTGTGACAATTGAACCTACTTTGTTTTTAATCAAGCGTCTTTTTTCAGTTTTAAATGGCATTAAGTAAGTACCCATGAAAGCTACGATGTAAAATATGCCAGTGAGCATATGAGTACTCCATTTCTTCATACTCCATGTTTAAAAAATACTTAATTATGATGAGTCTTTTCTAATGGGGAGCTCGCTTATCATTATCGGAGCTGACAGGTGATCCTTTGGATAATTGTGCCTTTTGTTGCTATGTTAGAAAATAATACAGTTTATCTGTGTCCTATTTTCTAACGCATCAGCATGCGATTTTTGGCAACTTAAATATCGAACTAGAGACTTTCATAGGTTTCATACAGCCCTAATACCAAGGGGTATCGTATTGACTGGCCTGTTAGTCTAGTGGTTATTGACCCTGACTGCTAAGACTGAGGTCGTGGGTCGATTCCCACCCAGGACAAATCTTTGTGTGATGAGCTCAACCATTTGTTCTGTGTCTGGGTGTAATTTATCAATTATATGTATGTATTTAGAAATATATAAGTATATTTATCAGTTGTCTGGTCACCATAGTACAGGCTATGCCTAGTTTGGGATCAGATAGCAGTGTGTTGGTTGTCCTAAGATATATTATATATTACCCAGTAACTGGGTTGTGGAGGTCAGATAGGCAGTCGCTCCACGTAAAATACTGGTACTCAGCCGCATCCGTTTAGACTGTCGATCCCAACATAGTTAAGAAAAGGCTAAGCAGATGATAATACAGCCTTAATGCATGTGGCTTTCAGTGGTAGATCGGTTTAATACCAAACTTCAGTCTCTTCAATTCTTAGTTTTTACTGCTAAAAAAGGCTCAAATCTACTTACTAAGGTATAGTCACCAAAAGAGATAAGTAACCAGGGTCGTCGTAGACAACGGTTAAGGTTTTCGAATGAAATTTAATTTAATTAATGGGAAACAAACAGTTTATTAATCAATTTAGATTTCATTCGAAAATGTCTTATCGGTTTCCAAATTTTTACTTTACAAATAAACACAAAAATAAAAAGGCAAATCAATTAATCGGTTTCCTAATAAACTTCAACTACATCCGGCGACGCTGGTTAAGGCTCGTTCAGACCAGCGCGACGCGACGTCGCGCGCGAATCTGCGATTTATATCCGTAGAACAATTTCTATGACCGTGTCGCGACGCGACAGGTCGCCTCTGTGTGAAGTGTCGCACGCGTTTTCATAGAAATTGTTCTACGGATATAAATCGCCGAATCGCGCGCGACCGTCGCGTCGCGCTAGTCTGCATGAGCCTTTACTTATCTCTTTTGTAGCCCTATCTACAATGAAACTACAAATTAATGAATGAATTTATTATAAATATTAATAACAATGATTCTTTCTATAAAATATAGTTTAAATACGTTAATTTATTATTCAAAACAACACAAAAAACTTTTACAACGATAAAAAATATAAATTTATCCAGAGAGTATGTACAGTCACCAAAAAGATAAGTAGTCAGGGTCATCGGATATCCTGCTAGGGTCGCGCAATTGTTCGAAAGAGTTACTATGTTCCTGGCATAGGCAACTGAAGGAACACGGGTGGGTTTTAGTCAGCAAAAGTCTGACACGACCTTCCGCTCCGCCAAGAGCGGGAGACGTCATTTGATGATTTCCCGCCAAAAAACAAAAAGGATCGTCGGATATACCAATTTGGAGTGTACACAGAAACCGATGGATGTTTTCGAATGAAATTTAGTTTGATAAATGAACTGTTAATTTTCTATTAATTTATTCGAAAACATCCATCGTTTTCTTACTAAAAAACTTCAACTATATTCGACGACCCTGATCACTTATCCCTTAAGGTGACCTAGGTACCAAATTACAATGAAAGGAATAAATACAATGGATGTCAAAAATAACATTTTACATAGATAACAAGGACGATTGATATTAGAATTAAACTACTAACAATACCACTCTTAAGTAGGTCTGCTAGCTGGCACTTGGCGGTGCAGCACAGCCCCTGGGATGGGTGACACATTGCTGAAGGAGCCACGGAACACCCTTCTTTGTGTAACGTGCTGAAATCCGATTTCAAACTATCATAAGTTATTTTTAGGTCTGCTCCATCATCCAGAAATGTGTAGATCCTACCTACCCTGTAATCTACACACTGCTGGGACACAGGCCTCCACTCGGTGAGACGGAGTGGGCCGTACTCTAGCACGCGGGCTCACTGCGTGTTGGTATATGTAACATCTCTTTGTTTTATTTGTTCTAGGACATAGCGGTGTCCTCACAGTGTTTTCTTTACCATATATGTTACCACTGGGCCACCACTGCTCTATTAGACGCTATATGGTTTACAGTATTAATACTGTAATGATTGTTCGTTTTTCAACTAAACCTTATTATTTTAGACGCTCACAAGTGAAAAAGTCCTCTTGAAATGAATAGCCAAACTTCAGTTCCTATTGCCATGGCCTGTCATTTTGACAGTTCACCAACAATAACGATACCTATAATTACAAGATATTAAGTTATCTTAGCTTAGGTATTGGCTGCAACTCAAATATTCAACCTCACTAACCTTAAGCCTATTTATATTTTAAACTATATTTTGTTTGTTTTACTTAAAGGTGCAAATAAACTATTTTTTATTTTTATTCGTTACGTTATTTACATTGTTATGAACATAATTTTTTCGAAAATATGCAGCCACGGATCCCTTCATAATGATTCAGATTGTGACTGAAAATGTGTTATGCAATTAGAGTACAGGGCTCGTACGAACTCTACAGTACCTTACCATCTTATTACTGAACATGGAAAGCCTTTCCTAATGAACTGGCTAAAAGAACAAAAGCACCAATTTTAACGGTAAGAGTTCCACTGTTGCCACAGAATAGAATATTTTGAATCTCTACGAAGAAAAATAAGCAAATTAATTTCTGCTGTCTAGCATCGTCTGCATCCTATTACCTAATTGATACATATAGAACAGAAATAATTAATATTTACCCTTCTTCGAAGACCAGAGCGCCTCCACTACGGGGAGTGCAGCAGGGATCCTTGTGGATGCACCGGGACGGCAGGCCGCAGTCACAGGATTCACCTTCTTCTACTATTCCTAGAAAAATACTTAATTTTGTTCACGCGACAATCTCAACGCGTCTATTGAGTATTGAGCTTTTGCTGATCCTATGAAATTTGAATTTCTTGTTGGAGGAAGATTTACGAGGTATAAGTGAGATTCACTACATACTTTTTCCATAGTACAGAATATCTTAATTTGCCATGGCATGATCCTCCACTATCATTTAGGTAAGCTACGCACCCCATAGAACATAAAACGATTGTTAATTACAACTGTCTATCTTACTGGTGCATGTTACATTCACCTTCACAAGTGTTTTTCCTGACAAACCTGTTCTCTGATCATGGGAACTCGTAGAAGACAGCATATGCCATCTCTCATTACGACAGGACAGTCCCTGTATTTGGGTGAAAATGCATAAAATGAGGGATATTCCCGTGAATAAACGAGGGCTTATCATCATCATCATCATCATTTCAGCCGTACGACGTCCACTGCTGGACATAGGCCTCCCCCAAGCTTCGCCACTTCGACCGGTTTTGTGCTTCCCGCATCCAGCGGATTTCTGCGGCCTTCACAACGTCATCGGTCTACCTTGTAGGAGACCTTCCAACTCTACGTCTTGCAGTACGCGGTCGCCTCTCCAGAATCTTTCGGCCATCTATTTTGCGAGCAATTTACCCGGCCTACTGCCACATAAGATTAGCAATTCTTCGGGTTATATCGGTTACCTCATCTTTTGCTAATGTGCATCCTGGAATGTTGAAGTCTTAGAGAAACCTACCGTTCCCACAATACGGCCGATCCTCTTCCATCAAACAGTAGCTCATGCTGCTCAGCGTGGCAGCGATCAATCGTTTGCTGCAAACCGAGAACTCGAAGTTCAAGCCGTTGACAGCCGTTGAGGACTGGGAACCCATGAGATAACCGCGACATTCTGGGTTGGGGAAGTTGTCATCGTGGTGTGCGCCGAAACTGTGGCCTGAAGGAGAGAAGAATCTGATGTAGCCGTAAAATGGTGGTGGAGAAAAATAGGACATATCATCTATCAGTGTTTTTCGTGTAGATGGGCGGAAGCGGTTATGATTCAGTAGTATCTCACCAGTTGTAGTCCACTAGTTGTAAATCGTGGGATCGAACCCATGCAGGCGCTTTACTTGTGTAAATAATTACATAACCACTGCTCTAAAAACAGTGAAAGAAAACATCGTGAGGAAACTGGCATGTCCCAGAATAAAAAAAACGAAGGCATCTACCAACCCGCATTGGGCCAGCGCGGTAGATTTACAGCCCATAACCTCTCGAACAGAGGAGGCCTGTGTTCCATCACATCATGCCACGACCATCAAATCGTTTGCAAAGCCAAAAGTATCGTGTAATCTCAGGTGCCTCGATTCCTGATGACTTTATGGTAAAATGGTGCTTGAGGGGATCTACAGGCTGGATTTTCATTAGACATTTGCGACAAGCAATGCGTTGAAGGTGCTGCAAAAAAAAGTGCAATTCGAACTTTGACTTATCCAAAAACAGGAGTGAAGAGTCTTTACCAGTCCCATGTGGAAGCCTTTAAGAGTAGCAATAATCTCAGAAAAACTGCAATTCAACTTGCATTTTCAAAGATATAGCCAAGAAATAAAAAAGGAAAGAAGTAAGAGATGTTACCCATTTCATGAGCAAGCGTTAGGGCGGCGATCCTCTCCGGAACTCTGCCGGATTCTTCAGTGGTGGCGTGTGCTATAGCCAGGGTATTGAAAGAACGGCCGTAAGCACGCCGGTCGCACAGACCGCCTGCTGCTCCACCCATGCCCCCACCGAGAGATGTGAAACTGAAGAAGATGTGGAAGAAAGAGTATAGGAGTTTAACTATGTTTACCCCTGAGTTAAGAACTTTATGCTTACGTTCAAACAGCGTTGAACTTTAGGTCTGTACGGTATTTTTAACCACCTTCATAAAAACGGTGAAGGTTCTGAATTTGTCTGTATACATAATTATACATAAGTTCAACGAAATTTTCGTCAATTTTATAATATGGATAAACAGTGTAATGTTGACGTATGATTTATATATTTTACTTTGAAATATTGTCCAGTACAGCGCTGTGTAAACGGCCGCTACATCCTCACGGATCAATAAATCTCTTTTTTGTCTTCATACGATATCTTATCACATAAATAAGCTTACAGAAACAACGGGTTGCTTAAAAAAACATCTGATAATTGGTTTGATTGAAAACCTAACAACCGTGAAGAAAGATCATTTTACCTTAAACCCAAAGTTCTATTATGAAACGCGTGCCCGGAGAATGCCACTCCAAGGCAGACCTCAGACAGGCGGCGCAGTCTCGCGAACCGCATGAGGTAAGCACGTCCATCGATCGCCTTCTCTTTGAGAAGGTCCCCGAACACACGCCTGTTCGTATCATCTGATGTCAGCACCAGTATGTATTTTACTGAGAAACCTGAAGAAAGAAGCATCTTTTCAATATTCTCTTTTTTCTATTTATCAAGTTGTAGTTTGTTCTGCATTATTTTCTGTTCAGGTCCTATGGACTTAGGACTACTCCAGATCGTGACATTATATCTTTGCTCTAATTCAAGCTAGCCAAAGTGTTGGTCTACTTATAGTGCTACGAAAAATCTTAAAGGATTTACTTGGATCTAACCAATATTATCAGGAACTCCATCTTCATTAAAATCCGCATTCCTAAATATTATATCAGCTTGGGCAACAGCATGCATCATTCGTCGCACCACGTGGTTCAGGCTGGAGTTAGCATCTTTCTCGTAGAATTCCTTATCAGCCAGGAGTAGAAGGTCGCAGATCCTCGCACGGGCCACCCCGGGGACTCTCTCTCGTTCTTCTATCCGGAAAGGGAAGTAAGGAACGCGTTCTAAAACGTTGTACTGGAACAGAAGATGAGCTATTAGATTTTTGGGAATTGAGCCCTGTAAGCCCTCCTAATATTCTCGAGTGATACGAGTCAACGAGCTGTACTACCTTCTAAAATGACGAAAAGGTACTAGAAAATGAGGAAATTACTAAATGCTCTGGTTACAAACACATATCATCATTACTTAGTTATTTATAGAGATTTTATTCAAATACCCTGAACTATTACTGAAGCTTTATGGGAGGATGATAAGGAATGCGATAGAAAATAATGTAAAGGGGCTATTTCGATGGCGATCGCAACCGAAAACCGCTGCAGCAAAGCCCTAAGCGCTATGGCATACCGCACCGATAGGGACTGGTTTCTATGCACCTCTTTGTAAATGTGACAAGACGAAAATATTTGATGGACAAATTACTTGCGAAACTGCCGCAGCGGCGTTGTCACTTGCGGTTATTGTCAACCACAACGGCGCCGACCCTTGTATCTGCCATCGCCTTCGTATACTTAAATGAGTTCTGGCATCTCTGCCCATGATACAAGCAGTGCAATCACTATAGTAAGCCATCATCTTCACCTGATCACCTGAGCATGATCGCGTCGAGACCGTGGCGCCGCCATGTTGTCGTTCTCGAACGCGCCAAAGAACTTGTGCGGGTCGTCCTTGCCATAGGGATCCGCGTGAAGTGTGCGGTTACCTGGCGAAAGAATTTTATTCATTCCACCAGATGCCAGATTGATACTATTGACAACTTCACTTCACTATAGTTTTTACGGTGTTTTTTTTTTCGAAATCGAACCGTTCTTCCTCTGCATGAATTCAGGTCCAAAGAAGCGAGCCTTGCTCGCTTGCCCTTGGACGTTTATAGTCAACAACGACCTGAAGCAAGCTGAAGTGAATGAATCGACGACCTAGAACCGAAACATGTGGCAAAGATTGCCGAGGAGAGCCGACCCCAAATGAAATGGGATAAGGCTAGGCAAAGACAGAGAGAGAATAGACAGTTCTTACGGTTAGGGGCTAGATAACAGCTTCACGAGTCAATAGATTCAGTTACACTACGCTTCTTGTGCATTTAAGATGCGTAAGTTACCTACAAATCCTCCTAATTGATATTCTATTTTATATTAACTTTTCCTAATTACGAATTCATAAGTAGAACTTTGAAAATACACATCCCAAAACTTTATCATATCATACAGTTGAGGCTTCTGTGGAAAATATTCTCAAGGTCAGAGTCGATCCTCGAGTTTTAAACCCAACATTGACTTTCATATTAAAATCACTGAAGTTCTAATTATTTATCAAGCAAAGTTAAAGAATCATAGGCCAATTTTGCGTAATTTTGTTTCTTATTCGACTTAAACCACTCAACTGATCTGCGTAGCCTTTTCCCAACTGTGTTAGGGTTGGCTTCCAGTCTAACCGGATGCAGTACTTTTCCAGTATTTTACATGGAGCGTCTGCTTGTATGACCTCTAAAAACCTAGTAACGAGCTCAGACGGTACCCTTTGGTAAGAGTGGCTGTCAGACTTTCGGGCTTCTGGTGACTCGTAAAGTTTGTCAAAGATCTACGAATGACCGCCATTTTATGTTAAAGGTTGGTGAACCGCCAAAATCTGCTATTTTTACTATGTGCACAAGTTGTAACCTAGTTCTTAGCTCCCTAAGAACCTTGAACGAGGTCAACAATGATTCCTGAATGTCGCAGCCCATAATTGGTGATGAAAATCTCAGGTGTTTCTAGCTCTGGATATGGCTGCGGATGAAATTATAGGTACATCAGATATTAGAGCCAGACTTCCAGACCAGTGACGTGACCAGTGAAGGGCGGCGTTTTGGGGGACTTTCTTAGGTAATTTTGACGTTCTAAAAATGCTGATCCGAAGCCCAATTTGAATAAATGACTTTTGATTTTGATTTTTAGACTATGGGCTGCTGTTGATTACTACAAATAAAATCAATAATAACCCATATGTAAAACTCCATAGAACTGATGATCCTCGCCGATGTATCCTTCAGCAGAGCCTGACGACGGGTCCATGATGGGGTACCCATACGCCATGCTGATATCAGCCAGTGGGTAACTCGCGACGAGGGTCTGGATGTCACCGTCAATAGTCTGATGGCTTTCCTCAGGGTTTTCAGGTGCCAGGTACAGGGTTGAGGTTCGCGTTGTTAGGTGCGAGGCGGCTGAAATTGACAATTTAACTCATTAAGTTTCGGGTATACGCGAATTTGGAAACCTTTTGATTACGATGATGCATGTTAACTAGGACTGAATGAGGTGATCCGGCAGAACCACAATCGTCGACATAGCTCACAGAATAAGCAAGCTGTCTTCAGCTTCGAATTCCGTAAATCGGCAAACGTAATGTAAATCTTTGCAGGGCAGATGGTAGCGGCTGAATGAGAGTTGCCGAGAATTGAACTGAATAGTGTGCAATTGGTGAGGCATATATCCAGCAGTTGACTGCAGATATGTTTGTGGTTTACTCCCTCCAGTCCCTCTCACCGAGAGGAGGCCTGTGTCCCAGCAGTGGGAACATTATAAGCTGCTGATGGTGAAACAAATTGAGATAAGTAGGGGTAGAAGAATGATGATACTATGAGGAAGAGAACTGTGTCAATAATTGATGAGTTGGGAATTATTAGGCATTAGGTGCGAAGGCAGGTGTCTGCTTTTCTTCTATTCTTCTCGTACGAAAGAAAAAGACAAATAAGTCGTCCTCATCTCGGTAGTCACTACTTTTCTAACCATATCATCATTCTCATAGTTCAACCATCTCTACTCTTATAGGCATCGACATTCATACTCAAAACTTGCCTGACGACATTTTCCTCATTCCTCAGTATAACATGCCCATACCATCACAACCGATTTCCTCACAACTTTCTAGCTATCGGTTCCACTTTCAGACTTCCTCTTATTTGCTTTCTCTCCCCTACAATGGCATGAACATCGTCAACAATGGCTTCAGCTTACCAATAGGCTGTAACTTCAAGCACAGCAAATGGACTTCGCTACCAAACTTCGCTTCTAAGAGCTGGTAGCCATACGCACTACAGATGGTATGGTGCAGGCTTGTGATGTCTACACCGGTCACCGAGATGAGCAGACAGGCACTGACCACTAGCGCTGAGGACATGGCATACAATTTTGAATTTCACCAGACCATTTCCAAAATGTTTATGAACCATATGTTGGTTTTATGTCAGTATGACAGGAGTTTTGCTTTTTCTAGGTTGACTTTCTGTGGAGTCTGAAGAGTTTTAAATTGAAAAGGTAAGTTTAGAACCTATTTAGTGTAATTTCATCTGCTACCTAATATTGAATAACTAGAAATACAAGTCGGATGCCTTGTATAGCTTGTTCTTCTTCTAACCATGTCAATGGCATTATAAATGGACTGAACTGGAGAATTGGCTACGTGTTTGGCGTCCATCACTAGCGTTCATCAGTGCTTGTAATGTGCAGACGATAGGTCCCACAGGAAACGATATTTAATGTGAGTTTTGGCGAAATCAGCATGGAGCTCCGTGAGGTGCTGGGCGTTAAGAATAACACTATCGCATTTCTTTTCGTGGATGGCGTAAGAGGCGATTAAGGGATTTACTAGAGAATGAGTAGCGTTTTCTATGCATTTTACCACCATACTGCGATCGACAACCCACTTGCCAAGCGTGGCGATTAAGACAAATCCCCTGTAAAACTATTGGGGGAAAAAATGATGATGATGATGATCATGCATAATGCAAGGAATGCGATTAAAGACTATTACAAAAATATTTTTGAACCAAGACTAAGCATAAACCCTAGATTGACTCAGTTTTTTTAGAAAACCACTATTACAAAATGAGGTTTAGAAAATGTCGGTCCATAACTTGGTTGCGCAGCTTAAGTTCAACCCACCCAAGACCAATCTATCTGGCGTTTAACGCATAATGTAAGTAACGGAAAAAGTTTGATTTTACTCGCCATAAATTTTCATACCCCGGGCTTATACCGGGAGTAAACTCCAATAACTGAGATACGTATCTACGTAGAGGAGCTCGTAACAAATTATTATGTCCCTACTTCCAATTAACACTTCAATTACGACTGTCAAGTTACTAATGACCTGATTGAGCTGCGACATTGTATAATTCAATTGCTATTTTCATGGCGGCAGCCTCGTATAATTTGAATAATAATTAAATTCTGTTTAAATAAACGTGTCTTTGCTATGTAGTGTAAGTGATGGACATGTGCGTCTGTTTGTTGCACATGTCTAGTAAAAACTGGTTTTAAAGTCTAATTAAAAATTTATTATTGACTTAGGTACATAGCTATTGAGATGGGATTACGTAGGTAATGAATAAATTTGAAATTAGAGTTAGGTCGAAAGAAGGTGACTTTTTGAAGGTAATTAATCTTAAATAAGACATCTTAAAGTTAAACCCATTTAGTTTTACTGCAAATATTTATATTTATCTACTAAATATACACGCAAAAATCCATTAAACCATTATCTATATCTATAATAAATCTGTAGAGAAACGCCTCGTGCGTGTCTGTACAATCATAATATTTCCAAATAAAAGAAACTCAAACTCAAACTCAAACTCAAAGTCTTTTATTTGTGGTCATAGGTTAACAAAGTTGGTGCTTAATATTAATAAATGTATCACTATGTCCTGCTAGTAAAGCGTACAAATATTAGGTTTAAGTATAGTGTACATAAAAACATTAATCTTAAATTATAATTATTAAACTCTGTTCTACTTTATCAACTAAATTATTTAATGTTATCATCTAGATATTCTGACATAGTATAATAAGCCTTATCTAATAAAAATACTTGCAATTTTTTCTTAAAATCTTGTAAATCTCCTGTCTTCAAAATTTTTATTGGTAGTTTATTATATATTCTTGTTGACATACTAAAAAAACTCTTGTCAAAAAGGGCAGTTCTGTGAGGTAGCGAAGAAATCTTTAAAGCATTCCTAACAGATTGCGGTTTTGCAAACAGATGTTTGTTCGTTTTAACAAAAATCGCTACCTCATAAATATATATAGATGTAAAAGTCATAATTTTTAACTTTTGAAAGAAAGGCTTACATGAGTCTGGTACATGAATATTGGCTATAGCACGCACACATTTCTTTTGTGCTTTAAATACGTACTCTGTATTAGTGGCGTTTCCCCAGAATATTAAACCATATTTAATGGTTGATGCCACATATGCATGGTATGCTGTCAGTACAGCTGATTGGTCTACTACTTTAGCTAATTTATACAAGGCATACGAATATTGGTTTAATTTTTTACATATTGTATCAATGTGTGTTTGCCATTTCATATCATTATCAATCCAGATACCCAGAAATTTAGTACTATTAACTTCTTCAATATGTGTCCCATCATATTCTATATTCAAAGCGTGTTGTATTTCTTGTGGGTATGTGACAATTTTTGTTTTATTTAGGTTAATCACTAAATTGTTTCTTAATAACCATTCTATAACTAGCTTAAGAGTAGTGTTAATAGCGGACTCTAAGGAATTTAATTCTTTTTCTGTAAAGATGACGGTGCTATCATCGGCAAAGAGAATCATCGGATGTTCTATGGCTTTAGGGAAGTCATTGATATAAATTAGAAAAAGGAGCGGCCCTAGTACGCTACCTTGAGGTACACCGAATTGCACTTTCATGTAATTTGAGTGATAGCTTTGTACTGTTCTACTCAGTGGACATATACTGTCTATTTCAACCCTTTGGTATCTGTCAGTTAAATACGATTTTAATAATTTATGGACATTGCCTCTAATTCCGTAAGCATTTAATTTATCTAGAAGGGTCTTATGATCTACATAATCGAACGCTTTAGTCATGTCCATATACAATGTAGCAGTAGGAGTTCGATTATCTATGTTGTAATATATAGGTTTTAAAAGGTCATGTATAGCCATATTAATTGATTTATTTCTTCTGAAACCTTTTTGCTCTTGTGTAAATAAATTATGTTTTTCAAAGTAGGAGTTAATAGCTTTGTAAATAATTTTCTCTATAATTTTGGAAAAAATGGGAAGTAAAGATATCGGTCTATAACAAGCAATGTTTTCTTTATCGTCTTTCTTAAAGAGTGGTTTAACAACAGATCTTTTAAGTTTGCTTGGAAAAACGCCATGTTCTATACATAAGTTTATGATATGGCTAAGGACTGGGCTTATAATAAGTGCCACAGATTTAATTGCCGATGTAGTGATATCATCATAACCAGAACTATTAGTGTTTTTAAGGGATTTAATTAACAAAAAGATGTCGTACGGAATAACAGGATTCATGAATAAAGAGTGAGGTGTACTATGACTATTACTTGTATCTATTTTAAAATTTTGTGGCGTTTCATTTAAATTTACCGGAGAGTTTATTTTATCAATATCATTATCAGTATTAGTAGCATTAATAAAAAAGTTATTAAATTCGTTGGCAATGTTAATAGGGTCTGTTATTATACGGTTATTTACTTTTATTCGTTTTACATATTCTTTCGGAAAATTTGCCTTACTTGCATTAATTATTCTCCATGTGGCTTTCGATTTATTGTCTGCATTTGATATATAATAATTGTTTTGACACTTTTGAGTTAGCTTTATAATTCTTTTAAGTCGCGCACTATAATTTTTTAGAATCTGCTTTTGACTTTCTGAAGGGTTGGTTCGAAAATTCCAAAGTAATTTTCTCTTTTGTTTACAGCATTTACCAATCCCTTTAGATAACCATCTTGTTTTCTTAACAAAGGTATTTCTTATTTTTATCTTGGGAAAACAAAGGTCATAAAATAGTTTAAAATCTTCAAAAAATGAGTCAAAGGCATATTCGGGATCATTTGAACTAAATACATCATAAAAAGTTAGACTTTGTAAACATTCTTGAAATTTTGCTATGTTTTCTTTACTAAAATCTCTGCGTATTGTATACCAGTGACTAAGAGTACACGTTTTTTTGACGGGGCACGTTAACAGCTGAGCAGTGTGGTCTGACATACCAAGATCAATTACTTCACATTTACTACCTCTTACATTATTTAATATATTATCAATACATGTATTACTACTTGGGCGAGTTACTTCACGTGTACCTATTTTCATGTTAAAGCTATAAATTAAATGTTCAAAGCGTAGAGAAATAGGGTTTCTCTTCAATAGGTCAATATTAAAATCGCCACATACAATTACTTTTTTGAATTTCCATTTATGTACCAAACACATTATAGAATTGTAAATGTTAAAAAATATATTTAGTTTTTCTTGTGTATATTTACTATAATAAATTAAGCAAACTACAACACATGCAACGAACAACAACAAACACAAACAAGTAACAACAAAGGCAAACAAACAAACTACAGACTATATTATGATAAAAATAATATATAGATATCATTTTAAAATGGCAGACCTACAATTTAAAAAACGGTGTTGCTAATAAAATAATTGTGAGACAATAAATTTAAAAAGTTCAATTTTGTATAATTTTCTCTTATTCGGGATGCGTTTTCACAAAAAACAAAAAACAGAAATCAGAAAACGCCATTTCATTTTTGTCCAAAATACCTATGCCATAAGAAAATGTAAATTTATTTCCGGTATTATAATGGCAGTTCATAATTACTACTTCAAACAATCAAGTTGTTTAAATTGCCTTTAATGAATGTGATTGATCAGAATAATACTACGATCATACACGTGTGTACCTAATATCTTTAATGAGTAAACTCAGAGTACAATTCTATTTCATCATCATCATCATCATTTCAGCCGTAAGACGTCCACTGCTGGACTTAGGCCTCCCCCAATTCGGGGGGCTTTGCCATAATCGCCACGCTTGGCAGGCGGGTTGGTGATCGCAGTATGGTGGTTAAATGCATAGAGAACGCTGCTGCTCATTCTCTAGTCAGTTCCTTAGTCGCCTTTTACGACACCCACGGGAAGAAATGGGGTGGTGTTATTCTTTACGTCCGGCACCACACGGTACCAATTCTATTTGTCTAATTGAAACTCCAATATAATTTGGAATTCATCTTCAGCGGCCTATAATGTTCCCACTGCTGGGACACAGGCCTCCTCTCGGTGAGAGGGAGTGGGCCATAATCCACCACTCGGCCCCAGTGCGGGTTGGTAGATGTCACATGTCCTAGAATTTTTGGTTCTCAGACATGACGGTTTCCTTCACCGTTTTGAGAGCAGTGGTGATGACATATTAACACAAATTAAAGCGCCTGCTTTTTTTTTGAAAGGGAAATCATCTAATGACTTCTCCCGCTCTGGGCGGAGCGGGAGGGCGTGTCAGACTTTTACTGACTAAAACCCACCCGTGTTCCTTCAGTTGCCCATGTGCCAGGGTCACGGTATCTCTTTCGAACAATCTCGCGACCCTGGCTGGCATCGGTCCTAGTAGACCCCTTCAGTGCTGCTGACATCCCTTTGAGTCGCGCGTGAAACACTACGCGCCGTCGACCCGAGCCTGGTCCTTACTGGGCAGCGACCGGCGAGCTACCCATTGCTCGCCGCCCTACGGTGGCCGGGAGTCCGCTATTGACTCCGGACGCCCGGGGCGTTTCCTCCTGCGGCGGCTAGGGACGTGAGGGCGCAGAGACTGCCACTCTCTCACGCGCCCCGCCTCCTCCTTCGCGAGCATTACTGCTTCGCAGAAGGAGGTGACGGCTTACCATGCCCTCTCGCTCCGTACCACGGCTCGCACCAGGGCTGGACGCGAGAGGTCGCCGCCGCCGATCGCCTCCGCAAGAACACGGCGGTGCTCCGCCCAGGCAGGGCACACCTCCACCGTATGCTCCACCGTGTCCTCCAGACGATCCTCGCAATGGAAACACCCGGGCGTATCCTTCCGCTTTATCCTGAACAGGAACCCACCAAAGCACCCATGCCCGGTGAGAACCTGCGTCAGGTGGAAGGTGAGGACGCCGTGGTGCCTCTCTATCCACTCTTCAAAGAGGGGAAAGCGCCTACTTGGGTTCGAACTCACGACCTACTACTCGTAAGTTGCAGCCGTTACCACTGGGCCACCAAGTTTGGAATTAGAACAATTTATTTGTCTTAAAAGTACACAGATATAAGGTGACACTTGATTTAAACATGCAAATAGTCTAGCACAAAATAACTCAGGGGCAATACTCGTTTGAAGGTTTTTAATTGCCAGAATTGGCCTTCTGATCAATGACCCCCCTGCTAGTTGTGTTACAGGGGTCGAGTTTGAAGTTCGAAATAGAGTTACCGACGATAATATTATGTTTGTTATCGTCAACTCTTTCTAAAGCGGTAATAAATGTATCAGACGAAATCAGTCAAAAGAGGAGGAAGAGAGGAGGTTAATCGGAATAATCAGAGAGGCAAAGAATATAGTTTTTTGTTGTTACAAATCTATATATATAAAAGAAAGTCGTGTTAGTTACTTCACTTATAACTCAAGAACGGCTGAACCGATTTAGCTGAAAATTGGCAGGGAGGTAGTTTAGAGCCAGGAGAAGGACATAGGATACTTTTTATCCCGTTTTTTTTTTTTTTTTTTTTTCCCCTTTTTACGACCGCGTTCCCGTGAGACGTCACATAAAACGTCAAAGAGAATACAAGTCACTATAAAACGTGGTACTATGACAAAAACGTTGCCTTCGAAGTACCAGGTTATCATAACTTGACAGGAGCTTACCAAACAAAGGAGTGTCAGCTAGAAAACGCTTTATGCCTTCGAAGTACCAGGTCATCATAACTGGGTAGGAGCTAACCTAACATATGAGTGTCAGCTAGAAAACGCTTACCAGATCACCACCGCGTACCAGGTTGTCAAACTTGGTACGTTTATAACAACATTTATTGAATCTGAGGCGATACGAAGTTCGCTGGGTCAACTAATTATCTATACTAATATTATAAAGCTGAAGAGTTTGTTTGTTTGATTGAACGCGCTAATCTCCGAATCGAATCCGGTCCGAATTGAAAAATTCTTTTTGTGTTAGGTAGCCTATTTATCGAGGGAGGCTATAGGCTATATAACATCACGCTACACCTCAGAGGAGCGGAACAGTAATGAAAAATGTTGCAAAAACGGGGAAAATTTATTCCTTCTGAGAGTTTCCGTTGCGTGCGCTGCGTAAACGGTTAAAGTAACGCAAAAATCATGTATGACGGGATTGTTATTTTTAAAAAGTTCAAAAAAAAAGTCCCAAGAGCATATGTCTATCTTTTAAGGTTGACTCACTATAACTCAAGGAGCGAAAATGGACGAAAACTAGCAGGCAAATCGATGCGACGGGAAGGGTAAGGGGAGCAAAAATTTGACGCGGACGAAGTCGCGGGCAGAAGCTAGTATCTAATATATTATACTATCATATGCATTTAATAAAAACTGTTGATTTAACATTACAAACAGACACTACAATGTTAATTCATTTGTATAGATGATTAGCAATTTTTCTCCCGTGACCCTTCCCGTCGCATCGAATTGCCTGCCAGTTTTCGTCCATTTTTCATTACTGCTCAGCTCCTTTTGATTGTAGCGTGATGTTATAAAACCTATATCCTTTCTCAATAAATATAATTTTTCAATTCGGGCCAGTAGTTCCTGAGATTAGCGCGTTCAACCAAACAAACAAACTCTTAAGCTTTATAATATTACGTATATAAGTAATGAGTATAAATTAAAAGGAAAATGAATGACCATTAAATTAGGCTACACCAAGGGGCTTTGTCTTTTGGATTACATTGTTTTCGTTTTTATTTAGTTTTTTCATTTTTCATTAATGTAGATGATCTCTGTTCATCTACATTAATGAAAACTAAAAAAAAATAAAAACGAGCCACCAGACCCACGTCAAAAGCCTATAGCCGTATTCCGGTGTTGGCGCTAACTATATATAAAGTAATTAGCTCACGTAAAGCATCGTAAGCTCTGTTACGGCGAAGCGCCGTCGTGTGACGAACATTAGAGCGACAGGCTGCTAATGACAAGCAGGCCGGGCTCAGCCTCGGATGTAGGTAACCCACAGATGTATAGACGTGGAGCTTGCAAGGAAGTGTGTAGCCAGCGCGAACGCACTTTTGGACTTTCCTTGTTGACCTATGTATTTAAACCCGACGAAACAAGGAGTAGGTTAAGTCGAAGCGTATATTTTCTTTTTATGTATGACTTTATACAGTGTCGTCCAATTTTGATCGATCCTACTTTTATTGAAAAGAAATCGAAATCCACACGTAAGTGTAGAAAAAATATTCCAAAAAAAAAATTACAAAAAAATATCCGACGAAAAAATAAAATGAAAAAAAAAAAAAACTACTTTAATGTAAACTTAGTTTAAACAATACGTCTTTTTATGATTTAGGAATGGTTTACGTATGAAAAACTTATGACCTCTTATCATGACTTTTTCAAAAATGTTTTTAGTTACAGTAGGTAAAGAGCCAGGATCTCCAATGCCGTCACATTTTTAAAGATTTTGTTAGCGATGCAAGAACTCCAGGATCTTCAATACAGAAGCATCAAGCTCTGTTAAACAATTTAAGTATTATCTTCATTGATAACGTTAACAATGAATTTGAGCGCAAAACACATTGCTTTTAAAACAAAACGAGCGACTTTAAGTTTTGTCGGAGTCCGTCTCATGACAATCAGCCTATAATGTTCCCACGGCTGGAATACAGACCTCCTGAGCCGTAATCCACCACGCGGGCACTGTGCGGGTTGGTTGATGACACATGTCTGCGACATTTTGGGAGTCCGTCTACAAAAAAAGAATTTTAGGCAGTTCTGGTGAGGTCCAAATCCACGAGTGGCCATAATATTAACTTCAAACGATTTAAAAACCTCAGAATTCCAGGGTTTAAACTACATTGTGTCAGATATTCTGCGTCATCCACAATTCTCTATATCTGTGAGGCTACCTTATCTACATACGCTGGCATACACTGAGGTTAACAGATTCCAGGAACGGAAATAGAGGTTCTTTTTTTAGAATTGTGACTAAGTTAACTAAGTTTTAACACCTCTCACTTCTAACGGTGGGAGGGTACAAAGGAGGTTGTCGTTTCCTTTAGGAAGCGTGAGATTTTGGAGGATACCTATTCGTGGTCGGGAGATTTGGGGCTGAATCTGTATTTCGTAGACTCTGCTTTTGGAAAAGCTTGCAATTTGGGCTCACGAAAATCTGTGCGAGCACTACTGAACATTGGAACTTTTGTTAAGTATTACCAGACAAATAACAAAATGACGAGTGTTTTATTTTTCTTCTACTCCGAATGTAAACTTTATTTAGACAGCACTATCAGCTTCAGTACCCTCAAAAACTATGAAAACGAAATCCTTGATGGAAACTTTGAAAACTTTCTCAGCCGCCTGATTATTTTTTTATTTTATTTTAACAATTTTACTCCGAAGTACTGTAAGCTGAATTAAAAAAATTTGGTCCACAAAAATGGAACGTGGTAGATCACTAGACGAGTCATTTAAGTTTAAAAACAAAATAAATTCCTAATCACTGAGATTCCACTAGCTGACCCTCTCACAAAAAGTAGTACCATATTTTCATTTATCACTTAAACATAAATCTATGATAAAAGTACCGTAGGCACTTCGGTACCGCTACAAAGTGCCATCTGTTGTAAGTTATGTGAAATCTCTGCTATAATTTATCGGCGCCAAACATGAATAGGTAGGCGTCTGTGCTTGGGCCACGTTTTTGCACGCGATACAGTCTATTTTTAACTGGCAACACCTTAGGGCTATATTTTTATTAAAGCTGCGCAGGATTATGAGTACTGGTAGCGGCTCACCTGGTAAAGCTTCGCACCGCTGCTACTGCATCTAGTTGTGAAGGTAAGGACCTGTAGGTAGGTTCTCCAGGCACTGTAGTACAGTATAGGAAACTAAGTAGGTAGTATCCTACTTCCTACTTCCTACTATCCTACTAATCCAACTAATATTATAAACGCGAAAGTTTATGTATGGATGTACGGATGTTTGTTCCTCTTTCACGCAAAAACTACTGATCCGATTTAGATGAAATTTGGCACACAGATAGTGTATAACCTGGAGTAACACATAGGGTACTTTTTATCTCGGTAGTATTGTCCCGCGGGATAATTTCTGACCTCCACGCGGGCGAAGCCGCAAAAGCTAGTATAAGAATAAAGGATGTTTCGGACCGAACACTTTGTTACTCTATGCGCCTTCGGAACGCGCCGCCCGAACGGAATGACATCTGACTTGACAGTTTGATTTTGACACTTGACACTTCTCTCTTGATTTGCCGCTAAAAAGGTCCGTCGCCGGATTGGGACCTCGCGACGCGTTTGTTGAAATTAATCCTTTTAAATCGATCCGTTTGTGACAATTAGTCGTGCGTGATCCAATTGCTTTGATTGTTAATAACCCCAATTTGACGTAATAACACGGGTTGAATTTTGGATATATCTTGTTTAAATAGTTTGAAGGTTAAGCAAAGTAACGCTATTGGGAACGAGTGATTTGAAGACCGCATGCTGTGATTGCCTCCAGCCTTATTGCAGCGGATTGTAACCTGAAGAATACTCGTAACGTCACAACACGATACATATACACTCACTTACATACATAACTCCAGGTAACCCCAGAAGCAGTGTCCTTCAACCACCAGGTAAGTTCTTTTGTTGTATTGTAGGTGAGTCATTTGTTAATTGTATTGCGTCTTCACTTGAATTGTACTTGTATTGTCTGCTCCGCGTACGGCGGACTAGTTTCGCTAGCCACTTCTTGTCTTTAGAGCCCCACGATTATCACACTTCCACTGCGCATTTGAAATCGTATTGTGAGGTCTAGTCTGGCAGCGTACAAAGGATAAAAACACAAGACACAAAAGGATAATACTGCAGAAAGCAGAATTGACGAATAAAATAAAAATATGACATGATCATCCCGTAGCCTTTTCCCAGCTTGCTGCGAATGTTGCGGTCGGCTTCCAGTCTTATCGGATGCAGCTGAAGATCCGAAGTACCAGTATTTTATATGGAGCGACTGCTTATCTGACTGCTACAACCCAGTTACTGGATAATACAATACTAACAATTCAATACTACTACTATCGTCAGTCGATAGTCGTCGTCGATGATCGTAACTACTGTCAAAGATTCTCGAATGACAGCCGGGACCAACGTTCCCAGGCACGGAGAGATCTTTGTATTTGAAGACGGTCACCCATCGACGGACCAACGGCGGCAATCGTAGCTTAACCTGATCGATCAACCAAAATTCCAAATCAATAATTGTTGGGAAAAGGCTAGATCGATGATAGATCAATCTTAAAACTGTCAAACGAATTATGGTGTGCAGCTACAGCCAAAAACACTGGCAGCATTTTGAGCAATTGATGGTACATTAAAAAAAAAAAAAAATTAATAACCATCCTATACACGGGCCCAGCGTGATGAATAAAGGCCCACTCCCTCTGATAGAGGTCTCATAGAAGGCCTGTGTCCCAGAAGTGACAGTAAAGTCCCACTTAAAAAAAAAATGTGTTAATAATCTTAAATCTAGATACAATTTAGTTGCCGGGGCTTCCCAGAAAGTAATCCGAAGATACTTGTGATGGGATAAAACTTCCTCGATTAGTTCAATTGTTTCGTTGTGCTAATTAGGTATAATTTACACATTTTTTATAAAACCAATAAAAAATAAAAATTAAAAACTAATAAAAACACACCAATAAGAAAAAAGAAAAAGAAAAATGAAAATGAATTAAATTGTGCTTATGGCAGAAAGGTGTAAATGTGTGTTTATGTGTGTGTGAAAGTATATTTTGTGTGTATGCGTGTGTGCTTGAGTGGGTGTGTGTGTGTGAGTTAGTGTGTATGTGAGTGTGTGTGAGTGAGTGAGATGGTGTGTGTGTGAGTGTGTGTGTATGCGTGACGTTCAACCCTGTGTAACCAAAATGTCTGCCACGGCATCATAATTAAGTGTCTGAGCCATTCCTTCCACTTGGGACAGGACCTGACATTTGTTTTGTCTAAATTTAGTTTTATTTATTAATGTTGAATATTTCGTTTTATTTTTGCAACTCAAAATATTTGGGTGCCGTTGGCGACAAGACATAGCGTTCATTTTTATTCATATGAACATCAGTACGGAACTTTTTGTTTAATTGTGTTCTAAAAATAAAACTATTTCAAACTAAAAGTAGAGTATGATGGGATCCTAAGGAATCAACCCAGCCTGTTGCATTCCATTGCTGAACGTAGGCCTCTCCCAGGATGCGTCACAAGTCTCCGCCTTCCACATACAGTCTCTGTCACCTTTCTTTAGGAATCCTAACGAATTAAGAACTTTACTTTGGGTTGCGAAAAAAAGTAAGTAAGTTGTAATACTGCCTCCGATGATCCTAAAACCAAAGAACCTTCAAGAAAACTTAAAGCTTTTTAAGTATTCAGTCACCATCTGTCAACACTACCAAAAAAATCATTTGTCCTTGAAATCCGTCTCTATTTTCATATAACTTTATCCATTTTTATTGACACTGCCCTTTCTCTATTTTCATATAACTTTATCCATTTTTATTGACACGCACACTGCCTCAAATTTTATAGGTCCGGCCATAGCTTCAAGTTGAGATTACAGTTTAAAACAAATACAGGCCGGTTGGCGGGAAGGCAGTTGCCGGCCATTCGGCTTCAGTATCGGCCGACGGACGGTGGCCCGCGCTTTTTATTATCTGTGCATTTTCGTAAGACATAGTGCAAAGTTGAAAGAAAAGTAAAAATGTTGAAATATACGATGAAGAAATATTGTGCTGAAGGAAGTAAATTCAACCAGGTTGTGATTGCTAGTTTGAGTAAGTTTTAGTTTTAATAGTATAGTTTTATTTTAATTTTGTTGTTAGCTTTTTGTAAGCTGGAAAAGCTATAGTTAAAAATATTTTTTAACTTGATGTTACTTTATCGATCTAAAATGGATTTAATTTTGTTAATTATATTTTATTGTTATTAATAGCTAGCCATTCCATATAATAAAATAATACCAATATTATGCCTTTTTGGCAAACTTTAATTACAATCTGCCATAAGATAAAACTGAAAAAATTACATAAACAACTTTAAATCTTAAAAATAAGTCATGCTATTAAGATGTCGTATACGAAATTTTGTCGATTTCGCTGATTTACTTGATTTTTCAGACGTGCTTTTATAGTTGAAATACTGCATTACCATAAACTTTAACGCACAACATGAAAGATTGTTTCAGTTATTATCTAATGAATGAACTCCTCTTTTATTTTTCTTTAGAATTATATTGCAAGCTTTAGGATCTTTTGAAAAATTATTTACTGTCGAGGCTTTTAAATCTTCGGGGGAAAGGGATTGATTTTGAACTGAAGTTTATTTCTGTTGTCTTAATTTTAAATTTTTATAAACTCGTTCAAAAATACGGTCGAGCATCTTCCACAAGTCTACTCGATATTAGAAGAACGAAATAATCTTGAACTGATGCTGCAGCATCACCTGGAATTTGCACTTCGCGGGCGAAGTGCTAGTAGGTAATATTTGGATCAAAGCATCGCGCTGGGGGATGACTACTTAAAACTTATCCTTTATCACGTTAACTGACATGGTTAAAATCAGAAAAAGTCAAAAAATGTACTTAGTGTCATTTCACTATAAATAGATTATTTATTCCATAAATACATTATTTATTCCAAAAACATGGTCGCCAGGCAGCAACGACATGTTTAGATTTGGTACGTGTTGTCGGTCATATAGTCCGACAAGGCCAGGATGAAAAAAAACTGTCGGACACATAGTCCGACATGGCAGTTAAAATTTTTAATTAAAAAATACAATATAACTTATTACGTACGTATACTCTGCAATACAAGTAGCGACCCATTACTGAAGGATTTTCGAAATTGGATCTGTAGTTCATACATAAAATTCTCAATTTTTCACCTTTTATATCCCATTGCTCACCTGTATTACTTCGTTTACACTGAAATTCGATTGAATCTTAAAGATCCTTGTTCAGTTAAAAATTTTGTTAAGTTGACTGAACACAATTCTTCTGCCAAACTGCAGTACAGTTTATCGGCAGTGTTCTCGTGGATACAGTTTTTAAAATCCAAGTACTTATACAAAGTCGTAGCAAAAAGAAAACAAAAAGGGGTTCATAAACTAAATAGCAAATTATGGCTACTTACATAGGTTGGAAGCGTTTTTTTGCAATTTGAAGATGAGTGTCCTTTAACCTAATTTCGTAACACACTATTAATCAGAATCTGAATCGTATTGAACCTTATTGCTAATCTATTCTTTCATATGTTCGAAAAAATTGTCTGCTTAGCAACGTAATCAATGCCATGAATGTTGTGCAACTGTCAAAATCAAAGCGATTCCTACTGATTGTGAACTACGCAATTACCCGTCTGTTTGTTGAACAAAATACGTACACGATTCGTGACCGTAACGCGTATTTTTTTTACAGACTTATAATCCACTAGCTTCTGCCCGCGACTTCGTCCGCGTCAAATTTTTACTCCCCGGACCTTTCTTTTGTATCGAATTGCCTGCGAGTTTTCGTCCATTTATCGTCGCTGCTCTTTTTGATCGTAGCGTGATTTTATATAGCCTAACCTTTCTCAATAAATAGGCTACCTAACACAAAAATATTTTTTCAATTCGGACCAGTAGTTCCTGAGATTACCGCGTTCAACCAAACAAACAAACTCTTCAGCTTTATAATATTAGTATAGATACGACCCTCTTAGTGCATTTAATCCGATATAATCTTATTTTTTTTTCATGAGATAGTCATTCAATGGGTTGAAATTAACTTAGAGGGTTATATTGGTGATTTATATTCTGTTAAGCCATATTTTTAACGGTCGCGTATCATATTTGGTCCAACATACAGCCTGAAGGATTATTTGGATTCGGCGGGCTATCTTAGCGCATTTATCATCATCATCAGCCTATAGTAGTCCACTGCTGGGCATAGCCTCTACAATTGCACACCATTCAGCCCGATTCTCGGCAACTCTCATCCAGCTGCTACCAGTCACCCTGCGAAGATCGTCGCTCCACCTAGCCTGAGGGCGTACCTACCTTAAGTTTGCCGATTCGGGGTCTCCACTCAAGAATACGTCTACCCTAACGGTCATCGGTTCTACGGCTAATGTGGCCGGCCCATTGCCACTTCAGCTTGCTAATTCTGTGAGCTATGTCGACAACTTTGGTTCTCTGCCGGATCACCTCATTTCGGACTCATTCTTAGTGCATTTTTTTTTTTTTGTATGGGAAATAATCAAATGACTTCTCCCGCTCTGGGCGGAGCGGGAGGGCATGTCAGACTTTTACTGACTAAAACCCACCCGTGTTCCTTCAGTTGCCCATGTGCCAGGGTCACGGTATCTCATTCGAATAATCTCGCGACCCTGGCAGGGTTCTTAGTGCATTGACCTTACTTAAACAAGAAAATGTAACCAGATAAAAAAAAATCTTATGAAACACATATTACAGATTATGCATGAAAACATCGTTATGAGCATTTGTTTAACACTACATAAACGGACAATCCAGCATTACGTATAATGTTTTGTAAATATCAAACCTATGGGAGAGTTATTTTTCGATAACTCTCCGACTCTGTTTAAGTAATTGTTGATATTTTCGCGATGCATCTAGAGATGGACGGAAAAGTAGACCGTTTTTTTTTCTTGGTGGGCTATCATGAAATGCTTTCTCCCACTCTGGGCGGAGCGGGAGGGCGTATCAGAGTTTTACTGACGAAAACCCACCCATGTTCCTTCTGTTGTCTGTGCCGGATATAGCTGAATTCCAGTTTTTAGTAGTAGAAATAGTAGTAGTAGGCCTGTGTTGCTGGCTTTGGAATTTCGCGGGGTACCTTAGGGCATACATAATACGTGGTGTAATAGTGGCACTCAAAGATTAAATCAAGAGGGACGTAAACAACAATAGTGCGAGTATTTCTAGTGTTGCAAAGGACTAGAGTCCTCGAGTCGTAATTTAAAAGACTCGACTCAATTATATATGACTCAGTGTGCTCAAAAGGCTCGGAGTCTAGAGTCAAGCCCAGCCCGAGTCATTCTTGAGTCTAAAAAAGGGACTCGAGTTTTAAAAAGGACTCGAGTCTTAAAAACGACTCGTGTCTTAAAATGAACTGGAGTCTTGTTGCTCACCATTCGAAAAAAATCGTCAGATTTTTTTGTTAGCAAAGTTACATTATAACCACTAATTTGAATTTATTGACTTCTTTCGAGTCTTTTCGAATGATGAGGTACTAGTTTTGTCTTCATGCACCGAGTTTTTCTTTAAGACTCGAGTCCTTTTTAAGACTCGTGCCCTTTTTAAGACTCGAGTCCTTTTTAAGACTTGAGTCCTTTTTAAGACTCGAGTGCTTATCTGTAGACTCCGAGCCTTTTGAGCACACTGAGTCTTGCATAATTGAGTCGAGTCTTTAAAATTAGGACTCGAAGACTCGAGTCCTTTGCAACTTTACAACCAACATGCCTAAGCATACCTGGCTAAGTACCTAAATGTGGCAGGTCGTGAGATTGATCCCTGTCTGATGTACAAAGAAGATATTGATATGAACCCGATCCTATAGCTTGCATTTAGCATCTAGATTAGGTGCAGGAATGCTATAAATATACCTAAGCATTGGCAACCAAAAACGTTAGCTGGGATTGGTCTCTACTTACTTACCTAATCTACCACGCGGGCCAAGTGTAGTTTGGTGGATGTCACAAAAATTCGGAATACTATAAAGCAACATTGCAGATGCAAACTAGTGATGCAAACTAGTGCAAGTTTTCTCAGAGTTTTAAAATGTCTACTGTTAATTGCTGGTGACATAATGTGCTTGTAATAACTATGGTGTTTCTCGTAGACTGCAATCTTAGAACGCTTACTGTAATTTGCAACTGTTCCAGGAAAATAAGAAAGAAAGTTTATAGTGGTATTCTACTATTCAATCATTAAGAGAGAAAAAATGGTCAAGAAGTTCATGGACAAGAAGTAGTTATTTAAAAAAAAAATAAGTACTTTCGAGCTTCTATGCCTTGGGGTCGAAGCCAAATACCATGTTGTAGTTATAAGAGATGAATACACGATGTTCCCTTGTCTTTTAGGCAAAAACAATTGTTATAGACGAAACCTAAGTACCTAAGAATTACGTGCAAAACATATTTTTGTGACACGTACGGACAGTGGGATAACAAGTAGATACCTATGTGGTAACGCCAGTACCTATAACTTCTAATTGCACGTTCAGTTTCCCAAAGGTGGAAACGATATGGACGATGATATGAAGAATTCCGTGCGAAATTAGTGTTTCACCTGCCTAGCCTTCTCAACTATGTTGGGTCGGATTCTGGTGTAACTGGATTCAGCAAAATACCAATATTTTACATGGAGTGACTCCTTTTTTGACTTCTACAACCCAGTTACTGGGTAATACGATACTCTTTGTAAGTCTGGCTGTGGGAATTTCGAGCTTCTGACGACCCGTAACGACTGTCAAAGATCCGCGAATGACAACCGGGACCAACGGCATAACGTGCTTTCCGCGACACGGATGGTTCTTGGTGTGTATATGTAGTTTATAGCAATCAATATGTCAACGTTAACTCGAGCGATTCCTATTATTTTGTAAAAAAAAAAAACATAGAAGCATATGCCTCTGGCCATTTCTTATGAGGTTATAAGCCTACTCTATCAAGGAGCACGTGGCCATATTCTTTATAGCTATAGTGACACTATTTAAAACAGCTGATACCTCAACATAATTAATATTTTTCGCTACACAAAAGTAGGAAATTTACTAATGTTACTTTCGTTACATAGATACGTAACTTATTTGAACAACTGTGTGTTATTTTATTACGTGAAGAGCAAGAACAATACAAGCATGACATTTCAGAGGGCAAGATACGATTTACCTATAGTGTATAGTGTTTTAACCAAATACAGACACATGTGGTATAATTAGTGTTAGCAAGAATAAGAAGAGCTGAATAGAATTATGGATTCATATTACATCTATACATACAAATGAATAAAACTGAAGCGTCTGTTTGTAATTTCAAATTAACAGCTTTTCACTAAATGCATTTGAAAGTAAATACGGTACTCACACCAAAAAATATTTTTTTTAACTTTTGTCTGTCTGTTTGTTCCGGCTAATCTCTGAAATGGCTGGACCGATTTTGACGGGACTTACCGAGCACATATGTACCAAGAAGCATGCAAGGGGCATGCCTCGGAAAGTACGTTAAACCGGTACGTCCTCAAAATCGATATCAAGAATCATTTAATTATATAAAGCTAAATAAAAATCAGCACACACACAATCAAAATGCCATTAGAAGAACCCCAAAACAAGCCCCGTTGTGAGGAAGTTAACATACGCTTGCCTCGTTAGTCTGTAGATGGGTGACCATCCTTACACGCCAAGGCCATTTCGTGCCTCGGAAAGCACGTTAAGCCGTTGGTCCTGGCTACCATTCGTGGATCTTTGGCAATCGTTACGGGTCGTCGGAAGCGTGAAAGTCTGATAAACTAGTCTTACAAAGGGTATCGTCTAACCACCCAATAACTAGGTTGGAAGGGTCAGATAGTCACTCGCTCCATGTGCATTCGTTTAGACCGGAAGTCGACCCCAACATAGGTAGATAAAGTCTGGGCATTGATAAGATAGAAAATAATGCTATGCGGGATGATTTCACCTTTAAATTGTCTGCTAATATTTACCTCATAACTTAACTCTAATTCTTTGCCGGACAGACCCTGCATATTTTGATGGACAACATTCAACATATGCGGCTCATCCGTTGTCGCACCTAGTAGTTTACTCTTGTCGACTTGAATACGATGCATCGTATTCAAGTCGACAAGAGTAAACTACCAAAATATGCAGGGTCTGTCCGGCAAAGAATTAGAGTTAAGTTTATTTTTAGAGAACCATGATGTTCAGGTGTTATGTTTAACTGAACACTGGTTGAAAGAACATGAAATAGTGTTTATCAATGATGATCATTTTACTGTACAAAGTGCATTTGCGAGAAAAAGGGCCATCCGTGGTGGTTCTTTAGTTCTTGTTTCAAACAAGCTGAAATGTAAGCAACGTTCAGATTTAGTAAATCTCTCTATTGAGCGCACTATTGAGTTGTCTTGTGTTGAACTCGAGCGATACGTTATAATTTGCGTTTATCGACCCCCCTCTGGGGATTTCGTTTGTTTCGAATCAGTAATGGAGGATTTACTCAATAAGTTAAAATCAAGTAATAAAAGTATAATTGTATGTGGCGATTTTAATATTAATATTTTAGATGTTACTCCATTGAGTATTAGACTTCTCAATCTTTTCAGGTCTTTTAATTTATTTAACTTGTTTTTTGAACCAACTAGGATCACAGCTTCTTCGTCAACTTGTCTTGATAATATATTTAGTGATGGTGATGCCAAAAATAAATTAGTGCTAACTGATTTAACGTCCGACCACTGTGGTTTGCTATCTAGCTTCCCTATGTCATTGTTTAAAAAGGCACATAAACTTGAATGCAGGCCTTATACAGCTAGTCGTTGCACCAAGTTCAAAAATAATGTAGCTCGTAGAATTACACCATCTATAGTAGAAAACGAGAATCCTAATGCAATTTATGAAGCCCTCTTTAATGTAGTGCAAAAAGAGTACAAATCTACTTTCAAGACCAAAACCATTGACATTAATGGCACCTCCGTCTGCTTTAACCAATGGGCTACTCCAGGTATTTATAAAAGTAGAGCGAGGCTATACGAGTTATATGGTTTAAAAAAATACAGGTTTGATACTCCTTTCCTAGAGTATGTAAAAAAATATTCAAAATTATTTAAACAGGTTAGTGCTTTTGCTAAATCTAAATTTTTAAGCGATCAAATTAAAAATTCAAATAATAAAATAAAAACCACTTGGAAAATCATTAACAATGAAACGGGTAAATCGGTTAAACAAGAAAAACAACTTGAAATTATGGTCGACAACAAATTACTAAATACGGCAGCTGACGTAGCACAGGTATTTAATGAGTTTTTTGCCAACATACCTATAACTACGACTCGCTCCTTAAATTCCTCCCCGTCTAAAGCTGAAAACCTTTTGCATAGTAGTGTGCCTAAAAGTAGTTGCCTATTAAATTTTGAACATGTAACGCCTCGTGATGTAGTTAATGTTTTTAACACACTTAAGTTTAAAAACACTGGTGATTTCTGGGGCATTTCCATCAAACTATTAAGTAATATAATAGACATCGTAGCCCCCTATTTAGCTGTTACTTTTAATAAATGTGTTGATGTCGGAACTTTTCCTGACCTCATGAAGAGTAGCAAAGTCATACCATTATTTAAATCAGGTAATAAAAAAGACGTTTCTAATTTTAGGCCTATTTCTATCTTACCTGCATTTAGCAAAATATTTGAAAAGTTAATACTCAAGCAGTTGCTAAGACATTTTAATTTAAATAGCCTCCTTCATAATGAGCAATATGGCTTTACGAAAGGCCGTTCAACTACAGATGCGGGTGTTACTCTCTTGAAACACATTTTTAACGCATGGGAGAACTCGCAAAATGCTATCGGAGTATTCTGTGATCTCTCCAAAGCCTTTGATTGCGTGCACCATGACACGCTTTTGCGTAAACTACGTCATTACGGTGTCCATAACGAAGCTTTAAACGTAATAAATTCTTATTTACATAATAGGTTCCAATGTGTAGATATTAATGGTGTAAAATCTACCGGGCTATCGGTTCAGTTAGGTGTGCCTCAAGGCTCTATACTCGGCCCATTCTTGTTCTTGGTGTATATCAATGACTTACCATTCTTTTTGAAGGGTATTTGTGACGTTGTACTGTTTGCAGATGATACTTCTCTTATTTTTAAAGTAGATAGGAACAGACAAGATTTTGAAGACGTAAACAGTGCACTCTCAATGGTTACGGATTGGTTTACGGCAAATAACTTAGTTCTCAATGCCAAGAAAACGAAATGTGTGAAGTTCGCCTTACCGAATGTTAGAAATCTAGGTCCCGAAATCGTCTTAGATAAAGAGGTTCTTAAAACTGTAGACTCGACAGTTTTCCTGGGCATAACAGTAGATGGCAAACTACAGTGGGGCCCACATATTTCAAGTCTAGCGGGGAGGCTCAGTTCAGCCGCCTACGCCGTCAGAAAAGTAAGACAGTATACTGACGTTGATACAGCTCGGTTAGTCTATTTTAGTTATTTTCTCAGCGTTATGTCTTACGGTATTCTACTGTGGGGCAAAGCCGCTGATATTCAAAATATTTTTGTCCTTCAGAAACGAGCTGTTCGAGCAATTCACCAGCTAGGTGCCAGAGTTTCTTTAAGGGACTTTTTTAAAGATATTGGTATTCTTACGGTAGCATCACAATTCATCTTCGCCAACATCTTATATATTAGGCAAAATTTACACTTACATGCTAAAAACAGTGATTTTCACACTGTTAACACTAGAAATAAGGACAAACTACGTGTTCCCTTTCACCGGCTTCATAAGGTACATAACTCATTTGTTGGGCTTGGTATAACATTTTACAACAAGCTACCACCTTCTTTACTAGAATTACCTTTTAATGAGTTTAAAGCTCAAGTAAAATCCAACCTTTGTCTAAAGGCATACTATTCCATCAACGACTATTTAAATGACAAAACTAGTTGGTCGCTGTGATTAACTCAAGACAATGTTTGTGTTCTTTCTCCAGTACTAGCGTACCTAGTGATGGGTTATATAGCTGTAATATAATTGTTATTATATTTTTTTTTACTGTGTTAGTCATATTTTTTTGTGTGTTTATTGGTTTTGACATGTTCGATGCTTTGAAATATTATAATGATTAGAATTGCACAAAATGATTGGCTAGCGACCTCGACAAGTTGTCATTCAATTCTTGCCTGAGCAACCGGCAGCAAGTTCGTCATGCTCCCTTAGATGTCAATGCTTGCGGTAGCGTCAGGGGTCGGGTTACCCCCTTCCCTCAAATAAGGCGAGGGGGGTAATGGCTGATCTTTGCGTTATGCTCGTGAACGGGTACTGCTTGTGGTGACTGGTCGTCTTGCTGACCTTGATGTTGGTATTGTTGTTAATTACCTACCTGTTTATTAGTTTTTACGCCGATGGTCCTAGTTTGTCATTTTGTGGCCTCGACTTGTAACTCGGGTCGTAACAGCTATGTGAACGTGATTCAGCATTGCATATGTAAGCTGTCACGCCCTTTATGCCAGGAGGCTTTTATTTGGTACTTTTATTTACTTTATAAAAATATTTTTTGCTTTTGCTTGAGTATAGATTTCAGTTTATTTCTTGGAATATTGGGTTGGCTAGCTGACATAAGGCAAATCATTTAATTTAATATTTTGTGTCTCGTAATGTTACCTCCTTACAATTGTATAGAATCAAGTTCTTCTAACTTAACAGACAGCTGTGCTGCTGGGGAGTTTGTTCCGCCACTTCTTCTTCCCAGCTAAAGCACTAGGAAGTGTCGAAGGGCGGGCGTTTTGGGGGGACTGTCTTTTGTAACTTTGACGTTCAAAAAGTGCTGACTCTCAGCCTAGTTTGAATAAATGACTTTTGATTTTGATTTTGATTTAGTAGGGCACAATCAGCCTATAATGTTCCCATTGCTGGGACGCAGGCTTCCTCTCGATGAGAAGGATTGGACTGCATGCAGGTTGATAAATGTCACTTGTCTTTGAGTCTAGAGTTCTAGGACATTCCTCACTATGTTTTCCTTCACCGTTTTGAGAGCAGTGGCGACGATAATTTAAACAGAGTAAAGCAGCTGTCTGGGTTCGTAACTACAACTTACAACTAGTTTGCGATCGCTACCAAGTTGTCTTTGTCGACAAATTTGTACTGGTGGCTCATGAAAAAGTTCCGTTGAGTATGTCTTCTTAAATTACAACGTATTTATTTGCATCATAGAATCGGTTTGATGATATCCAGCGTGGTGTACAATAGTATCAGATACTTTTAATTAAGTAATCAGCTAGTAAACAATTAATCTGCCGTTTGTGTAGGAAAAATAGAAGAAAATAAAACCATTTTCTAAAGATAAGCAAACCGACATAAGTTTGCAAAATAAAATATAAATTAACCCGTTGAATGCCGCTAATTACAGACACAATTAAAAACCATTGTGTCTATACCAAATGTGGTATCTCAGGGACTTAGAGGTTAAACAATTATTAAGTGCGAAACTAATTATTACGTAATTAGTATTATAGTACTTACAATATAGGTTCATATAAATTTAGTTAGTCTTGCCAGAACACACTTGTATAAACATTAATAATTGGGTTTCCACTGAAAAACTAAACATAACTGTCCCAGATATTTATTAGTATGCCCCAGAAACTGATTGGAAACAAGCCTATTGTTTTCAAAATAGACCATATTTATGTAAGTTTTATCTTAATTGTTTAAGGAACTGTACTTCTGTGCCATGGTTACGGAAAAACAGATGAAGTTTTTAACTCCTGGGTACATTTATGACTTTTCTAGAGCAGTTTTTTTATAGTATTGCAAAAAGATTCAAAATAAATATCGCACTTTGCAGAGTAATTAATGGTGTTTATAAAGAACATTCTTATCCTCCAATTTTAATCCGGTAATTCACGTAGGTATGTGGTGGCCCAATAGTATTGGCCCCGAGTTACGAGTGGTAGATCGTAAGTTTGAACCGACGGCGACGCAGGCACTTTACTTTGTGTATCACAATTTCTTCACCACTGCTCTCAAAACGGTGAAAGAAAATATCGTGAGTAATCCAGCATGACCTATAGTTGTGATGATGTACGTCGAAGGGTAGACCAGCTTTTGATTCAATATATCATCACAGTAAGGAGTATTTAAGCAGGAGCTTAGTACGTTATAAAAAGTCTGTGATTAACAGAAAGAAGCTACAGGCCAGGTACTAAGTATTAGTACAAGTTACTAATACAAATCAAACGAAATAAGTATTTATTTGGGTCAAATTATTGGTGTACCAAAGGGTAGAGTGCTAGGTCCTCTGATTAAAAATATTAATTTTAATAACAAACATTCAAATATGACCTACTTCATATCGCAGATGAAACTTCTTACTCATAAATGGTTTTTCTCATGTGGATGACAAAATGTGTAAATATTTATTGCTATTTCCTTGCAATAATTATTGAACTTAAGTATCAGTGTTGCATAATTACAATTTAGACTTTATTAGCTACTGTTGTCATTTGGTAACCATAGTAAATTCTTCCGACAGTGAATTGGCAATCACTGGAAACAATCATTAGATCGAGATGTAACTAAGCTGCCATGCTACAAATAAGTATTAATTCAATGAAAAATCTGAATGTAGAGTCCACTCGCCTACTGTACGTATACTAAAAACATAATAATACTTTCAATCAGCTTTTTTCTAATTGTCAATTTGTAGGGTTCCAATATTTAATTAAATTGATGGTTTTCCTATTCTAATTAGCCGTAGGTAGCAGCTATATGGGAAAATGCATTTTGCCATTTGCTTTTTAACATAAGTTTACACTTAGTCCATGGTGTGATCCAGTAAATGCACTCCGTAAGTGTGTCCGGCATCACTGCGGGCCCTATCTGGCTATCAGCTTTGCGGTAGTTGTTTTTTCTTCTATTATTTAAACATCAAGCTGAAATAGGAGCCTTGTGGCCTCACACACATCTTTCTTTTTTGCGATTTTTTTGTTTTCATGTTTTTGTTAGATTTTATTTTCTTTTTTAGTATTCGTATTTCCTATGCGTGCCCTAAATTACAATAATTATGTTCTTTCTTTCACTCTCCTAAGTGAGCAGTAGTTCATTAATAGTCAACAAAGTTATTTTTAAATAACATAACACCTCCAGGGCTTAATAACAAAAGCAATGAGTTATCAGATGTTTGGCTGTTAGATGTCTGTAGGGGGGTATCCTTAAGTATTATGACTGTTGATTACGTAACCCATTACTGTGTTTTGATCTGTATGAAAGGTCAGCGCGTGCGATGTTTACAATATCGGAGTTAAGGTCTCTTTTACAGATTGGCTCTTAATGAAACTGCTTACGTTTATTGGAAGCTTCCAGTCTGAGTACGAAAATTCAGTCAAAAACAGTACATAGTGAAAAATAATGTTCACTTCGGAAGTCGGTGTCTTTGGTTCTGTATTTTAGTTTTCTGCCACCGACTTCTGAAATTAAAGTTATTTTTACGAGCTAATTTGTAGTCTTTATTTGGAAGTTGGTAGATTTTTTATTTTACAAAAAAGTTTATAGTTATGGTATCTACCCCGCACTTATTTGTATACCACTACTGGCCGGCTCAGTAGCAGCGATAGTAAGTATTAAAACTTTATTACGATAAACAAAGTGGATTAAATACGTATTATTTTATTTAACGCAAAAACTACCCATGCCAAGTCAATAAAATTTTTATGGACCATCCCTCAAGCATAACCTATTCATTTAAAAAATAATTTTCGAAGGCAACCCACAATTGCTGTAGATATCGGTAAACAGACATTAAAAATTAATATATACAGTGGAACATAGAACCTCCTCATCTTTTGAAGTCGGTTAAAAATAACTAATAGTTTAGTCACTATAGCTCGTTAGAGATCGGCAAATTTCATAATCCACCCGGCACTAGAGTTTTTTGATTGTTTGAAAAAATCTAGTTTTCAATTTCGAGTAGTCCAGAAAATCAGCATTCAAATCAATCGAAGCATAAAAAATACATGCTAGAATCTGGTATATTAAGGTGTTACAGTGATTTTGATTCAGCATATCTTGCCATAACCTGCACCCTAATTGCGGTGTTCCGCAACTTAATAATTACAGATTCTATTGATTTGTCTTCTAAATAGTCCTTAACGGTATAATATCTTTTAAACAGCAATAGTTTGAAGCGTAATTTTGAAACATTGTCAGAGGTAAGTCTTGAAAACTATTTGGTAAATGATTGTAAATAAAAATCGACACATTTTTTTGAGCTTTGAAAACTCTGTCAAAATGTCGTATCTAAATACTGATGATACATAACCATGGTAAGCCAGCATTGCAGTATCGTGGTTAACTGTTTGTTTAATTCTTTTTAACACATAATATATAAAAACTTTTTTACAAAAAATTAAACCGCCGAAAAAACTGAAAAGCAAAAAATAATAAACCTTAAAATTTTGAGTCGGCGCTGAAAAATCAATCAATTTTTTGCTTTGCAGTTTTTACGGCGGTTAAATTTGTAAAAATGTTTTTATTTTATAATTTTTTTGTGGCTTTAATGTACTAATAATACTTGGAAAGGTATACCCTATCTAATAAAAAAAGAATTATCAAAATAGGACTACTCTGTATAAAGTTATGCGTAGTTTAACATTACAATCAGTGAGTGAACAATCAAACATCCCCTATTTTTCGACCCTTAGCGTTCGATTTTGTTTTCCAAATTTATGTGGGACCACCTTCGGAGTATACCCTTTCCAATAAAAAAGAATTATCACAATCGGACTACTATGTAAAAAGTTATGCGTGGTCATACATAAAAAAAAACAAACAAAATAAATAATAAAAATATTCGCGTCGAATTGAGAACCTCCTCCGTTTTTCTTCGTCGGTTAAAAACAATATATTTTTGCAAGAATTTTATCTTTATGCGGTTTCCAAATGCAATTCTTATCGACCGTAATACCCAAGAATACACAATTATCGACTGTGGTCAAGTGAGAATCGTTATAGTGAATGTCCAGTTTATTTATGTTTGCATTGTATGTCTGAAATTGTATTATGTTTGTTTTAGTCATATTTTTTATTCTCATTTATTCATTTTCTAACATATTAATTATATTTTTAAATATTTTAACAAAAATCTAAAAAAACAAAACATTTCAAAATATAAAAAAATCGGGAACAGGGTCCAAGCTGCCGGTGGTCAGGGCTCTAGAGAGAGGACCCTCCTGACTATGCGTGCCGTGTCCAGGAGTACTGCCTTCTGAATCAAGCCCTTTGTCCAGCCGTGTAATGAGAGTCTCCTGAGGTGTTAGTCAAGGCTCTTCGCTATTAGGTCATTTAGGCTAAGTTCAGATGAACGCGCGACGACGCGCGCTGCCGCGCGATTCACCTGTTCAGATGGCGGCGACTTGCGCGCGACAGTCTAGCGTGAACATTCAGTGAGAATGGACGTGGAGGAGGTAATTTGCTTGTGGGTTTTATACCGCATACTGCGACGTCGCCGTCGAAAGCAAAGACGATACTGGGTGCATCCTATTTTAAGCCAAAGACTTTCTTTAAGCCTGTTTGTGACTTTATATCCCACACTAAGACTACACGAAGATCGATGTGTCAACTATTTTAGGATATCGATTGCATCCTTTGACCTGAAATTAACACTAATTCTTCCCAAGACCTTATTTTTATTATTCTATTTGAATAGTCCTTCGAGTTAAGATTTCAAATCGCATCTCTTTTTTCAATTTCGTCTATGAGTAAATCCATTGAAATGTCGTCCTCCATATTTTTCGTCGCTCCTTGCGTCCGTCCGCCTCAAACCGCGCGGGTCAACTGAACAGGTTGATACAGTAGTGTAGATCTTAAACCGCGCGTCACCGCGCGGTGGCGCGCGGGTCAACATCTTGCGCGCGGTGCATGGCGGTGCGCGCGGGCACGCGCGTTGACGCGCGGTCATGTACACAACAACATTGATTTGTTACAATCTTAAACCGCGCGCCGAGCCAACCGCGCGTCGTCGCGCGTTCATCTGAACTTAGCCTTACTGTAACGATTAACGGTACAATGATTGCAGAGTCCACTTCCCACATGTCGACAACCTCGTGTGCTAAGTCAAGATACTTGTTTTTTTTATCTTGCTCAGCTTTCACGAGATTCTCGTCATGAGGGACAGCGATATCAACAATCATTGCACGACGCTCTCGTCGATCTATCACCACAATATCAGGCTTATTGGCTACAATAGTCCTATCTGTGAAGATAGATCGATCCCTGTACAATGTGGCGTGACCATTCTCGAGACCTGGATCGGGCACATACCTGTAGTATGGTACTTCAGATTCCACAAGGTTGTATTGCAAAGCAAGTTGCTGGTGGATGATCCTAGCTACTAGATTATGTCGTTGCAAGTACTCGCCGTTAGCAAGACGAGAACAACCGGAAACAATATGTCGGATGGATTCACCGGGACGGTGGCATGCCCGACAGATGTCAACCGTACCGTCCTTAAAAATGTATTTCCGATAATTATTCGTCATGATAACTTCATCCATAATCGCACAGACAAAACCTTCGGTTTCCCCAAAGAGGTCACCGAAACGCAGCCAGGATACGGACGCCAGAAAGTCTACATCAGGCCCATGGAGAGCCCGGAAAAACCAACCGTGAAGCTCTTTGCTTTGCCATACTTCCTTGCGATCCTTATTATCTAATACTGCAGGTTTGCGCTAGTTCTCGTTCGCCAAGGAGAGCGGGGTGAGGCCCTTGTCCCCTCTCGCGTCCGGCCCTGGTGCGAGCCATGGTACGGAGCGAGAGGGAGTGGGAAGCCGTCACCTCCTTCTGCGAAGCAGTAATGCTCGCGAAGGAGGAGGCGGGGCGCGTGAGGGAGTGGCAGTCTCTGCGCCCTCACGTCCCTAGCCGCCGCAGGAGGAGACGCCCCGGGCGTCGGGAGTCGATTGCGGACTCCCGGCCACCGTAGGCGCGAGCTTGCGGGTGGCGAGCAATGGGTAGCTCGCCGCCCGGTAAGGACCAAGCTCGGGTCGACGGCGCGCAGTGTTCCACGCGCGCCTCAAAGAGATGTCAGCAGCAGCGTAGGGGTCTAATAGGACCGATGCCTGCCGGGGTCGCGTGATTGTTCGAAAGAGATACCGTGACCCTGGCACATGAGCAACTGATGGAACACGGGTGGGTTTTAGTCAGTAAAAGTCTGACACGCCCTCCCGCTCCGCCCAGAGCGGGAGAAGTCATTTGATGATTTCCCATCCTGAAAAAAAAAAAAAAAAGGCCCTTGTCCACTGCAACCACATCTCGGTGCATCCCCCACGTCAGTTTGAAGGAAATATTCCCTGAGACTACAGATCTCGCGGTTGTGGAGGGTTTTAGCGTTTAAGAAACCTCGACCCCCACACTTCCGCGGGATGTACAGTCTCATTACTGATGACCGTGGGTGATGCATCCGATCTGCCGTCAGCAATGTACGGACCTTCCTATCCAGAGCGTCTAGTTCCGTTTGAGTCCATTTGAGTATGCCGAAAGAATACACCAAAACCGGCATAACCCAACCGTTGAAGGCACGAACCTTGTTGCCGCCTGATAAAAGTTAGTCATATTTATTTTTCGGTTATTTTTTTCTAGCCAATCGATTGCATTATCAAGAGATCGGACGATTTCATTTTCTAAGTTTTTGTTATTGTCACTTTTACCGATTATTGTAGTGTGATCTGCGAATAGTATGCAATCTTTGCCTATTGCCTCTGGAATGTCATTGATATAAACTAGATAGAGTAGTGGGGATACGATACCTCCCTATGGCGTGCCATAATTATTTTGCCTATATTCCGATCTAAACTTTTTTTTTCATTTTGACAAGTTCTCGTTATTTCTACGCAATTGTCAAATCACGTGGCAATGTTGACGAATTTTTTGATTCCCTATAATATTTTTCATTTTTATACCTAGGTACTCGCAAGGATTACACAGGCCTACACATTTTTAGTTCAGAGACTAGACCTATCGTACCCGAAGGATTTTGATGCGCTGAATGCGAATCCGTGTTCAGAATGGCTCCTATACGTCTGGTTTTCGAGATATCCTAACCTAAAAGTGCAAAAAACGCGTTATTTTGCAGTTTTTGAGGTTACGTGACAGAAGGAAATAGATGATTATCAAAAAACGTTGTATGGCAATTGAATTGAAAGTACCACCCTTCCCCTTTTAAACCTATTTAGATTTTTTCAAATATGCATATGTTTTTTTTTTCACCGAAATATAGCTATTTGAAATTTTAAACTTTAGTGTACCTATTAACCCAACCACAAAAAAAAAAACGAAAAAATTCTGCCCGAGACCAGACCATGTTGATCTTGGGTTTTTAGGGTCGCTAATTCTGAATCCGAGGTCCAGATCAACCTATTAGGTAAGAATTTTTCGTAAGCTTGCTGTTTCCAGGGTCGAGTGGGTTAGCCTGCTTATGGTTTGGTAGGCGTAGTTTTTAGAGGTTGTTTTTTGAGCTTACGAAAAATTCTGACCTAATAGGTTGAATTGGACCTCGGATGCGCGTTTTTTGCTCTTTAAGGTTAGGATATCTCAAAACCAGACGTATAGGAGCAATTCTGAGATTCGGATTCAGCGCATCAAAATCCTTTGGGTATGTTAGGTCTGGTCTCTGGGTCTGGACTTTTGTTAAATTTTGTCGGCCTGTGTTATTATTTTGAGACCGTTAGTTTTTTTTTTAGTATGTAACATTCCAATGTTACATTCCATCCCCAAATGGAAATACATATAATATCGTCTACCATAGCGTACTAAAATAACATTCTGTTCCGAGTTCTCTTCTGTGTTCTAAATCAGGAAAGGGGAACCGTGTTACCCCGAATTTAACGCGAGCGAAGCCGCGGGCAAAAGCTAAATCGTTGCTATATTTGACTAAATGTGTCTTTCTTGCTGGTGACTCTCAGGTATGAAGGTGATTTTCCACGATAACACTTGACTTCTATCACTAATCCGTATGTTCGAGGACAGTGACACTAGGCAAATAGCGGCCATATTGAGTTGACTCTGATTTGGGGATGATGTTATCGTATTTAGGTACACACTAGTATAAATACACCTTCTTTCTTTACACAGTGAAAACAGCTTTAATGAAAAAGAGGTTCTTGAAAGGTTTTTTGGATTTTTTTCCTTCTTGATAATTTACCACTAGATCGATTTAAAAAATGTGACTCTAAAGTATTTGTTTTGTCTAGGTCTAATTCAAATTCATTATTAGGGCTTTCGGATACTAGACCAGAGGGGTAATTGCGTAACTTGCTATCAGTAGGAATCGGTTTCATTTTCATAGTTAAACAACATTCATTGCGTTATTTACGTTGTTGAGCTGACAATTTATTCGAACAAATGATGCAATGTATTAGAAATAATCTTCAAGACGATTCAGATTCTGATAGATAATGCGTTACGCAATTAGGGTGCTGTATGCGAGTCAGCTCAGCAGCGCGGCTCGTGCCGCTATCTGAGGCGTACGATGAAGCCATTCGGTAGGAATAGAATATAATAGAATTTAATTTTGTAAGGAACTGAACTGTCTTCAATTGTGTTCGTATGTACGGTGGGCATTGACTAAACTGTCTACCGAATTGAATCGCCAAACTGGCCTCGTGTCCAGAACCCATTTGGCCAGTCTCAAATCTTCCTTTCAATTGTTTCTCTCTATTGCTATCTCCACAAATTCAAGGTCTGTCAGTGCGCTATGGAGCGGGCTACACTCGGGGTTTCTTTGATTATCCGACATGGATATAGCTTAGTAAGCATCATTCTGTAGTGGCCTCCCAACTGCATGAACTGACGATCTAACGGACGGACAGACTGGATGTGGAAGACGTAAGACAGGGTTTTGTGGCTCAGAATGGGAGAGGCCTATGTGCAGCAGTAGACTGTCATAGGCTGAGTTGATTGCAATTTGTAATTTTTTTTAGATAAGAGATTGAGTGATGATTTCGCTGGCCCTGCTTACGACAGTATGTTTTCTGGTATTTCTTTGATCTTTCTCTACCCTTTCCGTTACTTTTCGGTTTAGTTACTTGGTTATGCGGATAGTAATCCTACTACGAAGTTTCAATATTTATCTGTTACTAACTCAGGTTTCTGTGACGTCACTACCACCAAGTTACAGACAGACTCAGTAACTAATGTCCGTTTCCACCGCGCGGCCAACTTAAAATTTGATGAAATTTTGCCAGGAATTAGTTGTTATTTGTTACAAAACACACCTCTTTTCCGAAATTTGTTACAAAAAAAACTAAGACGCTACGACCAAAAACAGTTGGCCGCTAGAACCGCCACTTGCCGTAGTGATCGCCCGTGATTACAAAGAAACTAAATAATGCAGATAGGCGAATGATACATCAAAAGAAAGGTCTTAATTTGTTGTATTTGTTACAAAAATAAAAATCATCAAAACTTAAATATACAAAAAGTTATGCTATATTTAGTTTTCAGGTTAAGTGTAGGTACGTATCTCACCATAAAATCAAATTAATAGAGGCTAATGTGTATGGACAATTTGTTGCTAATTTGTTGCAGAAAATAAACAAGAAAAATACTAGAAAATAGGTTCAATATTTTTTTACAGTCGATTTTAGTTGGCCGCGCTGACGGCAATATGCCTAAAATACAAAGGCGTTTATTTCGTTATTAATAGTAGGTTCAAGCTTAGTTCTAGTACTAATCGACATGTAACGTAATCTTGTTTGGATAAATGTGGCGTAAATAAAATTACTATATTTTTAAAATAATTCTAAAATTGAAATAAGTACCTGTAAGAGAATTCGTCTACATTCTGTGTCTCACATTAGTTTCAGTTAATTCATAAATGTTATGGTAATTTATTTAAAAAAAATATATTTCGTTGACTTGCATTACTTGATTTTTGCCTGTATGCTGTAATGAAAATGTATGGTCACTCTAATACAGTTTCATACTACTATATTTTAGTGAATATCTCCTAAAATATAAAGCCTGTAGTTATATTTGCCACATTTATCCAAATAAACTTAAAATCATAACATTAAATCACAATGAGTATTTGGTAAAAACAATGACTTCGTTAGTAATCGATACAGACATGTGTTTCTTTGGAATAATATGATTTGTTGGTACGCATCATCGTAGGCGCTCATTTCCAGTATAAGGTGACATCTCATTGTACGAAAAGCCTATACAATGGGAGGTCAGCTAAAACTAGAGATGGTAGCCGTGGGTACCTGCATAGATATTCACAACTGTTCGATACGATTTCGTGCCGAATCGAACATCATTATATTATAAACCGCCGAAAAAACTGAAAAGCAAAAAATAATAAACCTTAAAATTATGAGTCGGCGCTTTAAGTGATCTTTGTTCATTGATTTTTCAGCGCCGACTCAAAATTTTAAGGTTTATTATTTTTTGCTTTTCAGTTTTTTCGGCGGTTTAATTTTTTGTTAAAATGTTTTTATTTTATAATTTTTTGTGGCTTTAATGTACTTATAATACTTGGCAAGGTATACCCTATCCAAAAAAAAGAATTATCAAAATCGGACTACTCTGTATAAAGTTATGCGTGGTTATACATTACAATCAGTGAGTTAACAATCAATCATCCCCTGTTTTCCGACCCTTAGGGTTCGATTTTGTTTTCCAAATTTATATGGGACAACCTTCGGAGTATACTCTTTCCAACAGAAGAAGAATTATCACAATCGGACCACTATGTAAAAAGTTATGCGTGGTCAAACATAAAAAAAATATATATATATACGCGTCGAATTGATAACCTCCTCCGTTTTTTTTCGTCGGTTGAAAAGAGTACTCGTCTAATAGGGGTCCACCCTTTATGGCAGAATTTTTTTCGTCATAATATTATTTTGCATAACAGCGGATGGCATAAACTTCATTTCGCAGAAAATCGTTTGGCATACACTCATTTATCATACATTCACAACGCATAATTTTATAAGTCAGAATCATCTTTAGGCATAAATTTTATTCCATAATAATTAAAAAGTAGAACCATCATATCGCAGAAAGTTCGCAGTCAGAATCGTCTCTTGGCATAATTTCATATCGATAGTTATTAAAAGGCAGAACTATCATATCTCAGAAACTTTAAACTTAGAATCATCTTTTGGCATACATTTCGTATCTAAGAAGCATGCAGCATGCAAACAAGCATGCAGCATGCAAGCAAGCATAAAGCATGCAAGCAACCAAGCATGCAGCATGCAAGCAAGCATGCAGCAAGCAAGCATGCAAGCAAGCATGCAGCATGCAAGCAAGCTTACAGCATGCAGGCGAGCATGCAACATGCAGCATGCATGGTTTCTGTCACGGCTTCGGCGCTGCGGGGCTCCGGCGGTCCCACGCGAGCTCATCGTCGCAGATGGTTTTACGCTCACCACCGTGGCTTCGGCTTGCTGGCCGGCTTCGCCGGCCAGCCTCAGCCTCGGCGGCGACCGTCAAAACCACCTGCTCCTCAGCTCGCTGGCCGCCTCGCCACTCCGCGCCTACGCGGGCTTAAATTACACTCTAGGGGTAGGGCAGACAAGACTACGTGGAGTCGGTTCTGCAGCGATTCGTTTCTGTCAATAATTTTTGTAGCACATCATATACTGACTTTTTGAGACACTATTTCATTTTATTTAAGGTTAAAATGCAATTTAATAGAAATGAAAATATGCCAAACAAAATTATTCTAAATGAAATTCTGCCATCTTCATAGTATGCCAAGTGAAATTATGCCAAATAATCAAAGCTCTAAATAAATGTTATGCTAATCGAATGCGAAATAAAATTCTGTCATTTTAAAAGTATGCCAGCGTAAAGTCGGATATATAAACAGTCGGCCAAACAATGATTATGCTAAACATTTTTTATGCCTTACAAATAGTCGTTTAAATAAGATTATGCCAAGTGTGTTATGCCAAATAAAATTCGGAGCATCAAGTTTCTGCCAGATAGAGGGAACCCGTCTAATAGCTGTTCACATACTAAAACGCGAAAATGTTCTCAGGTTAAGTCAAATAGACGACCTTTTTCCGAGAACTTTCCAAGAATTGCCAAACTTAAGTGGCAGTGGACAGGGCATATTGCTCGCAGAACAGATGGCCGATGGGGCTGAAAGGTTCTGGTAGTGGTGATCGATGAAGACGTAGAGTTCTCTAGAGCCTCCCACAAGGTGGACAAATGACCTTGTGAAGGCCGCAGGAATCCGCTGGATGCGGGAAACACAAAACCGGTCGAAGTGGCGGAGCTTGGGGGAGGCCTATGTCCAGCAGTGGACGTGTTTCGGCTGAAATGATAGGTGATGATGATTAGCTGTTTGGGGGAAGGCAAATTAGTAATGAACAATCTTAATTACTTTATGCGATTTCACACCTTGACATACTCACCATACTGTTGCCATCAACTGTTACTGAGTTTCCAACACATACCAGCATTGTTTATAATGGTCTTTAGCAAAATCATTCTGTTAAAATTTTTTTCTTTCAAAATTCAGGAACCAACATAACATAACATCACGCCTTGTTTCCTCGAAGGGCTGGGCAGAGGTGGCCCTACAGAACACCCACATTTCACCTATTATGTTTAGGGGCCAGCCTATTGCCATCAACCGCCCACAAATCCGGACTGCTACTGTGAAATTCCAGATAAAAAAACCCAATAACACTTTACCCGATCTGGGAATCGACCCAGGAGCTCGTGCTCAGCAGTAGCGCTTGCTACCACTAAACAAAAGAGGCTGCGAGGAACCCTACTCAAGCAAAAACTTCTAATGAATTGTGTAAGAAGTCTTTTTCCCTCCCTAACTTCTTATTAGCTAATTTTCCATCCAGTCAACGACTATAAACCTTGATTATATTACAAAAATAATTGTTTAAAATAGAAAATAAATAATAGTTTAAAAAAACTAAAAAACAACCTTTTTTTCATTATCTTCTACTTTTAAGTTTGGTTTTCTATGAAAGCGTACCTACTTATTTTTAGTTTTTTTAACTATTATTTATTTTCTATTTTAAACAATTTTTTATTTAATTTTTTAGTTCGGCAAGCTACAAAAGTGGGATTTTCGTATTTTTTTGTTTGCTATTCTGGCCAGGATAGTGGCACAAATATATATAAAAACTTTTTACAAAAAAAACAACCGACTTCCTTAAAAAAACACTACAAAGTCAAAAATAACTTTAATTTCGAAAGTCGGTGTCTTAGGCTCTGTATTTAAGGTTTTTGCCAACTTCCGAAATTAAAGTTATTTTTGACTTTGTAGTGTTTTTTTAAGGAAGTCGGTTGTTTTTTTTTTTTGTAAAAAGTTTTTATTTTTTAACTTTTTAGTTGTGGTAGATACTCCGCACTAATCTAATCGCGTTATTGGTTCATTTGTCGCGGAAATACGTAATGCAAATTTAAGACTTATATGGTTTTCACATGGACCCCACTGTCTAAATGGAACCAAATTAAAATGAGACCATTCGGAAAGCACCAGTTTTCAAATAATGAAAGAGTTATCAAAATCGGTTCACCCAGTCAAAAGTTATGAGGTAACAAACATACGGTATTCGTTCATTTGTCGCGCAAATACTTAATGCAAATTTAAGACTTACATGGTTTTCACATGGACTCCATTGTTCGAATGGAACCAAATTAAAATGGGACTATTCGGGAAGCACCAGCTTTCAAATAAAAAAATAATCATCAAAATCGGTTCACGCAGTCAAAAGATATGAGGTAACAAATATTTAAAAAAAATACAGTCGAATTGATAACCTCCTCCTTTTTTTGAAGTCGGTTAAAAATGATTGTACTGTCATCGCTCCTTGATAAGTGTGCAAAGTTTCAAATTAATCCGCCGTTTTAGGGGGCGAAAATTACGTTCAAAGATTCTTTTACATATATGTATGTATACATACCAACCTAATAAAAGCTTGTTAAATCGTTCACAGGCAAGAGGTTAGATCAGCTGTACTCAACCAGTGGCCCGCGGGCCGCGTGCGGCCCGCCGGGCCTTTGTTATTGGCCCATCTGAAGTTACAAAAGATGGGTGTCAATAACCAAGGTATTTTAATTTCCCCTATAAATCACGTAATTCAAAAATAAAATAATACCACAGAGCCCTACTGCTACATTTTTTCAATACCAGACTACCGACCCTGTGCGTTTTGCGTAATATATCTTACCTTTCATAATTATTTTTGTTTTTATTAATAGTTTGAAATATAATATTTTGGGGAATTTCTTCAAAAATTGATAATTTTTGTAGTTTTTACTACAAAAATTAAATTTGATGAAAATTAAAAATTAATTCTGATGCCCTGATCTATATATAATTTTTTTTATAGATCAGGGCATCAGCCAACACTTTATGCTTTAAAATATAATGAAGAGCCATTTTACATTTTCGCGCGAATATCTAAGATTTTAGTCGCCTTATTTACCTCTCATCTCATCATTATAAATATTCTGGCATTGACGAATAAATGTAAAAAATAGATCACTCTTTTGTTTTGTCACTTTTAGTAGAACATTTACAAAAACTTATTTGTTTACTTTGTAGTAATTAATCTCCCACAACTAGTTTTCGTAAAAATCAGCGCAGGGTCAACTTCAGACTCCTATTTCTATCATTAATATGTAGAAATTTGAGTAAAAAAAATACACAAAACAACAGACATATAATCTAGTTGTTACATTTAGTACACGAATATTGATTTTTAATAACATTAATTAGTAAAAAAAATAAAGTCTTATGGCAATTTTTACGATTTATTCGCAAGTTTATCGCGTTTTTTTGGTTTGAATAAAGCATAATTACATTAAAAATTCATGTCAATATAAAGTATGCTCTATAAAAAATCGAATTCTCAAGTTTTATTTAAATCTGTTTATATAATTAGACATAATATCGTTTTTGAAATCACTCTAAATTAGAATAAATTACGATGCACAAGCGGGTTGCGTTTAGTACGGCGCAAGCGCCCAACGGGGAAGGACCTATGTCAATTTTTCCCGCGTCTCAGTTTACGGGTACTCGTATCGTGAAGGTGAAAAATATACTACGACTACAACATTTTGCTACTCTTCGCATTTTTTTTTTTTGAATAAGAGTTTCGTTAATTATCAAGTAAGGCATTATTTTAATAGATTGTAGAAAAAATTTGGGTAAAATAATTTATTTTAACTAAATCTGACTATTTTTAATCGCGATTAAAAAGGTGTGGAGTAAAACTAGTGGTCATGAACAAAAATTCACACCAACGGCATCGCCTCTCCTCACGTGCAAAAACAGTACTGTATTTTTTTTTTCTTTTGCTTATATCTCGAAAATGGCGTGTCCTATCGCAAAAATAATGAAATTTTCGACCCCCTTTATAATACCCCACACATATAAATCTCAACACTTGGGTAATATTTTTTTTTATTTTTCAAACAAAAATGAAAAATTCCATATAAAACACGTCCAGGATGCCCCCCTGCGCGCGCCCTCGTATCTCAGAAAGTTCATTGCGTAGCGCACAAGTACTAAGTTGCGAAGCCAAAAGAAAAAAAACCGGCCAAGTGCGAGTTGGACTCGCGCACCGAGGTTTCCGTACAAACCTGTATGTATTCTCGGTTTATGCATAAGGTTTATGTTTATGAAATAAAATGTTTTTTTTTTTTAATTTTTATATTTGAGTTGATTGAATGAAAGGTAAATTGCGGTTTACGATTTATGACGTATTAAAAAAAAAATACTTACTAGATCTCGTTCAAACCAATTTTTGGTGGAAGTTTACATGGTAATGTACATCATATATTTTTTTTAGTTTTATCATTCTCTTATTTTAGAAGTTACAGGGGGGGAAGACACACATTTCACCACTTTGGAAGTGTTTCTCGCGCAAACTATTCAGTTTAGAAAAAAAATATATTAGAAACCTCAATACCATTTTACCCCTCACGTATGGGTTTGATGAAAATTTTTTTTTTGAGTTTCAGTTCTAAGTATGGGGAACCCAAAAATGTATTGTTTTTTTTTTCTATTTTAGTGTATAAATCTTAATGCAGTTCACAGAATACATCTTCTTACCAAGTTTCAACAGCATGCTCTTATAGTTTCGGAGAAAAGTGGCTGTGACATACGGACAGACAGACAGACAGACAGACATGACGAATCTATAAGGGTTCAGTTTTTGCAATTTGGCAACGGAACCCTAAAAATACCACGTTGAGTCGCGATTGTCAAATTTGATTTTAGTCGTGTCAAAATGATTTTTAAAAGAGATTATTTCTTGCAGAATAGCGTAACAATTCTCATAGCTAAAAGTAAGCAATTTTAGTATTGTTAGTTTAGTTCGGTGTACAACAGAATCGGCACCAATATGTAATTGTGTTAATTTTTTATTTTTATTGTATACTTTACATAACATATAGTTGTATTTCTTTTTTATTAGTCTAGAAATCTTTATTAGACTGGATAAATAAAATAAGTATTTTCATAAATATCTAAATACCGCATTATAATTCTAACGGATCAAGATTGTTTAGACCGGCTCGACACTCGCATTACACTGTTTGTATTGTGCATGTGTGGATAGCTACGCACACATACATAAGATTGCCGTCTTTTACCTAAACTCGAGCGTTCAAATTTTGTAAGAGGGCTCTTAAGCATATTGTAAACAATAACATAATTATATAAATAAGAAAGTGTTGAACCAGTACGCTCGTATGTTACACATACATATGTATGACAATTTTTTTTTAAAGGAAATGTTTAGAACAATGTACCTGTACGCGTAGCATGACCGCCTAGAAACGGAATTTGTCGACGGAAGAGAAGACAAAATGATAGATTGTATCGTAGAAAAATTGAGTAAAACTGAAAAGAAGAGATGTTTCTATTCTTCAGTCGACAAGAGTACGATGTCCAAGTATGATAACTATTTCTCTGATGAGATAGAAACATTTTTACAGAATTAAAATATTTATGGAACTTTTTTTTTGTTCTTGGTAGAATAGACATAGAATTGGCCATGCTACGCAGATGGCAGATGTCGGGAGGTCTTATAAAATGTCGATATTTTCATAATTATTATGTTGAGTTTTTGAATTTTAATACTATTTGTATATTGGCAGTACAGTATCGGTTATGTTAGTGATACATTGATGCATATAATGTGTTGGGATCTACGTGGAAAAATTTAAGGTTGGACTTTTAATCCTATTCAGTAACATGACAGTTGGAGGGATACCAGGTTTTGACAAAAAAACGATAGTGAGGTGGTGCAAGAATGAATGAAATTGAATGAACTTGAAATAATGTACTTACATGCAAACTTTGTATTTGAAATTTAATCATTTATCTTAAAACACGATGTATAATAGATGGATATATGTAGTCTATGGCTGCCAGAGGAAATAAAATGACTGTAGTAAAAAAAAAGTAAAATGACATGATTTTTTTATTTAGTTTCGTTTCTATCAGAAGAAAATAAAAAAGGAAATAACTGTTATTAATAATTATCAATTATTCTTATATTCCATACCCTAAAAACGATTTTTTAAAGTTTAATTTAACTTAAACCATTTTATTATTCATTCTTTACGCGAAATCGTTCACTTCCTCAACACTATTTGTTTTAATATTTTTCGTTGAACTGTCAAGTTACTGAGTAGGATTAAAAGTTCAACCTTATGTAACAAACGAGTAGAACATTGTTTTTTTGTAACCTTAACTTTCAAACTCCATTTTCTCGAAACTAGTATTTCAGAATTTCAAATTTGGATGTCTGTTCCAATTTTTTTTCTATTGTTATGAGAATAATAAAGGACTTTTCTAGATTCTACATCCGGGCTTAACTCAATACCTCCCTACTGGTACCTTTATGCGCGGAACGCCACATATGTGGAATTTTGGAGTATTGTTCCCCAAAAATATAAAAGCGTCCAAAGATGTGCCCAAATCCTAAAAATGAAATATACAAAGAACGTTTACAGAAACAAACTTACAGATTCTCATCTGGATGATGTTATAAGGATAGCTAAAGCGACAAGGCAGATCTTGATAAAGTTTTGAAAAAGTGTTTACGGTATCAAAAATCGAATTAAAACATAGGTATGAACATCTTTGTAAAAACATATTTTTCATTAATAAAGCAACTGCATCGTTAACTTGGAATTACGTTTTAACTAAGACCTAAATAATTTTTGCTTGCGGCCCTCGACACCATGACTGAAACGTGTTTGTGGCCCCTATAAAAAAAACGTTGAGTATGGCTGGGTTAGATGATGGTTTTTGTTTTGAAATTAGAATTCCGTCAGTCATAACATCATAACATTTTTTATATTGTGTTGAGAGAAGATATCGCACGATATGGAGTCTGAAGATTGTTATCATAAACATTTTCCAACAGAGCCTATGGACTAGAATGTTTATGTTTTTTCCCAATGATATCAAATTATCATATACAATCATGCTGTTGAAGTTGTACGTTGCATAGCCAGCCTATAATGTTACTATTGCTGGAACGCATATCTATTCTCGGTGAGAGGTGAGAGGCGACATGCAACCCACCACGCGGGCCCAGTGCGGGTTGGTAGATGTCACATGACTTCGTATATTTGGTTCTAGGACATGCCGGTTTCGAAACGCTGTTTTCCGTCACCGTTTAGAGTAGCCTTTCCCAAAGTGGGTGATAACGCCCCCTTGTGGGCGCTGCAGGCCTAAAGGGGGGTGGTAAGAGACCCAGAAAAAAAATGGGGGCGTTGTGTAGACTCTACAAAACGCCCCCAAAGGCTGGTTTAGAGAGCAGTGTTTTCCAGGCTTACTTTTCCTAACAATGACCATATCAAAATGGGATAAAAAGGGATACCTATTTAGCTTCGAATCATGCAGTGGGATAGCTTCGAATACATGATGTTAGGCAGACCGTCGACCTAAAGAAAGTGGCTGGGACGGACTGAATGCGGAAGGTGGACGACAGGGTGTTGTGGCGCAGCATTGGAGAGGGTTATGTCCAGCAGTGGACTCCGATAGGCTGAGTTGATTGACAGGCTGTTTTTGTCTTTGGTCAAAAGCTACCCATGCACGGAAGCGAACACGGTGTAGCGGCGAAAAAGTTTAGCTAGGCGTGAAGAGTTTTGGGAACACATTAAAAAAATACAGCCTCTTTTTACAAGTCTTGGTAAATATGCTCCAATAGCGAATACATTCTTAACCCAATTCTCAATTCAAAACAAAACAATAATCACTACCGTTACTTGTTTATCGCAATCAAGATTGGTCGAGACTGCCCGGCGACGGCGCGACGTATCAAGTGAATCTACGAGCCAATGTATCGACCCTGCAAATTGATCCGGGACAATTAATGACCCAGCATGAACCTGTCCTTAGATATGACGGTATGCTGTAATGCTACTCGTTCCAAGGTACTCTGAGTCAATGTCGTGACAGATTTTGTAAACGCAGTTGTGAGGATTTCGTGAGAGAGATCTCTCTCTCTTTTTCCAAGAGATCGAGATCTCACAAAACCATGTGGTATGTCTTGGAGATAGGTATTGTTGAAAGAAACTTAGAACTGTCTCATAAGTTGTAGGGACACCGATCGAAATCGGCATTTTCTTTGACCTGTTAACTGCCATGTCGGACTATGTGTCCGTCACTTTTTGTTCCATTCAGGCCTTGTCGGACTATGTGACCGACAATACATACAAAATCTGAATATGTCGTTACTGCCTGGCGGCCGTGTTTTTGGAATAAATAATGTATACATAACATCACATAACATAACATCACGCCTTGTTTCCCCGAAGGGTTAGGCAGAGGTGTACCTACAGTACATACACCCACATTTCGCCAGTTATGTTTAAGTCCCATGTAATAGGGGGCGAGCCTATTGCCATCAACCGGGCACAAATATCCAGACTCCAGGCTGCTACTCAGAAATTCCAGATGGAAAAACCCAATAAACATTTTGCCCGACCTGGGAATCGAACCCAGGACCTCATGCTCAGCAGTAGCGCTTGCTACCACTAGACCAACGAGGCAGTCTAAATAAATAATTAATGTTTTTATGGAATAAATAATCTATTTAAAGTGAAATAACACTAAGTAGGTACATTTTTTGACTTTCTCTGATTTTAGCCAATGCAGTTAACGTGTTAACGCGAATGTTTCTTGAGGAACAAGCAATGTGATTTTCCGAAACGGTCCCTAGGTACAGACGCCAACACATCAAGCTACTACAATCTGTCAGATTTCTTTGATAGATTTTCGACTTTATTTCTAGAGCATTAGGTTCAAGGTTCATTGGGAAAAATTGACAGTTTCGGGTAGCTTGACCTGGTGGCGTCTGTACATACATACATACATACAATCACGCCTTTTTCCCATGGGGGTAGGCAGAAACCGGTCTCTAGGTAATTTTTCGTAATACGCAAATCTTTGCAGCTCGCTAGCTTGCCAGCAAAGATTGTTCCTGGGCTGAATATACTCATGGTGTGTCGGAATAACTAAGACATCTTCAATCTTAATGGCTCTAAAGTGTAACTAATTATCATCAGATGAAGGTATGTAGTTCATTTTTAGAGTTCCGACGTCAACAAGGTACCCTTATAGTCCGTCCGTCCCTAACTAAGTCAGAGTCAGTCTTAGTACTGTAATTTGGCATCGACAAATTGGTATAACAAAATCTTGACAATTCAAAAGTTACACCTCTACATGTAAACTGGGGATATTTTTATTCTCGTCTACCTCATAGCAGGGCTTGAAATACCGTTAAAAATATGGTATCGTTACAGCCTTTTCATGCAGATATCGTTATCTAATAAATAACGTTACAATATTTAACGTTATCTCTGGAACATTTTATCGTTAAACATATGTAACGTTAAAATCTACGCTATCGTAAATTTTATCGTTATGAGTTAGTTTTGTTACCGCCGCTCTCGTTCAATAGTAAGAGTGTCAGACAGCAGCGACGCTAAGACTGTGCCGTACGACTATTTGCGTGTTTAATTCTCTTTGCTATTCTGAGTTATGCTTGTTCTTGTGAATGTTGCTTTCAAAGTGATTTAAATTAATTTATTACCTAACTTACTTTGATTTAGGTAAATATCTAATTGTAAACATTTTTAGATAAATTTTTTAGCCAACCTTTAGATTAGAAGACATGCCAAGATTGTTTACATTTAGTTAACTACCTAAACCGACGGAATGTAGACTAGGAATTATTTATCTCAGGTCTCCAGTTGTACTATACTTTTGGGACATATAATATTGTTACGTAGATCGTAAAGTCTAGAAGCATCATGCTAACTCCGTCTCAGAAAGGGGCAGTGTGACGTAAATCAAAAAGTCTAGAAACATCACGCTAATTCCATCTAAGGACGGGGCAGTGTTGGAAACTACTAGAAATGACACGCTAACGCCATCTGTTATCGAGTAGCAAGTACTACACGAAATTGTACGTAGACGCTACTGCCATCTATTGTCGAATAGTGGGATTAAACAGTTCAATGGAAGTTACTAGAAGCTTCTACGCTGTGGCAGTGTCAAATGTTCGAGAATGTTTTGCTCGGGATATAAATAGCGGATTGTCGGACCGACAAGCAGTTCGATTTCGGAAGCGAGCGAATACGATTCGAGTGATACAGTACAAGCGAAACAAGTGATTCCAAGTGACGTTTCTTGTAGTTGCGATATTTGTGTTTATTAAATTAAACTGTGTTGTGTGTTTTGGTAAATTGGTTTCAATTGATTTATCCCGAACCCCAGCTCGTAACATTTGGTGTCAGAAGTAAGGGATAAATTATGCCAGTTTTACCGAAGGAGGATACGGAAGGTATCCGTAACAGGAGTCAGCGCCAGCAGGAGGTGGATCAGAGGCGGTTTGAAGGAACTTCTAGACAGACACCTGGGGGTAATCAGCCGATGACGGAGCCAGTCTCCCAAGCGTCTGGTGTTGCTACAGCATCACCAGCCATGGATCTTTCTGCACTAATGGCGATGCTGCAGGAGCAGGCCCGCCGACAGGAAGAACAGGCCCGTCAACAGGAAGAACAGGCCCGCCGCCTACAGGAACAGCTGCAGCAGGACAAAGAGGAGCAAGCTCGCCGACAGGAAGAACAGGCCCACCAACAGGAAGAACAGACCCGCCGCCTGCAAGAGCAGCTTCAGCGTGATAAAGAGGAGCAGGTTCTCCTTTTGAAAGATCTACACGCGACATTTGGCAAGGACATCAAAGCCATGAAGGAGATTGTTCAGGTACATGAAAATCGTATCTCCGAGGCCGAAGTCCAGATCGCTGATATAAGAAAAGCGGTTGGAGTTCTGAAAGCTGGAGATCGGACTACGGCTTCGATAGTTGCTGCACCTTCCGTGCGCGGGTTTAAAGTGCCACCCTTCGACGGAACATCTTCCTGGTCGGCATACAAAATTCAATTTGAAGCTGTCATGGAAGCAAATGGGTGGACAACAGGCCAGGCCATGACCGCGCTTACTTTGGCCCTTCGTGACCAGGCCTGAACTGTGTTAGAGGCTCTCGGCAAAAATGTTACCTACGAGCAGCTCGTTGAGGCGTTAGAGGCCAGATATGGTGACGCGCACCTGGAACACGTTTTTCGTGCCCAGTTGAAGGATCGTGTGCAGCGCAGTGGTGAAAACCTACAGCAGTGGGCCCTGGAAATCGAAAAGCTGGTTCGAAAGGCGTACCAGACTGCACCCGCGCTCGTCGAGGGTATAATAATTCAAACCTTCATAGATGGCATACGGGACCTGGAAGTAAGGGCTGTTGTGAGACTTGGGCACCATGAGACCCTCAAGGTCGCCTTGGCTCATGCGTTGGAGGTGGAGGCAGTGAGGCATGATCATCGAGCCCATCGCATTAGGGAGGTTACGGCGTCACCTGTTCGTGACCGCGTTAGGTACAGCCCTAGATGCTACACTTGCGGAGAAAAAGGCCACCTTCGGTCAAGTTGCCCGAAGCGAAGCACAGCTAACGAAGACCAGGCCCAGGAAAGAAGAGCGGCTGAGATCACCGCTCAGCAGCAGGAAAACTAATAAACGCCAGGACTGCGGGGCGGGTGCTGGCTGGTGTCAAAATAGCCCCAAGAATTTCGGTCTCACAAGCCCATGATTTGAACACCCTAGTCATAAAAGGTGAAGTGAACGGAAGACCATGTAAGCTGACATTGGATACTGGAGCTTCTCGCACGGTTGTCAGTTCTTAACTAGCGAATCGTTTTCTTGGGGACTTCTTCGGTAAGCATGACGGCGTGAGGGGTTCACATCGGCGTCGAGTCGACGCTGAAGTACCTGGGACTTGTCCTCGACAGCCGGTGGAACTTCGTTAAGCATTTCCGACGTTTGGCTCCCAGACTGGAGCGGGCTGGGGCTGCATTAAAGCGGCTCCTGCCCAATCTGGGGGGTCCAAACGCCTCCTGCCGGAGGCTCTACACGGGGATCGTGCGGTCCATGGCCCTCTACGGGGCACCGGTGTGGGCACCCTCATTGAGGCTGCGCCCAGCGCGCCGGCTGTTTGCGGCCCAGAGGGTCATGGCCATCCGGTTAATCCGGGGATACCGCACGGTCTCGTGCGAGGCGGCGAGCCTCCTTGCCGGAGTGCCATGGGATCTGGAGGCAAAGCTCCTCGCGCACATGTGGGAGTGGCGCGAGGAGGCGAAACGCCGGGGCGAAACTCCGCTGCCGCGACAAATCGCGGCACGGCGGACAGAGCTCCGGTGTGATCTCATGGCGACATGGCGGGTACGATTGTCGCAACCCAGTGCTGGGCACGCCACAATTGCGGCGGTAAGTCCCCTCTTTGAGGAGTGGATAGAGAGGCGCCACGGCGTCCTCACCTTCCACCTGACGCAGGTTCTCACCGGGCATGGGTGCTTCGGTGGGTTTCTGTTCAGGATAAAGCGGGAGGATACGTCCGGGTGTTTCCATTGCGAGGATCGTCTGGAGGACACGGTGGAGCATACGGTGGAGGTGTGCCCTGCCTGGGCGGAGCACCGCCGTGTCCTCGTGGAGGCGATCGGCGGCGGCGACCTCTCGCGTCCGGCCCTGGTGCGAGCCATGGTACGGAGCGAGAGGGAATGGGAAGCCGTCACCTCCTTCTGCGAAGCAGTAATGCTCGCGAAGGAGGAGGCGGGGCGCGTGAGGGAGTGGCAGTCTCTGCGCCCTCACGCCCCTAGACGCCGCAGGAGGAGACGCCCCGGGCGTCGGGAGTCGATTGCGGACTCCCGGCCACCGTAGGCGCGAGCTTGCGGGTGGCGAGCAATGGGTAGCTCGCCGCCCGGTAAGGACCAGGCTCGGGTCGACGGCGCGCAGTGTTCCACGCGCGCCTCAAAGAGATGTCAGCAGCAGTGTAGGGGTCTACTAGGACCGATGCCTGCCGGGGTCGCGTGATTGTTCGAAAGAGATACCGTGACCCTGGCACATGGGCAACTGATGGAACACGGGTGGGTTTTAGTCAGTAAAAGTCTGACACGCCCTCCCGCTCCGCCCAGAGCGGGAGAAATCATTTGATGATTTCCCATCCTGAAAAAAAAAAAAAAAACCATGACGGCGTAAATTTAGTAACAGCTACCGGTCAGCACATAACCGTCCGTGGTGAGAAGGAGGTGAAGTTAAAACTGGGTAACACAATCTACCGGCATAAAGTCATCATGGCCGACGTAGTAGACGACTGCATCCTAGGTTTGGACTTCATGCGACAGCACTGTTGTGAGATTGACGTTAACCAAGGAGTCCTCAAATGTGGGTCAGAAGAAGTCTTCATGGAAGGTGCACCATCAGGGAAAGTGTACTCCTTGAAGAAGATTGTTCTTCCTCCCGGATCAGAAACAATACTTCCAGTTAGTCTTCTACATAATTCTGGGCAGAAAAACCGATGTATTCTCATTGAAGGATTGGATGAAAACCTTCTATGGAAAATTGCGCGGACCTTGGTAAAGGCAATCGACGTTGCAGCCGTACGCATACTGAACCCAAGTGAAAAGGAGCAAGTAATCAAGAAGGGTACGTTGATGGGTTCCTGTGGGGAAGTAGCTTGGATGCGTGAATGTCAATATCAGCCTTCTCAAAATAATACCCAAACTGCAAGATTTAACGTGTTAAATCTGTTAGAAGACTGTCATAAAGATTTATCAGAAGAAGAAAGAGAGAAGGCTAGGAAGATGCTACTTCAGTATGCAGACTTATTCTCTAGAAATGATGCTGACGTAGGGAAGACTGGATTAGTTCAACACAAAATTAATACCGGAAATGAGTTACCAATACAACAACGACCAAGAAGACTACCAGTGGCAAGAGAAAAGGAGGTCGATACCATGATTAAAGGAATAGTAAATGATGGAGTTAAAGAGCCTTCATCTAGTCCTTGGTGTTCTCCTGTGGTCCTGGTGAAAAAGAAAGATGGCAGTATGCGCTTTTGTGTAGACTATCGTCGATTGAATGAATTTACTAAGAAAGACAGCTATCCACTACCCCGGATCGACGACACACTGGACACGCTGTCAGGAATGAAGTGGTTTACAACGTTAGATCAAAAAAGTGGCTACTGGCAAGTGGAAATAGACCCTAAAGACAAGGAGAAAACTGCATTTTCTACGGGAAAGGGACTATGGCAGTTTAACGTCATGCCATTTGGATTGTGCAATGCTCCTGCAACTTTCGAAAGGCTAATGGAGCTCATTCTCACGGGACTAATTGGAGACGCCTGCCTTGTCTATTTAGATGACATCATCATCGTGGGCCGCACATTCGAAGACCACCTTCAGAATTTGGAACGTGTTCTATCAAAGATCCGAGGAGCCAATCTCAAGCTAAGTCCAAAGAAGTGCTCATTCTTCAGACAGCAAGTAAGTTTTTTGGGGCACGTGGTTTCGAATGAAGAAGTACAAACAGATCCTGAGAAAATCGTCGCTGTCAAGGAATGGCCAGTCCCGAAAGGCAAGACGCAGGTCAGGGCATTTTTGGGTTTGTGCTCGTACTATCGACGGTTTGTCAAGAATTTTCCTGACATTGCCAAACCTCTTCACAAGCTTACTGAGGAGAAAAGACCGTTCTGTTGGGGTGAGAACTGTGACATCGCATTTCGAGATTTAAAGGAACGTTTGTGCAATACCCCAATTTTAGGCTACCCTGACACAAAACCAATACCCGAAACTGAATTCATAGTTAACACGGACGCAAGTAATACTGGAATTGGCGGTGTATTATCTCAACGGAAAGGAGATTATGAAGTTGTGATAGCTTACTTCAGCAAATCTTTATCAAAGCCAGAAAGAAATTATTGTGTCACGAGACGCGAACTTCTTGCCGTAGCAATTTCAGCAAATACTTGCTTGGACGCAAATTCCACCTGCGAACTGACCATGCTGCATTAAAGTGGTTGTTGCAGTTTAAGAATCCAGAAGGACAAGTGGCGAGATGGATTGAACTGCTACAAGAGTATGACTTCGCAATTGAACATCGTAGTGGGAAGTCTCACGGTAACGCGGACGCTTTATCAAGAAGACCTTGTCCTGAAGACTGTAAGCATTGTGTCAGGCAAGAAGATAAGGAAACAGTACCTGTCAGGATGTTAAGAACGGACCTTAGTGACGAGTGGAAGGAAACCCTACGGCATGCCCAGCAGAGTGACACAGATATTAGGCCAATTCTCGAGTGGATTAAAGCTAATGCTCCCAAACCCAAATGGTGTGATGTTGCAGCGATGAGTACCACCACAAAAAGTTATTGGGCACAGTGGGAGAGCTTGGTGATCCAGGATGGTGTCTTGTGCCGAAAATGGGAAAATGCTCGAGGGAATAGCTGTCACCTGCAAATGGTAGTCCCAAAAACGAAGGTACCAGAAGTTCTACGGCTCTACCACAATGGTTCTTCAGGTGGTCATATGGGAGTAAGAAGGACTCTGTTAAAGATCCGAGAAAGGTTTTACTGGATCCATTGTCGAGAGGATGTGGAGGACTGGTGTCGCAGATGCACCTGTTGTGCAGCGGTAAAAGGACCACACACACGCAGCAGGGGTGCATTGAAAGTGTACAACGTAGGCGCCCCCTGGGAACGAATAGCACTAGATGTCGCTGGGCCATTCCCCGAAAGTGAAAGTACGGTGAAGAACGGAAATAAATATTTCATGGTTGTCATGGATTACTTCACCAAGTGGCCGGAAGTCTTCGCCATCCCTAATCAAAAAGCTTCAACAGTCGCTGATAAATTAGTGCACGAAGTCTTCTGTCGGTTTGGGGTACCCTTGGAAATCCACAGCGATTAAGGAAGAAATTTTGAGTCTCAAGTGTTTCAGGAAACATGTTGGGTTATGGGTACTCACAAAACCAGAACCACTTCATACCACCCACAATCTGACGGAATGGTGGAGAGATTTAATCAGACGTTGGAAAGATATCTGGCAAAATTTGTAGCAAGCAGACAAAAGGATTGGGACAAGCACATACAACCGTTTCTTCTGTCATACCGAAGTGCAGTTCACGAGAGTACAACTGTGACGCCAGCCTTCGCGAACTTTTGAAGGGAGTTAAGGTTACCAGCTGATCTAATAACCGGCATTCCCCCCGATTCACAGTGTCAGATACAGTAGTTGACTTAGTGGCGATATCGGGATATTGACGACTGTTATTAATTTCTACGATTTATTTATGGATATCTTTATGCACATGCTTTAAATGTTTTAGCAAATTTGCGCCAAGCTGCGTCTGCAATAGAAAAGAAAAACATGCAAAACAAACTGGCAATAATAAAGAATTAAGAACACAGAGAAAACAGCATTTTTGTCGTCTCGGGTTTTTTAATGATACAGTTTAAAACAGCACTAGCACCAGCAGTAACGGGAAATTCAAATAAAAACCAGCCAAGTGCGAGACGGATTCGTATGCAAAGGGTTCCAAGCGAATCTCATTTTTGTAACATGTTACTTTAAAACTACAGTCCGTCGATTTAGGTAGTTAATTAAACGTAAACAATCTTGGTATGTCTTTTTATTGTAAGAAAGTCGTATAAAAGACATTAATTGATTATTTAAGATCTAGTTTATTACCTAACATCGATTTAGCTAAATACTATAATGTAAAAACTTTTAGATAAAATTTTTAGCCCACCTTTAGATTAAAAGACATGCCAAGATTGTTTACATTTAGTTAACTACCTAAACCGACGGACTGTATACATATATGGTGACTGGTAATTAGTGAACAATATTTAAGTGTCGTTCACAGGTGATTGTACTCATGATTACAAACAACTTTCCTAAAGAAACTTTTTTGTATGCTCATCAGTTTTATTTTTATCACAATAACAAATCAGCTATGGGGGACGTGCCGCTGTCTACTACATTGTTTACGTCATTGGTAATGCCGACGGTAATGATGACGTCGGTCATCTTAGAATTATAAAGAAGGACGTCGTAATGTGTGTAAATGTGTTTTGGCCCTAAGATGTAGTTTAGGTAGGTATACTTAGTAGGTAGCCGACCGACGGCGACAGTCGCACCAATTGAAGTGGTTGACTGTGAAATAACATTATTTTATTACAATAAGTTTAAAAAGAAGATAAAAATATCTCATTCTTCAAACGAAATTTTTTATTACATATTTATATCTAATTACAGTCGACCACATGGTAATAACATTTGGACCTTTAACTGATTTAGTGCGGGATGTTTTATAAAAATAAGAGGTCAAGATATAGGTAGGTACATAAGATGGTTATAATCGCCATGCAGTCGACCATATAGGTAGAAAATCGGCACTGAGCTACATAAGTACCTACAGATAATAATTAAGTATTTTAAAACTTACCTTTAATTTTTTTCTACACTCTGGCACTAAACAAGTTGAGGTGTTGTCATCATTTATTTCAAAATATCTATAGACGACATTTTTTTTCTCACGCCCCATGTTGAACTTTTCGCTATCGTTACTCAAAACACAAAAAATAAATCACCTGTAGTAGCTAATCTAAATTGAAGTAATAATTCGCGAGCGCTGAGCGTGTTCTGTACGCGCGTCCGACGGCCGTGAGAGTTGAGACGACGACAAACGAAATGGCAACAGCGCGTCAGAGGAGCGCGCGCCGCCGGCCGCCACCCGCCGTGCCGCGCCCACGCGGCCTTGGAGAAAACGGCAACGTCGCATAAAATAACCAAAATATACCGTTTACTTGTTACCGCTATTTTCACAATAACATTAAAAATACCGTTAATTTTTAACGCAATTTTTAACGTTCTTATAATGTTATGATACCTAATTAACGCTACCAAATCATACCGATATGCAAGTAGCTCTATGGAAATACCGTTATTTAACGTTATTTTTTATGTGAATTGGTAGCGTTATCAAGCCCTGCCTCATAGTGCTAGGTGTCGTTGGATGGGTTTTACAAAAATATTTCGGGTGTGCAATTTTTGATTAAGGGCTCCGTTTGTGAAATATTACGTAAGCTTTAAAATGCAAATTTATAAGTGGAAATGTGATAAAATCACGACAGTAGTTTATAAGCTAAAACAAAAATGATCACAGTTAAGAAAGCATTATAAGTTAGAGTCTCCCAATTACATGTGCATTTTTTACAATAGAATAAAATTTATTTGACATAAAGTACACAGATACAGGGTGAAACTTAATTTAATATGCAAATAGACTGGTACAAGATAATTAATTATCAATGACCCCCATGCTAGGAAAACCTGTGTTACAGGGGTCATCCATCCGTCCAATATCATCATCATCATCATCACCATCAGCCTATAATGTTCCCACTGCTGGGACACAGGCCTCCTCTCAGTGAGAGGGAGCAATATAAATGTTATAAAAGGAACTTACAATTTAGTAATGTGTACATTAAAAAAACATAAATTAAAGAAATGGGGAACAATGTAAAGTAAAAATTCATTCCAATTACGGAACCATTCTTTGAGCGTGTTCAGATTCGTTTCGTCGACTTTTAGTAGAGATTATGCACATTCTGCGAAATCTGTTCTAATCATGTTATATGTTATAGGGGTTGGGTTTCCGCACTTAGTCTTTTGAGTGGACCACTGTGCGTGGGCCATGGCAGCCGTCGGTGTTTATTGTGTATTATGTTCCCCTTCTTCTTGGACATTCTATACCTATGCAGCATCATGGCTCGTGTCCAACACATCTTCCGCTTCCGTAACCCTGACTCATCTAACAGGGTCAGGCATCTCGTTAACATGATTAACTGGCACTGCATCAACTGCACGTGTAGTCCTGTTAAGGGGTCTCACGTGGAACTACCAGCTAATTGTGTATTGATTAGTAGATAAATTGTTTTGTTTGTAATCTGAACAATTGGCTTTAGTGCTGATGGAAAATTATGTGTTATGAATGGAGTTAATCAAAGTGTTTTTTGTTTTTCATCTTGTTTGGGTATGTAGATACCTAAATAGTAATTTATTATTAAATACACATATATATCGGAGCTGCTTCATTAGGTTTAGGTAATAATTTTAAATTAAATGTAGCCGCGACTATAACGTTTGAATGGTAAAGTGGTGCCGTTTGAATACTGGGGTGTAAATGTAGCGCTGTCCCACAAACAATCATCATCATTATCAGCAGCCTTTAATGTTCCCACTGCTGGGACACAGGCCTCCTCTCGGTGGAGTGGCCCATGATCCACCACACGGGCCCAGTGCGGGTTGGTAGATGTCACATGTCTTCGAATTTTTGGTTCTAAGACATGCCGGTTTGTTCACGATGGTTTCCTTCAACGTTTTGGGAGCAGTGGTGACGAAATAATTAACACAAAGTAAAGCGCCTGCTTGGGTTCGAACTCACGACCTACTACTCCTAAGTCGCGGCCGTTACCACTGGGCACCACTGCTCCCACAAACAATGCGTTACTTAATATCTTGTCCAGCGTGTCCTGCTATTTTTACGCTACATGAGTTGATGAATGCTGCTGAATGTCCTAAGCTCGTGGCTAAATTTTGGCCTGACTGTATTTAGATTGCTACGTAGTGCGGTCCAAGAGTTCTTAGCCTAACATAGAAGGACAGATGGAAATTAAACAAAACTAATATTTTTCAATATGCTCTCCCTTTATTGCAACACATTTTTCAGAACGTCCGACTAATGCTTCTATGCCACTATAAAAATATGATGAATATTTACTATCAAAGTGGTCGTAAACAGCCTGTTTAATTTCTTCATCGTTGTAAAAAAAAATCCCTTTCAAATCTGATTTTAATTTTGTAAACAAAAAATAGTCTGAGGGTCCAGGTCAGGACTATAAGGGGGATGATTTATCTCTATGTAGCCACATTCTTTAACTGTAGGCTTCGAAATCGCAGCAGTGTGGACTGGAGAATTGTCGTGAAGCAATCGGACACCTCGAGTTATTTTCCCCCGTCTTTTTCAATAATTTTCTGGTGTAACAGTCGTAGTAAGTCACTATAATAAGCTGCGTTTACAACCGTGTTACTTTTCTTGAAATCGATGAGAAGGATTCCCTCACAGTCCCAAAAATTGTAGCCATGAGCTTCAATGAATTAACACATAATGTATTTATAATGCTCTATTGTCTATACTTAATATTATAAAACTGAAGAGTTTGTTTGTTTGGTTGAACGTGGTAATCTTGGGATCTACTGGTCCGAATTGAAAAATCTTTTTTGTATTGGGTAGCCTATTTATTGAGGATAATACACTCCTCGCAACATGAATAAGACCAGTTAACTTTTTCTATTTTTTCTAATATTTATTAAAATAATTTCATAGCCTGTGACGTTAAGTTTGTTTTGTTTCAAGCGGCGTTGTTTATAACACTTTCTTGTGCCATAGCTTACATGACCGTGTCAAAAGACAAGTTTATGCATGTCTCAGTTCGCCACTTGAATACGACTACTAGTAACTTGCTACTGTACAGTTAAAAAATAAAAGCGTACGACACAGAGTTGCGTGTATTGTAATAACAGAAAGAAAGAATTTAGTGGTAAAAATCAATTTCATTTAAATATGGCTAAAAAAAAGTGTTTGGGTCCAGAAGAAAAAGGGGCAATCAAAATTTTGCATGAAGAAGGATATTCTAATAGAGCAATTGGAAAAAGGATTGGTCGATCACATCAAGTAGTGAGTAAATTTCTCAAAGAACGCGAAAGTTACGGAAAAAAATTTAAAGGACGTACAAAATTTGCCACTACATCAAGGGAACGTCGAGCGATATTACGCGAAGCATCTAATTCAACTTTAACAGCGAGACAAATAAAAACGAATGTTGGAACTAAAGCCTCAATAAGAACAGTACAGAAGATTATACAACAATGCCCGTATATAAAACGCCTTAAAATTAAACGGAAACCGGCTTTAAATAAATTTCATATAAGCGAACGACTGAGATTTGCTCGAGAAAAAATGCAATGGAAAACTGAGTGGTTCAAAGTTATTTTTAGCGACGAAAAAAAGTTTAACCTTGATGGTCCTGATGGCTTTTCTTATTATTTTCATGATTTGAGAAAAAGTGAACTGATTTTGTCCCGACGACGTAGAGATTTTGGCAAAGTGATGGTGTGGGGAGCAGTTTCTTACAAAGGTGCTATAGATTTAGTTTTTCTAAAAGGTAGACAGAACTCTCAAAAATATATAGAACTATTAGAAAAAGAAAGAAAAACCTTTATCAAAGTAAATGGCGGTTCAGACTTTATTTTCCAGCATGATAATGCAAGTATTCATTCTTCATACGCTGTACGGTCGTGGTTTAAAAATCATAATATAAATGTTTTAGAATGGCCATCCAATTCACCAGACCTCAACATCATGGAAGATGTTTGGGGATGGCTTTCTCAACAAGTATATAAGAATTCTCGGCAATTTAATAATACAGAAGAATTACAAAAAGCGTTACAGCAAGCCTGGACTCAAGTCTCCGTTAAATACTTAAAAACTCTATATGATTCAATGCCTTCAAGAATATTTGCAGTGATTAAAAAAAACGGCAAATGTACTGATTACTCAACCATAAATGACATTTTTATTCGTAAAAATATTTATGTTTCATTCGCTGGTCGTATTCAAAGTGCGCAATAGAGTAACAGTATATTCAGTTAAATTAACTCAGCTGCTATTGTTTATCTCATAGATCTACGTGATTAATAACTACGTGAACTCATAGAATGTTATAACCATATTTCACAAGCTGTAACACATCATTTTAATAAAGAGTTGCCTGTAATGTTTGTGGTCTTATTCATGTTGCGAGGAGTGTATAACATCACGCTACAATTAAAAAGAGCGGAGCTACAACGAAAAATGGACGAAAACTGGCAGGCAATTCGATGCGACGGGAAAGGTCAGAGGAACAAAAATTTGACGCGGACGAAGTCGCGGGAAGAAGCTAGTACCTGTAAAATATTGGCTATCTGCACTCCTTCTCCATATAACCTTTTATTGCGCCAAATTTAATACACCTCCGTTCGCGTATTTTTGGTACGTAGAAGAGTACAAAACTTTGAAATAAAATGAGATGCTGTTCGTTGGTTTGCGCATTACTTAAAAAAGGCCAGGACCAATTTGGAAATTAATTGTTTTAAAATGGTTGGAATACAAATTGGAAAACTTGTAAGTCCTTTTCATATGGAATTTTTCTATGAACTCAAGATGAAGAAGACATTGAAAGGACATGAAAACGTCTGGTGGGTCATCTTAAAAATTAAATTCAAGAGGTAAGTAAAATCGTTATTTGCCATTATGAGTTAGGTACGTACAACTGGTTTACTTTACCTGATTGTTCAAAAGGTAAACAATAGATAATTGGTAAAGTTCATTAACATAGGTAGGTATTAGCTTTTGCATTAATTCTGATGTATTTTTAACTAGGTATCGTCTGGGATCACCAATAGGTACCTACAAGAGCAAGCATTATGACTAAGTTTAGCCCGCGACTTCGTCCGCGTTGCATTTCTTATACCCCCGACCCTCCCAGTTGCATCGCCTGCCCGTGCGGGGTTTTCGTGTTCGTGAATTTTGTTTTTTTGCTCGCTCGGTCCTAGCGTGACGTTCTACCCAACACGAAAATAGTTCCTCAGTTCAAACCAGTAGTGCCTGAGATTATCACGATCAACCAAACAAACAAATAAACTCTTCAGCTTTTTAATATTAGTATAATATAGATGACCAAAGCTTGGTCCTGTTCTAAGTGAAATGAAACCTACTTCCTGCAGTTCCTAAGAACAAGGAGGAATGTGGTTGGTAAATAAATCAAAGCTTTTAATCTACCATCTATATTAGAGAGTGCATCAAATATGACACTAAAACAAGACATATATTCTAAAAGGTTTTAAATATAATGACCAACACAAAATGCTTTGAGACCCTTAGTTCTTTAACCAAAAACATATACTTGACACTAGAAAAATAAAGTCTAAAATTACAATTAGCTATTTAAGTCACGACTGCACATCAAATTGTATTCGAACACCAAATGTAGTAAATGATCACCAAATCATAGCTTGTGCGACAAAACTGTAGGTACTGCGGCTCACAATAGTTCGAATGCACGCTTGTGCGACACACTCGAGCTCACATAGTACACTAGGTTAGGTTAGGTTAAAACTGTGACCTCCTACGCACGAGCCGAGCGAGCGAAGCGAGCGGTCCCGCAGCAGCGGCCGGCGAGTACTAGAAACGACTAGATTCAGTGTGTCGCACAAGCGTACATTCGAACTATAGTGAGTCGCAGTACAGTTTTGTCGCACAAGTGTTATTCGCACATCCATTTGTCGAGCTCACATAGGACACTCTTAATAATTTGTTGGTTAACAATGATTTTTTTGGAGTCATTTTGCTTAAATAGGATAGCGAGATGTTAAAACTTTAGTTATAATTTTACATTTAAATGCGGGTTTAATTTTGGTGATCATTTAGTATTTTTGTCTGTTATAGGTATGTTACTATATCTGGTGGTAAGTTAAACATAAGCCAATCTTACGGGATTACTGGCATGAAGTTATGTGTTTAAAAATGCAGTTGATATAATAACCTGATTGAAAAGTAAACATACATCATTTAATTGTTACAGTGGTCCTACCAGTATTCTCATACGGCACAGCGATCGGCTGGATCTCCCCCATGGGCCCCCGGCTCATGTCAGAGGAGACCCCGGCCTCGGCCCCCGTGCATCCAGACACCATATCCTGGATGGCGTCTGTTGTGTATCTCGTGGGGACCCCCACCGTGTTCTTCTTTGGGTACATCGTGGATAACTATGGAAGGAAGAGGGCGCTGATGTTGACGTCATTTTCTATGGCTGTAAGTTCACTTAGTATGACATGCATATTAACATTTTACGATTATTTTGTAGTTACCTACTCGTACTTCCTAATTCAATATGCCATCACTGCCGAATAATAGGTAGATCAACACCTCAACTCACCCAACTTGTACCTACTTGCTGTGTTAGCTTAGGTTCCGATCCCAGTCCATTATCAGATAGTGTTGTATCAGATTCTGGAGAAGGCACCGCACGAACGCAACTGTTATGGTTGCCACGGTTAGTGATCACCTTTACATACCAATTGTACGTTTATATTTGTGTTTTATCTAAGCATACCAAGACCAAGACCTCCTCGTCGACCTATGAATGTCCTTACGGGCCGTCAAAATCTCAAAACTGTGACAAACAGTGGTACAAAGTGGTGTCGTATTACCCAGTAACTGGATTGTGGAGGCCAGCCGCCAGACGCTACAAGTAAAATAGTGATTTTCAGCTATGTCTGTAAACCGACCCCAAAATAGTTGAGAAAAGTCTAGGCATATGATGTCGTATCACATTCTGTGTACAGAAGAAACAGAGCAAATACTTAGATGGTTATGACGTCTACATGACCAAAGACTCTAAATGATCTTTACAGAACTTCGGGCTTGCCAAAACTCTTCTTACAAACGCTTGGATAATGTTAAAGTTATTTCTATTATTCCAGGCATGCTGGGGTCTAAAGCTCTACTCAACAGAAACGTGGGCCTTAATAACAGCCCGAGCGATTGTCGGTCTAGGCGTGAGCGGCTCCTACGTGGTGACGCCATTATACATCAAGGAAATCAGCGAGGATTCCATCAGGGGAACTCTTGGGAGCCTGGTGGTACTGTCACAGAATCTGGGCAATCTGTTTGCATACGTGATGGGGGAGTACTTGAGCTATAACGCCATGCTGTGGGTGTGTCTGACCGTGCCTATCCTGCATTTGGTGCTGTTCACTACGATGCCGGAGACGCCTTCGTATTTGTTGAAGTGTGGGAAAGTTGAGGTGAGGAATAATTTTGCACAAAAATACGTGTCTATGTTGTTTTTTCGTGATACTATAATGGTGGAAGTGAACCACGAGGTCTGGTTCGAGGTCGTGTAAGAAACGAGTGACAGACTTAAAATTTAGGGGAGGGTTGTGCCAGAAATTGGTACCTACAGTTTTAAATGTCTGGTGGATGAGCTAAGATAGCGCGCGAAATTCGACTAAACTAGATTGGACTCCTTCCTGAAAAAATCATTAATTAGGATTAAATGAACTTAGACCGTTGTATTTATGATTTTAATTCTGTAAATACATACGATACGTACGTGTTACAGTCGCGAATCACTTGCGAATTGTAAAAAACGTACGAAAATTCCTTTTATTTCGATACGTTTTCGCCTTATTTCTTTCAACCTTTTAGTCAAATCTATTCTTTATATCGTGCCCTCAGGAAGCTCGTGACGCATTGGCATGGCTGCGATGCCGGGAGCCGTCAGAGCCAGCTGTGGACAACGAGCTGCAGAACTTACTGCTTGAACTCGAGCAGAGCAAATCGGGCAAACTGAGCGCCGCGCTCAAGACACTCGGTAAGTAGAACATTGAGTAGGAAGGTAGTAATGACAAATGGAAGGACGACAATGCTGGTCGAATTTTTTGCACATTTGCCAATCATTGCTATTTACAGTAGAATCAGTGTAGTACGACTTCGTATGTAACGACCAACCGTTTTTAGCGACGTAAGTATAGGCGCATGTTTGGTTTTAATACGAGCCACTATGAAAGTACATCCGTTTATTGCGACTGCGCTTACAGCGACCGACCGCTTTTAACGACAGGATTTCACACAAAATTGTCCGGCTACAACGACGACGACTGTTGACGTGTGTAAATAAATCGTAGGTAAGAAACTATCTGCGCCCCGCGCTTCCCCCTTGCCTGCACGTCGCTGATTCGAATGCGACTGTTTAGTTCACGGCGTTAATTTGCGGGTGATGCGTGATTTCGCGTACAAGAATGGCTTCTACAAAACGAAAAAGTTTCTCTGTTGAAGAAAAAAGTGTCATTATGTGAAATAAATAAATATTTTGATTCAAATGTTTTTTTTTCTCTTGGTCACGTAAATATCATTAAATACATTATGTTTGTATGTGTATAAATGAATGTGATTTGAATGAAAATCAAAAATTGTCATTTCCTTTAGTACCTACGACTTCCGGTTAGTACGACGTAATATCACCGGTCCCTTCGCCGTCGTTATAACCGGATTCTACTGTATTTATCTATACTAATATTAAAACGCTGAAGAGTTTGTTTGTTTGTTTGGTTGAACGCGGTAATCTCAGGAACTTCTGGTCCGAATTGAACAATTATTTTTATGTTGGGTAGCCTATTTATTGAGGAAGGCTATAGGCTATAGATGGCTATACATCACGCTACGATCAAAAGGAGCGGAGCAGTAACGAAAAATGGACGAAAACTAGCAGACATTTCGATACGACGGGAAGGGTCAGGGAAGCTAAAATGGACTCGTAGTGAAACTATAGCGCGATTTATCTTTCGCATGTTCACGATCAGCGCCATCTATCAGCGAGGGTAGCAATCAAAATTAATGTGTTTTTAAGGTGCTGCGGAAATTGAACATTATGCCAATGTTTTTCGAGATAATATTTCCGTTTCATAAAAGAAAGTAAAAAAAAGCATTTCAAAATAATAGCAATTTGTTATCAAAATCTTGCTTTTCCATTTAGGTATTTTTATTGGCGTTTACTTTCTTTTGTTTTTTATCTAAATACTGAATTACCTACTAATTTCAAGTAATACATAGTTTCAACGTCATGATAAAAAAAATGTCCATGTGGACATCGAACCTCTCAGCGACAGACCCTGCCTAGGTCTAATCATTACTTACTGTGTTCGAACGGTAACAACTAACGATAAGTAAACAAACGGTCACAAGTAGTGGCTACCGGTAACGGAACGTAGCACAAACAGCCGGGAGACTCTGTTTGCCCACACTAATGCTCTCAACATGACCATCTGTGTTTGACTAACTTATAATATAGGTTTTTGGGTTAGAACGAACCTTTTTCGAGTTCGAGAAGGAACCTGTTTCCGGTAACACTTCTACTGTGTAGAAAACGAATTTGTTTTATTTAGCAGACGTTTTTGATACACGTAAATGAAGGCCGGCTGCGGCGAAGCCTAGGGTACGTTGTGCCGTCCAAATGTCAATAATTTATACAAAATTCCCAATAGAAAGTGCACTTTCACTTTTCTCAAATTTTTCATTTTTCACGGCAAGTTTTCAAATTTTAGTTTTAACGGAGGTTTATATTTTGGCTCGGTATGTATTTAGAATCGTCAATTCCCTCTAGTTAGTAGTCAAAACTCCTTATCATAATTTGACAAATGAGGTATCATTGGAAGCGTCTTCATCGTCCGTTGGTTAAAAGCTACGTGTGACATCACATTAAATGCGAATATGGCATCCTCTAGAAGTTTAAAGGACACAAACTCATGAACTAAAAGCCGTGTTCGTGTGCCTCCTCCCCTAACAAAATATTATAATCCATTAAACAGTAGTAAGCGATCATAAGCTTTAAGGCAACGAGGCAGCCAACCACGGCTTTCAAATGAGAATATTTTCTTGTTCGATATATTTTAGAGCGAGATTTTCCAAGAGTCAGGTTTTGTTTTTGAATTTACAATTTAAATAGATTTAGTAGATGAAGACCCTGTGGTCTTGCAAAAATACCAATTTCATATATACCCAGTAAAAGTACACCTAGCCGTCTCCAATATCGAAGCAACTTTATCTAACTCCTAACAACAGTTTCTGAAACGAGTTAGTATGTAGACAAACAAGCGCACCCGCGGCTCTGCGTTAGTGTAGCGTCTCGCTTAACTATACGGTTGTGTAGATTTGCCTTTAGTAGGCCTTTGGTTGCTCGTATAGTAACATTTTTAGGGTTCCGTTGCCAAATGGCAAAAAACGGAACCCTTATAGATTCGTCATGTCTGTCTATCTGTCCGTCCGTATGTCACAGCCACTTTTCTCAGAAATTATAAGGGCTATGCTGTTGAAACTTGGTAAGTAGGTGTATTCTGTGAACCGCATCAAGATTTTCACACTAAAATAGAAAAACAACAATAAATTTTGGGGTTCCCCATACTTAGAACTGAAACTCAAAAAAATTTTTTTCATCAAACCCATACGTGTGGGATATCTATGAATAGCTCTTCAAAAATGGTATTGAGGTTTCTAATATCATTTTTTTCTATACTGAATAGTTCGCGCGAGAGACGCTTCCAAAGTGGTAAAATGAGTGTGTCCCCCCCCCCCCGTAACTTCTAAAATAAAAGAATGATAAAACTAAAAAAATATATGATGTATATAACCATGTAAACTTCCACCGAAAATTGGTTTGAACGAGATCCAGTAAGTAGTTTTTTTTTTAATACGTCATAAATCGTTAACCACAATTTACCTATCATTCAATCAAATCAAATATAAAATTAAAAAAAAAAACATTTAATTTCATAAACATAAACCTTATGCATAAACCGAGGATACCTACAGGTTTGTACAGAACCCTCGGTGCGCGAGTCCGACTCGCACTTGGCCGGTTTTTTTATATTTTGAACTTGGAATAGGTCCTGATAGCAGGCCGTATGTTAGTGTTGACAAAACCAGTTTTTTTTTTTTTTTTAAAGATATCTCGCAGGTCGTCGTAGGAGATTGTCAGCTGCTTTATAGGACTTGCCTGAATGAAATGTATCGCTAAGTTTTGCACTAGCCCCAGAGGCCTCAAGTTTCATAGTGCTACAGAGACCGTTGCATATCAAGGAATAAACCGGGGGGTCCCTTAGGATAGGGAAATATTGCGAGGCGTACTGGATATGTATCCTAGATTAAGCATTGGACTAGTGGAGAGACGGGTGATATATTTATCGATGGGAACTTTTAACGACATCACCGCCATGTTGATTCAGGTCGTCCGTCACAGGTGCCACTTTTGGCACGATTTAACTGTTGTTTTGGCTCTGTTCTATGTCGTTGCTCCGCTGTGTTAACTGTTGATGTTTTTCATTGTTTTCGTCTGAGGTATCGCTTTTATCCGTTGCCAGTATTGATTAAGGTCTCCCGCCTGGGCTAAAGAGTAAAACTACGCGAGTACACGCTAAAGGCATACCCTACGGGGTACGCACCTCGGCTGAGGGCGTCACTGGTAAAGACCAGCAAAGGTCGGAGTGGATCGGAATTGCCGCTGCCGGGGTCGCGAGATTGTTCAAGCGAGATACCGTGGCCCCGGCACATGGGCAACTGAAGGAACACGAGTGGGTTTTAGTCAGTAAAAGTCTGACACGCCCTCCCGCTCCGCCTAAAGCGGGAGAAGTCATTTGATGATTTCCCATCCAGAAAAAAAAATTCAAAAAAATGCTGGGCCAGATCAACACAACGTCAAGGATTGACTTTGGAATTTGCACATATACGCGGAAGGCTGATCCGACCTGCTATCTAGTCCAAGTCTTAGTATCTATTTTATTTTTTGCCTCAGTATGCAAAACCAATGCATACATTTCCAGTATAAGCTAACTCCTCATTGTATGGAAATAATAATAATGCGAGGTATTGTTAAAATTGGAAATACAGCTTGCAGCTTGCTTGCTTGCTTGCAGCCGTGCGTATCTTCGTCTGCTAATAATTTAGTAACAGAAATACCTAATTACACTTTCTTTGACCTGCACCCTAATTATGTAACACACTGTCAATCAGAATATGAATCATTTCGAAAGATCTTGCGGATCCATCGCTTTATATGTTCCGAAAATTAGTCTGCTCAACCACATAAATAACGCAATGAATATTGTTGAACTGTCAAAATGAAACCCACTCCTACTGTTAGGCCCGGTTCCGAATTGCGATAAAAGCGATTATTTCGCGAATCCTACCAAATTTAATAGTCGCAAAATATAAGGGCTATTGAGTTAAAATTGTGACGTTCCGCGTTGGTCGGATTCGCGATATTATCGCTTTTATCACAATTCGGAAAGCAGGGTTAGTGTGCTACGCAATTATCCTGCAGAGAATCGAACTATGAACTCCGGTCGGTAGCCATGAAAGGGTCCATCACAACATTCACATCTTAGCACGGAAAGTTTTTTGTGTTTAATTAAGTACCTACCTATTACTTTGCGAAAAACCTTCAATTAAGATTTGCACACCAGATACCCGGTAGAATATGACGGAATCTTGCTATGTAGGTACTATATTTGTCATCTCATTGTACTCATCATTTGTGTAAATGTTACCGGCCAAACCCAATTTTAGGATGAACTAATTTCACCTAGGCTAAACGAGTTCTTCCTTCTCATCAACATAATGATTCTACATGTTTATTTTTAACAGATTGCAACGGTTAAAATTGCATTGGGACGATACTGTGACTGTGACACTACATCGCTACTTTTATACTATAGTAGGAAAAAGCACGTTGTTCATGGTTTTGCCTTTTCCGCATAGGTCTATACTGTTTGTCCTATCGCGTTGGGAGAACTGGTTTGGACTAGGCGAAACTAATTCATCCTAAAATCGGGTTTAGCCGGTAACATAAATAATTAATATTGTTCTCATTATGTTAGATATCCTATTAAAAAGGTTGCATCACAAATCTAACCAACCCATTCATCCACAGTAACGGACCGCAGTACCTTCCGCGCGTTCCGCATCGTCCTCATCATCACGGTAGCGCGGGAGCTGTGCGGCTGTCTCGCCGTCCTGCACTTCGCGTCACTGATCTTCAGCAAGGCGAGCGCCGGCGGTTGCCTGCTCACTGCCAACCAACAGGCCGCTGTGTTGGGACTGGTGCAATTTGTGGGATCCTGCACTGCTTCCAGTCTTGTGGAAAGGACTGGGCGAAAGGTGAGACACCTACCTAACTTATGTCACTGATTAAAAGAGAAGGATAGTTTACGAGGTGTCCAAAAAAACGACCTTTACTTATGTGGACTTCACCAAAGCGATAGGATTGGCTGTAATTCCCAACTGGCCAATCTTTATCTATACAAATAAATAAAACTGAAGTGTCTGTTTGTAATTTCAAATTAACAGCTTTTCACTAAATGCATATGAAAGTAAATACGGTACATACACCATAAAAACATTTTTTTAAACTTTTGTCTGTCTGTCTGTTTGTTCCGGCTAATCTCGGAAATGGCTGGACAGATTTTGACGGGACTTTTATTGGCAGTTAGCTGATGTAATAAGGAGTAACTTAGGCTACTTGTATTTGAGAAAAAAGACTTTATTTTAGAAAAATACCTGCGTTAATTTCTGAAATCAGCGCGGGCGAAGCCGCGGGCAAAAGCTAGTTAGGTAATATAGGACATGGGTTGTAGAGGTCAGATAGAGTCCCTCCATGTAAAATACTGGTATTCAGCTGTACCAGGTTAGACTGGAAGCCGACCTCAACATAGTTGGGAAATGGCTAGGCAGATGATGGATGTTGATAGGACCTGCGCCTAGAGTTGCAAAATCTTCCTCGACCGCGCCAAGTTGCATCTATAAGCCTTCCTAATCATGATAAATAGGGTTAGGACCGGTGAATATAGACCTCTTTCATATTGTGAAGATGGCTTTGACCAAGTGGTAAATGCTGCTGATAGCGAAGAAAATTTTTTCTCCCCAGCCACTCCTCGGAACAACCTGCCTAGTCTCCGGCATAGCGATGTGTGCACTTGGCGCGTGGTTCTACGCACACGAGGGCGCAGTCACAGAAACCGCGTCATGGCTGCCCATCGTAGCGCTCTGTCTGTGCATATACTGCGACGCGGCTGGGTTGCAGCCTGTGCCCTTCGTGATTATGACTGAGATGTTCTCCTTCCAGGTTTGTTACCTTAATTAATTTGAACGATTCAAGTTTGATTTTCAAAACGCCACCTTTTAATAGGATGGTTGATAATAACCCAAAATTCTTTCCTCATCAATTCACACTACTTCTCTGGTCATTGCTCGTCAGAAAATGTTTTTTGTAGGGTCCTACGCTCAAGAGTTCGACGTCTGATATCCGGTCAATATCCCACTCTATAATTTGAATAAAGTACCTATTCCTACCTATGCCGTTTATGTTTTCTATGATGGATCATGTTTAAAAATAACCAACTCTTATTTTCCAGCTCCGCGGCACAGTAACAGCAATAGTCATCGCATTCGCATGCGGTCTCATGTCAGTAGAACTGCGAGTGTTCCAGCCAATCGCCGCCTCAGTGGGCCTGTACTTCATCTTCTGGCTATTCTCGGGTGTTTGCCTAGTCAGCACCATTTACATCGCCTGCGTAGTCCCAGAGACCAAGATGAGGTCCCTAGACGAAATTTACGCGGAAATCGGAGGCAAAGACAAGAAAATTAAGAGTAAAGAAAAAGACTGCGAGGCTGACGTCACAAAACTGTAGATGATAACAGATGTCAGCTGTCTTGTCGGTATTATTTTGAAGTTAGGTGTTGCTTGTAAAAGTATTGATTGCTAGTTCGGTTAGATTTGAACGTTGGCTTATCAGTGATATTTTGCACATAATGTGTGTAGATGTAGTTTTAGTTTTAGGCGTTTTGAATACGGCAAGCTCACTCAGTTTTTTTTGGTGTCGAATTGGCGCTGGCTTTGCCCTTGTTAGGGATCCCTATAGCCAGCTATCGAGCTCACTAACTCAGGCTATGTCTATCAGAGCGTTCGAAGGCGGCATACAGGCGGTAGCCGATTTGGAAGCTAAATGACGCAGTCAAGATCAATGGTATCTACGCACGTCCTACAAAACATAAGGCCTGAATGACCTACAATATATGCGAGCGTGATTCTCCTATTAACTTCTAGGATCTAAAGACTTGTAGTTTAGAGCATAAAATATCACTTTATATAATTATGTGAGTGAGCTTGCACAAATACTCAGCTGCGTAATTATAAGATGTTTCGCGTCTTCTTTCTATCCATCAAAATTGACGCCATTTTTTTAAAGGCCACTGACTGTGTACTGCCCATAAATACCTTTACGATAATTTTGGGCCAGAATATGGTTTTCTTAGTCTATGTAATATTTAATGACGATTATATTTTATATACGATTTAAATAAAGAGCTACATTATCAGAGCCATGCTTGCAAATTGTCAAGTTTTATTTTACAACACATAAAATCAATGTATTTTTATATAGAACAATAATGTTATATGCGTGAAACCTCACGGATAAGTGTGCCATTTCATTAAAGATCGTCTTTTTGTATGTATTTTATATTAACTGTCAAACTGTTGACAAATGAATCTCGTTATAAGTATGTTTTTGTTAATTAGAAATAAATGAGTAGTATTTTATGTAATTTGGGTTGTTTCATTTGTTTACACAAATTTTCATTATTTACACCTTCGGTGTACCTAATACATAAGCCAATCAAAACAGGTACAAATGTAGAACTACATTTATGGTGTCTCAAGCAGCGGTCGAGTCGATAAAATCAACAGATAAATGATTTTATTTCTGCAAGTGGTTAGCAAAAACAAGCAATTTGACTTCCGCGTTCGAACGATTTTACTAACCTAACCTACAAACTCAGCTGTCACAACGCACAAACCGTCTTGTGTGGTCTTTTCAATTCGATGTGTTTTATATTTTTATTTATTTTTATTATTGTGCCTATGATATGGTCAAAATAAACGTTATTTATTTATTTATTACAGTCCACTCTTGTTATTGCTCCCCTTCCTAACATTGATCCGGCTCGAAGGACCAATGTTAGCACGATAACTTATGACGCACTGATGAAGCTGACAACGCGTGCAGACCGCGTGCATATTGTCATGTTTGGTTCGATTCGAATATAAACACAGCTTAAAGAAGCTGACAAAACAAAACATAAACAGAGGATCTTTGTTTTAAAGAAAACAAAGAAGCTGTGTTTATATTTTGTTTTCCTTCATAAATGACATGACCTCGTTTTCTAGTGCATAATAAGTTGGTTTAAGGTAAATTAGTCTCTAGGCCTAGCCTAGACCAATTTTATGATAAAGTACGTATAAAGTATGGCGTAAAAGGTGTAGAAAAAAAACATCAAATTCACAAGCAATGGAATGTTTACAATTGCAATGATAAAGTTCTTACAGTTTTATGTGTAAGTACATATAAGCTATGCCTGAAAGACAGTCTCACTTTGTATATTAAATACAATCCAATAATCTTTATATAAATAAATTATATGTCTCGTGGATAAACTCTCAAGATTCAAGCCATTCGTTGAAGTCACAACCTTTTCGCCTTTTTAATGAAATTAAATAGCCTTTTTAAGTCTTATGTCATTCAGATGTCAAATTCATGTACTTCAGTAGCGTCATTTGAGATTTAAATAAAAAATTAGTTTAAAATCTCGACACAAATTTCATACCATGTGCTGCCACCTACCGGCACGAGTACAAAGCAAGACTACCTTTCTTTAACAGTTCGAAGAGATTTTATACAAAACACTCGATTATTTCTGGTCATATATTACATACATAGTACATAATGATTCTGTGTTCTAACGTATACGACATTGATAAAAAATGGAAGTTTATTTTTATATAAAACGACGATTACGATATATTATAGAAAATGAGTGTTCTTTTGATTTCTGAAATTTGTGCTTTCCCCTATAGATAGATTATACATACATAAATAGACGACACTTCACTAAATCTTTGCTCAATTTGTAATCCTTTAGTTATAAGTACACAGTGAAAAAATGCAGATTTTTATATAAGGGGGGAATGAGAAATAAAAAATCATTCATCATTCTGTCATTCATTCATTATTTCTTGTATATTTTGTATTATCAAACCTGTTTAATCTCGAATAACATCACATCATTAACATACACTTTTTAAACTACTACTTACAGATATTATAAATGTTTTAAATATTTTTTTATGAAAATCACGAATTATGCAAAGATTTAGCTTTTTTATTTTATAAGTAAGTACACAAGAGATATCAATACATCTTAAGACGTTAACATACAACTACGTACCTACGCTATTACAAAATCTATAGTACGCATAGTATAAAAGATTATTATGTACGTATGTAACTTTAGTTTGATTGTTTCATATACATTTGTGACAACTGTGCCTTATTTTCACCTGTACTGGCTGAAAGATATTTAAAAAGAGAATGAAGAAAAACAAATACCGATCTTACATGTCACTGCTTTAAATTTAAACAGGTAGATAATTCGAGTTAATTTGGCGGTCTATCTGATAGTGGGTTCGAACCCATGTACTTTGTATGAGTAATCTGATACGAACCTGTAAATTGCAAAAAAACGTAAGAAAATTTGAATTACGACACTGATTCTGGTTTTCAAAATATTTTATAATTATAAAAATATTATATATTATACAATTATAATTTGTTATGTTAAAGATAATTTCTTAATTACAGTCAGTACAGGTGAAAATTAGGCTCATTTTATTTACTATTATAAAAACTGTCATATTATTTAGTATTCCTGATCACTTTATAATTATCACGTCTTCAAATTTGGGAGGGGAAGGGGGGGAACTTAGCTTATTAAAACAAATTAAGTAAACAATGAAAGGTTTTTAAATATTATGACCTTAGTTCTTCAATATTTGGTTTAATTATTTAATAACTAAATATTGAGGAATAAGGTCCAAAATTGGATGAAAACATATTTTCAATATGGGTAAAATTCGTAGAATGTTTACAGTATTGCTGTATGAACGATGTTGATTTATTACACACACATTTTACGAATTTCGACCTAAATACAATAAGTATAGTATTTTCTATCTGTCTGACTTTTATAAGTACATAATCACTTACAAACTATTCCTAAATCTAATAATATGCTTTGGATTGACATTTTAAATTATAAATATAGTTGCCGCATAATTTTTCTGAAATAACAGATCTAGTAAAAACTTAATAAAAAAAAAGAAAACAATCCGATCACATTGCGGCAAGATTCCTTTCGCGAACCATTTATAACAAACAATATTGCACTAATATAACATATTACTAAAAAAAATGTAAATGATATGCAGATACTTAGCCTAAAATATAAATATACCCGAATATTTAATTTTAAATATTTTTTTCAAACATTTCCGCTGTCACTTTTATATTCGGGCTTCTAGAATGTGTGAAATGAGCAATTAGTAGGTAGGTACGTGAAAATAAAACTAGGTTATATAATAATTGTCAAAAGCGTACAAACGCAATGAAGACTTGAAAATTATTGGATTGTTATTTATGATTTAATTACATTGCACATACATGGTCTATATACGTTAAGCCATTGAAGATAAATTATGACAACCACTCTTACCGAGGGGTATCGTATTACCCAATAACTGGGTTGTGGATGTCAGATAGGCACTCGCTACATGTAAAATAATGGTATTCAGCTGCCTCCGGCTTAGACTGGAAGCCGACCCCAACATAGTTGGAGAAAGGCTAGGCAGATGATGGTCCATACATGTTTTTTTATGTCTACACTTTAAAAGATACTTTTATCTATATTTTTGTTTCGCCATTTCTTCTCAGGGGTTGTTAGATAGGAGATGTTGACTCCATCTAGCTTATTTTTTTTATAGTCTGTAAAAGATATTCCCATTATTTCAATTCATTTCACTACTTCCGACAATTTCTTTATAATTTAATCGAAATTCTCCCTGAGGCCAACAATAATAAATACCGGTATAAACCAATATAATTAATTATGAATTGAATCATAAATACCAATGGTACAAGACTTATAATTAAAATAAAAAGAAGCTGCCACATAAAAAAGACCTATCCAACTTTTGGCTCGTAGCAATTTTGGTTTGTATATTCGGTGAGACATATTCAATGTATGCGTCAGTCTTCAATGAGTGATGTGAGCAAATGATAGTAAACTAAGTACTTGTTAGACTTCGGGTGAATTCGTACAGCCGAACTTTACCGAAAGGTTAGTAGTATAGAAGTTTGAAAATGGTGCGCAAACGCCGCTTGCAAAAGGCCTATTCTCGTAAGTCACGTCTCATATTATCGACAATACAAGTGAAAAGCTTGTCAAAAAGGTGATTTACGTTTATAACAAGTTTTACACTTGTATAATAATAATTGTATAATAATTCGAGGTATTTTTGGGAAATCGAGACTAAGATCAGATTTCAAGTATTTGTCTTATTACGAGACTAGTTCCTCTGATTAAAAAGACAAACTAATTGTGTTATTTAAAGAGAACTCCATCAAAAACTGGAAAAAAGTCGGTTCATGTAAAAGGTGGTATCGAATCGCTTTGCTGACGGTACCTTTATACAGTGTTTTTTTTTTTTTAACGAATCCTTTTTTATTTTTCCTTTTCAGTTTATATTTTTATCACTCCTCAGAAATTAGTTGTAGCCATAAAAATAAATGCATCAATAATACTTAAAAGAAGCAGTGTTATATATTTATAATCATAATTACCGTAAGAACGATGACAAATTATAAATAAGGAGTAAAAGCTTAAAATGCAAACGTTAGCTGCCTTTTTCAAAAACTGTTCTAAATGCAAAGGAATGTTACGGTTTTAAAAGGCAATTTATTAGCACGCCATTGGAAGTTAAGATACTGAATCTATTTGATAAATAATTTTAGTACAGATAGGTGCAAACCGTGTCATTAAAATTTTGTGGAGTATAGTTTTGGTGCAAGTTAAAATTAGGACCTCACATATTTTATTAAAATAATTACGTTGCTTATAAATATGAATGTTTTATTTGAAAAAAAAAAATGATCAGATAATGCTAGAATTTAAGGAAATAAATACAAAAATATCTTTATTGACCCAATATCAACTAAATAACCATTCAAGAAGTTCAAATAGCGAATACATCGAATAGTTTAGGAGTCAGGTTAAATGTCGACGAAATTAAAAACAGAATCTGTTAATATTATTATAAAACATTTATACTTATATCAAACGCAATTTAATAAGTTTATAATACAAATAAGAACATAGACGAAATTTTAATATAAAGGGAAGGGAAGTATCAATTGACATGTTTGTACAATATATTGGAAGGAATTGACACATGGAAGACAGGAAAGGAATTATATGTATATGTCAAATAATAGACGTAGATAGTCGTAGTATAAGTGTAAGCGCTTTTAGTACAAGGAGATGTTAAGGATTGGGATCTGTGTGACATTAGTCTTTAGGTGGGTTGCTTTAATATTTGTAATGATAAGTTAGTTATAAATTTTTATCAATGTATCGCGGAGAAAGTCATTTAATAGCCACAAAAAGCATTAAGTTCAATAATAGTACACCCGGCAACTTAATAACCATTTTCAGTTTTAGCGGACGACGCATCGTTAACTTTTTTACAGTCAGCATCAAAAATACGAGGAAGAACGGACCGTTCAAAATGATCTCGAAGAAAACTTTGGATTCAGTAGTCTGTCACATGTTTGTTGAATCGTAATGGGTAGAAACCAAATCTATGACAGTAAAGTGTTATGAAATTTCAATAGAAAGTATATAACATGTAACATTATTAAGACATACATCCCAATTAGAGTAACGAGGTCATAAAATAATATAATGACCAACACGTATTTATTTAAAAGCTAACTGCCATTAATAAGAATATCGTGTTGACCCTAGCTTTTACACTTTATGCATTTAAAGTTGAGTCTTATTGGCTTGAAATATGATTGAATGTCTTTGGCTCAATAGGCAGTAAGTATGTCAAAATATATAATTATTGAAATAATCGATTCAGTACTCAATTATGAACAAATTACTTCCAAGACTTGGGTTTATTCTATTACACCTTGTATGGTTTTAATTCCACCAAAGACTACATCAAGGCTTGGTTGCAGAATGGCTTAGTTGTTAGCGAATTAATTTAATGATTTTATTTTAAAAATAAAAAAATAAACCACCGAAGAAAAATGTACACCAACCACAGCAATAAGTATTGTATAGTACTGCAAAGTTAGTAAAAAGTCATGTCACACTTACAGATAAAATTTAAAACGAATTTCATAGCTCCCGGACTAGACACAGTAAGCGGAACGCGTCCTTAAAATGTATATATACAGACATAAATAATTTCTATACTAAACAAACATACAGTTCTTCGGTACAGTTATATTTTATGTTAACATACTTTTAAGGTATTTTAGTGGTTTTACAAACGGTAAAACTAGTATGCTATTTGTAGAATCAATATTTATATAAATAAATATTTAAATGTCATTACAAATGAGTGTTTCTCCAAAGGATCAATATTGAATCAATGTCAACATTTTTAATTTATTCAACTGCAAATAGATCAGTTCTTAAATACACGTAAAATTTTAAGTTTAAACGGTTTTTTCTTTCTAAAATTAACTTTGATAATACATAAAAGTTCAAATAAAATTATCTAGCCAAACTCCGCAGATGGGTATCGATTAAAATTATGATTGTTTTTACCAAACTTTTATTAGCTTCACCTGTATGTTTGTTTGTAACCGATTCGTTTGGACTTGATTGTGACCCATTTCAAACGTTCAGATTTCATTTAAACTTTGTAGACTTATTGAGGACCGGATGACAATACAATCATTTCATAAATTTGTGCCCTTATCCTTGCCACGGTTACCAAAATAGCAAAAAAAAAACTGTTTTTGAAAACTACGCTGACATACGTCACAAATTCGAAACACCCTAAAAATAGGAAAAAAAAGCGTTGGGTGCTTTATGATGTATTTTAATTGGTATCAAGCACCACATAGTTGAGAAAAGGCCAGATAGATTGAGATCATGTTTAACAGTGGGTATTTGTTTAAGTTGCCATGCCAATATTGCTAAATTGTTTTTTTATTGACTTTAAATACGGGGCTTTTGGCTACGTTTTATATGTGCATTTTATGTATCTTTTTATCTTGTAATGTGAGTATTGTTTGTGCACAATAAACAATTTATCTTTCTTTCTTTCAGCTTCCGTTTGTAAGACCACAAAATCAACAACCTGTAGTTACATTTCCATAAGTTTTAATACATAACTAATATCCATAAATTCAACATCTCGCCTTATTAAATAAATTCATTTAACTTTACGATAATATACTGTATATGTAATGTATGGTGTCTGTCACCAATCACCCAGTAATTTAAAAAGCATGGAAATCAGTTTTCATTGTTTTAAAATTGAATTTGTTACTTACAGCGCGGCCTCTGTGACAGATTTGAGTCACGCATTTTATCACGGTTTTGCCTCCCGAACTGTGATAAAAATGTGTGTCTCAAGCTAATCACAGTAGGTCGTGCTCGTCCCACAGATTTGTCAAACTAACTTGTACTATGCATATAATTTAGTCGAGTCCGGATAATTTAGTAAACCGACTATGTAAACAGTCAATGTTTACATGTAGGTAAGATATCGCGGCGATATACGGATTTATTTCGTTCAATGAATCTTTAACTTACTGCTAAGTGCCGAAGGTTGAAAATTGAACTGCTATACTCTCGGTTAAACACCGAGAGTTGAAAATCCAGTGCGGGATAAAATCTCACCGCGATATTTTACGTCGATTTAGTTTTTCTGCGTTCACATGAATCTTGCTACTAACCTGTCGAATGTACCAAGTGACTTTTGTCATTTTTTCGTATTTTATATTGTATTTCTCAACAACGTTTATGAATCGAACTCAGTGGGGTAGGTCGAACAGCGCCAAATAAGAACAAGCGTGACGTTCGATTCCCGTTGTTACATTGTTGATTTTTAAAACGCTCAAATAAGAAAAAGGGACAAAAGTCACTTGGTGCATTAAATCAATCGTTTTGGAAACAAAACAACAAGTATAGTACAAATTAGACTTCTAAAACAAACAGTTCCAGTGACAACAAGTCATTTTAACGTTGCCTTTTAAGTATCAACAATATTGATATATAAAATATAGACATTTTAATTAAACCCGAAAAATCTACGTATCCCGAAAAAAAAAACACCACAAACGAAAATCAACTGATTTCCTAGCCACAATGCTTTAATGAACAAACTAGTGTAGGTACAACGCTTCAAGACTATTCTGACACGTGTTTAAAATTGGAACGAAAAAATCCGCCATCTTGTTTTGTGAATGTCATTGAGGTGTCAAAAGAAGCTTGCAGCTCTCTATACAATAGGATAACGTCTATGTAGTATGTTATGTATCTATAGTATATAATATAGTTATAGTAGACACGTTTAGTGATGCAGCTATGTGCGCGGGTAGTAGTGACCGGTGCGCGCAGGCAACGGCGGGGGCGTGTCCTAAAATGTTAGGTTATTGTTTTAATTTACAGAAATATTTTATTTGAGAAAGCCAGCAAACTGTGGGAAACTTCTCGTAATTTTGTAAAGAGCGTTCAAAATCAAAAATATCTCGGATTTCAATAATATTTTGACCAGTTTTTGACATTTGACTGTCACCAAGGTGACACTGCGACTAGATTTTAAACGTTTTTATTACGAGAGTCTTCAGTTTGCATGATTTTGACATTTTGTATTGATATTTCGAAAAGAGTACCGGAATTATTCATCAAATCATGATATTAAGAACCACATCCAAAAGTTGCTCTGAAAGCCAATCTGTGATATGAGCAAACAGTCATTTTTTTTTTAAGAAAATTGAAAGTATAAGTAAAAATTAAAAATGCATGAAAATAAAAAAAAGCGAAACAATAAAACAAACCTCAATCAAGTCTATGATCGCATTTCAACACTGGGTGTGGTGTTCTGAAATAAAAGAAAGGGTCGCTAATTGCAAAAAATAATCATTTAAGCAAATAAAAGTACAAGTCTACAAAAAAAGCAAAACAAAAAGATGATTACAAATACAGGAAGGACATATAAACTTTTCCAACCACAATGACTGTCAGTCTATTTTACCTAGAGTTGCGAAGGAAGCCTTTTGAGCACACTGAGTCTTGCATAATCGAGTCGAGTCTTTAAAATTACGACTCGAAGACTCGAGTCCTTCGCAACACTAATTTTACCTCTGATTTTGCATCACTGTCAAAGCACAGTGATCGTTATTCTCGTTATTAATATAGGATTGGTGTTAAGTTGGTGCCCTTGACCAGTCTATCGAAATCATAGTGATCTTTATCCTTGCTAAAATAAGGTTCTTGTTGAGTTGCTTCTCTTGTCAAGTCATATTGATCTTTATTCTCGTTACAACAAGATTGTTGTTGGGTTGGTGCCCTTGGCAAGTCTATCAAAATCACAGTGATCTTTTATCTCGTTACAATAAGGTTGTGGTTGGGTTGGTACACTGACGAAGTCTATCAAATTCATGGCGATCTTTATTCTCGTTGGAATATAAATGTTGGGTTGGTGCCCTTGGCAAGTCTATCAAAGTCATAGTGATTTTTATTCTCTTTACAATAAGGTAGCTCTTGGATTGCTGTCCGATCTTTATCCTTGCTAAAATAAGGTTCTTGTTGAGTTGCTTCTCTTGTCAAGTCATATTGATCTTTATTCTCGTTACAACAAGATTGTTGTTGGGTTGGTGCCCTTGGCAAGTCTATCAAAATCACAGTGATCTTTTATCTCGTTACAATAAGGTTGTGGTTGGGTTGGTACACTGACGAAGTCTATCAAATTCATGGCGATCTTTATTCTCGTTGGAATATAAATGTTGGGTTGGTGCCCTTGGCAAGTCTATCGAAGTCATAGTGATTTTTATTCTCTTTACAATAAGGTAGCTCTTGGATTGCTGTCCTTAACAAGTCTATAAAAATCACAGTGATCTTTATTCTCGTTACAATCAGGTTGTTGTTAGCTGCCAAAGGCCAAATAACTCACAAAGGACTGTAGACCGATAACAGTCACGGGTGAATATTTATCGTAGCAGTAAGGGAAGGAAAACAGTGTTGATCTCTTGTTTCTGTACAACAGAAACTTACCAAAAAACGAACACAATAAAATTGATGTTGACTATAAAATAATGCTAGGAAATTTTACTACACTAAATACTTTGAAGGAGGAAATGCAAGCTAATGATATTTACATTGTCTTCATTTATTTTTTACTTTTATAAAATGGCTTTCATAATAGAATTGTTCATAAAATTACCTGTACGTTGTTGTCGTGGAGATAGTGCCGCGGAGGCTGCGGCCGTGGCATCGGCTCGTCACTGTCCTCGTCCTCCTCGAAATCTGATGATTTAATAACATTTGACGGTCAATTTTATTGATTTTTAATGCTTTTTTTGTCAGTTTAATAAATTCCGCGAATACCGTTATCCGAGGCCTTATTGTGAGTTTTTTTAGCCATCTAGACTTTATGCATAGACCGCGTTCGGCGCTGAGATTGGTACTCGATTGGTGAAGAGCCAATCGGAGCGACGGACGCGCTGGATGCGTAAAGTCTAAAAGAAACTCACTTTAGGGCCACTGGACAGTAAAATTTACTTAATAAATGAGGTACTTCCTATATTTGTGATTTGCGCACATACGCATTCAGTACTATTGGTTGCAGTTTTTGACATAAGCGATAGAAATTATTTGTCATTATCTAAAGGTCGTCACATCATTGTCACTTAAGCAGAAGGCATAATGAAGTTAATTCTGGCAATCGTTTATGTAATATTCGAATATTTGATTCGTTTTTGAGAAAATATACGAGTAAGCACAAAAAACAAGTAAGCAGAAAGTAGAAAGGTAACATGCTTATGCACATGCGAACAAAACAGTAAAAATAAATTAATTGTAATTATATGTTAAAATAATTGTTTTGAATTTTAATATTACTGTGCACTTGTTTAATACTACTTTTTCACAAGTGCAATATAAAATATTAGTGCACCTCAAAATTAAAATTACATGCGAACTTCTGGATGCGGGAAGAAACACGTTCGTGTCGATTGCGTCACCCAAGTTTGCATACGCACGAGCGGCAAGGGTCAACGGCAGGGGCGCGGATTTGTTCGAAAAAGTTATCGTGGCTCTGGCACAGGCAACTGAAGGAACATGGGTTGGTTTTAGTTAGTGAAAGTCTGAGACGTCCTCCTGTTCCGCCCAGAGCGAGAGACGTCATTTGATGCACTGCCGTCAACAACGGGGGCACTGCCGTCAACAACGTGCCACTCGTGTATTTGAGCATCGCACTGAAACGTGCTCGCCTCTGGTGTGTAAGCACACTCACAAAACTGGCGCGTGACTTCCTAATAAAATTAAAACAAAGGAAGCGCGCGGTCGTTTCCCGCGTCTCACGCGGGTTTCGCCTCGGTGTAGTCAGAACTAAATTGTTTTACATTTCCATATTAAAACCTAAGTGCATGTTAAAACCTAAGTAGCGCGGAAATACATGCTCTATATTTCTAGCATGTACTAAAAGGTATTTAGATAACATTCATAAAGTATATTCTAAAGAAATCAATGTGGTAGAACTTATGTAAATAACATTATATAAAATTAAAATAATTAAAAAAAAACACTTTCATTTTTTAATTCCATTAAGTTATGTGCCTAAGCAATGCACTTCATTACATTTAATTCGTCAGCCATGGACACGTCTTGCTATGCCTCCTGTAAAGAAGAAATCTAGAACCAATACTTAATTTAACCCCCACATGCCATAGTACTCGACGCAAGTACCATCGATCGTTAGAATCAGACCAACAGATTGACTACGACCGAAATAAAATTGAAAAGTTGTTTGTACTGTCAAATTAATTAAGCTTCTTTTTTCATCTTTTTTGCATATGAAAGTATGTACGGCACTTATAATAATAAAACCATGTTTGACATTTCTGTCTGTCTGTTTGTTCCAGGTAATCTCTGAAAAGCCTGGACCGATTTTGACGGAATTTGTTATTAAGAGTAATAAGCTTTTTGTTTCAGTAGCACTTTCCCGTGTAATCTCCGACATTCACGCAGGCGAAGAATGCTATATTAACAAGAACATATGCAAAATGCCGAACAAAAAAAAACTAAGAAAAGAAAAAAACACAAAACACAATCACACACAACACTAAAAAGGGAGCCGAGCAGTGTAGAATAAATAAGAAACAAAAAAACAAACGAAAAAAGTGCATCCTACTCTATGGGTGACTAGTCTATGTCCAACGAAATCTTACCTCTTTGCTTTCTGCTGTCCCCCTTTATGGTATCCTCCGTATCGGAGCCCTCTGCAAAACATGTATAGTTGTAACTTCTACTGAGGAAACGGTGCAGGAGAATGTAAGTTGAATGTATCTGCTATTTTTTTTTTTTATATGGTATGAGCGAAGTTGCGATTGACGTTATGATATAATTTGTAGGCAAAACATTGAAAATAAATGTGACCCGAAAATTAAAAAGAAAATGTGCCTATTTAGAACGCCGAGGGTTTTTTTTTGAGGACACATTTTAATGCAAATTTAAAAAAAAAAATCTTTTGTAAAGAGGTCGCATAACCTTTCCAGAACAATGTATAAGTACTTTGTGAAATCGGACATGCAAAAACATAAGTCTAATATTTAGTTTGTAGCAGATAAAATAATGAAAATGACAAAAAATTTCTTTTTTGAACCAACATACATGACAATGGGATCTACAGAGATAGTATTCAATTTATTAATATTTATTTTTAACGATTTAGATAAAATAAAAAATCTTAAAAAATTTGGTTACGTGTTTCACTGTATTTTATTTTGATTTAGTAAGCCTCTGTTTTTTTTTGGGTTATGAAAGTGATTATCTCCCCTTCCCATATTACCTGTCAATCGCAACTGTCAAGCCCGAACCGTAAGTAGAACATGAAGAAACAAACAAGCATGCCCAATGCCTCATGACAGACCGATATTCCAAAGTCAACTATTTATTTATCAAATCACATAACGATGTTGAAACAATCAGAACTTTTACAATGTCACCTCCTTAACCTCTTTTTGACGACCCTTAGATTCTCTGTAAAACTAGCATATGTATATGTACATATAAACCAGCCCTACTAAAGGCCTACTTTCAATTTTACACGAATTTATTCGTAGTCACCCGCTGAATTTAATAATCTGTATACACAAAAATCACTTACGAACAGCTGAGCAAATATGACCCTTTTTTGTAAATGTTCGTAGCAGCCCGAATTAGAAACTTATGAAATAAAAAATTCAAATTCTGAACGTTCTTTTTCTCTATGCGTAGTTAGTTATTAAAAATTTGAACAGGGCATCGTCTGTCAGTTTAGCTTAATAATTCGTAAACAACAATAACGCTGTTAGTACTTCTAGAGGGTAGAACTTCTTTTATTGCTTTAACATATTGCATCATCGGGTAATTGAAAGTGTAAGTGAGCTCTTAACTATAGCTGAAACCAAATGACATGTTTTATAACTACTCATGTAGTCATCCTGAGCTTTTGTAAAACAAACCTTAATTTTACCAGCCATAGCTCACTGTATTAGTTGCATTTTTTTTCTATTTTCAGGATTTCATTCGCCGTTAGTCATCAAGCATGGATGAGGATGGTGACACTACAAAAGTTCCTAACAAATCGTGTCCCAAACTAACCGGAGTTGAGTTCTCGTACAAGGGTCGACATTGCGTTGGTGACCGAGTCGGCTGCGTACAACAGGTCGCTGCGTAGAGTACGGTGGTCTATGCCCACTGCACGACGAAAACCATACACATACAATTTTGTTAGTAAAGTTGCACTATACAACGTGTTCCTATTGGTATCCTTATGGGATTTAAAGAATCAACTGGCATATGATTTTATTTTTCTTTTTAAATTAATTAAAAGGTTTTTTGACGAATTCATCAGCAGCCTATAATGTTCCCACTGCTGGGACACAGGCCTCCTGTCGATGAGAGGGAGTGGGCCATAATCCTCCACGCAGGCCCAGTGCGGGTTGGTAGATGTCACATGTCTTCGAATTTTTGGGTCTTATACATGCCGATTTTCTCATGATGTTTTCCGTTTTGAGAGCAATGGTGATGAGCAATGGTGATGAAATAATTAACACTAAGTATAGCGCCTACTTCGGTTCGAACTCACGACCTACTACTCGTAAGTCATGGCCGTTACCACTGGGCCACCACTGCTCACTTGTTTTTACGAATACGCGTGTATGTATCATTGATAAGTAGGAGTTAAAAATTTTCATTCAAACCAATCATTCAAATTTAAAGCTTAGAAAATGCGACAGAATCATATTTCACGTTATACATACATAAATAATCGCAACATCAAATTATTTAGTACGAAAAATTAAAACGAAAAAAATATATTCATATGTCAGTTGATTCTTTGGCATGGTCTCATAAATACCCTATAGTTATGGTATATCAAAAGGAACACCTTGTATAAACTGATTTTATAACTGTGCACTTGTCAACGTCAAAATATTCACAAGATGGTTGCTTTGGTAGCGTTATCAACAGTATTTAAAACGAAAATAACAGTGCAGACGACACGGGAATGCAGACTATGCTGAAAAGCGTCAGCGGTGAGGTAGGAAGGCAAGAGGGCAGATGAATTATGTCTTTCCAATCTTTTGACTTTGACAAGCCCAAGTGCACAATTGTAATAATTGCCTTATATATCATGTTAGTTACCGCTAAAAATATTATATTATGTCCTGTTATGTCTCACCAGTTTCTTATAAAAATACACCTAGATCCCATTGAGATTTTTCATCCTTATAAGAATACTCGCAGCTAACTTCAGGTACTCAATTATTGGCCTTATTATATTTCATTTGAACGAAATTAAATTTCATTTGCTCAGCTCCCTTTTTTGACTTTCAGAATTATAATTGTGCCAATTCTGACTAAAACTCATCAATACATAAGCGAAGCCTAACAGAAAATATTGAAGCCGAAATATGGCAAGCGTAAAGCACATGACTTAGGTATTTTATAGATGATTTGCATATAAGATTTATTCTCTAAGTATAGTTTTAATTTATCTGTTAATTCAACTATCACAGTACCTAGTCTTCATCAAACATACGTGAAAGCCATTTCCATATTAAAAAAATCGAGTAGCAGTCTCATCTCGGTGAAGTCAAAGTGAAGTCGCTTTTTTTCATTATTTTCTACTTTTTAGTTTTGTTTTCTATGGATGCGAGTTTTTTAAAACTATTATTTATTTTTTAGGGTGTTTCGAATTTTGAGACGTATGTCAGCGTAGTTTGTGACGTATGTCAGCGTAGTTTTCAAAGACAGTTTTTTTGCTGTCCTGGTAACCCCGGCAAGGATAATGACACAAATTTATGAAATTATAGTATTGTCATCGGTCCTCGATAAGTCTACAGAGTTTAAATGAAATCTGGTCGTTTAAAGTGGGTCAAAATCGCGCTATAAGGAGTCGGTTACAAACAAACATACAAGTGAAGCTAATATAAAGCGTTTAAAAACTTTTTATGAATGTAGGTATAACTACAAAGTATTACTGACGAATCTGCTAGTTGCGACAGATTTATGAAATTAAAAATAAATTCTAAAAATTACGGGAATAGCCCTTCTGATTTACAGCGACATTGACTCACAATCCGTTACCAATGGATTCAGTACAGCATTCTAAACTGTCGGTTTTAAAAGTTTTTTTTTTTTTTGTTGTTGGATCAGTAACTAAAAAGTTTTTTTTCTAGAGGGTCACAAATAATGTGCCCAACATGGAGTATAACAACCGATTTTTTTATTTTGGTTACTATGACAATATTTTTTGGAGTGTTGGTGTAGCGACGTCACACAAAATCCTGCATGACACAAGCAGAGGATACCGCGTAACTAGCATATATACAACGTCCCAACATCAATCGTCTGGTACTTGCCCACCAGACGCAACACCAGTCAGGACAGAGGATCCTGTCTTTACTATAGAGTACGATTAAACTTTAAACCCTGTTCCTCATATAGCGACATTGACTCACAATCCGTTACCAATGGATTCAGTACATCATTCTTAACTGTCGGTTTTAAAAGTTTTTTTTTGTTTTTGGATCAGCTACTAAAAAGTTTTTTTTCCAGAGGGTCACAAATAATGTGCCCAACATGGAGTATAACAACCGATTTTTTTATTTTGGTTACTATGACAATATTTTTTGGAGTGTTGGTGTAGCGACGTCACACAAAATCCTGCATGACACAAGCAGAGGATACCGCGTAACTAGCATATATACAACGTCCCAACATCAATCGTCTGGTACTTGCCCACCAGACGCAACACCAGTCAGGACAGAGGATCCTGTCTTTACTATAGAGTACGATTAAACTTTAAACCCTGTTCCTCATGTCGTTAAATAGACATTTCCTTGTCCGGACAAATATTTAAAAATCTGCTAAATGGTGAACGTGATACATATTAAATAATAAGTTTAAAGTAAGGACTATCATACTCACTGGTCGTAGGTCGTTGGTTTTGATGGAAGTTTCTGCCATCGCCCATGCTTTCCATACCTTTAGATACATTTTATTTATTTATGCATTGAATCTCTAATATAAGCTATATAATTACATGCAAGTATACATAGAACAGGTTCAAATACAAGTGTGCGCTTAAAATTATAGGAGAACGCATAATTTACTCTTAATCTAGGTACGCACGCCCAGACATCATGCTATAGATTTCCAGTATAAGCTGACATCTCATTGTACGAAAAACCTATACAATGCGAGGTCAGCTAAAACTGGAAATGTTTAGCCGTTTGTACCGTACAGAAAGTTTGACAATGTAAAATTTTAAAATAATTTAAGAATGATACATAATACAAATGCATTATCAGCTTAAAACGTTGCCACTCTTTATTTTTCCATTGTGTAACATCGAATGTTTAAGAGAGGAATTAGTAAAACAAAAGCAGTTGGTCAAAACGTGTCAGTTTAAAACCCCGACCACGGGGGCCGTATATTGATTACGTACTATAATAAAAAATTAGTTACAAAGGCCAATTGATCTCTTTCACCATTTAATATATGAAAATATCGGTTAAAAACCTACATCTCCTAACTATCTATAGTTAGAAGATTTTGGTTGTTAAACGTCGAAATGCTGATCGCGTGTAGTTTCATTGGTAAAATTGGTTCTTTCAGATGAGCCAGTACAAAATACTACATACCGAGACTATGTGACATATCAATTCTTTCTCTCTCTCCGAGCGAAGGCGTTTGAGGGGCGCTCCGCACTGTGCCTCTTGGTGGTGGTTCCCTGAAAATATAATAAATCTTATTCATTTTAAGCGCTTTTACTGCGCATGAGGTCATCGGTTCCATTTCTGGGTCGGGAAAAGAGTCCTTCCATCTGGAAGTTCTTAGTAGCAGAGTCTGGTTTTGTGCCTGGTTGTTGGCACTAAGCTCGTCACTAATTGCATGTGACATCATAACGCGCGAAATGTTGGTGTAGTAAAGGTACACCTCTGCTTTGGGGGAATGAGAGGTAAAAATTGCTAGTTTTTTGTAAGTCTGTATGTAGGGGGTTTTCGGAAATCTCTTTTTGCCTTTGTTAGACCAATTCTTGATGATGGAATCAAGCACTATGCGACAACCCCAAGTAGAGAGAGCCCTAGGACACGAGTAAGAAAACAGCGTCAGGGCGGGCAATGGCCCTGGTGCGAGCCATGGTACGGAGCGAGAGGGCATGGGAAGCCGTCACTTCCTTCTGCGAAGCAGTAATGCTCGCGAAGGAGAAAGCGGGGCGCGTGAGGGAGTGGCAGTCTCTGAGCCCTCACGTCCCTAGCCGCCGCAGGAGACGCCCGGGCGTCGGGAGTTGACCGCAGACTGCCGGCCACCGTAGGCGCGAGCTTGCGGGCGGGGAGCAACGGGTAGCTCGCCGCCCGGTAAGGACCAAGCTCGGGTCGACGGCGCGTAGTGTTCCAGGCGCGCCTCAGAGATGTCAGCAGTACTGAAGGGGTCTGCTAGGACCGATGCCTGCCAGGGTCGTGAGATTGTTTAAACGAGATACCGTGGCCCTGGCATATGTGCAACTGAAGGAACGCGGATGGGTTTTAGTCAGTAAAAGTCTGACACGCTCTCCCGCTCCGCCCAGAGTGTGAGAAAACATTTGATGATTTCCCATTCAAAAAAAAAAAATCTTAAACGAACGAAACGAATGTGTTATATTTAAAATGGGCCTCTCAACTGAACACTGCCTTAGTTCAGCAGCAGGAGCCATCGTGTTGTTAAGAAAATGATGAAGGGCATCCCAAGTATTGCCACATCGAACATGAAATATCAAAAGGGGATGTTAAGAGCAGTGGTGGCTCAATGGTACCGACCACGACTTACGAGTTGAAGGTCGTGGGTTTGAACCCAGACAGGCTTATGGCTTATTACTTTATGTAAATAATTTCATCACCACTTCTCTCAAAACGGTGAAGGTAAATATCGTGTGGAAACGGGAATGTCCTAGAACCAAAAATTTGCACTGGGCCCGCGTGGTAGATTACGGCCCACAACCTCTAGCCGAGTGAAGGCTTGTGTCCCAGCAGTGGGAACAATACAAGCTGATTATAATGTTTGTACAAACCATGCTTGGGTTATATGAAAAGTAGGTACATACCTCTCCGGCGCACTTGGTTGTGGCTGTGTTCCTGGTAATGGTGGACTCTTGGTGGAGCGAGGCGAAGAGTTCGGCGTCGATCGCGGTGATGACTGCTGCGTCTGTGGGCAACATAAATTATAATTGAAATAAGATTATGGCATGATGTAACAGAATAGACGCAAGTCAAAAAAGTAGTTTGTTCACGACTACTGAAATTACATTATATATTTGGCCATATCTACCGCCGACCGAACCAAAAGAAATTCAATCTTATTGCAAGGCAATATTATTCTAATTTAAATGCATAAAGTAATGCCAACACATTTTCCTAATAACATAGAAGTAATGTTCCACGCGCGCCCCTCTTAGACATCAAAGTGAGGGTCAAACACCTCACCGTCCCCTCGCTTGACCAGACGGGGCCTGCAGAGGCGGGCTGACACCAGTTGGGGGCTGTTTTGAAGAGTGCTAGGGGTCCCTATAGCCCCCGGTGCAAGTATATGAAGGAACAAGGGGTGGATTTAGTAAGTACAAATCTGACAGAGCCCTCCGTCCGCCTCAGGGCGGACGGAGGGCTCTGTCAGATTATCGGGATCTTCATGTAGGTATCTACATGAAGATCCCGATACCAAAAAAAAGAGGTTGTAGGCTAGTTGACGGACTTGCCTGTGGCTGCCTCAATAAATTAAGGTCTCAAGCCAGGATTTGAAAACTTAAAATTAGGCGACTACATGCTAAGGGTACCCCTTTTGGGGTACGGACCTCGGCTAAGAGCGTCACTATAAAAGTGCAGCAAGGGACGAGTTGGATCGGAATGAGGAAGATACCTTTAGCCACATAGCTGCTTTTCATTTAATCATTCATAGTAGGGGTTCGCAGAGGTAAAATTCCCGTTTCGTACGTTTACAACCGTAAATACTACGTCGTAGGGTCGTAGGAACGTACTACCGGAATAAAGTGTCTTATGTGCTAAGTATTCAGGTTTTAACCCTTCTTTGCATGATGGTGGAAATTTCCATCATAACATTGAATGCCCAAAAATTATATAAAAGAACAAGTTCACTTTAAGTTGATCGTGTCTGGATACCTTTTTAATGTCCATTGCATAAAACAAAAACATAGCTGTCAAAAATAAACAAGTGTCACTATCAGTAAAACTAGCTTGAAGTTTTCATTCCGCTGTTTGTTGTAGTTGCAATAAACGTATGATTTCGTTTTTAATTTTGTTTTATTATATTTGAGTTTCTATTGCTAAAAAGTGAAATGAGTGGAATAAAGATTTGTGTTTCTGTTATTTTTAGACCAATTTCTAAAAAAGTTTGCGTTTAATTTAAAAAAATACCATATGATGGAAATTTACATCACCATGCAGTTACTTATCTTCTAATGTATGGAAAAAATATTTTACTCATTGTTTATTATTTGTTATTATTCTAGAAACTCCTAGATGAGAAGGAAATCGAAGCTTATTTGACTCAGTTGGAAGACGAAATACTAAGCTAATGATCTAACTTTGCATGGTGATAGAAATTTCCATCATATTGTTTTTTGCTAAATTTATACTATAAATATATACTAGGATTTTTTTAAATATTTTTCCCTTAATCTAGAGCATGAATTACATCACCCTGATTTATTTCACAAAAATCTAAAAAATCATGCAAAGAAGGGTTAAACTATGTATCACAATGTAGAGCAGTGGTGGCCCAGGGGTAACCGTCGCGACTTACGGTCGTGAGTTCGAACCCAACCCCACATTTTTAATATTAGTAGGATATTCGTGGCATACGCACATAGACACGTGTCGCTTAGGTTTAAAGATCAATTACCACGCAATTACTACGCTGTATAAATTATTTTTCTACAAGCCTCATTAAACATTAATTATAGACCAATGTATGATTTAAACTAAATTCTACGCTTTTATATTTTTTTAATCTTGAATTGACCGGCAAATTTTATGTATTGTTTGTTTTTAATATAAATATAAACCGTAATAATTATTGTTACTTGTCAGTCGTGAAAATGAAGGCGTTCATATTGGTATCATTATTCGTCTGTTATTTGGGAGCGGCTTCAACAGGGCCCACGTTACCACCGGTCCAGCTTGATAAGACTCCGGCTGAATGCAGACATGATGCGTATTTGGAAGCCCTCAATTGTACTAGATTTGGATTCATTAACGGTAAGACATTATACGTTGATATTGTAGGCCTTGTAAGACTGTAGACAATTTTCTATTTTATTAAGTACCTGGTACTTGTTAAAATGCGACTTGTCAGGGCATTAGCGCTTCCCATATTTCTTTACGGTGCTGAGACGTGGACTTTAAGGGAATGCGAGAGAAAGAAGTAAGACGCTTTAGAAATGTGGTGCTGTAGAAGGATGCTTAGCATATCCTGGACACAGTTTCGAATCAATGTTTCAATCCTCCAAGTACTTGGCATCAAACAGCGTCTTTCTTCCAACGTCCAAAGTCGTATTTTCGCTTTCTTTGGACATATCACACGCCCAGACGACACATCGGTGGAACGACTTGTCGTGCAGGGAAAAGTTGAAGGCACAAGAGCTCGCGGCAGGTCACCCATGGGTTGGACCGATCAGGTCAAAACTGCACTCAATGGTCCACTTCACGAATGTACGAGAAGGGCTGCAGTACGAGACGAATGGCGACGGATTTTGAAGTTCGCCACCACACCCGATGTGACGACCACGACCGCTCTGTCAAGAGTGTAACGAGAAGAAGAACTTGTTAACGGGCCTACATTGTCCTCCCATATCTGAACTTGTTAACGGGCCTACATTGTCCTCCCATATCTGTTAACACTATAATTTGGAACCATTGTAAACATTTTTTTAAAAGAATAACCATGGAGTTTCTAGTCGGCTCTTCTCCATAGGAATCAACAAATTGGAACCGTGCACCTAGCTTCGGACGTTTCATAAGTGCCATGTAGGTTTATGTGGTTTTTTTTTTTCGATTTTTAAGAGGATGTGTACGACTTATTTCGGTTTTTACTAGGGATGTTATGGATATGAAATTTCGGATACGGATAAGGATATGAAATTATTTCGGATTATCCGTTAGTTTCGGATAATTTCGGTTACGGATATTAAACTTTTAAGGAATTTCAAAAGTAAAATACAAATAGCTAATAAAATGGTTTTATTTATATGTCACCATTTGGTAGGAATTATAATCAGTCTGTGAGTAATTATTACAGCTATTTAAAATAAAAATGATTATAAATATTATATTGAGTGTTATCTAATCTACCTAAAATAAAAATGAAATAACAAATCCGATATTATCCGAAACTTTTATTTCGGATTCGGTGACGGTTACGGATAAATTTTTATATCGGATATCCGATAGTTTCGGTTACGGTTACGGAGCTCCCTAACATCCCTGGTTTTCACTTATTTACGTGATTTTAAAGACATGTTTTTACAGTTTAAAATACTGTTGTTCTATTAAGTTTTATTCACCATATGAAAGATCATTTCAATTTTGATCAAACGAATGAGCTACTTTTTGTTTTTGTCGAGAATAATAATGCGAGATTCTGGTTATTTTGAAAGATTATCTATTTTAACAGTAAAAGCACGTCTGTAAAATCAATTAAGTCAGCGAAGACGACAAAATGTTTTTGCTTCGTTTGTTTTCGATACCGATACCCAAACCATTGCCGCTGTAAATTGCTTGAGAAAACGTAAGAAAATTTTTATTTTTCGGGCTACCCTGGAAGTTTCTTCTTAATATAGAGACCAGCCGAAAGATACCAACTTAAAAAGCTGCATTTATTTCTAGGATAAATATTTTCGATGTTCATTTCAGGTACAGCCGAGGTACAATGCCTGTCCACCACTGTATTGAATTTCATAAACTGTATAGAGGGACCAGTCGTTACGGAAGGTATGTTTTTACATATCTTTTTAGGGTTCCGTTGCCAAATGGCAAAAAACGGAACCCTTATAGATTCGTCATGTCTGTCTGTCTGTCTGTCCGTCCGTCCGTATGTCACAGCCATTTTATTCCGAAACTATAAGAGCTATGCTGTTGAAACTTGGTAAGTAGATGTATTCTGTGAACCGCATTAAGATTTTCACACTAAAATAGAAAAAAAAACAATAAATTTTGGGGTTCCCCATACATAGAACTGAAACTCAAAAATGTTTTTTTTTCATCAAACCCATACGTGTGGGGTATCTATGAATAGGTCTTCAAAAATGGTAATGAGGTTTCTATTATCATTTTTTTCTAAACTGAATAGTTTGCGCGAGAGACACTTCCAAAGTGGTAAAATGTGTGCCCCCCCCCCCCCCCCCGTAACTTCTAAAATAAGAGAATGACAAAACTAAAAAAAAATATATGATGTACATTACCATGTAAACTACCACCGAAAATTGGTTTGAACGAGATCGAGTGAGTAGTTTTTTTTTTAAACGTCATACATCGTAAACCGCAATTTACCTTACATTCAATCAATTTAAATATAAAATTTAAAAAATATATATATTTTTAAACCGAAAATACGTACAGGTTTGTACGGAACCCTCGGTGCGGAGTCCGACTCGCACTTGGCCGGTTTTTTTTAACATTCACACACACAATCACACATCCTCACATACACTAACTTCATTTTTCCATGAAAATGTCAATTTAAATTTCGATTCAAACACAGCTTGCTTGCTATTTGAGAGGAGATATAAACAGATTATCAAAAACCTTTGGCAAGGGTACTTACTATTGACAAGATTTACAATATATTGACAAGATTTCACATCGAAATCTTGTCAATATTATCCTATGACCTTCTTGTTGTAATATAACTTTTATTAATTGCCAACGGCTTCACCCGCGTATTATACGTGTAAACTTTTTTCTTGAATCACCTTGTTGATGAAAACCGCATTGAAATCTTCGATCGTTTAAACTACGGAACGACAATAGTATAAAACAAAGTCGTGAACCCATCCACGAACTGATCGTGGCAAGCGTAACCTAATCGACCTGTACGGCTAGTGTTAATTTGAATAAGTAATAGTTAAAAAAAAATAAAACAAAACACGCTTCCATACTAACTACTTTTCAGTTTGGTTTTCTATGGAAGCGTGTTTTTTAGTTTTTTTTAAACTATTACTTATTTTCTACTTTTTTGTGTTTAGAATTTTGAGACGTATGTCAGCGTAGTTTGTGACGTATGTCAGCGTAGTTTCCGAAGACAGTTTTTTTGCTGTACTGGTAACCCTGGCAAGGATAATGGTACAAATTTATGAAATTATAGTATTGTCATCGGTCCTCGATAAGTCTACAGAGTTTAAATGAAATCTGGTCGTTTAAAGTGGGTCAAAATCGCGCTATAAGGAGTCGGTTACAAACAAACATACAAGTGAAGCTAATATAAAGCGGGTAATAAAAAGACATTGTTATCCAATAATGTTGTTTTTTTATTTTAATAAAAAGAGGATCATGAAAATATTGTCGTCGTTCAGGAAAGTCCTAAGTCCAGCATTAGACGTTTTTCGTCTGAAATGATTAAGATGATGTAATTATACTTTTCCATGTTATTTACCGATAGTTTTAAAACTTTGTTTTCAGCGGAGCTTCATCCTCTAGGTGGAAGCTTGACCGGTATTGAGACACAGCCTGTTAACAAAGTCCTGTGTGTTTCCAAAAACATATTGGACACACTCAGGTGCACTGTCAACGGGCACCTAAACTCAAAAATCCCGAAATGTAAGCACAATTATTTATTTGACGGATCCTCCATGAGTTTTGCACTTTTGTATTTTACTACTTAATTTTATATAGATTCCCTATACAGGGTCATTTTTAAAACACCGGCAACCTTTCAGGACTATGTTACTAACATCATAATCAACAACTTTTGTTCTATGACTTAAAATAATTCATCATATTTTAGTTCATCAGATTTTCATACAAAAATCGGCCACCCGTAAATAGGTCAAATTCAAGCGCCTCCACTGCCCTAACCCCGCTCTTCTCGCTAATGTACTATCGCTTTCTTTTGCTTCACATAGACTTCGTAACATTTAGAGCGTTCAATTTAATTTTTTTTTTTGTAGGAAACTCTGATGAACTAAAATGTATTTTCTGGATTTTTACGCGGTCAAAATGTATGGAACAATAATTTTTTTTCGACCGACCAATAATTTCAACCATTCCCTGCATCAGTAGGTTGCAGGTCGACCCTCTGCCATCCTGTATATCCCGTTATAAGTTACTATTACAGTTTTATTATTTTTCAGTGAACTGGGGGGTAATAACAAAATGTGTTGTGATAAATATTTCTGCATTGTTGGTGTGCTTTCCGAAGAACGCTTAAAGGTATGTATGCAATAGATCTTTACATAAACCCAACACGCCATTAAGGGGCATGTCAGTTGGACGATGGACGATTGCCCAGGTAGTCAAAATCAATGTTCAGTAAATATTGTAATATTTTTATAACCGCTACATTTTCTAGTTTATCAATAAATACGTTTTAGGAGTCCACAACTTGTCGAATCCGATCAAAATATGGTTAGCACTTCTGGTTTTTTAGCACGTCTGGCTTTTAGGATTCTATTTGTGTTTTTTTATTTTACTGATTTTAAATAATTCTGTAAAACCCGCAATCCTGAACATCACCCCTAACCGGAGGTTAGAAATTGCAAGCTAATTGCATAACGCGCTATTAATTAGAGTTAATCGTTTTGAACGATATTTACTAATCCATTGCTTCATATGAACCAAAAATTTGTCAGTTTGAAAACGTAAATAACGCATCGTGGGACCAGGCACTTTTTTCACTGCGTGCTTTTTTACTCTGTGCAAAATAAATGTTTCTTCTTTCTTTCCAAAAACAAAAATCTTACAACAATTGTGTTATTATTTTCAGGTATACACACCTCGTCCTTCAGATATCGACGCCATTAAAGATATCGAGTACTAAGAATTCGTCAATATATTAGACGGTAGTTTTATATTTATTGTTTGGTATTATAATCAGGCATATTAATAACTTAATTAAATATTTAAACAACATAATAATAGTTTATTTTCCTACTCTACTCTCTATCACTCTTACAAATCAATGTACACACGGTTACATATCAAGTTATATATTTCCAGGTTTAGTTGAGCTCGCGTTGTATAGATAATTCATACAATGAGAAGTCAGCTTATATTGGAACGTATGGCTAATGAATAGCTTGATTTGTAGCCGTGCGGTGGAAAATTATCAAATGACATCTCCCGCTCTCATCTCAGACTTTTACTGACTAAAACCCACCCGTGTTCCTTCAGTTGCCTATATGCCAGGGCCACGGTAACTCTTTCGAACGAATCTCTCTCCGGTTGTTATAAGACATGGGGTCTTTGGGTGAAAGATAGGAAATATCTATAGTTCTCATACTGAGGGCACTGAGGTTCTCTACGTCTAACACACGTGTACGTACCTTGAGCATCCTCATGAGTCCTTCCAGCTGGTGCATGAGATGCTTGCGTGACTCTTGCAGTGAAGACAGGAGTCCCTCTAGTTCGTCCTTACGTTGTCGCAACAGACGTAGTTCTGATACTAAGGGTCCGAGGTTCTATACGCCTAACAGACTTGTACATACATACCTTGAGCATCCTCATGAGTCCTTCTAGCTGGTGCATGAGATGTTTGCGCGACTCTTGCAGTGAAGACAGGTGTCCCTCTAGTTCGTCCTTACGTTGTCGCAACAGACGTAGTTCTGATACTAAGGGCGCTGAACCCACGCCTCCACCTGAAGTTGCCTCCGCTTCTTGTTGACGTCTGTAGAAGGAACAAAGATAAAGTATGAGATGATAGTCTAAGATGTACTTGGTGCCGAAAAATAATACCGTAAAACGGGGCTATTTGAAACATCTTTTTGCTAAAACATGTGTTTAATAAAAGAACAGTGTATGAAATAACGCAACAAGGGGCTTTTTGAGTAGTTCCTATAATGCCCTCTTGATCACTTCTACTACTATACGTCTATCGTAGTAAGTTTTAAAGATATATATTTTGAAATACGCTGTTCCAAATATCGCTACTATGGGGTTATTTGGTATCACAATTTATTGGACCTGTTTTTCTTAATTTATCAAACATTGTGCTAAATAAAACCGTCTAAGCGATATTTGGAAATATTTTAGGGTAACCTGGTTTTGTTTAAATGGCAATTTGACTGTTTTTGGTCAAGAAAATACCGAATTATATGAAGGTAGTTACATATCGAAATTATATTTGTTGCCAAAATGGGGTTATTTGGAATATTACGTAAGTATAACAAAGTTGTACCTATTATAAGTAAAGCGATATTTGGAATTCTTAAGGGTAAGCTATTTTTTACGTGAAAATGAGAAGACAAGTTATCTCCTATTACAACTTTTCGTCCTGGTTTTTTTCTTGCGTACGGAACTATTATCGTATGAAACCAGTTTTCGAAGCATACCGAATCAAACCAGCCACTTTTTGACCTATTGTATCTGGTGCCTTCAGGTCCTCCCTCCAGCCATTGATCCCACAGATGATCCGCTTTGTAAACCACATATATTGGCAAGGATTGTCCATCTGCAGTGCCAGCAAACATCAAAGAAATTGATGACTTAGAACTATTTATTACCCTTTCAGGGTATTTACATCCTCTCTTAAAAATGTATTTTTTGTTACCCGGGTCATCGGTTAGGTTTGTCTCATCTTAATTGATGAGACAGTCTGGGGAGACTCCTTTGATAGATTTTTCGTAACGATCAAAAAACTCATCTATTTCCTGTTCTGTAGTTTTGGCGCGATCGCTAGATATGTTTGACGCTGTTCGATTGGAAATCTCATGTTTGTGTCTGTTTAGGAAATTGCGCGCCCAGTCTACACCAGGGATGTTGTCTTTTAGTCCATATATGGTTTTTCCAATTTTATTTAAATATTTTTGTGCAAATACTCGTAGGTCAGTTGAATCAAAAGGAAACCCCCAGTGGCTCAGTAATTGAATATATTCTACAAACGATTTCTCTTCTTCTTTCGAAAATAGGGTTGGGTGCCCCGCTTTTTCTTGCGTGCAATTTTTATATCTATATTTTCTGCTTAAAGTGCTAATCGGAATATTGTAATGTTGCGCAGCGTCTTTCACTTTCAAATTACCATTCTGAACGGCTTCTATTGCTTTTTGTAAATCTTCTTCAGAATACCGCAGATATGGTGGATGAGTTTTGCCATTGCGTGAGTTGGTATACTTCCTTTGATATGTTCGCACCATGATAAATGATATCCTAGTTTCATATTATCTGTGGACAAAATAATAGGTAGGTACCTATGTAATTTTAACTTATTCAATTGAAGCGTGATAACTTAGCCTTAAGTGAATTTTGTTGCACTCTTGGGGCTATTTGAAGCGACTACTTTAATCCATACTAATGCATAGAAAACCGTAGAAGGGGCTATTTGAAATATTGTTCCAAATAACCCCAAAATCAACCTCAAAAAGCCCCAATCACAAAAAATAGGTACAGTACATAGCTCGTTAGAGATAGAAAACAGCAACTAAAACCACTGAAATCTGCGAAAAACACACGTATACATAGTTTGATTAGCGTAGTACATAACTTTCTAGATTTTGTGTATCAGATGAAAGTTGTAACCCCACGATAAAAACCAGAAATTCGAAATTTACAAAAACATTTACTGCTCCACGTGAAATGCTAAACTAACCTCCAAAATTTGAATGTGACATAGACAGTTAGTTGTTGTGTTGCCAGGTGGCATTCAAATATTCCTACCCTTGACAGATAAAAAAATACATGTGATCAAAACTTTTATTTTAGAAATTCCAAATAACCTCACTATATCCAAAAAACCCCATTTTACGGTAGTTGTATAACTTAGATGGTTTCGTCATGTTGAGAGGATAAAGTAGGAAACTAAAGGTTTACAAGGCAAATGTACGTAGAAACGGAAGGGACGTCCAAACAGGTTATATAGTGACCTTATTGTTTTGTATTGTGAAAAATGATAAATGATTTTATTTCTGTATGTAGGTTTGTCCAAACACTTTTACAGGTCAATTATATTGTTTTAAACTAGATGAGGTCGGCGTTTCCCATCTGACTACTCTGAAAGAAAGGCGGAAACAAACTCAGAGGTCACAGTCTCTTTATCACATCATGTGAAGACCATATAGATAGCTGTCTGAAATGGTCTTAACAGGAAAAACCACATTGATGATGGTGATGTTCTTTAAATCGGTCGGAAAAGTCAGGTGCGTGTATGACCAGATGTAACTATGAATGTAAACGAGGCACAAGGATTATGTAAGGATCGTAGCATATGACGTTCTGTAGTTTTTGCCTTCTTCTTCCCGTGGGGATCCAAGGGAAGAAGGCGTCAGTTTATGTATGTATGTAATAAGGTACGGGAAATCTTACTGTAATTGCAGATAATTTAAATTTCATCCCAACTTCCAAACGATACTGAGAAATGCATATTATAGGGTAAAAATATACAATTTAAACTTAAGTTACCTGAGCCTAGCGATCTCCCTCATAATTTCCCTGTTCTTGGCTTCTAGCTGTGAGATCAGCTCCCGCTGTTGTCGCGCCGCGTCCACTTCCGAACCTTCCGAGGATGAACGACCCTAAGCAAAGCAAAACTGATTTTCAGTATACATAAATAAATAAATTTTATTTCTGTACAAACACTTTTACACATCAAAGATATTTTTTTAAAACTAGATGAGGTCGGCGTTTCCTAACTGACTACTCTGAGAAGAAAGGCCGAAACAAACTCAGAGGTCACTGTCTCTTTTAAAGTCCAGTCACATCTTGTGACTGTCGGTTGTTGGGATGGTCCACAAATTCAAGGTCGCTCAGCGCGCTATGGAGCGGGCTATGCTTGGAGTCTCTTTGAAGGATAAAATCAGAAACGAAATTATCCGGAAAAGAACTGGAGTTACCGACATAGCTCGCAGAGTAAGCAAGCTGAAGTGGCAGTGGGCTGGCCATGTCTGTCGAAGGACCGATGGCCGGTGGAGCAGGCGAGTCCTGGAGTGGAGACCGCGTATCGGCAAGCGTAGTGTGGGACGCCCCCCAGCTAGATGGACCTCCGACCTTAGGAAAGTGGCTGGGGCAGACTGGATGCGGAAGGCGGAGGACAGGGTGTTGTGGCGCAACATGGGAGAGGTCTATCTCCAGCAGTGGACTGCGATAGGCTGAGTTGAATTGACATCTTGTGAAGACCATGTAAATTGGTGTCTGAAATGGTCTTTTGAGGAAGGAACCACACAGATTGAGTCGACCTGTCCAGTCAGTGCACGCATTTATCACTAATCGTGCAGCTTAACACATAACTTAAGAAGCTCAACGATTTTGACGAAAAATACTAAAGAAAGGACATATCAAAAGGATATAGAATTTTAAAATAATTGTGTGATAGTCAATTTAGCAATTAGCTGGATAAGTTTACAAAACTTTAAAATTGGTGCGAAAATGGAAGAGCCTGGCACAAAATATATTAGTATGATATTAAAAATAGGTTCATTGCTAAAATACTGACAGAAATGTAATTTGAGGCTTGTGGCTTCCTGCCAGGGTCGCGAGATTTATTCGAAAGAGATACCGTGGCCCTGGCATATGGGCAACTGAAGAAACACGGGTGGGTTTTAGTCAGTATAAGTCTGACACGCCTTCCTGCTCCACCCAGAGAGACGTCATGTGATGACTTCCCACCCAAAAAAAAAGCCTTGTGGCTTAATAGTAAGTAAGATCCACACGAATCGATCGACGGACGTCTTCGCTTCGCTTGCCATGGTTGGTCCGTGGATGAGTGATCATCTTTACATACCGTGCCTCGGAAAGCACGTTAAGCCATTGGTCTCGGTTGTCATACGTGGATCTTTGACAGTCGATACGGGACAGTCTTACTAAGGGGTATCGTAATATCTTGTAACTGGGTTCTGGAAGTTAGATAGGCAGTCGGTCCACGTAAAATACAGGTACTCATGCGCATCCGATTTAACTGAATGCCGACACCAACATAGTTGGGAAATAGCTAAGCAGATCATGGCTGGGAGAAATATTAAGATTATAATAAGGGATGGTTATTGCACAATTTCACTTGTTTGGTTTCTTATGTTACCCAAACGAGAATAGACAATCTTATAGATCTTTCTTTTTTGTGGGTGGGAATATAATCAAATGACGTCTCCCGCTCACGGTGGAGCGGGAGAGCGTGTCAGACTTTTACTGACTAAAACTCACCTGTGTTTCATCAGTTGCCTATATGCCAGGGCCACGGTAACTCTTTCGAATAAATATCGCGACCCTGGCAAGATCTTTGACATCTTAATCTTTCATTTAAAATGATCCACTTACCAGTTCTGGAGTGAGTGACGCTGATCTCCCGGCTCTTGGCTGTAATAATATGAAACGTAGTTTTTATATTTGACTAGCTTTTACCAGCGGCCCGCGTATTATACATATAAACCTTCCTCTGGAATCACTCTGTCTACTGATGAAAACCGCATTAAAATCTGTTGCGTAGTTTAAAAGATCTAAGCGTTCAGACGCGGAAGCGTCTTTGTTTTATACTATGCAACATAAATCACGTAAAGGTCAGTTTAGCATATTCCCTATACAAATAAATAACATTAAATTGAGACTGGCCTGTTAGTCTAGTGGTTAGTGACCCTGACTGCTAAGACTGAAGTTGTGGGTTCGATTCTCACCCAGGACAAATCTTGTGTGATGAGCAAAATTATTTGTTCTGTGTCTGGGTGTAATTTATCTATAATATGTTTGTATTTAGAAATATATAAGTATGTTTATCAGTCGTCTGGTTGCCATAGTACAGGGTCTGCCTAGTTTGGGATCAGATAACGTTGTGTTGGTTGTCCTAAAATATTATTTATTTATTTATTGAAGTGACTGTCCTCCTACCGAAAGGACTGGCCAACACTAGAAAAAGACAAGAATCCTGTGGAAAAGGGAGAGGTAGGCTTTTGGCCTGCAGTAGGACAATACAGGCTTGTTAGATTAGATGTTTGTCATGTGAAATAACAACTTTTTACTAAATACATATGAAAATATACAGGATGGCAGAAATAACGATGCGCAAACTATTACTATGAATCCAGCACATGAATCCAGAAAATTTTCGTCGGTTATCAAAAAAATCTGCTGTTTCGTAGAAAAGTGTAATATAAAAAAAATATGTTCAAAATGTATGGGATAGCAATTATTTTTTTAATAACCTACGAAACATTAACAATGTGGAATAAAAGGTAAAATATCAATTGAAAATAACAACGTATGGGGACACCCTAGGAGAACATATAGTGACCTTATTGGTGATGTTCTCCAGAAGGGTCAGGTGCGTAGTACTAGTAACCAGCGTGCGTGTATGACCAGATGTATGAACTTAAACGAGGAGTATGTAAGGATCGTAGCAGGTGGCGTTCTATAGTTTCTGCCTACCCCCATGGGAAAAGGCGTGATTTTATGTATGTGTGTATGTAATATCAACGTAAGCGGGTTCAGAATTATGTACTGCATCAGTTTGTACGTCGATTTCCCTGCTACCCAGTATACTGTACTTGATAACAAACGAAAAAAAAAACATTTTTGTCTATCTGTCTGTCTCTCTGGTTGTTCCGGCTTATCTCTGAAACCGCTAGACCGACTTTGATTAAATTTTGTTTGGATACTTTGACAGATTTTATTTATTTATCGACGCGGGCGGAAACTAGTTAGCTAATACAATACATACCATAGTCCTATTCTCGTGCGCCAACCTCGCTGCGTACCGCGCTATCAAACGATGCTCATCGTCCACACCACGCGACAAATGCTCCGCTATACCTGCCGTGAAAATGTTTGACTGTGTTAAAAATAATACTGTACTCTGGCTAAATAATAACAGCCGCACAGGTCGATTGATTAGGTTAAGCTACTTTTGCTGCTGTTAGTTCGTAGATGAGTGGCCATATTTATATACCAAGATTCCTCCGTGCCTCGGAAAGCACGTTAAGCTGTTGGTTGCTCTGACAGTCTTCACGGGTTCAGCATTATTGTGGAGGTCAGATTAGCAGTCGCTCCATGTAAACTGATTGGTTGAAACAAATTTTCGGGATAAATGTGGATCGAATATACAATATTACAACTTTGTATATTGGTGTCCTCACAAGGGAACTGTCAAGATGCCATTATACAAAAAATGATGAGAATTAAAACTATTATCTATTCAATCTCTTTCTGGACACATTCCGCTATAGTACAAGTGATATACTCTACTACAGTTGGGAGCATCATATTTCAAACCTTACACTGCTAGAAATAAAGTCTAAATTAAATAAAGGAGTGTAGTGATACGTACTGCGATGCGTGGAGCGGGAAGAGCGCGAGTCGAGAGAGCCGGTGTTGACGTACCCGCCCACGTACTCCGGGAACCCGTTGTGTGCCGGCACCGGGGACGGAGGCCTGGACCGACAAACATTACCAGTATTAACACTCACGTTCCGCACATCCACCTCCTACTAAAACTTAAACTTTTTGAAGTGATAACTTCTTATGGGAGGGTGAACCGCTTCGTTACGTAACGCGTTACGGCGCCAGTCTATCTAGCTTCCCTTTCTCTTACGCATACGGCAGCGGGCAGGCAGGCTCCTCCTCTCTCACTCTAACCCACACCGCTAGCCGTATTTCGGACAGACGCTTCCCCCTCTTGCTACTCAGTGATTAGTGTGCGATATGATTACAAAAAATATGATGAAACAAGCAGAAGAGGATTCTCGGAACAATATATTAATATACATAAAATGTAAGTAATAACCTAAGCTTGTCTCAAGTTAAACAATGTCAATATTAAATAGTCGAACTTATATTAGTTTAAGTTATTACTTCTGTCGGGCGTCCCGAGACGCACACGTTTTTTTCATACTACAATGTCTCAATATTGTTGTACAGGGTGTTTTGGCGCAACATGGGAGAGGCCTATGTCCAGCAGTGGACTGCGATAGGCTGAGTTAATTGATTGATCTAATAACTGGAAGTTGCAAGGTAACTCCATCACAAGTATCCTTATAACTTATCGGATCTTATAATTTTCATGTGCATCTGGATTGAGGGCCCATTTTTTGAACCCTTGCGTACCGAAATAAGATTTATAGGGAAATTAGTTAAAAATAGTAAAAACTTAAAGCAAAGGTTCATAAATATCTTAAACGTGAATTAAAACTGTTATGATGAAATAACTTGGGCCCTCAATCCAGACGCGTGCATAAAGTGGCATAGCCTAAACCTCCTTCTGCGAAGCAGTAATGCTCGCGAAGGAGGAGGCGGTGCGCGTGAGGGAGTGGCAGTCTCTGCGCCCTCACGTCCCTAGCCGCCGCAGGAGGAGACGCCCCGGGCGTCGGGAGTCCATAGCGGACTCCCGGCCACCGTAGGCGCGAGCTTGCAGGTGGCGAGCAATGGGTAGCTCGCCGCCCGGTAAGGACCAAGCTCGGGTCGACGGCGCGCAGTGTTCCACGCGCGCCTCAAAGATATGTCAGCAGCGCTGAAGGGTCTTCTAGGACCGATGCCTGCCGGGGTCGCGTGATTGTTCGAAAGAGATACCGTGACCCTGGCACATGGGCAACTGAAGGAACACGGGTGGGTTTTAGTCAGTAAAAGTCTGACACGCCCTCCCGCTCCGCCCAGAGCGGGAGAAGTCATTTGATGATTTCCCATCCTGTAAAAAGAAAAAAAAAAAAACGGATATAGATATGCCGCCATAAATCGGTAATGTTATATTTTACAGATTTGAGAATTTCTTAAAATATTTAAGAAATTCTTAACTAAATTCTTAAACAAAAATTATTAACCCAGAGATAGTACTTACTAAGATTTAGGCTATGCCACTTTATGCACGCGTCTGTATTGAGGGCCCAAGTTATTCCATCATAACAGTTTTAATTCACGTTTAAGAAATTTATGACCCTTTGCTTTAAGTTTTTACTATTTTTAACTAATTTCCCTATAAATCTTATTTCGGTACGCAAGGGTTCAAAAAATGGACCCTCAATCCAGATGCACATATTATAATTTTCAGCTGCACAGCATTTGTTTGAGAAACAAAAAAACCCATTATCTATAACCGGGCAAAGGAATATAGTCCGTTGCCTGCTGTTTTTTGGAAAGGGCGTCGACTTCGAAGTTTGTATCATGTAAAATTAAAAACAAATTCAATCCCAAGCGTAGAAAAAATATCCCAAAAATCGGTTTCATTTTTAGTTGAAAAATTTTTTCGAACTTCAAAATGACATAAGATGGTCCAACAACGCGCGCGTTTTATGTAATCTATGTATATAAAAGAAAGTCGTGTTAGTTACACTATTTATAACTCAAGAACGGCTGAACCGATTTGGTTGAAAATTGGTGGGGAGGTAGCTTAGAACCAGGAAACGGACATAGGATATTTTTTTTTAACCCGTTCGACTATAAAGAGGAAAGATTTGATTGTTTGTTTGTATTGAATAGGCTCCGAAACTACTGGTCCGAATTGAAAAAATCTTTTTGGGTTGGGTAGCCTATTTATAGAGGAAGGCTAAAAGTTATATAACATCACGCTACAATCAAAAAGAGCGAAGCAGCAACGAAAAATGGTCGAAAACTGGCAGGCAATTCGATGCGACAAACTAGTTTTGACAATATAAAGGTAAAGCACTAAGTAGTGATGAACGACGGACCCTGCGCCACTTCCTAGGTCTTCCTAGTCTGTTCCTGTAATTTTTTCATCTCATTAAAAAAAATAGTAGACATGTGACTTCCACCAACCCACACTGAACACGTGTGGTGGATTAAAGCCCATTCCCCTACAAAGAGAGGAGACTTGTGTCCCAGCAGTAGGAACATTCGTTCTTTCGTCTCCCACCATCTCAAAGCTATAGAAACACTTACACGATGTGACTAAGGTTCAGTGTCCGCTCCGGCTGGTCGGGGTAGCGCGGCAACTGAGCCCGCGCACGCTCCGGCACGCAGCGGAACGACTTGCGGAGCGTCGCGCCGATTTGTTTCGACGGAGATTTCTATATGGACAAACATTTTATGTGTTATTTTTTTGTGAATATGGTGTGTTTAGCTGAAGAAATAAATAGAATTGTAGGATTAAAAAGATCCGGATGGTAAAATTGACAAAGAACGTGGTGAATACATAATGTTCTGTGTCTGGGTGTAATTTATCTATTATATGTATGTATTTAGAAATATATAAGTATATTTATCAATTGCCTGGTTGACATAGTACAGGCTCTGCCTAGTTTTGGGATCAGATAACAGTGTGTTGGTTGTCATTATTATATCTTATACCTTTAAACGAGCAATTCTTGTATATATATATATGATCTGAATCTCGGAAACGGCTCCAACGATTTTCATGAAATTTAGTAAACAGAGGGTTTCGGGGGCGATAAATCGATCTAGCTAGGATTCATTTTTATAAAATGTCATTTTATTCGTGTTTTCAATGACCAACGTTATCGATAATCAACTTGAACATAAACTTATTATTTTAAACACAATTACCAAAAAATACCGAGCAAAGCTCGGTCAACCAGATATTATATTCTTTATGGCACTAGTCTGCCATAATTTAACCAAACATTGTTATTCTTGTAAGCCGGAATCATCCATTGGGATGAGCCAGGAATAATGCGACGACACTAAAAGTTCTCCGTCTCCAAGAAATAGAGGATTGACTCAAACAGCTTGCACTGAAGTGCAAATCGGCCGCGCCAGAAGCAGTCCTGGCACATGGTGTAGTTGTACACAGTGAACATTGTCATCAGATATACTCACATAGGCGGCGTACTCCTTGACCTCGTGCTCGTTGCTGTGGGTCGCTGACACCCGGCCGCGCCAGAAACAGTCCTGGCACATGGTGTAGTTGGCACAGTGAACATTGTCATCAGATATACTCACATAGGCGGCGTACTCCTTGACCTCGTGCTCGTTGCTGTGGGTCGCTGACACCCGGCCGCGCCAGAAACAGTCCTGGCACATGGTGTAGTTGGCACAGTGAACATTGTCATCAGATATACTCACATAGGCGGCGTACTCCTTGACCTCGTGCTCGTTGCTGTGGGTCGCTGACACCCGGCCGCGCCAGAAACAGTCCTGGCACATGGTGTAGTTGTACACAGTGAACATTGTCATCAGATATACTCACATAGGCGGCGTACTCCTTGACCTCGTGCTCGTTGCTGTGGGTCGCTGACACCCGGCCGCGCCAGAAACAGTCCTGGCACATGGTGTAGTTGGCACAGTGAACATTGTCATCAGATATACTCACATAGGCGGCGTACTCCTTGACCTCGTGCTCGTTGCTGTGGGTCGCTGACACCCGGCCGCGCCAGAAACAGTCCTGGCACATGGTGTAGTTGGCACAGTGAACATTGTCATCAGATATACTCACATAGGCGGCGTACTCCTTGACCTCGTGCTCGTTGCTGTGGGTCGCTGACACCCGGCCGCGCTAGAAACAGTCCTGGCACATGGTGTAGTTGGCACAGTGAACATTGTCATCAGATATACTCACATAGGCGGCGTACTCCTTGACCTCGTGCTCGTTGCTGTGGGTCGCTGACACCCGGCCGCGCCAGAAACAGTCCTGGCACATGGTGTAGTTGGCACAGTGAACATTGTCATCAGATATACTCACATAGGCGGCGTACTCCTTGACCTCGTGCTCGTTGCTGTGGGTCGCTGACACCCGGCCGCACCAGAAACAGTCCTGGCACATGGTGTAGTTGGCACAGTGAACATTGTCATCAGATATACTCACATAGGCGGCGTCCTCCTTGACCTCGTGCTCGTTGCTGTGGGTCGCTGACACCCGGCCGCGCCAGAAACAGTCCTGGCACATGGTGTAGTTGGCACAGTGAACATTGTCATCAGATATACTCACATAGGCGGCGTCCTCCTTGACCTCGTGCTCGTTGCTGTGGGTCGCTGACACCCGGCCGCGCCAGAAACAGTCCTGGCACATGGTGTAGTTGGCACAGTGAACATTGTCATCAGATATACTCACATAGGCGGCGTACTCCTTGAACTCGTGCTCGTTGCTGTGGGTCGCTGACACCCGGCCGCGCCAGAAACAGTCCTGGCACATGGTGTAGTTGTACACAGTGAACATTATCATCAGATATACTCACATAGGCGGCGTACTCCTTGACCTCGTGCTCGTTGCTGTGGGTCGCTGACACCCGGCCGCGCCAGAAGCAGTCCTGGCACATGGTGTAGTTGTACACAGTGAACATTGTCATCAGATATACTCACATAGGCGGCGTACTCCTTGACCTCGTGCTCGTTGCTGTGGGTCGCTGACACCCGGCCGCGCCAGAAACAGTCCTGGCACATGGTGTAGTTGGCACAGTGAACATTGTCATCAGATATACTCACATAGGCGGCGTACTCCTTGACCTCGTGCTCGTTGCTGTGGGTCGCTGACACCCGGCCGCGCCAGAAACAGTCCTGGCACATGGTGTAGTTGGCACAGTGAACATTGTCATCAGATATACTCACATAGGCGGCGTACTCCTTGACCTCGTGCTCGTTGCTGTGGGTCGCTGACACCCGGCCGCGCCAGAAACAGTCCTGGCACATGGTGTAGTTGTACACAGTGAACATTGTCATCAGATATACTCACATAGGCGGCGTACTCCTTGACCTCGTGCTCGTTGCTGTGGGTCGCTGACACCCGGCCGCGCCAGAAACAGTCCTGGCACATGGTGTAGTTGGCACAGTGAACATTGTCATCAGATATACTCACATAGGCGGCGTACTCCTTGACCTCGTGCTCGTTGCTGTGGGTCGCTGACACCCGGCCGCGCCAGAAACAGTCCTGGCACATGGTGTAGTTGGCACAGTGAACATTGTCATCAGATATACTCACATAGGCGGCGTACTCCTTGACCTCGTGCTCGTTGCTGTGGGTCGCTGACACCCGGCCGCGCTAGAAACAGTCCTGGCACATGGTGTAGTTGGCACAGTGAACATTGTCATCAGATATACTCACATAGGCGGCGTACTCCTTGACCTCGTGCTCGTTGCTGTGGGTCGCTGACACCCGGCCGCGCCAGAAACAGTCCTGGCACATGGTGTAGTTGGCACAGTGAACATTGTCATCAGATATACTCACATAGGCGGCGTACTCCTTGACCTCGTGCTCGTTGCTGTGGGTCGCTGACACCCGGCCGCACCAGAAACAGTCCTGGCACATGGTGTAGTTGGCACAGTGAACATTGTCATCAGATATACTCACATAGGCGGCGTCCTCCTTGACCTCGTGCTCGTTGCTGTGGGTCGCTGACGCCCGGCCGCGCCAGAAACAGTCCTGGCACATGGTGTAGTTGGCACAGTGAACATTGTCATCAGATATACTCACATAGGCGGCGTCCTCCTTGACCTCGTGCTCGTTGCTGTGGGTCGCTGACACCCGGCCGCGCCAGAAACAGTCCTGGCACATGGTGTAGTTGGCACAGTGAACATTGTCATCAGATATACTCACATAGGCGGCGTACTCCTTGAACTCGTGCTCGTTGCTGTGGGTCGCTGACACCCGGCCGCGCCAGAAACAGTCCTGGCACATGGTGTAGTTGGCACAGTGAACATTTTCATCAGATATACTCACATAGGCGGCGTACTCCTTGACCTCGTGCTCGTTGCTGTGGGTCGCTGACACCCGGCCGCGCCAGAAGCAGTCCTGGCACATGGTGTAGTTGTACACAGTGAACATTGTCATCAGATATACTCACATAGGCGGCGTACTCCTTGACCTCGTGCTCGTTGCTGTGGGTCGCTGACACCCGGCCGCGCCAGAAACAGTCCTGGCACATGGTGTAGTTGGCACAGTGAACATTGTCATCAGATATACTCACATAGGCGGCGTACTCCTTGACCTCGTGCTCGTTGCTGTGGGTCGCTGACACCCGGCCGCACCAGAAACAGTCCTGGCACATGGTGTAGTTGGCACAGTGAACATTGTCATCAGATATACTCACATAGGCGGCGTCCTCCTTGACCTCGTGCTCGTTGCTGTGGGTCGCTGACACCCGGCCGCGCCAGAAACAGTCCTGGCACATGGTGTAGTTGGCACAGTGAACATTGTCATCAGATATACTCACATAGGCGGCGTACTCCTTGACCTCGTGCTCGTTGCTGTGGGTCGCTGACACCCGGCCGCGCCAGAAACAGTCCTGGCACATGGTGTAGTTGGCACAGTGAACATTGTCATCAGATATACTCACATAGGCGGCGTACTCCTTGACCTCGTGCTCGTTGCTGTGGGTCGCTGACACCCGGCCGCGCCAGAAACAGTCCTGGCACATGGTGTAGTTGGCACAGTGAACATTGTCATCAGATATACTCACATAGGCGGCGTATTCCTTGACCTCGTGCTCGTTGCTGTGGGTCGCTGACACCCGGCCGCGCCAGAAACAGTCCTGGCACATGGTGTAGTTGGCACAGTGAACATTGTCATCAGATATACTCACATAGGCGGCGTACTCCTTGACCTCGTGCTCGTTGCTGTGGGTCGCTGACACCCGGCCGCGCCAGAAACAGTCCTGGCACATGGTGTAGTTGGCACAGCGCGTACAGCGGTACCTGAAGCCTGTGAGGGAACTGCGGCGACAAGCGCTGCAGGCTAGAGGATGGACCACTGGGGATGAACAATCAATGTTAAAACAAGGTTGGAATCAGAAGTCTCGAGAATATTCGATAGAGTATTTGGCCAAAAGTAAGTGATCAACTTTATAATGCCAAAAGTAAGTGATCAACTTTATAATGCCAAAAGTAAGTGATCAACTATATAATTCCAGGTTTTTGCAGTTGAGTTTTTAAAGTTATATTTGTCCCGTGCCAAATTCGTTTTGGGAATATTTCATATATATGCTATACGTTCTCGCAACTATTGGTCAATAAGGCCATAATTACAAAACTAAACTCACAATCCATTTACGATCAGAAAATATAAATAAATAATAAATAAAATAAATAAAATTTTATTGACATAAAACATTGTTACATTTATATATTAAAGCCCTGACTCCTGAGCTAGGTTGTAACCTGTGTTACAGGAATCAGTGTCTTCTCCCATTTTTGTTACATTAACATTTATGTAATAAAATTTAAACAATCATGAAGTCATGCAATCATCGAAGCACTTGTGTGAGTGAATGTGGGAATGAGTGTCTGTGCGTGTGTACGGTGTGCGTGGTGTGCGTGATGTGCGTGTGTGGGGTGTGCGTGTGTGGGGTGTGCGTGTGTGGGGTGTGTGTGTGTATCAGGGGTATGTATATAATGAATGTAGTAAGGGGGACCTAGTTGTGTTAGTGTTTATATTAATAGGTTTTCTGTTTGTGCGTAATCTAAAGTTTGTAGCCAAGTTTTGATTTTATTTTTCGTTTCACATTTAGAAAGTGAGTTAATTAGCAGGGCTCTGTTAATTTTATTATAAATATGCGTACCTAGAAAAAAATGTTGTCGCCTAGCTGAAGCAGATTTACATTTTATATGTTTACAGACATTAGGGATGGTGCGTTTACTTTTGTTTTTGTTGTTTACAGGTGTTATTTTATGTTGTTTCAATGTGAGATTGAGAAGATATAACTGTCTCACTGTGAGCACTTTACAGTTTTGGTATAAGGTTACAGTCGGAAACCGATACGGTTTAAAGGTCATGACTTTGAGCAGTGATCTTTGAGCTCTTTCAAGGTGAAGCATAATAGTTTTACAGGCACCTCCCCACACCGTGATACAATATCCCACTATTGACTGGGCTAGAGAAAAATAAACAGTGCGAAGAAGATTCCAATCGGCCACATGTCGAAGTTTTCTAAACGCCCAAATAAGTTTCCTAACACGAGAGGTGGTTAGCTCGATATGAGGACGCCAACTTAGTCTTTCGTCCAGAAGTACACCTAGGTATTTTATATTTGCTTTTTGGGAAATTGTAAGACATGAGCACTGACTATTGTTGTCGGGAAATTTGCAAGAGTGAGCTTTGAGACTTGATGACATAGGTTTGGTTTTAGCAAATGTGAACTGCAGGTATGAGGTCTTAGCGATGTTAAGGGTAAGTAAGTTATCTTCCAGCCATTGACTGACTTTACGTAGTCCCAGCTCAGCCGTGTGTCGTACCTCCTCCCAAGTCTCTCCATGAAATATGAGCGCGGTATCGTCGGCATAGCTGAATATTTTACCTTTAGAAAGAGATTGCTGGCATAGATCATTCACATATATCAGGAAGAGACTCGGAGAAAGGCAGCTGCCTTGTGGGACACCACAAGTGACGTTGGCTTCCTCACTAACTAGTCCACCTATCTTTACTTTTTGTGTCCGATCACACAAAAAAACCGGTGAATATACTGAGAGCTTCTCCTCGTATCCCAATATGGTCTAACTTGTTCACAAGGGTGGAAATACAGACCGTGTCAAAGGCTTTCGCAAGGTCCAAAAAAACACCTATGCATTTCAGTTTAGCATCAACTTTCTTGGCAACGTGATCCACGAGTTGACTTACTGCATCTTCGGTGCTTTTTCCAGACCTAAAGCCAAATTGAGCATCAGATAGAGTTTTGTTTCGTTCTAAAAAACTAAGGAGTCTAGTGTTCAGCAGCTTTTCTAATATTTTTGAAAGAGCCGGTAAAACCGAGATGGGTCTGTAATTTTTGACATCCTCCTGGCTCCCACCCTTGTGAACCGGCGTGATTAGAGATTTTTTAAAGACTCGGGGGAAAACTCCCTGTTCAAAACATATCTCAATGAGTTTTGTGATCGGAGGTATTAAGATACCTTTGCCTGTTCTAAGTAGCTTTGCTGAGATAAAGTCCCACCCCGTGGCACAGTCAGTTTTTAGGGTTTTAATTATAGAATCAATTTCAGCTTCATCAGGGGGGAGTAGAACAATAGAATTAGGTACCGGTGGTGAATTAAATTCATATAATCCAGGTTGGGACCTTCGGTTTTGACTGATTGTATCTACAAGTTGTTTACCTATATTAGAAAAATAATGATTAATGTTCTCAATTTCTTTCGGCACATCTTTTGTTTCTGTTAATAATAATTTATCTGCTGATGAATATCTTCCCAACATGCATACAATTAATTACAAACAGTTTGTTCAATACCTTGTAATAGCTAATACATTTTAATTTGTAGAGCTATTAAAAATGGCAAATGTAAGCACTATTTATTAGTTATTTAGACATTACGGCTTACAGTCTAAGCTGTACAAATTTTATTTTTTTAGCCAATTATGGCCCACTTCTGGGCGAAGTCCTTCCTATTTTCTTTCCACGTCTCTCTGTCCAAAGTTGCCAAGGACTATCTTTATTAAAAGAGTCCAGCTCATTCCCGCCATCTCCGTTTGGGCCTGCCGCGATGTCTCTTGCCATTAAGTGAGACTAATTGGGTCGTAAATAAACATCAACATACCATTTTCGACGCTGGCGAGTCGGTGTAATAGCGGCAGCCATACGAGACATGGCGGCCCGGGGTCCGACATCAGTGTGTCCAGAAAATCGTTTACGGTGATCTTGCCGTTCTGAATTAAAGAGATATTAATGTTGTAGTCACAGTCATCATTTGCCTAGCCTTTTCCTGACTATGTTGGGGTCGGCTTCCAGTCTAACCAGATGACGTTGAATATGAGTATTTTACATGGAGCGACTGCCTATCTGACCTCCACAATCCAGTTACTGGGTAATACGGTACCCCTTGGTAAGACTGGTTGTCAGACTTTTGGGCTTCTGACGGTCAAAGATCTACAAATGACACATAATATTGTAGTCACAATATGGAGATAAAATTAAGCAGTCTTCCACACCCTATACAAAGAACTATTTCGGGAAAATGGCTTGTGGTTATGTCCCAAGCTATCATACCATTTGTCAGGATCTGAAATTCCGTTCAGATAAAGATTTTATTTCGAATATTTTTTTATGTCGGAAAGAACAGCAAGGCTGTAAGATTCAGGGTGAGCTAGGGGTAATTAAGTATTGTCACTGATTGTTAGTAACCTTTTCTGCTTTTGATTTTTCAATCTTCAAGCCAGAGATTCCCCTTGGGAGGCTTCAAGAACATTTAGAAAATACACCCGGGGTGGGTGGTTGAATGAATTTTCTAAATTTTCTCAAACGTTACAATTAATGAAGTAGAATCATCGACATTTTAGCATAATCAGCCTATGATGATCTTTCCTTCCTTGGTAAGAGGAAGTGAGCCGTAATCCACCACGCGGGCCCAGTGCGGGTTGGTAGATATCACATTTCTTCTAATTTTTGGTAGTCTAGGACATGCCGGTTTCCTTACGATGTTTTCCTTCACCGTTTAGAGAGTAGTGGTGATGAAATAATTTACACAAAATAAGCTGTTTGGCCACAAGATGGACCGATGACCTGGTGAAGGCCGCAGAAATTCGCTGGATGCGAGAGGCACGGAATTGGTCGGGTGGCGGTGCTTCGGAGAGGCCTATGTCCAGCAGTGGACGTCTTTCGGATGAAATGATGATGATGTTGAAGCTGTCTGGGTTAGAACTTACGTCCAACAACTCGTAAGTCATGGCCGTAATTACTGGGCCACGACTGTGCCACCCTAGATCTTACCTGATTAAATATAGTAAGTGCGAGCGAGTCTGTGTAGCTGAACGACGGCGACTCGTACACCGCCGCTGGTAACGCCAGCACTTCTCGAAGGTAGTCCGACAGCCTCTTCATTAGCAGGTGGCCGTTGCCGTCTGATAGCTGGGAGAAGATGTCTGGAGGAAGAGAAGAGTAATTATTTTATTTATTTATTAAAAGTTTATGCACAAGTAAAACTACTGTACAAAGGCGGATTTAATGCCAGAGGCATTTTCTACCAGTCAACCTTAGGGTGATGCAGAGAAAAACATGGCAGGTGCAACATACGGGGTAGATAACTCGAAAAAGGAAGAATACTAAAAACATAGATACATACATTTATATATATAATTATGAATGTTATGTGAAGGTATAGAAGATAAATAAAAATGCATGGTAGTAAATTGTATTTAAGCACTTTTTTAAAGGCTGGTCTGTGCAGGTTGACTTGACAAATTCCTTCCAGGACGTGATAGTGTGAGCCATTTGTAAAAATTCAATTAAACCCCAGGCAAAAAGTCATGGGATTTGAGAATTCGTCACTTAATATCACTTTTCTATTAACTCTCAAATTGAAAGGCTTTGACTTTTCGCCTACGCTTTATCGCGTCCTTAATTCTTGCAAATGGGGCACACTATCAAGTCCAGGAAGGAACACGTCAAATAACAATTAAGTCAACCTGTATAATAAACCAACTAGATTGGAACTTAAACATAAGTGGCAAATGTGGGTGTACTATACGTATAGGTACACCTTTGCTCAAGCCCACGGGGAGACAAGGCGTGATGTTATAATGCATGTGCATGATGTGGATGCTAATCAGTCTATTAATTTATGTAATTACTAGCTTTTGGCAGCGTCCTCGCCCGCGTAGTACACATATAAAACTTCCTCTTGAATCACTCTGTTTATTGATGTGAACCGCATACAAATCCGTTGCGTAGATTAAAAGAACTAAGTGTACAAAGGCGAAATGCGACTTTTTGTTATACTATGTAAAGATATTCAAATCTCGTTGAATTAAGTAAATGAGATTCTACTATTCTCTATATGAGTACCTACTTTATTTAAACTTCATACTATGCAGATCCTTATAGAATATATTCAAATAAGATATATATTCATGTAAGATCACATTGATGATTCATTACCATTAGTGACTACAGTAACTGCTGCGACTCACAGCAGTCACTAATGAATCATTGTTTACACTGACCTTCATACTTAATGCACACGACACAAACAAAGGTACTTACATCTTAGCTTGTCCATCAGCTTGCCGGCACACATCGTGGCGAGAGCCACTTTGATGGAAAACACTCGGATTTTACCCACGTTTTCACTGAAACAAATTAATGATACATTACAAAAAAAAAATGTGTGTGTGGCTAAATGGTAACAGGTGCACGAGTTAGCAGGTTAAGCTAAACTTGCCGAGGAGGCCCCTCTGTGCCTCGGAAAGCACGATAGGCTGTTGGTCCCAATCATCATTGGTCAGATCTTTGACAGTCGTTACGGCTAGCGAGAAGCCTAAAATCTGAAAACCAGTCTTACCAACAGGTATTGTGTTACCCAACTGGGTTTTTTTTACGCGAGATAGTAAATCAAATCAAATCAAATCAAATATTTATTTGCGTAAAACATGGTATACAATGGTGTTAAGTAGAAAATATGGCACAAACATGTTTAGCTAGGATATACCTAGCATGCAAAATTATAAAGTTAGATGAAGAAGACCATCAACATTTTTTATCAAAAAATTCTCTTAAACTATAAAAACTGCATTCGAGTAACCATTTATAAAACTTAATTTTAAATGTTCTTGTATTTAATATTTTAAAATGAAGCGGTATTTTGTTATAAATGCGTACACACATTGCTAGGCAGTTCTTATTATATTTCGCTAATCTAGGTAAATCATGCAACACTAGTTTATAAGGATCTCTTCTGTTCCTAGGATTAACATCATTTGCAGTCTTGAACAATTGTTTATTTTTAATTACGAACACACATATTTCATAAATATACAGTGACGGTAACGGTAACAAACCAAGTTTCTTAAATATTGGTCGACATGAGTCGTCAGGTTTAAGACCACAAATTGACCTCATGCACTTTTTTTGAGCGACGAATGCTCTACAGAAGTCGGTGCTATTACCCCACATTATAAGACCATATCGTAGTAATGATTCGACGTACGCGTGGTATGACATTACGGCAGTTTTTATGTTAGTTACATTTTTAACTTGTTTTAGTGCGTACACAAATTTATTAATTTTAGTGCTAATATTGCCTACGTGTTCTTTCCAATTAATGTCTTTATCTATTATTACGCCTAAAAATTTCGTTTTCTTTACTTCTTTTACTTTATTAATATTGAGTTTAATGTCATTTTTATAATTATTTGATTGATTAAATTGAATATAAACGGATTTGTCAAAATTTATCTTTAAATTGTTAGTGTCAAGCCAATGCAGTAATTTATCAATTGTATTATTAATGTCAAGCTCATGGTCTAGAACAGTATTATATTTTTTGTTAGATGTCACTATGATCGAAATATCGTCGGCATATAGTATGCATTTATGATTAGTTATTTTTATGATGTCATTTATATAGATAAGGAATAGTATTGGGCCCAGTATGCTACCTTGCGGAACGCCATATTTATTATGTACATATTGTGATGAGTAAGATATAATCTCATTATTTTCGTTTTTTTTACTTATAATGACACGTTGTTTTCTGTTACTTAAATAGGACGATAACCATTGAAGAACTGGTCCTCTGATGCCAATAGCTTCTAACTTTTCAAGCAATATGCTGTGTGACACCAGATCGAACGCTTTCGAAAGATCAAAAAAAAGGCCACTAGTTAGATAATTATTATTAATATTTGAAAGTACAGCTTGCATAAGCGAGAAAATAGCCAACGATGTGGATTTGTTCTTTTGAAATCCAAACTGTTCTTCACTTATAATTTGAAATTTGTTGCAGAAATCCGTTAATCTTTTATACATACATTTTTCATAAATTTTAGACAAGATAGGTATTAAAGTTATGGGCCTATAATTATTAATATCACATTTATCTCCCTTCTTGAGTAACGGTTTTATTAAGGACAGTTTTAATTTTTCAGGGAAGGTTCCATTTGAAAAGGACATGTTTATTAGATGAGTGAGAATAACAGTTAGTTCATTACAGCAGGCCTTTATGATTTTTGTATTAATTTCATCATAGCCCTCCGACCTGCTATTGGACAGAGACATTATTTCCTGTCGTACCTCGTGTGCCAGCATTGGTCTAAGAAACATTGAGTTAACAGTAGTAGTTTTGTTAAAGTCTTGCTTAGTGATTTTTTCCTGTGGAATATGCGTTGAATTAACATAATGGTTATTAAAAATAGAAGCTATTTGTGCAGGGTCTGTAATTATGATATCATTTAATTTTATAAATTCTATGTTGTCTTTTTGAATGTTATTATTTATTTCATTTTTAATGACAGTCCATGTGGCTTTGCATTTATTATTATGATTATTGATGTATTTTATGTTAGCATTCTTTTTAGAATTATAAATACATTTTTTTAATAGATTTGAGTAAATAAGATAATTCGTTTTATTAATTGAATTTTTATTTTTATAGTACCCATATCGGAGCTTCCGCTTGGTTTTGCAACTTAGCTTCAAACCTTTACTTATCCACTTCTGTGTGTTTTTATTACTTCCATTGACCTTAGCTCTTACTTTAGGAAAACAGAGATCATAAAATAGACTCACCAGTTCATGAAAATCATTGAATGCGCAGTTTGTGTCCGTTTTTAGATATATATCGGACCAAGAAAGATTTTGTAGGCATTCCTTGAATTTACGGATGTTATCTAAGTTATAGTCTCTTTTATAAATGTAGTATATTGCTGATTTTTGTGGTTTCTGTCTGGTTGGGAAACTTAACATTTGTGCCGTATCATGATCTGAGAGACATAGGGGTAGTACAGTGGCAGTTGCGTTGGCAATGTTGCTTAAGATATGATCAATACAAGTCAACTTGCGAGTAGGAACATCGATATGGATTTTCAAATTATAATTGTGAGCCAAGTCTTGCAACCCACTTGTAATGTTGCCCTTTTTAAGTGTATTAATGTTAAAATCACCGGTCACAACTATATTTAATTTAGATTTATATTTATTAAGCAAATCGTGTAAAAGATTATGCAATTTAGTCAAAAACTGATTTGGATCAGATTGTGGTGTTCTATAAATGCAAATAACTACTAATTTAATACCTGTTACCTCTATCCCACAAGCTTCAAACGTGTTTTGAGTCGCATAGTTTTTAACACATGATAACTCTTTATAACATAAACCTTTTTTAACTAATATACACGTGCCACCTCTTTGTTTTTCTCTGCAGAAATTAGTGGCCATTTCATAGTTATATATTTTCACATAATTTTCATACCCTTTTTTTACAAAAGTTTCCGACAAACATAATACATCTGGATCATTATTTGCTCCTTTTAACTCCTGAATCGTAATATCCAGTAGTTCTTGTTTGGATAACAAACTGGCAATATTTTGATGAAATATTTTAAAATGGTGAGCTTTTTTGGTTTGAGATACGAAAAAATGAATCACGTTTGTTTAAAACAGGAAAGTAATATGGTATAGTCCCTATTTGACCCTTTTCGTTGCGTTCCAAAGAGGAGCTCCGTTCGTTGGGCGTTGTATTCTTCATACGATTAAAGTAATACGGAATAGTACCTTTTTTGGGTTCATTTGTAGAAACTTTTAAATTGGAACTTGATTTGTTACCCGTTATTCTTTTACGAATTTCACTAGGTTCCAGATATTTGTCACTATAATCACAACAATCTATGACGTAATTAATCGACTTACAAACATCGCTTAGTTGCGTGGAGGTTTGGTTAACAAAGTGACAATTTTTATAATTATTACAAATATTTTTTATGGAATAGTTTAGCTTACGAACATTGAGATACATATTATTGGCCACATTTAATACAATAATAGTGTTATTTATAAATTTATCTAATATAATTTGCAATTGAGACAACAGTAAGCTCGGGTTGTAATCATTTTCACCTACGCATATTACAAGTTTATCTTCGGAGGACAATTCCGTATTTCTACAGTTTGCTATAATTTCGTTGCAAGGCGCATTTGGCTTTGTTATAGCGACGACTTTGTACTTTTCATACTGTGTATTTGTCCTTGCGTGAGAAATTGCAGCTGCTAGCCCGACACAACGCTGGGTACCGAAGATAAATATCTTCCTCTTCGGGTCCATATTAAGCGTGCCTGCAACTACGCCTGTTTGAGCACTGGCGATGCCCACAGTATCCTGCTTCAGTTTATGATGAAGAGCAGGTTCACAATTATTGGAACTATTTTGCATTAGTACTGCAATACGGTTCGTCAGGACTTTTAATTCCCGCTGTGCAATCTTTAATTGCTGTTTTAGGGTTACAATTTCTTGTTCCAAGGTGGCCACATTTGCGTAGTCATTGGTATCGACGTTCATACTGGATGACATTAAAGGGGATGATGTAGGAAGTATGCTGTTTCGACTTGACATAGTTTGCCTCCTTTTCTTAGTCGTTGTACCAGGACTTGTAAAAATGGAGGGCGATTGGCATAAAGATTTTAATGTTTTATTTTCCGTAATCAACTTATTTATTTGCTTATGTAAATCGGTGTTTTCTAATAATATATTTCCCAGTTCATTCTCAGTACTATCAAGTTTTAATGTGAGCTGAGCAATTATCTCTTTCATTTCTGAGGCTAATACTAAGTCCGACACAGTACCGTCAACACTCATTGATAGTTTATTGGCGGTATAAGATTCGAAAGATGTCTCACAATCAGTAAGTATGTGCGAATCCCGTAAATCTGCTGTATTTTGAACCGATGATCGACCTTTTAACGCTTCGTCGCATACATCATGAGTACTTCGTGCTTGCTCCGATGGTGGGGGTGTTTTTAAAGAAGTTAGTTTTTTTCTCATGGTGATATTGGTGGTACAATCGGTAGTAGCGTATTTTTTGCTTCTAATACACACCTTACACCTCCATTTTTTCTTCGCTTCCGCATCTTTGAGACGATACGTTTGTTCTGGATAACCGTCGCAATCCAATTCGTACCTGTTGTCACAGGCAGAACACAAAGCAGTACTTTTTATATTTACCATTTTTTTACATTTATAACATGTAACTAGTGCTGCCATCTTGCAATTACTTTTTGCAGAGTTTGATGACATGACCGTTATTCAAGCGTTTTCTTCGCTCAATATTAACAGACTAGTAATGGTTTATTTGAATAAATTACAAATATGAAATTTTGTAATTTACGAAAAGTGATGTCGTCCGTGGGATTTGAACTCGTGACCGCTCGTATGAGGCTGGTTAAACTGCAAAAGTTGACTGGCGTTAGCCACTGAGCCAACTAAACGTTACTAATATATGTTAAATTTATTGAACAGTTGGAGGAAATATCTTTCCCATGAATAGGTAAGACAGTTAATATGCTCAGCGACAGTTTAGATTTAAATCACTGTGTGAGTCACTTTTGCACTTCGTCTTTGTTATTAATGATTTTTTACACTTGTTTTGATAAATTTGTGTCACAGTATGAAATAATGTTTACAATTTCCTCGTTATTTCGATTGTTATTGCTGTATTTTGTTCACTTTTGTTATTTAAAAGCAGAGGTAATTGCTACCGGTACACATATGTTAACTTCACAGTTTGGGTATGAAATCCGTGGATAACACTGACACTTATCTATCGGGTGATGTTTTATTGATTCACTTAGTTTTATTCGGTTTTGTGCACTAATAGTATTTTTAATTAAATTTTAATAACAGAGCGTTTGTTTTCACTTTAGACTAGATGCAGCGCCATCTCCGTAAGCAACGTCAAGGCGTTGCTGATGAGGAGCAATGGTGGATCGAATAACTGATTTCCCACCTGTACGCAAAATACGCGCTCAGACGTGGAGTTGCGGACACCAGCCCGTTCTACCTATTACCTACCCAACTGGGTTGTGGGAGGTTCAGATAAGTAGTTGCTCCATTTAAAATACTAGTACATATTCAGTTGCATTGGGTTAGACTGGAAACCAATCACAACAAACTTGGGGAAACACTACACAGATTGATTGGTAGGATTAATTAACATGAAAATTAATACTATCTTCATGCATAACTACGAGAAGAGTTAACCAATTAGTTTTGGTAGGTACATGGCCGTTATAATTTAACCAGTCAATTACCGTAATTACAGACACAATTAAAAAACGATTGTTTACATACCAAATGTGGTATCTCAGGGACTTAGAGGTTAAAACAGGCTATGCTTCATTCAAATTTTGGTCGAAAGTCAAGAACCTGAGGATATTTTTTTTAATATATTTAATAGTGGTCAGAGGGCCACCTGTTTGTACCGAGACTTTAAAAGCTTACTTACTTTATTATAAAGCTGAAGAGTTTGTTTGTTTGTTTGATTGAACGCGCTAATCTCAGGAACTACTGGTCCGAATTGAAAAATTCTTTTCGTGTTGGGTAGCCTATTTATCGAGGGAGGCTATAGGCTATATAACATCACGCTACAACTAAGAGGAGCGGAGCAGTAATGAAAAATGTTGTAAAACGGGGGAAATTTATTCCTTTTGAGAGTTTCCGTTGCGTGCGCTGCGTAAACGGTTAGGGTAACGCAAAAATCATGTATGACTTCAGTCATACATGATTTTCATGTTCCTTTTAAAAGTTCTAAAAAAAGTCCGCGAGAGCATATGTCTATCTTTTAAGGTTGACTCACTATAACTCAAAAGGAGCGAGCAGCAACGAAAAATGGACGAAAACTAGCAGGCAAATCGATGCGACGGGAAAGGTCAGGAGAGCAAAAATTTGACTCGGACGAAGTCGCGGGCAGAAGCTAGTCAATAATATTATTGTGTTTATTATAACGAGTGTTACATAATCAGAAGAGGTTCATAAGGCCTACATAATTATTCAAAGTATGTAACATACTTTAAGGCACACTTGAAATGACATTCCATTGTCAATCTGTTACAGTGTATGTTGTAACGCTAATATATGTATTTATAAAGAGGAATTTTTTTTTGTTCGTAAGTAGGGTTTAATATTCAATACTGCTAGTTTGATTTGAAAAAATCCTTTATATTTCATAGTACAATTCTTGAGAAAGGCTATAAGCTAATTAACTTCACAGTTGGTCCCAGGAGCGGAATAAAAAGAAAAGAAAGTCCGAAAGAATGCTAAGAGAAAACAAAGTAGGTAATATCGAGGGCAGGCAATGCGACGCTATAGGATACATTTTATGTGAACACATTGTAATTTCGTGTGGATGAATTTGCAGACAGAATCTAGTTATCAATAAGGTGTCACTTAATTAGTATTACTACCCAATAGTAATACTCCCCATCACAAACCCATACAAGGCTCGGGAATTTGCAACATTATGTTAATTTGTAAACAATAACAAATCATTGTAGTATCTAGAACATAGGTTCTAAATGTGGGCATTCGAGATTGTTTGAGATTTTCTTCTTTAATCTTAGAAATAAGATATGGGGGGATTACACATAAAATATAATCAAGGTGATAGCTGATTCAGATTTGCAACAGATGGTAAGTAATAAAAATTTGAGGGCACAAGAAATTTTCTTATATCTCAAAGTGGACAAAATAAGGTTGAGAAACTATGATTTACATAATAAGTAAGAGTTGAATTATAAATATTTAAGGTAAACAATCTGGTTTGTAAATATTCGTAAACTGAATCTTATCGTTATATTCATAGCATAGGAAACACCAACATCGTCTACTTTTCTAAATATTATAAACATGAATAATGTTTGTATAAATCTACTTGCAGACATAACATCATTTATCTTGTCAAAAACAAATTATGACTTTTTTTTTTAACAAATGATTACAAAGTCTTATAAACCAACTCACCCAGTACTGTATGCAGACAGCAACCAATTCAACAATAACGCTGAACATGCTTCTACAGACACCTGATGAGCAGGCGGCAGTCTTTTGTTCAAATTGTGATACAACGAAGATACAAGCGTTTCCAGTCTTGTTACGTTCACACATGCAGTTGACTCTAGAGTGTTCAGAGCGTTCTCACGGAAAGCCTCTATTACGTTCCATATGTCTATTACGTGTACTGAAATAGAAAGAATTACATTAGTTAATCAAATTATTAGTAATTTATACTACTTTTCTACCCTATTTACCTACATAGGTATAATTTCGATTTATTTTGTGTATAAATACAATTTATTTTGTCTATAATTACAATTTATTTGGTGTATAATTACAATTTATTTAGTGTATAATTACAATTTATTTTGTGTATAATTGCAATTTATTTTGTGTATAATTACAATTTATTTTGTGTATAATTACACTTTTGTGTATAATTTCGATTCGTTTTGTGTATAATTTAATTTAATATCTGTGTAATTTCATTACACAATGATAACTTAAAATTTATGAAAAAAAAAAAGGTCTGAATACATTCTTACGCTGTTGTATCCGTTAATCTAAGTTAGAAAACCCGCAATATCAATGACAATTTGACAAAATACAATAAAATTTATCATTGTCAATCATAATCTTAGTCAATGACTTATTAAAACCTTGGTGTCCAATCTAACTAAACATAGTTGTTATTCCAACCCAGTTATAAATATTCATGACTCAATCTATTTGGGGCATATCAGTGAAACCGTTTTATAATTTTGAAAGCAATAAACACCAATTTAACCCAATAAAAAATGAATGAACTCGTTAGTTGACGAATGTATTTCCCTACCATTTAACAGAGAAAATGTTAAGGCAAACAACAAAATATTTTTTCAGAAAAACAATCAATCAAGTTTTTTTAAAACAGTATAAATGAATTACACTGTACATTACTCACAGTTACATTTCTTTTGTACATAGCGGAGCTTGCAAGCGGTCCTGTATGAGGCAAATCTAATCAGGTCAAAGTTCTGCTCCCTCATCTCTTGCAGCAGCAGAGAGCGAGGGTCTGCCGAAGCGGGGCCTGCGCTGGGAAGCGCCACCCCCCGTAAGTCCCCCACACTGGGCACTCCGCCCACACTTTCTCGTTCTAACGACATTTTCACTTCTAAAATAAATTACAATTATTAAAATCACGAAAAAACAGATAAAGAAGGTGTGTATTTGAAAACTGATCCTACTCGACAACACAAAGATAAGATTGAAAGTGATTTGAGCGATAAAAAATATAAACAAGGCCCGCGGGCGCAGGTCTGTGGAAACATTTGATATCACTAAATTGTTACGAAATTCACGATGATAAAGAGCTCTTACCTTAACGAACCTATTAGCTCATAGCTTTGTTGACATAACGATAATATATTCACGTCTAACTCAAGATTATTTCCGTAGCTAAATCGATTCAAAGATATTTTTAGTGACAACTTGATATTTACTTGTTGGTTTAATTATAAACGGATACCACTTTCACAATTTCAATGCACTTTTTAGTCCTCCTTTATTTAACATTTATTTCTTTGTAATTTAATAAAGAGAATAAATTATAAAAGTCATTTCTCTACGCCAATAAATTACGGAATATCGAAATCAACATGACAAGCCTGCCATTAAAAGTGCGTTCCTGTTATCCTTACATTCTAAACTAAACTTATATATTTTTAAACAGCAAAGTATCACGGTATCCGAAAATTTATAATATGTTATAAATCAAACTTTTAATTAAAATTGTTCATTGGACTTTCTAATTATACGTTTTCAAGTTCTAATCCTGAAACCGAAACAAATATTTGGTGTATATTGAAATTCTGTGTATAATGGAACATGTAAATGTCATCCATAGACATAGACTTGTTTTTTTTTAAATCATAGAAAACTGGGATCATTCATTTAAGCACGTTTTCTTGCCAGCTCAAGCTCAAGTTACAAAGATAATTAGAAAGATGTTGTTCCCAACTTTTTGTAATAAAATATTAATTTAATAATGTCTATAGAGTTTCTTGCTCGTTTTTCTCCATAAGTACCTACTACGCTTTGAAAAAGGGAACTAGCTTCATCTTTCTAACTCACCAATCAATCCGCTACCCCTTGACGATTCCAAAGTGCCTGCAAATCAATGGTAATCTTTGCTGCAAATCCTGCAATTGATTTATCTATACATATAATATTATAAAGCTGAAGAGTTTGTTTTTTGGTTGAACGCGGTAATCTCAAGAACTACTAGTCCGGATTAAAAAAAATATATTTTGTGATGGGTAGCCTGTTTATATAGGAAGGCTATAGGCTAAATAACATCACGCTACGATCAAAAGGAGTGGAGCAGCAACGAAAAATGGACGAAAACTGGCAGGCAATTCGATGTGACAGGAAGGGTCAGGGGAGCAATTTGACGTGAACAAATCGCGGGCAGAAGCTAGTTTGAAATAAATGCTTTGAGTTTGTTGTAAAAACAAGCGTTATGAATAAGATGTGTACCGGTATATTAGGTGAGCAGAAGCCAATTCTTTAATAAAAATTACTGCTGGTTTCCTTTTGCAATTCCTAACTCAATGTACGTAAATTTTATAGTGCAGTTATATAACGAAGTAAGTGTCTAATGCTAATTATTTATTTACAACTACACTGCTGTTCACTATTGTTCTCTTACTGCTATCAGAACCACATAGCATCCTTAAAAAAAATGCTTGTTTACATTTGAATATGTCAATTTGTAATTGTCATTTCATGTTTGTTGACATTACAGCATCGATTACAGAAAGTTATTTTTTGTAGTGTGTGTTGTAAATAATTTTATTCGTACTTAAATACATTTAATATTGTCAAGGACTTTATAAGTATTAAAATCAAGTACCTGGGATTGATTATTGGCCCTATCATTTTGCTTTTACTCTTGGTACATACATATTAAGTAAATTATGAGTATAACAAGTTGTTTTTATAAGTAATGCTAGTGAGTGATTTCACAATAAAAAGTCCGCAAACTTAAATCGAACGTAACTATAGCCCACCATGGATAGGCTGCAGATCCGTAGTGAAGTGCGGGGTATCCTCCAAGAAACTTTAAAACACATAATCGATGAAATTACTGAAGAAGCCGAAAATGAACAAGTCAAAATTAATCGCAAACGTAAATGGGTTAAAGATATAGTTAAACAAGATACGAATAGTTACGTACTCCCTGCACTATCTGCCGGCGGCCCTAAAGAACACTTTTTTGCATTGCATATGACAGAAGAATCTTTTAACTGGTTACTTAAAGAGATAGAGCCATATATTCAGAAAGCGGACACCATAATGAGACGGGCTTTGCCTGCGTCTCTTAAACTTGAAATTATTCTGCATTTATTTGCAACTGGAAGTTCTTTGAGAATACTAGAACTTCTGTTCAATGTATCAAGACCAAGTATTTGTTTGATGATTCATAATGTTTGTGATGCCATCTGCTTAGCTCTAAAGGATTATATTAAGGTAAATGAAAATTGTTATTTATTAGATAATATTTATTTTTGATCTTATTTTAATAGCCTGATCAGTTCAGAAGAGATTCAAGTAGTAAGATATATATGTTATGCTAAAGCAACAGTTTATTTTGTCAACTACATTGATTATGAATCATAATTTTTTAGTGTACCCTTTTACCACACAACAAAAAATTATGATTATGAATCATAATTTTTTAGTGTACCCTTTTAGATAGACCTAAAAAGACACATTTGACCAATAATAATGTGAGATTTGGAAAGAAGTTGAGAGTTTTGAACTATTCTTTCAACCAATCTACTAAAGCCTGATTTAAGGTGTCTTCCAACCCATCACATACCACTATATACAATTCCCTTCCATCACAGTTTTGACTGTGGCCACTTTCTTCAAGTATTCGGGCTTTCCATGTTTGCCGGTTTGGCATAGGTTTCTATGGAACAATTCTTCTCAAGGACTTAACTCAAATTTTACATAAAATGGTGAAGATGACCTAGAACCTGGTGAATCCTGCAACCGTAATCCTGTCAAATAACTCTGTATGTAATGTTGAGCTTGTAGAGCTTGTTCTAATGGCAGCACTTTTAGTTGTGCTGCAACACTTCGGCCGAAAATATCAAACTCATGTTCTTCTGGAGGTGGAGAGTTATTCATAGCACAGACTTCTTTCACTTTTGCTAAAAGTGTTGTCAGTTCTTGCAGTTTTCTCTTCTTCAATGAGCGAGGCAGGTCCGTTTCTGGTAATGTGTTGTCTGCAGCCTCTTCAACATTACACTGAGAGTTGGTGCCTCCATTGTAACTATCATCTTGAAAGCTGGCACCACCAACATTGCCTTCTGCATTTTCCTAAGAACATCCAAAAGAATAATAATTAATTTTGTTTCAGGAACCATCTCATGAAGATTGGAAAGTTGTTGAAGGTAACTATAGAAATAAATGGAATTTTCCAGGATGCTGTGGTGCTCTTGATGGAAAATTTGTTGTGATGAAATCTCAAAGTGAAACGGGGAAGCATAATCATAAGATTGCCCTGCTAGCTATATGTGATGATGATTATTGCTTCAAATATATTGATGTGCTGTCAAATATAAAAATGTCAGCAGAACTTTTTGAAGAAAGTAATTTAAAAAAGGCATTAGAAAATAATTTAATCCCACCTAATCATGTTATAGTTGGAAATGGTAACTTCCCATTAAGAAATTATTTAATGACGCCATTTGAAGCAGAGGAATCAGAAAAAATTAAAGTATTCAACTACAAATTGTCTCGTGCTAGAAATGTCATTGATAACACCTTTGGGCTTCTTGTTAGTCGCTTCAGAATTTTCGAAAAGCCCCTTCCATTTTCAGCAGACAAAATTGAAAAAATTGTCAAAACCTGTTGCACTCTGCACAACTGGATGAGAGTAACTAAAAGTCCAATACCGGTGACAACACTGGATGTAGAAGAAAGTGATACTGGCATCATTATACCTGGATTGTGGAGAGAATTGGTAATACATGGGCTAGCTGAATTCCCTAAAAATAAGCAAGACTGTTCATCAGAAGATGCTTGTCAGATCAGGGCTAACTATGCAGAGTATTTCATGGGAGAGGGAGCAGTGAGCTGAAAATTTCAGAAGATAAGTTGAGGGAAATGATGCCTTCTGCACAATCTATTAATTTAGTTAATGTATATTGAAATAAAATTTCAAAAAAAAAACTTACCAAACCATCTTTTTTCCTTATTGAATTAAGTATTGAAAACCACTTTAGATTAGGAACGTAAATTTCCCCAGACTCCGAGGTCTTGGATTCTTTTATTTTCTTTAGTTCTTGGCAGTATGTCGAGCGAATATTTTTAATTTTGACGACGATTTCTTTTTCGCCAAAATTAGGTAGGTTCATATTATTGGCTATGTCTCTATAGGCTGCCAATCTGGCTATTTTATTTTTATACAGTGAGTGTTTAATGTTCCACAGACACTCGTGTGCAACATACTCGTTTACAAACTTGATAGTAGTTTCTTCGGACCACTTGTATCCCGCCATTTAGCAATATATTATGACAGCTAATGAACTCAACTAAATTCTCTCGTTCACACGTATCAGATTCTTTTGAGCCCACAGATTGGTTTTGCTGTGGAAGGTCGTATCAAGAATAGGAGTAGATTAATAATAATTCATCTTTTATCGATAACCCAGCAACTTACTTTTCACTATGTTATCGATAGCTAATAATAACCGAATGGATTGTCGAAATAATTCAAGCGTATTTTTAATCTCCACACTCGTCACTAATTAAGCGTGTCATAGGAACATTTACACGTCTCCAGTGAAGTGCAAAAGTGCGTGGTGTCTATGGTAGGGATGAGACGTATTTACCATACGAGGTTTGTAAACCAGGGCTTTGCTTCAAAGTACGGCGCCCTGGTACGGGCAGGAAAAACTTGCAAGTGTGAAAGTATTTGCTACCTAGCATCGAGCGCAGGCAGGGCTTGAAAATACTTGCATATGAAATCGATCCATGTTCCTATATAAATAAGGAGCACAATCGTATTTGCAAATAAAAAAACTTTTAACTTCCAAGTATTTTTATCTTGACACGATTTTGCTCTTTATTCGTAAGGTAACACGAATCAATTTCCTATGAAAGTATTTTGGCGGCGACGCACGCGGAAGCCAACGCCGCGAGTCCCTTGCTGCCCGCGGCCGCGCCTTTAGCGTCCGAGTTAAAAATACTTGTATAGGAAATTGATTCGTGTGGTCTTATGAATAAGGAGCATAATCGAATCAGCGAAAAATACTTGATAGTTCAGTTTTTTATTTGCAAATACGATTACGATTCTTATTTGTATATCATCACAGACCGATTTCCTATGCAAGTATTTCCAACTCTGGGTACTGCAAGAAGCAAGTTCGGGGTTCATCGGTGGCCTTGGCAGCCATGCGAAATATTCCGATCCTTTCCGAATCCGAGTGCTGTAACGATTCCGAGCCGCATTCCGAGTTACGCTAAAAGTGATAATATCGTAAATAAAAAAAAAAAACACAAAATCATATTCATAAATTAATTAAATGAAATCTTTTAACTACGCCTGCTAATACTAAGTTTCTAAAACCAGCTCATGACAAAATACCATACATAAATAATTCTCTTAGCAGTCAGTCCTAAGCCTGTGATTAACGAAGTAGGAAGGAAAGATTTCATTTCATCTACAAAAAACTCTACAAGATTGTGGAACGGTACGAAAGACTATACCCTATACCGAATGCTACTAAATACTTTAAAGTATTTTTATACCTGGTTTTCGACCCTGGTATTTTTACATACTCGTACTTGGAAGCCCTGGTATTGAATTTTGCAAGTATATCCCATCCCTAGTCTATGGTTTCACAATTTAGTGACTCGAATAGTGCAAACGACTCTTGTATTATTTAGTCGAGTGGGTTCTGATTTAGTCAAGTGTTAACTGAATAAATGATCATTGATGTGGCGCTAAGTGCAATCAGAATATTAGAAAATAACGTAAATATTATTATTGCGAAATATAAATTATTATAATAAATGAATGGTGAAATTAGTGTTATATTCTCTAAGTTGAACCAGGACTAAATGTTGGTTAAAAATATAATTATACGAATATGTATACTTTTTTATAACCAAGTCTGCAGTCTAGAGTTTAATTTGTGGAAAATGTAGATGGCGCTACTGGGTTCTGCTAACTTTCCTCGTTCGTTCGTTCCTCCGCTAGGAGTAATATTGTTCTGTGGTTCGTTCGTTACTTTGGAAAATAATTTTATGTACAGTCAACAGCACGTCGGTGGTAATACTTTGACCTTAGACTGACTTAGCGTGACACGCGGGGTTGCGACAATCGTCGATAGGATCCGGCAATTGGGACTCGAGGTGGCATTGCACAAGTCCGAGGCCATGGGTTTTCATGGTCCTCGGAACGTGCCACCTGCGGGTTCCCAACTCACGGTAGGAGGGGTTCACATCGGCGTCGAGTCGACGATGAAGTACCTGGGACTTGTCCTCGACAGCCGGTGGAACTTCGTTGAGCATTTCCGACGTTTGGCTCCCAGACTGGAGCGGGCTGGGGCTGCATTAAAGCGGCTCCTGCCCAATCTGGGGGGTCCAAACGCCTCCTGCCGGAGGCTCTACACGGGGGTCGTGCGGTCCATGGCCCTCTACGGGGCACCGGTGTGGGCGTCCTCATTGAGGCTGCGCCCAGCGCGCCGGTTGAGTGCAGCCCAGAGGGTCATGGCCATCCGGCTAATCCGAGGATACCGCACGATCTCGTGCGAGGCGGCGAGCCTTCTTGCCGGAGTGCCGCCATGGGATCTGGAGGCAAAGGTCCTCGCGCACATGTGGGAGTGGCGCGAGGAGGCGAAACGCCGGGGCGAAACTCCGCTGCCGCGACAAATCGCGGCACGGCGGACAGAGCTCCGGTGTGATCTCATGGCGACATGGCGGGTACGATTGTCGCAACCCAGTGCTGGGCACGCCACAATTGCGGCGGTAAGTCCCCTCTTTGAGGAGTGGATAGAGAGGCGCCACGGCGTCCTCACCTTCCGCCTGACGCAGGTTCTCACCGGGCATGGGTGCTTCGGTGGGTTCCTGTTCACGATAAAGCGGGAGGATACGTCCGGGTGTTTCCATTGCGAGGATCGTCTCGAGGACACGGTGGAGCATACGGTGGAGGTGTGCCCTGCCTGGGCGGGGCACCGCCGTGTCCTCGAGGAGGCGATCGGCGGCGGCGACCTCTCGCGTCCGGCCCTGGTGCGAGCCATGGTACGGAGCGAGAGGGAATGGGAAGCCGTCACCTCCTTCTGCGAAGCAGTAATGCTCGCGAAGGAGGAGGCGGGGCGCGTGAGGGAGTGGCAGTCTCTGCGCCCTCATGCCCCTAGCCGCCGCAGGAGGAGACGCCCCGGGCGTCGGGAGTCGATTGCGGACTCCCGGCCACCGTAGGCGCGAGCTTGCGGGTGGCGAGCAATGGGTGGCTCGCCGCCCGGTAAGGACCAGGCTCGGGTCGACGGCGCGCAGTGTTCCACGCGCGCCTCAAAGAGATGTCAGCAGTAGTGTAGGGGTCTACTAGGACCGATGCCTGCCGGGGTCGCGTGATTGTTCGAAAGAGATACCGTGACCCTGGCACATGGGCAACTGATGGAACACGGGTGGGTTTTAGTCAGTAAAAGTCTGACACGCCCTCCCGCTCCGCCCAGAGCGGGAGAAGTCATTTGATGATTTCCCATCCTGAAAAAAAAAAAAAAAAAAAAAAAAAAAAAAGACTGACTTAGCGTAGTACGGAGTTTCAATAGAATAAAAGGCCAGCTTATAATGATTTTATATCGACTTGCGGCTTACTGTACAGAGACAGATCTCGCGTTGAGTGTTAGTCCAGGAATGTGTGACCAGCTTTGGGTTTCATGTCAATGGGTCTCTTGGACGCAAAGAATGTCGCAGTGAGGTTTACGGTAGACATCGGAGAATTTCTGTTTTATCATGTGAGAATACTTCGATGTGGATCGAGACTACGCCCAAAGCCGGCTTTATAAGTGGACTTTCTTTTGCCATCGTGCTGAAAGGATTAGCCAATCAGCGTGGAAACTCGCTGAATCCCAGAATGATAATTTGCCGTCGTTTATGTTTTAGTTATCTCTTAGGGTGTTCTTGGGTAGATAGTACCTAACCTACTGCATGGGTAGTAATATGAAAAGAGATTGTAGTTATCTAAGACATTTATTTATAAATGAACACAGTTTACATTAACATTATCTGCTGCAGACAACTCAATACAATAATAAAATTATTATTTACATCACTATTAAAAATCTACACATTTATTATTATGAACAATACAACACTACATTTTTACAATTTCTAATTATTTTAACTCGCCCGGAGCATTGCCTTCGATACACATTTTTTTTTAGAAATCTATATAATTTTCATAAATAGGTAAAGTTATTTGTTTAATTTTTCTACTTAAAACAGTTTTTAGGACGCGATTTAGTAAAAAAAATTGCAATTCAATCATTAATACGTAACAAAACTTTATTATGCAACTACTTAGGTAGGTACGTTTAAGGGTTTTTAAATAATTCAGTTTCGGTTTTAAATAAAAATAGGTAAAATAAATGAGTATTTAGTATACATAATTTTTCAGCACTCCAACTCGATAGCGACGAACGTTAGACAGTCATTTTTAGTAGGCCCATTTGGGCGCCACATCATACTCAGACATTTATAGAAACATAAGAACCCATTATTTTAGAGTGTTAGCACAATAGTGTAATGTGTTAGTAATTATGTTTGAGAATTATCTCGACACGTTTTACAGATTAGGTGTCTACCTAAAAGATTTTTTGACCCATTTGGTCGCCACATCAAAATTGACATATTGAAAAAAAAAACTGATTAATCAGGACTAAAAAGCAATTATTGTAATAGCATTTTAACATAAGATTATCACCGTGATGGTTGTATAGTTGCATAATTAACAGATTTTTACTTGGCCCAGTTCGGCGCCTTATCATTTTTATACATTTAAAAGAAACTTCGTAAAAACTGAAAAAAAATATTTTAATAGTTTTTAACGTAACATTTTCATTAATTTCATAGATAGACAGGCTTTTAGACTACATTGAGTTGGCGATAATATTCATGCGTTTTTATTGAGGCTGAAGAATCTCTAAAATAAACATTTTAGGTACAAAATTAAGTACACTACAGTAAGCGGTATAGTTACAAGTTACATGAGTGTACATTTCTCAGGTATACGTAAGTACAAAGATATATAGTTATATACAAAATTATTGTGCTTGTCACAGATCTGTTTGCAAGTTGGTCCAGCCAGCGTAGGACGTTGATTATTAAGTAATATGTATATATGCTTAACATTTAGATATAAGCGTATCTAGGGATATAGTTCTCTACTACTTTGTTATTATTTATAGCACTAATGATTACGTAGATATAGCAGCAATTCTGTTCATAGAACGTTTTTGTATGGGCCAACGATTACACAGCCCCACAAAAAAAAAAAAATGTGCTTGATATTAAACCACATGGTCTTTACGTGTTTTGAGCTGCCGAATCCGAATCTGGACACAGAATTAACCCTACACTCTCCAGTTTTTCTCCAGGACCAAAAAACTCTTGAATTTTGCAGTAATGAGAATATTAAAAAGAAAATTTGAATAATCATAGTAATTTTACGTTAACATTACCTTATAACATATAATATGATACAAAAAGCCCTAAAAAGGACAGAAAGTCTGATAAAAAACCTGAAAAAAAATCTTTTCTTTTTAATATTACCATTACCGTAGAGTTTAAGCGTTTTCTGCTCCTGGAGAAAAACTGGAGGGTGTAGGGTTAGGTAATTCTGTGTCCAGATTCGGATTTGGCAGCTCAAAATACGTAAAGACCATGTGATTTAATAACAAGTACGATTTTTTTTTGTGGGGCTGTGTTATTATTTAAATTCTTAGGCATAGACAAGCCAGTAGAGCTAGCAAATAAAAACGAGCTGGCGAGCAATAAGTAGCGAGTACGCAAAACGACGAGCCGTTTCTCGCTAGTATGCGTAGACTACCAAGTGTGAGTCTCTCAGGGAAAATTTTCTTTGAAATTTCTCATTGTTGTAAATAACGAGAACTTAATCGCCAGCAATGTAGGTACGAAGTTTGTGATGAAATAATAATATACCTGTGTATCTCTTTTACTTGCACGGGACCTACAATCTTTTCCAGGTTCTTTTCATGAATGAAAAAATCGTTGATAGCAAGTTATTTTCTCGTACTCTCGGCGGTAGGACAGGTGTCTTGTTGGCGCAATCCATCAATTTTCCTCATCATCCATACACACGATAGGCACACGTCAACGGCAGAGGCAACTGTTGCCGCTCCTGTATTTGAGTACGGTGCTCAAATACACGTGCGCGGCGGCACGTTGTTGATGGCAGCTGTACACGTGTCGATGGCAGCCATACACGTGTGGACGGCTGCAGTTACCTCTGCCGTTGACGCGTGCCGCTTGTGTGTATGCATACTAATGCAGATAAGTTTTATCTAGTTAAAATATGCATTATACTTTGAATCCTAGCTCGTACGGGATTTTGGTATGAATTTTTATTTTTTTAAGGTAATTTTAGGTACTTTCTATTTCCGTGCTGTCAGTAGTTTTGTAGGTAGGCAGTCACCACAGGTTAAATAAGAATAGCGCCTTTTTATTTTAAACTGACCAAATTTTCCGGGTTTAGTATTTATGAACCGCGTCTATAGGATTCCTATGATAACACTGGTTGATTTTGGATTCGGCAAGTTTATTGAATGGTTGCGAGTAGCAATGATGATCCGATTCCGAAAAATCTTTCACTAATCCCTAAGGGAATCTAAGGCCTTCCACAAGGTGGAGCGATGACCTGGGGAAGGTCGTGAATCCGCTGAATGCGGGAAGCACAAAACCAGTCGAAGTGGCAGAGCTTGGAGGCCGCCTATGTCCAGCAGTGGACGTCTTTCGGCTGAAATTATGATGATGATGAATGGAAATCTACAGTATGGCCGAGTGTTATAGGATAAACAAGATAATTCAGGCAGAAGGCAGAGCGTAAGCTAGCGTGTGATCGGTATTCCTCTACGGTAGGAGGTTGAGCCTCGCAACATTTAGACAGAGAATATTCATAGCACAAGGATTTCTAGTTATTAGATACACTTAATTATACGACATTATATATTTCTGAAAGTAGCGTTTATCTCTTACAATCCACATTTAGGTATATAAATAAATATTTATATTTTTAACGATAATAATCTACTTTTTTCCTTAGGCATAGACGTAACAGAATGATGCATTTTCTAGAATATATTTTTTCCGATAAATACTTTGGCAGGACGATATTAGAACTGTTTACAACATCACTACTTTATACATTTTGACTACGATATAGGAATTATCTTATAAAATAAATGGAATATCTTACACCTATAGATTTTATGTACAGAACTCTTAGTTCCTTTTCCAAAGTCAGTGGCGCCCCCTAAGGAATTCGGACGTGCAAATTACCGGGACTCCCTAAGGCCCTGTGCAAATAGTAGATTTTTTTTTTAAAAATTTGCAAAGGGATCATTATAAAATTTTGCTTCTGAGAAAGTCTCAGAAGAAAAGAAAACTTAATTAAAATAATGAACCTCAAAATTTGACATTGAATCACATTGAAATTTTGCTACAGGACCTTCGATTTAGGTGTATGCCACTGACTCAAAATATTTTCAAAAAAAAAACCGTTGAAATATTCCCTAAAAAGTTTTAATTGGATCATGAAAGGATTTATCGATTCTGCTTGCTTTGCTTTCATTTACTTAAATACTACTGAATGTCATTTTCTTAATGAGAAACTGATGAAAAAATAAACTACACATTAAATTTAAAACAAATACGTTTTCCTAAATCCAGTCATACCTACAAAAACGTTTTCAGGATATGCATCAGAGTTTTAAAACAAATTAGGATAGTTTCGATATATTCGGGAGCTATCCCTAATACTTTTTAGCAAAACAAGAAAAGTTTTTGGCAAAACAAAAATTAGGAGTTAGAAAGTTATCTTCTTCATTTTCTTGATTTACTCTTCACCACTTCCCATCAACCATTCCCAAGAATGGCCCTCTTTGACCTTCGTATCTTCAAGAAGATGTTCTTTTGTTTTCGTTTAGACATACAGCCAATGCTTCCAGGTAAAGCGGCTGACGGGGGCGCCTCCTCGGATTGCCTCGTGTTCCTTTTCTGGTGATATACAGCAAGCTATGCGCTGAAACCAGGAAAATGTTTACTGAAAACAAAGTAGATAGAGCAACTTTATGCTTCCCCAAATAAATATGGTTCAGTTTTCTTGGGACATACAGTGCTGTTAACAACCAAAAAGCGGGAAGACGATCAAGTTTGATAACTCCCAAAGAATTAGTTCAATTGTCTTCAAAAAGTTAGTTCTCAGTTTCACGTTACCTACTACATTTGCTAACCAGTTTCTTATGATTACGTATCTAATTGTTCATAGTCCGACAGGATGGCAATCCGACACAACCGGAGAAAGATCAGGCGCAGAATCAACGGCAGCAAGTGAGGGAAGAGAGAGAGTGCACCTGTGTCGCGTACACACTTTTGCACATATATCTTCCGCCCCCAAGGTTGGTCTCTGTTGAGATTGGCTACAATGGCTGAAATCCGGTCTGGAGGACTATTTCTGATTTGAAAGAGTGTGAGTGTGGATTGATAATGAGAGAGATGCCTGTCAAATGCCTTCTCTACGCAGACGATCAAGTTCTACTTGCATCGTCAGCGGAACAGTTGCAAGACATGGTGACGGTAATGGACGAAGCATTTAAGATGAAGGGGATGAATATAAATGTGAATAAGACGAAGGTCATGGTGTTTGAAAGAGAAGAAAATGTTTTGGTATGTGATGTGAAAATAAACGATAGAAGAAGAAGAGTGTGGAGCAAGTAAGTGAGTTTGTATATTTGGGGAGTTTACAGTTTACAAGGGATGGAAATATTGATAAAGATGTGGAAAGGAGAGAAAATGCGGGAAATAAAGTAAATGGTGCTTTACATGCGATTGTGACCAACCAGTTGATGTCTGATAAGGATCGACTGGCTGTTCACAATGGTGTGCTAGTGCCTACGCTTATGTATGGAAGTGAATGTAGGGTGTGGCAAAAGAAGCAGAAAAGTAGAATAAATGCAGTGGAAATGCGTTCGTTGCGAGGTATGTGTGGTGTGACTGTGAATGATAGGCTGAGGAATGATGTGATAAGTACCTATGTATGTATCTAGAACATTCTTTAAAAAACTTTAGCATAACTAGAAATCTAACCTGCACCCTAATTGCGAAACGCACAATTTATCAGAATCTGAATGGGATTGAAGATTATTTCTAAACCATTGCGTCATATGTTCGAATAAATTGTGGCTCAGCAACGTAAATAACGCAATGAATGTTGTTTAACTATGAATATTAAACCAATTCCTACTGATAAAAAGTTCGGCAATTACCCCTCAGGACCTCAATTTTTGAACACACTTTCTATCACTATCCGGATAATTTTGTTTGAAAAATCGTCTGCTCGACAACGTTAATAACGTAATGGACATTGTTTAATATAATTGTCAATATGAATAGCATGGGGGATTGTGAGCATGCTGCAAGTCAACTATCCCTACGTATATCTTTGACCAGGAATAAATAATAAAGATACAAACCTCTCGGAAGGTTCCAGGAGTAGCGATGATCTGGTACACCGCGACAATGGGTATCATCAGGATGGAGGAGCAGGCCAGGCCCCAGCCCAGCACCACGGCCCACGGCGGGTATGTGTAGTGCTGGTACTGCAGCGGTTGTTGGTACAGCAGGCCGAAGACCACCACACCCTGGAATGTGACAACCATGTAAATAGATATGTAGCAATGACCTACACCCTAATTGCGCAACACATTATTATATCAGAATTTGAATTATTTTGAAGCATATTGCTAATCCATTCTTTCATAAATTCGAAAAAATAAAATGAAAAAATAAGCAAGCCTTAGCAACGCAACGCCATGAATGTAGTGGAACTGTCAAAATGAAAGCGATTCCTACAGATAGTGTGTTACACAATTAGGTACCCCTCTGAAGCCGCAAAACGTGCAGTTCATATTGTAACGATTATCATCATCATCATTTCAGCCGTAAGACGTCCACTGCTGGACATAGGCCTCCCTCAACTTGGGGGGCTTTGCCATAATCGCCACGCTTGGCAGGCGAGTTGGCGATAGCAGTATGGTGGTAAAATGCACAGAGAATGCTGCTGTCCATTCTCTAGTACGTCCCTTAGTCGCCTTTTACGAAACCCACGGGAAGACACGGGATAGTGATATTCTTTACGTCCGGCACCACACGGCACGCCAAACATCAGATCTAGTTTAATTATTTCTACCTTACCCAGGTAGATAATATTGCCTATGAATTTTTGTCACTAAAAGTCCACAGTCCAAAGTTTAGTACAAAGGGTAGTAGTCTCCTCACTCCTGTATGTAACGTTAATTGTTAAGCAAATATAAATTTTATCATTCTGTGTTATATGTAACGGAATTAGTATAGTAGGAAAAATGTATATAGAGTGTCAATTTTGTTTAATAATTTATCTCTGACTGTAAATCTTACATCGGAAATCACTATCACAAGACGGCAAAATGTCGTAAATATAACTTCAAGCATTGTAGCTGAAGGACAATCAGAGTTTACTTACAATAATGAAAGTAGGACTGACGAACTTCCAGCATATCCTCCAATAAAGACCAGGTCTGAAGCCAAGCATCTCTTCAACGTCATCAGAAAACCGTTTTAAACCTGCAAAGAATTCATTCATGAAAACAAAAGAATTTTGAGACTGGATAGAGTAAGAAAGGAGGGGTTGTTACCATAAAACCAGGATACAGCAACCGCTTCGAAGAGTGCAGAGCAGAGCAAGGATATGCCAGCAGCGTAGGTGTCCAACAAATGGAACATGTAGATGCCGCCCTGAAAAAATAAAGCGATGAAAATCCGGTAAAAGCATAGCTAACTGTAGTAACTGAAGTAGAGAACACAGTTGATTAAATAAGTTTTTAGCTTTAATTGACTCCATATGAAAGCCCGTGTGGTGCCGATAAGGCGACTTACAGGCTAACTAGAGAATGGGCAGCAGCGTTCTCTATGCATTTTACCACCATACTGCGATTGCCAACCCGCCCGCCAAACGTGGCAATTATGGAGAACCCTTCTGCATTTTGGTGGGCTACCCCCACCTATGTCCAGTGACCGTCTTTAGGCTGAAATGATGAATGTTGATGTTCATGATATTCCTACCGCTTTTCCATAATCTTCCTTTTCTTAGCGTGTCGATAGCAATCTAAATATAGTCAGCCCACAATTTAGTTACGAGCTTAGCACTTTCAGAAGCATCCATCAACTCCGGTAGCGTGCAAACAGCAGGACATGCTGGACAAAATATAAAGTGCCGCATTGTTTGTGGGATGGCACCACATTTACACTCCAGGGCGGAGCCATCTGTAAATTTATACTTGAACAGGTTCTCTTTACTTCAGCCTACCTGAGTTCGGAGCCTATTTTCCATAATGGCACTCCATTCATCTTGAAAAGCTTGTGAAAGGGGATACCCTAAAGTCTAAAATAACTGTCTTCCATATCCTTAGCGGTTTTATATGTAAGAGTAAACCCACGTCATACGGATGTAATGTGTATCTCGCGGCGGGATATTTACGCGCAATGAATTTTGAACGCTCTACTAGGTGCCGAGAGTCGAAAATCCAATAGTGTGTTTTTGGACGCGTTAGGCTGCACTCTGTTAGATTTTCTACGCTCGGGCCATAACCGAGAGTTAAAAATCCAGTGCGTGCGATAAAATGCCCCCGCGTATTTTTAGGTACGTGCGAATATGGGCTAACACTAACACTACACAATACCTCATCATCATCATCATCATCATTTCAGCCGAAAGACGTGCACTGCTGGACATAGGCCTGCCATAATCGCCACGTTTGGCAGGCGGGTTAGCGCTAGCACTATGGTGGTAAAATACATAGAGAACGCTGCTGCGCATTCTCTAGTAAGTCACTTTGGTCGCCTTTTACGACATCTATGGGAAGAAATGGGGTGGTACTATTTTTACGGCTGGCACCACATAAATGACACGCGGATTACTCGCGACACCTACAAGTAGGTAATGCCTAATAAAAGCGCACAATTCGATTTTCAATTTTTCGCGCTCAGCCGACGACGGTTGAAAATCGAGTGCGCAAAAGTCAACTTGTATTTTTCTCATTTGACCCAATTCGCAGTTTTTCGCATAGGATAGTAGTAATGTCTAACCGGAGTAATATTAATGCAAGCCACACAGAAGGAGACACAGACTACGATGAGCGTGAAGTGTTCTCGTCTCAGCCAGGTGGCGCCACAAGCGCGGGCTTGGTCCAAAAGCCCGGTTATCACACACTCGAGACCACCCATCTGAAAATAAAAAACAATACTCTATAAAGGGAGTTTTTTGCCAGTAGTTCTCGATAGCTTTTGCCACAGATTATGCTTTAAATTGCTATGACGATTAAAATTTCTTTGCTTTACAGTCATTCGAAGGTGATCAGAAGCCAGTTTTTATACCTCCCAAGGTTAGACCATTTTAAAAAATGATTTTTATTTTGCGCCAGTCTTGTTCAGAGTCTTTGAATCTTATCTTCGAGTATGAGCCATTTTGTCATCGCTGCCTTGCTTAAAGTTGGTCGATCTTACCCCGGAATCTAATCCAAGCATGATAAGCATGAAGAAGAACAACATTGCCCATAGACTTGCTCCTGGTAGAGTTGCAACCGCTTCTGGATACACTTGGAATACCAGTCCAGGACCTGGAAAAGTAAAAGCATTTTATTTAAAACAGAAACCAACTACTTACAGATTTATCATCTTCATCAAATACGTCATTCAAATGGTTATTAAATTAAAAGAAGCTAAGATAATCCTTTTTTGTTTTATTAAATACTTTTTTGTCTGTGGTTTCCTACCTTCAGTAGCAACAGAGGATATTGGCACTCCTTGTTTGTGAGACATGAAGCCAAGGTACGTGAAGATTACGAATCCGGAGAAGAACGATGTGAAGCAGTTGACCAATGTGGTTACCAAACAGTCTCTGAAATAACAAAAAGGCGGTTTAATAGCTGGGTTGTTAATATAAATAGAATATATGGAAATATTAACATTCAAAATAGGTATATGATTCCCATAAATTGAACTGGGTCGTAATCTACCACGCGGCCCAGTGCGGGTTAATAAATGTTACATAATATGTCTTCGAATTTTTGGTTCTAGGATATTCTGGTTTCCTCACAATGCTTTCGTTCAGCGTTTTGAGAGCAGTGGTGATGACATTATTTACTCAAATTGTTGCTACATAACTAGTTCAAATTGATGTACATATGTTATCGTATCACTATGAACACTGTTATCTACCTAATAACTTATCGCGAGTTCATTTTATTTAAAATTGATATGTACATAACATATGTCACCGTATAATTATGATCATCATTCGTTTATTACCTTTCTCGCGAGATAATTTAAAATATAACGCATTATTTTTCGACCGTTTATAATCTGTGCATGGTGAACCTATAAATTGTGAACTTGCATGCGACGGATCGCACCTGGCGTTCATACTAAATAGCCTAGTAACCGTGACTTACTTGGAAGTAGCTCTCGCCGCAGCCGGTCGCTGCCAGGGCACCGCTCGTTTCCGAACCTAACCTATTTGGTCGGGATGCTCTGGCTTAGTAGCTGCCACCAATTGGGCTAACGCCAAGCTCGGACAAATCAGGGACGGTTCACAATTTAACGTGTGCTAAAATCTGACAGAACATTCGACAGGGTTTTCCCTGTCGGTAAATGCAGGTTCATTCATAATTTGACGGTTTGACTTGGATAGATTATAAACTCAAAAAGTACAAACTATAATAGATACAAAATAAAGATCTTCGGTATATTCATGAAGTAAATTAATACACAATAACTAAACCTATCTTTAGAAACAATTGAGATCAAAGAACACTTAAACATAGATGCAGTGTGTGTGTGTAAGGATTATAAACTATCAAAAACTATCTCACGCGATAAATTATAGACTGACTGTGCCCACAAACATACGCCTTACGGTGACACATAATATATTGTAACATAACCCAGAAGACGGAGCTAAACACAGGGAGGGCAAATAGTTCTGTTACCTGTAACAGTTGTTATGAAAAGTATTGTAGCTGGCATATGACAGATGGACTCCAAAACCAGCTCCAACGGAGTAGAAGATCTGGACAGCAGCGTCCACCCACACCTGAAAGTATAAGTTTATCAAATTAACTGTGTTTTTTCTTCGTTATCTAGGATAAAGGACAGTTAAGTAACACGAAAAGGATCGCTCAGCGGGGCGCTCACGGCCTGTGTGGTAGACTTGAGTCACGCATTTTATTACAGTTTTTGGTTCCAAACTGTGATAAAGACTCAAGTTTATCACAGTAGGCTGTACTCGCCCCAAATGTGAGCATTTATTACCGCCTTAGTATTGCTATGGGTGAAAAGATATGCAGGGGGGGTCCTGGCAGGGTCGCGAGATTTTTTCGAAAGAGTTACCGTGGCCCTGGCATAGGCAACTGAAGGAACACGGGTGGATTTTAGTCCGTAAAAGTCTGACAGGCACTTCCGCTCCGCCCAGAGCGAGAGACGTCATTTCATGATTTCCTACCCACAACAAAAAAAGCATTGCTGTTGGTTCTCGTGAAGTACATAAGCAATACTAAAAATTAAATACTACAGCGGCAACATTCTTTGTGTTGCAAGTTTTATACGTTGTAGTATTCGTTTTCCATTTCAGTGTTTTTCACCAACCCGTGATAAAGAAAGGTTCTCTATTACAGAATCCATCTAATTAGCAAATCATACGTACTTGTGTGTCCTTCAGTCTCGTCAGTTCCGGCTGCAGGTAATACGCGATGCCCCTGGTGGCTCCAGGCAGCAGTAGTCCTCGCGCTAGCAGAATGGAGAGTACTACGTAAGGCATAGTCGCTGTCAACCACACCACCTTGCCTGCACATAAACAATATTCTTAAGAGCTGTAAAGTCTGTAATATAATAATATCTTAGGACAACCAACACAACGTTATTTGATCCCAAACTAGGCAGAGCCTGTACTATGGTAACCAGAAAACTCATAAATATAAGGTGTATCTATTTATACACGAAATGTTTTAAGAGGTACACCTGTAGGTGGTAAAGAAGCTATAGCAGCAAAAAGATTTTTTTTATCTAAGCGTTTTTGAATTTTCGTAATTATTATAATTTTAAAACTGCTTGAGACGTTTTGCACAAAACCTTTACTCCAAATTCTATGAATGGCCCTCCTGACGTTGCGAGGGCGGTGACCGGACGGCACGAGCATCGCCGCGGTGTCTCGGGCCGTAAAAAATAAGGAGCCAGTATTTCTCATGTGCGTCAAATAATTTATAAATATTAAATTTTGAAAAAAAAATTTTTCGTTGCTGTAGCTTCTTTACCACCTACAGGTGTACCTCTTAAAATATTTCATGTATGAATAGATACACCTTATCTATACTATCTATACTATATTACTATATACTATATAATATTATAAAGCTGAAGAGTTTGTTTGTTTGTTTGTTTGTTTGATTGAACGCTCTAATCTCAGGAACTACTGGTCCGAATTGAAAAATTCTTTTTGTGTTGGGTAGCTTATTTATCGAGGGAGGCTAGAGGCTATATAACATCACGCTACAACTAAGAGGAGCGGAGCAGTAATGAAAAATGTTGCAAAAACGGGGAAAATTTATTCCTTTTGAGAGTTTCCGTTGCGTGCGCTGCGTAAACGGTTAAAGTAACGCAAAAATCATGTATGACGGAATTGTTTCTTTTAAAAAGTTCTAAAAAAAAGTCCGCGAGAGCATATGTCTATCTTTTAAGGTTGACTCACTATAACTCAAAAGGAGCGAGCAACGAAAAGTGGACGAAAACTAGAAGGCAGATCGATGCGACGGGAAGGGTCAGGGGAGCAAAAATTTGACGCGGACGAAGTCGCGGGCAGAAGCTAGTAATATTATAAAGCTGAAGAGTTTGTTTGTTTGTTTGTTTGTTTGATTGAACGCGCTAATCTCAGGAACTACTAGTCCGAATTGAAAAATTCTTTCTGTTTTGGGTAGCCTATTTATTGAGGGAGGCTATAGGCTATAAAACATCACGCTACAACTAAGAGGAGCGGAGCAGTAATGAAAAATGTTGCAAAAACGGGGAAAATTTATTCCTTTTGAGAGTTTCCGTTGCGTGCGCTGCGTAAACGGTTAAAGTAACGCAAAAATCATGTATGACGGAATTGTTTCTTTTAAAAAGTTCTAAAAAGTCGGCGAGAGCATATGTCTATCTTTTAAGGTTGACTCACTATAACTCAAAAGGAGCGAGCAGCAACGAAAAGTGGACGAAAACTAGCAGGCAAGTCGATGCGACGGGAAGGGTCACGGGAGCAAAAATTTGACGCGGACGAAGTCGCGGGCAGAAGCTAGTTATACTTATATATTTCTAAATACATACATATTATAGATAAATTACACCCAGACATAGAACAAAGGATTATATTGCTCATCACACAAAGATTTGTTCTAGGTGGGAATCGAACCCACGAACCTCAGTCTTAGCAGTCAGGGTCACTAACCACTAGACTAACAAGGCCAGTCAGTCATTTAAATGCTATTTTTCCACGTTTAGAGGTACGAGGAACAGGGTGTAAAGTTAACTCATCCTCTATAGAAAAGGGGGGACGCTCCGACCAGACGAGAGTATTGTCTGGTGGCAAGATGCCCGACGATTAATGTCGGGACGTTGTATATATGCTAATTGCACGACATAATCTGCTTGCGCGATGCAGGATTTTACGTGACGTCATGCGTCAGTGTAATTAATGTGGAGTCATTTTACGTTTTGCTTTCATATGAACTGACAGACGTCAAATGTTACCTATTAAAATTACTCCAATTTAGTAGCACGCATGTGGCGGTGTAGATGTCGCTGGACACGTAAACGAAAACCAACTTTATGCTCGTATAAACGAATTGAATTTTGAATGACTAGCAGTATACTATTGAAAAAAAAAAACCATATAAACGTTTGAAGTTATAGCGTAAACTGGTCTTTTTTGTGGATATTAAAAATCTTCTTCTGTCAAGCCCTTTTTTTTGGTATCGGGGTGGAAATCCTCATGGATGTCCTCCGCCCTGGGGTGGACGGAGGGGTCTGTCAGACTTCTACTGACTAAAACCACACCGTGTTCCCTCGCACACTTGCACCGGGGGCTACGGGGACGCTTAAGCATTCTTCACCGCAGTCCCAACTATGTTGAGGTCAGCTTTCAGTCTAACCGGATGCAGCTGGATACCAGTACTTTTCATGGAGCGACTGCCTATCTGACTTCCACAACCCATTTAGTGGGTAATACGATATCCCTAGGTAAGACTGGATTTTGTGGACATTAAAAATGTTTTTCCGCTGTTCGGAAAATCATTTTCAATGTACGGGACATTTTTAATGGGACGCCCTAAGAGGACATATAGTGACCTTATTGTTGTGTGTGTCGTGATGTTCTTCAGAAAGGTCAGGTGCGTAGTACTCGCAACCGGCGTGTGTGTATGAGCAAATGCAAAAAGAGTGTGTAGAGATCGTAGCAGGTGGCGTTCCGTGGTTTCTGCCTACCCTCAGGAGAAAAAGGCGTGATTGTATGTATGTATGTAGTAGTGTACTATTGAAAAAAAAACCATATAAATGTTTGAAGAAATAGCGCAAACTGATCATTTTTGTGGATATTAATAATCTTATTGTTCTGCCTAGCCTGATCCCAACTATGTTGATGTGGGCTTCCAGTTCAACCGGATGCAGTTGAGTACCAGTATTTTACATGTAGCGACTGCCTATCTGACTTCCACAACCCAGTTACTGGGTAATACGATACCCCTTGGTAAGACTGGATTTTGTGGATATTAAAAATGTTTTTCAATTGCTTAATTATTTTTTTTTATTTGTTTGGAAATTAAATCACGAACGCCGTATAGGATGATACATAGCATAGTTAATTAATCTCGATCTCAGTAGTGTCAGCTACAGGCCAAGGCTTTATACAACTTACCAGAGCTCTTGACTCCCTTGAAGAGTGAGAGGTACAGAGTAACGTAGACGAGTGCCAAGCAGATCATCAGTTGCCATTTCGGGAAGCCAAGGTCGTTCAGACCTTCTGAGTGTTGCATTTCAAGGACCGCACGACTGAAAACAAATAAATTTTTGTTTTGATAACGATCCTAGCAAACACAACCCTAATTCGTAACACACTATCAACCACAATCAGAATCATTTTGAAGTATATTGCTAATACATTGCTTGATATGTTCGGAAAAAATATCAGCTCAACGCCGTAAATAAAGCAGTGAATATCGTTGAACTGCCAAAATTAAAGCCATTCCCACTGTCTTACGTAAATACCCCACAGGACCTATACTCAGGATATACAGTCTTCTTCACGGAAAACTTTTGACCGTATGCCGAAAATATCTTAGGATCATGCAATAAGAAGAAATCATAAGTGTTTCCATTTTTTTTATGTGCCATGTGTAAAATCTTAGAGGTGAGAGCAGTGGTGGCGCAGTGGTAACGACTGACTCACGAGTTGCAGGTCGCAAGTTCGAACCTATACAGACATAGCATCACCAGTGATTTCAAAACGGTGAAGGAAAACATCGTGAGTAAACCGGCATGTCCTAGAACCAAAAATTCGAGGACATGTGACTTCTTCCAACCAGTAATAAGGCCCGCGTGGTGAATTACGACCCACTCCTTCTCTCTGAGAGGAGGCCTGTGTCCCAGCAGTGGGAATATTATAGGCTGATACTGATACTATGACACATCATATGTGTTAAATCTTAGTCAGAAACATTCAAGTAAATTTCAGAATGGAAGTAAAATAACTTCATGCGAAAAATATTTAAATGCTAAAGATACTTATATCTACTTTAACCTTTCTATTGGATTGAGCGCAATACAAATTACGTTACATCCACCCTTGAAAAAGGGTCAATTTCCGGAACCTCTGATTGGACCGTTTGTGCCCGACGGAAGCTTTGCGTACGATACACAGGAAACATCGTATTATGATTGTCACTGTCATATTTCTAGTTTCAACAATATCAATCTAACACATGTAGCAATACAATCAATGATTTGATTCGTTTTTATTGAGTAGATACGGTTAAATTAAAAGGTACGGATTTTGACTTCGAATTCCTATTGAGAGAGGGCAAGTCTCTGTGCCTTGATTGTTACACTTATAAGGTGTGCATGAGTATTTACAAACTTTACTACATAAAGTCAAACCGACGAACTATGAAACTGAACGCCAAAAATAAAACCTTATTTTTAGGCTTCTAAATTACTGATTTTGAGCACACGTCCACGCTCGAGATTTGCCAGAGAGCTACGGAACGGAGTATTCTGGGTATTAAACTTGTGGACCGGGTTAAGAATACAACAATCCGTTCCATTACTAAAATAACTTATTACACACATAAAGCTGCTACGCTTAAATGGAATTAGGCTGTACACATCTGGGGCCTAAAAAGGCCACTTTAAGCAATTCCTTAAAAATCAATTCATATTCTGAATTCCCAGCAATTCATTACTGCTGCCGTATGCCAGACGATCAATGGGTCAAACTTACGACCCAGTAGGTCCCGCTAAATGAAACGACATCGCGGCAGGCCCAGACGGAGATGGCGGGATGAGCTGGAGTCTTTTCTATACTTACATAGCTGAAGAGTTTGTTTGTATGTTTTGTTGATCGCGGTAATCTCAGGAACTAGGGTCCGAAATAAAAAATGCTTTTTGTGTTGTATAGGCTATTTATTGAGGAAGGCTATAGGCTATATAACATCACGCTGCGATCAAAAGGAGCGGAGCAGCAACGAAAAATGGACGAAAACTGGCAGGCAATTCGATGCCACAGGAAGGGTCAGGGGGACAAAATTTTGACGTGGACGAAGTCGCTGGCAGAAGCTAGTAATAAATTTTGACAGACATGGAAAGAGAGTAGGGAGGCCTTAGCTCTGCAAGGGCCTTTAAAGGCTGATAAAAAAAAACTAATCAATGCTACAGATCAATCAAGCTGAAATTATTTTACTTGTGAACTTTGCTTGGCGCCTACGCAAAATTAGTAATTTACATTAATTTTAGGGTTTACTAAGACAAATAGGTTTATTTAAGCTTTTCTGTATTTTTCTGTTATTTTTTTTTAATTTACTCTTATTCTACACTTATCTCTTTGAAATTAAAACTCAGTTGTGAACTCACTGAAAGAACTCGGAAGCCGGTGTGAAGTGCGACAGGGGTCCCTGGTAGCGCACGTCGGTCTTGTTGCTGGTGCCGTTGACTCCTCGCCCGGAGTCCCAGCACTGGTCCGTGTTCCAGGAATTGTCGCAGTGCACCCAGGGCAGCTCCGAGCGAGCTGATGACATCAGGAAGTAGAATGCCCAGCCTGGAAGGAAAAAAAAATATGTACAAAAATATTGATTGCAGTGAAAAAAATTATCGTTCCTGAGCGATTTTTGGTAAACTTGATGGTTTCGCGTCACCGACATGCTAATGTAACTTATTGTTTTATGTTTTCGCTTCTGTTAGTAGTCCCCATGATTGCCTATTATATTTGTCTCACTGTTTAGACAAAACTTGGCTTTCTCGCGGTGGTTCTTAGACATCTTTTATCTTCAAAATCGGTTCAGCCGTTTTGAAACGACGATCCTTTGATCAAAATATTACCTATAACTTTTTTTAAACTCAAAGGATCAATATGTTTTTTTTAACTGTTTGGGTTTTTTTTTCATCGCAACCATAACCAATATTTATCAATTACACGAATCTTAGTACCTACCTCGTCAAATATACTTACACATTACTTCAATTTACATTATACTGGGATATCACAAATAGGTACATTAACGCGGCTAGGTAAGTAGATAGGTGTAAATATTAATGATAGGCAGAACGTAACGCGTCAGTTCTGGCATGCCTGTAACATTTGGACAGGTTCCAACGCCGAGTGTTGAATGAGGTTATTTTGTTGCAGATAAAGTCATTTAGAATATGTTATACTTTAGTAGGCTTTAGTTGTACTATCTTGTCACTTATCGTTATGATAATGACTCTCGCTTTTAAAAAATAATAGTTTAAAAAAAAAACAAAAAACAAGCTTCCATAGAAAACCAGTTTTATGGGTGTTTCGAATTTTGAGACGTTTGTCAGCGTAGTTTATGACGTATGTCAGCGTAGTTTTCGAAGACAGTTTTTTGCTGTCCTGATAACCCTGGCAAGGATATTGGCACAAATTTATGAAATTATAGTATTGTCATCGGTCCTCGATAAGCCCACAGAGTTTAAATGAAATCTGGTCGTTTAAAGTGGGTCAAAATTGCGCTATAAGGAGTCGGTTACAAACAAACATAAAAGTGAAGCTAATATAAAGCGTGTAAAATATAATGCGTGCAATAAAACTGACACCATCGACGCTGGTACAGTGTATGTAGTTCTTATAAGCATTCCTATATTCCTATTTTTAAACTATTTGCAAATAAATTTGCCTAAGTTTGTCGCTAGTGAAATATAGTTCAGTTGCGGCTTGTATGCACTATACGGGTCGTATAGAGTCAATAGCCTAGACGTTTTCCTTAAAGCCTAAGTAACGTATAACTAGGATTAAAAAATAATGAGCTGATCATTTTAGAACAACAAAAATGGCGGCTAAATGAAGGTTTAATAAAAACAGGTTTTCATCTAAATAACACGCTGTGGCAATACAAATACCAGTAATCGGACAGCTTTATACTCGTAAATACTGGACATAATTACCAATAATGACGTTGTAGTAAAACGACACGTAGAACGCCACCATGACCGCACAGAATCCCACACCTGGAACATAACAGTAAGTACCGTTAGCAATGAAAACTTTTATAATAGGTGTAAAAATACCCTGAACGAACCCGAAAGTCACCGGTTATTCCTATTTTTGATGTTTTTTTTTTGTGCTGGACCATATTTGGGAATCTTCTGGTTAAAGTTGAAGGTCAAAAATCCATTGACAGACCTGTTGGTCTAGTGGTTAGTGACCCTGACTGCTATGCCGGAGGTCGTGGGTTCGATTCCCACCCAGGACAAATGTTTTTGTGATGAGCACGATCATTTGTTCTGTGTCTGGGTGTAATTTATCTTTAATATGTATGTATAGAACTATATAAGTATGTTTATCAGTTGTCTAGTACCCATAACACAAGCTCTGCTTAGCTTCGGACTAGATGGCGTTGTGTGATAGTTGTGGAATATTATTTATATTATTTATTATTATTATTTATTTATCTTTTTAATTGTTTAGCAGACTATGTTGAGTCTTCAGTAGGGCTCACAGCGGGCCACCAACTGTCATAGCTCACCAGGATAAGATAAGATAATATTTATTTGCTTAAACATGTGTCATACATAGAAGAAAGACATGCATGCAAGATGATCACTATCTGCTAGAGTCACGAGATTTGTTCAAAAGAGATACCGTGGCCCTGTGATATGGGCAACTGAAGGAACACGGGTGGGTTTTAGTCAGTAAAAGTCTGACGCGCCCTCCATCACAGACATCATTTGATGATTTCCCACCCGAAAAAAAAACAGATGATAAAGTAGCTCAGAGACCCGGTACCCCACAAGGGTGTGCTAGCGTGTAGTCACTTTAATTTTAAGTTTGTAATCCTTGGGTGGAGGTCCTAATTTATTAAGGTAGCCACAGGCAAGTCTGTTTAAACAGCCGACAACCTCCTAGATTGACCTGCTTGACGTCATTCCCAACAAAAGGAAATGTACCGTTGCATACACTTTTTGCGTGCGTTAAAAAAAACGCTTTAACGTGAATGTATTTATTTTTTGTTTTTCAGTTACGATTTTGCCGACTGTACATATGGTGACAATTGTGTCAATTCATGTCAAATAACTCACATTTTTGTCTGTGGTCATTCGATGAATATTTGCCGATAATCCTCATATTTCGGTGAAATTAAATATCTATGGATACATTTTTATTGTGAGAATCTTTTCGCATCCGTGTGATGAAAAAGGTTGCAAATAAAAACTCGTGTATTTTAAGGAGGAAGGGCTGGGTATCCCGTTTTTTATTCTTTTTACGTTTTTGCTCTTTTTGCCAGGTCTGTGTCAGGCTGTATGTTGAACAAAATATGATTTGCGATCGTCACACGTATACTATATTACGACTCTTTCACGAAAAAGCCATTCAACGGAATTAAAAGAACTCAGAGAGTTGTACTGATAATTTTAATGTTTATACATTTGTAAATGATGTACGTTTATGACATTGACCTGCAAATTGCAAAAAACGTAAGAAAATTTGAATTTCGCAGGCATTCTGTTTAATATTGATTTATACTAAAAACAACTACGAAAAGTGTGGCAAATAAGACAATTATTTCGGTGAAGATTCTGTGTTGCACCAACAAAACTTTACTCAGTGCATTGCTTCTCTGTATACGTAGGCACTAGGTCACCTGTTCTTGTCTAGGCAGACAAACGCGGGTTTCTATTAGGTATGACAATTTAGTTTTCGTTTCTTAATAATTTCGGGACACATTAAAATGTAATTGACAGACTTATGGTGGTTTTTTGAGGCTGACTGTACTTAGGGCATTGCCATCCTTTTCCTTCTAATGAAACAAGACAGAAATAGAAATACAAATGCGTCTGTCAAATTTTGTTGAACTAAGATTTTCTTCAATGCAACTATGAAGACCTAAATTCTTCATGCTTACAATCACGCCAAATTCAAGGCAAATGAGACAATTTAGTTTGAAGGTTCTAAAATATCACTTGTCTTGTTCTTTCGCGGTCTGTCAGTACAGAAAGCAATACTTTCGTTTTGATTTAGGTGGTGAACAAAGAGAATCGGCACCCTCTGCTCTGTTTTGATGAAATTAATTTTGTAGTACTCAATATCTATTAAAAATAAATAAACCAATCTATTTGGAATAATCATCACGATATATACAGAGTTTATTTCCTAATACGTGCCTGATCAATGCGTGCACTGATTGTACAGGTCCATTCAATTTGTGTGGTTCTTTCCTCAAAAGACTATTTCAAACACCAATCCATATGGTCTTCACATGATCTGACCAAGATTATGTTTGGACTCTAAAAGAGACTGTGATCTCTGAGTTTGTTTCGGCCTTTCTTCTCAGAATAGTCAGATAAGAAACGCCGACCTCATCTAGTTTTGAAAATATGATTGAGGTGTAAAAGCTTTTGTACAAACCTACTTACCGAAATAAAATCATTTATCATTTAGTAAAGACGAACAAATAACACAGGCTGCTATAAGATTCATACCTTTGAAGAGTGGACATATCTTCCACAGCGTGATGGGTCCTTGTCGGTTGTACTGTCCGAGAATCAGCTCCATGTAGAACAGGGGCACGGCGCCGAATACCAGCATCAGCGTGTACGGGATGAGGAACGCTCCTAAACATAGCAGATTTATAAACGGAATTAGTACCCTTATTGGTGATGTGTATGACCAATTGTATGAACCTAAACGAGGCAAAAGGAGTGTGTAGAGATCGTAGCAGGTGGCTTTTTGTGGTTTCTGCCTACCCCCACGGGAAAAAGGCGTGATTGTATGTATGTAGTACCCTTTCAATTGATGTTCTTTATAATATTGGACAACATGGATTTATACGTCACCGTGAAATTGTAAATACCACTTAATTACAATCTATCTAGCGAGATTATAAACTATCGAAAAAAAGTGAAAAACAAACGGTTTGCGGTTTCACTTTGATAGATCTTCCGAAAAATAATGTGTTAAATTGTAAGCAGCATGTTACGGTTCACAATCTTTCGACAGTTTACAATCTCGCGAGACAACTTATAATCGTTGGATTATAATCTGTCTAAACTAAATTTGTAAAAGCCGTTAGGTTTTTACAATTTTACGGTGACATATACAACATGTCCCCGAAATTAACGCTCTCCACCAGACACACCCAATTAAAATATTATGTTATTGACGTAATTCAATTCAATTGAGAACATTTATTTCGGACAATAACAATCCATATTTTATTAGCAGGTACAGTATTTTCAATTATGTTAGCACACGTAGTATATAAAATGAGATCAAAATTAAATTAAATTAAAATTTATTGCGTAATGTTCATATCAATAGAGTAGTTGTAACATGAATGCATCCATCTGCCTAGCCTTTTCCCAACTATGTTGGAGTCGGCTTGCACTCTAACCGGATGCAGTGAATATCAGTACTTTATGTGGAGCGACTGCCTATCTGACCTCCACAACCCAGTTACTGCGTAATACGATACCCCTTGATAAGACTGCTTGTCAGACTTTCGGGCTTCTGACGACCCGTAACGACTGTCAAAGATCCACAAATGACAGCTGGGATCAACGGCTTAGCGTGCTTTCGAGGCACGGAGGGGTCTTGGTATGTAAAAAAGATCACCCAACTACGAACCAACGGCGGCAAGCGTAACTTTACCTGATCTTAACAGAAAGTCACAAATGATAAACTAGGACCTTAGGGGTAAAACAAATAAACAGTAAATTACTAATAATAATAAAAAAAACCATGATCAGCAGTACGACCTGTCTCCACAATCAGCACCCGTTCATGAGCATTACTAAGTCTTCTAGGAAACCGCTCGCGTAGCACTTGCTACGTGCAGTGCTACGGCGTAGCTCGCACGGACTACGAATTCGTAGCACACATCTAAGAAACTTGTATGTGATAATTTCAAACAAAGTGACTTTTGTTTATGTACTTATGATGAAAATCCGTAAAGCGGTGAGATTTAGTCACATTCATAGCCCGTCTTATGAAAGTTTCACGACGTAAATAAATAGTTATCGTTTACCGTCATCGGCTAACAGATTAATTAAATAACAGAAACAATTTCATTGTTAATTGAATTTTCTAAATAAACTATAAATCCTTCTCTCATTGTTGAAGTGGTGGTTTGCATAATCAGCCTAAGATGTCTCCAGTGCTGGGACCCAGGCCTCCTGCCAGTGAGAGGGAGTGAGTCCAGCGTGGGGTGGTAGATCTAGATTGTGGTTTAATTCTAAGATATTAAGCAATTTGATACGCGGAAAACACTCAATATTTGGATATGGAGCTGTGGTAACGACCCAGACTTACGAGTTATAGATCAATTCAATTTTTTCAATTCAATTCAATTTTATTTCAGGAACAATTCACATTATGTTTGAAAACATACATAATAAATAATTAAAAAAAACAAATTCATTAAAATTATAAACTAACACATTCATAATACAATAAAGTCAATAATATTATAAAGTAAAAAAATTAAATGTCATAACATTGTCAGATCGTGCGCGCGTGGGTTCAAATCAACTTCGCACCCCATAAATAATTTCATCACCACTGCCTTTGTTTATAGTTATATATACCACAAGTTTATAGTATCCTATATACTATAAACTTGTCGCGCTTTTACATATCGACGTTTCCCATATTCGGAAGCCATTGATGTGTTTGTAAGCACCGCTTCTTGCGAGACCGATTTGCGATTGACCGGTTTTAACCTTACATAAGTATGCTCATCTATTTATAAAAATAAATAAAATTGAAGTGTCAGTTTGTAATAAAGCAAAAATGTATATCTATACTAATATTATAAAGCTGAAGAGTTTGTTTGGTTGAACGCGGTAATCTCAGGAACTACTTGTCCGAATTGCAAATTCTATTTGTGTTGGGTAGCCTATTTATTGAATAAAGCTATAGGCTATATAACATCACGCTACGATAAAAAGGAGCGGTGCAGCAACGAAAAATGAACGAAAACTGGCAGGCAATTCGATGCGACGGGAAGGGTCAGGGGAGCAAACATTTTACGCGGACGAAGTCGCGGGCATAAGCTAGTGACAGTATATACGGTGCTCACATCAGTACATGATCAATTCAAAATCATTTAAAAAATGTTCGTTTCTTTGTTTGTTCCGACTAATCTCCGAAACGGCTGGACCTGTTTTGGTGTAATTTGATATGGGTATACGTCAGACTCTGGGAAGGACATAGATTTTTATAGTAATATCACGTAAACTTTTTCGTCGGATCTATACTATATATAATATTATAAAGCTGAAGAGTTTGTTTGTTTGTTTGTTTGATTGAAGGAACGCGCTAATCTCAGGAACTACTGGTTTGAATTGAAAAAATCTTTTTGTGTTGGGTAGCCTATTTATTGAGGAAGGCTATAGGCTATATAACATCACAGCGGAACGGTAATGAAAAATGTTGCAAAAACGAAGTGACGTAGTCGCAGGCAGAAGCTAGTATTAAATAAAGCAATTGCTGTTCTGTGGCGAATAATTGCTACGCGTCGATGTCCCTGTCGCCATTGTGCATAACGATGTCTTTGCCATCCTATACACCGTGCAATTTAGTCGTCTTACTAAGGTTGTCCACTCAATGTTTCCAGCATAATATACCTCTAGGCGTGATTAAAAAAATTGTTACCAATTAAGCAAATAGGTACTAAGAAAAATAAATAATGCATTCGAATTATGAAACATCGTGTAAATAATGTTAAAGTATCATATGGTAGAGAACATACATACCTACCCAGCGCACGATTCGACTAGATCATTCCATTTCCATTTTCCATGGGACAAAATACAAAAAAAAATCTACGTCATGCGTAATGAATAATAGTTTTATTTTTTGTTATTCAAATGTTTATTTTTTTCTTATGGATGTGTAGTAGTCATTGGATACATGAAGTGGGCTGCTGTTGTAAGACGACTTAAATGTCACGGGGTATACACAGACAGAAGGAGAAAGAATTAATTCAAAAATTCAGAAAATCCAGGTCCTCCCTCCACCATTGTCCGTCTAAGATTACCTATACCACTGTTATCCCTCCTCTCAAGCGATACAATCCCCACAATGCACATTATACCATAATGATCGTACTAAATGTATATGCAATCCATCTTTCTCCAAAAGGCAAGCATTGGAAGTCATAAACCCAGTGACATGGAAAGTCGTATACAGCCTTCCGTGTAGGTATGTAAAGTTAACGTGAATAATGAAAATACTATACAGGCTGTATTATTTATTTAATTTATAGTTAACTAGCTGTTTCCAGCGGCTTCGCCCGCGTATTTTACTTACAAACCTCCCTATTGATTCACCCTGTCTATTGGTGAAAACCGTGTTAAATCCTTTGCGTAGTTTAAAAGATCTAAGCATGTAAAGAATATTATCTAGAAATTGAATCCCACGCCATCTATTAGGAATTTAAAAACATTTAATTTGCAAATATTGAGATCAGTAATTGAGATAAAATCTATCCTATCTTTTAAGTTGGATCAAACTGCACACGGTGTACAAATTTTATTAAAATCAGTTAAGCAGTTTAGGAGTCCATCCCGAACAAACAACGTGACGCGTAATTTATATATGTTAAGATAAAAACGGTACAAAACGAATTAAATTAATTCACATGGAAACACATACAAGATTGACAATAATTAAAAAAGTTAAACAATTACCTATATTAACAACTAATATGGAACAGTGGACTCCTACTTTCTCTCACAGAACACCAGACAGATATATTTTATTGATGTGGTCATATTTAAAGCGACGTTTGTATGAAGATGAACGTAAGAATATCCTAGCAGGGTTTTATCGCCCATTTGATCTTGAACGCAGTGCTTAGCGCTTAAGGTTTAAAATCGAACAATGTGTTATTTGACGACGTGTTGAGATACACTCTGTTGGATTCTCAATACTCAGTACAACACCGAGAGTTGAAGCTCCAGTTAAACCTAAAAATCCCACCGATATTTTTACCTCTCAGCGAACCCACGGGAACCCCAGGGTATCCCAGCAATGGGAACGTAACAGGGCATTTTCAAAAAAGAGTGTACCCTGCTGTAAAATTCGATTATATTTTTTACATTTTTTTTTCGTACAAATTTTGCCAAAATATAATAGGAAATACAGTTTATTATAGAGGAAAATAAAAAGGAACGCGGAATTAGAGGCAGTTTTTCAATAATATCGAAACAAAACGGACTTTGTAGAGAAACTGATTCCGTTGTGTAACTAGATTTAAAAGCGAAATTTAAGGAAAGTATGAAATTAATAAGCGATTTTAAAATTTATTTAAACTAAATAATACATGTAATTATTAGATAAATGTAAGAAAATAGCCTTATTTTAAAGGATTAACTCAAAATAATTGTTTTTTTATTCCGTTTTGTGACTCTGTCGAATTTCAATTGGTTATTTTTAATTTTACTCTAAAATCGTAATAATTTACTTAATATTTGTATATTTTTCGAATATAATACGTTAACTGTAAACGTTTTTGTGGCCGCACAGGTTTAAAAGGTAAAACCTCTATCTCTATCTTTAATAGATTTCATTCCACCCATTTGAAGGGACAGTGACAAAATGGAAGTCTTAAAATCATAAGGCAGTGTGCACACAACTTAAAAATTGCCTAAATACCATTAATAGTAGGTAAGAAATAAAACAATAATTGTAACTATTCTTATATTACTATAATTATCGTTATAAATTACACTGAGTGACATAAGTCTTATTAAAACTTTGCAGGATAATAGGAACTCCATAGTTTCTAATCACATCTATACTAATATTATAAAGCTGAAGAGTTTGTTTGTTTGTTTGGTTGAACGCGCTAATCACAGGAACTACTAGTCTGAATTGAAAAAAATATTTTTGTGTTGGGTAGCCTATTTATCTAGAAAGGCTATAGGCTGTATAACGTCATGCTACAACCAAGAGCAGCAGGGAGCAGAGCAGTAATGAAACATATTGCAAAAACGAGGAAAATCGCATGGGTATGCGTGACGGGAAGGGTCGGGAGAACACAAAATTGAACGCGGACGAAGTCGTGGGCAGAAAATAGTGATAAATTATTTTATTTCTGTAAGTAGGTTTGTTCAAACACTTTTAAATGTCAATAATATTTAAAAAAACATTGACATGTAAAAGTGCTATGTTCAAGTATTGTCAGTAAAGTTCAATGTGTAAATTTGAACGAAAAAATATAAAAAGATAGATTTTTTTTAACTGTATTCATAAATTTGGTAAGTAAGGTTTTGCAATGTGAAGTAAGTTTTATGCATTCCGAACTGTTGTGACTTGCCGTTCCGCTATATGTGACCGTAGAATAAGTTACAAAACGGAAGTCACATAATGGCACCTTATTGTAGTTTTAAATTGTTTAAAAATTACCCATCGTACTTAGCACTATTCACTTTGTAGTTTCAAATACTGTACCAATTTTGCAAAGTTTAAAAAATAACAATAATTTTATAAAGTGATTTATAATGATAAAACTTGGTCACATACCTGAGCAAAGAAATTGAAACACAGAACACTTCAACAGTATGCGTCAGCGGTGGCTACTAATTAGTTAGACAATGAAAGCAAAATGGTGTCTCCGATGAAGAACGACATATTATTTTGCCATTTCCTGCTGAATTATTCAACAATTGGAAGAATATTTGCAAAAAAGACCGGTCACAAAACGGAATGTTCCGGTTAGCCTAAATTTGCGTTTTGAATATAGATTTATTTTTAACATAAAATATGAAAAACTAAAATAAAATTGATTCTTTTAACTGATAAATTGAACTTTTAAGAATTCAAATTATATTTACTAAACCACTCGCACATACGAATATTTTTAGAAATCAAATATTTTCTGAGGCCTGCTGGGAAGGGGACAGCTAAATTCGATGGTGTTCAATATTTTAAAATCTTCGTAAGTTTTATATTTAGTAAAATAACAACTAAACGAAAATTATAAATATATTTTAAAATATGTTCTTTTCACTTCAATTAAAATATGCTTCTAGAAGTCATTCATCACAAAAATAATAATTAACAAAGTTGAGGGACAAGGCAAAATACGGGGGTACAAGATTTTTTGAAATTGCCCAACAGGCTGATTATGATCTGTTATATTATTTCAGTAAATATTTAGAGGTTTTGATATGGAAATCTTTGGAGGAGGTCTTCACTTAAGGGGGGTGCATGAAAATTATAAATATATAAATTCAATATTTATAAAAAAACGAAGTTTTATATAACGAAAAAATATAACTATCTGTATAACAAACTGTTATACCTATTTTACACAGAATAAAAGGCTTTTCAATTTTTTTATTTCTAAATATCTATATTTTAGGGACCTCCTTTCAAGTATAACCCTCCTCCAGCTTATTTTAGTTTTGTCTGTCTACGGGTCCTTTTATCCATTGTTTTCACTACAATTATAACATCTATCCTGAGTTCAGTTCAATAGTCCTTGAATATGACCAAAAAATTTTGAAACACGCTGTATAAAGCTTATAACGTGCATTCCGGAAACTCATCACGCATTTTTGACTGACGGTCTTATCGCGTTATGAGGGCTCCAATTCTGTCCGTAATTAGACTATACATACACAGATACTATACACACTAATATTATATTATAATATTATAAACTATACAATATAATAATATTGTGTTCTGAAAGTTATAAATCTATAGACTTGTTAATAGCGACTAGCACTTACGTCCGCGTGGATGTTGGAAACTATCCCACAAAAACAAGCTACCGGTATAAAAAGAAGCCTTTATAACATCAGCTATCTGACAGTGAAAGTCCGAATAAAATTGGTCCAGCCGTTTCTAGTCAGATTAGCTGGAAAAAAAAGACAAACCGACAAAAAAAAAAAAAATTGATATGCATAAGTACCGTATATAATTTTATATGCATTTAGTAAAAAGCTATTATTTTGACTTTACAAACTGATATTTCACACAATGTAGATAGATAAGACACTACTTTAGTGCTGTTTACAGACAACAATGGTGAAGAGCGGGCGTTTTGGGAGACTGACTTATGTAATTGTGACGTTCGAAAAGTGCGAATCTTCAGTCTTTTTGGACACTTAATACTATAATTTATCCTGTCACCCTGTCCACCTATGTTTCTAGAAAGGACAGTCGTGAACCCTTTGACATTTTACTTACCTACCTAGCAATAACAGGTACCTAATACGGGCCGGTGTTCGCAGCATTATTTCAAAGCGCATATTTTATAGTTTTTTCACTTACCTAAAGAAGGAAGCAGCAGAATTTAATTTTACCGCTACATTTTCCACCACCTTAATTACGTAACGTACTATCAATCAGAATCTGAATCATTTAAAAGATTATTTGTAATCCATTGCTTTATATATTTGAAAAAGCTGTCCGCTCAACAACATAAATAAGGCAATGAATGCTGTTCAACTGTTAAAATGAAAGCGATTTTTAATGATAGTGTGTTATGTAATTAGCCCTCAGTACAGGTCTACGTGACACGAGTGTCGGATAACTTAATTTTATTCTGTAAACGATGTTAACCCTCCACGTGTAATGCGGATGAGTTTACTAATAATTAAGTTATAGAATGAAGCGCAGCACTAAAAAAATGTAGCGTAAATTTTAAAGGATCCTTCTTTAGTTATTATAGACTAGATTCTGCCCGCGACTTCGTCCGCGTTAAATTTCTTGTTCCCCCGACCCTTCCCGTCGCGTCGAATCGCCTACCCGTGCGATTTTCCCCGTTTTTGCAACATTTTTCATTACTGCTCCGCTCCTTTTGGTTGTAGCGTGATTTTATATAGCCTGTAGCCTTTCTCGATAAATAGGCTACCCAACACAAAAATAATTTTTCAATTCGGACCAGTACAGTAGCTCCTGAGATTAGCGCGTTCAAACAAACAAACAAACAAACTCTTCAGCTTTATAATATTAGTATAGATAAGTGGTACGTATAGGTATTTGATACTATTGTCTTGGCAACATACCTTTCTAACCAGAATGATGTTTTTTTTTAAAATAATAATACGCCCGAACCGAAAAAAAATCAGTCATCAATCGCGATGACATTTACGACAAAAAAGAAACAATAAAAATTGACACAGACCAAAATTGAAATGAGAAAAGAGCCGAAAAAAAGCTGAGAAAAGTCTGGCAGTTAAAACCTAATTTCAAATTTAGAAAGAAGACTATTAAGTATAGATAAACCCTCAATTTCAATTATTAACTATTATATAAAACGTAATCCTTCTTATTACAAAATACAGATCTAACTTTCAAACGAGCTTAACTCTTTAGTGAAATTCTTGGTAAAAAATTGATAACCTAAGAGGAGACTATGTTGTTAGTATTTATAAAAGGAACTGTATTTTGATTTCTGTTCTTATTTCAAAAACAGGGTCGATGGTTTAATGAGCCATGCTAATAATAAAACCTCTTTTTATTATAAGACCACAGTAACAACGTTATTGTTAATGTTTTTCTGAATGGTCAGGTGCGTACTACTCGCAGCCGGTTTGGGTGTATGACAATTCCCGTCATTTTAAAAACGGTCACAGTCTGTTCTCCATCTCAATCTGTCACAAAAATCCCTCGAGCTTGTCTACATTTTTTTTGACATTTGATTGTTGTTGAGATGAGACTGCGATTAGATGTTGAATGTTTTAATTACGAGAACTGGCCTTCAAATGTAGAAAATAGTGATGTGCCGGATCGTTTAAAAATATATATGTATCTGCGGGTACGGATCCGAATACGGATACGGACCTAAACTTTATTACTCAATAGGTGTCGATACGCGTGGCCTTGAAACGATAGTTGACGACACTTGACGCCTTGCTTGGCAGGACATATTTCGACTTGCATTGCGCCGGTTTTACTTTTGTTTTTTTTTATAGTTTAGTCACTAAATATTTAATTTTAAGAGATAAAAAGTAATCTGAATGGAATTTAATCGTTTTTCATTGCTACGTAATCGCCTTCATATAGAATTTCATCCGTGTATTGAAAATTAATGAGGTAAAAGATCCGTAAAAAATCCACCAGAAAAGTAACGGATACGGATTTTTTTTTCCCTCGGGCATCCGCGGATACGGATACTGTTATCCACGGATATGCAGAGTATGCAGCTAAGGATCGCTGCTGATGGCGTTCTGTAGCTTATGCATGTAAATATGGATAGGGATACCTATATAAAAACGTTTTTAAATTTTGCGTAGCTCTAAGACACTCGTAACTGTATATTTATATAAAAAATAAATCGTCCAACTTACCGCCGCCATTCCTGTAGCAGAGATAAGGGAAGCGCCACACATTCGCGAGGTCGACAGCAAATCCGATGATGGACAGCAGAAAGTCAGCGCCGGTGCCCCATGTCTCGCGGCCGTCGCCTTCCTCTGACATAAATTTATACGTGTACAAGTATTTGATGTAGTCAGTATGTATACCTAAGAGATTTTTACGGTAGGTCTTTTTTCAGCCCCGACGCAAAAAGATAAATTTGATCGCTATGTGTTTTTGTCTGTAGCACCGTTGGTTTTTTTTTTTTTGGATGGGTAATCATCAAATCACTTCTCCCGCTCTGAGCGGAGCGGGAGGGCATGTCAGACTTTTACTGACTAAAACCCACCCGTGTTCCTTCAGTTGCCCATGTGCCAGGGTCACGGTATCTCTTTCGAACAATCACGCGACCCCGGCAGGCATCGGTCCTAGCAGACCCCTTCAGTTTTGCTGACATCTCTTTGAGGCGCGCGTGGAACACTACGCGCCGTCGACCCGAGCTTGGTCCTTACCGGGCGGCGAGCTACCCATTGCTCGCCACCCGCAAAATAAATTGTTAACAGGTGATGTGTGATTTCGAACTCACACACCGTTCATCGTATATCCAGCATCGAACCGCGAAGCCACAATAACTTTCACCGTTGGTTTTAAACGGGTGAATCAATTTGAGCTTTCTAGCAGTGGTTCTTAGATATGTTTGCCCAAAATTGGTTCAGCCGTTTCGCCACGACGAACCTTTGATCACAATATTACTCACAACTTTTTTTTTTTAACTTAAAGGGCCAATACGTATATTTTTTCACTTTTTACAGGTTTTTTTTTGGTCGGGTGTTTTTTGAATTTTCAAACTCTGAAGCGTTACTTAGTACCAATGCGAAAGTTAACGTAATGTAAATTCGAACGATTTTTTAATCGAAATTACAACGGTTTTGTGAGAAGATTAAGTACTATCAGTTATATAGATATGAATGAAGTCTTAAAACGAAGTAAGTATTTTAAGTGTGAAACGAATATTTCAAAAGAATAGCTAAAATCTTACTTCACGCATACCAGCTAGGAGACCACTGGTCAAAAAAAGTAAGATTGATCTTTGAAACAGATACGTGGAAGAGTACGATGGCTTTGACCCAGCAGTGAAATATTACGGGTTAATAAAACATAGCTTTATCACCATCATTATTTTAGCCGAACAATGTCCACAGCTGGACATAGGCCTCTCCAAGCATTGCCACTTCGACCGGTTTTGTGCTTCTTGCACCTAGCGGATTCGTCCGCCGGCTTACCTTCTGGGAGGCCTTCCAACGCTTCGTCTAATCAAGTATGTCTTATAAACTTCGAAATTACAAATAAGAAGAAGGTACCTGGTTTAATACTACTCGTTCTCAGTTTTTTCGAATTTTCACTAAAGAATTCCTCCTCTATTTGTACCTTTGGCTCCTCTGAAATAAAAATACAAAATTAATTACCAAGCGACTCCATGTAGCATCTATATATATTACCTTTTTTTACTTCAGTTCCAGGTAGGTACTTACTCTTATAACAAGATAGAGTGACGACCGAGCCTTTCGTTGATTTGTTATCTGAAAAAGAGAATAAAACCATTGAAATCTAATGAAAGTTAGAATCACGGTGAAATTGCCCGCCTAGCGCAATTGAGATAGGTTTTTTATTTTTCACTTTTTGTACGTATGGTACCAACTCGGGCACCAATTCGTATACCATGACTTGCTGTTTAATAAACAACAGTATCGAAAATTATATAGTAGATTTGGAAGATATTATCGAATCTCTAAAAATACTCAATCAATTTTATAAAATTATAATGTGGGACCACCTCGCAAACTCTCAAAATGCTGTCCATTACAGCCTTACCATACAAATTTTAAAACTAAAAATGCATTTTCATCGACAGATCATTGAATATCACGCTTGTATTTCTTGAATGGCAAGACAGTCGTATGGTAGAACACCTACATTTCGACAGTTATGTTTTCAATCCCATGTTATAGGAGGCTATTGTCATCAACGCGACATAAATCCGGACTCCGTGCTACTGATAAATTCCTAACGGGAATACAAAAAAAAAACACCTTGGAATCGAACCCACCATCTCATGCACCTCATGGTTAGCAGAAGCACTTGCAACCGCTAGACCAACGAGGCGTCCATCATAAAAGGTGTTATTTTTTATTATATTGCTGACTGAGCTTGCTTTTCCCCAGATCACGTCTGTTGGAAAGCAATGCATTAAAACTATAATGGAATAAGCGTGTCCACAAGATGCCTGTTCACTCTTGTCAAAGCAAGGTAGGCGGGTTAAATGTGAAACACAGACGAAAGCAGAGAGTTGTACATTATGGCGCTTTGACCGCTTAATAAATGTGAATAAAAAGCGCTGAGTAAAACTCGTCGGGATATCAGTACCAAGTGCGGATGGTACTCTGCAGTACGTCTGGTAGTAAAAGAGCAATGGTGGGATCAGGTCGTGAGCTACTGCGCACACTCTCCGAAGTAAAATCTATAGAAGACCGATGAAAAAATTCTTAATGTAACTCTAAAAATGCACTACCATGATCCATTACGCGCAAATCCACAAAAGATCACGAACTACCTCGTTATGCACCCAAAACTCTCTAACATTAATCCACCTCATCAATATGCGAATAGTCCTTAAACCCGTGCATATTAAATGAACCCTAACTGTCCGTAATACCGTTCATTCTTACACCTACCGCGGGTTCTTAATAACGTCACCGGCATCCGATCGAGGACGCCATAATAGGATGCCGATGTGGAAAAATGCGGCAATAATTCTGAGGTGCGATTTCATTGGAATTCAAAAACCGGTACGTTAATGTCGGCTTGGAATACGTCGGTCTTTCATATAATTGAGGTACGTCGGTACATGCATCGGCATTTTTTGTTTATTGATTTTCGGCGCGATAGAGGAACATTTTAATTAATCAGAAATGCGGCGCAAATTGTTTGTTGTTTACAGTTTACAAGGTCACTGCTACGTGTATCGGGTATTGGGTGATGTTTTGTGTGCATTGAGATGAATTTTATCTGATGTTTTTGAATTTTGCATACGGGTTTTGAGTTGCACTTTAGTGGAAAATTATTGATAACTCCGCTAATAAAGTCGAATAGTTCTATAACAGGAACTAGCTGCAGTCAACACATATACAATGTACGTATAACACATCATTTTTAGATTTAATTTTATAATGAACTAGCTTCTGCCCGCGACTTTGTCCGCGTCAAAGTTTTGCTTCCCTGAACCTTCACGTCGCATCGAATTGACTGCCAATTTTCGTCCACTTTTCGTTTCTGCTACGCTCCTTTTAATCGTAGCGTGATGTTATACAGGGTGATTGGAAGATGGGTGCAAAGCTTTAAGGCGAAGATAGTACAGACAATTTAGAACCATTTAAGCCATGGTTGTCTTAGACGAAGTCTTACCAAATATTTTTAACCAAATTTTTAAGTTTTTTTTTTGGAAATTCTGAAAATTTAATGTAAACTGCATAATTATGGCCAAATTGAATGATAAATGAATTCATTTTTTATTTATTTAATTAAAGTAATGTGTAAGCAATCAAGCAAAACATGTTTTAGGCTTCTGTGTCATTAGACATTTTTTTACAGACATTTAAAGCTCAGAAAAAATAAAAAATTTGTACAATACGTCTTTTAAACCTTATAAAAAAAAAAAAAACGGAGGGTGCTTTTTTTGTTCAAACCTTTTTGAAGACATGCTTGATAATCGCTCTTTCTTTTGAGGTATCATTTATGCGGATATCTGACAAATTATTGAAATTAGGGCCTACAAACCAATTTGAGGGAGAAATTTTTTATTTTAGGCAGACTAATTAAAACAACATTTGAATTAAAATTATTTATTTTTCATGTTCAAAATGACGGCCGTGATTCCTAATACAAGCACGGCCCCGTCTTCTAACTTCTGTAGTCGTTATTTTCAACATCATCTCCTGCTTCATTGTCTCAAACGCTGAATTTATTCTTTGTATCAATTCTTCTCTAGTGTTTATTTCTATGTTGTTATACACCAGTTCCTTGGCCCGGCCCCACACGAAAAAGTCCAACGGGGTCAGATCGGGGGAGCGAGCGGGCCAAGGGATGGGTCCATCCCTGCCGATCCAGCTATCAGGAAAGCAATTGTTGAGGTGTTCCCTTACATTTAAAGTCCAATGCGCTGGACAGCCGTCTTGCTGAAAGATGACTGTTCGGTCTCTTTCGAAGATCGGGACACCTGATTCCTCTACCAGCAGTGGTATATCAATTTGCAGAAATTGCAAATAATTTTCGCCATTCAATGGATCAGGCAAAAAGTGGGGCCCAATCAATGTTCTGCCAATTATTCCAGCCCATACATTCACAGAGAATTTCATCTGAAATGACACCTGCTTCTTAAAATGTGGATTGTTGTCTGCGTCGGCCCATTCATGGATGTTGTGAAAGTTTGTAATACCTTCCCATCCATTCCCATCCGTCCACAAGATTGATTTCAGAAGCCACGCATCTTCGATGTCTCTGTTGAGGAGGAAACGGCAGAACTGAATTCTTCTTTGAGGATCTTGCTAAAATTTGGTAAGACTTCGTCTAAGACAACCATGGCTTTTTTTTTTCTTTTTTTCAGGATAGGAAATCATCAAATCACTTCTCCCGCTCTGGGCGGAGCGGGAGGGCGTGTCAGACTTTTACTGACTAAAACCCACCCGTGTTCCATCAGTTGCCCATGTGCCAGGGTCACGGTATCTCTTTCGGACAATAACGCGACCCCAGCAGGCATCGGTCCTAGTAGACCCCTACACTGCTGCTGACATCTCTTTGAGGCGCGCGTGGAACACTGCGCGCCGTCGACCCGAGCTTGGTCCTTGCCGGGCGGCGAACTACCCATTGCTCGCCACCAAGACAACCATGGCTTAAATGGTTCTAAATTGTCTATACTATCTTCACTTTAAAGCTTTGCACGCATCTTCCAATCACCCTGTATACTATAGCTTCTGCCCGCCGCTTCGCCCGCGTGGATGTCGAAAAATATCCCACAGGAATGTACTACCGGGATTGAAAGTAGCCTATGTGTTAATCCAGGTAAACAATTTGTTATTACATTGCTCGCTTTGTGTTAGTTATCCAAGGAGCAGCGTTTGGATTGATAAATGATTGATGTAGGATAATTAATCCTAAAACCTAACAATAGTGACGGAATATATATAACGGAACGGCAAATTACCTACTTGCATGACAAATTTGAAGGCAACTTTAAAGCGAAAATATAAGTTCTCTTTATTCCCTGGGAATTTCGAAAAAAATTGTTACCTAAATTATTATTCAAATGAAGATTTTACTTGCTGTTCACAGGGGCTTAAGACTATTTATTTTTTAGTCCATACTTAAAGTATCTCTTTAACCTCTAAGTCCCTGAGATACCACATTTGGTATGTAAACAATCGTTTTTTAATTGTGTCTGTAGTTACGGTAATTGACCGGTTAAATACTACTTTAGAGGTTCTGCCCTCAGGTGCTAATACAACCATGCTGCTAGATGAGCTCACTCTCGAGCAGGCCAAGTAAAACTGGCCGTGCGAGAAGCAGTCCCCTCTAAGATCATATCCCGCTGTTTACAGTGACTGTCCCCGAGACTTATTAATCGTCATTGCTAAACATACCATAAGGGGACTGCGGGCTTTTAAACTCGAATGGGTACTCCGACGGTATTAGTGGTATCTGCGGTATATAGTACACCGATTCACCTTGCCTAGCACAGCCAGTAAATACAATGGCGTGACCTCTACTACATTTTGATGTGTGGTTTTCACACACAACCTGATCCCATTGCACAACTTGGCCGGATTAAGATTTTGTAGTAGCATTACTGGTTTTATAGTAGGTTTTTTTTTTTTTGTTTTTTTTTCAGGATGGGAAATCATTAAATGACTTCTCCCGCTCTGGGCGGAGCGGGAGGGCGTGTCAGACTTTTACTGAGTAAAACCCACCCGTGCTCCATCAGTTGCCCATGTGCCAGGGTCACGGTATCTCTTTCGAACAATCACGCGACCCCGGCATTTATAGTAGGATTAATGGTATTAATCAGAAGTAGATAATTAACAATTAATAATGTTTACTACGAAATACTGTGCCTACCGCAGAATTTCTTTGTAAACATTATTTTTTGTTTTTACTTTAGGTTCTAGAATCACCAGGCTGCACCGTGAGCTTACTCTTGAGCAGGCCGTACGTATAACTGATCGTGTGAAAAGCAGTTCTCCCTTAAGTCTACCCCTGTTAAATTGTTTTGACTTGAGATTTATTTATGGTCTTGTCAAAGCAGACTTTGAGGGGAAACTGTACTCTTTGGCGTAAGAATCCTCGGAATAAACACAGACTCCTCTCAGAAACAACGTGTCAGTATAGCTGCCTCGATAACATTTCGGTGCAATATTTTCACTCACAACCTGGTGTCATTGCATAATTTTGGCGGGTTTAAATTACGCAGCAACATAGCTGGGCGCCAACTCTATTTTTTTATACCTACATAATGTGAGTTGAGAGACCGAGAGGCTTTAATGTGTTAAGAAAGTAAACCGGGTAATGTATGGCATCATCATTGTTTATCACTCGAGTCCACTGATTTTTAATTATTTTCAACTCCTTCGAACGATCTTAAAAGAATTTCATTGATGATTGTGGCTTGGTCGTTATGTTTTACTTTAATGCATAAACCAAATCGCACTATTGCTCACTGAACGTACAGATTTGTATGTGAGTGCGTAAAATATTATAGTAGGTATGTACCCAATTCGTTTTTAACCGACTTCAAAAAAAGGAGGAGGTTATCGATTCGAGTGTTTTTTTTAAATGTTTGTTACCTCATCACTTTTAACTGGGTAAAGCGATTTTGATGATTCTTTTTTTATTCGAAAGCTGGTGCTTCCCGAATGGTCCCATTTTAACCGACTTCAAAAAAAGGAGGAGGTTATCAATTTTCGACTGTATTTTTTTTTAATGTTTGTTACCTCATAACTTTTAACTGGGTGAACCGATTTTGATGATTCTTTTTTATTTGAAAGCTGGTGCTTCCCAAATGGTACCATTTTAATTTGGTTCCATTCAAACAATGGGGTCTACGTGAAAACCATATAAGTCTTAAATATTTGCATTAAGTATTTGCGCGACAAATGAACGAATAACGCGATTAGATTAGTGCGGAGTAGGTATCTACCATAACTAAAAAGTTTAAAATAAAAACTTTTTACAAAAAAAACAACCGACTTCCTTAAAAAAACACTACAAAGTCAAAAATAGCTTTAATTTCGGAAGTCGGTGGCAAAAAACCTTAAATACAGATCCTTTACAGACACCGATTTTCGAAATTAAGTTATTTTTGACTTTGTAGTGTTTTTTTTTTAAGGAAGTTGGTTATTATTCTTTTGTAAAACGTTTTTTACTTATAAAGTTGCATAGGTACCTATCTATTAAAGAGTAGTTAGTGTAGTTATTCAATTTTATCTAATACAGAAACAAACGCGTTTTTTTACATGTACTTACTTCATCATCATCTGCCAAGCCTTTTCTCAACTATGTTGGGGTTCAGTTTCCAGTCTTACCAGATGCAGCTGAGTACCAGTATTCTACATGGAGCGACTACCTACCTGACCTCCATAACCCAGTTACTGGGTAATACGATACCCCTTGGTAAGACTGGTTGTCAGACTTTCGGGCTTCCGGCGACCCGTAACGACGGTCTAAGATCTACGAAAGATAGCCGGGATCAACGGCTTAACATGTTTTTCGAGGCACAGAAGGGTCTTATTATGTAAAGATGGTCACCGATCCACGGACCAACCGCGGCAAGCGCAGCTTAACCTGAAAGATCGACCCGTGCGGCTGTTATAATTTGCAAATATCCCTACTAATACATATTAAGTTTGTTTGTTACGCTTTCACGCGTAAACTACTTAACCGATCATCATGGAACTTTGTACACATATTCTTAGAGGTATTAGAAGTAACACAAGATAATTTTTATGAAAAAAAAAATGCGAAAGATAAAATTCGGTACGGGTTAAGTTTGAACCCCAAGAAAGGACATAGGCCTATTTTTATTCCAAGATTTCGTCTCCGTCCACGATAACCGAAATTTACGCGATCGAAGTCCCGGACAACAGCTAGTTAGTTCATATTAATATCAGTTACATATTTGATACTTCTTGATACCTTGGTTGAGATTGGACACCGGTGGTGACAATGCGCTTCCCGGGCTGCCCCGCACACCATGCGCACGTCTACCATTCCACGTAAGATTTTCGAAGCCCTATTTGACTTAGGGGATGATTTTTGAAAAATTGTGATACACGTGTCACATAATTATACTTGAAGAGTATGTGTACCAATTTTTGTGTCAATCGACCCAGAGAATAAAAAGTTTCATAGAAAATTCAAGCCCCTATTTCACCCTCTTAGGGGGGAATTTCAAAAAATCCTTTCTTAGTGGATACCTACTCTTTACAAAGAACACACCCTCCAAATTTCATGTCTCTAGGTCCAGCGGTTTAGGCTGTGTGTTGATATATCAGTCAGTCACTCAGGACTTTGAATTTTATGTATATAGATAAAGCCTTCCTCAATAAATAGGCTACCCAACACAAAAAGATGTTTTCAATTCGGACCAGAAGTTCCTGAGATTACCGCGTTCAACCAAACAAACTCTTCAGCTTTATTTTCTTACGAAGTAAAAAGTATCCTATGTCCGTCTCCTGGTTTTAAGCTCGCCACCAATTTTCAGCCAAATCGGTTTAGCCGTTCTTGAGTTACAAATAGTGTAACTAACCCGACTTTCTTTTATATATTTATAGACTAGCTGATCCAGCGAACTTTGTATCGACTCAGATTCAATAAATGTTGTAATAAACCTACCAAGTTTGACAACCTGGTACGTGGTAGTGATCTGGTAAGCGTTTTCTAGCTGACACTCATATGTTTGGTTAGCTCCTACCCAGTTATGATAACTTAGTACTTCGAAGGCTTAAAGCGTTTTCTAGCTAACACTCCTTTGTTTGGTAAGCTCCTGCCAAGTTATGATAACGTGGTATTCGATGACATAAAACGTTTTCTGGCTGAGACTGCTGTTTGATAAGCTCATACCAATTTATGACCACCTGGTACTTCGAAGGCAACGCTTTTGTCATACCACGTTTTATAGTGACTTTTATTCTCTCTGACGTTATATGTCACGTCACAGGGGAACGCGGTCGAACGGGGTAAAATGTATCTTATGTCCGTTTCCTGGTTCTAAGCTACCTCCCCACCAATTTTCAGCCAAATCGGTTCAGCCGTTCTTGAGTTATAAATAGTGTAACTAATACAACTTTCTTTTATATATATAGATGTATAAAAAATATTGTTAAACATTTTAAGAGAGTAACTTTGGAGTTTCTCGCCCATTCTTCTCCATCCGAAACTACAATTTTGAAGGATTTTTTTAATTAGAATCAAAAGTTTTTTTGCATTTTTATGTGCATATTTAGAATAAATTATTTCCCTTTTACTTTTTTCAAATTATTGAAAATCGAACTCAAGACCGATCTTCTTCACTGGTCGTATAAGCTGCAGAGCTAACTAGTCACTAAATAAGTTGATAGATGAGCGTGGCTATCCACACTTCTACGCAAACATCTAACAAGTAACCCACTATCCTATTTCATATTATAAACGTGAAAGTTTGTGAGGATGTATGGATGTTTGTTACTTTTACACGCAAAAGCTACTGAACGGATTTGGATGAATTTGTCACACAGATAGTTCATAACCTGGAACACATAGGGTATTTTTATCACGGTACTACATTTCTGCGGGATAATTTAAGAACTCAATGCGGGGAAAGAATACCGTAATTAATATTTGGATATATCACAGTTCAAGAAACACAAAAGACAAAACAAAATCTAACACTCAAAACAATGTACACACATATCTACTTCTCTACGAACTAAAACCTTATCACATATCATGTTTAAATCTAACATTAAAACAACCACATAAAGGAATAAAGTTTGCAAACACCAAAGTTTGAAGACCTCATTTAAGAGCAAAACGCAATAACATGCATGCAGAGTATAATCAAGTGAAACCTTCTTTTATTAAAGCTTATACATACTTTTGATTAAATCTAGACTCTATTCATGACTCCCTAGGTTTTCATTAAAACTTGTAAGTGAATTAAACGCAACGTGATACCTGCGGGAATATTTTTAACCCCCGACGTCTAAAGGGGGGGAGTGTTCTAAGTGTTATGTCTATATCGCTCTGTGTGTCTGTCTGTACCATTTTACCCCCCAAACAGGTGGACCCATTTTAATAAGGTTTTTTAGGGTTCCGTTGCCAAATGGCAAAAAAACGGAACCCTTATAGATTCGTCATGTCTGTCTGTCTGTCTGTCTGTCCGTCCGTATGTCACAGCCACTTTTTTCCGAAACTATAAGAGCTATGCTGTTGAAACTTGTTAAGTAGATGTATTCTGTGAACCGCATTAAGATTTTCACACTAAAATAGAAAAAAAAACAATAAATTTTGGGGTTCCCAATACATAGATAGAACTGAAACTCAAAAATGTTTTTTTTCATCAAACCCATACGTGTGGGGTATCTATGAATAGGTCTTCAAAAATGGTAATGAGGTTTCTACTATCATTTTTTTCTAAACTGAATAGTTTGCGCGAGAGACACTTCCAAAGTGGTAAAATGTGGGTCCCCCCCCCCCGTAACTTCTAAAATAAGAGAATGATAAAACTAAAAAAAATATATGATGTACATTACCATGTAAACTACCAACGAAAATTGGTTTGAAAGAGATCGAGTGAGCAGTTTTTTTTTAAAACGTCATAAATCGTAAACCGCAATTTACCTTACATTCAATCAACTGAAATATAAAAATTAAAAAAAAATATATATTTTTAAACCGAGAATACCTACAGATTTGTACGGAACCCTCGGTGCGCGAGTCCGACTCGCACTTGGCCGGTTTTTTTATTATTGAAGTTGGCGTGGTTCTTAGCTATGTTTCATAAAATTCTGTTCAGCAGTTTTTAACTTGATCTAATTTGTTTTGAAGAATTTTAAAAGAGTAGCGATCCTCAAAAGATGGCTGGTCTGGTAGTAGCTGGATGAGGGTGGGGACCGAGGATTTGAGTGGAATGACGTGCAATTGGAGAAACCTACAAATCCGGCTCGAAGGGCCATGTTCGACATTTATTATGTGCCTAGCCTTTTCCCAACCATTTTGGGGTTGGCTTCTAGTCTAACCAGATTCAGCCAAATACCAGTACTTGACACGGACCGATTGCTACCTGACCTCCACGACCCAGTTAATGGGTAGGACGATACCCTTTTTTTGTGAGTGGGAAATCATCAAATGACTACATGCCAGGGCCACGGTAACTGTTTCGAACAAATCTCGCGACCCCGGCAGGTACTTTTTTGTCTACACTTGCGTATGAATACAAATAAACAATTTAAAAATCTTAATAATGTTGACAATAGCCTGCTACGTCTCTGTTTAAAACCTTGAGAAGTTTTTTTTAATATTGATGTAATCAAAAGCTAAACTAAAAGAGGTTGGTCTCGGGAGACGTCTTCCGTTTGACCGCATTCAGATTACCAATCCCAACTGTTTTATTTGATCTGTAACTTTTGCAGCTGTATTTTTCGTTTGATGCAATGTTACAAAATATCATAATTTACCCATGCATGGCATATTTTTTAACCGACTTCAAAAAGGAGGAGGTTATCAATTCGGATGTTTATATTTTTTTTTATGTATGTTCGGCCATAACTCCGTCATATATAAACGGATTTGCAAAATTATTTTTTTGTTCGAAAGGGGTTTATTTCGAAATGGTCCCATATAAATTTCATATAGATCTGATGACGAGTTCCGGAGACAGACACCGAAACTCTTTAAAAAATGACGGCAAATCAACCGCGATTTCTGGTATCGCATTAATATGCATTGTTTGTTTGGAATTAGTGTGGGATAGATACCAAAACTAAAAATTTAAAAATAAAAATCTTTATTACAAAAAAAAAAACAACCGACTTCCTTAAAAACAGTACAAAGTGAAAAATAACTTTAATTTCGGAACTCGGTGGCAAAAACCTTAAATACAAATCCTAAGACACCGACTTCCGAAATTCAAGTTATTTTTCAGTTTGTAGTGTTTTTAAGGAAGTCGGTTGTTTTTTTTAGTAAAAAAGTTTTTTGGCAGAAATGATCGACTTCACAAAATATCATAATTTTTTACATTTCAGCCGAAAAGCGTCCACTACTGGACATATCCTTTGGCATAATCGCCACGCTTGGCAGGCCGGGTTGGCGATCGGATTATAGTGGTAAAATGTATAGAGAACGCTGCTGCCCATTCCCTAGTAGGTCCATTAGTCACCTTTTACGCCACCTACGGAAAGAAAGGGAATGGTGCCAAAAATATAAACAAAATAAAATAGTCTTTGTTTCCTCTGAGTCTTTATGCACAAACAAGTTCTTATAAAACTAATAACATTGAATCATTGTATTATTTCAGCTTGCTAATCCTATATTAGGGAATAACCTATTGTCATCTACCAGAGGGGTAATTGCATAACAGAGACGTGTTGTAGGAATGGCTTTCATTTTGACAGTTCCAACAACATACATTGCGTTGTTTACTTTGCTGGGCAGACAAATTTTTCTAACATGCGAAGCAATTAGCAATATCCTTCATAATGTTTCAGGTTCTGTATGATTGTTTGTTACGCGATTAGGATGCTGTTCAAGGTGTCTTGCGATATAAGCCTCGTATATTTCCCTCCACTTATTACTGTCCAGAGCTGTTCATCACCGACGTTTTGGCACGTCCTCCTCTCATCTTTTCATCTCATGATCATCATCACCATCTCAGCCCGGAATCACTCATCATCATCATCATCATCTCAGCCGCAAGACGTCCACTGCTGGACTTAGGCCTCCCCCTATTTGGAGGGCTTTGCCATAATCGCCACGCTTGGCAAGCGGGTTGGCGATCGCAGTATGATGGTAAAATGCATAGAGAACGCTGCTGCCCATTCTCTAGTAAATCCCTTAGTCGCCTTTTACGACCCCCACGGGAAGAAATGGGGTGATGCTATTCTTTATGTCCGGCACCACACCGGAATCACTCACTGCCGAGTATAGGCCCCCCTTGTTTCTTCTTTTTTTCATTTGTCTTCCTTTCAATATGTTCCCATTCCTTTGGTACAATTCTGTGATCCTTGTAGTCCATATTTCCGTTTTAGCTCTCTTCATATGATTTATCAATTTCCATTTAGGAGTTTTTGTTTGTACTTTAACGTCTGCTACGTTGGTGATAGTCCTAATTTTCGTGGTTTTCCATTTGTCATCATAGAATACATAATGCCGCCTGTGATACAGGTTTATCCTAGTACAGGCATCATACTTTGTACTAACTTTACTATATTTTAAGATTTATACTGTTATTTACCAACATTTAATTTTGAATAAAGATTTATTTATTATTATTATTATTCCTTTATTTCGTTTTATACACTTATTAATTATATTTTTAAATATTAGAAAAACAAAAAAAAAAAAACATTTAATAATATAAAAAATAGTAGCCCACCGGTATCGGGAACAGGGTCCAAGCTACCGGCGGTCAGGGCTCCAGAGAGAGGAACCTCCTGACAATGCGAGCCGTGTCCAGAAGTACCGCTTTCTGAATCAAGCCCTTGATCCAGCTGCCTAACGAGAGCCTCCTTAGGTGTTGGTCGAGGCTCTTGGCTATTAAGCCATTGGCAGTGACCACTATCGGCACAATGATCGCTGAATCCACATCCCACATGTCGACAACCTCGCGAGCCAAGTCAAGATACTTGATCTGTTTATCCTTCTCAGCTTTTACGAGGTTCTCGTCATGTGGAACCGTTATGTCAACAATCATTGTGCGCCGATCTACTCGATCCACCACCACTATATCAGGCTTATTTGCGACAATAGTCCTGTGAGTGATGATGGATCGATCCCAGTACAATGTGATATGTCCATTTTCAAGAACTGGGTCGGGCACATACCTGTAGTACGGCACTTCCGATTCCACAAGGCTGTATTTAAGAGCAAGTTGCTAATGGATAATCCTGGCTACTAGGTTGTGCCTATGCAAGTATTCTTCGTTAGCTAGACGAGAACACCCGGAGATTATGTGCCTAATTGATTCCCATGGACGGTGGCATGCCCGACAGATGTCAACCGTGCCGTCTTTCACAATAAATCTCCGGTAATTGTTCGTCATCATAACTTCGTCCATAATTGCACAGACAAAACCTTCGGTTTCCCCAAAGAGGTTACCGAAACGCAGCCAGGCTACGGACGCTAGTATATCGACGCTATTATTATAATTATTATCATAATCAGCCTATATTGTTCCCACTGCTGGGACACAGGCCTCCTCTCGGTGAGAGGGAGTGGGCCGCGATCTACCACGTGGGCCCAGTGCGGGTTGGAAGATGTCACATATCTTAGAATTTTTGGTTCTAGGACATGTCGGTTTCTTCATAATGTTTTTCTTCACCGTTTTGAGAGCAGTGGTTATACACAAAGTAAAACGCCTGCCTGGGTTCGACCCCACGACCTACACCATTAGACAAGATAAAAATAATGAACTTAAATAATTAATTTAGTTTTTCTAAGATGTTATTAAACTAAGTAACTATCATATTTTGTTTAGATAGAATATTCATGGTTTTACCCATCATCTTCAGTCTAGACTCTTCCCAATTATGTTCAGGTGGGCTTCCAGTCTAACTGATTGAGTATCAGTGTTTATGTTTTCAGTTTTATAGATAAAGACTGTCAAAGATCCACAAATTACAGCTGGGACCAACGGCTTAGTGTTTTCCGAGGCACGAAGGGGTCTTGCAATGTGAAAATGGTCACCCATTCATGGACCGACCGCGGGAAACGTATCTTAACCTAATCGATCGAACCGTGTGACTGTTAATACTTAGCCGCAAGTTTCTCTATTTAAAGTTACTAGTGATCGCCCATTGTTCGGAATTCGACCGTACTTCATTTGAATAGAAATACATTATTAACTGAAAAAAAATATATAATAATAAATATAAAAAATAATAACTATATCATTTTATCTATGATAAATAATATTAAAGACAAATATTCTCGATATGATCATAGATTTAAAAAATGAAATAGGTTATATATCTATAAAATTAATTTATTACCTATGGTTATACTTGACATTCAGTAAGACTATAGACACAAAATATTAAAGACAGATATCCTCGATTGGACCATAGATTTGTACCATAAACAAAATAATATCGGTGCATGTGTGTATTAAATACACGGTAATGAATAGTAGTGTGTGTAACGTGTTATTCATTGAAAATAATGTATTTTTACGCATAATTTTATACAAATATTAGCATTCGTCACTTTTCTGTATAAACTATAAGTGTACGAAATTTGGTACTCCTTCGTCCGCCCAATTTTCGTAAAAAGGATCCAAAGTTTTCACTTCACGAATTAATTTAAAATTATACCAATTGTGTGTCTATGTACATAGATATAAGAACGGGTTTTACAATCACAGAAACGAATCTAATACCAACCAAGAGCCCCGAAAAGCTTTTTTAAACACTATCAAAAGTCTATTAAAATTATTTCATTGTTCCAATAAAATTAATTCTCCGGTTAGTCAAGGAGCCCGCTAAAGAAAGTTTTCCGCCAAGTCAAACAAGAGTGGCGGAATAAATAGTGAAGAGGCAATAAGTTTCCTCTCAAGTGCCACTGGCGCCACCTGGCGGCCTTAGAGTTTTTAATATATTTCTTCTCTAGTAGCGCCTTGTGTTTCAGTTGAGTCGATACTGTATTTATTGCAGTACAATGAAATGAGTTCCAGTCTAAGTAGTTAGTAGTTGTTTAATGGAGGAATATTGGTCTGGAAATTATTGACAGATTTTGTTGGAGATAACTTTGTTGAAGACTAGGTATTGTGACGTTTTTACTTTAGTCATTAAGATTACTTTTGTAGCTGATTTTTGCCAATGAATCTGCACTTCAAACCAATATCAGATAATTTTGAAAGATCATTGCTTCATATGTTCAAAATAACGTAAATAACGCAAGAATGTTTTTGAACTGTTAAAACGAAAGCCACTATTTCGGGTGTTTTTTTTTTTTTGGATGGTAAATCATCATATGACTTCTCCCGCTCTGGGCGGAGCGGGAGGGCATATCAGACTTTTACTGACTAAAACCCACCCGTGTTCCTTCAGTTGCCCATATGCCAGGGTCACGGTATCTCTTTCGAACAATCTCGCGACCCTGGCAGGACTACTTCGGGTGTTGCACAATTACCCCTCGTGAGTTTCTTTGCAATATTTGGCAGCCTGATCCAGAAGGACCAAATCACGTACCAAACGACTTTAACATAATTGTACTCGTTGTCTGCAAATAAAACCGCTAACACGCTGTATTACTTTTGTTGACCTAAGTTGTATTTTAGTTATTAATACACATTGTTATTTTAATACATTAAGAATTTTTGCATTTTGTAGCCTGAAACACAGTTCTACCTAGTTTAGGCAAATTAGTAACTGTGCTCTGTTTTAATCGTTTAAGGCATTTATTGTAAACTAGCTGTCCCGTGCCCACTTCGTCGGGCGGTAATTTTGTTTTATTTGTGATGCAATTATGAGTGTGGTTTTGTTAGTACTGACACGTACCCAACGTCACCCACCGATCAGAATGAAACTTTGCACATCGATATAACACTAAAAAATATTGAACCCGTGTTTTTTTACTTTTCCGGAATGCAATTTTTAAGGGTAGAAACCACCCCCTAGGTTTATAAGGTTTGTAACGGTTTGTGGGGATAAGTTATATTAGGGTTAAGGTGGGTTAGCCTATTTGTGGTCAAGATCGTAATGTTCTGATTGAAAAGCAGTCGAATAAACTCACTCTACCTAGAGTTACGTGGGTTCGCCTACTTAGGGGTTATTAGGGGTGGTTTCTACCCCTAAAAAGTGGATTCCGGAAAAATAAAAAAAACACGCGTTCAATATTTTTTAGTGTTATATCGATGTGCAAAGTTTCATTCTGATCGGTGGGTGACAGTTGGGTAGGGTTACTTGTGAGTTCTATGATTTATTTCCTGACTGCCAAAAGGAGGGTTTTGTGTTTATTGCATATGTATGTATTTACATGCCACTTTGGCTGTATAACCGGGTTTCAAATGAGTGAATGAAATGATTATGATTGAATAAATTATGTTAAATTTAATTATTCAAAACATTTCTGTATACTATATTCATGGGCGTACCCAGGGGGGGGCAGAGGGGGGCAGCTGCCCCCCCTGGAGTTTGCTAATGTCCCTACTAACTATCTACTTTTGTCGATAAAAATTAAGTAAAATAACTTTTTGCTATTTGTAATACAACATAAAATTTTAAAAAATCGCGCGACGCGTCCGTTCTACCTACTCGCTAGCAGAGCTGCAAGCAAAAATAACGTTAATTTCTGTAGTGGGTATCTTTGGATCTGTATTTTAGTTTTTCACACTGGACACCAAAATTAAAGTTATTTTTCACTTTGTACTGTTTTTTTTGGAAGTCGGTTGTTTTTTATTTTTATTTTGCAAGAACGTTTTTATCTACCCTGCACTCATTCGTATACCACAACTGACCAAGTCAGTGACAGGAAGTATTAGAAAATCGGGGGTCGAAAGTGTTCCTCCTGGGAGAAGCCATCTGACGAAGTTGACTAAATCTAGTGAGCATATCGTCGTTTCGAAGCCGGAGATCCTTCGGAAATAGAAAACTTCTACGGCCAATTGTACGAATCGCATGCATCTCGAACTGATCCCGAAAATGAGGATTCCAGAGCCACTTTAACCGGCCACTTCACAGAAGACCTGCCAGAAGTGAGTTAAGACGAAATCGAGGCGGCTCTCAAACAGCTGAAAAGTGGAAAAGCTTCAGGTGAGGACGGGATTACGACTGAGCTTCTGAAAGCGGCAGGAAATGTTGTCCTTAAAGAGCTTCAGGAGCTCTATAACTCTGACCTGTTCTCTGGGAGAACTCCAGAAGCGTGGCGAAGGAGCGTGGTCGTACTCTTCTTTAAAAACCGGCCAAGTGCGAGTCGGACTCACGCACCGAGGGTTCCTTACAAACCTATAGGTATTCTCGGTTTAAAAATAAATGTTTTTTTTTAATTTTTATATTTCAGTTGATTGAATGTAAGGTAAATTGCAGTTTACGATTTATGACGTTTTAAAAAAAACTACTGACTCCATCTCGTTCAAACCAATTTTCGGTGGTAGTTTACATGGTAATGTACATCATATATTTTTTTTAGTTTTATCATTCTCTTATTTTAGAAGTTACGGGGGGGGGGGGGACACATTTTACCACTTTGGAAGCGTCTCTCGCGCAAACTATTCAGTTTAGAAAAAAATGATACTAGAAACCTCATTACCATTTTTGAAGACCTATTCACATTTTTTTCATCAAACCCATACCCCACACGTATGGGTTTGATGAAAAAAAAGTTTTTGAGTTTCAGTTCTATGTATGGGGAACCCCAAAATTTATTGTTTTTTTTTTCTATTTTAGTGTGAAAATCTTAATTCGGTTCACAGAATACATCTACTTACCAAGTTTCAACAGCATAGCTCTTATAGTTTCGGAAAAAAGTGGCTGTGACATACGGACGGACAGACAGACAGACAGACAGACAGACAGACAGACAGACAGACATGACGAATCTATAAGGATTCCGTTTTTTGCTCGTTTTTTTGTTCGTAAATTGAGAGTTTCAACGAAACTCCAGATTTTAAGCATGCCCTGATAACATCGGCGCGTGTTCCTTTTGTTGATACAGGCAGTGTTTGCCGAAAATCACCCGCAAAAACAAAAGTAACACCACCCATAACAGCATCTGAGTTTCTGAGGTCTTTAAGCGTTCGGTTTACTGCTTCAACATGAGCTCTATCTGCCGGGGTCGCGTATCTGCCGGGGTCGCGTGATTGTTCGAAAGAGATACCGTGACCCTGGCACATGGGCAACTGATGGAACACGGGTGGGTTTTAGTCAGTAAAAGTCTGACACGCCCTCCCGCTCCACCCAGAGCGGGAGAAGTCATTTGATGATTTCCCATTATGAAAAAAAAAAAAAAAAGCATGAGCTCTATGACTCGTGGTACATTCGTCCCAAATTAAAGATGTCTCTTGTAACAGTTTCCCGAGCGGTCCATTTTTACGTATGGAGCATACTGACTGTTGTTCCAATGATACTGTCAGTGGTAGCTAAAAGGTGGAGTGTGCTGTTTTCCCATCATTTAATAGAGTTGCGGCAATCCCTGACGCAGCAACAGCTAGCCCATTTTTCCCGGATTGTCTGACTTTTGCCAATACCAAATTTGCGAGCAATGTTTTCCCAGTGCCTCCTGGGGCATCTAGAAAAAAATATTTTACCCCTGTTATTTATAATACTGTCATAATAGCATCAAAAGCTTGTAATCTATGGGTTAATGGATAAAACGTCTGCACAATAGTACATTATGGTACAAGTGTGTAATGTTGGTGATTACCGCTGAGGCGCCATTGCCTTTGGCTCCAAATTAATGGCTTGCGTTATTTTGTCATTGATTTTTGCTTTGTTATGAATTGAGTCTTCTATGTACGATTCAGCGATTGCGTCAGAACGCCATCCACCATGTCGCTTCAAAGTTAGTATATCAGCCCCCGAATCAGCCAACATTGTAGCCGACGTTCTTCTAAAACTGTGTCCAGTGTAAAAATCGGCCTCAGGCAAACCTAAATACTTCGCTATTTCTCTTGGCATATTACCAAATTTGTTAATACCGATTGTTTGTGCAGTACATTTTCCTTTCTGAAAGTTTTGGAAAAAGCGGTCATTCTTTGTTTTTGTTGAACGGAGATCTTGGTATTTTTTCACTATTTCACGAAACGTTCCTTGGATTGTAAAAGATCGTGGAATCTTGGTTTTAGTCTGGGTAATTTTGACAAGAAGCATATCTCCGTGGATTTCTACATCTTTTGTTGTAATATTGTACAGCTCTTGTCGTCTACAAGCACCAGTAACACCGAATATTAAGGCAACCTGCAAAGAAATCAATTAATTAGTTCTAAGAAATTATGCTAAAGTTACACACTTGTATATTGTAGATTCGTTTCGATTAAAAATATGAAACGTACCTTTGTTGCTAGATACTGACTATCCGGAGCCTCATTCAAAAACTTTTCAACGTCGGCTGGTGACAAAACTTTAGATTTCCGACCAATATATCCATCCGAGCGTCTCTTCAAAAATGCCATCAGGTTACAGTACGTTTTGATATCAACACCATGTTTGAGCTTAACCATGCTTCTTAACATGGAATAGATGCACCACAGGGAGCTAGGTTTGTATGTATTGGCGAGTTCAGAGAAATACGCCAAAAACACATTTTCAGAAAATGACTGGGTTTTTTTGTTGCTCTTCCATTGCAGGAAACTATCGTAAGCAGCTAAATACTTTTCTCTAGATTTTGCAGGTATTAGGCTTTCGTTTGCATTTTGTGCTGCATTTAGTATTTCTGGCGGGGTTAAATCAATCAATTGTTCATCTTCTGTACTAAAACCTGACATTTTTATAATTATTTACCACACAGCAACAAATGCGATACAAACAAAATATGAAAATTAGGGGAAAATTGGGAAATGGCGCGCAATTATTTTTTTTGCACGCGCCAAATGTAAGTTGATTGATTACAGCCATACAGCCTACTTCAAAATGATAATTTTTGTGATAAAATGCAAATATTTTATAAGAAGTTATTGTGAATTATAAATAATTTGATAATAATAAATGTTTTTTCGTCTTAATTAGGGACACATTTATTTATTTCAAAAATGTAAATAGATTTTCGGTGGCATAAAACCTCTTTGTTGTTACAAAAAAAAAAAAAAAACTGTATTACCCGGTTAAATTGAAAATGCTCTGTTTACTCGCATATAATTTGCAGTTAGGTACTAACTTAACTTTGTAGGGATCATTCTATTATGCACTAGTGTGTAATATTATTATGCACGTGTATGTTATAGTTCGGTTTATGGCCCTAAGAACGATATAATAAGGCTCACTTTACGAGCAAGTGTGTTGAAAAGTATGTTCTAATGCGGTTCGTGAATGGACGGCGGCATTTTGCGATTTAGTAATTTTATATTATCTTCGAAACTATTTAATCAATTGACATACTGTTTTGGGCAAATCGTATCTCTATGATGTTCTTGTGATCATAATAATATTTTTTTCGATAAGGTTTAATATTTTGTTGTTTAAAAAATCGTCCAAAGGTAAGTACGTCGAAAAATACTTTTTTAATACATAAAAGCTACTATATCTGCTAAAATATAAAAGATAGAAATATGTTGTCGCGGATTCTTTTGTAGAACTATTCAAAGCGGACCAGGTTGCCATACAATGTTTTGAATTATATACAGCTGTTAAGGCAGCGCATGCAAATAACTCTGTTGTAAGAGCAATTTTTTTCCGCCTGGCTAGATAAAAATTGAGATAGTTCGGCTAATATGCATGATATTTTTATAATGTATAGCCTATAGCACTCACGAATAATCTAGCTTTCTACCAGTGAAACGCGAATTTTTTTAAAATTGTTTCATTACTTCCGGAGATTACCCCCTACATACAAACTTACAAACTTGCAAACTTACAAACAAATGTTACGTCTTTATAATATTAGTATAGATGTGTCCCTTTTTTATCAATGTGAAATTTATCAATTAAAAAAAAAGGTGATATTGTTGGTGTTTGTTGTTGTGGTTGGTTGTTGTACTTCTTCTTCTTCTTCTTAGCGTGTCGATAGCAGTTTAAATAGAGTTAGCCCAGTAGCGTCCATCAACTCCTGTGTCGTATCACGCATACAGGATACGCTGGACAAGATATCAAGTGCCGCATTGCTTGTGGGACAGCACCACATTTACACTCCAAGGCGGAGTCATCTGTGAATCTCCACTTGAACAAGTTTTCTTTACTATGGCCTACCTGAGTCCGGATTCTATAACACTACATTACTACAAGTTCTACGGTAACATACCGAATGCCCGTGGCGTGCTGCTTGCTGAGCAGTACCCATCATCCCTCACACTTCGACCGCCTGGCGTGCCACTAGCGCCACGACTCAACAGCGCCGGGTTGGCGCGCTGTTCCTCATAAGATGGCGCCGTGTGAGTCACCACGCCGGTGCCGCTGAGCGTGGCCTGTTACGAAGCAAAGTATTTACAAATAATAATTATAAATTTATTAAGAGATTTTTCAGGGCTTATTAATTTTGCAGCCAATAAAAGTCGCAGAAAAAATATTATGTTTGTGATTTTTAGTCAGTACCAGTCATCAATGATACGTTTCAAATATATTTTCAGGTGTGCAACTTTTTTTGCCTAAATAATTGTAAACTTATTAAGAGATTTTCAGGCTTCATTAATTTTGAGGAAAAAAAGTCGCAGAGATAAAATATGACGTTTGTGCTTTTTTAATCCGTACCAGTTATCAATTTTACCTGTCAAATATATATTTTCAGGCGTGCAACTTTTTTTTTTATCTACCTTATTTAATAATATTTTGGATTATGGAAAAATTAAAAGCAATAAAAATCGGGTTGTCTCTTTGCCTGTCTACTTAAACAATCAAACTCTTCAGCTTTAATTAGTACATCTATACTAAAAATAAAGCTGCAGAGTTTGATTATTTGTTTGTTTGAACGCTCTAATCTGTGGACCAAAAGTTTGATTAGGTTATTTTTGTATTTGATAGAATCTTTCTTAAGGAATCTTTCAGCTGCACTAATAAAGTTGTAGAGTATAACGCGAAGAGTTAAACTCGGCCATCTATGCATTTGCAAAAAATCATTCTGCATTTGATAGTTCAATCCTTGAGGAAGGTTATAAGCTATTTAAGATCACGATACAAGTCTTTGGAACCGAATAAAACCAAAAAAACTCGGATATAACTTTAAGCAAAAAACAAGGTACATGGAAGCTACACATTTCACGGGAAGAAAGTTGCGGGCTAGGTTAAAATAATTTAACGGCTAAACAAATGACGCCGATAGAACCGTCTTCTACAATTCAAAACCAACATATCTCAAATACATTTAAACATGAACCAGCTGAGATTCATAAAACTCCTAGGCTTTCTAGAACATACCTTATAAACACCGATTACTCAACTAATTACGTAGAAGTTGAGCTCAATATTGTCGCCCCCGCTAAGTTAAGTAACACCGTGATTAACCTTTAAAGTTTACCGACAATCAAGTTACTGCGGTCGACTTGTAACTTGACAGCTTTCGCTTATTATAACACGACCATCGGAACTAACTTGTGATGTGGATATCGGGTTAAAGGTTGCCGATAAATATAGAATTCGCTGAATAATCGTGATTGTGAATGTTCGGGATGTAAATGTCAAATCATTTCTATTTGCAAATAAGATACTTAAATAGTTTATAAGATTGCAGTCTTTAAAAAAATGTAAGTTAAATGTTTAAAAAGGGAGAAAGAAATCACAGGGCATCAAAAAAAAAAAACAATTTAAATTAAATTTGGGTAAGTAGGTAATTAAGTACGCCATATCTTACAAGGAGAGGTCACACTGTGTGGGTCACCGATTTGGCTGATCCTCCGCCTATGTAAAGAGGTTCACTAGTGTAGTAAATTCCTGAAGCCCTAAGGTGCAACGCTCGGAAATAAAGGAGAAATTATTTCCCAAAGTCTTAGGCTTACCATTAGTACGAGTCCCAAAAACTCAAACTTATCAAATTTATCTTGGCGAAGTAAGCAGCATAGTTATTTTTTCATAAAAATACTTATTTTTCAGCATTATTCACCGTGTATATTTTTTTTTTACTTAAAAAAAAACTTTTAATCCCAACATCATTCAGTACCTGAAGTTTCGAGCAATAAATCAAAATGGCACAAACGCCTGGGTATATTTTAAACATTTCATCCATCGAAATAACAGTACTTTCGAACTATTCTCCTTTCTGTTTCGGCAACATAATGACACTTGGTGACGTTTAGCTTGATGACTTTTACTAACAGTTCTTGACAACCCCTATTATACCTGAAGGAGCAGGTTATAAAGATGGGACAGTATAGAGCCTTCGGGGAAGGAAGGAGGTAGGGAAGTGACTTGGTGCTTAAGAAATCGATTTTTTTATAATGGTTTTTTTGTTGCTGCTAAATTTCCAGCCTAAATTTTGTAATAAAAACAATCCTTAAAGCCAGATGGTATGTTACCTTGACTGCAATTAGAGCAATGTCTTGTGCTCCATAAATGTGTCTGCAATGGTAATCTTGACCCTTAGAAGTACAGTTCAAAAGTAATATGTGTAGTGTATCATAAATTATCACTGATCCATACTCGTCACACAACCGGATAACTTATTTATATTGCTTAAAATAAATTATTTAAATTCAGATATCAAAATTCATAGGTACAAATTACAAAAATAATGACAAAAATGGAGATTGAAATGGAAACAAAAATTCAAATTGAAATCAAAATGAAAATTGAAATTAGAATGAAGATTAAAATTAAAATGCTTCTTAAAATTAAAATGGAACTTAAAATTAAAAATGAACTTTAAATTAAAATTGTGATTAAAATAAAAATGTAAATTAAAATTATGATTAGATGACTGATGACAAGGAACCTTTACAGTGGGAATATGTAAGCGCTTGAAATAAGTAGGTACTTTTGGGATAATGGACGTCCCTAGAATGACTCTACCTTATGAATCTGTACTTCTTCCACCTACTTTAATTAATGATACTCACCACGGTGGGCACCTTGTCGTGGTACTCTCGTTCATAGCCGGGTGGGCGCGTGCGCGTCAGGTCAGACTTATGCACCGTCGCGTCACATGTCTCATGCTCCTAAACAAATTAATATGATTGTAATTTGCTTGAAATGTCATGTGGTGTGCGTGCGCGTGTGTGTGTGTAAGTCAACGCGGTGGAATGATCAGTCTATAATGTTCCCACTGCTGGGGCAAAGGCCTCTTTTCTGTGGGACAGATTGGGCTGTAAACTACCACGAGGGCCCAGTATGGGTTGGTAGATGTCACATATGTTCGACTTTTCGGTTCTAAACCATGCCGATTTCCCCACGATGTTTTCCTTCACCGTTCTGAGAACAGTTGTGACGAAATAATTTACATTAAGTAAACCGCCTGTCTGGGTTCGAACCTACAACAGCAGCCACCGGACCACCACTGCTCTATAAATAAACACAGCGGGCCTTCTAGTAAATAAAACCTAACTACAGTTATGGTAGATATTAACTGTTCAAATTAACCACAATTTTCAGCTATTCGTAGCTTTCTACATTATTCATAATCTTAAAAAAAAATACTCATAAATATTTGGCGACTTTGAAGTCGATACTAAAATCAAGTCTGAAAATATTTATAATGATAGGCTAATCGAGCATGAGTATATTAGTAGCAAAATATGTTTTAGACTCTGGTTTGAAGTCCCGATTGTTACTTGCGTAACACTCTATCCTATATCTCCAAAAACGAGGTATCCAGTTAACTTTGCTGTCTAAAAACTCTGTCTGTAAAACTTTAGTTTTGACGCTCACACTGCACTTTCAGAAGTGCAGTTTTTAGAAGTAAGTTCAAACATTACATAACTTCCGGCCAGGAAACAAGGCCAAAAGGTTGAGTAAAGGTGTAGCTAAAGTACTGACATTTCACTAGTTTTGAAACGCATTTAACAGTGGACGAGCCTATTGCCATCAACTGGGCACATATCCAAACTCCAGGCTACTACTGAGAAATTCTAAATAGGAAAACCTAACATAATAACACTTTGCCCGACCTTGGAATCGGACCGAGGACCTCCTGCTCAGCAGTAGTGCTTACGACCGCTAGACCGACGAAGCAGTTCAGTAAATACATATTTTTTTACAGAATAATGTGGATAATCTGACAACCATTCAAACAAATAACCCTTATGATCTACATGGTCTTCACATGATGTGACCAAGATTATTTCTGGACTTGAAAAGAGACTGTGCCCTCTGAGTTTATTTCGGCCTTTCTTCTCAGAGTAGTCAGTTAGGAAACGCCAACCTCATGTAGTTTAAAAAAAATATCATTGACGTGTAATAGTGTTTGCCCAAAGCTACTTACAGAATACATATAATTACTAAACATTTTCCAATCAATACTGATTCTTCGTTAGTAACATGTTTCAAGACTTCTAACAAACGCTTACCTGTGCGTGTGGTGGGGAGGAGCCGCGTCGGGAGCCGCTACTTGAAGACCTGTTGCTGGCCTCTGTACACACAAACAAACAAATCAAACGATTAGGGTTGATTGTTTTATTTATTTATTTTATTATTTATGTACACACAGTAAAATACAGAGAGGCATAGTTATTGTTATGTTATATAAGAAGGAAAAAAAAATGTTTATTTGGCGCATTCCACAAGTACAGTGACGAACAACTAATACGTGTACACACGGCTACAAATCCAGTTTTAGCTGACCTCGCATTGTATAGGCTTTTCGTACAGTGAGAAGTCAGCTTATACTGGAAATGTATAAGCGAGACTTGTAGTCATGCGACACACATAGCCAAATTCAAAACCAATTTTCCCTTTAAAAAACGATTGCGACTTTGAGATAATACCTATTCAAATTAAATGAAATCAAAATATTTTAATTTCACATAAACCTACATGGGCACTGATGTAACTTCAGACGCTACGTGCAAGGTTCCAATTTGGTGATACCTATGGAGACGAGACAGCAAGAAACTCCAAGGCAAGAATATTTTATAATAGCGTGGGATCCAAAATACTATGTTCGTAATAACATAAAATTGTAATCAGTACAATAGGAGAAAATCACTTTTAAAAGTTGCTCAGTGCTTACATATTAGTGCTCGTGACTGAACACAAAATTTGTTTTTCTTTTTGTTGTTTAGCCCATACTGTCCCACAGCTGGGCAAACGCCAAGTCCTTCCAGGAACAATAATATGATAACAAAGAAAATATTAGTTAAATATCTTAAAAATATAGATAATACGTCTTTCAGATCGCTTCGATTCGGTCTATGTACAGACGCCAGCACAAAAAGCTACTACAATTTGTCAAATTTCTTTAATAAATTTTCAACTTTATTGCTAAAGCATAAGGTTCAACATTGATTAGAAAAACTTGACAGTTTCGGGTAGCTTGATGTGCTGGCGTCTGTACACTACTGGTATTCATTGCATCTGTTTTGACTGGAAGCTAACCCCAAAATAATTGAGGAATGACTAGGCAGATAGTGGAGGTTAAATTGGAACAATTGACGAAGGACTTCTTAAAAGCTTATCAAATAAACAATGAAATATACAGTAAATTCAGGACGCTTCCAATGTTTTTAACGGCTTCGAAAAGAAGGTTCTGTTTTCACCCGTAGGTATACAGGGTCATACATATATTCAATTAGCTGGCAATTCTTAATCTACGTGTTGGATATCAATATAGAAATGTAATGAGTACTAAAAAGAAAAAAAAAAAGTTGGGCGAAGGTCAGTGACGGTAATTTATTCGCTGTTTTTGTAATTTCATAATACTATAGCTACACACCATGTACACTTAAAATATCCTTCTCTCTCACACACACACATACGCATACTTAGACACATCATCACATTCACATACAATCACACTCACGCATATGTACAATAGATCGTATTTTCTTTCTTACTTTTTTTTTCTTTTGTTATTTGTATACTCTCCTCGATATGTAGTGTAAGCTAAAATGATATGTAATAAACTTATTTTATTTATTTATATTTTATTTATAGCTTAACACTCATTTTGTACTTTTTAATTAAAGGTTCTGAACAAAGTTGAATAATGAAATAAAAAGGTCATTTTTGGTTCATTAATTTCAATATCGATACGCAACATGTGGGTACAGTGTTGTCAGCTAATTTATTTTTTAACCTTTCTACATATATTTATAGAACATGGTTCTTAATCTATGGGTTCTTTCAAGCATTCCCCGAAAGACATATTCTTGAGTGTCTGTAACTCCCGGTAAACCTCTACACAATTCGAGACGACGGCAAACCTGCATTTTTTTTTTTCAGGATGGGAAATCATCAAATGACTTCTCCCGCTCTGGGCGGAGCGGGAGGGCGTGTCAGACTTTTACTGACTAAAACCCACCCGTGCTCCATCAGTTGCCCATGTGCCAGGGTCACGGTATCTCTTTCGAACAATCACGCGACCCCGGCAGGCATCGGTCCTAGTAGACCCCTACACTGCTGCTGACATCTCTTTGAGGCGCGCGTGGAACACTGCGCGCCGTCGACCCGAGCCTGGTCCTTACCGGGCGGCGAGCCACCCATTGCTCGCCACCCGCAAGCTCGCGCCTACGGTGGCCGGGAGTCCGCAATCGACTCCCGACGCCCGGGGCGTCTCCTCCTGACAAACCTGCATTAATTGTGAAAGTCGGTGCGGTCATATTTGTTTTTTTTGTTTTTTTTTTTCTTTTGCAAACCTGCATTAATTGTGAAAGAAAAACAAATATGACCGCACCGATGAAAAAAGTGACGTTAACGAGCACCTTATCGGATATCCTATAAAACCTATCACAGCACAATATTTTTAAGGTACAGACGCCACCAGGTCAAGCTACCCGAAACTGTCCATTTTTCCCAATGAACCTTGAACCTAATGCTCTAGAAATAAAGTCGAAAATCTATCAAAGAAATCTGGCAGATTGTAGTAACTCGATGTGTTGGCGTCTGTACATACAAGCTCAATTAGTAGTAAAAATCCTTGTAGGGGTTGCTACTGAATTCGGTAATTTAGCACCTAAACCCCAAAAAGATTTTACAAAAAAAAAACAACCGGCTTCCTAAAAAAAAAACACTACAAAGTGATAAATTACTTTAATTTCGAAAGTCAGTGTCTTAGGATCTTTATTTAAGGTTTTTGTTTGTTGTTTGTAAAAAGTTTTCTTTTTGTAAAAACTTTTTATTTTTAACTTTTTAGTTATGGTAGATACAGTGCACTATTCGTCGCGCAAATACTTAATGCAAATTTAAGACTTATATGGTTTTCACATAGATTCCATTGTCCGAATGGAACCAAATTAAAATGAGACCACACGCGAAGCACCAACTTTCAAATAAAAAAGAATCATCAAAATCGGTTCACCCAGTCAAAAGTTCTGATACAACAAACAAAAAAAATACAGTCGAATTGATAACCTCCTTCTTTTTTTGAAGTCGGTTAAAAATGAAGAGAGTTACATAAAGTTTGGGTTCCCAAACTTTCAAATCAGTATTTTCTCGTACACAACTTTCAATTTTTTACTGGTTTTTGTGGAAAATATGTCAAAAAAAAAATGTGACCCTTTAATTTTATCAGTACTTCGTTTATTATGTGCCTAAATTGATAATTTGATTGTAAAGCAGTGGTGGCCCACTGGTAACGGCCGTGAGTTACGAGCAGTAGGTTTGGGTTCAAACCCAAGCAGGCACTTTACTCTGTGTGAATTATTTCAGCACCACTGCTCTCAAAACTGTGGCAGAAATCACGGTGAGGAAACTGGCATGTCCTCGAACCAAAAGAAATTTCACATCTGCCAAACCGCACCGGGCTCGCGTGGTAGATTTATAGTAATTTATTTTCACAAAACGGCACGGTGATGAACTTCGAAGGTACAAACATCGGGAGGCGTGTTTACATAGGCTATACTGTTTTAGTCACGAGCCAGACTCTAATCAATGAGCTTTTGTTTATGCATATTACTCAACAATACCTAGTCTATCTCAGTAAAAAAATGACTCAAATAGACTAGCTTTTTGTTTTAATATTTTCAAAGAAAATGCACGGACAAAATCTAGTTCTATATAATACATATCACTCGAATAGCTAAGCTTTTGGCGAGATATTTTTAAATTTATACTCGCAACAAGTGGGTAGTGTTCTTTACCTAATAAAAGTACTTCTCGTTTGTTAATTCGTTTTATTTTTGTTTATCAAATACATAATATTGTAGAAACGAGCAATTAAAATGATAACAGTTGCCATGTAACTATCAACCTATAATTGGAGCTTATCTATTTGATTAATATGTATTCAAAATTAATATGTATGTAACTGATTGCCACCTGCGCTAAGACAGGTTGACGGAGCCCCGCTTCGCGGGGCTCCTATTTCTGGGTGGTTTAGAAAAAAATAACCATGAAGGCTAAGGCGGGAGCGAAGCGGAGCGGAGCTCCCGCCTTAGCCTTCTAACCTAACCTATCCGAGTCGGGGTACTCTGAGTCGGGGTATTAACCATGGATGGGATTTCATCCACGCGTGACTGAAATGGTACTAGATTTTGTCCGTGCATTTTCTTTGAAAATATCAAAACAAAAAGCTAGTCTATTTGAGTCAATTTTTTTACTGAGATAGACTAGGTATTGTCGAGTAATATTCAGAAACAAAAGCTCACTGATTAGAGTCTGACTCGTGACTAAAAAAGTATAGCCTTTGTAAATTCGCCATCGGGAGGCATCGCGTCGGTGCGCCATCTTCGACGCAGACACCGTGGCTAGTCTACCGCGAAGTGACGCAACTGGGTGCCGCTAGCAAATCTTCGTACAACATGTGTAGATCGTGATGCAAGGGCAGCGTCCACAGCAGCCACCGCAACAACAGCCACAACCTCCGCACATTTTTTCCTGTGTAAAGTGAGTACTTGAACAAGAGCCTAAAATAGGTCTAAAGTAAACCAAAGTTGTGGAAAGTCACTATTTTTCATATTTTTTTTTAGAAGGCAAAGTTTTTTTTAACTATTTACATGTTACGTACAATCAAATCCAAGTGATTTGATTGTACTCAGGATTACAGCCTACTTTCTTTCACCGAGATAAGGCCTCTATTTATTTATTTATTTATTTATTAAAACTTTATGCACAAGGAAAAAATACTGTACAAAGGCGGACTTAATGCCTGAGGCATTTTCTACCAGTCAACCTTAAGGTGATGCAGAGACAAAACATGGCAGGTGCAACATAGGGATAGATAATTCGGAAAAATATACATACAAATACATAGATATACATAGATACATACATACATATATATATATATATATATATATATATATATATATATATATATATATAACGAAAATAAACATTGTCTGGAGAAATAACGATAGGAAGAGGAGAAAACGAATCCAGCAAATCAGCGCTGGGATGATTCTGCCAACTTTTTATGAATATGCTCACGTGCCTTCACTTTAAACGATACCCAACTGGTTACCAACGTGATATTCAGAGGAAGCTCATTCCATAGAAAGACCTCTATTCCAGCAGTGGAAACAGGATTATTTCTGCGTATCTACGCGACTTTTAAAAACAGCATCATTTATTTAGCGCCCTCGCAAACGTTTTAAAATCAGTCAATTGCAGCGACTCATCCTTGACATCACTTGTTGTTGAAAAGTCCGCGGTGAAAAGTTTGTTCGGCATCAATATTTAAAACAAACAGAACTCACAGAAAGTACGTAAGTATATTTATATCCGCGAAAATCTTCGTAATTACTTGAATATATTCGTATTTATTCGAAAGTGAAATAATAAAGAAAAATTAATGGGCTGTGTGCATCATTTGTGAATACATGCATAGTACATAGGTACATCCATAAGTACCTAGGCTATCATTCGTAGATCTTCGACAGTCGTCGCAGGTCGTCGGAAACCAGAAAGTCTCACAACCAGTCTTACAAAGTGGTATTGTATTACCCAGTAACTGTGTTGTGGTTCAGACAGGCAGTCGCTCTACGTTAAATACTGATCACTCAGCTGCATCCAGTCAGACGAGTAGCTGACGCCAACATACTTAGCTGAGAAAACGCAGGCAGGTGATGATGTTGTTATATTTACTACCACCATAAGAACATATGCCAAAATATCAGTTTAATACATATTTATTCCGGTTAAATAAAACGCATATTACAAAAAAAATTGTCATCATTTCCTATCTGACTACCTCCGAGAAGAGAAGAAAAAAGAAACTCCGAGATCAGTCTCTATTAAAATCCAGATATAAATAAAATGGCCATGTAGATAAGTGCCTGAAATGGACCTTTGATTAAAAAATCACACAGATTAGAGTGGGTCTAGTCAGTGCAAATATCTGTTACTAATCGTGCAGCTCAATTGTATCTCTATCAGAACTAGAGTTAAAAGCGCTTATATTTTAATTGCACATTAATGGCATTTGGTTTTAAATATTTATTTCGATTAATTCATATACTCCGTCATTTTCTGTGAGAAAACTTAATTTGGAATATTATTAACGCTCCGGTTAAGCACTGCAGAAGTGCTTGAAAACACTAAGCCTCATTATTTTTAACTTGGTTCTTAAACTTCACCTCTATTTAAAACCACTCTGATTCTGCAAACTTAAAGTTGAGTATGAAAAGTTAACTCTATTTTCAATGCATTGTTTAAGTTGTTTCACTTAAAAAACTCAGTAACGTGTCTAACGTATAATCCTCCAGACCGTATTTCGGCCTATATACATATTATAGTGCTTATGTGTGTGCGCAGACACACTCACTGTTCCTTCTGTCTTATAGTCCAATGGGATGCCAATTCGACACGACCGGAGCGAGATGGTCTCATGAATACCCTAGGGTAATAGGATAGCAAAAAAAACACCTTGTATAATTTAACTGAGTTTATGTATGGTCATGAAACACATTCTTATTTCGAGGATAATGTATTTAAAAATAATCTGGCATCAACATTCAACAAGTGATAAAGCCTTATTGGTTTTCACAAACCCTAAATCTTCTCGTTTTTCGATTTATATACACTTTTGTGAGGAAATATTTTATTGCTTCTAATGGACAAACTCAAAAACTACTTAACTGATTCTCAAAACTCTTTCACCTATAGAAAGCTACATTATTCCGGAGTAAAATGAGCTATAATATTTCACGCGGACGAGTCGCGGGTGAAGTACTAGTAAAATAATAAAAACCAGTCACGGCGCAATACACGTATGAAATTAATAAAAAATTGTGCCATGCAAATAAAATGGGAATAAAACGGGTACTGGTGCCGGACAGCGCATTGCACGGATTGCAATTAATATTCGGTTTGGACATGTTGGTAAATATAACTACTGTTGATTGAGTGCGCGCTATGAATGATTTTAAATTAAACTTTATTTTTAGTGGTTTTGGTATTGAAACGTACCAGCTGAAACGGTTGCTAGTAGTTTCTAATGCTTCCACCAACTTACAAGGAGAGTTCAATCTGAACAGAGGAATCTATAACAGATTGGTATAACGTATGGGTTCCAATCCCTTGGGACGCGTTGTGACCAATTTTGGCGTTCCAAAAATAAAATTTAGAAGTATGCAATTAAATTTTCTTGGTATTACAAAATCTTCAGGCTAGGGCAAGGCAGGCTAAGGTAGCCAACACAATTCAAATTTCTTATTAAATTACTATTTCAAGAAAAAACGTGTGATTCAATTGGAGGTACTTTTTCAAAATTAAAATTATAATAGCTAATGCCCACATTAACCACAGTTAGGGCCAACATTTGAAAGAAATAATCTTAAAATAATAAATGTAAGGAATGGTTAATTTGTATAATTATAAAGAGAAAAAAAAATGTAATTTTTTACTTTAAAAAAAGTACCTGTAAAATGAATAACCATTACTTACTAGTAACGGTCGCAAATAATATTTTATTTAACATACAACCTGACTTATTGAAGGGGTCCGCTAAGGCCGATACCTGCCAGGGTAGCGGATTTGTTTGACAGACTGATCGTGGCCCTGGCACAGGCAACTGAAGGAATACGGGTGGGTTATAGTCAGTAAAAGTCTGACAAGCCCTCCCGCTCCACCCAGAGCTGGAGACGTCATTTGATGATTTCCCACTCAGAAAAAAAAAGGAGCACTGTGTTTTAGGACAGTAGAACTCCAGACTAGCGCAGGTGTTTGATAACTGCAGTATAGTGTATAGTAGGAATAGTGACTCTATGTTCTAAGTTATAAGGGTTTGGTTTCCGCACTAGTCCTTTAAGTGGACCATTTTTTGTTAAGTATATTTTTTTATTTAGGAACTGAAACGCATTGACATAAATTGCAATAGAAACGATGATAGCTACAAAAGTTATACACTGTGTCGCAGCTATCAACGCCCGTCTTAACATAAGAAACATATTGTACCAGACACATTACATGGCGCTTGGCTCAGAATTTAAATTTAAGCATAAAGAGAAAAATTAAAAATATATAAAAGAAAAACTAAATGTGTATATTTTGAGTAGTGGTGTAATGTGGAGTGGTAGTGTGGGTGAGGGTATGTGTGAGTGTAGGTATGTGAGAGTGTGTGTGAGTGAGACCGTGTGTTAGGGTGCTTGGTCTAGGTAAGTTTCAAGTTTTCACAATTTTTTCAGTTTCATCATATGATAGCGATTTCAACCAGTCAGTCAACTTAACTCTTAAGATCTTACGAGATAAGCAGTAAAGGAGGGGTATCGATAAGCTAAGAAAAATGACCCTCTAGAAAATTTTAAAAACTATATTTTTTAATAGCATGAGCCATAACGTAAAGAAAATACAATTCATTTTCCAGAAAAATCTTTTATTCTTTTTTAGAACACAATTCAAATAAGTATGCAACATTATAAGATATTTTGAATTTTACTTATATTTGTAGGTGTAGCATGCAATAAATTAAAACTCACAAGAAAAATTAAAACAAAATATTTAAAAAATGATATCTATTTTGCATCAGAATCATCTGACCACCCGCACTTGGAAGTGTTCACTGCTGCGTCCTGCACAAACTGACTGTAATGAATGTCACGCTGTACGTTGGTTTCATGTCTTTGATATGATAAATACCACAGTACTGATGCTATGCGAGCACAGCAACCAACAGTACGAGCTCCTACCTTACATTGACAGTATCAATGCACGATTTGAATGAAGAGTGGGGAGTCAAGGTGAAATGCAGATAGCAGTAATAACATACGATAATATCACAGCCCCACAAAAAAAAAATTGTACTTGTTATTAAATCAAATGGTATTTACGTATTTTAAGCTGCCGAATCCGAATCTGGACATAGAATTAACCCTCCACCCTCCAGTTTTTCTTCAGGAGTAAAAAAAAAGTCTTGAATTTTGCAGTAATGATAATTTTAAAAAGAAAATTTGAATTATCATAGTAACATTACGTTAACATTACCTTATAACATTACAATATTATACAAAAAGCCCTAAAAAGGACAGGAAGTCTGATAAAAAAACATGTTTTTTTTTTTTTTTTAAGATTACCATTACGGTAGAGTTTAAGCGTTTTCTGCTCCTGAAGAAAAACTGGAGGGTGTAGGGTTAATTCTGTGTCCAGATTCGGATTCGGCAGCTCAAAATACGTAAAGACCATGTGATTTAATAACAAGTACAATTTTTTTTTTTTTTTTTTGTGGGGCTGATCATTACTGCAAAATTCAAGAGATTTTTTGCTCCTGGAGAAAAACTGGAGGGTGTGGGGTTAATTCTGTGTCCAGATTCGGATTCGGCAGCTCAAAATTCGTAAAGACCATGTGGTTTAATAACAAGTAAATGTTTTTTTTTTTTGCGGGGCTGTGTATTTTTTTAGTACGACTGCTCAAGATTAAATAAGTTTTATTTTACTATGAGCGCATTATTTTAGCATGATGACTTTTTTACATGTTGTTCTTTAGACGTTAACAAATATATACACATAAAAATTAAACTGCTAAAAAGATGTGCTCATGTCTGAAAAAAATTGATAATGCAAAAAAAGGGTACAATTTTCCTAAAAAAAGCCATTTTGACCTCAGTTTGTTGATTTGTTTCGTGAGCAAAACGCAATTATTTGAATTTTTATTTTATTTAAGCGTAAAGTTAGTGTCCTGAATTTTAAAAAAAATTAAAAAGAAAAAACATATTATTAAATTTTTGGTCAAATTAGGGTCAATTTCCTTAGCTTATCGATACCCCTCTTTTTGCGTGGGCCAAGGTAGCCGTCAGTATAGTTTAGTGACTTACCGCGACTGTTATCGCGCAGCTCTCCTGCGCCGACGCTGTTGCCCAGCGCGGGCATGCCCGCCATGCCGCCCACTACGCTACCCGCTCCTTCATGTCATTGTCTGAAACAACCACATACACTATTAGGATTATTAGATAATCTTAAATAATAATCAGAAGAAATAAACGTATTTGTACACACGGCGATATCAAGCTATACAACTCCAGTATAAGCTGAATTCTCATTGTAAGAAAAGCCTAAACAAAGCAAGGTCAGCTAGAACTGGATGTGTAAAGCTTGATATGTCACGCTGTGTACCACGTCAGACTACGAATTCACTTGAGACGTGAACGCACCCTGTTTAAAATCGAACATACAAAAATAACAACACTATTCAAGTTGACCATACATTGTGATGTGATATCGAACATCGAGAATGTTAATCAATTATTCATATAGTTTTTTCGTAATAATCATCATCATCATTTCAGCCCTGAAACACCCACTGTTGTAAACAGGTCTCCCAAAAACTTGGGGGGCTTTATTATAATCGCCACGCTCGACTCGGGTTGGCAATCGCAGTATGGCGGTAAAACGTCCGATGATATTCTTTACGTTTGTCACCTTCCGGAATAAATGATGATAAATACCGTATCCACAAATCCGTTAACTAGTTTAGAAGAACAACGCGGTCACTTAGACAGACACGAAAAGCAACTTAAATTTGTCAATTGTCGTCGTGACACGAAAAGCAGATTTAATATATAAATTATCGTGATCAGGGCCACATTTCTGCCAATCCAGTATAGGTACCGTCTTTTTTTTTTTTGGGTGGGAAATCATCGAATGACTTCTCCCACTCTGGGCGGAGCGGGAGGGCGTGTCAGACTTTTACTAATTAAAACTCACCCGTGTTCCTTCAGTTGCCCATGTGCCAGGGTCACGGTATCTCTTTCGAACAATCTCGCGACCCTGGCAGGGATAGGTACCGTCTTGAAGATCAAATAAGAAATAATTAATTATTTTAATTGGTTTCCCAAGCAAATACTTGCAGCTATAATTTGCATAAATTTCTAATACTTCTTAATGGCGCGTCGTAGCACCGTAGCGTCGTAGCGTCGTAGCTATTTGCTACGCGGCTACGTAGCTCATTCGTAGAATGAGAATTCATTATTGAATATTTTAAGTTTAAACTTTTTGAGAATGCTAATGATCGTACAGATATCAGTTGATGGCTTATTAAATATCTGTTAACTAGTTCTGTCAAATGTACCAAATAATTATACCTTGTTTCCCCGAAGGGTTGTGTACCTATTATTAGTACACCCACATTTCGCCTGTTATGTTTAAGTCCCATGTAATAGGGGCGAGCCTATTGCCATCAATCGGGCACAAATCCAGACTCCGGGGTGCTACTGAGAAATTCCAGATGGAAAAACCCAATAACACTTTGCTAGACCTGGGAATCGAATCCAGGACCTCATGCTCAGCAGTAGCGCTTGACTAGACCAACGAGGCAGACAAAACCAAATGTTTACCATTTTAGTCATAGGCAAGTGATGAACGCCTTTGCACTTTTCGGACAATAGCATAAATAGCCGTTTATGTTTCTACTGCCAGGACACCGGCCTCCTTTCAGTGAGGGGGAGCCAGTCTTTATCCACCACACAGAACCAATACAGGTTGTTAGATGTCACATGATTTCAAATTTCAGTACTAGAACATGCCAGTTTCCTCACGATGTTTTCCTTCACCATTTTGTGAGTAATGGTGAAGAAAAAGTTTACACAAAGTAAAATACTAGTCTGAGTTCAAAACTCGATAATTCGCGGTTATCAATGGACCACCACGGCTTCTCAGACAATGACGATTTATGTCTGTTCGTAGGCTCCCACAAAACATCTTATACTTCAAAAATCAATTATGATTCAAAACGGGGATGAGTTTGTGACTCCTATTCGACTATTCTAAGAAGAAAGACCGAAACTTATAGATCACAATCTCTTTTAACGTCCAGACGTAGTCTAAGTCGAATCATGTGAGTAACATGTAGTTCACTGTCTATAATGGGTTTTTGCGCATTATTATTGCATGCAAGAAGAAAATAACCTATACACTGTGACATTTTAGTAGTCTTACAAAGGTTGTCCACTCAATGTATCCGACATAATATACCTCTAGGCGTGATTAAAAAATTGTTACCAATTAAGAAAAAATGTACTAAGAAAAATAAATAATGCACTAGAATTATGAAACATCATGATTACGTATCATATGGTAGAGAACATACATACCTACCCAGCGCACGAGTCGACAAGATCATTCCATCTCCATTTTCCATGAGACAAAATATCAAACAAACTACGTCATGCGTCATCATAATATATAATATTTTTCTGTTTTAGTTATTCAAATGTTTATTTTTTTTTCTTATGAATGTGTAGTCGCCATTCGATACATGAATTAGGCTGCCGTTGTAAGACGATTAAAATATCACTGTGTTTACTAATAATAAACCCAAAGTATTTTTTTTGTTAAGAACTCTGGGATTGCCAGTGGGATTAAAAATAATCTTTGTGCATTTGATATCCCAATCTTTGAGAAAGGCTATTTAATATCACAATAGGATTCTAAGGAGCCGAGCAAAAACAATAAAAGTCAGAATGAACGCTGAGCGAAAACGAAGCCTGGGCATGCGATGTGATATGACTGGGTGACTCGAGGCAGCAAGAAATGTCACTCAATTACCACCAATCATCATCTCAATTAAATTTTACACAATTTAAGAAAATAATAAAATTGTTCTTAATTGATACATGTTATTATACTATTGACGAATACTTAAATGACGAATTAATTAAGAATCATTAATGTTGATATTAAATTATTTTGACGTTTTTTTTTTACATACGATTTCTGACGTTTTTGTAATTCCTCATTTAGGTCTGACATACATAATTAAAATATTCAATAATTGTTCACCTAATTTTCTATTTTGATAACATAATGCATGATTTTTTGATATTTTTTAGTAAATGGTTATTTGTAATCCTCATCTAAATTGGACACCATATTTGTACGCCTCCTGGCATAACATAGCGCTCTGTTCATCAAAATAAGATCTGTATTGTTTTACCTATGTTAACAAATAAATAAACTGAACTGAACTAAAAGCTAATTGAAAAATAAAACTAAGAAGTGAAAAAAAAAACAAGTCTTTGAATTAAAAGCTTTGACTTTGAACATGAACAAAACAGGAAGTATAAGTATCTATGAAAACGTCGTTTACCCTGTTAATTCAATAGAATATAATGATATATTTACACATATATGACGTAGGGTTGAAGGTCCCTGCGATAACAATTACGTGCCACTGCGAGCGAATCTACAGCTATGTGACAACCCTCGCGTACTCTCACTTAGACGAGTAATTAATTATGTTCACACCCTGTCGATTTGTAGGGCTGTCACTTGGGACATTGCAGTTAGGTGGTTGTTTTATTTGGAAGACTAGCTTCTGCCCGCGACTTCGTCCGCGTTAGATTTCTTGCTCCCCCGACCCTTTCCGTCGCGTCGAATCGCCTACCCGTGCAATTTTCCCCAATTTTGCAACATTTTTCATTACTGCTCCGCTCCTCCTGGTTGTAGCGTGATGTTATATAGCCTATAGCCTTTCTCGATAAATAGGCTACCCAACCCAAATTAATAATAATTTTTCAATTTGGACCAGTAGTTCCTGAGATTAGCGCGTTCAATCAAACAAACAAACATACAAACAAACAAACTCTTCAACTTTATAATATTAAGTATAGATTGATGAATATGTTTTAAACATCTTAAAATCTCGTTGTACGTCTTTCTATCTCCTTTTCCCATAGCAGTGCATAACAATGGCTTATCAATCAATCAATCAACCCAGCCTATCCTAATCTAATGCTGGCCATAGGCCTTTCTTATAATATCTAAATATCTGGTTGACCGAGCTTTGCTCGGTATTTTTTGGTAATTTGTTTTTTAAAATAATAAGTTTACGTTCAAGTTGATTACACAGCACGATTTTACGGACAATTTTTTATATACATTCGATATACAATTTTTCATACAATTATGTATATAAAAATTAGAAATTTTCTAAATCAAATTTCTCGATGATGAAAAAAAACGCAAACTCAACGCTATTTGGAAGAGCAGTGCTTATACTTTAAAGTTGTGTGTGTATTTTTTCTATAACCATATTTGTCGCGTTGCTACATAGCCGTGAAAACACGCTAAAATCTTGTTTTTGCACTTTTAGGTTAGGATATCTAAAAAATGTGATGTGATGGAGTAATTCCGAGGCCGAATTTGAATTCAGTGTCCCAAAATCTACGGCGAATGACTATTCTCATTCAAGGAGCAAGAGTCACGTCGTGATGTGTTATCGATAAAGTTGGTCATTGAAAACACGAATAAAACGACATTTTATAAAAATGAATCCTAGCTAGATCGATTTATCGCCCCCGAAACCCCTGTATACTAAATTTCATGAAAATCGTTGGAGCCGTTTCAGATTATATATATATACAAGAATTGCTCGTTTAAAGATATAAGATAATATCTTAGGACAACCAACACACCGTTATCTGATCCCAAACTAGGCAGAGCCTGTACTATGGTAACCAGACAACTGATAGACATACTTATATATTTCTAAATACATACATATTATAGATAAATTACACCCAGACACAGAACAAATGATTGTGCTTATTACACAAACATTTGTCCTGGGTGGTAATCGAACCCACGACCTCAGTATTAGCAGTCAGGGTCACTAACGACTAGACTAACAGGCCAGTCAAAAGTTTCCTATGTTGCGCCACAACACTCTGTTCTCTACCTTCTACATCTAGTATATTCCAGCCACTTTCTTTAAGTTGTCGTTATCGTGCAACTAGCTTCTACCGTTTCATAGACGCCCATGTAGGTTTATGTGAAATAAAAATATTTTGATTTTTGTCGGTCCATCTAGCTGGGCGTCCCATGCTAGGCTTGTCATCAAATTAAAAAATTAAATTAAAATTTATTGAAACAAAAACTCAATTTACAAAAACACTGTGTTCGATAACAACTGCATTAGTATAAACTGTGTCGCAGTCATTAACGCCCACCTCCACATAGTAGGGGCAAAAACAAAATAGACAAGTAAAAATGAAAAAGTAAAAATAATGGAAATTAAAACGTAAAATTAAAATTTAAATAAATTAGAACTTAAAATTAAAACATAACAATATTTTCCCTGAGTAATTCTCTGTGAGACTGTGAGTTTGAATGGATGTGTGTGTGTGCGTGTGTGTGTGTGTGTGTGTGTGTGCGTGCGTGTGTGTGTGTGGGAATCGTGGTCTCCACTCCAGGGTTCGAAGCAAGCTGAAGTGACAGTGGGCTGGCCATGGATATCGAAGGACCGATGGCCGATGGCGTAGTCAATAGCTCATGTTTATAGTCAAAATATCAGCGAAATGGAAGGAGGGTGGTATACCCAATGTGCGCCTTACGTTCGTTTAAGGAGAATGTCAGTGTCAGGCTCTCTTATCATCATCATTTCAGCCGAAAGGCTTCCACTGCTGAACACTGGCCTACTCCAAGTTCAGCAACTTCGACCGGTTATGTTCCCGCATCCAACGGATTCTTGTGGCCTTCACAAGGTCATCGGTCCACCTGGTGGGAGGTATTTCAACTCTACATCTTCCGACACCACTTGCGTTGCCACTCCGTAACCTGTCGGACCCATCGGTCATCTGTCCTGTGAGCTATGTGTCTTGCCCACTGCCAATTAAATTTGGCAAATTCTTCGGGCTATATCGGTTACCTTAGTTCTCCTGCAGATCTCTTAATTCCTGATTAAATTGTAAAACTAAAATTACGCTATACAATTGCCTAATTCGAAGCATATAAGAATATTGTAGCGTGATCTGGCGTCCACACTATGCCACACACTTGTTGCGTCTAGAACGCGTTCAAAAGCGTTTTCTTTGGCATCTGGCGTTCTCTAGCGGGATAAGCAAAAAAGTACGTTCGTATAGTAATCGGCTGAAACACTTTAAAATGGTTTCGCTGGACAATCGCCGACGCATCAATGACGCAATGTTTGTGTGCAAAGTAATGCACTATAAAATTGACTGCCCACAAATACTGCACACCTTTAATTTCCGTGCTCCCTCAAGAATTCCCCGCAGTGCAATAACGCCACTCTGCCCACCGCAGAGAAGAACGGTCCTAGGCGCCAATTCCCCATATGCGAGGTTATGCAAAGTTGTAAATAGCTGCAGCGATCAAATAGATTTACACTTTGAAAGTTTGGGTAAATTGAGAACCAATTTTTTCAAGTATCTTCCACAATAGATCAGCTTTTCATTATCTCTCTTGAATGGTTTATTTTCATCATCATTCATAAATTAAGTTATATTAGAATGTTACAATATCATTATCATGTTATAGTTATTAATTATTTAGATTCTAAGGTAGGTAATTAGAAACTAGTTTAAGTTTTATTATTTTCTGTAACCCTTTTTTATGCTTGCGGAGTTTGCCTGTAAGTGATTGTTGCACTGTTGTTATACATTCTTGCATGTTTAGTTTTAAATAAAAACCTGTGTAAACAATTGTTGGTAAATCAAAATAAATAAATAAAATAAATAAATCAATAAATGACTTAGGGAAACTCGGAGCATAGCCCTGTTAGGTTGTATGTTAAACAAATTACGATTTGCATTGTATGACTTAGTCATTCGACCTCTTGCCTCCTGAATATGACGCAGTTACCTACTGGTTAGTACCGTCCTTTCCTCACCTTGACTTTACAACTTGGGTAGCTCCAGGCTAAGATCTATTTCAATTTATTACTAGAGATTGGAACTTAACTTGATTTCTGCAAAGGTTACAGCGACATTTACTGTTGTTATAAGTAAGTATTAACAAAAATACTAGACGATTTTTTTATCTATAAATTAATAAGTGAACTTAATACTTTGTTTTATTACAAAATATATTCGTATATACATATACATATTTAGTATAAAATTTGACACAGTGAAAGTTTGTATGGAGAAGGAATGCACAAAATTTGATATTGTTGTCCTTTATTTCACTATACAAACATATAAATTATATTTTTAAATATTAAAATAACTAATATTGTTGTTATTATTAAAATGATCGAGTTTTGACCACTAGTATTAATACAAGCATGTGCTGTGCAAGAGTGGTTATAAAATCAAATACGGAAAGTAAAGTGCGTTCTTGGTTTCGAACACACGACCTTGTTAGTCAGGCCTAATGGCCCGTCCTGGTGTGAAATGGTGCCACCACTGCTCTCCTCCAAGCCATATCCCAGTATATATCCCCATATCCAGTTTTCCCCGAAATAAGTGTTTAAAAAATAATAGGCACACATGTGTCGGCGTGCCAGCCCTGATTCACGCCGTATACCGTGCAGGTAGTCAATTAAATAAAATTAAAAACTCACTTGGCACGAAGCGCGTGACGCAACGGTATTTATAATACGCATTACTTTATGTTTCACTATTTCATTGATATTTTTACAGAACTTGCTAAAAGGTCAAAGTCACGAGTTAACTTACAATTGATGCTAGATGATAAGATGAATTTGCTTGAATCATTCCGTATAATAATTATGTGTTAAATTTCGTCGCGTGGTTGTCGTAAGCGGCAACTAAGGGACTTACTAGAGAATGGGCAGCAGCGGTCTCTATGCTTTTTACCGCCATATTGCGATCGCCAACCCGCCTGCCAAGGGTGGCGATTATGGTAGACCCCCCAAATTTGGGGAAGCTTTAGCCACTGCTCAGTCGCTTGCTGTTGTTCAGCAGTGGACGTCTTTCGGATGTAGTGATGATGATGAAGAATTATGTATTCGCCGAGGTCTTCTATCTGTTAAAGAGGGTTGATTCCATAATCAGCCTATATATGGTCTCAATGGGAAACAGGCCTCATCTCTTCGAGAAGGAGTGGGCTGTAACCCACGACGCGGGCCCAGTGCGGGTTGGTAGATGTCACATGTCTTCGAATTTTTGGATCTAGTCTAGGACATGCCAGTTCCCTAATTATGTTTTCCTTCACCGTTTTAAGAGCAGTGGTAATGAAATAATTTACAGATAGTAAAGCGCCTGCCTGGGTTGGGACCTATGACCTCACAACTCGTAATTCACGGCTGTTACCGCTGGGCCACCACTGCTCTCTCTCTCTCTTTCTCTTTCTCTCTCTCTCTCTTTCTTTTGTCATTGATCGCTATGGCTGAAATTCGGTCTAGAGAACTACTATAACGTCAGAGTGTCGAGCCAGTCGGCTACACTGCTCCTCTCCTCTCGAGCCCAGCCGTCAGTAAGGAGGACGCCTCACATTTCGCCCGGCGTATCTCCCACATTTCGTCGCAATTCGCCGGACATTTAACGAGAGATTTGTCCGAGGTTTATTAGTTTAACAGATGTCATTTGATGGCTACTAAAAATTACGTGTTATTGATTGATATTTGACGTTATTGTGTTTTTACGAGATATTGTTGTTATTGTTTGTTGATTGAATTTCTCTGAAACAGTCAGAAGTCTGAAATTGTGCCTGGTTGAGGGTCTCCGCTTATTACATGGAACCTAAACATACCTGGCGAAAAGTAGGTGTACTAATAGGTACACCTCCCGTGTGTGTCGTAAAAGGCGACTAAGTGACTTACTAGAAAATGGGCAGCAGCATCCTCTATGCATTTTTCCACCATACTGCGATCGCCAACCCGCAAAGCGTGGCGATTATATCAAACCCTCCCAGTTTTGGGGGAGTCCTATATCTAGCAGTAAATGTTTTTCGGTTGGAATTATTGATAATGATAATTAGAAAACAAACGTTTCATTAATCAAATCAAAGGTGAAGTTTGTAGATTCAAAGTATTTATTGACGTCATGTTAATGTGTTTATGTGAAGTTTAGGTATCGAAATTTACATCTATTCTAAAATAGTATGAAAAAATAGCAAGTCATTAAAAAAAAAAACATCAAACTTGGCAAATTCGTTGAAGTTTTGTTATTTTAAGCACTTTTTTTAACTTTCATTACAAAATGAACTGTTAAGCGCTTTATGCACCAAAATATTTTGTATTCTCAAATAATACAGTAAATAGGCTTTTTAACTAGCATTAATTCGTTTTGGTGCATAAAACGCTTAACAGTTTATTTTGTAATGAAAGTTAAAAAAAAGTGCTTAAAAGAAAAATGTTCTAAACTTTACCGTCCTCATTTCATTCGAAACCATCAATCGGTTTCTTACAAAACTTCAAATATAGTCGACGACCCTGGTTCATATCTCTTTTGGTTAGTTTACCTACTGCGTCATCCCCAAAACAAATAAATGTCAGTGTCAATAAACTACCCTCAATGTAGAACTGTCAGTGTCATCTGTCGGGTACAACTAACGCAGACGTAACACGGTGTCGACAGAGCAGTAACACTGTTATCGGCTAATGCACGGCCTTCGAATGCACTCCGGTATGGCGAGGCTGTGACGTGGACGATTCATTTAAATGACAGTGAAGGGATGTCTTTGTATTGAACGTAATATCACGCGTGTAATGCCTGAAGAGATGGGCAGAGGTGTAAATAAACATTTCATTATACCCACATTTTGCCAGTTAAATAAACAGGGTGCCTCAAACGTTGTGGTCCAAGGGCAAATGGAATATAGCAGAGGTACCAACCGCGCTGGTACCACCTACATCCATCGTTTTCTTCCTAAGGTTCCACTATATCCGATGACCCTGGTTACTTATCTATTAGGCACCGCGTATTACGGAAATCCACATAGGTTTACATACATAGTTTACATTATTCCGCAGTCTGGTATGTCTGATTTACAATTATAAACAGTGCTTACCTTGACAAGAATAACCTAGGTGTTCGTGGAGTATTTTCATGTTAAACACATTTTCAAAGAGATTTCAGTGCTATATCTAGGTTTTATAATAATGCAATAAATCCATACTTCCATACTATCCATACTTCCATACTTAATATTTCCATGAAATTTAGTATACAAGGGGTTTCGGGGGCGATAAATCAATCTAGCTAGGATTCATTTTTATACAATGTCGTTTTATTCATGTTTTCAATGACCAAATTTATCGATAATCAACTTGACCATAAACTTATTATTTTAAACACAATTTACCAAAAAATACCGAGCAAAGCTCGGTCAACCAGATATTATTATATTATTATATATTATATATATATATATTATATAATATTATAAATGCAAAAGTAACTCTGTCTGTCTGTCTCGCTTTCCTGCTAATACTACTGAACCGATTTAAATGAAATTTGGTACACAGATAGTTTAGAGCCTGAGAAAGGACATAGGCTACTTTTTATCCCGGTATTATGTTCCCGCGGGATAATTTCCGATCTCCACGCGAGCGAAGCCGCTGGCAAAAGCTAGTATTATATATAAAATTATAAAGCTGAAGAGTTTGTTTGTTTGTTTGTTTGATTGAATGCGCTAATCTCAGGAACTACTGGTCCGAATTTAAAAATAATTTTTGTGTTGGGTAGCTTATTTATCGAGAAAGGCTATAGATTATATAAAATTACGCTACAACAAATCCATTTTTTTCATCCCCCCATCTCGGAAAGAGTATTTTTGCCCTTCGATACCTGAGTGCAAAAGCCGTTATTATCCACTAGAGGATAAAGTAAATTGAATTTAGAACATCGTGTGCACTAAGTTTGTGAATTCAAAACATCATTAAATCTATTTACTTCTATCTCCATGGTGCCGAATTTATCATTCAACCTTTTTCTAATTTGTAAAACTTAGACTCGGAACCTTCTTGATATATCTACTTTTTTTTTAATTTGCTTTGCGCGCGCCATTTTACTTTTCACGTCACCAACATTACAGAAACTAACAAAAATATTACACTCGACTTAAGTAACTGTAGCAACGTTACTTTCAATTTTTCTTAATTATACCTAAGTATCATTTGAAATAATTTAAAGATTATTCTGTAATACTTACCTATCATAATGTAGTACATAATAAATGTTAATAGGTACCTAAACTGAAATAAAAGTATCTTGTGATTGAAATGCTTTTTTTTGCATATTTAGTCATTTCCTCGCTGAGGTGGGATGAAAAGTTACGTGTTGCACTCGAGTGCAAAGATTTTTCACCTCGTGTTCTTTTGATTCCCTCGCTAACGCTCAGGATTCTAATTTTTGAATCACTCGCTGCACTCGTGATTCAATTTTAGAATCCTTCGCTTGATACATGCCGCGCATTGAGTACGGTGCGTATGATTTGAGTTTCGATAGATTTTAATTGTTTTTTTTTCCAAATTTCTGTTTTTGTTGTTCTAGTATTAAAATGTTACTTTAAATGTGTAGTATTTATTTCTAGATCAATTTCATTACATGTTAATAAATAATAAAAATTTATATGCCAAAGGCTTCTACTCCGTTCACCTATTACACCCATTTTTTTCAAGACGTTATAAAATGTCACCCGGTATATATAAGGTCAAATTAAATTTGCTGGCAATACTTTACCCGTGTGTGGGGTATCAATATCGAAAAGGAAGGAAGCCAGAGCCCCAGCGGCATTAATGTCCAGACATCAACTTGTGCAGCTCTTTTTTTGGATGGGAGTTCATCAAATGACGTCTCCCGCTCTAGGGTGGAGCGAAAGGGCGTGTCAGACTTTTACTGACCCCACCCATGTTCATTTAGTTGCCCATATGTCAGAATCTCGCGACCCTGGCAGGTGTGCAGCTTACTAAAAATGCGAAAGTTTGTGAGTATGGATGGAGGTTTGTTACTCTTTCACGCAAAAACTACTGAACGGATTTGGATGAAATTTGGAGCACAGATAGTTTATAACCTGGATTAACACATAAGATACTTTTATCTTGGTAGTACGTTCCTGTGAGATAATTTCCGACCGCAACGCAAGCGAAACCGCTGTCAAAAGCTAGTACAAAATAAAATATGTTCATGCTCAGCAGGAGCGCTTGCCACCACTAGATCAACAAGAAGTAACTGACATTTTAAAGGTACAGGTTTCAAATATTTGTATGTCTTAGCTGATAAAACATAGAGCACTTAACACTATTTACCATACGATCTTATAATGTAATAACCTATGTTTGACAAATAAATAATGATTCTGATTCTGGTACAGAAATAGATTTGTAATTAAAATAACCGTTTCTCGCAAATCTATATATAAACACTTTATGCCAAGAATAACATTCAGAATGCCCTTTGATAATGTTTTCGTGATATCCGATATCCGCAGATTTTGTTTAATTAACTCCAAGAAGAGACACTGCTCTTCAATACTGTTAGAAAGAGACGGAAGACCTTGTTCGTCTGACATTTCCACATCTTGTAACGAATATCCAAAACAGCTGAGAACTCTTCCCGATAGAACTCAATTGTTGGAAATATTCAATGTTTTTATTTTTTTGATTGAGTTCTGGTTTCTTATAAGAATTGCCCAACCGAGAATATCTCTAGGATGTGTGTATCCTGCCGGGGTCGCGAGATTGTTCAAGCGAGATACCGTGGCCCCGGCACTTGGGCAACTGAAGGAACACGAGTGGGTTTTAGTCAGTAAAAGTCTGACACGCCCTCCCGCCCCACCCAGAGCGGGAGAACTCATTTGATGATTTCCATTCAGAAAAAAAAAGACAAAAGGATGTGTGTATATTGCGACAACGATGCAGTTTTCATTTGTCCGGGAATATATACCTACATAAGTATATCTGTTATTTGTGATGATGATGACGACTAATAAAGAAGTGTGAAAGAAAAATACATGTTTCGCGTGAAAGGCGTGACGTTATGTTTATCTACTGTCTGTTTTAAGCAAATTCCTGGTATTCATGAGTTTCGATGGAAAAAATAATACAAACAAGGTTATTAGGATGATTCACTACTAACATCTATTTATCCATACTAATACTAATAAACAATCTATAAAGCTGAAGAGTTTGTTTGGTTGAACGCGGTAATCTCAGAAACTACTGGTCGGAATTGAAAAAATGATTTTGTGTTGAGTAGCCTATTTATTGAAGAAGGCTAAAGGAATATATATAACATCGCGCTACGATCAAAAGGAGAGGAGCAGCTACGAAAAATAGACGAAAACTGGTGGGCAATTCAATGCGCTGGGAAGGGTTAGAGAAGCAAAAATTTGACGCGGACGAAGTCGCTAGTTACGTATAGTCTTCTAGACCGTATTACGACCATGGCGGCCTATTTCAGTGGGGACTATATAGCCTGCGGCTCGGGAGATATTATAGTGCAGGCGTGTGTTCGCAGACACAGGGGCACTGACTGTTCTCTCACTCTCATAGTCCGACCTATCGGTCGGCAATCCGACACGACCGGAGCGAGATCAGGCGGGGGACCAATGACTTAACTTGCTTTCTGCTGGCACTGGGCTATCACACCTGCAATTTCCAAACTCCGGGCTGTTACTAAGAAATTCCTAATGGAAAAACCCAGTAACACTGTCCGACCTGGGAATTGAACTTGGGACCCCAGTCTCATCAGACGCGCTTGCGACCAACGAGACCAACAAACAATCATAATGAAATGCAAAATCTAAATGAAAAAAGGATATAGGGTAAACCGGGTACAATAGTAACACGGGTCAATACTACCATCATCGATATTTCTACTAGTGAGCTAAATTTTGCATATGTGACTACGCCAGAACGCGCGCTACTTACGTCCCGAGGCGCTCCTCTGTCGCCGGCGCGCATTCTGTGAAACGAACGTGTTAGTGGAGAATTTTTGATTTTTGGCAAGCCACGGTAAGTTTTTACGTAAAATATTATGGGCTGTAACTCTTACTACCAGAGCCTTTTCAACAAATAATTGTTATTGCCTGTTTAAAGGGATATTAAACTTTGATTTATGATAAATATGGAAACTATAAGCTTAGGATTATGTGATTATTAGATATTTTTTTCTAAATAAGTTCCTTTGGGGGCAATTGTAGCAACATCGCCGGGGTCAATGGTACCGGTACAATTGACCCCATGGTAGAAATAACCACGTGGTAGTAATAACAGTAAAAAAATAAAAACTTTAAATATGTAATTATTTATTATATTAAACATGTTCTTGTTTTAGATGCCACGAAATAGAATAAAAAAGTCATGTTTGTCATGTGTCTCTCATTAGATATAAACGTAAAAGAGAAACTAATCCTGACGAATTGATTTCTGATCTGATCCAGGAGCAAGAACAAACAGCGAAATATTTAATGAAAACAGCAGATATATATTATGGTTTCACGCCAAAAGAACTAAGACGCTTGGCACTTGATTTGGACAAACGGCTATATACACCGTTACCCCGGAAAAGATGCTATACAAAAAGAAGCGGAGGAAGCTGAAAAAAGAAAAAAAACTAAACAAATTAGAAGGAATCTGCAGTACCCAGAAAAATCTAAAGGGATAAAATGTGATTCCAGCCAGAAAAAGAAAACTGTAGCAAAACATGACTGAAAGCAGTGAAGAAGAAGAAGAACAGTTTTTTGTGTTGTATATGGAAACTTATAGTGCCAGACGCCCTGACAAAATGTCGATTCAATGCGATCAATGCAGATTATGGGCACACGAGGAATGTATACCTCTGGAATCAATTTATGTTTGTCACAATTGTGAATTTGAGTACTTTTTTTATAAGTAATTAATACTCAATGAGGGTCAATTGTACCAGGGGTCAATTGTACCTGCATACTAATATATTTATGATGATTATTTATATTTTATAATTGTTATAAAGCTAGATAATAGCAAATATGTAACTTGTGAACCAAAGTTGATTATTTCTTAGTAAAAACTTATTTTATTTTTTGTTCGAAGTAAAGTATTGTTATGTTAGGGTTATTACTTTACATTTGTGTTAATTTAAAACACCGATCTCACGATACTTTCGTTCCTATTTTTAAAGAATCATTATAAACCCACAAGACTTCAAATAAATGACTTAGAAAATGTGATTAATACTATTATTTGCATTTTATTACCCTTAGCAGTTTTGGTACAATTAACCCTTAAAGGGGGGCACTTGTAGCACTAGCCATCATTTCATTCAAAGTCTATTTTGATCAAGTTTTGTTCTATCTAGGCCAACTTTAGATATTTTCTTGGGTAGATAATAAACCAAGGCTGTAAAATAATAATAATTAAAACAAAAAGCGACAGTCAAAGTGTAATTAACCGATGTTTCGAAAATGGTTCTATTGTCCCCGGTCTACCCTACATATTTACGTTTTATATATGTATGTATTTTCTTGTAAATGTAAATTGTAAACCACTGCACATGCACTATTGTCCCTCCTTCTACCTTTAATCCATCCAAAGGTTGTCTGTGAAAACATGTGCATCTGGATTGAGGGCCCATTTTTTGAAACCTTGCGTACCGAAATAAGATTTATAGGGAAATTCGTTAAAAATAGTAAAAACTTAAAGCAAAGGGTCCTAAATTTCTTAAACGTGAATTAAAACTGTTATGATGAAATAACTTGGGCCCTCAATCCAGACGCGTGCATAAAGTGGCATAGTCTAAATCTCAGTAAGTACTTATCTCTGGGTTAATAATTTTTGTTTAAGAATTTAGTTAAGAATTTCTTAAATATTTTAAGAAATTCCCAAATCTGTAAAATATAACATTACCGATTTATGGCGGCATATCAAAGGCCCTCACTTCATTATTGTTTGAACTGAGGAATCTGCAAAACATGAATATATCTGTAGAAATACATAAATACGACTTTAACATGTTTTACTTACGTACCTATATGAATTAGTTAAAAAGAAATAAGGACACAAAACTTAATTGTTAAGAAGTAAATGAAAGTCGAATTTTACTAAAAAGTCTGAACTGAGAGCCCAATATTTTCGGCTTTATTGACTAGGCTCAACCTCATAGATTAACGCAAATTAGAATAAAAGTTTTAACTATTTCTTAATTAAATGGTAACATATCGTTCGTTCTTCTTAATGTCATAGTTTAAGAGAAAATTTGTTTTCAATTTTTTGTAAGAGAATTATTTGTAGGGTGACCATAATGTTCAAAGTAAGTACCCATCCATTTTGTAAAGTGCATTCGGAAAGTCATAATATTTGCAGCTAAAAGTACTATATACCTACTAATTACAATTTGGCTTTCCTTATTTTTAATGTAATTTCTATAAAAATAAATAAAACTAGAACATTGATTTAGCTTCAACAGTGTTTGCATAAAATGAAAGGCAAACTAACCGGCAAGTAGTATGCAAGTAGCCATCGTATCTATGGATCACTGTAGCACCAGATCAAAAAAATTCATTGTGATAAATAAAACACGATCGGTATAATTATAAAAAACTATTTACTTACACATAAATGTTACCTTAAAATAGTCTTATATCCTAAAAATACGAAATTGCGAGAGAGCAAAGTAATTTTTAGTGATGAGTGCAACTATATCTCTGATTTAAAAAAAAATCATTTCCATTTTCCTTTTTAGTTTTTTTACTATTTTTATTATTTGTTTAGGCAATTTGGCTCATATTATTACACAACAACATACATACAATCACGCCTTTTTCCCATGGGGGTAGGCAGAAACCACGGAACGCCACCTGCTACGATCTCTACACACTCCTTTTGCCTCTTTAAGGTTCCTATTACCTTAAAGAGTAACATCACATAAATAGAAATTACATTAAAAATAAGGAAAACCGAATTGTAATTCGTAGATATATAGTACTTTTAGCTGCAAATTATGACTTGCCGAATGCACTTTACAAAATGTACAGGTACTTTGAACATTATGGTCACTCTACAAATAATTCTCTTTCAAAAAGTTGAAAATCAATTTTCTCTTAAAGTATGACATTTAGAAGAACGAACGATATGTTACCATTTAATTAAGAAATAGTTAAAACTTTTATTCTAATTTGCGTTAATCTATGAGGTTGAGCCTAGTCAATAAAGCCGAAAATATTGGGCTCTCAGTTCAGACTTTTTAGTAAAATTCGACTTTCATTTACTTCTTAACAATTAAGTTTTGTGTCCTTATTTCTTTTTAACTAATTCATATAGGTACGTAAGTAAAACATGTTAAAGTCGTATTTATGTATTTCTACAGATATATTCATGTTTTGCAGATTCCTCAGTAAAAACAATAATGAAGTGAGGGCCCTAGATATGCCGCCATAAATCGGTAATGTTATATTTTACAGATTTGGGAATTTCTTAAAATATTTAAGAAATTCTTAACTAAATTCTTAAACAAAAGTTATTAACCCAGACATAGTACTTACTGAGATTTAGGCTATGCCACTTTATGCACGCGTCTGGATTGAGGGCCCAAGTTATTTCATCATAACAGTTTTAATTCACGTTTAAGAAATTTATGACCCTTTGCATTAAGTTTTTACTATTTTTAACTAATTTCCCTATAAATCTTATTTCGGTACGCAAGGGTTCAAAAAATAGGCCCTCAATCCAGATGCACATTGTGAAAACCCTGCATTGTGACACCCTATGTAAGATTTCTACATTTCTGTAGTTTTTATGGTGAACAAAGTTGGAGGCTCAATTAAAGTCTGGCACACGAAAGTTGATCCTGGGGTTTAATCGTAAGTTTTTATATGGTAACTTTCTAAAAACGTCAGATGATTGTCATTCGACTTATATATTGTCAGACTATTCATAGGATTTCATTGTATTTATACTCGAATTTTAACGTTTAAAATGAACAAAACAATAAAAAGTGACGTGCGGAAGTTATTGTTTACTATGATGAATTCATTTGAAGAAAAACAACAAAAGAAACGAGATGATTACAACGAAAAACAGCAATGTTTACTTGCGATAACAGACTTTATAGGTTAGTTTATATATATAATTTTGATACTTCTAAATAGTATTAAAATATTTGCTTCAAAATCATGTTTACCTTATTCGCATAGTTATGTAATGGATGTTTTGTTTACAGACAATTTGAATATTGAAGGTACCGGAGTTGCATCGGTTAAAAACTAAGTGCTTTGGGAGAGAATGAGCTAATTAAAACCCAGAACCAGTTTTTGGAAGAAATTTCGTCAATCACTGGTATGTAACTGTATGCAGTGTTTTTACTGTGTAATGTACTGCTAGAATTCATATCATTATGGTATTATAAATGTATGGGATGTAATTTATGTTTTATTGTTTTCTTTTTCAGGAGTTAGTCGTCGCAACTTTAAAAAGAATTAAAAAGGAAGGACGATTGAATGATGGAATTTTTAGTACACCAGGGAAAAAACGACCCCATAAGCCCACAGTATCTAATTTGGACAGATTCGATATAAATGCTATTAGAAATAAAATTAATGAATTTTACTTAGTACAAAAACGAGTACCTACTTTGCGAAGCTTATTGACTGAACTGAGGGAATCTATCGAGTTTACTGGCTCCCGTGAAACTTTGCGTCGCATATTACATAATAATGGTTATGAGTTTTAAAAAAACAAAAATGAACGGTCCTTACTTATTGAAAGATTTGATCTTGTAGCTTGGAGACACAAATTTTTACGAACTATTTCTTTCAAACGTGCAGAAGGGAAACCAATAATTTATTTAGATGAGACATATGTTCACCAAAATTATAGACCCAAGAAGTCATGGCAGGGGCCTTCAACAAGTGGTGTATAACACAACAAGATATCAGCAGGCAAAAGGTACATAATTGTTCACGCTGGTTCAGAAAGAGGCTTCGTGCCAAATGCACTTTTATTGTTTAGCACTAAATCAAAAATGGCAGACTATCACCATGACATGAATTCACAAAATTTTAACAAATGGTTAGCCGAAAAACTTATACCCAGTTTGTACGAGCCAAGTGTCATTGTCATGGATAACGCAAGTTATCACACAGTGCAAGTGAATAAACCACCTACAACACAGACTGTGAAAAACAAAATTCAACAGTGGCTCAGAGAAAATAACATAGATTTTGAAAGTCATTATACGAAAGCTGAATTGCTCTGTCTGGTTCAGAAACATAAACCAGATCCAATTTATGAAGCTGATCAATTATTAGAACAGCATGGTCATGAAGTGCTGCGTTTACCTCCTTACCACTGCGACTTAAATGCCATAGAGCTAGCTTGGAGCCTGGTAAAACGTAAAATCGCAAGTAAAAATATAAATTTACCATCTATTGAAGTGGAAAGAATTATAAGGGAATCCTTTGAGTGTGTAACCCCAGAAGAATGGAAAAAAAATACTGATCATGTTATCCATATAGAAAATACATACAAAGAAAGAGACAGAATAACCGATGAAGAAATGGATCGGTTCATCATAAATGTTGGTGACGATAGTAGGAGTGATTCGGATGCATCACTAGAAATGGAATTTTTAGATTCCGATTTTGATTATGATTCATAAAATAAAGTATTTAAATAATTAACCGTTTATTATTTTTTTCTATCAACATACATAGTCTAACTAGCTTGATGTCTATGAACCTCATTAATTACGATCATTGCATACGATAATTAATAAAATAACTAAAGTTTACAGATACTAATATTATAAAGCTGAAGAGTTTGTTTGTTTGTTTGAACGCGCTAATCTCAGGAACTACTGGTCCGATTTAAAAAAATCTTTCAGTAACCAAAATGCGGATGAAACTGCGGCGGACAGCTAGTTCGATATAAAACTGGTGAAATCTATTTAAATTAATCAGAACTCATTTACGTAATTCACTGGTCGAATTTTCAATTGTCAAATAACTTTTACTAATATATAGTATATGATTTGGTAGCTTTGTATAAAAAATAAGTCAATCCACCGTATTCATTCGTCAGAATACTATACTACCACGAAAAATCGGTTTCAACCTTGTTTGAACATAATATTTTTTTTTACAAATATCAAAACTAGTTATTCCTATTGCACTCCGGGTTACCACACTTGGATTTTTTAAATTTGCCGCTGTTTTTCAGGATCAACTTTCGTGTGCCAGACTCTAGTAATAAATAAAGAGGTACATTTCTTAAGTTTGCGGTTACTTTAATTTCATGATTTAAGTACTTAGTAATAAATATAGAATTATATTTCTGAACTTAACTGTGTTGATAGTACAATTTAATCCAAAATTGGCTTGGTAATGTCGTTAATTTCAAACGACACTGCGGTTAGAGTGGCTGGTAATGTCCTCGCAAAAATTTTCTTCATCACCAGATACTCTATTCCGGAAAAAATTATATGTAAAAAAAAAAACATTCTTTTGTTGTACAAAAATTACTATGTAGCGTTACAACTAAGAGAATGAGTGTGGTCGATGAACTTTGGCGCCCAGTTAAAGATTTAACTTATGTTAAGGGTGCCAGCGTTAAATAAATTAATATTAATTATAACTTCCTCATAAAAAAGCGAACTCGCTGTTTTGTCCAGTCGTAAAAAACGCGTGAAGCAAAAAGCTGAATGTTATAATGGCATTTCGATCCCTCTCTATCCGCTTACAAGGTCTCATAGCTACCTCCATTAACGTTTACATAATAAGATATAAGAATTATCACAAGAACCAACCTTCAAACTTTGAGAGCCACTCTCTGTTTCAAATATCCGTCGTTAGCTTTATGGAACCTCCATCCGTTTTAGGGTTCTGTCAAATCCATCCGGGTTTAACATAAGAAATGAATACTCTCTCCAATATTTATATCGAACAGAGTAAAAAAATCTTACATTCATACGTAAACTCACGCCTTTTCCCCATGGGAGTAGGCAGAAATTACGGAACGCCACCTGCTACGATACATACATACTCCTTTGCCTCGTTTAGGTTCATACATCTGGTCTTACAAAGACGCCGGTTGCGAGTACTACGCACCTGACCTTTCTGAAGAACATCACCAATAAGGTCACTATATGTCGTCCTAGGGCTTACCCTCCCGCGGCGTTTTCACTCACATCTTCCTTGTAAATACTTTTTGTAAGCCATCCTTCATTCAACCTCACAACATGACCAAACCATCCAAACATACTCTTTTCAATTTTTGTCACTACATCCTCTTTTAAACCGCACCGTTGACTTATCACATTATTCCTCAGTTCTCAATCACACGACATAAGCTTCGCAGGGAAAGCATTTCCACAGCGTTTACTCTAAAAAATGTATTATGTTGTTAATAATCTTAATGATAACAAAACAACTGAATAGTCGCCAAGATCGGATATACCAAGGAAATAAAAGTGTAATAGCTGGGAACAACTTTTAGTTCTGACTAGATTTTGCCTGCGGTTTCGCCTGCATGGAGGTCGCAAATTATGCCATGGAAACGTACCTATAACCGAGATATAAAGAATAGTAAGTCTTATATATTAACCCTTGATAAATAAACATTCGTCTGTTCGACGACCCACCTACTCGCGATTCTCGTGTTCGTGTACTTCGAGGTGAACATCGATATTTTCTGTGGCTGTGTGGAATAGTTCATAAATACTGATTTGATTATTTTTTGTTTAATAATGATTAAAAGAATGTACCATTGTCATAAGTTCCTGTGATTAAAAATATTTTTTCCAAAATATGCATTCTATTTGGCGTAGTCGGTTCGACGAATGTTTAGTAACCATGTAACAACGAAAATAGTTTAGTTATCTAGGGTTAATCCAGGTTATAAACTGTACGCCAAATTTAATCCATATCAGTTCAGCCATTTTTGCGTAATTGTTGTTGAGAAAACTTTAAAGAAAATCTACTCCACAATTTCAATCTCAAGTAACATTTATCGACACGGAACCTTTGATAAGGTAGTTTTACTCACACAGGACCATATCTTTTTTCCTGGTATTAGCGTAGATAAGCCGATTTACAAATGTCAATGACCTTCGAATTTTTACGTTCTAAGAACCCTTAGGATTAGGATGTTTTGTGGTACACACGCCAGCACATCAAGGTACCCGAAACTGTCAAATTCTCCCAATCAACTTTGAACCTTATGCTTTAGCGATAAAGTTGAAAATCTATTAAAGAAATTTGACAGATTGTAGTAGCTCGATGCGCTGGCGTCTGTACATCTAGTTTTTTTAGCACTTAACATATTGATTACAGGATCATGATTATCTGCCTAGTCTTTTCCCATCTATATTCGGGTCGGCTTCCAGTCTTACCGGTTGCAACTACCACTATTTTACATGATGCCACTGCCTATCTGACCTCCACAACCCAATTATTGGGTAATACTCCTTGGTAAGACTGATTGCCAGACTTTCGGGCTTCTGACGACCCGTAACGACTGTCTAAGATCTACGAAAGACAGCCGGGACCAACGGCTTAACGTGCTTTCCGAGGCACGGAAGCATCTCATATGTAAAGATGGTCACCCATCCACGGACCAACCGCGGTAAGCGTAGCTTAACCTGAACGATCAATACATAATCATAGGATGTGATAAAAAATTATATATCTACTCCCATACTATGTAGCTAATTAAGCGCCAAGCATGGCGATTATAGAAATTGTGAGAGGCCTACTTGTTGTTTTACCAGTCTTTAGTCAACGTTATCACGGACGTAATAAAATCGCGGCGAGGTTTTATCGCGCACTCGATTTTCAACTCTAGGTGTTGAACCGAGCATTGAGAATCAATGTGAGTGAGTGAAAAACTCAGCATTCGACTTTAAACTTTCGGTGCTAAGCAGTACGTTGAATATCCAACGCGCAGAAACGTTACGTTGTTACGTCTGTCGGAACGGGATATCAGCTCTAACTAGCTCTGACGAATTTTCTGCCAGGGTCGCGAGATTTGTTCGAAAGAATTCCCGTGACTCTGGCATATGGGCAACTGAAGGAACACGTGTGGGTTTTAGTCAGCAAAAGTCTGACACGCCCTCCGGCTCCGCCCAAAGCGGGAGACGTCATTTGATGATTTCCCAATCACGAAAAAAAAACTTACGAATTGTAGGTCGTGAATTCTAACCTAAACAGGCGTTTTACTTTTTGTTAATAATTTCATTACTGCTGCTATTCAAAACGGGGAAGGAAAACATCGTGAGGAAACCGGAATGTCCGAGAACCAAAAATTCGAAAACATGTGACATCTACCAAACCGCACTGGGCCCGCGTGGTAATTTACGTTCCACTTCGTCTCACCGAGAGGAGGCCTGTGTCCCAGCAGTGGGAACAATACAGGCTGATTATGCTACTACTCAACTATTCAGTATAGTCTTCTTAGTAAGAACACGACTTTGTATTTTACTTCACCGATTTAAGTTGAAAGACATTTTTATAGCTTTAGCTCCCAGAATCAGATACTCGCTTCTCTCAGTCTTCCGCCGGTAATAAACACCCTGTATAAGATAATCGAACACAAAGCAAGTACAGGGTGATTCGTGTATCTGTTAACAGTTCAGTGCGTTCGCTTTAAACATAAATGTTGTCAAATACATGAAATTCTATAGGTTTAGGAGTAAATAAATCATTTTTGAATGTATGGTGTGACGTATATGGTTACCAAGCCTTTTATATTACGTTTAATTTTGTACGTTCTGATTGAAATAATACAGGCCGGATTTTCAGTATCCAGTTCTAATGAATTCGTGATTTAAATCGATTGATCCTTGGATTGGTGACGATCTTTACATACCAAGACTCGAAAAGTACGTTAAACCGTTGGTCCTGGCTGTCACTTGCGGATCTTTAACAGTCGTTACGGGAAAACCCCGAAAGTTTGACATCTCCTTGGGGTATCGTATTACCTATTAACTGGGTTGAGGAAGTTAGATAGGAACCTATATAAAATACTAGTACTCAGCTGCATCTAGTTGGACTAGGAGCTGACGCCAATCTAGTCGAGAAAAGTCTAGGCAGGTGCGATGATTATATTTAATCAATTCCCATAACTCATTTCATTGTAGGTACCAGCGGCGAGGCGTAAATTTTTCTAAAAGAGAAGCCGAAGCGAAGTCGGCCTTAACTTACTGACTCATCAATAAAGAATACTTACTATCATTCTAAAATTAATATAGGAATGTAATGAATTAAATACAATTAAATTGAACAGATGAAAACGAATAAAATATGCAATATTCCTCTATCTCGTTCTCGCTGACGCATTTTTCTATACCTGTCTCTGTCATAACCCGTTGTACAGCGGTTTGCTCTCGTACATATCAAGCGGTGCCACGTGACCTAAAGTGACATCATTACGGGATCGCTGTTGTATGAATTTTTAGTTCCCGATTATGACGTTTTGGCGCCGGGTTAATTTAGAACATTTCTCTTTTGTTGTAATACAAAGGTAAATAACCTTTTTGTTGTTTGAATGTTATGGTGAATTAAATACCCGTAGTGTAACTATATTTATTGACAATAGTAGCCACTATTTACATACTATTGTATTTTTAATAGTGATAGAGTTACCAATGCGAATCCCCGAAGGCAAGCCGGTAGGAATCGTGTTATATGGTGCCTTCGCCACTGGTAGGTACTAATTATTAGGTTACCGACATAGCCCGAAGAATTGCCAAACTTAAGTGGCAGTGGGCAGGGCACATTGCTCGCAGAACAGATGACCGATGGGGTCGGAAGGGTCTGGAGTGGCGACCGCGTACTAGAAGACCTCCCACAAGATGGACCGATGACCAGGTGAAGGCTGCAGGAATACGTTGGATGCGAGAAACACAGAACAGGTCGAGGTGGCGGTGCTTGGGGGAGGCTTATGTTCAACAGTGGACGTCTTTCGGCTGAAATGATGATGATGATGATGACTAATTAAAACATGGACATTTGCTTTTTACCTGTTCTTAGCCAAACGTACCGTAACTTCCTCGCCGAAGGTCATTCAGAATCATTTAATATTACGATATTGCGAATTTTATTACAATAATTTAATTTAATCCACTGCGGGTTTGCCATAATCGCCACGCATGGCAGGCGGGTTGGCGATCGTAGTATGGTGGTAAAATGCATAGAGAACTGCCATGTTGGCTGCTGCTCATTCTCTAGTAAGGCCCTTAGTCGCCACTTACGACTCCCACGGGAGGAAATGGGATTGATAGTGTGTTACACAATTATATTTTAGGTTGTATTGTTATTTTATTTTATTTATTTATTTAATGTAAGTCGAAAGGAGAGTGAAATGACGCTGTTAAAAACTTGGCTAGTTAGACAAAATTGCTAATAGCAATATAGCACGCTTTCCAGCCGCGCTAGATAGGTAGGTAGCAACACTTACATAAACATGGTGCGATAAAAATTTGTTTATCCACATTGTAAATTATGCGAAAACCCTGGAATGGATTGAAACATACCTAGGTAAAACACGGGGATTTTTATTCCACTGAAAACAGGATGAAAAGAACTTTTCAACTTACTTTCAAAAGTGTGGGAATTGTTTTCTTTGAGTAAAATTCACCAACCTTCTTACATCTTTATTTTCGCTATATCCTTCTTACTTTTCTACCTATCGTGGGGCTGTACTTAAATTCGTCCGATGCAATGGCTAGTCATCCGTAATCCTAGATTTATACAAAATCAAACTGGCTGCTAATTGAATTTTATAATACACTGACTTTTTTCTTGTAAATATTCTTGGAATATCGTCTACTTACTTTTACAATGTTTCTAAGTATACGAGTACTATGTGATAATATAATTAATTTATAAGTTATTGCTTTTTTTTGTGGATGGGAACTCATTAAATGACGTCTCCCGCTCTGGGTGGAGCGGAAGGGCGCGTCAGACTTTTACTGACTAAAACCCACCCGTGTTCCTTCAGTTGCCCATTTGCCAGGACCACGGTATCTCTTTCGAACAAATCTCACGATTCTGGGTCTGTCATTTCTTCATTTTTTATTATCTTAACCTGTTGTGGTGTGGTAGGTACTTCTAGATGCATCGTTTTCACATACAATTAGTGTAAAATATTGTAAAACAAATTAAAAAGAGTAACGGTGAAGTTTCTTGCACATTCTTCTTCATGCGAAACTACCTTTTGGAAGGAGCGAGTCGAATTAATTCTATGCTTTGACTTTAATGATCAGTAGACATCAGACATGCAGTGACGGCCGTCAAGAAAATATTAGCACCGGATTTGACTTTACAGTATCCAAAACTGTTCTGAAACGAGAAAAAACAGAAACGAGGCAAAAAAAGTATGTTAGGATCGTAGCAGATAGTGTCTTGGCACCGCCCCTGTTTAATATTTACACGAACGACCAACCATCGAGCCCAAATACGTCCCGCTTCCTCTATGCAGACGATCTTGCCCTCACCTCTCGAGCCACCACCTTTGAAGACGCCGAGGTTCACTTGTCAGAAGCTCTTAGTGACTTAACCTCATACTACCACGCAAACTCTCTCAAACCAAATCCGAGCAAAACGCAGTCTTGCGTATTCCGTCTTCGCAACAGAGAAGCGGGTCGCAAACTTAACATAGTTTGGGGTGGGGTGCCCATTGAGCATAGCAACTTCCCAAAATATCTTGGCGTTACTCTGGACAGGTCTTTAACATTCAGCAAAAACTGCAAGAACATCAAGCAGAAGGTACACTCTCGTAACAATCTCCTACAGCAACTTTTCTCGTCAGAGTGGGTGATTCACCTGAAGTTTTGCGGACTACTGGGCTGGCGCTATCTTTTTCTGCAGGCGAATTCGCGTACCCTGTGTGGAGTCGTTCAGCCCATGCAAAATTAGTGGATACAGCTCTGAATGAAACGTGCCGGATCATTACCGGGTGCCTCAAACAGACCTCGGTGCAAATGCTGTATCCATTGGCTGGAATAGCGCCACCAAAAATCCGCAGAACAGTGGCAAGCTCAACTGAAAGAGGCAAGATGGTTTCTGACACACGACACCCTATGCACGACAATATCCTCGTGTCACAAAGACTGAAAACCCGCAACAGCTTTCTGAAGTGTGTTCTCCCACTTACTAGCGAACAGTCTAAGGAAAGACTAGAACTGTGGCAACAAGGCGCTTCCCTACCAAACCCATTCGTTCCACCTGCTGAACATCTCGCAACTGGACACGAATTGCCTTGGCTTTCATGGAAGTTTATAAATAGACTCCAGACTCAGGTAGGCCGGAGTAAAGAAAACCTGTACAGGTGGAGATTCATAGATGACTCAGCCCTGGAGTGTAAATGTGGTGCTGTCCTACAAACGACGAGGCACTTGATATCTTGTCCAGCGTGTCCTGCTGTTTGCACGCCACAGGAGTTGATGGACGCTACTGAAAATGCTAAGCTCGTAGCCAAATTCTGGGCTAACTCTATTTAGATTGCTATCGACACGCCAAGAAGAAGAAAAAGCAGGTGGTGTTCTGTATCTTCTGCCTACCCTTTTTTTTTTTGGATGGGAAATCATCAAATGACTTCTCCCGCTCTGGGCGAAGCGGGAGGGCATGTCAGACTTTTACTGACTAAAACCCAACCGTGTTCCTTTAGTTGCCCATGTGCCAGGGTCACGGTATCTCTTTCGAACAATCACGCGACCCCGGCAGGCATCGGTCCTAGCAGACCCCTTCAGCGCTGCTGACATCTCTTTGAGGCGCGCGTGGAACACTACGCGCCGTCGACCCGAGCTTGGTCCTTACCGGGCGGCGAGCTACCCATTGCTCGCCACCCGCAAGCTCGCACCTACGGTGGCCGGGAGTCCGCTATGGACTCCCGACGCCCGGGGCGTCTCCTCCTGCGGCGGCTAGGGACGTGAGGGACTGCCACTCCCTCACGCGCCCCGCCTCCTCCTTCGCGAGCATTACTGCTTCGCAGAAGGAGGTGACGGCTTCCCATTCCCTCTCGCTCCGTACCATGGCTCGCACCAAGGCCGGACGCGAGAGGTCGCCGCCGCCGATCGCCTCCACGAGGACACGGCGGTGCTCCGCCCAGGCAGAGCACACCTCCACCGTATGCTCCACCGTGTCCTCCAGACGATCCTCGCAATATCTTCTGCCTACCCTCAAGGAAAGAAAGCGAGAGTTTATTTTTCCAAATGTGTTTGTAAACTTTTCTCATTCACTTTTATGCGCAAACAGAAAGTTAATAATCAATAAAATTTATCAAATAAACAACTGAACGTATAAAAAATCAAAACAAATCTTTACGTTCCATTTTCAAATAGAAGAGAGGTCAAAAAGGGGCTCACTTCACACACAATTAGGCGTGGTGCCCACTGCAGGACAAAAGCGTCCCTTATCAACGAGCGAGCCACTGCTTTCTGCTAGCCTCACCTCGGCTTTATAGCCGTATAGATGCGGGCCATGAAGTCAGTTCTCGCTGTCTGCGTAGTATTACTTTTGTATGCTATTTTTACTTCCATTTATTTGGCCATATTGCTGGAAATCTACGGCATATATAAACATAAGTTCGCACATACGTAAAAATATCGCAAAGGGGTTTTCTCGTACACGGTTTTTCCGCAGTACAGTCAAAACATACCACATTGGATGATTTTACTATCCTTAAACGTGTGCGATTGTGTGCGTAGATAAATTTGTACTGTAACCAAATTAACTCTTAAATCACCCATTATCTCTTCAATCATCTTAAATTACAATTATTGACATTATTTATAAATCTAATTATTACATTGACGCACTGTCTTAGCTGCGAGAAATAATCTAATAAACTAATTTAATATATTCTATAATTGAATGTGCCTAGGTCATATCAACGAAGTAAACCTGTAAATTTTATTGTGATTTTAATATGTATGACTAATGACTTATGACTTGTAATTTCATGATAGTATTATGCATGTACGACAAATATTTGCACGACTGATAAGTCGAGTATAGTGAAACTAAAATTATTTTACCACGTTATTATGCACCTATATTCTGGCAAATAAATTAATTTCATTTCATTTCAACTCTTACAATCAGTATAACTAATTTAATAAAACAATGTTAAAAAACCAGTCCAAGCATTATGATCCTCCTAATATTATAAACTAGCTTTTGCCAGCGGCTTCGCCCGCGTGGAGGTCGGAAAATATCCCGCGGGAACGTACTACCGGGATAAAAAGTAGCCTATGTGTTAATCCAGGTTATAAACTAACTGTGTTCCAAATTTCATTCAAATCCGTTCAGCAGTTTTTGTCTGAAAGAGGAACAAACATCCACACATCCATACAACCATACATACAAACTTTCGCATTTATAATATTAGTAGGATGTGAAAGTTTGCATGTCTAAATTTTTGCTACTCAATCACGCAAAAAACGGCCAAACAGATTTGGATGGAATTTAGCACACAGATAGTTTATAACCTGGATTAACACATAGGATATTTATATCCCGGTAGTACGTTCTCATGAGATTGTATACGACGCGCGACGTCCATGCGGGCAGAGGCACAGGCATAAGCTACTAACATAGTATTTTAATTGGGGTGTCTGGTGCTGTCCGCTAATTCCGGGAAATGTTGTAGGTATAGTTCATCATCATCATTTCAACTGAAAGACGTCCACTGTTGGACATAGGCCTCCCTCAACAGTGAGAGTTTGCCGTAATCGCCACGCTTGGCAGGCGAGCTGGCGATAGCAGTACGGTTTTATAAAATGTATCGAGAACGCTGCTGCCAAATCGTCATAGTAAACCCCTTTTGTTTTGGATGGGAAATGCAAACCCCCTAAGGGGTAAACCCCTTAATCACTTTTTACGACACCCACATCAAAAAAGAGATGATGTTATTTTTTAGACTGGCACCATACGAACACGTTCATAAGTACTTCTTCTAAAGATGAAGCATCAAAATGACAGGACACACCCTCTATCTCTGAGCGCTCACCACGACGCCGGCTTCGTGGCCCCAATCTTTTTGTATGACTTTATCAGCGGTACATAGCGTGTAAATTAGACCTATGCTACATTAAGCACGCCACGCCTGACCTTAGTAACGCGACTGTGGACGATGGTGCGGAAAATATACAGTTTTGTTAACTTTACATTTTTGCGAGCAACGTTTATTGGAGGCTAAATACACGATGGCAGGGAAATTGACGTACAACCTGTTACTAAGGGTTTAGTAGTAGATGATTCTCAATCACATTGGAATTTCAAATCAGTTTTTTTTAATTAGCTCTACCATTAACCTTTTGAATGTCTTAAGTTACACAGTTCGACATAAGCAATTGTCTTTCTATTGTGTCTCTAATTACGGTATTCGATGAGTTAATTTTGATCGCGTTGGTTCTTCTACTCAAAACGGTGAAGGAAAACATCGTGACGAAACCGGCATGTACCTAGGGGTAAACATTCGATGACGTGACGCACGTCTTCGAATTTTTGTCTACCAACCCCACCCGAGTTGAGGCCTGTGTTTCAGTTGTAGGAACATTATGCTATGTCTGAATATGGCTGTTTATTTGACATGTAAAGTCTATTCATATCACAGATGTCTGTTTTTAAATGTTATATATTTTAAAGTAAGAAAATTTTTAAAAAGGTTTTGATTAAACGAAAAACTATTTTTATTTCAAAATACTGTCTGCCTGCCTTTGAGGCAGCCTCGAATGGCTTCGACCTATTGTATCTTAACGCCATTAATAGCACTATCTTGTATATTGGTAATAACTTTGCCGAAATTACGAAAAATATGAATATTTATTCAACTAAAGTGTACATAAAAAGTTTACAAAAAATGATATACTAAAGACTATTTTAGACTTTTTGTTTGGACCACACACCAGGTGGTCATATCATAAAATCATGAGAATGAGTTAATGTTTTATCTCTTTATTTGCTAGAATATAGGTCAGAGCATAAGATCCCGACCCACCTAGAGTGGTGTCCTTGTAGGTACTTGGGTACTACTCTGTAATGCCGTTACCCCACGGACCGTCAACCGACGGGCCGCGCCACGCCGGGCCAGGTTGACAGGCCATGGAAACCGTCGAATCCGATAAGGCTTGTAGCACCCCATCGTCGTCCAATCCGTCAAATGTCACTGAGATCAAAGGCGCGGCCTGTACTGTTTTTTTTTTTGTTTTCTTTATATATGGGAATGCTCGGTATGGTCGCGACAGGCCTCGACGGGCCAAGGCCAAGTGTGGCCTATGAGTTAACGAGCCGTGGGACTGCGACATAACAACGATGCAATAATTTCCAATGGTTGCGTTCATATTGCGTCGTCAGCACATCTGACTTAATAGGACTTAGTGGGAATATGTCAGTCGTTTGTCCAGTGAGAGAGAGTCGTAATCTGTCTAACTGGTGCTGAGCTTGCTTAATGGAATTTAGTGCAATCTGACAATGAAAATACTCTATCCTGTCCGGAGTAGCATTTTATACTACTCCGGACAGGATAGAGTATTTTCATTGTCAGATTGCACTAAATTCCATCAAGAGAGGTGAGGATCGTAGGTACCAAATAAGGTACATATATGTTAAAAAAAAGATAGTATAAATTAGCCCTACAGCACTCACGTTATCTTCAGTAGAAGCCGTAGAAGGACGTCCTTGTCGGGAATCATCAGGGAGTATGTTTAAAAAACTAAATTCATTAAATCAGTTATAAACAGTGGCACGGGATGGGGCTTCGTCATGAAGTGCTAATCGTAGTCTATCGTAACATTGTTATTGAATAAGACCGCAACGAAAGACGTCATAAATCATTGAGTGAAATTGTTCTCTATTCGAATCCATTTCGACGCACAACAGACACTTTTTAAATTGCCGCTAATTTATAAAAACAAATTAAATATGAATAAATACCGTGAGGTGCCGGACGTTAAGAATAGCACCATCCCATTTCTTCCCGTGGGTGTCGTTAGAGGCGACTAAGGGTCTTACTAGAGAATGGGCAGCAGCGTTGCAGCTGCGATCGCCAACCCGCCTGCCAAGCTAAGCGTGGCGATATAATTACACATCTACAGATTCCCAAGGAGTCCCTAATTCGGAATCTATATACGTATATTCGGAATCTATATACGTGAAGCGAAAACTTTGGATCCCTTTTTACGAAAATTGGGCGGACGGAGGAGTATGAAATTTCGCACACTTATAGTTTATACAGAGAAGAAGTGACGAATGCTAATATTTTTTTTAATTATTCGTTAAAATACATTATTTTCAATAAATAACACGTTACACACACTACTGTACATTACCGCGTATCTAATACACACATGTATAGATATTCTTTTGTTTATGGTCCAAATCTGTCTTTATTATTTTGTGCAGTGTTACCAACACCCAGAAATATTTACCCCTAAAGCTTAAGTTAAAAACCCCTAAAATTGCCACAATTACAAAAAAAAAACCGCTAAAAAATTATAATGAAAATAACCAACGAATGTTCAGAAATCATAGACCGGCACACAGTAGTAATATTTGTCTATATTTATTACGCGACATTTGTTAATCATTCACTCTGCATTCTTAGTATCGAGGAACCGTACTAGAAGTCGCTAATACTTTTATTGTAATCAAAAACACAATGAGAAATGTAAGATGGCAAAAAATCCCTAAGAATACCCCTAAAAATGGAACGCCCCTAAAAATATCAATCCTCTTATTTACCCCCTAAATTTGGGAAAACCCCTAGGTTGGTAAGCCTGATTTTGTGTCTATAGTCTTACTGAATGTCAAGTATAACCATAGGTAATAAATTAATTTTATAGATATATAACCTATTTCATTTTTTAAATCTATGATTATATTGAAAATATTTTTGTCTTTAATATTATTTGTATTAGCGACGATTGGAATTTAGTTTAGATTTATAAGAAATATTTTTTGTGGTTTTATGGGGAGTGTCAAGTATGGCATTAGTAAGTTTCCCATACAAAATTTAGTGTCGTGTGCAAACTGTAGAGGTTATATGCCTCCCGATTGTACAGGCTGGTCATAGATTGTACAGGCTGGTTATAATTATGACATTTTGAACTGTCATATTTAATTAAAAATAATAGGGAAAATTCTATAAAAACAGAGCTTTCTGTGATAATTCATTCCATGTCCAGCAGTTAAGAAGAATTAAGAAAATAAAGAAGAGAGTCCTGAAGAAGTATTAGTAGTACGTCCTGGTCCTGGCCATCACCATCCCCCCAGCGAACCCTCTCCACAGTAGTACAGAGTCAACAATTTGTCTATAGTGTTACTGAATGTCAAATATAACCATATTAACCGTTTTTTTTACATTTATTATTATTTTTTTTTCATGTAATAATGTATTTCTATTCAAATGAAGTACGGTCGAATTTCGACCAATGGGCGATCACTAGTTTAAATAAATTTTTCATGGGGCTGCTTTCTTACTGGCCTATTCTAAAAACTTACAGTGTCACCCCCGTACGTATCTCCTTTACTTATATCAAACTTTTTCATCATTCGTTACTTGAACGAGAAAATCTTTGATAGGTAATCGCTTCCTTGTCGACAGTATATTCCAAAATGAATATTATTTAAAAAATACTAAAGAGATTTCAAAGACATGATGAACAGAAAAATTATAAAGCCTCATTCAACGTCTGCTAAGAGGTAGGTAAGTAATCTGATCGACCTCTTCGCTTTGATCATTTGACGTCTATTCCCGGATTATAATTTCTAATAGGTTTATTTTTTTTGTGTTATACGGTTTTCGCAAAATATCGAAATGAAATTCAAACTCAATTATAATGAACTGATATCTTCATTTCTGTAACGGTAAATGATTCCCAGGTTAAATGGGACTAGTTATTAAAGCTAGAAAGAGGAACTAGCAAGCTAGTCAGACTGTCCTGTACACTCAATACTTTTATTGCATTCCACATGTATTCTTAGGTGGTAAACTTATAATTAGATCATATGGACCCTGTCGGGCACAGCAAAATAAATGAGTTAGGAGACAGGAAGCATTTGTTAATTATGTAGCATTACTTAGAAAACTTACTATAATAATATAAAAATAATGATTAAAGATAAAATAATGATTCTAATATTATAATTCTGATAAACTAATAGCAATATTAAATGCAAGGTATATAAAGAGTAAATATAAAAAGAGTAAGAAGATGTAATAAATGAAATAAAATGAAGCTACTGATTTAAATATAGTTTAAAGTCGAGTACTTAAGTTATAACTTTATAAGTTTATCACTTAGATATTGGTTTATTGAGTAATAGCTTTTCATTATCAAAAATAGTAAGTTACATGTAAAAGTAAGTTACATATAGTCTATGTGTACAGAACTTTCCTCAGTTTTAGGTAAGGAAGCCAGTAAGGAATATAGTAAGCTTGTGTGATAGTTTACGTGACTTGCGAATTGTGCAATAGGTCATGGGTTTGAACCCTGACAGGCGTTTCACTTTGTGTAAATTATTTCATCACCATTGCTCTCAAAACGGTAAATGACAAGACAACATCGTGTGGAGACCTCACTGGGACGGTGTGGCAGATAACGGCCCACTCCCTCTCACCAAAGAATTACTATTTAATTAATAGAAGGCCATAGGCCAACTCTCACCATGAGGAAGCCAGTGTCCCAGCAGTGGGAACATTATAGACGGATTATGCTATGCATGTGTTTATTTATTAGTATATATTCTTGTATGTTAAAGTTGTTTCTGAGCTATCTATCCCTTATCTTGCACCTGCTATGTTTTGTCTGTGCATCTGAGTTTGTTGCGCCACTTATTCCCAGCTAAAGCACTAGGAAGTGGTGAAGAGCGGGTGTTTTGGGGGACGGTGTTATGTAACTTTGACGTTCAAAAAGTGCTCTCAGCCTAGTTTGAATAAATGAATTTTGATTTCGATTTTCACCCTAAGGTTTACTGGTAGACAATGTCTCAGGCATTAAGTCCACCTTTGTACAAGACGGTAAAGAGCGGGCATTTTGGAGGTTTGTCTTAAGTAATTTTGTGTTTCAAAATCTGCTGATTGTCAGCCTAATATGAATAAATGACTTTTGATTAAGATTTTACAGTTTATAATAAATAAAGAAGGTAATTTCGTTACAAAATAAAATCTCACCACATTTTGAGTGTAGAAAATGACAAACATCCTTGGTTGCTCACTCCACGTTAAAATTAATTGACTGAACACTGCGAGCTAGATTCAAACACGAATAAAAAAGAAATAAAGAACCACAGAAACGGTTTCACTTCATGCATGAATTAAAAAAAAAATCTCGCATCTAGAACTGTATCGGTTTTCGATACCGCAAGGGTACCGCGGGAATTGAATTTCATTTGTGACTTTGATGTCGACTTCTGATTCGTCTAGTGATGATCATAGTCAATACGGATAACTGAACATTATTAATGTTCTAAATCATTATCGTCATCTTCCAGTGTAACCGGATGCAGCTGTACCAGTATTATTTCGTATTAGCTTGAGTAAGTACTACGCAATAATCTTAATGTGTTCTTCACCAGCACAAGACTTCAATTAATTTTAAAAGATAATTAAGCTCTGCCCCCAAAAGTCTATCTAGCAACCTGCTATCAAAATCATCATCATTATCTGTCTAGCCTTTTCCCAACTATATTAGGTTAAGCTTCCAGTCTAACCGGATGCAGCTGAATATCAGTATTTTATATAACGCGACTGCCTATCTGACCTCTACAACCTAGTTACTAGGTAATACGATACGCCTTGGTAAGATTGGTTGTCAGAATTTCCGGCTTCTGTCGACCCATAACGGCTGTCTAACAATAAGATCTATGAAAGACAGCCGGGACCTACGGCTTCGTGCTTTCTGAGACACGGAAGGGTCTTGGTATATAAAGATGGTCACCCATCCACGCACCAACCGCGGCGAGCGTAGCTTAACCTGAACGATCAACCCGTGCGACTGTTATTACTTAGCCACAAGCCCTTCATTAATTAATGTTGAAAATATAATAGGTAACAGTTTCTGTGCGCGAGTTGGCCCACATTTTAAATTAAGTTTTGTTTTAGCTTAGCGTTAATTCTGACTTTTTCTTTTACTCGGTTCCTAAAAGTTGTAGTGTGTTGTTAGAGAGCGTAAAATCTTCCCCAAGATTTGGGCTATCAAATGCAGTTTTTTTTTTTTAATCCAACAGGAAGTTCCAGAGAGATTTGCGCTCTTTAGCTTTATTATATAACTAGCTCCTGCACGCGTCAAATTTCTTGCTCTCTCGACCCATCCCGTCATATTGAAACGCCTCCCGTGCAAGTACTTCGTATTTGTGATTTTTTTCTTTTTAGTCGGGTCCTAGCGTGATGTTATATAGCTACAGCCTTCCTCGATAAATGGGCTATCCAACACTAAAACATTTTTTCATTTCGAACCAGAGTTCTTGAGATTAGCGCGTTCAACCAAACAAACTCTTCAACGTTACATAATACCTACTAGCTTGTGCCAGTGGCTTCACCCGCATATAATACACATAAACCTTTCTCTTGAATCATTCTGTCTATGATCAAAGCCGCATTAACCTCTAAGTCCCTGAGATACTACATTTGGTATAGACACAATCGTTTTTTAATTGTGTCTGTAATTACGGTAATTTACTGGTTAAACTCGTAGTTGCATAGTTTTAAAGATCTAAGCATACATAGGGACAGACAGAGGGAAGCGAGTTTGTTTTATACTATGTAGTGAAGTTAAGTTTTAGTATAGATAGTTCAAGTAGGACAGAAATATCAGGAGAGAGGGTTAGGTACGTCCTAAAATAATTGGGTACAGACTAAATTTTGTTCAAAGTAATTAGTACCTTCGTACCTTCCCCATACTCCTTCTTGCAATTCAGGCCTATTATATTTCACAAAAACAATTTCCCCGGAACAGCAATAAAAATCAAAACATGACTGAAATTTTGCCCAAGCACCAGCGAACCTTTAAATTGAATCGCTCGCCAATTGAACTGGGACGCTAAGTCAGCTCTGTTTTACGTTACGAGGAAAAAAATGACAGTTTTATGAAGGGACCACTAAATATGAACAGCTCATTAAACATTGCCCTTTGACTGCTTACTCACAATCTGCTTATAGTATTTTGTTTCGGGAAAGGCGTCCAGTAAAAGATGTGGCTTCGCGTGACGCTTTTAGAACACCGAAGTATCTGAATTGATATTGAACCCTCGACGCAAAAAGAAGGGGTTTATAAGTTTGACCGCTATGTGTCTGTCTATAGCACCGTAGCTCTTAAACGGGTTAACAGATTTGGATTGTCGTTTTTATTATTTAAAAGTAGGCGCTGGTTCGTAGTCATATTTCTCAAAATTGGTTCAGCTATTTCAAAACAGCGTTTTTAATAGCCAATAAGTATGCTACAATTATTCTAAAACAAAGAGAACTTCGTGCGCGAGTCCGACTCGCACTTGGCCGGTTTTTTTAATATAATTTGCTCTATTTTATTGTCTACTAGCCTTTAACAGCTGCTTTTCCCTCGTATTATACACGTAAACTTTCCACTTGAATAACTGTGTCTATTAATGAAAACTATTGCGTAGTTTAAAAGATGTAGGTACAGGCGCGGGAAGCGATTTTGTTTTATATTATGTAAAGATTTCTTATATCTCATCGTATTACTGCACCGATTGACGTCATCATGTCAACACCGGCTGTCGCTGTCGGACTGACTGTCGCCCCAGCGCTGGGGGGCTTTTTTTTCTGAATGGGAAATCATCAAATGACTTCTCCCGCTCTGGGCGGAGTGGGAGGGCGTGTCAGACTTTTACTGACTAAAACCCACCCGTGTTCCTTCAGTTGCCCATGTGCCAGGGTCACGGTATCTCTTTTGAACAATCACGCGACCCCGGCAGGTAATGCGACATTGTTTCGTATAGGGTCGCAGCATTATGCTGAGGAATAGCTGTTTTACGTGGATGTGACGCATATTTCTCTCCAACTTCTTTCTGTTTATGTACTCTCTCTGTGTCATGTTCACGGCTAATAAACGTATTTTGTTTTTTGTTTGTCTTTCTTTCTAAGATGCACGAGGACTTCCCTAAGTAAACCCTGGCAATTATGAACACCTTACCAAATATTATTAGTGGCCGACGGTTTTCAGTATTGTCGATAGAGATGCCATTTTGTAACTGGGGAATAGATCCTGCTAATTGAGTCATGCACTTATGATGACAAACCCTTACGTTATTGACAGTTTCACTATATTTTCTGCGTCATTTACGATATTGGTGCCGATTCCCTTATTTACAAACTAAACTAAATTTAAGTTCAGTGCATCTTTTTCTTTCTATTTCATTAAGGAAAGGACAGAAGATAAATTTTAGTTTAGTCCTGTCAAATGAATCGGCGCTTGACGTAAATTCACGTAATTTTAGTAGGCAAGTTTTTAATCACGTCTAAACTTGTATGGAGTAGTGAAAGGCGCTGATTAATTTGACAGGACTAAACTAAAATTTTTCTTTTGTCCTCTTCTTAATGAAATACAAAGAAAAAGATGCACCGAACTTAAATTTAGTTTAGTTTGTGAACAAGGGAATCGGTACCATTGACGAATTTTTAATGTAACATTTTGTATGTATGTTTAGATGTTTGTTACTTATTCACACAAAAACAATTGAACGGATTTGGATGAAATAAATCCGTTCACATAGCATACTTTTTATCCTGGTTGGTAGTACATTCCCATGGGATAATTTTCTACCTCCGCTCAGGCGATGCCGCTGCCAAAAGTTAGAACTTAGGCTTACAAGTGTGCTACGATATTAGATGCTGAATTTCACAAATACGAACAAGCCAGAAAGTCAAAGAATTATATTCGCAGCGTCGCCTCCCAGTGTGTAGAATACTAAGTTCAAGTAACCGCACCTCGACTAAGTTGTTGCAACTGGTCCCAGCTTAGTTTATGAACTATGTAACAAACTAACTTAACTCATGCTTATTGCAAACTCGACGCTAACGATTTCAACTGACGTTTTATGCATCTTTGAGCTATTTCCGTTGACAATTTTGTTCATTTGTTTTTATCTTATGCTAGCTATCTTTTGCCAGTATCTTCACCCGCATGAATGTCGTGAATTATGTCATGGGAACGCACTACCACATTAAAAAGTACCCTCTGTGTGTAATCTAAGTTATAAAGTATCTGTTGGTACGGACCCTACCAAACCCATTCGTTTCACCTGTTGAAACTCTCGCATCTGGACACGAGTTGCCTTGGCTTTCCTGGAAGTCTTTAAATTGACTCCGAACTCAGGTAGGCAGAAGTAAAGAAAACCTGTTCAAGTGGAAATTCACAGGTGACTCCGCCCTGGAGTGTACATGTGGTGCTGTCCCACAAACAATGCGGAACCTGATATCTTGTCCAGCGTATCCCGTTGTTTACACGCTACAGGAGTTAATGGACGCAACTGAAAATGCTAAGCTCGTAGCCAAATTCTGGGCTAACTCTATTTAGATTGCTATTGACACGCTAAAAAGAAGAAAAAGAGAGCTATCTGTGTGCCAAATGTCATCCAAATTGGCATATTGCCAACAGCAAAGGTAACTGCTACCGTCGATACGTGTCGGCGGCAGCCATCGACGCGTCTCGACGGCTGACGTCGGCTACCGTCGAGACGCGTAATGACGTTGATCTTTGAAGATGGCATGTCGCCAGCTGCCGTCGAGACGCGTCGATGTCTGCCGCCGACACGTATCGACGGTAGCAGTTACCTTTGCTGTTGGCAATATGCCGTTCGTGTGTAAGAGCTCTTAGGGATACAATTAAGAGCTCTTACGTTTTTTAAAAGCAAGATACCTCCAACCATTGCCAAAGTACAATCGGAAACTGGAAAATACTATTCAGCCACGTATTAGACCTGTATCGTTCAAGCAATCGAGTAAAAACGTTATAAACAGTCGTTTACTTATCGTTAAGTAAAATAGGTTACCAACAGGTCCACGTGACCGAAATAGTGCGATTGACAACTGTATAATTGCTAACAATAGCATTATACAGTTTTGCAGGAGTCTGTGGGTGACGAAACATTCAGTTTGATATGGAATTGTAAGACAATAGGCATTTGTAGCTTGGATAAAACTAAATGACGACTTTAAACCGATTGGGAACCTTTTGTATTTAAAGAGTAATGTGATAAGGTCTATCATTGACAAACTTTAATAATAATCGTATCATTAACTCGTTTTTGATCAAGGATTTATTAAACCTTTTTTTTTGGTAGGGAAATCATCAAATGACTTCTCTCCCGCTCTGGGCGGAGCAGGAGGGTATGTCAGAGTTTTACTGACTAAAACCCACAAGTGTTCCTTCAGTTGCCCATGTGCCAGGGTCACGGTATCTCTTTCGAACAATCTCGCGACCCTGGCAGATTTATTGAATCGTTAATTACAATACGCTGCATCGATATTGCATGTGTTTTGTAACATACTAACTTGAGAGAGATGAAACAATGGTCCATGGCTGGGCGCCAAAACATTTAATAAAATTAATATAAGGTTCTGTTACACTTTCTGTGTCTCTGAGACTGCCGAAATGAACGGTACTACAACAAACTTTGAAAAACTGATCTTTGTCACTTAAATAGTGCCCCACTCTGGGCGCCCATAAAGGTGACAAGATTAAGTAAGGCACTAATACAATTTCTACACTATTTGAGACTGGTAACAATGAGGTACATAAAACTTGCATAGAGAAGAAGATCCGAAATAAGAGAAATGCTTTCCTACTAGGCTTGCAACGAATATTCGGTTACTATTCGGTATTCGGCCTATTCGGCTGCTTTTATTATATTCGGCCGAAGACCGAATATATACATATTATTCGGCCAAATACCGAATACTTAGGTAGATAATTGGTAAAATGAAAAACAAAAATCGATTTATTATATATTTATTCATCTTCTCATTTCTCTTATAAGCATTTAAGTAGTCATTGGCACATAATCATCTTCTGTATTAGAAAAGGATTCTATGTATTTGAATTATTGTCGTAATCAAAATTTAGAAGGGTAAGGTTTTCATTTCTTTTATAATCATTTAAGTAGTCATTGGTACATAAAACAGTACATAATCATCTTCTATATTAGGATTATAATTAAATGATTTTTATATTAAAACATGTCTTTTACTAAAATTTCTGGGACCTTTAATGATAAAAATGGGACGAAAATAACAAAACTCGTTTTTAATTTGAATTATACTCGTTTTATTCTGAACCAAATTACATAAATGTCATACACCAAATAAGAAAACTTGTACTCATTACGAAACAGTCAAGATCTTATATAGGTTTCATAGTAAAATATCGAGAAATTGGGGTTTAACCACAAGTGGCCCGAAAAGAGGCGGGATCTCGTCAAGGCTGTTCGCAAACTATATTTTTTGACGTTTGACTGTGACAGCACAGCGGTACAATGGTTAGAACAAATGAGCGCGAAACAATCACGTCTGTACAAGTTTTGGCGCTAAAATCCGGCTGAATCCTTTTGCCTAATATTCGGCTATTCGGTCAGGGGGATCGCCGAATATTCGCGTATTCGCTATACTGCCGAATATACTATTCGTTGCAAGCCTATTTTCTACATTTAAATTGTGCCACGATTTTGGCGCCAAATCATTTACGTAGTCTATTAACAAGAATTTAAACTGCATGCACTTTTACCTAATCAATCTTTACGAATTTACAAATTATATTGTGTTAGGTTCAGCAAGACAAGTGTCTCCACAATATATTGAATTAACACAGCTCTCCAAGTACTATGCAAACAAATCAATTACAAACAGACATACAAACAATATATTAATGCAGACACTGCAATGAGCGTGTGTCAAGGACAGAGTACACACAATTAGTGCGTTTCCCATACGGTTGGTCATGGTTGCGAGTGGTGGACTGACAGCTCTACTGTCAAAATATCTCAAACTACCCACATCTAGCGAGGTTTATTGAGAGGGCGAATCACGTTAGGGTCACGGTACCTCTTTCGAATAAATCTCGCAACCCTGGCAAGCATCGGTCCTAAGAAAACTCGCAGATGCCCATCATGGATGCTTTCAATGAAATGAGATACCAGACAACGATAACCCCAGTGCAGTTTTCCCAAATTAAATAAGCTGTCAATAGTTTACCCACGTGTAAGGTGCAGATATCGAAAACGAATGGAATAAAAAACAAAAACATAAAAGAAAATTATCATTCGAAGGTGAAGGTCAATGCCTGTAATTGATTAGTTGTGTTTGTATATTTTCGTGGAACAAAGATATTGTTTTTTACGAATTTTCTAAAACCGTAGCAAGACAGTTGTCTGTATATGTCAGCATCATTTAAAGTTTTGAATACGAAATAAGTTTTTTTTCTTTTATTACAATTTTTGAAGGCAGTTCATGTATTTTGTTAGTCTTTTTTATCTTAGTATTTAAGGTACTTTCCCTTCATGTGGCAAAGCCATGGGACGCCCTGTATAATTATTAACTCACCAGTCGTAAAAAATATATTACAGTGCAAAAGAAGACCGCCGTACCGTTTCAATGAGCGACTCGAGGTATTTGCCTCCACACACAGCGACAAGTCTCTTTACAACCGCGACAAGTGTCACTTAAGAGTGATACATGACAAAACCACTGCTTTGGGGAGCGGAGTTCAGTGTGCGTAATCCTCCCGCCCAAATCTGAAGGTAAATAAAATTTACGATAATATGGAAGTGGTTATGGACAGGCTTGTGGCTAAGTATGCCATATGGTATGATCTATCAGGTTAAGCTTAAGCCGCGGTTGGTCTATGTTGACCATCTTTACATACCAAGACCCCTCTGTGCCTCGGAAAAAATGTTAAACCGTTGGTTCCAACTGTCATTCGTAGATCTTTTACAGTCGATACGGGAAAAGCCCGAAAGTTTGACAACTCCTAGGGGTACAGTGGCGAAGGCACCATATAACACGATTCCTACCGGCTTGCCTTCGGGGATTCGCATTGGGAACTCTATCACTATTAAAAATACAATAGTGTGTAAATAGTGGCTACTATTGTCAATAAATATAGTTACACTACGGGTATTTAATTCACCATAACATTCAAACAACAAAAAAGGTTATTTATACCTTTGTATTACAACAAAAGAGAAATGCTCTAAATTACTCACTTTAGGTCACGTGGCACCGCTTGATATGTACGAGAGCAAGCCGCTGTACTGCGGATTATGACGGAGACAGGTATAGAAAAATGCGTCAGCGAGAACGAGATAGAGGAATATTGCATATTTTATTCGTTTTCATGTGTTCAATTTAATTGTATTTAATTCATTACATTCCTATATTAATTTTAGAATGATAGTAAGTATTCTTTATTGATGAGTCAGTAAGTTAAGGCCGACTTCGCTTCGGCTTCTCTTTTAGAAAAATTTACGCCTCGCCGCTGTAGGGGTATCATATTACCTAAGGTTGAACTTTTAATCCTATTCACTAACTTGACAGTTCAATGCAAAATAATGATACCATTATAAAACTAATAGTGTCGGGGTAGTGAACGATTTCGCATAAAGAATGAATGATAAAAATGTTTTAAATTTAATAAAACTTAAAAAAAATCGTTTTTAGGTGTGGATTATAAGAATAATTAATAATTTTTAATAACAGTTATTTCTTTTTTTTATTTTCTTCTGATAGAAACAAAACTAAATATAAAAATCATGTCATTTTGCTTATTTTTTTACTATAGTCATTTTATTTCCTCTGACAGCCATAGACTACATATATATTGATATAGTACACATCTTGTTTTAAGACAAGTTATTAAATTTAAATTACAAAGTTTGCATGTAAGTACATTATTTCAAGTTCATTCAATTTCATTCATTCTTGCACCACCTCACTATCTTTTTTTTGTCAAAACCTGGTATCCCTTCAATTGTCAAGTTAGTGAATAGGATTAAAAGTCCAACCTTAGTAAATGGTTTGAGGAACTTAAATACGCAGTCGCTCTATGTTAAATATTAGTACTCAGCTGCATTCTGTTAGACAGGAAGCCGACACCAACATAGTTGGGAAAACGACGGACAGATGATAATGATGAAAGTGGTTATGGGCCGTCAGAATCCCGAAAGTCTAACAATAAGTTCACAACCACCACATAGCATTCACAGTAGGGATGTTATGGATATGAAATTTCGGATATGGATTGGATACGGATGTAGGAATGATTATTATTCCGGATACGGATACGGATATGAAATTATTTCGGATTATCCGTTAGTTTCGGATAATTTCGGTTACGGATATTAAACTTTTAAGGAATTTCAAAAGTAAAATACAAATAGCTAATAAATGGTTTTATTTATATGTCACCATTTGGTAGGAATTACAATCAGTCTGTGAGTAATTATTACAGCTATTTAAAATAAAAATGATTATAAATATATATTGAGTGTTATCTAATCTACCTAAAATAAAAATGTAATAACAAATCCGATACTATCCGAAACTTTTATTTCGGATTCGGTTACGGTTACGGATAAATTTTTATATCGGATATCCGATAGTTTCGGTTACGGTTACGGATAAATTTTTATATCGGATATCCGATAGTTTCGGTTACGGTTACGGAGCTCCCTAACATCCCTGATTCACAGTTTACCGGCGAATGACGTCACCGAAACATTATCAAGCTAAGTAAGCGTTAGCTGGTGTGTTTGTAGCGGCCACCACTCTAGGTAACAGTAGCTATAGGCATTAGACAGTATGCTCTATACAAAATACTGGTATTCACGTGCATGGTTAGACAGATCATGATGATGATTGCAAATTTTACCAAGTCAACACTTTGACATTATAATCGTTTTAACATTTACAACTGAAAATGTTTAATCCAACATTACAGTAGACTTTATCTCTGGAACTGATATATTCGTAGGTATAATTTTGACAACTATTAGTTTATTCTTTAAAAATCCTTATGCATGAGTTGTTATGTGCTGATACCGTATTTTTCATTTAATTAAAATAATAGATTCAATTAAATATTTTCACACTATTTGCAATGGTAGAATGTAAAGGGGCCATTATAGTTTTAAGATCGCATATATTCTGGGAAATAAATGAATGCTACAGCTGAACATGAATTCCTGGGTTCGAATCACAGATCGATCAAATTTTCTTGTGAATTTCTAAGTAGCATCCCGGATTCTGGATTTGTGCCCAGTTGCTGGCAATAGGCTCGCCCCCTATAACATGGGTATCGAAATATGGCTGTACTGTAGGTACACCTCTACCCAATCCTTCAGGGGATTAAAGCGTGATGTTATCCATACTTCATTCACTGCTTTAATATGAAAATGTCAAAGCTGAAAGTTTCACATAAACAGTCTATAGTTTTCCTAAGAGACTCTCTTTGAGTTAGTAAAACAGTCACTGAATCACGATAGTTATACATACAAGAGTACTGTCAACAAAACAGATACGTATGCAGGCTGCTAAACATATCTTCTTTAAATTATTTATGAAATCTTGTGAGTCTTTTGATTCGCTAGTCCGATGTATATTTTATGTTAAAAATGTTATTCTATTACATCCTTGCCAATAGAAATACAGTAATATTAATTGGAGAAAAAAAATGTTTTTTACATGCTTTATATTAGCTTCACTTGTATGTATGTATGTTTGTTTGTAACCGACTCCTTATAGCGTGATTTTGACCCACTTTAAACGACCAGATTTCATTTAAACTCTGTAGACTTATCGAGGACCGATGACAATACTATAATTTCATAAAAGCATGGCGGGATAAGCATGGGGTGGCGGCCCCAGCGGTAATTTAGCTGCCAATTTTTTTGAATGATGGTCTTATTGAGTACAACTTACCTCTAAAATATTACTTTAAAATATGCATTAGCTTTCGAGAAAATCAAAAAAAAATAAATGACAAAAAAAAATTTTTTCGTCCATGTTTATACCTAAATATATGAATGTATGTAAGATCAGTTTTAAGACAGAGGCGACACATATTACAGGATATACAATCTTTTGCATGGTCCTTTATCTTATCTATACTTATAATCTATACTAATATTATAAAGCTGAAGAGTTTGTTTGTTTGTTTGTTTGTTTGATTGATCGCGCTAATCTCAGGAACTACTGGTCCGAATTGAAAAATTATTTTTGTGTTGGGTAGCCTATTTATCGAGGGAGGCTATAGGCTATATAACATCACGCTACAACTAAGAGCAGCGGAGCAGTAATGAAAAATGTTGCAAAAACGGGGAAAAATTATTCCTTTTGAGAGTTTCCGTTGCGTGCGCTGCGTAAACGGTTAAAGTAACGCAAAAATCATGTATGACGGAATTGTTCCTTTTAAAATGTTCTAAAAAAAAGTCCGTGAGAGCATATGTCTATCTTTTAAGGTTGACTCACTATAACTCAAAAGGAGCGATCAGCAACGAAAAATGGACGAAAACTAGCAGACAAATCGATGCGACGGGAAGGGTCAGGGGAGCAAAAATTTGACGCGGACGAAGTCGCGGGCAGAAGCTAGTAATATTATAAAGCTGAAGAGTTTGTTTGTATGTTTGTTTGGTTGAACGCGTTAATCTCAGAAAGTACTGGTCTGAATTGAAAAAGTATTTTTGTGTTGGGTAGCCTATTTATTGAGGAAGGTTATGGGCTATATAACATCACGCTACAATCAAAAGCAGCGGAGCAGCAACGAAAAGTGGACGAAAACTGGCAGGCAATTCGATGCGACGGGTAGGGTCAGCAAAAATATGACGCGGACGAAGTCGCGGACAGAAGCTAGTGTGTTTATAATCATTAAATTCCAAAACATTGTGTCATAAACTTAAGAATTCGCGTAAGTAATACAAAAAAATAGACGTTAAGAACTATCGTTGAATTATTTTTCCAAACAAAGAAATTAATATAAAACGTGATTTTGGTTATTTAATAATTATCTAAATGAGGAAAATTTGCTATAGTCATTGAAAAATAAAATAATTAGTTGACCCACATGTTCTGATTTAGATTCTTTTTTAATTTTAATAATTTTCTTCTTACTTTCTTCTTTGTTTTCAATTTAAAAAAAACACCCTTGTACCCACGTAAAATTTTGAATCCAAATATATGTTGTAGAATATGATGAAGGTGTTTTTTAGTGAAAATTTCGTAGGTGTATCATGCTTAGAAAGCATGAAATTAATTTTACAAAAATTTCAATTTTTTTTTTGATTATTATCTTGAGATTCTTTAACAAAAATATCATGATACGTTCGCCTCTCTAAGTTATGTACAACATATATTATGGACATTCATATATTTGTAACTATGAACGAAAAAATTTTTTTTGTGTCATTTTAACTTTTTTGATTTTCTCGAAAACTAATGCATATTTTTAAGTAATATTTTACAGGTAAGTTGCACTCAATAAGCACATCATTCAAAAAAATTGGCAGTTAAATTACCGCTCGGGCCGCCACCCCATGCTTATCCTGCCATGCTCTTTGTGCCATTATCCTTGCCAGGGTTGCCAGGACAGCAAAAAAAAACTGTCTTCGAAAACTACACTGACATACGTCACAAACTACGCTGACATACGTCTCAAAATTCGAGACACCCTAAAAAATAGAAAATAAATAAGCGTGGGGTGCTTTTTAAGGTATTTTTTTATTGATATCAGGCACCCCACGCTTTTTTCCATTATTTTCAACTTTTTAGTTTGGCTTTGTATGGAAGCGTGTTTTTTAGTTTTTTAAACTATTATTGTTTGTATGTTAAGCTTTCACGCTAAAACGACAATTTATTTTTTAGGTTATAACAGGTAGGTACTAGCAACCGCCTGCTTTAGTGCTATATCTAAGTTTAAAACTAATGTAAAACACATAATTAAATATTTACACATACACCCTCCAGAAAAAAATCTCTAAATTACGGTGAAAAGCGATTCAAAATGGCGATGAGACAAACAGATGCGAAAAGTGACTGTAATTTATAATATACATGTAAAGATTATGAAACATCTAACATCCTTTTTATTATTATTATCGAAGTGCAAAAGTTTATATCTTGCTTGTGAAGTGTACTTGTTAACGCCTGCGATGCTTTAGTGACTTTAGTGTCCATGTCAAGTTGTTGCTAACTGTAACTGTGTGTTGGTAACTGTATATGTATGTAATTAGGCGTACATAAGTAGTTTTCGCACAAAATAAATCGTCCAAAGAAAAACTTCTACCTGACTTTTCGATCAATCAGTGCAAAAGAATTCTCTAATAGGGACGAACATCGATCCGCAATTTTTTCCTTAATTTGTTTTTAAAATCGTTTTAATATCATAAAAAACGAAGTGTAACTTATTGTACTGTTATCTTAATTAAATTCATAGTTTGAAATAAAAGTCCTGCGTTTTATTGAGCACCAGGCTCGAGTGTCTCGTCGTAGAAAATACTGTTTCGTCGCCTGTACATGTTTTTATACAAACGTACACATGTGAGTATTCCCTTTGTACAATTACAGAGATATTGTTAAAGTTGAACTTGTTAGGGGTGTCTGAACTATGCTGTACATGCAAGGGGAAGATATACAAAATGGGTTTCATTCTGTTCATCTAAGTGACTCAGGGCTGAATATCCAGTTTGGGTGAATCAGATTTTGGCGTCAGCAGTTTTGTCTCGTGACTAAGGTGTGTAGATAATAATAATTTGACGAGACCATCATGCAATGATTGTTGATATTGCTGTCCATCCTGACGACAATCTCCTGAAAGCTGAGCAAGATAAAAAAACCAAGTATCTGGACTTAGCACACGATGTTGACGACATGTGAAAGTGTACTCTGCAATCATTGTATCGATAATAATCGTTACAATAAATGGTCTAATAGCATAGAGCCTCGACCAACATCTCAGGAGGCTCTCATTGCACGGCTAGGTCAAGGGCTTGATTCAGAAAGCAATACTCACGGCACGCATAGTCAGGAAGTTTCCCTCTCCAGAGCCCTGACCACCGGCAGCTTAGACTCTGGTCCAGATGCCGATGGGGCACTATTTTTTATATTTTTAAATGTTCTTGTATGAAGTTAGTAAAAATATTTAAAAAACTTAAGTCAAAATCGTAAGTGTCAATCTAAAGTTCTGACTATTTAGAATCAGAACTGAATCCCCACAACATCCCTACTAGTGTTCCTAAGTACTAAAATTATTATTTTTACTAGCTTTTGCCAGCGGCTTAGCCCGCGTGGAGGTCGGAAAATATCCCGCGGGAACATACTACCGGGATATAAAGTAGCCTATGTGTTAATCCAGGTTATAAACTAACTGTGTTCCAAATTTCAACCAAATCCGTTCAGAAGTTTTTGCGTGAAAGAGTAACAAACATCCATACATCCACACATTCAAACTTTCGCATTTATAATATTTGTAGGATTTTTGTTTATTGATTTTTTTTCACATATTAAGTACAAACGCCAGCACGTCAGGCTACCCAAAAACTGTCAAATTTTCTAATCAATCTTGAACTTAGCACTTTAAGCGATAAAGTTGAAAATCTTTTACAGAAATTTGACAGATTGTATAAGCTTTATGTGCTGGCGTGTGTACCTACGTATGAATGTGATCTATCACTCTAAAATTTAATTACGTGAATCACGTCTATACTATCAATAACGTTTTCTAAGGAGTTCCAATAACACATTAGCACAAGAAAGAAGGTGTTATCCTACTTTTCGTGTCCTGAACATCAGGAGCCGCGCCGTGCGGTTATGAGGAGGAAAGAAAAGGTGGATATACTCGTTATATTTTGCGAAGCATAATATTTTGTTATTTTTCTGTTGTCTATGGGTACTTTTACAATGTTTCAAATTAATTTCCGTGTGGTGCCAGATGTAAAGATTAGCACCATCTCATTTCTTCCCGTGGGTGTCATAAAAGGCGACTAAGGGACTTACTAGACTGCCAGAGTCGCGAGATTGTTCGAAAGAGACACCGTGACCCTGGCACATGGGCAACTGAAGGAACACGAGTGGGTTTTAGTCAGTAAAAGTCTGACACGCCCTCCCGCTCCACCCAAGAGCGGGAGAAGTCATTTGATGATTTCCCATCCAAAAAAAAGGGACTTAATAGAGAATGGGCAACAGTTTTCTATACGTTTTACCACCACACGGCGATCGTCAACGATCATGGCAACCCACGTGGTGTTTTTTTTTAAACGGATAACCCTGGCCGTAATTCCACCCCTCGACATTGTTACCTACACAATTTTCGAAACCACTTTACCTACTGTGGCACTTTTGAATGAGGTAAGTATAATAATATATTTATTTATTTATAGTTAATTAAAACGATACAACACCAATTACATTAATTAACATAGAAACAGATGATATGTTGACAATACTAATATAACTTTTAACAAAAACAATTACGTAAATAAAAAACTAATATGGAACAGAGGACTCCATTGCATACTTTCTCTCAGAGTACACCAGACACATACGCATAATTTTATTCCATTCATCAACAAACACATCACATTTAGGGTTGGCAGTCAGAAGGGCGCTAAGCATCTTTAATGTACAGACGCCACCAGGTCAAGGTACCCGAAACTGTCAATTTTTCCCAATGAACCTTGAACCTAATGCTCTAGAAATAAAGTCGAAAATCTATCAAAGAAATCTGACAGATTGTAGCAGCTTGATGTATTGGCGTCTGTACGACAGACTGGGGATTCGGCTCTGGCTACAGCCTTAGATAGCAGTTGCGCAAATAGAATGTGCCGGCGGTTCTGACGGTGTCCGATTTATTTATCGGGCACAATTAACCGGCTGAAAAGGTCATGAAGCTCTGGGCAGTCGATACGTCCCCGTAAAGGCTTACAGGCTACCGAGAATTGATCAAGGCCTCTTCTTACCTCCAATGCGTTAAAGCCCAACGTACCTAAAAGATAGTTAGTAGGGTACATATAGGGGAAGAAATGGTATGGATGGTATGGTATGTAATGTACGGTGATATAACCCAATAGTAGTCATCACGCTTTATCTTTGTGCCAATTTTAAATTGTTACGTCAATTATAATAAAGATCGTGTATGCAGATGCATATTCAGCTAAAGTTAAAATGTTGGCTAATATGGAATGCACGTTTTTACCGTGTTTTGTGTGTTGTTTTATGTAACACATACCACCCTACACACATATGTATTTGCATCTGGGGTTAAACATTAATTTTAAATGAATATGATCCAAGAAACCCGGCTGTAATAAAAAAAATACGAAGCCGCTTCCGTGCTTTCACAGCTAAATTGTAACTATAGGTAAATATGCATCCAAATATCCGATGACTTATTATAAGTTTTAGAGAAATTCGCATGTGACAGATGGAAGAACGGGTATTCGAGTAAAAAAATCACAGTTAAGTAGGTAGTTTTTGTATGTTGGTATTTAGTGGACTTACACTTTTTTACAATATACTTCACATTACATTGAATTTAATATTCAAAATATTGAAAACAAAAACATACTTACCTAGGTACGTTTTTTCTTTTGAAGTATTTTAAAATAATTAAATTCCAATTTCTAAGCACTGCACGTTTACGTCAAAACATTGGCATTCTATCGATACACAGATTACCTTATCAAAAGTATCGATATCGAGAAATTCGTGAGAAATAAAATGTTGGAACGGAAATTAATAGCGTGCGTTGACTGGCTGGCTAGATTTTAAGATTGTAGACTTACTTTGGTGGCTACACGAAACAAACAGAGATTTTTTTTATATTGAGAAACTTATTTTAAGCTGTCTGATGCAGTTGCTGTTATAGAATTCGACATTAAAGTAAGTTAAGACACTGTCACCAAACTTTGCTTGAAAAGTAACCTTATTTTGTTTTTTGGCATTTATTTGTTAATTATGTATTAAAAAGTTTCGTGTGGTGCTTTTTTGTTGTGGGTGGGAAATCATCGAATGACTTCTCCCGCTCTGGGTGGAGCGGGAGGGCGTGTCAGACTTTTATTGACTAAAACCCATCCGTGTTCTTTCAGTTGCCTATATGCCAGGGCCACGGTAACTCTATCGAACAAATCTCGCGACCCTGGCAGTCCGAGTGTTGCTGGAGTTCATGTGTTACTGGATGTAAAGAATAGCCCCAAAGAGACCAAGAGGTGACTTAGAGAATGGGCAGCAGCGTACTCTGTGCATTTTACCACCATACTGCGATCGCCAACCCGCCTGTCAAGCGTGGCGAATATGTCAAATCCACCCAAATTGGGAGAGGCCTATGTCCAGCAGAGGTCTTTCGGCTGAAGTGATGATGTTATTTTTCAATTTTTATGAGGTTTTTTATTTATTTTTATTGCTGAATGGGTTTATTGGGAAATGGGGACTACTCTTGACCTCGACCACGACTGGTGGAAAGCGATGGATGAGGTCTACTATAGAACAAGCGTGCCCAGAAGAAGCCTGTTTACTCTTGCTTTAAAAGCAGGTTGAACGTAGTAGACCTACCCTGGCAAATAGTTTCAAACTTTGGCTATGCGTATACTAATTGTGGAAGAGAAACGCTGAATACGACTGGTCTTTTGAGAGAGTAATATTCACTAAAGCACAGGAAAGCGGTGAACATATATTCTCTGTCTAAGTATAAGAATCGTTTAGTAGATTTCATTTAATTTAAGTATCTCTACGTGTTAATATAAGTATTTCAAAGTTTCATTTTCTTCTTTTTATTGTATCCTTTTCAATCAATCAATTCAGCCTATCGCAGTCCACTGCTGGACATAGGCCTCTCCCATGTTGCGCCACAACACCCTGTCCTCCGCCTTCCGCATCCAGTTTGCCCCAGCCACTTTCTTTAAATCATCGATCCACCTAACTGGGGGGCGTCCCACACTACGCTTGCCGATACGCGATCTCCACTCCACGACTCGTCTGCTCCATCGGCCATCGGTTCTTCGACAGACATGGCCAGCCCACTGCCACTTCAGTTTGCTTACTCTGCGAGCTATGTCGGTAACTCCAGTTCTTTTCCGGATTATTTATTATTTATAAACTATTACCAAATTTTACCTATAAATAATATTTTAACTTTGTTAGCTTAGTTGTTAACTCTATCGTGCATGCTGTGCTCTCCTATAAGTAAAGGAGTACACCTACTTAATACCTGATGTTGCCCTTTATTTATGTGTCAATGTATTGTGTACATCTTTTGTTGGAGATCCTAAATAAATAAACATACATACCTAGTGTCAAAATGTTTAAATGAAAATGACAGATTTTCATGATTGCCGTGACGGCACCGCTCTTCTAGGAAGCCAAAGCTTTAGCTGTTTGTACTCTTTTACCTTATCCTGCACCCTAATTGTGTAACGCACTATCAATCAGAATCTGAATGATTATAAAGATTATTTCTAATCCATTGCGTGATATGTTAAAAAAAATGTTTGCTCAACAGCGTCAATAACGCAATGAATGACGTGAACTGTGCAAATGAGAGCGATTCCTACTGATAGTAAGTTATACAATTACCCCTCTGGCCTAGCGTAGAGACAATTTCAAAAGAATAAGAGACTGATATTTATTTATCAATAACGTTGATAGTAGCTATCACTGTATTGAACAACTCTGCAGTGCTCTTTAAAGAATTAAACAAATACACGCAATCTCTTTTCCTTTAAGTAGCTACGGCCGATTGCACCTGTTCAGTGATCCGCAAACAGAGAGTGATGATGATAGTGTACTAAATATATTGCAAGTATATACTATAGGAACCCTAATGGGGACCTTAGGGTTCCTATAGTACCTATTTGCAACATAAACCCCGGTTCAAAGGGTTTTAAACCAGGGTCTAATAGTAAAACACGTTTGTGCAGGGAATGCAGCGGAAAATTATTCCTAAAGATTGTTCTATTGTTCATCTTCCTTCTTCGGCTTCTCTATTTTAATTGTATTTATTAATATAAATGAAAATAATAATATAGAGATATAAAGAATATAGAGATTAATGAAAATAATAACACAAAGAGGTGACATGCGCCAGCGATGTGGAAAAGAGTTTGAAAATTGCTTGATAATTTTGTTTGGCTTTTATTTTTGACACAAACAAAAACCCTAAAAAGAAAAAAAGTAAGTATTGGCTCTTTAACATCAACTAGAAAAGAGCTGAAAATCTTGAAACGTGTGACCGATTGAAAGATTGCTTGAATAATAGCTGAGAACACTCTTAATCTCCCAGGGTCGCGAGATTTGTTCGAAAGAAATACCGTGGCCCTGGTATATGGGCAACTGAAGGAACAAGGGTGGGTTTTAGTCAGTAAAAATCTGATACGAAAAGCGGGAGACGTCATTGGATGATTTCCTACCCACAAAAAAAACACTCTTAATTAAGTCACCTTCGAAATCGGTTCAGCCGTTTGGGAGACGATGCCACATACAGATAGACAGATAAACGTATTATAACACCCTTGTTTTTCCGTCGGGGGTTTAAAAATGGTTACGATTGCGAGTTGGACTAGCACAAAAAGGGATCCGTACCATCTTACGAAAGTGGGTACATTTTTTAATTATTAATCAGTTTTTTGTGCACTCTTTAGTACACACTCCGTGACAGACGGACGGCTGTCTGTCCGTCCGTGAAGCCTTTGTAATAGGGCGTTGGCACCCTTTGGTTACGGAATCCTAAACACGCTTTTTTTTTAGAAATCAAAGCCTGTGAAGCACAACAGCGCAAAAAGGGCTCAGAAATGAGAAACCACAACGTAGTAGTCCAACAATGAACACAAAACTCTAATATTTTAAAAGCAGCACAATAAAGATGTCCTCTAAAACAATAATATTATTATAATGGAACATTTAATAATGGCGCGCCTGGCTTGCTATTAGATTTGCCCGCCGTAATGCAGCGGAGTGCACCTGTTCTGTTTATTTGTTCGCCCACCGTTATCTTTCCGTCTTAAATCCAACTGTTGGTTTCACCGCGTTTTAGCATAAATTGGTTTTTGTCAGGTTTCATTGCAGCTCTGCTATCTATACAAATAAATAAAATTGGAGTGTCTGTTTTTAATATTAAGATAACCACTTTTTACTAAGTTTATATGGATGTATACACGGTACATATACCAAAACAACATTTTTTACAATTTTTTTCTGTCTGTCTGTTTGTTCCAGCTAATCTCTGAAATGGCCGGACCGATTTTGACGGGACTTTCACTGGCTGATAGCTGATGTAACAAGGAGTAACTTAGGCTACTTTTACTTTAGAAAAAATCATTTTAGAAAAATACCTGCGTTAATTTCCGACATCCACGCGGGCGAAGCCGCGGGCAAAAGCTAGTCCATACTTAATATTATAAATGGAAAAGTGTGTGTATCTGTTTGTCCGTCTTTCACGGCAAAACGGAGCGACGAATTGACGTGATTTTTTAAGTGGAGATAGTTGAAGGGATGGAGAGTGACATAGATTACTTTTGTTTCTTTTTAACCCCCCACTAACACTTCCCACTTCCCCCAATTTCAGAGTGGAACGCGCTAATCTCAGGAACTACTGGTTCGAATTGAAAAATTCTTTTTGAGTCGGTTAGCCTATTTATTGAGAAAGGCTATAGACTATATATACATCATGCTACAATCAAAAGAATCGGGGCACCAACAAAAAAATGAACGAAAACTGGCAGGCTGCGATGCGACGGAAAGGATCAGGGGAGCAAATATTTGACGCGGATGAAGTCGCAGGCAGAAGCTAGTAAATAATAATATCGCACCAGAAATATTTTCATGGAAAATGTTGCCATGACGAGACCATATAGCTCGCACTGTTAAAAACTTTTCAGACCTCATGTAGAGCCAATCTTCAGACCCTAATTCTACAATAGTGAATTTTCTGATGAAAAACATTAAAGAAGTAAAGAGGATCCTCATATCCATCGTGACGTAATTGTACGGTGCCATCTAGTTTAAAAATAAGAACTTAATCGCGCGGTATTACATTTACTTGGTACCTGATTGCACTCAGTCCAATGTAAACAAGTCAGTATATCAAGTACCTTTGACAATTCTACCGATTAAGTACTGCACTTAGTAAGAAATATTAGTAAGATGAATTGAGAACGATCAGTAACAAGATACTGATGGATCATACCGAGGGAATTAAGTAATCAGCTACAGTGCTGTGCAGTAATGTCATAATTACAGAATTATATGTTTGAAATTGATCATTCCAAATCCAAAGTATAATTAACAGGCGTATAGAATTTATTTACAAGCTTTTTAACCGACGAAAAAAACGGAGGAGGTTATCAATTCGACGCGTATATATTTTTTTTTGTATGATCACGCATAACTTTTTACATAGTAGTCCGATTGTGATAATTCTTTTTTTATTGGAAAGGGTATACTCTCAAGGTATATAAATTATCAATTGTCATATAAATTTGGAAAACAAAATCGAACCTTAAGGGTCGAAAAACAGGGGATGATTGATTGTTCACTCACAGATTGTAATGTATAACCACGCATAACTTCATACAGAGTAGTCCGATTTTGATAATTATTTTTTCATTGGATAGGGTATACCTTGCCAAGTATTGTTAGTACTTACATTAAAGCCACAAAAAATATAAAATAAAAACTTTTTAACAAAAAATTAAACCGCCGAAAAAACTGAAAAGCAAAAAATAAGTTCATCATAAAATGCAGTAATTTATGTAGACATAGGTAAACTCGCGCCTTTTTCCCATGACAGTAGGCAGAAAGTACAGATCGCCACCTGCTACGATCCTTACATTCTAGATAGTAGATACCCCACATTTTTAAGCTTTACAGGGTTTACGTCGAGCTGATATTGTTTTTCCATCTGTAACATATAATTCCACCTTTGCCGGACCAGTTCTCTCACCTCTATAAAATACTGTATGAGGATCCAATAATTTCTCGTCGAATGTTTAGCCAAATTGTCATTTACCATGTGGCAGACATGGCCGGCCCAGTTCCACTTTTGGGAAACGTCCGTGATCTTGGTTTTTGCGCGCTTTTTTGAGTTATATATTATACGGTTCAAAATTCGAACCCTAAGATACTACGCTCCATGGCTTACTGGCAAAGCTCCAAGTAATAAGTGGACCATTGAAATTTTCTCAGAGTGTGTAACTATGTACTTTTTAGAGGACGCAGGTATAGTCAACATTTTAAATGCCGCATTTTTAATACCGCCCGCCATGTGGGAATGGAATACGAATGAGTTTGAAAACTGTTGTGTACAAGGACATCGACATAGACAGTTTGGTGGAATCTCAAGTCATTTGTCACTATGTCGCATCTAAAAACACATGTTTGATTCAGTACACATAATACTCACAAGAAGCCGTTTTAATAAGTGTTGCTTATAGTTTTTGGCACTGATTTAAATCACTAGATTTGCCCTCAGCGTACTTAATCACGCGAAAAACTGTCCATAGTGAGAAGAGTGAGCGCACACATTATTATTTAGCATTTCCATGATTATCAAGTCAGTTCCCTGCATCATTATGTGTCAGGGGTGTCAAAACGAAACAGAAAGGAGGCTGTCTTATGACGCGGTAAGTAGGGTGAATCTAACTTAACAATTTCATCATTTCTTTTCTCAACTATGTTGGGGTCGGATTCCAGTCTAACCGGTTGCAACTGAATACCAGTATTTTACATGGAGCAACTACCTATCTGACCTCCACAACCCAGCTACTGAGTAATACGATACCCCTTGGAAAAACTGGCTGTCAGGGTTTTTGACGACCTGTAACTGGGTATTATAAAAAAAATGTACTTTTGCTACGCTCTCCGCGTCCAGCTTGCTTATTTTTATTTGCTAGTTAAATTTCAGTAAATTTAATTTCACCCTAATTCTAAAACTATTGAACTATTATTTGTTTTTATTAAAACTGTCGATAAGTAAGTAGATTTTTCACAATTTAAAATTTTAATACTGTGGCCGAAGTTATTTCATACAGAAAAACCTTGTCCCGCTTTACATAAAGTAACTTTGAAAACTTATTTTTCGAAGTACAATGGTATTGGTATGTAATTTTATGTTTTTTTAGCATTGGTATGCCTTAAATTATGCCTTAAAATATGCCTTAAATTATGCCTAAAATATAATCAAAATACAATACATAGTTATTAATACATAACATTTACATACTTTACTGCATGTCCACAATTCTTTTCGTTTCCGTTGCTCCACTCAGTTACAGGGTTTTACAAAATTATACCCATCTTGTAAATAAAATTATTTACTGGCAACGTTACACATCTAACACTGTAACAGGTGGCGTGACAATGGATTCTGTCAATTTGTTTTTTAGCACAGTGCGAGTATCTTTATCTGTGACGTTCTAATTCGTCTTTTATCTAAGAAATTCGTTTGTGTGGTTTGTCAGACTTTGGTTAGTATTTTCTTGTTTTTATATTATTACAAGAACAGAAATGTGGTGTAAGAAGTTAAATAGGTCGAAGGTTTTCGTGGAAGCAAACTTATTTTGACACTACATAGTATTTTGTAGGATAAACATGTGCTAATTGTTCATATACGTTACTTTTCTGTTACGCTTCTCTGATATGTAAAGGTCAAGCTATGTCCATGGCAAAGGAGTTTACTGCAGTACGAAAATCATGATTAATTTAAAAGTTGTTCTGACTCCTTTTCCGTTACATTTTCTGTTACATTCAACTTATTTTCCTATCAGTTTACGTTACGTAAAATTTTTGTGAATAACACCCAATTACTGCCAAAAATCAATAAATGACAGGCGGGACCAACGGCTTAACGCGCTTCCCGAGGCATTTTATTATTTAGCAACAAACCCTTGTATAGATACAACAATAGATACATTAAGTCGGACCTGAGGAAACCCGGAGGGAAAGCTGAAGTGGAATCGTCGGTAATTAGAACCAACGGGCGCTGGAGAAAACGTATTTTTGAGTGGTGACCACGATTCGATAAACGTAATGCTTTGTGTGGCAAAGTGGCCCTCTTGGCCCTATCTTCGCAAAGTAGCCCTTGGATCATAGATCGTAGTAGCGGTTGGATTAAAGGGTCTAGTCGAGAGTTATGCCCTATGATGTACCGCTCTTCAACCACACACTGTATGATGGCGCCTTGTGACAGCTTACAAATGATTAAAATACAGCCGATCCATTCAATTAATTACAAAGCGATAGTTATTATTGTATTATTGCGGCGCAGACAACAATGTAAGTAGTCTGACATCTGTTTTTTCACATGTAGATTAATATTATAAACTAGCTTCTGCCCGCGACTTCATCCGCGTAAAATTTCTTGTTCCTCCGAACCTTCCCGTCACATGGAATCGCTTGCCCGTGCGATTTTCCCCGTTTTTGCAACATATTTCATTGCTGCTTCGCTCCTATTAGTCGTAGCGTAATGTTGTATAGCCTATAGCCTTCCTCGATAAATAGGCTACCCAACACAAAAACATTTTTTTCAATTTTAACCAGTAGTTCCTGAGATTACCGCGTTCAACCAATCAAACAAACAAACTCTTCAGCTTTATAATATTATATAGTAATATAGTATAGATTAATTACAAAGCGAAAGTTATTATTGCGGCGCAGACAACAATGTAAGTAGTCTGGCATCTGTTTTTTCACATCTACCCTAATATTGTAAATAAGTAAGTTTGTGAGTTTGTTTGTAGGGACCATCTCTGGAACTACCCGTCAGATTCGAAAAAACCTTTTTGCATTTGACAGCCCAGTTCTTGAGGTTACACGCTATTCTAACATCAAGTTGGAACGCTAAATGTAAACGAAGTAGTGCGGGCATACGATGTTCCGGGTTGGGGGCCAAAATTTCACGCGAACGAAATCGTGGGCAGAAGCTAGTTTTTTTTCTTATAAAAAGGGGAACATTTGTGAGTTTAATATTTACAATACAATCACATACAAAACCTCAAGTTTACTTCCCATGGGGATATGCAGAAACTACAGAACGCTTTTGTATGCGGTATACATACACTAGCTTTTGCCAGCGACTTTGCACGCGTGGTGGTCAAAAATGATCCCACAGGTAAGTACTACTCTGCCGGGGTCGCGAGATTGTTCAAACGAGATACCGTGGCCCTGGCATATGGGTAACTGAAGGAACACGGGTGGGTTTTAGTTAGAATAAGTCTGACATGCCCTTCCGCTCCGCCTAGGGCGGGAGAAGTCATTTGATGATTTCCCATCCAAAAATACGTAAGAGATAAAATCAAAATCAAAAGTAATTTATTCAAACTAGGCTGCAACTTTTTGAATGTAATGATGACCCATAATTTCAAAACCATATTTGTACGCCGGAAACGGCAGAATATTTTGAGCGTAATAATCCACATAACAACTTTGTACAATATTCTGACAAATAAATGCTTTCTTTCTTTCTTTCTTTCTTTCTGAATGTCAAAGTTACATAAGACAGTGCCTCTGCCCGCCCTTCACACAAATACTTTCCTTTGTATTATTTCTGGTCATTAACGACCTGTATGCAACGTTTCATTCAAATCTGTCCAGCCATTTTAACGTGGTAGAGTAACAATCATCCAAACATGCAACATCCAGTTATTAGTACAATATAGGTTAGTAAAATAAAACAAGAAATTTCACTCTAACGAAGACGCGGGCAGAAATTAGTTTCCAATAAATACCTACAGGCTGCATTTACACGACGGTATAGTATAATACATTAAACTATATAATGTTTATATTATATTAATATATAATTTTTATACTATATAATGTTATGAGCACCGAGGACAAACTACGGTAAAAAGACTGTCGTATACGAAGAGGTCTTTTTCTATAACTCTTTATCTAAAGTTATTAAAGAATCGTCAATAAAAGGCTATTAAAACACCATGTACTCAATAGTGTTTAAATTGTATATTTTTACTTTGTTTTCGTAACTTGACTCATGTTTCAATCCAACGAAACCGTTGCTTGAATCAATTATTATATTTTTGCTCCTAGGAGTGAATAATTGTATTCTTATGGAATGAATAAACATTCAGATATAACTGTATTATTTACTAGCTTCTGCCCGCGACTTCGTCCGCGTTAAATTTAAATTAAATTTCTTTTTCCCCCGACCCTTCCCGTCGAATTGCCTGCTCGTGCGATTTTCCCCGTTTTTGCAACTTTTTTCATTACTGCTCCGCTCCTCTTGGGCGTAGCGTGATGTTATATAGTCTACTAGCTTTTGCCCGCGGCTTCGCCCGCGTAGATGTCGGAAATTATCGCAAGAGGACGTACTACCGCGGTAAGAATGTATGAATCCATGTTATACATACATAAAATTACGCCTTTTTCCCATGGGGGTAGGCAGAAACTACGGAACGCCACCTGCTACGATCCTTACATACCATGTGTGTTTGATGTACTTAAAATAAAACTTATAGTATTCAGAGTAAGAAGACTGCGACATAGGGCTGGATTGAATTGAATATAAGTCTTCCTGGTTTTTATTAAAGCTCCTATTCTACCTATATAAGGTGTATCTATTCATACACGAAATATTTTAAGGGGTACACCTGTAGGTGGTAAAGAAGCTATAGAAGCAAAAAGAAAATTTTTATCTAAGCGTTTTTGAATTTTTTAATTATTATAATTTTAAAACTACTTGAGACGTTTCGCATAAAACCTTTACTCCAAATTCTATGAATGGCCCGCCTGACGCTGCGAGGGCGACGACCGGATGGCACGAGCATGGCCGCGGTGTCTCGGGCCGTAAAAAATAAGAAGGAGCCAGTATTTCTTATGTGCGTCAAATAATTTATAAATATTAAATTTAAAAAAAACCCTTAGAAATTTTTTTTTCGTTGCTATAGCTTCTTTACCACCTAAAGGTGTACCTCTTAAAATATTTCGTGTATGAATAGATACACCTTATATAAACACTCAGTTATTTACTAGACACCAAATTAAACATAGTTATAAGAATAGTACTTTGGCCAGTGGCTTTGCCCGTATAGCTTTCGGAAAATATCACTCGGAAACCTACTACCGGGATAAAGTATCCTATGTATATATATGGTAAGTATCCAGGATAACCAAAAACCCAAATCCATCCAAAAATCTAAACATCTAAGTAATATTTCGCGGTCTCTTACTTGGAATAATACAATTAGGTTTATTTTGAGTACTTCGAACATACATGATATTCGCATTTACTATGAAGCCAAAGTAATATGAATTAAAATATTACAATCCTATTAATCCTGCACTACCCGACCGCTACCAACCGGGACGGCCGGACGCGGGAAGGCCCGCTAGCCGATCTGCGGCGATTTTATTATAATCTCTGATATCTTCTAAAATATTAATTTTAATGATATGCTGTAAAGGGCAATTTTGATCTACATGAAATGCACAATTTATTTAAGGTACTTAATTGCATAAGGATTAATAATGTATTTCTTAAAATCGCATTCATAAATCTTATACGTTTAAACGAGCAATTCTTGTATATATATATATAATCTGAATCTCGGAAACGGCTCCAACGATTTTCATGAAATTTAGTATACAGGGGGTTTCGGGGGCGATAAATCGATCTAGCTAGGATTCATTTTCATAAAATGTCATTTTATTCGTGTTTTCAATGATCAACTTTATCGATAATCAACTTGAACATAAACTTATTATTTTAAACATAATTTACCAAAAAATACCGAGCAAAGCTCGGTCATCCAGATATTAAGCCATTATTTCTCGTAAAAAGTAAAGGATAAAAATGGTTATTATGGGTTATCCCTAAGAGTTAGACATATACCATCGCTGACTTTTTTGTAGAACTTTTTAAGGTGTACAATACAGTAGTACATTATTTTGAGCTATTTCATAGGGTTCAGCCAGCGTTCACAATGTAAGCGCAAAAAAATGTGTTTATTTATGACATCACATTAGAAACCTCTAAAATTATCAGTGTTTCTTTACTATATTATGCATGTTATATACATATTAACCTTCCTCTTGAATCACTCTATCTATTAAAAAAACCTGCATCAAAATCCGTTGCGTAGTTTTAAAGATATAAGCATACATAGGGACAAACAGACAGCGAAGTGACTTTATTTTATAATTTGTAAAGATATCCTTTCTCGATAAATAGGCTACTCAACACAAAAAGAATTTTTCAATTCGGTCCAGTAGTTTCTGAGATTAGCGCGTTCAATCAAACAAACAAACATACAAACAAACAAACAAACTCTTCAGCTTTATAATATTATTACATAAGTATAGATATAGTCCTCCAGACCGTATTTCGGTCATGGCGGCCAATCTAAACGGAGACACCGGCCCGAGAGATATTATAATGCACAGGTGTGTATGCAGATGCAGGTACACTCACTCTTCCCACACCCTCACAGTCTGATGGGACAGCAATCCGACACGACCAGAAAGAGATCAGGTGCAGTGACTTAGGCGGTTCACCCATTGAAGATGCGTCCCGCCGCGGTGCGCGGAGCGACGGATAAACGTAGGGCACCTTCCCGCGCATTTCCGCGTCGGCAGTGTGTTGTACTAGGCGTGATTTCTATATAAACTGAGATCCTTGCATACAATGGTAAAATCTGCCATCCCGCGCTACGCGACGGGGCGCGGTGCAGTGGGTGGAGTGCCTTAACGTGCTTTCCGAGGCACGGGGGTATCTCACCGTCAACACCCAAACTCCGGGCAAAATACAGCACACAATTATAATAAGGCTGATTATCTATTCTGAGAGGAGAGCAGTGGTGGCCCAGTGGTAACGATACCAACTTACGTATGGTTGTGGGTTCAAACCCACGCAAGCGCTTTACTTTGTGTTAATAATTCCATCACCACTGCTCTCAAAACGGTGAAGGAAAACATCGTGAGGAAATCGGCATGTCCTAGAACTAAAAATTCAATGACATGTGACATCTATACCAACCCACACTGGACCCGCATGATATACCACGCCCTCTCACCGAGAGGAGGCCTGTGTCCCAGCAGTGGGAATATGATTGGCTGATTATGATGATCTATTCTGAGGTTCTAAAGCACACACATGTAGGTACTTCTAAACTTTGTGCTTTACTAAGTGGTATTGTAGCCTGACAAGCAAATATAATTAATGTAGCAACATAATAGTTTAGGGACAGATTAGAGCTCCCTTGAGGGCGAATTATGAGTATGAAGTGTTGACTGGTAATCACCACTCCCAGTTGAGTGACATTTTTAAACGAATTATGAGCTAATTGTTTGGCTATTTGATTATATTTGCTTATGCATGAGGTCGGTGTAATTATTAAAACTGCCAAGGACAGTCTGAGTTTTCATCATTCTTACTTTGCTGACTGAAATTATGGTGTTCATACTATATTTGTGTTCCATACGTTTTTATGTAAAACCAGAACCTTACAGAATCACCGGGGTGTCTGTATATTCATCTGTCACAGCCAATTTGCTCGAAGGTACTAAGTAAGGACTGATGATTAAGTTGAAATTTGTTACACACTAGCTCCTGCCCGCGACTTCGTCCGCGTTAAATTTCTTGTTCCACCGACCCTTCTCAACGCGTCGAATCGCCTACCCGTGCGATTTTCCCCGTTTTTGCAACATTTTTCATTACTGCTCCGCTCCTCTTGGTTATAGCGTAATGTTATTTAGCCTTATAGCCTTTCTCGATAAATAGGCTCTCCAATACAAAAAGAATTTTTCAATTCAGACCAGTAGTTCCTGAGATTAGCGCGTTCAATCAAACAAACAAACAAACTCTTCAGCAATATATGAAATTTGTCAATTCATATGTAGGGTAGGATTTGCAGACAAACAAAAAATATAAACTTTTACCCTCCAACTTCTTTAAAGGGACATATCAGGGTCAGTGTGAGTTACAGATCGAATGTAGGGCCAAGCCCCTTTAGCCCTGGTCACTCACAACATCATAGACCATCTTACCATAAGCTCAAAGGAGTGCGACACTCGAGAAACGGCCAAGCCATACAAGACACGGTGAAAATCTTGTAAAGGTAAGCCTTGTAGAGTTAGGGGCTTGGATCTACATTAGATCTGATAACTTTTTAACTGTAAAAGCATAATGTTAGTCTTGGCAACCCACTTTGTAAGAAATATTTCTAATTATCATACGGAACCCTCTCCACGCTAGTCCAACTCGCACTTTATCGGATTTTTTGTCTTAGAATAATAGTTATCTTGTTTTGTAATATTGGTGATAATTTAGACGGTAGGTACCACGTAATCGTCATAGCATTTCTGGACCTGACAGCTTAGACTGGAAAATAAACCGACGCAATACAATATACAACTCTAGAAACACAACTACTTATACTGTCGAACTAGTTTCTACCCGCGGCTTCACTCGCGTGGATGTGTGAAACTGAACTTCCGAGCTGTTCCGGTACCAAACGTATAAGTTACTCCTTATAGTATCTGCTATCTGCCAGTAAAAGTCTCGTCAAAATCGGTCCAGCCATTTCGGAGATTAGCCGGAATAATAATTAAGGCAGAGAAAAAAAACTGTTTTTGTTATAAGTATATACTTTCATATGCTTAAAGTAAAACGCTGTTATTTTGACATTACAAACACACACTTCAATTTCAATCATTTGTATGTATGTATCTTGATTTTAATAGTGCGTTAATTGATAAAAGAACAGATGCGTCTGATTAACAGATTTTTCAAAACTTTAAATCATATATTTATAATTTATACATAATATCTCTATATTTTGAACTGAAATATTCGACTCAATGAAATAAATGCCTTAATTGAACAAATCTTACATCTTTAAACGAGCAATTCTTGTATATATATATAAGGTGTATCTATTCATACACGAAATATTTTAAGGGGTACACCTGTAGTTGGTAAAGAAGCTATAGAAGCAAAAAGAATTTTTTTATCAAAGCGTTTTTGAATTTTCGTAATTATTATAATTTTAAAATTACTTGAGACGTTTTGCGTAGAACCTTTACTCTAAATTCTATGACTGGCCCGCCTGACGCTGTGAGGGCGACGACCAGACGACACGAGAATGGCCGCGGTGTCTCGGGCCGTAAAAAATAAGAAGGAGCCAGTATTTCTTAAGTTTGTCAAAAAATTTATATATATTAAATTTAAAAAAAAACACTTAGAAAACGTTTTTTTTCGTTGCTATAGCTTCTTTACCACCTACATGTGTACCTCTTAAAATATTTCGTGTATGAATAGATACACCTTATATCTTATACCTTTAAACGAGCAATTCTTGTATATATATATATAATCTGAATCTCGGAAACTAACTCTAGTTAAGTGTAATAGTTAAAATAAAATGCACTCTAATCCACAGTCATTAGAGCTTGTGAATTCGTCATGTTGACTTCAGCTTCCGATAATATTTTTTACAAATCGACTAAAGATGTGAGGAAGCATGGGGATTTGATCCTACTATCATTAATTTAATATCTGGATGACCGAGCTTTGCTCGGTATTTTTTAGTAAATTGTGTTTAAAATAATACGTTTATGTTCAAGTTGATTATCGATAAAGTTGATCATTGAAAACGCGAATAAAACGACATTTTCTAAAAATGAATCCTAGCTAGATCGATTTATCGCCCCCGAATATATATACAAGAATTGCTCGTTTAAAGGTATAAGATATATAATCTGAATCTCGGAAACGGCTCCAACGATTTTCATGAAATTTTGTATACAGGGGGTTTCGGGGGCAATAAATCGATCTAGCTAGGATTAATTTTTATAAAATGTAGTTTTATTCGTGTTTTCAATGATCAACTTTATCGATAATCAACTTGAACATAAACGTATTATTCTAAACACAATTTATCAAAAAATACCGAGCAAAGCTCGGTCATCCAGATATTAAATTAATGATAGTAGGATCAAATCCCCATGCTTCCTCACATCTTTAGTCGATATGTAAAAAATATTATCGGAAGCTGAAGTCAACATGACGAATTCACAAGCTCTAATGACTGTGGATTAGAGTGCATTTTATTTTAACTATTACACTTAACTACACTTTTGATGATCATCACGTCGAGCTCTTTAAGTTCTAAGTTGAGTTGCATGATTACTGACAAATGCGTGTACTGCCTGGACAGGTCTACTCAATCTGTGTGGTTCATTACTCAAAGGACCAATCTACATGGTCTTCACATGATCTGGCCAAGATTATGTCTGGACTTTAAAAGGGACTGTGACCTCTGAGTTTGTTTCTGTCTTTCTTTTCAGCGTAGTGAGATAGGAAACACCGACCTCATCTAGTGTTTAAAATATGATTGACGTGTATTTGTACAAACCTACTTACAGAAATGAAATCATTTATCATTATCATTTAATAACTATTTATGATGTATAAATGATCGTGATATCATAGTCGGTCTCAAACCATTTTCAGATTCACGAGTTTAAGTAATGGATTAGGCATATTTATGGTTTCAACGCATTTTATTGGGTTTCAAATTTATTCAAATGATTATATCGTCTTTATGGGTTCCGAATTAATTCAAATGATTATTACATAATTAATAACATATTATTATTATTAAGCTCTTCCAAACAGAAGCACAAAAAATAAAATATCCAAAATCGACGTATTAAAATAATCGCATAAAATATTCACTACGATCCCAATAATATTTCCAAAGTTCCGAATCCTTCCAGGAAACCGAAATACAAAACACCAAAGTACTCAAAAAGGACTTACCGGCCATAAATCTTTAATAAGTTCCGATTTATTGGTTACAGAAGTTAAAGGGCACTCGATGAAAAGTGTTTATTCACTCGACTGGTAAACTTACGACGAAATATCGCGGAGCGCGGCGCGAGACGTGGGTCGTAGTTGACCGCCCGAACACAACTGAATCCTCGCTGGTGTACCGCGTACTGGCTGGCTAGGACAGGTGTTCTGATGCCATTATTACTGAAAACTATAATGTTCTATCGTTTTGTAATTGAGTTCTTTCGTTCGCTTTTTGAATTTTATTTTGATTTGAAGAGAAGTTGTGTTGGACGGTTGGTTTAAGATACATTTACGTTAGATTTTATCAATCAGGTTTGCTATAAAATTTGAAAAAAGATAAAAAAAAAATACAAATGCCTGTTTAGTTGAAAAATGGTTTTATTATCCTGTTCACCATCATCAGGAGCCTAAAATCTTTCCACTGCTGGGACACAGGCCTCCTCTCGGTGAGAGGGAGTGGGCCATTATCCACCACGCGGATGTACTACGCGATGTCCTACTTATCCTAGTATCCTTATCGTTACATAGTATAAAACAAAGTCGCAATTCCTGTTTGTACGCTTAGGTCTTTTAAACTACGCAACGGATTTTAATGCGGCTTTCACCAGTAGACAGAGTGATTCAATAGGAAGGTTTATACGTGAGCGAAACCGCTGGAGAAGCTAGTTAATATTATAAATATGAAACTTAGTATACTTAGATATATGAATGTTTAGATGTTTGTTACTCAATCACGCAAAAATTCCCGAACGGATTTTGATGAAATTTGGCACACAGGTAGATTATGTTCTCGTGGGATAATTTTCAACCTCCATGCGGGCGAAATCGCTGTCAAAAGCTAGTTCAGTTGAAAAACTTGTACATATATATTAAAATAAAGCAAAAAATATCCGTTAAATAAAATTTCATCATCATTTCAGCGGAACGACGTCCACTGCTGGACATAGGCCTCCCCCAATTAGGGGGGGTTTGTCATAATCGGCACCCGGGTTGGCGATTTCAGTATTGTGGTAAAATGCATAGAGAACGCTGCGGCGCATTTTCTAGCAAGTCCCTGGATCGCCTTCTAAGACACCCTCGGGAAGAAATGGGGTGATATTATTAATCAATAAAATTACTAAACTTAATCATATCAAATGACAATTTCATAACAGACTATCACATACTACTGAAGAAACACCCAAGCAACAAAAGAAATCTCAAAAATATGTTCAAACAGTTCACTTGCTACGGCGTAGCAAGACATCTACGGCACCGCTACGAAGCTACGCCGGCTACGAACGCCGTAGTAAAAGTTAAGCGTAGTATCGTAATGAATAATAATACTGTTATATGTGAAAGGTAGCACATTTTATTATATTTTACTAGCTATTATCCTTTAGTACATTGTAAAGGTACGTTTTGTAACATAATATCAGGAGTTTTGTGACCATACGAACGATAATGGAGTCCCTTACGATCGAGATCGAGTGTTTGCGGATCATTATCGAGTATCGAAGAATTTAAAACGATATAAGCTGAAGGTACCGTGACATTTTAGTAGCCTTACAACGGTTGTCCACTCAATGTATCCGACATGGCGAACTTATGACACGCGGGGTTGCGACAATCGTCGATAGGATCCGGCAATTGGGACTCGAGGTGGCATTTCACAAGTCCGGCCATGGGTTTTCATGGTCCTCGGAACGCGCCACCTGCGGGTTCCCAACTCACGGTGAGAGGGGTTCACATCGGCGTCGAGTCGATGATGAAGTACCTGGGACATGTCCTCGACAGCCGGTGGAACTTCGTCGATCACTTCCGACGTTTGGCTCCCAGACTGGAGCGGGCTGGGGCTGCCTTAAAGCGGCTCCTGCCCAATCTGGGGGGCCCAAACGCCTCCTGCCGGAGGCTCTACACGGGGGTCGGGCGGGCCATGGCGCTCTACGGGGCACCGGTGTGGGCGCCCTCATTGAGGCTGCGCCCAGCGCGCCGGTTGAGTGCGGCCCGAGGGTCATGGCCATCCGGTTAATCCGGGGATATCGCACGGTCTCCTACGAGGCGACGAGCCTCCTTGCCGGAGTGCCGCCATGGGATCTGGAGGCAAAGATCGTCGCGCACATGTGGGAGTGGCGCGAGGAGGCGAAACGCCGGGGCGAAACTCCACTGCCGCGACAAATCGCGGCACGGCGGACAGAGCTCCGGTGTGATCTCATGGCAACATGGCGGGTACGATTGTCGCAACCCAGTGCTGGGCACGCCACAATTGCAGCGGTAAGTTCCCTCTTTGAGGAGTGGATAGAGAGGCGTCACAGCGTCCTCACCTTCCGCCTGACGCAGGTTCTTACCGGGCATGGGTGCTTCGGTGGGTTCCTGTTCAGGATAAAGTGGGAGGATACGTCCGGGTGTTTCCATTGCAAGGATCGTCTGGAGGACACGGTGGAGCATACGGTGGAGGTGTGCCCTGCCCGGGCGGAGCACCGCCGTGTCCTCGTGGAGGCGATCGGCGGCGGCGACCTCTCGCGTCCGGCCCTGGTGCGAGCCAGAGCGAGAGGGAATGGGAAGCCGTCACCTCCTTCTGCGAAGCAGTAATGCTCGCGAAGGAGGAGGCGGGGCGCGTGAGGGAGTGGCAGTCTCTGCGCCCTCACGTCCCTAGCCGCCGCAGGAGGAGACGCCCCGGGCGTCGGGAGTCCATAGCGGACTCCCGGCCACCGTAGGCGCGAGCTTGCAGATGGCGAGCAATGGGTAGCTCGCCCCCCGGTAAGGACCAAGCTCGGGTCGACGGCGCGTAGTGTTCCACGCGCGCCTCAAAGAGATGTCAGCAGCGCTGAAGGGGTCTGCTAGGACCGATGCCTGCCGGGGTCGCGTGATTGTTCGAAAGAGATACCGTGATCCTGGCACATGGGCAACTGAAGGAACACGGGTGGGTTTTAGTCAGTAAAAGTCTGACATGCCCTCCCGCTTCGCCCAGAGCGGGAGAAGTCATTTGATGATTTCCCATCCAAAAAAAAAAAATGTATCCGACATAATATACCTCTAGGCGTGATTAAAAAATGGCTACCAATTAAGAAAATACGTACTAAGAAAAATAAATAATGCATTCGAATTTTGAAACATCCTTTTAATAATGTTTACATATCAGATGGTAGAGAACATAACTACCCAACGCACGAGTGGACTAGATCATTCCATCTCCATTTTCCATGAGACAGAATATCAATTCGAAACTACGTCATGGGTCATCACAATGAATAATATTATTATTTTTTTAGTTATTCAAATGTTTATTTTTTTCTTATGGATGTGTAGTAGTCATTGGGTACATGAAGTGGACTGCCGTTGTAAGACGATTAAAATGTCACGGTGTATAGATACACAGCTATATATTTTTTTTATTTTTTTTTACAGGGAATCGTTATTGCCTAAAATTAATTTGACAAAATACTAGCTTATGCCCGCGACTTCGTCCGCGTCAAATTTTTACTCCCGTGACCCTTCCCGTCGCATTGAATTACCTGCCAGTTTTCGTACATTTTTCGTTGCTGCTCCGCTCCTTATGATCGTAGCGTGATGTTATTATTAGTATAGAAAACCCATCCGTGTTCCTTCAGTTGGCAATGCCAGGGCCACGGTAACTCTTTCGAACAAATCTCGCAACCCTGGCAGAAAGTTATGACCACCTGGTACTTCGAAGGCATAAAACGTTTTCTGGCTGACATTGCTGTTTCATAAGCTCATACCATACCAAGTTATGACCACCTGGTACTTTGAAGGAAACATTTTTGTCATACCACGTTTTATAGTGACTTGTCTCTTTGACGTTTTATGTCACGTCACACAGGAACGCAATCGAACAGGATAAAAAGTATCCTATGTCTGTCTCCTGGTTCTAAACTACCTCCCGACCAATTTTCAGCTAAATCAGTTCAGCCGTTCTTGAGTTATAAATAGTGTAACTAACACGACTTTCTTTTATATATATAGTATCATCTGCCTAGCCTTTTCCCAACTATGTTGGGTCGGCATCCAGTCTAACCGGATGCAGCTTAATACCAGAATTTTACATGGAGCGACTGCCCGTGTGACCTCCACAAACCAGGTCCTGGAGAACACGATGCGCACCCTTTGATAAGAATGTTTTTGAGTCTGTTGAGCTTTGGACGACCCATAACAATTGTCAAAGATGCACGACACCCGGGGCAAACGGCTTAACGTGCCTTCCGAGGCATGCCATCCTCGATCTTTGAATGTTGAAACGGTCACCCATCCACCGACCAAACGTGGGAAGAGTAGCTTAATCTGGTCGAAAGACCCGTGCCGCTCTTATTACTTAGCCATTAAATTGTCAAAAAATATTAATTGATATAATACTTAAACTAAGATGATAAGGTTAACTGCAACAAGGTATTGAGATACAGGCACACAATATCAACAGAGCCTATCGCAATCCACTGTTGAACATCTCTTCCAGGATGCCTCACAAGCCGCAACCCTGTCCTCCACCTTCTAAATCCAGTCAGTCCCAGCCAACTTTTAACCCTTGATAACTAAACATTCGTCCGTTCGACGACCCACCTACCCGCGATTCTCGTGTTCGTGTACTACTAGGTGAACATCGATATATGCTGTGGCTGTGTGGAATAGTTCTTAATTACTGTTTTGATAATTCTTTATTTAATAATGATCCAAAGAATGTACCAATATTAGAAGTTCCTGTGAATAATAAATACTTTTTTCCAAAAAATGCATTTTATTTGGCTTCGTTAGTTCGACGAATGTTTAGTAACCATGTAACAATGAAAATAGTTTAGTTATCTAGGGTTAAGGTCGTAGGCCCATCTAGCTAGGATGCGTCCCACACAAAGTTTGATCACACGGTCCCTTCTCCGGTCATGTGCTCCATCGGCCATCAGTCTTTCGATAAATTGCTTGCTTACTCGGCAAACTATGTCGGTAACTGCAGTCTTTTTCAGGGATAGGCACTGATGCTAATTATCGTTGACCGTGCAACCCCGAATATGTTCGGTAAAGGGTGATCTAGACTGTACAGTTGCCCATTTGAACGGGTGCAATGTGTTGCGGCTTTCATACGTTATCAGTACCAACTTTCAGTCCACAGCCTTGCGGTTTGCAATAGAGTAAAACGTAATTTTTTTGGGATTTCCTCAAATATTTGATAGCTTTTTTCGAACTCCCTAACGAATGCTCGCAATGTATATGTACCTGTACAAGCACCTTTATAGAGGTTGACTTACAATTTCCATATCTATATTAATATTATAAAGAGGAAAAATTTGTATTTTTGTTTGTTTGTTTGTTTGTTTGTAATATATATATATATATATATATATATATATATATTACAGTAATAAGAATGCTTGCTCAACGATGAAAAAAGACAATGGTAAACTGAAGGTACAAGACAGTGAAAGTAAAATACTTAATGTAGCTAGAATAAGGTTTAATGAACACTGGCTGTGCTCGCTTCACCTACTCCTTATAACAGCTATTTGTCAGAGACAGTTCCATCAAAATCGGTCCACCTGATTCGTACATTAGTCAGAACAAACAGAAAGACAGAATAAAAAATGTTAGAAATGGAGAAACCCGACAACACTTGGGCCGAGCAGGGAATCGAACCCAGGATCTCATCATCAATCATAATCAGCCAAAAATATTTCCATTGCTCCTTAATAATATTTTTTTTTTCCCCCGGTCTACTTCTTGATATGCAATGACTTATGTAGCACCATGAATCATGAGGCTTCAGGGGTTTGTGTAAATGTCGGGGTTCATTCGATTAATCGAGTCTGGTCAAGCCACGCTGGGATCGGTGCAATTCATTTCATATAAAATATTTCCATTTCCTCTCTTAGAAAAAAAATAGAAGCCCGCCGATGTCGGGAACCGGGTCCAAGCTATCGGTGGTAACAGTTGCAGAGACAGGAACCTACTCACAATGCAAGCCGGATGGAGGAGTACTGCCTTCTAAATCAGGCCCTTGATCCTACCGCCTGACGTTATTCTCTAAAGATGTTAATCGAGGCTTTCGGCTATTGGCTGTTACGCAAATCGGCACAATGACAGCTGGGGTCAAATTTCACGTGTCATCATCATCATCAACCTACGGCAGTCCACTGCTGGCCATAGGCCTAATCGTACGCCATTCAGCTCGATTCTCGGTAACTCGCATCCAGCCGCTAATAGCCATCCTGCGAAGATCGTCACTCCACCTAGTCTGGGCGTCCTACCTTTTTTTTGTGGGTAAGAATTCATCAAATGACATCTCCCGCTCTGGGCGGAGCGGGTTCTACGGCTATATGGCCGCATTGCTTCCTTATTCTGTGAGCTATGTCGACATCTTTTCACAACATTCCACGTATGCTGAGATTTAACAAATTATTTTCATGATTATTTAACGTGTGAAGTACCGTTCATCCATGGTCCTTTCTTTTCAATACTAGAAGAGATCTTGACCAAACAGTTTGTTCATTTCTTCGTTTATTAGTGTAAACAGCTGTTTCTTCAGTAGTAATCAAGTCCCATTATTCTTGTGTAAACAATTAAAAGTATTTTCAATAATTTCTCAATATTGTTATTCCAACGTTAATCGGCTTACGGTGTTATTGAGAAACAATCATTATTTTCGATTGCAAAGTTGTATAAAGCTAGCAACAACTAAATTACATCTCTTTTTCTCTTGAGTTATAGTCAAAAATTGTTTGGTAGAGTTATTTTAGTAAACACTTTGCGAATTCGGTGGTGGTCGAGTTGTTTACCTCGGGAACTCAAACCTGTTTTACTTTTAGTGGTAAATAGAAACGTTACCACATACCCTAGTAATATACGAGGAAGAAAAACTTTGTGGGGAAACGAAGACTTCTAGACAAATTCTAACTGGTCGCCAATTTAATTGTATTAAGTTTTATATTCTGTGATTATTTTAACTTACCAAAATTATAATTTTATTGATATCATCTGTTTTTACATTTTTTGTAAATATGTGAGCAACATGTACAGACGCCAACACATCAAGCTACTACAATCTGTCAGATTTCTTTGATAGATTTTCGACTTTATTTCTAGAGCATTAGGTTCAAGGTTCATTGTGAAAAATTGACAGTTTCGGGTAGCTTGACCTGGTGGCGTCTGTACATATCGATCACATAATTAATTCTTAAATCATATTGTTTTTCTTAATTACAGGCCTGTTAGTCTAGTGGTTAGTGACCCTGACTGCTAAGACGGAGGTCGAGGGTTCGATTCCCATCCAGGACAAATCTTTGTGTGATGACCACAATTATTTGTTCTGTCTGAGTGTATTTATCTATAATATGTATGTATTTCGAAATATATAAGTATATTTATCAGTTGTCTGGTTGCCAGTAGTACAGGTCCTAAGATATTATTATTATATTTAATTTACCTGTTATTGTTTTATTTTTACCCATTAAATTCCCATAAAACCCATTAATTTTATGCTAGGTGTATGCCCTTCACATATAGTGATGTAATGTATGCATACAAAATAGTGTAAAAGAGTAACGGTGGAGTTTCTTGCCCATTATTCTTCATATGAAACTACCTTTTGGAAGAGGCAACTAGAATCAGTTCTATTGTTGACGTTCAAAAGTGCCTTCTATATATTTATGTCGCCTATTTTAAATAAATTATTTGTCTTTGGCTTTGAACGTAAGAGCCTAGACAAACTGACATTCTATTAGCAACAACGATGATGAGAGAAGTAAAAAATGTATAGGACTGAGTTAAACTTCCGTATAGCTTATGTTAATCTTTTTGAAAGTAGATGTAGAAATACAAAATGCTTTGAAAGTGATTGGCACTTGTCTAGGTACTCTAGATTTCCAAGCTTACCACCACTGTTTGAGACATCATCATCACCAGACTCTAACTGACAGATTCGCCAGGTCCACTCAATCTGTGATATTCTTTCCTTAAAAGACCATTTCCGACGGCAATCTACATGGTATTCACATGATCTGACCAAAAATTCGAAGTCATGTGACATCTACCAACCCACACTGGGCCCGCGTGCCGGATTACGACCCTCTCGCCGAGAGGAGGCCTGTGTCGGAGAAGTGGGAACACTGTAAGCTGATTATGAGTGACTCATCACCATCATTCCAGCCAAAAGACATAGGCCTCCCTAAAGGAAAGGGGGAGGGGGTTTGCTATAATCGCCACTTTTGGCAGGCAGATTGGCAATCGCAATATGGTTTTAAAATGCATAGAGAACGCTACTGCCCATTCTCTAGTAAGTCCCTTAGTCGCCTTTTACGACACCCACGGGAAGTAGGAGGGTGAGGTTATTCCTTTAGTCGGCACCATAATGACCGACTACGATAGAGTATTCTCGATTCAAAATCACCGGCCCGAGCGTGACGGTTCAATTTTGTTGACTATTCAGAAAGAGCGATAACTGTGTCTAAAGCAGTTTTCACTTCAAAAAGTAACCCCGTAATTTCAGCAATCTGTCGCTGCACTAACGTTTACCGATTTGCAAACTATTTGACTATGAGCTATCGTAATATTGACTCACCGTCAATTTCTTTTACTGTTGTTTAACTCATCGAATGCCGTAATTAGAGACACAATAGAAAGACATTTGCTTAGGTCGAACTGTGTAACTTAAGACTTTCAAAAGGTTAATCAGATCTAGAATCGGTTTTTCGTTTAGAAACCGCGTTTATTCATTGTTTCAGAAAGGAGGAAAAACCTAAGTGTTCAATTAATTTACTTCAAGTTCGTGGATGCTGTAGACAACTATATCGCAGTAGCTCAACTGAGAGTGGTTCTTGAAATTTATGTTACACAGAAGACTGACGTACTATTATCTTATATCTTTAAACGAGCAATTCTTGAACGAGCAATATATACAAGAATTGCTCGTTTACAGATATATATAAATATATAGATATATATATGTCGGAGAAGGATTGTTCTTGTTGATATGGTCATTAGTAGTTGAGGGCTTAGTGGGCGTCATTAGGGTAAAATGCGAGCACAAAACACAATGATCACTGTTTCACACTGTTTTAATTTAGATTAATCAATATTTTAACACTACACACTATTGCGAAATAAAATTAACAGTTAAGACTGAGCAGCGGGTTCAGGGCACCGATCTTACTTCAATCTTATAATTTTACACTCAACGATCCAACTCAAAAGTCGCTATCACTTTTATATTGTGTAACCAAAAACCATCAACCTCCCTTCAAAATCAAGATGGCGCCTTGACCCCGCTCTAGGCACGCGCTCTGTTCTGATTAGTCGTCATGTAAATAACAATATTCATGACTTTTATTAAATTAGTAAGGTTTTTAAATTACAGGAAAATTCAAGTGATCAAATAAAATAAATTAGGATTTTTAAAAGTAATTAAAATGTAAACAAATAATATAGTGCATTATACATGCAAACAACAATCAACTCGACTCATGACTTCCTCCGACATATATACATATAATCTGAATCTCGGAAACGGCTCCAACGATTTTCATGAAATTTAGTATACAGGGGGTTTCGGGGGCGATAAATCGTCCAGCTAGGATTCATTTTTATAAAATGTCGTTTTATTCGTGTTTTCAATGACCAACTTTATCGATAATTAATCAACTTGAATATAAACATATTACTTTAAACACAATTTACCAAAAAATACCGAGCAAAGCTCGGTCATCCAGATATTTATTTATCAAGCTATTTTACTTTATAGAGGACTCACTATTACCTTACCAAAAACGTACCGTTACGGCGAAACAAAAAGGAAGTTTTATGTAGGTTCATCTGTTCCCTCATAACCTCTAAACTACTAATCATAATTTACAAATCACATATTGTTGGAAGTGTCTTGCTTGTTACATAAGTGACGTCACCTTAATTTGAATTTGGTGGACGTAAAGAGAATTTTTTTTTGTTTTATCGAAAATGTATGTTGGTTATCAAATGAACGGATTTATACTTTATGTTACTTACGTTAGCTCACAATACATATTACAATATATATGTATTGTGAGCTAGCCCCAAAATCTATAGCAATACTAGCTGACCGTACAGACGTTGTCCTGTTGCCTAGAACTCGATAGCAGCGCCACCTACCGGGTCCAAAAGTGAATCCAAACCATCCAGGGTGCCACCCAACCGCATACAAAAAAAACTGGCCAAGTGCGAGTCGGACTCGCGCACCGAGGGTTCCGTACAAACCTGTAGGTATTCTCGGTTTATGCATAAGGTTCATGTTTATGAAATCAAATGTTTTTTTTTAAATTTTATATTTCAGTTGATTTAACCTCTAAGTCTCTGAGATACCACATTTGGTATAGACACAATGGTTTTTAACTGTGTCCGTAATTACGGTATTCAATGGGTTAATGAAAGGTAAATTGCGGTTTACGATTTATGACGTTTTAAAAAAAAAACTACTTGCTCGATCTCGTTCAAACCAATTTTCGGTGGTAGTTTACATGGTAATGTACATCATATATTTTTTTTTAGTTTTATCGTTCTCTTATTTTAGAAGTTACGGGGGGGGGGGGGGGACACACATTTTACCACTTTGGAAGTTTCTCTCGCGCAAACTATTAAGTTTCGAAAAAAATATATAAGAAACCTCAATACCATTTTTGAAGACCTATTCATAGATACCCCACAGGTATGGGTTTGATGAAAAAAAAATTTTGAATTTCAGTTCTATGTATGGGGAACCCCAATTTTTGCTGTATTTTTTCTATTTTAGTATGAAAATCTTAATGCGGTTCACAGAATACATCTACTTACCAAGTTTCAACAGCATAGCTCTTATAGTTTCGGATAAAAGTGGCTGTGACATACGGACGGACAGACAGACAGACAGACAGACAGACATGACGAATCTATAAAGGTTCCGTTTTTGCCATTTGGCAACGGAACCCTAAAAATCATTCGAATCGTTATAACTCCTCCTAAACGGCTGGACCGATTCTACTGTACGTATACGTACAGTAGAATTATATATAATATATAAAGATATTAAAGCTGAAGATTTTGGTTGATCACGCTAATCTCAGGAACTACTGATATAAATTGATTAAAATTTTTGTGTCGAAGTAATGACGGGCTTTGTCCGGGGCAAATCCTTGCTCCCCCGACCTACCCCGTACGATCGAATCGCTAGCCCATGTGAGATCTTCGTATTTGTGACTTTTTTGCTTTTTCTAGGCTCCTAAGAGTTCTAGCGTGATGTTATATAGTCCATCCCCCTGGTCTAGGCCTACTCGATAAATAGGCTATCCAACACAAAGAAATTTTCTGTTCGATGCGTTTAACCAAACAAACAAACTCCTCCGCTTTATAATATAAAGAATAGATTCACACAGCGCAACAAAACTAGCAGCTGCTCGAAGACTGCATTTGTGCAATAGATTCCTCCCCTATTAAGTACATTGATCTTATAACATAACTGACGAAATGTAAGGACGTGATATAAGCCCTATCACTTTAAGAAAATCGGTTTGATGATCGCCTTGTAAAGGAATGATGGTGGAAAAGATTGATTCCCATAATATTATAGGAAAATCAGCGAGCGGAATAATTTAAAAGATGTGCACTTTTCAACTTTCCATGTGACACACGGCTTTTCCTGATTTTGCATTTTTTTTAACGTGGATTGGTATACATTTTCACTATCTAGGTGTTATTACAAAAATACACTCCATACAAGTTACACGAAACGGTTCCTAACTTTTTTATTAATATTTATTTTTATTTCTGTTTTCTTTTTATCGTATGTGCACATAAATACCTACTTAATCTATACTAACTTCTATACATAATACACCAATATAATAAAACTGAAAAGTTTTTTGGAACGCGGTAATCTCTGGAACTATCAGTCGGATTTGAAAAAAATATGTTTTCGTTTGACATCTATTTAACATCACGAAGAAAGTCAGAAAGAACGCTAACTGAAAACGAAGTATGAGCATGGGCGGGCGATTTGATTTGGTGGAACAGGGGCCGAAAGAGTTTTATAAAATTGTGGCTATTATTTTAGTGTTTTGTGTATCTTACGACTTCCACACGAACAAAATCGTAGGTAGAAACTAGTCAATAAATAAGATTAAGTGTAAAATGCAGCCTTGTATCTCACCGATCCATCCCTTCCTTGCTGCCCTCTACTAGCGATGCCCTAAGCCGAAGTCCGCACCCCACAGGCTACCTTTAACGAGTAGTCGCTCTAGTTTTAAAGCCCTGGCTGGAGGTCTTAATTTATTAAGATAGCCACTGGCAAGCCCGGTTAGCAGCCGATAACCGCATAGGCTGATCTGGGAGATTTCATAAAAAAAAGGATTATGTGGTTTTTATGAAACCACGGTAAAGTGAAACTTTTTTTCACATTATAGACATTTAACTAAAAAAATTTGGAATATATGCAACAGCTTAATAAAAAGAAACACATAAAACTTATGGTTTCATCAACTGTAGTAATTTGTATGAGCAGGCTTTAAGTAAGGTTAGGAACCTAGAGGATGAATTAATCCATGCAAATGTCAAAATTCAACAGTTAGAAAAGGATAAAGAACGTAATCAGGTCAAAGAAACTGACCATTTGTTTAATGAATTGAATGAATAAAACACATAAAACTTATGGTTTCATCAACTGTAGTAATTTGTATGAGCAGGCTTTAAGTAAGGTTAGGAACCTAGAGGATGAATTAATCCATGCAAATGTCAAAATTCAACAGTTAGAAAAGGATAAAGAACGTAATCAGGTCAAAGAAACTGACCATTTGTTTAATGAATTGTTTAATACAAATTGTAACCCACACTCTATAACGACAATTGACCTAACCGAGGATTCCTTACTGAAACATAACTGTAGTCATAAAATAAGTCAAAATAAATTTAAAAAATATGCGCAACTGAATAAAATTATTAAAAAATGTAATAAATTCAAGAAACATCAAAAACATTATTCCACAAATATTCAATTAAGGAAAGAACGTGTTTCTCTTGTCAACAAATTGAAAAATTATCAAATTAAATTAGAAGATAGCATAAATATATATGAAGTAGACACTCAGCGCTTACAGTCTGAAATTCAAGTTCTTGATGAATCCCTTAAGTCACTTTATAATAAATATGTATGCTCTAAGCACCAAATTAAGGAACATATCCTTGCTACAAATGAATTGGTAGACAGAGTGGATTTGCTGACTCTCAGTAACACTCAGTGCACTTGTCGAAGGGTATCCAACCCTGATGCCCTCCAGCCTGAGGCAATGGTGAACCCGTCCCAAGTTGTGAGTAGTCTGCACTCTATCTCCATTCAAAATATACCTGATACTGTGCATGAACAATCTCAAGGGGTACAGGTAGTAGCTAGTAGTGTTACCCCTTGTTGCAGTCAACTTGGTTTTCAGTCCGTTATGTTTTCAGATAGTATAGGAAGAGGTTTAGGGAAATTAGTTAGTAACAAGTTGAATATTTCGAATCAAAATAATTGTTTGCCTGGGAAATCCTTTACAGAAATAATGACATCAATTATGAGATATCAATATGATTGTAATACCAACATAACTGTATTTGTAGGTAATAGTTCAAAGGTCAAACAAAATGATATAACTGACAGTGTTACTCAGCTTTTAAAGATTAATTGTAACAAAATTATTTTGTGTGCATTTCCATATTTTGAGAAATTATCTAGTAGGAAAAAAAAACATATTCATATGCTTAATAATCATATGCAGTTTTTGGTCAGTCACTACAATGATAAACTTATATTTTTTGACACTAACATTTTTGTTGATAAGTTAAAATCGACAAGGAATACAGTGTATCTTCCCCTTAGGTTTAGACATCAAATAGCGAGGCTATTAGCTTATATTAACTCAGACATAAGTAGTATGTCACAGTCTTATTTAATTAGTGTTGGTAGTGATACTAACACTACTATTGATACGCCTAGTAGTTTAAACTACTAGGTGCGACAACGGATGAGCCGCATATGTTGAATGTTGTTCATCAAAATATGCAGGGTCTGTCCGGCAAAGAGTTAGAGTTAAGTTTATTTATAGAGAACCATGATGTTCAGGTATTATGTTTAACTGAACACTGGTTGAAAGAACATGAAATAGTGTTTATCAATGATGATAATTTTACTGTACAAAGTGCATTTGCGAGAAAAAGGGCCATCCGTGGTGGTTCTTTAGTTCTTGTTTCAAACAAGCTAAAATGTAAGCAACGTTCAGATTTAGTAAATCTCTCTATTGAGCGCACTATTGAGTTGTCTTGTGTTGAACTCGAGCGATACGTTATAATTTGCGTTTATCGACCCCCCTCTGGGGATTTCGTTTGTTTCGAGTCAGTAATGGAGGATTTACTCAATAAGTTAAAATCAAGTAATAAAAGTATAATTGTATGTGGCGATTTTAATATTAATATTTTAGATGTTACTCCATTGAGTATTAGACTTCTCAATCTTTTCAGGTCTTTTAATTTATTTAACTTGTTTTTTGAACCAACTAGGATCACAGCTTCTTCGTCAACTTGTCTTGATAATATATTTAGTCATGGTGATGCCAAAAATAAATTAGTGCTAACTGATTTAACGTCCGACCACTGTGGTTTGCTATCTAGCTTCCCTATGTCATTGTTTAAAAAGGCACATAAACTTGAATGCAGGCCTTATACAGCTAGTCGTTGCACCAAGTTTAAAAATAATGTAGCTCGTAGAATTACACCATCCATAGTAGAAAACGAGAATCCTAATGCAATTTATGAAGCCCTCTTTAATGTAGTGCAAAAAGAGTACCAATCTACTTTCAAGACCAAAACCATTGACATTAATGGCACCTCCGTCGGCTTTAACCAATGGGCTACTCCAGGTATTTATAAAAGTAGAGCGAGGCTATACGAGTTATATGGTTTAAAAAAATACAGGTTTGATACTCCTTTCCTAGAGTATGTAAAAAAATATTCAAAATTATTTAAACAGGTTAGTGCTTTTGCTAAATCTAAATTTTTAAGCGATCAAATTAAAAATTCAAATAATAAAATAAAAACCACTTGGAAAATCATTAACAATGAAACGGGTAAATCGGTTAAACAAGAAAAACAACTTGAAATTATGGTCGACAACAAATTATTAAATACGGCAGCTGACGTAGCACAGGCATTTAATGAGTTTTTTGCCAACATACCTATAACTACGACTCGCTCCTTAAATTCCTCCCCGTCTAAAGCTGAAAACCTTTTGCATAGTAGTGTGCCTAAAAGTAGTTGCCTATTCAATTTTGAACATGTAACGCCTCGTGATGTAGTTAATGTTTTTAGCACACTTAAGTCTAAAAACACTGGTGATTTCTGGGGCATTTCCATGAAACTATTAAGTAATATAATAGACATCGTAGCCCCCTCTTTAGCTGTTACTTTTAATAAATGTGTTGATGTCGGAACTTTTCCTGACCTCATGAAGAGTAGCAAAGTCATACCATTATTTAAATCAGGTAATAAAAAAGACGTTTCTAATTTTAGGCCTATTTCTATCTTACCTGCATTTAGCAAAATATTCGAAAAGTTAATACTCAAGCAGTTGTTAAGACATTTTAATTTAAACAGCCTCCTTCATAATGAGCAATATGGCTTTACGAAAGGTCGTTCAACTACAGATGCGGGTGTTACTCTCTTGAAACACATTTTTAACGCATGGGAGAACTCGCAAAATGCTATCGGAGTATTCTGTGATCTCTCCAAAGCCTTTGATTGCGTGCACCATGACACGCTTTTGCGTAAACTACGTCATTACGGTGTCCATAACGAAGCTTTAAACGTAATAAATTCTTATTTACATAATAGGTTCCAATGTGTAGATATTAATGGTGTAAAATCTACCGGGCTACCGGTTCAGTTAGGTGTGCCTCAAGGCTCTATACTCGGCCCATTCTTGTTCTTAGTGTATATCAATGACTTACCATTCTTTTTAAAGGGTATTTGTGACGTTGTACTGTTTGCAGATGATACTTCTCTTATTTTTAAAGTAGATAGGAACAGACAAGATTTTGAAGACGTAAACAGTGCACTCTCAATGGTTACGGATTGGTTTACGGCAAATAACTTAGTTCTCAATGCCAAGAAAACGAAATGTGTAAAGTTCGCCTTACCGAATGTTAGAAATCTAGGTCCCGAAATCGTCTTAAATAAAGAGGTTCTTAAAACTGTAGACTCGACAGTTTTCCTGGGCATAGCAGTGGATGGCAAACTACAGTGGGGCCCACATATTTCAAGTCTAGCGGGGAGGCTCAGTTCAGCCGCCTACGCCGTCAGAAAAGTAAGACAATATACTGACGTTGATACAGCTCGGTTAGTCTATTTTAGTTATTTTCACAGCATTATGTCTTACGGTATTCTACTGTGGGGCAAAGCCGCTGATATTCAAAATATTTTTGTCCTTCAGAAACGAGCTGTTCGAGCAATTTACCAGCTAGGTGCCAGAGTTTCTCTAAGGGACTTTTTTAAAGATATTGGTATTCTTACGGTAGCATCACAATTCATCTTCGCCAACATCTTATATATTAGGCAAAATTTACACTTACACGCTAAAAACAGTGATTTTCACACTGTTAACACTAGAAATAAGGACAAACTACGTGTTCCCTTTCACCGGCTTCACAAGGTGCATAACTCATTTGTTGGGCTTGGTATAACATTTTACAACAAGCTACCACCTTATTTACTAGAATTACCTTTTAATGCGTTTAAAGCTCAAGTAAAATCCAACCTTTGTCTAAAGGCATATTATTCCATCAACGACTATTTAAATGACAAAACTAGTTGGTCGCTGTGATTAACTCAAGACAATGTTTGTGTTCTTTCTCCAGTACTAGCGTACCTAGTGATAGGTTATATAGCTGTAATATAATTTTTATTATATATTTTTTTTACTGTGTTAGTCATTTTTTTTTGTGTATTTATTGGTTTTGACATGTTCTATGCTTTGACATATTATAATGATTAGTATTGCATAAAATGATTAGCTAGCGACCTCGACAAGTTGTCATTCAATTCTTGCCTGAGCAACCGGCAGCAAGTTCGTCATGCTCCCTTAGATGTCAATGCTTGCGGTAGCGTCAGGGGTCGGGTTACCCCCTTCCCTCAAATAAGGCGAGGGGGGTAATGGCTGATCTTTGCGTTATGCTCGTGAACGGGTGCTGCTTGTGGTGACTGGTCGTCTTGCTGACCTTGATGTTGGTATTGTTGTTAATTACCTACCTGTTTATTTGTTTTTACGCCGATGGTCCTAGTTTATCATTTTGAGGCCTCGAGTTGTAACTCGGGTCGTAACAGCTATGTGAACGTGATTCAGCATTGCATATGTAAGCTGTCACGCCCTTATGCCAGGAGGCTTTTATTTTGGTACCTTTATTTACATGATAAAAATATTTTTTGCTTTTGCTTGAGTATAGATTTCATTTTATTTCCTGGATTATTGGGTTGGCTAGCTGACAGATGGCAAATCATTTAATTTAATGTTTTGTGTCTCATAATGTTACCTCCTTACAATTGTATAGAATCAAGTTCTTCTAACTTAACAGACAGCTGTGCTGCTGGGGAGTTTGTTCCGCCACTTCTTCTTCCCAGCTAAAGCACTAGGAAGTGTCGAAGGGCGGGCGTTTTGGGGGGACTGTCTTTTGTAACTTTGACGTTCAAAAAGTGCTGACTCTCAGCCTAGTTTGAATAAATGACTTTAGATTTTTTTTGATTTTAATTTAATATTCATTAGAAATAAGTTAAATAATAAATTCAAGCACTCAAAATTGAAATAAATCCATAAACAACAACATGCACCAGCGAGCGCCTTTCACTTTATCCCTACTCCGCGGCCGACCGTCACGCGACATGCAACACACAGACGAAAAAATGTGAGCCGATGTAATAAAAGTTTCACTTTAAAAAATATGCTGCCTTGTTTGTTTGAACATTTGAAATAACGAAACATTTTCTGGATTCTGAGTCCAAATAAATATTTTTTGTCTATCATTAGTTTGCGTTGTATTGATACCTCTGTTACTAGCTACCCTATGGCATCCAGGCCGAGGCACTTAATCGAACTAGTTGGCTCAATTAGTTGACTATAGTGCATGGTTTTGGCGTCTCAATAGTTCTTATGTCAAAGTTCAATTTAAGGATGCACCGTCTGCTCGTAGTTCCTCCGTTTTAGTCAAGTAATTAGAAATTATAAAGGCTAAAATAGCTAGGATAATTAGTGGTACTAATAGGATATTTAGTGAATTACTATGTATATATTTACTATCCGACTGGCCTGTTAGTCCAGTGGTTAGTGACCCTGACTACTAAAGCGGAGGTCGTGGGTTCGATTCCCACCTGGGACAAATCTTTGTGTGATAAGCACAATTATTTTTTCTATACCTGGATGTAATTTATCGATATACGTGAGACACTCAGAAAGTTTTGCGAAAATAAACAGAAGTGTTCTATAGGTAATCCTGTCCACTTGCCTTTATATGCAAAGCTTCATGCGTCTGAACCAGTTTTCGAAACATTTTTTCCAGTCCGCCGCAGACACATGGTTTACAGCCTGCTCGAACGCTGACAGCGCATCTTCCGGCGACGAAAATTGTATCCCTTTGAGCTGATTTTTAATTTTTGGGATTAAAAAGAAGTCAAACGGTGCTAGGTCAGGGCTGTAAGGAGGGTGACCCAGAAGTTTGACCGGCGTGCTGTCCAAGAAGTCCCTCGTTTTGAGCGCGGTGTGCGTGGGCGCGTTGTCGTGGTGGAGCAGTAGCCCACGGAGCCCTGTGTTTGGTCGCTTGTTGCTCACAACAGAGAAAACTTCTGCCAAGCATTTGGTAGTATACCATTCGGTGTTGATGCTTCTTTGGTTCCGGAAAGGGATTGACACCAAGTAGCCAATCAAACTGAAAAAGCTCGCGATCAAAATCTTGTATGACCACGCATAACTTTTTACAGAGCAGTCCGATTTTGATAATTCTTTTTTTATTGGAAACGATATACCCTAAAATTGGTGCCATATAAATTTGGAAAAACCAACCCTAAGGGTAGGAAAACAGGGGATGATTGATTGTTCGCTCATTGATTGTAATGTATGGCCACGCATAACTTCTTACAGAATAGTCCGATTTAGCAAGCATGTAGTGATTAGTAGATTGTAGCAAAAAAAACAACTTTTTAACAAAAAAGTTAAAGTATCACTTTTTTGGCGATTTAATTTTATTATTAAAAAGTTTTATACAATATAACACTAGTTATAGACACAACTGGAAAGACAAAGTCCTTATTTTTATAAAGCTTCAAGCTCCTAGCAAGGTGTACGAACACAGTGTGAAGTGACCGAGGGCCACATGACCACAATGTACTAATAGAAGTGAGATAAATCACGTCGAGCCGTCAGGAGGCGCCGGCGATCATGTTACAACTATCACTTACTATGATAGAGTATTACGGGTACCTATGTACACAGAGTAACCACAAAGGGTACGTTGTATTGTTGTTGTTATAACTTGTGGTTACGTTCATGAAAAAAGCTTGTAAACAGTTTTTCATGAGTCACACAACATTCAGGTTTCGAAAATTTTGTACTTTAATTTTTAAAGTCAGACCACGTTAAAAATAAATAATATTTTAAAAAATACGCTTTAATGTAACCTCACAAAAAAGTAGAAAATAATTTACAAATAAAATAAAGATAGAGTAATTAATAAATGAAGTCAGCATTTTAAGCTCTTGAGGGTCGATTAATATCAAAAAACATGGAGTGTTTTTTGAGGTAGGTTTTTAAATTATATATTTTCTACGTTTCAAGTTTGTTTTTCTACTAAAGCGTGTTTTTTTTTGTATTTCAAGCTATCATTTACTTTTCTATTTCTTAGTTCGGCCAACCACAAAATTGTGCAAAATTTCAAATTAATCTAATGTCTTAAAGTGGTTGAAAATCATGTTCAAAGATTCTTTTACATCCGTACATACATATCTTTTTTTTTTTTTTTTTCAGGTTGGGAAATCATCAAATGACTTCTCCCGCTCTGGGCGGAGCGGAAGGGCGTGTCAGACTTTTACTGACTAAAACCCACCCGTGTTCCATCAGTTGCCCATGTGCCAGGGTCACGGTATCTCTTTCGAACAATCACGCGACCCCGGCAGGCATCGGTCCTGGTAGACCCCTACACTGCTGCTGACATCTCTTTGACGCGCGCGTGGAACACTGCGCGCCGTCGACCCGAGCTTGGTCCTTACCGGGCGGTGAGCTACTCATTGCTCGCCACCCGCAAGCTCGCGCCTACGGTGGCCGGGAGTCCGCAATCGACTCCCAACACCCGGGGCGTCTCTTCCTGCGGCAGCTAGGGACGTGAGGGCGCAGAGACTGCCACTCCCTCACGCGCCCCGCGTCCTCCTTCGCAAGCATTACTGCTTCGCAGAAGGAGGTGACGGCTTCCCATTCCCTCTCGCTCCGTACCATGGCTCGCACCAGGGCCGGACGCGAGAGGTCGCCGCCGCCAATCGCCTCCACGAGGACACGGCGGTGCTCCGCCCAGGCAGGGCACACCTCCACCGTATGCTCCACCGTGTCCTCCAGACGATCCTCGCAATGGAAACACCCGGACGTATCCTCCCGCTTTATCCTGAACAGGAACCCACCGAAGCACCCATGCCCGGTGAGAACCTGCGTCAGGCGGAAGGTGAGGACGCCATGGCGCCTCTCTATCCACTCCTCAAAGAGGGGACTTACCGCCGCAATTGTGGCGTGCCCAGCACTGGGTTGCGACAATCGTACCCGCCATGTCGCCATGAGATCACACCGGAGCTCTGTCCGCCGAGCCGCGATTTGTCGCGGCAGCGGAGTTTCGCCCCGGCGTTTCGCCTCCTCGCGCCACTCCCCCATGTATCTTACCTAGTATTTAGGGGATTTATTGTAGAGTTTCGTTGTAGGATTTAAAAAAATGATCAAAATGGAAGTTCCTATTTGAAAACATTATTTTCTGGCCTGTACTTAATTCTTTACGCTTATGAAATGAATGAATTGATTGAGGTTTGAACTTGAGTCAGAATGGATGTTTCAAATTACAATAGTTTTTATCTTATAATAAATAGAAGTCAGTGGTGACCCAGTGGTAACGGCCGCGACTTACAAGTAGTAAGTAGGTCGTGAGTTCAAACCCAAGCAGGCGCATTACTTTGTGTAAATTATTTCATCGCTACTGCTCTCAAAACGGTGAAGGAAAACATCGTGAGGAAACCGGCATGTCTTAGAACCAAACATTCGAAGACATGTGACATCTACCAACCGGCACTGGGCCCGCGTGGTGGATTATGGCCCACTCCCTCTCACCGAGAGGAGGCCTGTGTCCCAGCAGTGGGAACATTATAGGCTGAGCTAGTAAATAGAAGAGGTCCACATATGTAGGTACATTTTTAAAACGCGTAACAAATAAAATTTGAACTAACCACCTTTCCGATTTAAACTCTTATTAAATAAATAATCGTAAAAGATAGGATCTTACCTAAATAATGTTGCCTCATAAGCAAGACGAATTAAATGAAAACAATATATTATAACCCTTTACGGGCCACTGAATTTTGCTACAAGAGGAATATCAAAATGGCTGCCTAAGCTTTAATATTCTACTGTTATTTTATTTTACGAAAACCCTATTGGGAATGGTTCACCAATATTGGATGAGCAAAAAGTCAGATTTTTCCGATAAAAAAACCAATTATTTTTTCATCATTTGTATTAAAGGATTACCTAATGGACTGCATTTTATTCATTCGGCTTTGCTCGGTAAAATAACTTATCCTACTATAGTTATATTACAAACTAGCTTTTGCCCGCGGCTTCGCCCGCGTAGATGTCGGAAATTATCGCAAGAGGACGTATTACCGCGGTAAGAATGTATTAATCCATGTTATACATACATAAAATTACGCCTTTTTCCCATGGGGGTAGGCAGAAACTACGGAACGCCACCTGCTACGATCCTTACATATGTATCTTGTGTGTTTGATGTACTTAAAATAAAACTAATAGTATTCAGAGTAAGAAGACTGCGACATAGGGCTGGATTGAATTGAATATAAGTCTTTCTGGTTTTTCTTAACGCTCCTATTCTACCTATATAAACACTCAGTTATTTACCAGACACCAAATTAAACATAGTTATAAGAATAGTACTTTGGCCAGTGGCTTTGCCCGTATAGCTATCGGAAAATATCACCCGGGAAACTACTACCGGGATAAAATATCTATGGTATGCTATATATGGTAAGTATCCAGGATAACCAAAAATCCAAATCCATCCAAAAATCTAAGCATCTAAGCCATATTTCGCGGTCCCTTACTTGGAATAATACAATTAGCTTTATTTTGAGTACCACTTCGAACACACTTGATGATATGCATTTACTATGAAGCCCAAGTAATATGAATTACAATCCTACTAATCCTGCACTACCCGACCGCTACCAAGCGAGATGGCCGGACGCGGAACGGCCCGCTAGCCGCTCTGCGGCTTTTTTATTATAATCTCTGATATCTTCTAAAATATTCATTTTAATGATATGCTGTAAAAAGCAATTTTGATCTACATGAAATGCACAGCATATGTAATGTATTTAATTGGATAAAAATTAATGCTGTATTCCTTAAAATCGCTTCGTATATAAGCCATTATTTCTCATAAAAATTAAAGGATAAAAAATGGTTATTGTGGGTTATCCCTAAGAGATAGACATATACCATCGCGGACTTTTTTGTAGAACTTTGTAACGTGTACAATACTGTAGTACATTATTTTGATCTATTTCGTAGGGTTCAGCCAGCGTTCGCAATGTAAGCGCAAAACAATGAGTTTATTTATGACATCACATTAGAAACCTCTAAAATTATCAGTGTTTCTTTACTATATTATGCATGTTATATACATATAAACCTTTCTGTTGAATCACTCTATCCATTAAAAAACCCGCATCAAAATCCGTTGCGTAATTTTAAAGATATATAAGCATACATAGGGACAGACAGACAGAAGTGACTTTATTTTATATGTAATGATGATAATGATGATGATGTGAAAGTTGGTATGTTTAGATGTTGCTTTTATGCAGAAGCTAGACATTCCATAAAAGTTTTATAGTTACACTAGCTTTTTCCGTGGCTTTTCCCGTGTAGGCGTCGGAAATTATCCCACAGGAACGTATAAGTGGAGTGAAATTTGGATAAACAGCAAAGTTTGGAAGGGATTTAATCATAATCTATTAGGTCTTCACCTATGAAATTGCCGTTCTGCAGTACTGGCCATTTCAAATCAAAATAATTTTTGTTTGTCTAAAAATTCTAATTTCAAATTAATTTTATTTTAAAAACATGGAATTCTTTTCCCAAAAGTAGTCATTTGTTTATTGATTAGTGTTACATTTTCATCGCATTTCAATCTTTTTCGTCATCATGGATACGTTAAAAATTCGAGTAATTATGGAATGTGAGTACCGTCGTGGCAGCAACGCGGCACAAGCGGCACGCAACATCAACGACGTTTATGGAGCTAACACTACAAACCAACGCACCACCTGTTATTGGTTTGCTCACTTCCGTTCTGGAAATTTCGACCTGAAAAATGAACCACTCGGTCGTCCGAAGACTTTGGTCGACAATGACGTATTAAAGGCGATTGTAGAAGCTGATGATACACAATCTACGGCTGAATTAGCAGCAGCTTTCGACGTTAGCGTCAAAACAATATTGGTCCATTTGCGTCAAATTGGCAAGGTAAAAAAGCTTGACAAATGGGTGCCCCACGAACTCAATGATCGCCAGCGCGAAGTACGCGTCGAGACGTGCCTTGCACTGCTCAACAGACATACAAATGAAGGAATTTTGAACCGCATTGTTACCTGCGATGAAAAATGGATTCTGTTTGATAACCGCAAGCGCTCAGCAAGTTGGTTGGATCCTGGTTCAGCAACTAAACAATGCCCTAAACGAGAACTTACCCCTAGAAAAGCGATGGTCACTGTTTGGTGGTCTAGCGCCCGGTGTGATTCATCACAGCTTCTTACCAAACGGGGTGAGCATTACTGCAGATGTGTACTGTGAAGAACTGAACTCAATGATGGAGAAGCTGGCACATCTCCAACCAGCATTGGTCAATCGCTCGTCTCCGCTGCTCCTGCACGACAACGCGCTACCTCATACTGCACAACAGACGGTCTCCAAGCTGCAAGAACTGGGGTTGGAAGCTCTCCGTCATCCGCCCTACTCACCAGACCTTGCGCCTACAGACTACTACTTTTTCCAGAATTTGGATAACTTCCTTGCGGGAAAAAAATTCAATACCCGAGAGGCAGTACAAAATGCCTTTGAAGAATTTGTTGCCTCCCGTCCAGATGATTTTTTTAAGAAGGGCATCAATAAACTGCCACTGCATTGGCAAAGATGCATTGATTGCATGGGTGATTATTTCGATTAATACAAATAAAAAATACATGAAAAAAATTCGTTTAATTTTTTTCATACAAAACGGCATTTTCATAGGTAAATACCTATTATATTTTTACTAGTTTTTTTTTTAACAATAATCCAAGTAGTTATTTTTTAAAGCATGTATTTACACTCGTACTCATTATTACTTATCTGTCAGCTCAGTTAACGGAAATAACAGTAAGAATAAAAAATCGACGAAATTCATAAGTGTGGTCGTGGTGTATAAGACCTACGCTGACATACGGCTCAAAATTCAAAACACCCTTAAAATTGAAAAAATAATAATAGGTAGTTTAAAAAAAAAATACTAAAAATCATACTTCCATAGAAAACCAAACAAAAAGTGGAAAATAATGGAAAAAAGCGTGCGGTGCTTTTTGAGGTAAACTAAACCGACTAATACAACAGTTAAACAATAAGAGAAATACACATCTCATTCAAGAAAATGAAACTATTATTCAAATATGGTGGTGATAAAGACCAGTGATTATCACAAACGGCGCCGGCTCTCCTCCCCGGACATTCGACTCGAGTCGCGCATTAATCGTGCGCACCTCTATTGTCCCTGGTAATCGTCTATCCGACGATAATCGCGGCGATTTATCATCAGATCCGTTCAAGCTTTTCACTGAACAGCTTTTGAAATGTTTTATTAATTATGGCTAAGAAGCCAAGATGTTTGAAACGTTTAGAAGACTTTTTAATAGGTAAATGGGTCTTTTGGGTTTTGGTTTGTAGTATAAGTTCAGGTATAAGTTTAATGAAGTCACCATAAACATCCTATATTATTCCCACTGTTGATACACAGACGTCCTCTCTGCTGGGACACAGGGAATGGGCTTTCATCTAACACGCGGTCCAGTGCGGGTTGGTAGATATCATCTGTCTTCGAATGTTTGGTTTTTAAGACATGCCAGTTTCCTCACGATGTTTCCTTTCACCTCTGTGACGTATGTCAGCGTAGTTTTCGAAGACAGTGTTTTTTTTGCTATCCTGGCAACCCCAGTAAGGATAATGGCAAAAATTTATAAAATTATTATATTGTCATCGGTCTTTGATAAGTATGCCAAATTTCGAATTAATCCGACGTTTTCAAGGGTGTCCAAATCATGATCAAAGTTTCCGTTACACAGTAACATACGTATGACGCGAATAAAATCGTGTTTAAAAGTTTTTATTGCACAAATATAACGCACATTACAGAAAACAGACATAAAATAGACCCCACACTTAATGGCAAAAGGCCTCGTATTCAATCAATCAAAGTTTGTCAATCTTTTTATCTATTCCATCTTTAATGAACTAGATAGAATTGTACAATTTACAGCAATAGGTATCCTGAAATCACCGCAATTAAAGTTAAATTACAACAACAGCGCAGGATTTAAAATAAATCCACCACATCGCTCTTAATGGATTTCAGATTAATCCGGCCCGCTCAGTCGAGAACACCTTCATTTTGTGTTGGACCTAACTAAATAAAGCTTAGAACTGCAGCCGGAACACCTGGACACCTGTAATTTTCTATTTATTGATGAATGGGTGCTCTCTTCACCTCGACCACGCCTTTTTAATGATGATGTACCAAATGAGATCTTTAAAATAGTTACTAAGCTGTTTATTTCAGCTAATGTTACTAAACTCTTTGCTAACATTATTTTAAAGAGGTAGAATGTTGTGAGTTTGTATGTAGGGAGAGATAAATAAACCGTTTATTTGGTGCATATGTTACCAGCTAAACCCGATTTTAGAATGAACAAGTTTTGCCTAGGCCAAACCAGTTCTCCATACCTACACGTGATAGGATAAACCAGTATATAGATCTATGAAGAAACGACAAAAGAAACAGAATGTATAGCCTACTACAGTAAAAAATAGCGATGTAGTGTCACGGTTTGATTACCTACAGTGCGAAACTTTAACTGCTGTAAAATGTTACACATAAACATGTAGATTCATGTTGTTTATCACAAGGGAATGCTGGTTTGGCCTAGGCGAAATTGGTTCATCCTAAAATTGAGTTTGTCCGGTAACAGATACAAAAGACATGACACAACATACAAATCACGAAGAAATAATAACTAATTAAATGAATATAAGGGAATTGCGAAATACAAGGTGTCAAAAAAAATATCAGAAAAACAGACACATTGGTACCGATTCCCTTGTTCACAAACTAAGCTAAATTTAAGTTCAGTGCATCTTTTTCTTTCTATTTCATTAAGAAGAGGACAAAAGAAAATTTTTAGTTTAGTCCTGTCAAATTAATCAGCGTCTGTCACTACTCCATACAAGTATAGACGTGATTAAAAACTTGCCTACTAAAATTACGTCAATTTACGTCAAGCGCTGATTAATTTGACAGGACTAAATTAAAATTTATCTTCTGTCCTTTCCATAATGAAATTGAAAGAAAAAGATGCACTGAACTTAAATTTAGTTTAGTTTGTGAATAAGAGAATCGGCACCAATATTTCTTCTTTTACGCGTATTATACCTGTAAGCTTTCCTCTTGAATCACTATGTCTATTTATGAAAACCGCATTAAAATCCGTTGCGTAGTTTAAAAGACCTAAGCATAAACACGCGCCAAGCGACTTTGTTTTATAGTCCTATATTAAAGTGATGACGCATTGAGCTATGTCACATTAAAAAAAATTAAATAACATAATGCGATTGCATAAAGTGCGGTGTGCGTTTCAAGGTTGCAACAAATAGAAGTCCAGCTCAGCATGTGTCAGGCAGATATACCTTTCTTTTTGTGGGTAGGAAATCATCGAATTACGTCTTCCGCACTGGGTGGAGCGGAAGGGCGAGTCAGACTTTTACTGACTAATAACCCACCCGTGTTCCTTCAGTTGCCCATTTGCCAGGGCCACGGTATCTCTTTCGAATAAATCTCGCGACCCTGGCAGGCATCGGTCCTAGCAGACCCCTTCAGTTCTGCTGACATCTTTTTGAGGCGCGCGTGGAACACTACGCGCCGTCGACACGGGCCTGGTCCTTACCAGGCGGCGAGCTACCCATTGCTCGCCGTCTGGCAAATATACCTTATGCTGATATTCAGCTGAATATCAGCATTACCCTCTAATATTCAGCTGGATATTAGAGGGTAATCTTTTTTGCATGTCTTAATTGGTAGAAAATAATTAACTGCGCATCTACCAGTGGCGAAGGCACCATATAACACGATTCCTACCGGCTTGCCTTCGGGGACTCGCATTGGTAACTCTATCACTATTAAAAATACAATAGTATGTAAATAGTGGCTACTATTGTCAATAAATATAGTTACACTACGGGTATTTAATTCACCATAACATTCAAACAACAAAAAAGGTTATTTATACCTTTGTATTACAACAAAAGAGAAATGTTCTAAATTAACCCGGCGCCAAAACGTCATAATCGGGAACTAAAAATTCATACAACAGCGATCCCGTAATGATGTCACTTTAGGTCACGTGGCACCGCTTGATATGTACGAGAGCAAGCTGTACAACGGGTTATGACAGAGACAGGTATAGAAAAATGCGTCAGCGAGAACGAGATAGAGGAATATTGCATTTTTATTCGTTTTCATCTGTTCAATTTAATTGTATTTAATTCATTACATTCCTATATTAATTTTAGAATGATAGTAAGTATTCTTTATTGATGAGTCAGTAAGTTAAGGCCGACTTCGCTTCGGCTTCTCTTTTAGAAAAATTTACGCCTCGCCGCTGGCATCTACTCAACATCTTTAAATGTACATATTTATATCTATGTTCAGCAATAAATAAATTGAATTGAATTGAATCTTCGGAACTGATGACGGAATTCTTTTTTTGTTGCCTCTTATCAATACTGCCTCTAAAAGTTTTCAAGTGCCTTAAGATGCCTTGTTTTATTGGGTGGGAAATCATCATAATTATGTCGTCTCCCGCTCTGGGTGGAGCTTGGACGTGTCAAACTTTTACTGACTAAAACCCACCCGTGTTCCTTCAGTTGCCTATATGCCAGGGTCACGATAACTCTTTCGAAAAAATCTCGTGACCCTGGCAGGCCATAAGATCCCTGTAGTGTTTACTAGTTCCTCCTCCTTGTGGATTAGTTAACAGTAATTTATCAGATTGCTGCAGCCCCCTTCAGGACCGTCATTACACGGGGACTATTGTCACGCGCCGCAGACATCTTGGGAATTCATCCGCGGCCTCGAATTACGTGTGTCAACGAGCGGCCCGAACGCTGCGTTTTTTCATTTTCATGTCATTTTTTTTTATTTCAGACTTAGTCCACACAAAATAATTAAAATTAAAAAAAACATATTGCATTAAAATAATCATGTTTTTGAAGTTTACCTTTCTTTAAGCGTACCGTTTAGTTTCGGAACAGTGAAGGAAACTGAACCGTGGAGAGATAATTCTTATAATGATTTCATGAATAGCGGTCAATGGTGCTGATTCTTTTGCTACCTAAATTAAAAAGGATCTATCTCATACTGACAGACCGCGAAAGAAAAAGATAAGTGACGCTTTAGAACTGTCAAACTAAATTTGGTCCTTCAATTTATTGATTGATTGAATCCTTGATTGCCTTCAATTTCGCGTGAGGTTATGGTGGAGCATAATGAATTTAGTTTGTCGTAGTACAGCATCATCATCAGTTCAGCCAAAAGACGTCCACTGCTGGACATAGGCCTCCCCAAGGGCCCGGTTGCCATAATTGTTACGCTTGGCAGGCAGGTTGGCAATCGCAGTATGGTATTGCCAGCGTAGAGAACGCTGCGGCCCACTCTCTAGTAAGTCCCTTAATCGCTTTCTTCCTTTTTCTTCTTAGTCGAAATTGAATGGGTAGTTGCGTCGAAGAAAATCTAAGTTAATTTGACAGCGCTTTTTTATTTCTATCTCTTTTTTGTTTCATTGGAAGGAATTAATACCGTAAGGCGAAAGAACCCGCACTCTATATAACTTGATCGTCTGCTCGCCACACTGAAATCTCTTCTTTGTTCCGTAGTCTTACCAAGGGGTACCCATTTCCCCAGTAACTAGGTTGTGGAGAGTGTCGGTCTATGTAAAATACTGGTTTTCAGCTGCATTCGGTCAGACTGGAAGTCAATCAAAACACATTTAGGAAAACGCAAGGCCGATTGATTCATATCTCTTCTTTACTCAGGAAGAACTCAGTATAAAATTAGAAACCGGCAAAGAGTTAATTAACGTCATTTTGTCAACTTATCTATTCCATTACACTGATAATGGTCGCTCATTATAAAAAACATGAAAAACTTTAGATTGGGTCTTTGTTTCTTTAAAACTTAGTTGTTTTGTGCTTTTAAACGTTTTCAAGAGCGTTAAGTATACAAACAAAATAAGATAAGTAAATATTACAAAGAGGGATTCCAAAGTAATATGATGAATAGGCCATCATGGTGAAAGATCACTCTGGCGATAATGGCCTTGGTGATTAGACAAACTTCGGCAAATTGTAATGTGACTGCAGTCATTAAGAGTTCCGTGTGTTGCCAGACATGAAGAATAGCACCATTCCATTTCTTCCATTGAGTGTCGTAAGAGGCGACTAAGAGACTTACTAGAGAATGGACAGCAGCGTTCCCTATGCATTTGACCACCATACTGCGATCGCCCACCAAGCGTAGCAATTATAGCAAACCTCCCAAATTAAGGAACTCCTATGTTCAGCAGTGGCCGTCTATCGGCTGAAACGACGACGATGAGTCATTATGAGAGAAGTGCACTACACCAAACTCTTTCAAATTTCAAATCTACCATTTCAAACGCCAATAAACATTAAACGCGGCTTCCGAACCGCCAATCAGGCGCTTACCTAAGGGCGTCGGGTGCCGGCGAGGCTGGCGGGTGCGACCGCGGGTATTTTGCGGCTATTTCAATTATACGTCTTATGAAATAGCGGGGAACGGTGTCTCTTTCGCCTGTGCTCGCAATATCGCGCCGATACGATGGCCGATTGGAATTTTTGTTGGAATGCTCCGTGTGTTATGAGCGAAGCGGTTTATTAAGATTATTTTTGAAGTGAAGATTTCTTTAGACGCTCTTTCTTAACCTCTCCACCAACGAAGATAAATGCGCGTCCGAAACTGGTTGATCCGTCAAAACATGTGTAAAATTCTATAGTACACCGGACAAAAACAGTTCACGATAAGGGACAGCTGTCAAATCTTGTTTGTTAATTTCATGTTCATTAATTCTTTGTTCGGGCTCTAAACTAATCTATCCCTGACAGTAAGTGAGGCTAAAAACTAAGGATTTCGAGCCACTGCTTGGACACAGGGATCTTCTATGTGAGAGGAAGTGTGCCGTAATGCATCACGCGGGCCCAGTGCGCGTTGGTAGATGTCACATGTCTTCGAATTTTTGGTTCTAGGACATGCCGGTTTCCTCACGATGTTTTCCTTCACCGTTTTGAGAGCAGTAGTGATGAAATTATTTACACAAAGTAAAGCGCCTGTCTGGGTTCTACCCTACGACCTACAACTCGTAAGTCGCAGCCGTTACCACTAAGCCACCATTGCTCTCACTGTTTTGGGAATAGACCCCTAGATACGTCATACTCAGGTTGGGGACGCTGAATCGGGGACGGTCGGCGACGCTAAATCGCGTATAGTCGGCGCTGAATCACGCATATTCGGTGCTGAATCACGTATATTCGGCGCTGATTCGCGTATACTCGGCTCCAGTCGTAAGTGTTCACTTCTATTGTGGGGTCATTACACACACCTTTTTGTCGGAGAATCTCTTTGTGGATTCTGAAGATGAGTGTGAAGTGTGGAGGAGAATAAGAACTTTCTCCGTGATAGCATTGTGTTTTTTTCAGGCAACTTCGGCAGTGTGTTTTGGTATTATGAATATTTCATACAAATCACAAACGATGGCCGTCGGATCGCATCGCCTGCCCACACTATCCGATCGGGGGAAAAAAATGCGTATTCTTTTGACGTGTTATCTAAACACACACACGTACGAAACACACATCGATTGACAGAGAGAGAATCGCCAGTAAAAGATGAATCTTTGACTGGAGATTCTTGTGCGCGTCGTCGAGTCCTAATATCATTCCAAAATTCCAATTGAGAAAAACCCAGAGACAAAAGAACCAAAATGTGATGTATTAATTATGAAATCCATTTTACCTCTGTAGGTCGCCACTTTAAAAACGCTCCGACTCTTCCCGCTATCGCTCCGCTCACCACCGTGGCAGCTACCGAAGGCACCTCACGCGCTCGACACCGCGAAGAATGAGAGATATAGCGGGACGGCTTTTTAAATTCAGTCCATGGACGCTTAGCGGAAGGACGTCTCATTTATTAGAATTTTTCATTTCTTATTGGTATTTCTTTTGAAAATTATACCTTCTATTGATTCGGGATTATTTGGATGGCAGAGTTTTGTATAAATGAAATGCGGTTGAGGGAAAAATTATTAGGAGTCTAATCGGTACTTTAGTACTTTTACGGTACAGTAGTACTTTAGTAAAAAGAAGAAAGAATATATGTAGGTTCGATTTCCAAGTCAGGCATTGTATTATTGGATTTTACCATGAGGTGTTGCTCAGTAACAGCCCAGCAGCCCTAGCCAAGTTGATAATCTGCAATCGTTAACGCTAGTCGAAAACTAATCAAATGTAGGTATGGTAATGAAATAATCTCAATGTTAAGTCACGTAATTAGAACAAACGAATAGAAAATTCGTAGCCAAGTTCACATCGTTCAAAATGATAAAATGAATTGTTATCGTTTCTACAATGTTCAACGCTACATCCTTTGTTATAATGTGTCGTTTTTCTAAAGACATTGTAGAACGAGCGGCCGACTCAGGCGCGTCAACATGGCTACCAACTTATCGTTTTCTACAATTGCTGACACCGAGGCGTTACCGATTGGAGAACGGAATTCGACACGAAACGGTTGTAGCTTGGTTAGGGTGGCAGATCTTGAATTTGTGCAATAGGCTCACCCCCTGTGGGACTTACACCCTTACACCTTCTATGGGACTTGTGTATGCTAATACTGGCGAAATGTGGGTCTACTATGGACACAATACAGCATCATGAGTGTATTGTGTGATAGGTGGGACAGCCCCATGCTGGCTCACTGGATACGGCTGCACACATAATTGTCGGTTGTCCTAATTTTCTTAAGTTTTTTTATTTTTCTTTTTTACTAACATATGGTTAAGACTTTTTACTAACAACATATGGATAATTTGGTCTGAAATAAATGTTTATTATTATTATTATAGGCACATCTCTGCCTAACCCGTCGAGAATTACAGGCGTCATGTTATAATGAGTTCTGCTTTAAAGTTAGAGGCAATAGAGAAATTTATTTCCGTGTAAAAAACATAGGCAGAGTTACCAGTCTTGCCTTGCTAACCCAGTAACTGGGTTGTGGCGGTCAGATAGGCAGGCGCTCCATGTAAAATACTGGTATTCAGCTGCATCCGGTTAGACTGGAAGCCGACCCCAACATAGTTAAGCAAAGGCTAGGGCGATTGATAAAAAATATTTATAAAGTGTAAGAAATACTGTTTTTGTTTATATTTATTAAGTAATAAGTAGTTTCTTTCTTAATTGCTACTTCATCTTCAACCACAATAACCAAAGCAAGGTGTTGCTTTAAAAAAAGATATATTTTTGTGTTTAGTCTTTTTCTATGTCATGTTTACCGCAAATAAACGTATTTTCTTCTTTTCTCTGACTTTGTAGAAGCCTACAGCAGATATGCTTAAGAAACCGGCTGTTCTGGTCACACGCCTCTTATCGCCAAGCAACAGGTTGGTAGCCAAATCCTACGTAAAGAATCAGTCAGTACATACGAAAAGTCTCCAAAAAAGATATGAAACCAGTCTTCGGATATAGTTGAAGTTTAGTGAGAAACCGATGGATGTTTGCGAATAAAATTTATTTTGGCAAATTAACTTTTTGTTTTCTGTTAACCTGAGCTATTAACACGTTAACTGCCATGTCGGACTATGTGTCCGACACTTTTTGTTCCATTCAGGCCTTGTCGGACTATATGACCGACAACACATACAAAATCTGAACATGTCGTTGCTGCCTGGCGGCCATGTTTTTGGAAAAATAATGTATTTATGAAAAAAAAAAAATATTTGAAGTGAAATAACACTAACACATTTTCTGACATTTTCTGATTTTAAACATGGCAGTTACCGTGTTAATGAAATTAAATTTTATTTGAAATATTTATCGGTTTCTTACTAAGCTGCAAATACTGGGATAAATTAAATTAGCTGGCTTTACCCACGTGTTTGGTATTGATAACGAAAACGAAAGAAATAAAAAAAAAAAAACAGAAAATAACAATTTCGTGGAACATGAATAATTGTTACGAATTTCTAAAAACCAAAACATCACAATCACTTAATTTTCCTTAATTTTATATAAAGTGTCTTATTGTAAAGTGTGTTATTTATTTGTCAGTGTTATTTAAAGTTCATTACAATGATGAAAAATATATAATTTTTATATCTGTTTTTTTTTTATATTTTATTAGTTTTCAATATCGATTAATTTGACCCTCTATCTCCAACAACCCTGGCAACTTATCTCTTTTGATGACCGTACCTACATATGTGTCTCTTGTTATCTGTTTCTATCACGTTCATAGAGGATAGATAACATTTCCACACTGAAATTCTTCAGCCTTCATTCAAAATCATGAGATCATAATTGCATCCAAAATTAAATTTAACCTAAAGTAAGTCATATACCGGTGTAATACCAAATACATGTCGGCCGGTGCCACCGTCGCCGCCGGTAGCAATCTATCCGGTTTAAGATTAAGCCGGGAAGCCGGCACTAACATCGTTAACCGACCCATTAAAATTAACTCCACCTGTTGATTACAACCGCTAGCGAAGGGTTAGTTCTTAAGCCTCTGTTTAACTTGTGGTGGATGTAAGCCTCTAAAAGATGTAGGTATACTTATATTGATAAGTATTTATTTTAACTGAACGCAATTTGTGTTCCACAAGGGCGAGTTAATCTCGCGTGGTTCCTTTCCTCTAAGGCCTAGAGCGCACGGCCGTGCGTTTTTTCATGACATAATCTATATAGTATAAAATGTCATAGCAGTGAGCGCTCTGCTTTAAAAAAAACGCATGCCGTTGAAAATTTGCAGTGAGTCTACCGTATGTATGTATTTTACAGATAAGCGAGCACGTGACGTCATCGCGTTGCCAGCTCGACTGCAGCTGGTCGATCGAGGAAAGAAAAGGATTTCGAAGTTCCAGATTTTTTCACCACTGAAAGATAAAAAAACATTTGATTGGTCACTCTATGAATCTAATCAGAATTAGAAAAGATGAGAGAATGAATGAAGGGTGACTCATCATCATCATTTCAGCCGAAAGACGTCCACTGCTGGACATAGGCCTCTCACAAGATATGTGTGAGTCGGGGGAGGGATTGCCATATTCGCCACGCTTGGCAGGCGGGTTGGCGATCACAGTGTGGAGATAAAATGCATAGAGAACGCTGCTGTCCATACTCTCGTAAGTCCCTTAGTCGCCTCTTACGACACACACGGGAAGAAATGGGGGAGGGGGTTATTCTTTACGTCCGCCACCACACGGATTAGTAGCAGCTTTTAAACTTCCTTTGTGCCCTGCGCAAGAAGGACGGTGGCATACGTCCCATCGCCGTTGGCTGCACATACAGGCGTACGGCATCCAAACTGTGCTGTCAGATATATAGTCAAAAACTGACAGCAAAGTTTCAGCCCCTGCAGCTAGGCTTTGCCTCGAAAGGGGGCTGTGAAGCTGCCGTACACGCCCTTTCCACTTTTGTAAACTGTAACAAAGGTGAGGTCATTCTCAAGGTTGACGTTAAGAACGCCTTTAATTCTGTAAACAGGGACACTTTGTTGGCTGAAGTCAAAAAAGAACTACCCGAAATTTATGGTTTTATGTGGCAATGTTACAGGTACCCTTCTAAATTATTATACAAGGAAAATGTTTTGGAATCTTCAGTAGGATGCCAACAGGGTGACTCTTTCGGGCCAGTCATTTTCAGCTTAGCTATTCATCCAATCATTCAGAAACTAAATTCAAAATTTAACGTATGGTACTTAGATGATGGAACGCTAGGAGGTGATGCAGACACTGTTTTGAAAGACCTACAACTGCTGAAACAGCAATTTTCGAAGAAAGCTTTTCTCAATTCATTGACGATAAAATTAAAGATTTCAACGACATTTCGGATAGACTTTCCAAAATAAATTTACACTCGGCTTTCACCCTAATTAGATACTGTTGTTTTGGCCCAAATTTTATATATTTTCTTCGCTCTTCCCCTTTATGGAAGCAGCCACAGCTCTTGGACAAAATTGACCAAATTATTCGCAGCACACTAACATCCATTTTAAATGTGGCCTTGGACGACCGAGCGTGGCTTCAAGCCACTCTACCCATTCGCTTTGGTGGGCTCGGCGTCCGTAAAATTACTAGTATTAGCTTACCGGCGTCCCTGTCCTCTGTCCACAGCACTGAAAAGTTGACCGGGAAAATTTTAGCTCTATCCCTGGTTGACTCGGAAGTGCCGTGCTTCACAGATGCAGTGAATGCCTGGAAAATGATTTGCCCGGATACAGATCGGCCCGTGAACCCATCTTACCAGAGACAGTGGGATGAGCCGCTCTGCAGGTTGGTACGGAATAATCTTATAAATACGTCCACCAATACTGCTGAGCGTGCCCGCCTTCTGGCTGTGGGCGAGTGGGAGTCGGGCCTCTGGCTTCAGGCACTACCGTCACCCAACATAGGAACTATGTTGAGTGACTCCACCTTTCGGCTTGCTACAAGCCTGCGTCTGGGCGCTCCTTGCGTGGCTCTGCATCGCTGCCAATGCGGCGAAGGTGTCGACTGCCTCGGTCACCATGGCCTATCCTGCAGTAGAAGCGCAGGGCGTATAGCACGGCACGCTAGCATCAATGACATCATCCGTCGTGCTCTTGTCGTCGCCGGGGTGCCAGCTGTTCTAGAACCCAATGGCTTGGCACGTGACGATGGGAAGAGACCAGATGGGATGACCATAATGCCCTGGAAGTTAGATTGGCCTTTGGTGTGGGATGCAACATGTGTCGACACCCTTGCGCCATCCCATCTTCTTAGCACGGCGGGCTGTGCTGGAGCGGCTGCTGCAGGTGCGGAAACCCTCAAACGGCGCAAATATTCTAACCTAATTGGAAATTATATGTTCGAGGCGTTTGGGGTTGACACTCTAGGGCCATGGGGTCCGAGTGCCCACATAATATACCGGGACATTGCCAAGTGGCTGGTCGACTCTTCACGTGACCAGAGGGCTGGCCTATTTTTTGGACAAAGAATCAGCATTGCCATACAACGTGGCAATGCTGCCAGCCTTTTGGGCACGTTTCCTGTTGACAACGATGCAGACGAATTTTTTGATGCTTTATAATTATTTATTTTTATATACAAGATTATTTTTAGTATATGCGAAACCTGAATATAGTTTGTTCAGAATCAGTAACTGAATCGATTCCAATAATTTTTACACCATGTTATATTTTGTACCAAAAATATTTAATTACGCTTCCAAGTCGCGGGCCTTAGTGTTTTGTTTCGATTTTAAAATTATCATGTCTTTCTCGTATTCAAACGTCCATTACACGGAGATGGTACGTACACTAGCTGTTTGTGGTGATCTGCATATGTTTTGACAACCAGGTGCGTGGACAACCAGGTAACTTATCAAGCTTATAACTTTGTGATTATTAATGATACAGTTTTGAAATTTTTTTCATAGATTCTTTACATAAAAATACTAGACCCGTGTTTCGGGTTTCGCATAAACAAAAATTAATGTTGTATACATGTACATTTTTTTTTTCTTTGGATTTAAGCTTTTAAACTATACATTTTTGACGTGTAACCGTCTCTTAGCTTTAAGCAACGTTTAAAAATAAATGGCTTTACGTTTTTTCAGTAACCGACGAATGCTCTCGGTGAGGGAATGCCTTTAGGTTAGATAGAGGTCAAATACTATTTTGATTTTATATAGAAACTTTTACGGTAACACTCTTTATTGAATCCATGACCAACACAATATTGACAATGTCAACCAACTGACATTGTCAATCAAATTATCAGTGAAAACTTTACAATCCACAAACAGTGGTATTTTTTTAAAATTTTTTACTCATTTTTACAAAAACAAAACAGGTATTTCACACTCTTCTAATTTTTGTGCTGTAGCTTATACATTATTTGCTCAAAGTGTTTTAGTTAGTCTCATTCAACTTCACCCTCACTCCCAAGGCCCTATTTATTTACCTTCTACCTAGACAATATCATGTAGACCCAGTGTTGGATTTACACATTTGCCGCCCCAAAGTTATAACACTTTTGCCGCTCCTACTGACTTCTAAAATTAGATACACTGCACACTGTTCACAATAAAGTTAATTCCTTTTTCAACCGACGAAAAAAACGGAGGAGGTTCTCAATTCGACGCGTTTTTTTTTTATGTATGACCTCGCATAACTTTTTACATAGTGGTCCGATTGTGACAATTCTTGTTCTATTGGAAAGGGTATACTCCCAAGGTGGCCATATAAATTTGGAAAACAAAATCAAGCCCTAAGGGTTGGAAAACAGGGGATGATTGATTGTTCACTCACTGATTGTAATGTATAACGCATAACTTTATACAGAGTAGTCCGATTTTTATAATTCTTTTTTTGTTGAATAGGGTATACCTTGCCAAGTATTATTAGTACATTAAAGTCACAAAAAATTGTAAAATAAAAACTTTTTAACGAAAAAATAAACCGCCGAAAAACTGAAAAGCATAAAATAATAATCCTTAAAATTTTGAGTCGGCGCTGAAAAATCAATGAACAAGGATCACTCAAAGCGCCGACTCATAATTTTAAGGTTTATTATTTTATGCTTTTCAGTTTTTCGGCGGTTTATTTTTTCGTTAAAAAGTTTTTGTAGGGAATAATCTAGTTTCTAGATTATTTTTACAACGTTTTGGGTATATTTTTAAGCTAAGAAAAGCAAAGCTTTGTTTTTACTGCACTACGTACAAGGTGTGGTGGACTAAGGAAGATAGGGGTAAGGCCCGATACTGCTAACCATGCAGTCCAGGCGCGGTCGTAGCCTAAGATTTTGGGGGGGTCACCACATTTACTAAAGAATACTTTTAAAACTTTAACACAGAGATGGTGGTCTACAGTAGACCATATCTGTTATTATTATATCTGTGTTAAAGTTTTGTTCTACCTGGGAACATGTTTCAATACTCAATAATTACACGACTAAACTTGCCAACATGCCGCTTAAAAATACGAAAAATACATTCAACGAACCCTCTGGTTATGTCAATAAAAATATATAATAATGTACCTAAATCAATTAGAAACAAATATTTAAGTGATAAATAAGTGGTCGGAAGGTTCTGGAGTGGCGACCGCGTATTGAAAGACGTAGCGTTGGAAGGCCTCCCACGAGATGGACCGATGATCTGGTGAAGGCCGCAGGAATACGTTGGATGCGAGAAGCACAGAACAGGTCGAAGTGGTGGTGCTTGGGGGAGGCCTATGTCCAGCAGTGGACGTCTTTCGGCTGAAATGATGATGATGAAGTAATAATCCCTGAAACTCATTTAGAACACCCTAAGCATGTTTTTTATTTATTTTTATCTATACTATTATTATACAGCTGAAGAGTTTGTTTGTTTGTATGTTTGTTTGTTTTATTGAACGCACTAATCTCAGGAACTACTGGTCCGAATTGAAAATTCTTTTTGTGTTGGGTAGCCTATTTATCGAGGAAGGCTATAGGCTATATAACATCACGCTACAACCAAAAAAAGCGGAGCAGTTATGAAGAATGTTGCAAAAACGGGGCAAATCGCACGGGTAGGCGATTCGACGCAACGGGCAGGGTCGGGAGAACAAGAAATTTAACGCGGACGAAGTCGCGGGCAGAAGCTAGTTTTAGAATAAGTTAGATTATAAGATAAACGATAGGTCCTCCTATCTACCTACTATATTTCTTTTGCTGTGCCCGACAGGGTCCTGATTGTGTCTAAATCCAAAGTTAACCACCTAAGCATATACATTGTGGAATACAATAAAGTATTGAGTACTATTATGTTTAGTTAGTTTACCTACAGATTATATTAGTATAAAGCCACATTCATGATGACTGAACGTATTGAGATGAAATTTAGCACACACATAGTTTATAACCTAAATTAACACATAGGGTACATTTTATCCCGGCAGCGCGTTACCGCTGGATATTTTCCGACCTCCACGCGGTCGAAGCCGCTGGCAAAAGGTAGTCTTCTATAAAAACGGGATTTGTTCTTGTGTCCCAAGCAGGATGACGGAAGGCAAGTGCACGTTCGGCACGCGCGCGCCTATTGACATACACATGCTCAATGAAATCATCTACCGGGAAGTCAAGCATTTCAGAAACTACAAGATTTACAGACCTAACTTTGGATGTGAGTATAAAAGAATATCAATGTGTTGTCGGACTTAAAGAATAGCACCACCCCATTTCTTCCCGTGGGTGTCGTAAAAGGCGACTAAGGGACTTACTAGAGAACGGGCAGCAGCGTTCTCTATGCATTTTACCACCATACTGCGATCGCAAATCCGCCTGTCAAGCGTAGCGATTATAGCAAAGCCCCTCAAATTAGGGGAGGCTTATGTTCAACAGTGGACAACTTTCGATTGAAATGATGGCTGCCTATCTCTCCTTAAAAACCCAGTTACTGAGTAAATAATAAATTAATAAATAAGAAATAAATATCTTAGAACAACCAACACACCTTTATCTGATCCCAAACTAGGCAAAGCCTGTATTATGGCAACCAGAAAACTGATAAACATACTTATATATTTCTAAATACATACATATTATAGATAAAGTAAGTAACACGATGTTACGGTTTTCCGCAGCCATACCAGTGACCGGCAAGTTCTACGCTTCCCACGACCAGTTGAAGGCGGAAACCGAGGAAGAAACAAAGAAGGTGCAGGATTACCACGATAATGTGGCGCAGACCAGGGCCAAAGGACCACACAGCAAGTATGATTCGCCAGCTACAGAGAACCAAGTGTAAGTTGGTAGCAGTAAAGCTATCTGTGAACTTGATATCGATTGGGGAAAAAAAATACAGGATGTTTTGGTCGGGATTTTTTTAAATCTTTCCGTCACGCTTTTACACCTATACTATAATTTTATAAAGCTGAAGAGTTTGTTTGATTAATGAACGCGCTAATCTCAGGAACTACTGGTCCGAATTGAAAAATTCTTTTTGTGTTGGGTAGTTTATTTATTGAGGAAGGTTATAAGCTATATAACATCACGCTACGATCAAAAGGAGCGGAGCAGGAACGAAAAATAGACTAAAACTGGTAGGCAATTCGGTGCGACGGGAAGGGTCAGGGGAGCAAAAATTTGACGCGGACGAAGTCGTGGGCAGAAGCTAGTTAAGAATATTTTGAAACTAAAACTGTCATAAATTCAATAAACCACCAATCTGTCTCTTCTTGTTAAGTTTGATTCAAGCTTTTATGAAAATTCAACTGATTGTGGCTACATGGCACAAATTTTAATTTAAAAAAATCGAAAAGATGTATGTGTGTAACCACCAAAACTGAAAGAGTTAAATATTTTGATAGTTCAACAACATTCATTGCGGTATTTACGATGTTCAGCAGGTTAATTTTTCAAAAATATGAAGCAGTCGATGAGCATTATTCTTCAAATTGATTCAGATGTCATAGTAACTAAATATCAAGGTCTATTTTCGCCAATCGGTAGCATATATTTTTAAATGTATACCTACACAATGCTAAGTTTTTCAATTTTATAAATACACCTGAAGGATTGGTCCTAGAGATTCCATGCGATAGTAAAAAAATATAAGGAGGAATTACCCGGCCAGGGTTAAAAACATATTCTTTCGCTGACCGGAACTTTGGGTTTTAGGCCAATCTTTGTATGAAACGTACCTAGTCTCCTTTAAAATCCATTATCGCATAACTTTTTCACGTCTCTTTTAAACGACGCCTATGACATTCAATTAAAAATACCAACACAATAGAAAAACTTTACAAAGACTACCCTCATATTCTTAGTTGTTGCTTCAAAACTAATAATATGGGGGTTAAGTCCTCGGGCTAGAGAGCTCGGAAATTAATCTACGTATGACTGCAGTTGGCTGTTAGTAGTGCTTAGTGATAGTTTGAGATCTTCTTAATGTTTACTGCAGAACTTTTATAGGGTTCCGTACTCGTACCAACGGGACCCTGTTGCTAAGCCGCCCTGCCCGCCCTGTGATGGCCGTTTTGCGTGGATATGACGCATATTTTCCCACATCTAATTTTTTTATTTCTGTATGTTTCTAGTCTTACTGTGCGTCATGTTTGCCGCAAATAAACGTATTTTCTTTCTTTCTAAGGCCTCGCTGTCCATCTGTCACTGGATTGTATCTTTAGAACTATAAGTCAACGTCCATACGAACGTAATAAAATAGTGGTGGGATTTCATTGTGCACTGGATTTTCGACTTTAGGTGTTGAATAGAGAATTGGTAATCCAAAAAACTGCAGAGCGAGTGAGTCACAGCGCGTTGAAAAAACCGGCCAAGTGCGAGTCGGACTCGCGCACCGAGGGTTCCGTACAAACCTGTAGATATCCTCGGTTTATGCATAAGGTTTATGTTTATGACATTAAATGTTTTTTTTTTAATTTTTATATTTGAGTTGATTGAATTAAAGGTAAATTGTGGTTTACGATTTATTACGTATTCAAAAAAACTACTTACTGGATTTCATTCAAACCAATTTTCGGTGGAAGTTTATATGGTTATGTACATCATATATATTTTTTAGATTTATCATTCTCATATTTTAGAAGTTACGGGGGGGGGGACACACATTTTACCACTTTGGAAGTGTCTCTCGCGCAAACTATTCAGTTTAGAAAAAAATGATATTAGAAACCTCAATATCATTTTTGAAGACCTATTCATAGATACCCCACACGTATGGGTTTGATGAAAAAAAAAATTTTTAGTTTCAGTTCTTAGTATGGGGAACCCCAAAATTTATTGTTTTTTTTCTATTTTAGTGTGAAAATCTTAATGCGGTTAACAGAATACATCTTCTTACCAAGTTTCAACAACATAGCTCTTATAGTTTCGGAGAAAAGTGGCTGTGACATACACGGACAGACAGACAGACAGACAGACATGACGAATCTATAAGGGTTCCGTTTTTTGCCATTTGGCAACGGAACCCTAAAAACACAATGTTCGATTTCCAACTCTCGGCGCTAAGTCTTGCGTTGAAGATCCAGTGCGCAAAAAGTAAGAGGGTAGTGCGTTCCGCTGCGATTTCATTACGTCGATGAGAAAAGATAGACTAATAGATAGACAGTTAAAATTTGCACGTCTTCTTTCTCTAAGCGTTTCGATAACAATCTAAATAGAGTTAGCCCAGAATTTGGCTACGAATTTAACATTTTCAGTAGGAAAAACTGAACAAGATATCAAGTGCCGCATTGTTTATGGGACAGCACCACATTTACACTCTAGGGCGGAGTCATCTGTGAATCTCCACCTAAACAGGTTTTCTTTACTCCGGTCTCCCTGAGTCCGGAGTCTATTTAAAGACTCCAGGAAAGCCAAAGCAACTCATGTCCAGGTCCGAGATTTTCAGCAGGTGGAACGAATGGGTTTGGTTGGGAAGCGCCATGCCACCACAGGCCTAGTCTTTCTTTAGACCATTCGCCAGTAAGTGGGAGGACTCACTTCAAAAAGCTGTTGCGGCTTTTCAACCTTTGTGACACGAAGATGTTGTCGTGCAAAGGGTGTAGTGTGTCAGAAAACATCTTGGCTCTTTCAATTGAGCTTGCCACTGCTCTGTGAATTTGAATTTGGTGGCGCTATTCTAACGCACTGCCTAGGCAGTGGATACAGCATTTGCACTGGGGTCGGTTTGAGGCAGCTGGTGATAATCCGTCACATTTCATTCAGAGCTGTATCCACTAACTTTGCATAGGGTGATGGTGATGCATCCATCAGCACTGAATATGTTCTACTATGGCTGTTAGACAACACTTAATAAAATAAAATAAAGTAAAAAACTTAAGGGGGTTTTTACTTGAATAGTGGTAATAATGAAAAAAACCGGCCAAGTGCGAGTCGGACTCGCGCACGGAGGGTTCCGTACAAATCTGTAGGTATTCTCGGTTTAAAATTATATTTTTTTTTAAATTTTTATATTTCAGTTGATTGAATGTAAGGTAAATTGCGGTTTACGATTTATGACGTTTTAAAAAAAAAAACTACTCACTCGATCTCGTTCAAACCAATTTTCGTTGGTAGTTTACATGGTAATTTACATAATATATTTTTTTTAGTTTTATCATTCTCTTATTTTAGAAGTTACGGGGGGGGGGGGGGACACATTTTACCACTTTGAAAGTGTCTCTCGCGCAAACTATTCACTTTAGAAAAAAATGATAGTAGAAACCTCATTACCATTTTTGAAGACCTATTCATAGATACCCCACACGTATGGGTTTGATGAAAAAAAACATTTTTGAGTTTCAGTTCTATGTATGGGGAACCCCAAAATTTATTGTTTTTTTTCTATTTTAGTGTGAAAATCTTAATGCGGTTCACAGAATACATCTACTTACCAAGTTTCAACAGTATAGCTCTTATAGTTTCGGAAAAAAGTGGCTGTGACATACGGACGGACAGACAGACAGACAGACAGACATGACGAATCTATAAGGGTTCCGTTTTTTGCCATTTGGCAACGGAACCCTAAAAAGGAATAAAAGAAAATATGTAGTGTTTAATATCGTTAAACAAAGAGTTAAGTTTTTTGCGCGTATTTTTTTATGACCGTATATTTTATATTCCCTCGTAGCATAAATTTTCTTTTTACCCTCTTTATATTCTTGTTTCAGTTACGGTTGGTATGACAAGCCTCTGGTGCCTATGAATCGCAGCGACAATCGGTTCTACTACCCTCAAGTGGAGAGCAAACACACGAAGATCGAAATCGTCATACTTATGTGCAATCCCAGGAATAAAAAGGATCAATGACCTTAGGGTGCTTTTAAGGGTGACGCACATATTGGCGGGCCGCACCGCCACGCAAAAAATCCTCCTTCAAATCAATTTCGTACTTTTTGTATGAACCTTGGCACACTATAGGTGGGCTGCGTCGCGCTTTTTACACGCTTTTACTAGCTTCACCTGTATGTTTGTAACCGACTTCTTTGGGCGCGATTTTGACCCACTTTAAACGGCCAGATTTAGTTCAAACTTTGTAGGCTTATCGAGGACTGATGACAATACAATAATTTTATAAAGTGCCATTATCCTTGCCCGGGTTACCAGGATACCAAAAAAAATGTCTTATAAAACTACGCTAAAATACGTAACAAAATTCAAAAAACCTTAAGAAATTGAAAATAAACGCTTTTTTACACGCTTTTTATTAGCTTCACGTGAATGTTTGTAACCGACTCCTTTGGGCGCAATTTTGACCCACTTGAAACGGTCAGACTTCGTTCAAACTTTGTAGGCTTATCGAGAACTAATGACAATACAATAATTGTATAAGTGCCATTATCCTTGCCCGGGTTAAAAAAAAATTGTCTTCGAAAACTATGCAGACATACGTAACAAAATTCGAAAACTACTCTGACATACGTCACAAAATTCGAAACACCCTAAAAAATCGATAATAAATAATAGATTAAAAAACTAAAAAAAAACACGGGGTGCTTTTTGAGTATTTTTAATAGATATCAAGCAACCCACGCTTTTTTCCATCATTTTCTACTTTTTAATTTAGTTTTTAAAACTATTATTTTTATTATTCCATAATAAAACAAGGAACTCTTATAGTTTCGCCAAGTCAGTCTGCATATTTGTTAATCCGCGTGTACACGCATACATCTACACCGCCGCATACGCATCACACTGACGTCACGCAAAATCCTGCATCGCGCAAGCAGAGTTTACCGCGCAACTAGCGTATATACAACGTCCCGACATCAATAGTCGGGTAGTTGCCCACCAGACACGACACCCATCCGGGCGGAGGAGGACGTCTCTCTTTTCCTCGTAGGTTGACGGAACTGTACACGCTATTCCTCATATCTTCAAACTATAAACCTCGAAACTATGTAAAATAATTAGCTACTTAGACTACTTACTGTGTTGGGGTCGGCTTGCAGCCGGATGCAGCTGAATATCAGTATTTTACTTGGAGCTACTGCCTATCTGACCCCCACCCAGCCACTGGGTAGTACGATACCCCTTGGTAAGACTGGTTGTCATACTTTCGGGCTGCTGCTACGAATGACAAGCGGAACCAACGGCTTCACGTGCTTCTCGAGGCACGTGGGGTCTTGGTATGTAAAGACCCATCCACGGACCAACCGCGGCAAGCTCAGTTTAACCTAATCGATCGTTTAGCAACAAGCCGGCGGTCAACTTATAAAGTGTACTTACAACATTTCGCATACATCATTTTGTATACATTGCCATCCCAATTTACTTTGAAGTCCGCGCAACATGTTCTTTTCCTTCAATACTTTCCTATTAATTGGCTATCTCTATACTCAATCCTTTTCTATCGACATCATCTTTCACAGAGTGCATCCACTGTTTCTTTAGTCTTCCCCACTCGAAACCTTCATAGGTACCCACTCAAAACTTTTCTCACATTTTCCTCATTCTTCCACATGATATCCCTATTAGAAACTATGACAATCGATACTTTTATACTAAAAAAAGGTTTTGTTTTAGATATTTTTAAAACTTTTATAACTCACTTTTTTGTAACTTTGTAACATCAACGCAAAAATTTAATCAATAAATTTATTTTTATATCAAACCTTTAACCTTTTTTTACTTGTTGTTTTTAGTAGTTTCGGGCCGGCTCATAACAATGTCTGCTTTTCAGACTTTTTATCCCTAATTAGTCAAGGAAAACGAAAGTACCCCTCCGCAGCAACTGGATAGATTTGCAACTGGTCAGATTCTCCGCTGGATAATTTCGCAGCTTGAGAGATTAGGGGCCATCCATAAATTACGTCACACGTTAAGCGGTGGGAGGGGGTCGACGAATTGTGACATTGCGGGACAAGGGGGTGGGAGGGGCCCTAAATTTTGTGACGTCACATTTTTAATATGTAAGTACTATTAAAACGCGAAATATTAACTATGAAAGTTTTTTTTAAATGTTTCCAATTTTATTTGTTAAACTTAAGGTTCAAATTGTTTTTTTTTTTGGCGATTTTACACTCGCCCCAGTGTCATCGCGTGCTTTCATTGTTTCTATTTCATTTGACAATTGACTTTCGCTTAGTGGACGAAGTAGTGTTTTTAGTTCTGCTATTTTTTTACAAATGTGACCAACTGTAACAAGGACCCCCCCCCCCCCCCCCCCCGGGACTAAAAATCATGAAATTTGTGTGACGTAATTTATGGATGGCCCCTTAGTAAATAGCAGGCTATTGTGTAAAAGATCCCGAAGACAGCTACTAGATCAATTTCTATGATAACTCGTCACGCCGGTCTGCGAGAGCCTTGACACTTTTTTTAAGTAAATCGTAATCAGCGTCCTTGTTCCCACTGCTGGGACACAGACCTCTATGAGAGGGAGTGGGCCGTAATCCGTAATAGATGTCACCTGTCTTAGAATGTTTGGTTCTAGAACATTTCCTCACGATGGGATGTTTTCCTTTTCCGTTTTTAGCAGTGGTGATAAAATAATTTACGCTAAGTGCCTGGGTACGAATTTACGGTTACGACCTATAACTCGTCGTTCGCAAACGCTACTGCTGAGCTTCTGGACCTGGGTTTGATTCCCAGGTGGGGCAAAGTGATTTTTTAAGTCATGTTTTTCTCAGTAGCAGCTCGAAGTCTGGTTTTGTGCACGGTTGGTGTACTACAGGTATAGCTCTGCCCAACTCTGAGGGGAAACAAGGCGTAATGTTGTGTTTATGTTAATCTTTGTAAATGTAATACATTTACAAAGATTAACAATATCTTAGGACAACCAACACACTGTTATCTGATCCCAAACTAGGCAGAGCCTGTACTATGGGAACCAGAAAACTGATAAATATACTTATATATTTCTAAATACATACATATTATAGATAAACTACACCCAGACACAGAACAAATGATTGTGCTCATCACACAATGATTTGTCCTGGGTGGGAATCGAACCCACGACCTCAGTCTTAGCAGTCAGGGTCACTAACCACCAGGCAGAGGCGGCCTTAGGGGGTGGCGAACAGGGCAATCGCCCGGGGCCTCGCTCTTGCAGGGGCCTCGCGCAACAACCCAAGGGAATTTAAAAAAATATAGATTTTTTAACTATATTTTTTTAATTTAAGTCTTTTGATTTTGATCCATAATTATTATAATGGTTACAACATAATGGTAAATTAAAATAAAGTTAGTTTACTAATTCATTCAAAACGTAATTGAAAAATTCATTTGAATACCGCGACTCGAAACACTTGAAGATCGGTTTTTTAATCGCATAGCACTTGGGTCAGCTCGGTAGTCAGTCAAGACAGATACTCCTCTATTCTTTCTTTTTTTAGATTCTGCTCCTCTATTGCTCAGGGAATCCCCATGTTTCATTTCGTTCGTGAACTCTTGTCATCTTGGAATTATTTCGCTTGCAGATAGAAAATCGTTACTGTACCATACATATTGTTAAATTTTATTAAATATTACGTTCTTATAGTATTTAAAGTATTGAGTGATATATGAAATAATTATCTACGGATTTGTAGTTTCACTTGTAATATGGTATGATATTCTTACAAAGATTAATTTTATAAGTAAAATGTGGCAAAGCGAAAACATGCACTTAGATGTGGCTATACAACACCTAGACGCATTCACAAATTAGCTCGATAACACAGGCCGACAAAATTTTTAACCAGAAACCAGACTATGTATTTCCGAAGGTTATATCGATGCGCTGAATTCAAATCTGGCCTCAAAATTGCTCTATCACGTCAGGTTTCTGAGATATCCTAACCTAAACTAAAACCCACATTTAGGTTAGGATATCTCAGAAACCTGACGTGATAAAGCAATTCTGAGACACACAGTTCAAAGAAATCAGAAGACGACGTAAAAAGGTATTTTGATTATGAAGGGGAAGATGAAACTCATGAATTGAATGCGGAGGAGATTTTCATAATAAACTATTTTTGTGTCATTGTCGATAATGTGCGCGCAAGCTGCCGTCCTAGGTTTACGTCACTAAAACATCATGAGAGCATATTTGTTTTCTTGATAATATAAAAAGATTACAGGAAATAAGTGATGAACTTTTGAAGCAATGCAGCGACTTGCAAATATGATAGTAGGAGAACCATGTGATATTGATGGACATGAATTGTACGAAGAACTGAATATGTTCATCCGTGTGTATGTAACGGCTTCCGTAAAGGCTTTAGCACCGTAGACGACATACATACGCTGCGGCAGGTTATACAGAAGACCGAAGAGTATAACCTGCCTCTCTGCTTAGCGTTTGTGGACTACGAAAAAGCCTTCGATTCGATCGAAACCTAGGCTGTACTGCAGTCTCTTCCACGGTGCCAGATTGACTATCGGTACATCGAAGTGCTGAAGTGTTTGTATGAAAACGCCACTATGTCAGTCTGGCTCCAGGACAGAGCCTCGAAACCTATCCTTCTGCAGCGAGGAGTAAGACAGGAAGACGTAATCTCTCCGAAATTGTTCACCGCTGCACTGGAGGATGTCTTCAAGGTTCTTGACTGGAAAGGGGCTGGCATCAACATCAATGGCGAGTACATCACTCACCTTCGATTTGCTGACGATATAGTAGTCATGGCTGAGACTATAGAGGACCTCAGTTCAATGCTCGATGACCTAAGTAGAGCTTCCGAAAGAGTGGGTGAACATGGACAAGACAAAGGTCATGTCCAATGTTCATGTGATACCCACTCCAATGAAGATCGGAGGCGCTACACTCGAAGTTGTGAACGAATATGTGTACCTATACAGACTGTCCAGTTAAGAAGGTCCAACTTCGAGAAAGAGGTCAATCGTCGATTCCGACTCGGCTGGGCAGCGTTCGGGAAGCTACGCAGTATCTTCTGGGCCCACTTACCGCAGTGTCTCAAGACAAAAATCTTTGACCAGTGTGTGTTGCCATATGGCACTGAGACGTGGTCGCTCACAATGGGCCTCATAAGAAGGCTAAAAGTCACGCAAAGAGCAATGGAGAGCATAGCGCTCTCCATTGGAGTTTCCCTACGTGATCGAATTAGAAGTGATGAGATCCGTAGGAAAACTAAGGTAACCGACATAGCCCGAAGGATTGCTAAACTAAGTGGCAGTGGGCAGGGCACATTGCTCGCAGAACAGATGGCCGATGGGGTTGGAAGGTTCTGAAGTGGCGACCGCGTACTGGAAGACGTAGCGTTGGAAGGCCTCCCACAAGATGGACCGATGACCTGGTGAAGGCCGCAGGAATACGTTGCATGCGAGAAGCACAGAACAGGTCGAGGTGGCGGTGCTTGGGGGAGGCCTATGTCCAGCAGTGGTCGTCTTTCGGCTGAAATGATGATGTGTGTATGAAGGAAACGACGACATTATCTCGGTGCTGAAATACATAAAAGAAAAAAAATAACTGAAGTATACCCCACTATCGAAATAGTCCTGAGAATTATTGCCACCACACCTGTTACAGTTGCGTCTGCTGAGAGGAGTTATCGAGGCTTAAAATTATTAAAGAATATTTGAGGAATTCGATGACACAAGATCGGCTTTCAGCCCTTCCTATTCTTTCTATCAAAAATGACGTTGCTCATTCTTTAGATTATTCTGCTTTAATTAAAGATTTTAGTCTTAGGAAAAGCCGCAAACATCAATTTTAAAATTTATCATCTCTGTATTTGTTAATTTTGTAAACCTTTCAATGCAAAATATATTAAAATTCAAATTTTATTTATTTGTATAACTTTAGCATTTCTCGTCAAACAAGACAAATACCTAAAACAAACAACCAGACCTACTTTCACTTCATATTCTTTTCACGAAGGACAAAGGGCCTCGCAAAGACCTGCCGCCCGGAGCCTCGCAATAGGTAAGGCCGCCGCTGCCACCAGGTTAACAGGCCAGTCAAATAAAACCAGTACAAAGACACACAGTGTAAGTTCTACAGCTATCGTTTATTTTATTCATCCCATTTCTTATTTTCGGTGGCATACTGGTTCCATTTGCTGGCACATTTCTTCTTGAAGTCACTGTTGTGTAGCGGATTCAAGTGAGCTGCTGCCACGCGGTCCCTGGAACAGAACCAAAATGTTTAAAAATGAAGAAAAGATAATTGTTTTTCTGCAGCTTTTAGAGACTAAAAGTCCGAGGCATTTATTATATCAGCCGAAAGACTTCCTCTGCTTGACATAAGCCTCCCCCAATTTGGAGGGATTTGCCATAATCGCCACGCTTGGCAGGCGGGTTAGCAATCGCAGTATTGTGGTAAATGCATAGAGAACGCTGCTGCCCATTCTCTAGTAAGTCCCTTAGTCGCCTCTTACGAAACCCACGGGAAGAAATGGGATGGTAACACCACCTCATTTCTGTTTCTTTACGTCCGGCACCACACGGTACACCCTTTTTTTTGGATGGGAAGTCATCAAATGACTTCTCCCGCTCTGGGCGGAGCGGGAGGGCGTGTCAGAGTTTTACTGACTAAAACCCACCCGTGTTCCTTCAGTTGCCCATGTGCCTGGGTCACGGTATCTCTTTCGGACAATCTCGCGACCCTGGCAGGCATCGGTCCTAGCAGACCCCTTCAGTTTGCTGACATCTGTATGAGGCGCGCGTGGAACACTACCTACCCATTGCTCGCCGCCCGCAAGCTCGCGCCTACGGTGGTCAGGAGTCCGCTATTGACTCCCGACGCCCGGGGCGTCTCCTCCTGCGGCGGCTAGGGACGTGAGGACGCAGAGACTGCCACATTACGAGCATTACTGCTTCGCAGAAGGAGGTGACGGCTTCCCATGTCCTCTCGCTCCGTACCATGGCTCGCACCAGGGCCGGACGCGAGAGGTCGCCGCCGCCTATCGCCTCCACGAGGACACGGTGGTGCTCCGCCCAGGCAGGGCACACCTCCACCGTATGCCCCACCGTGTCCTCCAGACGATCCTCGCAATGGAAACACCCGGGTATTTTCTCCCGCTTTATCCTGAACAGGAACCCACCAAAGCACCCATGCCCGGCGCCCGGTGAGCGCCCGGCGCCCGGTGGCTGCGTCAGGTGGAAGGTGAGAACGCCGTGGCGCCTCTCTATCCACTCCTCAAAGAGAGGATTTACCGCCGCAATTGTGGCGTGCCCAACACGGTACACCTGGCGTCTACCTAGGACTAATATTCGAAACATGTTAGGCTAACTTTCGTACGTTTTGGAGCCTGAACTTCCAAAGGTTCCCTATACTTTTCACATTTAAAACTTTAATGTGTCAAATCTTCAATGTGTGTTGTATTCGGAACGTTTCAGTTCATTGCTGAAATTAAATGCTAACTCGGAAAACTGCAAATAACTCTAGACTCAAGTGTCCAGAGGCAAAGGTTTAAAATAGGTTAAGGTACTCACGCGAATTCTTCGTAAGTCTTGGCAGTGTAGATGGCATCACATTTGACGTCGTTTACCTTCCAGTACCGCCTGTCCTGTTCCACACAATCTTTCAACTGATTTTCAATGGCGGCGAAATCATCTTGATTCAGTGGCTTATCCATTTTGAAAATTGAAGCTATCTCGACTTTCCTTGCAACTTCTCGAAAGAATCTATAAAATTGTGCTGATGGCGCGTCGTTGTCAGAACCCAGAAATATTGACGTATCAAATGGTTACCATGTAAACAGTGTGTGTTATTTTTGTTAGAATAGTATTCGTCGTTCAAACCTTCGATTGATAAATTGGTTATCTCCATGGAAACTGAAATCCATACTAATATTATAAATGGGAAAGTGTGTGTGTCTGTTTGTCCGTCTTTCACGGCAAAACGGAGCGACGAATTGACGTGATTTTAGAAGTGGAGATAGTTGATGAGATGGAGAGTGACATAGTCTACTTTTTTTTTCTTTTTAAGGTGGCTGGGGTGAACTTAGAAAAGCCGTGCTTTTCCCATGGACAATTGTATGTAGCATGTTCGCATGTGTCCAATGCCCAGAATTTTGACATTCTATCCCCAAATGGAAAGACATATAATATCGTCTACAGTATTAAAATAACATTCTGTTCCGAGTTCTCTTCTGTGTTCTAAATCAGGAAAGGGGAACCGTGTTACCCCGAATTTAACGGAGCGAAGCCACGGGCAAAAGCTACATAAGTTTAGACATTTTGATGCGTGGCCTAAGTCGGCCTATCACCGCTTTAGGGCGTTTTTCCACCACGTCCGTCAACTGGGCGTCACCGAGAACAGGATGACGGCGCCGAAGTAGCGAAAAATACATTTACTATAGCCGCGTATCCACTGCGCATCCGTACCACCGTCATCCCGGTTACCGAAGTTTAAAGTAGTTCGACGCGGCCGCTAGAACTCGGCCGAATTTTATGATGGGCTGATCTGCCGACAGTACAAATCACGTTTGATCTTGTACACAGACTATTGTCGCACTGCAGGGGCGCCGTTCGTCCGGCTTTTGTTTTTTTCTATCATAACATAGTGAATCGTCAAGTTCGGTCGCGGTGAACAAACGATCGCCGTCAGCGGGACGTCACGATCGGTCCAATAATCTCGTTTCACAGTGACGTACCGCTGACGGCTCTTATTCCTGTTTTTTTGAACTAAACAGTAAATACATATCACAGAATACTATAAACATACACACGAATTCCATGATATGTGTGCATGAAATGTCATTTGAAATGTATATATATTCAAAATACAAGAATCTCAAATATTTACCAACAGCGGGCTTTGTCAACGTCATTAGAGCGCTAAAAGATGTTTGTAGCAATGTAGAGTGATCTAGGACTTCGAATTCAATGATACTGATTTTACATAATATATGGAGTTATGGATTTAAACCAGTAATTTACATCCATAATTCCATGTTTAAATTCAATATCATTCAACATAACTGCCCAAACTAACATAACTGACTGAACTTGACTGGCCTGTTAGTCTAGTGGTTAGTGACCCTCACTGCTAAGACTGAGGTCGTGGGTTCGATTCCCAGCCAGGACAAATCTTTGTGTGATGAGCACGATTATTTGTTCTGTGTCTGGGTGTAATTTATCTATATCTATACTTATAATAAAACTGTAGAGAGGTCAGTTCTGTACATTGAAAATATATTCAAAATTAATATTGGAGGATGAATGGTGATCGATACTGATGCCAAAAATGCAATCAGTAAATTTATTGTCTGTCTGTCTGTATGTGCACGCATGGGTCAAAAACGACTGAAGGGATTTTAACCAAACTTGGTACGATTGTAGTACATACTCATGGGCAGGTTATATAGGCTATATAACATAACGCTAAGACACATAGGAGCCGTGCAGTGATGATAAATTTGAAGCAAGTTGGATGAAAATGCGCTTTTGAGCTAAAAAAAAATAACTTGGATTAACACATAGGTTACTTTCATCCCGGTAGTACGTTCACGTGGGATATTTTCCGACCTCCACGCGGGCGAAGCCGCTGGCAAAAGCTAGTCTATAATATGTATGTATTTAGATATATTTAGGTATGTTTATCAGTTGTCAGGTTACCATATTAAGGGCTTGGTCTAGTTTGGGATCAGATAACGGTATGTTGGTTGTCCTAAGATATTATATTATCTTATATCTTTAAACGAGCAATTCTTGTATATATGTATATAGTCTGAATCTCGGAAACGGCTCCAACGATTTTCATGAAATTTAGTATACAGGGGGTTTCGGTGGCGATAAATCGATCTAGCTAGGATTCATTTTTATAAAATATCGTTTTATTCGTGTTTTCAATGATCAAGTTTATCGATAATCAACTTGAACATAAACTTATTATTCTAAACACAATTTACCAAAAAATACCGAGCAAAGCTCGGTCATCCAGATATTTAACATTGAACAGCTGTGGACATCGTAGTGAATAAACTTAACGCCAGCATTAATGACATCATCCGTCCGGCTCTTGTAACCGCCGGGGTGCCAGCTGTCTTGGAAACCAATAGCTTGGCTTGCGACTGGAGCCGAGTATACGCAATTCGGCGTCACCGACCGATGGGAGCGGAGTATTCGCGATCCAGCGTCGCCGATCAACTGGAACCAAGTATACACGTTTCAGCGCCGAGTTTACGTGATTCAGAGTCACCGATCGACTGGACCCAAGTATCCTCGATTCGGCGTCACCGACCGACTGGAACCGAGTATACATGATTCAGCGCCGAGTAGGTATACGTGTTTCAGTGTCACCAACCGACTGGAAACCGAGTATTCGTGATTCAACGTCTTCAACCGACTGGAACTGAGTATGCCTACGCGTTTCAGCGATGAGTATACGCGATTCAGCGTCACCGATCGAATGGAGCCGAGCGGTGTCACTAACCGAATGTAGGTACACGATTCAGCGCCGAATTTACGTGATTCAGCGTCATCGACCGGAGTATGACGGCTCAGTTTCATTCACTGTTCAGAAAGAGCGAAAAACACGTCTCAACTAAAGCAGTTTTCAATTCACACTTCTAAAACTAGCATTAATAGCAAGTTCATTAGCATCGATCGAGTGTTAGAAAAGTTATAAACTCACAAAGCAACACGTGACCAAGAAACCAAACGGCGGAGTGAAGCCGGCGGCGGTGCAGCAATTTATGTACGTAACTGCGCTCTAATAAAACAATCTTAACTACGTAATAAGTAAGCATATACTGCACCCGTATTGCGTATCACAGTTTGTTCCACAATCCCAAGGCTTTTGACAGAAATTCCTAATACATTGCTTCTTAGATTCGAAAAAATCGACTGCTCCACAGTGAAAATAACGTAGTGAATTGACAATATTTAATGGCCTTGCAATTGTTAGAGAAACACAACGACGGTATATTCGTACTTATCCTTGAGGCGCGTAGTGTTTGTTCCACGCGCGCTTCAAAGAGATGTCAGCAAAATGAAGGGGTCCCTAGGACCGATGCCTGTCAGGGTCGCGAGATTTGTTCGAAAGAGATACCGTGGCCCTGGCATATGGGCAACTGAAGGAACACGGATGGGTTTTAGTCAGTAAAAGTCTAACACACCCTTCTGCTCCACCCAAAGTGGGAGACGTCATTTGATGATTTCTCACTCACAAAAAAAACGTGATATGTGATAATAAGGCAACTTTGCAGTTTAAAAGAAGGTGTTGTACCTAGTTTAGTAACTAAAGCTGAAAAGAGTAGATATGATTATGAGTTTGATCATGTTGAGAGGGTTAATGAAAGGCGACTAACAAAAGGTAGTAAAGGTAAGGCCGATGTGAGTGAAAACGCCGGGTAGGAACGCCCTAGAAGGACATAAGTGAGTACTCATAACTGGCGCGGCGCGCGGCGTGACAATTATGTAAGGATCGTAGCACGTAGCGTTCTGTAGTTGTGCGATTCTGTAATTTTGAGTTTATGTCGAGCATTCTGATATACTTTAGTAAAATTTCGATTTGGTTCATCATAATCAGCCTATACTGTTCCCACTGCTGGGACACAGGCTTCCTCTTCGGCGAGAGGGAGTAGGCCATAATCTTTGATTATACATTATATCATCAAAGGTCATAATCTACCACGCCGGCCCAGTGTGAGTTGGTAGGTAGATGTCACATGTCTTAGCATTTTCGGTTCTACGACATGCCGGTTTCGTCACGATGTTTTCCTTCGCCGTTTTGAGAGCAGTGGTGATGAAATTATTTGCACAAAGTAAAACACCTGCCTGGGTTCGAACCCGCGACCTAGGATTCGTAAGTCAGGGCCGATACCATTGGGCCACCACTGACCTTTATTTCGTTTAGTTTGGTTTGGTTACTTAAACTATTATTTTTGGGGTTCTCCGAATCATCTTCGTCAGTTATCACTGGATTCAGACTAGAACTAGATAGATAGATAGATAGAACGTTTATTTGATGCACACAAAAGACGCAACACAACATACAAAGCACGATGAAACAATAATTGATTGTGATAACAAATTAACGAACTAGGTACAAAATGCCAATATACAAAGATAAAACAAGAAGAAAGGAAGACATGATATAGTAATGCTGACACTTTGTGAGCAGCATTATGTTTGCGTCGTAGTCAACAGTGCGTTAACGCGCTTTCTTTAATTTTTTTAAGTTCATTTTGCATTTTCCTTACTTTCTTGGATAAGTTTCTCTCCATTTTGTGCTATCTCTGGCCTTGACAGCCCAGACATGATAGATCGTTACTATTGTGACGATCCCTCGCCGTGGTCTACCTTAATCGACGTGTCTTCCCTCAGGAGTCCAGTCTTTCTGGCAATTTTTTCTCCCACATCCACTACGAACAGAACCTTAACGAATATCAAATGCAATATCAAGACAAAACACGATCGGCCGTTAACATTATCGAAGCTAAATCGTCGCCCTTCTTGTAAACATATGCGATAAAACTACAGTTCTAGGTACAATACTACCTTCAGTCCCTGCTTGGGTACTAACAAAACAGTAAACTAACCATTGATTACTGGGTATAACGTGCTGCAAACTGTTGGAATTGCTTACCTATTTGAACGAAGTTGTTGCGATTTTTCTTTGTGAGACAAATCTGTTTATAAATATCTTACAATGTTCGGGAATTTATATTTATGTGGGTAATTAATTGTACTGGCAAATGTCATTTCGGCTCCGCGCTGGCTGCGTCTGTTAGTGAAAATTCCTCATGTTAATTCTATATGTATATATCCCACAGATCTGGCCGTACTCTCAATGACCCTGGCCTTCGGTGTGTGCTATGGTAACTACGACCTGTTCCAAGGATTTGAACCTTCGCCAGTGAATTTCAAAACATTACGTTGGCAGCATGTGCGAGCAGACAGGAGTACCACAGTGGAACAGAAGCTTATCGATACGACGGTTAATGATGAAACTAGTCCCGACATACCCACCACAGTCACCAGTACAAGAAAACAAATTAATTTTACGAGTGAAAACAATTTTGTAAGTTGATTTCTTTCTTTCTTCTTTTATTTTTTGAGAGGAGTTCCAATTTATGTAAATGCCACACGACTTACTTATTGAATCTTTTAGTTGAATAGTTCTTCATGTCAGCCCCTAGAAGTCAGGAGACGCCCCGGCGTCGGGAGTCCATTGCGTATTTCCGGTCACCGTAGGCGCGGGCTTGCGGGCGGTGAACAATGGGTAGTTTGCCACCTGGTAAGGACCAGGCCCTGGTTGACGGCGCCTCAAAGAGATGTCAGCAAAATTGAAGGGGTCCGCCAGGACCAATGCCTGCCAGGGTCGCGGATTTGCGAATATTCCCAGTCGCCCCCGCGGGGATTGCCACCGGAGGCAAATGGGAATAAAAATTCCCAGTCGCCACCGGTGGTGACTGGGAACTCATTGCCCCCACTTCAGTTTCGCTGTACATTGCTTACTCCATCGTAAAGAATGATGAGGCAACTTATCCTAAACCTGCCTCTTATCTACACTAATATTATAAAGAGGAAAAATTTGTATTTTTGTTTGTTTGTTTGTAATGGATAAACTCAAAAACCACTTGACCGATTTTAAAAATTCTTTCACTATTAGAAAGCTACATTATCTGCAAGTAACATAGGTTATATTTTATTTTAGAAAAAATAGGGGTCCGTAATATATTTCGGTTTTTCGGACCAAAGGTGTACAAAATCATCCAAAAATGTCCCTAATGTCTTTGAAGTACTAGGTTGTCATAACTTGGTAGGAGCTCACTTAAGATGGGTGTGTGGTAGCTAGAAAACGCTTTATGTCTTCAAAGTACCAGGCTGGCATAACTTGGTAGGAGCTCACCTAATATGGGTGTGTGGTAGCTAGAAAACGCTTTATGTCTTGGAAGTACTAGATTGGCATAATTTGCAGCCTTGTTTATAATACGTATTCATTAAGAAATTATTACCATGTATTACTTTCCTAATTTAATTACTGTCTATAAGAGTCTGATTATCTGTGATACAAAATATCAGTTCAAATGTTTAATTGTAACAAGTTTATTCATATCGAAATCAAAATAAAAAAATATTTTAATGCACTTTGTCTTTTTTTTAGAGATTAGGATTAGGTTTAGGATAAGTTGAGTTGCCTCATCCTTTTATTCCCTATGATGGAGAAAGCAATGTACAGCGAAACTGAAGTGGGGGCAATGAGTTCCTAGTTACCACCGGTGGCGACTGGGAATTTTTATTCCAATTTGCCCCCGGTGGCAATCCCCGCGGGGGCGACTGGGAATATTCGCGGATTTGTTCAAAAAAGTTACCGTGGCCCGTGGCCGTGGCGTTTTATTCAGTAAAAGTCTGACACGCCCTTCCTCTCCACTCAGAGCGAGAGGCGTCATTTGATGATTTCACACACACAAAAAAAGAGGGCCTAGAAGTCAATAATGTTGAACATTGCCTTTAGCTAGGGAGGTGGCGAGCATTTCGGTATATGATTTGCACACGTTTCACGTCGAGGTGGATTGCAGTTTAAATCATTACGAATTGATTTGGTCCAACCAATTAAGGTCCTATATCGCTGCGTTTTCGCGTAACAGCGGACTGAAGTTGCTTTAAAAAATCGGGGTATTAAATCATTTGCACATGTATGCCTCTGGAGTTCATGGTCACAATCATCTTTGGAAACGAAGAAAATCGAAGAGGCAGACATTCAGGACTCTGCATTATCATGGGACGGAGTTGTAAAAATGTTAAAAAAAAAAGCTCTACTAAGTCATTTGTACGCGGTTCTCATTGCGCCCATTCGATTCACTATGACTCTGTGGATTCGAAAAAACATGTGGCAGACACTTTGCTCACTGATTTTCAGCTGTATAACTGTTTGAAATTCACAGAATCAAGGGACAGCGGGTATTGCATGGCATTATTGTTATTCTTTATAGTTTTATTCTTATACGTTTGTTTAATATTATCCTCTAAACTCACGGTAACGTTTAAACTTCTGGAGCTGAAATCTATGCAATCATATTTTTTCTCAATGCCAACCAGAAACGAAATGCGCTTGGAAATCTAATTAGAAATATTTTTTTTAAATTGCATGCTTGAATGTAATCTGAATAGGATTAGGATCTGGATAGGAAGTTAGGTTAGGTTAGGTTAGTCTGTTTGCTGCTGACAGTCTTTAACGTTTTAAATCACGTTTTATTTGTGTAAAATACGTATATAGATATAGATATAGGCTGTATATAGATATAGATATACGCTCTATACATTTAGTTTCACAATAGGGAAAAGGTCGGAACTAGTGTTGCAAAGGACTCGAATCCTCGAGTCGTTATTTTATAGACTCGACTCAATTATGCAAGACTCAGTGTGCTCAAAAGGCTCGGAGTCTAGAGTCAAGCCGAGCCCGAGTCATTTACAAGCCACTGGAGTCTTAAAAACCGGCCAAGTGCGAGTCGGACTCGCGCACCGAGGGTTCCGTACAAACCTGTAGGTAAAGAAGCTATAGCAATAGTGTCATCTTCATGCTCCAAGTTTTTCTTTAAGACTCGAGTTAATTTTAAGACTCGAGTCCTTTTTTGACTCGAGTCCTTTTTAAGACTCGAGTCCTTTTTTAGACTCGAGTCCTTTTTAAGACTCGAGTGCTGGACTCTAGAATTTGAGCCTATTGACCACACTGAGCCTTGCATAATTGACTCGAGTCTTTAAAATTACGACTCAAGGACTCGAGTCCTTTGCAACACTAGTTGGAACTGAGTTATACCGTTCTCCGTTCATATTCCTAAATAAAAGAGAGACACCACGAAAGGATCTATGGGGATATTTTATACCTGCTTGGTTTGGCGCGAGCGTCTGGTTGAAAAAAGTAAATCAAATGGTCTGCCTTTGGAATATCAGAGGCCTGAACGTCTGCCTCATCGATTTTCTTGGTTTTCATTAGTAATTCAAACATCAGTCCAAGAGGCAGACGTGTGCGCATAATATAGCATACCTTCTTTTTTTATATTTTTGGAGCACTGTCAATAAACAATGCAGAGGCAACATATTGGCAGACTATTTTTCCGTGGTTCTTCTCATTGTTTTTAATCGAACAATTCAAATCTGCCAAGTGTGCACTTCATATACAGTTTTTTAAATCATAAAAAATGAATAGGTACTACAAAAGTCAGAGCCCTGGATGTCTGCCTTTTCGATTCTTTGTGTTTCCAGGATGACTGTGATCATCAGCCCCAGCGGCAGACGTGTGCGCGTAATCAGCGTAGCACACCTTTTTTTTTAAACATTTTTTAAACGCTGTAAATTTACAACGCTGCGCCACCATGGTGGCAAACGAGGTCCTTGATGTTTCTTAGGGTATAATTATCACTATTAATAACGTCTGTCTTGTGTGCTGATCACATCTAACTACTTGCTGTAAACTATTCACATGGAAAAACCACATTTCTCCACAGCGATATACGTTACTAGCTTCTGCCCGCGACTTCGTCCGCGTTAAATTTCTTGTTCCCCCAACCCTTCCCGTCGCGTCGAATCGCCTACCCGTGCGATTTTCCCCGTTTTTGCAATATTTTTCATTACTGCTCCGCTCCTTTTGGTTGTAGCGTGATGTTATATACCCTATAGCCTTCCTCGATAAATAGGCTACCCAATACAAAAAGAATTTTTCAATTCGAACCAGTAGTTTCTGAGATTAGCGCGTTTAATCAAACAAACGAACAAACTCTTCAGCTTTATAATATTAGTAGGTATAGATAAATAATAACAACCTCATTTTCAATAGGACCTGACCACGCCAAGAACGAAGCAAGGGCCACTGAAAATTAATGTGAAGCAATTCAACATACAATGCCCTGAGCACGAGTTGCCATCAAGCATCGGAACCTACGAGATACCGACGCAGCGAGACCTGGTCCTCTTCACGCAGAGAACCCTGCTGAAGATGTTCAACAGTTACCATGAGAAGACACTGTTTTTACTTAAAGATATAAATGAGGTTGGTAACTTCCAAACTTAAAACTTTTTGCCACTCTGGAGTCTAGAGATTTGCTTTAATTTGTTGTGTTGACTAAGCAGAACCTAGTTTATATTGTTACGCGATCATTATTTTGAGAGAACCTATTGAAAAATCAGTTTTTGACTGTAGTGTGAAATCTGCCATTTGATAGAGACAATTTAAAAGTGCTAACAATTTAACAGCGCCTTTATGTCGTAGCAATAAGGGTGATTTTCGTTGTGAAAGAGCGCTGATGTGCGATTGAATACACAGTAGGTATTGTTTTCTCAGTTATAATTCGTTTACAGGCTACAAGAGCTACGGTTACGGTGGAAAAGAAATGCCAAGGCAGAGGGAAAAGATTGTATAAGCTATGTGTGAAACAAGTCAACAAGAAGTTTGTTACCGTCACCAAGGAATTAGTTCAGACGCTTGAGCGCCAGGAAGCGGATGTTATCGCTTTGACAGAGGTGTTTACCATCAGTTTTCTTTTACATACTTCCTTTCCTCTATCTCACCTACTACATCCCTCCTCTGTGTACCTCTTCTGAACATTACATCTTTACTTTCTAATGTTTCAGGGTAAAATATGCAACTTGACATCCATGAAGACGAACCCCATACAGCTAATTAAAATTCTAGCAATGGACGAAGCTGCATTGGACTTCGCATTGCCAGCCTTTTTAAGACTCGTCGGCGGATGCTCCGTTCATTGCAATAAGTAAGTAAGATTAGGTAAAGATTTGCATGATATAAATATATTTTATAGGTAATTAATTTTAAACATAACGGTAATTTTGCAGGCCGGCTCCACCCGACCACCGTCCAAGGCTACGTCAAATGACAGATCAAGAACTAGTAGTAAGACATTTTCTTACAAGCAAAAATTACTTGCAACTTTTAAAGGACAAGCATGTGTAAGGAGTAAAGAATGCAACGCTGGTAAACTGGATGCATTCCTAGCATTCATCGCCAATGAACGCACCCACTACGATCGATCGAGCTTTGCCGTACTCCGCGTGCCATACGCTAGATGTCGCTAGTATCAATGAACTTTTGACGTGAACTTGATTCAAACTTAGAATAACTTAACCAAAATATTCTATGCTTTTTATGTGATGTGAATAGTGATAACTGTGGGAATATATATCTAATAACAACATTTATATTACAATGCGTGAGAAATGCACATGTGTGTTTTAAATCGTAGAATACTACATCCTGGTTCCTCCTTTTAAAACTTTGAACAAATCCTTAGGAAAAGGTATGTGGTATTATTTACTAATAGAATAAGCATTATTTATAAAGGAACAAAGTTAATTCAACTCTACATTTATCATTAATCGTAGGCATAAAGTTAATTTTATCAATTACCCGTCGGCGAAAGTCATATTAGCCCACTTTCACGCGCGTATCTACTTAGTAGCAATTTACTAATTACACGTTGATAATATCAGTTTCCTCAAATGACCAACATCGTAAAGTCTTAAACTTTTACATTCCTATGTGAAGAAACTAACTGTTATCAATATTTGCCCCATTTATAGCATTTGTTCTGAAGTTTAGTTAAATTGTTTAGTGTTACTTGAACTTAACTTAGCATTATCTGAGTAACTTTAATTTATTGTGGTAATATTTATACCCGCTACGTAAAAAAGACACAAGTATTTGTTTAAGTTATCCAACATTGAAAATTTTCTGTCACCAAAAATAACTTACCAATAAAAAGTTATGAAGATGAACTTATTTCCAATCCTAGCATCGTTAGTAAAAAGTTAAAACAGTGTTTGACTGGGTAACCTGTCAGTATTAAAAACTTGAGTGAGCCATACAGAGGGTGACAGAAATATCAAGACGATAGAAGAATCTGTAATGGCTACACGGTCAAATTGTAGGGAATTGCAATCTTTTTATAGGTAACAATTAAAATTTTCAACGCAAGGATCATATGCTGAATCCATGGCAACAGGTTGTGTGTTGATGTCTCTGCCAGTCAGTATATTCTTTTGAACTGAATCTAGAAAACATACTTTTTAACCCTGTGCAGCATTTGTAACTTTAAATACTGGGTTCTGGTTATCCAGTGCCCATCCCTTTTTTGTGTCCAACTTGTACACACTGATTCAACTATTAACGCTTTGTATGCCTGAACATAGATCAACACAGGACACAATGGCTTTTTGTTTCTCCAATGGGCAGCATTCAAGCAGTTAATTCAACAAAAAAATAATCTATAAGTTTATTGACTAATGTTACACAGTGATTAAATGGTTGTTATAATAAAAGTCAATTAAATCCATCAATCGAAAAACAGATTAACGTCAATATTGAGAAACTGGCGGTTTGAGCTTATATGCATCCCCTAATTGTTTAATTATTAAACACGTACATCAAGTTGTGAAATAATTGAAACAATATATATATATATATATATATAATTGAATATAATTTTATATTATTAATTGACAAATGTACCGTGATTCATCCTAATGGTTAGCATTTGTGCGGTAACAGTGAAAAAGTTGAATAAAATTATTTGACCTAACTGTTAGGCGACCAACTTTATTGAAATAAAAAGTATAAATAAGTAAAATTATTGCTTTAATATATTCAAAGTAACAATTCATGGTTTTAGTAACTAATAATATTTGCACTAATATAAAACTTATTAATCATTTTTTTTTATTACAATAATCAGCCTTAGTTTAATTGTAAGTATTCGACTTACTACATAACTATGGAAGTATAATTGGAGTAATATTTAACTTATAAAAATGTTATAACTAGATATCGGATATTCAAATGCATATTCACCTAAAGTTGAAATGTTGGCTAATATGGAATGCACGTTTTTACCGTGTTTTGTGTGTTGTTTTAACTAACACATACCACCCTTCGAACATATGTATTTGTATCTGGGGTTAAACATTAATTTTAAATAAATATGATCCAGGAAACCCGGCTTTAATAAAAAATACGAAGCCGCTTCCATGCTTTCACAGCTAAATAGTAACATTAGGTTCATATGCATCCGAATATCCGATCACTGGTTATAAAATAACATCAAAACTGACATCCCCAACGGGTTACAGAGAGGTGTTCCTAATAGTACATCCACATTTTGCCAATTATATTCAAAGTCTAATGTAATAGTCAGCGAGCCTATTGCTATCATCCGGCCACAAATCCAGACTGGGCGAATAAGTTATAGTGGTGCAATAACAGTAGTCTTATGTATTTAGCTAGTTCTAAATTAAATAATAAGTTCTAAAAAAAATGGACATGCGTCTGCATTATGCATTACCTACAATTTATCTTCTGCAAATTCAGCAAAGCCATACAAACTTCATACTACATCAATATTTTATTCTTTCCTAATTCAAAGATGTCCTGTAGTTGTAAAAACTGTCATATTAGAGTATCCCATATTAAAAAATAAATATCAAATGTCAATTATGTATATCAATGGAATTGGATACACACTAACTAGACTCACAAAAATATCACGGTGAAAACGTAGGTGTAGTGAGTGCTGATGGAATGACAGTTCACTTTACTGATTGATTGACAGGTATACTTGTATATAATATAAGGCAGATTGGTTTCTTGTTTTGTATGATAAAAGTGTGTTCCACAATATATGAATAGTAACTATTACATTTTTTCATATCATAATCATTTATTTACTTGGCAAACATTAGTTATCAATTATTTACCAGACATATTTTACGAGACAATATATATACAGAATTAATCTGCCACATAAATTAGCTTAGCACTAATCAGGAAATTATAAATAAGCTAAATAATTATCAGAAACACAGAATCTAAACTACAATAGAACCACAGATGTTATTTCCTACTTTTTTTCTTATCACTATGAGACCTCTTTGATTTAGACTTTTTAGACTTCTTCTTATGTTTCCTCTTCTTGTCTCCGTCTGATTCACTGCTGGATGATGTTGATGATGAAGAACTAGTTGTTGACGATGTGCTTGAAGATCTGTGAAAAAAAGTTTTTGCGCAATGTTATTACGAGGAATAGAGGCAAACTTATAAAGACAGGCAGGCAGTGGTTAGGGGTCGTCAGAAGCCGGAAAGTCTGTCAACCAGTCATACCAAAGGGTATTGTGTTGCCCAATAACTAGGTTGTCGAGGTTATATAGACATTCACTCCATGTAAAGTACTGTTATTCAGTCGCATCCGGTTAGGCGTGAAGCCGCGCCCAACGTAGTAGATGTAGGGAAAAGGCTAGGCAAAATTATAAACGCACATTACTTCAATTTATTATAGTCATAAATCTTATACCTTTAAACGAGCAACTCTTGTATATATGTATATATATATATATATATATATATATATATATCTCGGAAACGGCTCCAACGATTTTCATGAAATTTAGTATACACGGGGTTTCGGGGGCGATAAATCGATCTAGCTAGGATTCATTTTCATAAAACGTCGTTTTATTCATGTTTTCAATGAACAACTTTATCGATAATCAACTTGAACATAAACTTATTATTTTAAACGCAATTTACCAAAAAATACCAAGCAAAACTCGGTCAACCAGATATTGTTAATAAATTGGAATATTACATTGAGAGTAAGAGGATACAACTGCCCGTCTAGCTTTAATTTAAAAACAGATGCAGTTTTCTTGAAACTTTTAAGTAGGATTTTTTTCTAGGGTCGTCATCATCTACCGAGCCTTTTCCCAACCTTGTTGGGGTTTGCTTCCAGTCCCACCAGATGCAGTTGAGTACCAGTATCTTTTTCTGGGTTAAAGATATAGGACTCAGATAACAACTCCTTTGGCATTGCCATAGTCAGGTAAAATATGACAACAATAGGTGATTATGATAATGAGACAATAGGAACAAATACCAATTCAGCTATTATTTCCTCCACACATACCTAGACCTCTTTCTCTTCTTGCTCTTCTTCTTCTCCTTGGCCTTCTGAAGCTTCTCTTGAAGCTTCTGCCTAAGTTCTGCTTCTCGGAGCCTCTGCAGTGGCGTAGCATACTCCTCTTCAGTATCACTGCTTGTACTGCTGACATCCAATACTATCTCCTTGTTGGGGTCCACCTGGAAGCAGTGGCATAAATAATAAGTTTTTTTATAATTTTCTGGTTTCATATATTTCTACATAGCCAGTTCTAATTGTCTACCATAATCCTTATTGTGTGGCTATTAGTCTCAAGATTAGTTGCTTACTAAGCATTGACATATAGCCTGAGCGCCTAAAATAATTGTAAAGTGATTTGACTTATTGTTTACCTTAGAGACCTGAAAGGGTTAAGATAGTGAAAATAATAAGAAGACACAATAGAAAAAAGTGAACATTTTTTTTTCTTAATCTACATATTTATGTCCTGCTTCAATGCTTAAAAGTATCGGGTAAAGACAAAATTATTCATAAGTCCAGTGTAATATTTTTATCAACGAAATCAAAGTTCAAATAAAGTTTATTTACCTTGATAAAGTTTCTACATTGAAACGTAAGGTGTCCAGCATAGCCACACTTTTTGCACGCAGCCCGAGAAGTCTCCTTTCCAAATTTATTCACTAAATCTGTATAATTGGACATTATGGTGTAAAAAAGGCGAAGAAAATACTAGAACGCAAAGTAACCAACAATAAAATTAACTCGAAATGTGAAACGTCAACAAACAATGACGTTCCGTCTCGCATTAGGCGTGTAGCGCTTCGTAACTGTTTAAAGCGGTAAGCGTCAATACTTAATATGAGTTTGGAAAATATTACGCAAGTTCTAAATAATAAAAACTAGGCGAAACATGTTTTCAATAATTAAACTTTATTTTTATATTCGTTGAATTAATCTGACGTAGGTTAATAACCTCAAAAAAACACAAAAGTAACTTGAAACGAAACGTTCGACGAAAACGTTCCGTTCCACGGAAATTATAATAACAAAATATATTTTATTTTGCAGCAAATGACGAAAATTCAGAAAGAAATTCAAAACATCTTATCAAAAATTAGTAGTTGAAAGAAATGTTCGGAAATGGCGGAATTCCTGCCGCTGTGCGACGTGCTATTCAACGTGATCTCGCTCGCTGGGTACTTCTGCGACGTCGTGTTCGACGTCGTCATGGGCTACGCGTTGCTCGAACGAGGATATAAAGGCACTTTTGCTGCCGCTATATCTATTGTTATCACTTCACTACTTATTTCTCAGGTATATATACTGTTATTGCAATATGGTTTTATTTTGAACGGAACGTATTTTGCCAGTGGCGACTCTTTGGCACCTTGGCTTTTCAGCCCTTTTAGACAACATAGGTCGTGAATGTAGTCAAAACTAACGGGTCTAGTTGATAGTTTGCATTTCTGGTTTGCAATAGTAAAACAAAAATGCTTCATTACTAAAATACCAGCCCAAAAGTCCATATATACTGCTGCCAATAGACTTTCGACTCGGTAAAGGTTCATATAGGTATCTCTGTATTTCTTCTCCCTAGGTGCTGTCGCTCCGCTGGTACCTCCACGTCTGGTGGGCGGGAGAGGGTCGCAAGGGGCGGCCGCCATGGCTGCCCATAGTACTGCACTGTCTGCAGCTCGGTGTACTGTGGCGGTATGCCAGACTGTTGGTACCGGTGGAACTACGACGAGTGAAGCATCAAGTACGGGACTTATGTGAGTATACAACATCACGGTGAAAGCTCCAGGGTAGTCCGCGAAAATAGATATTTTTTACGTTTATTTTAATTTATTTAGAATCATTAAAATCATCAATACAATCTAGTTCATTTCATTCCATTGAATTACTTTTTCTTGAAATAGACATTACATTAATTTGTAAAAGAAAATTAATTAAAATCATTAGTTTATAATAATCAAAAACCGTAAGACTTTTCGTTACGTTTTCTCCACGCATTCATGCTAGGCCCACAGGTCTGCGCAAGCTCTAGCCCTAACTCGGCCCTTACTATCCAGCCGTCGAACTCGTGCAATTTACAGAACAGAGACAGTATAAAAGACACTATATGACATTTTCGCTCCACAGGTATGCTCAGACTAGTCCACGCATTCTGCGAGGCGGCGCCGATGTTGCTGCTCCAGCTACACATACTGTTCAAGGACACTAACAGAGAACCAGCCAGCGACCTAGCCGTCACACCGGAGCCGAGCATCGATGAGCCTTCAGGTATAGAATATGTATTATTTGCCGTTTGTGTCCCACTGTAGAGCATTGGCGTTCCTTCCTACCGTCCACTTATTTAGGGATAAGTGTTTACTTTTTTCATAAGCAACAAACAGCAGTAGACCTATCTACTGCTGTTTGTTGCTTATGAAAAAAGTCGGAAACGTTCAACCAAATAAAATCGCGGCAGGCATAAGAGGAGACCTCCTAGGCCTGCCGCGACTTTATTTGATTTTTCTCTGGGTGGGAAATCAAATGACCTCTCCCGCCCTGGGCGGAGCGAGAGGGCGTGACTAAAAGGCACCCGTGTTCCTTCAGTTGCCTATGCCAGGGCCACGGTATCTCTTTCGAACAAATCCGCGACCCTGGCAGGCATCGGCCCTAGCGTACCCGTTTAATTTCTATAAACATTTCTTTGAGGCGTGATGCTGTCTGCTCCTGTTTCTCTTGTACTTAAAGCAGCATTTAGCATTCAGCTGTATCCGGTTAGACTGGAAGCCGATCTCAACGTCGTAGTTGGGAAAAGGGCTAATCAGAAGATGATGATGAATTAATTAGTAATTTAGTTTAATGAATAACAAACAACAAATTACTTTATTCGTTACTAGAAAACAAGGCGTTTGCGGAACTGAACGTGATATCTGCGTCGCTGTCTCTGTTCTCCGTGTGCTGGGCGCTGGCGAGCTTCAGCAAGAACGTGCGCCTACAGAACGTACACCGGCTTGTTCTCACCTGGCTCGGCGTTATTTTTCAGGTAAATCTTTACATCTGTACAAATAAATAAAATTGAAGTGTCTGTTTGTAATTTCAAATTAATAGCTTTTTACTACATGCATAATAAAGTATTTAGAGTAGGTAAGTACCTATAGCAAAAAAAAACAGTTTTCAAATTTTTTGTCCGTGTTTCTGTTTGTCTCCGAAACGGCTGGACTGATTTTGACGGGGCCTTAATTGCTAGATAATTGATATTATAAAGAGTAACATAAACTACTTTTTGTCTATGTAGCACGTTTCCGTAGGATAATTTCAAAAATCCACGCGGGGGAAGCCGCAGTCACAGCTAGTTACGTACCTACTAAAATCGTGGCAGGATTTGTTCGCGCACTGGAGCTTCATCTTTCTGCTAAGCGCCGAGAGTTTAAAATCAATCAGTGTATTTTTCGACGAGCTGGGAGGCACTCTGTTGGATTCTCAATGCTCGGTTCCACTCCGAGAGTTGAAAATCTAGTGCGCGATAAAATTTCACCGCGATATTTTTACGTTCGTGCGAAGTCGTCTAAGTAACGGGGGCCCTCCGCTCCGACCGCAGACTTTTTTGAAGTGAAAACTTCTTTAGCACCGTTGTGATTTGAAAGTCTATGAAACGAAAAAGCGACAGTAAAAGGAGATAGACACATAAATTCATAAGTTTTAACGTGGGAGAAAATGAGATAGGAAGCATTATACAGTGTTTCTTATGTTCGTAGATAGATAGCTAGCTAGCTCGATTGTTGAACCGGGAATTTGAGGTCACGTGACACAAAAGTCGTTTTTTTTTTTGTTTTGCACGGATGATGAAATGGACTTCCGTACATTTCAGTGGTAAAATTAATGGATGATTCGTTTTTAATCATCTCATTATCTTGAAGCCAAAATGTTTGAAGGTTTCACTTCTACCACGTGTGAATTGCACATATGTTTTTTTTTTGTGTTAGGTTCCTTTCTTACTGATTTGATACCCTAATTTCTAATTTAATTGAACCCTGTATAGAAATAAGTGCGGTTTGTGCACAGTTTTATTGAATTTAGAATCTATAAAAGCCTAGTTTTATATATCCTTTTAGGGACTATTCACTTATTCAGCTCTATTCAGCTTTTACCCATAGAAAACAACGATTTTGTATGGAGACGCGTACGCGCACGGAATCATAATTTTGCCTTATTGCACGATTCATTTGTATATCTCATATGTTAAGTGAACTATTTGTGTTCTTTATGAGAAATTTGAGGTAACTGAAGAAATATAACTGAAGAAGAATTGCTAAACTGAAGTGGCAGTGGGCAAAGCACATTGCTCGCAGAACAGATGGCCCTTAGGGCCGAAAGGGTCTGGAGTGGCGACCGCGTAGTAGAAGACGTAGAGTTGGAAGGCCTCCCACAAGGTGGACCGACGACCTTGTGAAGGCCACAGGAATCCGCTAGATGCGGGAAACACAAAACCGGTCTAAGCTTGGAGGAGGCCTATATCCGGCAGTGGACGCCTTTCGGCTGAAATGATGATGAAGATGAGAAATTCTGAAAACTAAGATATTTATGTTGAGATTTTTAAATAAAACAAACTAGTTTCATTTAATATTGTAATTTGGAAGCAGAGTTTTAACACAGTTCGTACATAAAGCAGCAGAGAGAACAGGAAGAGCGGTTACACCAGTGTTGCCACACACACAGTAATAATATTAGGCAATGACAGGTTATTCAGCGATATCAAGCGGGGTGTACACAATTTTAAAATAAGAAATTACAACAATATTATTAGAATGCTTTAACAATTGATACCTATTACGTTGGTGAATTTTTCTAGTTTAATTTGTCCCTGTATAAGCGTATACAAATCATTCCGTTTGTGTATAGTTCCTGTGGCGGCTGGGCACGATATCGGCGCGGATCTGCGCACTCACTGTGTACGCTCTAGTCTACGAGTATTGGGTCTTCTTAGTTATAGGTGAGTAACTTAACAGTAGGTACCTATCAGTATTTGAGTATTCCATGTGGTGCCGCACGTAAAGAATATCACCATCCCATTTCTTCCCGTGGGTGTCGTAAGAGGCGACTAAGGGACTTACTAGAGAATGAGCATAGTAGGGATGCCCGATTCTTTGCTTTGAATCAATCTTCTGGATCGTAATGGATCGTAACTTCGTGAATCGATTCACGATCTTAATCGTATTGAATTGATCTTGAAAAAGTGCTGACTCAGCCTAGTTTGAATAAATGACTTTTGATTTTGATTGATTTTTGAGTGTCTTGCCTCTATCCCAGTTTATTTCGATTCGTTGCAACATATCTTCTCTTATATACTTCTCTGTTACTTTATTCGTCATACTGTTCTTAAACTCTTCCCCTCTCTAGGTCTCCACTGGCTGTCGATGTTCCTCTGGCTGATATCTCCTAAAAACGTGTTCCACGGGGAGCGCATCAGTCGGCCGCGCAAGGCCTACCTGTCTGCGCTCATCGCCTTCGTGTATGTGTTCGCCTACGTCAACTTGCAGGAGCTCAACCATAGGCAGAAGATGGTACGTTATACTGTGGTTACCTTAGTATGTATATGAGTGCAGTGGTGGCGTAAAATAGCCGTGTTTTTCGAGTGGTAGGTAGTTGGTTCATCACCACTGCTCTCATAACGGTGAAAAGCATTGTGGAACCCGGCATGTCCTGGAATCAACAATTCGAAGTCTTCCCTTGGTCAGGGGACCCAAGTATAATAAATAATTTGCCAGTCCCCAGTTTCTTAAAACGGGGTTTGTTCTGCAATAAGTTTGGCGAACGCCATCTTTTATTTCATTGTGATCCCATTTTCGGCATCAACACCGTTGACAGTCATGAAAAGAAACTAAATTTTAATTATCATTCATACCAAAATAGCTTGCTTAACATATCTGCTATCTTACTTACATTTCGTCACCCAGTTTCAAATTCTAACTTCAATTTTATTTTTCTTCAAAACTTTTTCAACATCATTTGAAAGCAGAAAGTGGATGGCCTAAATATTATGTCGTGACTGTTAAGCCGTTGCGCCTACTAAGTATATTTCCTTCGCCACGCAGGTGACGTTCTACTGCGTGATGTGCATCGAGAACTGGCTGCTGGTGACGGCGTGGTGGTGGTCCGGCCGCGCGGTGCGGCCCGGCGCGCTGGCCGCGCTGGCCGGCGCCGCCTTCTGTGGCGGCCTGGCCTTCATGCTCGTGTACTACAGGTCAGTGACGGCGTGCTGTAGGGCCGGCCGCGCGGTGCGGCCCGGCGCGCTGGCCGCGCTGGCCGGCGCCGCCTTCTGTGGCGGCCTGGCCTTCATGCTCGTGTACTACAGGTCAGTGACGGCGTGCTGTAGGTCCGGCCGCGCGGTGCGGCCCGGCGCGCTGGCCGCGCTGGCCGGCGCCGCCTTCTGTGGCGGCCTGGCCTTCATGCTCGTGTACTACAGGTCAGTGACGGCGTGCTGTAGGTCCGGCCGCGCGGTGCGGCCCGGCGCGCTGGCCGCGCTGGCCGGCGCCGCCTTCTGTGGCGGCCTGGCCTTCATGCTCGTGTACTACAGGTCAGTGACGGCGTGCTGTAGGTCCGGCCGCGCGGTGCGGCCCGGCGCGCTGGCCGCGCTGGCCGGCGCCGCCTTCTGTGGCGGCCTGGCCTTCATGCTCGTGTACTACAGGTCAGTGACGGCGTGCTGTAGGTCCGGCCGCGCGGTGCGGCCCGGCGCGCTGGCCGCGCTGGCCGGCGCCGCCTTCTGTGGCGGCCTGGCCTTCATGCTCGTGTACTACAGGTCAGTGACGGCGTGCTGTAGGTCCGGCCGCGCGGTGCGGCCCGGCGCGCTGGCCGCGCTGGCCGGCGCCGCCTTCTGTGGCGGCCTGGCCTTCATGCTCGTGTACTACAGGTCAGTGACGGCGTGCTGTAGGTCCGGCCGCGCGGTGCGGCCCGGCGCGCTGGCCGCGCTGGCCGGCGCCGCCTTCTGTGGCGGCCTGGCCTTCATGCTCGTGTACTACAGGTCAGTGACGGCGTGCTGTAGGTCCGGCCGCGCGGTGCGGCCCGGCGCGCTGGCCGCGCTGGCCGGCGCCGCCTGCTGTGGCGGCCTGGCCTTCATGCTCGTGTACTACAGGTCAGTGACGGCGTGCTGTAGGTCCGGCCGCGCGGTGCGGCCCGGCGCGCTGGCCGCGCTGGCCGGCGCCGCCTGCTGTGGCGGCCTGGCCTTCATGCTCGTGTACTACAGGTCAGTGACGGCGTGCTGTAGGTCCGGCCGCGCGGTGCGGCCCGGCGCGCTGGCCGCGCTGGCCGGCGCCGCCTTCTGTGGCGGCCTGGCCTTCATGCTCGTGTACTACAGGTCAGTGACGGCGTGCTGTAGGTCCGGCCGCGCGGTGCGGCCCGGCGCGCTGGCCGCGCTGGCCGGCGCCGCCTTCTGTGGCGGCCTGGCCTTCATGCTCGTGTACTACAGGTCAGTGACGGCGTGCTGTAGGTCCGGCCGCGCGGTGCGGCCCGGCGCGCTGGCCGCGCTGGCCGGCGCCGCCTTCTGTGGCGGCCTGGCCTTCATGCTCGTGTACTACAGGTCAGTGACGGCGTGCTGTAGGTCCGGCCGCGCGGTGTGGCTTCGTCTACTACAGGTCAGTAGTGCGGAGCGGAACTCATTGGGAGGGAATATCAAGAGGCTTCTGACGACCTATTACGACTGTCAAAGATCCACAAACGACAGCCGGGACCAACGACTTAATCTTGGTATGTAAAGATGGTCAGCCATCCACAGACCACCACGGTAAGCGTAGCTTAACCTAATAGAGTGATTCGTGTGACTAAGTAATTTACTTAGTCACAGACAATTCACTTAACCGGCTTTTCCTGTGAATTCCTAAATAAATTACATAAGCGCCATTCTTAGAACGATTTTATTTTTAACTAGCTTCTGCCCGCGACTTCGTCCGCGTCAAATTTTTGCTCCCCTGACCCTTCCCGTCGCATCGATTTGCCTGCTAGTTTTCGTCCATTTTTCGTTGCTGCTCGCTCCTTTTGAGTTATAGTGAGTCAACCTTAAAAGATAGACATATGCTCTCGCGGACTTTTTTTAGAACTTTTTAAAAGGAACAATTCCGTCATACATGGTTTTTGCGTTACTTTAACCGTTTACGCAGCGCACGCAACGAAAACTCTCAAAAGGAATAAATTTTCCCCGTTTTTGCAACATTTTTCACTACTGCTCCGCTCCTCTTAGTTGTAGCGTGATGTTATATAGCCTATAGCCTCCCTCGATAAATAGGCTACCCAACACAAAAAGAATTTTTCAATTCGGACCAGGAGTTCCTGAGATTAGCGCGTTCAATCAAACAAACAAACAAACAAACAAACTCTTCAGCTTTATAATATTAGTATAGATTGATATAAAGCTTCTTCGGTGAGCTGGGGTGTCTCATATCATGTACTGAATCCATGGATTGGTTTAGTATGGTCCAACCGTGTAAAAATATAGCCTCCTTTACCCAACTATGTTGAGGTCGGCTTGAAGTCTGACCGTATGCAGCTGCGTTATCATTTTAGCCGAAAGACGTCCACTGCTAAACATTAGCCTCCCCAACACGGCGGGTTTGCCATCATACGTTCGAGCGCCACACACTCCCATCCCCCCAATTCGGGGACGCCTATGCCTACGCAGTGGACGTCTTTCAGCTAAAATGATCGGATCGCCTTTAAATTAATGTTTTGTTTTATTTCGCCAGATATTTCCACGTGAGAAGATTGGGTTATATGTTAGGTGAACATCAACAAGGAACGAATAGCACTAACACATCATCACAGAATAAAGACGGTATGTTCATGTACAGCTTTTCTAAAAAGGCCCTCCTCAATTTAACGTCGACAACAACTTTATACACAACTAGCTGCCCGTACAGACGTTGTCCTGTTTCCTTGAACACGATAGCAGCGCCACCTACCGGGTCCAATAGTGAATCTAAACCATCCAGGGTGCCACCCAGACGCATACAAAAAAATTCATTCAAATCGGTCCAGCCGTTTAGGAGGAGTTCAGTTACTACGAAAAGTGGCATTGATTTTTACATAAATTGATTAATACGTACCCAGCTTTTGCTAGTGGCTTCGCCTGCGTACTTTACATATATATAAATAATCCTCTTGATTCACACTATCTATTGATGAAAACCGTTTTAAAATCCGTTGAGTAGTTTAAAAAATCTAAACGTACAGACACGAAATGCGACTTTGTTTTAAGCTGTGTAAAGGAGATAAACCTGTCGGAGAATATGCGATCTGTTCTCGACACGCTTTAACCCTAATTAAATTAAATGTTTATATATGTAAGTAGATCTTATAAGACGCTTTTATACGTCAATATTTTAAAATAACGGCTTACCTAACAACAACTACTCTGCAAGTGTACGAACCGTACACCTGCCTGCCCCTTTAGAACACACAGGCGTGATGTAAACCCCTGTGCTGTCGCGGCCATTTTGCACAAATCTAATAAAATCTATCGCCATTTTTGTTGTAAATCTGGGCGACGTCAAGTGGAATAGCCGCTAGAACATTACAATTAGGTACCGTCGATCTCAAAGTTTTACTTAAAACTTATTTATTTGGAATCGTTATGCAATAAGTTAACAAATAATAAGTACACTTACATTTCGCCAGTTATGTTTAAGACCCACGTTATAGATGGCGTGCCTATTGCCATCACCCAGGCACAAATCCAGACTACCGGCTACTATTGAGAAAATCCAGATGCAAAACCCCGAAAATACTTAGCCCGACTCTGGAATTGAACTCAGGCCCTTATGTTTCCTGCCAGGGTCGCGAAATTTTTTCGAAAGACTTACCGTGGCTCTGGCATAGGCAACTGAAGGAACACGGGAGGGTTTTAATCAGTAAAAGTCTGACACGCCCTTCCGCTCCACCCAGAGCGGGAGATGCCATTTGAAGATTTCACTGAGAGTTTCAATGAGGCAGTCAAATTGATACAGTACTATATTTCATTTGCAGGCAAACAGTCGAACCCAGTGGACAACCCTACGATACCGGGAGTGTTCAACTGTAGATTCTCCAATCCAGTCAGTAATAGGTGAATATTTTTAAAGACATTAATTGCTTTTCTGCAATTAGATCAGGAGTTATGCTACGAGAATGTACTACTGATTTAAAATATAATACTAAAAAATAAAAATAAATATTAAGATTACTAAAAATATATGAAGATTTTTAATAAGTGGGTACTCGTGGGTATAAGTTCATATTTTTACCAGCTCTCAACTTTCTTCGATCTTATGTGTGTTTATTGACTCTCTACTCCATTTTTGTATCAAAGTACTGTATTCGTTGCCTGATGCCGTGAGCTAAATGTATGTATATTGCCCCCTAGTGCCGCCACAGCACGCAAGAAGAAGAAGCCGACATCGTTCGTGCCGCCGCCCGCCGCCCCTGCCGCCGCCTTCTGGAGAAGACCTCTTCCCGCCGCGCACAACCATCATGTATGTGACTACCTTTATTATTATTTCAAAAACTCAGAGCAGTGGTGACCCATTATTAAAGAAAGAAAATACATTTATTTAAGAAAGAAAGACATAATACGATACCTCTTGGTATGACTAGTGACAACCAGTCAAAATCAACTAGACAAAGTCTGACAAGACAAGAGTAGGCTAACTAAATTTTTTAAATAATAAGAGAGATTAAATGTGAGATACAGAGACTTTTATCTTTCTTCTCTCTCATGTAACAAAACGTGTCTAAACGTGACGCGTCATTGAAATGTTAGTCTCAGTTCTCGTCAAAGTATCGAATCGCCGCCTAAGAAGTATCTAATCTTCACAATATTCTTTCAGGGCGGCTCATCAGAAAACGAGGGCTCAAGCGTTGGTTCCCGCGTCAACATCCAGCAGAAACTACAGGAGAAGAAACAAAAACAGCTCGCGGAGTTACGTGTTATAGAGGAAGAGATTAAGCAAGGGAAGCTGGCAAAGACCACTCCTGTAGCGGCCGAGGAAATATACAGCAGCTTGCAACGACAACCCATACCGAGGGCGAAGACACATGCGGAACCACCAGCCTGGCCTAGCATCGAAATGGCACATTCCTACCAAAACTACCCCATTTGCAACATCTACCCTACATACACAGAAATTAAACCAGACTTCAACATCAATATAACATTTCAAAACAACGATTCGAACAACACCACAGATTTAAATGATCCGTTAAAAATCCGAAGACTCCCGAACAGATACGATAACACCCGAACGTTTTACGAGAACCCGGCGAACATGAGGAATGACGTCACACGAACTCCGTTACGATCACCGAATTATTTAGAAAACAGAAACTATGAAACGAACTGTGGCAGTCCTAGGAATGTACTGAATAATAGTCCTAGGAATTACATGCCAGATGTTAGTAATAACTACGAAACTGGTTTAGATAAGCCTAGAATAGCTCAGAATTCTATTTATTCAGAAGATCATAGACAAATTGGGGAGTATTCAGGGTACTGTGAAGGTAGTCAATACCCGAAATATGAAAGTAAAGATGAGTATGTATCTGCGTTGCATAATGTGCACAACGCTTTAAATGTTCAGAGCATAGAGAATATTAGAAATAACTACAATGAGGTGGGTTGTGGATACAACCAGAACTGTGAGAGGTTTCAATACCCGATGGGGAAGAAGACGGAGAATATGAGGAAGATGCAGCGCTGTAGGACTCCTGAGATACTGCTGGCGCCGCATTATCTAGAGGGGTGTAATAGACAGGTGTGCTGCCATTGGGGAGCGCCTTATACGTGAGTTTCATTTAAATTCATTCATTTATTGGTCATATATATATATCAAAATACTATAAATAAATAAAAATAAGGTGCAAACGAATAATTAGCTATTAACAAAAAAATTGCTTTCTGCTCTCCTCCATATTTCATACGCCTCCGTCCGCGTAAATTTCGTAAATAAGGGTAAACAAAGTTTTTGCTTCACGTATACATAAAGATTTCAATCAGTGAATGTCACAATACTGTTACAATGCTAAAGACTGAAAGGTTTTCATTCTCCATAAAAAAATGTTTCAAGGTTTCCAAGTTTACATTATAAATCTAATCAAAGGACAGTTTCACTGTACACACAAATATCAACATTGTATTTAATGAAATAAAGAAAAGAACCGTATACATTTACAAATTCACGTGTCAAACTTAATTTTCGACGTTATTTCATAGTAATCAATGTTGATATTTGTTTGGCAATGCAAACAGCAACACTTACGTAACACTATTTCTGTATAAGCCCGCAGTCCTCTCTATTTAACCTCAGATTTTGCATGACTGACAAATCAGACAACAGTGATGTTTATTCTAGTCATCATAAGGTTGCAGTTGGATTGCTTGTGTCAAAATCCCTGTCCAATATGTTTCAAGCAACAGTGATTGATAAAAACACCTTTGTGTAGCAACAGAAAGAAGGAGGAAGGCGGCGCTAGCAGTGGCGAGGAGTCGTGTCCCGACGGACCCGCGCGCGAGACGCCTAGACCACCCAGCGATATTGATAGCCAGGTAAATGATACCATATACATGCATACACTCACGCCTTTTTATAGAACGATACCTGCTATGATCCTCATCATCATCATTTCAGCCGAAAAACGTCCAAAGCTGGACGTAGGCCTCCCTCAAAGGGAGGGGCCATAATCGCCACGCATGCATGAGGGTTGGCAATCGCAGTGTAAAGAACGCTGCTGCCCATTCTCCAGTAAGTCCCTTAGTCGCCTCTTACGACAGCCACGGGGAGAAATGGCATAGTCTATCGTATCAAAAATTAAACATTTGGATAACCTCATTAGCCTTGTCTTAGCTGTCGAAAGAATAACGGTGGGCTGTCTGATATAAAGTGACGATATTTTCGGATTTGTGACCAGCTTTTATAGGACTCTATGTATAGGACTACGATATCAATTTGCGTTCTTTATGCATTTTAACACCACGCCTGCCAAGCGTGACGGTTATGGCAAACTTCCCCAAATTAAAGGAGGCCTATGTAGGGTTACCAGGCGTCCGGATAAAGCCGGACACAGTCAGGCTTTTTGGTTGTGTGTCCGGCCAAATTAGACGGTGTCCGGCCTGTCCGGTTTTTGTAAGGCTTTTCAAATTTGATCATTTTGCCTTGGTTTCAGCTCCACCCACCGCACCTTGTATCGCTAGCGCAAGCGAGTGACTAGCACTGTCCCCGCATTATTACTACTCAATTTAAAAATAAAATTAGATTTTAACGCATGTGTCTGCCAATCAGAAATATTAATTCGTTTATGTTACTTATTTATTTTAACGTTAATTCATTAGTGTTTTGTTTAATTTTGTTTTAAGATTAAATAATTAAAGATGTCAGACCTTTTTACCCAAATGTCCGGCTAAACTGACGGGTCTATCCGGCTTTTCGGTTTTAAGACCTGGCAACCCTAGGCCTATGCCAGAAGTGGACGTCTTTCGACTGAAATTATGATGATGTCATCATCATTGATGAGCCTGTTGAATGGTTGTGAATAGCTATGCTGAACTGTGTTTGTTTGTTACACTTTAATTGGAAGGTTTTAGAACAGACTACAGATAGTTCTACCTACCACTCCGGAGACTACAAGCTTATTGTTCTGTTTATTACTAAAGATTTTGTTTATGCACAGATATCGCTGCCTCGCTCATACACGCTGCCTCGCGAGTTCCGCTACTGGCGCAGACGGCCGCGGCTACGAGACGCGCATGTACCCAGCAATAACAGCAGTGACGGTGAGGAACTTATCACTCTAACCGTGTTCTTCATAGTTTTGTATTCTACGATATAGGTCACAACGTGTCTCTATTCATTAGCTAAAGTATTGTAGTACCATAGCACACCACACTATACTGCATTACACCACACCACATCACATCACACTACACCATCACATCACACAACTTTACATCACATTACACTGCACCACACTACACTTCCTCCACACTACACCACACCACATCCCATTACACCACACTACACTACATCATACCCCATCACAGCACACCACTTCCCACTACACCATACCATCACACCACACTGCACCACAACACATTACACTGCACCACACTACACTACATTACACTACATCATGCCACATCACACCAGACCATATTACACTGCACCACACTATACCATATCAACCGGACACCACACGATACTTAACTAGCACTTTTACAAATAACTTTTAATTTCGTATCTCATTCCTTCCTTTTATTGTTGACTATGCCCTACCAAAGGCTAAAACTATTTATCAACATAGAACAGTACACCAAACCTACCCCCGTCCCCCAGGTGACGTAGACAGCGCGGACGACAACGACAGCTCGCACCGCTCGAACTGCTCGGCCGCCTCACAGCTGCAGAGCACGAGTGAGTACTACCGCGCCGACGTGTACTGCGCGGACAGACGCCCGCGACGCATACACGCCTTCCGCAAGCAGCCCGCCAAGCCTGAGACCAAGCTGTAGTATCCAGACGGATGCGAGATTTCGTCGCGCTCTGTACTTTCAACTCTCGATGTTGAACCGAGCATTAAGAATCTAACAGAGTGCATCCCAGCTTTAAGATAACACAGGCCAACAAAATTTAACCAAAGTTCTTAACCAGAAACTAGACTATAGATTTCCGAAGGTTTTCGATGCGCTGAATCCGAATCTGGCCTCAGAATTGCTCAATCACGTCAGGTTTCTGAGATATCCTAACCTAAAAGTGCAACCGATTTTGAGGTTAGACTCACGATTTATTTTTTCGCTGAGATATTGCATTTTGAAGTTTTCATGTTTATGAATTTTGATATACCTTCAGGTATATCAAAATTCATAAACATGATAACTTTCAGATATATGAAAATAAAAAATATTTGAGCAAACTCAACGGCATTTGAAAGAGGAAGACTTGTTCTTTAATATGGTAACATTTATTTTTTTTATAAAAAATTATTCGTGAGTCTACATAACCTCAAAATCGGGAATAAACGTTACTTTTTGCACTTTTAGGTTAGGATATCTCAGAAACCTGACGTGATAGAGCAATTCTGAGGCCAGATTTGGATTCAGCGCATCGAAAACCTTCGGAAATATATAGTCTGGTTTCTGGTTAAAAATTTTGTCGGCCTGTGTAATACACACTGTTCGATTTTCAACTCTCGGCAGTAAGCGGTACGTTGAAAATGCAATGGGGAAAAAAAAGTTCTCCGCGATATTATAGTCGACTTATTAACTAGTGTTGTTTATCAAATTTTAAAATCAACATTAATAATGTTATTTACAAAAAAAAAATAGAACTGATGAAAATGTAATGTGTATAATGATGTCTAAAATATTAGGCAAAATATATTTAGTAGTCTACTAACAAGAAATTAATATTTTGTATATTCAATTAGTCAAATATTGTAAATACTAACTTTTGTCATAATCCGTCCGTAATGGATCTCGATGTTAGGGTGTAAGTTAATAATTGTCATACGGGATAACTTTTTAACCAGTGCGCAAATTTTAACAAATTAAACTTAAAAGAGTTATAATAATTCTGAAATTTTTATTTTGATATAGTATATTAGTACAAAAAAAATAAGTTATTGTTAACTAAAAATGTTTATTTTGAAACTGGTTTTTATGGTAAATTGCGCGCAGTGCCGACGTGACGGCGAAAGTGAACGACCGAGCGTAGCTACAAGTACCTACCAGCTGTTCGATCGGTCAAAATTCTAAGAAGTTCGAAGTACCTACGCCGGCGCGTGATTTCTGACCTATTCCTATTGTCGATATCATATTTCGAAATATATAGGGTGTTCACAGTTTACTGATTTAAGGTCGGATAAAAATTAAAAGAAAAGTATTGAAAAAATTGTTGAAATGTGTTCTATTACTGATGATACTGAACCACTAAAAAAATTGCGCACTGCTTAAAAAAAATCCTGTATAAGCCTACGTTCGACGACAGACTTAATAAAATCACGGTGTGATTTTCCGCGCAATAGATTTTCTGTGGTGAACCGAACATTGAAAATCTAACGGAGTGCAGCGCGAGTCTCAGCGCGTCGCAAAAACACAGCGTTCGATTTTCAACCTTCGGCACTAAGCACTACGTTGAAGATGCAATGCGAGAATAAATCCCGCCGTGATTTTCTTACGTCCGTGGTGACGTGAGCTAATTGTAAACATTGTATGTTAAGTTTAAATTAAATGTAACATACATTGTATTATTGTATGATAGTGTATATTAAACTAATAGACTGCAGAAGGGGAGAGTGGAAATAAAAAAAAAAAACAATCATTTCTTATTTTTATTTTTTGGGATTGTCTCACTGAAATATATTCGTTCGTAATTATTGCGGACCACACATAAAAGTACACAATAATGTTTTGAATTTCTTGGACGTGCGTACAAGAAAAGAATACGTTCCGTCAACTATGGCAACATTACCATATTTTTTTACTTTTATACAATCTCAACATGGAGTTAGTTTTTTAAAGTTTTTATTGATTTATTTTGTAAAAAAAAGGTGTCGTGTTTAATGGAATTATTGAATTCTACTAAATCTCACATAGAATCGCTGTAATAACCAAGAGTATGAGCGGGATAAAATTTACACATTTTTGGCAACTTTACCTAGCCTACAGGACTCACCGAGTGTGTGACCCAGAGTGCACACGACGACACATTACACATTATTAGTTACATTATTAAATAACATCATGTTACACAAAACTGAAATATTATATCCTGACCCAAAAAATATTGAAATAGTCGAACACAGCCACATTGAACTTCATGTCCGTTTCGACTGCTCGGACATAGATTATCGTAAAAGAAAAACAACTACTTCAATATTACGAAGGAATTTGTAAAACACTAACAGTGAAAGTCGCAAATTCGTAGATCCAATATTCAGAAAGTTATAAAGGTTTAGCTATGGCCACGCGGTCGGCACATGGAGAACCGCATAGAGGTCCCATTCTTTTTACTAATCACTTATGAATAAAACCCTAATGTTCTCCATGTTCCGACCGCGCGGCCATATCATTTAAGTTCTGGAGGCCGTGAATTCCAAACATTATTTTATTTATTTATTAAAACTTAATGCACAAGTAAAAAATACTGTACAAAGGCGGACTTAATGCCTGAGGCATTTTCTACCAGTCAACCAGTCAGTCAACATTAGGCCTTTGTTCATACCGTCTACATTTTCTTCGAACTCGTATCAGTGTTTAGCAAAAAGAATGGGACCTCTACTAAGCTCAGTTTAAGAGAACTGTGTGGCCGCGCCGTTCTCCATGTTTTTCTGAATATTAGCTCTACGAATTTGCGACTTTCACTGTTAGTGTTTTACAAATTTCTTCGTAATGTTGACGTAGGTAGTCGTTTTTCTTCTAGGTCACTATGTCCGAGCAATCGAATCGGACACTGAACTTCTGTTACTAAGATGAGCGAGACGATGATTAAATAACAAAGCGCCTGCAGGAAATGTAGCTGCAACTAGGCGAATAAAATGTCAAAAATGAAAAATAATTTTGCAATTAAACTTCCAGTTCCAATATTTCCATCACCCACTATTGATTTTGGGGGGTAGTAAAAACTGGTTTAATCAGAATGATGTAGTTCGTTGTAGTTTTTGAGTACAGGCATTATGACGCGTCATAATGGCGGACCACTGTTATCGTGAAATTCCGTTTATGCCCTGAATTTTTTTTTAGGACAGGTACAAAATAGTACTAAATCGGTACTTACAATAAATGTAAGTGATAGAATCTTTTAAATACAAGATTTGGTCTCGGCATTATGACATTTTGCTAGTGTTTGAGATATAAATGTGGCCAATCTGGGGAAATTCTCTCCAGATCGGCCACCTAGAAACGCTTATAACTTTTGAACTAGTGACCGACTAATTCTGATATTTGGCGACAATTTTTTGTTATCAAAATCAAAATCCCCGATGGTGGCCAAGCCAGTGTCAGTAACATGCATTTTACGTCTGTGCGAACGTAGGCTAAAGTTGAATATTTTAGTGCCCACCTACTTTCCCTTTCTGGCATAACGCAACGCAGTGTCCCTCAGAAGGCAATTCAGTCTGATCGGTTTCAATCTGTCAAAAATACCTCGAGTTTCCACACATTTGTGACATTTGATTGTCGCCGAGATGACTGCGACTAGATTTTGAGCGTTTTTGAGAAAATCGGCCTTCTGATGTACGCCACCGATAATCCTACGAGACGGGTCCATGGTCGAAAGGTTAATGGTATATGCATTGTTGCAAAATCCTCGCAGAACAGATGGCCGATGGGGCCAGACAGGTTCTGGAGTGGTGAAGGCCTCCCACAAGTTGGACCGGTGACCTTGTGAAGGCCACAGGAAGCCGCTGGATGCGTGAAACACAACCGGTCTAAGTGGCGGAGCTTGGGGAAGGCCTATGTCCAGTAGTGGACGTCTTTCAGCTGAAATTAGGGTTGCCAACTATACTGTTAAAAACAGTATTATACTGTTTTGCGCTACATTATACTTTTTACTGTTGAACAAAAATAAAGTATACAAAATACTGTTTTCAGCATCTAAATGCTTAAACTATAAGTGTTAGACTTAGACGCTCACACAATTTTTGCCAGCAATAGATACAATTTTACTTAAATAGACACCAATTTGTAACTACTTTGTTAGTTTGGATGTTGACTGTCCAATGGTTACACAAAATTTATTAACGTTGGATAGAGAAATTGAAAATAATATAGTTCATTGTTACCTTCTTGAATTCTTCATTGAATATAATTATGACTAGCATAGTCATATATTCAATGTTTTCATTAAAACGATGAAAAAAATTAGAAGAACAATATAACTATTTATAACATTATGACTGGCAAAGCAAAAATAATAAGTATTTTGGCCATGAAACAAAAAAACTGTTAAAAACTATTACAGTCTTCCCAAGAAGTTTTTGACAGAACGATTAATAACTTCATACTTTTCATTGATAAGGCTAATTTATATTTAGAGAAATGGTTTGATTTCAATCAGACTAATTGGCTTTCTTTAATTAGCTGTTTGTCATTACATTCTTTGGTCACATTTGATCATTCTGAGAAAATTATAGATACTCTAGTATAGACTCATTATTGGTATGGATGATTTATATGCAGAACCAACAAATTTCAAAGAATTTATGAAAAAGTATCAGAAGACAAAGATTTTCTTGAAATGAGTACTGGCCAAAATTAGAGCCATTTATTAGTAAACACCTCGGAATAATTTTAAAATATTACTAAAATTGTCTCAAATCGACTTTCTGTTCCGCCACCTCAGCATTTACTGAAATAGTTTTTTCAGTAATAAATGCAAAGCGGCAGGAGGACAGAAATAGAGCAGCTATTAATTTGTGTGAGTTTAATTGTGGTGAGGCGTATGAAGTTTTAAAAAAAGCACAATAGGGTCGATTTCAAATTTGGGGCCAAAAAAGTGTGAATTGCATGATATTTGAAAAATGTTAAAAATTTTAATGTTTAAATATTTAGGTGCATTAATTAGTTAAAAAAACACATGCTAATCAAACAAACCTTTAATTTCTTCCAATAACAGGGAAAATACAAATTTTTGAGTGACACGAATGAGCAACATAATTTCTCTAATGATGTTTTGTGATTTACTAATGAGATCTCTGGTTACACTAATGAAAGTATATATTTTTTCATTTTTCTATGTTACTAAATAATCAACAAAACATAAAATATTTGTCATTAACGTTATTTGTAGCAGGTGCAGTGGCCAGCGCATCAACCTACCCTCAACCTACTGTCAATTTTCTTTGAATAATTTACAATTTACTGCAACAGTGTTAAAAGTGTCAAGTTCCATTAGGAAACTTTGGTAAATTGGATTAGGTTGATGTGCTGACCACCGTACTACAGATATTAATTATTTTAAACTTAATTCCAAAACAAAATAATAACTTAATCAACTAAGCTAATCAATGGTATACATACATTTCTGATTTCAGTCTTCAAAATTCGTTAACGCTAATCGTTTTTCATTGCGGATACAATAACAATATCAATATTATTAATATCTACTTAATTAATTAATCTGATAAGGGATCATCCTCATCATCTTCACATTTCTTTAAAAATTCCAGGAATTCTTTTTCATGACCTGTCGCTTTTGTTTGATTATTTATAAAAGATTTGTTTGTCCAGGAGTGTCGAACACTGCGGAGACTTGAAGTTGATGGCTCGCTGTCATGTAACATTGGATTGGTATTGACATAGCGAATGGTAACATCACTAAGTACCTTAATTCTTTTGTTTTCCGGGATGACCTTTACATTTTCCATTGTAGATTCAATGGGAGTATTATATATTTTAAAAAATCTCATATGTTTGCCATGTTTACAAGCAACATTTAAACATTCGAAACAGCTCTGTTTTCTAAATTCTAGATAAGCGGAATCGGCAGCCCAAACGACCTGAAAGAAAAAAAATGTTATTATTACATTTTTTTATGGTAACGTCAGTATATATATATATTTTTTTTGTATTTAATATACCTGATGAACTGTCATAGTCCCCGTGAAAGTAGCAATATCTTTAGGCAACATTAATTCCTTTAATTTGATTTCGTTCTCCTGAATAATACCCATTTCTACGTTTTTTATATTTCTTCGAATGATGTTAACAAAGGCATCAAAGTCTCCGACATCCTGATGACACCTTAATTCATAATCCGCATTCCTTTTGATCACTGCTCCAATGCCATCAGGAGCACCCTTGCCGTGTCCAGCTTCTTGGTAATTCCATGTGACAAGATTTAATTCTGGGAAGTCATTCCTTAATTGGGTTAAAATATAAAATATATATTTATTTCTATACTGGCTAGAGGGACTATCTGTTAAAATATGAATGCGATTAATTTGCGATGATCTGTTAAACACAAATTTAATTAAATAATTTAGATGAGCCCAGACTGCCGCTGCATCATGACGGGTGCATTCACTGGCTGTGCAAATAGAGTAAGCTTGAGTAGCATTGGGATCATTTTTTAAATAAACCACTGCTGTATGAAGTGAGACTTGACCACGGCTGCCACCAAAATGCAAGCTTTGTACTTCCTCCGCATATTTATAAGAATAGTTTTCTGAAAAATCCATATGGATCAAGGCTTCATTGATAGTTAGAGCTTCTTTCAAATATTTAATAGTTGCGTACTGGTTGACAATGTTACTCGTGTGTGATAAAAATTTTGGCAGCATATTTTCCAATTCAATTATCAGGTTACGTGGATCAGATCTCTTTGCTTTCTTCTTGATTATTTTTATTTCTTTAGCGTCTACTCTCTTTGTATCTCTTTCCCATACCATGTACTGTATTTCTTTATCATTTCGGAATTCTTTATATGGTACTGTTTTATCCTTACATGAAGCGCATTTGCGATTAAGACAATTTAGGCTATATTTATCACAACAGATTTCCTTTGTCAAATTCTGACTATCTTTTACATGAAGAATATCATTCTTGTTGAGAGCCGCTATTAATAAGTTAAAATTTGTGTGCAACAAGCAGGCACATGTATCACGGTCGTCAGTTGGAAGAGAGACCCAAAATGGTCTGAGTCTTGTAAAAGTCGTATAACTAATTTTAATGTTAGTATTTTCAGCCAAAAATCTCTTGTGTAAGTTTTTCATAGAATCTAAAAGATATCTGACTTGTTTAACGGTTCCATGTTTCTTCTTATATTGTTTCTTGCCTGAAGTAATGCGACTGTTAATGTCGTCTTCGTAAAACTTTTGCACTAACTGTTGAACGTTGATGTTATTTCGTGCATTTTTCTTAAGTCGTTCCCGGAGATGAACTTTGCGAAGGTCAGTAGCAACTTAAAATTTTTTAAACTTCTCTTTATCAATTAAGTTAGTGATAACGCGTTTGTCCTTCCTGTTTCTAGTTGTTGCAAATTTCCGTGTTATTTCAGCACTTATAAGTTTATCAAATAATTGTTTCTTTTCTTCATTTTTTGTATTTTCTGATTCATTACTTATTTCACTTGTTAGTGTAGATATTTTTCTTTTTAAATAATTTACCCTGAACCTGTATCTGTTTAATAGTAATATATATTTTTGTTTCTCTTTTTCGTGCTGCATTTTCATTGTTTTGATTTTTTTAATTAGTTTTTGTTCACGCATACTTAGTTTCGATTTTATTTCTTGTTTTTCTATGTTTAAGGGATCTGTATTCAAGTTTACATTTTCAATATCACAACTTTCTTCAGTTACTGCAACGTTTTCTATCATTCTTTGACTTACTTTCTTTCTATAAAACTTTTTGGCACTCTCTTTCCATTTTCGTCTTTGAATTCTTTGCTCGCGTGGACTCATTTCGTTAATACTTTTAATTTTTTTTTTCCTTCGCTTTTAAGTAATACTTATTGTCTTTTTTTTTCTTGCTCGGCAGCATATAACTCAGGATTTTTTTTAATAGTTTGGTATTTTTGTCTTCTAGCTATTCTACGTCTCTCTAATTCTTCCTCACTTTTTAGTTTTTTTGGTTTCGCCATTTTAATACTTAATCTAGAAGTTAAAAAAATATATCATTAGTGTGACTTTCAATATAATTAGTGTGACTCGTGAATCGACACAAATGAGAGTGACACGAATGAGATTTTTGGTAGTAATTCGAATTTATTTCGTAAATGGAACGTTCTAGAATATACCGTACATTAGAAACGAAATATGCTCTCAATGGTTTACTACGCAGCCAAATCAAAAACAAAAAACACATTTAACTAAGCACTATATGTGACAAAACACTAATGATATAAATTTGTTACAAAAGTCAAAATCTTACCTGAAATTTGGAATTTCTCTTAAAATAACGCCACACACAACCGTCGACCACGCGCGTTCGGCCACGACTGAGCACACGGGATACGCGCGGGGCAAAGGGCAGGGTAAATCAGGGACAAATTCTGTTTACTGGTGCATTTGGAAACGGTCACACAAATGATACATTAAAAACGAGTAGTTTTAGAATGCTAAAAAAAACCTATTTTTTATTACCCAGTATTGGTTTTGATATCTAATTATTTATCTTTAAAGTGTCTACAAAACAATAGTACGTTAAAATTTGAATTTCCTCAACGAGTTTTCGTTTTTTAGAGAAATGAAGAAAAATATAAGACTTTGGAGCATTAACACTAATGAGAAATAGGTACTAGTTTTAGATCTATCTCTTTAATGTACAATCATAAAAGATTCGTTCTAACTGGCGTTTGGGCGTCTCATAAGACTACATGATTTAAAATAATTTAACTTACGATAAATTCTACATCATGAGAAATAAATCAAAATATATGCTTTTGGCCCCAAATTTGAAATCGACCCAATATATTAATAAGTTGTGCGAGAAGGTCAAAAAAATAAGTATTTAAAACATTAAATATGACTGTTTTGCATTAAGACAAAACAGGTATTATATGTTGAAGAAAACACAGCAATGATATTATTATGAAGAAGCAGTCCTATGATTCTGTAGAAAATCGAGAATACCAACCTTTTTTAGTAACTTTACCATGAATATCTTTCCTTTTTCTGCCACCAGAGGGCGGTGTATAATTTTACCGCCAAATTAGCCGGTTGGCGCCATTGCAGTCTTCATCATCAGCAAGCTCCTTGTTTCATTGCTGTGTTTTCTTCAACATATAATACCTGTTTTGTCTTAATGCAAAACAGTCATATTATATGTCTTCGAAAACACAGCAATGATATGAAGACCTGTTTGATATCTGCTGGTGCTTAGAAATAATAAAACACAAGAATGCAATGTGAAAGTAAATGGTTAAATCAAACCAAGATGACTTTTACTAAATAACCTCTAGGTTTTCTATCATAAAAATGAATAAGAATCTAACAATAATTTGAGTCAGAAATATTTATTTTTACTTCCACAAAATTAACATAAAAAACTTAAAGTTCTTACAAAACGAAAATATGCAAATAGCAGTGGAACTCTGCTATTACAACCATAAATTAAAAATAATAAACATAAAATAAACTCCCAACTTAAACATAAATCTTGAGATCAAAATCACATTATCACAATAACGGCATACAATCAAACTGCCTTGAAATTGTTATATAGTAGATCCGCTGGAACCTCTTCACTGACGGATTTATTAATATCCTTATAATAATATTTAGAAAAGGTCTCTACACACTTCCAATTTCCTCTTTCCAATATCTCCTGAATAGGCCTATTGTCCAGCCAACCCCTGGAGGCTACAGCTGATCTAATACTGCCTGGGGAGTAGCCATCTATCTTAGCTAGCTTGAAAGCTGATCTCACCCAACCCGAAATCATGGTTTTCGAAGCAGGCCTTATGCAACCAGTGATGGATATAAAAAGAGATTTAACATTTGTATTCTGGCAGCGTCTGGTTTCTGATAGCCTAATCAACTTCCTTAAATTAGTGACTGGGCAAATTTTAGGGTCTTGGTGCTTCATAAGAAGCCAGCCTGATTGCCTATGAGAACCTGTGTCAGTTTTTGAGCCAAATCTTGGCCAAAATGTTACAGTATCCTCCAAGGGCGGATCCAGCTTTGGTGCCAGGGGTAGGTCACATAGTCGTGGTCAAGTCACAAGAAGTTATTTAATTTTTATAATCTAAATCTAAACTAATATTATAAATGCAAAAGTAACTCTGTCTGTCTGTCTGTCGGTCTGTCTGTCTGTCTGTCTGTCTGTCTCGCTTTCCTGCTAAAACTACTGAACCGATTTAAATGAAATTTGGCACACAGATAGTTTAGAGCCTGAGAAAGGACATAGGATACTTTTTATTCCGGTAGTATGTTCCCGCGGGATAATTTCCGACCTCCACGCGGGTGAAGCCGCTGGCAAAAGCTAGTCCATACTAATATTATAAATGTGAAAGTGTGTATGTCTGTTTGTCCGTCTTTCACGGCAAAATGGAGCGACGAATTGACGTGATTTTTTAAGTGAAGATAGTTGAAGGGATGGTGAGTGACATAGGCTACTTTTTGTCTCTTTCTAACCCCCCACTTCCCTAAAATGGGGGGTGGAATGCGCTAATCTCAGGAACAACTGGTTCGAATTGAAACATTATTTTTGAGTCGAGTAGCCTATTTATTGAGGAAGGCTACAGGCTATATAACATTACGCTACGATCAAAAGGAGCGGAGCAGCAACAAAAAAATGGATCAAAACTGGCAGGCTGCGATGCGACGGGAAGGGTCAGGGGAGCAAATATTTGACGCAAACGAAGTCGCGGGCAAAAGCTAGTGATACATAAAAGTAAAAAGTAGGGATTTTATTAATGTGTGTATAGTCTGGCAAAAACGGGTAGAAACGGCAACTAAAAGGGCATTGACCAACTTCTGGGACTTTTGCCACTTATAAACAAACAGTTCAGCTAATAATATATTATTGATTTAATAGTTCTTATCAGTAAGAATGACAATATAAACCTAGTTATGTATCGAGATTTATATTTAGATAATTTTTAACATTTTATTGAAATTGTTTATGCTTATAATAAAACTTGCTTTAGATGTGCCAGGTTCATCATAAATACAAGGCTGAACCTTGGTCCATGGAAGTGCCGGGGTCGTCAAGAAGGGGAAAATCGGAATCCATGTAGAAACATCGCAATAATACTTACAAAAACTACACTCACGATGCAAAAAAAAAAAACGAAGTGAATGAAGTTATCATTCACTTGGTTTTTTTGCACCCGTCATTTAGACAATTAACACAACATTTTTAAAACACTGTGTTGCCAAATAAAAAAAAGATTATTGTATCGATATATGGGAGCGTCCAAGCCAAGCGGGCCACTCGGCGCTGGCAGCGGGTTTTTTGCATAAAACCCGTTCTGTTCAACTCGCTCACAAGCTTTAGGAAAAAGCTAAAAAATAAATTGAAATACATAATTCGATAGATTTTAAGCTGTTCTTTCGAATGGTGCTATTTGTTTTTATCAAAATTATTTTCTTTTTAGTGAAAACTGAGTTTCAATTTGAAGTTAGATTGCCTCGAAAAATGTATTTTTTTAATTATTTTTTTCACATCCGTCTAAAGTTTAACCCTTCAACAACATCTTTGTAAAATTTAAAGTTGGGAGGGGCAACGGTTTGCAAATGACAAAAGTTTGTGAGCGAGTTGAACAGAACGTGATTTATGCAAAAAAGCCGCTGCCAGCGCCGAGTGGCCCGCTTGGCTTGGACGCTCCCATATATGGAATCGATTATTGTTTTATAAGTTCTTCAGACTTAAAAATGATAAATTGAGGAGTACATTATATGCAGTCTTTTTTTTTGGATGGGAAATCATCAAATGACTTCTCCCACTCTGGGCGGAGCGGGAGGGCGTGTCAGACTTTTACTGACTAAAACCCACCCGTGTTCCATCAGTTGCCCATGTGCCAGGGTCACGGTATCTCTTTCGAACAATCACGCGACCCCGGCAGGCATCGGTCCTAGTAGACCCCTACACTGCAGCTGACATCTCTTTCAGGCGCGCGTGGAACACTACGCGCCGTCGACCCGAGCCTGGTCCTTACCGGGCGGCGAGCTACCCATTGCTCGCCACCCGCAAGCTCGCGCCTACGGTGGCCGGGAGTCCGCTATCGACTCCCGACGCCCGGGGCGTCTCCTCCTGCGGCGGCTAGGGACGTGAGGGCGCAGAGACTGCCACTCCCTCACGCGCCCCGCCTCGTCCATCGCGAGCATTACTGCTTCGCAGAAGGAGGTGACGGCTTCCCGTTCCCTCTCGCTCCGTACCATGGCCCGCACCAGGGCCGAACGCGAGAGGTCGCCGCCGCCGATCGCCTCCACGAGGACACGGCGGTGCTCCGCCCAGGCAGGGCACACCTCCACCGTATGCTCCACCGTATCCTCCAGACGATCCTCACAATGGAAACACCCGGACGTATCCTCCCGCTTTATCCTGAACAGGAACCCACCGAAGCACCCATGCCCGGTGAGAACCTGCGTCAGGCGGAAGGTGAGGACGCCGTAGCGCCTCTCTATCCACTCCTCAAAGAGGGGACTTACCGCCGCAATTGTGGCGTGCCCAGCACTGGGTTGCGACAATCGTACCCGCCATGTCGCCATGAGATCACACCGGAGCTCTGTCAGCCGTGCCGCGATTTGTCGCGGCGCGGCAGCGGAGTTTCGCCCCGGCGTTTCGCCTCCTCGCGCCACTCCCACATGTGGGCGAGGACCTTTGAGGCTCGCCGCCTCGCAGGAGACCGTGCGGTATCCCCGGATTAACCGGATAGCCATGACCCTCTGGGCCGCACTCAACCGGCGCGCTGGGCGCAGCCTCAATGAGGGCGCCCACACCGGTGCCCCGTAGAGGGCCATGGACCGCACATTATATGCAGTCTTCAATTTATCATTTTTTGTCTGTATTCATTTATATCGTATATTAGTATTTTTTCATAATATGATTAAATGAAAACTGCGTTAAATACAGCGGAGAGATTACCCTACATTTTAAATCGATTTGAATTCATTGTTTATGCAGTTTTTTTTGGCAGCACTGAAGTCAAATTCAAAGCCAAAGACTTGGCCACAGCAATAAAACTTACAAAAACTACACTCACGATGCAAAAAAAAACGAAGTGAATGAAGTTATCATTCACTTGGTTTTTTTGCACCCGTCATTTAGACAATTAACACAACATTTTTAAAACACTGTGTTGCCAAATAAAAAAAAAGATTATTGTATCGATATATATGGAATCGATTATTGTTTTATAAGTTCTTCAGACTTAAAAATGATAAATTGAAGAGTGCATTATATGCAGTCTTCAATTTATCATTTTTTAGTCTGTATTCATTTATATCGTATATTAGTATTTTTTCATAATATGATTAAATGAAAACTGCGTTAAATACAGCGGAGAGATTACCCTACACTTTAAATCGATTTGAATTCATTGTTTATGCAGTTTTTTTTGGCAGCACTGAAGTCAAATTCAAAGCCAAAGACTTGGCCACATCATAAAAAATATCAAAAAATAAACGTTTTTTTACAGTGCTTATTCATACAAAGTTATAAGCATCAGATATTTACTAAAAGAGAATTAAAATTATTGGAAAATTACATTTTTGTATAGCAGCGTGTTTAAAAATGACCAAGTCTGGACAATTACCTTTGTTTGGGAGTTCGCCACTGTTCTTTTCAGTGCGTTCGTTCCCGAATAATGCGTTTGTCATCATACAAAATATTAATCCACACTATCCACATTATTATTATAAAATATATCCACAACCACTCTTCCACTCTAATATTATAAATGCTAAAAGTAACTACAGAGTTACTTTTAGCATTTATAATATTAGAGCGAGACAGACAGACAGACAAACAGACAGCTGTTTGTCTGTCTGTCTGTCTCGCTTTCCTGCTAAAACTGCTGAACCGACTTCATTGAAATCGGTTTAGTAATTTTATCAGGAAAGCGAGACAGACAGACAGAGTTACTTTTGCATTTATAATATTAGTGTGGAAGTGTGGATTGATTAAATATTGAAGGTTTACATAAAATCTATATTGTGACAAAAAAATATATCCTTACTTAAGACCATTACCTATCTTTAACAATTTTAAATAGTGGTCCATGGTGGACCCAGCCCAGGGGGGGGTCATGACCCCCATGACCCACCCCCTGGATCCGCCCTTGGTATCCTCAGTCTCAATAAATCCTTGCTTACTGAGTTCTAAGAGGGTAAGGTCATGCAATCTACGGCCAGATGCAAGTAGAAGAATCAATGCAGTCCGTCTGCTTTGGTAAAATAAAGTGGAAATTCAGACAACTTTAGCCAGTCAAATAAGATTTTTACATCCCATACTGGGGCTTAGCTGGGCGTGGTTTGTCCAAACTTACAGCTTTTAACACTTGTTGGATGAAGAAGTTTTTCGCTAAGTATTCACCTTTTAATGCACAGTAAGTCGAGATCGCCGATTTGTGCAACAGAATTGTGCTGTACGCAAATTTATTTTTGAGATATAAGCTAGCCAAAAATCTAGCTACGTCCTTTTACCTTCTGGGCGCTTGCTATCTATGCTATGAGATTCGCACCAGTGCAACCACCTTTTTAAGGGTGCATTATAGGTGCTAATAGTGGAAGGACGCCAACTACTTTTCAGCAATTGTTGTTCGTCTCTACTCCAGTCTTTTACTTGATCCCCCCACCCCCAATTTTCCAGGCATGAAGTACCAGCCTGTCCACTTGAGGTGGGGCCAACCCCGTTGTCACATCTAGTAGGACCGTTTTCAGATTCTCTATCGGCAGCGGAGGAGCTAGCGCGCGCTCTTTGAGATCGGGGAACCAGAAACACTGGGTCCATTGTGGTGCTATCACCAGGTATATCCCTACCGCTTTGTTCAAGTGTGCCAGGACTCTGGGCATCATGCTTGGAGGTGGAAACACCCAAGCTATCCGAAACTCCCACTGTCGGCTGAAGGCGTCGCAGAATTCTGCGGAACCATCCCTTGAGTCTAGACTTGCATATCTTGATACTACCGCGGTGTCTCTTGTTGCAAAGAGATCTATTTCGGGAATACCCCACTGCCTGAATACAGCCTCCGCGGCTGTTGGTAGCAGATGCCACTCGGGGACTGACCTTCCTCTTGACAGGCAATCCGCGATGCCGTTTAGGTTCCCTGGCAGATGGTAAGCTGTCACCATAATGTTCAATCGACATGACAACTCCAGCATCCGGGATGTCAGACCCAATAGATTTAAGGAGCGAGTTCCGCCCTGATTTCTGATGTATGCTACTAGAGTCCTGTTGTCCGATTGGCCTAAAATATGGGCATTTCTTAACAGTGCGCCCTGGGACTTTATAACGGCAAAAACGGCATACATCTCCTTCATGTTCGAATGCCAGGCTTTTTGGTTTGTCGTCCATTTGCCCGAAAGGTACTGACTGTTTAGATTCGCTCCCCAGCCCGCATCCGCTGCGTCTGTGGTTAAGAAATGGGTTACTTCTTTCTTGTGTAGGGGGGTTGGACTGCCCTCTACTGCATCCAACCACCACCGCAAATCCTCCCGCATTCTGGGACACAGTGCCTTTTTCTGGACTTTCTGGGAAAATCTTCTTAGAAAAAGCTGTGCTCTGCGACAGTGAAGACGGCCTTGAGGGACCGCATAATTGGCGAAATTTAGTTTGCCCAACAAACTCTGGAGCTCTCTTAAAGAGCAGCTGTCCCGATCTCAAATTTTTTTCAGAGTCATTTTTATGCCCTGTATCTTTCGGGTGGGCAAAGCTATTCTCCGATTCTGTGTATCCCAGACCAGGCCCAAATATTCTAATTTGTGTGTGGGCTCTGTTACCGATTTCAGGTAGTTTATGTGCCAACCCAGCGATTCCAAGATGGTCAGCGTTTCCGAAACCTGTGCCATTAACTTGGATTTGTCCTGACAAGCCAGGAGGTAATCGTCCAGGTAAACTAAAAGGCGTATGCCTCGACCCCGGAGGATTTCGGACACCCAGTTTGAAACTGCTGCAAACGCTCGGGGTGCTGAAGACAGGCCAAATGGTAGCGCTGTCAACTGGAGAATCTCTCCGTTGTAAGCAACCCTTAAAAACCTTCTGTGGGTCTCCGCAACCCCCAGATGGAAATAAGCTTGGTGAAGATCTATTTTCACCAACCAGTCTTCCGGTTGGAGAAAATTGACTATGTCTGGTTGTGAAATTAGGTAAAAATGTTTTGTTGCAATATAGGTATTTAAGGCCTTGAGGTTGAAAATTGGCCGTAACCCACCATCCGTTTTGTTTATTAAAAACATTTTTGATAGGAAACCTGGGTCCAGCAAAGGTGGTTTCTCCAAAATTCCCTGATTTTTTAAATCCTGTATTATTTGGGTCATTTCCGGTGTAATTTGGGTGGTTCGGCACTTTAAATAATTTTTGGTTGGATATTTCAAGGGGGGTTTCTTTTTGAAAGGCAAGCGGTATTTTGCTATTGTTTTTAATATAAAGTGGTCGGCTCCTAGCTGAGCCCAAATTTCTGTGTAAAATTTTAGACAACCCCCTCTGAAAATCCGTTGTGAGTCAATCTTCTTTGGACTTAGCGGACTTTTCTGTATTGCTACGACGTTTACGAAAGGGCTGACTTTTGTTAATGGTATGTTTAAATTTCTTATCTGATTTTCTAAATTTGTTCTTAATGTAACCTTTTTTATTTTGGAAATGTTGGACATATTCCCCCTGTTCCGGAACTTTCCTATCTTTTAAATAGGCTGGAGTATTAAGCCACACCTGAGACCCTCCGAGGGACTGAATAATAGGTTGTAAGGCTTCTCTACTGAATAAGAATTCCGAACTGGGTGGAACATTTCTTAATGTGTTTCTTAGATTTGAATTAGGAATTTCCTTTAAAATGCGGTCACTTCTAACCTCAATGCACTCAGATAGCTTTCCACATATAAGCTGTATTGTGGTTTCTGAATTTTTATGAGATAAAGAATTCGGTCCAAACAGATCAGAAATTCTTTCAAATAAAGTTGTTGGATTTAAGCTTTGCGGTTCAGCACTAGCCCAATCAACAATAGACTGTAAACCTGATTTTAATAACTGTCTGCTCCAAAACTTTATTGGATAAGCCAGCTAACAGCAACTCCGTTGATGCCAAATAGTCTTTGTTTTTATTAAAGTGACATAGCTCATCATTTATATGAAGGCTTGTAAATCCCGGAGTTGCCAAACAACTCTGTAAAGCTTGCTTGTATCTAATACCCTTCCACGCCTGGGAGTCAAATTGCTGTAACTTATTTAATTCTGCAAATCTATCTTTATCACTCGCTGGAATAATCTTTTTATCATCAATATTGGTAATTAAAGAACCCCAATTGAGAGACAGAGATTCAGGCTGAGCAGGCAAAGTGATGAACTGCTCTGACCCACTCCCTCCAGTCCTATTAAAATTCTGGGTGCTCGTAATTGTACTACTGGGCAAAACTTTATCGCTATTAAAACAATAGACAGGATACTGATTCAAATAATTCGAAACGTATGACATTTGAGACATTAAGGTATCAATACGAGGATCGGTACGAACAGATTTCGACTTGTACTTACGGTTCCTCGCCGAGGTACGAGAACGTTTATTGGGCAAGGGTGACGTTATGCCCTCCTCAAACTCCGAGGATGAGGAGGAGCTGCTTTCCGATGCCCTAGAGCTCGATGACGATGATTGTCCTCCCTCCGAAGCAACAACAGCGTCCTGCTCACGATTCTCGTCGCCATTACTTACCGGCTCCATTTTTTACAATGAATTACACTGCTGTTTCCTATAACCACTATTATCACACTTATATCAAGATTATAGCCGTTTTCACTTTGAAAGACTTTAGAGTCACAAAAGTCACTTAGTCTTTTAGCGGAACAAAGTTTCGATGTGTGCGTTACCCAGGCCAGATGTTGTCGAAAATGGTCATTTGAATCTTATAGATAATTAGTTTTGCGACGATTAAAGTCATTAGGAAAGGAATGACCGTGGTAACCCGACCAAGTTTAGGTGGTTACGAAAAAGCGAAAACGCAAAACATTATGGTACCTTCTAAAATATGTAGGATAGTGTTACAAATTTAGTACAGACATGTACACAAGTTTAAAAAAAAACTACGTGATTATTAAATAATTTTTATTGACAGGTAATATAATCATTTCAATTGAACTTTTAAAGTATTATTAAACTTATACTTAAAAACAATCACAGATTAAAATTAGGTACAGATAGTAATTTTGCTTTTTTGAAATTTTCTATTATTTTTTAATTAAATTATAGATTTCAGTATACACAGTTACAGTTTATATTTAAATATACACACATATTGGACTGTGTAATGATCACAGACAATAAAATAATATACAATGGTTTTTTTCAGTTAACACTAAACTTACGGTGCGTACAAACTATGTAACATAACCAGGGGCGGATCCAGGGGGTGGGTCACGGGGGTCATGACCCCCCCCTGGGCTGGGTCCACCGTGGATCACTATTTAAAATTGTTAAACATAGGTACTGGTTTTAAGTAAGAATATATTTTTTTTGTCACAATATAGATTTTATGTAAATACCTTCAATATTTAATTGATTTATTTTAAATTAATATTATATTCTGTATGATGGCAAACGCATTATTCGGGAACGAACGTATCGAAAAGAACAGTGGCGAACTCCCAAACAAAAGGGAATTGTCCAGATTTGGCCATTTTTAAACACGCTGCTATACAAAAATGTAATTTACCAATAATTTTAATTCTATTTTAGTAAATATCTGATGCTAATAACTTTGTATGAATAAGCACTGTAAAAAAATCTGTTGTTTTTTGGTATTTTTTATGATGTGACCAAGTCTTTGGCTTTGAATTTGACTTCAGTGTTGCCAAAAAAAAAAACTGCATAAACAATAAATTCAAATTGATTTAAAGTGTAGGGACATCTCTCCACTGTATTTAACACAGTTTTCATTTAACCCTCCGCCAACCGTGTGTTTTTTTTTGCACACCGCCAACCGTCGCGGACAATATCGTCTCAACTCTCAACCGATAATTTAATCCATTTAAACGTAGGGAAAAATTCCAAAAAAAGTCAGGGAATATGTTCTAGATTTCTTTTCCTGTTCCCATAGTTTTTGACTTGAATACTTCGCCCCCTGATGGAATAAAATTTCGTAATCGCTGCAAAAACCGTAATTTCGAAGGTTTCACTAAAAAATCGATATCTTGGATAAAAATTGGTTATAAGGAGTAATGTTTTGGGGATTATTCTTCATATAAGGGGTTTTCAAAAAATATTAGTTGGATCTTACATCGCTCAAAAAATTATATTTATTTGAACACTCGAAAATGGTACATTTTAAAAGGGAACGTTTTTCAATAAAAATAGTATTTTACAAAATTGTTTGTAATTACAGAAAAAATATGAGAATAATAAAAATATGCATTAAAAACAGAGGTGCAGTCGATGTTCATCACAGGCTGCGTTTTCACAAAAAGAACAGCACCAAATGGTTTTCTTCTTATCTTTATCTTTACACATGGGGCAGTATTTTCTCAGCTGATTATCGAATTTTAATTTCACATTTTCTGGTTCCACAGGCAGATTAAGGAATTCGCGAATCAACTTCTTTTTGAAATTACGAATATTTGGCATATCCATGCGCTCTTGAAGATGCGGAGTTATAAGACTTTTTGTGATTTCATGCAAGAATTCGGTTCTAAATAGTGTTTTTGCTTTATTAGGAGTTAAATTGTACATTATATTAGCATTAGCATCCGCTTGATCCAATATTCCATAAAACAAGCGCATTGACCATCTATTTGAAAAATTCGTAAAAGTTACGTCGCCAACCGTATAGGACGATATCGTCCGTCCACAAACTTGCATACGCTCGTACTCACTGACTTCACAATGGCGATTGACGCACTTGCGCCTGTGAGGTTTGCGCGAGTGTAAGTTTTTTTACAGAGGGGTTCGAGGCCCCTTCCTTTTCTCCTTCCAAAGATATGCATCAGCTCCAAACTTTGCACGGACGAAATCGTCTGGTACGGTTGGCGGAGGGTTAATCATATTATTAAAAAAAAACGTATATACGATATAAATGATTAAAGACTTAAAAATGATAAATTGAAGAGTGCATTATACCTGAAGAACTTATAAAATAATAATCGATTCCATGTGTATCGATACAATTATCTTTTTATTTTTTATTTGGCAACACAGTGTTTTAAAAATGTGTTAAAAGTGTTTTAAAAAAAAAGTGAATGATAACTTCATTAACTTTGTTTTTTTTTTGCATCGTGAGTGTTGTTTTTGTAAGTTTTATTGCGATTACTTTGGATGTTTCTAAATGGATTCCGATTCTCCCCTTCTTGACGACCGCGGGACTTCCATGGACCGAAGTTCACCCTTGTATTTATGATGAACGTGGCACATCTAAAGGAAGTTTTATTATAAGCATAAACAATTTTAATAAAATGTTAAAAATTATCTAAATATAAATCTTGATACAAAAACCAGCACCCTAATTGCGAAACGCACAATTTATCAGAATCTGAATGGGATTGAAGATTATTTCTAAACCATGGCGTCATTTGTTTGAATAAATTGTGACTCAGCAACGTAAATAACGCAATGAATGTTGTTTAACTATGAATATTAAACCAATTCCTACCGATAAAAAGTTCCGCAATTACCCCTCAGGTTTATATTGGCATTCTTACTGATAAGAACTATTAAATCAATCATATATTATTAGCTGAACTGTTTGTTTATAAGTGGCCAAAGTCCCATAGAAGTTGGTCAATGCACTTTTAGTTGCCGTTTCTACACGTTTTCAACCGACGAAAAAAACGGAGGAGGTTATCAATTCGACGCGTATATTTTTTTTTTGTTTTTTTTTATGTATGACCACGCGTAACTGTTTACATAGTAGTCCGATTGTGATAATTCTTTTTTTATTGGATAGGGTATACCTTGCCAAGTATTATGAGTCCATTAAAGCCACAAAAAAATATAAAATAAAAACTTTTTAACAAAAAATTAAACCGCTTTGAAAAGTTAAAAAGTTTTTGCCAGACTATACATATATTAATAAAATACCTACTTTTTATTTTTATGTAATATTATAAAAATTAAATACAGTAGAATCCGTTTAGTACGACTTCGCATGTAACGACCAACCGTTTTTAGCGACGTAAGTATAGGCGCATGTTTGGTTTTAATACGAGCCACTATGAAAGTACAACCGTTTAGTACGACTTCGCTTACAGCGACCGACCGCTTATAACGACAGAATTTCACACAAAATTGTCCGGCTACAACGACGACGAGTGTTGACGTGTTTACAAATAAATCGTAGGTAAGAAACTATTTCCGCCCCGCGCTTCCCCCTTGCCTGCACGTCGTTGATTGGAATGCGACTGTTTAGTTTACGGCGTTAATTTGCGAGTGATGCGTGATTTCGCGTACAAGAATGGATTCTACAAAACGAAAAATTTTCTCTGTTGAAGAAAAAAGTGTCATTATTATTATAAATTATGTGAAATAAATAAATATTTTATTTCAAATGTTTTTTTTGTCTTGGTCACGTAAATATCATTAAATACATTATGTTTGTATGTATATAAATAAATGAATGTGATTTGAATGAAAACTAAAAATTGACATTTCGTTTAATACGACTTCCGGTTAGTACGACGTAATATCATCGGTCCCTTCACCGTCGTTATAACCGGATTCTACTGTAATAACTTCTTGTGACTTGACCACGACTATGTGACCCCCCCCCCTGGCACTAAAACTGGATCCGCCCTTGAACATAACATGTTATATAACATTTTTCATAGTGTGGTCATGTTATTTAACATTGTTGTATAACATTTTACATAGAGTTGTAGTGTTATATAACATGTTACATGGTCTGTACGCACCTTTACGTATGTCTACTAATACCTACTTATATCAATTAAAATCACAGATCAATGGTAATATTAAATGACATCACAATGTAGTAAAATGCTCACAGTTAGTCCTACTGTTTTGTTGTCTCATTTCAAATATCACATTTTTTTCCTAAGTTTAAAATCACAGATCAAAAATAATAAAATTAAGTAATATTAAACTGCAGTCAAATAATTATGTAAGTATTACTTTTAACTAATTACAATCTCAAAAAGTCGACGTGTAAAGGTACATTCTAAAGCTTTGTTGGTTTTTGTATAAAATTATCAGATCATTTTGTAAAATGAGTATCCAAATACGTAAGTAACTTTGTGAAACAAAAGTTGTCATAAACAGAGATCTAGTTGGCGCTCTAGAGAGACCATAAGCGTAGGCAGATTTTGTTGATTCTTACGTCAGTCGATGAAATGGTCATGATTTAGGTTCTATATTAAAAAGTGTGAAATACCTGTTCGCGATCTTTAATTTAATAAAAAACATATTGCTTTCGACTGCATAAGATTGGAGACGATTTTTTTATTATTATTATTATCACATCTATAAAAAAAATGTGACTAGCATTAAAATTCACAATTTTAAAATAAATACACGTCAAGTGACAATACAAAATCTATAAAATAGTTTTGTATTTTAGATAAATTAGATAATTATTATATTATGATATTATCAGATTGTAATGTATAAATAATCGCGTGGGGCATTAAATTAATCTGACTCTTCTGAATTTTGCTATACATATCGTCATAACATTGAAAAGTTCTAGTTTGTGTTCGATAGCAATGAGCTTTGTAGTGGCCAACTCCTTCGAAGCTGAGAGGTGGATTAAATTCAATGACTGCCAAGATCACATATAATCATAGATATCCGTGCATATAATCTATTATTAGTTTCAATATTAATTGGGATATCATTTAGCTGTATATTAATATCATGAAGCTCAAATATTATTAAATGGTTCAAATGATAATTAAATGAAACTGTGCCTATTCTGCAAGAAACACAAAGTGGTGAGAAATCGTTTTTCATTCCTGCTTCTACAGACTCTTGTAAATTTGAAATACCTTTTTGTTTTATGAGATCTATATTCAATGGCAAGTATTTGCATTCAAATGTCTCTTTGTTTTTGTGGCTAGTGCACTTTGCGTTTGAGCAAATTCTTTTTCTAGTAGCGGAAAAGTATGAAATACAAATTTCTTCTAATATTTTTGTAATATTACATGCGCAATTTATAACATTGGGAGTAGTTTCGTTATTTGTTTCAAAATTTGCACAAAAAATATTACTTAAAAGTACATCTCTTTGGTTGTAGAGTTTTTGGCTGAAGTTCTTTGCAGTAGCAAGATTTGCGATGAACGTCGTAAAAGCGTCATTTTGCATTCTTTTACTGTTGTTGATCTCCTGTCTGATGTTTTTCTTTCTTTGTAGGCTATGGCTAATGCTTGCGAGATTGCGTCAAATGCACAAGTATTAGTCAGAATTATACTTTTATTTCTAGATATGGCTATGTTGCCATTTTGTAATATATATATATAGGTTTTATGCTAACGTTTGGTTTTTGACGAGAAACAGCAAGACCTCGCCAGTTTTCTACTTCAACAGGTTCGTCCTGAAATATAGACTCTAATTCAAAGTCCTCATTGTACTTCACGTTTCGTGTATGAACTGCTGTATTTCTATTGACTAGTAAGTTTTGAACATTTGAATTTTCTAAGTTATATGTAGATGTCTGCGGAATAGGCGCATTTTGTAAAACTACAATTTTACTTTTTGTTTCATGTGTCAAGTCAAAATCATTAGTCATATTTCGTTTTTGTAAAATGTCTTTATTTAATTTTGTTTTTACTAAATTTTCAGAAATGTTTAATTTGACAGACCCATTTATAAAACCATAGTGTTGTACTATGAACTCATCAAGTCGTATTCGCTCATCTTTGGTATTATAATATATGGTCTTTAGGTCCTTAAAGTGATTTTCAGTATTTGAACTACTAGCTACTTCTTTTGCATTGACAAAATATTTGGTCATAATATTACCCCACATAGGTAATTTTCGCAACAGCCTTTTTAAAGTATCGTTTATAGACGGCAAATAATACTCATTTATTTGTTCATGCTTTGGGTCAAGTAATAGCAAATATAACTTTTCCGTTTCCATTATTTTGTTGTAATAATTGATAAGAGGACAAACAGTAACAGTATTCATAGTTACCTCGTCATTTTCATCTAGAAAATGTTTATCTGTTTGATCATCGCTATCGACATCAATCACATTAGTATCATCCTTATAATCAGTCAAACGCTGTAGAGCTTGCTCATATTTACCACATAGCTGACCATCTAAACCAGGACTAACATATTTGTGTAATGATACTGCTACTATATCATTGATAACAGATTTTATTTCCTTATAGCAATGTAGTGTATGAATTTTCTTAATACAGTTAATATAAAAATATTTGGATTTTTCTGACGCTTTGTCAAAACTACTTTGTTTAGGCAGTTTTTAAAAAAAATGCGATTTGTCTAACCGAATGTAACAAACCGGCACACACACATTTAGCCCTTCTAAAAGCGAAAAACACTGCGATAAATAACCATTTGTATCGGTATGAAGAAAAGTACGACATATAGCTCCTAGTAGTGCAGATGAATCGTTACATACTATTTCTTTGGGTAAAGATCGATTTACTGCCCATGTACTTAACCAAGTAGCTATAGCTTCAATTGTGTGTGACTGTGATACCATATAACATAAAGGAATACTAGTACTGGTAGTGTATGCCATGACAGCATATAGAAAAGTATGTTTAGCGTCTTTAAGACTTACTCCTGGAGGCGCTATCGGTTGAAAAATCGAACCAGTTGCGTCGATGGACAAAACAGTGTGTGTATTTTTTAAAATGTCATCATAATATTTACTTTGTTCATTTGTCCATAAGTAAATAAAAAAAGGGGCAAGAGAAAATTTCCGTATAAATGTATCGAATGGGGAACTTTGAGACATTGCATAGATGGATAATATTGTGTTTTTATCAAATTGAAGGGCCCTTTTAACATCATGTCGTATTTTCCTTAAATTACCTAATTTAGGTAGTGTTGGAGGTTCTTTTGGATTATCTGTTTTCATGAGTTCATCAGCCAGTAAAGTTCTGACTTTAAGCGCCTTTTCATACTTTAATTGTGCAGCATTTTTTTGTTTTCGTGTCGATGTAAGTTTATTTTTAACATTCAAATCGTGGACATGGTCTTTCTTGTAACTATTTATTTGACAAATTACCTCTAAAAAATTTTCAGTTTTAGGAGATATGTCAACAATAATAACTGCGTCACAGTGAGTACATTTTCCATTGCATTTAATAGAGTCAAACAGAAAGTTCGTAGGTACGTAATTATTTTTAAAAGCAAACGTACAATTATTAATTAAGATCTGTTTTTTTCCATATTTGATCTTGCAGCTCATTAGTCCAACTTTTCTGTAACAACGTGTGGTTTTTAGGTGCAATACGTTTAAATTCGTGAATATCCATTAGAAACTTTACTTTGAAATCAGAACTACTGTTGCTATTGAATTTTCAAAATCAACGTTACTGTCAAAGTACTTTCTTTTCTTCGTCTTGTCTGTTACGTCATCAACCCGTACATCTGTGACACTATCATGGAAAAAATAAAATTTATTACGTCTCACTGACATTTGTATGGCCATTTTAGACATCTTATGTTGAAACATTTCATAAAATTCATTCTGTATACGTTCATATACATCATGATTAATAGAAGGACACGACTTATTAAATATATGTGCATATTTAGAAATAATGCGCTTTTGATCTTGCAATGGTATAGCGCTTTTTCTACCTGCCATTTTGTTTAGTTAATTCTTGATTGAGTGCACGAGCGTATTCACTGTGGATAACGGGCTAATAAATTAAATAATTGAGGTCCGCAAATATTGGTCGATGAGAAGATTGCCATTCCATCGTACATCGGTCATCAGAACATCTATAACAAAACAAAAAAATTAACTGTAAATATAACATAAAGTTTTATTTACAGCTAAAGGGCTGTCGAATTATAATATGAAAATAGAGGAAAAGAACAGAGATTCAAAACAATATTGTACACAATAAATGCCTAAACAAAAAAATACATTATCAACAAACTTATAACACCCCTCCTTTTGCGTCTGGGGTTAAAAATTATATGTTGTCGTCGTCACTATCAGCTAACAAAACTGCTTTTCCTGGTATCAAATTAAAAATTTCACCTAAAAATATACTTAAGTAACACTATTATAACAACTCGTAACAGAAACTCGTAATAAAAAAACGTACAATTTTGTATACGCCCGAGACGTAAACGGGGTGCGGAGGGCAAAAGTCCGAGTAACACACCAATCGCGCGCGATTGGCGCTACCTCATAAAAACGACTTTTGCGCATCTAACAACTTTTGCCAAGTTACGTGTCGGGGACTGTAATAGCGCGCGTATTTAGAGCTTTTTATTTACCTACACATTACATTTGTAATAATCTATTTTAAGTCATGATCCATAGTAATAAAGATTGAACAGTGGCCAGCAGGTCAACCTACCTAAATCATAGTAATATACACCTAGCTAGATATAAGTATGTACTCACCGTAGATTGAGAGTTTTACAGACGTAGAGGAGAACTTCAAACGATATTTTTTATAACTTCACCACGCAGCCATAGTCGCCACCACACTCATACGTAGGTATTATGTCGCCATCACCGCGTCCATCATCGCGGCCCACGGCTATTGCTATGTTGCCATTCTGTTTATGCCTACAATAAAAACAAAGAGTACATTTTTTTTTGTCTAAATCCTTAATGGGGTTTCAATTGTAGTTTTGCTACCTACATATTTTAAATCCGAATCGTCATCTATTTGCGAGTTTATATCAACGCGAGTGTCGCAACAAGGTAATTATGGATTTCTTAAAGTCTACGTGTCCAAGGAGTTTGTGGAAATAAATAAATACCTACCTGTTGCGGTAGTCCCGACTCCCGACATTGATAACGATAAAAATCGGTCGCTAAGTCATGAATTTCATTAATCAAGTTTCAAGTCATATTTTGACAATATACCTATATACAAAAACCTTCCACTTGAATCAATCTATCTATTAAAAAAAACTGCTTCAGAATCCGTTGCGTAGTTTTAAAGATCTAAGCAAACAGGGACAGACAAACGGGAAGCGACTTTGTTTTATAGGTACTATGTAGCGAAGGATAAATATGTCATTATCATTGTTGAGAATTCCAGTCTAGGTAATAATTAAGTACGAAAGAAAAGAAAATAATAAGTTCCTACATTTAAATATTTAAGCCTTAAAAAAATACAGTTTTAGATAAGTACCTAACAACATGTACATATTAATAATAATTTTGCTACTATTTCTGTAGTTACATTATACAAGCTTACCTTGTTCGTGAATTCATCAAGCAGCCTGCACCATAACTATGATCATCAATAGAAGCACTCCACATTAGCAGTAATTCGCCACACTTATTATTTTACATTAGCTCTCACGCACTCTATAAATATTTGCAAAAACAGGAAACGGAACTGCCGAAACGCATGCGCACTCTACAAGATGAATTATGTGATTACGGAGCATGTTTAGTGCGATATGCAAACAATGCGCCCCTTCACCCCACCCCTTCCGCGTCCCACCGAACGACATGTTATATCAGTGATTTTTGATAAGTTTGTGCAACTGGAAGATAATAATAATGTTTTCATAGTACAGATATTATTATATTATTAATGTATTTAACAGTGTACGCGTCTGTACCGAAATTGTAAGGTGTATTATACTAAACATTTCAAAAGATAGTATAATGTTCTGCGTTTTCGCTTTTTCGTAACCACCTAAACTTGGTCGGGTTACCACGGTCATTCACTTCCTGATGACTTTAATCGTATTATCTCATTAATTATCCAATGTACTGAGCTGAAATTTTACTGATATACAACTGAACTAAAAAAACTAATAATTGACATAACATTCAGTTCATATATCCAATCCAGTGGCCAAATAACACCGCGCGCATCAAGACCGTGCTCGTGAAGAACTCAATATCATCATAACTTGTTAAATACTTACAGGATACTAATGAAACTTCACATACATTTGAAGGCAGTTACAAGCTTTAAAATAACGTTTAAAGTAAGTCTTTAGAGCTCTTATTGAGAGTGCTGGGACCAATTGAAGTGTTTTTCTATTTAATGAAATAACCTTTAAGCTATGTATTATTTTGGTTTTTTTATTGCAGAACAAATTTAAACTAATTCCTAAAAAGCCATGTACAAAATATGATAAGAATCCGCTTCACCATTTCAAAGATCTAGCAAAACCAAAAACGTTACCACAGCAAAATCTCGAATAACTTCGCAACCGATGAAAGAACAAATACAAAATAAGGCACAACATTTACTTCATCTAGACAACTAATTTTATAGCTAGTAATTATTTAAATATTCCCATTAGAAAGAAAAAGGTCTGGCTGGGGTAACGTTGCCCCAGCAGGAAATGTTTTTGTGAAATAATTAAAAAACTATAAGCGCAACAAATTTAAAAATGTGCGCAACAATTACAGAAGCCGCAAAACTAATTATCTATAAGATTCAAATGACCATTTTCGACAACATCTGGCCTGGGTAACGGACACAGTTTCGATGCATTGAGAAAGAATCACAAGAATGCAATGGCGCCAACCGGCTAATTTGGCGGTAAAATTATACACCGCCCTCTGGTGGCAGAAAAAGGAAAGATATTCATGGTAAAGTTACTAAAAAAGGTTGGTATTCTCGATTTCTACAGAATCATAGGACTGCTTCTTCATATCATTGCTGTGTTTTCGAAGACATAATAATAAATAAAATACTGTTCATTTTTCTAAAATATTCTTTAATATTCTTCTCAGACCTCAATATACTTTATTTCTTGCAAAAAAAGTTGGCAACGCTAGCTGAAATGATGATGATGCATTGACTGTGGCAGGGGAAAGTGGAAATAAAACAATACATTTCAAACTTTTATTTACTTTATTATCTATTATCCAATTGTAAAAGGGGGAACCAGTCACTCGCTATCACTCCATGTCACTACTTCGCTACAGATCTCAGCCATTTACACATAAAGAAACATCAACCGAAATTAGGTTAAAAATTCACAAATACACATTTAATGTTGATTATCCTAACTTAAAAAGTAAGAGGCTCGAGCGTGCGGGGAGACGGCGATCAACAGAAGGGAACTGAACATAGGACATCGCACCACCCTAAGCAATAAAATGCTGTTTAAGGTCTAGGGTTGCTCATCACCAATGCGGTTTACCAATAGAGATTATCGAATATAGACAAAAACAAGTCACCTCTATGAGTGAACGCATTGCGCCGCGTCGCCGCTCGGCCGAACCCACACCTACGTTAGCTTCACCCACGGGACTTAGCGACATCGGCCACAAGTTACATTCAAACAATACCAAATGCTATAGCAGCACCTAAACTTATAAGAAGCGGTTGATCCTTCGAGAAAAAAACATGAACATCTATAGTATTTCCGAGTAAAGAGAGAAATGCCTGTCTACATGTAAGCTAAGCTCGGATTGACACGAGAAACATTGATATGACTTCAAAAACGTCAATGATTAAATATATTTGTTACGCGCTACGATTACTGCGTTACGGGGATCCGACTGGGTTGGGAGTGTTACGTGTCGGGACACAACAGCGGGGCGTGTATGATTATTTCGCCGAATAACTGCGCCTAGCCGCGTACATGAACACATTTATGTACTGAACGTTACGCTAACTTATCGGAACAAAGTAATATACAACGCGGGACGCGCGTGCACACACGCACACAGTGAGACCACGCACTTACATGGAGTTATTCCAGTACACCCAGTTCCTTTAATTAATATATGAGAATCATAGTAACAACGCGACTAATATAACTCCATGTATTACAAAAACATGTCAAGTATTTCACACGCATCATCCCCAAAATCTTGTGTAATATTTACACTTCTTAAAGTACACTTAACCGACCCTAAAACGAATAGTTTTATTTTGCGATCGTGCCAAACTGGGAGAAAACTTTTACAAACTACGTCCGCGTTAAAAAAAAAAACTGACTTCCCCGAAACACCTAGTGAAACAAATAGTTAACGATTTAAAAAAAAAATAGGAAACATAATAGAATGTATTTAATATTTACCTCTCATTTTAGCGTACTTAATTTATTTGCGACAATACCAATACAAAACTATAACTCAAGTTAATTAACGCCAAAGGCAATGTCGTCCCCGATCCCAATAAAAAAATAATTTTGGATTTTCCAACACTAGTATTTAAATCCTTATTATAATATGCGGTTATTACAATTGATATCACTATAGTGAATTAATTTTGGATTTAGTATAGTAAATCAATCAACACACGGTGCCAATGTTCCAGAACTTTGTACATTATTATAAAAGGGATGAACGTGACTTTTCAGCGTAACCGAACACGGCTCGAGCGTTAGAAATACACTTACATAAATGTACTTTAAAACCTAGAACTTTAAAAAATCTGTGCTTATATAAATCGCCGTTCGCTTTATAATCGAACCATACATAAAGCTGTTGTCCGACTGTCAGCTACAATACTTCGAAGCGAGAATAACACAAGTCACAATATGAAAAATTAAACAACATATTAAAATATAAACTTATTAATTTAAATGCTAACGGTCGTGCTACAGCTTGATGTTACATTATAACATATGTAACTGATTATGAGACAAAAAAAAATATGCAGTTTATTATCAAACTATCAACTTATAACGTAGAATAACTCTAGAGAATAATGGAAATACATCAGTTACCAGCTAACACCGAGCCGCATTCATTCGTAATAAAATAATCAACATATGTGATCGTAATTACTAATACAGGCACAGTTAAAAATAAAACGACTTACAAATCCTAGAGCTGTTTTACTTGGGTTATCCTTAAACTAATGGGAATTATTCCTACAACATAAAAATTACATAGGCCCACACAGCTTCGCCGGCTAAACAAACAGATGTGTCTACTAGGAGTAACATAAGGGTGTCTGCGGGGTACGCTGTACAGCCTGGCGAGCCGGGGGTATTAGGTCTAAGTATGTTTAAGTGGTGCTTACTCGACTATGTATGTGTTTGCGGCCGAATAGTCACCTGCTCACGATGATATGAGCTGCAAACAAATTATGCGATTTAGTAACACTTTTTAAATATGAGACGATAATACCCAGGAATGCGTGCAAGGTCTCGTCATGGCTGTCATGTCTGCCTGGTACTAACACACAGTCAATATTTATAAGTTCAGATGACCCTTACCAAGTCGTTTTCGTATGAATACAGAGGCATTTATTTGAGTTTCAAATTAATATAAATTTAAATGGAAATGATGTTAAAAAACAAATAACAGCAAATAAAACAACAGAACACTCAATGAACAATTCAAATAGTTGTAAATTCAAATGAAAAACTATGTCCACTTTGCAAGGATATAAAAAATATCGTGATCGGATTCCCATTCTCAGTTCTACATCGACAGGTGAAAATTCAGTACGTTATAGAATCCCACCGCGATATTTTTACGTCCGTGAAATTATTATTAGACATAGTACGACATAATTATAATGACAATCAGTGCTAGTTAATGGGTTTTCTTTCAGACAAAAACCTTGCATAAAACACTTTGAAGTTATAACATAAATATAAGTATAACCCACCAAATGTGACAAACATTACCTACGAAAGGGTTTATTTTGAGTAGAAATAATATATTTAGGGACAATGAGCGAACGTAGCCCCACAAAATTTATATTTTCTTACGTTTTCCACAATTTGCAGGTCAGTATCAGATTGTATGTCGGTTAAATGAACTTAGAGAGTAGAATTGATAATATTAATGATAATTATTCTATATAACGCCTTTGTTAGGGTCGCGAATGACATTTAGTTTCACACAAATGGATAAAACGTAAGACAATTTTAATTTCGCGGGTTACCACACTTACCACCCCTAACCATGTTACGTGCATACAAAATTTCAAATACAAGAAAACGTCATGCAAAAATAAAAATAAGCAAAAAATGGCTACCTTGTAAAAGTAAAGCGGGTGTTTATCCGTTCCACTTCATATTATTATTTTTTATTCATAATATATTATTATTGTAATAATATATAGCTATGTCCTTTTATAATCTATAGTAATCTATGTAGACATCTACACTCCGCTCTTATCTCCTATCATCTTAAATACACTGGAACAAAGAAAAATAATAAAAATAAATTAAAAATAATGCTAATGTCATGCATTTGCAAATAAACAGTTCAATAATGATTAAAATCATGCAATGGTAGTGAAATATAATAATGAAATTCCATGTAAACGAAAAAAAAATATCGTTCAATGAGTATATCTATACTTATAATTTTGCGCTAAGGACGTTTATTTTTGTATATCTTACTATTATTAAACTTTGTTTCTCGTTAAGTGATTGATGTAAAATCTTTTGAGAAATAAATGATATATGAACCGTTATAATAAAACTGTAGAGAGGTCAATTCTGTACATTGAAAATATATTCAAAATTAATATTGGAGGATGAATGGTGATCGATACTGATGCCAAAAATGCAATCAGTAAATTTTTTGTCTGTCTGTCTGTCTGTATGTGCATGCATGGGTCAAAAACTACTGAAGGGATTTTAACCAAACTTGGTATGATTGTAGTCCATACTCCTGGGCAGGTTATAGGCTATATAAAATAACGCTAAGACACACAGGAACCGAGCAGTGACGATAAATTTGAAGCAAGTCGGATGAAAATGCACTTTCGAGCAAGAAAAAATTAACCTGGATTAACACATAGGCTACTTTTTATCCCGGTAGTACGTTCACGCAGGATATTTTCCGACCTCCACGCGGGCGAAGCCGCTGGCAAAAGCTAGTAACATAATAATATCGATTGACGTAACCCTTAAAAGAAAAGGGCGACCGCGGCATGATGACAATCTAGAAGATCATGGAGAACAAAAGAAAATCTATGAAGAATTCCACAGTTGAAAAAATAGACACGTGTACAACAAAAATATATGAAAACAGTAAAAACTTGGAACAGTCAACGTGGCTTACCACAGAGCGTGGTTTTACGAACGCACACAAACGATTTTACACCGTATTTTTAACAATGCAAACTTCAAAATTTATGTTTCTTGGGAGACTTCTGTGCAAGTTCTGAGATTTCGATCATTATGATATTAGCATTATGGTGTAAAATCGTTTGGACATCCGCGAAACCATGCACCGTTGAAAGCCGACTTTACCGAGTTGTAGATATTTAGCTGGTACTAACAGACTTGACTGTGGCCTTGATGAAGTCCTTCTTGTGCGCGAGGTCGAAGTCTGGGTAGTGGCTGTAAACCTGCTTGCACACAGTCTTCATCGTGATCTGCTCCAAGTTGGCGCCCTCCAGGATCTGCTTCACGTACTTCTTGATCTCGTCATCCTGAGACAGACGGAGTTGTGAATTAGGGTACTTATTAATTAAATTAAATTTATTTTCTCATCACTAATGTTGCAGGCTGGTACAGAAAGTGCTAAAAGAATTCAATACAAATATAAAAACTGTGAGAGACTGAAGCCCGAGGAAGGCTTTGAATACCTGAGTAACCAGGCCACCAGGCCCCCAATTCTTACAGTTAGACTTTGTATGTTATTAGATCAAGACAAGTATGAACTAAATGTGTGATGGTGTTTACAATGCTTCATCATCATCATCATCATCAGCCTATAACATTCCCACTGCTGGCATACAGGCCTCCTCTCAGTGAGAGGGAGTGGGCCATAATCTACCATGCAGGCCCAGTGCGGGTTGGTAGATGTCACATCTCTTCGAATTTTTGGTTCTAAGACATGCCGGTTTCCTCACGATGTTTTCCTTCAACGTTTTGAGAGCAGTGGTGATGAACTAATTTACACAAAGTAAAGCGCCTGCTTGGGTTCGAACCTGCGAGCTACAACTCGTAAGTCCCGGCCGTTACCACTGGGCCACCACTGCTCTAATCTGCTTTAAAAGCATTAAATGTACTTATTGTGTGATAACACTAACACACCAAGGGCTTTCAAAGCTAGAGAATATAAAGATGATTTAAATACTCACAGTGGGCGGCCGCTTGGCCTTCTTGTCCGCGGGCGCGTCGGACTCATCACCGCTCTCCTCGTCCTCATCACTGGCCTCGTCCTCATCCTCCTCGCTGCCCTCGCCGGATTCCTCGTCTGATGATGCCTTCTTGCCCCCCTTCTTGGCAGGTCGGCCCGCGGTCTTGCCGGCCGGTGTCTTCTTCTTAGCTGTGGAAATGAATGTTGAATTAGGGAAATCGCCAATAACCGTGAAACGTAGGTGAGAACAGAATACGACATTTAATATCTTAACAAAGAAGTCTAGGAACGCGGAAAGTAGGTAAAATTAACAGCGTTAGTGTTCATTACATAACGCATGGATCAGCACCATTCAACAAAGTCAAAAATCATCTATTTCAAGTAGGCCACTAAAAGGCACTATTAAACATCAAAATTTAAAAGAAAATATAATAGATTCAAGGTTGGGGTAATAACCTAATCCAAAACGAAGTTTTTGTAAGGAGAAGAATGTATAAAGAACCTTCATATTTATTCTTTTAAAATGTACAATATTGGGTATTGGCAGCTGCCTCAGAGCAAGTGTATAGAAATAAGCAATTGTGCTCTATTTTAATTTATAATTTACTTTGAACATTGCCTTTGGCTTTCCTGGAAGTCTTTAAATAGGCTCCGGACTCAGGTAGGCCAAAGTAAAGAGAACCTATTCAAGTGGAAATTCATAGGTGGGTCAGTCCTTTTTTTTTCTGGATGGGAAATCATCAAATGACTTTCCCGCTCTGGGCGTAGCGGAAGGGCGTGTCAGACTTTTACTGACTAAAACCCACCCGTGTTCCATCAGTTGCCCATGTGCCAGGGTCACGGTATCTCTTTCGAACAATCACGCGACCCCGGCAGGATGGGTCAGTCCTTGGAGTGTAAATAGGATGCTGTCCCACAAACAATGCGGCACTTAATATTTTGTCCATCATGTCCAGCAGGACATGAGTAGCGTGCAAACAGCAGTTTGCACGCTACAGAAGTTGATGGACGCTTCTGAAAGTGCCAAGCTCGTAGCCAAATTCTGGGCTGACAATATTTAGATTGCTATCGACACGCTAAGAAGAAGAATGTGCCCCTTCTTTATAAATATAAGATTATGTTTAGTATACATACCGGGCGGCGTGGGTGCTTTCCGCTTGACGGGCGTGGCCTTGGCAGGCGCGCTCTTGGCCACGGCGCCCTTGCGGCCCTTCGCTAGCGGCGCCGCGGGCCGCCCACGCTTGGACTTGGGCTCCTGCTACAATATAAACATTTTATTTTTCCAAATGTCAATTTAAACAAATCGCACCTTCAGAATTATAGAGACCTAATTAGAAATTTTAAGATTTCAACTTTGACCCAAAAAATTATCAAAGTGTTTATAAAACAATGCCTCTCTTTTTGTAAAAGGTCACCATCATCAGATTTTCAATGACAGTCATACCCTGGCTAGGAGTAAAGTTCTCATCAAGATGAATAGAATTTGTCCAACATGATGAAACTGAAGCGTACAGTTCCAACTTGTTTCAGCCTCTTAAGTAGGCCCTCATCAAGAAGTAATGTAGCACAACACTGTATACATGATCATCTACATATATATCAATAGCTAGCTATTGATACTGTTATAAGACCATGAGTCTGTAAGTACTTGCTTCAATAATTACTTACATCAGACTCCTCTCCCTCGCTTCCCGACTCGTTCTCGCTCTCGCTTTCTGACTTTTCACTTTCCTCTTCACTGTCAGACTTTGCTCGTCGGCCGCGACTTGGTTTACTCGGCTGCACAAAAAGATTATAACCAAATAATATTGTAAATGTTTTCTTATAAATAATGATAAATGACTTTTACACATCAATCATATTTTTTTAAACTAGATGAGGACGGCGCACAGTGGAACGAATGTATGGGAGCGGTTGGACGTAGACATGTCCGAAAAATAAGAGTAAAATTATGACAAACTAATGATGCCATCTTATTCGATTACTTAATGCCTTCATAAATTGTGGTGATGAATTTCTTCATAACTCCCATATTTCGGGAGTAATTTGAGAAAATGTGAAATTTTACTATGAAAATGAGTGTATCGAGCTCTCTCCCTCCTGATTCCGGGCTTGTTTCAAGTAGCGGTCTCTAATATCGTAATGCTATTACTAAGAGCTATATTTAATACTAAGACACATAGTGCGCCAAATGTGCACTTTCTGGGATAAAAGGAAATGAAAATTTAAAAAAAAAAACGTTTTTTCTCCATTTGTATTTACTTTAAACCGCAGACAGACTTATTAAGAGGTCTATAAATATATTATATATATACAGAAATATATATTAACAAAAATATTCACAAGAACTGATGAGAGTATGACTTTTAAGTAAGTTGATAATAAATTACCTAGTTTCATTAAAAGTACAATAAATAATTAAGATGTAAGCTCTAATTTACTAAGTTACACATTTTAAAACAATAACATCATTTAATTATCTTCGTCATCATCATCATCATCAATTAATTCAAATTCAGAATCGATGTCCGCTAAATCATTTATGTTAACAAATTCGATATCACTTTTCTCAGAATCCGTAAGCTCATAAAATTCCTTAAAAGAAGATTTTTTTACAAACTTATTTCCTTTTGGACGGATACTTGTAACAAGTGGATCAGAAGACAGTAAAAGATTGTGCATAATATCTTCATTGCATGAGATACTGCTATGCTTTCGAGAATGCCCCTCTCTATATTTTCTAAAATCTTTATTTCTAGCCTCAGATGCCTCTTCGGATAGAAAACCAATGGGCACAATTGACATGTTCTGAACTATGTCTGGCCCATGCATTAAAATTTTATGAAGTGAAGAAGGCATATAATACCATGGGTATAACTCCACGTAAAGCTTAGCAGTATCAAAGCAGAACTCTCGGAATTTAGTTACGTTGATCTTCTCTCCTGATGAAATACACTGCAAGATCACACAGATTTTTCTTAAAAGCATAGCATCTATTCCGGTCAGTTCAGCAGATTTAGTGTAGTTTTCAAAAAATCTCCTTGCCGAGTTGCCATTGTTGGTGGATCCACTGCCTTGTTTCACAACATCGAGAAGTAAGCCCGTTTCTCTTCTTACAGCCTCTTGAACTCTTTTCTTCCTGTCATCAACTTGCCTTTTTGCTATATCACCCCTTACTTGCCATGATTTTATGTCTAATTTGTAGGAAATGTGTAATAAGCATTCCATTGAGCGAATCCAAGCGTGAAGGGTGCTTAAGCTATATTTATACATGTCCTCGTTTGCGTGTTTATCTTTGATTAACTCTAAATTATTCATTTCTTTAGGACAAGCCTTGCATATGTCACACACTGAAGCTGCTGTATTGGATATAATGGAATGAATTTTACCATCAATCATTGTCAACAGCAGTTGGTGTTTGACACTAATTCCATCAGTGATGGTGGATGGAGTTAAGGCTTCAATCTCTGCTTCGATTTCAGCCATCTCTCTCTGCACATTTTCTTTGGTTTCCTTTATAAACTTAAACAATATTGGCCGGCAAAATGAAGTGGAAGATGGTCGCTCGTTTTCCCAAATTGTTACACCTTTTGAGACGAGCCGCAGTGGTACAAGACTAATCATAAAATTACTAGCAAGATCGATTTGCTCATCTTCACTCGTCCTTTGATGATAAATGCTTTGGCTAGATGATCCGTCAAAACCCCATTTGCTGGTCAATACGAGCTGTTGATTGGGATCAACAGGGGTTTCTAACGACCTAATAAGTCTTCTTGAGGTTAAATCCATCAAGGCTTGTAATTTGATTTTTGCAGAGCTCTCTGTAACTGTGAGATCTTCTTTGGCCGGATAGCACTTAATTTTTTCTTTAACCAACATGTAGTAACTCGGGTATTGAAGAGCTCCTTCTTGAGTGTTGAAATCCCGAAGAGTGTTATAGCGCCATTTCGATAAGTTCATCGATACATAAAGAGCCAATGCCTTCAAAGGGGATATTTCCCGTACCTGAATTGATTTACCTTCAATGAAGGCTTTGATTTTTGAGGCCTCTTCTGGATTCTCCGTCAAGTATTTCATAACATAAGCTGTATCGCTTTGTCCTGCCTTTTGAAGCGCCCTTTCGGCCGAAAACATAATTTCAGCGCTGCTACTGCTGCATGAAAGACTATCTTCAGTGCGTCTTCTTTTTTGCCGGTTACTAAGGTCCTCAAAAGATTTACGAGGACTAGGATGTGTACAAGTTGAAGCATCAGATTTAGCAGGAGAAATTATGGGCTCGATGACGTCACTTATATTTTCTGTAGAAGGTTCCATATTTTCATTCTGTAATTCCGGCCATTGAATTGCAGCCTGTAGCCAAATCTCATGTTTCTTCCGAAACTTATCTGTGCTTCTTCCAGACTGTGTCCATTTTGCATAAATGCGGTAGCAAAATCGACGACACCAGTCTTTTAAACTTGTTTCAGCACTTTCACATAACTGAACACAACTGTTATCTTTTAAAACACTGAACAAATAGTTAAAGTCGCGTAAATCTTTATGTGCGCGTGCGCATAAAGCAACGTGAATATCAAGATTTGTATTAAAATTTGGAAAATACATTGCGAGATTAGCTTGGATACAACGAGGTGTAAATCAACACTGATTTTAAAGTTACTAATAGTGACCTATTTATATAAAATCCAGGTATCCCAGGTATCCTTTGTTAAATATTGCAAGGTAATTAGTTATTGTGATAATTAGTAAATGATGCATGCTAAATTAGTGTATTAAGAGCCATTTAGTAATTAAATAATAGCAATGTTCTTATCAGTAATCATTAGTGCATCAGTTTTATATGTAAACCTTAAGTCCCTAATTATATATCCTAATTAGCTTATATCTTCTCTAATTGGCTGCTCAGAAATGTTATTGTAATAAGGTAAACCTTTAGAAAAACGGTTTTAATCAACAAAATAAACAAAAAATAAAAAAATTGTGTTATAAAATAAACATCACTCTTTATCCCAGAAAGTGCACATTTGGCGCACTATGTGTCTTAGTATTAAATATAGCTCTTAGTATTAGCATTATGATATTAGAGACCGCTACTTGAAACAAGCCCGGAATCAGGAGGGAGAGAGCTCGATACACTCATTTTCATAGTAAATTTTCACATTTTCTCAAATTACTCCCGAAATATGGGAGTTATGAAGAAATTCATCACCACAAGTTATGAAGGCATTAAGTAATCGAATAAGATGGCATCATTAGTTTGGCATAATTTTACTCTATTTTTTCGGACATGTCTACGTCCAACCGCTCCCATACATTCGTTCCACTGTGCGGCGTTTCCTATCGACTCTGAGAAGAAAAGCCGAAACACACTCAAAGGTCACCATCTCTTTAAAAGTCCAGACATTATCTTGGTCACATCATGTGAAGACCATGTGGATTGGTGTCTGAAATGGTCTTTTAAGGAAAGAACCACATAGATTGAGTTGACCTGACCCATCAGTGCACACATTTATCAGTAATCATGGAGCTCAACTCAGAACTAAGGAACTCAATGATTTGATGAACAATAACAAAGAAAAGACATTTGTGTTGGCCGCATAAATTACTCAAAGTGCCACACCATGACAAAAATTAAATGAGAAGAAAAAGAAAGCAAAAAACACCCACTTAGTATTCACGTTCACAATAATTAAAACAATATAATAATACTTTAAAAGTAAATATTCATGTCATTGTATAAATAAAATTCATCAGTGTTAATGTCTATATAAAAATTAGGAAACAGTTGTTGTCAGATCATTTGAGGACCATGTTCATGGGTGTCTGAAATGGTCTTTTGAGGAAAGAACCACACAGATTTAGTGTACCTGTCGTGCAGTTCAACTCAGAACATAAGGAGTACAACGATTCTACGAACAATACCAAAAAAGGACATTTTGGTAGGCCATGTTAAAATCAATCGGGATTATCATTACAACAACTGATTAAGAGATATTAAAAAGAAACATCACCCACATAGTCCTCACATTCACAATAATTAAAATAATAATAATATTATACTTCTAAATATTCATGTCATTGTGTATGCAATAATCATCAAATGTCAAAGTGTGTTCCCAATAAATATTTTTTTATTTATTGGGAACACACACTTTGAATTAAGGAATTACATTCAGTATAATAATAATATAAAAATTGGAGCAGCTTAATCCCAAGCTGTTTTGTCCTCAATATAATCCTTAACGGTATAAAAGGGTTTCTGGCACAACTTACGTTTAATTAATGATTTAAATTTATTGAGACTTAGATCTTGAACATGGCTTGGAAGTTTATTATAAAAGCGTATACATTGACATCTAAATGAGCCACTTATTTTCTTGAGCGTTGTTGAAGGTAACAAATTTGTGTTTATTCCTAACGATGTGTGAATATCACTGTATTTTTTAAATATTTTTTTGGGCATTTAAAAGATTATCAAAAATATACTGTGAAGGCATATCATCACATTAATCTCTTTAAAATGATCAGATGTACGAACTTAAACGAGGCTAATGAAGTATGTAAGTATTGTAGCAGGTGGCATTCTGTAGTTTGTGCCTACTCCCATGGGAGAAAGGCGTGAGTTTATGTATATATTTATATATAAATAAAGCGATATAATGACACTTATTGCTTAATTGGTAACGGTTGTCATTCTTTGGAAAACTATAAAGAATGATAACCAATATTCATTAGTACTTCAACATATGAAGTTGCCTTTTGTTTTTTTTTTTTAAATTAATTTATCAAGGAACCTACTGGTCATTATTGTCAATGCACTTTGTATATACACAAACTTGTACCGTAAATAGTGGTCCGGTAAGGGTTCAAAACACCAATTAATTAACTATAACATATTATAATTTTAAAACATTTTTACATGCTTTTATTAGCTTGGTTTGAATGTATTGTATGTAACGGAGTCTTTGAACGAGAGTTCCAACCCCTTCAAAACGTTGAATTCATTTGAAATTTAGCACACTTATCAATGATCGATACATTAATATAATTATTCATAATTTCATAAATGTGTGCCATTATCCTTGCCAGGATCATCATTTCAGCCGAATTATGTCCGCTGCTGGGCATAGGCCTCCCACAAGACGCAACAAACGCTACCCCTACCGCACTTATAGCCCAGCTAATAAATTAATAACGATAATTTAAAGTCGAAAAATTCCCACTGAAGACACCTTATTGTTCGGTATTTTAATTTAAAAAAGTTACGGCAATATTAATTAAAAACGACTTCAAATATGTAATGTTATTTAGACCAACTCATACTTATTTGAACAAAGCATAAAAGGTCATACTCGACATTATCTTTGATATAATAATTACAATGATTGTAAAATGGCACGCGCTCTTCAACTTCGAATAAACGACCGTTAGTTATAGTTGTTACAGTATGTTGCGAACAAGAGCACTTAATACTCAATTATAATACAGTAAACACATAAGAAACCATTTTCACAACGAACTATTTTATGTTAACTCTTTTGAACTCTTTTGATATTTCCTCCCGATTCACCCTTGCACCCCTATTCACCCCATTTCACGATACCTCTTCAATGTTGGGTACTTGCGATCGTCGACCCTCACTATCTGTGCCCGGTATTCTGCCCTCTGTGTATGCTTTGTGCACTTCCCAAAAAACTTCATGATTTGGATGTCTTCGATCGGGATATCTTTCCCGATAAAGTTCAACTGCTTTCTTACCGGCACCTTTACATTCGCCGTAAACAAGATGCATTTCTGCATATTCGCGCGGTGTGAACCGAGACATTTTTTATTCGTCACTGCACTGCACGTCCAAATCGTTAAGAAAGCACAACGGTCACGATTGTAATATATCGCAGACATCAGACATCAGCGTCACCAAAACAACAAGTCCAATCAATTCAATAAACGGGGGAGATAAACACAGGCAGAATAGTACGCATACGAAGCACGAGTGTCGAGGTAATAAATCATTAACCGTTAGGAATGAAAGGGATAGCAATAGTTTAGCATGTCCTGTTCTATCACTCGAATTATACGCTACTCGATTGGCGAGAACTGCAATGGGTTTTTTGATAACTCATGTACCTGTGCCACTTGATCAAAGATGGCGGCGGCCTGTCTATATAATTTCACAACAACATAATATGTCTCAGGTAAAAAAAAACGGACGTTTTTACCCGAGACATGTGTTACACACCTGTCAGACAGTACGACCGTTATTGTGATACCATTTTAAGGCATTTGTGAATGGGCACTGATAGTGTAGTACACTTGTTTACGTAGATCGCTAAGACATGAGGCCACGCTGTTACCATCTATCTTCAATACCATATGGCGGGTTCTACACGGAACAGTCGGGCAACGCGACAGCCATCTATTGTCGAGTCGCGGCATTATCTGTGAGCGCCATTCCACCTGTTGTCGAATGGCAGAATCATCTAGAGAGGCCACCGCCATCTATGATCAAGTGGCACAGGGACATGAGTGTACGCGAATATTTGAGAAATATAAACTCGCCATATAATAGAGAGTTGGTCCCCTGGCTGGAGGACCTTGAGTTCGCTTAAGGCAGCCATAGGATAGCCCGGTTAAGTAGTAACGACCTCTCAAGTTCAACTACGAGATGCCGCACATAGAAAAATAAATAAACGGCTGGCGGCATTCCGAGTATAGCATTTCACGTATAAGTCTTTAAAATTTAAATTTTCATTTTAAAACACATTTTCTCGATTGATCGCCAGGTTGTCGAGAGAGAGAGGGAATGACGAGATGAGCTATTCTAACAATTTCTCAGCGATTTTGTATTTATATCATTGTCAATGCATGGCGACCAATTTTCGCATCAAATAACCTGTTTAAGTTTATTTTGTTTGCTATAAGTTGTTTAATAGATATTTTACCGTCAAATGGTAAGTAGCGTGAGATTATAATCTGACGGTTCACAATCTTTCGGCAGATTACAATCTCGCTAGTATTATAATCTGACGGTTCACAATCTTTCAGCAGATTACAATCTCGCTAGTAAGATTGAGACTAGTAAGATAACCTAACGGTATTTACAATTTCACGTTGACAGATACATATCTACCTTGATTCAAGAAACAACAATGAGTTAAAATACGAAAAACGCGCCATCTCGTCAATCCTAAGAGATGAATAAAAATGTATGCAACATGCCAGCGACCCTGTTTTATCAAATTTATTATCTTCAGGTAATTTAATGTTTTTTTTTTAAATCTTTACTTCATTATTTGAGTTTTCTTTTACTTTATTATTTGAGGTTCCCAGTTAATACAGATTTTAGAAATGCATGGAGCAACTTATTTTCCCATCTGATGATGTTGTCAAAATCTGCTAAAAGGCTCAGAATTAATCGTAAGAAAATTGAGAAAAGAAAGTTTAAATGTTTATCATTTTAAACCTCATCATATTGTTCATGCTACACCTAACATTTTTGCACAACCTTGTTTATACAATGTGTATTAAAAATTATGGCCATGGAGATATGAGTACATACAAAAGTATTTAGTAGGCCATTGTATAATTTTTGATACACACTCTGAAAGAGAAAAGGAAGACTGGAAGCCGCCGATAATTTTCGCGAACATTCTCGAATGTATGCCTAAGTGACAAAGATTCGCGAATCACAGTTAAAAGCGAGGTCTCTCGAATTTACCCAACAGAATATTCAGCTATCCGATAATAGATGTCGGTGCCGCATACAGATAATCCAGGTCGTGTAGTACCTGGTACTTGGGATAGATGGCGGCTTCGTGACGTTTCATTATTTACGTTCTACGTAACAATATGTTAATTATCTGTTTTAATGAATCTTTATAGGTGGACCACTATTTACGCCACATAATATTTAGGCGTCGAAAGTAGAGTACGAAAGTAGAGTACGAAAGTGTTATTAAGTTGTTCTACCACGATTTTCTCAGTAGCAGCCCGGAATCTGGATTTGAGGCTGGTTGATGGCAGTAGGCTCTTATACATAATTGGTGAAATGTGGATACACGAAAGGTATGTACCCTCCTCCTGCCTCGCCGTTCAGTGAATGTTATATAACTATATAAGGTGTATCTATTCATACACGAAATATTTTAAGGGGTAGGTGGTAAAGAAGCTATAGAAGCAAAAAGATTTTTTTTATCTAAGCGTTTTTGAATTTTCGTAATTATTATAATTTTAAAACTACTTGAGACATTTTGCATAAAACCCTTACTCCAAATTCTATGAATGGCCCGCCGGACGCTGCGAGGGCGACGACCGGACGGCACGAGCATGGCCGCGGTGTCTCGGGCCGTAAAAAATAAGGAATTTTTTTTTTCTTTGCTATAGCTTCTTTACAACCTACAGGTGTAACCTCTTAAAATATTTCGTGTATGAATAGATACACCTTATATATTAATATATGAAACAAAAACTATGCACTCCTTTTTACGAAAATTACGCGTATGAAATTTGGCACAGTTAATGTTTATAGAGGAGAGAGAGGAGGAGTGCAGAAAGCGAATACTTTAACATAATAATGCATTCGAAATTATTAAGTTTTAAATTAATTATGATCGAATTTCCACCAGTGGCAGACCTCTAGCGTAAATCAATGCTTGATTATGACATTACATAGTGAGAATGTTGCAGGTCTTGTAGACTGTAGGCAATTTTTCCATTTTATTAAGTACTTTTTACTTGTTGACAGCCCTACATTGTTCTCCCATACCTATTAATACTGTAATTTAAAACCATTGTTAAAGCCAATTATTTTTAAAGAGTAACCATAGAGTTTCTTGCTGGCTCTTCTCCAAAGGAATCAACAATTTGGAACCGTGCACCTAGCTTCTGACGTTTCATAAGTGCCCATGTAGGTTTATGTGAAATAAAAACATTTTGATTTGATACTTTAAACCATTTTACATGCTTTTATTAGCTTGGTATGAAAGTATTGTATGCAACGAGTCTTTGAACATGACTTCCCCCTTCAAAACATTGGATTAATTTGAAACTTAGCACACTTATCAATTATTCATGACAACACAATCCATACTAATATTATAAATGGGAAAGTGTATGTGTCTGTTTGTCCGTCTTTCACAGCAAAACGGAGCGACGAATTGACATGATTTTTTAAGTGGATATGGTTGAAGGGATGGAGAGTGACATAGGCTACTTTTTTTTCTTTTTTGGTGGCTGGGGTGAACTTAGAAAAGCCGTGCTTTTCCCATGGACAATTGTATGTAGCATGTTCGCGTGTGTCCAATGCCCAGAATCTTTACATTCTATCCCCAAATGGAAAGACATGTAGGTAATATCGTGTACAGTAGCGTATTAAAGTAACATTTTGTTCCGAGTTCTCTTCTGTGTTCTAAATCAGGAAAAGGGAACCGTGTTACCCCGAATTTAACGCGAGCAAAGCCGCGGGCAACAGCTAGTAATTTCATAAAGGTGCGCCATTATCCTGGCCAGGATCAACATTTCAGCCGAAAGATGTCCACTGCCGAAAGATGGCATAGGCCGGGACACAAAACGCAGCAAACGCTAGCCCTCCCGCGCCTATAGTCCCGCTAATAAATTATTATGTAGGTTTACGTGAAATAAAATATTTTGATTCTGATCGATTAGCCAGTTGATTATGAGTAGTGGAGTGTGCGTACGTACCCGTCCCTTCTTGCCCTTGGGCTTGCGGCCTCGCTTGGCGCCGGCCGGCTTGCCGGACGAGCGGCGGCGGCCGGACGGCTTGCGCTTACGGCCCGGCCCGGCCGCGCTCTCGCCCGCCTCCGGGTCGAAGTCAGAATCCGCTTCCTCCGACCCGCTCGGGTTGAATGACCCCTGCGCAACATTCAATGTCAGTATCGCTCGGACTCACATACAAACTGTCTGTCTAAGATTGTCGCCCATAAACACGTTGGTTCATCAGCAGCCTATAATGCCTCCTCTCGGTGAGAGGGAGTTGGCCGTAATCTACCACGCGGGCTCAGTGCGGGTTGGTAGATGTCACATGTCTTCGAATTTTCGGTTCTAGGACATGCCGGTTTTCTTACGATGTTTTCCTTCACCGTTTTGAGAGCAGTGGTGATGAAATGATTTACACACAGTAAAGCGCCTACTTGGGTTCGAACCGTTACCACTAGGCCACCACTGCTCGGCTGACAATACTGAGAAAAATTTAGACAATTGGTTCGCGTCCCCGATTAATTGAGATTTACCACTCAACACTATTTGACATTATATTAGAAAATATAGACTTTAAATAAATGATTCTAATACTTATAAAAGGCGGACGAGATGCCACAAGCATGAGGGACTCAGGCCTAATGGCAACCACTGGCCAGATAAAGAATAATGTTTAAATCATTACTGTTGTGTGTATGCTTTACTTACATCTGAATCTTCTGAGCCATCTTTAGGCGGCTTGGGTCCTTTCACTTTAACTTCTTGATCAGTTTCATATTCTTCCTCAGAGTAGCCTATGGATGTTTAAAAAAACCTTAATTTAATTTAATCATTTAATGCGAGCAACAAGACTCATAGTGTTAAGAACAATGTGCTTACAAACTATATTAGTTACACACAAAGACAAAAACAGAAATAGGTTGTGACTTCACTGCTGCAAGGTGACAGGCCCAGCTGAAACCTCGCAGCAGTGGTTCACAAACTCACTATCCAGCCTACTTGCTATCATAGATAGGATGCTGTTGGCACTGTGCCGCACCCTACCACACACAGGGTACCTACCATTAATAAATTAAAGTCAGCACGGAAATAGGCGCGGGAGGAGACTCGCGCCAATTCTCATGTGCTCTGTTTTGATACCTTTGTTTTATTTTATTATATTCCTACTACTTATGTCTATTACAGAGAGGCTAGTTAACAGTATTGTACGTGTCAGGTGGTATCATCCAGCTCAAAATAGCAGAATAATAATTTATAAGGTCTACACAAAATCTTCTAAATCTTCACAAAGTCTACACAAGATCTTACACAAAATGTGCAGGAGGATATAATTTACTTAATTTAAAATTCGTAGAATATCTTTTTTCACAAATTCTTTACAGCGTTGTCGTTATATAGAGACATGTTTTTACTTCTGCCACCATTCAAATGACATGTAATTCATTCCTGGCCGTCGACTTTGTTGATCCCATATCGCTGAACAAATCGGGCGATGTCTTTTAGGCAAGAATCGTCGGAGTCCATAATAATGAAGTTATTTGCCGGCAATATACAGGTGATGATTGCGTATAGGAAGGCACCGCACGGGTACAAAATCAAAGTCATTAATTCAAATTAGGCTGAGGTTCAGCACTTTTTAAACGTCAAAATTACAGCCGAGGGCATGGAGAAGGATTGATGGTTCGTTACGGTGTCGCTGTGATTATGAGTATTATAGACGTTACCTCTGTTATGCACTTTGACGGCAGCAGAGCGGCGCGGCCGTCCGCCGGGCGTGGACGGAGGGGCGGCGGGGGGCGCGCGGGCCACTCCGCGCGCGTGCGGGCTGTTAGGGCCCGGCTGCTGCAGGAAGCCCACCAGCCGCGCCGACAGCTCCGATGCAGATCCTGCACGCGACAAAAGTTCATTCAAAGTGTGAGAAACCTAAATGTCAACCTACTAGTGAGTTGCCAGGGTCGCGAGATTTGTTCGAAAGAGATACCCATGGCCCTGGCATATAGGTAACTGAAGGAACACGGGAGGCTTTTAATCAGTAAAAGTCTGACACGCCCTTCCGCTCCACCCAGAGCGGGAGAAGTCATTTGATGATTTCCCACCCACAAAACACACGTGAGGGTGAGGTTAATTCTGTGTGCAAATTTAAACGAGCTTCGCGTGAATACACGTTCATGTTGTTTGGTGAAACTGGACGCGTGATTGCGCCGACTGAGGGCGTCATTACTCAGAACCTGGGTGTTGTGCGATGCACGTATTCACGTGAAGATCGCGTCGCATAGAACATAGCCTAACACTTTGTATCACATCAAGTGTTTGCCTATTTGCTTTTGCTAATTGCTTTACTTGTAAGGGAAACTCCTCAGTCTACTCTTTGGGCAAATATAGGATACAATATAATGTTTTTTTTTTTACCTTTCTTGTCCAGATCCAGCATTTCGCACATGGTCCGCAGCTGCTTGGGCTCCATCTTGGTGGTCTCCTCCAGCTTGGCTTTGTAATCTGAAGAACCGATGGACCACTCATAGCCCTTGAACTTCTTGACGTTGCGCTTTACGTTGCGGTCCAGACATAATTGCTGACAGACAAATAACAACATTAGTATGTTATTTTTGATATTTTAAGGATGCCTGTGTCTTAGAAGAGCCAAAATGTATAATAATGTGCAAATCACCACTAATATAATTTACCGTAACACGGGATGGCCCGTAACGACACTATTTTGCCGTCACAACACATTAGGAAAATTTTTTTTTTTTTTAATATTCAGGACGTAAATTTCTCACAACATTAATATATTTTCTTTGCATTTCTTTTTTTTTTGGTTTCAGAGAAAAATGTCCTTTGAATAAAATCTCTGCCTTGTTGCTCTAATGGTTACAAGTGCTACAGCTGAGCATCATGCTCAGCTGTAGCGCTTTGATTATCAAGTGTTTATAACGTTATTTATCAGGAATGTATCAGACTCGGGGTCTGGATTTGAGTCAAGTCGACGGCAATAGGCTCGCCCCCTATTACATGGGACTTAAACATAACTGTAATATTTATTCCATGTGTATCGACGTGTTGTTGTTATGTTAAAACTTAGTAGTCCTAGGGCAACAGTCCGAGTGTTAAAAGCATGTGTTTCGAGTGCCAACTCACCCCATACAAGTACTGATGCAGCAGCTTCTGGTCCTGCGTCTTGAACCGCGACAGTGATACCTCCACGTTGCCGATGTGGCCCAGCGGGATGCCCTTGCCGGCCGGCAGCGGCACGGGCGGCTCTGTTGGCTAGAGACAAAGTTGCCCATATCACGGGACATGTTCATCGCTATCACAAAACTTACGGAATAATATAAGTTTACCATTGGACTGACGAATGTCATAACAAACCTACCCTGAACCACACAGAGATTCAGTTTATGACGTAAAATTTATGGAAAATACCAAATTTGTTATATTTCCAGCAAAAATGTATGTACATATGACCAGACATGTATTTCGGCTGGACAGGAAATGTCCTGTGCCTGGTGAAGGGGACCATTCCGGGACATTGCTAGATAAAAACACAATTCCCCACTATAGGTATAACGAACAGTCCTCTCACCAGGGTTTGCTTGGAGGCTGACGAAGCCGTTGCGCATGTGCTCTTTAAATGGACAAGTGTCACCCAGATTATGACAGAAACCCTCGGGACACATAAATCTTACACAATGTTCTTAACAGACCAGGAGATGTATACTTCTGGAAGGAGGTGGGCTAGTTGAAATAAGCACTGACAGCCGCCATGGCCCATGCCCAATGGTCCACCTGATGGACTAAGTGCGATAACTAAACCTTTGCACATACATTATGCGCCAAACGTTTTAAAACGAAAGTTATTATCATGGGAGACAACGACAGAATTAGGCCGTACTAGCTCAAGACCAAATGACGTGACAGGAGCCTTTGCGCTAATAAAACAACAAGATTAGCGTTTACAATGTTTTCAAGAAGTATTATTCCGTTTTCTTGTCTTATTTCCGATATAATTTAGGTGACAATAGTATTCAAAGTCGGTTTCCGCGTTTGTACGCTTAATGCCCGGTTTCTGAAGTTTCAAGATAAACTCTCAACAACTATTCATTCAATAAAGTTATGCATAAGATAAACGTCGGCTAACTGTCACTGCGTTTCTGAATACAAAACAAACCATTCAATAACTATGAAACTGTCAAGTTGTTTTTTAGATGCCGCTAGATGGGTCTGTTTATGAGATTGCATCTAAAATTGATTTTTATTATTGAAATGGTCTTTAAAACTAGTTTAATAAACAATGTATTTCTTTTTCAAGGGTAAATAATATTATTTTAGTAAAAATATATAAAGTCGTTATTTTATATTTATGGGTAAAACCTTTTTTTCTATTGTCAGTACTCAGTTCATTGTTTATGATTCCTGATATTAATTTTACTTCGCTGTCAGTTACATGTCTTTCGAATCGTTTGCGCTTAATCCATTCTTTTATATCATCATCATCATCATCATTTCAGCCGAAAGACGGCCACTGCTGGACATAGGCCTCCCCCAAGCACCGCCACCTTGACCTGTTCTGTGCCTCTCGCATCCAACGCATTCCTGCGGCCTTCACCAGGTCATCGGTCCATCTTGTGGGAGGCCTTCCAACGCTACGTTTTCCAGTACGCGGTCGCCACTCCAGAACCTTCCGACCCCATCGGCCATCTGTTCTGTTGTTCTTTTATATAATAATAACATAATGGAATCTGGAAATCGTAGTAAACATTTTACTGAAAGAGACAAGATGCTTCTTTGTAGAGCCAAGTTCATATGTGTATTTTTATTTGTTTCCCCATTATACGTACATAATTGTACAATATGACAATTTTCCAGTTTGAAATATTTATAAAAACGAAGGTTAGCAACCTAAAATATTGCTCCAACAATAACCGACGGGCATGGTTTCCTTCAGAGGAAAGGGGTTGATCAACAGAGTCTATTACGATTTCTTGTTCAGAAGCAGAATCAAGTGTTAGTTATCAGTGAATCATTTTGCTTTAGAGTTATACCTATAATGTAACACAACTGTTGCAACAATTACAGCTAATGTGTGATCTAATTTTTACCGTAATTTTAGAGAGGCATTGAAATTTTCTTTTCCACACACCAAATGTTCTTTCAACTGTGTTTCTGGTCTTTATTTGTGCTTCATTGTAACGTTTTACCGCATTTGTAGCTGGATTTAAGAATAGTGTCATCATGAACTTTCTACAAGGATAAGCACTGTCTTCCATGAGGTGACCATCTATCTCATTATTATCGAGTCGCGCTCGTATGAATGAGTTATGATACACAGTACTGTCATGCAACGAGCATCTATATCACGAATGTATAACTTTGCATCACATACAACTTGTACATTAATAGAAAAGTAACTGTTGGGGTTTATATCCTGAATTATTTTGAATAAAAAGTTTACGATGATTTAATAGTTGTATTCCGTGCAAAGACAAGATGAAGAAGAAAAAAATAACATAAAGTGTACAACGTGGTAGGTACTTATAAAATAAATTCTTAAAAACTAAATGTTTATGCAATGAGCCGTATTTGTGCATTATTGCTCAACAAACTTGATTAGGCGTTTGATTAAAAGCGAGTTGATTTGAAATGAAACGTCAAATAAAGTTATGGAACCGATAAACGCCACACATTGGTCAGATAAAATAAGTTTAAACGGAGTTTATCTTACATTGCGGTGTTCGGAAACGCAAATTGTCAAGTTATCGAACCAATAGCGCTAATGAATAGATAAACTACCGATAAGAGTACCTCAGAAACCGGGCATAAATCATTTAAATTACGCAACGGATTTTGATGCAGTTTTCATCAATTGAAAAAGTGCTTCAAGAGGAAGTTTTATATGTATAATATGCGAGCGAAGCTATAGTATATAAAAGCTAGTTCCTTACAAATGCGGAATTAAATGACTGTTTTGGTCCCAATCCAATAAATATGAGTTTTAAGTACTATAATCGTACCTCTTTTTTAGGCTTAGGTTTAGGGGCCTCCTCCTCTTCCTCTTCTTCCTCCTCCTCTTCTTCTTCCTCTCCCTCCTCCTCGTCCTCGCCGTCGTCATCGTCCTTAGCTTTCTTCGCCGGCTTCTTTACTCTGTAATAATTTACACATTATAATGTCCCAAAACTTTTGAGTACGACCTTAGATGGCTGTAAGAGTAGGAAAAGACCAAAGAAACGATGTATAGACTGTGTGAAAGTTGATATGGTCAAAAAAGGAGTGACTACCGAGATGACGACTCAAGCATGGAAGAATATGTGTAGCGCCGACTCTCAATAAAATATGATAAGGGCAAGGAAAGCACGTCGCAAAATATATTTCTTCAAATCCTACTGAGTTTACCGCGTTCAAACAAACAAAAAAAAAACTCTTTGGCTTTATTATTAGTAGGATATAGAAAAACATTACGCCATTTTTTTTATTGTATTGAGATTTCAGCCGCAAAATTATCCAGCTGAATTTTGTTGTAGTTTTGTCTAATCGTCCATCTGAAGAGGATAAAACTGAAAAAAAATCTGTAATAAATTGTAACTTACTTTTCTTTAGTTGGTTTCTTGGGTTCCTCCTCGTCACCCTCTTCTCCTTCTTCCTCCTCTTCCTCTTCTTCCTCATCCTCATCCTCCTCATCTTCTTCTTCAGTGTCCTAGAAGAAGAAGTTAAAGAAGTTTTGTATGGTGCAGTTGATAATATTTAACGATATGATGGGGGAAAATTGATCACTTTGACTGTCTGTACTGTGGTACAAACCATATTTAAGAGGTGTGCTCCTTAAATTTAGTAAGGCTTTGAAAACCCGCCATGTATTTGGACAAGCCGAAGCCGTTATACATGCTGATTAGTTCTGTATCGCATTAGAACACTTATTATGATTTGGAAACTTCAGATTTAAGACAAACGGATCCAGGTCCACTGAACCACAAGATTGTTAGATCTAATAACGGTTTGCAGAATAATATCAAAAATGCGACACAGTTTTGAAACAATTTGGACAACTTCTCTACATAGCATAAAAAATAGTAGTTTCCCGCGTCTGTACGCTTTGTACCTTTTAAGCTCCGCAACGGATTTTAATGCGGTTTTCATCAATGGACAGAGTGGTTCAATAGGAAGTTTTGCAAATGTTCTTACCTCTTTCTTAGGCTTCTTTTTAGGAGCGGCCTTCTTAGCGCCTTTGTCGTTAGTCTTCACGTCATCCTTTTCATCTTCGTCAAGTGCCTCGCCATTTTCTTCCTAAAACAAAACGTGCATTTACCATACTCTGCCCGCAAACCTGCTTACTTGTATAAGGATCAAGTAGGTCCTATGATATGACTATAAAAGAAGACTAGGTTGTGACTATATAGATGACGACTAAAAGAGAAATATAAAAAAAGCTACATTGCGCCGACCTCATCAAATATTATTTGAAAATTATGATGATAAAGGATTAAGTAGGGCCCAGAATATAATTTCCTTCTTTAAATAAAACCCTAGACAACAACAAAGCTTTTCTATTTCACAGGTAAAAATAAAATCTATAAATAAGAAAAACAAAACCTTTCTACACGAATCCTATAATTATCACTTCTCACGACTAATGTAAATCGATGTTATTTATCTTAAAATAAACGATTCTGTGAGGGACGCGTCCTTGACTTCGGAGGTCGAGTTATTTTTAGCCAGACAGATACGAGTAGATATAATGTTGACTTTCTTTCTGAGATTTGACAATAACTGAATATGAGACGATGACGTTTTTTTTTTTTTATTTTGATAACTAAAACATATAATATTTGTGCCCGGTTGAAGGCAAACGCCCCCTATTACATGGGACTTAAACATAACTGGCGTAATGTGGATGTACTATAGGTACACCTGTAATATACCCAACCCTTCGGAAAAACAAGGCGCTATGTCAAAGCATACTTGTTTGCAACTAATGCGAATAATATTATAAAAAATGTACAAGCAAAATTGCTAAGTTACAAACTTTTTGAAATAACTGCTAAACAAAGACGGCATTTTCACAGAAGTAACGTCACGACTATGTATACTAGCGCCCTACGTATATTGTCCGTACTGCGTGACAAGGAGCGGAATATCCCGTATTTTCTCGATATGTCCATCGATTCTAGAAGTTTTATCGACTATCTCATGTGACTAAACCTTTTTTAAATCGCATTATTTGTCCGAACGTTTCTAATATTAGTCATCATCCCTATTACGTTGACAGCAGTGCTGGCTCAATGATACCGGCCCCGACTTAGGTACAAGAGGTCGTGGGTTCTAACCCAGGAAGGCACTTTGTGTAAATAATTTGATCACCACTGCTCTCAAAACGGAGAACGAAACTTCACGAAGAAACTGGCATGCCCTAGAAACAACAATTCGAAGACATGACATCTACCAACCCGCACTGGGCCCACGTCGTAGATTACAGCCCATTCCCTGTCGAGGAGTGGAGGCCTATGTCCCTGCAGTGGGAATATTTATAGGCTGATTATACTATTGTGGAAGGGAACTATGTTCAACAGTAGACTGCGAAAGTTTTTTTTTTTTAAATTGAAATCTCGCAGTTGACCGGAGAGGTCGTAACTACTTAACCGGACTTTCCTGTGGCTGCTTCTAGGGAACTCAAAGCCTCCAAGCAAGGGCAAATTACTTACATAATTAAGCGACTGCACGCTAAGAGCACCCCCTGTGGGTTACGGACGTCGGCTTAGGGCGTCGCTAGGGAGGACAGCAAGTTGGGACAGGCTGTATGGAACTATGATTATTATATTATTATTATTAAACGGGGAGTTTAAAGCTTTAAACCTGTGCCTTGCCTGTTTGAGCCTGTGCTCAACTACGACGCGGGCTGCCACTTCGTTGAGCAAGAGTCGGGGTGCGATAGGAGAGCCGATTGATTAAGTTAACCGGTCAATTACCGTAATTACAGACACAATTAAAAAACGATTGTTTACATACCAAATGTGGTATCTCAGGGACTTAGAGGTTAAATATTTAACTCAAGAAATTCTACAATATCCTTTTTGTAAAATTTCGAAAACGATAATGAGTATTAAAATAAATAAAATCACGGAACGTAAATGAATGAATTCATCAAGTCAAACTAGTTTTCGTCATGTTTTTTTTTTAAGGCTATTTCAGGTATAAATACCAGCATCGTAAAAAAACAACATCTAGTCATTATTTTATCTGTAAGCACCGGTTTTTAAGACACCTTTTTATTTTTACATTGTACACACTTATTGTATTGTTTTATTATATAGCTTCGATAAGGGTACATTGAGAGTATATATTTTTAGGTATTCAATTCATGTAATTATAACAGCTAAAGTTGTTGACCACCATTAAATCAAAACTCATTTATTCAAATTAAGCTGAGAATCAGCACTTTTCGAATGTGAAGATACATAGGACAGTCCCCCAAAACGCCCGCCCTGCACCAGTTCTTAGTGCTTTAGGTGGGAAGAAGTACCCCAGTCCCCAGCAGCATCATAGAAACATCACATGCGACCTATTTTCATATGGTATTAATTACATACATTTTTTGTTGCTTTCATTAAAATAGGTAATATAGCCGTGAACTTATGACCGCGGCCATGACCGCGAACTCGCGGTTCAGCCTACTGAGCGCACTGCCTATATTTTCAACAATATTAAATTTAATATTTATGAAAATTACAGGCTATTTAGAACTTCTTCTTAGCGTTTCGATAGCAATATAAATAGAGTTAGCCCAGAGTTTGGCTACGAGGTAGCATTGTCAGGAGTGTCTATCAACTCCTGTAGCGTGCAAATAACAGGACACGTTGGACAAAATATCAAGTGCCGCATTGTTTGTGGCACAGCACCACATTTACACTCCAACAGGCGTAGTATGACCAATTTTATCTCTATTCTACCAAGAATAAAGTTCTTTCTATTCAACTCGACATCTCTTCGGTCCGAGCACGGGGCGACCTGTAGACTCGGGTTTCTATGAAGACAAAGACAGTTATTCTTTTCATAGCAAGAGAGTGGTAACTAACGTAATTAAGGTGGATCCGCTAAGGACTTTTTCATTGAATAGTCATACAGTGGGATTAAACGATCTTAGAGTATTGTATTGATGATTTTATTAATATAATTCTGTAAAAAAATGTACCCCCAACTGAAACTCTAACTCAAAAGTAGAGAAAAATTATACGACATGCTCGACATCGTAGAATTTCGTCGACTGAAGAAAAGAAATATTTCCTCTCTTCAGTTTTAACATCGCTGTGCTTAAGACGATAGAAATCTTGCCATTTTGTCTATTCTTCCGTCGACAAACCTTGTTTCTACGGTGGTCATGCTACGCGTGCAGGGCGGACTCACCGGTGAATCTCCACTTGAACAGGTTTTGTTTACTCCGGCCTACTAAGAACTTAATAATAAAACACGTCGCCAGGCGTTTATATCTTAAAATATTCGAGTTCCAAGGTCATAAAGTATTTATTAGGTTATCTTTAAATTAATTACTTTATCAGAATAGAAGTTAATATACGTAATTAAATCACGACGTCCGTGTTCGTCACGCTCTCGTCGTTAACTGGGTAAGCAGCACGCGAGTTGCGTCCATATAGTCGTAATGACAGCTTGCTGAATACTCAAAACTTGCATGTACTCAACGATCCAACGCTTCCCTTGAAAAATACTTCTCACATTCATTCATTTTGTGTCATATTTTTACTCAATCATGCCAATCATCATCGTCAGCTTAGGCTGACGATGATGATTGGCTGCTGTTAGCAGCAATTATGCCGATACGACTGATAAATAACAGTGAACGTTCCCTCGCTGGAAATACAGTTACAAATCGCCAGAGAGATAACGCTCCTAGCAAGGCAATCAATTAAGTATACACTTTTCGGACATTCCAATCTTTCTGATTTTTTAAAGTACCAGACACCTGTGAAATAAAGATGTATCAATTTTCATGTAGAATGGCTAGGCATTTCCACCCCAGATTCGTAGTTGTTAAGCGTGGGGCGATCCTATTTGCATCCATTAATGCATTTACAAAGACCTTGACCTAACCCCGGTGTTATTGATTTCTTTTTGCCCGTGTTTGTTGTTTTTCGTGCACTGGACAAACGGTGGACACTGTTTACCAACCAACTGATACATTTATGTTTATGGTCATGAGTTGCCTTGGCCTTAGGACTCAGATAAGTCGACGCAAAGAAAACCTGCTCAGGTGGAGACTCACAGAAGACTTCGCCCTGGAGTGTAAATGTGGTGCTGTCGCACAAATAATGGTGCACCTAGCAATGAGGTCAAGCGTGTCCTGTTGCATGCACGCTACAGGAGTTGATTGAAGCTACTGAAAGTGCCACGCTGGTCACCAAATTTTGAGCTGACTGCATATAGATTGCTCTCGGCGGGCTAGGAAGAAAAATGTATGGGCTAATGAGATGCACTTTAAATAACAGTTCATAGTTTAAGTTCACCAGCTTTAGTTCCGAAATCAGCCATTTCGCAGATAACGGGGTTGAATCCATTTTTTTCTGTATCGAAAACACGACTACTCCTTTTAAAAAAACCTACACGCACAATAAGTTGGTATCACCTATTGAAGGAACTCTTGAAACAAAGCAAATATAATGTGCTAACCCAGTACCTATATTAAATTTTAAAACAATTCAATTTTACATTGCTTTCACTCCCGGCGTTCGTGCTAATCCCAAAGGTTGTAAAAATTCAAACTAAAAGACATAGGTGAGTGAGCGGAACAAACAGGGTGAAAATTTCACTCATCGTCTATTGTCTAGAAAAGGGAGGACCTCCGACCAGACGAATGTTGTGCGGGCAACTGCACGACGATTGATATCCGGACGTATGTTACATACCTACCTATACATAAGCGTGTGGCGCGGTAAACTCCGCTTACGCGACGCAGGATATTTGTATGACGTCAATATGATGCGTAGTTTGCACGTGGATGTCGCCACAAGTAAAGTACCTACCAGCACCAAAATTGAACAAACAACCTTGATCGTGACCTCAACAACTCATTTACAGCTACTATCATTCAGGGCAAATTTCACCAATGAGACTGAAGCGTTCAGAACATCTTAACCTCGTTCATGAGCTGTCTGTGTCAAAATTATTATGGAATATTGACACTAACAGCTCTTTAACACGTTGAGTGCCGATCACGCGATATCGCGTGCTTGCTACTAACAATCGTGGCGCTAAATCTGTGGCCATATCGGATTAACGATTAATCTGTGTTTGGCACTCAACGTGTTAACGCAGTTTAGAAGTGCTGGACCGTTTAGTTTTTTTGGCGAAATCCGCACTGAGCCCCAGGTATCGCCAGATTTTACCGCTCATACTAAAAGCTATATTCATTGTAAATTTTGTCACTGACCTTTTTAGAATCTGCATCAGCCTTCACGTCCCTCTTGTCATCCTTAGAATCATCTCCTGCGCCATCGTCGTCTTTGCCGTTCGCCGTTGTTGATTTTGAGTCGCCTGTTCGCAACAAAAAACAAATTGTTTTACAAAAATTTAGATATTTTAGAAAGATAGGGATCTGTGTGAAGCTTTGGGAGCTTGAGGTAGAGATTTTAGAATCAATTTGATTATGTGCCATTGATTGTGTTCGGGCTTTGAAGCTTCAGTTAATTCAGTTCCAATATTTTTCAGAGAAATAAGGAGCAACAATGCGCGAGTCATTGCCTATTTGTGTATACCGTGTTTGGGTGGCTTTTTGTTCAAAGAAACCCGAGCTCAAGATTGCAATAAACCTAATTCCACCCATATTTTGTGTTTTTTAATCATACTTTAACAATTAAGAACCGATCCATTTGGTTGACTCCTTCTTAGACACCAAAAAAAACGTACGCATTGATAACAAAACGTTATCGTTCAGTGACATTGCAGAAGTTGGAGATTTTACTTAATGATAACTTTTACAATGATAACGAGACATTGCATAAGACTCCACATTTCTGATAATTTCCGGAATTCCTATCACACGGCGAGCACAGAATTTAAAATCTTATATTTTCGTCCAAGAAAGAAGTCCTCAAAATTTCGAGTCATCCTATGGAATTAAAGATAACTATACTCCATTTACTATAGCATTAGACAGAAGTTAAAAAAGGCTCTTTTAGATGCACACTTTGCAATAAAATTACAACAAACATTATTACAGTCAAGATTGATGTGGAATTAAATATAATCAATTTATGTAACAGATGTCACACTTAATTGTACTTATTTAATCTATCTACCTTCTGAAATTACAAGGCTTTCATTTAATATTGTTTAGATTTTACATTCTATATTGTCGTGTCAATGTTTAAAATCTAAAAGAAGCAGGGGTGAACAGTACCGCCTACCGGGAACGTTTTTAACGTCACTATAATTCTACCAAATCTAAAATGTTACGTATTTCCTTCATAAGTTATGGCAGCACGTGTTTTTTTTATTTTGTCGGTTTATACTATCAACCATCTGTCTAATTGCGTAAATTTTCTGCAGTTGTCAATTGTGTTGTCATTCACTTGGTACTTGTGAATGCTACGCCTTTTCTCGTTGTTATTGCTGAATTTTCGTGATTTTGTTTTTTTACTGTTTTTCTTTTGTTATTTTTTTGTTATCGTAATAATTGTTAGTTTTTAACCGACTTCAAAAAAAGGAGGAGGTTTCTCAATTCGACCGTATATATATTTTTTTTTTTTTTTTTATGTGTGTTCACCGATAACTTCGTCGTATATGGACCGATTTTGATGATTATTTTTTTGTTGGAAAGGGGATATCCCAAGGGTGGTCCCATGATAAGGAAACCAGGATCTGATGATGGCATCCCAGAGAAGTCGAAGGGAACCTTCGAAAATCGTAGTGGCGACTAGTGCGTTTTTTATTTCTTTCATTAATTATCTTAAAGCACTACTATTTAATGAAGGTCTGAAGTTGATCTGATGATGAAGCCGAAAGACAGTCAAGGGAACTCTTCAACGACTTACAGCAATTACGCGGTGTTTGGACTTAATTCATTTCTATTGATGAGAACTTTGCACCCATATGGGCTATAAGTGCCATTACAGGTCTGATGATGGAGACCATAGACAGTTGAGGGAATTCCTCAACGATTTACAGCAGTTCCCTATTGTTGGGGTTACTTTATACGGTTCAAAGTGCCAATTTTATCACTACTATTTAATTAAGGTCCGGAGTTGATCTGATGATGGAGCCAAAAGACAATCGAGGGAACTCCTCAACGATTTACAGCAATTACCTGGTGTTTGAACTTAATTCATTTCTATTGATGAGAAAGCTCCCATAAGGCTTATAAGTACCATAACAGGTCTGATGATGGAGACCATAGACAGACAGTCAAGGGAATTCCTCAACGATTTACAGCAGTAGCAGTAGTAAAGTATTAAATTTCACCTGGCGATTAGTGGTATAGGAATTAGTGCGGGTAGATACCATAACTAAAAAGTAAAAAATAAAAACTTTTTGACAAAAAAAAAAAAACCGACTTCCTCAAAAACACTAGAAAGTGAAAAATAACTTTAATTTCGGAAGTCGGTGGCAAAAAACTCAAATACAGATCCTAAGACACCGACTTCCGAAATTAAAGTTATTTTTCACTTTCTAGTGTTTTTGAGGAAGTCGGTTTTTTTTTTGTCAAAAAGTTTTGTGTTGTTCATTAAGTTGGCAAAACTTTTTCTCTTCTTTAATAGTAATAAATCTCAATTTACGCTTTTGTCTCTAGAAAATGTTTTACTGTTAGTAGTGTATTGTTTTAATCCCATTAAAAACATAAATGTGAAATGAGAGCCAAGTTCAATATTATGATATAGGCCTTGGTTGTTGACGTCAACAACAAAAGAATTGAGATCTAAATGGGTGCCAAGTTCAACGGTCAGTCCTGAAAATTATTTATAACTACATAAAATATAATTTATTCTTATAACTTAGGATAATATATTGTAGCCAAAGGTCTGACTTGGCTAGTTCTCATATACGAATTATTATGTTCGATGTCTAGTTTCTACCAGCAAGCCAAATTTTTGGAATAATAAAATAAGAACCGACAAGTAACAGGTTTAGAACTTGCGAAGGTTATAATATAATTCGTATATGAAAACTAGCCAAGTCAGACCTTTGGCTACAATATATTATCCTAAGTCATAAGAATAAATGATATTTTATGTAGTTATAAATAAATTTCATGACTGACCACTGAACTTGGCATCCATTTAGATCTCACTTCTTTTGTCGTTGACGTCAACAATCAAGGCATACATCATAATATTGAACTTGGCTCTCATTTCACATTTATGTTTTTGATGGGATATCATTACTTTTTGTACATACATTATTAGTAGGTACTTATTTATAACAAAATTAATACTAAATGCTTTTGTTATTTGTTCCTAATAGAATCAATTAAGTGAAAAATTATTATAACATTTACCAGTTTCTGATTTATTCCTTTGTATTCACCTAATTACCTATCTGCAAGCCAAATTTGAACTTTCTAGGTCATCTGGAACTGGGTTAGAGTTTTGATCTAAAGGTCAGTCAGTGATAAAAATTACGATTTTTGGACGTTAATATCTATAAATAACTGTTTGGGATGTGTTTATGAAATTTGGAGCACATATGTATCTTGCAAGTCTCACTATATGAGCCAAATTTGACACGTTTATGTGAAATAGTTTTTGAGTTAAGAGGGGGTCAAAAGTAGCTCCAAATGGTTCGTGTAATATTACACACGGTGCTGCTCGCTAGTTCTGTTACTTGAACTTGGCTTGATACGCTACCGCGTGTCTAGATCCTCTGACATTCTAAATTATTATAGTTGGTTTGTTGAAAACAATGTGATAGTTGTTTTTTCATAAATTGATTGTTACTAAAAATTGTTTCATTTCATGTACCTATCCAAGCCTTGTGACGAGTAGATCGATAGTAAATGCTTTATTTTATGCATGCCATACATTGTTATAAAAAGCTCACATTATTTATTTAAATTGTTTGAACTTAACTTGAAATAAAAGGTTTCGTACTCCTGCTTCTGCGAGCCTCTTTTTTCTAATGTTATAATAAACAGAGTATAGAGGCGACAACCAGTTAGCTAAAGTTATTCACAAGAGTGACTGTAAGGCTGACCCCACATTAGGCGTGCGCGATCCTCGGGCGTGTGAGTAGCGCGAGCGCCGCGCGCGCGTCGCGAGCGCGTCGCGAGCGCGCCGCGTGAGCGTCGCGTTTAGCTGCCCTGCGGCGCGCTCGCGGCGCGCTCGCGGCGCGCACGCGGCGCTCGAGTCGCGTTCTTATCCCTTCGCCCGCTACAATACTCAATACTCAATACTTTATTGCATTTCACAATGTATATGCTTAGGTGGTAAAACATTTTATTTAGAAACAATTGTGGATCCTGTCGGGCACAGCAAAGGAAAATACAGTAGGTAGAGAGGAGGACCTATTGATTATCTTATAATGTAACTTATTCTAAAATAGTAATTTAAAATAGATGAAATACATGCTTTGGACTTTTTTAAACTAATTTCAGGGATTTATCATTTAAAATTTCGTTGTCGCTATAATAACATTTGCTTAACAGCAGCTTTTTTAATTTATTAGTAAATAGATGGCTTTTTTTCTCTGTCCTTATGGATTCTGGTAACTTGTTGTATATTGCTACTGTTTCGGTCAGTCACATGGTGGGCAGTGTTGTGTTGACACACGTTAAAAATAGAGTCACGAGTGAAATTAATATCGAAAGCTTTATCCTAGAAATACAGAATCGTCCTGCGATATGGGACATGACTACAAAGGAGTATAGTGATCGTATTGCAAAAAAAAGGTGTGGGAAGAAATCAGCACTTTATTTATAAAAGACTAGCTTCTGCCCGCGACTTCTTCTGCGTAAATGTCGTTTATCGCGGACGCAGACAAAGTCATGGAATAAAAAGTAGCCTATGTCCTTTCTCAGGCTCTAAACTATCTGAGTACCAAATTTCATTTAAATCGGTTCAGTAGTTTTAGCAGGAAAGCGAGACAGGCAGACAGACAGACAGAGTTACTTTGCATTTATAATATTAGTGTGGATAGTGTGGATTTTGAAACAAAAATTGTTCAAATTGTGACTGACTTGACTGAAGGGGGTTAAACGCCAAAGCGAGCGCCGCGTGCGCGCCGCGAGCGCGCCGCAGGGCAGCTAAACGCGACGCTCACGCGGCGCGCTCGCGAAGCGCTCGCGACGCGCGCGCGGCGCTCGCGCTACTCACACGCCCGAGGATCGCGCACGCCTAATGTGGGGGAGGCCTAAACGCCATCCAGTTTAATTTAGCTAGCAACACTGAAAAAGTTTTTTTAAAAGTAAAATGTACTTTGTCCCGCCAAATTTAGTGCCCAAATTCAAGTAGGGCCCCCCAGCAATTTGCAAATGAGATAAGCTGGCAACGATAAACGCTATGGAGTTAATTTATAGAACAGTACAATTTACACAAATAATACTAGTTGACATGGTAATTAGTTTGCGAATATAATGGTAGCTTCTTAAGCTGGGTATCCACTGCACCGCGCGACTCCTTTGTGTTAGTATAAGGCCTAGTGCACACTGCGGTGCGTCTTTTTTACCACATAATCTGTAAAATATGAAATTTCATAGAAGTGCAATCACTGCGGTGAAAAAACGCATGTAGTTGATTCCTAGTGAAACCGACCAAGCTGAACTATCCGAATTTGTTTTTTAGACACGTCCGTCCGTAAATATTTATATCTTGCGAAGAAATAGACCTCAACAGACATTAAGGCCGTCGAGGGATGCTCCATAAACTTTTCGGTAAACTCTAGTTTAACCTACTTAAAAAACGGAGAATGTTCTATGTTCCACTGTATGTATTTTTTTTTTATGTCTGTGCACCAATTTCTCCGCCAACTGTGAACCGATTTCATTTTTTATTTGCTATTTTTAAACGTGCGTTTTTTTCGCCGCAGGGCGCGGATCCGTGATTGCGTTTGTTATACCGTACGGCAGAAATAACGCATTTCCGCCTTACCGCAATGCGCGCTAGCCCTAAAACGGTCACCACAAAAAGCGCGGAAAAGTCGGTGCGCATAGTGGATACTCGGCTTAATGTTTGCCTGTTGCACACACACAAAGATATCTGACGTATACAAGGAATATAGTGGGGTAGCGACGCGGTCTACTTTTATAGACGATTGTAAAGAGCGATCCCCACAGCGTATCGATTAATAAAATAATCTCATTTGAATAATAATAGATGTTATCGTATCAATGTTTTAGACGGCGTAACGCGTACGTAAAAATATCGTTGCAGGACTTTATCGCGCACTTGATTTTCAACTCTCGGCGTTCAGGTTGAAAATTCAGTGCACGACAGTCTTGCCAAGACATTTTTACGTCCGCGCAAATGAATAGTGAATGTAATAGAAAGCTTAGTTCAAAGGTTACATTCAAAGTGGCAGATTCGGGCGATTGTCCTTTGTGTCTCGATTTTGTATTATTGGGTTGGCCAAAAAGTCTTTGTCGATAATTTACTTGAACTGTTTAAAAAAATCTCAAAGGTTCTAGAAGTTTTCGAATACAGCTATATAAGCGGGCCGATGCAAGCTTCACGTTAGTTGTGTTCTATTGAAATCGCTTAAGACACATAGTAGAAAAATGCCGAAAATTGAATTACATGTGCGCCACGCGCTGCTTTATGAATTTGAGTTGGGCAATAATGCAGCCGAAGGATACTGAAATATTGTGCGTGCCATTGGGCCTAATATAATCTCCGAGTCTGCATGTCGAGTTTGGTTCCAACGGTTTCGAAAAGGTGATTACAGTCTTGACGATCACTTGAGGACTAGCCGACCAACGGAAGTAGATTTGGACCTCGCGCGTTCTCTTATTGAAGCAAATCCATACGAAACAGCACGCTCTCTTGCACTAACGATAGGATGCTCTAAGTCAATCATTGAAAATGCCCTTCATGCCATTGAAAAAGTTTCTAAGTTAGGTCAGTGGGTTCCTCGTGATCTGTCGGATACTAATCGTCAACAAAGGGTAAACTGCTGTATACAACTTTTATCGAGAAAACGTCATTTTCGTTGGCTGGACAATATTATTACTGGGGATGAGAAGTGGTGCCTTTATGTGAACCATACCCGAAAGCGTCAATGGGTTGACAGACATGAAAAACCAAAACCAGAGCCGAAAACCGACAAACACATGAAAAAGGTACTACTCAGTGTCTGGTGGGGCGTTCGTGGGATATACCTATCATTGGGAGCTTCTTCCTGATAATACAACGATTACCGCAGACGTCTACACAGAACAAATAAAAATACTGTCTGAAAAAAAAGAAAAATTTAATCCAAAACTTGAAAGAGTAATGTTGTTACATGACAACGCCGGGCGGGCGTTGTCATGTCATGCCATATTGCAAAAAAGACACAGCTTAAAATTGTACAACTTGGATGGGAAGTTTTACCTCATGCACCATATTCACCGGACCTCGCTCCAAGCGATTATTATCTTTTCCGCTCTCTTGGGAACTTCTTAAGGGACAAAAAATTCGATGAAAGAGCAGAACTCGAATCGAACCTTGCTAAACTTTTCGAATCTCTGTCCGAGAAATTTTGGAAGGACGGTATCCATTCTCTACCAGAACCTTGGCGACAAGTAATAGATAATGATGGGGCATATATTGTCTATTAATCTCCATTGTTATTTTGTACAACATATATTAAAATAAAACTATAAAAACGATAAAGACTTTCTGGCCAACCCAATATTTATAATTGTCCGTATTTATGCAAAAAGGAACCACCCAGGAAAAATGCACTACTGAGATATCAAAAGATTTACAAAAACATGTGCTGCTCTGTTAGATGAAGTATAATTACTATTTATTTTGTTTAAATTTATTGATAAATTACTTATTTAAGTATGCGTATATAAATTTGCTTTGAATACTCTTAAACGTACTTACTAGATAATTAAAAAAATGAGCATGTGGTTCCTTTTAACATTTCCTATTTGATAGGTTTTCTCATACAAAAAAAGAAGCACAACCCTGGGATTTACTGATGTCAATAAAACTATGTAACTTGGTTCCATTTGCTGTAGGTATTAAAAGTAATAATTGTTAATAACAGAAATATGTGTAATGTATAATGGTACCAAGTATGTGTGGATCTGTTCTGTATAAAATAACATAGTAGTAATATCGTTTATTTGCTTGAACAATCGATTTTTTTTCTGTACTTGAAATCTAGGATTACCTTTATTATAATCACTACGTTTAATTCATCTTCTTGTTTCTATTTATTCACTAATAATCTACACTTATTGCAAAATAAAGAACCTATTGGAACGATATTTTCGCCAACAGCTTGATATGTGAGAACTTCTTCGTCTGTTCGAATTCGTTTATATAATATTTTCCACAGATATTTATTCCCCTTCGATTACAGTTTTGCATCTTCTTAGTTTGTCAGTGTTGTCTGCCATTCTGAAGTTTTCAACCATTTATAAATATTCCATAGATTTTTTTAAAAATAAATAATTTATGTAATTTATTTGGTCGGTGTACCTCGAAAAAAGGCCACGAAAAACCACCCTTAATTTTTAAAACACATTTGGTTCTGCCCTATAGGTGGTTGAAAAATTATGAGAAAAATGTGAAATGTAAATCTATTAAGTAGCTTTCATGTCGCGTTGGGTTTCATTTTAAAATATATTGTAGTTTCGTAGAAAAAAAAACATTCAAGTTTGAGGTTGCAACCCTTATTTTTCAAAAACTAAAGAAGCTAGGGGTTTGATAATTGGCCTAATTTTTTTTTCAACATCTAGCAACATAATTAAGGCACCAATGTCAAAAAAGACACCAGTGCAGTTTTCATATGGAAACCAGGTGAGACCCTTTGTCGTGTGGTTCCATTTTGCATAAATACGGACAATTATCATCGGCTTCTTGTTATACACCGTTTATCGCTCATGTAGACATGGAGCGATAAGTGCATGAGGATCGAGGCTTGAGTCCTAGTTTTTTAATAATTAATTAAAGAATAAATCATAGCGTGTTAACAACAGGCGTGTCAATGCCCTTTGGTTCTAAATTCACTGCAAATCGATCTTTGCGCTCATTGAATTATAAATGAGTGATCCATTTCTCTCCTGCGTAATATGTACAGGCCACAGTGTTACGTCAAGAACTTAAGATACCGTATTCAGGCGTCCCTTTTCCACACAATTCTTTCTTTTACTAGTGCTGACCATTATCTACCTATACTTATCGCTAATTTCTGAAGGTGCCACATTGCTATAACCGTACCTTCTGAGGTATTTGTTATAATATAGGTTACTTGCACATTTTTTGTTTCGGATACAAATTACAATACCCTTTTTTACTTATCTTATTTGCTTCGTTTCGTAAATATAACTCTGGTAAACCTTGGCTTTCTAATATTTTCCATCTATCCCGCGTCCGCGTCGTGCATCCGTCCCCTAAACTGTAATGACCAGTTTGCGCAGTAAATGAGGATCAATTCGACAAAAGGATATAGCAATTTTGAATACTACATCGAATACAATATAAATATCTGAGTTCATTTCTTTTTGAATCACTCAAATCCATCGAGAAATTACGAAGTTATTAAACTTTAAAAAAAGGTAGTTGTAAACGCACGCCGCGCGCGCGAAACTGCTGATGACGTCACGAGGCTCGATCGCCCGCCACGCGCCGCACTGCTTTGTTATGATTTGCGGAGTTTAATCGTTGTTTCTTGTTTATTTATGTTTTATGATATTGGTAGATAGGAAACATGGAAGTCGGATTTACCCAAGGCCCAGTCGGACAATCTCACGAAGATTGATTCGTTTATGGTTGAAAAGTAAAAAAAAAAAAACAATTTTTTCCAGTGCACAGGTAGGTAGGTACTACGTTTTAGAATGTTTTGATTTGGCAGGTAGGTACCTTTTTCGTGTTTCTACAATGTGTAGGCACCTCTCTACCAATTTTAAATAATATTTCTTACTAGCTTCTGCCCGCGACTTCGTCCACGTAAAATTTCCTGCTCCCCCAACCCATCCCGTCGCATCGAATCGCCTGCCCGTGCGAGGTCTTTGTATGCGTGACGTTTTTCTTTGTGCTCGGCTCCTAAGGGTCTTTGCGTGACCTTATATAATATATAGTCTATAGCCTTCCTCGATAAATGGGCTATGCAACACTAAACGTACTTAACTCTTCAGCTTTTACTTGGGTGTGCTACGCAATGAATTTTTTGAGACCAAGGCGCGCGCAATGGACGTGTTTTATATGGAATTTTTCACTTTTTCTTCAAAAAATAAAAAAAATATTACCCACGTGTTGAGATTTATATGTGAGGGGGTCGAAAATTTCATTATTTTTGCGATAGAAAACGCTATTTTCGAGATATAAGCAAAAGAAAAGGAAAACAAAAATACAGTACTGTTTTTGCACATGAAGGCGAGGCACGTGAAGGCAAGGCGCGAGGCGCGCGCAATGGACGTGTTTGATATGGAAATTTTCACTTTTTCTTCGAAAAATAAAAAAATAAATATTACCCACGTGTTGAGATTTATATGTAAGGAGGTTGTAAAGGGGGTCGAAAATTTCATTATTTTTGCGATAGGAAACGCCATTTTCGAAATATGAGCAAGAGAAAAGGAAAACAAAAATACAGTACTGTTTTTGCACGTGAAGGCGAGGCGTTCGTTGGTGTGAATTTTAGTTCATAACTACTAGTTTTAATCCACACCTTTTTAATCGCAATTAAAAATAGATTTAGTTAAAATAAATTATTATAGTCAAAATTTTTGAAATGCAGTTTAAAGTACTTTTAGTTAAGGGGACATGGGGCGTCGCTCCTCATGAAAGTACACCACTTCTTTCTATTTTTTGGGTATTTTGGGACACAAAATAACAATTTGTCCGGTGTAGCAACACTTGTATTTTCGCATCGTGGCACGATACAATATTTTAAGAAGAAATTATTCGTTTAAATGTTCTGCGAGTCACGTAACTAAATGCAGAAAGAACGTGCGCGGCGGTGCCGCGGACGCGAACGTGGAAAATGACGTCATCAACGAATTGTGCGTATTGGCGAGCGTTTTTGAAAATGCAAAATTAAAACCGCTCTAACTTCGTCATTTTTGGTCCAATTTAAATAATTATTTCACTGAAATAATTGGTTTAGGTATGACTGTAATTCTACACATTTAACTAAAATCGTCGCTGATCCTCATTGCGCAATTTATCTAACGTGTACACGCGGCTCCATGTATCAAGCTATAATTTCCAGTTTAAGCTGACCTCTCATTGTGCAAGATTTTTGTACAATGACAGGTCAAGTTATACTGGAATGAGCTTGATTTGTAGCCGTGCGTACTACCTGAACACTGAATAAACAGCTCGTTGATATGATTTCGCATAAGAAAAATCACGGAAACAAATTAAACTTTACTAATGAACATCGCCTGATTAGATGTACTAGCCTTTATAGCGCAAAGTCGGATAGGCGAAATGTTCTAAGATGTCCAGGCGCCAAGTTCTGCCTTTGGCCCAAAAAATATTGCTTATATTAGGTCTTTACCTATGAAATTGCCGTTCTCCAGTACTGGCCATTTCAAATCAAAATAATTTTTGTTTGTCTAAGAATTCTAATTTCAAATTAATTTTATTTTAAAAACATGGAATTCTTTTTCCAAAATTAGTCAATTGTTTATTGATTAGTGTTACATTTTCATCGCATTTCAATCTTTTCGTCATCATGGATACGTTAAAAATTCGAGTAATTATGGAATACTAGCTTCTGCCCGCGACTTCGTCCGCGTCAAATTTTTGCTCCCCTGACCCTTCCCGTCGCATCGATTTGCCTGCTAGTGTTGCTGCTCGCACCTTTTGAGTTATAGTGAGTCAACCTTAAAAGATAGACATATGCTCTCGCGGACTTTTTTTTAGAACTTTTTTAAAGGAACAATTCCGTCATACATGATTTTTGCGTTACTTTAACCGTTTACGCAGCGCACGCAACGGAAACTCTCAAAAGGAATAAAATTTCCCCGTTTTTGCAACATTTTTCATTACTGCTCCGCTCCTCTTAGTTGTAGCGTGATGTTATATAGCCTATAGCCTCCCTCGATAAATAGGCTACCCAACACAAAAATAATTTTTCAATTCAGACCAGTAGTTCCTGAGATCAGCGCGTTCAATCAAACAAACAAACAAACAAACAAACTCTTCAGCTTTATAATATTAGTATAGATGAGTACCGTCGTGGCAGCAACGCGGCACAAGCGGCACGCAACATCAACGACGTTTACGGAGCTAACACTACAAACCAACGCACCGCCTGTTATTGGTTTGCTCGCTTCCGTTCTGGAAATTTCGACCTGAAAAATGAACCTCGCGGTCGTCCGAAGACTTTGGTCGACAATGACGAATTAAAGGCGATTGTGGAAGCTACGGCTGAATTAGCAGCAGCTTTCGACGTTAGCGTCAAAACAATATTGGTCCATTTGCGTCAAATTGGCAAGGTAAAAAAGCTTGACAAATGGGTGCCCCACGAACTCAATGATCGCCAGCGCGAAGTACGCGTCGAGACGTGCCTTGCTCTGCTCAACAGACACACAAATGAAGGAATTTTGAACCGCATTGTTACCTGCGATGAAAAATGGATTCTGTTTGATAACCGCAAGCGCTCAGCAAGTTGGTTGGATCCTGGTTCAGCACCTAAACAATGCCCTAAACGAAAACTTACCCCTAGAAAAGTGATGGTCACTGTTTGGTGGTCTAGCGCCGGTGTGATTCATCACAGCTTCTTACCAAACGGGGTGAGCATTACTGCAGATGTGTACTGTGAGAACTGAACTCAATGATGGAGAAGCTGGCACATCTCCAACCAGCATTGGTCAATCGCTCGTCTCCGCTGCTCCTGCACGACAACGCGCGACCTCATACTGCACAGCAGACGGTCTCCAAGTTGCAAGAACTGGGGTTGGAAGCTCTCCGTCATCCGCCCTACTCACCAGACCTTGCGCCTACAGGCTACTACTTTTTCCAGAATTTGAATAACTTCTTGGCGGGAAAAAAATTCAATACCCGAGAGGCAGTACAAAATGCCTTTCAAGAATTTGTTGCCTCCCGTCCAGCAGATTTTTTTTAAGAAGGGCATCAATAAACTGCCACTGCGTTGGCAAAGATGCATTGATTGCATGGGTGATTATTTCGATTAATACAAATAAAAAATACATGAAAAAAATTCGTTTAATTTTTTTCATACAAAACGGCATTTTCATAGGTAAAGAACTATTATTTTCTCCTTATCTTTGAGTATGTAAAGTAGAAAACGCACAACAAAAAAGCTAAAACTATACTCCGTAATGAGGGTTTTCCCGTATGAAGAATCCGCTAGATGGCAATACGTAGGCGTGAGTTCCAACTGCAGCATGATTGGTTTTTTTCGACATGATATTGTCAGATATGTCAAAATTCACCAATCACGTAGCAGATAGACCACAAGCCTACGTCTTGACATCTAGTGGATTTCTCATACGCAAAAACCCTCATTCTATCTCAATATTCAAACGGCCTACTACTCCGATAGTTTATTCTTCGAAGTGCAACTTAACGATTACAAGTGCACCTATTGGTCGTTTCTCCGCTCCCGCACAATTGGCTAAATTGCTCTGGATGCTAACTGAATCCTGCCGGATAAGAGTAAGCGGTTAGTACTCATGATGCTGAGATATTGTTAGTGGCATGTGAACGAGGTGTGGAGATTTATCAAGCAGTTCTGATACTGTATGGGGCTGTGATTTTGGGCTTTATGAGTTAAATGTGCATTGTTAGTTCGTTTTGGGAATATTAAAGGATAAAAATGGTCCTGGTATAGAAATGGCCATTACTGGGCCTAAAGCCACATGACTGATTATTCTTAGAGTAATAAAGAATGCATTGATGTTGGTCCAAGACTCAACAATAGTCACAGATGACTAAAATAAATTAGCAACATCAAAAACTTGAAAGTAGCGACACACTACAAATTATTGTTCTAAACCGGTATTCATTAAAAATCTGACTGGAATAATCATACGACCGATTTTAGAAGACCTCTTATTTCTCAACATCGATACAGTCAACGAGGTCAACATATTTTGTAGGCGAGTGTGACTCAGACTCTCCACCCAGCCTGAATCCGTAATTACAAATATCATCGACTGGCATAACAGTGTAGAAATTTATATTACTGGGTACCGGCATCCTATTTGCGGTACACCCAATCAATCATATCCTGAATCATTTTGAAGCTAAGTGCTAATCCATTGCTTCATATGTTCGAAAAAAGTGTCTTCTCAGCAACGCAAATAACGCAATGAATGTTGTTAAACTGTCAAAATGAAAGTCATCTCTACGGATGTTACGCAGTTACCCTGCTTCAATTATACCAATTCTTAGTGTTTTTTTTTAAACAAAGGAAAAGTATTAATTTGTGCACAACTTCAAGACAGAGAACCCCTTTAATTGTTGCTTATTGTATCGGTAATTTTGAACTTCTATTTGTATGACTTGCGTCTTTGCGTATCTCAGCTCTCAAGTATGTTAAGAATAGGAGATAACGGTTCTGTGTAATTTATACTTTCTCTTTCTCGTCTGCGAGTGCATGCTTTTATTGAGGTTAGTACCTTCAAAGATCTTAAAGTTTTAATATTTCACTATCCAACTGATAGATTCTTCGCTTACATTTTTATCCCAGTCTGCATACCAAACTGTCTCGTATAAAAAAAACTGTCTAGGAGAGCGGCCATTACACAACAGGTTTACATTGCGCGGGAAAGCCATGTTTATTTCATAAATAAACATACAGACACGTTAGGAATTCAAATAGTAGAGCCTAGATTTATTAAAACCTGTTTCGGAACAAGCTAGAGTTCCTTTTCACTGACGAATATTTCTATCTTCAGGGCTTCTGACAATGTGGGCAGAACTAATTGGCGAGTATAATATATATTGCTAGATTAATTTTGGGCTTTATCTATACTAATATTATAAAGCTGAAGAGTTTGTTTGTTTGTTTGATTGAACGCGCTAATCTCAGGAACTACTGGTCCGAATTGAAAAATTATTTTTGTGTTGGGTAGCCTATTTATCGAGGGAGGCTATAGGCTATATAACATCACGCTACAACTAAGAGCAGCGGAGCAGTAATGAAAAATGTTGCAAAAACGGGGAAAAATTATTCCTTTTGAGAGTTTCCGTTGCGTGCGCTGCGTAAACGGTTAAAGTAACGCAAAAATCATGTATGACGGAATTGTTCCTTTTAAAATGTTCTAAAAAAAAGTCCGCGAGAGCATATGTCTATCTTTTAAGGTTGACTCACTATAACTCAAAAGGAGCGATCAGCAACGAAAAATGGACGAAAACTAGCAGGCAAATCGATGCGACGGGAAGGGTCAGGGGAGCAAAAATTTGACGCGGACGAAGTCGCGGGCAGAAGCTAGTTACCAATACAATTACTTAGGTAGTCGTCCAATATGCCTCAAATACCTGGCAAAAACTCGAGGGGATGTACGCACAAGCAATGGGCGCCATTTAAACCACAGTAAGTGCTATGCACAAAAATCGATAATGACGAGTGACAAGGTTGCAAGTTCACTAGCAACGGTTTTGGCAGATTGTTCAGTGTCTAGTTGATTATCGTCTCTCGTTTGTAAGATTTGTAGGTAGTAGTTTTGATGTACCTACTTTATGTCCATTTGTGTCAGTTTTGGCAATGAATTATACTAACACTGACTATAGCGTTTTCTCGGCACTGTTTATCTCAAAGAAATGCATTCAGAACACGGAGCAAATACAAAGAGGAGATGTTGTAATTAGATTTTCCTAAGAAACAACGCGTGACATTTTGCGGGGTGCGGGGTGTTAGATCTCGCCCACTTCTTTATTTTCCATCTACCGGTTAATAGCAAAACTAGGTGCTCGTACCGTCAATTTTGCTTTTGTAGTTATTTATCTATCTCATACTAGATGTCACTACGTGCAGGAGGCAACAGGGTCGTACTCAGAATTTGCGTACCAGGGAGTACTTTGTTTTTTACTCATCTTAATACGTATTTTTTTTACGAAAAACAATAATTTTAGAATAAAAATATTTTTGATGCATGACGAAAGAAGATAATCAGTGTGTCTCTTATTTTTAAATGACAAGCATTAAACATAAACATTTATTTTTCAAAACATCTATATTTCACACACAAATAAAAAAAACACATTTTATATACACCTAATTGACATCAACAATAAAACAAAGAAAGCAAAAAGAACACACGAAATGTAGCGGTTAAAAACATTAGACCGGGAAGCACTGTCCGCTGCTCACAGTGCAATATGTAAACATATCCAGTGGCAAAGCAGTGGAGAGACCTACCTATTCGAGAACACGCTTATTATAATGTTGCTACTGGACCTAACACGACCGTATCATCGCATACTGCCAAAGTCTTAAAATTTCAACCAGACGCAAAATGTTCACTTCTCAGAATGTCAACTTCTTAGAATATCCAATCCACATAATGTCAATTTCTCAAAATGTCGATTTCTCACAATGACAAACTCGTATGAAATAAAAATCACTTTTCACTTTCCATTTATGAGACAGTCGCGGCACATTTGGTAAAATAATTAGAATCCGATTACGACCCTGTTTTTTTATATTTATGTTTGTTGTTTATGGTTGACGATAGATGGCGGCCTGTTGACAAAATGATATAAAAACCACGATAAAAACTACAAAAACAATATTTAGGCGATTGAAAGGTTTTTGGGAATTAATTTTGAATAAATTTCAGTACATACAATTATTGAAATATATTAATACTGAGCTTTACGTGCCTAAATAATTTTAGTACCCATGTCACAAAGTGTCGCCATCTAATGTCGGGTAGAATTATATTTGGAAACACCGAAGTTATGACATTTTTCTAGAAGAATTTGTATAAATTACGTTTAAAATTACTTACCAATGAAATGTGATACCATTCATAGCATCAGAACGTCTATCCGAGTAGTTTTTATAAGATAGAACACAAAACTTCATTCTTATTTTTGTCTGGCGCGAATATATTCAACTTTTACTTAGTTGTGCACAGGACGAACGCTAACAATACACTGACTAAGGCCACGCCTACTTGATGACGTCAGGACCAAGTTGAAAATCACAGTGCACAGTTGTTTACGCCGACTCCTCTTTGTATTTGCTCCGTGATTCAGAATCCATGGGATATGGTTGTGATTTCTTATCTGTATTTCATCTATATCGCCAAAAGATAGGATGAATACGGAATTAAAATGCTATACTAGATCGGTAAAGATTATGATTGGTAAAATTAACATTATTTTAGGTCCTCGCGCTCGGTGCGTGCGGAAATCGTCAACTATTCCCTGAACAGAGGGTCAACACATTTTTTTCGTGAAGCTGCTAATTATTCATGCATACAGAACAACAGAAGTGCACTTTCTTCATCGTTATTTGTTAAGGGTTCTTTCTGCCGATTTCTTAGATGGTTTTGACTGATTCGTTTTTAGTCTCAACAGTTTATTTTTTTATTGTGCTTTTGAAGACATGCTGCAGTGAAATCCAAAAGAGGTAGTGATCCCTTTTTTCCCTTTACTTTAATTTTAAGATTGAGTATCTTGCTTTACATCAACAACCACCTGTTTTTATTAATGATACGATTTTAAATCACTATAATGAGAAATCTATTTTTTATATTATAATTATGAATTACAATATATTTTCTGAGTCTTTTTCAAAGTTAGTACAAAAACGACACTTACCTGTGGGTGCTCCAAGGGATAACGGAGAAGCGAGATTCGAGCGTTGCGATGGACAATTGACTAATATGACAGCGAAATATACAGGAATTACTTTTTGACAATCATGATGATATTGAAGAGAAACTTGCAATGTTATGAGTATTTCAATGCAATCTTCCTACATCTTATCGATCAGTTCGATTTAATTACAAGAAAAGTAGAAATACTCATCTCTTTTATCTACATTCCTATCACAAGTAGGCTAACAGATTTCTTTAGTAATAAGCATTACCTTTGTGAGAGTCCATAAATGTTTTTTTTTTTCTTTTTTACGTAAAAACGTTTTTAACGCAATCTGATTCTGTCATTCGTTTTTTTTAGAAGAGTGATATTTTTAACACGCTTTTATTAGGTCGACCTGTATGTAACTAACTATGTAATGGAATCTAAGGTAACTAATTTAACCATCTTCCAAGGATCGTAGCGTCATGAAAATTGGCAGCTGTATGTAGTTCTGGTGACAATATAATAATATGGTACTGTCGAAATGATCTGATGATAGAGCCGGAAGATATGAACTGAAACTTCATGATGGAACATCGTATCATAGCTGTGTTTGGACTTGTTAGAAAAGTCTTGTAATGAACTTTCATCACGATTAGGTTTCAAGGTCTAATGATGAAGCCGGAAGATAGGCACTGGCATTCCATGGTGGAATATCGTATCATAGCCGTGTTTGGACTTGTTAGAAAAGTCTTGTAATGAACTTTGAACACGATTAAGTTTTTGGTTTTTACGTGCATTTATAAAAGCGTTTTTTTGGAGTGTTTTTAAACTATACATTTATTTATCGGCAAAGGCGATCAAGTCTGGGGGCAACGTTTCTTTTTACTCGACTGCGGCGGAGCCCAGGAGGAGGGTTATGTTTTTAACAATGAATGGTTCCTACCTTAAGTTAACATTAGGTGTACGTAAAAATGAAAATGTACCTTAGTAGTTATTTCCGATAAATGAAATGAAGTCGCATAATAAATTAATTGACTTAGGTATTTGAGTAGGTAATGGTTTTTTTATTTCAATAACAATATGTGGTGTAGTGTATGAAATTATTCAAATGTATTTGTAAAATGTGATGTACTACTAAAAAATATTTTGCATGTTAACTTAGATTGAAAAATAAAAACATTCTGTCAACAAAATAAGAGATAAAAATTTAAAATATTACAATTTTACTGAATAAAGCACTTAATTTGTAGTTTTCGTTTATCAACACAGAAGTCAAGGAACTACAGAAGGAACTATATTTTTCACAAAGTTAACAAGCAAAAGATGATGAGATATCAATCAGCCCAAAAAGGTTAGTTGCCATGTAGATGAACACCGACTTATGAACACATTGACCAGACTGGGGAACTGGTGCAAGAACCTGACCTTCTATACTAAGTGGCTTATCCTCCTCTTTGGTGTCTGGTTGATCTACATCGGCGTTACCTTGGGCTTGGGCAGGGTCCACAGAGGCCTGCAACTCACCCTTTGAGTCCTGAGAGGACTCATCTTCTGTCGTTTGACCGTCGCCTGTCCCAGACTTCTTGTCTTCATCCTGCACACAGAAATGTTGATGTTGAATTTCATATAGTTTTTAGTTGTCAATAATCATCAGTCAGAGAAAATGACGGATCTATCTTGCTTTTTTTTGCAATATGTAATGTTAGATGAAGTGATTCCGAATATTCGATTTTCGAAGTTAGCGTCATTTAATTTCAATACATTTTGCAAACAAAATACATGTATGTATGACTCAAAAAATAGTTTTTTTTTTTGTCACGAAAAATTATCATGTTTGCAATACATATACATATTTATTCTTCAACATTTCTTATTTTGTGTGTTGTGAAAAATCTGGTAGGATTTTATTAACCATTACATATTAGTTTTCATACAAATATACATTTCTACTAACAAATAGGTTGTATCACTTAGCATCTCATTCATAAATACTATGCAATTACTTAATGAGTTTAATAATATCTGACTTAGTAATGTTCAATCGTCATCTCCTAGCTTATTACTAACTATGTTGGTCAGATTCTAGTCTAACTGGTTGCAGCTGAGTACCAGTATTTTACATTACAACCAGTCTTATAAAGCGGTATCCCACTTTGTATGACTAGTTGTCAGACTTTCGGGCTTCTGATGACTCTTGTGATGGGTATCAAACGTCTATGTGCTTTCCAAGGCACATAGGGTTCTTAGTATACAAAGATGGCTACCCACCTGCAACACCAAGCGTAGCTTACTCTGATGGATTGATTGACCCATGTGGCTCTTATTACATAGCAACAAACCCCTCTAGTAATGTCCAATAACACAGTAAAAGATAATTTACTGTACACGTCAAGTAAATATACATACATATTCGTAAATTGACAGAGCCAATACAAAACTTTTTTAGACTATGTTGCAACACCATTGCATGTTTAGTCCACAGTGTGATACGAGTCGTCTGAGGAAATACAGCTATGGACAACTGTCTTAGTGAACATTTTCAGTAGATGGACGGCTTTGTATGTAAGTATGACTTCAATACATACATGCAGGTTTATAAAACTGCTCTTTAAAAGAAACTAATTAATTCCAAGATAATGAAACATTTCAGGTTCTGTATTGTGAAACTACATGACTTTTGCACAAAAGCAATGAACAGAAAGAGGCAATTTTTACTCTAACCAGTACAACATGTATTATTGTTTAAAATGTCAAAATACTAAATAAAAATATAAAAATTTGCAACCATGCATTGCAAAATCTGCACGTTGACCACCATTCTATTGGTGAAGTCGGCGTCACTTCCGCGCGCCGTCACTCAATTATCAACCTTATGTTAATGGTCGCAAGTCACAAATTTCAATGCTACTCTTCTAGCACTACAGTAAGACGTATACAGCTGTGTACATACAATATCTATGTATGGATTACTACCATTACGAGGAACATTCTACATCTCTCCAGTCAAATTCGACGTTTCATGAATTTCATGATAAATTATTTCCGTTCGCGCCATAAACGTAGGTATACTAACACAAAAAATGTACCGGAAAAAAAACTAAAGAGGTCAGCAATAAAGGCCCCCGAAAGGACACTTAAGTTTTATTTACATCGCCGGCCGAGTACCGAGCGTGAATAATGAGTCGTGAGGCCAAAGCTCAGTGAAACAACAACATATCACGCTGCCTCTAAAATGGAATAATCGCAAGAAACCAAATATCAAGGTCATGCGGATTTCATATCAATGTCATATAACATCGTGCACATTAACAAAGGCCCTGCAACGAAATGCAAAGGGGCGGGGGTGGCCAAAATATGCGAAATCCTGAAAAATATCCCATTAGAATCAGTTTCGATAACTGATCAAGATGGCATTCACAGTTTTTATTGCGAAATATTGACTCATATCACAACCCTCCGTGGCGTAGTTCCCGCTTTTAGCGGGAAGCAATCGTTCTGTCAGCCATGTTGAGACGCAGGCAAACATTAGTGATATAACACGGAAATAACACCACTACACAACTCAAATCCATCTTATTAGACGCGCACTGTTACAGAGAAAATTAAAACAAAGACATATTTCACAACTATACCTGATTATCACTGATTTTCGCTTTATCGGTATCACCCGACATTTTTCCTACGAAGAAATTGAAAGCGAATTCCAAGCGTCTTCAAACACCGGACAACACAAATGCACGCACCCATAACATAGAAAAAAAGTTAGAGCGTTTTGTTATTTTCGATGCATCGGCCTTTACTTGCGTCTAAAAACCCGAAAAAGGATTATTTTAGCCTAAAGTGAACAAAATTTTATTAGATTTTGTAAATTTTGGTTCTTTTTTATAATTGTCGAAAAAATACAGGAGTTTCATCTATCTAGAAATTGTATAAAAGAACTAAAATAAATTTGTATAATTTTATTGCAAATGGTTCTACTATTATAACACCATTACATTATAAATTCAAATGTAAAATAATAGGTAATGTAATTGTAAATACTGCTTTCAAATTTCACAGGTACTTGAAGGAATCACATCATCATCATTTCAGCCGAACGACGTACACTGCAGGACATAGGCCTCTTCCAGTTTGAGGAGATTGCCTTTGCCATAATCGCCACGCTTGGCAGGTGGGAAGGAATAACGTATAAAGTAAAAATAAATTTAAAAGATTGATTGCGGTTATTGGTTTATAAGTTTATTTTACAATAAATCCTCTTTATATTCATATTTTAAGAAATGAGCATTAACCAAACGTATTTTTGTTTTTAACCAAAGACAACAATTTTGACTTTTCTAAAAACTCAACTGTATTATTTCCAATTATTTCTGTGAATATTTCAGAATGAAAAATAGCACAATCGCTGTTCTATTTTAGCTCGTTATGTTTCAGTTATATTTGGGAACTCATTAGATCATTCAAGTTGGTAGATAAATACATTAAATACAAAAAGAAATAAAATTGGTAAGCGACATTTAAAACATCTCTCATTTTGTCTATGGTCCGCGTCTTTCTCGCAACGAACTTGCGTTGCGAGAGAAACCTTTCATAAAGTTTTTGGGTCATTTTGATCCTTTTTAATGGCTGCGGTATTACGCGGTTGAATGTGAAATTGGGTTCAAATATGAGTGATTATTCTTCTATGGCTACGCTTCAAAACAATAGCCAAACGGCGGGATTTGCGGCTGCTGTACAACGTGCTAGATTGGTAAGCGCATCTTCTCTTTACAAAAATCGCGTCTATTGACGTTTGCGTGTTATTTACCGTTTAAATTTTGTGTTTATACCTTCAACATTGAAATTATCATTCATTAGACGTAGTTTTTATTCCAACCCGCCCTTTTCTCTTCATACCATTGATGTTTCATGAAGGATCATTGGTAAGATGCTTTTACCTAACCTACTTATTGATTGTAATTTTTCGTGGTGGTAAATGAGTACTTTGTGCAAATACAATGCAGCTGTAAAGTTTTGATGTCCGTCCTTGCGGCTCGGATGATTTTGGGTGGCGTACAAGCCAAGTGGTTCTGTCGCGGCATTACTGCGTTGTGGCACATTATAGGCGCGAATTATGCATAAGACAACAAAATAAATGCTGAACATGCTGTGAGTGATTCACACAAATAGACTTTTGATGAGGACTATTCCACAACATCAATGTTCAATAAAAAAAGTTAATCATAAAATATTGATTACAGCAGTTTAGATCATTACAAAGTTTAGTAACAAAGACCACTAATCAATAATGTAACTGTTTCCTAACTATGCATATTAACAATTGGAATATTCTAGATGTTTTTGTATATTTTCCCTGCCAAACTCAAATGTTATAACCACAGAGTATTAATGTTCATGAATAATCAGTCAGAGTGATGTATTAGGGGTGGGTTAAGTTATGGCTGGTGAGTGCAAGAATTTAATTTTAAAATGTCACTTTGCCTTTAAACATAAGTATTGGAGGGAAACAATCGTAACAATTAAAATAAACAATTGCCTTTGCCTTGCTACAGTTTTCCACTTTTCATAAACTTCCTAGACTGGCTCATACACACGTTAACGGTTTAGTAAGTTACCATTGCATGTAATTAGTACGTTGACACTTGGTTACTATCATACAAAATTGACATTTGTAAACCCAATTTGAAAAAATGTAAAACATAACCTTCAAAAATGTTCTTGTCATTGATTGGTGAAATCGGAGTTTGTATGAGCCATTGACTTGTATAATAATGAAATGTACCTATTTTTATTCATACCAAAGACATTTCCTTACTATACAGTTTAAACTGTTAAAACTTATAAGTTTCAACAGTTTTGTTGCAAGTTCATTATCACTAACTAATTAACTTATTGTTAATTGTTTTTCTGATAGGAATGTTGATAACGAGTCACACCACTAGTTTACAAAATACATACTTCTAATCAAATCAATTATTCCTTTGCAAACATGGGTAAAGTAGATGGTTCACATATTTCCATAATATTCTTTACGTTCTGCCCCCAAATTGGCCACAAACATTTATAAAACAATAATTTGAACAACATATTTTTGGAATAAAGATTACTTACAATAAATTAGAAAACAAAGAATGTCATTTTTCCTCATTAATATAAAACTCAATGTAAAACTTTGTAAAGAAAAAAATACAACCAAATTGAGAGCCTCCTACTTTTGTGAAGTTGGTGAAAAACTTGTTTCCAAAAACCACTAACATAGGTGTAGAATTCAGTCTATGGCATAAAGAGGTAATGGAAAAAAATACTTAATGGTGAAGGTAAAAATAAGTTCTCAAAAACATTAAAAAAGTTGTATTCATCAATAATCTGTACAGGTTGCTGCTAAGCTTGAAGGAGGCGGAAGCAAGAGGCCATTGGAGGAGGGTGCTGAACCGAATGCAAAGAAATTAGCTTCAGTAGAAATACCGTATCAACAACCACAACCACAAATGAGGTAAGATAAAAGAGTATCTTTAGTCTTTTTGATGACGGTCTGATGAAAAACTCTACATTAAAAAAAGCAAGTTAAAATGGTTTCTATAAAATTAATGTAAATCTCTAAACTTGTAAGTTTGTTTCTATTTTCCATTTACTGATTGTGCAAAGGCCCTACAAGGGCTGCAAATAATTTTAAAGATGGCAATATAAAATGCAGAATGTAAGGTTAAGAGGTAAAGAACATGATCCACATAATTTTTAAGATTTTTTAATTAAATTGTCTCCTGTGAAATGAAGAAAAATTTAAGTCCAAAAGTAACTCTACCTATTATGCACACTCTACTGCTACTTGTATTTTTTACAGGAAAAATGTTAAGATATTCATTTTTAGATAAATTTTGGTACTTCGCCATGTTTTGCAACAATAATAATTTTCTTAATCATTTTTGATAAACCTCAAAAAAATTATAACTTGGCCTAGACTACACAATTTCGTGGAATTTATCCATACATTGTTTTGTCATCTATGAATTAAATACGGATAAATAGGTCTTTAACATTTTTATTATCTGCGTATTTTTTCGCAAGAAGCGTGTGTCAACCCGCCCTCGTGTCTCGTGTCACATACACAAAAAACACGTGTCTACCCAATTCGCGCGTACAATTCGCGCGCGTCATATTGCGTCAGAGAGACCTGTCACTCGCACTCGTAAACTTGGTTCCATAATTTTTATAGGTTATGTTTTTTTTAACAAATTAAAGTTGAGGAACTCGAGCAGTTTGATCTAGACGAAATCGGCAAAACAGCAGAATGAACTGAAGAAATAAATCGATAAATTCATGTAGTCTGTTATTTCCTTTACACCATAACATATTTAAATTATCTACAAGCTAAAATTTCGATGAAAGCGCCAGTGTACCCCACCAAATTCAGATTTCGGTACGTTTTTTTGCAATTTGCAAATTATTGGTAACTTGCAACTTGAAGAGGATATTCTCGTAATTTTGAGAACGTTCACAGTCTGATCTCGGTTTTAAAATGTAAAAATACCTTTAGTTTCCGTATATTTTGACAAGTTTGTGACATTTGACTGTCGCTGGGATAAGACTGCGACTAGATTTTGAACGTTTTTAATTATGAGAATTTGCAGTCTAATAACTGACCTGCAAATTAATTGCAAAAAACCTAAGGAAATATGAATTTCGCGGGCTACCAGAGCGCATCAGCAACACTTGGTTTGTCCATAGTGGACCGAGTGCCGCACCGGCCGCTAGCCGTGCCGCCCCAACGACACCCACCCCGGCGCCGGCCGTGGCCGCCAGCGCGGCCGGCAACCTCATGCCCGACCAGACGCTCAACGAGTACATCCGGGTGCCCGACAAGATGGTCGGACTTAGTAAGTATCGTAAAATCGCCGAATCGGGCGCGACCGTCGCGTCGTGGTATTCTGCACGAGCCTAAAGGGGGAAGTGCCGGCGGAGCCCGCGAAATACAAATGTTACGTGTTTTGTAATTCGCAGGTCAAATTACTCTTACCTGCAAATTGGCAAAAAAACTTATCGACATTTGAATTTCGCGGGTTATCTTCGCGCAACCTCTTGGCATCAAAACAGCTACATATTAGGTCTTTACCTATGAAATTGCCGTTCTGCAGTACTGGCCATTTCAAAACAAAATAATTTTTGTTTGTCTAAGAATTCTAATTTCAAATTAATTTTATTTTAAAAACATGGAATTCTTTTTCCAAAAGTGGTCATTTGTTTATTGATTAGTGTTACATTTTCATCGCATTTCAATCTTTTTCGTCATCATGGATACGTTAAAAATTCGAGTAATTATGGAATATGAGTACCGTCGTGGCAGCAACGCGGCACAAGCGGCACGCAACATCAACGACGTTTACGGAGCTAACACTACAAACCAACGCACCACCTGTTATTGGTTTGCTCGCTTCCGTTCTGGAAATTTCGACCTGAAAAATGAACCTCGCGGTCGTCCGAAGACTGGTCGACAATGACGAATTAAAGGCGATTGTGGAAGCTGATGATACACAATCTACGGCTGAATTAGCAGCAGCTTTCGACGTTAGCGTCAAAACAATATTGGTCTATTTGCGTCAAATTGGCAAGGTAAAAAAGCTTGACAAATGGGTGCCCCACGAACTCAATGATCGCCAGCGCGAAGTACGCGTCGAGACGTGCCTTGCACTGCTCAACAAACACACAAGTGAAGGAATTTTGAACCGCATTGTTACCTGCGATGAAAAATGGATTCTGTTTGATAACCGCAAGCGCTCAGCAAGTTGGTTGGATCCTGGTTCAACACCTAAACAATGTCCTAAACGAAAACTTACCCCTAGAAAAGTGATGGGGTCACTGTTTGGTGGTCTAGCGCCGGTGTGATTCATCACAGCTTCTTACTAAACGGGGTGAGCATTACTGCAGATGTGTACTGTGAAGAACTGAACTCAATGATGGAGAAGCTGGCACATCTCCAACCAGCATTGGTCAATCGCTCGTCTCCGCTGCTCCTGCAAGACAACGCGCGACCTCTTACTGCACAGCAGACGGTCTTCAAGTTGCAAGAACTGGGGTTGGAAGCCCTCCGTCATCCGCCCTACTCACCAGACCTTGCGCCTACACACTACTACTTTTTCCAGAATTTGGATAACTTCTTGGCGGGAAAAAAAATCAATACCCGAGAGGCAGTACAAAATGCCTTTGAAGAATTTGTTGCCTCCCGTCCAGCTGATTTTTTTATGAAGGGCATCAATAAACTGCCACTGCGTTGGCAAAGATGCAATGATTGCATGGGTGATTATTTCGATTAATACAAATAAAAAACACATGAAAATATTCGTTTAATTTTTTTCATACAAAACGGCATTTTCATAGGTAAAGACCTATTATTTAAAAAAGGCAAATGGCAAGTCCATAGCATTTATTTCAATTACACTATTTACAAGGCACTTTGACTGTCAGAAAGATGAAGTTAGTTGCTCTTTTTAAATCAAGAAACTCGATGGACACTTTGAAATGAAATTTATGACGGTTTTATTTAAATTACATTTATAGTCCCAAAATTAAACACCACGTGCTTTGTCCACAGTAATAGGTCGCGGTGGAGAGCAGATAACACGCCTGCAAGCGGAGTCTGGCTGCAAGATACAGATGGCGCCAGACTCGGGCGGCCAGCCCGACAGACTGTGCACGCTCACTGGGTCGCGGGAGGCTATCTCCAGGGCCAAGTAAGGACTAATACTTACCTACAGTACGTGGTCGTTAAGAAACAAATAGGGCATCTTCTGGTAGGACTATACTTCATTTAAACTAGCATTTGACAGAAGTTAAAAATGGTTCGTTTTAATGTACACTTTGTAACAAAAGTACATTAAACTTGTTACTTTACTGCCAAATTGATTAAAATTTATAAACGAGCTGTCACACTATATTGTAATCATTTTAACTTTTATGTTTTATGAAATTAAGTGACTTCCATTTAGATTTATTATTTCATTCCAAATTAAAATTTAAGTGTCAGTGCAAAAGACCTAAAAGTGAATAATGCCGAAAACTTCTTTAGTTTCACTATAATTCTACCAAATCTAAAATGTCACCAAACTCCTCCATAAACATTGACAGCGGGGTTTATTTAATTTTGCCGGTTTATGTCGTCTGTGAAATTGACGTAAATACGAGCCTCTTTTTTCTAATGCTATAATAAAGAGTATAGTTGTACTGAAAACCTTTATTTTAAATATCTTGTGAGGCCATCCTACACTGTACAGAAAACACACGCCAGCAGGTCACAGTACTTCAGGTTAGGTAGGGTAGAGCTGTGTCTCTGGCACTCAGACATGTTTCTCCTCGTATTTACCTTCTTAACGACCGCGTTCTGTAGATACCCTGTTCCCACCATCTCCTTTTCACCTGACTGCACCACAGCAAAGACAGGATTATGTTTTACTATCAGATTGAGCAATTTTTTTAGAGGTCAGTTAGGTTTATGCAGAATAATAACGCAATTATATAAAAACTGCTTATTTTATTCCAACAAATCAAATTATATTTTTTTTTACATTGTTACCAACTTGACAACAACTGTCATACGAAAAAATAACAAAAGAATGAAAAAAGTAATTACATAAAAAAGGTTACAACACTTCTTAAATGAGGTTCACATCTTAACACGGTCTTACACACTACAAAACACGGTCCGCAACTTAAAACTTTTAGATGAATAATTGATAAGTTATTTCTAAGTCCGATAGAAAGTGTTTAGATTCGATTTTGCCGAAGAGAAAGGTGAACCTCGAACATAAACCTAGACAAGTCGAAAGCCTCACTTGTACAAGTTTATTCAGCACATTCAATCTTACAGCTCTAAGGAATCACAGATAGATAATATGATGATTCGTAGTATGCACGGCCACACATCAAGCTATACATTTCCAGTATAAGCTGACATCTCACTGTACGAAAAAAGCCTATATAATGCGAGGTCAGCTAAAACTGGTTTGACCTGTAACCGTGTGTACTAGCACTAATTTGAAGTAGTTCGTTGATCAGTACTCATGCTTTCGCTGTGTAATGTAATGTATCCAACCTAAATGGGATGTTACGGGTAAAATAACTGTAAGCGTTCTTTATCGTCCTGACGTAGGGAGCTCGTGAACCAAATAGTGAATCATCGCGGGCGCGAAAACGCGCCGCAGCATCCTGGCGATGGCCAGCCGGGCGGAGCCATGCCGCCCATGCCTCGCGCCGGTGGCGCAGGTGGATCCCTCTCGGTAAGTACCACGCCAGCGCCACCATGCGGTGTAGGTATCACTCACCCTCTTACTAACACAAAAAGGTATCTCAATATTGTCTAATTTTAGAAAACGTACCAAAACCGCGACCGCCATTTCTTTCCAGCTAAAGCACTAGGATGTGGTGAAGGGCGGGTGTTTTGGGGGGCTGTCTTATGTAACTTTGACGTTCAAAAAGTGTTGACTCTCAGCCTAGTTTGAATAAATAACTTTAGATTTTGAATAATGATAATGTAATTATCTTTCAAAGCTGTCGTCAAAAGCTCGTCAACCACCATTTTTTTTTGCCGCAATAAAGTGTCATAGAGTGTCTTTGTGACTAAATATAACCTTATAATTTGAGATAGACGGTATTATACTGAACTCAAAATTTATTGTTGAGTTACGTTTTGTGTTACTAATTTTATAGTATTGTAGCTGAAAACCAGGGATTCCAGCGAATTCCTAGTTTTTAGCTTCGCAAAGATAACCGCATCTTTGTGTTAGTATCAGCCTATTAACATTTATTGAGAAATGTTGTAAATTTCAGACAATTTAGTAGAGTTTGTATGTTGATAGTTATTGGTTATGGTAACAAGCTTCATCACAGCACAGCAGCGAAGCTTCCTTTTCGGGGGAGTCAAATAGTCATTTTTTCATTTTTCGGCTGGTAATTGGTTTTCTTAGTGAAAATGTCATATACAGTGTGTTTGGCGCATGGTCCGACAACATTTTTTGGGGGACGTCACACATAGCCTCTATGTCCTAATTGTCATCCTAAAAACGACATATTTTTTTAGTTTGTTAATGTATTTGCACCAAATAATATTTATTGCATTCTCTAATGTATGATTATTATAAATAAAACATAAATTTTGAGCATAATTAAGAAACAAATAATACTTGTTGAGCTTTCAAACTCTTCAAAATGAAATTAATGTATGAAAAAAAAAAATACTTAGGGTCTAATCTATGAGTGACACTGACATGGGCCTATAGGTAAAAGATAGCACATGACCCACCCAATCCCCCAAAAAATTGTCAGTCCACTATGTATAAAATACTAGACACTCTGGAAAATGGGTATATAGAAAAACGTATAATATTAATAGTAGCATTTACTAACAAGTTTTTCACCAGGTAATAGAATATTATAACACTTGTCGGCGATAAAAGCATGATTATTAAATGTATTCTATACATTTGTATTGACCTCGCACCCAATCTGCTTTGTCGGCCCATACTATCTTTCTTTACAGTAGGTCATTGTACTTACCTTTGCTATAAATGGGAAGTCGCCACTTATAATAGCAGTGTGAATATTAGCATAGTTTTTGAATTAATTTGTTAAAAGCTTATTCAAATGTTGTATATGAAAGTATCGGATTTTAAAGAAGGTACTTCCAGTGATTACATATTACGGCCTTTTTGCTCGATCTTTCACGTTTAGCGCTTTTCTTCATGACTTTATTGTCGGATAATAGAAAATAACTTATGGCTTTAAGTCCGCCTCATTTTGTGACCAACAAAGACGAGTAAACAGAATATATTTTAAGTAATGAAAAAAAAGAAGTAAAGTAATAGAAAAGAAACAATTCATTAATCAAATTAAATTTCATTCAAAAACATCCATCGGAAACTTCAATTATATTCAACGACCTTGATTAGTTATCGCTTTTGGTGACCATAACTACCACATTTATATACAAATAATAGTTCAATATGAGGCTTGATCAGGCATGTTCAAACTGGGTGTAAAGCTAGGTAAATGCGATGTTCCACTGTATAAAGAAAGTGTGGTCGATTGATAGGCCTAACAGGAAGTAGTTATTCCAACTTATCTGAATTCGCAGGGCAACCAACCCATCGGACGATCGGATTGGGTGCAAAATTGTGATGTAAGTATCCATTTTATTAATTTTAATTATTAATTTTGTAATTAAGTATCAAATATGCATGTTTTGTAAAAGTTGTCTGTATTTCAAAGTACATGTGTTTGTTGTGCTTTAGTAATGTAAATATTGGTACTAGTGGTCATTTTAAACTTAATGTATTTCTAATGCATTATTAAATCAATTTATTAACTTTCTGGACACCTCCATAAAAACTTTAACTGTGCTAAATTGCATAATTTTCGTAAAACAGGGTACAAAGTTTCAATTTCACATATTAATATACTATAGATATGTTTTTTAAAAAGACACAGTTACTAAAGAAATTATGAAAATTACATCAGATTGCGAATAAGATACCAGAAATTTTTATCAGTAGAATGAAACAACAGACTGGATAGACTGATGATAAACGCCAGTTCACAAATGCAAGATTTGTACATAATTTTATTCATTGCAAATGTCATCAATAGAAAAAAAAAACGTTTCTAACGGATAATCTTTAGAATTGAACTCCTAAATAGTGCCTATTTTTTAGTTTTAGTAAAAATACATGTTTCATGCCTGTTTATTTGTATGATACCACCAAGTGGAGTCTGGTGACCTGTAATACAGGTTTTATTAAGACCTGCAGGCACCAGCTCTCACAATGTGAATTATTATAGTTCAAAACTGTTAAGTGGTAAACACCCTTTGTAAAATAAAATAAAACTTAAATTTAGTATTACTGAGACACTGAGAAACAGGTAAATACTATTTCGTTCGCCAGCAGGAGGAAATAATGCTGCCGGGACCCAAAGTGGGCCTTATCATCGGCAAGAACGGCAAGACGATCAAACAGCTGCAAGAACAGTCTGGAGCTAAGATGGTGGTCATTCAGGATGGACCTAACACAGAATATGTAAGTAAAGAGAGATCATTATTTTGTTGATTTAAAATTCATTTGGGGAAGATTATTACTTACTGTCTGTATACTGTTTAGCCTATAAAATCGCTATTGCTGGGACACTTGCTTCCCCTCTATGATAGGAAGTAGGTTTTAGTACACCATGGTGGCAAGTCATATGTCTTAACATAAAATTAAGGCTCAGGTTTTTCGGTTAGTTAGTGTAATTTAGCAATGAACTTGCTTTTGCCTTCTTGAATCACTCAGTCAATTGATGAACCGCGAAGCCGTTGCGTAGTTAAAAGATCTAAGCGAACAAACGCGGGAAGTTACTTTGTTTTATACTATGTAGAGATATGGCATTTGGTTGATTCCAGACACACTAATGTCAATTGAAAACTTATTCTATGTAGGTATATGTCGCCATTTAATTATAATTTATTGATTTTACCTAAAACAGTACAGCGTATTACACATACTTATAGGCTAGTGCTGAGAGTATTAGAGGCATCTGTAGCTGAACTAGGACAAGACCTGCATATAACACCAGATCCCTCAAAGTAGACAATAATACATAATATATTAGCCCAAAAGACATGCAAAATATTCGTAAAACAAAAAAACTTAAAAACATCCAAAAACTGAGAACACGTGTTCTCTTTCTCTTCTGTCAACAACATTTCCATTCAAAAAATGTAACATCAAATCTCATATTTTGTTCCTTTACCACAATCAGCACGCGTAGCATGACCACTATAGAAAGAACTTTGTCTATTCTTGGTAGAATAGAGATAGAATTGTCATGCTACGCCAGCATAAAACGGTACAAATCTTTCTACAATCTATAATCTGTCTTTAATCTTTCTACGATCTGTAATTTTGTCTATTCTTCCGTTGACAAAACCCTTTTCTACGGTGGTCATGCTACGCATGCAGGGGTGGTAGTATACATGAATAGGACTTAACAATGTAAACTTACTCCAAGGGTTGGATTGAGGTGGCCCTAGAAAAGGAGGCCTTTGCTCAGCAATGGGGCAGAGTAGGCTAATAAAAAAAAAATTAAAAAACTATTGTTCAGGAAAAGCCGCTGCGCATATCGGGCGACCCAGCTAAAGTGGAGCATGCCAAGCAACTGGTGTACGAGCTGTTAGCCGACAAGGACATGCAGCAAGGAGGCGGGCCCAGGCAACAGCAGTACGACGACCAGTACCAGGGACACGACCAGGGCAACGGACTCGGTACCAACTCCACTGAGGTAAGAGTCAACCAGTTATCCAGGAAATGAGACGAAGAAGTTACCTTAGTTATTTGCTAAGCATGAGCGGTTCAGAAAGACAAACAGTGTTAGAAAAAAAAAATCCTTTCAGGATAATATGTAATAAAAAAAATAGAAAAATAATATTAAAATTGGAATGTATACGCAATAATTCAAAGAGTATGAAGAAATCCATGTCTTGTCTATCAGAGACGCCGCTTAAGATCTCTATGGTACCTAGACTATCACGATGTTCATTCTGTCAAAGCTTGCTTTAAATTTGTGTCATATAAAAATCTATTTTTTAAACACAGTCGTTAATCGCCCACTCCAAAAATCGTAATATTTGTATATTAAAATAAGCAGAATTAACAAAACGTCTGATCGTTATCAGGTACTAGTACCGAAAGTAGCGGTGGGCATCGTGATTGGTCGCGGCGGAGACATGATCAAGAAGATCCAGGCCGAGACCGGGTGCAGGGTGCAGTTCCACCAGGAGAGAGACGACGGACCCGGGGACAAGAGGTAATTGATTAAAATCAGTTATTTATAAAAGGGGCACAGTTGAAGTTGGCCTAAACTTGGCCCAACTTCGAAAATTAGTTCAAACACACTGAATAAACAATGAGAGCAGTGGTGTTCTAGTGGAAATGGTTGCGACTAACGACTTGTTTGTTGTTGGTCGTAAGTTTGAACCCTGACGTCATCTTTGCTCTCAAAACGGTGAAGGAAAACATCGTGAGGAAACCGACATGTCTTAGAACCAACCGCACTGGACACCTTCTCATCTAGAGGATGCCTATTAAAAGGAGGTATATTATTGATTATGATGATAAAGTAAAAATTAAAAATAAAATAGAACCACCAGCATATTTACCTAGGCTAAATAAGCAAGCGGTTATATTTGAATACAGCAAGTAGATCTTCTGTCTGTGCATAATCAATGGTATTTATACTCATCAGCATCACCATGCAGAATTTTATAGTACGATCACCTTACTAAAACATAGATCTGTTTTAGATGTCACATTAGACAGTTTACATTACACCATTTAATTGTAAAATATGACAAGGTTCAGTTTGGTTAAGGTTTTTATAAGTCGACCGAATTTCTTATAAACGCTTTTAGTAATACTTACAAATGTGATACAGATGTTACCTGCAAGGCAAGCCGCACCAGGTGGACCAAGCCAGGCAAATGATTGAGGACCTCATTTCAAGTGTAAACGTGAGTATACATTCGTGACTTTGTTTGACACTGACAAACATATTCACATAGTAGTATCCTTCTTAATTTTTGTTTGTGCTCTTCACAAAGTTAATAATCAGTACATACGAGGGTACCTTGTTGTCAAATTGGCCAGCTGTATTGTTTTATACTTATGTAACTACCTACACTTTTCCTGTTTACTGTTGATCTCGTACGTTGTTATTATAGTTCTACCTACTTAACCTACACCTGCATGCTGCGTCATGAAATGACGATTATTAATGTTAAATCTCATATAAATGAACTGTATCATGTTCTTATGAGAAATAAAGATTCTTTAACACATTGAGTGCCAAATACAGATTGATGGTTAATCCAATATGGCCACAGATTTAGAGCCCATACGAAATTGTTAGCTAGCACGCGATATCGCGTCATCGGCCATATTATGCAGAGCCGAATCACGTGATATCACGTGATCGGAAATCAACGTGTTAAACCTAACCTAAACTGTAGTAAAAATTATAGGGTTATAAGGTAATCTCAATTTTGCTATTAACTGGGCACAAATTCAAACTCCGGGCTGCTACTGAGAAATTGCAGTTAGGTAACCCATTGCACAACTTGGAAATCGAAACCTGGAGACCACTAGATCAACAAGGCATTCAATTTCAAGAGTTAATTACAAATGTGTATCGAATTTCACGACAACAGCTAAACAGATTGTGGACAACAGTTAAACAGTTTGTGGCAAATTGCATAAACACATTTCGCACTACAACAAAGTATGATGATGTATCTTGTGTCCTGTTGTATGTACTTTTAGTCTAAAGTAGGTACACACAAATGATTAGGGGAAGCACCTTTCAATGAGACACAATGTTGTCTGCAAGATATCATTGGCTATGCTTGGGAGAGGCCAACATTCCAGTGAATGAACGCCTCCATCATACTGCTAAGTATTTCCAATGTTCAAACCACCTTTGCATATCTGCCAATACGAAGAGCCATCGAAAAAGGCAGATCATGTGCCTTGTGTTTCATGCAGCAATGGTTGTTGAAGGCTGTTTGGTAAAGTCGACACTGTCGACATGTAATGATTGAGACTGGCCTGTTAGTCTAGTAGTTAGTGACCTTGACTGCTAAGACGGAGGTCGTGGGCCCGATTCCCATCCAGGACAAATGTTTGTGTGATGAGCACAATTATTTATTGTGTCTGGGTGTAATTTATCTATAATATGTATGTATTTAGAAATATTTACCAGTTGTCTGGTTACCATAGTACAGGCTCTGCCTAGTTTGGGAACAGCAGTATGTAGATTTAAAAAAAATGAAAAAAGCACATAATTTGACAAAAATAAGTGTTTTTCATGCAGCAAAGGTTGTTGAAGGCTAGTCGGCAAGGTCGACATGTAAAGGATGTGATATTATACAGAGACGTGAGCAGGAGGTGCGTGCCGGTCGCGGCGGTCGCGGCGGCGGCGGCGGTGGAGCCAGGAATGGAGAGCGCGGCGCGGGCGACTACGCGCAGTGGCAGGACGCGCAGGACATCCGCGTCACCTTCACCGTCTCCAACGTCAAGTGCGGCCTCATCATCGGCAGGGGTAAGCAACAACAGTTCGCGGTCGCTAAGGGTGACGGGTCCGCGTGAATTCATGTAGGTCAAAACCCGGTGCTTACTCTCGAATTTAATTCCAATAGATCGACATTGGAATTGTCAGTCAAACGTCAGTGATTAGCTGGACTCACTGAGTCTAGCCAATCCCTGACGTTTAACTCAACCAACTGACGTTTGACCAATGTCGATCTATTGGAATTATATTCGAGAGTAAGCACTCTGGCCGGGGCGGCGTGACGAAATGCGCAAGCATTGCAGCACCCCGGTCAAAGGTAGCAGCGGAACACCGTGTCGTTTTAGTCAGTAGGAGTCTGAAAGACCCCTCCAACCACCCCAGGGTGGAGGACATCCATGAGGATGTCCACACGAAAACAAAAAATAAGGGTCCGACATAACACCATACTTTGTTAACCAGTAGCACTAAATACTCATTTCAGTTGTGGATTTTTTTTCTACTAAAATGAAATAATTACACTTTCTCGGGTCGATCGATCAGGTTAAGCTACGCTTGCCACGGTTCGTCCGTGAATAGGTGACTATCTTTACATGCAAAGTTGAAAATCATTTCAAGAAAAGATAAGCCCACAGTCGTATTTCAAAACATGTTTGAACTGTTACACTTCTTCTTTTGATAGCAATCTAAATACAGTCAGATCAGAATTTGCCTATGAACTTGGCAGTTTCAGCAGCTTCCAAAGAACAGTCGTCCGTAGGGCGTAGACAGTAGTCGTCAGCAAGTTAGTCCTCTTGTAGCGTGTCTGTACACTACAATAGGACTCGCCGGACAAGATATTAAGTGCCCCATTGTTTGTGGGACAGCACGACATTTACACTCCAGGGCGTAGTCTTTTAGTCGTTACCGTAGCCCTGGCATAGGCAACTCAAGAAAAACGACTGGGTTTTAGTCAGTAAAAGTCTGACGACTCCTATACGACGCCCTCCCGCTCTGCACAAAGTGGGAGACGTGATTTGATGATTTCCCACCACAAAAAAAAAGGGTGGAGTTGTTAGTGAATTTCCACCTCAGCTGGTTTTCTTTCCTTCGACCTACCTGCGTCCAAACTCTAAAGACTTCCAGGAAAGCCTAATAGTGGCACTATTGTGATGACATCCTCTGTTTAGGCGGCGAGGTAATAAAGCAGATCAACGCAGCGTCTGGCGCGCATTGCGAACTGGACCGTCGCGCGCAAGGCTCCGACCGTAACAACCGCACCTTCTACATCCGAGGGCATCCTGAGGCTGTGGAGCACTGCAAGCGGATCATCATGGAGAAAGTTGGCATAGTATGTACTACTGTATGAATTTGGAATCTCGGGTTTTGGAAAAAAAGTTCTGAAACAATTAGGTGGCACAATGATACTTGTATTTAATTATTTTGGATCTCCAACTAAGGACTACACAGTACACATATGCTGCCAGGGTCGCGAGATTTGTTCGAAAGAGATACCGTGGCCCTGGCAACTGAAGGAACACGGGTGGGTTTTAGTCAGTAAAAGTCTGACACGCCCTCTCGTTTCGCCCAGAGTGGGATACTTCATTTGATAATTTACCACCCACAAAAAAAGGACTACACATATAAATTTTATATCACAGAAATAAAAAAGGTTCTTTTATGTGTGATCCTTCAATTACAGAAGAACACAGGATGCACATATAACTAGGTGTAAACATAAAAATAGATAAAATTAAAGATTCCTAAATAATGAAAATAAATGTATTTCCTCTATTTTAGTAATCTGCAATGGGACCACAAACTAAAAATACAGTTAGTTCTCTTATCTCATCGATAATATAGAGACAGCATAGAGATTGATCATCATGCATACTCGAGGCGTATTGGCAATTTCAGATTCGTATCATAAGTCCCAAATTTCCTCAACATTTTTTCCCTCGTTGTATGTGATGGCTACAATGGTTGAAAAAATCACAATAGTAATTTCTCTTACGGTAACAGTCAAGAAAATGGTCCTTATTTGAAACAAAAATTTACAAACGCACGCCTTTTTCCTATAGGGGTAGGCCGAAATGGAAATGCCCATTTAATAAAGAGGTTTTGGCCAAGTTATGCCCACGCAAGAAATAAATTATAGGCATTAGGGCTGACATCATAGGTAAAGAAGCAACCACTAATTTTACATAAAACTTGGTGGGACTTTTACAAACCATATTTAAAAATTAAAGGTTACAATAAAAACACTTTTAGTTTTTTTATTCGTTCTCATTCAAATAAATGACAAGTACGCCATCTAGGAGTTGGGTTCACAATACACAGCTATAAAATACAACTTAAGTTGAGACAAAACAAACTACAACTATTTCTATGGTTTCCTTGTCACTAAACAACCGAATTATTTAATTCAAATCTATCTTACATAGCTATGCAATATAAGTTACTGAGTATGTATGTACCTTGCATGTTTTTATAGTAAGTTAGTTGATGTGATGCAATCCATTGCTGTAATACAGACCGAACTTCCACATTGCTTAAGGTAAATCTCTTAAGTCTTTGTGTATCTACGCCACAATTGACACAGAGGGCTCCGTGGTAAACTAGTAAGGTCGTGTAAATCAGGATCAGGTACAGTAAGCTTACTCTCGACACTCGATCTCAATTCAAAATTGAAATTGTGATCGAAAACTTGTCATTTCGCACTCTTGAATGTCACTCTAGCGCTCGATTGAAATCGTATTTGGTGGATTTTTTTGGAACTAAATGAAATCGACTTTGTTCGCACGAATGCACTTTTTCGGTACTCTTGACGAGATTTTGACATTGACAGATCGAGTTTGAAATCGTGTTTTGATCAAAGTTGAACGATTACAAAAAGGCTATTTTTTCGGGATCGAGTTTGTTATTCTGACTGATTTGTGAAGTTTTTATTGTGAATAATGGCACGTTTAGAACTTATTTGTGATATTTTGGATAATGCTCATAAGTTAGACATGAGGCAAAGGCGGAATTTGAGACGAATGGCGCGATATGCAGACAGCGCGTTTGCCATGACTGATGATGAATTTAGAAAAAATTACCGAGTAACTAAGAAGCTTTTCGAAGCGATTTATAAGGATTTGGAACCTTTGATGCCCCAGCCTACTCGGCGTAGCGACATACCAAGAAAATACAAGGTTCGTAAACTTCATGGTTAACTCCAATTCCATGTTCACATAGTATTTTACTGAGGTATTTTATAAGTAAATAGTACTGTATTATTTTATTTTTTAGGTTTTGGTGGCTCTTTCATTTTACGCCACAGGCAGCTACCAAAGATTAGTAGGTGGGACACAAGGCACAATGATGTCCCAACAATCAGTTTCTAGAGCAATAAGAGAAGTTACAAATGCTCTTAATGCGAATGAGATTTTGAATAAATGGCTAAAGTTTCCACATACTCGCCGACAGCGAGACTTTATTAAACAAAGGTACATAAATAGTTCTTTTTACCTTAGTAATATTAAACAGTACCTATCATTCAATACTTTTGATATGTTGTTTTGATATTTGATGTTATTTTGAACTTATTTCTTAAGATTAAAAAGCTAATAATAAATAACTTTTAGGTTTTATGAAAAATTTAGAATACCTGCAGTCACAGGATGTATTGATGGTACTCATGTGGCTATTGTAAGACCATCACAAAATGAAGAGCGGTTTTACAACAGAAAAGGTTGCCATTCAAGAAATGTTTTAATTGTGAGTTAGGTTGGATATGTTTTAGTTATTCTATTTGAGAAACTGTAACATTCTATAAAAAGTATTTCTTTGACAGATTTGTGATGCAGATCTCAATATACTGAGTGTAGACTCATCATTCGGTGGAGCCTCACATGATACTTTTGTTTGGAACCAACATCCTGTTAAAAATCACATCACAAATTTAATAAATGCAGGAGAAAGAGTTTTTTTACTTGGTAAGCATTTCATACAGTTGTTCAAATTGGTTTATATGTATAGGTATAATAATTACTAAGTGACTTTAATATGATTGCAGGTGATTCTGGTTATCCACAAAGGGAATATATGATGACCCCAATACTGGATGCACCGCCAGGCTCAGCTGAAGAGTATTACACTAATTTGCATTGTGTGGCTCGCAATACTGTTGAGCGGACAATTGGGGTTTTAAAAAATAGATGGAGATGTCTTCTAGGTCATAGAGTTCTTCATTATCATCCAGACAAAGCATCTAAAATTATAAATGCATGCTCTGTCTTGCACAACATTTGTAACCGAGCACGATTGGGTCTGGATGATATTGAGGATGCCGCACCACCCATGGGAGAAATGCAATTGGCACAGAGTGAGTTAGAGGTAGATCGGGGTTCTGCCTCTGTTGAGCTGCGCAGAGGCCTCGAGGCTCGTGCACAACTTGTTCAAGAGCTGTGGATAGGTCGGCGTCTCCATTAATATTATTATTTTGTTATGTAAGAACTTATTTAGGCTTATTCTCATCGTTTATTTTGGTATTATGCTTTATTTACATTTTGTAATTTTATTCTTTGTGCTTAAGTTAAGTTTTCATTTTATTTGTTGGTATATTGGCATGGCAAGCTGACATATAACAAATTATTTAATTAATGTTCTGTGTCTTGTTATGTTTATTACTTTGCCTATCTTTGTATAGAATCAAGTATATCTAACTAAACAGACAGCTGTGCTGCAGGGGAGTTTGTTGTGCCACTTTTTCTCAGCTAAAGCACTAGGAAGTGGTGAAGGGTGGACGTTTTGGGGGACTGTCTTATGTATTGTGACATTCGAAAAGTGTTGTTTGTCAGCCTAATTTTAATACATGACTTTTGATTTTATAATATGTAATTAAAATCCTTATTGAATGAAACTTCTTTTGTCTTATTTTACTCTCTTTTATTATTTATTAAACAAAAATAAAATACAATTTAACTTCTAACTCTAAACTAGTGCCTACTTAAAACCCTAAAGTATCTAATAATAGCTTAAACAACTGCCTATTTTGTCTCAGGGCATCAGCAATGTTGTTAAGGGCATTTGCCACAGTTTGAGAGCTTTCTAATATGGCTCTCGAGAGTCCCTCCATCTGTTCTACAGCACGAGATAAGGCCCTCGCTGTGACAGTTTCTGCTTCAACCCTCTGTCTCTCTATCTCTGTGAATCTCTCCCGATCTTGATCCAACATAGTCCTTGATCGGATAGACTGTCCCGAGGGCAGGCTGCTCCTTCTAGGACTATGTTGTCTTGGTGTTGTAACTGCCAAATAAAATAACATTTAAGTTTTATCATCATGAAAGATGGCACACATAGTTTGAAAGAAATTACATCTCTCAGTCTCCACATTTTGCACAGGAGAAGCACGAGACTCCAATTCATTTACATCCATTTCAAACTCTTGGGCTGGAGCGACAATTTCTACTTGGATGTCATTCTGGCTTTGGCTCTGCAATTATTTAACAAATTACAGTTTAAGTACTTACTTCATTGTGAAGGTGTTATTTTTCAAGTTTTGAGAGTTTACAGTTTATGTATAAAAATTTATAACTCAATGACTTACTGTGGATGGAAACGGATTGGCAGCAACATGGCTGTCTCCTGTAGCAAATTGTAGGCCCCCCATCACTGCTAATAGGCGTTGGTCAATGGGTGTTAATGCAGGCAAATTGTCTGCAGTTCCACCCCCTGTACGCCTCATTGACTGTGCGTGCTGGGCACAAGTCCTCTTCAGGGTAAACTTTTTGTCAGCCCAGTACTAAAAAGGAAATAAATGTACCGATTATTGTAACTGTTGCCATAAAATTAAGTGAAGTGGAAAATGTTAGTGTGTAGACAGTACCTTAGCCCAGCCTTTGCCATCTTTCTGCGCACCGCCTAGTGCATTTAAAGACACTGCTATCTCGTTCCATTTTCGCTTCGTCTGCTGCTTAGCTTGAGCAGTACGCAAAAGCCCCTTGGCAATTCCCGGGTTCTGTACCAGGAAATCCACAAGGGTCTCCAGCTGTTCGTTCATGTGATGGCCTACTCATACTGTAAGAACAATAAATGTTTGTATTAAGCAAACTTTTTATTAATTACAATTTAAAAGAATTAAAATAATTACAATTAATAGAATTGTGGCCTTACCTGGATATTTTCGTCTTCCTCGGTTGACTACTTACAGCACAAATAACTTGAACTTGTGCATAAAAACGTTCTCTAATATGTTCCACACTAACCACTCGACATTTTTTAGATAACATCGCTTTGAAACTTAGACCTATATCGTTCATAACACTAATAAATCACAGCTTTTAACAAATACGAACTTTCAAGTGGATGACAAAAGCGCGGGAAGTTTATTTTAATGTAACAAAACGTAAACGTAGGCAATGACATTCACAATGAGCCATTCCTGCCTAAGTAATTTGTGTTAAAATACATATCAATGCAAGTAAAGAACACTTTGATGATATTTTATGTTAAAATAAATATCAGAACAATTTTATTTAATAGATTTACCGATTTATTCAATATTTTTAAATTTGGTAGCTAACGTTTTTATTTCTATGGCCACCCCATGTTAAACAGTGTAGTCGAACATGCAGTCGATTCCAATCTCAATCTCGTTTTCGTTCAAGAGTGCCAATTTTCTGGAGATTGAAATTGAAACTGGATTCGGATTGGATACGATCGAGATTGGGATTTATTTCAAGAGTAAGCCTCCAGGTCCGGCACCATTGGCAAGCCGGTGTCATCGCGGGAGGTGGGTACAGAATCCAAAGTAAAGTCAAGGTCATCATCGGGAGCGGTTACAGGGTCCATATTCGTAATCAAAATCGTCGAAAATCAAATAGAAAAACGCAGTAGAAAATAAATCACGATTCGCAAGAACACACAACACCAAACAAAATGTGAAATGTCAATTAGTTGTCAACTACGATTATTATTGACGTAGGGATGCGATATGACATCAATTTACCGAAAAATCTGTAAATCAATTTAAAAAAAACTGGAGACACGCAATCGGTTCAATAGATCGCGTTTAGAAGCCCGGAAATGAACAAACATCTTTTTTGTTTCTAAAGAAAACAACAAAGGCGAAACAACTATATAACAAAAGAAGGTTTTCCAAAATTCAATGTTTGGTAACCGGTTTTATTTGTGTATCGATTGTGTGTTTCAGTAATGTTTGCCATCCCTACTCAGGATTGACAATCGACCGGAACTGTTAGAAAATATAATAAACGATTGAATGTCTTTAGTAAATCGGCTTTTAATTCCGGAGTTTTCATAACAAATAAGTAATAGCAATATTTTAGTTATTAAATGGGTATTTTTTCTGTATTTACCACATTGATGGGCAGAACATGGCCAAAAATGAGCATCTCCCTTTGAATCATATTTTATCATAAGCTTTCATCTCTTTAGCCAGTGAACTTCATCAACGAAGGCACCGGAGGAGGTAACGGCGGCAATGGCAACGGCAACGGGAATGGGAACGGAGGCAACGGTGGGGAGTACTACGGTGGGGGTGGCGCGGGAGGGGGCGGCGGACCCCCAGCCTGGGGGTACAACCCCCACTGGCACCAGCCGCAGCAGCAGCAAGGCCCGCAGGTAAGGAACTGGTTCCAATCGACCTTCGGGTTCTTTTTGCTCTCTACTCTTAGCTACCACGAAAATTACGATTAAATGAAAAAAGGGGGTCAATTTTGATAAACTTTGGAATAAAGGGGGTCAATTTTTGTAGACAAGTTTTGTAATAGGAAAGTAATACTGGTCACATTTAACTCTTCATAGAGTAAAATCTTAAAAACTGGCTCGAGTTCAACTTCAAATCGAACTAAAATTGTATACACATTGTGTGTTTGCTAGAAAAAGAAGCAAATAAAAGAATACTTCTAACAACTTGTGGACTGAGAAAATGTTCACTTAATTGTATTCTGACTCTTTCTAAAGCATATTTTAACTTGTCTTATAGCAACAAGTACAGATCAACCCAGCCACCGGACAGCCTGACTACTCTCAACAGTGGATTGACTACTATCGCTCCTTGGGCCTGATGCGCGAGGCCGACGCTATTGAGGCGCAGGCCAAGGTGCAAGGGCAAGGCATGGATGGTGAGCAATCCTTCTAATTTATTAGCATTTTCTGTATAAGCGACTCGCTGCCATAATTCGCTAGTTGATGGTGAAAACTGCATCAAAATCCGTCGCGTAGTTTAGAAAAACAACATGTGTACGGTTCAACCTACTTGGATGTAGAATTATAAAATTTTAAGCAATGCACAAACTCGGACAATTACTGTGGAACAAACCACTGGTTAAGAGAAAGAATCGCTACCACTTTTATCTTGGTAACCTTTTAAATTTGAATATAGCTTTAACTCAAGTTGTGGTTTTTTCTATGTACTCCATAACTTAAATCACCATATTTGTAATGGTACTTCGAGCCGGATTGGCTACAACGGTGTCTAACACGAAAATCCATTCTCTTATTTCACTCACTTTTTGTCTTAATGGCGGCATCACTATATCCAGTATTTAATTTAAAAAATGAGATTGGTGCTGAAAGTTTGTGTTAAAAGTAGACATTATTTCGATTTTTTTGATTCAATATTGATCGAACATTAACAAACTTCATGCATTCGCGTGTCCGACTGTTGATTTTCACAGCATAGCAACGTTTGCTAGAATTAGATAGAAATACAAATAGTTTTATTTCTCACAGACAAACGTTATAATAATACGTTAATCCTACTAATATTATAAATGCGAAAGTTTGTATGTGGGTGTTTGTTACTCTTTCACGCAAAAACTACTGAACGGGTTTGGATGGAATTTGGAACACAGTTTATAACCTGGATTAACACATAGGTTACTTTTTATCCCGGTAGTACGTTCCCGCGGGATATTTTCCGATCACCACGCGGGCGAAGCCGCTGGCATACGCTAGTTGGAAATAAAAACAAAACAGAATTTGAATCGAGAATGAGGATCAGCGACGATTTTAGTTAAATATGTAGAATTACAGTCATACCTAAACCAATTATTTCAGTGAAAGAATTATTAAAATTGGACCAAAAATGACGAAGTTAGAGCGGTTTTAATTTTGCATTTTCATAAACGCTCGCCAATACGCACAATTCGTTGATGACGTCATTTTCCACGTTCGCGTCCGTGGCACCGCCGCGCACGTTCTTTCTGCCTATAGTTACGTGACTCGCAGAACATTTAAACGAATAATGTCTTCATAAAATATTGAATCGTGCCGCGATGCGAAAATACAAGTGTTGCTACACCGGACAAATTGTTATTTTGTGTCCCAAAATACCCAAAAAATAGAAAGAAGTGGTGTACTTTCATGAGGAGCGACACCCCATGTCCCCTTAACTAAAAGTACTTTATACCGCATTTCAAAAATGTTGACTATAATAATTTATTTTAACTAAATCTATTTTTAATCGCGATTAAAAAGGTGTGGATTAAAACTAGTAGTTATGAACTAAAATTCACACCAACGAACGCCTCGCCTTCACGTGCAAAAACAGTACTGTATTTTTGTTTTCCTTTTCTTTTGCTCATATCTCGAAAATGGCGTTTCCTATCGCAAAAATAATGAAATTTTCGACCCCCTTTGTAACCACCTCACATATAAATCTCAACACGTGGGTAATATTTTTTTTTTTTCGAAGAAAAAGTGAAAAATTCCATATAAAACATGTCCATTGCGCGCGCCTCGCGCCTTGCCTTCACGTGCCTCGCCTTCATGTGCAAAAACAGTACTGTATTTTTGTTTTCCTTTTCTTTTGCTTATATCTCGAAAATGGCGTTTCCTATCGCAAAAATAATGAAATTTTCGACCCCCTTTGTAAACCCCTCACATGTAAATCTCAACACGTGGGTAATATTTTTTTTTTTATTTTTCGAAGAAAATGTGAAAATTCCATGTAAAACCCGTCCATTGCGCGCACCTCGCGCCTTGCCTTCACGTGCCTCGCCTTCATGTGCAAAAACAGTACTGTATTTTTGTTTTCCTTTTCTTTTGCTTATATCTCGAAAATGGCGTTTCCTATCGCAAAAATAATGAAATTTTCGACCCCCTTTGTAACCCCCTCACATATTAATTTCAAAACGTGGGTAATATTTTTTTTTTATTTTTCGAAGAAAATGTGAAAATTCCATATAAAACACGTCCATTGCCGGCGCCTTGGTCTTTCAAAAAAATCATTGCGTAACACACCCAAGTAAAAGCTGAAGAGTTGTACGTTTAGTGTTGCATAGCCCATTTATCGAGGAAGGCTATATATTATATAAGGTCACGCAAAGACCCTTAGGGAGCCGAGCACAAAGAAAAACGTCACGCATACAAAGACCTCGCACGGGCAGGCGATTCGATGCGACGGGATGGGTTGGGGGAGCAGGAAATTTTACGCGGACGAAGTCGCGGGCAGAAGCTAGTAAGAAATATTATTTAAAATAGGTAGAGAGGTGCCTACACATTGTGGAAACACGAAAAAGGTACCTACCTGCCAAATCAAAACATTCTAAAACGTAGTACCTAACTGTGCACTGGAATAGTTTTTTTTTTTACTTTTCAACCATAAACGAATCAATCTTCGCGAGATTGTCCGACTGGGCCTTGGGTAAATCCGACTTCCATGTTTCCTATCTACCAATATCATAAAACATAAATAAACAAGAAACAACGATTAAACTCCGCAAATCATAACAAAGCAGTGCGGCGCGTGGCGGGCGATCGAGCCTCGTGACGTCATCAGCAGTTTCGCGCGCGCGGCGTGCGTTTTAAAACTCCCTTTTTTTAAAGTTTAATAACTTCGTAATTTCTCGATGGATTTGAGTGATTCAAAAAGAAATGAACTCAGATATTTATATTGTATTCGATGTAGTATTCAAAATTGCTATATCCTTTTGTCGAATTGATCCTCATTGCTCATGTATACGAGAGTAAGCACGATAGTCGTGGCGGAAGATTGCTATTCAACACAGTTCTTTGTTTTGTTAATCTTTCACAGACGTAGCTTTCAGTCACATTGTGAATATTGTAACTTGTATGATTTATTTTGTCAAGGGATTCAAAAATATTATTTGTGTGTGTAGGTGGCGGCGGCGGCGGCGGCGGAACTCCGCCCGCGGTAGGCGCGGGCGCTCCGCCCGGCGGGGCCGGGCCGGGCGCGGCGGCGGGCGGCGCGGCGCAGCCCGACTACAGCGCGCAGTGGGCCGAGTACTACCGCAGCATCGGCAAGCTCAAGGAGGCCGAGGCCATCGAGGCGCAGATCAAACACAAGGTGCCTACTGCTTCTTCACATCAAAACATATCTATGTTATAGTGGTTTGGTTTCCGCACTTAGTCCTTTGAGTGGACCATTGTGCGTGGGCCATGGTGGCCGCCGGTGTTTACTCCAACCAGTCCACCTCTTTTCAGAAGTTAGTTATGGCTCCTGGTCTGTTGAGAACGTCCATGTAAGATTTGGGTGTCCCTAGAGTCTGTCTGTCTTAATCTGGGTGACGCCTGTACATTCGAAGAATACATGCGCAACGGTTTCCTCAGCCTCCATGCAGGCCCTACACAGGGGCTGTCTGTTATGCTTATTGTGTAACAGTGTTTGTTTAGTGGGCAGTGTCCTGTGATGGTCCTCGTCACAGACGCAGACCATACCTGTCCGGGCGTAGCAGACGTCTGGTCAGCCTGCCATCCGGGGATGGCATAGCTTCAAAACACATCATCATCATAATTATTACAGCCAAAAGACGTCTAATGCTGGACATAAGCCTTCCCCAATGTGGGGGGTTACCATGATCGCCACATTTGGCAGGCGGGTTAACGATCGCAGTATGGTGGTAAAATGCATAGAGAATGCTGTTGCTCATTCTCTAATAAGTCCCTTAGTCGCCTCTTACGAAACCCACGAGAAGAAGGGATGGTGCTATTCTTTAGGTCTAGCACCATACAGAACTAACAAAAACATATACGCAAATTCATTCGCTCCTTTTTCCCATGGAGGTCGGCAGAAATCACAGAACGCTACCTGCTGTGATCATACTCCATTTTGTCATCAGTCATACACGTGACAGCAACAACAGTCAACAAATTCATAAAACATTTTTGTGTGCGGTGCAGACGACGGGCGGCAACGGTGGAAGCTCCACGCCGGGTCCGGGAGGGCCAGGCGGACCGGGAGGGCCTGGTGGACCGGGAGGACCGGGAGGGCCGGGTGCGGCACAGGGTGCGGGCGGGCAGTACGCGCAATACGGCGTATACGCACCGCAGGTATACCCCGGCTACCAGCCCTACCCGTACCCGGGGCAGCCCAACGCCGAACACCACCAATAAAATGTAAGTACCAGTCCCACGCCTCCATACACAGGCTTTTCCGTACGTAATTGAATGACACTACAACGGAAAACACCACACACACCCATATCATCATCTAACCAGCCTTTATCCAACTATGGTGGGGTTGGATTGCAGTCTAACCAAATACCAATATTTTACATAGTGCTATTGTCTACCTGAACTACCTGCTGACTAACACAATACATACCTTTTGGTAAGACTGCAAGCCTACACTCGTACATACTACCCACAGACGTAGACTTACCATGCTTAGTACCATGACACATCTACCGAAAATACGCGACGGAAAGCTCGATGTACTTTTACAATTTCCCATAATACGATTGTTTGTATGAATTATGACTTACAATCTAATTTACGTCTCAAGTATGTCGTATTCATAAAGAGTGCAATAATCGCGGTTTACAAAACTAAAAAATCTTGTACAGACAGTGTCAATTAACAGTAGTGAGTCCCACATTGGTTTGTGAGACTGATGTTGCTTTGCATGGAAAACATAAATACGCGGCGTTTCTGTCGCATAATTTCGGCCGATACTTGTGACGGATGCCAACCGTCAAACATTGTTTCATGTACAACACTACTACACCCGTTCTATGTATTCTTGGTTGTGTACTTAAGTTGTGTGCTTAGGATAACTTGTTCTTATGATACTACATGATACGTGATTATGTTCATATTTGCCTGTGTTTTTTAAATTATTATATTTTTGTTTTATTTTATGACATGTCGAATGCTCTCCACTGCTTTGGTTTATATTTTGATGGATCCAATTTTTTATTTAGTAAGTTTTTGATGACACCTTTGACTTAATACTGAAAATGCCATTATAAAAACCTCATCAATTATATTTGAATGAATCAAATTACAATAAAATGAAGAAATAATGATGAATTAATGTGAATTATGTACCTACTATGTATTTATTGTATGTAGCCTATTATTGCTTACCATAAATTGGTTTTTTAGTGTAGACAATTGAAACAATATGTTAGCAATATATTTAAGTTGTTCCAATTGTTACTATGACCCTGAAATGTATGATATTGACGTGTTATTTTCATTTGAACAGCATGTTATGGTATATTTTGTGTACTTGTATCATAGGTGATTGGTTTATTTTTACATTGCAAATTATTCTTTATTTTACAGGCATTTTCCGTTATATATCACAAACGAAACAAAATGCATGTCTTAATTTATGATATATTCTATTTCAGTTTGCATGTCATACAAACACAATGTAAATTTATAATATGCTATATTGACGTGTCTGGTAGTTATCTGTGAGATGTGTTGAACAACAACTACTTAGTGTGTGTAGTGTTGCAGATGTAGGCCAGTTCCGGGGTTGCCTGCTCGAGAGCGCAAAGTCCACAATGTGTTACGTAGCAAGTGTTGCCATGTTCGTTTGTTTGTGTGATTGCAGAGCGCCGACGGAGGGCCAGGACACCAGTCGCCGCCTGATTCCCCCGTTGTACATTGTAACAAATAGTTCTTGTCTTGGAAAATGAACGCATCGTACAACTACTGCATCGCCTAGCTGATCACTACAATGAATAACTTGCAGTTAGCGCGGCTCTAGATCTGAGTCGACCTCTACTCCACATACAACTCTCGACCTCGAGTCATATATTCACTGTATGATCTGATTATAAATTTTAAACCTTTTAATTGTTATTTATTATTGTAAATAAATAAATACAAACAGATCAATTGACCACTTGGCATCCATTCAGACGTCCACTCACATCTAGAGTCGCCGTCCTGAGCAGACATAGGCACTTATCACATATTTATTTCTTGTGGGGTAACTAACACTCTAGAACATTGTCAACAAAACGTATATGATGAGATTATTTTTACGAACGCTATATTATTTAAACGGCTGTGTGGTTTATACGAACTTTGTTATATCATGTTCTATTTATACTCAATTGTTATGATTGTTTATGTGCCAATATTGATCATTTGACATGCCAGTCTGTCCAGGTATAAGTTAGGAAGCCACACTGCCTTAAAAGATGTAACAGAATGATCCGACCTACCACGGAGCTATAGAGAGAATGAACCAAAGCGGACACCACGCCGCGAGGAGCCGAGGTAAATGCACTGTGCTGAGTGACTAGTTGACACGCAAACCGTCTTATAAATACTTGTGTAATATCCACGTGAATTTGGAGATCACAAATTTATTTTTTCACAAAATCAATAAGGAATCATGATAATAGAACTCCCAATTCATGTAATATGAACTACATATGTTTAGCATAAGTTAGGTTATAATGTTTGGCGCCGCATCTCTCTGAACAGCTCGTAGGTTGTAATGCTGGTATTAGTGATGTACGTTATATAGCCTCGGTTTAATTAGGTGTTAGTCTATATATGAGAAATAAATGAGATAAAGGTAATGTAATACTATCTACATTCCTCACGACTCTGTTCACTTATCGTTCGACGCGGCTCACGCTCGACTCGGCACCGAGGGCGCACGCCCCCTCAGACTTGTATTAATTTTTAAGCATATAAAGTGTATATTGATTCACTAGTGTGTTCATTTTATTTATAATCATGGTTTCTGTCCACAGTCCCTGGAGGTAAGTGACCCTAACTCTAACAATATAATTCGTTGTGCTTTTTACTCTTTCTCCCGATATTCTGAGGTTTTTACGTGTCGATTTGGCAATGTTTTATTTGGTGAATTTTATACTATTTCTGATATATTTTTCGTGAAGGTGTTTAGTAATTTATACTAGGATTCTTGATTTACTATTTTACGGCCACACGATATTTGGCGTGTGGTGAAACGTTTAATAGGTCAGAATATTTTGAATAGGCGGCGAAAAACGTGTGTCTTGTCATAAATAACAGTATCGTTTTACAAATAGCGACATAGGCCTTTCTGAATTTTTGCCACACGTCAAAAATCCCATTGCTCTACAGGCGTGTATTTGAGTTATTTGCTAATAGGTGTATTTCTTGTGCGTAGTCCCAGCGGAAAAATGACGAATTTCTTTATTTCAGCACAGCAGATAGTAAGTGTATGACGTCGTGTATGATAAGTACAATCCATCCAATCATTGGGGAGCTATTCAACAAAAATTGTTTCCGCTGGGACTATGTCATCCTAGCGGCTCTTTTCTATGGACGTACTTGAAAAAAGAAAAATACATTCAATCATTAGCGTATAAACGAGAGGGACATGTGCATGTTGAAATGAAATGACACAAAACTGCGAAGTTTTCGGAACAGTCGTAATACATGAATAAACCAACCAAGTTTGAATTCGGCTACAAAAAAGCGGCCGTGCAGAATATAGAGCGAAAGAAAAAACTTTCTGCTAGAACTAGCCGAAAGTTTTTGTTCAATAGCTCCCCAATGGTTGGATGCACAAATTTGTACTTACAGTACACAATTACACGACGTCATACACTAAATATCCACAAAACTGAACTCAAGAAAAAAAAATTCGCTGCGGCTACGCACACGTGTAATTCTTACGTTGACATCTCGTAGATACTAATCTCATGGTTCACTGTTTTACCGTATTCGATTTATGATGTTTGCATATTTTAAATGTGCTTTTCACAGAATCGCATATCCAGAGATATGACATCACTTTCCTTACAAATACTGACGAGCATACTTCACCACAAAGGCGGGACATCTTTGACATGCTAACCAATATTTTTAAACATTGATAATGTTTTTTGCGTTACATAATTGTAACATTTCCATGTGTCTCTATATGCCCTCTATCTTATACTTGTATTTTTTACATCTCTGTGTACTTGCTATGTTGATTTTTTTTTGATAATTATCTTGTGTGTATGCTGTATTTGCATCTCATCATGTGATTGCCTCACTACCCTCATTGTTGTCGATCTGTTAAAGGTGAAAGAAGTACTGCCACTCGTTAATATCATTGAAACTCACACAAAAATGATACAAATAATGTTGGAATATGGCGGAACGAGCACGAATGCTGAGATAAAGGTGGTATTACTGAGATTGTCTTGGTAAGTTTTACTATAGATGAAAGGATGATATTAACTCTGATTATCTGGTTACTCTCAAACGTCATGCCAAGCACAGTTGGAGTAGACGAAAATATTGAAACTAATACATAGCAGATCTATGAGGACAATGCCCATAGAACATCTTGTTAGTATCACGTACTGAGGGTAACCCAACTATGAAAACTGCATACGTATTTTGATTAGTGTTTTAGTGTCATAATGATGAATAATAATGATCCAGGATACGCTAAAAGGGTTTAGTTCTGTCTGGCTTAATGCGAATTTTAAGAAAAGTACGAAAAAAACGTCAATTGGCTTAGGGTCACTTTCGGCTAGAAAAAAATCTTTGTCAAAATTTTCTAGGGGCTTGAAATTCGTTCTACGTAAACATTTGAACACGGTGTATTCATACATACATTTATTAAATGTGTATTATTCGATAAATTTGCTCTGCACACTGTAGATAGCTGACAAATGCTCGCTTTTTGAAGTATTTGAACCGTAGCTTTTCTATGTCATAGTGCTTAGGTTTGAAATATGAGAAATTCGGACGAATCCATAGCTATTGAAAGTTTATCTGCAGACCTCAAAAACCGGGCCAAAAGTGTGCAGTTAAATTATTAATAAAGCGTTTGAACGTACTTAACAATGCGAATACATTTATTCATTTTATTACAATAACAATCCAAAGACGCTTAGAGCTCTTACAAACGAGCGGCATGTTGCCAACGGCAGGTAACAGCAGCCGTCGACACGCGATGATGACGCTGATCTTTAAACATGGCATGTCAACGGCAGCAGTTACCTTTGCCGTTGGCAAAATGCCGCTCGTGTGTAAGAGTTCTTACCACAAAATAATAAATAAGAAACAGTAGTTTTATTAGTCGAATCTAATAAAGTGCGTTCACCGCTTTACGTTTTGGACAAATCGTGTCTAGTCATAATCGATGATTTTTTAATTTATATTTAGTTGTATCTATGTTCAACCATTTCATTTTGCATTTTAGTTTTGTAGTTGTCGTAATAATACAACAGTTTATTCCAAATTATTTTTATTTTCATGTTACATCTTCTTTACTTACATATTTTTGAATTTGATTACGTAATATTGATTTTCACAGCGGCGAGTTAGGGGTGATACAATAAATTATATTAAAACTATGTTTTGTTTTATTTCACAATAGATATGAGAGAACATAGTTTGTTGTTAGGACCTGTCTTGCATTCATTAGATATTGATTATACCTAGTTATTAGATTAATCTTAAATTGCACTTATTATCACTGTTAAGTTAAAGCTAAGTTCTAAGTAGGTGGTTAGGTACTTATGGTGTAGTATCCAACTAGTTTAATTAGCAATTAGTCACAGTTCAGCCATTCTATGTCCTATGTTAGAAGTTGTTGAAGAGCGCCGTTTAGTAAAAGGCTAGGTTATTAACTAATAGGCTAATTAAGCAATTTGGAAGCTACAGAATATTCCTAAATAATGTTATTTATACAATTATTTAGTAAATAGTTAACATTTTATTCAAGTGGATACACCTCATTTTGTAAGTCCTACATAAAAGAAAGAGAATTCGCACAATAGTTTCACATACCGCAGTTTTGGTGTGAATAATCGATTATTAGAATTAATAGAACTATACTATTTTCTTGCTAAAAATCTTGAAGATGGCAGTGTAAGTATCAATATAGTTCATCATCCTAAAAAAATCGTCAGAACCTCTGCCGCTGATTGCTGACAGTCTCCTCACCTGACGTGCAGGAGTTTAGTGATGCTGTTGATGCACTTGACGTTCGGATTAGCTGCGAGAGCCGGGACAGCGGCGCTGTGGCCCAGGGTTGCAGTGGACTACCAGCTTCGATGACTGGCGAAGGAGATACCCTGCGAAGAAGTAGGCTTCGAGAACATGGATATTATTTACTGAAAATTGATACCTAAATTAGAGTTAGGCACGCTTCGGAGATTAGTTTTGCCGACGCTTTATTCATTTCGCCTATCTAACGTCTCTGTGATCTAAAAGCCTAGCAATTCGTTATTTTATAGCGTGTGCGTAGTTTCAGAGACAAAAATGTCGAATTTCTTCATTTCAGCTTCTGAATTTATGCATCGTACTTACCATACAACAATTACACGACGTCATACACTAAATATCTGTAAAGCTGAAATGAAAAAATATCATTTTTCCGCTGGGGCTCCGCACACCTTTACAGCTAGTCTGTACATCAAGTAGAATGGATCTATCTTCATTAGGATAGCATACCTACCTATTTCGTCTGTGACGAGCAGTTTTCGGTCTTCGAGTCTTCACATGTTTGTTCGATGCTTGAACTGGCGCAGCACTTTCAACGTCAGCTCCACTGCCAGCCCCTATTGATATAATCAGATTAGATCTACTAGGTGAATCACTTATAATATTGCTGCTAATTCAGATCTTTTCGGCAACGAAGAATATAGACTAGGCACCGTAGGAGTGTTGCTTGCGGCGGCCATAGATGAAAGCACAATAGGGTAGTCTTCGAAATACAAATGTTCGTACGTTTATGGCAATTTGGAGGTCAGTGTCGAGCTGTATGTTGAACAAAATATGATTCGCAATCGTAAGAAATATGGCTTTACACAATTAAGATAATTAAAATCATCAACATATCCCTCAAGTTCTTTTAATTCCATAGAATTATTTTTTCATGAAATAGTCATTCAATTGAAAAAATAAACTTAAGAAGATTGTATTGACAATCTTCTGTAAATACGGTCGCAAATCATATTTATTTTACATCACTACAATTACACTTGTCTTTGGCAAATCGCTAGGAAATTTGAAGTTCGCGGGGTACACTAGCGCCTCGCACAACGTATCGCTACATGAGCGCTGTCATTCGTTCCCGTTTACGTCCCGTTGACATGTGGCGGTGTACAAACAGCCTTACATCATCTAAGGATTTCAGCACACCAAATGGGTGACCCATGACGTTGGCAAAAACAAATTCAATCACACCAACCACACTGCTTGGTAAATCAGTAAGCGAGTTGCCATAAAATGCGAGTTGACTGCTGAATTCTGGCAGTAACATAGGTATACGTACCAACTACAAACATTGAGTGCTCCACATGGCCTGGCGCCGGTAACCCGGTGGCAGACAGGATGCAAAGGGGCCGTGCTGCTCTGATTCGAGCAACGTCTGCAATCGCTCTGGTGAACAAAGAATTTATTGTTTTGGAATCAGATAACAGAACTATCCAAAAATCTACTTTAACATACAACAAACAGAACCATTCTATTCCTATAGCGGACAAAATATGGCGGAACTACTGCGGTTTCGCGTCGGAAATGTAATACCTACCTAAAAGTTATAATAGTTTGATCATCGTAAGTCATTTCACGATGTAAAGATGAAAGTTATCAAAAGAGTTCGAAACCCTTGTCGGTGCCTAAGCCAAACTAACTTTAAAGGAATCGAATACGCTGAAAACATGGTTGCAGTCAGATCGAATTTTATATGTTCAAACCCCGCGTTTTGTTCACAAGAATTCTAAAATAAAAGTTAGGTGTTTACACCCAACTTTTAATTTAATTAAAAATTCACTGCTTGGCAAAAAAGAGTCTGTCGTGGTAACCATTGGAACTAAAATATTTTTTGGTGGCAACACTGCTTTGTTTATCATCAACAAGTAGCTAATCTGTCATTGTATTATGTTCCTAGTTGTATTTTACTTATTTCTAATTTACTATCAATTATTAATGCTTTTGAACATATAAAAAATGAATAAAACAATACGGAGTACCTAGTGGTGTGAGCTGTGATATACTAAGTTTTCGTAAGAAATTTGGCGGAATCTGAAGCAGAACAAATTTTGTCTCCGATTGACAATGTTTACGAAAGAACTGCCGACACGACAGGTATTTATCCAAGAAATTTATCCTTTATTCAATGCCAGTCATTGCTTTTCCTTTCTAATACTAAGTTTTATCTTATCTTATATATATATAAAAATCTTTATATATATAAAAATCTTGTGTCACGATGTATGTTGCCAATAAACTCCAAAACTACATAACAGATTGTTACCAAAGTTCTTAATTATTTGTAATTTGGTCCAACTTAAAAGATAGGATAGTTTTTATCTCAATTATTGATCTCAATATTTGTTTTTTTTTATATATATAGTACGCACGGCTACAGGTCAAGCTATACATTTCCAGTATAAACTGACATCTGATTGTACGAAAAGCCTATACAATGTGAGGTCAGCTAAAACTGGAAATAATATAGCTTGACCTATAGGTCAAGGCTGTCTGGGTTGGCTATAGCCGTGTGTAGTATGTGCGTATTCACTGGTTAATTCCAAGAATCTCTAATCGGTGGCGGTGTAATTTAATTCATCGTATCGTTTGACACCAAAGTTGCGTAGACATCCACTGGATGGCGTTTTTTTTTTCTAGATAATCTTTGCATAATATTAACCCGTTGAATGCCGTAATTACAGACACAATTAAAAACCATTATGTCTATACCAAATGTGGTATCTCAGGGACTTAGAGGTTAAAGTCGCTTGCTGCGTCTGTACGCTTTTTTTTTTTTTTTTCAGGATGGGAAATCATCAAATGACTTCTCCCGCTCTGGGTGGAGCGGGAGGGTGTGTCAGACTTTTACTGACTAAAACCCACCCGTGTTCCATCAGTTGCCCATGTGCCAGGGTCACGGTATCTCTTTCGAACAATCACGCGACCCCGGCAGGCATCGGTCCTAGTAGACCCCTACTCTGCTGCTGACATCTCTTTGAGGCGCGCGTGGAACACTGCACGCCGTCGACCCGAGCCTGGTCCTTACCGGGCGGCGAGCTACCCATTGCTCGCCACCCGCAAGCTCGCGCCTACGGTGGCCGGGAGTCCGCAATCGACTCCCGACGCCCGGGGCGTCTCCTCCTGCGGCGGCTAGGGGCGTGAGGGCGCAGAGACTGCCACTCCCTCACGCGCCCCGCCTCCTCCTTCGCGAGCATTACTGCTTCGCAGAAGGAGGTGACGGCTTCCCATTCCCTCTCGCTCCGTACCATGGCTCGCACCAGGGCCGGACGCGAGAGGTCGCCGCCGCCGATCGCCTCCACGAGGACACGGCGGTGCTCCGCCCAGGCAGGGCACACCTCCACCGTATGCTCCACCGTGTCCTCCAGACGATCCTCGCAGTGGAAACACCCGGACGTATCCTCCCGCTTTATCCTGAACAGGAACCCACCGAAGCACCCATGCCCGTTGAGAACCTGCGTCAGGCGGAAGGTGAGGACGCCGTGGCGCCTCTCTATCCACTCCTCAAAGAGGGGACTTACCGCCGCAATTGTGGCGTGCCCAGCACTGGGTTGCGACAATCGTACCCGCCATGTCGCCATGATATCACACCGGAGCTCTGTCCGCCGTGCCGCGATTTGTCGCGGCAGCGGAGTTTCGCCTCCTCGCGCCACTCCCACATGTGCGCGAGGACCTTTGCCTCCAGATCCCATGGCGGCACTCCGGCAAGGAGGCTCGCCGCCTCGCACGAGATCGTGCGGTATCCTCGGATTAGCCGGATGGCCATGACCCTCTGGGCTGCACTCAACCGGCGCGCTGGGCGCAGCCTCAATGAGGGTGCCCACACCGGTGCCCCGTAGAGGGCCATGGACCGCACGACCCCCGTGTAGAGCCTCCGGCAGGAGGCGTTTGGACCCCCCAGATTGGGCAGAAGCCGCATTAAGGCAGCCCCAGCCCGCTCCAGTCTGGGAGCCAAACGTCGGAAATGCTCAACGAAGTTCCACCGGCTGTCGAGGACAAGTCCCAGGTACTTCATCGTCGACTCGACGCCGGTGTGAACCCCTCCTACCGTGAGTTGGGAACCCGCAGGTGGCGCGTTCCGAGGACCATGATAACCCATGGACTCGGACTTGTGCAAGGCCACCTCGAGTCCCAATTGCTGGATCCTATCGACGATTGTCGCAAACCCGCGTGTCATAATTTCGGCCGCCGCCTCGTACGACCTCCCCTGCGCAAGGACCAGCGTGTCGTCAGCGTAGCAAACTACGCTGACGCCGCTAGGGAGGTCGGCGCGGAGCACCCAGTCGTAACCGATGTCCTACAGATGCGGCCCCAGGACCGATCCCTGTGGGACACTGCACGACATCTCTCGCTGGTTCCATTCCCCCTCGTGACCGGGGTAGATGACGGCCCTATCCGTCAGATAGGCCTCGACCACTCGACAGAGGTAGGTCGGCATCCGGTGATACCGGAGTGCCTCCCTAATGCAACTCCAGGGCAGGGTGTTGAAGGCATTGGCGATGTCTAGAGACACCGCCAAGACGACCCCACCCCGGGCCACTGCATCCCCCGTCGTGAGGGCTCGTACGCGCATGATGGCGTCCACCGTAGAGCGCCCCTTGCGGAAGCCGTACTGGCCGTCCGACAAGTCCGGCCCCTCCCGCACCAGCCACCCGACGAGGCGGTCTGCAATCACTCTTTCAAAGAGCTTGCCCACCTCGTCGAGCAGCACGATGGGCCGGTAAGCGGACGGAGAGTCCGCTGGGCGCCCAGGTTTCTTAATGAGGACCAGTTTCCCCGTCTTCCAACGAAGTGGGAACTGGCCCCTCCCCAAGCATGCGCTTAGGAGCGCACTTGGTGGGCCTGGACACTCGGGCCTCGTCCGCGTCTAAGGACGCCCTTAGCCTATCGGCCAGAGCGTCAGCAGCCGGGCCACTAGACGCACCAGGGACCTCCAGCATCCGGGCTCCAGTCAAAGTGACCTTCACCCGGAGACCGTTCGAGATGCCGATCTCCTGGAGGTCAACTGCCGCCTTAGCCTTTGAGAGCAGGTCGCGATAGGTCACGCCCTTCTTTTCCGCTTCCGGCTGTAGCGTGATTACTACAGCTGCGGACTTCGGGGCGCGAAGCCTAGCCGCGACGCTGCTCTTTTTGCGCCGCTGCTGCCTCTTCTTGTTTCGGGCCTTCCTTGCGGCCTTGCCCGCCTTCTTTTTCTCCCCAACCACTTGCCATTCGGCGGTGGCAGGAGGAGATCCAGCAGGTGCGGGCGGCCCTCTCACCTCTGTCGCTGGGGTCCTCACGGGGGCCTGCTTGGGCCGGCCTTTTATCTGCCCCGACCCTTTGGCTGGGGCAGACGCGGAGGCGGCATACGAGGCCGCCTTCGTCTGGCCCGAGGCTGCCGTCGGCTGGGCTGAGGCTGCCTTCAGCTGGCCCGAGGCCGCCTTCGGCTGACCCGAGGCCACCCCAGGCTGGCCCGAAACCGGCCGGCGGCCGCCACAATAGCCTTCGTGGCTGCAGATATGGCCTTATCCTTGGAGGTCTGAAGCCTCTTCAAGGTGACCCTCCTGATAGCAGCAGTCACGACCTCCGCGAACTTGCCCATTTGCTCCGAGCCACTGGCAGCATCCGACTCCCCACCGGAGGAATCTGAGGGGGCCCTACTACTAGCCCCTCCAGAGAGATGCCCCTCCGTGGCGAGCCTCTCCACTCCCTGAGGCAGCTCGGCTGAGCCTGCTCGGCTCGGCTCGCCGGCCTCCTTGGTGGGGAGTCCTCGGCCGGTGCCCCTCTCCTGGAGCCCACCACGCCGTGATATTTTCCGGCGGGCCGAGCTCAGCCCACCGTCAGAGGAGGACTCCTGCCCTGCCCCCGATTTTGGGCGCTTCTGGACGAACTTACTGTTCCCACCAGCAGCGCCCGCCACACTTCGCTCCGGGCTCGCACGCGAGCCCTTCGCACTCGACGCGGCGTCGGACTCCGACCCCGCATCGCTCCCTTCGACTTCTTTTGTTCGTTGTGTTTTTAAAAAAAAATCCATAATTGTTCCCACGAGTATTAAACTTTATGTCTCAAAAAATCAGTGGTTCGCACTAGTGACTAATGCAGTTACCCATTAGTCAAGCTGTCAACCTCCCTCACGGTGCGCCGCCGCTTGGAGGTTTGGGGTGATTTTTTATAGAGGTTTTCTACCTCGCGGCCCGGGCGATTAAGCCAAGACCCTCGACCCCCGTCAAAAGTCAGAGACATGACCGTGACGATCTTCGGGGCTACGAGACTAACGGTGGCAGAAGGGGATACATTCCTTCTTGCCTGCCCGGCGGCAGGTTAGTGCACACCGAGCCCGCTCTAACTCCACCGCTGTGCGCCTCTGCTAAGATCAGAGGGACACACGGTGAAGCGTTCCTCCGACAGGACATTAGCGTACGGGCACCGAGACCCCTTAGGCACACAGTACCTAATGGGGAGTCCTTGCCCGCACCCCAGGATGCACCGTCCCGGACATTGGCCTTCCCCCCGGACGTATCCATAAGGGAACTCCAACCCCCGGGCACACGAGGAGGTTTCCTGACCAAGCACCCCTGCGTCTGTACGCTTAGAATTAGATCTTTTAAACTGCGCAACGGATTTTAATGCGTTTTTCATCAATAGACAGAGTGATTTAGAGGAAGTTTTAAAAGTAGTTTACATACATATTATAGTAGAGAAAAGCTGAGAAATTCAAACATTTCTAATGTGATGTCGTAACAAACATATTTTATGTGCGCTTAAATCGCAAACGCTGGCTTAACCTTACGAGATAGATCAAATTAATGTACCACGGAATTATATATTTTAAAAATATCGATGAAAAAATCCATGATAGTCTATGTTTATTTCCTAAGGATACCCTAGAAAAACCACTTTTATCTGTTATATATTACAAAAAAAAAACTGGGTCATTAACCGAGCTATTTTAAACAATACCGTATCGTTCTTTATCCAATTAAATACATAAGATAAGTTGTACATTTCATGTCAATCAAAATTGCACTTTGCAGCATATCATTAAAGTTAATATTTTAGAAGATATCAGAATTCAGAGATTATATAAAATAGACGCAGAGCGGCTAGCGGGCCGTCCGTCCGTCCCGGTTGGTAGCGGTAGGTTAGTGCAGGATTAGTAGGATTGTAATTCATATTACTTTGGATTCATAGTAAATGCGAATATCATGTGTGTTCGAAGTACTCAAAATAAACCTATCCATTATATTATTCCAAGTAAGAGACCGCGAAATAAGGCTTAGATGTTTAGATTTTTGGATGGATTTGGATTTTTGGTTATCCTGGATACTTATCATATAGGATACTTTATCCCGGTAGTAGGTTCCTGGGTGATATTTTCCGACAGCTTTACGGGTGAAGACACTGGCCAAAGTACCATTCCTATAAGTATGTTCGATTTGGTGTCTGGTAAATAATTTAGTGTCTGTGTAGGTAGAATAGGAGCGTTAAGAAAAACTAGGAAGACTTATATTAATTCAATCCAGCTCTATGTCGCAGTCTTTTTACTTTGAATACTATTAGTTTTATTAAGTACATCAAACACACATGATACTCTGATAAAGAATAGAGAAGTAGTATGAAGTAGTACTTAAGAATTAATATGAATTATAAACGTACTTAGGTACTCCTAATTATTATAAATTTGAACATTTGTATGATTGGATGTTTGTTTCTCAACCCCATGTGCGTGTGGAATGAGAGATCTTTTTGAAAAACTCTTCCAATCCCAAACAAATTATAAAAGGATTTAGGAAATAATTGTGAAAACTTCATGGTAAGGTATAAAATTTGTGAAACCTAAACAAAGAAAGTTAGAACTCATTAACTGGATCTCTCAATCTGGACAACTGAAGAAAAAGCCATAACGCGTATCCAAGAATATACTGCATAAGTGTTTATAATTTGCATTTTAATTAATAGTGAAGGATTTGTGAAAGCTGCTAAACAAAATTTCGATTTGTTTCAAAGCCACGTTTAAGATTTATAACGGATTATAAGGATCACTCAGAGTGGACAATTTTCAATTGAGTGATCTTGTAAAACACGACCTAATACTGAAAAAGTATGAATTATTATCATGTTTATTGCAAGTTATACTTCTGGAAAAATTTGTGAAACAAAAATCGTGATTGAAAACTTACTGGTTCAAGAGAAAATGAAAATCTTGATTTTTGTCGATCGTCCCAACTGAGAGATCATTATTTTGAACTATATTTAATAAACCAAAACTTATAGGTAGAAGGTAGAAACATCAGAAATTGTGAAAAATGTTGTACTAAAATTTGACGAATCAGTCGTCCCTGTAAGTGGTAGGTATACTTAAAAAGATAAATCATTTTTTACAGTCCTTAAGGAACTACTGTCTGTCTGCCTGTCTGTTTGTTCTGGCTAATCTCTGAAATGGCTGGACCGATTTTGACGGAACTTTTATTGGCAGGTAGCTGATTTAATAAGGAGTAACTTAGGCTAGGCTCCCCGGAAGACTTAACAAAAATGATAAACGAACTGGCAACGGAAAGTGAGAAGGTAGGGTTAAAACTAAACCCAAAACAAACGGAGAGAGAATTACTATAAACTTAGGAAACAACCAAATTGATTATGCAGATGAATATATTTACCTGGGACAACTAATAACAGATCTTAATCCGATGCGCAAAGAAGTTGAAAGACGAATAACTAACGGCTGGAGAAGATACTGGGGTCTGAAAGAAGTCATGAAAGATAAAAATCTTCATATGAATATCAAAAGCAAACTATTTAATACTTGCATACTACCAGTTCTCATGTACGGCAGCCAAACATGGGAATTATCACAAAACACGACTAACAAACTTGCATCATGTCAATACGCAATGGAAAGGAGCATGATGAATGTGAAAAAGTCAAACCGACTGAGAAACCGTGTAATAAGAAGCAAAACAAAGGTTATAGACATAACGTGCAAAATTAGAAGGCTTAAATGGCGATGGGCAGTAGGCTTGGGCATAGTAGTTCGCGACTGAGATCGCTCAGTTTAGTTCACCGCTCCTTAACGAACTAGTTCGCTCTTCTAGTTCATCCGCTCTTCTAGTTCATCCGCTCTTCGAGTTCATCCGCTACTCTAGTTCATCCGCTCCCAGCTCGAATCAAAGAGAGGCAGATCGTTCGCTCCTTCGCTCGTTTAGATTTTGCACGTACTGCATGTGACAAGATTATGGAATGTTCTACTTTTATCTACAATTTTTGGAATCTAAAAACAGCAAAAACCATTGAGTGATAATTCATAAAAAGATCATGATTGTAAAAAATACCAAGGTTTATTGTTGCAATAAATAACTAGTTTAGTGATTACAAAAACCCCGTTTGTATTTTGTCCCGTGTATCAGTTTGGTTGACGCCATCTTCGCTCATTCGGTCGCGAACTGATGAACTAACGAACTATGGATCGGGAAATGAGCGAACTAGTTCGCGTAGTTCATCTATGGGAGCGCTCTTACGAACTAGTTCGTTCGTGAACTACACAAGACTAATGGGCAGGGCATATGTCATTTTTTATTGTGACACGATGGTACCCTAGAGAAGGTAAAAGGAAAAGAGGCAGACCGCAAAAAAGATGGGATGATGACATAAGACAAGTGGCAGGCGTCACATGGAACAGAGTGGCTCAAGAAAGACATGAGTGGAGAAGGTTGGAGGAGGCCTTTGTCGACTGGCAAACAGATCTACAGAAAACAAGTAAAATTCAAATAAGAGACTAGATTCGGTACTTTTAATTTAAGTTTTCTATGTATTTTTATCACATAATTGTAATATGGATCTGAATAAATGGCTATTATTATTATTAACTTAGGCTACTTTTATTTTAGAAAAATTATTTTAGGAAAATACCTGCGTTAATTTCCGACATCCACGCGGGCGAAGCCGCGGGCAAAAGCTAGTCGGTATTATAAGTTTCAAGCCATTTTATTGTTTTATTTACCAATAGATTATTGAGGTTATGTTTTCTAGTTTGACAAATCGCGTGTACGTTAACTCTTGATGTTTGATACTTGAAATTGAAAAATGTACCTAAATGGAATTAATATGATTGTCTTTATGTTTTTTTCAAGGTAAATCTCACAGTACAATTAGAGAAATTGTTAATGAAGGTGAAAAAAATTAAGGATTTTTTTCTACATCTGGAGGAACACCAAAACAGTTGGCGGAAGAAAGAATTAGAGGATTTTGATCTGTGTGCAATTAGACAACAAGTTCAACACTATAACGAAACAGGCATGTATTTTTTTTTTTTTTGTTAATGCCATTATCGCATACCACAGTAAAAAAAGTATAATTTATATTTATTATTTTTCAGGTGCCTATTCTACGTAATATATTACCTATAGTTTGAGGAGATGGGTTGTAATGGGAGCCGTAAACGTGTAAGAAAGATTTTTACACTATTTAGATTTCATAAATAAGAAATGTAAAATTGACACATCAGTGTTAATGAAAAAAATCTATCATAGCACCGAAAAGGAATACAAAAATGATGTTATGTCACGTTTTTCTTTTTAAATAAAATCTAAATTTTAGCGTGTTATTTCATTTTCATTATCATGTGAATAGTGATAATGTTATGTACCCCACATAGACATACCTGACGCTTTCATTAGTCAACTGTTCAAGTTTATTCGATATTGCCTGTACCTTTCGAATGCGACATGTTATAGGTACTCTCTGATACTTCCGATTAGTTTCCGACAGTAAGCAGCTGTAAGTCGCCTTCTTGTCGATAAACTGACAGCATTAACAGGATTCGTTCAGTATCATTCATGTCAAATTTGATACAGGCATACCAACCATCGAATGGTTGTGAATACCCTAGATGGTGGCCGCAAATGCGATTGCTGAACATTATGTCTTGTGTAGGGTTCAATCAGCAATCCCTGAGTGTAATTTAATTAATTTTTAAACTGAACAAGTTTGCATTATGTTATTATGATGGCACTCTTAGATAAAAGGTTATTCCCGCGAAATAATGCGCAATCTACTAAATACAATGAAAGTATAGCTTGGCAAAAAAGAGTCTGGAAAAAATGAGGGCGCCTGCTTAGCAGGTATGGCCACCCTGTATACTAGGACTAAAAGTGATAAGATACTTGTTGTTTTAATCCACAAACACGAGATCCCGGAAATTCTCATCAGTCAAGATTTCAAGACTTGATAGGCACACAGACTTTTACTTTCATTGTATTTAGTAGATTGCAGATTATTTCGCTGGAATAACCTTTTATCTAAGAGTGCCATCATAACAACATAATGAAAACTTATTTAGTTTAAAAATTAATTAAATTACACTCGGGGATTAAACCCGATACACGAGACATAATGTTCAGCAATCGCATTTGCGGCCACCATCTAGGGTATTCACAACCATTCGATGGTTGGTATGCCTGTATCAACTTTGACATGAATGATACTGAACGAATCCTGTTAATGCCGACAGTTTATAGTCGACAAGAAGGCGACTTACAGCTGCTTACTGTCGGAAACTAGTCGGAAGTCAGAGTACCTATAGCACGTCGCATTCGAAAGGTACGGGCAATATCGAATAAACTTGAACAGTTGACTAATGAAGGCGTTAGGTATGTCTATGCGGGGTATAGGTTGGCAAAAAAGAGTCTGTCGTGGTAACCATTGGAACTAAAATATTTTATTGGTGGCAGCACTACTTTGTTTATCATCAACAAGTAGCTAATCTGTCATTGTGTTATGTTCCCAGTTGTATTTTACTTATTTTTAATTAACTATCAATTATTAATACTTTTGAACATATAAAAAATGAATAAAACAATAAGGAGTAGTGGTGTGAGCTGTGATATACTAAGTTTTCGTAAGAAATTTGGCGAAATCTGAAGCGGAACAAATTTTGTCTCCGATTGACAATGTTTACGAAAGAACTGCCGACACGACAGGTATTTATCCAAGAAATTTATCCTTTATTCAATGCCAGTCATTGTTTTTCCTTTCTAATACTAAGTTTTATCGGTATTTTATGTTTCAAGCCATTTTATTGTTTTATTTACTAATAGATTATTGAGGTTATGTTTTCTAGTTTGACAAATCGCGTGTACGTTAATTCTTGATGTTTGATACTTGAAATTGAAAAATGTAGCTACATGGAATTAATATGATTGCCTTTATATTTTTTTCAAGGTAAATCTTACAGTACAATTAGAAAAATTGTTAATGAAGGAGAAAACAATTAAGGATTTTTTCTACACCTGGAGGAACACCAAAACAGTTGGCGGAAGAAAGAATTAGACGATTTTGATCTGTGTGCAATTAGACAAAAAGTTCAACACTATAACGAAACAGCCAAGTATTTTTTTTTTGTTAATGCTATTATCGCATACCACAGTAAAAAAGTATAATTTATATTTATTATTTTTCAGGTGCCTATTCTACGTAATACCTATACCTATAGTTTGAGGAGACGGGTTGTAATGGGAGCCGTAAACGTGTAAGAAAGATTTTTACACTATTTTCATAAATAAGAAATGTAAAACTGACACATCAGTGTTAATGGAAAAAATCTATCATAGCACCGAAAAGGAATACAAGAATGATGTTACGTCACATTTTTCTTTTTAAATAAAATCTAAACTTTAGCGTGTTATTTCATTTTCATTGTCATGTGAATAGTGATAATGTAATGTACCCCGCATAGACATACCTGACACCTTCATTAGTCAACTGTTCAAGTTTATTCGATATTGCCCGTACCTTTCGAATGCGACATGCTATAGGTACTCTCTGACTTCCGATTAGTTTCCGACAGTAAGCAGCTGTAAGTCGCCTTCTTGTCGACTATAAACTGTCAGCATTAACAGGATTCATTCAGTATTATTCATGTCAAATTTGATACAGGCATACCAACCATCGAATGGTTGTGAATACCCTAGATGGTGGCCGCAAATGCGATTGTTGAACATTATGTCTTGTGTATCGGGTTCAATCGGCAATCCCTGAGTGTAATTTAATTAATTTTTTAAACTGAATAAGTTTGCATTATGTTATTATGATGGCACTCTTAGATAAAAAGTTATTCCAGCGAAATAATGCGCAATCTACTAAATACAATGAAAGTAAAAGACAGTGTACCTATCAAGTCTTGAAATCTTGACTGATGAGAATTTCCGGGATCTCGTGTTTGTGGATTAAAACAACAAGTATCTTATCACTTTTAGTCCTAGTATACAGGGTGGCCATACCTGCTAAGCAGGCGCCCTCATTTTTTCCAGACTCTTTTTTGCCAAGCTGTACATAACATTATCACTATTCACATGACAATGAAAATGAAATAACACGCTAAAGTTTAGATTTTATTTAAAAATAAAAACGTGACGTAACATCATTCTTGTATTCCTTTTCGGTGCTATGATAGATTTTTTCCATTAACACTGATGTGTCAGTTTTACATTTCTTATTTATGAAAATACATAGTGTAAAAATCTTTCTTGCACGTTTACGGCTCCCATTACAACCCGTCTCCTCAAACTATAGGTAATATATTACGTAGAATAGGCACCTGAAAAATAGTAAATATTAATTATACTTTTTTTACTGTGGTATGCGATAATAGCATTAACAAAAAAAAAAAATACTTGGCTGTTCCGTAGTGTTGAACTTTTTGTCTAATTGCACATAGATCAAAATCGTCTAATTCTTTCTTCCGCCAACTGTTTTGGTGTTCCTCCAGGTGTAGAAAAAATCCTTAATTGTTTTCTCCTTCATTAACAATTTCTCTAATTGTACTGTGAGATTTACCTTGAAAAAAATATAAAGACAATCATATTAATTCCATGTAGGTACATTTTTCAATTTCAAGTATCAAACATCAAGAATTAACGTACACGCGGTTTGTTAAACTAGAAAAAATTAACCTCAATAATCTATTAGTAAACAAAACAATAAAATGGCTTGAAACTTATAATACCGATAAAACTTAGTATTAGAAAGGAAAAACAATGACTGGCATTGAATAAAAGATAAATTTCTTGGATAAATACCTGTCGTGTCGGCAGTTCTTTCGTAAACATTGTCAATCAGAGACAAAATTTGTTCCGCTTCAGATTCCGCCAAATTTCTTACGAAAACTTAGTATATCACAGCTCACACCACTACTCCTTATTGTTTTATTCATTTTTTATATGTTCAAAAGCATTAATAATTGATAGTTAATTAGAAATAAGTAAAATACAACTGGGAACATAACACAATGACAGATTAGCTACTTGTTGATGATAAACAAAGCAGTGCTGCCACCAAAAAATATTTTAGTTCCAATGGTTACCACGACAGACTCTTTTTTGCCAACCTGTTTGTTGTATTTGTTGCCAAGACTGTGTGCCTATCAAGTCTTGAAATCTTGATTGATGAGAATTTCCGGGATCTCGTGTTTATGGATTAAAACAACCAGTATCTTATCACTTTTAGTCCTAGTATACAGGGTGGCCATACCTGCTAAGCAGGCGCCCTCAATTTTTCCAGACTCTTTTTTGCCAAGCTGTACGTACCTAATTTAGTATTTCAACTAGCAACCCTGCAATAAATTGAACCGGAAATTAAACTGACAATGTCAAAGTCTACAATAAAAGTAGTTCTTGTCAAGTCATGCCAACAAGCATTTTAAATACTTCAAGTTGTCAAATCAGTTTTTTTGGTCAGTAAATAATTTTGTTAAGCTGATCAAGTGATCATGAAGGAGGATGGCTCAACATCAACAGCTAGTGTATCCCTTAGCTGTGAGACTCGAGCTATAGAAGAAGACTTTATAGAAACTTATAAAAATTTACCTTTACTTTGGGACACCACCCATAAACACTATACAAATAAATATAAAAGAAATGATGCGATAGACGTCCTGTTACGAATAATAAAAAGGTGGAATCCGTCTGCGACTCGCATGAATGTCCGACAGAAAATAAACAGCCTAAGGTCCACTTATAGGAAAGACAGGCGCAAATATTTAGAAGCTAAATATTTTGGTACTGGGCCGAATGGTGAGGTTATTTACGAATATGAACCTAGAAATTGGAAGTACCGGGCCATGAAATTTCTTGAAAAAAATGATGATAACAACGAAATAGCTGAAGTCAGTCAAATAAATATAGATGACAATAACTTTGAAGTAAGTTACTATACACTGCACACGTATTTGACCTTGACATAAGTTGTTGGTCCTTAGTACAAACTTAATTTTGATTTGACTTGATGGTATTAACTGATCCAAAACTTTTTTTAAGGATGAATCCGGTAATGAGTCAGCATCAGAAAATGAGGAGCCTTTATCTCACACTAGTGATGTATTAGCATCGACATCTGAAGAAGAACCACCAAGAAAGAGATTAAAAGCCAAAAATAATAAAAAGTTTGTGAAGGTAGAAATGAATGATTATTATGAACAAGACGAAAATTTATTAGACAGGGAGCTGGAAGCTATTGGAGCTAATGTGGCTTGTAAGTTAAAGAGAATGGATTCACTGCAAAGGTATCATGCTGAACTGTTGATAAACAAAGTTCTTTTATCTGGCTTGAAGAACAATTTGTCTGATGATACAGATTTGACTGATGTGTATAGACCATAGTTTATGGTATTTTTTTACATTGATAGTCACCAACACTAAATATTATTGTCAATACTTACCCAAGTACCAGATTTAATTATATTTGTTAATTTAAAATATTTTTTTAAATTAACTACTAAGTTAATAATACCTAAACAGATAATGCAAATAGGTACCTGGTAACACTTATTTTAATGGCGGCTAAAACTTACGAGTTATTCCCAGAGCTAGGATGGTCATCCCAAGGCACATCACTCTCCACAGCACTGCTCTCAGATGCCACCAAGTACATAGACCTACAAAAGAAAGCCAATATATATAAAAATTCACAACTTCTCAATAGACCCAGAAACGTTGAGGTATATCCAGTGGCGTAGCGTGCCTTGGCGGGGCCCCGTATAAAAATTTGTTTGGGGGCCCTTATGAAGGGTAACGATTTCTCACAAAAGAAAAAAAATGTTTGCATAAAATTAAAATAAATATTTATTCATCATAATTATCTAAAACATATTTCCAAAACTTTTACAAACAATTCAAATTAAATAACTCTCCTTGCCTTTTTTCAGCAAACTTAAGATAATACATAATTTTACTGTTATCCAATTTTAATAAGTTATTTTACCAAGTGTGTATATTTTTAAAAACGAGAAAACGAAAAAATCTTGACGTTTTTATGAATTTTTGCTTACGCACGTCGGGGGCCCCGTATAATTGATACGGCAGATACGGCGGTAGCTATGCCCCTGGGTATATCATGTACAGGCTACTATGCTCTCAAGAAAAGAAAAAATTAAAAAGTTGCCCTGCCAATATCTAATTTCGGAACTGAACCTCTTTCTTCTATGGGAGTTTTGGTTTAAATATTGACAATAGGGCAACGTTTGTCGAGTCAGCTAGGTTTTAATATAACAAGGCACTGTGCCTGCGTTTCATACAGACTCTCCAAATGGCAAAAACATGTCAAAATTAAACTTATGTCAAGCAATTTGATTGGTTTTTGTTTCTTATTATAGCCAGCCAATTACAGCAGCTAATGGGCTGTTGACAATTTTTTGTATCGATTATCATTTTAGAAACCACTCTCAGAGTCACTGATTTTCAGCGCCTAGTATTACAGATGCATTTACAAACAGGTGGCCCGACCGCATGCTTTTTTGTCGCATAAAAAAGGGGAATGGCTAGGGATTACCTGGCAGGTACATAAAGATGAGGTGGTGGAGGAGCGGCGCGGCGCGACGCCGACCGAGCGCGGCGAGCTCGCGACGCACGACCCAGCAACACTGATTCTGTCATGTCACATAGAATTCATTAAGTGATATGGATAAAGAAATTTATTAGTCAATAAGAAATTCCAACATTGATTATAGAAACGAATAAAAAAAAGACTATGTTGTCGGGTCGGCTTCCAGTCTTACCGGATGCAACTGAGTACCAGTATTTTACATGGAGCGACTACCTATCTGACCTCCACAACCCAGTCACTGGGTAATACGATACCCCTTGGTAAGACTGGTTGTCAGGCTTTCAGGCTTCTGACGACCCGTAACGACTGTCTAAGATCTACGAAAGACAACCGGGACCAACGGCTTAACGTGCTTTGCGAGGCACGGAAGGGTCTTGGTATGTAAAGGTGGTCACCCATCCACGGACCAACTGTGGCAAGCGTAGCTTAACCTGAACGATCAACCCGTGCAGCTGTTATTACTTAGCCACAAGCGAGTGTCATTACACTATGGAAACTTTAAGCACCATGCATGCCAAGTGTATGTATGGCCAAATGCCATACATACATTTGGCCACCTTGTAGTGACATTTGGCCATGATCAGCTTATGGTATTCAAACACCAGTGTAAGTATACCATTTAGGCAAATTCATATTACTATTATTTCCATTAAGTTTCAGTAGGTTACTCATCATTGCAGGATGATTCACGTTGTACCTGATATAGGATCGCTGTCGCTGTTCTCGTTCCTCTCGCGTTTCCAACCGGTGTCTACGGTGGCGGTGGGTGCTTCGGCGGCAACCCCGAACAGTCCCGACACCGCACCCGCCACCACGCGACGTGCCGACCGAGCTGCCGTCTGACAACATACAACGACCATCAATCATTTACCTAATGCCTGTTCCGTTTGGCGCAAAGAATAGCACCATCCCATTTCTTCCCGTGGGTGTCGTAAGACGCGACTAAGGGACTTACTAAAGAATGGGCAGCAGCGTTCTCTATGCATTTTACCACCATACTGCGATCGCCAACCGCCTGCCAAGCGTCGCGATTATGGCAAACCGCCCCAAATTAATGGAGGAGGCTGTGCCATGTGCTGAAATGATCATGATGATGATGAATGCCTGATAAATCCTAGCGTGCTCTTTAGAGATGAGGCGTATATACTGGTACAGGTATATATACCAGGTATGTGCTTCCCAGTACGCAGCCCGGGTACAGACCGGAATACTGGGTAAATACCTTGAAGGTATGACGTCATACGTATAGGCTAGTACGAAGCGAACCGCTACCACAAGGGATCAGCCAGTTCGTGCAGCATCGGTCTGCCGAAACCACCCGAAGCTACCCGACCGCTTACGACAGGACCCGAAGCGTCATTCGTGCTTTAGGAACGTTCGGACGGTCTAATTCACTTAGAAAAAAAAATACATGTCTACGTTCTTAAGGAATATAATTGCGTAATAATATTATTGAATAAAAAAAATTACGAATTACATTTTTATCATATCAAAGAGTTCTTTATATTGTGTGTAATAAAGTGATTTTAAACTACGCAGCTACTCTAGTTAGTTTAAATAAAATTAATGTTATTTTGCATATAATATTTAGCACTCACTAACAACCATCTTCATATCTCATACTTGAAAAATCGTACCTACATAATATTGGAGGTATGCCATACTTATCGCATACGTTTACTTATCGAAATCATAACACACCCAAATACTTACAGGTATTTTGAAACCCGGTTTTTGTACCCGGTATTTGGCGATACCCATACCTTGAAGGCCGGGTATGGAGATTGGCAGGTATATCTCATGTCTAGTGCTCTTAGATGTATGAATATTCTATGTACTGTGTTTCTGGCAAAGACATTACTTTGATTTTTAACGTTCCATCAGACGCGACTGATGGGAGTTACTGATACCATATCTATAACATCTATAAATGAAACGATCAGTAAGTAGTGGTTGTTGTGCGTACAGAACGTTGAATAATAAAATTAATGTGCATTTATAACAATTATTTCTAAAAATCTTATAACTTTAAACGAGCAATTCTTGTATACGAGTATATATATTTATATAATCTGAATCTCGGAAACGGCTCCAACGATTTTCATGAAATTTAGTATACAAGGGGTTTCGGGGGCGATAAATCGATCTAGCTAGGATTCATTTTTATTAAATGTCGTTTTATTCGTGTTTTCAATGACCAACTTTATCGATAATCAACTTGAACATAAACTTATTATTTTAAACGCAATTTACCAAAAAATACCGAGCAAAGGTCGGTCAACCAGATATCTTATACCTTTAAACGAGCAATTCTTGTCTAATATATGTATACTAGCTTTTGCCCGCGACTTCGTCCGCGTCAAATTTTCGCTCTCCTTCCCGTCGCAACGAATCGCCTGCCAGTTTTAGTCCATTTTTCGTTTGCTGCTCCGCTTCTTTTGAATCGTAGCGTGATCTTATATCCGTGGCTGGCGTGAATATGTTGACATGTCTAAAATGGCAACTTTTCAGGGCGGCCATTTTAAACTTTTGAGCTCTTCTGGTAAATCGGTAAATTAGTTTAACGTATGTGTTCCAGTTGTTTTATAGGTTATTTTATGCCATCTTTTGAATGATTACAGTAAACAAACGAAATTCCCCATAGTTTCCATAATAATAGACTTGTCAAGTCGTTCACCAACGAGTTATCAACTTATTCACCGACTTGTCAATTTGTTCACCACAGTTATCAACTTATTTACCGATTGAGTGGCAAATATAGAATAAAACTAGTAGGTAAACAATGTTATTTTAATGACAAACACAGTGAATAATAACATATTTATCAATAAAAAAATGTTGGGTAGCAAACAGATGATGAATATTTATCCTATGTTTTAAAAAGGTAAAATTTGTTTGGTTGTTTGTAAGTTCGTATGTAGAAGGTAATCTCCGGAACTAACGATCCAATTCTCAAAAAAAATTCACTGATAGCAAGCTGCATTATTCCTTAGTGCTATAGGTTATAATTTATGTTTATAACATGCTTATTAGCTGAGCTATTACAACTTTTGTCTAGCATGTCGGAAAGAAATACCTCTTAAAACAGAATTATTTGCATGCGCTACCTAAAAAGTTGTATATAATTTAAAACAATGTATGGCAACCTGATCCGCCAAATATATTTCTACAAAAAAGTCCAAGACACATATTTCTATCTTTTATATTTTATCTTTTACATTTCATTTATGTTTTAAAAAAGTATTTTTCGACATCCTTACGTTTGGATGATTATTTAAACAACAAAATACTAATCCTTCTCAAAATAAACTATTTTATGATCACAAAGATATCATAGAGATAAGATTTGCTCTTTCCAGTATGTCAATTGGTCATATAGTTTCGGAGATAATAAATTAATATAATAAAACTAAAGAGTTATTTTTTTACTAGCAGCACCCCGTGGTTTCACCCCCATAAGTCTCGATCCCGTAAGAATGTCGAGATATATAGTATCCTATATTCTAAAACACGTCATGGTCTACCCATGTGCCAAATTTCATCCAAATCCGTTTAGCCGTTTTAGCGTGAAAATGTAACAAACAAACATACAAACAAACTTACTTTTGAATTTATAATGTTAGTTAGGATTACTTACTCAAATTATGCAATGTTGTTCTAATTGAACAAATATTTAATTAAAACACCACTTACCTATCAGTATTGTAGTGTAATACGCAATAAATTAAAAAAAAGAAATAGTAAATTGTTTTATTAGGCCACAAACAACGGAAACATACTAATTAATAATTCAGTTGACAGATACATAGGTAGGTATTCACATTTTATTAGACCTCAGAATCCTCTTCATCTGGGTTGTCCTCGTCCAAATCTGAGACATCACCGACAGTTTTTATATTAATATAAAACTCCTTGAACGAATCATCAATCAGGTCAATCATGTCCATCAAATCCTTTTTTTTTCTCTGCACTGATTGGCAAAGCCTCCTTTGAGATTGGGCTCAACCTAAAGAGATCTATTACTGATTTTCCACTTTTCTTAAAATTTATTGTCTTGAAAGGGAGTTCGCGATCCAGAGTTTTCTTGTAATAAATTTTTCCTACGCTGTTTTTATTATATTGCAGCCATTTAATAGGTTGCCACAGAAATTTCTCCCCTAAATCATCCAGTTTTTTTAGAGTAAAGGGTCCTTTCTTGGATTTAAGTTCGGTAAAATCCAAGAAATCATTTACCGTCATCACCACGACCTTAAATGGTTTCTGCACTTTGCAAGTCCTCACCAACTGTACCCAATCATATAAATGATTGATTCTCATTTGTGTTCTCTTTTTCGTTTTTTCAATAATCGCGTGGTCAGAGTCACACTCCATATGTGTGTGCCCACTGAGAAGGAATTTGTGGTTTATCTTTTGCAGCGTCGGATGATTATTTCACAAAAACATGAACATCATTGCCACGACATTGTTTTTGTTTTGGCCACCACAAGTATCGGAATAAAAAATCAGTTCTTCGACCTCCGCTGGCAAACTGTTGCAGAAGTGCCACAAACATGACGCAATTTGGTTTGCTCCTCGAGCTCCTATAGTCTCGTCCCACATGTAGCATGTTGCCTCATTAGTTGCTAAATCATGTACTGTTAAATTAAAAGACCACAGCTGTCGTTTATAAAACGAGACATACGTTTTTAAATAAGGTGTTGGCAAGCACTGCTGGAGGTCAAATGCAAATGCTCTAACAGACGAATGTGCTTTGGCATTGTCTTTATCCACACGCTTTTCAGCATAAGCTTTTTCTACTACTAGAACTTACTTGGCCGTAACCGGATATCTCAATAAATCAAATTTCAAACAGAAAAATTTCGGTAGGCCATAACTTGACATGTCAATTTGTCACGATTTAAACAGAAATACTTTAGTTGGCCATAACTTGACATCTCAATTTGTCACAATTTAATCAAAATGACCTCAGCTGGCCATAGATTGACACTTCAATTTATCAATTACTTACAGGTGTATAAGTTGAGCTATCAACTATCAAATAATATTTTGGTTACTGAGTATAGGTTGATACAACAAAATATCAATGTTCGTTTACAAAAACATTTGAATCGTTAATTTGACATGAGGTTTTGTCAAGTTAGACACGTTAAAATGGGAGATGTCAACATACTACCAGAGTCGATTGCTCCAAAAGATATGTATATTTGGGGCTGTAAATTTTTTTCATATAAATTCCGTATGCGTGGGACGTATTAAGCCAATAAAAATAAAAACATAGAAGTCGACATGTCAATGTATTCACGCCAGCCACGGATATAGCCTATAGCCTTCCTCGATAAATAGGCTACCCAACACAAAAATATTTTTTCAATTCGGACCATTAGTTCCTGAGATTAGCGCTTCGATAAACTTTTCAGCTTTATAATATTAAGTATAGATGTGCCTATGTAACGGAAACTTTGAACATGATTTTGTCTCCCTTTCGATTATGATGGGACTCCCTTTTTCGCACTTAGCCCCTCTTCCGGGTGAGTACCCGAATGAGGGTTTTTTTTATATTTATTTTATTCTGGCTAACAAAGCCAGTCTAGCTCCGCCTAAAAGCGCAGAAGCTTCCTGGGAGCATCAGAGGCTTTCCGAAGCGATCTCATTGTTCCGTAGATTGGAGTCAGCACTTTTCGAATGAAAAAATTACATAAGACAGTTCCCAAAATGCCCGCCCTTCACCACTTCCTAGTGCTTTAGTTGGGAAGAAGACAGTCCCCCGGCAAGTTGGGAAGAAAAACTGACGCAACAAACTCTTCAGCAGCTCAACTGTCTCTTCACTTAGAAGAGCTTGATCATCATAATCAGCCTATATTGTTCCCACTGCTGGGACACAGGCCTCCTCCTGGTGACAGGGAGTGGGCCGTAATATACCACACGGGCCCAGTGCGGGTTTGTAGATGTCACATGTCTTCAAATTTTTGGTTCTAGGGCATGCCGGTTTCCTTACAATGTTTCAAGCTGACCCGGCGAACTTCGTACCGCCATATTTTATTTCTCTAATCGCAACTGAGGAAATAAAACCCTTCCAGTAAAATCGAATTAGCTAAATTGAAAATAAAACTGGAGTACTCAATTGAAAAATTCATATTGTCGTACAAAATGCGTGGGGTGCTTATTATAATTACTACAGGTATACTAAACTATCGTTTAAATATTTACAGCAATGAAAATCAAACACCCCACGCTTTTTGTACAACAATATGAATTTTTAAATTGAGTACTATTGAGTTTTATTTTTAAATTTTTAGTTCAGTTAGTTTCAAAAGCGTGTTTTTTAGTTTTTTCAAACTATAATTTATTAAATGTAGATTTTATTTTTCTTATCTTTAACTATTCTTTATAAACAATGACTTATTTACAAAATACATGAAGAAAATAAAATAAAATGCAAGCAAAAATACTTACATGTGTATAAAGTTATGATTTTGCACTGATTAATACTTGCAGAGGTTATACAGGGTGTCCAAGAACCTGGCGTCCAACTGGATTCCCACGATGCCCCAAGTTCTAACAGTACTCAGAAAAATATTTTAAAAAATCCACCCCATGTACTTACAGAATTATACTGATTTCAAAAAAAAAGGGGAAATGAGCACCCTGTGACATACTTTTGAATGCTGTGACTGCTAATGCTGATAATTTCGATATTTCTTGGAGGTTTTGTAATCTAGGGTATTGCTGTGTCTAAATAGAATGTAAAAATAAAGTACTTATTGTACCATTTTAAAATAAAATATTATTTTAACTAAAGGTGATATGGAAAACTATTGAATTTCGCAACTTTGACCGACTGTAGTGTAAAAAAAATGTACCAAAATAGTATGGCAAGTGACGTCAAATTTTGACGCGTTTATTCCTCTTTTTAAAAAGGTATAATACTTACACATTAATTTGAAAAAAAAAAATTTTGATAATATTTTTACTCAACAACCCAATTTTTACGAAGTGCCTACCTACTAACGGTAACTGTCGGACCCTTTCTTATCTTAGAAACTGTTATGTTACTACTATTATTTACTTCGGTTCCAAGAGTGAGCAAGAAGGAAATACACACAGGTAGATGGGTTCCCAGTAGAATAAAAGCAAAGAATGTTAGTTTAAAGATATTTTATTACAATAAATGTTCAAAATGTTGACCACCCGCGGCAATACAAGCTCTCACTCTCCTTAAAAAGGACCGCTTTATGTTTCGCGAGTAACTTTTTTGACGTATCACCTGCACTGCTTGTGTTATCTTCTCACGAAGGTCAGCGATGTCATTAATGGGCTTCGCATAAACGAGCTCCTTCATAGTTCCCCAGAAAAAAAAATCCAGCGGATTTAAGTCAGGTGAGCGGGCTGGCCACGGGATTGTTCCTGATCGCCCAATCCACCTGTTCGGGTATTGCTCGTCCAAAAACTCTCTAACGGATAAGCGAAAATGTGCTGGACAGCCGTCGTGTTGGAACCACATATCTGGTGGGGTCTCTTCTAGTAAGTTTGGCAAATCATTTTGAAGAAAATTTAAATATGATTCGCCAGTCAAATTCTCGGGCATCTCAAATGGACCAATAATATTCCCACAGAGAATACCGGTCCACATGTTCACTTTGAACCGGTACTGGGATCTATCTTCTCGCATCAAGTGCGGATTTTCCACATGCCACTCGTGCAAGTTGTGTAGGTTCATGTAGCCATCCTTCTTAAATGTTGATTCATCTGACCACAAAATTTTGTCGATAAAGTTTTCGTCTTCTCGATGTTTTTGCAGGATTGTTTCACAAAACGCGACTCGGCTCGGATAGTCTCGAGGTAAAAGACTTTGCACTCGCTGTACGTGGTACGGATGATATTCTTCTTTTTGGAGAATACTGTGTGCTGTGCTCTTCGGTATCCCCGTATCAGCTTCTATTCCTCGCACAGAGATGCTTGGATTTGCCGACACCGCCTCTAAAACTTCATCGCGTATGAAGTCACTTACGGGTCGTCCTTCACCAGCTACTTGATTGGGGAACCGCCCGTCACATAGTGATCTGTGCACATTAATGAAAACTCGATGGTCGGGATATCGCGTAGCCCTCGGATACCTTTCTCTGTAAAGTCTCGCTGCAGCTCGTCCATTACCTCTACATTCTCCATAAATGTAGTGCATATTTGCATATTTGCGTATTCTTGCGGAGTGTAGGTCGCCATGGTAGCACACACAAAACACAAACTGTCCAAACACAGGCAAAGGTCGTCGTAAAGAGTTCGTTTCAAAGTCCAGAGCACAAAGAGTAATCGAGTCCAATAAACAAAGCTTTAAATCGTAGTACGTGATCAATGGTAACAATAAGAGAGAGGTGCGTAGTAACGGCAGGAGGCAGTGACGCGTACTGACCGTACTGTTATCCTAAATAGCACGATCCCAGATAGCGTCACTATCTATCTCACTCGCACCTCTAACCTTTTTCTCCCTCACTCTTACCTGAATAATGGGGTACCATAAAGAAGAACCAGCAAATCGCAAAGATAGTTTCTGTCTTGCTCCCTCCTGTTGTAATAACGAATCACTATGGTGAGATGCATGCACATACCGTCCCTTACGGTCTAACCTGTTTTTTGAGAGGCCTGTTGTTATTTTTATGAGCATACAATAGTAATTCTTTAGAGGTTAGATTCAATTCGTCGTAAATTTTTCTTTCTAAGAATTCTGTAAGACATCGTAAAAATTGGGTTGTTGAGTAAAAATATTATCAAAAATTTTTTTTTTCAAATTAATGTGTAAGTATTATACCTTTTTAAAAAGAGGAATAAACGCGTCAAAATTTGACGTCACTTGCCATACTATTTTGGTACATTTTTTTTACACTACAGTCGGTCAAAGTTGCGAAATTCAATAGTTTTCCATATCACCTTTAGTTAAAATAATATTTTATTTTAAAATGGTACAATAAGTACTTTATTTTTACATTCTATTTAGACACAGCAATACTCTAGATTACAAAACCTCCAAGAAATATCGAAATTATCAGCATTAGCAGTCACAGCATTCAAAAGTATGTCACAGGGTGCTCATTTCCCCATTTTTTTGGAAATCAGTATAATTCTGTAAGTACATGGGGTGGATTTTTTAAAATATTTTTCTGAGTACTGTTAGAACTTGGGGCATCGTGGGAATCCAGTTGGACGCCAGGTTCTTGGACACCCTGTATACTTGGTAAATGCACAGGTATATTTACGTAGAGACTGACGCAGAGAGTAGTATTAAGACTTGCACTGAGATTTTACTTTCCGGGAGATAGTATTAATTCACTCGTTTAAAAAGGAACTGAACTGCGGTGACACTCGGCGCCAGTATTTATATCTGAACCTTGAATTTCCCGAACGTTCTAGTTCGCATGCTTCGAGAAGAATCGATTGTTCGAAATAGTGGGTCTCGATGGTTCGAGAGGGAGCTTTGCTTACGCTCAGAGGAGGTCTCGAGAACGAATGAGATACCAAAGCTTTGGAAATTCAAACCAGAGATGGCGACTCGATAGAATTTTATGGCCAGATCTCAAAACTTTGATTAAAATTTGGCGCCAAGACTTTAATAATTCCCTAACAAAAATAGTACTTACAATTTTTTTTTTGTTATTAATGGTAATAATATTGTAACATAATACGCAGTATAATTATAAAAATATCAGTCACAAACCATTAAAATAATACGGTTATATCGTGAACATAAATAAATATTACGTGAAATAAAGTAATAGAAATGAATAGAATTTATATTCTAAGAAACAGAACACAGCGCCATCTATAGGGTGTATTTGTAACCTAGATGTCAAACAATATTGAAGAATTTTATTGATGAATCAACGTACACCGCCAACTTCATATAACTATATTTAGTTTTATGAAGTTCTCATAGATGGCGGTAAATAAACACTTGCTTAAGAAACAATTAATTGATACATTTTATTCGTTTACATTCACGACATAAGCGAATAATTGAGATGATAACTATCCTATCCAGTAAGTTAGACCAAAATACGGGTACATGTGAAATTTGATTGAAATCGGTTCAGTAGTTTCGGAGTTTATTGGCAACATACATCGTGACACAAGATTTTTATATATATAAAGATAAGGTGTATTTATTCATACACGAAATATTTTAAGAGGTACACCTATAGGTGGTAAAGAAGCTATAGCAACGAAAAAAAAATTTTTTCTGTTTTTTTTTTTAATTTAAAATATATAAATTTTTTGACGCACTTAAGAAATACTGGCTCCTTATTTTTTACGGCCCGAGACACCGCGGCCATGCTCGTGCCGTCTGGTCGTCGCCCTCGCAGCGTCAGGCGGGCCATTCATAGAATTTGCAGTAAAGGTTTTATGCAAAACGTCTCAAGTAGTTTTAAAATTATAATAATTACGAAAATTCAAAAACGCTTAGATAAAAAATTTCTTTTTGCTTCTATAGCTTCTTTACCACCTACAGGTGTACCCCTTAAAATATTTCGTGTATGAATAGATACACCTTATATATATAATCTGAATCTCGGAAACGGCTCCAACGATTTTCATGAAATTTAGTATACAGGGGTTTTTTGGGGGCGATCGATCTAGCTAGGATTCATTTTTTATAAAATGTCGTTTTATTCATGTTTTCAATGACCAACTTTATCGATACTCAACTTGAACATAAACTTATTATTTTAAACTCAATTTACGAAAAAATACCGAGCTAACCTCGGTCATCCAGATATTATTATTTAAAGAGTGTCCATGGAGTTTCATATCCTTGAAAAAAGAGTATAAATGATATCAGTCACTCTAGGCAAAACTTTCCACACAATGAGCCGGAAGCTAGACGCTGTCATGATCAGTCCAGAAGCGGTGGTGAAAGGATCTAGCTGGTTCGAGGTGGTGGCTGGTGCGGTAAAAGAATTTCGGGAAAACATGGAGGAGGCCTTTATCAGCAGTAGTATAGAATAGGATACAAAAAAAATGAAGTGCTTTGTTTTCACGTATGATAGACTTCTGACAAAAATCCGGCTGACTGAGGACAAAGTACATTTACAAACTCACAGAAACATTGATATCAATTTCAGGCACGTCGTCCAGATCGGCAGCTTTCTCGGCGAGAGCCTTGAGTTCTGATTGATCCGACGCCGGGTCTGCAGCCAGCTTGACCAGCTCGAACAAATAGTCACGGAACACCTCGTCAGAAACTAAAGGCACAAAATATTTATTTGACGTTAGATTTTTTTACCAATTATTTAAGTGCAAAATGTTGGTGTACAAAACTTACCAGGCTTCTGAATTTGTATTTCAATCATTTGCTGCATCCCTGGGCCATACATGTGTCCATACATCGGATACATGTATCCTGGCTGACCGTATGCCATCGGTCCTTGCATTGACGTTACTGGCATTTGACCACCAGGACCTTGCATTTGTCCACTGAATACCTGCATTTGACCATTAGCCATTAACATTTGGCCACTGGGCATCTGAGTACCCGTTAGTGGCATTTGACTGCCAGTGTATGGGACTGGGCCTCCTGGTAGTGGCATTTGGCCACTACCAGTGTAAGGCATCTGGCCAACTGACAGTGGTATTTGCGCACCAGTAAATGCCATTTGGCCACCAGGTAGCGGAATTTGAGTACCTGCGTAAGGTATTTGTCCACCTGGTAATGGCATTTGGCTACTAACGTATGACATTTGGCCACTTGATAGTGGTATTTGGCTACTAGTATAAGGCATTTGGCCACTAGTATACGGCATTTGGCCACCTGGCAGTGGCATCTGGTTACTAGCGTATGGCATTTGTGCACCTGGTAATGGCATTTGAGAACCGGGTAGTTGCGATTGGATGCCAGGGTATGGCGCTTGGGTTCCCATTACCATTTGGGCTCCAGTAACTGGCATCTGGGCAGTAATGGGTATAGCACCGACTGGTATCGTAGGTGTTGTACCAACAACTGAGGTCTCCAAAGTGGTCTTGTTTTGAGGAAAAGATGGAGGCACACTGAGTTGGTTAGGAGTTGAGAGCGATGGCTGAGTTGAGATCACAGAGGTTGGTATTAGTGATGAGTTTCCGTTGACTAGCAAGTCTGGAGTTGGCTGCTTATATTCTTGCCCTATAACAAGAAGAAAGCATTTTATAACTAGTATTTACAATGAAAACAAAGTTATTGTCGAGATTGCAGTTGAAATGAATTCGTACCTGTGGTTCCAGTAGACGCCAGGTTCATTTCCTGTGTGAATGCCATGACGTTGAGGGCTGAAGACAATGCGGGGGCCACTCCACCGCCCTCACCTCCTACCTGTGGCATTAGAGCGCCACTCGCTGATGTCACGCAGTCTGGAGGTAGCGCTACGGTCCGACGACTGTAGAGATACATAAAAATTTGGATAAATATTTCTTAATGTCATTTGCCTGCCATATCGTGATTTTTCTAATCAGGTGACAAATGTAATTTTACGAGTGTGAGTTTTAAAAATAAACTTAATCCTACTCTTACTGCGGGGCAAGCAAGGCCTCCTGTGATAGGCTTGAGTCAAACTTTTTATCACAGTTTGGGAGCAAAATCCGTGATAAAATGAGTGATTCAATCATATCACAGAGGCCCGTGCGCGCCCCGCTGGTGTCATTCCCAAAATCATATATTTGAGATGACTCAGAAACTGCATTTCCCGTCACCAGTGAGGCCTTTTATGATAAGATCATGATTAATTAGAGCGGAAGTCCCGTTATTTTGCTCGCGGACTAAGGCTATTGCTCATTCCTGCCCAATCTGGGGGGTCCAAACGCCTCCTGCCGGAGGCTCTACACGGGGATCGTGCGGTCCATGGCCCTCTACGGGGCACCGGTGTGGGCGCCCTCACTGAGGCTGCGCCCAGCGCGCCGGTTGTTTGCGGCCCAGAGGGTCATGGCCATCCGGTTAATCCGAGGATACCGCACGGTCTCGTGCGAGGCGGCGAACCTCCTTGCCGGAGTGCCGCCATGGGATCTGGAGGCAAAGGTCCTCGCGCACATGTGGGAGTGGCGCGAGGAGGCGAAACGCCGGGGCGAAACTCCGCTGCCGCGACAAATCGCGGCACGGCGGACAGAGCTCCGGTGTGATCTCATGGCGACATGGCGGGTACGATTGTCGCAACCCAGTGCTGGGCACGCCACAATTGCGGCGGTAAGTCCCCTCTTTGAGGAGTGGATAGAGAGGCGTCACGGCGTCCTCACCTTCCGCCTGACGCAGGTTCTCACCGGGCATGGGTGCTTCGGTGGGTTCCTGTTCAGGATAAAGCGGGAGGATACGTCCGGGTGTTTCCATTGCGAGGATCGTCTGGAGGACACGGTGGAGCATACGGTGGAGGTGTGCCCTGCCTGGGCGGAGCACCGCCGTGTCCTCGTGGAGGCGATCGGCGGCGGCGACCTCTCGCGTCCGGCCCTGGTGCGAGCCATGGTACGGAGCGAGAGGGAATGGGAAGCCGTCACCTCCTTCTGCGAAGCAGTAATGCTCGCGAAGGAGGAGGCGGGGCGCGTGAGGGAGTGGCAGTCTCTGCGCCCTCACGCCCCTAGCCGCCGCAGGAGGAGACGCCCCGGGCGTCGGGAGTCGATTGCGGACTCCCGGCCACCGTAGGCGCGAGCTTGCGGGTGGCGAGCAATGGGTAGCTCGCCGCCCGGTAAGGACCAGGCTCGGGTCGACGGCGTGCAGTGTTCCACGCGCGCCTCAAAGAGATGTCAGCAGCAGTGTAGGGGTCTACTAGGACCGATGCCTGCCGGGGTCGCGTGATTGTTCGAAAGAGATACCGTGACCCTGGCACATGGGCAACTGATGGAACACGGGTGGGTTTTAGTCAGTAAAAGTCTGACACGCCCTCCCGCTCCGTCCAGAGCGGGAGAAGTCATTTAATGATGTCCCATCCTGAAAAAAAAAAAAAAAAAGGCTATTGCTCATCAATTAGCCGTCAAAATATTTATTGATAGATAAAAAATGGGTTCTGGTTACTGGTAACCAATTTGTAAGAAAACATGCGTACCCTAGTGGTGCCTTGGTAGGCGTAGATATGGACACTCTGCCCCACATCAGTCGACGCAAATCTTCACCGCTGATGCCACGGCGACGTAGTTCAGCTATTGTCACCTTACCGACGCGCTATCGCAAGCAGGTAGTAAAAAACTATATCAGTGGTGGTAACAATAAACCTACCTATAGTTTTAGCCGAAAACGTTAAAATAAGCGCCACGATCTTTTGATAGATACCTACTGCGATTTGATCTAGTGTTACTGTCCTTTCACACTCAACAGTAATAAGGAGGTAATCTTAATTATAGTTAACATAACAATTATAATATTAATGGTAGATACAGATACTCAACAAATTTAGACAGTTCGGACTGTCATGGTCAGTCAGAAAGAACTGATGGTGTGGATTGTAATAAAATAAAATCTCATTCCAAATTCAAATAATTAGATCTTTGTTAATTGAAGGGAATGGTAAATAAATAAAAGAGAGAATATTTTATAGATTTCTAACTTTGAACAACCCCTTCCGATAAAAAAAAATCATGTTTGCAAATTTCGCAAAATTTACATGAAATAGTAATAATGCTATTTAATATAGCAAAAAATAATGATTTTACATATTTTTCTTTGGTAGACCCTCATTCAAATAAGCATCTAACATTCATGTGACAGGATCAGAGTTCAGAAACCAAAAAACATATTTCTCACCTTCCAATTAGTCAACGCGCCCTTCCTCTGCTTAGCCCTCGTCTTGGCCGCACTCTTGATGACCATGACGGCTCTGACCTCGTATCGAGGGTCGTCAGATGGTCCCAGACCTATCGAGTACTCTTGTAGGTACTTGTGGGCGTCTTCTTGGGCTACTGACCGCTCTAGTGATACGACTATTTTTGCCCACTGAAAGAAAGTAGGTATATTATTTAATTGAATGGAATATATTTATTTCAGACTACGATCACTATGAAAGATACAAGTCCATATGATTTTAGTAGGGAGATACTTATTAGTCAGGCGCGGTCCGAGAGGGGTGGTTCTAGGGGTCATGACCCCCCCCCCAAAGTCAGCCATGCTGTCGAGACTCTAGAACGATTTGCCTGAAAAACCCAATAATACTCCCGACCTGAGAATCGAACCCGGGACCTCATGCTCTTTTTTTTTTTTTTTTCAGGATGGGAAATCATCAAATGACTTCTCCCGCTCTGGGCGGAGCGGGAGGGCGTGTCAGACTTTTACTGACTAAAACCCACCCGTGTTCCATCAGTTGCCCATGTGCCAGGGTCACGGTATCTCTTTCGAACAATCACGCGACCCCGGCAGGACCTCATGCTCATCAGTAGCGCTTTCGACTACTAGACCAACAAGTAGATGTACCTTCCTAAAAATATTCTTCTGTAGGTACTCATGGTGACCCCCCCAAAGTCATAGGCTGCGACCGCGCCTGTTATTAGTTTAGTTGGTATTCTTATTGTTTTTACTACTTTTTGCCAGCGGCTTCGCGTTGAGGTCGAAAATGATCCCACGGGTATGTACTGTCGGGATAAACGTATCCTATGAGGTAGTCCAGAGGGGTGATTGCGTAACTTGCTATCAATAGTAATCGGTTTCATTATCATAGTTAAACAACATTCATTGCGTTATTTACGTTGATGAACCGACATTTTATTCGAACAAATGACGCAATGGATTATAAATAATCTTCAATCCGATTCAGATTCCGATAGATAGTGCGTTTCGCAATTAGGGTGCAGGTTAAAATCTATACAGGGTTTAACCTCTAAGTCCCTGAGATACCACATTTGGTATCAGACACAATGGTTTTTAATTGTGTCTGTAATTACGGTAATTGACTGGTTAATTAAACTAGAAATACTTTACTCACGTCTAGAGTATCGATAACGAAAACGAACGGAACAAAAAACCAAAATTCGATGGATTTTCGAAGGATTTTGTGGAAGTCAGTTTTTTCTAAAAAACTATTACGTAATAGTGTTTAGTTGTCATATTGTAATTGTCACAGTGTATGCCATTAAAAGGTTTGAACACCCACCTAATTTAATTTGACCCTGTATATGTGCTAAATTTCATCCAAATCCGTTCAGTCGTTTTTGTGTGATTGAGTAACAAACACCAATATATCCAAACATATTATAAACTTGCACATTTATTATATTAGTAGGATGAAGTAACATAGGTAGCAGTACCTTTAAAAGAACAATCTTATTTTTATTAAAAAATAAAAGTGTCCTTTAAAGGTCACTTTATTTGTAAGGTAACTTTTATTTTACTGAACAACCTTACTTGAAATCCAATAACGATAAACCTAAGTAGGTAGATACTTCATGATCCTGTTCTTCCTATCTCAAAGATTTTATTTTATTTTGTTTATTTTTATTTTACCTGTTTGACCCATTCCTTCTCGGACTGCTCGATGACGTGCGCGTATGTGTTGCCCATCATAGCGATCAACATGTTCAGAAGTAGGATCGGCACAAACACCATGAATATCGCGAACACTGTCTTTGATAGATTCGGGTACGTTGTCATGCTGAGATCTGTGTACTGCAAAACATAATTGTTGTTGGACCAATATGGCGATACAATGACAAAATCGTAACATCATCTACCTAGGCTTTTCCCAACTAAGTTTGGGTTGTCATCTTGAATGCAGCTGGGGATGGGCCGTAATCCACCACGCGGACATATTGAAATGTTCGAAAATGATAATACTGACTATCCTCAACATCACTTGATTGAAGCTAAAATGACAAAAATCAATCTGAACACGCTGTTACAGGGTATACAAATTGAATTTTTGACATTTTTGCCCGCAGCATTAAAATTATTAAGAAAGCTAAACAAAGTTAATTGAGGTAATTGCCTAACACATAACCAGTAGGAATAGCTTAAAAAATTGCTGATTAGCATTGCCATCCACTGTGGCAACGCTGCCATTCTTTTGGGCACTTTCCCACTGACAGTGATGCGGACAAGTTTTTGATGCCCCATGAGCTCTTCTCTTTTATCTTTGGCATAAAATACGTATACAGGATAAGTTTTTAACCAATGCGCAAATTTTAACAAATTAAACTTAAACGAGTTATAATAACCATGCATGTTTTATTTTGATATATCTTCGTACAAAAAAAATAAGTTATCGGTAACGAAAGATGTCTATTTTGGAACTGGTTTTCATGGCAACTTGCGCGCGGCGGCAGCGAAGGTGAACGGCCGATCGTAGCTACAAGTAGGTATTTACAATCTGTTCGATCGGTCAACATTTTTATGAAGTTCAAAGTACCTACGCCAGCGCGGCGGCGAAGGTGAACGGCCGAGCGGTTACTGACCTATTCCTATTGTCGATATCATATTAGGTAGGTACGAAATATGTAGGGTATCCACAGTTTACTGATTTAAGGTCGGATAAAAATTTAAAAAAAGTATTGAAAAAATAGTTGAAATGTGTTCTATTACTGATACTGAACCAGCATAAAAAAATTGCACACTGGTTAAATTTTTTCTTGTATATTTATTTTAGTGTTAGATTGTAGTATTGTATTGCAAATTTCTTAACAGACATTTAAATAAAGTAGTAATCGAAGATTACCTTATTAGTTAACCTATGGGCTATTTAACTCACACTGTAATCTCCTAGAGTAATCTGGAACAGTGCCATCCAAGTACTGGGATAGCTTGAAAACAATGTGGACTGCACGTTTGGAAACCCTGCAACCAAATTGAACACATTAATCAACCATTCCCTGTCTCACCATCAACTGCCTAGCCTTTATTCAACTATGTCTTGGTTCGCTTCCAGTCTAACTGGATACAGCTAAGTACTAGTATTTTACATGAAGTGACTGACTATTTGACTTCTACAATCTCACTAGTTAATACGATACCACTTGGTTGATGTTATGTACAGCAAAAAGTGATATAAACTCTCTCTCTGACTCTTTATTTACTCTCTCTCTGATGTCAGAAATACTCTACATCTTCTAGAAAAAGTTGGCAACCCTAGCACGTAGGTTTAGAATTTTCACACACAACCTGTGTGTGAAAATCGTCAAGAACTTAGTAAATAACACTAACTTTCAGGATTAGAGGGGTAATATAGCATAAAACACTACCAATAGGTATGGAATGGCTTTCAATATTTACCGGACAATTAATATTTTCGAGCTTCAGAAACAATTAATAAGCCTTTTTATGTTTTTTTTTGGATGGGAAATCATCAAATGACTTCTCCCGCTCTGGGCAGAGCGGGAGGGCCTGTCAGACTTTTACTGACGAAAACCCACCCGTGTTCCTTTTGTTACCCATACTTAATTAACCTTCAAAATAATTCAGATGCTAATTGGTAGTGCGTTTAACAATTAGGATGCTGATCCTCATCATGTGCTTAACCTCTTCCCAACTACGTTGGAGTCGGCTTCCAGACTAACCGGTTGCAGTAAATACCATATTTTACATAAATTGACTGCCTATCTGATCCCCACAACCCAGTAACTGGGTATCCGATACCCCATGATAAGACTGGTTGTCAGACTTTCGGGCTTCTGACGCCACGTTACGACTGTCTATGATCAACAAATGACAGCCGGGACCAACGGCTTAACGTGCTTTCCGAGGCACGGAATTAGGGTACAGATACCTTTGTATAAAAAGTAGAATGACTGCGAGAATCCGAACAGCACAATGGAGTAGATGATGCCGAAGGTGAACATGTCTCCCGTGATCATGCTGTAGATCATCGTCACGAATGGGCCCGTCAGCTTTACCGCGCTGTCGACAAAAGAAACTTAAGTAGAACATCAGCGGTGGCGCGAGCACGGCCTACTGTGATAGACTTGAGTCACACATTTTTATCAAAAAAAAAAAAACTGTATTTTATTGCAGGCATTATATCCATATACAAAAAAAAATACAGTAAAATAAAATGAAAAGAAATCATTTGAATCAAAATCAAAATTTGAATCAAAATTAAAATCAAAATTGAAAATGAAAATCACACAGTAAGTCAGTCAGTTAGGTGGTAAGTTGTTATCACAGTTTGGGAACAAACACCGTGCTAAAACACGTGATTCAAGCCTATCAGAGAAGTCGTGCTCGCCCCGCAGGTTTGTTTGTATTCTCCAGACAAATAAACTGTTTAGATAACAAAAACCCTGTATTTTACGTTTTAAGATTTCAAACATGACGTCAATTACCTACATTTTGGTTTCACAAATACAAACAGAGATCATACAGAGGTGGCCCAGTGGAATCGGCCTTGACTTACGAATTGTATGTAGGTCGTAAGTTCGAACCCAGACTGGCGCTTTATTTTGTGTAAATAAAGCATCTACATGAGTTCGAACCCACGACCGTACCTGTAAGTCAGGGACCACTGGGCTACTACTGCTACTACTGTCAACTATTATACATGTATCAAAACCTTAACACAGAGATCTAAAAATAAAAAATCACTGTAGTTAAATGTGACTAGGGATTCTTGATTTATAAGCGCTCTTACAGGCAAAGGTTGTGTTTAATAAAAAGGTTGTAGGACTTACCCAGCGAAGAACATTAGCAGAAACCAGAAGCCTGGCAGTAGAAAGATCAGTAACGCTTCCTCTAGCATCGGTTGTCGCATCAGTCGCGCTGGTATACATGCTAACAGCAGCAGGTTCGAACTCAAGAAGATGAACTTCGCTGGTTCGTGGATCTGGGGTAAAGGACAAAACATAAGTCACTAAATAACAAGAGGCAAAGTTTGTAAGTTTGTGAGTATTTTTGTAGGAAGAATACAAATATAAAATCTGATAGGTATTTATCATCATCACCATAATTTCAGCCAAAAGACGTCTACTGCTGGACTTGGGCCTCCCCCAATCGAAGGGGTTCCCCATAATCACCACGCTTGACAGGCGGGTTGGTGATTGCAGTATGGTGGTAAAATACTCAGAGAACACTGCTGCCCACTCTATAGTGAGTCTTTTTACGACACACACAGGAAGAAATGGGATGATGCTATTATTTACATCCACCACACGGAACTAGGTATCTATGATAGGAAGTAATCTCTGGAACTACCGGTCGGATTAAAAAAAACTTTTTGCATTTCATATTCCAATTTTTGATGTGGGATTTACCATCACGCTACGACCTTTAGGAGCCGAGAAAAAGGTAACAAAAGTCGGAAAGAACGCTAAGTGTTAACGAAGTACAAACGCGGGCAGGCTAATGGTAGGTAGGTATACGACGCAACGGTTTCGAGGGCAAAATTTCATGTGAACGAAACCGCGGGCAAAAACTAGTTCACTATAATAATACAGGCATTGTTTGCTTATAAGGAGGCTCCAATCACGTTTAAACGTAATGTAAATGCTAAGTGTGACGAATAAAAAAAAATACAATTATTATAAAATTGAGGTATAGGTTCCTATCCAGTAATGAACAGTTTTCAGCATGACTAATAATGAATTAATAAATACGGTCACGTTCTTACGGTAAGGGCTGAGAACAATTTAGAAGTATTACCATCATCTGCCTACGCTTTTGGGGCCGGCCTCCAGTCTCAATCAAATCAAATCAAAATATTTTTATTTCACATAAACCTGCAAGGGCAGTTATGAAACGTCAGAAGCTAGGTGCACGGTTCCTGCAGTCTACCGGATGTAGCTGAGTAAGTACCAGTACTTTCCATGGAGCCTATCTATCTGACCTCCACAACCCAGTTACTACGTAATAAGATACCCCTTGGTAAGACAGCTTATCAGACTTTCAGTCTTCTGACGACCCGTAACGACCGTGAAAGATCTACGAATGACACCCGGGACCAACGACTTGACGTGCTTTCCGCGGCACGATCTTAGTATGTAAAGACTTACCAACTGCTTAAAATAAGCCACCAGCCCCTGATTCTTCAACTCATCTCCCTGCTGCAGTATAATATAGCACAGGGTACTGGCCAAAGTTCCCAGTTCACTCGCCAGACGGATGCCGCTCCTCGCGTCCGCGATCTCGAGGCCCCAGTCGGGATGAGCATCGGCCTCCAGACTACTATGACGAAGGTATACAGAGAGGGACAGGAGAAGGAGATGTAGCATCAGGATTAGGAGACGTTTTAGGAATTTGTTCTGTAATTACAAGACCAATAAGTGTTTTTTTATTTAATAAATCTCGTTAGTTAGAACTCGCGTATGCGCTCAAAATTATACTCCATGATCAGACGACTGGCTATATTGGCATGGGTACTTGACATATAGCAAACAAATTAATTTAATGTTCTGTATTTCGTAATGTTAATTACTTTGTTCTACCTACTATTGTATAGAATCAAGTTTATCTAAATAAACAGACAGCTGTGCTACTGGGCAGTTTGTTGCGCCACTTCTTCCCAGGTAAAGTTCTAGGAAGTCGTGAAGGACGGGCGTTTTGGGGGACTGTCTTATGAAATTTTGACGATTTAAAAATGCTGACCCTCAGCTTAATTTGAATAAATGTCTTTTGATTTTGAGACGTATCCAAGAAAAAAAGTTAATTATAAAAATCATAAACCCGATTGCGTAAAAAGATGGAAACAGTTTTTTTTTTAAGAGGTTTATGAACAATCTCATGCAGTCCTAAAATGATTTTCTAGAATCTATTCAATGATACCTATGCTTGCCACTCGTCCGTATATTCGTCAACCATGTCTGGACTCAAAGCCGAAGTATTTATATAAAATTGGCCCAAAAAGGCAACAATAGACATTTGGCAGGGCAACGGTCATTGGGACAACGGCAAGTTAATGGAGATTGTACTGCAACAAAGACATATACGTACTCGAGCAAATGTCTTCCACTTTTCTTCGAGTAGTCTCTGAATGATGCCGCCGTCCAACATGTTGAGATGCTCTTGTTTCGTACCGTTCAGGATTATGAACAACGCGGAGTTCCAATCTGTAATCATACATTTCAGTACATAAAGAAAAAGAGCCAAAGAAGTCGCAAAATTAATGACTATTTCCCGAAATAGTCATTCACCGTCTCAATGGAGTTGGAGTATTGTAATGATGATTTTAATTGATTACCTATAATTCTGTAAAGCCATACTTGCTATGTTCCGGAATCATCTATACTAATATTATAAAGCTGAAGAGTATGTTTGGTTGGTTGAACACGCTAATCTCAGGAACTAGGTACTGGTCCGAATTGAAAAATTATTTTTGTGTTGGGTAGCCTATTTATTGAGGGAGGCTATAGGCTATATAACATCACGCTACGATCAAAAAGAGCGAAAACTGGCAAGCAATTCGATGCGACGGGGAGGGTCAGGGGAGCAAAAATTTGACGCGGGCAGAAGCTAGTATTTTAATAACCATATATGTACATCCTGACAGCTGCAATAAACGTAAGAATGTTTGAAAATCGCGGGCTACCTTACGCATCCACCTTAAGACTTTTGGAGTAGCAAAACTAGATAACAGTCTTACTTATTATAATAAGTATGTAGCCTATGTAATATTTTGTAGAAATAGCGTACAGCGTGTTACATTCGATATATTTTTATATATCTTTCTTTCGAAGTATTTGCCCACCGCTGCGCACCTGGCGTTTTTGATACACAAAACAGGATACTTTTTCAACCGACGAAAAAAAACGGAGGAGTTTATCAATTCGACGCGTATATTTTTTTTTTTTTTTTTTTTATGTATGACCACGCTTAACTTTTTACATAGTGGTCCGATTGTGACAATTCTTCTTCTATTGGAAAGGGTATACTCCCAAGGTGGTCCCATATCAATTTGGTAAAACAAAATCGAACCCTAAGGGTCTGAAAACAGGGGATGATTGATTGTTCACTCACTGATTGTAATGTATAAACACGCATAACTTCATACAGCGTAGTCCGATTTTGATAATTCTTTTTGTGTTGGATACGGTATACCTTGCCAAGTATTATTAGTACATTAAAGCCACAAAAAAATATAAAATAAAAACTTTTTAACAAAAAATTAAACCGCCGAAAAACTGAAAAGCATAAAATAATACTTAAACCTTAAAATTTTGAGTCGGCGCTGAAAAATCAATGAACAAGGATCACTCAAAGCGCCGACTCATAATTTTAAGGTTTAAGTATTATTTTATGCTTTTCAGTTTTTCGGCGGTTTAATTTTTTGTTAAAAAGTTTTTAGCGTCACCAAACCGTTTATTTAGGATGGAACAAAGTATTACGTTACCGGGCGTTTCTGGCGTCTGCAATGCATTATGGGCTTTATTATTTAACTAGCTTCTGCCCGCGACTTTCTCCGCGTTTAATTTCTTGCTCCTCAACCAAGTTCAAAAAACCCTTTCTTAGCGGATGCGGATACCTGTTCTTCACAAAGAACACACCCTCCAAATTGCATGCCTCTAGGACTAGCGGCTTAGGCTGTGCGTTGATATATCAGTCAGTCACTCAGGACTTTGAATTTTATATACAAAAAACAGGAAAAAAAATTAACCAGTGCGCAAATATTTTTTTTGTCGAGTATCAGTAACAAAACAAATTTCAACTATTTTATCAATACTTTTTTTAATTTTTATCCGACCTTAAATCAGTAAACTGTGGACACCCTACATATTTCGTACCTAATATGATGTCGACAATAGGAATAGGTCAGTAACTGCGCGCCGGTAGGTACTTCGAACTTCTTAGAATTTTGACCGACCGAACAGCTGATACCTACCAGCCGAGTACCTACTCGTAGCTACGTTCGGTTGTTCACCTTCGCCGCCGCGCTGGCGTAGGTACTTACTTTGAACTTTTTAGAATTTTGACCGATCGAACAGCTGGTAAATACCTACTTGTAGCTACGCTCGGTCGTTCACCTTCGCCGCCGCCGCGCGTTTGTTACCATAAAAACTAGTTCCAAAATAAACATATTTCGTTAACGATAACCTAATTTTTTTGTACTAACATATATCAAAATAAAAATTGCATGGTAACATAACTCGTTTAAGTTTAATTTGTTAAAATTTGCGTGCTGGTTAAATACTTATCCTGTATATTGCCGTCCATGCCATCGCTACACATACGTTCTAAATCTAAATAATAGCCAATCAACAATTTCTATAGGGTACCTAGTACCTACCTACATAGGTTGTGTATTAATATCACCCGCGCTCGGCCGGGCATTCATCAAAATATTGATTTTATCTGGGGCCTGTTAGCGCGTAGCACAGTGGAACGAATGTATGGGAGCGGTTGGACGTAGACATGTCCGAAAAAAAAGAGTAAAATTATGCCAAACTAATGATGCCATCTTATTCGATTACTTAATGCCTTCATAACTTGTGGTGATGAATTTCTTCATAACTCCCATATTTCGGGAGTAATTTGAGAAAATGTGAAATTTTACTATGAAAATGAGTGTATCGAGCTCTCTCCCTCCTGATTCCGGGCTTGTTTCAAGTAGCGGTCTCTAATATCATAATGCTAATACTAAGAGCTATATTTAATACTAAGACACATAGTGCGCCAAATGTGCACTTTCTGGGATAAAGAGTGATGTTTATTTTATAACACAATTTTTTTATTTTTTGTTTATTTTGTTGATTAAAACCGTTTTTCTAAAGGTTTACCTTATTACAATAACATTTCTGAGCAGCCAATTAGAGAAGATATAAGCTAATTAGGATATATAATTAGGGACTTAAGGTTTACATATAAAACTGATGCACTAATGATTACTGATAAGAACATTGCTATTATTTAATTACTAAATGGCTCTTAATACACTAATTTAGCATGCATCATTTACTAATTATCACAATAACTAATTACCTTGCAATATTTAACAAAGGATACCTGGGATACCTGGATTTTATATAAATAGGTCACTATTAGTAACTTTAAAATCAGTGTTGATTTACACCTCGTTGTATCCAAGCTAATCTCGCAATGTATTTTCCAAATTTTAATACAAATCTTGATATTCACGTTGCTTTATGCGCACGCGCACATAAAGATTTACGCGACTTTAACTATTTGTTCAGTGTTTTAAAAGATAACAGTTGTGTTCAGTTATGTGAAAGTGCTGAAACAAGTTTAAAAGACTGGTGTCGTCGAATTTGCTACCGCATTTATGCAAAATGGACACAGTCTGGAAGAAGCACAGATAAGTTTCGGAAGAAACATGAGATTTGGCTACAGGCTGCAATTCAATGGCCGGAATTACAGAATGAAAATATGGAACCTTCTACAGAAAATATAAGTGACGTCATCGAGCCCATAATTTCTCCTGCTAAATCTGATGCTTCAACTTGTACACATCCTAGTCCTCGTAAATCTTTTGAGGACCTTAGTAACCGGCAAAAAAGAAGACGCACTGAAGATAGTCTTTCATGCAGCAGTAGCAGCGCTGAAATTATGTTTTCGGCCGAAAGGGCGCTTCAAAAGGCAGGACAAAGCGATACAGCTTATGTTATGAAATACTTGACGGAGAATCCAGAAGAGGCCTCAAAAATCAAAGCCTTCATTGAAGGTAAATCAATTCAGGTACGGGAAATATCCCCTTTGAAGGCATTGGCTCTTTATGTATCGATGAACTTATCGAAATGGCGCTATAACACTCTTCGGGATTTCAACACTCAAGAAGGAGCTCTTCAATACCCGAGTTACTACATGTTGGTTAAAGAAAAAATTAAGTGCTATCCGGCCAAAGAAGATCTCACAGTTACAGAGAGCTCTGCAAAAATCAAATTACAAGCCTTGATGGATTTAACCTCAAGAAGACTTATTAGGTCGTTAGAAACCCCTGTTGATCCCAATCAACAGCTCGTATTGACCAGCAAATGGGGTTTTGACGGATCATCTAGCCAAAGCATTTATCATCAAAGGACGAGTGAAGATGAGCAAATCGATCTTGCTAGTAATTTTATGATTAGTCTTGTACCACTGCGGCTCGTCTCAAAAGGTGTAACAATTTGGGAAAACGAGCGACCATCTTCCACTTCATTTTGCCGGCCAATATTGTTTAAGTTTATAAAGGAAACCAAAGAAAATGTGCAGAGAGAGATGGCTGAAATCGAAGCAGAGATTGAAGCCTTAACTCCATCCACCATCACTGATGGAATTAGTGTCAAACACCAACTGCTGTTGACAATGATTGATGGTAAAATTCATTCCATTATATCCAATACAGCAGCTTCAGTGTGTGACATATGCAAGGCTTGTCCTAAAGAAATGAATAATTTAGAGTTAATCAAAGATAAACACGCAAACGAGGACATGTATAAATATAGCTTAAGCACCCTTCACGCTTGGATTCGCTCAATGGAATGCTTATTACACATTTCCTACAAATTAGACATAAAATCATGGCAAGTAAGGGGTGATATAGCAAAAAGGCAAGTTGATGACAGGAAGAAAAGAGTTCAAGAGGCTGTAAGAAGAGAAACGGGCTTACTTCTCGATGTTGTGAAACAAGGCAGTGGATCCACCAACAATGGCAACTCGGCAAGGAGATTTTTTGAAAACTACACTAAATCTGCTGAACTGACCGGAATAGATGCTATGCTTTTAAGAAAAATCTGTGTGATCTTGCAGTGTATTTCATCAGGAGAGAAGATCAACGTAACTAAATTCCGAGAGTTCTGCTTTGATACTGCTAAGCTTTACGTGGAGTTATACCCATGGTATTATATGCCTTCTTCACTTCATAAAATTTTAATGCATGGGCCAGACATAGTTCAGAACATGTCAATTGTGCCCATTGGTTTTCTATCCGAAGAGGCATCTGAGGCTAGAAATAAAGATTTTAGAAAATATAGAGAGGGGCATTCTCGAAAGCATAGCAGTATCTCATGCAATGAAGATATTATGCACAATCTTTTACTGTCTTCTGATCCACTTGTTACAAGTATCCGTCCAAAAGGAAATAAGTTTGTAAAAAAATCTTCTTTTAAGGAATTTTATGAGCTTACGGATTCTGAGAAAAGTGATATCGAATTTGTTAACATAAATGATTTAGCGGACATCGATTCTGAATTTGAATTAATTGATGATGATGATGATGACGAAGATAATTAAATGATGTTATTGTTTTAAAATGTGTAACTTAGTAAATTAGAGCTTACATCTTAATTATTTATTGTACTTTTAATGAAACTAGGTAATTTATTATCAACTTACTTAAAAGTCATACTCTCATCAGTTCTTGTGAATATTTTTGTTAATATATATTTCTGTATATATATAATATATTTATAGACCTCTTAATAAGTCTGTCTGCGGTTTAAAGTAAATACAAATGGGGAAAAAACGTTTTTTTTTTTAAATTTTCATTTCCTTTTATCCCAGAAAGTGCACATTTGGCGCACTATGTGTCTTAGTATTAAATATAGCTCTTAGTAATAGCATTACGATATTAGAGACCGCTACTTGAAACAAGCCCGGAATCAGGAGGGAGAGAGCTCGATACACTCATTTTCATAGTAAAATTTCACATTTTCTCAAATTACTCCCGAAATATGGGAGTTATGAAGAAATTCATCACCACAATTTATGAAGGCATTAAGTAATCGAATAAGATGGCATCATTAGTTTGTCATAATTTTACTCTTATTTTTCGGACATGTCTACGTCCAACCGCTCCCATACATTCGTTCCACTGTGCGTAGTTGGAATGCTTTAGAAGTAGGTAGATGACATCAACCCAATGCCGCAGGTAGGGAGAAGGGTGAGCCAAACAGGGTGGCAAATGCAGCCGCCATGCTCCGATATTTAATTACTTTAGCGTTTTATTTTAATGTGTAGGTGAGTTAAGCTGGGTACAGGTTATAGAAGAGACTCGATTAATTTACTGTCGTTAGGTATATGGATAATCGAAAATTCGGATAATGGAATGTATGAAGAAAACCGGTTTTGTAATTTTTGCGTATTACATAATGCTAAGTAATTATAAAATACAACAAAAATAAGTAACAAAAATCAATGTTTAGTAAGGAATTATTAAGTAATGACTTATTTTCTAATAACGCAAGTTCCGATGTGTCCGTGCATGCATGGATTCGACTTGAAGGTATCAAGTTATCTGATGGCGGTTCGTAGTCCGGATAATCGCGAATCCGATAACTGAGGGCCGGATAACCGAGTTTCCACGTACTTTATCAGCGTAGTACACAACAAAGAATCTAGTGTGCGCAAAATTTTAACAAGGTCTGATTAAGTTAGTAGATATTTCTAATGTAAGAATACATTAAATTGTAATATTAATAGTGGCTACAGGTGTAGGTACTCTGTGGTCACAGCATCGAATGTGAGTGGGGTAATTAGTGAAAGCACATGTGGAACACGTGAATACAATATTCTACTAAGCCCGCGGGGAGAGGGGCGGTGTTGCGCGGAGAGCCGGCGGCGGCGGCGACGGCGACGTAGATTACAAAAACCGGCCAAGTGCGAGTCGGACTCACGCATCGAGGGTTCCGAACAAACCTGTAGGTATCCTCGGTTTATGCATAAGGTTTATGTTTATGACATTAAATGTTTTTTTTTTATATTTGATTTGATTGAATTAAAAGCAAATCGCGGTTTACGATTTATGACGTATTAAAAAAAAACTACTTACTGGATCTCGTTCAAACCAATTTTCGGTGGAAGTTTATATGGTTATATGTGTACATCATATATTTTTTTTTAGTTTTATCATTCTCTTATTTTAGAAGTTATGGGGGGGGGACACATTTTACCACTTTGGAAGTGTCTCTCGCGCAAACTATTCAGTTTAGAAAAAAATGATATTAGAAACCTCCATACCATCTTTAAAGACCTATTCATAGATACCCCACACGTATGGGGATGATGAAAAAATTTTTTTTGAGTTTCTGTCCTAAGTATGGGGAACCCCAAAATTTATTGTTTTTTTCTATTTTAGTGTGAAAATCTTAATTCGGTTCACAGAATACATCTACTTTCAAGTTGCACACCAAGTTTCAATAACTTAGCTCTTATAGTTTCGGAGAAAAGTGGCTGTGACATACACGGACAGACAGACAGATATGACGAATCTATAAGGGTTCTGTTTTTTGCCATTTGGCAACGGAACCTTAAAAAGGTATCGGACACATCGCTGGTTCTCCGCGGCCGCCTTGCTAGACGCACGTGACGCGCTTTCGACGCCCCCCCTCGCCCCCGCCCGCGTTCGGGTCCGTCGCCTGAACTCGGCTAGCTAACGGATGCCTCACGTCACGTTTCGTTTCCCCCCGCTCTTTACCGCTGACGTAATCTGCGCCACGAGGCGCGGTGTCTATAATGAATGACAGAATGACCGAACACTTATACTATTGTAAAATAACGTCGTTTCGAACAAAACTGCTTTACCTAATTTCGAGAAAGTAGGTATCACGTCTTAAATTTGCCCTTTGCTATAAAGCTATTGATGTCCTACAGTTTACCTTTAATTATTTAGGTTACATAGTTTCGCTATGACATACAGACCGTCAACGCGATCGTTTTCGCAGAATAATCAGGGCGCGGGTTGCGGGGAGAAATGGGTGGAGTTTAATGTTGCATAGACCCAAGCTGCCAAACTGCAGGATGGGTCATAATTTCAGGGCTTTCACTTACTGATTTCGAAAATGATAATGATTTTACATTACAGAGTTTGATGCTTAAAATGACTCGTAATTAATTAGTTCAAAATCTAGCCTTCGTCTCATCTCGGCGACAATCAAATGTCAAGAAGTTGTCATAAATATACGGATACTCGAGGTATTTTTGACAGATTGAGATCAGACTGTGAATTGCGCCTCTGTCGTTTTTCATGAGTTTTTTTTTTCCGGGTTTGTTAAATTGCTCATAATACCAAAACTCAACTCTATCGTCCATACTTAGCACCTTAGTTGCCTTATGCTAAAAAATACTAATATCAAACTCACTTGTCCTCCCATCAGGCAGCAAGGTATCCAGAGCATTCAGCGGGTAGGCAGAGCAGGTAATATTAGAGTACCGCCAGAACTCCTTCGCAGACAGTTCCAACATCTCCCGGAAGACGGACGCTCGGCCCAGCTGGCAGGCCAGTGTCAGCGGCGTGAAACCCGCCAGGTTCATACGACCGTTGCTGGCGGGGACCTTCGGGTGCCGAAGTGCGTAGCCGAACATGTCCTTTATTGAGGATATGGTAAGTGTGACGTAATTGATTACTCTTTTTTATAGGGCAATTATAATTAAAATAAACCTAATATTATGCCTGTTTACTTCAAATCGATGGGCAGACGGGTATAGTATACAAAATATTAATAAAAAAAACTTGAAAAATCTGAGCGTCCTCTTTCGAAGTACAAAGTTCATAGCACACAAATCAACTCGGAAAGGGATCGTCACCGTATCACCTTTCACCTCACCGTCACACAGGCGTCAACCTAACGTAAGCACGGAACCAAAGCGGACCAGTAGTACGTTGACTCGGCTACACCACGTTTACGGCTCACCGACCGCTGGTTGACCTGACTGGCACCAGATCAGTTTGAAACCTAACCTACAAATTCAATATATTATATAATCGGTTCTTAAACTGACTTGCTTAGACTATTATTATTTTATAGTTTTATTGTTTTTATAATGTTATGGATCTTAGTTGTGAATTGCTTTTAGCTTGTATTTGAATCCTTTATTGTAAAACATTCAGACACAGTGTAAAATTGTTAATGAATAAATGAAATGAAATGAATAAAACATGCGCGCAACAATAAAACAAGGAGCAAGAGAGGCGAGCGTGGCGACAGAGGCGTAAGCTAAGGGACAACGAGCCGTAAGCATGGCAACCGTTCGTTGGTTGACCACGGGCCACAACGCGGTTCATGAGCTTAATTGTCCCGAAGCGAATCGTTTACGTTGCAATTCCGATTAGTGTGCTTTTCAATAGGGATTACCTACAAAAAATACGAAACGGCTTGAGTTAATACGGTTACGATCCGTTTCCGAGTTGATATTTGCTATGACCTTTACGTAACACAACACTGACAAGCAACTTAAACTCACCAGCTTATCACAAACGACTACCATATGCAGTATCATGTTCCCAAATGAGTCCTGTGCGTCCGGGTCGGCTCCGGAGTCACAAAGCAGGTTGTATACTCCCTCGTTGGCACAGCAGGCCGCCCACGCTAATGGGTACTCGCCTAAGTACGCCAGACCTTCGTAGTTCGTCTGCCTCGCTGGAGGCACACGTTGTTGGTCTCGGGGGAGGAAGAAACTGCCTGTTGGCAGAGCATGTAATAAACATAGACTACCTGCGTGGCACAATTTATAGGGCGGGTAGAGCTGTAGAGATAGTTATAGGGCGGCTAGAGGTAAAGGCACAGTTATAGGGTGGGTAGAGTTATGGGAACACTTATAGGATTGGTAGAGTTATGGGCACAGTTATAGGGTGGTTAGAGCTGTGAGCACTTTTATAGGGTGGGTGGAGTTGTGGGAACAGTTATAGAGCGGGGAGAGTTGTGGACACAGTTATAGGGTGGGTAGAATTGTAAGCACTTTTATAGGGTGGGTACAGTTATAGAGCCGGGAGAGTTGTGGGCACAGCTTATACCTGCAACTATCGGCTCTATAAGATTTCAGTTTAAAAAAAGTCAAGTACTTATGAATATTAAAAAAAAAAAAAAATATAAGATAAGGCCACGAAATACAATCTGATGGTCTTAAAAATAAGAAGTAAAACAATTACACTAAAATAGTGAGTTATTCATTGGCACTTACCAATTGCTCTCTGGTTTACGTCAGCCCCCGCTTCTACTAAGTCTTGAACCAGCTCGTTGTTGCTGTAAGCTATAGCCAGGTGTAGAGAACTGGCCCCTACAACATAATGATGAACAATATTCTACTACTGGTTTAAGCCACTAGTCTCTGTAGAAATGGGAATTCGATACATAATGTTGGGAATTTGCCCTTACGTTGTGCAAATCGTTTTAATTGAAATGTGGTTTCAAAACAATTATTCTGCTGATGATTTTGTTGCGCCACCTCTTCTTCCGAGCTAAAGCGCTAGGAAGTGGTGAAGGGCTGGCGTTTTGAGGGACTGTCTTACGTAATTTGGATGTCAATAAAGTGCCGATTCTCAGCCTAATGTGAATAAATGGCTCTTGTTTTTTTAATATAATATTTTGTCTTCGACTGACGCGCCAGTTAGTAGTAATAATGTACTTACCTAAATACTCCTCTCCTTCGACGACATCTAGTGAGAGTTTCGGAAAGCATTTCACTAGTGTTCTCGCTAATCTTGTGTGAATCTGGAATCGAAAAACAATTGTAAGTCTAAATCTAGACTAACATGATGAAGAGAAGAGATTTGTTATGAGTAGTGTAGAATTCTGGCATGACGTATAGTCAGTTCCCTGCATTACCTGACCCCTTTTCCTCATTTATTCTGTGTACGAGGGGTCAGGTAATGCAGGGCACTGACTGTACGTTACCCTCTAGATTGCAACAGTCAAACGATCAGCTTAATATAAATATAGGCCCTAAGGTAGTCTTACCTTAGTATCACAAATGATGAGCACATGAAGTAGCGATTCTCCCAGAGCACCTCTGTAGCACATCTGCCAGCAGGCGGTGTGGTCTTCCCATTTAGCAAGAGGGTCGTGCGGAGAGAGCGAGGCTTCTATTGGTAACACCACCTGAGGGGTTTTATATACTCATAAAGCCAATATCATGGGTGTCGCGTCATGTTCGTGAACTGGCACCGTCATTTTATCACGGGATTTAATACAAAATGGCGGAAGGGCGAAAGGATATTGTAGTATATCTTGATTCGCTTATTCATTTAGTTTTATCGCCATACATAAGAAATGTTTGTACTAAGTACTACAAACATTCAGATGAAAAGTAGTTTATTCCTGGCCGCCGATTTTTTCGTTTTATTCCAAATCGCTGAACAAAATGGGTGATCTCCTTTTGATTTAAAATATCCGTGGACTTTCTTGCCCGTTCTACTCCATAGCCTACTATTATTCATTATTAACCTAGAGCGCCTACCAGATATAGGTACCTACTACGCTTTGGATTTGCAACTAGTTTCATATGTCTGACTCACCGACCAATGACAATTCAGAAACAGCCAGTTATTGGTTTATTTGGAATGAATAGTTAAGTTTGAATTTATTTAGCCAGTTATTTAGGTGTCGCCTAGTGTAAGAGAAATCGGGCAAACACTGTGTCAAACGGTTTGACTGCTCCGTGGGTTTGACACCGTGGGCTGAACCAAATGACCACTTGACTAGTGAGACTCAAAACCTCAAACAATGTTGTCCAATGACGCAAAAACATTTTCGGTTTACACAGGGTCAAATTAAAATATATTGTTTTTTTTACCCATGTGTATCAATATCGAAACTAAAAGAATATTTTTTTTTTTTTCGGTCATTCGATGGGCAATCGAATGACCGTAATCGGTCTACAGTTTTTCTAATTTTTCGTGGAACTTGGTTTTTACGATTTTTCACAAGCTAAAACATAACAGTCGTTTGTTTACCTTAATGTTAGTGTTAATAAAAGTTTTGAGCAAAGTTGGAATAATGAAAAAAAAAAGTTTTAATTTTTGTCATTCGTTTTCGATGTTCATACCAAACACATGGGTAAAAAAAATGCCATTTAACGAAACTTGGCCCTGTATATCAGTCCGCTAATACAATGTGACATCACTGACCTGTTCCTGGTCCCGGAACTTCCAGCGCAGGTACTCAGCGCGGTTAATGACCCGGCCCCTCCCGCCGGCGTACATGTACGCTGCGAACTCGTCCCTGATCAACTTCTCAGCAGCCATCATTCCCCCTTTAGTATACGCTTCGAGTAGGAGACCGCCTGAGTAGAAAAAGATTAAAAAAAAAAAGTGTAATTCCAGATGGAGAAACCCAATAACACTTTGCCCGACCTGGCAATCGAACCCAAGATCTCATGCTCAGCAGTAGCGCTTGCTACCACTAGATCAACGAGACTGTCTTACTCGTCTTAATATCAACAAAAATAACGTAATGTGACAAAATACTCTTACCCTTTTTATAATCTGCAAGCTTATAAAGCACTGTATGGTCTTCGCTGCTCGGCTGTGATATGACTCTGTCGAGAACTGAACCCCCGGCCTGCACGCCTCCCGCCGATATTAGTTTACTGAGCGCTTCCCCCATTATCTAATTCCTAGAACATATGTAATTGAGATCTGCATTGGGATTTTTGGGATTTGGATTTGGGATTGGCATCTCATTTACAAACTTTCTTCAAATAAGAAAAATGTATAGTTACACCTACACGGTTTAACAAAATGAAGGATGGAGATCACAGGGCATCAAAAATTTCACCTTATTCCATAAAAATAAAAATAAGGGAAGTGCCGGTATAACCCAGGAAATTCAAATGTGAACTTAGAGGGTTGAATTGACCTTGCCAGGGTCGCGAGATTTATTCGAAAGAGTTACCGTGGCCCTGGCATATAGGCAACCGAAAGAACACCCGTGGGTTTAGTAAAGAAAAGTCTGACACGCCCTTCCGCTCCGCCCACAGCGGAAGACGTCATTTGATGACCCACAAAAAAAGGGTTGTATTGACAATTTTATTGATTATATTAGCTTTTGCCCGCGACTTCGTCCGCGTAAATGTCGGTTATCACGGGCGCACACGAAGTCGCGGAATAAAAAGTACCCTATGTCCTTTTTCAGGCTCTAAACTATCTGGGTAGGTACCTAATTTCATTTAAATCGGTTCAGTAGTTTTAGCAGGAAAGCGAGACAGACAGACAGAGTTACTTTTGCATTTATAATATTATAGTGTGGATAATTCTGTAAAGCTATATTTGTTACAGTCGCAATTAAAATTTTAAACAACCTTTATCCCGACACTGATCTGAAAATTGCAAAAAAAACATTAAAAAAAAAAAAATGGTGGATGTGCCGACATACAGGCCGTCCAGTTTTTGGTGGGATTACCCTCGAAACATAGACTCTAGGTAGCTATTAAGAGCTAGTTCTTGTTGAAGGACCCATTAGATGTCTGACAAGCGGGAGATCTGTGTGTGTCCACTGTCCAGGCCAATTCTATTTTAGCGTGTGACCTTGCGTACTTGAGTATAGGTAGAGATTAGGTACTTACTTGATAAAAAATATAAAACTGATAATTCTACTCAATTTCTTCATAACTTTAAAGTCAAAACAATACATAGTAGCAGTTTTTGTCCGTAAATAAACCATAGTTTAGGTACGTATGTCACCGTTCCTTCACCATCGTATTCCGAGCTCCGCAACGAAGCATATTTTTTTTTTAATACCACTTTATGGCGTACCTACTATGGGTATACATGTACAACTCTGCATATCCCTTCGAGGAAATACAAGCGTGATTCTATGCTATACTACCGTTCAGTTCATTCTAATTTGACCCCATTCTTCCGGGTCGTGACTCGCGACACGGGGTCATCAAAATTAGGTCAATTTTAATTAAATACTTATTTAAAGTTAACTTTCTTGTCACTGAATTTCTTATAAAAAGTTTTTATTTTTACCGAGTTCGAATAGGTCTTATCTTTATTTGGAAAAATGAATTTATTCGAATTCGTCTTTTGTCCAAAAATAACAAAAGAGAACAAAACTGAACAAAACACAGTCCTTGTATTAATAAACACTATTTACGCACTTTAAATCTTATTTGAAACTTTGTAACATACTAATATAAAGTTCTTTATTTGTTGTCGTAATTATTTTTAATAATAAACACAGCTCAAAAACAATTTAGTTACAACTCCGGGTACAGTCGTTTCGAGAAAATAAACAATCGCCGTCGCCTTGGGAACGCCAATATGGCCGCCTGCTCAAAAACGGTTAAGTCCGTGGCGAACCGCGCAATGTCAAGGGTTCCGTAGTTGGAATGAATAATCTGCCTGCAGAATTGTTTTTATCAAACGTAAATAGTAGATTATTAACCAAGGGGATAAAGCAGTGTCTTCTGTCGCGAGTGACGATTTTAATCGCGAGCGTAACGAAGGGCTCGAGGTTTACTCCCGAGCGTAGCGAGGGTGTTAAAAACTTAAATCACGAGCGAAGCGAGGGATTTAACACGAGTCCTGAGTGTAGCGAGGGATTTAAGTTCACCCAAGACTAAGACAGCTTTATCACCGAGGAAAATACTCTGCTTTTCGTACCATTTGCGAAAAAATTAACACAATAATAATATGAGATAAGCATTTATTAAAAATAATGATAATTTAAAGTAAAATAAACTTAACGTTTATGTATTTGAAGAAAACAGAAACGCGGCAAATTCCTAGACTAATATTTTTTTGTCGGAAAAGCAAAGGTATCAAGCTCATACGGCCTCGTCGGTTTTCGTAATTTTATTTAATAATCATACATAACTGCATAATAAATGCGTATTCCTTTTTCAAAAAGATGTATAATGCTTTATATACAAACTCAATGGTGTAAACAAAGATGTAGTTCAGTATAAATTTCGGTAAGTATTCCAAATTTAAATCACATTCTCCCCCTAGAGGTGAATGAAATTCAGTACATTTTTCTTTCCCTGTTTTTAACAGATTAAAAATGACTATTGTTATGTTAGCTTTTTGTGGCATAGAATGTCACTTTTTTGAGCAAGTGGTACGAAAAATAATTTTGCATTTCTAAAAGGTATTTTTCGAAAAAGCTATAGAATACTTCAAACTAATTTCTACAGTTGCGTACTTATATCCAAATTATGTCGTACTTAACTTACTTTGTGTGGGCGGGGCACACGGCTCATAGAACAAATTACCGATTGGTCTGAAATGTTCTGAAATGGCGACCGCGTAACGGAAGAGGTAGAGTTCTCGAAACCGCCGGATATGAGAAGCACAGAACCGGTCGAAGTGGTGATGCTTGGAGGAATATTTTTGGAAATTGATAACTGCACTCTAAATGCGTAACGCACTTTCAATCAGAATCTGAATCGTATTGAAGATTATTTAAAATCCATTGCGTCATTTGTTCGAATAAATTGTCGGCTCAACAACGTATAAAACGCAATTAATGTTGTTTAACTATCAAAATGAAACCGATTCCTACTACTGGTAGCAAATTACGTAATTATGCCTCTGGTAGGGAACGACGACATGAACTTAACGAAAATCTATACTAATATTATAAAGCTGAAGAGTTTGTTTGTTTGTTTGTTTGTTTGATTGAACGCGCTAATCTCAGGAACTACTGGTCCGAATCGAAAAATTATTTTTGTGTTGGGTAGCCTATTTATCGTGGGAGGCTATAGGCTATATAACATCACGCTACAACTAAGAGAAGCAGAGCAGTAATGAAAAATGTTGCAAAAACGGGGAAAATTTATTCCTTTTAAGAGTTTCCGTTGCGTGCGCTGCGTAAACGGTTAAAGTAACGAAAAAATAATGTATGACGGAATTGTTCCTCCTAAAAAGTTCTAAAAAAAAGTCCGCGAGAGCATATGTCTATCTTTTAAGGTTGACTCACTATAACTCAAAAGGAGCGAGCAGCAACGAAAAATGGACGAAAACTAGCAGGCAAATCGATGCGACGGGAAGGGTCAGGGGAGCAAAAATTTGACGCGGACGAAGTCGCGGGCAGAAGCTAGTAAATAATATAAAGCTTTTAATTCAAACGGATCCCTGAACCGAAAACAGCTTTCGACAGCGGCTTCGCCCGCTTGGAACTCGAAAATGTTCTCACGGGGACGTTTTACCGCAATAAACGTATCCTATATCTATATCTGGATTAACACTGATCACACTCCAGGCTATAAACTATTTGTGTCAAATTTCATCGTTCAGTCGTTTTTACGTGATTGAGTATCAAACATCTAAACAACTACAGACCTAAAGTAAACTTTAGGTAGGTATCTACAAACTTTCAGATTTATATTATTAATAGAATTGTAGGATACTCCAAATATAAATAAAAAAAAAACCTATTCCACGATACACTATACAGTGGAAAGGACGTGAAAAATAAAATTACCCGCTCTACCTGTAGGTAAGGTACAGAAAAAAATGACTTTTTTCAAGATTTATTTTCGCAACTTTTCTAGGTGTGATTATTGTGCAAAACCATGTGAATTTATAGCGTTTATTTTAGTCCCTATCCCAAGGGCAGACCCACAGTTCGTAGTTTAAACTCAGACAATAATTTGACAATGCAAACTCGTGCATGATAATATCAGAAGGCCAATTCTCGTAGGTATCTAATTGAAAACGTTCAAAATCTAGTAGCAGACTCGCAGTCTCATCTCGGCAACAATCAAATGTCAAAAACTTGTCAAAAATGTATAATAATAATAAAATATAATAAAAACGTTTATTTTCTCCACTACATAATGATAAATCACTACAATACATAATAGTGGTAACAAAAATACATTGATAACGTGGAGGCTGGAGCCTGTACTAGGAATACCTGTGTTGTGTAATCTGAGGTTACCTGTAAACTCAGATCCACCCCAAACTATCCGGACAAGCTACAGTAAAGCAAGCATCTACTAATAGATGATTATGATGAGATGGAAGACAAAACATGACTCTATAATTATAATGAAGAAAACAAGTAAAACTAAAAATGTATGGAAACGAGAGGTATTTTTGACAGATTGAGACTGCGATCAGACTGTGAACGTTGTTAAAATTACGAGAATCGACCCGCTGTTAGTTTCTGGGATTAACAGCAAGTTCCGTTCTTGCGACATACAGGCTAGAAAGAGAGAAAACGCTTTATGTCTACACCGTTTTCTAACTATCAAACACCCATGTTAGGTGACTTTGTATATTTAAATAAGTAATCTTAAATTTTAGAATTTTCCGCGCAATATTTTAATTTTTTTCTTTCATAGGAACCTTCTCCTGACAATAACAAACACCACAAAAAAAAAAAAGTGAAATCTGTCCAGCCGTTCACGCGTGATGGCGTGACCAAGGGAAATAGGGATTCATTTTTATAATAAAGTTTAGATATACGTTAAGTTTTAAATTAATTATAATTACATAGATACTATTCGGAACGACCTATGCTCCCCCCTGCACATCAGTTCAGTTGCCCCCCCCCCTTATCTTCTTACCCCTCTGCTAAGCGACGACGACTCGACGAGCGAACTATTCGGAAGTTCGGAACGAACAACGAACGCGAGTGACGACAGCGGGCGCGGCCCTGCCCCGCGCCCGCACTTCTCCCGTTCCCGCGAGTCTCGCGTAAACTCTTGTTGTTGTCACGCTATGAATGTTGTGATGATAGTGAGCAATTTAGAAAATCATTGGTGACTTTCGTAATTGATATGGTGTGATAAATAGCTAGTTTCACGATTTATAATCCTGAGTGCTTGTAGAAGTGTAAGAAAAGTCAATATTTGCTAATGGACATGGAGACGGTAGGTATTGAATGGTTGGGTTCATTTTCTCCGTATGCGTCCGTCTCTAACCACAAACTTACGTAGAAACTGTAATCTAAATAGTCATAAATAATACTAAAAACGTTGGTACTAGGTTGGTAGCTATACAGGTATTTTTGATGTGAGTCATTTTATACCTAACCTCAAAAAAACAGTACAGTACGCCCAGTATATTTATCGCACTTTCCACCACAAAAACGCGCGCGCGTGGGCGCGTTATTGTACGTTGAAATGTTACCTACCAATTTCTAAGTAATATCATTGCAAGATTAGTTTTTCTCTCCCTTTTTATGACGCTTTATATAAGGTGTATCTATTCATACACGAAATATTTTAAGAGGTACACCTGTAGGTGGTAAAGAAGCTATAGGAACGAAATAAAAAATTTCTAAGCGTTTTTTTTTAAATTTAATATTTATACATTTTTTGACGCACATAAGAAATACTGGCTCTTTCTCATTTTTTACGGCCCGAGACACCGCGACCATGCTCGTGCCGTCCGGTCGTCGCCCTCGCAGCGTCAGGCGGGCCATTCATAGAATTTGGAGTAAAGGTTTTATGCAAAACGTCTCAAGTAGTTTTAAAATTATAATAATTACGAAAATTCAAAAACGCTTAGATAAAAATTGTCTTTTTGCTTCTATAGCTTCTTTACCACCTACAGGTGTACCCCTTAAAATATTTCGTGTATGAATAGATACACCTTATATATTTGAAAATAGTTTCATGTTGTAATATTAAGGTGCGCTAAGGCAGCCAGCGAAATTGAAATGTTTACGTTTTATGCGATTTCTTCATAAAATAGTCATTTCATGGAGTTAAATGAACACACAGGGTTGTATTGTTATTCAGGCGTTTCCTCCGCAAGTTCGGCAGTAAAAACAGTGCAGTAATCTAAATTAAAGTGAGTCATAAGGGGCCATTCAAGTATTAAGTACGTAAGCACATTTATTACAATTTTTTACTCCCCCGTCCCCCTTGTCAGCAAAAGTAAGCAAAGCTCTTACCCCCCCCCCCCCTCCCATGCTTACATAAACATTGTTACCACAGAACAAAGAATACAGAGAAGTGCCCCTACGCTGGCTAAGCACGGGAACCAGTGTCGCCAAACTCACACATTTGCATATCAAATTCTCCATTACACACATAAAAAACAGTGATATGATTGGCTACAAATTACAAACGCAACTTTTACAAATCATCTTCTTATTGCTTTCAAAAATTGTGTCTTATTGCAACGAATGAAAGTTGTTATTATTTGACATGACACAAACAATAAAGACGTTTTTCGTCTAAAAACTTTAAATAGACAAGTTTACAACGAGTTCAGCAACTCAACGCTAGATGGCGCTGTAACCAATTCATTCTATTCAGAACGCTAGCTCCTTTGAAATAGATGTCATATTCATATGCACTTGTAATCTCTTGTGGTGAGTACAAAAAAAAAAGTTTGAGATGTAGACATATATCGATATATTAATATTGATGTTACGTAATTTATTCGGGTGAGCAATGTAGTAATTTGTTAACATCATACAAATGATTAATAACCAAAAAGGTTGATTATCGTTAAAATATCAATGTTAAAGAGATATTTGTATGTTTGTATGTAGGGGGGTAATATTATTTTCATAAAATTAAGTACGCGGGCGAAGTTTCTGCCAGAAGCTAACGATAAATGTAACGATAACAGATGGTGCTAAAAATATTTACTGACCTTGAAATAATACATATTTATTTAATATTTGCCATTTTGATAGTCGAATATTAATATATTTTGCCGTGATAGCTTTCATTAAGACAGTAATATGATTAGACGTAGGAAAATCCTCTAATTGGTTATAGCTTATGTTTTGGAATACTGATGACCCAATAATCTGGTGCATTATTTCAGCCATGATATAATCTTTATTAAATATATGACCGTATTATAAAATATTTAGGATGTCTGACATAACTTAATCACAGATTCTGATGGGCATAATAACCCGCTCTAGCCTTACCTATAATAAATCTATGTAATTATTGATTTGTTTTCTGTTACTAAAGCACTAACGCTTTCGTTTTTGCAGGTCAAAACCGCACAACAAGGCATAATTTGTAATATTTCGCGTATTTCTGAGACATCCAATCGCGACGAGTATCTGACGGCGAATAAGCTAAATGTTGCGCATCTGCGCTTAATGTTGACACGCGCGCGATATGTGAGGGGCACTTCCTCTAGTTTTCTTTATTCCGTGATTGTTACATGCATTTTTCTTTTAATGTACTCTGTTTTTTTTATTGATTCATGAGCAGCAGTTATGATTCTAGAAATAAGAAAATGGATTTTTCATTTGTCGCGCAAAAACTTAATGTAAATTTTAGACTTATATGGTTTTCACATGGACCCCAGTGTCCGAATGGAACCAAATTAAAATGGGACCATTCGGGAAGCACTAGCTTTCAAATTAAAAAGAATCATCAAAATCAGTTCACCCAGTTAAAAGTAACGAGGTAACAAACATTAAAAACAAATACAGGCGAATTGATAACCTCCTCCTTTTTTTGAAGTCGGTTAAAAATACGTCAAATCGTCAATCGTAGCGAAACAAAACAATAGGTTGACAGAAGAAATTTAGTCAAGTGAATAGAGCGCGGTAATTCCCCTACTCAGTTCTAAGCGAGTACCTAAACGTCTACATTATTTGTGAGAATCCCCGAAAAATGCGTTTCATTTTCAAACATAGACAATGTGTCGGTTGCCATATGTGTAAAAAAGTAAATAACTACTGCTTACGTAATAACCATCTAGACCCCCCCCCCCCACCCCCCATGTCATCAAAAATAAGCAAATCAAAGACCCCCCCGCCCCCCTATAGTGCTTACGTAATACTTGAACGTACCCTTAAAGTCATAACATAAAAAATGTGTAAATTACTAATTACATATTGTAAATAATTAAACAGTTGTAACTACTTATTGAACAGGCACTTTCGTGTGGGAACTTAACAAATCGGAATTAGTCGGTAAGAAATCAACTTCGAAGTAGCGCTCGCTGGCCGTTGCCACGGCAGCGCTCGCTTCGCTCGCTCGGTTCGCGCGCGGTTGGTCACATTTCTAAATTAAATTAGGCTATTTGGTCGGAGTGTTCCGATTATTTACTGCAACCAATTCGAGTCGCGCGTGGTTGGTTACTAGTTCAACTTATGAGCTGCCAAACTATTTATCTAACTGCCCATTCCAACAGTTTTACTGCTCATTTCTTTATTACGTTACTTGATTATTTTCATACTGACATGGTAGAATGAAATAAAAGAACATAAAAAAAAAACTGTTCTTGTTTTCTGTCACACTAATTTTCATAACGCCAAAAAATTTAATGTTTGCCCGTTAATTTTTAAGGTTCCATACCCAATAGCCCATTTATCGAGGAAGGTAATGGAACATCACGCCTTAGGCCCTTAGGAGCTCTACTCGCACGGGTAGGCTATTCGATGCGACGAGGTGGGCCGTAGGAGCAAGAAATCCCCCTCTACTGAGAAATGTCAAAGAAAAATTAAAATAATAATAACGCCTGCCAAGCGTGGCGATTATGGAAAATCCCCCCAAATTGAGAGAGGCCAATGTCCAGCAGTGGATATCTTTCGGCTTAAATGATGATGATGGTGATTAAGTCTCCAAATCAACAAATAGAACGTCTATTTATAATAGGTACTTATGTGTTTTTTTTTTGTTATAGCTAATAGTGGACTTCAGCGATGAATCTTCGGGAAGTTTTGACGACGAGGAACCCGAAATAAAATTTCAGATTGAAAGAATCCTCAGGCCGATTGTGTACACAACAAAACTAGATGAAATGGAGATATTCAGGAAAGATACGACCAATATGACAGTAAACACCATTATCAATTCAGTGATCAAAGAAAGTAAACCAATATTAAATTTGAAAAGGACACATAGTCACACAATAGATCTGCATTATACATACGAAGATTTATCTTATTATATAAATACTTTCAATAGAAAAGTTGCCAGAATCGCTAAGCGAAACAACAATCTGTTAGCCATGTGTAAACCCGCGAAAGTAGTGCTTAAAGACATTAAACATACTTTACTCCGTCTTGATTTTAACGAGCACAGGGATAAATATACAATAAATAATGAACCAATACCCAACGCCCGTACTAAATTACTAACATACAATCAATTACATAGGAATCAATATAAAATAATTTATGATCTCCAACGTAAAGAAGCCGACATATATATTCGAGATAAATTACCAACATACAGTCAATCACGTAGGCATAACTATAGAATCATTTATGATCTACAACGTAAAGAAGCTGACATGTATACTCGAGATAAATCTCATTTCATTAGGGAATATAACAAGTTTCGTATTGAAGAAAGTAATTTTAATATTTTCCGATCACTTAAAATGGATAAAAATATTTCGCATATTTCCTGTTGTTGCTGGTATGACAGAGAAAAGACTTTACAGTCGTTTCGTTTCACTCCTACTGAGGCACTGAGGTTCATGAGAAAACCACACAGATGTGCAATTAATCTTTGCCGGTGCTGCTGTAGAAACAAAACCATACCTTCTTTAGTAAAACCAAGTTCATTGGAGCCTTTGGAATCTCACAGCGTTTGGTTTAACAGATTGAGGGAAGTGCATGCATCACTACCGCTATTAGGTAAATCAAGAAAAACACTACTTTCGAAAGCGATACGTGCCTACCCTAGACTTGATAAAAATAATAGCCATGCGGATCCTGTGGTAGAGATCCAAGACACAATACCATTTTTACATTCAACAAATATTGAGTTTGGAGACGAATTTTATGCAATCGGAGCAGATGGCCAGATGAAATTACACTTAAAATTCACTGGAAACGACCGACGAACATTGGCAAATCTAAGAATGAAAGCAAACAATATCACGGATAATATTTGTTGTTGGTATAAACGCGAAGAGTTTGTCGGACGATTGCTAACACTTGGTGCTTTACCCAATACTGTAAATTATATAAGGAGTACCCACCCATGTTCTCCGACAAATTGTAGTTGCTGTTGCAAGCCTTCAAAAACTGAGAAACACAAACTTACAGTTTTAAATAAATCTACAAGGCATACTATTGATTTGATCAGTAGAAAAGTTGATATCAAAGTAGGGTTTTTACTAGACGCAAAGAAATCTGCTACTCCCAGAAATCGACGTAATTTCGTTTCATTTAATGTTTCTTTATCAGCCTTAGAAGAGATATCAGAGGATATTATTCAACCCTTAAATAAGAATGTTTTAGATTTAGTCATACAAGAAAGCGTTACACTTGACAATAAAAGTTCTGTACGGGTGCTTGTAGAGAAAACAGGTAAACACAAAGCTATCATTGAATGTTCCAATATAAACAATTTTACCACAAAGAAACTGAGAATGTTGGATATGATTTTTTGTGCTGTGAATAAAAGCGTAAAACCAGCAAATCAAGATACAACTAGAAAATTCTGGAAAAATGATCCAAGCTGCACGTATCACACAATATATCCATTATTATTACATTCACAATTAAGTATTACAACAGATTTAAGGAGCAAACGTTTCTTGCCTTCTTTAAGAGCCCACCTTGACAAGTATGGTATATCGCACTCCCAAATTAAAAACATAAATCGGTGGGTAGACGCTGACGAGATTCCTGATTCAACAAACACAGCAGCGGAGTCTGAAGCTAATGCAAAAGAAAATAAAACAGTAATAACATATAAAAGAAAAAGGAAATCTTCACGTGACTCCACAAAGGATCCTTTAACGTAGGTGAGCAAACTCAAAAACCTTTGTACTTATTTAAAAATTTGACTGCAGCATTCCGTCAGTTTATTCCTACGCTTCCACAATTACGATACAAACAAATATGTAAGGAGAGCATGTTTTTGTTAATGTTATTAATTTATTAGGTACCTACCCACTTAACACTTGTAATTAACCATGAACAATTGGAATGTATGTTTTTTTTTAAATAAAGCTGTGGTTAACCATGTCTTTTGTTTTTTATTTCACATTTTAACCCATTGAATACCGTAATTACAGACAATTAAAAACCATTGTGTCTATACCAAATGTGGTATCTCAGGGACTTAGAGGTTAATAGCTCTTCAGCAAACAGCCACTACACAAAGTAGCTTTATCAAGAGTTCCAGAAGATATTTAGAAATCAAAGCCAGCTAATAATGATCTTTTAATTAATTATAGTGGCCTCGACTTACGAGTTTTAGGTCGTGGGTACGAACTTCGAACCCATTCAGGCACTTTACTTTGTGTAATGATTTATTTCATCATCACTTCTAACCAAAACGTTGATTGTTAATATCGTGAGGAATCCGGCTTATACTACAATACTTATGACATACTACCACCCCCACTGGGCCCGCGCGGTGGATGACCAACTCGCTCTTATTGAGAGGAGGCGTTGGTCCCAGCAGAGGGAACGTTACAGGTTTAGGATGGTATATATGAATGGAATTAATGCCTTGAACCTTAGGCTATAATTATAGAGGATTTTTTTTAAATCAGTGCGTATTTTTTTTTTGTGGTTCCGTATCAGTACTCGAACCCATTTCAACTATTTTTCAATACATTTAAAAAAAAAATATCCGACCATAAATCAGTAAAGTGTGGACACCCTACATATTTCGTAATATGATATCGACAATAGGAATAGGTCGGTAACCGCGCGCTGGCGTAGGTACTTCGAACTTCTTAGAATTTTGATCCATCGAACAGCTGGTAGGTACTTATAGCTACGCTCGGTCATTCACCTTCGCCGCCGCGTCGGCGCCGCGCGCAAGTTACCATAAAAACCAGTTACAAAATAAACATCTTTCGCTAACGATTTAATTTTTTGTACTAAGATATATCAAAATAAAAATTGCATGATTATTATAACTCGTTTAAGTTTAATTTGTGCACTGGTTAAAAACTTATCCTGTATACTAGGTCTAAAGTTCGCTGTTTAAACCCAGGTAAAGACAGGTGTAATGTCAGAATAGTATCTGGGATTATTAACAAACTGACGCGTGATAACGTATGCGTAGATAGCCCGACATTTTCTATCATCACTGTGAATATCATTGCCTTGAAGTCAACTGAAGGCAAGATATTACCGATTAAGTCCTAGATAGCAGATTAAGACAAATATAAAGGCTGATTTTACTATAGTCTGTTTTTTTAATTAACGTCTGTTTCTATTATTCGAGTAAAGAAAACCTGATAAAAATTCATAATTTACTCCCAAGATCTTTTTCTTATTCTAGGTAAAAAGTTTGGTGAAATTCGCCCTAGGTTATAAATTTTATTATCCGAAACATTCTCATTGCTAGCCAATTGCTAGCTATTCATCAATTTCGAATGGCAACTTTGGTTCGCAAACCTTTGAGTATGTATTGCAGAAACAAAGCGTTCAAGCTAATTTATTGTCGTTGGTTGTCGTTCTTAGCTCACAACAGTATTAAAATCAAACGGATTTGCCCGAAATTTTTATTATTATGTATTGGGAATTAAGTATTCGAGACTCTTTCCAGCTAATATTATGTTTCGGAAGAATTATTTACAATTGCGGCACTCTATTTACTAATTTCTCAGACTAATATCAGAAAATCAATACATATTCAAAACTTCTGGCAACACTGGTGGAGTCGTACATTGTCAGATTTCCATTGCTTGCGATTTGTTCGCCCCAGTCAGTCGGGCTGTTATTTCTGTGCAATTTTATCTCTGTGACGAATTAGATATCGTAAGTCAAGAAAAATGACTGTGAAAGAAGGAGAATGTACAAACTCCGGACCGGATGCAAACAAGCATTTAAATCCAAACAGCGTTGGGACCAATACTGGGAATATTATCCTGGACAGTAAGTTTACCCACACATACATGAGAATTATTCCATGTTCCAGGGATAAAATTCTTATTTGAACGCAAATTTCCTTCGTAAGTTAATTATTCCAGCCTGTGTCGCCGCACTGTGCGGCATAAGCCTTGCCCTTTTTTCCACTCTGCAAATTATTAGGAGTACGGAAATGGTGGACCGCGGTTCGGATCGGGATAGTCGACCGAAGTAAACAGTACTTAATATTTAAATAAAAATGTTGAGCAGGCCATATAATTTAGCCCGCGCTTTATCTTTTCTGGCGTTCTGCCTCCAGAGATTCAGCCAGAGAGTTCAATGCAAGAAAAAAAAAACTTTTTCAATTAATACTAATAAGATACTTCGTTTGTTATTTCAGTTCATATAACATTTTGATTACTGTTAAATTAAAAGTACCAGCTATCGTCTGCTAAACAGACAGCGACAGTCTCAATAATAATATTATAAATTATTGTTTTTAAATAATTATTTATTTTGATTTTGATGTGGACCCCCCAGTGAAACGAATCGATATTCCTTCACCATACCTTTATGCTTGTTGTAATAAGAGGTGTCCTATAAAGTGCTTCAAGGTATAGTAGGTAGATACCTGTAAATGGATTTTCACACCCAACTGTTTATTTCTCTTCTAGAGAACGACATTGACATTGATGCCATTGTTTGCTGGGACCAAATGTGGGGTGAGTATAAATTGGCAGCCACCATTGCCAAGTTGAAGAAGGCGTTGGACAAGAAGAATGGTATTGCTGTGGATGGTAATTTATGTTTATTATTACTTACTGTTCTATTAATGTTGTAATTTACTAGCGTGCTAGCTACATTCTTTTGTTAATGTAATTAGTATAATTTATATTTAGTTAATTTTAAGCTTAATTAATTAGTTAATCACTTACACAGTTATACTTAATAAGTCATTGAATATTTTATAACCTTTACAACAATACTCTGTTGCTATCTGTGGAGGCTTGTAAATGGCTTATCGTGGATTACTTCACTACTAATTCTGTATTGTTAGCTGTAAGCCACCCTAATATAATAAAATAAAATAAAACTTATAAGTTTTAAGTCATATATTCAAACCGTGACAGATGCTTTATTTTTGTAAATTATTTTGCCACCGCTGCTCTCAAATTGATGAAGGAAAATATGTTAATGAAGCCGGCATGTCCTACAACCAAATAGTTGAAGACATGTTACATCTACCAAACCACACTGGGCCTGCATGTTGGATTATGTCCCAGTCCCTCTCACAGACAGCAGGCCTATGTTCCCAGCAGTGGGAACATTATAGGCTGCTTATGTATGTACTAACACAATATTTTTTTTGTTTCAGAAATAAATTTCGATGATATGGGCTACATGCAGGTTGATTAATATAACAATCAATGTCAAGGCATTACCATTATCAGTATTATAAACTCTAAGTAATGATGTAATGTCAAAATTATTTATACCCTAAATGCTAGGTTCACAACTATCCAAACGGTAACCTTCCATAGTGCCGTGCCACTTTGTAATCTCAACAAGGTCTGTTTTTTAATTTATGCTGATTATTAATTATGTATTTATATGTAATAATATATATTTGAAAGTTGAATGGGTAGGGTAAATATGGTAAGACAACGGAATGTCAGCGAAGCGGTTGAAGATGATTATTCAACACCTATGATCGACGGAATTTCAGGTTCTTTCCATTTCTTACCTCAGTATTGCAGAAGAGAGCTTCACTAACAACTTTTGGCTGGGTCGCTAAAAGAAATCTCTAAGTGATAACAACAAGAATACAGGGAAATCGAATAGACTGGGGGCTTTTAGGGTGATATGTATTCTTATATTATATTCAAACATTCCCAAAACTTTTGGTTTCCTTAGTTTGCCATAAGAATATATGTTGTATTGTTTCTAGTCATTATCAAAACAGTATGTTTAATTTGCTGCAGTAGAATAGATGATGTGTCTTCGGAATACACTTGAACGCTGAATTTTGTGTATTATTTATTCAAATTTAAAAACCTTATTTTATTTTACTCATGCATAGGTACAGAATGGGCCGTACGTCATTGGGAAATAATGGCGGCGCAAATCCTGCTCAACCCTGCTCTAGGTTCTTTGTTAGGTTTTGGTTTCTGCACTTAGTACTTAAAGTGGGCCATGGCGGCCGTGGTTATTCCAACCAGCTCACCCCCCACCAGAACTCTCAGACTGTATCTCCTACTCTGTTGAGAACGTGCGTGTAAGATCTGGGTGTCCCGAAGGTTTCTGTCCTAATCTGGGTGACGAATGCTCAACCCTGCTTATACGCAGTTTGATGGCGGTGCAGTGGCGGTGCCGCTATGGCGTCATTGAAGGCTCACCCATAAACTTCAAAAATCTTTCTAAACTGGGTACAAGAAAAATCCACTTAAGGTTACATATTTCAAAACACCTCACAGAACACCCTGTATACACGACTACAGATCATGCTATACAATTCCAGTTTTAGCTGACTTCGCATTGTATAGACTTTTCGTACAATAATATGTCAGCTCATGCTGGAAATGTATACCTTTTTTTTTTCTAGATGGGAAATCATCAAATGACTTCTCCCGCTCTGGGCGGAGCGGGAGGGCGTGTCAGACTTTTACTGACTAAAACCCACCCGTGTTCCTTCAGTTGCCCATGTGCCAGGGTCACGGTATCTCTTTCGAACAATCTCGCGACCCATCATAATCAGTCCAGCCGTTTCGTAGATAAGGTAGGACAAACAGACAAAAAAAATGTATGGTTTGGTATATACCATACTTTTTTTTTTTACTTACTTTCATATATGCATTTAATAGTCAACTTTATTCGTTTTTATAGATTGTCTGCGACCGCCACCTAATAAGGACGCATCACCATGGCAACGAATCTACGAAGCCGCTTGTGTCATGTCATGTGGCAAGTGTGACAGTTCCACGTGACACAAGTGGCTTCGCAGATACGTTACAGTCCTAGAGACTATCGAAATTAATATATCCAGGCACTCCCCTTTCCTTCCCTTCAAACTAGAAGACAGTTATGCTGCTTAGCGGCAGAAATACGAGCTTTTTATATTCTTGGAATACTTGTAACGTAACACGATAATTATTATGGTGTTCGTATTACTTTCCCGGATACACACGCAGTAAGAATTAAATTTGATGTGGGCGAGATACATTTTGCGAGGCCCCCGGATGGATTACGCAAGAGGAAAAAATTCAGTAAAGTGAAGTAGAATTCGCAAACTGATATATGTTTTTAGGAGTCTTAGGTCCGTTTTGAATTCCAAGCAACTGCTATCAGTCTATTATGCATTGTGTCAATCGCTATTGACATACTGCATTACTTCTTGGAGTGGTACTTTAAAACCAACCTTTTACCTCTCGAAAGAGCTCCGTCATCCCACAAAAGATGTTTACAAATCTTTGAATGTCCTCTCAATTCTTCAGCTTTTTATTTTACATGTTGCTTTAAAACAACGATCTGTTATCCCTGTGATTGTCTCCCAGAACATTGATGTGCGGATTAGAAGAAGGAACGTATGCCAATCAAGGCCAGTTAAAACTAAATTTGCACGAAATTTCTTTCTTTTTCTTGGGACATTTCTACACAACAGACTTAACAACTAACTCTCAACACAGGGTGGTACGCAAAATACGCGCTCAGACGTGGAGTTGCGGAAACCAGCCCGTTCTACCTAACTCTCAACACATTTCTTAAACCAAACAACTTTTAAAAGAATATTGACTGAATGGCTACTCCCCTTAGATTATGCCCAAACTGAAGGTCTTTTCACTACCATTTAACTTTAGTGCCTTATTTTACTGAAATGTCAGTCATACAATCATCTACACTTCCACATCCACATACAAACACCACACACGTCCACACATACCGTCAAAAGAGGCATCTTTTCCATATTTTTTTACCGTTATCCAATTTACTCTAACACGGAGCTAGTTGTTTAAGTTTTTATTGATTTATATTGTAAAAAAGGTGCGTCTCTTTTGGTTGAACCAATGAATTCTACTAAATCTCACATAGTATCGCTATATTAACCAAAAGTATGAGCAGGGTAAAATTGACACATTTTTGGCAACTTTACCTAGCCTACGTTTATACTGAACGTGTGTCCCAAAACGCACGCGACGTAAAGTTACTAATAGTCCCGGCGCTAAAAAAGCGATGTATTTATTTTCGAAACTACCATCTTCGTTTATCAGGCACTACCAATACATAGGGAAAGTTGCCACAAGAATTTCAAAATTATCATAGAAACGGGTGAATGCCATCAGGGTTGTCAAAAATAATAAAACATTAACATTAAAAAAAAAATATTATTTATTAAGGAACCATGTAATAGGGACTTTTGTTTATGCATTACAGTTTAATATCTATTGTGGTTGTAAACACAGTAACAAAAACTATTCTAGACATTAAAACTTTGCCTAAAAACAGTAAACAATTAAATACTATGCGTATTTATAATCAAGAATATTCGTTAAACAGTATAAAAAAGAACTCTCACAGACACAGAACAAATACTGGTGTTCTGGTTCCCTGGGTGGGAATCTAACTCACGACCTCCGTCTTAGCAGTCAGGGTCACTAACCACTAGACTAACAGCCCAGTCATTGAATTTGTTACACATATATTTCATAAAGGAATAGAAAAAAATCGATAGGTATTATATTTAAAGTCCTGAATAACTGAACGAAAGTCCAAAACAGCTCCCACATAAAAGTAGATTACTTAGGCGTGCTAAATTTGACAACCCTAGACATAGGTAAAGTTGCCTTCGTGCTAAGCAAGGTAACTTTACCTAATATCAAGCATCATTACCTTTTCCAATCATTCAAGAAATAGTTAAATTATAAGATTGAATCATTGCGATACACCTTAATAACAATATGCCACATACTACACTTGAGAGCAATAAAATCGCACACGTTGACTTTTTGTTGTTAAAGCAGTTTTTTTCATAAATGTGAATACATATTAAAATAAAACTTACACTATTTGAATGTTTACTTCAGTACCTTTCTAATGATATCAAATACAGTGTAAAAAAAGTACCCATAGGGAGTTTTAGGGCACAAAACCCAACATACGGATAAAATTACCCAATTTAGCTTAACAAAGAATAAAAATAAAACTCAAAATGCTTGATCAAATTGTTTTTTAATAAGGTGTATTCCCTCCCCTAGCCTTGATTACAGCTCTTAATCGGTTTTTCATGGACCGTATTAATTTCACCATGAAATCTTGTGGTATGGCGTTCCACTCCTCTTCAATGGCAAGTTGAAGCTCTTGGAGGCGCGTAGGAGCAGGGCTTCTTGCTCGAACTCTTCTTTTTAGCTCATCCCAGACATGCTCAATCGGATTGAGATCAGGACTACGAGCTGGCCACTCCATCGCGGTGATTCCAACATCTTCCATGTAGTCGCAAACTGTTCTAGCGACATGCGGTCTGGCGTTGTCGTGCATTAAGAGAAAATCTTCTCCCATAAGCCACGCAAGCGGCCTCACATGTTCTTCGAGCACTTCTTCGACGTATCGTGCAGCCGTCAAACTTCTCGATCTCGGGCCGGTATTCGCCGTAGTGATGAATACAATGTCAGTTTTAGTGTCCAACATTATGCCACCCCAAAACATACACGATCCACCTCCAAAAGCCACACGTTCGCTTATGCAGCATTGTGAAAATCGCTCTGATGACCTTCTGTAGACCCTAGAGCGTCCATCATGACCATGTAAAGTCATTCTGCACTCATCAGAGAACATAACAGCCCGCCATTGGTCATACGTCCAATTTAAATGTTCCCTAGCAAATTGTAGCCGGGCTTGTCGGTGAGCTGTGGTCAATTTGGGACCATTTGCTGGGCGATGTGAAGTCATTCCTGCTTCACCTAGTCTTCTTCGAACTGTCCACCGACTTATACTGACATTGCGAACTTCTCGAAGCTGTTGTCCCAGTTGAACCGCGTTCAGTTGCCGATTTCTCAAAGACCTTGTCACAAGAAAGCGGTCATCACGCTCTGATGTTGTGCGTCGCCGGCCAGATCCTGGTCGCCGAATGTAGCCACCGGTCTCTTGGAACCTCTGGTATACACGACGAACAGAGTAGCGGCTCAAATTTAGCCGTCGAGCAACTTCACTTTGGTTATGGCCTGCTTCGAGCAAGGCAATAACTTGAGCGGCTTCTGCGGGCGTGGTATCCATATTTTTCCAGTAAATCCGTATGCTTCCAGTAGAGATGTTATCACGTTGACCTTCGGTATGCAACTGAATAAAAATTCCAATAAACTGACCTTTTTATACCTGCGGCTAAGGGTGCAAGTAGTGACAACGCAAACGCGTGAATTTGGGGAATTCGGTGTACGGTCGGTTTTTGTAAGTTACGTGAAGGTCAATGATTTTAATTTTATGTTTTTGTAAAGCTAAGCTTGTATGCTTTAATTTTGTCTAATGATTTTTACTCAATATCTTTCGATTTTAGAAAACAATCAGTAATAAACCAAATTACAAGGGGTGTGCGATTTTATTGCTCTCAAGTGTATTTAATATAAGTCACTTACTTGCACATTGATTTTCTGTAGGAAAAACCAATCTTTATGCGATGACGCCGCAAACATAATTGACCACAAAGAACGAAATAGCACCCTATTTTGAGAACTAACGAAGTGGCTACCTTAAAAAACTTTTTGGGATAGCACAATTTAATATAAAATCAACCAATATGCCTAAAATTACGGGAAATGCCCTAGACAAAAAAATATTTAATTAAAACTACTATAGGGTATGCTTAGGTAAAGATAACCACGGAAGGTAAAGATGCCTCTTTTTACGGTACTCATAAACTTCAACCACAAACTCACATATTCTTTGCATGTTTTCTAATTTAACCTCATTTTCGTGTCCCTGAGAAACCACATTTGGTATGCAAACAATAGTTTTTTAATTGTGTCTGTAATTACGGTACTTGACCGGTTAAATAAATAAAATCTTGTTTGTAACAATCCTTTTCTAAGAAGTGAATTAATAAAACTGCGAATTTAAACAAAATTTCTCCTGTCCACATAATTGAATTACATAAATTGTAAAGGGAGCCTGGTATCCTACCTTACAGGTTTTGAATAAGTAGTTTTGGCACCAGTCTTCCACAAATTAATTACAAAACTGTACTTATAGACTTATTTAACTCTAAGGTGTAATTTGTGGCAAGATAATAAATATTCTATTCTATTCAAACTTCTTCACTGTAATATTATTTACCAATACTAAGTATCCCTCTACTATCACTAAACAACTAAAGATAGAGAAATTATCAACTTTCAAACTTACCGAACTCCATAATAACTGTATACTAACCGATTAGATGCTTTAATTGGGTCTATAGATAAATCGGCGAAAACTGACAGTCCGTCGTGACCCATTTTTAACCGACTTCAAAAAGGAGGAGGTTATCAATTCGGATGTTTATATATTTTTTTTTTTTTTTTTATGTATGTTCGGCCATAACTCCGTCATATATAAACGGATTTGCAAAATTCTTTTTTTCTTCGAAAGGGGTTTATTTCGAAATGGTCCCATATAAGTTTCATATAAATCTGATGATGACTTCCGGAGACAGACATCAGAACTCTTTAAAAAATTACAGCAAATATACCGCGATTTCTGCTATCGCATAAATATCCATTGTTTGTTTGAAATTAGTGCGGGATAGATACTATAACTAAAAATTAAAAAATAAAAACTTTTTTACAAAAAAAAAACAACCGACTTCCTTAAAAACACTACAAAGTGAAAAATAACTTTAATTTCGGAAGTCGGTGGCAAAAACCTTAAATAAAAATCCTAAGACACCGACTTCCGAAATTAAAGTTATTTTTCACTTTGTAGTGTTTTTTACTTCTTATTTTTTTTCTAAATGTATTAACTTGTCATTACCAAATGAACCCCAAGTAGGTCTAAATTTAAAACTTGATGGCAAGAAACTAGATGCTATTTCGGAATTTATATTTCTAGGGATTACTTTAGATTGTAAATTACAATGGGGTGCATATATTACAGCATATCAGGTAGATATAGTTCAGCTGCATATACAGTAAGAAAAATAAGGCAGCTGACCGATAGAGCTGCAGCTAGATTAGTGTACTTTACTTATTTCCACAATATTATGTCTTATGGCGTTCTACTGTGGGGTTCAGTAGCCGAAGTAGATTCAGTTTTAATTTTACAAAAAGAGGGCAATCCGCGCTATCTAGAAAATGGGGCCTCGCAAATCTCTTAGAAACAAATTTACAGAAATCGATATACTGACTCTACCTTCTCTTTTTATCTTAGAATGTATTTTGTATGTTCGCAAAAACTTAGGCCTTTTCAAAATAAGAAGCGAGTTCCGTAATATAAATACTTGTCATCATCATCAGCCTACATTGTTCCCACTGCTGGGACATAGGCCCCCTCTCGGTGAGAGGGACTGGGCCCTAATCTACCACGCTGGGCCAGTGCGGGTTGGTAGATGTCACATGTCTTCGAATTTTTGGTTCTAGGACATACCGGTTAAGAATACTCGTACCTAGTAAAAATGAAATTGTGATACCTAAATTTATACTGACTATGACTAGTAGTCATTTCTTATAGACAATTTCCGCCGCTATAACAAGTTGGCAAAGTCAGTTACTGAAATTAGCTATGGAAAGTTCAAGTCACACATCATACGTGTATCAAAAAAACTATAATATAAGATAAAACACTACGTTCAAGACAAAGAAGTTTGGCAATAATTGCTTCTGCACATGTGGCTTCCCAGTTTTAAATGCATCCAACAACATCATCAAATAGCAATAAAAAGGCCTTTACTGCCTTGATCCTGCTTTCCCACCTAGTGTCTGATACCTTTATGATGAGCATATTTTTTTTTTTGTGTTTTTTAACTCTCAGCGTTTGTTGGATCTTGAAAATAGCAGATATTTTTTCTGAATAAAACCAAAAAAGTGTTTGCTGCCGCGGAAAAATTAGCTGCATCTACTTCTACCAACAGCAGATTCCAACTATGACACTCACGCAGGCACGGTGTTAAAAATGTCCTAAGATTAATATTTAATATTCGAGTTTTAACTCCACTGTTTATGCCTATCATATTTGCATAATTGTCGTATCCATCCCCACAATTTGGAATATCTAGTCCATTTTTTTTTTAATTCCTCTAGTATATTCAAAGCAAACAGAATGGGAAATCTCCAGCGACCGAGGCAAAGATTTCCGTGTCATTCACCGCAACGCCAGTAAATTTTGCCAGAATACACTTTTTTAAAGCGAATGTGGTGTGGTAGGTTAGTGTTGCCAGATACTTGCTAGCCGGTGTTTTTATTAATTATTGCTAGTTGATGCGTTCGCAGGCCTTCGGAGCGCGAGGCCCCTTGGACCGCGAGGCCGTAGGCGGTCGCCCACGTCGCCTACGCCTTACGCCGCCTCTGTACACACGGCTACAGGTCAAGCTACACCGTTCCAGTTTTACCTGACCTCGCAGTGTATAGGCTTTTTGTACAATGATGTGTCATCTTATACTGGAACCTGCCAGAGTTCTGAGATTCGTTCGAAAGACTTGCCGTGGCAACAAGGAACACGTGTGGGTTTTAGTTAGTAAAAGTCTGACACGCCCTACCGCTCCGCCCAGAGCGGGTGACGTCATTCGATGATTTCCCACCCAAAAAAAAGCTTATACTGGAAATTTAAACCCTGATGTGTGGCCGTGCGTATCTTCAAAATGAACTAATAAAGACTACTCGTTCATTCTTAAGGGGGAAGCGCCGGGGTAGTCCATGGAATTCGAATTTTCTTAAATTTTCTTGCAAATATAGAAGAAAGAAAAATATTTTATTTGAGACACAAAACATAGAAACTTTTGGGTAAAAAAAAAAAATGAAAAATAAGAAGCTGAGAAAAAGAAAACTCCTGAAAATAATAACAACAATTTTAAAATATGATTTGTGACCAATATGGCTTCTCAGAATTATAATACACATTTTGTTCAACCTACAGCCTTACACAAATTACAAAGAATACTATGAAAGAACGTAGGAAACAGTGAAATTCGCGGGCTACTTGAGCGCATTTCTACAACATTAATTTTTGTTTATGCGAAACCCGAAACACGGGTCTAGTATTTTTATGTAAAGAATCTATGAAAAAAATTTCAAAACTGTATTATTAATAATCACAAAGTTATAAGCTTGATAAGTTACCTGGTTGTCCACGCAAAAACATATGCAGATCACCACAAACAGCTAGTGTACATACCATCTCCGTGTAATGGACGTTTGAATACGAGAAAGACATGATAATTTTAAAATCGAAACAAAACACTAAGGCCCGCGACTTGGAAGCGTAATTAAATATTTTTGGTACAAAATATAACATGGTGTAAAAATTATTGGAATCGATTCAGTTACTGATTCTGAACAAACTATATTCAGGTTTCGCATATACTAAAAATAATCTTGTATAAGGGGAAGCGCCAGGGTGCCAACTAGGGGTCACAAAACCGGTTTCACCGAAATCGAAAAACCGGTTAAACCGGATTTCACGTCATTTTTAGAAACCGGGTTTCAGTTATTGAAAACCGAGGTTTCGATTATTTCGGTTTTCTTTTAAAATAATTACTTATCCAACGACATGACATGTTTACTATGTACACATATTGTCTCATCAATTACAATTATTATATTGATCACACCGTTGGTGCTGTCTTTGTCGAGGTATAGTATCAATTAATTGAAAAGTTTGTGTCTGAGTCTCAACCTAACAACGGATGTATGACGTCCACCGCTTCCTCTCTTTGAGGTGTGGCTGGAGATGCTCCACGGCGTCCTCAGATACTGCCTTACGCAGGTCTTCACCGGATATGGGTGCTTCACGTGGTTCTATTCAGGATAGGGTAACAGGAAACGCCCGGGTGTTCCCACTGTGTAGATCACCTTGAGGACACGGTGGAGCATACGGTGAAAGTGTGCCCTGCCTGGGCAAAATACTAGGGCATGCAAACCGGATACCCGGATAACCGAAAAAAACCGGATAACCGACTGATTTGAAAACCGCATTTTCTAGGATATAAAAACCGGAGTTTTCGTTTTTTTCGGTTAACATTATAAATAATCAATTTTCGACTACTAAACCGACGGCAACTACAACTTAGGAAAACTTAGACTATACAGTAGTAAATGTTTCATGGAACATCAAGGACCGACTCGGGCAAGAAATAAAGAAGACGTTCAAACAACATACCTCTGGTGCAAGCCCATCTACAGAACTTGATTTAGAAACTAAAACCAGGGTGGATATGGCACTTTACGACGGTAGTATATAAAGCTTTGGAATCTATACCTCCAAAAAGTGTGGAATCAGAGACAGCCTTTTTATCAGCAGGTCTTATCTAAACTATCTATACTAATATTATAAAGCTAAAGAGTTTGTTTGTTTGGTTTTTTGGTTGAACGCGCTAATCTCAGAAAGTAGGTACTGGTTCGAATTGAAAAAATCTTTTTGTGTAGGGTAGCCTATTTACTGAAAAAGGCTATAGGCTAACATCACGCTACAATCTAAAAAAGCGGAGCAGTAATGAAAAATGGACGAAAACGGCAGGCAATTCGATGCGACGGGAAGGGTCACGGGAGCAAAAATTTGACGCGAAGTCGCGGGCAAATGTGTGTAATAAATCCGTAGTACTCTGAGTCTAAATGATGACTCCCTCGATGTGCTTGTATTCTATCAAAGTAAAAAATATATGGTAATATATGGTAATTTTATCGAAGTATAAAATAGTAATTTGATTTAGCTGTATAATTTTAATTTAGAATTAATAATCTATCATATCTATAAGAATGTCTGACTTATTTTGTTATGGTTTAATAGGAATAAGACTTCTTTTTATGCGATATTTCAATCATTATTTTGATCTCATTTTACGAACTGTTGATTTTGCCTGTTTCTATTTTATGACAGTTAAATTGTTATTTAACATTCTGTAATTTTAGGCCTTTGTGTACCTACCAAATGTTCCTAATTGTGTATGTTAGATACCTTAAGTTTTAAAGAATATGTTATTTTCGTAAATAATAAGCTTTATGATTATTATTCTATGTTGTGTATAAAGAAAAGAAACTTTTGTATTGCTTGTTAGTAGTTGTAGCTTATTTCAGTCTGTAAAAAATACATATTTTGATTAGACTTCAGCATGTTCATTTCTTTACAGACTTATTTCTCATTCATTTAACAAAACTTAAAAAACCCGAAAAACCCGATTTAACCGGTTTCACCAGTTTTGTAAACAAAAAATCCGAAAATAACGGTTTTTATAAACAACCCGGTTTTTGCATGCCCTACAAAATACCACCGTGTCCTCGTGGAGGCGATCGGCGGCGGCGATCTCTCGCGTCCGGCCCTGGTCCAGGCCATGTACGAAGCGAGAGGGCAAGGGCAGCCGTTACCTTCTTCTGTGAGGCAGTAATGCTCGCGAAGGAGGAGGCGCAATATATGCGCCCTCACGCCTCTAGCCGCCGCAGGAGACGCCCCGGGCGTCGGGAGTCCACTGCGGACTTCCGGCTACCGTAGGCGCAGGCTTGCGGGTGGCGAGCAATGGGTAGCTCGCCGCTCGGTAAGGACCAGGCCCAGTCGACGACGCGTTGTATTCCACGTGCGCCTCAAAGTAATGTCAGCATTAATGAAGGGGTCGGCTAGGACCGATGTCTGCTAGGGTTGCGGATTTGTTCGGAAGAGCGGTAGCCCTGGCATAGGCAACTTAAGGAACATGGGTGGGTTTTGTGAGTTAAAGTCTGACACGCCCATTCACCCAGAGCGGGAGACCTCAAGTGATTTCCTACCCGAAAAAACAGGACGTCTACCGCTATTGATACGGGACTTGAGAATAATTTAACTGCCATAATTAAAGTAGAGCTGGCCCTTTATGAAAATGGAGGCTTTTGCAGGTGTACAAGAATTTGTTTAAAGTTCCTCCCTCCGAGTGTTGAGGCTAAAAGAATCTTCTCATCAGCCGGTTACTTTTGTAACCACTTAAATGGCCGTGGCACGATTTTATTTTTCGATTTTGCTGATTTATTTGATTTTACAGATAAAATACTGTATTTCTATGTTCGTTTATCATTTCAATTTTGATCAAATTATGATCATTTCAATTTTGATGAAATTAATGAACTACGTTTTTATTTTTATAATTTGATTTTGATTAATCGACCTCAAACAGACGATCGCCTCCACGAGGACACGGTGGTTTTTTGCCCAGGCAGGGCACACTTTCACCGTATGCTCCACCGTGTCCTCAAGGTGATCTACACAGTGGGAACACCCGGGCGTTTCCTGTTACCCTATCCTGAATAGAACCTCGTGAAGCACCCATAACCGGTGAAGACCTGCGTAAGGCAGTATCTGAGGACGCCGTGGAGCATCTCCAGCCACACCTCAAAGAGAGGAAGCGGTGGACGTCATACATCCGTTGTTAGGTTGAGACTCAGACACAAACTTTTCAATTAATTGATACTATATCTCGACAAAGACAGCACCAACGGTGTGATCAATATAATAATTGTAATTGATGAGACAATATGTGTACATTGTAAACATTTCATGTCGTTGGATAAGTAATTATTTAAAAGAAAACCGAAATAATCGAAACCTCGGTTTTCGATAAACTGAAACCCGGTCAGATAATTGTCAGATAATTTTTTTTGGTTCATTAGAAGATCGTTACAATCCAATACTTGGACTACTGCAGTTTCTATATTATTATCTATATTCTGGGCCATAATATTATAATTGTCGTTAGGAACATCATCAGATACTGCCTCTAAATACTTATCAGTTGGAATATCATTATTACATTCTTGCATTTTCTGCGCAGCTATAGTCGATGCGTCAGATCCAGTAGATGACTGGAAAAAAATAGGAGTTGATTGAAAACGGTTCCAAAAAACTATCAATTTGTCCGGAGGGATGGGTGGATAACGGAATTTTAAGTTGGCCTACTAAGAAGAGTTCTAAAAAATGTAAAATTGAACAACTAATGCCAAAAGAAAGTTGGCTGAAAATGCCATGTATAATTAAGAGAAAATTGGATAATTATGAGGCTGCTGATGCCTAGTTAAATGCCATGCTTGAGTTGCCTGAAACTGAAAATGAAGGGTACGTTAATGTAAGACGGCCAGACAATGAAGTTTTTAACAAGATTGCCAAACAACTAGTAGGTATAGATACGCTATCAACCTTTAACTCTAAATATTTACGCAATATTGTACATTGTGGTGTAGTGTGGAGGGACATGGCATACCGTGGTATCGTGTATTGTGGTGTAGTGTAGCGTGACATGGCGTGGCGCAGTATGGTGCATTAAATTGTGATGTAGGCGTGACATGGCGTGGCGTGGTATGATTTTTTGTGGTGTAATGTGGCGTGACATGGAGTGGCGTGATATCCTGTATTGTGGGATAACATGGTGGGACATGCTATCGTTCGTGCTATCGTATATTGTGTTGCGGTGTATGTAAGTAGCGTGGAGTGACATGGCGTGGCGTAATATGGTGTGTTGTGGTGTAAGTAGTGGACGCGAGAGGTCGCCGCCGCCGATCGCCTACACGAGGACATGGCGGAGCTCCGCCCAGGCAGGGCACACTTCCACCGTATGCTCCACCGTGTCCTCTAGACGATCCTCACAATGGAAACACCCGGGCGTATCCTCCCGCTTTATCCTGAACAGGAACCCACCGAAGCACCCACGCCCGGTGAGAACCTGCGTCAGGCGGACGGTGAGGACGCCGTGGCGCCTCTCTATCAACTCCTCAAAGAGGGGACTTACCGCCGTAATTGTGACGTGTCCAATGCTTGTCAGTGTTGCTACTCTTACTTTATGATAAAGTATTTTACGTTATTTCACATAATTTTACTCTATACTTTATGAGAACAATAAAGTACACGAAAATAGGTACCGTAAAATGAGGTTATTTTGCTCCGTGAAGATAAATATGCTCCAAATTTAAAAAAAGTTTATTTCGATTAAATCTCTAAATTTAAAGGGACGTCTAAAAAATTTTTGAACGCATCCGATAAATGATTTATAAAATTGGCAACACTGAATGAGAACTTCCGGTTTCTGACATTTCTTTTCTTTTTATCAGCCATTATTAAAAAGTGTGCGTTTCGTAAAAAAAAAAATAGTCTGCAAAATCCACCTTCATCGACGAATGTACTTGGATATTTGAGGTAAGGAGGGTTTAATGCAAGTAGGTATATAATTAGCTAACAATTACAACTAATATTTAGAAAATACTAGCTTCTGCCCGCGACTTCGTCCGCGTCAAATTTTTGCTCCCCTTACCCTTCCCGTCGCATCGATTTGCCTGCTAGTTTTCGTCCATTTTCGCTCCTTGAGTTATAGTGAGTCAACCTTAAAAGATAGACATATGCTCTTGCGACTTTTTTTTTGAACTTTTTAAAAATAACAATCCCGTCATACATGATTTTTGCGTTACTTTAACCGTTTACGCAGCGCACGCAACGGAAACTCTCAGAAGGAATAAATTTTCCCCGTTTTTGCAACATTTTTCATTACTGTTCCGCTCCTCTGAGGTGTAGCGTGATGTTATATAGCCTATAGCCTCCCTCGATAAATAGGCTACCTAACACAAAAAGAATTTTTCAATTCGGACCGGATTCGATTCGGAGATTAGCGCGTTCAATCAAACAAACAAACTCTTCAGCTTTATAATATTAGTATAGATAATTAGTTGACCCAGCGAACTTCGTATCGCCTCAGATTCAATAAATGTTGTTATAAACGTACCAAGTTTGACAACCTGGTACGCGGTGGTGATCTGGTAAGCGTTTTCTAGCTGACACTCATATGTTAGGTTAGCTCCTACCCAGTTATGATGACCTGGTACTTCGAAGGCATAAAGCGTTTTCTAGCTGACACTCCTTTGTTTGGTAAGCTCCTGTCAAGTTATGATAACCTGGTACTTCGAAGGCAACGTTTTTGTCATAGTACCACGTTTTATAGTGACTTGTATTCTCTTTGACGTTTTATGTGACGTCTCACGGGAACGCGGTCGTAAAAAGGGGAAAAAAAAAAAAAAAAAAAAAAACGGGATAAAAAGTATCCTATGTCCTTCTCCTGGCTCTAAACTACCTCCCTGCCAATTTTCAGCTAAATCGGTTCAGCCGTTCTTGAGTTATAAGTGAAGTAACTAACACGACTTTCTTTTATATATATAGATGTACATTAATTTAATTTTCTAACCTCTTTTACTTTGTCGTTCCTACTTTGCGCCATGTTTGGGGATATTTTGCTCCTGGAGCAAAGTTACAATTATGTTTTTGAATACTTGCTATTGTAACTGCCACATAGCTCATACTAAATTCAAATCGTTTTTCTGTAGGAAAATGCCTCGGAATTATGTAAGGAAAATGCCTAAAAGAAATTATAAAAAATATTCACAAGAGACTCTTCGAGATTGTCTAGCAGCAATAGAAAACAAAGAATTAACGCAAAGGAAAGCTAGTGAAATATACAGGATTCCACGAAGAACTATAATAAACCAACTCAGGCTTCTACGGCGCAACGAAACACCAAGGCCACCAGGAGCACCTACTACATTTACAGAGGAAGAAGAAAAAATATTCGTATCATGCATACAAAAATTGAGCGAGCATGGTTTTCCTCTTACAAGTTTCGATTTGCGCATTGTAATACAATCTTATCTGGAAAAAATTGGGAGAAGAGTTCCCAAGTTTAAAAACAACTGCCCAGGCTTGGAGTGGGTGTCGAGTTTTTTGAAAAGAAATACTGAATTGTCACAGCGCCTCGCTGCTAATATAAAGCGCAGTAGAGCTGGCATTGATCGGGAAACTCTCTCAGATTATATTCAAAATTTAGCGGAGGTGTTAAAAGATGTTCCTCCAGAGAACATTTGGAATTACGACGAAACGAATTTATGTGATGACCCTGGGCAAAAAAAGATTCTGACGAGAAGAGGCACCAAATACCCCGAAATTATAAGAGATACATCCAAAAGTTCTACATCGATCATGTTTGCTGGAAGTGCTGAAGGAGAGTTACTTCCGCCATACGTCGTCTACAAATCTAAGCAGCTGTGGAATACTTGGACAGAAAATGGGCCGAAAAATACTCGCTACAATTGTAGTCCTTCCGGTTGGTTTGACATGAACATATTCAATGACTGGTTTTTCGCACTTGTACTGCCAAAGCTCAAAAAACAGGAAGGCCCTAAAGTCCTCATAGGCGACAATCTATCGTCACATATTTCAGTGGATGTTCTTAAAGCTTGCAAAGACAATAATATAAGGTTCGTGTGTCTTCCTCCGAATAGCACCCACTTGACGCAACCCCTCGATGTCGCCTTCTTTCATCCAATGAAAGTTGCATGGCGGAAAATTCTAACAACATGGAAGCAATGCGAACAAGGCATACGGGAAAAAACTGTTCAAAAGAGCAGTTTCCCAGTCTTACTTAAAAAACTTCTTAGCGATTTAGAAGAAAATAGAAAAGAAAACTTGAAATCCGGTTTCAGAAAATGTGGGATTTATCCGACCGACGCAAATGCCTTATTAGAGAGATTGCCTAAACCTGTTGATAAGACTGCGGCAGAAAACTCTTTCCTGGAAACACTTCAAGCGAAGAGAGTGGAATGGACTGGAGGCGTTAACCCGAAAAGACGGCGTACGAAACTCGACATTATTCCGGGAAGAAGTGTTACGGAGCTGATAGATAGTTCACAGGCGGACAAAGAAAACGAGGAGCCATGTTTTGAAATAGAAGCACAGGCGTCGACTTCAGAACCCCGTCGTACAAGAATTCACAGCGACAGTACATATGCCGAGAGTGAAATATCTCTTCATGACTCTTCAAACGAAGAAACATTAAATGATATGCTGGAGACAATGTTAGAAGAAGAGACAAACGTAGGCACTGACAAGGAAAGTTCTAAAACAAAAAATCTAAAACCACTCATAAAGAAAGAAGGAGAATACGTAGCTTTCACATACGAAGGGGAGTTTTTCCCAGGTATCATCACGAAAATTAATGATAAAGGACCGTACATATCCTCAATGAAAAGATCTCTCAAATATTGGAAATGGCCAAAACCAAAGGATGAGATCCAATACAATTGGGAAGAAGTTCTTGGATGTATATCTGCACCGAAGAAAATTGGTCGACGTGAATTTTATACTGTTCCTGAACTCGATCAAATTTGGGGAACCTAAGATCTCAATAATAATATTATTGTTGATACTCATAAGTTTTTTTAGATGGTATTTTTAGTTTCACTGTCACTTTTAATGTCTCTAATTTCCAGTGATAGAATTTTGTTTTTTTTTCTAAAAGTTTACATGTTTCTTGACACTTATGTGGCCTTTGGTGGTTTTAATAGTTTATTAGACTTAAGAGAAAATGATTCTAAGACTGATTTATCCAGAAAGTACAAATAAAAAAGTTCCTTGTACATTTTCAGTTTTATTTCCATTCAAACCACATCAACATGACGAGAAAGACACAAAATTTGCTTCATCACTATTTATTTTTGGAGTAATTTAACAGCTGCGGCTGTTAACATTGCCTCTGTTTTTTAAATGTGCCTGTTTTAGTGCAAGGTAAATGTAGGAGCAATGTTTCCAAAAGGCTGGGCAACATTGCTCCATTTTTGAATAAAAAAAAATAAAAATAAATAAATTAAACAACTATGTTTGTCATTTAAATATTGCATCTAGAAGGATAAATGAGCCACTCAACGTTTTCTGAAAAGCCGTATTAAAGAAGGATTTTACGTGAGTCACACTTATCAAATTTTGGAGCAAAAACCGGAGCAAAGTAGCCTCATTTTACGGTACTTAATATTGTAAGATTTGATTTGTTTGGGATTTTTTAAAGATTAGTCGTAGGTACTTTTTCGTTAAACGAAATTTATGTGATACAAACCGCAAAAAGCAATAAAAATATGTTTTTAAACCTATATATATAATAGAAAGTCGTGTTAGTTACACTATTTATAACTCAAAAACGGCTGAACCGATGTGGCTGAAAATTGGTGGGGAGGTAGCTTAGAACCAGGAGACGGACATAGAATACTTTTTTTTATCCCGTTCGACCGCGTTCCCGTGTGACGTGACATAAAATGTCAAAGAGAATACAAGTCACTATAAAACGTGGTATGACAAAAACGTTGCCTTCGAAGTACAAGGTGGTCATAACTTGGTTTGAGCTTATCAAACAGCAGTGTTTGTTTGGTTGAACGCGGTAATCTCAGGAACTACTGTCCGAATTGAAAAGAAGACGAAGACGAAGTCGCGGGCAGAAGCTAGTATAATAATAAAGACAAATAAATCATACTTTATTTTTTATACTATGTACTTTTTTTTCTTGCTTAACCAATGTACTTTAATTGCAAGAAAAAAAAAGGTGGCAACCCTAATTCCTACTGATCTAAGTGTATTACGGAATTACCCCTCTGATTTTCTATTTTTCTAGTAGGTACATATTTCATTTTGTGGTGGTTTTAAATGATAAACTTGCACACTCAAACGCTTTGGAATCGTTTTCCTTACAGATTAGAGACTGCGGCGCCGACTGTACTGCTAGCAAAGTAAAAATTGGTCTAGAAAAATAGAAAGAAAAATGCTAGGTTCATAAAATTGGTCATACACACACGCCGGTTGTGAGTACTATGCACCTGACCTTTCTGAAGAACATCACCAATAAGGTCACTATATGTATGTCTAGGGCGTCCCCTCCCGGTGTTTCCACTCACATCTACCTTGTGTCTACCTACCTTTTGTAAGCCGTCATTCATCCTGCCGGGGTCGCGTGATTGTTCGAGAGAGATACCGTGACCCTGGCACATGGGCAACTGATGGAACACGGGTGGGTTTTAGTCAGTAAAAGTCTGACATGCCCCGCTCCGCCCAGAGCGGGAGAAGTAATTTGATGATTTCCCATCCAGAAAAAAAAAGGGTGGCAACCATAGGAATCACTTTAATTTTGACAGTTCCGCAACATTCGTGGCATTGTTTACGTTGCTAAGCAAACAGTTTCTTCGAACACAAGAAAGAATGGCTGGCAAATAAGCTTCAAAATGATTCAGATTCTGATGAATAGTGTCATAGGCAATTAGGGTGCTGTGGATATTAAGTCTACCTTCCTAAATCATTATCATCTGCTAGCCTTTTCCCCAATATCTTGGGGTCGACTTCCAGTCTAACCGGATGCAGCTGAGTAGTTGAGTACCAATATTTTACATGGAGCGACTTTCTATCTGACCTCCACAACCCAGTTATTGGGTAATACGATTCCCCTTGGTAAGACTGGTTATCAGACTTTCGGGCTTCTGACCCCGTAACGACTGTCTAAGATCTACGAAAGACAGCCGCGACCAACGGCTTAACGTGCTTGCCGAGGCACGGAAAGGTAAAGGCTTGGTATGTAAAGATGGTCACCCATCCACGGACTAACCGCGGCAAGAGTAGCTTAACCTGAACGATCGACCCGTGTGGCTGTTGTAACTTAGCCACAAGCTACCTTCCTTAATGTTTTGTCATAAAGTAAGAACCATACAATTGTGAAATTAACACGTCCTTTCTAGTATCCAGCTCTGTTAGTCCTATGGGTCGTTTTGTATTGGGTATGTCGAAGGGGCGTCGGCAGAAAGACAACTGCGCGGCCGTTCCGACCCGCGACGCAGTTTCATTTATTGATTACGAGAGCGAGACAGCAACAGAACGCCACCATAGCGAGCTTCGACTCACATAGCCAGAATAAAAATAATATGCACTGTTTGGTTCAGTGTTTATGTAGTTAGGTTACTAGGTGTATCTTCATACTTTTAAAGGTACTTAACTTACCTTCTAACACGTTGCACTAGAACAAAGGAAAAACAAAACTACGGCGGACAAAGAGAGCTTCCGCGACTCCGAAGTTTGTCTGTTCACGAATCGCTGCGCTGCCTGTTGCGTTTAAGAAACCCGTTTGAGAAATTCGTAATCCATTGCTTCGAATGTTTGAGAAATTCGTCGGCTCGTTAACGTAAACGACGCTATGTATGATGTATGTAGTAGAATTTCCAAATGAAAGGATATTGCAATTGGACGTAGCTAAGCGAAAAGGACCCAATTCACACCCAGTTACTTTTGAAGTTGAAGAGGTACTTTTAAATTGTATTTTGTCAGTGGAAACACACACGGAACACGGAGTGGAACACATTGATTTTACATTAGTAATGGTTCATTAACATATTCTTTAGAAACACTAGTTAAGAACCAGAAAGTTTGAACTGCATTTGCTGGGAAAAAATAAGAAGCGCCATACCATTGGTCCTAAAGTTTAAGCATACGAAAAGTAAAGCTATTTTTAGCTGGGTCGTTTGTATTCGTACCCGTATGTACAATTTGGATCAGTTTGGTGCACTTAACTCATTTTTAGGGTTCCGTTGCCAAATGGCAAAAAACGGAACCCTTATAGATTCGTCATGTCTGTCTGTCTGTCTGTCTGTCCGTCTGTCTGTCTGTCTGTCTGTCCGCCTGTATGTCACAGCCACTTTTCTCCGAAACTATAAGAGCTATGCTGTTGAAACTTGGTAAGTAGATGTATTCTGTGAACCGCATTAAGATTACACTTAAATAGAAAAAAAAACAATAAATTTTGGGGTTCCCCATACTTAGAACTGAAACTCAATTTTTTTTTTTCATCAAACCCATTCTTGTGGGGTATCTATAAATAGGACTTCAAAAATGGTATTGAGGTTTCTAATATCATTTTTTTCTAAACTGAATAGTTTGCGCGAGAGACACTTCCAAAGTGGTAAAATGTGTGTCCCCCCCGTAACTTCTAAAATAAGAGAATGATAAATCTGAAAAAAATATATGATGTACATAACTATATAAACTTCCAACGAAAATTGGTTTGAACGAGATCCAGTAAGTAGTTTTTTTTTAATACGTCATAAACCATAAACCGCAATTTACCTTTAATTCAATCAACTCAAATATAAAAATTAAAAAAAATAATAATTTCGTAAACATAAACCTTATGCATAAACCGAGGATACCTACAGGTTTGTACGGAACCCTCGGTGCGCGAGTCCGACTCGCACTTGTCCGGTTTTTGACCAAGTTGAGGATTGCATCTATTGTTAGTGTGTTACGAAATTACCTACTGTAACTCGCTAACTAGTAGACATTGGAGGAACGAATCCGTTACTTCATATATTCAAAAAAATTGTATACTCAACAATGTTAATAACTCAATGAATGTGAAACTTCCCCTCTATTGCTGTATGTTCTCGTACGCGAGCTTTTACGGGCTCACGTATGTATGACATTCAAAAAAGTGTTTTCCTTATTTTAAAGGGAGAAACCGGGTGTCTGATCAAACTGAATAGAACTCCCGTCAAAGTCGCTCAGCGAGCTAAGGAACGAGCTATGCTTGGAGTATGTCTGAGGAACAGAATCCGGAATGAAATGATCCGGCAGAGAACCAAAGTTGTCGACATAGCTCACAGAATTAGCAAACTGAAGTGGCATTGGGCCGGCCACATTATCCGTAGAACCGATGACCGCTGGGGTAGACGTGTTCTTGAGTGGAGACCACGAATCGGCAAACTTAAGGTAAGACGCCCTCAGGCTAAGTGGAGCGACGATCTTCGCAGGGTGGCTGGTAACAGCTGGATGAGAGTTGCCGAGAATCGGGCTGAATGGCGAGCAATTGGAGAGGCCTATGTCCAGCAGTGGACTGCTATTATGATGATGTTGATGAAAACGAGCATCAAAATTTACGTATTTGGGTCATGTGGTGACGGAGGATCTCTCGGACGATGCAGACACGGAGAGTAAGGCGGTTCACCCACTGAAGATGCGTCCCGCCGCGGTGCGCAGAGCGACGTATAAAGCACGGGGCACCTTCCCGCGCATTGCTGCGTCGGCAGTGTGTTGTGCTAGGCGTAATTTCTATATAAATTGAGATACTTCCATACAATGGTTAAATCTGCCATCCCGCGCTAGGCGACGGGGCGCGGTGCAGTGGGTAGAGCGCCTAAAGATAAGGCGTTGCCGGTCCGATGTAATACGGTAGCCCGTAAGTTTCCACGCCTGTTCGGATGGTGTAAAAATTACGTTTTACAAAGCGTATTGTGAATCTTTTTACACTTTGGAGGAGGCCTATGTCCACCAGTGGATGTCGTTCGGCTTAAATACCTAATGATGGTGAGGAATTATGATAAGTAGTTTAGAAGTTATGAAGGAACAGATGAAAATACATACCAACATTATACATACATACCGGTCAAAATCATAACCCTTTTTGCTTCGCCGTAGTCGAGTAAGTGTTAGTGTGAAGTGTACGGACTATACCGTCTTGGCGACCACACGCACGTTCGCCTTGCACAGAAAAAAGTGCAGAACAGTTTTGAAATGCTAAAACTTTTGCACCATAGTTATACTAAAGAAAATTTGGAAACAGCGCTAGCGCTGTTAACTTAAGTTTTCCAGACTGTGACAGTCTGTGAGTATGAATGTCGATGGCTATAAGAGTATACCGATACTTATGATATGGAGAGACAGGGGTGACTACTGAGATGACGACTAATAAAGAAGTGTGGAAGAAAAAGGCATGTTGCGCTGACCACAAATATATTGGGATAAGAGCAGAAGAATGATGATGATGATGATTGAAAAATAATGAATTTCAAAAAATAGCTTAGTGCAATACTAGACGTGGGAGACACTACGTAACTGTCTGGTCCATGTAGTGCTATAAGTACACCTACTGTTTATTTTATTTGACTTTATGACTTGTTTTGTCTATTCTATACTAATAGGTACTAGCTGACCGTTCAGACGTTTCCCTGTTTCCTAGAACTCGATAGCAGCGCCACCTACCGGGTCCAAAAGTGAATCTAAACCATCCAGGGTGCCACCCAAACGCATACAAAAAAATTCATTCAAATCGGTCCAGCCGTTTAGGAGGAGTTCAGTGACATAAGGTAGAAGTACGTATTCCCGTTAGTGTCCCAGTACCCGTTAACTTGTCAGTATTTTTATGATTACACTTTTCTACTAATAATAAGTTAAAGTTTACGAATGGCAACATATTCTTGGTAATATTTAGCACAATTTAAATCACAACACTGACCGAAAAGTTTAATGGTGTCAAAACTACTCAATCAAAAAAGTTGCTTACTAAAAAAAATAATATAAATTCTAAGTTCTGACAGTGAACTAGCAAACCATCACGTCGCGTTGATCAACTAGCCACCCTGCGACGAGAAACGTAAAGGTAAGAGTGTTAATTTTCTAAAATATTTGAGTTTATTCTTTAGCGATATAAACTATAAATTGGGCTGAATCTTATTGTAAAGTAAATATTTTTACACATCACATGTATTGGTACTCAAAAACCCCTAGTTGACCCATTACCCGTTAAAGTCGTATTTTTTTTTACCGGATATTGGTACACGATCAACCCGATTATACAATTACACCGAAACCCGTTATTGTACACTTATTGCCTTGAAATAGGTCACATTTTCCATTAAAACTGTAGAATTTTTCTGCCGGTTATTGGGACATGAATTAACAGTTGCATTTAAACCCGGCATCGTTCTTAATACCTTGAGTTAAGTCTTATTTTCCTTCGCTCAACTTTTTTCGGTTTTTCTGTATGATTTTTATATTTTGCACATTTTGCTTTACTAATCTGCTGTTCTGAAATCAGGCTTTTCTATGCATATCGTATGGCGCGCTTTTGATTAAGGCAAACTTCAGAGCGAAAAACTTTCATGATGCGATGTGGAGGCACTTGTTGTGATCTGGAGGCAAAGGTCCTCGCGCACATGTGGGAGTGGCGCGAGGAGGCTAAACGCCGGGGCGAAACTCCGCTGCCGCGACAAATCGCGGCTCGGCGGACAGAGCTCCGGTGTGATCTCATGGCGACATGGCGGGTACGATTGCCGTAACCCAGCGCAGGCCACGCCACAATTGCGGCGGTAAGTCCCCTCTTTGAGGAGTGGATAGAGAGGCGCCACGGCGTCCTCACCTTCCACCTGACGCAGGTTCTCACCGGGCATGGGTGCTTCGGTGGGTTCCTGTTCAGGATAAAGCGGGAGGATACGCCCGGGTGTTTCCATTGTGAGGATCGTCTGGAGGACACGGTGGAGCATACGGTGGAGGTGTGCCCTGCCTGGGCGGAGCACCGCCGTGTCCTCGTGGAGGCGATCGGCGGCGGCGACCTCTCGCGTCCGGCCCTGGTGCGAGCCATGGTACGGAGCGAGAGGGAATGGGAAGCCGTCACCTCCTTCTGCGAAGCAGTAATGCTCGCGAAGGAGGAGGCGGGGCGCGTGAGGGAGTGGCAGTCACTGCACCCTCACGTCCCTAGCCGCCGCAGAAGGAGACGCCCCGGGCGTCGGGAGTCGATAGCGGACTCCCGGCCACCGTAGGCGCGAGCTTGCGGGCGGCGAGCAATGGGTAGCTCGCTGCCCGGTAAGGACCAGGCTCGGGTCGACGGCGCGTAGTGTCCCACGCGCGCCTCAAAGAGATGTCAGCAGCAGTGAAGGGGTCTACTAGGACCTATGCCTGCCGGGGTCGCGTGATTGTTCGAAAGAGATACCGTGACCCTGGCACATGGGCAACTGATGGAACACGGGTGGGTTTTAGTCAGTTAAAGTCTGACACGCCCTCCCGCTCCGCCCAGAGCGGGAGAAGTCATTTGATGATTTCCCATCCTGAAAAAAAAAAAAAAAAAAAAAAGGCACTTGTTGTTGTAACGGGGGCAAGAAGGCAAACGGGGAATTTTAACCTGAGGGCTTTGTGCGTTTTTAAATAATTTGAACCACCATGTTTTTATAATTAGTTTCATAAGATATTTTAATAGTATATATATTATTTGATACGAATTCAGAAACTTGCAAGAGCCGTGTTATTTTTTGTTTTCAGCTAGCCATGACTGATAGGCAGAAGGCTATATTAAAAGCCATGGAGGCAGTCAGAAAACATCACCCTACAACCAAGAAAAGTGGAGCAATAATGAAAAATGTTGCAAAAACGGCAAAAAAATCGCACGGGTAGGCGATTCGACGCGACGGGAAGGGTCGGGGGAACATAACGAGAACGAAGTCGCGGGCAGAAGCTAGTAAGTAATGTAAAGATTTGGGTTTGATTGCCTTGTCAATTATTTGTACACCTGATTTAAATAATCCAAAGCTCTAAGCTTTCTCGTTCATTATTTCCTTACACTAAGATGAGGCTTTTAAGCTGGGTACCTAATTTTAATTAAAAATATTGTTTAACTGTGATCCTGTACCCATTATAACTATTTTATATTTCGAATTGAATTCAATTATACTCGTTTTTATGTAGGTACGTGATATTGTGTAGATTTGCTTGAATATTTCAAGCTGACACAAGGTTAATTCTTCTCATTTTTCCTAGTGATCTCATTACATTCTTCCAAATATTAGTTGTAAAGTTGTTTTACATAGTGTAATTTTAATTTAACCAGTCAATTACCGTAATTACAGACACAATTAAAAAACCATTGTGTGGATACCAAATGTGGTATTTCAGGGACTTAGAGGTTAAATATTTTTTATACTAAGTATTTTTTTTAAAGTGACCAGCCGATCGATTCTGTAAAAATGCCACCGTGAACAGTTAGGTGAAGTGAGCTTAGAGTGAGCTGTCAATGGTGTCAATCCATGGCATTAGTTGGAATGACAGCTCACTCCACCCTCACTTCACCTAAGTTTTCACGGTGAGATGGTTAAAGAAGCGCAGTGCAGATTTGTATTTTTTTGAGACTTAACTTTTTATAAGACTGCTGGTGTTTCCCTTGGTAGGTAAACCTAACCTAGGAGTTTGTTAAGTATTTAGGAAATAAATTGTGATATTTGAAATCCAAGTGCAATCATAGTTATATAGTACTTGATTTTACCTATTTACTTTATAATGACTGATTGTCTAGATACCCAGTTACATTTTTGAATTGAGACTAAGAGATAAGTATTTTTTTTTTTGACTAATTTGTAAGTAAACCAGTAGATTTATGTTTCATTTCAAGCATTTCGTAGTTGATTGTTTTTTTATGTTTTTTTTTTTTTAAGTAAACTAACTGAAAACTAATATTTGAACAAATATCTGAAATAAATAATGTTACCTATAATTTGTATAAAATATATTTAAAAAAATCATAACTAATAACGTCTTTTCTTTGAATATGTAGGTATAGACCCCATGACTTGACAAGACCCTTACTTATTTAACTGACATAGAAATTTAAAAATAGTATTTCTGTGAACCTTAACGTAAATCAATAGAGTTCAAATTCGCTATGAAAATTACCGGATTCTGGGACAATTTAACGTTTACTAGTACAAATCTACCGGGTACTGGTACAATTGGTCCTTTACGTATTTTTTTTTAATTATTGTTAAATAACATTGGCACTAATTTAAAAAAACCATATAACATTAAAACTTTATTAAATTACCTATCTAGTCATGTAAAAATTGTATTTGTAAGTCTAGCAGTTATAGCATAGTAGACTTGCAAACTCTGTGAAGTTCGAAACTTCACGGTTATTGGGTCGTTTACCTTACACATTACACACTGAACTCCTCCGTTATAGGAAGAACGATATATATATGTATAATATAAAGATTATGAAGCTGAAGTCTTTGGTTGAACGCAGTAATCTCAGGAACTACCGGTTGGGCACGCCACAATTGCGGCGGTAAGTCCCCTCTTTGAGGAGTGGATAGAGAGGCGTCACGGCGTCCTCACCTTCCGCCTGACGCAGGTTCTCACCGGGCATAGGTGCTTCGGTGGGTTCCTGTTCAGGATAAAGCGGGAGGATACGCCCGGGTGTTTCCATTGTGAGGATCGTCTAGAGGACACGGTGGAGCAAACGGTGGAGGTGTGCCCTGCCTGGGCGGAGCACCGCCGTGTCCTCGTGGAGGCGATCGGCGGCGGCGACCTCTCGCGTCCGGCCCTGGTGCGAGCCATGGTACGGAGCGAGAGGGAATGGGAAGCCGTCACCTCCTTCTGCGAAGCAGTAATGCTCGCGAAGGAGGAGGCGGGGCGGGTGAGGGAGTGGCAGTCTCTGCGCCCTCACGTCCCTAGCCGCCGCAGGAGGAGACGCCCCGGGCGTCGGGAGTCGATAGTGGACTCCCGGCCACCGTAGGCGCGAGCTTGCGGGTGGCGAGCAATGGGTAGCTCGCCGCCCGGTAAGGACCAAGCTCGGGTCGACGGCGCGTAGTGTTCCACGCGCGCCTCAAAGAGATGTCAGCAGCAGAGTAGGGGTCTACTAGGACCGATGCCTGCCGGGGTCGCGTGATTGTTCGAAAGAGATACCGTGACCCTGGCACATGGGCAACTGATGAAACACGGGTGGGTTTTAGTCAGTAAAAGTCTGACACGCCCTCCCACTCCGCCCAGAGCGGGAGAAGTCATTTGATGATTTCCCATCCTGAAAAAAAAAAAAAGGAACTACCGGTCCGAAATGAAAAAATCTTTTCGTGTTGGGTATTTATTGGGGAAGGCTATAAGCCATATAACGTCACGCTACGATCAAAAGGAGCGGAGCAGCACCGAAAAATGGACGAAAGCTGGCAGGCAATTCGATGCGACGGGAAGGGTCATGGGAGCAAAAATTTGACGCGTACGAAGTCGCGGGCAGATGCTAGTCTGTAATAATCCTGACTTGATTTTCGTACGTAGTTTTCGGGTGACCGCTGGAAATCTGCGCTATGCTGTGGGTCCCACAGAGTTATGCATTCTCGTCACAGCCACGGCGAGCAGCTGCCGACTGTTTAATTTTCTGTGATAGTACATACAGTCAGTGCCCTGCATTACCTGACCCCTTCTACACAGAAGAAATGAGGGAAAGGGGTCAGGTAATGCAGGGAACTGACTGTACGTATACATCTATTTTGTTTTCATAATTTTCTCAATATTTTGTGTGAATGATATACCTATACAGTTTTTAATTTCAGTGAAAGACTATTTGTTGTAAAATTAAGTTATTTATTTGTGAAAAGCCATTGCAACAGGTGTTATTGCCATAGCAGCTACCGAGCGTCACTGCATTGACCTTGAACGGATCAGCGGACCATGATAAAAAGTAAAAACCTACCTAGAAGAGCCAGTCATAAGGTATAAGTTCTGCCGTCATACGGTGTAAAGTCATAATTAGGCGGCCCCTAGACCTACAATAACATGGTACAATACATTTTATTGTACAATAAGATTGAGAGGCGCTTTGAATCCAAACGATCAATTATATTGCACAATAATACGAACTGCACAATGTTTTCGTGTTCAGTCGGAGAATAGTATTAATACAGTTTACAACACAAAACTACACCACTTTCTGCCTTAAAATTCATCACAATTCAGTTTTTGGAAAAATATAACACAAACCCAAGCGACGCGTCTGATTTCCCGCCTGAAATTCCCGTGTACTCGTCGTTCAAGACAAAACATATACTAAAAATATTGCGCAATACTGACCCTACACGATGCAATGGAAAAATATGGTGCAATATAAATTAAACATGCTCAAACTTTCATTCAATCATTGCGCAATCTTCAATATTAACCCTATACGGTCAATAATATTGCACAATTCGTAATATTGCACAATTTAATTGATCGTTTAGGGGCCGCCTTACTTTAAAGTGTGCACACGGCGGTATATACAGCTATAGATTTACAATTTTACCTTTTTTTCTGGGTGGGAAATCATCAAATTACGTCTTCCGCTCTAGGCGGAGCGAGAGAGCGTGTCAGACTTTTACTGACTAAAACCCACCCGTGTTCCTGCCCCATATGTGGTTGAAAATTATGAGAAAAATGTGAAATGTAAATCTATTAAGCAGCTATCATGTCATGTTAGTTTCATTTTAAAATCTATTGCAGTTTCGTAGAAAAAAATCATTCAAGTTTGAGGTTGCAACCCTTATTTTTCAAAAACTAAAGAAGCTAGGGGTTTGATAATTGGCCCAAAATTTTTTTCAACAACTAGCAGCATAATTTTGGCACCAATGTCAAAAAAGACGCCAGTGCAGATTTCAAATGGAAACCCGGTGAGGCCCTTTAACGCGGACGAAGTCGCGGGCAGAAGCTAGTTAATAGATAAAATAAATAAAACTGGGTTCCTTATAGACATTGCTGTGCCAAATACGCATAACTTACAGACTACAATAGCCGAAAAATTATCTAAATACACCGAACTAAAAGACGAAATAACTAGACTGTGGCATCTTCAAAAAGTCACGATAGTCCCCATAGTGCTATCTATAACAGGAGTGATTCCTAAACAGCTTCATCAGTCCCTTAGTTCCTCAACCTGCTCTAACACCTTTCACCTGCTGCAGAAAGCAGTGACACATGCAGGCTAGTTAGGAAATTTCTTCAGTGTGAGCCGAACACCTTGCACCAATACTACCATGCAAATATAATCTCGTCTACGATACAGTCTACTCATCATATTACTCCCCCACACTTAACCTCACCGCTGGACACCTGGCTAAAGCCCGTGCCATCATTTCTCTCTGGCTAGGCCGAAATGAAATAAAATGAATTGCACCGATCTCAGCGTGGTTTGACCAGACTCGATTAATCGAATAAACCCCAAGATTTGCACTAGCCTTTGAAGCCTCATGTTTCATGGTGCTACATAGACCATTGCATATCAAGAAGTAGATCGGGGGCGTTGTAATGGTAGGGAAGACGTGCCCTTAGGAAAAGAAAGGATTACTATCCGGCTAGGCCGAGGAAAACAAATTCTAAGACGCAGACGATGTCGCGGGCAGAAATTAGTGAACATATATGAAGCAAAAATAGTATTTAGGGATCGTAGCAGGCAGGTGGCGTTCTGTAGTTTATGATTACCTAACCTACCCCCATGGGAAAAAGGCATGAGTTTATGTATGTAGGGATCTAACACTTTGCCCAACATTGGAATCAAACCCAGCAGTACCTCACGCCCACTAGTCCAACGATGCAGTTTCTCCTTCTGAAGTCTTCTAAAATTGAAACTGTAAAGAACACCATAGCACATCAACGTTTGGTTTTACCTGAAAAGTGTGAAAGCGTAAGACTAAAGACTTAGTTCACATTACGTCGGGCCGACAGTTTTACCGTTTACCGGCTGTCGGGTGTTGCTGTTCACACTAGAAGCTGCCGATCCGACCTAATGTGGCGCTATACTTGCTAGTACGACAATATTATGCCCGACTTACTTTTACTTACTTTTTGTCTCTTTCTAACCCCCCCACTTCCCTAAAATGGGGGGTGGGACGTGCTAATCTCAGGAACTACTGATTCGAATTGAAAAATTATTTTTGAGTCGGGTAGCCTATTTATTGAGGAAGACTATAGACTATATAACATCACGCTATGATCAAAAGGAGCGGCGCAGCAACAAAAAATGGACGAAAACTGGCAGTCTATTCGATAGGACGGGAAGGGTCAGGGGAGCAAAAATTTTGCGCGGACGAAGTCGCGGGCAGAAGCTAGTATTAGATAATTAGGAGTAATAGGTATGTACAGTAGTTACAGTGATTTATCATTTACGTAATTATCTAGGCCCTAGATAATCTTATTACTTTACTTATATACTTATAATATTATAAAGCTGAAGAGTTTGTTTGTTTGTTTGATTGAACGCGCTAATCTCAAGAACTACTGGTCCGAATTGAAAAATTCTTTTTGTGTTAAGTAACCTATTTATCGAGAAAGGCTATATAACATCACGCTATAACTAAGAGGAGCGGAGCAGTAATGAAAAATGTTGCAAAAACGGGGAAATCGCACGGGTAGGCGATTCGATGCGACGGGAAGGGTCGGGGGAACAAGAAAATTAACGCGGACGAAGTCGCGGGTAGAAGCTAGTCTTATATATATATATATATATATATATATAATATTATAAAGCTGAAGAGTTTGTTTGTTTGTATGTTTGTTTGATTGAACGCGCTAATCTCAAAAACTACTGGACCAAATTGAAAAATTATTTTTGTGTTGGGTAGCTTATTTATCGAGGAAGGCTATAGGCTATATAACATCACGCTACAACGAAGAGGAGCGGAGCAGTAATGAAAAATGTTGTAAAAACAGGGAAAAACGCACGGGTAAGCGATTCGACGCGACACGGGACGGGTTGGGGGAACAAGAAATTTAACGCGGACGAAGTCGCGGGCAGAAATTAGTTTTATTATAAATTATGGGCGCAACACCAAAAAAGCTCTTTTTCATTAATAATGTACTGCATTTTTTCGTACATAGTTGATTTTTATATTGACTACGGATTGGGTTCTTCTTAACCGCTGACAACTTACAAGGGGAGTGTCAAACTTGGGAATCACAGATTCCCATCACATTTATATATATATATATTGTAGGGCAGGGTCCCCTCAATAAATATATAAAGGGGCAAGACGCCATTTGTTTTTATTATTGAGAAATTTCAACTCAAAGTTCTATATGTAACTTAAGTAGAAGGAACCTTTTTACCGGTTGCAGCAATGGTTCTGTGGCGTAGTGGTAACGCTCTTGCGTACTGAGCGACCGGACGGCAGTTCAAGTCCCGGTTGAGTTATTTCAGAAGTTCACTTTCTTCTAATAATGATTTACAATACAAAAATCCATTTGTAATGTCATTTTTAATTGAATTGTTGAGGATAGATTCTTTATGAAAGAAATCTCCAGAACTCGTACTTGCTTTTTACATGTTATAGACAAATCACTTTGAATAACTAGCACAAAATTATTCCAACGTCTAACGCTTACGAAAACTCAAAACTAAGTTCCTTGCTCAAAACAGAGTGAGAACAGTTCCGAATGTATGACGTGGCCTGAACAGCTGTGATTTTACTTTCATCGGGCATGAGAAAGTTTTATTTTTATGTCCATCCCCTAGACAATACATGGTAGAGCAGGTAAACTGTGACGTACGAAGGTCGCTCAGGTAGTGGGTATTTTAGCAGTTAAAATTATTTCAATATTAAATAAAATTAAAGTAAAATATTTAATAAATAAAAAAAAAATATAGAATTATTTCATTATTTATTTTTATATTAAATAATTTATAAATAAAAAAAAATAACTTAACCGGGACTTGAACAGCCGTCCGGTCGCTCAGTACGCAAGAGCGTTACCACTACGCCACAGAACCATTGCTGCAACCGGTAAAAAGGTTCCTTCTACTTAAGTTACATATAGAACTTTGAGTTGAAATTTCTCAATAATAAAAACGAATGGCATCTTGCCGCTTTATATATTTATTGAGGGGACCCTGCCCTACAATATATATATATAAATGTGATGGGAATCTGTGATTCCCAAGTTTGACACTCCCCTTGTTAGTAAATAGACGCGGATTTGATTTTACAAACAATGCAGTCTCTAATATATAAATAGCTGGTAACGTAAAAATCTTAAATTTCTTAAAGTAAGGAACGCAGCTGTCTGTTGATTTTAGATTACACATGGATCGTTCACATCTTTTTTGCATCCTGAATATAAGTTCCCTGTTAGTTGACTGCGCCCAGAAAACACCATACCGTAGAACAGAGACTAGGTACAAGTCCATGATACGCTGTCAGTAGAGCGTGTCGCGCTTATCTGAAGAAGCCTCCACTCTTTCACATTTTTCACAGTTACAAAGTTATTATAATCTAATGTAGAGCCAAATCCCTGACTCTACCAGGCCGAACTCTACATTTACAAACATTACATCTTGGTCAAAATGTACGACTCTCCTATATTTTTATTGTAAGAAGAAATCAATCCACTGGTCTGTATTGCCATGCAATATGCCACCCTTGCCTCCCCCCCCCCCCAGATAAACCCATGTTTTTTTTTCTGGGTGGGAAATCATCAAATGACGTCTCCCGCTCTGGGTGGAGCGGAAGGGCGTGTCAGACTTTTATTGGCTAAAACCCACCCACGCAAAAGCTTATAGCAAGCAATCTTGCACCAGTTTTAAAACTAAAATTCGACAAACCAGTTTTTAAAAGGTTCAAGGTACCTAATTCCGTTGGAGATGAACTCAATGATCAACAAAGGAGTCACGCAGACGACATAAGGTCAAGTCCGGTTAAGCAGCCGACAACCTCATAGGTTGACGAGCGAGACGTCATTTAAAAAAAAAACAACAAAAATTTTGAGCGCCATTTAGTCCGGGCAAGGTATCTTTGATGTCTGCGTTTTGTTGTTGTGCTCGACATTTATTCATTCTTTCTTTTTGTCCGTTACGAATTGATTGTTTAGCCGTCGCGTTGCAAACTGAATGCGGTGAATGCCCCAACTGTGTGCGTCGCGTCGCCCCTAAAGATGCGAAATTGATTCGTCCGGGTATTTCTCTCGGAATGAATGAGTGAATGAAATGCACCGACACTAGCGTCGTTTGATCAGACTTGGTTAAACGAATGAACTCCAAGATTTGCTCCAGCCATTGAAGTCTCGTTTCGTGGTGCTACAAAGACCATTGCTTATCAAGGAGTAGACTAGGGGGCGCTGCGCTGTAATGGGAGGGAAGACGTTCTCTTAGGATAGGGAAAAATTGCGAGCCGTACCGTAAATGTATCCTCAGTAGGCGAATGTATAAAAATGAAAGTCGTTAGTAAGAATTTTCTACAGAGTTCATCAACTCAAAACTCAAAGCATTTGTTCTAGGTTCTAGCTAAACCATTTACAGGCACTTTTGATTTGTCAAGGAGTCGGCCGGTTTTTAGTAAGTTGAAGTTAGTTGCACAATGCAAAACGTAGAACAGTGGCCCTAGTGTGAGTTTCATCTTTACTAATATTATATATTTTTTTATTATTATTTTTTCTATTATTATATTTTCGAGCTGGATGGGTTCCATCAAAACTGGCAGCAGGACGCGTGGCTTCGCGATAGTTGGAAGAAGTGGAGGGAGGCCTTTGCCCAGGAGTGGGACAGTGCAGGCTAGCAAAAAAAAAAATATTTTCTTTTGTTTGTTTGGTTGAACGCGCTAATCTCACGAACTACTGGTGCGAATTAAAAAAAAAATGTGTTGGGTAGCCTATTTATTGAGAAAGGCTATTGGCTATATAACATCACGCTACGATCAAAAGGAGCGGAGCAGCAACGAAAAATGATCGAAAACTGGCAGGCAATTCGACGCAACGGGAAGGGTCAGGGGAGCAAAAATGTGACGGACGAAGTCGCGGGCAGAAAGCTATGTGTAACCATATTGATCTAATGCATCGACCGCGTTCTGCGCTCTGATTGGTCCTTCACCAAACCAAGGCCAATCGGAGCGCAGAACGCGCTCGATGCATTTAATCCAGATGGTTAAAAGAAAATCACACATGAGGGCCACTGTTTTGAAAATAACGGGCTAGAAACTCCAAGGACAATCTTTATAAACTAGATAAATAAAAAAACCTGGTACTGTAAACTTGTCGCTTCTAATGTGGGAACAAAAAAAAACTATTCAAAATAAGTTTAAGGCCAGAAATAAGCCATAGAGCCAAAATATTATTTAAGTATACCCTGCGGAATTCTAAGATTAATGTTTTTTAAAGTTTGGCTGTCTGTTTTAAATCAAAAGCTACAATAGTTCTAATTTATTTTGGTTTGATGGTTTATGTACTTACAAAACTATACCTATGTATAAAAATCCTTTAAACTTACAAAAACATAGAATAAACATTTAATTCGTAAATTGCCGATGATAGTGACAACTTTGATCTTTTGGGAGTTGCCTAGGCAACCGAACCGATGACAAAAACATACTTGAATAACGAAGATACTTCTTACGTCACAAACTTATGAATAACCGTTGGTAATTCTGCACGAAGGTCAAAGATTGTAAGTACAAAAGCATTAATACATGTAAAAGTAAATTTTATCGTAAAGCAGCAAAGCTTATAATCGTGTGCACAGACTCACTATCGCCCCGCAAACAAGTTATGGCTGGCGAGTGCGTTTTCATTATAAAGACTCGTTCGACACGAGATCCGAATTTAAAAAAAAAACATGGCGTGCTTGGACTATTGTCACTTTGTTGTCCTAATATTAGCTGGCATAAAGCCAATATTAGCCGGAATAAAATGAATTTGAATTGAAAAGTTTTCAGATTTCTACCTATTTGTTTGTGTACGATTGGCATTGAATTTTTCGAAAATATGAAAAACAAAAGTACGTTTATAATTGGCGAAATGTGGGTTTACAATAGGTATAACTCAGCATAACTGTTAGGGAAAAACAGGCGCGCAGTTACGTGCTATTTTATTTACAAGGTAAACACAGTATGAGTGTAAATGTATAAATAACTCTATCAAAAATGTTCTTTTGTTTGTATTTGTATAGTAACTTAGTCATTTAATTTAATACCTAGTATAAATAGATGGTATTGTAACAATTGTATATAGGACACCAACTTTATGTTTATAGGTAATAAAATTCGACATACTTAAAAAAAAGGAAATAAATAAATTAATAGAAAAGACTTATCACAATGGAAACAAGTTAACACCGCGTCACGCGCATGTTTCTTTCTTTTCGGCCCCTACCATGTGCGCAAAATACTGAATCGAGTTTTTATCGATAACCGATAACCAGTCGTGCTTTACTAACGAAATTGTATGTAAACACAATTATTATACACTTTACTCGAGGTTTGAATGATTATAACTTTTTATTTTATCCAACATTTTTCATTGATGGTAGATCGATTTTTTTATTAGGTATTGGAAATGTAATTTACCTACACAACTATCTTCATTATCTACTTCTCTACCAGCGTTACCGGATTATTTTTCGGGCTAAGCGAGATTTTAATACCTTTCGAGTAAAACGCGGGATTCTTCAATAAAAAAAAAAACATAAATGTTTTGTAGCTTTGTGTTTCTACTACGTAACCGTCTATTTTTGTGTCAAATTACGTTTACTATGATGATAGGCAGCCTGTATTTTAATGAAAATACGTGACTTTACTATTGGTACCTTCTAATAACTGTCTGGTTTATCAAGTAAGGCAATTTAACTCTACAGAGGAAGATACTATAGAATGAATGACTCTTTTTTTCTATCCCCAAAATACCTACTTCGAATAGCGGGACCGAACCGAATCCGCGCGAGGCATTTAATTTTCGGTTAAAATAAAGGGACGTCCCGCCAAAATTGGAACATCTTGCAATGCTGCCCCCTGCCTACTTATAATCTTTTGGAGGTTTGCATCGAGTTAAGTTTCACTCAAAATGAAGGTTCATAGTAGGGGTTCTTATCTGCTATGATTACAAGTTTCATGTTAGCAATAGGATACTTTTAAATCGAAAAACTACACATAATACTCGTCTACCTGGGCACGAACAGGTTTACCAGTTAATTTACGTGGTCTGACTAGGATAAATAGTCTTACTTGGTAACAACGAATGAACTAAACAGTCTCGAAACACATTTCTCTCTGCAAATTGTTTTCTATACCATTGATGACGCAACGTTGTCAGTAGGTAACCTACTTTCGTAGTAAACTCTTCGCGCCTATTTTTTTCACTGATAGAAAAAGCAAACGAACAATCCGTACTTTCAAGATCTTAGTCAGATTTAAAAGCCACAGTGCATTAGAGCAACAATACATAAAAAATGATATGTTTTAAAATTCACGCGGTCACTATAGAATTGTCACTCCGTACATCCGCAGCTGTACATACGTCCGACTCGTTTGAAGTCCACGTTCAAAATGGCTCGTGAGTTTGAAATGTTGTTATCTCGCTCACCCAACTCCCTCGTTTGAAAACTCAGCTATGATGCGGGACAAGGATAGAAAGTCTATTTGTGTCGCACACGTTCAACGAGGTTCCTGTAGATTCGGCGCAGTCGGTCTTTATTGAACGATGCACGTTTTCGCCATTTTGTTTTGAAACGTTGACGTGTTCAGAAGTGTAAAGAAATGTGTACTGTGAAAGGAGACTTTAGCTTGATATTAAAATAGTGAGTGTATTTAGTACTTTTAAATGTGATTAATGACTTGTGTTGCGGGTTTCCTGTAATCAATGGGTAATTTATATTTTGACTTTTTTACTTCTTGATGCTTCGGACGTTCCGGAATGTTCATTTTCGAGGTTGCATTACAACTGTGCAGACGTGTCAGCTGCCGATATTAAAAAGTCGTTTTACTGGACTTCTGCTGGCTTTCTAAAGGATATTTCATTACGTATTATTGTGCAAGTGATATTTATTATTATTGAAAAACAATAATAATCACAAGAAAAATAACTTTTACATCATAAAAAAATAGCAACGAGCTAAAAATATTAATCAACAACGACAAGAAAATTTAAAATTATTTTACTTAGGTAAATAAAGAGGTCTATAAAATTGACCAAATAAAATCATTAAGTAGGTGACTTCACGACATTTTTTTTACGTATTTTTTGCTGAAAGTAGTATGATTTTTAAATAATCGAATTATTACAATTATTTAGTTACGGACCTGAGAAATAAATTACTTACGCTTACACAAATATTAATAAGTAAGTATTTGAGTATTTCCATATTCAGTAAAGTAGGCCGGTCGTGATTGGTGTTGCCAGTAACAACATTGAATTTCGAATGATTTTGTTTTTAATGTTTATGAGGAGAGTTGCGTCGCGCGTCGCGTCGGGCGTCTTTAGTGTTGCCAGCAGCAAAATTAAATTTCGGATATTTTTGTCTTTATTAATATTTTGAATGAGGAGAGTTGTAATGTCATATGCTATGAATAAACATAATTATAGTAGAATACATATTATTTGCTTCTAAAAATTGTTTACCATAAAATTTAATAGACAGGCAGTGACCATATTTTTCATGGTAGAGTAGGTATCTTACGTTACAGTCCGATATATACGAAAATTTTATTAATATTTTGACGACAATATAAGATAATTAAAAATATCAAAATAATATACTAGGCTATATTGTTATTAAGATAAACAACAGCATGTTCTAATATTCGCGTAATAAGTAAACAAATAAGAATTATTTTTGGGAAAGGAACCTTTATTGTAGAGGTTAGATTTTTTATTTCCTAGTTCGTACGCACGGCGACAAATCAAGCAAGTTTCCAGTATAAGCTGACTTCTCATTGTGCGGAAAGCCTTTACAATGCGAGGTCCATTTAAACTGGATATGTATGTAGATTGATATACATGTAGTTGTATATACTAGTAATATTTTTGGTAAAAATACAGTGTAGGCCTTTTTATAGTCACTAAGGCCGTATATACAAATGTTATGGCGTCTCAGTAAGTCCCAAAGGTGATGTCCAGATAGCGGAAAAAGTCGATGACCATTAAGTAGGTACGTAATTTTGGTTGATTATACTAAATAACCTAAAATTTGAACTTTATACTTTATAGAATAGTCTAAATATAGATTTTTTAGAATATCTGTTCCATATTACTGTATCAACATGTAGCTACAATATAATACGTCGGGGGTGTGTGGCTAAGTAATAACAGCCGCACGGGTCGACCGATCTGTTTAAGGGACGCTTGCCGCGGTTGGTTCGTGGATTGGTGACCATCTTTATATACCAAGACCGTGCCGTCCGTGCCTCGGACAGCACGTTAAGCCGTTGGTCCCGGCTGTCATTCGCAGATATTTGACAGTTTACGGGTCGTCAGGAGCCCTAAAGTCGGTATCGTATTACCCAGTAACTGGGTTGTAGAGGTGAGATAGGCAGTCACTCCATGTACAATACTGGTACTCAGCTGCATCCGGTTAGACTGGAAGCCGAACCCAACATAGCTAGGCAGATGATGATGACTTTTTAAATTTCAGTTGAAGAGTTTGTTTTGATGCAATGCAGCTGTGTTCTGTGCTAATAGTTATTCATACATATAGTAGTTCATACATTAGTGATGCTCTACACAGAGTTTCCGATATTTACTTTTAGATGCAACAGGAATGTCAAATCTACTGTCATAATACAATTTACGTCAGATAAGCTGTTTAGTAGGTCTAGCAATAGTAAGTTTTGTATGCGCTTCTTGCCGAATCTAAACAGCCTGTATAAGGGACGGAACGTGTGTTTCTGAGAACGGTGTCCGGTAGAATGACGCTGTCGTGTGCATTCGCGATATATTATCGTATCTTATCTGTGTCAGGTCGGTTAAACATGATATATCTTTACATTAATCTCTCAAATATATATTATACTAGCTTTTGCCCGCGGCTTCGTCCGCGTGGATGTCGGGAATTTTGATGCGTTCGTTTTTAACCATAATGATGCTAAAATAATAAATTTAATTTAAGACATTTATTATCATTATATTTAAAAAAAAATTGTTTTCTTTGAACATTAAGGACTTTCCACATGTCATCATCCCCTTTTTTACCTCATCGGGGGTAGAATTATCCAAAACGCTAAAATGTATAAACTATTTTTTTTATCGACAGCCCAAACACAAAATTTGAAAAACTGATGCTTCAAAACTGATGGAAATAAAGGGGTGAAATATGAGGTGGAAGTTTGTATGAAAATACAAACTTCCACCTCATATTTCACCCCTTTATTTCCTAAAATTCTTCCTTAGCTGACATTTCCTACTCATAATTAACCTATGTGCCAAATTTATCGTAGGTTCAGTAGTTTTTGATTTTTGAGTTCGTTATCTATCAATCAGCGAGTGTAAGTATGAATGAATAAGAAAGAAAGAAAATACGTTTATTTGCGGTAAATATGACGCAAAAAATAAAATTAAAACAATAAAAACCTTTTTCCAATAATGACCTTTTGCATTTATATATGTATTTAGATTCGCTGTGTGTGACCTGATTTACTCATTAAATAATTATCCGATTAGTATGTAATTATCTGTGACTAGCTTCTGCCCGCCACTTCGTCCGCGTCAAATTTTTGCTCCCCTGACCCGTCCCGTCGCATCGATTTGCCTGCTAGTTTTCATCCATTTTTCAACCGACGAAAAAAAACGGAGGAGGTTATCAATTAGACGCGTATATTTTTTTTTTTTTTTTTTAATGTATGATCACGCATAACTTTTTACATAGTTGTCCGATTGTGACAATTCTTTTTCTATTGGAAAGGGTATACTCCCAGGGTGGTCCCATATAAATTTGGAAAATAAAATCGAACCCTAAGGGTCGGAAAACAGGGGATGATTGATTGTTCACTCACTGATTGTAATGTATAAACACGCATAACTTTATACAGAGTAGTCCGATTTTGATAATTCTTTTTGTGTTGGATAGGGTATACCTTGCCCAGTATTATTAGTACATTAAAGCCACAAAAAAATATAAAATAAAAACTTTTTAACAAAAAATTAAACCGCCGAAAAACTGAAAAGCATAAAATAATAAACCTTAAAATTTTGAGTCGGCGCTGAAAAATCAATGAACAAGGATCACTCAAAGCGCCGACTCATAATTTTAAGGTTTATTATTTTATGCTTTTCAGTTTTTCGGCGGTTTAATTTTTTGTTAAAAAGTTTTTATTTTATATTTTCTGTGGCTTTAATGTACTAATAATACTTGGCAAGGTATATCCTATCCAATAAAAAAAAATAATCAAAATCGGTTCACCCAGTCAAAAGTTAGAAGGTAACAAACATTTTTTTTAAATACAGTCGAATTGATAACCTCCTCCTTTTTTTGAAGTCGGTTAAAAAATAATAAACTTAAAATTTTGAGTTTAAAAAGTTTTTTCGTTGCTGCTCGCTCCTTTTGAGTTATAGTGAGTCAACCTTTAAAGATACACATAACACAAGTTCCATTCAGGCCTTGTCGGACTATATGACCGACAACACATACCAAATCTGAACATGTCGTTACTGCGTGGCGGCCATGTTTTTGGAATAAATAATGTATTTATGGAATAAATAATGTATTTAAAGTGAAATAACACTAAGTACATAAGATTTTGACTATTTCTGATTTTAGCCATAGCAGTTAACGTGTTAAAATAATATGATTCGCGGTTGGGAGCGTTTATTTCGGTTGAATGTCTATTTCACTAAAGAGTCATTCAATCGAATTACATTAACTGGAGGGTTTTATTAATAAATAATTTAAATGAAAATAATTATAAAAAGCCATATTTGTTATGGTCTCAAATCAAAATATTTTATTAAACATTTAAGCTTGATTCTGACCTGCTAATTGCAATGAACATAAGAAAAATTAAATTACGCGGGCTGTCCTGGACTTTGTTTGTTTGTGTTTCTAACACGCTTTTATTAGCTTCACCTGTATTTTTGTAAGTAACTATTTTTGTAACCGACTTCTTTGGAGTTGATTTTGGCCCACTTCAAACCGTCAGATTTTATTTAAACTTTGTAGACTTATCGAGGACCAATGACAATACAATAATGTCCCATTATTCTTGCTAAGGTTACCAGGACAGCAAGAAAAAAGTAAAAAGAATAAAATTAGCCGAATTAAAAAACAGAAAATAAACAATAGTTTAAAAAACAAAATCGAACCCTAAGGGTTGGAAAACAGGGGATGATTGATTGATCAATCACTGATTATAATGTACTATAATAGCTTTTGCCCGCGGCTTCGCCCGCGTGGATGTCGGAAATTATCGCAAGAGGACGTAGCTACCTACTACCGCGGTTAATGTATTAAGAATGCATTAATCCAGGTTGTATAGGTGATAAGAGAGCAGTTGAGTGAGAGCAGCGGTGGCTCAGCGGTATCAGCCCCGACTTACTTGTAGGTCATGGGTAGGGAATGCAGAACCGGTGCTGTTTTAAAGAACCGGGATTTTTGGGACCTTCTGGCTTAAGAACCGGGATTTCCGGTACTATCGATACTTTTGATACTTTAATAAGTCTTTGTAAGAGAGTTGAAAGTGTTCAAACGGAGAAAGTAAAAAAAAGACGAAATGACAGGGCAAAAAAAAACATTTTAATCAAATCAAATAAAACGTTTTATTTCTTGTATTGTAGACACTAAATCAGTCTTATTTATTATAATTTTACTGGTAATTACGCATATTATGCCAGCAACATTTTTTAACATTAAATGATTTTTATACCTAATCCTACATACTATATAACAGAAACATTTATTAAACATCTTTACTTTATCAAACAAATTAACATGACTCTTATTGCAATTCTGCATAACCAAATTATAATTTAAAACTTACGTAACATCTACAAAAAAAGGAACTATGGAGTTTTAGCGTAGCATTAATCAGTCTCAATATTTATTGATTAGATAATCTTAACAAACATTTTTTTTTTTATTTAACCTCATATAATAATTCAACAATAGTTTGGAACAACTTCAATCGACAAATTCTTTATATCAACTTGACTCTAATTATACATTTAAGAAAAAAAATAAAATAAAAATATAACTTTAAACTGAAATATTTTTGCAAAACTTAAATATAGATATTCATCCTTACAATACTATAAATAAAAATACCCAACCTATAAAATTATAAAAATTTGGAATACTTGCTCAGACCAATATTACATTGCACATTGGTCTGATTCTTATAGTTACAATGGGGGCACTCAATAACCTAGGTTAGGTGGTAGCTAGGTAGTATAGCAACAGTGCAGCGGCCGGATTTTAGGCAGTAAAATTAGAAAAATTCTAAACGCGAAGTATCTTTTGCCGAAAGAACCGGGATTTGGTTTTGGAAATTCCGGTTCCTAAAACAACGGAAATTTCCGGGATTTCCCGGTACTTTCGGTTCCGGGATTTCCCGGGACTATTCACTAGTCATGGGGTCGAACCCAGGCAGGCCATTTACTTTGTGTAAATATTTTCATCAATATTGCTCTCAAAACGGTGAAGGATAACATCGTGAGGAAACCGTCATGTCCTAGAACCAAAAATTCGAAGACACGTGACATCTACCAACCCGCACGCCCAGTGCGGGTTGGTAGATTACGGCCCACTCCCTCTCACCGAGAGGAGGCCTGTGTCTCAGTAGTGGGAATAATATAGGCTGATTATATATAGGTAATAAATACTATCTGTGTGCCATTTTCGACTCAGTAAGCCATACTTCGCGGTCTCTTACTTGAAATAGTACTATTAGGTTTATTTTGAGTATAACGAACACACATGATATTCGCATTTACCATGAAGCCGAAGTAATATGAATTACAATCCTACTAATCCTGCACTACCCGACCGCTACCAACCGGGACGGCCGGCCGGACCCGGGACGCCCGGGCCCCGCTAGCCGCTCTGCGGCGATTTTATTACAATCTCTGATATCTTCTAAAATATTCATTTTAATGATATGCTGTAAAGGGCAATTTTAATCTACATGAAATGCACAATGTATCTAATGTATTTAGTTGTATAAGGATTAATGCTGTATTGCTTAAAATCGCTTCGTAAATAAGCCATTATTTCTCGTAAAAAGTAAAGGATAAAAAATGGTTATTGTGGGTTATCCCTAAGAGATAGACATATACTAACGTGGACTTTTTTGTAGACCTTTTTAAGGTGTACAATACTGTAGTACATTATTTTGATCTATTTCGTGGGATTCAGCCAGCGTTCGCAATGTAAGCGCAAATAAAAATTGAGTTTATTGATGACATCACATTAGAAACCTCTAAAATTATCAGCGTTTCTTTACTATATTATGCATGTTATATACATATAAACCTTCCTCTTGAATCACTCTATCTATTATAAAAACCCGCATCAAAATCCGTTGCGTAGTTTTAAAGATATAAGCATACATAGGGACAGACAGACAGCGAAGTGACTTTATTTTAACCGACTTCAAAAAAAGGAGGAGGTTATCTATTCGTCTGTATTTTTTTTATTATTACTATTTTTTTATGTTTGTTACCTAATAACTTTTGACTGAGTGAACCGATTTTGATGATTCTTTTTTATTTGAAAGCTGGTGGTTCTCGAATGGTCCCATTTTAATTAGGTTCCATTTGGACGATGGGATCCATGTGAAAACCAAATAAGTCTTAAATTTGCATGTGTATTTTGCGGCGACAAATGAACGAATAACGTGATTAGATTAGTGCAGGGTATCTACCATCACTAAAAAGTTAAAAATAAAAACTTTTTACAAAAAAAAAACAACCGAGTTCCTTAAAAAAAACACTACAAAGTCAAAAATAACTTTAATTTCGGAAGTCGGTGGCAAAAAATCTTAAATACAGATCCTAAGACACCGACTTCCGAAATTAAAGTTATTTTTGACTTTGTAGTGTTTTTTTTTTAAGGAAGTTGGTTGTTTTTTTTTGTAAAAAGTGTTTTATAATATGTAATGATAACGCATAACATTATCCAGAGTAGTCCGATTTTGATAATTCTTTTTTTATTGGATAGGATATACCTTGCCAAGTATTATTAGTACATTAAAGCCACAGAAAATATAAAATAAAAACTTTTTAACAAAAAATTAAACCGCTGAAAAAACTGAAAAGCATAAAATAATAAATCTTAAAATTATGAGTCGGCGCTTTGAGTGATCTTTGTTCATTGATTTTTTAGCGCTGACTCAAAATTTTAAGTTTATTATTTTTTAACCGACTTCAAAAAAAGGAGGAGGTTATCAATTCGACTGTATTTAAAAAAAATGTTTGTTACCTTCTAACTTTTGACTGGGTGAACCGATTTTGATTATTTTTTTTTATTGGATAGGATATACCTTGCCAAGTATTATTAGTACATTAAAGCCACAGAAAATATAAAATAAAAACTTTTTAACAAAAAATTAAACCGCTGAAAAAACTGAAAAGCATAAAATAATAAATCTTAAAATTATGAGTCGGCGCTTTGAGTGATCTTTGTTCATTGATTTTTTAGCGCTGACTCAAAATTTTAAGTTTATTATTTTTTAACCGACTTCAAAAAAAGGAGAAGGTTATCAATTCGACTGTATTTTTGTAAAAATGTTGTTTGAAAGCTGGTGCGGTGAGAAAAAAGTCATTTTATAAAACTAACTTTTGCCAGCGGCTTCGCTCGCGTATACAGGAAAATTTATTAACCAGTGCGCAAATTTTATTTGGTGGTTCAGTATCAGTAATAGAACACATTTTAATTATTTTTTCAATACTTTTTATTTTATTTTTATCCGATCTTAAATCAGTAAACTGTGGACACCCTACATATTTCGTAATACTATTGTCGATCAATAGTAATAAATCAGTAACCGCGCGCAAGGTACTTCGAACTTCTTAGAATTTTTACGCTCGGTCGTTCACCTTCGCCGCCGCGCCGGCGCTTCGCGCAACTAACCATAAAAACAAACATCTTTCGTTAACGATAACTTAATTTTTTTGTACCAAGATACCAGGCCACTCAGAAAGTATTGCGAAAAAAAGTTTTTTTTTGTATGAGAGACTGGCCAGTTATAAACTATTATAAAAATAATGATTATTTATAAGTAAAAATAGGTACGTTCCAATTTCAAAACTTCCCTCCACATTTTTTGCGAGCTAATTAAATTATCGTGTCTCATTGGAAAATGGATTTGCGCCGGGAACATTTTCGCGCTATGATTTTTTTACGATTTCAAGTGACGCCTGAATCAAGATGAATCATACGATAGACTTCAAATTGCATTCATGGATGAAGGCCCTTCCAAGGCAACTGTGTATCGGTGGTATAACGAATTCAAACGTGGTCGACTAACTTTGGGGGATGAAGAAAGAAGTGGTCGCCCTTTGACGGCTGTTATGGAGGAAAACGTGCTAGCAGTGAAAAATTTAATCCAAGACTATAGGCGAATTACGTATCAGGAGATTCAACACATACTGCAGGTTGGATCGGGAAGCCTTCACGAGATTATACACGTGCATCTTCGCGTGAGGAGGATAGTTTCACGCTGGGTGCCGCATAACTCAGAAGCAGGCCCGGGTGGAATGGTGCCGTGATATGATAAACAAATTTGAAGCAGGTTCGTCTCGGCGTGTTTACGACATTATTACAGGTGATGAGTCCTGGATTTATCAATACGATCCAGAAACGAAGCGCCAGTCGACGGTTTGGGTGTTTCAAAACGAATCAACGCCTACCAAAAGGAAGCGATCTAGAAGCGGAGGAAGATTTTGATCGCGAGCTTTTTCAATTTGACTGGCTACTTGGTGTCGACCCCTTTACGGAACCAAAGAAGCATCAACGCCGAATGGTATACTACCAAATGCTTGGCAGAAGTTTTCTCTGTTGTGAGCAACAAGCGACCGACCAGAGCTCCGCGGGCTACTGCTCCACCACGACAACGCGCCCATGCACGCCGCGCTCAAAACGAGGGACTTCTTGGACAGGACGCCGGTCAAACTTCTGGGTCACCCTCCTTACAGCCCTGACCTAGCACCGTGTGACTTCTTTTTATTCCCAAAAATTAAAAATCAGCTCAAAGGGATACAATTTACGTCGCCGGAAGATGCGCTGTCAGCGTTCGAGCAGGCTGTAAACGATGTTTCTGCGGCGGACTGGAAAAAGTGTTTCGAAAACTGGTTCATTACGCATGAAACTTTGCGTAGAGGCTAGTGGAGAGAATTTTGAAAATATTTAATAAAACAATATTTACTTTTTTTTACTTCGCTTCAAAACTCTTCTCTACATATGTAGTACTAGCTTCTGCCCGCGACTTCGTCTGCGTTAAATTTCTTGTTCCCCGACCCTTCCCGTCGCGTCGAAGCGCCTACCCGTGCGATTTTCCCCGTTTTTGCAACATTTTTCATTACTGCTCCGCTCCTCTTAGTTGTAGCGTGATGTTATATAGCCTATAGCCTTCCTCGATAAATAGGCTACCCAACACAAAAAGATTTTTTCAATTCGGACCAGTAGTTCCTGAGATTAGCGCGTTCAATCAAACAAACAAACAAACTCTTCAGCTTTATAATATTAGTAAGTATTATTTATTTATTTATATATAACAACATAATACAATATATTAACTTAACCAAAACTATATATGTATACACAAACTAAAATAAAGCATCGAAAAATTCATCCTCATCGCTGTCGACCGGTAACGTACCCAAGAGACTGGCGGCATTACCACGCTGTATAGCAATGCTTAGCCGTTGGCCAAAATAAAAACCAGCTCTTGGGTCACGAGAAGTGTCAACCAGCCGTTTAGATATTTCTTTAAAGAGGCCATGAGCACTCTGACCCCACGGCCCGAGGGTTTCAACCCCAAACGGCTCGAAAATATAGTTACCAATAAGGTTGCTATACTTTCGCCGCTTGAGGTTTTCCGCAGCCACAGCGGCAGTGCCAGCGCAGCAAGCCGAGCTAGGAAGATGGGATGGCGCAAGAGTATCGACACACGTTGCATCCCACACTAAAGGCCTTCCCACCTTCCAAGGAAACAAAGACATACCGTCCGGTCTCTTGCCATCGTCGCGTGCCAAGCCATTGGGTTCTAATACAGCTGGAACGCCGACGGTGACAAGAGCTCGTCGGATGATGTCGTTAATGTTCGCGTGCCGCGCTAAGCGACCCGCACTTCGGCTACAAGACAGGCCGTGGTGTCCTAGACTGTTGACAACTTCGCCACAGTGGCAGCGATGAGGAGAACAACAAGGAGCTCCTAGTCTTAGAGAAGCAGCGAGGCGGAAAGTAGTGTCGTCGAGCAAAGTGCCTATGTTCGACGACGGTAGCGCATGAAGCCACAGACCCGATTCCCATTTAACCACAGCCAGCAGGCGCGCACGCTCCGCAGTAGTAGCAGACGAGTTCAGTAAATTGTCTTGTAAATTGTTTAGTAGTATAGATAAAACACAGTCGCTTCCCGCGTCTGTACGCTTAAGTCTTTTAAACTGCGCAACGGATTGTGCGGTTTTAATCAATAGACAGAGTAATTCAAGAGGAAGGTTTCTACTATGCATAAAACGCGGGTAAAGCCGCTGATTGAAGCTAGTTATAAATATATAAACATTCCTCTGGAATCACTCTGTCTATTGATTAAAACCGCACAATCCGTTGCACAGTTTAAAAGACTTAAGAGCCATTTTACATGTTTGCGCGAATATCTAAGATTTTAGTCGCCTTATTTACCTCTCATCTCAAAAATATACTACGACTACAACATTTTGCTACTCTTCGCATTTTTTTTTTTGTATACGAGTTTCGTTAATTATCAAGTAAAGCATTATTTTAATAGATTGTAGAAAAATTTTGACTAAAATAATTTATTTTAACTAAATCTGACTATTTTTGATCGCGATTAAAAGGGTGTGGAATAAAACTAGTGGTCATGAAAATAAATTCACACCAACGACAACGCCACGCCTCACGTGCAAAAACAGTACTGTATTTTTTTTTTCTTTTGCTTATATCTCGAAAATGGCGTGTCCTATCGCAAAAATAATGAAATTTTCGACCCCCTTTAAGAAACACCACACATATAAACCTCAACACGTGGGTAATTTTTTTTTTTTTTCAAACAAAAATGAAAAATTCCATATAAAACACGTCCAGGATGCCCCCTTGCGCGCGCCTTCGTATCTCAGTAAGTTCATTGCGTAGCGCACAAGTACTAAGTTGCGAAGCCAAAAGAAAAAAACCGGCCATGTGCGAGTCGGACTCGCGCACCGAGGTTTCCGTACAAACCTGTATGTATTCTCGGTTTTATGAAATTAAATGTTTTTTTTTTTAATTTTTATATTTGAGTTGATTGAATGAAAGGTAAATTGTGGTTTACGATTTATGACGTATTAAAAAAAAACCACTTACTAGATCTCGTTCAAACCAATTTTTGGTGGAAGTTTACATGGTAATGTACATCATATATTTTTTTAGTTTTATCATTCTCTTATTTTAGAAGTTACGGGGGGAGGATACACATTTCACCACTTTGGAAGTGTTTCTCGCGCAAACTATTCAGTTTAGAAAAAAAATATATTAGAAACCTCAATACCATTTTTGAAGACCTATTCAATTTTTTTTTTGAGTTTCAGTTCTAAGTATGGGGAACCCAAAAATTTATTGTTTTTTTTTTCTATTTTAGTGTAAAAATCTTAATGCAGTTCACAGAATACATCTTCTTACCAATTTTCAACAGCATGCTCTTATAGATTCGGAGAAAAGTGGCTGTGACATACGGACAGACAGACAGACATGACGAATCTATAAGGGTTCCGTTTTTGCCATTTGGCAACGGAACCCTAAAAATACCACGTTGAGTCGCGATTGTCAAATTTGATTTTAGTCGTGTCAAAATAATTTTTAAAAGAGATTATTTCTTGCAGAATAGCGTAACAATTCTCATAGCTAAAAGTAAGCAATTTCAGAGATAGTTTTGTTAGTTTAGTTCGGTGTACAACAGAATCGGCACCAATATGTAATTGTTTTATTTTTTTATTTTTATTGTATACTTTACATAACATATAGTTGTATTTTTTTATTAGTCTAGAAATCTTTATTAGACTGGATAAATAAAAATAAGTATTTTCATAAATATCTAAATACCGCATTATAATTCTAACGGATTAAGATTGTTTAGACCGGCTCGACACTCGCGTTATACTGTTTGTATTGTGCATGTGTGGATAGCTACGCGTACGCACACATACATAAGATTGCCGTCTTTTACCTAAACTCGAGCGTTCAAATTTTGTGAGAGGGCTTTTAAGCGTAGATACAGACGCGGGAAGCGACTGTGTTTTATACTACACTAGCTTCTGCCCGCGACTTCGTCCGCGTTAAATTTCTTGTTCCAGTCGGGGGAACAAGAAATTTAAGTTTATTTAAGCTTTAAGTTTTTACTATTTTTAACTAATTTCCCTATAAATCTTATTTCGGTACGCAAGGGTTCAAAAAATGGGCCCTCAATCCAGATGAACATCAGAACCGGTTGTAGTGGCGGAGCTTGAGGGCGGAACCACCAAAGTGGACATCTGTCGCCTGAAATGATGATGACGCTTATTATAATTTACTAGCTTCTTCGACTCGTGGACTTCCTCGTTGGTCTAGTGATAGCAAGCGCTACTGCTGAGCATGAGGTCCTGGGTTCGATTTCCAGGTCGGGCAAAGTTTTTATTGGGTTTTTCCATCTGGAACTTCTCAGTATACAGCCTGGAGTCTGGATTTGTGCCCGGTTGATGGCAATAGGCTCGCCCCCTATTACATGGGACTTAAACACAACTGGCGAAATGTGGGTATACTATAGGTACACCTCTGCCTAACCCTTCGGGGAAACAAGGCGTGATGTTATGTTATGTGTGTCGCTTCTGCCGGCGACTTCCTCCGCGTTAAATTTCTTGTTCCCGCGACCCTTCCCGTCGCGTCGAATCGCCTACCCGTGCGATTTTCCCCGTTTTTGCAACATTTTTCATTACTGCTCCGTTCCTTTTAATTGAAGCGTGATGTTAAATAGCATATAGCCTTCCTCGATAAATAGGCTACTCAAAACAAAAAGAATTTTTCAATTATGACCAGTAGTTCCTGAGATTAGCGCGTTCAATCAAACAAACAAACTCTTCAGCTTTATAATATTAGTATAGATATGTAGAGAAGAGTTTTGTAGCGAAGTGTATTAATGTTATAGATTATAAAGTTTACCTACAAGAGAGTAAAATACTCTATTTTTAGAGTAACAGTCGGCGACCTTGCCGCGGGGTTCGAGTGCCTACTTTGTTTTTCGAGACATCGTGTGACAACTGATCAGAGAGCTGGCCTATTTTTGGGCAATTAATCAGCATCGCCATACAAAAGTGGATATGCTGCCAGCCTTTTGGGTACTTTTCCTATTGACAGCGATACGGACGAAACTTTTGATACCCTGTGATTGTTTTACTCTTTTTTGTATGTATAGGTACACCAAAAATTACATAACAATTAAGAAAACGATGGATTTTTAATAGAATTCAAATGGTTCGTTCAACAAATAAAATGTAATTCTGATTCATCTATCGGTTTCTTACTAAACTTCTACTATATCTTACGACCCTGACCCTACTTATTTTTATTTTGGTGATTTTACATATAATTAATATTATTTAAGGTCTACTAGCTAAAATATTATGTATGTAAATTCCTCTCACGCTGTGGGAATGTTACCAAAACGAGAATTCTTTTTTGAGCGATTTTCCTCGCTTGCTTATTTTCCTGTCATTTAAGCAGCGCTTGAATAGGAATGACCGACGTAATCGTGTGGGATCAATTCACATAGAGCAGTAAAATTCACGAGCAAGATTTTTGTTGTTGTCAAGTTCTTCGTGAAAAAATAGGCAGAAGGGAAAACTTAAAGTTACTAATAAAACAACACGTTACCTTAGCATAGGGTTGTAAACTGTACTCTAAAAAAATAACAACCGACTTCCTAATACACATTACAAAGTGAAAAATAATTTTAATTTCGAAAGTCGGTGTCTTAGGATCTATCTGTATTAAAGGTGGTTTGCCACCGACTTCCGAAATTAAAGTTATTTTTCACTTTGTAGTGTTTTTTTAAGAAGTCGGTTGTTATTTTTTTGTATTTTTTTTTTTACTTTTTTGTTATGGTAGATAGCCCGCACTAATCTAATAGCGTTATTCGTTCATTTGTTGCCACAAATACTTAATGCAAATTTAAGACTTAGGTTTTCACATGGATCCCATTGTCCGAATGAAACCAAATTAAAATGGGACCATTCGGGAAGCACCAGCTTTCATATAAAAAAGAATCATCAAAATCGGTTCACCCAGTCAAAAGATATGATTATGAGGTAACAAACATTTAAAAAAAATACAGTCGAATTGATAACCTCCTCCTTTTTTTGAAGTCGGTTAATAATAGAGTATTGTACTCTTTTGCTTGTAGGTGTACTATATAATCTTAAACACTAACAGAGTACGCTAAAATACTCTTTTTACATTAGCACCATTATAGCCGCAAGACGTCCACTGCTGGACATAGGCCTCCCCCAATTTTGGGGGTTTGCTATAATCGTCACGCTTGGCTGGCGGTTTGGCGACCGCAGTACGATGGTAAAATGCAAAGAGAACCCTGCTGCCCATTCTCTAGTAAGTCCCTTAGTCGCCTCTTACCACACCCACGGGAAGAAATGCGATGGTGATTACCTAATTTACGTGCGGCACCACACGGAACATACATACTCTTTTTACATAGATTGACTTGTTTGGCAAAATGGCGACCCTGTCGTAGAATAGATTGGTGTCTTTTTGGCGCGAGGCTAGTGATTTCGTTATTCTGCGGTTTTTTGGTATTTTTCACTGTGATAATTGATTGTCATTTGTCGGTCATGAATGTGAAGTACCGAGAAGAGAGCAGAGCAATAGTCCCGGAACAAAGCTTCATTAAAAATTGTGATTTAGCCATGTGTTCATGGCTATCACTAATTTAAAACCACACGGCACACCGCATATTCGTTGATGGAAAAATTGTTTTCTCAAATTAGTTTGACAGTATGCTTTTTCCGGCTGTTTTTTGACTAAAACTAGTGGTCGCCCAGTGGTCGATATTCCACCATAATTTATTTAAATTAAACTACTCCATATAACTTTAACTGTTGCCCATGTGCCAGGGTCACGGTATCTCTTTCGAACAATCACGCGACCCCGGCAGGTATTACAGCTCTTCAGTTCTTTGCCAAGACTACGACATTAACGCCACACAAATTATAAGAACACATTCGCTTTTTAATTGCCAAGGAACGTGTACGTAGCAAGGCGGGGAAAGAGTTAGACAAGTTGAAGAGATGTAGACACCTCATTGATTAAAATCCAGAGGATACTTTGAGGGGTTCCATGGTATCAAGAATCCCACAAAGGTATAAAGATTTATGTAGCAAAAAGTTACCCTGCCTTTGCTGTCATACCTACATGAACAATTTCACAAAAGTCAAAGTCAAATCTTTCTTTGTCAACGTTCGCAAAATCAAGACGGGAGTTTTTGCGCACTGCACTATCAACTCTCGGTTTTAAACATAGCGAAGGGCTTGTGGCAAAGTTACAACAGCTGCACGGATCGATCGTTCAGGTTAAGCTACGCTTGCCGCGGCTGGTCCGGGGATGGGTGACCACCTTTACATACCAAGACCCTTCCTAGCCTAATGTTGCAAAAGACTCGAGTCCTCGAGTCGTAATTTTAAAGACTCGACTCAATTATGCAAGACTCAGTGTGCTCAAAAGGCTCGGAGTCTAGACTCAAGCCGAGCCCGAGTCATTTAACAGCCACTCGAGTCGTAAAAAGGACTCGAGTTTTAAAAAGCCACTCGAGTCGTAAAAAGGACTCGAGTTTTTTGTCTTAAAAATTACTCGAGTCTTAAAATGAACTCGAGTCTTGTAGCTCATCATTCGAAAAAACTCGAATAACTCGTCAGATTTTATTGTACGCATTGTTACATCATAACCACTCATTTGAACTTATTGCTTTCTATTCGAGTCTTTTCGAATGATGAGCTACAAGTCTCATCTTCATGCTCCGAGTTTTTCTTTGAGACTTGGGTTCATTTTAAGACTCGAGTCGTTTTTAAGACTCAAGCCCTTTTTCAGACTCGAGTCCTTTCTAAGACTTGAGTCCTTTTTAAGACTCGAGTACTTAACTCTAGACTCCGAGCCTTTTGAGCACACTGAGCCTTGCATAATTGAGTCGAGTCTTTAAAATTACGACTCGAAGACTCTAGTCCTTTGCAACACTATCCTAGCCTCGGAAAGCACGTTAACCCGTTAGTCCCGGCTGTCTTTCGAAGATCTTAGACAGTCGATACGGGTCGCCAGGAGCCCGAAACTCTGACAAGAGTCTGACGAGTCTTATCATGGGGTATCGTATTACCCAGTAACTGGGTTGTGGAGGTCAGATAGGCAGTCGCTCCATGTAAAATACTGGTACTCAGCTGCATTCGGTTAGCCTGGAACCCGCCCCCAACATAGTTGTGAAAAGGCTAGGCAGATGATGATGATGATGATGCTTTTAAACAGAGCGTTGAGAATGTAAGTGCATCGAAAATTGAACAGTGGGTTTTACTGTTCGATTTTCAGTTCTCGGTGCTAAGCATTGGGTTGAATATCAAATGTGCGAAAAAATCCGTGTCCGTGTGAATGTTGACATAATTGTATTAGAAACTGTAACAGCTGTTACCAAGGGTTCGCTCACGTGATGTATTTTACTAACATTACTCGTATTATACATTATTATATCAGTTACCATTGTTCTTTGGTTCGAAACCCCTCTGTATTGAAATTTTTCGACGGTTATAAAAAAAAAGATAGCTGTTCCATTACGACATTTCGTCACATTTCTATTAAGCAGCAGATTTTTGATAACCATCATCATCTCAGCCGAAAAACGTCCACTGCTGGATATGGGCCTCTCCCGATTTCGGGGGATTTATCATAATCGCCAAGCTTGGCAGGAAATCGCAATATATTGGTAAAATGCATAGAGATCGTTGCTGCCTTTTCTTTAGTAAGCCTCTTAGTCGTCGGACGACACCCACAGGAAGAAATGTGATGGTGCTATTCTTTGCGTTTATGCGGAACAGATTTTCTGATAACCTGTGAACAATTTCTACGCTAACAGTGCAATCATGTGCTGAATTAATGAAAATCAAATCAAAAGCACTTCTCTAACGTCAAAATTATAATAGACAGTCCCGCATATATGCCCGAACTTCACCACTTCCTAGTACTTTAGCTGGGAAGAAGAACTGGCGCAACAAACTGCCCAGCAGCACAGCTGTCTGTTACAGTTTGCGCTGCCACCCGTGTATGAAATGTTTGGGTCTTTGTCACGATTACACTATTTTATTAAATACCAACACATGCCCGTTTTTTGCAGAGAAGGCTGAAAAAAGCAATCCTGGGGTGGAATTAGATAAGTTCAAGAGACGTCTGATCCGAGCCGTTGCTCGGTTGCTACTGCACGAGAAGAAACCAGAACAGGAAATATGGAAAGAATTGAGGAAGGAGACTGGTTGCGACTGCGAATTATTATGGTAAGTTTTGAGCCACGAAAACAGATGGCCATGATTGCCAAAGTAGCTACCCATTTTCATCTCCTGGTTTTGAACCGTTTATTCGTTGATTCTTGGAACAGTGCTGGTCATGGTTTCTAACTCAGTCTGGCGCTTTATTATGTGTAAATAAATTCTTGGCCACTGCCCTCAAAACGGGGAAGGAAAACATCGTGGAAAGCGATAAGAGCGAACAACGTAAATAACGCAATGATTGTTGGTTGGACAGTCGTTTGGAACTGTGTTTCTACTGGAAAATAGATTAAAAAAACAATTATTATGAAGTCTCATCTCTCACAAGACCATCAATCACTATACCATAATTATGTATTCCATGTAATATTTTGTATTCAGGATGCGAATGAGGGCCCTAACGATAAAGAAGCTGGAGCACTTCATAGCAGCCAACGACTGCATGACAGCTGTGCCCAAAGCAGCCCGGATGTCGCTCACAGACTGGCTGCTTTTGGACCTGGTCCTCGTCCACCAGAAAATAGACTTTATTGGCCAGGTAATTATGTTCATTGTTGCATAAAACTCGTCTCTACTTCTTTGTAAGGAAGAGTTTCGTCTGTAGATAGTCCTGTAGCGGCATCTACACCGCGTCATGCGAACTATACATCACTCTGACGTCACGCACAATTCTGCATCGCGCAAGCAGAGTTTACTGTGCAACTAGAATATATACAACGTACCGACATCAATCGTCGGGATCCTTCATTTTCTACGGAGTTTGAGTGACTTCGCACCCTGTTCCTGATAACTTCAAAGTACCTGACCACTTCCTTGGACGATCACTTGCTCCCAATGCTGGTGGTCTAATAAGTACCTACTTTAAAATATAAACAATAAATACTTTATTTATTATAATTGATATATAGGGCAGTCGTAACGGCCTCTATTTATGGAGGTGTTGGTCGCAGGCTCGTACCCAGGTAGACGCTTGACTTTGTGTAAATAATTTTATCACCATTGCTATTAAAACGGTGAAGGAAAACATACTAGCGTCTCCTAGAACCAAAAATTCGAAGATATGTGACGTTTGCTAACCTGTACTTGATTCACGTGGCATATTAAGCCCACTCTCTTTCGATGGGAGGAGCCAGTGTGTCTGTGCCACAGCAAAACCTAACCGGATATAGTTGAATATATCTGATCTGAATATATGTATTTTAGATGAACAAAAACTGCCTGTCTTACCTCCACAACCAAGTTATTGACGACACGATACCCCTTGATAACACTGGTTGTAAGACTTTCGGGCTTTCAACTATCAGAACGAATACTGGACTAGATGTTTTCGTTATATTGTTTGATAATTCAGGATATTTTAATAGATAGATAGATAATATTTATTTGCTTAAACATGTGTCATACATACAGAAAGACATGCATGCAAGATGATTAAAAACATTTGGAAGTGCTGACATGTTTGCCACATGATGTGACGTGCAAATATGAAGACATATCTTATCTTATACCTTTAAACGAGCAATTCTTGTATATATATATATATATAATCTGAATCTCGGAAACGGCTCCAACGATTTTCATCAAATTTATTAGGTATACAGGGGGTTTCGGGGGCGATAAATCGATCTAGCTAGGATTCATTTTTATAAAATGTCGTTTTATTCGTGTTTTCAATGACCAACTTTATCGATAATCAACTTGAACATAAACTTATTATTTTAAACACAATTTACCAAAAAATACCGAGCAAAGCTCGGTTAACCAGATATTTATTAATTAAAACAACAACAAAAAACTAAGCAAATAAATTATAATAATAATATTGTGGTAAATTTAAAATAACAATAAATCAGTCAGAACATTTAAATTAAAAATATCTGGATGACCGAGCTTTGCTCGGTATTTTTGGTAAATTGTGTTTAAAATAATAAGTTTATGTTCAAGTTGATTATCGATAAAGTTGGTCATTGAAAACACAAATAAAACATTTTCTAAAAATGAATCCTAGCTAGATCGATTTATCGCCCCCGAAAAACCCCTGTATACTAAATTTCATGAAAATCGTTGGAGCCGTTTCCGAGATTCAGATTATATATATATATACAAGAATTGCTCGTTTAAAGGTATAAGATAAGTTAGTATGAGATTGATACAATAATCATGTCAAAATAACAATAAAAATCTAAAAATAACTCAACTAATATCTCAAATAACTCAACGAATAAAATAATAATAATCAAATAAAATAAGCTACAAAAAATGCTGCTAATTAATTCATTTTATGTTTTGTTGACTAGAATGACATAGTTAGAAAGTGGGTGACAACCGAGATCCAACCACTAATAGAGAGGTGTGGAAGAAAAAGACTTGTTGCGTCGCCCCAAATAAATTGGGATAATGGCAGGAGAGCAGAGGTGGGTCGTGGGTTCGAACCCAAGCAGGCACCACTGCTCTCGAAACAGTGATGGAAAACATCGTGAGGGCCGGCATGTCCTAGAACCAAATAATCGAAGACATCTACCAACTCGCACCGGGCCCGCGTGTTAGAATACGACCCACTCCCTCTCACCGAGAGGAGGCCTGTGTCCCAGCAGTGGGAACAATATAGGCTGATTATGAAGGGCAGGAGTATGATGAATTATGTTTTGTGCAATTTCAGAGTAAATCAAAAGACAAGGAAGACCGTCCAGTGTTGGTGGAGCTTCTAGAGCTGGTGAAAATGTTCAACATCGAGTTTCTGAACGGGGATAATCTGGTTGAGGCCTGGTCATTGGCTACCTTGTACTATAATAGCAAGTAAGTTTTGTACAAAACTATCTTTTTTGTTTATTATTTTCCAACATCAACGTGGGCGAAACCACGGGGCTTAGCGCACGTTATACACGGCAACATTTCCAGTTTTAGCTGACCTTTCAATATACGGAAGTCCCATACAATGTAAGACCAGTCTATACTGGACCTGCATAGCTTGATGTGTAGCCGTGCGTGCATGTCGCAAAATATCCCACGGGAACATACCATGGCAGCGTTCTATCGGGTTAAAAGTACCATATATTTGTTAATCTAGGTAGAAAATAAATTAATTCCGTACTACATTCCTTTCATATAGGCAATTGATCAGGTTAAGCTAAGCTTCCCTCGGTTGGTCCGTGGATGGGTGACCATCTACACATGTCAGATGTCGTTTACCAGCAAATTATTTAGTACAGGACGTGATACGGAGGAATGAGGAAAATGACGTGAGGAAAGTATTGAGTATGAATGTCGATGACTATAAAGCCTCCTACAAACCGGCGCGACGCGGCAACGCGACGCGACACTCGTAGAACAATTTTTATGTGAACTTCATGGAAATTGTTCTACAAGAATCGCGTCGCGCTGTCGCGTCGCGCCGGTCTGAATAAGCCTTAAGAGTAGAGCGAGACCAAAGAAACGATGGATGGATGGACTGTGTGAACGGTGGAGGTGTGCCCTACCTGGGCGGAGCACCGCCGTGTCCTTGTGGAAGCGATCGGCGGCGGCGACCCCTCGCGTCCGGCCCTGGTGCGAGCCATGGTACGGAGCGAGAGGGTAAAGGAAACCGTCACCTCCTTCTGCGAAGCAGTAATGCTTGCGAAGGAGGAGGCGGGGCGCGTGAGGGAGGACAGTCTCTGCGCCCTCACGTCCCTAGCCGCCGCAGGAGGAGACGCCCCGGGCATCGTGAGTCGACTGCGGACTCCCGGCCACCGGAGGCGCGGGCTTGCGGGCAATGGGTAGCTTGCCGCCCGGTAAGGACCAGGCCCGTGTCAACGGCGCGTAGTGTTCCACGCGCGCCTTAAAGAGATGTCAGCAAACTGAAGGGGTCTACTAGGACCGATGCCTGCCAGGGTAGCGAGATTTGTTCGAAATAGGTACCGTGGCCCTGGCATATGGGCAAATGAAGGAACACGGGTGGGTTTTAGTCAGTAAAAGTCTGACAGCCCTTCCGCTCCACCCAGAGCGGGAGACGTCATTTGATGATTTCCCATCCAAAAAAATAAATAAATGGACCGTGTGAATTATGATATGGATAGAAAGGGAGTAACTACTGAGATGACGACTAATAGAGAAGTGTGGAAAAAAAAGATATGTTGCGCCGACCACAAATAAATTGGGATAACAGCAGGAGAATAATTAATGATGATTACTAAGTATAGAATGCGTAGATAACGGCAGCGATGAGTGTAATAACATCCTGTAGAGAGCAAACGTTGTTAATGATTTGACACGGTTGGCGCAATTTCTGGGCAATTCACTGCCGCACTACATTATCATGAAAAATATTTGTACACTACCTTTTGCCCGCGGCTTCGCCTGCGTTAAATTCGGGGTAACACGGTTCCCCTTTCCTGATTTAGAACACAGAAGAGAACTCGGAACAGAATGTTATTTGAATACGCTACTGTAGACGATATTATATGTCTTTCCATTTGGGGATATAATGTAAAGATTCTGGGCATGAAAGACGGACAAACAGACACACACACTTTCCCGTTTATAATATTAGTATGGATTAGCTTTTGTCAGCGGCTTCGCCCACTTGGAGGTCGGAAATTATCCCTCGGGAACGTACTACCGGGATGAAAAAAATCCTATGTGTTAATCCAAGTCATAAACTATTCTTGTGCCAAAAGTCATACTAATCCGTTTGACCATTTTTGCGTGATTGAGTAACAAATATCCAAATATTTAAACATAAAAATTTCACATTTATAATATGTGGCGTTCCGCGCATAAAGGTACCAGTAGGGAGGTATTGAGTTAAGGCCGCATGTAGAATCTAGAAGAGTCCCTTTATTATGCTGATTACAAAAAATGATCCTAATACTTTTTTGTAACATACATCTAAAGTTGAAATTCTGAAAAAACTAGTTTCGAGAAAATGGAGTTTGAAAGTTAAACAAAAAAACAATGTTCTACTCGTTTTGTTATATAGATTTTTCCACATAGATCCCAACACATTATATTCATCAATGTATCAGTAATATAACCGATACTGCCAATATACAAATAAATATCGACATTTTATAAGACGTACCAACATCTGGTAACATTATACGAAACATTTCCTATAAAAAAAATTTGCTTAGGAATGTTGTCTGTAGATGTTAAATGTATCAAATTGTAGCAAATTTGTTGTAGAACAATAATCAGTAAAAATAACAAAATGCCATATTTTCACCCGATTTTACAAAAACGCAAATAACTCGGAAACTAAATGCCGACATCTGGTATCTTTATGCGCGGAACGCTATTAGAAGGATTTTGTTCAGTTGAATAGAGTTGAGTTACACAACGACCCTTCTTGCGACTTCGCAAAGACGTCACGAAAACTTCTAAACTTGGGTGAAGCATATCAAACTCTGAAGAAATCAGAAAATTTTCAAAAGGGTTGACGTCGTCGGGTCGTAACAGTCGGCTTTTACGTCATAGTCCATATCAACCTTCATGTTTCTGCTTTTAAATCTTCACAACACTCATGACTACTACTCTCCTCTAGCCATGCAGCCCTCAGCATGTGCGACCTTGGCTTGGGTTGTATCTCTCTTAGTCTGACTCCTCACTTTAGGTCTGTCTCGGTAAAGTTAATTATAGCGAAACTAATCTAGGGCTCTTTGGAACACGCAAGCCCCATCACGACGTCAACGTAGAGATACGGTGCGCGGCGGTTGGGTTATTATAGCGCAGGATGCTCTTCTACTAGGGATACGAATCGATCTCCATCAATGTCATGCAGTCCCATTTCTTTCCGTGGGTGTCATAAAAGGCGATTAAGGGACTTACTAGACAATGAGTAGCAGCGTTCTCTTGGCAGGCGGCTAGGGGATCGCAGTATGGTGACAAAATTGATCTATAACTAGCTTCTGCCCGCGACTTCGTCCGTGTCAAAGTTTTGCTTCCCTGAACCTTCCCGTCGCATCGAATTGCTTGCCAATTTTCATCCACTTTTCGTTGCTGTTCCGCTTCTTTTAATCGTAGCGTGATGTTATATACCATATAGCCTTCTTCGATAAATAGACTACCCAACACAAAAAGATTTTTTCAATTCGGACCAGTAGTTCCTGAGATTAGCGCGTTCAATCAAACAAACAAACTCATCAGCTTTATATATTAAAAAAGTATCCTATGTCCGTTTCCTGGCTCTAAGCTACCTCCCCACCAATTTTCAGCCAAATCGGTTCAGACGTTCTTGAGTTATAAATGGTGTAACTAACACAACTTTCTTTTATATATATAGATATGTATGTATGTATTTAGAAATAGGTATATATAAATATATTTATCAGTTGTCTGGTTGCCATAGTACAAGCAATCTCTGCTTAGTTTGGGATCAGATAACAGAGTGTTGGTTGTCCCAAGCATATTATAAGGATGTTATAAAATACCACCATACTGCGATCGCCAATCCGCCTGCAAAGCATTGGACGCCAATTTCCAGCAGTGGACGTCTTTCAGTTAAAATGATGTTGATGAATTTTATGCGTGATCTTTGACAATTAAACATTAGGTAATTGCGGTTGTGGCGTGCATCGTTAGTTAGCACGACAGGACAACGGAAGTTTTCAAGAAAAAAAAAAAATGAGTTTATTGATCAGTTTATGGAGCATCCCTAAACGGCCTTAATGCCTATTAAGGTTTACTTTTTGCGAGATATAAATATTCACGGGCGTAACTAAAAAACTTTTCGAATGGTGGTTTGTCGGTTTTACGGTGCGTTTCTTTGACTGCAGTGTCAAATACTGCATACTGCAGTTGTCTAATATTTCGAGAAGTTGTCTAATAGTTGATTCAAAAAATGCGAAAAGGGGGTGACCCCTTTACGCATTTTTTGAATCAACTAAGACATGTAAAACAGTAAAACAGACTGTCACTTTTATCCTACTAATATTATAAATGCGAAAGTTTGTATGTATGGATTGTTACTCTTTCACGCAAAAACTACTGATCGGATTTGGATGGAATTTGGAACATAGTTAGTTTATAACCTGGATAAACACATAGGCTACTTTTTATCCCGGTAGTACGTTCCCGCGGGATAATTTCCGACCTCCACGCGGGCGAAGCCGCTGGCAAAAGCTAGTTAAATTATATTTTTAATTTCCTTTACAGAGGTCACCACTGCTCGCCGATGCTGCTGCAGCGACGTTGGTACCAGCTGAAGGAAGTCACCAGGTTCAAGTTCTACGATTACTGGTACGCGTACCGAGGGAACCTCACGAGGGTCAACTTTGCAGAGCCCTATAAGCCCTCACCCCTGCAGACTGCGATTGCTAAAACGTATGTATTGTCTCAACCTTATCTATACAAATAAATAAAATTGGAGTGTCTGTTTGTAATATTAAGATAACCACTTTTTACTAAGTGTATATGGATGTATACACGCTATATATACCAAAACAACATTTTTTTTTAAATTTTGTCTGTCTGTCTGTCTGTTTGTTCCAGCTAATCTCTGAAATGGCTTGATCGATTTTGACGCGACTTTCACTGGCAGATAGCTGATGTAACAAGGAGTAACTGCAACTTTTATTTTAGAAAAAATCTTTTATTTTAGAAAAATACCTGCGTTAATTTCCGACATCCACGCGGGCGAAGCTGCGGGCAAAAGCTAGTCTATTATACGACATAACACAAAATTACGCTTTGTTGGGACCGAAAGGTTTGGCAGAGGTGTACCTATAGTAGACTCACATTTCGCCTGTTATGTGTAAGTCCCATGTAATAGAGGGCGAGCCTATTGACATCAGCAGGGCACAAATCCAGACGAATCCGGACTGCTACTCAGAAAATCCAAATATGAAAAACCTAATAATATATTGCTCGACCTGGGAATCCACCTTCATGATAAATGATAAATGATTTTATTTCTGTAAGTAGGTTTGTACAAACACTTTTACAAGTCAATAATATTTTTTTGAGCTAGATGAGGTCGGCGTTTCCCATCTGACTACTCTGAGAAGAAAGGCCGAAACAAACTCAGAGGTCACAGTCTCTTTTAAAGTCCAGACATAATATTGGTAACATTATGTTCAGCAGTACCGCTAGTTACTAGTAGTAGGTACGGCGCGTAGTGTTCCACGCGCGCCTCAAAGAGATGTCAGCAATATTGAAGGGGTCCGCCAGGACCGATGCCTGCCAGGGTCGCGAGATTTGTTCGAAAGAGTTACCGTGGCCCTGGCATATAGGCAACTGAAGGAACACGGATGGGTTTTAGCCAGTAAAAGTCTGACATGCCCTTCCGCTCCGCCCAGAACGGGAGACGGACGTCATTTGATGATTTCCCACCCACAAAAAAAAGACCAAAGAACAAGGCTTTAATTATGTAAATTCAATATTAGTCGGTACTCGCAACGAGGTAGACGTGCGTGTATAACCAGAAAGCCAATTCTCATGATTAAAAACGTTCAAAATCTAGTCGCAGTCTCATCTCGGCGACAATCAAATGTCAAAAACTTGCCAAAAATGTATGGAAACTCGAGAATGTATTTTTGACAGATTGAGGCTGAGATCAGACTGTGAACGTTTTTAGAATAACGAAGATTGCTCCTCAAATGTATGAACGTAATAGATGCAAAAGGATATGTAAGAAGGATCCGTAGGGGAGAAACGCGTGAGTGTATGCCTCAATACGGCGGGACATAACAGAGTTACCTTTAATACAACATCTTATAAACCTCTGATCCAAAATAAGTGATTAGAGTTTATACTTAATAATGCTCCTATGGCTAAGTAATAACAGCACGGGTTGATCGTTCAGGTTCAGGTTTTTCCGTGGATGGGTGACCATCTTCACATCCCAAGACCCCTTTCGTGCCTCGGAAAGAACTTTAAGCCGTTCGTAGATCTTAGACAGTCGTTACGGGTTGATAAGATCCCGAAAGTCTGACAACTAGTCTTACCAAGGGGTATCGTATTACCCAGTAACTAGTTTGTGGAGGTCAGATAGGCAGTCGCTTCATGTAAAATACTGGTACTCAGCTGCATCCGGTTAGACTGGAAGCCGACCTCAGCATAGTTGGAAAAACCCTAGGCAGATGATGATAAATGATTTGAATTTATCTTCAATAATGCTCTTATATAAATCTCAATTTACAACTTAACCAGACAATTACCGTAATTACAGACACAATTAAAAAACCATTGTGTCGATACCAAATGTGGTATCTCAGGGACTTAGAGGTTAATGTATGTTGTAATTTAAATAATTACTTTTCAGTTACAAACAACTAGTAACGCGTCCGTTCCCCGAGTGGGAAGAATTAATACAAAAACGACAGGTCATACTGCCCGAAGAATTTGTAAGTAAACATTTAATTAATTCATTAATTTAATAAGGACTAGTTGCATAATGTTTTTTTACGATAACTTCCCTAATCACCTTCCTTTTTAACCGACTTAAGGATAAAAGGAAGAGGTTCTCAATTCGACTGTATTTTTTTTTTAATGTTTGTTACCTCAGAGCTTTCGACTGGGTGAAACGATTTTGATGATTCTTTTTTTTATACGAAAACTGGTGCTTCTGGTGCCTTGTGGTCCTATTTCAATTTGGTCCAGTTCTGACAACGACATCCATTAAAAAACCATATAAGTCTTAAATTTACATTAACACATTAACTGCTATGGTTAAAATCAGATAAAGTCAAAAAATGTAAGTACTTAGTGTTCATCATTTCAGCCGTAAGACGTCCACTGCTGGACTTAGGCATCCCCCAATTTGGGGGGCTTAGCCATAATCGCCACGCTTGGCAGGCGGGTTGGCGATCGCAGTATGGTGGTAAAATGCATAGAGAACGCTGCTGCCCATTCTCTAGTAAGTCCCTTAGTCGCCTTTTACGACACCCACGGGAAGAAATGGGGTGGTGTTATTCTTTACGTCCGGCACCACACGGTACACACGGTACTTAGTGTAAAGTTAAAAATTTGAAAAACATGGCCGCCAGGCAGCAACGACACGTTCAGATTTGGTTTCTGTTGTTGGTCATATCGATACCGGAAATTTCAATTGTCGTAAAGGACATTTTGCCGAAAATGAGTTATATATATATATATTTGGAATCAGCGTCGCAAGCTCTATCGATTGGTATATTTAAAAAAAATCTATCTTTAAAAAAAAGCCCCTTACGACCTGGCTTTCCAACAGCTCTAGCGCGATTTTTTATACTATTTGGGATGTATCGTAAAAATAATTTTCAATAGGGGAGCGTAAACTCATGTTTTAATTATTTAAGAGGTCGTAATCCTCATTTTTGCATTAAACTTTTTATACGACATTCTTAACCACATAATAAAGATATAGTCTTAACCCTTACGACCAAATCTATGCTTTGTTTTAACTTACGTAATTAGGGCGTAAAGGACGTTTGCAATGTGTCTGGTATTCATACCTTTATGTAATATTAACGTATGGAACCTCCACGCGTGAGAACAAAAAGTTTTAAGTTTTTTTTTTGTATGGGTGAAAACACTTAAATTTAATTTATTTGAAACTGAATGGAACTGAAGGGCTGATGCTCACAAGAGGTATTGTACCATACACGGCGATCAAGGTGACATCAAATTCATATACCTTTCAGAGCCGCTTCGCGCGTACCAAATTTTTTGAATTTTCTATACGTGATTTTTCAAATCTTTGACATGGTCAAACGAAGTTGAGCATCGATTTACTTGTACTGTCGTTAGTTAATAGCCTATTAATGACTTTTTTAATGAGAATAATTAAATACGATTTTGATCAAATACTTTTTTTTACAAAATTGCATAATCAGTCATAATCACGCTGATTAACAAGTGACTAAAATGTTACTAAGTCCCTCATTTGTTAATCACCGTGACTATGGCTGAGTTATAATGACACGCCCTTCCGCTCCGCCCATAGCGGGAGACGTCATTTGATGATTTCCCAAACACAAAAAAAAGACCTCTAACTTATTCATTTCCGTAGGAGTTGCTTTACATATATCACAAGTCGGAGATGAGGTATTTGATAGATGGGAAGTGATTTTGCCATCAGTCATGGTCGTAGGCATCGAGTGCTTAACAGAATGGCCTCCCATAATAGAAGGCTGCAGGTCTTCAATCTCGTTTCCAATCGTAGCCTGTTCTTCAACTATGTTCAACCTGTTTTCGTTTGAAAACTTAAAATATAATGGTCTGCAGAACATTGTGAAACCATCTTTCACAATGTTCTGCAGACCATTATATTGGACTGGATTCTCCCATATCACTTCTTCGCCACAAACTAAGCGCAGGGGCTCAAACAAACATATAAAAATGCTAGAATCGTCATCCTCTGCCAAAGTTTGCTTATACAAACTTTGCCCTGAAGCACCATCAAAACTCCACTTGAATATAAGTATACATTCTTTGCCATGCAGTGAAGATTCTACACGAAATAATATTCCAAGTCTAGCCACAGTTTTGTTCAAAATAGCTTGAAGTTTTACTTTAACCCCTCTTTCCGTGACTTCTATAGAATCTTTTGGCGGATAGCAGTTCTTCGCTTCAAGGATAGCTGTATAAGAAGGATACAATGGTATTCCTTCTTCTTTTGCACAATATATTAATGTTATATACTGCCACTTCGAAAGCTTCAATGAGGTCAAAATACCTAAAGCTTTATCAGCAGAATATATGGGCATAGTTTTCTATGCCTTTAACAATTCCTTTATCTTTGTAGCTTCTTCGGGATGCTCCGAGACTAGTTCAATGATATCTGCTACATTTTTATTTTGTGCTTTTAAACCAGTTGCATGAGCATGACTTTCAGTTCTGTACGTTAGGAGCTCTTCCACTCTTCTGTAGCGGGCTTAGCTTCACAAATGGTTTTCTTGGACTCACAACTGATGTTGATGTCCCAACACTGCACGTTTCCGGTCAATAGGATGTTGATGCACCCTCATTTATAGTGAAGTCAGAACTGGAACATGGTTGCTGTTCTACTAACACCATAGAAGGGGTTATCTTTTCCCTCACGACCTCCGGCCATTTTATGTCCTTTTGCAGCTATGTCTCATACTTTTTGATGAATGTAAGTCTCGTGCGATTACGCAAGATCCATTTGTTCCTCAACGAGCACACATAAGTCTGACAGAATTGTTTCAATTCGTTCTTTTAATTTTTGACAAAATCAACTTTATTCGCAAAAACTTCAAATAACATTTGAGGTTGTTAAAAAAAACTGGTGTTTGCCACAAACAGGAAAATGTCCAAATTGGTAACAAAACCTTCCATCACAACACAATAAAATTATAAATATAACGTAATAGCGCAAAACATTTTGTTTAAATTTTGAATTCCTATTAGAACAATATTTTTACTACTTTTTTACTAAATATTTGAATAATAAATAAAAAATATTTTAATTTCACTTGTTTTTACTACATATTGTAGGTATTTCTATTCAAAACTTTAGGTTTTTTGTTCCTTTTACCCCCTTAATCTCTGGTTTAATTGACCTGTACTATCCAATGATAATCAAGATTAGTCCTTTACGACACATCTGACTTTATCATAACCAATTTTTCGTGGCTGTAAAGTACTTCAGTTAATTTTTTTTTGGGCTGTAAAGGACTCTCATTTTCGTCAATAATTATGTTTGGTTTATTTTATTAATTTTTATGGATAGAACACGAAAAAATAGTGAGGGTTTCTTTTGACATCATGAATATAGTACTTTGTTTGAAAAAGATATAAGTCAAAAACAATATTTTTTTTTGTTTTTTGGCTCTACTGAAAACTCGTGTTTTGTCCTTTACGACAATTGAAATTTCCGGTATCGATATAGTCCGATAAGACCTGAATGGAACAAAACGTGTCGGACACATAGTCCGACATGGCACTTAACGTGTTAAGTATGTGTGCAACAAATGGACGAATAACTTAATATTACGCCAACCGACTTCGATGATTTTCTTTTAACCACAGCAAAACCCACCCAGGATTATGCTTCTGGGATGGTTCCATAAACATTTTATTGACTTAGCTTTGCAAGTTTTTGCGAGATCTTTGATAATACGAATTTAAACTACATTATTTATCGTGATGATATTCTAATACTCCTGTCACTGCTTTTCACGTGGCCAGTAATGGTATAGGAATTAATGAGGGGTAGATACTTTAACAAATAAAAACTTTTTTACAAACAAAAAAAAAAACATCCGACTTCCTTAAGGCGAGGTTGCAGTACTTTTTAACTTTTTCAAACCTCTGCAAATCGTGCAAAATGACAATATTCCGTAAAAACAAAAATATTATAGGAAAATTTAACATATTGTCCAGCGTTGTGTGAAGATAGAAACGTGAATTAAAACAACTGACTCGATAAAAAAAAATCATAAAGATAACACTAAATCACTATTATAAACGTGTGCCTTGAAGATATTCCATCATTAAACCATGTAAAATTTATACCAAAAGATAGGGCTTATTGTTTTTAAGGGTTTGGTGAGAACACATTTTATAATTTCTTTATATTTTTTTTCTACGAAACAAATTTACACAAAATCTAGCATTGCAAGCGCTCGTAATGACCGGCCAGTGCACGCCGAGACGTCTTCGAGGTTGGACGCACGCCGTTTGTTCCACAGACTTCCCCCCTCACTTGCGCTTTGTAATAGATAAACAATTTAATAAAAACTTGTTTTGGTTTGTAACAAAAATTTGAAAAGTTAAGGTTTTGAAAGTTGAAAACTAAGGTATATCGAAAATTCGTGCTTGACTCGTACCTACATAATTTCTAATAATTTACTGTAAATAAATAATTAAGTAGATAATCTACTTATTTACGGTAAATAATTTCGTTTGATAACGTTCAGTTCCAAACATTATTTACCTACAATCATTGCTTAGACGCGCCACAATATAAAAAAGTACAGTAGTTAAAGATTTACTGAACAGACTAAATTTGTTCAAACTATTTTTATGGTTGCTTAATAACTTTAAATATCGTATAGTAAAATAATTGATATTGAAAAATCTAGGTAATTATACCGAGATTTTTCAATATCAATTATTATACTATACGATATAATATAAAAAAACGTCGTTTCACGTCATTAAAATTATTTAACGACGTAAAATGTATCAGATTACATGCAGTTTATTTTGCAGCGCTTCAATGAGAACAAAAAAGCTATGGGTAGTTGTCACTCCTTAGATAAATTTGATGCAATTTGCGAAAGTACCACATAAGTACTTTAACTTTATTACTAGTGGTTCGCCTAGAACTGAGACCTCACAATGCATGTTCCGATTTTTCCATCTTTGCATAGTTACTAAAAGTGTATGACGTCAAAAAACAAAACATAATTTACACATTTACAAAAACATTACAACAGTTACAGTTTCAATTAATCTTCGTTTTGTTTGAGGAGTGGTTGAGTCAAATACAATTTTTAAGTTTGAATCTGAGCATAATCGGTCGCAGGGGTAACTGATCTAAGAGGGGATCGAAAAAATTAATATAAGAAAGTATAATGTTCGAGTGAGTCAAAAGAAAGGCCTTCATTTGTAATAAGTTAACGAAGTAATCAACGAAATACATTTGCAACTTCCAGCGCCATCTAGTCACATGGTCTCTGTTCAGAACGAACTACTAGTCACAGTGAGTTCACCATAATTTAATAGATACATTCTCTCGTACTATGATTATAACTAAATAACGAATGTATCTGTATTTTGATATATTTTCAATGAACAAGGAAATATTCAACATGCGATATTGCATAATATAGTCCCAGATATTAAAGTTTCCCATACACTTTCTGTGACTATGTGTTGTGATAATGCGTTTCTTTAGTAGGTTGTTTTCTAATAAAGTTATCGTTATTATAATAGACCAGCCGACCTACCCCAATTCGCAAGGGTTATTCTCGGTAATATATCCCAAATAATCATAAATTCATCATCATTCCTCTTGGAATTATCGATTGAATGGTAAAAATTCGAATAAAATCTGTTTGAGATTTACATTATTATGTATTTTAATATTAATATTTATAATTATCGATTTATTATAGAAGCCACTAAATGTAAGCAAATAAAATTATTATATTACTGCCATTTTTTTCAGCGATCTGAGTTTTTAATATTTTTGATATATTAAATTCGCTGGTTTTAGGACCGATGGAGACGATTCTTTGTTTGTTGAGGTAAAGAATAACAACACAGATGAAAAAAGTGTTGCTTGTAGGCGAACTATAGACGCGAATTATTTCTTACGTCAATTGCAAGAGAAAGCATAGCACAACGCGTTGTTTGAATGTAAAAAAGGCTGTTTTAACATAATGGGCGAAAAAAAATTTGGGCTCATGGCAAAATTCAAGCTCCAATCCAACATGTGCCAAGAAATTGTGTTAGTCAGTTCAGAAAATGTTGCTGATACTGAAAAGAAAAAGTCTTTGGACTCAAACATAGAGGCTACGACTGGCACCATAGCTACAGGCATCGGGCATTCCCAGTTGGACGAACTGTTTTTTGCAATCGACATTCCCATTTTCTCCACCCATGCGCTACAAACAAAGTTTAAGAAATTAATAAAAGTAGAATACAAAAAAAATCTCTAACGTCAATTTAAAGGAACCCAATATACCTTACCTTCTGCATTTACGCTGCATTGTGGCATGTTCAAACGCTTGCATCGGCTAGCTGCCGGGCGCTCGCTCGCTGCGTCTGTACGCTCGATACATACCTATTATGCGGGGGGTGAGGAAGCGTTTTCATGCCTACACACCGCACTACAAGACGGCCTTAATAACACTACAAGGTGTAAAATATCTTTCATTCGGGAAGTCGGTGGCATAAAACCTTAAATACAGATCCTAAGACACCGACTTCCGAAATTGAAGTTATTTTACACTTTGTTTTTTTTTTTACGATAACTTCCCTAATCACCTTTCTTTAAAAAAAATCCACATTGCATAAAAAATTTAATACGAGAATGAAGTTTGCTCGTAAAATAGATTGTTCTGCATTGTAAACCATTGTTAATGTATTTACAGGAAAGAAAAATGAAAGAAAAGGCCGCTATAATAAGACCTAGAAGGAAACCGTCTCAAGGTGAGTCGACAGAAATCTTTATGACGTAGCTATCACAATTCACTCAATTCACTCTAAATCAAAATCAAAAGTCATTTCAGTCAGACACAAAGTACAATTCGTAAGTCGAGGCCGATACCACTGGGCTACCAGTGTTGTCTGGGATCTATTTCATAAGTGCCCATGTGGGTTTATGTGAAATAAAACTATTTTGATTTGATTTTGATATTCCACAAAAATACATAACACGCGAAAGAATCCTGCCGTGATCCTATTACTTCGTGTGAACGTGGGTTGATAAGTTCTTGGGCTTAGTTTGAAAACTTGTATGGGCAAGTTGTTCACTACCAGCGAGAGCAAACTTCGTCCTACACCCAGCGCAATATTCGTTTCAGTTTAGCCAAACCTTAATATTCTTATAGGCCTCTTCCAGTTAAACTTTTTTTGATAATTTTTCGTTTGTCCCATTAATGAGAACACCTCAAAATGACTCTTTATTATTATTCCACAGATATACCGGATTTAGTGATGATAGAACCAAGAATAGACACAATAGATCTCAGACTAGAACCAGATGATGATGCGGCAGAAGACAATCAGCGAGTAGAAGAACAAGATGATAATTCTTCTTCTTCTTCTAATATACTACCCGCAGTCACGATAAAACAGGAACCTCAAGATGACATGGATTTTGAAGAAACACAGGTGCAGCCTCCAAAGAAATCTTTATACGAAGTGGTTTTAGAATCAACGGATTTAGAAAACGAAAAATTGGACAGTATGAATGCTTCAGTGGTTGACTCTGAGGAAGATGATATAGATAATGAACAAAATGAGGAAACAGACGGAATAGAGGAAGAATCAGCATTGCCAAAAATAGGTAGCGTGTTCGGTAATGTCAGGGATACCAGCGTACTCGGTAGTATAGATGAGGATAGAGTCTACGGTAACGTTGAGAATACAGAACTCCGTGGTACTGTTGATGACACAAGTGTTGTTAACGTTGGTGAAACTAATGATGTTAACGATACTGTCCACGGTCACGATAAAGACACAGGTGATTGCGATATCGTTGAGGATGAAAGTACGTGCGTTAACGAAAAAGAAAGCGGTGCTTGCGACAGTATTGATCAAAATAGTGCCCGAAATAACGACGCAGCTATCGAAGTCAGTAGTGATGATATAGAAGCCGATACTTCTTATAATGTCGCAAATGTTAGCGAACATGTTGGTGAAACAAGTCCAGGTGGTCCATCGGATGAGATCAATGAAATCAGTGATGAAGACGATGTTTCTGATTACGTTGATGCTACCAATGATACCGGTAATACTGACAGAACCAGTGTAACTGGTAATGTTGACCAAACCGATGTTTTTGATACCGTTGCCCATAAAGTACTTGAGACCAGTGTAACTGGCACTGTTGAAGTGGTTGGTGAAGTAAATAAAACCAATGTAACCAGTGAGGTCGAAGCTGTCAGTAACGCAGTCGACACTAGTGTAAGTGGTAACGTCGAGCATATCGGTAAAGTTGACGAAACCAGCGCGACCGCTAACGTGGAAGTCGCAACTGAAGTCGTAGCAAGTGAAAGTAACCCTATTATCAATGCTGAAATCGGTTATCCAACAATCGTTGCCGCTTTAACTGCTAAAGTGCAGTGCAATACAGTTACCGATGCAGAAGCAGAAGTAATTAAAGACGTAGAAATAATAGAAACTACCTCAGATCCAGTTGTAATTATTGATTCAGATGAAGAGGATCATCATGCTGTAGATGCACTCGCCACTGATAAAACTGTACCTAATAGTACTGAAGAAGATATAGCCAAATCTAAAGATACTAACGATGAACCAATGGAGCTTCGTACTACTGAAGTTGTAGAAGACTCATTGACTGAGCCTTTAAAAGTTATTGAAGATGCTGTAAACACCGACGATAACTCTGGGAAAAAAGAGGAGACAGATATTAAACCGAATGTAAAAAGTTTAGAAGAGCTCGAGTTCGCTGATGATGGCATTGTTTATGTTGATGAAGAAGCTCCTACTGGTGAGTGCCCTTTTTATATTTAGTATATAAGATCTACATACATCATTGTGTTGATTCATGGGTAAGTAATGAGCCGGTTGGTTCGCGGACGAGTCCCCATTCATTACATATCGAAACGTGCTTTACGAGGCACGGAGGGTGCCTCGTAAAGCACGTTACACTTTTGGTGGTATGAGGAACAGGGTGTTCATTTCACTCAACCTCCGTAGAAAAGGATGTGCATCTGGATTGAGGGCCCATTTTTTGAACCTTGGCGAAACGAGTAAGACTTACAGGGAAATTAGTTAAAAATAGTAAAAACTTAATGCTAAGGGTCATGAATTTCTTAAACGTGAATTAAAACTGTTATGATGAAATAACTTGGGCCCTCAATCCAGACGCGTGCATAAAGTGGCAAAATCTCAGTAAGTACTATCTCTGGGTTAATAATTTTTATTTGAGAATTTAGTTAAGAATTTCTTAAATATTTTAAGAAATTTCCAAATTTGTAGAATTTGACATTACAGATTTATGGCTGTATATGTAGGGCCCTCACTTCATTATTGTCTGTACTGAAGGAATCTGCAAAACATGAATTTATCTGAAATACGACTTTAACATGTTTTACTTAGATACCTATGTAAATTAGTTAAAAAGAAATAATGACACAAAAGTTAATTGTAAGGAAGTAAATGAAAGTCGAATTTGACTAAAATGTCTGAACTGAGAGCCCAATATTTTCGGCTTTATTGACTAGGCTCAGCCTCACAGATGAACGAAAATTAGAATAAGAGTTTTAACTATTTCTTAATTAAATTTAAACATATCGTCCGTTCTTCTAAGTGTCATACTTTAAGAGAAATTTGATTTTCAACTTTTTGTAAGATAATTATTTGTAGGGTGACCATAATGTTCAAAGTAAGTACCGTAGTCATGTTTTGCAGATTCCCTCAGTACAGACAATAATGAAGAGAGGGCCCTACATAGTACATATACAGCCATAAATCTGTAATGTCAAATTCTACAGATTTGGAAATTTCTTAAAATATTTAAGAAATTTCTTAAAATATTTAAGAAATTTCTTAAAATATTTCGAGGCACGGAAGGAACTTGGTATGTAAAGCTGGTCACCCATCCACGGACCAACCGCGGCAAGTGTAGCTTAACTTGAACCATCGACCCGTGTGGCTGTTGGTACATAGCCACAAACCCTTCAGACACGAAGCGATTATAATCCGAACGTTTTCTTTTTCTCTAACTCGACGTGCTTTACTAACTGCTGCATAGTTTTGGATGAGTTTGAACTATGCAGTTAAGTATCAGCCTATGATGTTCCCACTGCTGGAATACAGGCCTCCTTTCGCTTAGAGGGAGTGGGTCGCAATTCACTATGAGGGCCAGTGCACGTCGGTAGATGTCACATGTCTTTGAATTTCTAGTTCTAAGACATTCCGGTTTCCGTACGATTTTTTCCTTCTCCGTTTTGAGAGCAGTGGTGATGAAATTATTTATACAAATTAAAGCGCCTGTCTGGGTTTCAGCCATGATTTACAACTTGTAAGTCAGAGGCGTTCCCATTGTACCATCACATCTCGTTGGAACTGATCTGGGTGATCATTTCATTTAAGTTCGTTCCATTTTTCAATTTATTTGGCAGCGTAAGGCTTCGTGCTCTCAACAGGCAGCCTTGCATAGAACCTTTCCTAAAGAATCAATGATATTTCTGTATATGGTATTTTTTTTGTATTATTCACTGATGTCACACATTCTGCATGGTTCTTTGAAGTATAATGTTAAAAAAAAAATATATCTTTATTACAGAAACAAAAATCAAATGTGAAAAAAACGACGAAGATGACGCTCCGAAAATAGATGAAAAGCTGCTGATGTTCCCCATCGTATACACAACCAGGTTAGATGATATGGGCCTGTTCCAAAAACATATTAATCCCATTCACGTTAATGATAAAAAAATAATAGACACTATTTTAAAGAAAAGCAAACCAATTAAAAAGAAACCAGAAAATTTGAGCAACGATACAGTGGAAAATGTAACTGTTAACTATTGTGGTGAAACCATTGAAAGTGTAACAGTAAATGACAATACAAAAATAATTGAATATGTCCAAAAAATTGTAGAAGAAAATGTTACAAACGAAGATAGTAGTATTTTAATTAAAAAAGAACCAGAAAACGTTCAAAGTGAAACAGTTGAAGATGTCCTAAATGATAATGTTCTACCAATTGTAGATGTAGCAAACCAGAATGATAATAATGTAACATCTGATGACGACGATTATGAGGAAAATGTTATAGATGAAAGCCAGAAAGTCAAACCTACTAGCTACTTATTACAAAAACCGCGAAGTCGCAAATACCATCCTATACAGTTGTGTAAGAACCCTGACTTTAACACGAGATTAAAGAGGTTAAGCGTAGGATTCTTTGGCTCACCGCGTAACCGTGTGCTCATCAAATCTTGCAAACCATTGACTATCGACTTGAGTAAATCTTTCGAGTCTAAACTTATCTCCGGAACGTTATATCTTAAACCCGCTGATCACAACGTTGTGACGGAAATAATAGATGATACAAGCCACAACGTTTCAGTAGTCCCCTCTGCCTTGCCTGCTCAAAGCCTTATAGATAATTCGAGAGACACAGATATTCTACCTATGTTCCGACAATGTTTGGAAGTCTCGAAACAAGTAAATGTAACTGAAGGTGTAGGTCAAACTAGTGAGAGAAATAAAGTAATAAACCTACCAGATATCACAGAGATACGTCGCATCAACCAACAGCTTCTTACTGCGGAAGTAACACCTATCCAAGTTCAAAATAATCAGCTACAAGTACCAGTTAGTATCGTCACATCTTCTAACACTCCGACTTACCCTGCTCAACAAACCACAACGATAACGGAACCTGCCACAGATATGCGACCAAGAGTATCAGAAGCTACCGATGTTAGAGGTCCTCCTAAATTACTTGAAATTACGGACGACCCACCTGCTCCAAGGCCCACTGAATATAATCTTACAAAACATAATCTTGGCTACAGACTACGGCCTCCCCAACTAGCGGGCCTATCACTGAGATTGCTGAACGGGAAAAGACTTATTCTGCCAAAACCGGTGATATGGAAGCCGAGGCCACAGAGACCTGAAATACCCTGGCTCTCTAAAAATTGCGATGCAAATTATTATTCCAAAAAGGAAGATACACTCTTAACTTTAGATGCTCTAAACAAAATGTTATTTCTATTAACTGATAAACAAGAACCGGAAGTAGTAGTTGCGCCGCCGAAAAAGCCGAAGCCTACTAAAGTGAAACGCAAAACCAGCGGTCAGCAGCCGAAACAACGAGGACAGAGTAATTCTTCTCCTGATGGTTCCCATTACATGGTGCTCCTCAGGAAAGCAGATGAAGCAGATGCACAAGCTTCGGAAGCTCCATCAAAGTGCCAGAAGCCCAAAATTAATATAAAACCCGGGTCAAACTATCCACTTGAAAAAGATATAATAACTGAACAGCCTAAAAAGAGGGTTAAATATTGTTGTTGGGCTCGACAAAGAATGCTACAAATGTTATTTTCTAGAGAAAATATACCGGTGCATGGTTGCCGGTCGATGTGTATGTGTTGCTGTAGAACTTTATTACATGATTATATTATGCATGACCAAAAAGTAAAAAGCACACAATTGTCATCGGGGTGCGTACTAAATGCAGTAAGTGCACCGACTGAATTTGATAAAACTGGCTTCCCAAAACTTACCCTACCTTTAGTGGACAGTTCAATTCAAGTTCCTGATGTAGAATCAGTCCATGTTCTTGATGTAGAAGAAGAGCGCGTTCGTGGTATGGAAAAGGATCAATGTTCTGGTACCGCAACGGTCTCAGTTCCTGAAGATACATCTATTATAGATGTAGATGCCACTGTTACTGAATCGGGTACTCAGACTTCTGCTGAATACGGACCAATAGATATTGACGCTATGGATTCAGAAGGTGATGTTCCTGTACCGGCTTGTGAAGTATCTGTTACAACTACTGCAGAAGTGGAGACTCTGACGGCGCGGGGAATAGAGGTTCCCGTCAACGTGACTACTAACCGTAGAATTATTACTGTTCCGGTTATGAAAAATCACAACTTACCAGGTGCTTCACCAGAAATAAGTAAACCGGCGTATATATACGCACATAATATACGTTCTGACAATCACCCTTCACGTGTTATAATTACTCCTCCTAATACAGCGGTTACCCAGACCATCACTTCTCCGCCTACTTTAGGAAATTTTTTGACGATTAAAAAGTCTCAGACGCCTAATAGATTAAAAATAAATAAGCATCTGCAGGCAATCTTGAATAAACCTTTCGTGCCACCAAAACAATTCAAAGAAAAGATGATATTCTTAAACAGCAAACAAATTTCTGAAAAGCCGTCACAAAATCCAGTATTTTTGGGAAAGGACAAAATATTGTTGACTACAGTAAAGTTTCCGCGTAATTTGAAATTATTCCAGGAGGCGAAAAAAGCTTTACGTTCGACGCTTAAAATACCAGATGGTGTGCGTTTAATATTGTTGACAGATGGGTCAATTGGGTATAAAACAGATCCAAATGTGAAGGTGAACGTAGCAGAGCTGACCGAGATGCCAGCGATCATTGCAACCGTACAGGCACACATGGACGCACATGATGAAGAATTGAAGGAAAAAACAGCTGTCAAGGAAAGCGAAGTGGTTTATCTAATTGATGATGACGATGAATGTGAACCTAAGGATAATGAGAATAACGAAACTTCACTAGGGACCGAAGTTCAAACTACTCAGGAATCTGAAATAATAAATAAAAATGACCGCCTTCATGTTAGTCATAATACACAAATGAATGCGACAAATGAAACAGAAGAAAATCGCAATGATTTAAATATCAATAGTACTGTGAAAGAGACAGGAAGTAATCAAAATGATAGTGCCGAGCAATATACCGTTACTGAAATTCAAAAGGACGTCCCAGAGTCAAGTCAAAATGAAACGCTTAAATCATCAATAGAACTAGTGAATGCTGACCAAGATAATCAGCCTAAACCCTACCCTAACGATACTGAAATTCAAAAGGACGTCCAAGAATCAAATCAAAATGAAACGCTTTCATCATCAATAGAACGAGTGAATGCTGAACAAGATAATCAGTCTAAACCCTACTCTAACGATACTGAAATTCAAAAGGACGTCCAAGAATCAAATCAAAATGAAACGCTTTCATCATCAATAGAACGAGTAAATGCTGAACAAGATAATCACCCTAAACCCTACCCTAACGATACTGAAATTCAAACGGACTTCCAAGAATCAATTCAAAATGAAACGCTTTCATCATCAATAGAACGAGTAAATGCTGAAAGAGATGATCAACCTAAACCCTCAAGCCAGGCTGATAGTACTGTTGTACACCAAGTATCATCAGAACAAACACTAAATCAATCTTACCCAACAAGTCAGACAGTAAACGCTGAAAAAGATGATCAGTCTAAACCGTCAAGCCAGACTGAACATACTGAAGTAAACGAAGTTTTTTCAAAACAAGCACAAAATCAGTTTGAGCCATCAGGTCAAAACGTTAGTATTGAAGCACAAGACCACCTTGAAACAGCATCACATTGCGTAAATCCTGAAAGACCAGCAGAAAACACAAGTGAGCCCAGTAAACCTAAAACTAAAAATATTCTATCGGACTTGATGGAAATGTCCGGTATATTTGATGAAGACATCACATCTGAAATAGAAGAAACACAACGGGCAGCAACACATGCAGCACAAACGGCTGAACAGGTACTGATGCAGTTCTCCTTGTCGGCACCTCTACCTGCACCCAATGTTGCGGATCCACCTGCACCCAAAGTTGCGGATCCACCTGCACAGGAAGTTGTGCAACCACCACCATTGCCACCCCTGTCTGCAGGAACAACTGAAGTGCAGCCAATTTTAATACCAAGTTGGAATAAAGACAATCTTGTAGGTCAAAAATTACAATCACCTCTTGGCGAGCTAACACCAATCACTTCGTTATACGAACTGAAATACGCATGCGCTAACAAAGGACTATTCTTTAAATTAGATGTCGAAACTAAATACCTCTTACCCATAAATGTATGCATGAAACCTACAATAATAAAAACAAAAACAAAAACAAAAACGGAATTACGAAAAATTGCCCCGAAATTAGTGATAGATCTAACTGAGGACGATGATAAAACAGAAAATAAAGATACAGAATCAGGTACTTCACCCAGAAAAAGGTCGCTTTTACTCGCCAATAATGTCGATGATGACGGTTTTAATGACCCAGTTAAACCGGTGAAAATGTTCAAAGCTCTAAAACCTAGTGTTTTACAACGATTGAACCAAAGTAAAATTACTCTAGATAGTAACAACCCTGTGTTCAATAATGTCAGAAGCCATAAAGAAAAGCGAAAGCAATTTTTGAAGAATATTAATTTGAACACTGACGTACAAGTACAACCCAATAGTCCTCATCTTTTGAGGCGATACGTTAATAAAATCAACGTCAGGCGGAATTCTAACAATACGTTTAAAATAACGGTTGAGGCAGACGAGTCGACTCCAACGACGTCACACACAGAACCTAACAAAGAATTTGCTACTACTATTTTATCCAATGATGATTCTTCTGACGATGAACCGCTAGCTAAGAAAGCGAAAAGGAAACATGAAAATTTGAATGCGCTCGAAGCTAACAAGAATACGCCGGAATCTGGGACAAAGTCCCTTGAACTAGAATTACCAGCGGCTGACGTACAACTGGAAGCGCCAGCTAAGAAAGTGAAAAGGAAAGATGAAAATTTGAATGCGTTCGAAGCTAATAAGAACGCGCCGGAATCTGGGACAAAGTACATTGAAATAGAATTACCAGCGGCTGACCTACAACTAGAAGCGCCTGTTGAAAAGGAAAATGAACCAGAATTACCAGCGCCTGACGTAGAAGAAGTATTTATGAGTGTAGAAAATGATTTAGTAGAACCAGTATCGCCTGTTGAAATTGATATGCAAACTGAATCGGAATTACTGCCAGCTGACACTGAAAATTTTTACATCAGTGATAACTGCAATGATTCAATAGACCTAGACGCGCCATTTGGGTTTGAGAGTAATGAAGAGGATGAGGACGATGAGGATGGCCATTGTATATTAGGTGTGTAATTGTGGGTCTTGCACCCTAAATGTGTACGCGAAGTATTTCTTAACCTACAGCTTGATGGCGGTTTCCTAATATTATATATAAGATGTTTGGATTTTTGATATTCAATGATGCAAAAATGCGAACGGATTTGAGTGAAATTTGGCACACATATAGTTTATAACTTAGGTTAACAATTAATTACTTTTATCCCACACATAGATCCCGGTAGTACGTTCCGGTGGGGTAGTTTCTGACCGTCCACGTCAACGAAGCCGCGGACAAAAACCTAGTGACTCAGTAAAACATACCAGCACGCGTAGCATGACCGCCATAGAAACGGAATTTGTCGACGGAAGAGAAGACAAAATGATAGATTGTATCGTAGAAAAATTGTTTAAAACTGAAAAGAAAAGGTATTTCTATTCTTCAGTCGACAAGAGTACGATGTCAAGTATGATGACTATTTTTCTGATGAGATAGAAACATTTTTACAGAATTAAAATATAATATCTGGTTGACCGAGCTTTGCTCGGTATTTTTTGGTAAATTGTGTTTAAAATAATAAGTTTATGTTCAAGTTGATTATCGATAAAGTTGGTCATTGAAAATACGAATAAAACGACATGTTATAAAAATGAATCCTACCTAGATCGATTTATCGCCCCCGAAACCTCTTGTATACTAAATTTCATGAAAATCGTTGGAGGCGTTTCCGAGATTCAGATTATATATATATATATATATATATACAAGAATTGCTCGTTTAAAGGTATAAGATAAGATAAGATAACGAACTTTTTGTTCTTGGTAGAATAGAGATAGAATCGGTCATGCTACGCCGGCAGGTATAACAGGGATTTACGTAGGTATTAACTAATATAAATTTTGATGTATTTAGTTATATAATGTGGCGTATTTGTTTGTTTGGTTTGTATAGTGATTTTATATTCATCTTAACTTGTGTTTTTAAGTATAAAAACAGTCCTATGCAAAGTAAAAATATTATCAATAATTTAAGCTCAACGAGTATTTTATTTTGAAATTGAAACTTGTATATATATTATTTTTACATTTTTTTTTGTTATGTGTAAGGTGTAAGTCACCGGAACTATAACAAGAACCGTAAATTTATAAACTTTCGTAGGATTCTAAACGAGAGATTAATTGTATTATTATACGGCCACATTTTCGTAAATTGATAAACTTACCGAAGTCACGCGTAAAATAATAAGTAAGCAATAACGCGCTCTGATTGGTTGAATAAGTCACGTGTTCCTTCTCGTTCCTCTCCACCACCATTTTTCGCCAAAAAATATTATATATATGTTTAAATGTTGAAATGCTTACCTAATTAACAGACGCTCGCTTCGCTCGCGTTCATAAGGTCACAATGTAACCTAACATAACCTAACATCTGAGTAAGACAGTTAGGTACATTGTCAAATAAAATAAAATACATTCTATAGGGACACGAGCATTGCCACTGTCAGCATCGACCAATCAGAGAGCAGTGTGTTATTTTCCGTAGTTTAAAGAAGCGTAAAAGCTCTTCTGTGATTGGTCGAACCGTTTAAAATCTTACGAATGGATATTCGTTAGTTTATAAATTTACCACGAGACGTCGCAAATTGATAAATTTGCGAAAATGTGGCCGTAAAATAATACAATTTATCTCTCGTTTAGAATCCTACGAAAGTTTATAAATTTCCTAGTAAATTTATAAATTGGCGGTTCTTGTTATTTTCCGGTGACATATACATGTTTGAGTAGTTCTGTTCAATGTTCACGTGTTTTCCTTAATGTATAAAAATCTTTAACTACGCCAAAACTTCACATTAATTTTATAAAGCCGCCCGCAACACATTTACTTTGATATGAAAACTAAAGTAAGATCAAAAGGTTACCGAAATTAACACAATTATTAGGTGTGTGATAGCCTTTTCAGAAACTAAGTGTTAATAATAACTATAATAAATGTGAAAGTGAGTATGTTCGTGTATTTGTTTGAATTGTTTGTTACTCAATCAAGCAAAAACGGCTGGATGGATTCGGATGAAGTTTGGCACACAAATAGACCATAACCTGGGTAAGGACATAGGCTAGTTTTCCTTCTGGATCACAGACGATGTCTCAAGACACAGCTAGTAGTGGAATAATTATGTATATCTTGTAATATTAAAATTTAGTTACGTAGCGTAGGTACAGTTTTAAAATGTGTAAATTTTCTAAGAAAATATTGCACCAAACTCTTGTTTAATGAAACATCACAGTTTGTGATATTATGCGCGTATGATATTTCATATTTAGTTAAGACATCTTACTCATCCATTCTTAAAAACCTAAGTAAATAATGTGATAAACAACTAATAAGTTAGTTTTTTTTATCTGTGGCCTGGGCCAATGGACACTTTGTAATATTATTATATTTATATACATTATGTCATAGGATCATTTCTAAAGTAAGCTCTTCTCGAAACTTTCACACCTAGCTGATGACCGCGGTAGATTAGAACACGAAATGACATTTCTTACGTTTTCCTTGTTCGACTGTAAGGTGAACAAAACATGATTCACCAACATAACACATTGTATTTCCTGAATTAGAATTATTCAATTAATTAATATGACCCTATAAGTTCATTTAATCCCATTAAATTACTATTTCCTGAAAATGTCATATGAACTAAGAGGGTTATTTCGTGGGCTACCTCCTCGCATCAATCTTTAGCTACGGTTCACAGAGCATCATTTATTTATAATACTGGAACTATGCTAGTAGAGTTGGCCGTAATTGCCTGTTATAAATATTATGACAGCAGGGTTTCAGTTTTACGGTAAATAACCCTCTCAAAGAAAACACACCAAGGCCCGGTTCCGAATTGCGATAAAAGTGATTATTTCGCGAATCCGACCAAATTTAATAGTCGCAAAATATAAGGGCTATTCAGTAATAATTGTGACGTTCCGCGTTGGTCGGATTCGCGATATAATCGCTTTTGTCTTCCATAAGGAGGACAGTGAAAAAAGATCAAGTTTAAATTTATTTATTGAGTTCACCTGGCATAATTTCAACCCAGACAAATGGTGCGTAACAACCAACTAAAATTAGGCATTTTTTTTGCAATTTATAACATGTATGTACATGTGTGTGTTTCTTGCTGAAAATTGTTTGGTGTTGCCAAGATAATAAAATCACAATTACGCAATGTAGTTGCCCGTGTGGAAGGACCATGTAGTCATGTTTAGAAATAATGATGCTAACTTCTGCTGGCTGTGAAATAAAAAAGGTCGAGGTTTATTGACGCATTTTCAACTTATAGACCGTTACAATAGTTGTATGTGTATTTAAATATCACAATTAGATCTAAGTTGATTAGAAGTAATTCGATAAGTTCAAAAGCTGTGTCTTGTAAACACGCTAATCATATTTAACCCAATAGAATGAGGTGTATTTTTTTAAATCCTATTATTGTGTAATATTAATGAAGACAGTATTGTATATTTAGAATTTCTGAATATCAATTTTATCCTGATGTATGTATGCCTGATGTTTTATCTGTGCGATAGAATCCATAGATTTCTGTGATATTATTTTAAGGTAGGCTTATTTCCTACTAATGTAAGGTAATAAGGTGATTGCTTGTGGATTGCTCAGTGAGAATAAACATTACTGTGTGCCTACACGGGCAATTTAATTTCTCAATTGCATAGCGTAGCTTTATGATAGTTTAGAAACTAAGATCGTGACAGGCGATATACTAGAGGGGTGATTGCGTAACACAATGTCAAAATGAAAGCCATTGCTGAATGGCTTTCATTTAGTTATTTCAACAACATTCATTGCGTTATATACGTTGCTGATCACACAAATTTTTCGGACATATGAAGCAATAAATAAGAAATATCCTTCAAAATGATTAATTTATTAATTGATTATATTTTATGTTACGCAATTAGGGTGCACACCTGAAATCCTAATGCGACATTGTGGAAACCTGATATTTTCTGGCAAATCTGTGTTAATTTGATTCGTGGTATATCGGTAAGCTAGTAGGTAAATAGACTGTACTGGCGTGATTTCTAAATGTAAGAATTGTAAGAGTAAATGTAAGAGTACTACGATACTCAACCTTGGGTCCGCGAAGTCGTCCCGTCAAGGCGGTTATTTTTCTTTTTAATACTTGCTTATGTTTAATTACATGGAAAAGTCTATGGTGTGTATTTTTTAACTGCATGGTAGATGTTACCTAGATAGTAAGAAAAAAGAATGAGCATCGCTAATTAAAACAGGCAGGCCTTGTACTAAACATCACAATTTAATTCAACAATTAATTACCTAAATGTTTTGTAAACTGGTATTAATTTTATGTGTTAATAAATAATTATGGAAATAATGTCTGTGTTTTAATACATTTTGTTGAATCCTAAATGATAAATGACTTTATTTTTGCAAGTAGGTTCGTACTTTTACACGTCAATCATATTTTTTTTAAACTAGATGAGGTCGGCATTTCCTATCTGACTACTCTGAGAAGAAACGCCAAAACAAACTCAGAGGTCACAGTCTCTTTTAAAGTCCAGACATAATCTTGATCAGATCATATGAAGACCATGTGGATTGGTGTCTGAAGTGGTCTTTTAAGGAAAGAACACACAGCTTGAGTGGACCTGTCCAATCAGTGCACGCATTTGTCAGTACTCATGCAGCTCCACTCAGAACTTAAGGAGGTCAATGGTGCCGATTCTGTTGTCACAAAATTCTCTAAACTAAACTAAAAATCACTAAAATTTGGTTTAATCCTGTCAAACGACGATTTCCTATTCTGAAATAGACTAAAGTGACACAACTTAACTATATTTTAGTTTGACAGCACTAAGATTGCACTGAGTTATTAGTTTAGTGAAAATGTCAATTTTGCTATTCTGAGTTTGCCGGTTTTCACCAAAAATTTTGACTATAATTATTTATTTTAACTAAATCTGAGTATTTTTAATCGCGATTAAAAAGGTGTGGACTAAAACTAGTGGTCATGAACTAAAATTCTCAACAACGCCTCGCCTTCACGTGCAAAAACAGTTCTGTATTTTTTATTTTCTTTTTGCTTATATCTTGAAAATGGCGTGTCCTATCGCAAAAATAATGAAATTTTCGGCCCCCTTAGTGTACACCGGCACATTTAAATCTCAACACGTGGGTAATATTTTTTTTTATATTTTTCAAACAAAAGTGAAAAATTCCATATAAAACTCGTTGAGGCTGCCCCCCAGCACGCGCCTTCGTCTCTCAAAAAATTCATTCTACGCAATGCACACACAAGTACAACGTTGCGAAACCAAAAGAAAAAAAAATACCACGCTGAGTCGCGATTGTCAAATTCGATTTTAGTCGTGTCAAAATAATTTTTAAATTTAGAGATTTTTCCTTGCAGAATAGCGTTACAATTCTCATAGCCAAAAGTAAGGAATTTTAGAGATAGTTTAGTTAGTTTAGTTCGTGTACAACAGAATCGGCACCAATGTTTCGACGAACAATACAAGGAAAGGTCATTTGTGTAGGTCGCACAAATCACTCAAACTGCCAGACAATGTAAAAAATTAAATGAGAAGAAAAGGAAACCAAAAAAAAAGAACACCCACTTATTCTTCACATTTACAATAATTAAAACAATATAATACTTTAAAAGAAAATATTCATGTCATTGTATAAGTAAAATTCATCAATGTCAATGTGTATATAAAATCAGGAAATAGTCCCGGTCTGATCATTTAAGGACCATATACATGGGGGTGTCTGAAATGGTCTTTTGAGGAAAGAACCGTACAGATTCAGTAGATCTGTCCAGTCAATGCACGCATTTGTCAGTAATCTTGCAGCTCAAACTCAGAACATAAGGAGACAAACTGCCAGATTATCATTAAAATGAAATGAGTAAGAGAGAATTAAAAAAGAAAAAAACAAACATCATCCACATAGTCCTCACATTCAAAATCACTTAAATAATAATATTAGGTCTTTACCTATGAAATTGCCGTTCTGCAGTACCAGTACTGCAGAACGGCTGCAGAAATTAATTTGAAATTAGAATTCTTAGATAAACAAAAATTATTTTGATTTGAAATGACCAGTCATTTCAAATCAAAATAATTTTTGTTTATCTAAGAATTCTAATTTCAAATTAATTTTATTTAAAAAACATGGAATTCTTTTTCCAAAAGTAGTAATTTGCTTATTGATTAGTGTTACATTTTCATCGCATTTCAATCATTTCGTCATCATGGATACGTTAAAAATTCGAGTAATTATGGAATACTAGCTTTTGCCAGCGGGTTCGCCCGCGTGGAGGTCGGAAATTATCCCGCGGGAACATACTACCGGGATAAAAAGTATCCTATGTCCTTTCTCAGGCTCTAAACTATCTGTGTACCAAATTTCATTTAAATCGGTTCAGTAGTTTTAGCAGGAAAGCGAGACAGACAGACAGACAGACAGAGTTACTTTCGCATTTATAATATTAGTGTGGAAGTGTGGATGAGTACCGTCGTGGCAGCAACGCGGCACAAGCGGCACGCAACATCAACGACGTTTACGGAGCTAACACTACAAACCAACGCATCACCTGTTATTGGTTTGCTCGCTTCCGTTCTGGAAATTTCGACCTGAAAAATGAACCTCGCGGTCGTCCGAAGACTTTGGTCGACAATGACGAATTAAAGGCGATTGTGGAAGCTGATGATACACAATCTACGGCTGAATTAGCAGCAGCTTTCGACGTTAGCGTCAAAACAATATTGGTCCATTTGCGTCAAATTGGCAAGGTAAAAAAGCTTGACAAATGGGTGCCCCACGAACTCAATGATCGCCAGCGCGAAGTACGCGTCGAGACGTGCCTTGCACTGCTCAACAGACACACAAATTAAGGAATTTTGAACCGCATTGTTACCTGCGATGAAAAATGGATTCTGTTTGATAACCGCAAGCGCTCAGCAAGTTGGTTGGATCCTGGTTCAGCACCTAAACAATGCCCTAAACGAAAACTTACCCCTAGAAAAGTGATGGTCACTGTTTGGTGGTCTAGCGCCGGTGTGATTCATCACAGCTTCTTACCAAACGGGGTGAGCATTACTGCAGATGTGTACTATGAAGAACTGAACTCAATGATAGAGAAGCTGGCACATCTCCAACCAGCATTGGTCAATCGCTCGTCTCCGCTGCTCCTGCACGACAACGCGCGACCGCATACTGCACAGCAGACGGTCTCCAAGTTGCAAGAACTGGGGTTGGAAGCTCTCCCTCATCCGCCCTACTCACCAGACCTTGCGCATACAGACTACTACTTTTTCCAGAATTTCGATAAGTTCTTGGCGGGAAAAAAATTCAATACCCGAGAGGCAGTACAAAATGCCTTTGAAGAATTTGTTGCCTCCCGTCCAGCTGATTTTTTTAAGAAGGGCATCAATAAACTGCCACTGCGTTGGCAAAGATGCATTGATTGCATGGGTGATTATTTCGATTAATACAAATAAAAAATACATGAAAAAAATTCGTTTAATTTTTTTCTTACAAAACGGAATTTTCTTAGGTAAAGATAGGGATGTTATGAATATGAAATTTCGGATACGGATTGGTTACGGATGTAGGAATGATTATTATACCGGATACGGATATGAAATTGTTTTGGATTATCCGATAGTCCGAACTCAGTGGATTGGGACCTGTACTCAAAGATCTCAGACTTACGGGTCTCTTCCCTCCCACCTATAACTCCTGAGTCTGCCCAAGAATGCTTTTCCTCATTTGCCAACATAATATCCTCTACAGCAGATGATTGCTTCCCTCCAAAAAAACCGCCAACAGGCAAAATTCCATCCCCGCCATGGTGGGATAGGGACTGCTCTGCCGTGATCAGGGCCAGGAATGAGGCCGAAATGAATTTCAACTCCAACATGAACCTGGAAAACATCATTGCATTTCAACATATCTTGGCTAAGTCCAAGAAAGAGAGAAGGTTGGCGGAAGTACTGCGGCTCACTGAGTCCATTCACACCAGCGTCAGTTGTGTGGCGGAAATTTAAATCGTTCAGAAGTTCTTTGAAGCCCCCTTCCGGGAACACACTGTCTGCTGAACTGAGTAACCAGTTTTTGTCTAAGCTCGCTCCAGTCTATGTTCCCGGGATGGATGAGTATGTCACTTCGATCTCCAGGCTGATTTCAAATGATCCTCTTGATCGTCCGTTTACCCTTGGTGAACTTAAATCAGTCCTCGCCCATGTAAAGGATTCTGCTCCTGGAGTGGATGGATTTCCTTACTCTTTCATTTCTAAAGCTGGTGATAAGACCCACCAATATTATCTGGACTTAGTCAATTATTGTTTTACTTCCGGTTATATTCCTCCTGAATGGAAGGTTCAAGTCGTAATTCCAATATTAAAACCTGGTAAAGATCCTGGTGATCATTGTTCTTACAGACCAATTGCTCTATCGTCCACCCTTATTAAACTTTTAGAACATTTAGTTAAAAATCGCCTAGAATGGTTTGTAGAAAACAGGAAACTGCTCCCAACGACTCAATTCGGCTTTAGGAAAGGTCTGGGTACAGCTGATAGTGTGGGTATCCTCACATCAGAGATCCGGCTGGCCCTTAGTAGGAATGAGTCTGTGGTGGCCGTTTTCTTAGATATTTCAGCTGCCTATGATTCTGTTCTCCTCCCAGTTCTCAGGCAGAAAATGCAAGAGCTGAGAATCCCAGCTAGGATTCGGAGAATTATTTGCAGTATTTTCTCAAATCGCAGTGTACAACTCAGGATACCTGGGGAAAGCTTTGAACCAAGGTCGGTTTGGAGAGGTCTACCTCAGGGATCCGTGCTTAGTCCCCCTTTATATAATATTTACACTTCTGATCTTCCTTCTTGCCTAAATTATAATTGTAAAGCACTGCAATATGCTGATGATATTGCATTATTGGTCTGTGGCAGTTCTATCGAAGACGCCGCTCATTCCATTAATATATCTTTGTCCTCATTAAACCAATGGCTCTTAGGTCACGGGTTGTCTTTAAGTGCTCCAAAGAGTACCGCAGTTGTCTTTACTCGTAGACGCCTTATCCCCCAGGTTAACATTAATATCGACGGTCAAGCTATCCCAGTTGAGGAGAAGGCCAGGTTTCTGGGGGTTACCCTGGATTACAAATTGTCGGGAGTGGACCATATTGATAATGTGGTTAAAAAATGTGAGCGCTCGGTTTCGGTTCTCAAAGCTTTGGCAGGTGTATGGTGGGGAGCTCACCCATACACCTTAAAGCTTGTTTACAATGCGCTGGTCAGAAGCGTGTTGGATTATTGCAGCTACCTAATTGAGCCATGCAACAAGGAAGCTTTGCATAGATTTGATTCTGTCCAGTCTAAATGTCTGAGGATCGTAATTGGCGCCATGAAATCCTCCCCCATAAACGCTCTCCAGGTTGAATGTGCAGAACCTCCTCTTAACCTTCGAAGACAATACTTAGCAGATCGCTTCTTATCAAAAGCTTTCTCCCTTTCGTCCCATCCTTTACTCCCAATTTTAGAACAAATCTTCCTTTCTCTTGACGTGTCTTCCTACTGGAATAATAAATCTATTCCATTGATGAATAGGTACAGGGAGCTTAAACACCTCTCCTCACCTGTTTGTCAATACCCCTCTCTTCCTGTCTTTTCTTCCGCTTATGAAGTGGTCCATTTCAGGCCTAAAGTCGTTTTGAGACTAGGTATTTCCAAAAATTCTCAAGACGCAAAGGGCGACTTTGATCGGGCCATTAAGAGATACTGGTAGGGTTGGAATTTGTTTATACGGACGCATCCAAACTGTCTTCAACAGGCTGTACCGGTGTTTCAACATATTTCCAAAATTCTAAAATCGCTCTCTTATTCCAATGTCCACCAAAAGCCTCGGTATTTACAGGAGAATGCATCGGTATCCTAGAAGCCATCAATTTCATTTTATCTCATAACATTAAAAATTCTGTTATTTTCTCAGATTCACGTAGTAGCATTCAGGCTTTAGCTCAAAACCAACTTAAATCCAAAATTCACAGCAAAATAATTTTTGATATTCTTAATTTATTATTCACTTGTTCGAACAACGGTTTAAACATTGAGATAGTTTGGGTTCCCAGTCACTCGGGTATAGGCGGCAACGAGTGCGCCGACTCACTGGCTAAATTTGCTGCATCTAACCCGGTGGACGTGGATCGTAAACACTACATGGTGCATAGCTACGACTTACGGACTGACACGAAACGTAAGTTGTACAATTCGTGGTCAGAAGTGTGGCAGGTAAGTTCGAAAGTCAAGGGGGCGTACTACGCTAGTATTCAACCCTGCATCCAGCGGAAACCCTGGTTTTTTAAGTGCCCCAAACTGTCAAGAAGAACTGTTGCAACCTTGTGTAGACTGAGACTTGGCCACTGCTGTAGTCCTGTATTCCTTAATAAGATTCGTGTTCGCGACAGTTCCCTGTGCGAATGCGGTCTTGATGATGGTACTCTGGATCACATATTTTTCTTTTGTGTTTTAAATTCCCAATCCTTTGACTTGTATCGTAAGCTCCCCAAACTTAAAATCCCCCTTCCTACTAACTTCCATTGCGTATTGAATAACTTTTCCCCTAAACTCATCCAAATTTTATCAAGATTTTTAAAAGTTAATGATATTAAAATGTAGTTTGGTGTGTAGTAATAATATTTTTGTAAATATTCTAAGTAGATTTGTGATGTCCATATATGTAATATTAAAAAAAAAAAACTATGTTTACTAACAAAATTTGTCTCGTCCTTTCAGCTACTAACATAATACTAAATAACTACCACGAAGTGAAAAGTCCGACGGTCCATTGTACTACATTGCCGTCACTACTTGACGCTGGCAGAATAGTCGAAACCGGCTCAGTAGCCAAAGAGGTAAAAGTAAAAAAAAACATTCAGTATAATTATAATATAAAAATTGGAGCAGCTTAATCCCAAGCTTTTTTGTCTTCAATATAATCTTTTACAGTTTAAAAGGCGTTCTGGCACAACTTACGTTTAATGAATGATTTGAATTTATTGAGACTTAGATCCTGCACCCTAATTGCGAAACGCACAATTTATCGGAATCTGAATGGGATTGAAGATTATTTCTAAACCATTGCGTCATTTGTTCGAATAAATTGTGGCTCAGCAAGGTAAATAACGCAATGAATGTTGTTTAACTATGAATATTAAACCAATTCCTACCGATAAAAAGTTCCGCAATTACCCCTCTGAACATGGCTTGGAAGTTTATTATAAAAGCGTATACATTGACATCTGAATGAGCCACCTATTTACTTGAGCCTTGTTGAAGGTACAACAAATTTGTGTTTATTCCTAGTATTTATATTATGGATATCACTGAATTTTTTAAACAATTTAGTATTCTTATCGGCATATAAAAGATTTTCAAAAATATACTGTGAAGGCACAGTCATTACATTAATATCTTTAATTTTCTCTCTGAGTGAGTGTCTCGGACTTAATTTATAAATTGATCGAACAGTCCTTTTCTGCAAGACAAAGATAGTCTGAACGTCGGCGGCATTTCGCCACAACAGAATACCGTACGACATTACACTATGAAAGTAAGCAAAGTACACTAAACGGGCTGTCTCTATGTCAGTTAAATTCCGAATTTTTCTAACAGCGTATGCAGCGGAACTTAGCTTTTCGACAATTTATCAATATGTCCCCACTGAAGCTTGGCATCCAAAGTTAAGCCCAAGAATACAGTGCTATCTTCAGGATTCAATTCTTCACCCTTTATCAACACATTCGTTTTCACTTGCCTAACGTGAGGTAGCGTAAACTTAATGCATTTGGTTTTTTTTTTTCATTAAGAAGCAAATTATTTACATTGAACCACTGAACTACTCTTGAGATCGCGCTATTAACATCGTCAGTATCCACCTGCTGACGTTTAAGTTTAAACAAAAGTGAGGTATCATCCGCAAACAAAACTATATTATGATTATCTTTTATGAGTTAAGGTAAGTCATTGATATAAATAAGAAACAAAAAAGGACTAAGAATTGAGCCCTGTGGCACTCCCATTCTTACGATAGATCCGGGAGACCTTTTTCCATTGACTTCAACACTCTGAATCCTATTACTCAAATATGAAGTAAGAAGATCCAGAGCGCTGTTCCGGATCCCGTAGTGGCGGAGTTTCCTGATTAAAGTTTCATGAAGGACGCAATCGAATGCTTTAGATAAATCACAAAAGATGCCCAAAGCATCGCATTTATCTTCCCATGCATTATAAATATGTCCTAGGAGTTCAACACCGGCATCGGTAGTTGAACGACCCCTTGTAAAACCGTGTGGTGTGGTGTCACGTACATCATACACGTGCATCACATACATGTACATCAGCACATATGTAGTTTAAGTTAAGATAGATATGTCATCGAATAAGTAGAAGGACATCACGCACATATTATGTATATAAACTGAACCGTTGAACATTAAAGTTAGTTCTTACTAGTTGATACACGGACCTCATAGTGTTTGACTAAACCCCCCTCCATCTCCTCACATCGCATGGCGACCCTGCCAGTCGACTGGATGGCGTTCTAGTAGCTTGATCGAAGGCTCGGAGTAAGTTACTTCAGGCAGTTCGAAGCCAATAGTTCCAAGCCATGGGTACGACGTCATCGAAGGAAGAAGTGATAATCGCCCAGACGGCATCGGGTGGTGCAAATGCCGCGGCGGTGACGCAGGAACAGCTGACAACGATGAGCGCTATACTGTTGTTCATCGCCGTGTGTTTGGCGGTAGTGATAGCTGGCGTAGCGCTCCGGATGTACAAGAGGTGCCACCAAGGATGGGTAGAAGAGAAGGTCCAGCAGCGAGAGGTGCAGAAGGCGGTACAGATGGCCTAACCAGGAGCGCGTGGAACAGCGGAAGTAAGTGTCTGCGATATTTTAACTCGAGTGTAGTGACGTGTGCCGGCAAGTGATCGTGATGATTTACCGGTTTAGAGACTATATTGTTTTTAAATGGAAGTAGAATTAGCAACGTTATTACTTCAACTTAAGTCGTTAAGGGAGTCTATCGTTAAATTAGGTCCTAGTAGACGGAAGGGTGAAAATTTTGATAGGAAGATAAGCGAAGTAAAAACACTTCACGGTAAGTTTAAGAGTATAATTTCAAGTTGTAGTAAGTTTTCCGAGGAGATAGTGCAATTAGTAGGGAAGATAGAAAAATTGTATTTAGATACCATCAAGTTTGAAATTGAAAACAGAACCGAACTGAAGATGGGTTCCGAAAGGTTTTCGTTGAAAACAGCGGTCAGCTTGCTCCCTAAGATGACTGGGGTAGAGCAGGTGACCCAGGATTTGATTGATGCTGTTGAGTTATGCAGTACTATGTTGGAGAAGGAAGACAGTACGCTTTTGATTAAGTTCGTACTGAGCACGCGACTGACACCGGGGGCTAAAATGCGGTTGTCTTCTAGTTACGCGACGGTGGAAGGTCTGTTAGCGGATATGAAGAAGCATTTGTTGACGGTGAGGTCAGACGTTGCAATGCAAGCCGAGCTTGCTCGCGCTACGCAAAATGGGAAGTCGGTCTCAGATTTTGGAGCCGAGATAGAAAGGTTAATGGTGGGCCTTACCATTTCGCAAGCCGGGGAGAATCCAGAAGCATATACGATTTTGCGGCCTTTGAGCGAGAAGTATGCCATTAAAAAGTTTGCTGACGGTCTTCGTGATCGGCGTCTTGGAACGATTGTTACGGCACGACATTTGACTTGTTTGAAGGATGCTATTAGAGTAGCGGAAGACGAAAATTATGCTTCGTCGGGGCAAGTCATGGCGTATCAGCGTGGGTTTTCTGCGGGAAATAGGGCCCGTGGAAATGGCTATAGGCGGCACGTGATAGAGAATAGGCACGTGCAACAAAGGAGTGTTGGGCGTACGTATAAGAATGAGCGTGTCTGGCATAATGGTGGGATGCGCGGACGTAGCAATAATGCGCATCGTGGACGGCAGACTCAGCAAGGTCGGCAGCGCGTAGCATGTTTAGAACATGTGCGGGCTGATGCTGACTCAGGCACAATGTCAATGTCGCGGAAGCATGAAGACGGGGAAGTGAATGAGACGCAGTTTTTTCGAGGTTAAACATGTGTTAGCATGTAATAGTGTTAATTGGGTTAATTTTCTCGTGGATAATGTAGATTCGGAATGGTTGGTAGATACAGGTGCGTCAATATCAGCTATAAAAAGCAGTTACTTGAAGGGGAATGTTTTGTGCAGTAAGGTAGTTAAGGCAGAATTAGTGATTAATGGTGTAGGAGGTAGTTTACGAGCTATAGGTTATGTTTATTTGAAGTTAGAATGCGGGCAATGTTTGTTCGAGCATAGATTTTATGTATTTGACGATTTACCATGTAGTTCGGTAGGCATATTAGGCCAGGACTTTTTGCAGAAGTATAGTGGTATTGTAGATTTTTCGGGGGACAGGTTGTCTCTTAGAGATCGTGAGCGGCGGATGGTTTCAATGCCACTGAAATCTGCTAGCTGATGCACTTTCCAGGATAGTAATCTCTAGTGATGATTTGAAGGCGATGCGTGAAAAGGCGGTATCGGTAATGACGAGGGCGCAGCGTAAACAATCGGGAGAACTGAATGATTGTGATAGGAGTTCTGTGGGGTCTAGGACTGATCACCCTAGAATCGTAGTTCTTAGGAAACAAGGAAATGATATTGAAATATGTTTCGGTGAATGGAAGAAAATGTTACGTAACACTACTGGTAGGAAAATATTTTCAAAGTCACGCAAAATAATGTATATGCCAGGAAACTCGAGTATTTATATAGACTATGAATCTTTATCAGCATCATCGCGAGACGAGTTGCCGAAAGACATAGTAACTTTTTGCATAGGAAATGGCATAAAAGAGGTTGTTGTTTTGAAAAATCGTTATAACGTTGAATTTATTACAGAAATGGCCAAGTGGTTGAAAGAGAATAGTAATTCGATATGTGGAGATTTTAAGATATGCATAGTGAAGAGTGTGCGGAGAATAGAAGACAAAGATGAGAAGAAAGTCATTTTGAATGATTTTCATATTTTACCTACGAGTGGTCATTCGGGGATACGCAGGATGGTAAATAATATAAAGAAATATTATTATTGGCCGTCTATTGAGAAAGACGTAGTGGAATACGTTGGTAAATGTGATAAGTGTAAGAAACAAAAGTTTTCGAAACATGTTAGAGAACCAATGACAATTACAACAACTGCATCTTCATCTTTTGAGAAGATTTATTTAGATATAGTAGGTCCACTTGATAGGGATGAAAGAGGTAATGTTTACATATTGACTCTACAATGTGAGCTAACGAAATTTGTCGAGGCTTATCCGTTACAGAATAAGTCCGCAGATGAAGTAGCAAAAGCTTTAGCAGAGAATTTTGTTTTGAGATATGGAATACCAGGAACAATTGCTTCAGATAGGGGTTCTGAGTTCATTTCAAAAGTGATGGTTAAGCTATGTAATATTTTAAATATCAATAAAATCCTATCAACATCATATCATCATGAGAGTATAGGATCTTTGGAGAATGTTCATAAAAACTTTAGGAGCATATTTAAGAATACAAACGGATAACAATCCATCGTCGTGGAGTTCGTGGATACCGTATTGGTGTTTTTCATATAACACAACAGTTAATACTGTGACAAAATGGAGTATATTTTGCATACACGTGCATCACATACATGTACATCAGCACATATGTAGTTTAAGTTAAGATAGATATGTCATCGAATAAGTAGAAGGACATCACGTACATATTATGTATATAAACTGAACCGTTGAACATTAAAGTTAGTTCTTACTAGTTGATACACGGACCTCATAGTGTTTGACTAAACCCCCCTCCATCTCCTCACATCGCAACCGAACTGTTTGGTATGTAATAATTATAAATGAAGGGATATATTATGAAGGGATATGGACACACATTTTTTAACTATAGATTCATAACATGATTCCACCGATGAAAAATTTCAATGCGCTCTACATAAGTAGAAATTTTTCGTTAGTTTAAAAAAAATCCTTTGCCATACAAATTGACCGCGTAGGCTTTTACTTCTCTATTATAGGTATAGCAGTTTTTTCAATTATAATCGCTTGAAATTTCTACGCTAGAATCATGTACTGAATTCATGGTTACAGTTTGCGTATCAATGTTCCTACCACCAGTAAAGCTCAATAAAAGGGGTTCTAGAGGCGCCACAGGTGCCCGTAGTTATAACTACTGGTATCGTCATCATCGTTACAGCCAGGCCTCAATCTGGGGGATTTGCGGTAATCGCCACGCGTGGCGATCGCAGTATGGTGGTAAAATGCATAGACAACGGTGAACGCTGCTGCCCATTCTCTAGTTTTATCTCCTGGTATAACCTTCTTCAACCCGCAACACACCCAGGCTGCGTGGTAGCAGAAGTAAATTATGGTGGTGTAAAGATGCTGATTTAAAACTTTTAGACCTTTTACACGTCAACTTTATTAACCCTTTATAAGGCAGAGAAAACTAGACATGGTATAGTAATTCTTAAATAAAAATTCTTAGTATGTGAATAATGACTTTTTAAGTATTTTTTCAAATTAGGAATTCGATGGGCTATTTGCAGAAATGTATAATATATGTTATCATCAATGAAAAATAAAATCGTTTTCAACAATACAGTTGACTATAACAAATAATTTTATTGGTGGCATGTATACTGCCTCTATCTTATAAAGGGTTAAACTAGACGACTTTGACAATTCCTAGCAGCCCAGAAATGAAATGTCGAAACAAACTCAGAGGTCATGGTCTCTTAAACTTCAAACATTATTTATGTTTAAGATGTTATGTAAGTACCTAAGTCTAACAATGCAATAAACTGTCAAAATGATTGCCATTGCTATTGTTCTTATTTACAAAATAGGCACCAATGTGTAGATGTCAATGGTGTAAAATCTTCCGGGCTACTAGTTCAGTTAGGTGTACCTCAAGGCTCAATACTGGGTCCATTCTTATTCTTAGTGTACATTAATGACTTACCATTCTATTTAAAGAATATCTGTGACATTGTACTATTTGCTGATGACACCTCACTTATCTTTAAAGTAGACAGGAATAGAAAAGATTTTGACGACGTGAACAGTGCGCTCTCAATGGCTACGGATTGGTTTACCACAAATCAGGGGTGTAGAATCAAACCTGGGGGGCGATTCCACTAATTTGCAAAGTTACACGTTCAATTGTGTTTTCACAACGGTTAGATTTCGATCGCAGGTCGGTATTGTCCTGTAAAGTCATTCTACTATTTGTTCAGCACAAGGGAAACTAAACTTACGCCGTATCGCAACCGAATCGTTACGGGAACATACGAGTGGGCTTCCTGTGTTACCAACATGCCAAATAGTATGTTTTATTGTTACCACAAAGAAAAAAGTTGAATCTAAAAATGTCACTAAACACGAATAAGTGGCAATAAAGGATTTTCTAATATAAAAAGATATCTTGACCATAATTATAGTTTTGTACTGATATTTTATTGTTACAAAAATACAACATTTTAACTTATTATTTAGCAAAAACTCAGAAGAACGTTTCGTTCTACGTCCCTAACTAGCTAAAGCTGTGAAATTAAACCTTTCGGTCATGTTTAAGACTCGAAGGGAACTTCTATTAATCGTATTTTACCTAAAAAATCATTTATTGAACCGTTTTTAACGATGTTATGATTTTTTTTTAGTAAATATGTACCTAATTACAGTTCGAGGTAGTAACCAAATCAGTTTTGATTTAAAAAAAATACTATTGACGGTGCAGGTGTTTAATCCCGTTTTTAAGTCCGCTTACTCTCGCTTAAAGTGGTTTAAAAATCATCGTGAAACGGATTGAAGTTTTTGGTATTCGTCAGGCACTGATTATCTCAATTTAATTCAACTTGAATCGAGAGTAGCTTTGTTAGTTAAAAACGAGACATTAAATAATAACTTAAAAGAAAATAATCATAGCAAAATTCAAAATGTGGCATCCAATCGATACTGGGGCTACAATCGACTCTTGCTGTGCGGGGAGCATTTTCTCTTTCTCACATTCCACTGTCAATCTGATAAATAATGACGATACGATGACAAATTACACGTTATCAACTGACTAATACTTACAGAATAATGCAAAACATAATCACTCTTATTTATAACATCCCTGATTCAGTACATCACATTATTTTGACAGTTACACGATATTAGTAATATAATATTGAATGATGAATTGATGTAGTTGAAGACTCCGTGATACTTATCTAAACAAGACTACAGCTTGGCAAAAAAGAGTCTGGAAAAAATGAGGGCGCCTGCTTAGCAGGTATGGCCACCCTGTATACTAGGACTAAAAGTGATAAAATACTTGTTGTTTTAATCCACAAACACGAGATCCGAGAAATTCTTATCAGTCAAGATTTCAAGACTTGATAGGCACACAGTCTTTTACTTTCATTGTATTTAGTAGATTCCACATTATTTCGCTGGAATAACCTTTTGTCTAAGAGTGCCATCATAAAGACATAATGAGAACTTATTCAGTTTAAAAATTAATTAAATTACACTCTGGGATTGCCGACTGAACCCGATACACAAGACATAATGTTCAGCAATCGCATTTGCGGCTACCATCTAGGGTATTCACAACCATTCGATGGTTGGTACGCCTGTATCAAATTTGACATGAATGATAATGAACGAATCCTGTTAATGCTGACAGTTTATAGTCGACAAGAAGGTGACTTACAGCTGCTTACTGTCGGAAACTAATCTAAAGTCAGAGAGTACCTATAACATGTCGCATTCGAAAGGTACGGGCAATATCGAATAAACTTGAACAGTTGACTAATGAAGGCGTCAGGTATGTCTTTGTGGGGTACATAACATTATCACTATTCACATGACAATGAAAATGAAATAACACGCTAAAATTTAGATTTTAATTAAAAAGAAAAACGTGACATAACATCATTCGTGTATTCCTTTTCGGTGCTATGATAGATTTTTTCCATTAACACTGATGTGTCAGTTTTACATTTCTTATTTATGAAATCGAAATAGTATAAAAATCTTTCTTAGACGTTTATGGCTCCCATTACAACCCGTCTCCTCAAACTATAGGTAATATATTACGTAGAATAGGCACCTGAAAAATAATAAATATAAATTATACTTTTTTTTACTGTGGTATGCGATAATAGCATTAACAAAAAAAAAAATACTTGCCCTTTTCTTTATAGTGTTGAACATTTTGTCTAATTGCACACAGATCTAAATCGTCTTATTCTTTCTTCCGCCAACTGTTTTGGTGTTTCTCCAGGTGTAGAAAAAATCCTTAATTTTTTTCACCTTCATTACCAATTTTTCTAATTGTACTGTGAGATTTACCTTGAAAAAAATATAAAGACAATCATATTAATTCCATGTAGGTACATTTTTCAATTTCAAGTATGAAACATCAAGAGTCAACGTACACGCGATTTGTCAAACTAGATAACATAACCTCAATAATCTATTAGTAAATAAAACAATAAAACGGCTTGAAACTTATAATACCGATAAAACTTAGTATTAGAAAGGAAAAACAATGACTGGCATTGACTATAAGATAAATTTCTTGGATAAATACGTTACGTGTCGGCAGTTCTTTCGAAAACATCGTCAATCGGAAACAAAATTTGTTCCGCTTCAGATTCCGCCTTTCTTACGAAAACTTGGTATATCACAGCTCACACCACTACTCCTTATTGTTTTATTCATTTTTTATATGTACAAAAGCATTAATAATTGAAGGTTAATTAGAAATAAGTAAAATACAACTGGGAACATAACACAATGACAGATTAGCTACTTGTTGATGATAAACAAAGCAGTGCTGCCACCAAAAAAATATTTTAGTTCCAATGGTTACCACGACAGACTCTTTTTTGCCAACCTTTACATCGTGAGAAAATAAATAAATAAAATGATTTCGAGCTTTTAGTAACTTGAGTAACGAGTTAAACAAAATCGAATCGCATCACTATCTGACAAAGCTGAATGACAAGTGTCAACTGTCAACTGACAGCAACACTATTTACTTTAGTTCAAGAGTTATAATTGCTTTATTTAATACTCTTATTCCTCTTAATATACATATATAAGCAGCTTATAATGTTCCCACTGCTGGGATACAGGCCTCCTCTCTGTGAGAGGGTAGTTAATCCGTTTCTTTCTAATTGTACGAAATTGATATTTCAGTTTTCATGTGTGTACTTGAAGGATTATAATGAAAATGGAATCTTGAAGATGGTACAGCATTTAATACAAAATAATGTGCTGTTAACTGTTCAGTAAGATTTCAACACAATGTGTGAAGATGTTGCCCGAGACCGTTCCAGATTTGAAATAACTTATGAAAGTTTCCCTTTCTTCAGTAAAACCATCTAGATGCAGTTTGAGGAAAGTGTGTATTGATGATGCAAGAAAGAATTTAAACTGTTTATTCAATATGGAAATCTGGATACAGGGATATTTACATTCCATGGCAATCTGCAAAACAAACATACTGTACCTGTTGACTCTGCGGGGAAAGACATAATTTTGCATTTTTTTGCACACCAATAAGAAAAATAATAATAATAGTTAGCCCCTTCTAACATAAATACAATATATATTTTTCAGGAACATTAACTTAGGTACACCCAAATATCAACTTCTGACTCAACAGTTGCTTGTGGTTGATACAGGCAGACATTCTGCTGACTGTTGGCTGTTGTGCACTTACAATGTTGAGCATGCAATATTAATATATTATGTATTTCTATCTGGCACACGTTATCAACATGAGTGGTGAAACGACCCTACTATTTTAGATGAAATACTAAGTATCTACCTACTTCTCAAGTGGTCTGACGTTAAAATTGATATAGTAATAAAAATGCTTTGTTCCATTATTTGTTTTTTGATTTCATGAACCATTCTAATACTCAATACTTTATTGCATTCTACAATGTATATGCTTATGTGGTAAACATTGGATTTAGTTACAATCGTGGGACCCTGTCGGGCACATCAAAAGGAATATAGTACGTAGAATAGGACTTATAATCTAACTTATTCTAAAATCAAAATAAATAAAAAACATGCTTTGGGTATTTTAACTACATTTCAGGGATTTATCACTTAAATGTTTGCTAATACTGATATAACATTTACTTATTAATAGATTTTTTAATTTGTTAGTGAATAGATGGAGTTTATTTTCATTACTAATTGATTCGGGTAAATTCTTGTATACATTTATTGACATTACCAGAGGGCTTGTTGAATGTTTTTTTAGATGGGATGTAGGTAGGTTTAGTCATGTTTTGTATCAGAATGTGTGTCTTGTTTGTATGTCTTGTCGTTTATTGTAAAATTCTTGATGTTTATGTGCAAATTTGCATATTTCGAGTATAGTGACTGAGTTAAAATGGGGTTTGCAGCTATTTATCTGTTGTATAATTACTATGATTTGGAAAAATATATTTTAAACAGTAAACAGTGTTAGTGCATCTGTACTGTTTCCCCTCATTATTATGCCGTAACTTAGCCTTGCAAATACATAGGCGTAATATGTTACAAGGGCAGTCTGTTAATTTGTGTTTTTTTTAATTACCAAATACCTGATATTCCATTATACCTACCTATCTGCTATACTAATATTATAAAGCTGTAGAGTTGGTTTATTTGGTTGAATGCGGTAATCTCAGGAACGACTGGTCCGAATTGAACAATTCTTTTTGTATTGGGTAGCCTATTTATTGAGGAAGGCTATATAACATCACGCTACGATCGAAAGGAGCGGAGCAGCAACGAAAAATGGACGAAAACTGACAGGCAATGCAGTGCGACGGGAAGGGTCAGAGGAGCAAAAATTAGACGCGGATGAAGTCGTGGACAGTAGCTAGTTTATTACTAAAACTCAAGAAATTAAAAGTTTTGACACTGCATTTACATTGCGGCTGGTCTATCAGTGTTTGGTACGAACCCAGGTACAGACGCCAACACATCAAGCTACTACAATCTGTCAGATTTCTTTGATAGATTTTCGACTTTATTTCTAGAGCATTAGGTTCAAGGTGCATTGGGAAAAATTGACAGTTTCGGGTAGCTTGACCTGGTGGCGTCTGTACATAAAAAGCCGGTGCATCCAAGATTGAGTCAATAGAGAATATTACGTAGTAACACACTGTAACTATGTTACCTTTTTCCGTATCAATACCGTAAGAATGAAGATTGAAGGGCATGTGTGGTCACTGATCTTGTCAATCGAAGCTCTCTCTCATGAGGTCTCTGGAGAATTGGTATGTCGTAACGCACTGACGATCCGTAAGGGGCAAAGCATTATTGCATACTCTTGACGTAAAATTTCTTCGTCTAACCTTTCCAACATCACCCACATGGGCAAGTTCAACGAAATCTGTATAAAACATTATATTTTTAGGAATAAAAACGAAAGCAATCCTAGATCGATGGGATAAAAGTTGCATTTTACTGACTTATGTTCAAGCGCTAATTTTGACAGATGAACTGCCGAAATTCAGCGTTGATTCGATTCTAACGAGTGTCAAAATAATAGCAGAATATGACTAAACGTCACGCTCATGTACGACTTTGTTAGCAGAATAGATTTTTACATTGTTTCGATCGATCGTTGGCGTCCACTAAAACGTAGCCGCAGTTGGAGCGTTGTTCATTAGTGGAATGAGAAAACCCTTAAAAGTCGTGATCCAGTCGCGGTGCTATTGGGATTTTTGCAGAATTTTGTTAGTAGAATCGGCCCCCTGGTTATGTCCATGAAAAAGAAAATCACAGTAATAAAAAAAAACGTTTTGTTTTTATACCCAACGCTTCATTATCACGTACTAATTTCAAATAAATGAAACGTAAGTTTCTCATTACAATGATATCATAGTTATCATGCATACTATAAAAGAAATAAGCCAAAAACGTAAATAACTGTTGGACGTAACTAGTTTTGTTCCCAAGCACTGCACGTAACCACGTTTGATACCAAGTTCCCAGGACTTAACCAAGTTTGATTCCAACATGATAGCCAGGGTCGGTTTCAAAAACTAGGACTTTTGTTATAATAAAAATGTAACTTTTTATTTATTAAGGTACATTCATTAATTGAGATTACGTATTTAATAATCAGACTTAGCATTACAATTTAAGAATATTTCCTAAACCTTTTAACTCAAATTAATAAAAGTGGTGCCTCTTCTCTGGGCTCGCATTCTAATTCTTCTGCATCATTTACTTCATTGGTTTGGGTTTCGGCATTGTTCACAACATTCGAATAAAAATTTAATTCCTCGAGATCCTGCCACTTTTCTCCAAAATGTTTTGTAAGTAAAGTGTTGACGTCCCTTATTTTTAATTCATTCACCGGTATTTTTGGTTGTATTAAATCAGGATTAATCATATTTATAATTTTACCTTGTCTGCAAACATTTTCAAACTTTCCTATTTTAGTTTTATAAAACCTTTCTGACTCAACTAATACATTTCCGTTCTGCTTAGATCGTTTTATGAAAAATCTTTTGCACTGTGCAAAATGCACTTTCCATTTTCCAGGTGGCTTCAAAATAGTTTGTGCTTCCTTTCTAAAATCAAATACAGGAAAGTCTTCGCCTACTTTTATGATTGATGCTTGTTGTGAGATTATATCAATATATTGTTGTGGTGTTATAATTGTATCCATTTTACGAAAAATCTTCTCACTGTTACCGAAAACACGGTCTGCGGGCAAATAAGAGTGGCCAGTCACTGGAAATACGAGTTCGACCATTTTGATTCCAGGTTGTCCCAAAAGCCACTTACAACACATTGCGATCATAGTGGAGTTTTTGTTTTGGCCTCCACAGCCGTCTGAAATGAGTCTGACAGTATGTATATTAGACAAGTCGCATTTGTTCAAGAAGTTGTACACTGCAGATGCAATTGTGTTTGAATTTTTTGCATAGGTATTTTCTGTCCAGATATTTGCGAATACGTTGTTTTTATTTAACGGTGCTTTGGAAGTTCCTTCTACAATCGTAAAATTGTAGAGGTAAAGCTGTCTGCTGTAGTAACATGATTGATCTGGCACTTTAGGCAGGTTCATATTTTTCTGACAATCATAAGAAACTATTTTAACACCTTCTTCTTCCGTCTTCAAAAGTGAAAAAAAAGCTTTTGCCCTTAAACTGTGGACTCTTTTTTCTACCCTGTAATGGTCTTTCTTCTTTTCATCTTTTTCTATTTTTATCTTTTCTAAAAGCTGTAAGCAGGTAGAGCACATGTCTGTTTGAGGACTTCCAAATCCTATATTGTATTTCGTGTTGAAAATATGTCTAAAATAAGACTCTTTTGCTGGTTCTGGGCATGAAGATTTATATAATTTGTATAGTTTTCGAATGTTAAGTTCGCTAGGCAAATATTTACGGATAGAAGATTGGCTACGGCAATAGTGTGGTTCGGACACCTCTAGTTTTTGGATAAATGTGTGTATTGTTGTCTTTTCAACCGACGAAAAAAAACGGAGGAGGTTATCAATTCGACGCGTATATTTTTTTTTTTTTTTTTTTTTTTATGTATGACCACGCATAACTTTTTACATAGTGGTCCGATTGTAACAATTCTTCTTCTATTGGAAAGGGTATACTCCCAAGGTGGTTCCATATAAATTTGGAAAACAAAATCGAACCGTAAGGGTCGGAAAACAGGGGATGATTGATTGTTCACTCACTGATTGTAATGTATAACCACGCATAACTTTATACAGAGTAGTCCGATTTTGATAATTCTTTTTTTATTGGATGGGGTAAACCTTGCCAAGTATTATTAGTACATTCAAGCCACAAAAAAATATTAAATAAAAACTTTTTAACAAAAAATTAAACCGCCGAAAAAACTGAAAAGCATAAAATAATAAACCTTAAAATTATGAGTCGGCGCTTTGAGTGATCTTTGTTCATTGATTTTTCAGCGCCGACTCATAATTTTAAGGTTTATTATTTTATGCTTTTCAGTTTTTTCGGCGGTTTAATTTTTTGTTAAAAAGTTTTTTTATCACTATATAGGTGGCTTTTGTGATCTCCTCCTCGTTTTTAGACAGGAAATTCGCCATTTTCAAATGATTTTGAAACTAAATTTAGAACGCGTCCTTTTTTTAAGCAAAGAGCTGCTAAAAACATTTTTTGACACACATGTACAGATTGTTTATCGACTTTTATATGGTATTTTATAGTAAATTGCTTTGTGGCTCTGGAAGAGGTCTGACTCCTTGGTCTTTTTCTTCGGATAGGACTTGTTTGGCAGCACTTTAATATAATTGCGTCTTGATAGGACTTGTTAGATTTTTTATAAAATGCCGTATGAAATTTTCGCAACACACAGCCCGTAATTTTACTACACTCAAATACTTTGCTTTTATGTTCACAACGTGGTATTCTTGGTAAAGACTTTGCAGTATACCTAAAACAATATAAAAATGGATTAGAAAACAAGCACTCATTAGAAGAAAAATATCGAATGATCCTGATCGAGTGCATCGACTGATTTTGGTTTATATCAGTTTATTTTTTGTTTGTGACAAAAATACTGAAAACGACCAATAGAATAACTAAATACCTACATTAATCTGTGACCGCAAACATTCTGCAACCGAATACAGTCAACCCCATGTTATAGGTAGGTACCTAAATGAGCTATAGAATAAGGTAGGTACCTATTCGGCACAAATAAACAAGACGTCTTCTTAATCGCTTTATAATTTTTTACTCAATTTTTTTTGCTGGATACACACATTACATTTTTACTAGATATCAGTATAGTTATAAAAAAAACGTGTATTATTTATTGAATTGCTTTCGTGTATGTATCACTTTTAGACGTTAAAATTTATTTCAAATAAGATTTCGCGATTGTCATTACGCAGTATACCCGTAACGTTGTTTATCGATAACAACATAAATCTATGCCTATAGTTTTTAATTTTAAACAATCTAAATTAATTTTGTTATTTACTTAAATCTATTATTTTCATGAATAACAGTCTCAAGCACTGAAATGCGGCCCTGGAAAGATCTAACTTACCTCAGGTTTTTTGCTTGATTTGCTTTCCATTTTTCGGGCTGTGGCGTTCGTTTTCTTGCAATATTTTTATCGACAGGTGTAGGATTGCTATTCATTTTGAAGAATCACAAGATTTAACACACGAAAACTTATTAGATGTTATTTATAAACAAATAAAAACAACAACCTCATTACACAGATTCCAAAGAACGGCCATTACTGTTTTGTTTCAAATGGAGCACTCCTATTGGTTAATTTGGACATAGCCATCTTTGATACTCAATTTAAAGGGACAAAACCAAGTTTGATTCTAAACTCATTTTTTTTATTGAAATAACTAGCGACTGAGCCATTTTTGATGCTCAATTGTTTTTTGACGTATAATGTAGTTCCAAAATGAAAATGTTGCCATTAAAAACACGTTTTTGAAAATTATTGGACATAACTAGTTTTGATTCTATACCCCTGAAATAACCTAGTTCTTAATGCTAAGAAAACGAAATGTATAAAGTTCGCCTTACCGAATGTTAGGAATCTGGGACCCAATGTCGTTTTAAATAATCAGGTGCTTGATACTGTACACTCGGCAGTTTTTCTGGGCATAACAGTAGACGCCAAACTTCAGTGGGGATCACATATATCAAGCCTAGCGGGAAGGCTCAGTTCGGCCGCCTACGCCGTAAGGAAAGTTAGACAGTACACGGACGTTGATACAGCTCGATTAGTCTATTTTAGTTATTTTCATAGCATAATGTCCTACGGCATTCTGCTGTGGGGCAAAGCCGCGGACATTCAAAATATTCTTGTTCTTCAAAAACGAGCTGTTCGAGCGATTTACCAACTAGGTGCTAGAGTTTCTCTGAGAGATTTATTTAAAGATATTGGTATTCTTACGGTGGCATCACAATTCATCTTCGCCAACATCTTATATATTAGGCAAAACGTACACTTGTACACTAAAAACAGTGATATTCATAACATTAATACTAGAAATAAGGACAAACTACGTGCTCCTTTTCACCGGCTTCATAAGGTTCATAATTCTTTTGTTGGTCTTGGTATTACCTTTTATAACAAGCTGCCCTCTGCTTTGCTAGATTTGCAGTTTAATGAGTTTAAAGCTAAAGTAAAATCCAACCTTTGTTCAAAGGCATACTATTCTACCAACGACTACTTAAACGATAAGAATAGTTGGTCGCTGTGATTAACTCAAGACAATGTTTATGTTCTTTCAATCCAGAATTAGCTTTCCTACTGACAGTTTATATGGGTAGTTCATATAATTGTTTTTTTTTAATTTTTTTTTTATTTAACTGATTTTGTTAATTATTTTTTATTTTCTTTTAATTTCACTTATTGTGGACATAATCTACTCATTACAATGATTTTAAATGAGTTGTATTGCAACATGTAGTTAGCTAGCGACCTCGTCAGCTGTTCATAATATTCTAGCCTGACCAACCGGCAGCAAGTTCGTCATGCTCCCTTAGATGTCACTGCTTGCGGTAGCGTCGGGGGTTAGGCGAGGGGGGTAATGGCTGACTTTTGCGTTATGCTCGTGAACGGGTGCTGCTTGTGGTGACTGGTCGACTGGCTGACCATGGTTTTTGTTATTGTTATTTGTATTAACTGTTATTTTATTTTTACTCCGGAGGTCCTAGTTTAACTATTGTAACTTCAACTTAGCTATATGCATCAATGTATGTATATGTATCAATTTGCGTCGTTGAATATGTAGGCGGGCACGCCCTTTATGCCTGGAGGCTTTAAGTTTTACGTTCTGTTTACGATTTTGTTTTATTATTTATGTCAGCTTGAGTTTACTTTTCAATGTTTTGTTCGTATATTGGCGTGTGCTAGCTGACATATGGCGAATAATGTATGTTTTGTTTTGTTTTATAATATTAATTACTTACACGATATTGTATAGAATCAAGTTCTTCTAACTTAACAGACAGCTGTGCTGCTGGGGAGTTTGTTCCGCCACTTCTTCTTCCCAGCTAAAGCACTAGGAAGTGTCGAAGGGCGGGCGTTTTGGGGGGACTGTCTTTTGTAACTTTGACGTTCAAAAAGTGCTGACTCTCAGCCTAGTTTGAATAAATGACTTTTGATTTTGACTGTTAGTGTGCCATTGCTACTTCGTAGGAAAGTAAAAGACCACATGAAACTCAACATTCTATATTAAATAAATAAATACATATTCTATCTCATAGCTACACCAAAGGCATCAACCACAGCCTTCTCAATCTCCTTGTGTACTTGATTGACCTCTGCCTGTGTGAGCGTTCGCTCTAGATGCCTGTATACTATGCTGTAACACAGACTGTGCTTCTTTGACTTGGGGTGAACGAACTTATCCTTGAGTCTCACCTGAAAAATAATTAGAAACTTTTTCAAGGTTTTTTTTGTGGATTCAGCAGGGCTGTTCTGAGTGCAAACATTTCTTATCAGTATGTAGCTGATAGCTGAGAGCAGTGATAACAGCCCCCACTTACGGATACGTCAGGGTTTCTAACAGGGTAAACGGTTCACTTTGTGTAAATAATTTCATCATCACTGCTCTTAAAACGGAGAAGGATAACATCGTTAGGGCACCGGCATGTCCTAGAACCAAAAATTCGAAGACGTGACATTTACCAACTCGCACTGGGCCCGCGTGGTATCGGCCCACTCTCTCTCACGGAGAGGCGGCCTGTGTGGCAGCAGTGGGAATATTATAGGCTAAAAATGCTGATGCAGCTAACTAAGTCCGGGAATACAAAGGGCTAAACCAGCGTATGAGTAATAATTTATAAACATAAATACATAAAACATACGACTTATATTGTCACTAGAGCACACTAAACTATTAGCCCGTCTTCGTACGGATGTAAAAATATCGCGGCGGTATTTTATCGCAGACTGGATCTTCAACGCATTGATCAGCGTCGAGAGTTGAAAATAGAACAGCGGTTTTATCGACGCTCTGGATTGCACTCTGTTGGATTCTCAGTGCTCGGTTCAACACTGAAAGATAAAATTCCAGTGCGCGATATTTTGACGACCGTGTGGGCACAATGAGTAGCAGCAATTTCGTAGGTAGAGATAGCCTAATTAATTATTGTACCCCTCTACTGCTTGTTGCATTCACGTTTCAATTAAAAAAAAAAAAAATGTGGAGGACAAAAAAAGGGTAGTTTTAATTTGGTGATCTCTACTGCAGTCCGTTTTGCTAATTTTCTCACGGCGCTAACTAAAGGTCATTGGGAGTTATATTCATGTTTAGTATGCTTATGTTCAGCCAACAAAATATAACGTCGTTGCGACTTTAAGACCTCTTATGTGTTAAATTCAACTTTATGTGAAAATCGATATAAACCGTCTACTGAAAAAAAAAATAAGTAGCAGCCATATGATTTCCGGCTTTTTATTTTGCTATTGTTAGTTGAAATTAAAAGTAGCATGATAATAAAAAATAAAACAGCTTCAAAATGTGAATAAGGCGGCGTAAAAAAGTGATTTTACCAAAAGTGACACATAAGAGGTCTTAAAGTCGCAACGACGATAAGTAAATAATCTAGTACAAATCTATGCACTAATAATATATTTTTAGAAAAATGATTTTACTCTCGTCTTTGTTAAATATCGCAGCATTATGCTGACCTGAATCAGGAATCTGCTGGATGCATGAGGAAGCATGGGTAGAGATTGGAGGATGGCTTTGTCCAGCAGTGGACGTCTGTCAGCTGAAATGCTGATGAGATAGCTCTCAGAGGAATATTTCTTGAATAAATTATTAGTTTTAAAACCCATGATTGGTACTCATGGATAGACAATGGTGCCGATTCTGTTGTACACGAACTAAACTAACTAAACTATCTCTAAAATTCCTTACTTTTGGCTATGAGAATTGTAACGCTATTCTGCAAGGAAAAATCTCTATATTTAAAAACTATTTTGACACGACTAAAATCGAATTTGACAATCGCGACTCAGCGTTTTTTTTTTCTTTTGTTTTCGCAACGTTTACTTGTGTGTGCATTGCGTAGAATGATTTTTTTAAGAGACGAAGGCGCGTGCTAGGGTGCAGCCTGGACGTGTTTTATATGGAATTTTTCACTTTTGTTTGAAAAATATAAAAAAAATGTTACCCACGTGTTGAGATTTAAATGTTCCGGGGTATACTAAGGGGGTCGAAAATTTCATTATTTTTGCGATAGGACACGCCATTTTCAAGATATAAGCAAAAGGAAAATAAAAAGTACAGACCTGTTTTTGCACGTGAAGGCGAGGCGTTGTTGAGAATTTTAGTTCATGACCACTAGTTTTATTCCACACCTTTTTAATCGCGATTAAAAATAGTCAGATTTAGTTAAAATAAATTATTTTAGTCAACATTTTTGGTGCAAACCGGCAAACTCAGAATAGCAAAATTGTCATTTTCACTAAACTAATAACTCAGTGCAATCTTAGTGCTGTCAAACTAAAATATAGTTAAGTTGTGTCACTTTAGCCTATTTCAGAATAGGAAATCGTCGTTTGACAGGAATAAACCAAATTTTAGTGATTTTTAGTTTAGTTTAGAGAATTTTGTGACAACAGAATCGGCACCAATGGTTGTCTATCGAATGTAATTAATGCAATTGACAATATTACTTCAATGACAACAGGTTACAAGTGATCGTTTCAGGGACCCTTAAAGTTCCATATTTTATTGTTTAAATTTCCTCAGTGTGTCTGAAAGGAAATATGTATCTTTCGTTCAATTTCTCTATCTTATTTGGAAATTAATTACATAATGCCACCAAACAAAAATCTCATTTCTTGACTGTAGACAAAGGCTAACTCTAAATACTTAGATGTCTATTTCAACTGATTATAATAGTAAAGTAAGAATATTAACAAACCTGTTCAATAATGTCGCCTCCAACATCTCTGACTAGATCATAGAAGTCATTGTTCATAAATGTATCTATTGTTAAGTTCTCAGGCAGCCAAAATGACATGTCATTTGTACACTGAGGATATGATGATACAGGCTTATATGCAATCCTTGCATTCAAGTCAATGTTCTCAAACTGGGTCAAAAAACCTGAGTCCGTACTCCACATTAACCGTATGTCAGGAATTTTGTATAATGCCATTGCCAGTCTCTCTAAGCCAAGACCAAATGCATATGCTATTGTGTTTGAGGGTCCCGCATTGACTAGAATCTCGTTTCTAACTATACCGCAGCCTAAAACTTCCATCCACTTGTTTTCATAGAAAATTTCAAGCTCCCATGATGGATGAGTGAAAGGGAAGTACTCTTCAACCCATCGGTATTTTATGCTGTCACCGAATAACACTTTTGTTAGACCAATGAGGTGCGTTTTCAATTGTGTCTCCATTAGTTTGGTAGCTTCTAAAGTATGGCAGCTCTGTTTCATCGGGTCTTCGATGGAGTTAATAAAGGAATGAGGATTCTTCTTGTCATATTTTGGCTCAAATATTTCTAGATCTGGTTGGCCGGGGAACAGTTCTTCTTTTCGCTGTGATCGTACTGCATCTACCTGAAATTAAAAACCAATCTGTAATTTGAAAAAAGTACAGGTAGAATGAAAAAGGGGTCATTTAGTGCAAGAGTCACGTAGCCTATGTGAAATATTAATAATTCATGCTACTGAATATGTCTATAAATGAGCCTCATAAAGGAGTGAACTAATCAACAGCATGTCAAAGTAGAAATTTTCAGTAGTGGCATAATTAATACAGAAGTTGCTAAGAATATCCTTATTTTTATAGCCCTCTCTTAGAACCTCTTACTGAGAATTCTGAGATTACCTGCCAAAACAATGATTCTTTTTCTGTTAAAATGTTTGCAATAATTGTCAACAGTTCATCTATTAGAATAATTAGTAATTGATTTCTTATAGCCTAATTTGCGAATCCTACTATCCTACTTCTTACTAATCCTACTAATATTATAAATGCGAAAGTTTGTATTTAAGGATGTATAGATGTGTGGATGTTTGTTCCTATTTCACGCAAAAACTACTGAACGGATTTGGATGAAATTTGGAACACAGTTAGTTTATAACAAGGATTAACACATAGGTTACTTTTTATCCCGGTAGTACGTTCCCGCTCGGGATATTTTCCGAACTCCACACGGGCGAAGCCGCTGGCAAAAGCTAGTACTTTTAATTTTGATTATTTATTATAATTAACCCTTAGCCACAATGACTTTTTAAAGGTTCTGTTATTATGGTAGTCAACCGGTTAATGCAATTTTTTTTTATTGTAAAACCTTTTTTTAAAGGACTAGCTACTAAGACTAATCAAAAAAAAAACTTGTATTTTGTGATATTCAAAACTGCCTTTAAAAGCCTAATTGAATTATTTCATTCCCAACATTATTAAGTACATGGAAGAAAAAATTGTATACTGCATTACTTACTTGGTGAAACACAGGAAAATGTGTAGAATCAATTTCATCCCTCCTATACACATCTCCAATCATCAGGAAATTGTCCAGACCAGACCGTAACAGTTCACTCTGGTGGGCAGTCATGTGAGCCCTCAGAAGATTGCCTCTATTGATGTAGTAGCAGTCAGACTTAGCCCTACTCGGGTGATCAGAGGGAATCAACAAATCATCAAAGTTTTGCTTCGTTGTGACCATAGGAGACAAGTTGTCGTAAATGCTGAACGCTGGATGCCCTCTTTGAGTGAATGAGGAGTAAAAATAATTCACAATTCTTTGCCTTACGATCGAAAGTGGGTTATTTTTTTGCAAGTGCAGATTCTTACCCAAATAAGATATAATTTTAGGTGTAACATTAGTGTAATCGTCAGTCATGAATTCTTGGCCTTTTATTTGCACTGAAGCAACAGATTTTGCAGCTGTACTGTATTTATATTTCAATAAAACCGCTGAAAGAGTGCGGTTTGTTTTTGTAAATAATTTCCTCATGATTCTTGTACTATTTTGCATGCTATATTCGTGATAACAATTTCATTCGTCACTATTCTGGAATTATCGCACGTATTTCAACAACGTTTTTAAATAAAATAAACTAAAGGTTTTTGGAAATCTTGGAATCCATGATCTCTCCGATCGTAGTTAATTTTATTCCAATTAATAATGCGCACCTGCTCTATTACAAGTAACTAAAAGGAGATAGCTATAAAAATATGACATAAAAAAGAAAACAAGTACCTGCAAGTACCTGACTTGGAACGTGTGATTGTGGCCACACTGGCCACTTATTTTGACAGCTGAGTTGGAGTTGACATTAAATAAATAAAAGAATAGAAACGCAGCGATATAATTGATTTTATTAGTTTTCAGCTAATTTTCATAAATTTAATTTTCTTTCTGATTCAGATTTTTTAAAATCAGACAGACGTTTAATTGAATTCATAATTGAAGAATAATAAAACTTCAATGATATTGGTGAAACAAAACATAAAGGCATTTAAATAAAAAAATGTATTTCTTCTACATAGCAACTAAAAAATTGTTTTTTTTTTAACATTAACGGTGATAAATCAAACATTTTTTAATTGTTGAACATTGTCCAAACTAACAATAAAATAATTACGTTACATGCAGCTGTTTGAAAAAAAAAAGAATTGCAGCTGATATTGTCAAAATGACAGTGTCATTTGTCATTTTACATAACCTAAATCTAGGCTTGTTGTTACGTGCTTAGAAACACAGTAATTTTATGAATATTGACATAAATACGTATTTTTAAATCACGGAATCTCTTAACCATAATAGTATCAACCTGAATACAGAATGTTTCGAAAGCGGCTCCTGCATATCGCTCAGTTGAGTGCTATAGGCTTGACCGGATTTTATTTGGGACAAAATAAAGAAAAATTTAATAATTTTCTTTGGGATGATTCAATTATTGTTGATGGTAAACGCCTGAAGAACATGCCGGGTCTGCCAGTATTCGGCACAGTGTCGGCTGCTACGCCTTACATGGAAACCGGTGGCGCTAAAGATCGGGTAAGTTTGCGTTGGAAAAACTTTGTGTGTTATTTTAGCAGCCAAAGCTTAGTGTGTTAAGGACAGCATGTAAGTAGACTCTGCTAGAATTCAGTAAAGGATGATGCTTACTTAAGTACCTCCTAACAGTAACATGCTGTTTTTAAACCTAATTGGAAAGTATTATGGCGCCTAAATCCAAACATGTGTATCAGATATGTCAGTTCTAGCAATACAAGAAATGGGATGGTACTATTACATCTACATCATTATATCTACATATATCTGGCACCACACGGCCACACCCACTACAATATAAAGTTGGGCAAAATTGCAAAGTGTCTGTGCACCATGACCCTTACATAATCAGCCTATACCGTTCCCACTGCTGGGACACAGGCCTCATCTCGGTGAGAGGGCCGTAATCTATCATGCAGGCCCAGACCGGGTTGGTGCCATGCAATGCCACTTGGCTGTGTTTTAATTACTTTGAGCCATATAGAGCCAATCACCAGCCCTCAGTCAGAACAGACTTAGTAAGCAAGCAACATTTTATTATCATTAACTTTGTATAATCAGCTTATGATGTTCTCACTGCTGGACCTCTTCAGAGAGGATGCCACAAAAGACTCCTTTCTGGAGTAGGTCGTAATCCAACACATGGGCCTAAAGCTGGTTGGTGGATGGTTTTGAATTTTTGGATTTAGAACATGTCAGTTTCCACATGATGTTTGCCTTTACTGTTTTCAGAGCAGTGGTGATGAAATCAAAAACATTAACATGACTTGAAATTTTCCAGGTATCACAAATAATGAAATATGGCTTCCCTAGTTTGGACAATGTTCGTTCCTACGATGACTTCATACTAGCTTACGACCGCCGCAACAGAGTTCCACACTGGGTGTTTGAGCACATCACTCAAGCACATATTGCTAAGAATGACCAGGTGGACCGAAGTAAATGTGAATTCAAACCTGATGAGAGTATACATCCGTTCTTTAGGTGAGAGACTTCTTATTACGTGTTGAATGACAAAGCAACTGTATGACTGATAATAGTAATGATCAGAATTGCATGGATATACCCAATCATTCATTCAATCTAATAATTCAGTCTTATTTCAAGGCATAGCTAGGGTCAACACGATTTCCTTAATAAGTTGCTTTAAAAAAAACAGTTTTGGTCACTGTATTATGCTTTTAACTCAATTCACTAATTGGGTGTATGAGGTATTGCAATAATAATGTTACACATTGTATAATGTGTTATGGATCAATCTCTAGCTCAGTTCATACTTAATACCAGAATTTATTTCAACATTAGTGTTAGCCAAATTGTTAAGCTCATTAAGTTCTGAGTTGAGCTACATGATTGATTACTGATAAATGCGTGCACTGATTGGACAGGTCCACTCAATTTGTGTGGTTCTTTCCTTAAAAGGCCATTTCAGACACCAATCCACATGTTCTTTACATGATCTGACCAAGATTATGTCTGGACTTTAAAAGAGACTGTGGCCTCTGAGTTTGTTTCGGCCTTTCTTCTCAGAGTAGCCAGATAAGAAACGCAGACGTCATCTAGTTAGTGTAAAAGTGTTTGTATAAACCTACTTCCAGAAATAAATTCATATATCATAGCAAAAGTTTTGTTTGAATTCCAGGTCACAAAACACAGATTACAAGGGCTCAGGGTTCGACCGTGGCCACATGGCGGCCGCTGGAAACCACCGTCTGTGTCAGAAACATGTTGAACAAACATTCTACCTCACCAACATGGCTCCTCAGGTACTTACTTAAATATACCTGTATGGTAAATTTAATTTTATTCAACATCATAGTTTTCAACCAGTATACAATGTTGTATCAGCTCTGAAAACGGTGAAGCAAAACATCTTGAGGGAACCAGCATGTCCTAGAACCAAAAAATCAAAGACATGTGACATCTACTTACCCACACGGGGCCCGCGTGGCTGATTACGGCCTACTCCCTCTTACCGAAAGGAGGCCTGTCCTAGCAGTGGGAACGGTATACGCTGATTATGTATACAGCATATGTATTAGAAAGGTGTGTTCAAAATATTGTTGTGAAATTTTTCGTGTACTGATTCATTCTCTAGAAAGTCCCTTTTTTTTTTTTTCATGATGGGGAATCATCAAATGACTTCTCCCGCTCTGGGCGGAGCGGGAGGGCGTGTCAGACTTTTACTGACTAAAACCCACCCGTGTTCCATCAGTTGCCCATGTGCCAGGGTCACGGTATCTCTTTCGAACAATCACGCGACCCCGGCAGGCATCGGTCCTAGTAGACCCCTACACTGCTGCTGACATCTCTTTGAGGCGCGCGTGGAACACTGCGCGCCGTCGACCCGAGCTTGTCCTTACCGGGCGGCGAGCTACCCATTGCTCGCCGCCCGCAAGCTCGCGCCTACGGTGGCCGGGAGTCCGCTATCGACTCCCGACGCCCGGGGCGTCTCCTCCTGCGGCGGCTAGGGACGTGAGGGCGCAGTGACTGCCACTCCCTCACGCGCCCCGCCTCCTCCTTCGCGAGCATTACTGCTTCGCAGAAGGAGGTGACGGCTTCCCATTCCCTCTCGCTCCGTACCATGGTTCGCACCAGGGCCGGACGCGAGAGGTCGCCGCTGCCGATTGCCTCCACGAGGACACGGCGGTGCTCCGCCCAGGTCTAGAAAGTCCCTTGGTCGTCTCTTACGACACCTACAGGAAAAAATTAGATAGTGCTATTCTTTACGTCCGGCACCATACAGAACCTAATAAACTAGTCAAAAAGCTGGTATTTAATAATTACTTTGTTACTGTTCACAGGTAGGAGAAGGCTTCAACAGAAATGCGTGGAATAATTTGGAGAAGCATGTCCGGAAGCTCACTAAAGTTTATACCAACGTGTACTGCTGCACTGGACCACTGTACTTACCCAGGTAAGGTGTCAGGGCATCTGCTACTGCCAGTGTCGCGAGATTTGTGCGGAAGAGTTACCGTGGCCCTGGCATATAAGCAACTGAAGGAACACGGGTGGGTTTTAATCAGTAAAAGTCTGACACGCCCTCCCGCTCCAACCAGAGCGGGAGACGTTAGTTGATGATATACCCACAAAAAAACGGGTACCTGCGCATAACCTATTTATTTATTATAGACTAGCTTCTGCCCGCGACTTCGTCCGCGTCAAATTTTTGCTCCCCTGACCCTTCCCGTCGTATCGAATTGCCTGCCAGTTTTCGTCCATTTTACGTTGCTGCTCCGCTCCTTTTGGTCGTAGCGTGTTTTTATATATTACTAGCTTTTGCCAGCGGCTTCGCCCGCGTGGAGGTCGGAAAATATCCCGCGGGAACGTACTACCGAGATAAAAAGTAGCCATATAATCCAGGTTATAAAATAACTGTATTCCAAAATTCATCCAAATCCGTTCAGTAGTTTTTGCGTGAAAGAGTAACAAACATCCACACATCCATCCATACATCCATACATACAAATTTTCGCATTTATAATATTATAGTAGGAAGTAGGATAGGATACTAATATTATAAAGCTGAAGAGTTTGTTTGTTTGATTGAACGCGCTAATCTCAGGAACTGAAAATTATTTTGCAAAAATGGGGAAAATCGTACGGGTAGGCGATTCGACGCAACGGGAAGGGTCGGGGGAACAAGAAATTTAACGCGGACGAAGTCGCGGGCAGAAGCTAGTATTAGTAGATGTGTCGATTCTATAACGGTATCATGTAACGGTTTCTTACAAGTACTTTAATGATTGGTTTTCTGCTAGTGCACTTCTGTAAGTGACGTACTCACAATAAATAAAACTATAAGTGATTTTTGTTTGTCCATGTTCTAGTGAGTAAGTTGTTGAAGTGCCATATCAAAAAATATCTTAAAACATTATTTTTCCAGGAAAGAATCCGACGGCAAAAGTTATATTCGTTACCAAGTGATCGGTGCCAACACAGTGGCGGTCCCCACACACTTCTACAAGGTGGTGGTGGGGGAGGCGAAGGATGGAGCCCTAGATATGGAGGCCTACGTTATGCCCAACCAGAAGATACCTGACGAGACGCCTGTGGCAGCTTTCATGGTATCTTATCGGCTACGTGATATTGCATTTGGCGAAGTGGAGAATTTATTTATTGGAACGAAGTTCATTATGGCGCGTTGCGTAAGGGGGCTAGATAGAATGAAGAGAAAAAGTTGTAAGGACACTTTTAACCGACTTAAAAAAGGAGGAGGTTCTCAATTCGACTGTATATATTTTGTTTTGGAACATAGTTTTTGGAACGAAGAGAGAGAGAGAGAGAGAGAGAGAGAGATAATGTTTTTGTTGAGTGTATACAGGTTTTTTGTACATAATAAATAATAAAAAACAATAATGATTCCTGGAAAGGAACTTCGTTCCATCCGGGTGTCCCTTGACACCTCTCAAGTTTTTTTCACCAAAAATAGTACAGCGGGTAACACATACTTAAAAGTCTAATACTTGAGAGTTACCTTTTGCTTCCCGTGTGTCGTAAAAGGAGACTAAGGAACTTACCAGAGAATGGGCAGCAGCGTTTTCTGTACATTTTAACTCCATACTGCGATCGCCAACCCGTCTGCCAGGCGTGGCGATATTGGTAAAACCTCGGGAAATTTGGGGACGGCTATGTCCAGCGGTGGACGTCTTTCGGCTGAAATGATGATGATGATGATGATGATGAATTACATTGGCTGGCATGAATATCCTCATACTTTTTTCTTACCAACAATAGTCGCAATTTCATGTTTTCCAATTAGTCTTACTCAGGGATTTCTAAAAAAGTATTATCTGCATAGCTAACAGCTACACGGGTCGACGGATCTGGTTAACCCACGCTTGCTACCGTTGATCCATGGACCGCTGACCATCGCTACATACCAAGACCAAGTGCTTCGGAAAAGCACGTTAAAGAGATACCGTGGCCCTGGCATATATACAACTGAAGGAACACGGGTGGGTTTTAGTCAGTAAAAGTCTGACACGCCCTTCCGCTTCACCCTAGAGCGGGATAAGTCATTTGATGATTTCCTACCCACAAAAAAACACGCCGTTGGTGCCGGTTGTCATTCGAGGAACATTCACAGTCGTTACGGGTCGTCAGAAGCAAGGAAGTCTGACAACCAGTCTTATCAAACGGTATCGTATTACCCAGTAACTTTATTGTGGAGGTCAAATAGGCAATCGCTCCATGTAAAATACTGGTAAAATACCTCAACATAGTTGATGAACCATTCTTATTTTTTTTTACAGGTACCACCAGAGTCAATAGAAAGGGCAGCAGGTCTGTTATTCTTCGACAAGCTACATAGAAGTAAACTGAATACAATAAATGGCAAGAAAATATAAATATATTGATTTTAGAACTAGCTAATCCGACAGATGTTATCCTGTTTAAATCATTCAGACGAAAAAGAACGTTCAGTATTTTCCACATTGAAGATTTTCCATAAAAACCTGTTTCGGGCAATAGAACACTGGAATTTCAACTCTCGGTGTTGATCCTAGCATTGAAAATCCAACAGAGCGCAGTGCAACTGACTGTCAGAAAAAAAACACAGTGTTCGATTTTCAAGTATCGACACCAAGCGGTGTGTTAAAAAAATAGCCAAATTTATCCTGCCATTCTCAAGGTGTGTTCCGTTCTGGCCCGGCCACGATACCACTTAAATATTTCAGGTAGATTGCGCCTAACAAGGGGGCCGTCCATTAATCACGTGAAGGATTTTTTTGGCATTTTTGAACCCCCCCCACTCCCCTTTGGTGATACATGGTGAGGTTTAAGACTACCCTCCCCCCTCCCCATATATCACGTGTATTTTTAGTACCTACAAAGAATCTATTTTTTTTTAAATACAGGTGTAAGTATCATCTAATTAAAAAAAGCAAAAAAGACACGTGATATATTACTACACCCCCCCTCCCCCTTTGTGATATTTCGTGAATTTTTATTGACCCCCCTTTCGAGCCTCACGTGATTAATGGACAGGCCCAAGAGAGCAGTGGTGACGTCATGGTATCGGCCCCGACTTACAAGTTGTAGGTCGTGGGTTCGAACCCAGGCAGGCGCTTTACTTTGTGTAAATTATTTAATCACCACTGCTCGCAAAACATTGTGAGGAAAACGGTATGTCCTAGAACCAACAATTCGAAGACATGTGACATCTACCAACTCGCACTGCGCCCGCGTGGTAGATTACGGCCCGCAACCTCTTGAAAAGTGGAGCCCTGTGTCCCAGCTGTGGGAATTTATCTTAGACTAGCTTCTGCCCGCGACTTCGTCCGCGTTAAATTTCTTGTTCCCCCGACCCTTCCCGTCGCGTCGAATCGCCTACCCGTGCGATTTTCCCCGTTTTTGCAACATTTTTCATTGCTGCTCCGCTCCATTTGGTTGTAGCGTGATGTTATATCCTTCCTATAGCCTTCCTCGATAAATGGGCTACCCAACACAAAAAGAAATTTTCAATTCGGACCAGTAGTTCCTGAGATTAGCGCGTTCAATCAAACAAACAAACTCTTCAGCTTTATAATATTATATAGTACTAGCTTCTGCCCGCGACTTCGTCCGCGTCAAATTTTTGCTCCCCTGACCCTTCCCGTCGCATCGATTTGCTGCTCGCTCCTTTTGAGTTATAGTGAGTCAACCTTAAAAGATAGACATATGCTCTCGCGGACTTTTTTTTAGAACTTTTTAAAAGGAACAATTCCGTCATACATGATTTTTGCGTTACTTTAACCGTTTACGCAGCGCACGCAACGGAAACTCTCAAAAGGAATAAATTTTCCCCGTTTTTGCAACATTATTCATTACTGCCCCGCTCCTCTTAGTTGTAGCGTGATGTTATATAGCCTATAGCCTCCCTCGATAAATAGGCTACCCAACACAAAAGAATTTTTCAATTCGGACCAGTAGTTCCTGAGATTAGCGCGTTCAATCAAACAAACAAACAAACTCTTCAGCTTTATAATATTAGTATAGATAGATACGAATCATCCATCAAAGTTGTATATTTCAGTCGATCTGAGCGCGGCCGTGCTAGGACGGAAACGCTGTAGCCCGGCCACTGAAAATTGTAAGTCATGAAATGATGTAGTACTATTATTTACACGCTTTATATTAGCTTCACTTGTATGTTTGTTTGTTTGTAACCGACTCCTTATAGCGCGATTTTGACCCACTTTAAACGACCAGATTTCATTCAAACTCTGCGCACCTGTCAAAGACCGATGACAATGCAATAATTTCATAAATTTGTGTCATTATCCTTGCCAGGGTTACCAAGACAGCAAAAAAAACTGTCTTCGAAAACTACGCTGACATACGTCACGAACTACGCTAACATACGTCTCAAAATTCGAAACACCCTAAAAAAAGAGAGAAAATAATGGAAAAAAGCGTGGGGTGCTTTTGAGGTATTTTTAATTGATATCAAGGACCCCACGCTTTTTTCATTATTTTTTACTTTTTAGTTTGGTTTTCTATGGAAGCGCGTTTTTTAGTTTTTTTAAACTATTATTTATTTTCTATTTTTTTTTTCTATCTAGTACCAAAAGGTACATATCCATACAGTCATATTGCCATAACCATGACCTTGTTTGGCTTCGTGGCCGGGCCAGAACGGAAAACACGTTCTCAAGGCATTCGCTTACCAACAAACAGCATTTCATTTTTATTTTATACATTAATGTTATTGTATTTTAGAATATTACTTTAAATAATAGGTAAATGAATTTGTTTCAAATGTGATTTTAGATCTATTATGTCAATTATGATGAATTTGTAAATAGTTGTTGTTTTAAACAAAAGATATATTTATATGTGTTATTTCGTTGTTTTATTTCTGTTGTGACTGGAACAGAGTTCCTGGAAGGATTTGAGATAGTCCTTTGCCCAGCAGTGGGACAGTATATATAAGGTGTATCTATTCATACACGAAATATTTTAAGAGGTACACCTGTAGGTGGTAAAGAAGCTATAGAAGCAAAATAGTTATTTGTTATACAAGAATGCAAAGTTGCTTTTTAACCGCGTGTTCAATTTTGATGACCGAGCAAGCGAAGGATTCTAAAATTGAATCACGAGCGCAGCGAGTGATTCAAAATTAGAATCCTGAGCGTTAGCGAGGGAATCAAAAGAGCACGAGGTGAAAAATCTTTCCACTCGAGTGCAACACGTAACTTTTCATTCCACCTCAGCGAGGAAATGACTAAATGCAAAAAAAAACCTTTACAATCACAAGATAGGTACACTTTTATTTCAGTTTAGGTATTAATTACTACATTATGACAGGTAAGTATTACAGAATAATCTTTAAATTATAACAAAATAATACTAAGGTATAATTAAGAAAATTTTAAAGTAACGTTGCTACAGTTATTTAAATTGAGTGTAATATTTTTGTTTGGTACTGTAATATTGGTGTTAGTCACTTGTGTACTGTTTTTCGGTAAACTATCTGTCATACTTAATAGTTGTACCGATTCATCGGATTCCCTTGGCGTGAATGTTGGAGAGAGAGGGAGATGGTTAGGTGTTTCATAACGGCTTATTTTTGATGTAGAAGGGCCAGTCCAAGGATCCGATTGAGGCTCTTTCAGTGTAATGGCTCCTACGATGCCTTCACATATTTTAGACTTATTTTGGATGGAATCCTCTATGTATCCCTCTACAACTGCATTGGACTTCCAGCCTCCGTGGCGCTTAAGGGACAGGAGATCAGCTCCGGAATCAGCCAAAAGTGTGGCTGAAGTTCGTCGGAAACAATGACCCGTGTACAACAGGGGTTCTGGAAGTTCAAAAAATGTTGCTATTTCTCGTGGGATACTGCCAATTTTATTAGTACCCATAGGCTGTCTAACACACTTTCCATTGCGATACTGTAGAAAAAATCGATTGATTGGAGTGTTAGGCGGGCGTAAGGTTTGATATTTCTCAACAATCGTTACGTATTTCTTGCGAATGACGAAGTTGCGGTCTCTTTTTGTCTTTGTATTAGGTAAATTAATTAATAGTAAGTCATCTGAATGTTTCTTAATGTTTTTGACATTAAGTTGTGTTAGTTCATTAGTTCGACATGCTCCGTTTATTCCAATAATAAGAACAACCTGTAACGTAAAGAGTATTGTAGTAGATAAATGAATAAAATTGATATGAATGCATAATTATGCCTATCAACATCTACTAAGTATACTATTTCATTGAGATTAATATACTTAAGTAGATACTGAATCTGCAACTGACTTACTTTTGCCGCCAAATATACGGAATCGGGTGCTTCGTTAAGAAACTTTTCAATATCAGATATTGTGACAACCTTCGATTTTTTTGGTTGATGACCAGATGAGGATCTTTTTAAAAATGCCACTAATTTAGGATAGGTATCGATATGTTTGTCTTTTTTCATCTTTATTGTTGCTTTTAGCATCGAATACGTACTCCATAGAGTGCTTGCTTTCTTGTTCTCGGATAATTCTATAAAATATGCCAGCAAAACGTTTTCTGAGAAAGTTTCGGCTCCTTTTGCTAGTCGCCACGTGTTGAACATATCGTACTGTTTTAAATACTTCTCGCGTGATTGTTGAGGGAGAAAGCTCATTTGCGCATTATTAACAGTTTCAGTCAATTCTGTTGGCGTCAAGCAAACTTCCTCGTCGCTAGAATCACTCATTTTAGTTTTTTCACTTGTTTTTAATATAAGGTTTAACAATGACGTGAAAAAATGCCGCGTAAAGAACCGCGTACAAACCAAATTGAAAAAAGAACACCAAGAAGGTTCCGAGTCTGAGTTTTTAACAAATTAAAAAAAAGTTGTATGATATATTCGGCACCATAGAGGTAGCAGTAAATAGGTTTAATGTTTTTTTTAATTCACAAACTTAGTGCACACGATGTTCTAAATTCAATTTACTTTATCCTCTAGAGAATAAAAACGGCTTTTCCACTCAGATATTGAAGATTAAAAATACTCTTTCCGAGATGGTGGGATGAAAAGAATTTCTCATCTAAGCGTTTTAGAATTTTCGTAATTATTATAATTTTAAAACTGCTTGAGACGTTTTGCAAAAACCTTTACTCCAAATTCTATGAATGGCCCGCCTGACGCTGTGAGGGCGGCGACCGGACGGCACGAGCATGGCCGCGGTGTCTCAGGCCGTAAAAAATAAGAAGGAGCCAGTATTTCTCGTGTGCGTCAAATAATTTATAAATATTAAATTTTGAAAGAAATACATTTAGAAAAAAATTTTTTTTGTTGCTATAGCTTCTTTACCTCTTAAAATATTTCGTGTATGAATAGATACACCTTATATATATATTTCTAGGAATCTACGCTATCCCACTCCTGGACAAAGGCCTCCCTCCACATTCTCTTTCCAATTTTGATGGAACCTATCCAGCTCGTCCCGCCATCTCCTACGTGGTTTGCCGCGACCCCGCCTCACTGTCTCAGGGCACCAATTCTGTGCTGTATGGGTCCACAGATCATTTAATGTTTTGAGTTTCGTAATATTAATTTAATTCGAACACATACTCGTATATAAAATCTACAATCCCGCACTGGACCTGTGTGGTAAATTATGGCCCACTCCCTATCACAGAGAGGCGACCTGCACCCTAATTACGAATCTGAATCGGATTGAAGATTATTTCTAAACCATTGCGTCATTTGTTCGAATAAATTGTCGGCTCAGCAACGTAAATAACGCAATGAATGTTGTTTAACTATTAAAATTAAACCGATTCCTACTGATAGCAAGTTACGCAATTACCCCTCTAGTCTGGTGTCCAGTGGGAAGACTAAAGGCTAATTATGTGTATACCTACACTGGAGCATTTCCGTCTTTACATACCAAGACTCCTCCGTGCCTCAGAAAGCACGTTAAGCCGTTGGTCCCGACAGGCATTTGTGGATATTAGACAGTCGTTACGGGTTGTCAGAAGCCCGGAAGTCTGTTAACCAGTCTTACCAGTGGGTATCGTATGACCCAGTCACTGGGTTGTCGAGGTCAGATAGGTAGTCGCTCCATGTAAAGTACTGGTATTCAGTGGCAGTCGGTTAGACTAGAAGCCGACCCCAATATATTTGGAAAAAGGCTAGTTAGATGATAATGACCAGTGATCGGATATTGGGATGCATATTTACCTAATGTTACTATTTAGCTATGAAAGCACGGAAGCGGCTTCTTATATTTTTATTAAAGCCGGGTTTCTTGGATCATATTTATTTAAACCTAGCTTTTACCAGCGGCTTCCCCGCGTGGAGGTCGGAAATTATCCCGCGGGAACATACTACCGGGATAAAAAGTAGCCTATGTCCTTTCTCAGGCTCTAAACTATCTGTGTAACAAATTTCATTTATTTCGGTTCAGTAGTTTTAGCAGGAAAGCGAGACAGACAGACAGACAGAATTACTTTTGCATTTATAATATTAGTATGGATTAATGTTTAACCCCAGATGCAAATATATATGTGTGTAGGGTGGTATGTGTTAGTTAACAGACAAAACACGAACGCGCATTCCATATTAGCCAACATTTCAACTTTAGGTGAATATGCGTCTGAACGATATCCGATCTCTAATAATGACACTGGAGCATTTCCATGTAAATAAATATGAAAGTTTTAATCAAATAAAAGGGGTATATGTATAAAACGTGTGTATATTAGGTAGTAACGTGACGCCACTAACATAGTAATGTATAGAGGGACATATATCTCGAGCTTAGTCTTCTTCTTCGTCTGACGCGCCGTTCTGTTGTGGTTCTTCATCCATGCGCACGTCGCCCATACCTGAGAAAAATAATCACATTCAATCAAATCAGTTTAATTCGGGCAACAAAGACCCATATCATAAATACCTAACATACATAGAAATAAAAAACAATGTAAACATAATACAAAAAAAAAAAACTAAAATTAGAACACGAAAGTATTACTAACATAGGGGTAAGAAAAATTGTTACTAACACAACTGAGTCTTGTCACTTGATTAATAAAGAAATATATATATATATAAGGTGTATCTATTCATACACGAAATATTTTAAGGGGTACACCTCCGGGGTCGCGTGATTGTTCGAAAGAGATACCGTGACCCTGGCACATGGGCAACATCATGATGGGCAACATCATGATGGAACACGGGTGGGTTTTAGTCAGTAAAAGTCTGACACGCCCTCCCGCTCCGCCCAGAGTGGGAGAAGTCATTTGATGATTTCACGTCCTGAAAAAAAAAAAAGGGTACACCTGTAGGGGTGGTAAAGAAGCTATGGAAGCAAAAAGAAAATTTTTATCTAAACGTTTTTGAATTTTCGTAATTATTATAATTTTAAAACTACTTGAGACGTTTTGCATAGAACCTTTACTCCAAATTCTATGAATGGCCCGCCTGACGCTGCGAGGGCGACGACCGGACGGCACGAGCATGGCCGCGGTGTCTCGGGCCGTAAAAAATAAGAAGGAGCCAGTATTTCTTATGTGCGTCAAATAATTTATAAATTTTAAATGAAAAAAAAAAACCCTTCGAAATTTTTTTTTCCGTTGCTATAGCTACTTTACCACCTACAGGTGTACCTCTTAAAATATTTCGTGTATGAATAGATACACCTTATATATTATTACTAGTATAGTTATTAATTATCATCATCATTTCAGCCGTAAGATGTCCACTACAGGACATAAGCCTCCCTTTCGGGGGGCTTTGCCATAATCGCTACGCTTGGCAGGCGGCTTGGCGATCGCAGTATAGTGGTAAGATGCATAGAGAAAGCTGCTGCCCATTCTCTAGTAAGTCCCTTAGTCGCCTTTTCCGACAACCACTGGAAGAAAGGGATGGTATTTAAGGCTATTTTTTTAGTCTGGGACCAAAGGGACATTAACTATAAAGACAAGAATACCAGCTTCGCGACACTTTTTGAAATGTCGAAGCGGCAAATGATATTATATAAGTGTCCATGTATAATATAATATATGTATATATAAAAACTTTTATTGATTCCTTACAATTAGCGTACATGCGTTTTTAATAAAAATGATTAAAAAAAAAAAATTAGATTCAATCCATGTAGGTTTATGTCAAAAAAGAGTAGATTTTTAACTTATTATCTCTTCTTTATCCTCACAATCTTTACACTATCACAATTTTCATTATTCACACTTTTACTAACTAAAGAATGACTCCTTTATCTAACTACGAAATACATCCACTGCTGGACATAGGTCTCCACTAATTTGGGGAGGTTTGCCATAATCGCCACGCTTGGCAGACAGGTTGGCGATCGCAGTATGGTGGTAAAATGCATAGAGAACGCTGCTTTTCTAGTAAGTCCCTTAGTCGCCTCTTGCGACACCCACGGAACGGATGGTTATGTATAACGGGTACATACCCTGGTCCTCGTCCTCCTCGGCGGAGTCCCCGGCCACCTCTGCGTTCTCGGCCTCCGCGCGCTCCATCTGCCGCGCGAGTTCGGCCTCGTCCGTCGCTGTCACTACCTTAGGCTGTAACATACAATGACGACTTTAATATAACATCACGCAAAAATGTACCTATGCAGGGTGCAGAGATGTTGAGGTACAAATTGTAACCATGAATGCAGCACATGAGATCATGTGCTGCATTCATGGTTACCGAAGATAAATTTTATGCTAAGACTAGCTTCTGCCCGCGACTTTGTCCGCGTCAAATTTTTGCTCCCCTGACCCTTCCCGTCGCATCGATGTGCCTGCTAGTTTTCGTCCATTTTTCGTTGCTGCTCGAGTTCGTTCCTTTTGAGTTATAGTGAGTCAACCTTAAAAGATAGACATATGCTCTCGCGGACTTTTTTTTTGAACTTTTTAAGAGGAACAATCCCGTCATACATTATATTTGCGTTACTTTAACCGTTTACGCAGCGCACGCAACGGAAACTTTTAAAAGGAATAAATTTTCCCCGTTTTTGCAACATTTTTCATTACTGCTCCGCTCCTCGTAGTTGTAGCGTGATGTTATATAGCCTATAGCCTCCCTCGATAAATAGGCTACCCAACACAAAAATAATTTTTCAATTCGGACCAGTAGTTCCTGAGATTAGCGCGTTCAATCAATCAAACAAACAAACAAACAAACTCTTCAGCTTTATAATATTAGTATAGATTAGCATAAAAATTTTCTTCCTACAAGGTCAATATGTATGGAACTTCACGCGTTAGTGCAGCGCGTGAAGTTGCGTTAAACTGTACGAACGAGCAGGTATTGTATCAATGAAACATAATGATATCACCGACGCTCGACAGGTATACCTGGTTTATGACAAAAGTTCTTTTTATTTATTGATAAAATAATATTACTTATAAACATTTAACTGCTTCAGGCAATGTCTCTGCGGGCGGAAACATTTACATGACAAAAATTGTTCAGTTGAACCTGACCAGAGGGCAATTCTTGTAATTTTAGGAGCGTTCACAGACTGATCACAGTCTCAATTTGTCAAATATATCTCGAGTTACACTACATTTTTGACATTTGATTGTCGCCGAGATGAGACTGCGACTAGATTTTGAACGTTTTAATAACGAGAATTGGCCTTCAGCTCGCAACCTTAGAGCTACAAACAGTGTCTACCAAGATTACTAATTAATATTATTAAGCATTCCTCTTACCGCCATCTGCACATTGAATACTCCTCCCGCGGTGTCTATGGTTTCCTTTATTTTGTCGATAGCATCTTGCAGTGCTTTGAGACCGTCCGTTTTCTCGGGCGTTGATGTGGTCATTACTGAAAACATGATGGAAATTATTAATGAAAGAGAGAAAAAATGACTCAATAGAATTGTTGCATAAAATATTTTTTAGAAACCACTGAGTAAGATAAAGTGGAAAACATGAAATTTCGACGATTTGGACGTAGTTAAGCGAAAACGATCCAATTCACGCCCAGTTACTTTTGAGAAATTGATGTTTGAAGTACAAAAGGTATTTTTTATTTAATCAGTGGAATATTAACACGTTTTGTTTTTATGGGTAAAGGTATATTAACATATTCTCTTAGAAATACTAGTTAAGAACCAGAAATTTGTAGTTTTTATCATGAAAAAAAAATAAGAAGTGCCATACCATTGGTTCTAAACTTTAAGTATACGAAAAATAAAGCAATTTTTAGCAAGATTTAGATAGATTAGGCGCATAGACGTCCCTAATTTGTCATTTCGCTTGGCGGGTGGGTTGGCGATCGCTATATGGTGGTAAAATGCATAGAGAACGCTGCTGCTCATTCTCTTCGGGATAGTGCTATTCTTTACATCCGGCATCACATGGAATAGTGTAATTTCAGGCACACAAGTCACTGTAAGCTTGGCTTCCGTGATGGTATCACACCTGCAATGCCCATTGCAGATGACTACTCAAACTCAAAGCATTTATTGCAATTAAACCATTTACAGGCACTTCTGAATTGACACAAAGTTGGCCAGTTAGTCAAACTAGTTGCCCGTTCCAAAGCTTCCTATGAAGAAGAACGAGCAACACAAAAAAAAAAAAAAAAAAAAAAAAAAAAAAATGAAAAAAAAAAATGAAAAATGATTACAAATATATATTGAGTGTTATCTAATCTACCTAAAATAAAAATGTAATAACAAATCCGAAATTATCCGAAACTTTTATTTCGGATACGGTTACGGTTACGGATAAATTTTTATATCGGATATCCGATAGTTTAGGTTACGGTTACGGAGCTCCCTAACATCCCTGACGTATAGATCAGCACCAATCAGTACAACCATTTCGAAGGGAACTTTATGAACAAACACCAGTCACCAACAGAGAGACATTTGAGTGAGCATCATCGTTATCTGCCGTGGTCGCGTGATTGTTCGAAAGAGATACCGTGACCCTGGCACATGGGCAACTGATGGAGCACGGGTGGGTTTTAGTCAGTAAAAGTCTGACACGCCCTCCCGCTCCGCCCAGAGCGGTAAATGATAAATGATAAATGACTTTATTTTTGCAAGTAGGTTTGTACAAACACTTTTACACGTCAATCATATTTTTTCAAACTAGATGAGGTCGGCGTTTCCTATCTGACTACTCTGAGAAGAAAGGCCGAAACAAACTCAAAGGTCACAGTCTCTTTTAAAGTCCAGACATAATTTGGTTAGATCATGTGAAGACCATGTGGATTGGTGTCTGAAGCGGTCTTTTAAGGCAAGAACCACACAGATTGAGTGGACCTGTCCAATCAGTGCACGCATTTGTCAGGGAGAAGACGGGAGAAGTCATTTGATGATTTCCCATCCCGAAAAAAAAAAAAAAGCATCATCGTTATCATTATTTCAGCCGAAACATCCACCGCCACATTGGCCTCTCCCAATGTAGAGGGGATTGCCATAATCGCCACGCTTGGCAGGCGGGTTGGCGCTCGCAGTATGGTGGTAAAATGGGTGCTGCCCATTCTCTAGTAAATCCCTTAGTCGCCATCTACGACACTCACGAGAAGCAATGAAATGGTGCTATTCTTTACGTCCGGCACGACACGGAACTTTGAGTGAGTATACTTGGTAGCATTTCAGTACTTGATTGCCAACAAAAAATATAAATAAAAAACTTTTTACAAAAAAAAATGACAAACGACTTCCTAAAAAAAACACTACAAAATGAAAAATAACTTTCATTTTGGAAGTCGGTGTCTTAGGATCTGTAATTAAGGTATTTTTGCCAAAAAGTTTTTACTTTTAACTTTAGTTATGGTAGATACCCCGCACTAATCTAATCGCGTTATTCGTTCATTTGTCGCGCAAATACTTAATGCAAATTTAAGACTTATATGGTTTTCACATGGACCCCATTGTTCAAATGGAACCAAATTAAAATAGGACCATTCGGGAAGCACCAGCTTTCAAATAAATAAAGAATCATCAAAATCGGTTCACCCAGTCAAAAGTTATGAGGTAAGAAACATAAAAAAAATACAGTCGAATTGATTATCTCCTCCTTTTTTTGAAGTCGGTTAAAAAAGAAGACTTACCATACAAAGGCGGTGCAATAAGATTAATCTTGATAGGCAGGTCCACAGTAGACAGAGCGAGTCCCGCCTTCAAGGCAGCACGTACAGCGTCTATGCCTTCATAACCATAACACGCACACTCTATGTCCGCGCGGATCTTCACGGCTTGTGACGTCAACTTCCTCTTGATGTTCGCTAGGAGGACCTCCTTTGTGTTCTCGTCGAGACCGCACTCGTTTAAAACTGAAGGGTCGCTGGAAGATTAATTTAGACGTGATTATTTTTCTGAGTATTTTTTTTATGTGTGTGTAGTGTAGTTAAATCATATGTTAAGTAGGTAGGGCATGATGTTGATCAAGGCTGAAAATACGGCGAATTTTTGTTGCAGCAGACATTATGTTGAAGAAAAACAGCATTAAGTTGCAAAAGCTATCGAGGGGGACTTTGCCCAGCAGTGGTACAAAACAGGTTGAATAAAATATACTACAGATGTTATGGATACAGTTGTCTTTGATGTTTAGTGAATTAGGAAAATTAGTCCAATTAGGTATTACTATCAAAAATTTACATACATGGGGTAATACTCAAGTAACTTATTTTAAATGTGTTGATAATGACGATTTGTAATTTTGTAATAAAATATACAAAAAAACTTTGGAAAAATGGATACGCTACACACTTAAAAATATTCTTCTATCCTAGTCACACGCTAGTCAGTTTCTATGGCATTTTCATGGTGTGACATCATATTGCAGCAGTGCTGTCTCTATCTAGCATCTCACTCTCACTCTCTATTACATGACCCATAAACATAACTGGTGTAATGTGGGTGTTTTACACCTCTGCCTGGTACTTCGGGGAATACAGGCATTTTTATATGTTATGTTACAATTTCTTACCATATATCACAGATACTCCAACTGAGCGAATAATTAATGAGTAAAGTTGGACCCCATGCACAATGGCCTACTTGAAGGACTAAAGTCTGGAAACCAAACCCACTAACATAGAAGTTGTGTAATGTAAGCTGATTGGAACTGTCTTAGTACAGTACATATGCTTAGTACATAATGCTTTTTCATCGGAATTATTGTGCGACAGATAAGTTATGGAGTTTTTCGGTTTTTTTTAGGGTCACAGCCACGCAGTGCATATCCAATAATATGTCCTTAATTTATTTAGGAAAACCGTTTAAGTTTCGAAACATGCTGTCTCACTAGAAAGAATATGACACTATTTGGGGATTCTAGAAGGTCTTTTGAACCTCTCCTCGGTGTCTCTTCAACTTTTTTTGGAGATGCTTATTTTTTATTACTTTTTAATAAAAAATAAAGAGTAAGTACCTAAGGTTGGACTTTTAATCCTATTCAGTAACTTGACAGTAGGAGGGATACCAGGTTTTGAAAAAAAAAAGATAGTGAGGTGGTGCAAGAATTAATGAAATTGAATGAACTTGAAACTTCAGGTAAACTTTGTAATTTAAATTTAATAACTTGTCTTAAAACACAATGTATACTATATTGATTCTTATATAGTCTATGGCTACCAGAGGAAATAAAATGACAATAGTAAAATGACATGATTTTTATATTTAGTTTTGTTTCTATTAGAAGAAAATAAAAAGGTAATTACTGTTATTAAAAAATATTAATATTCTTATATTCCACATCCTAAAAACGATTTTTTAAAGTTTTATTTAATTTGAACCATTTTTATCATTAATTCTTTATGCAAAGTCATTCACTACCCCAACACTATTAGTTTTAGAATGGTATAATTATTTTTCGTTGAAATGTCAAGTTACTGAATAGGATTAAAAGTCCAACCTTAGTATTTTCCTGTGTTACCTAAAAATTACTCCTTTCCATTTAGAAATATGCATCTCTGGTCACATATAAGACTCAGTCAGCAAGGTATTTTTAATCACAACCCCAAGAAAAATGTTACAGAAAGCAACTGATAAAGTAATTACTTTATCTACTTACACTGCAGCCTGTTTAAAGAAGTCATAAGCTGAAGCCTTCTTCTTGTATTTCTCTTCAAACAACCACGCGGTCCTCTTGTAGAGCTCCTCCAACTGTTCCGAGTTCTCGTAGTGCAGGAGTTCAGCCACGTGACGCAGGATAGAGTTCACTGCCTTTGCTTTAGCGTACCTCTCTGTACATTTGTCTATGTCCTCTGCGGATACACGACGTTTTGACAAGTCTATGTAACCTGGAAAGTGGTTAATGTACAATTAATATAATGAATATAGTGAAAGTTGCTTTTAAAACTGCGGACCTGGAAAAAGCATTCAGTTAGATAATAGAATGACCAATCCTATCAACAAATTATAACAGCAAAAAATGTATGTTGATATTATTTTATTGAAATCAATTATTTATAGTTTCAACAACAATGATAAGAAGTTTATACAGTTAGTAAACTTGTAAAACTAACTTTTCAATCTCTGTATAATCTAGCGATTAGATGCCTTGACCATACGAACCCATATTCATCACATTTACAGGATAAATGGCTGTGTAAATGGTAACCTTACTTTAAAAGTTTGCCTGAGAATACAATATTTAATATTAAGACTATTATTAATTTATAAACGAAGCGGTACCTTTTTCTTTGTCCACTCTGATGACGACAACGGGCTCAGTCTTGCCTACTCTGATCAATTTGTTGATGGATCTGATACGACGTCTGGACAACTCAGACAACAAGATCATGCCCTCAATGTTGTTGTACTCCAGCAGGTGGACGTACGCGCCCATCTCCGCGATGGATCTCACGTTCACCATCACCACATCTTCCACCTCCGGATACTTTTCTTGGTAAAACCGACACGAAAGAGGCATCTGAAACGATTTTTTAATTCATAACCTATACATTCCAGTTTTAAAGGATTCTTACAACATGAAAGCCTCAGTCAGCTTATTTTAATACCTTGTTTGTGTTTTATTAGTTATTTTGCTAATAATTTTGGGAAATAATTAAGAATGATGAAATACGGCACTTGTTCACGTTGACGACTGAAGACAACTTTAACGTTTCGTTTTGACATGCAAAAGACTCACAAAAGATATTTGTGATGATAAAGTTACAAGTTCAGGTATAGAGAGTGAAAGTTCTGGAAATCTTGCAAATCGATAATATACCATAGTTGCCAAAGCCATATTTAAGTGTTTAGTAATAATAATAAAGTATGATAAACATTGAAAAACCGTTTCTATTTTACCAGGTAAGATAAAAAATATTTTTATGCGTAATGGAATGTAGTAAATGTTGCCTGTCTCGAAATAGGCCGAAAATTATAATTAAAAAACTAATGCTAGAAAAAAGTTACTGCGTGTATACCTAGTTTATGTTCAACAAAATTGTATAAACTATTTTATTTAATATTATTATATTACATAACGCGGAGCATGGTGGAGAAAAACCAAAAGCAATGTTTTGTGTATCCGGAATTAACTAGCAATAATAGCCGGTAGATGGCAGGATATGTAGCGTTTTGTGGCCGACGTTGCTAAACTGCTAACAAGCGGGAAAGTTAAAAGAAATCAATAAAAAGAATCACAGCATGTGCATCGCGCTGTTATGCTCAAGAAACTGAGTGGCTTTATTTATGACGTAGGCTATGTTTCTAGTAAACGTCTCCCCAACGTTTAGTTAGGAACATAACAAACAGTAATGGACTAAGCCTGTCGGGGGGCCGAGACGGCAATACTTAATTAGAACTCCACGCCCAGGAATGAACGTCGAAATGTTAAGCACGTTGCCTGGAAAAGGTTAAAATATTCTTTTGAATATTGATTGACAAACATTTTTACAAAAAAAAAAAAAAAACCGACTTCCTTAAAACACTAAGGAAGGACTTTTTAAGGAAGTCGATTGTTATTTTTTTGTAAAAAGTTTTTATTTTTCACTTTTTAGTTATGGTATGTACCCCGCACTTATATGGGTGCAAAGTTCTCATCAATAGAAATGAATTAAATCCAAACACCGAGTACCTAATTGCTGTAAGTCGTTGAGGAGTTCCCTCGACTATCTTTCCGCTTCATCATCAGAGCAACTTCAGACCCTCATTAAATAGTAGTGCTTTAAGATAATTAATGAATAAAAAAAATAAACGCACTAGTTGCCACTACGATTTTCGAAGGCTCCCATCGATTTCTCTGGGATGCCATCATCAGATCCTGGTTTCCTTATCATGATACCACTCTTGAGATATCTCCTTTCCAACAAAAAAAAGAATCATCAAAATCGGTTCACAAACGACGGTGTTATCCGCGAACACACATAAAAAAATATACATGGAATTGAGAAACCTCCTCGTTTTTATGAAGTCGGTTAAAAATAGGAGATATTTTGTTGAATTACGCAGTGGAGTCTGAGAAAGAAGAGAATGTAGGTGTTGCAGTGACAAGCTTTATAGTCTGTCAGTGCTAACAAGTACCGACCATGTATTTGCTATATATGAGTAACACAATAGGGTAGACTGGGTACGGTTGTGCCAGGTTACGGTTGTGACAGTCGTAATATTAGCGAAACTGTAAGGAATACCGGGGAGGGTGTAAGGGGAGAGAGGAGCGGTATGCCCATCTGAATGTGTGTCACAATACTGCGTCAGCCATTGCGCGACATTAACGCTAGCAGAGTCCTATATTACTTTTTACCAGTCAAAAGCAAGTATTTGTATTCGATATATTTTAATAACTGTTGTTATATGTGTACAGATATAGTTATGAGTGTTTATCTACGTGAAAAGTGAAACATTAGTAGTTATATAGCTGTAATTACTTTGTACATATGTTATGTTGTATTGTCATGGCAATTGTTATTTTCGCAGAGGAGTGCATTGGGTACGATTGTGACATATTTTCAGGGTACGGTTGTGTCAAAGGTAAAAAAAATATTTTTGGTTTTAGATACCCCGGAAACGTTTGAGAAAGATCGAAAGAGGGCAGTGTGATATAATACAATATGAAAATGCTTATAAAGAAGTGAACAACAGAATTTCTTTACGGAGAACTGCGGAAATGCATGAAGTTAATTGCATGTCTTTGTTGTCATACATTCGTAAACGCGATTTTTTTAGTTTTTACAACTAAGAACGAACTTTGGATGCCTTCTGTTTTTTTTGATTTTGCATGTTGATAGCAAACAAACATAACAAACAAATGTTTAGTTTTTGTTGGAGAAGAGTTTTTGAGTTAATATTTACTTCGTATTTTAACACAGTTACCGCAATATATTAGATATGTTTAGTTAACTTTTTTGACTGATTGTCATATGAAGACTGTTATACTAGATCTGTTTTGTAGTTATACCTGTGATTTTAAACCGTTTTTGTGTATTTTTGGACCTGTCACTACCGACCCCAAGCACTGTCACAACCGCCCCTGGGGTGTGGTCGGTTGTGACAATTTTCCTTTTTTTTCTGATTTACTCGTGTCAGCTAACCACTGTACTTAGGTGCATTTTTTTAATATTTTTACGTAGATAAATGTATACTTTACGATAAAAAACATCTTTCTTCCAGTTAAGTGGCATACTAACGAAATTATTGGCGATCCATTGAAAATTGTCACAACCGTACCCAGTCTACCCTACATTAGAGGGTTTGGTTACTATTGACATTTTAATAATTAAACTACGACCTAGTTTCAGCATCCAGTAATCAACTTTAAGGAGGGCGGACATTAAAGTGAACAATGCTGACCCTGGTCTGTAACTTTGCCCTGTAAAATTGGTTTGAGCCCCAAATAAAATATTTTTCGAAACTGTTAGGTAACTGTCCTGCTTTAGCTAATTAATTTGCAGAACCAAACCAGACCACTAAGCACAACACTACCTACTGAATCAGCCACTGCAATCAGTTTCTTTTGATATTCAAATTCTGTAAAGGAAACAGTATTTTACCGCATCAAACCTTCTTTCTTGACTAAATTCAAAGAAACTGGCTAGATGCGACCAAAAACGTATGGAAACCCATTAGCGTTTATTTTATTTTTTAGTTAAAAGGCATTCTTCATAAGTTCGAGAATATCAGTCTGAAACGTTTATAATTAAAGTTAAACCTGTTTAAATTTATATTGCAACAACCGTGAAATATTCCTCACATTTTGCTATGCTTTTATGGGAGGTAGTTTGCCCGTGTGGTGTCGGACGTAAAGAATTGCACTATCCCATTTCTTCCCGTGGGTGTCGTAAAAGGCGACAAAGGGACTTACTAGAGAATGGGCAGCAGCGTTCTCTATGCATTTTACCACCATACTGCCATCGCCAACCCGCCTGCCAAGCGAGGCGATTCGGGCAAAGCCCCCCGAATTGGGGAGGCCTATGTCCAGCAGTGGACATCTTACACCTGAAATGATGATGAACTAAAGTTGTAAATCAAACCGACAATACCTCATCTATACTATATATACTATATACCTAATATTATAAAGCTGAAGAGTTTGTCTGTTTGTTTGCTTGGTTGAACGCGCTAATCTCAGGAACTACTAGTCGGAATTGAAAAATTATTTTTATGTTGAGTAACCTATTTATTGAGGAAGGCTATATAACATCACGCTACGATCAAAAGGAGCGGAGCAGCAACGAAAAATGGACGAAAACTGGCAGGCAATTCGATGCGACGGGAGTGGTCACAGGAGCAAAAATTTGACGTGGACGAAGTCGCGGGCAGAAGCTAGTAATAAAATAAAATTAACGAAAAATGATATCATTCTTCCATGCAGTTCCTAGTTTTAATAATTTGTTAACGACTTATTTAATCGTTAATTAAAGACTGGTGGAGTTGCGTCCGTTTATCTTTCTGCCCATTAAAACCTATTAGCGAATGAAATCTATCGCATTCCTGGTTGACATGCACTCGTTCCAGGAAGATGGCCTATTTAAAGATTCTCAGAGCCTTGACAGTGTGATTTAATTGAAATAATTAATGCCTTATTGTGTCATCGTTTAGTCATAGACGACTTACTCATGAATGGGTTTTGCTTTCTGTTGGATGAGTAGCAATATTCAAAAGTGCATGTGTTTAATCGAACATCAAATAATTTGCATTTTGATTTCTTAAAAGTATTTTCGAACACTATCATAATGATTGCACCTCTTTTTGTGATTTTCTAACAAATCCAATTTTATGGATTTAAAATATCGAATCGCCAAGTACTGGCCACAAACATGGATGTACCGCTCGCCGTAATGCTCGCTTCGCTCGCTCGGCTCGTGCTTGGTTGGTTCTAGCCTAACCTAACCCGTTTGGTCAAGGCAACGGTCTGCGACCAAACGTGAGAAAAGGCCAGACATTTTAAAAATAACCTTATTTATTTAAAAAAGTACCTATCTAAGCATTATTAGAAGCCCAAAAGCTATTAGAGCTTAATTTTCATTATTTTTTTTAGCATTTTTAAACCAATATCAGTTAAATATTTCCCATTCAAAAGTAACTGGTTTAACTTTAATTTTTCAGTTAAAAATCCCGAAGTGGCTTTTCCCTGAAGTTGTTTGAAGCTAAAAATGTAGTCGGGATCAGCATATAGTTTTGGATTATCATAATATATGATTAGAATATAATGTTCCGTGTGGTGACGCGGACGTAAAGAATAGCACCACCCACCACCCCATTTCTTCCCTTGAGTGTCGTAAAAGGCGAATAAGGGACTTACCAGAGAATTTGCAGGGGCGTTCTCTATGCAATTTACCACCATATTGCGATCGCCAACCCGCCTGCCAAACGTGGAGATTATGGCAAACCCCTCTCAGGAGCGGCCTATATCCATACTTAATATTATAAATGGGAAAGTGAGTGTGTCTGTTTGTCCGTCTTTCACGGCAAAACGGAGCGACAAATTGACGTCATTTTTTAAGTGGAGATAGTTGAAGGGATGGAGAGTGACATAGGCTACTTTTTGTCTCTTTCTAACCCCCCACTTCCCTAAAATGGGGGGGGGGAGTGGAATTTAACGCGGGCGAAAGCTAGTATACATATATATTAATTTTATTTCAGATTAAATTATAGATACATATTTGTGTTAGTAAATATTTAAGAACTAAGTTAGTAAAGTACAAAAAAAGAGTAATATAGCAGTGGACATATTACGGCTGAAATGTGTCTAGAACCAATTACGTTCTAGACGCATGCAATTGGCGGTTTTGTTTTGAAGTGTTAGTTCCTATTTAGACTTCATTGTCCTGAGTGCACTGATTCATATAAACAGCAGCTCGTTAATTTAATAGAGTTACGATCTCTAAAATAGCGTGAAAATGAAGAAAGGATTGAATATCAGGCGCCATGAGTAAGTCTTCATTAAAAACCTGACCACTGAGGTCACAGAGACATTCTGTTTGACCAACTGATGCATTTTTATTTATAAACAGAATTTTAATGAATGCAGATTGATTGGCTAAAGAAAACATTTGACTTGTCATCCCTAAGTGCATTCAGATAAAAAATTATGTGTAGGCAATATTCCACATATCATATTCGCAGGCATTTCGTAGGTCAGTTCCATCAATACAAATTTTCAGTGCAGGGCTTGAGAAATCACAATAGCAACAGTGAATATGGCCATTATTATGAGGTTCTTTATTTCCAGTAACTGTTCATAATGCGGCCTTTTCTTTTCCAGCCTTATCGCTATTGTTAGCACCGGCAGTCGAGAAAAAAGTTTATTCTTAAAAACGGACAGTCGATTTTGACAGCAGAAAAATATTGGCGGGATGTCAATTCCAAGTTTACTTTTTATTTTATTGTTTACTTTTTGGATTTGATTTGGTCGTGTTATCGCGGTTTCCCAGTTAATAATGTGTATCTAATGCAGCGTAGTTACCGTCTATACTAATATGGCTATGTTAGCACGATATGTAAACGGCATTTGGTCAACGGCTCAATTGCAAAAAAAAACTGCTCAAAAAGTTTTCATCCCAAGTAATTCAGGCCAAACTATCTCATGCGTCTTCAATAAAGGATTTGAACTAATTTTGACAATACATTGTAAAGTCGTAAACTTAAGTATTTCACACTCAATTGCGGTTGCTTGCTGTCAGGAGCGAATTAGAGAGGATTTATGGTGGACCGTGCCGGGCAAGAGCCGTGCCAAACTTCACGAGCATTTAAAAATGCACCGACTGTTGGTCCCAACAGATTGAATAGACACGGATGTGGCCCGCGCCCGTGACGGTCTAGCCTAGCACAATTCATCCCTAAATTGATATATCAGCAAACGTTGTCGAATCTCAGCGTAGCAATTCAGTTAGTAAGAGCTCGATAAGAGACAGTGGTTGGGTCGCGCGAATCAGCGCGCGCGCTCGGTATGCGCGAGAGTTAATTGTTTTAAGTAATAAATATGGCAGTCTTTAGGTGAGCTTTTGTTTTTTAATTTATTATGTTTTAAGATATTTTGTTTTTTATAATGTTAAATGTATTTTTTACTTTCTTTTCGTTATCCCTGAATAATGGTAGGGTTTCCTAACCACTATTTTATACAGGGTTTTATTTTAATAAGCTGTGATCAGACAGTATCTGACATACTTACACTTTCTTTTTTTAAATTAAATAAGTGTGTTTATTTTCTCTTTATTTAAATTTTCAATATTGGGACTAAGTTTTTTAAAACTATATAGGCTACATTTTTCAAAAGCAAGCACCTTTTCAACGATTTGTTGTTATTCCGGACTTTAATTGCAAAAGCTCGTGTCTTTTTGACCGATTTCAATATCTATTTGCGCATTGATGTGTCAGCCACGCTGTATTTAAAAAAAAAAATTGTCTGGGCATAACTTCTTTGTTTATCAATCTTATTTATTCGTTATTTTTTTGTTTGAAAAGGTGGTAGCATATTTTGGTCAAGTTTTGATGAATGGTTTTGCGTTAGCTTCAATATAATACGTATTTTTTATTCCACCTAATAGTGCATGTTGATAATGTTATAGCAACTTCCTGTCACTATTATTTACTTCGCAAGTTCTAGTAAAAAAAAAAAAAAAACTCTAATGTATTTGGTTTTGGTCCCTTGAAAAAGGTTTTGTCTTAGTCTTTTAATGTTATTAAATCCTTTTTCATATGTAGCAGCGCAAATGTAGAAAACGGCACAACTTCTTCTCCTGCAAGAGTTTTCATAAAATAAAACAAACTCATTTTGTATAAATGGTCATTCCTTTAGACAAACATACAAGAAATCTAAATGCGGTGACGAATGTCGTTAGCGGCACACTCCGCTAAACGAAACAAATGAATTAATGATCGTATCACATCGCCGAATCAAGCGCTCATAAAAATACATGTATGTACATACAATAAATTATAGTAACCTTTGTATTTCATCATGTTTGTGAGTAGGTAATTCGCCTATGATAGACGTGAGTTCAAGATTAATCAAGATGCCTTGTGATTGTCAGCATGATTCTTGTTTTTCGGTAGTTCACACACATCGTCATCTGACTAGCCTTTTTCCAACTATGTTCATTGCCTATTAGACCTACACAACAACCCAATTACTACAGTAAATATACTACGATAGATAGTCCTTGATAAGACTGATTGTCAGACTTTCGGGCTTCTGACGACCCGTAACGACTGTCAACGTTCCAAGAATAACAGCCGAGACCAAAGGCTTAACGTGCTTTCTGAGGCACGGAGGGGACTTTATATGTAGGTAAAAATGGTCATCCATCCATTGATCAACCACGACGCGCTAGCCGCTCCACAGTAGTCTTGTGTAGTTCACGAACGAACTAGTTCGTAAGAGCGCTCCCATAGATGAACTACGCGAACTAGTTCGCTCATTTCCCGATCCATAGTTCGTTAGTTCATCAGTTCGCGACCGAATGAGCGAGGATGGCGTCAACCGAACTGATACACGGGACAAAATACAAAAAGGTTTTTGTAATTTGTAATCACTAAACTAGTTATTTATTGCAACAATAAACCTTGGTATTTTTTACAATCATGATCTTTTTATGAATTATCACTCAATGGTTTTTGCTGTTTTAGTCCAAAAATTGTAGGTAAAAGTAGAACATTCCATAATCTTGTCTCATGCAGTACGTGCAAAATCTAAACGAGCGAAGGAGCGAACGATCTGCCTCTCTTTGATTCGTGCTGGGAGCGGATGAACTAGAAGAGCGGATGAACTTGAAGAGCGGATGAACTAGAAGAGCGAACTAGTTCGTTAAGGAGCGGTGAACTAAACTGAGCGATCTCCACAGAAGAATCGTGTGAGTGTATATGACACAGCAAACCACTGGTTGGCTGGTAGTGTTGCCATATTAAAATCAAAACTTCCTCAATGATCCATAAAACACTGCAAACCGTGTCACACGGCTAATCTTAAACGTAGTGTTTTTTGGGCAAAAAACCTTGTGCGTACAACGGGAGGACACACTGTATTGGCAAATAAACTTTCACACAAGTTTCCTCCTGAAGATTTGTCGATAAAGTCTAGTAATGTTTGTGCGAACAAGGCCTCCTAAAAGTAGGTCCCTATTGCAATCAGCCTATAATGTTCCTACTGCTAGGACACAGGCGTCCTCTCGGTGAGAGGGAGTGAGATGTAATCCACCACGCGGGCCCAGTGCGGGTTGGTAGATGTCACATAACTTCGAATTTTTGGTTCTAGAACATGCCGGTTGTCTAACGATGTTTTCCTTCGCCGATTTGAAATTAATTTATACAAAGTGAAGTGGCGGGCACTTCACATTATTTTGTTGACATGCAACATCATCATCATCATTTCAGCCAAAAAACATCCACTGCTGGACAGAAGCCTCCCCCAATTTGGGGGGTTTGCCATAATCGCCGCGCTTGGCAGGCGGGTTGGCGATCGCAGTATGGTGGTAAAATGCATAAAGAACGCTGCTGCCCATTCTAATGTCAAAGTCAAAGCATTTATTTCAAATAGGCCCAAAAAGGCACTTTTGTACGTCAACAGTTATATGAAAATAGAACTGATTCTAATTAGTTGCCTAATTCTCTAGTAAGTCCCTTAGTCGTCGCCTCTTACGACACTCACGGGAAGAATTGGGATGATGCTATTCTATACGTCCGGCACCACACGGTACACAGTACACGGTTACAATAATTATAGCTTAATCAAATGCACAATGTAGGTACAAGTTGTGTCCTATGTAACAAAGTCAATCAGCCACCAGGAGAACAGAAACTCCAGACGAACATAAAGTAACTTTATTGTTCCGTGTTCACACTGTTACGATGTCAATAAATCTCTAAATAAGCTTCAGCTATTCGGTGCAGTCGTTAATTCATTAATTTTACCTTTTCATTCAGTACAATGTTGGTTATGTGGCCATCTTCATTTGTTTTATACCCTGTTACTATAGCGATAATAATTATATAGCGACACGCCCCTGCTTAGTTTGGATGCACGGTGTGTGCACACATCAAATTATCGGGGTGCTCGCGCTGTAGATATCAACGTATGTAAGTTAAATAATATGGGTTAAAGTGGGAACCTGCCGTTTAAAGTGAGTGTACTACGTGAGCTCGACAAATGGATGTGCGAATAATACTTGTGCGACACAACTGTACTGCGACTCAGCATAGTTCGAACGTACGCTTGTGCGACATACTGAATCTAGTCGTTTCTAGCACTCGCCGGCCGCTGCCGCGGCACCACCCGCTTCGCTCGCTCGGCTTGTGCGTAGGAAGTCACAGTTTTAACCTAACCTAACCTAGTGTACTACGTGAGTTCGAGTGTGTCGCATAGATAAGCGTGCATTCGATCTATTGTGAGTCGCAGTATAGTTTTGTCGCACAAGTGTTATTCGAACATTCATTTGTTGAGCTCACGTAGTGATAAATGATAAATGACTTTATTTTTGCAAGTAGGTTTGTACAAACACTTTTACACGTCAATCATATTTTTTTAAACTACATGAGGTCGGCGTTTCCTATCTGACTACTCTGAGAAGAAAGGCCGAAACAAACTCAGAGGTCACAGTCTCTTTTAAAGTCCAGACATAATTTGGTTAGATCATGTGAAGACCATGTGGATTGGTGTCTGAAGTGGTCTTTTAAGGAAAGAACCACACAGATTGAGTGGACCTGTCCAATCAGTGCACGCATTTGTCAGTAATCATGCAGCTCAACTCAGAACTTAAAGAGGTCAATGATTCGACGAACAATACCAAAGAAAGGACATTTGTGTAGGTCGCATAAATTACTCAAACTGCCAGACTGTGATAAAAAATAAATGAGAAGAAAAGGAACCTAGAAAAAAAATAACACCCACTTAATCTTCACATTTACAATAATTAAAACAATACAATACTATAAAAGTAAATATTAATGTCATTGTATAGGTAAAATTCATCAATGGGTATATAAAATCAGGAAATAGTCTCTGTCTGATCATTTGAGGACCATGTACATGGGGTTGTCTGAAATGGTCTTTTGAGGAAAGAACCATACAGATTGAGTAGACCTGTCCAGTCAATGCACGCATTTGTCAGTAATCTTTCAGCTCAACTCAGAACATAAGGAGCACAACGATTCGACGAACAATACCAAAGAAAGGACATTTTCGTAGGCCGCATTAAGTACTCAAACTGCCAGATTATCATTAAAATGAAATGAGTAAGAGGGATATATATAAAAAAAAAACAAACATCTACATAGTTCTCACATTCAAAATTATTAAAATAAAAATAATAGTATACTCCTCAGAGTATATATTCATGTCATAGTTAAGCAATAATCAAAATGTCAAAGTGTATAAGCAATAATCAAAATGTCAAAGTGTATATTCCCAATAAATAATTAATAAAAAAGGAAAGTAATTAATAATAAAAAAATAAAAAAATATCATTCAGTACAATAAGAATTTAAAAATAAAAATTGGAGCAGCTTAATCCCAAGCCTTTTTGTCCTCAATATAATCTTTAACAGTGTAAAAGGCTTTCTGGCACAACTTACGTTTAATGAATGATTTAAATTTATTGAGACTTAGATCTTGAACATGGCTTGGAAGTTTATTATAAAAGCGTATACATTGACATCTGAATGAGCCACCTATTTTCTTGAGCCTTGTTGAAGGTACAACAAATTTGTGTTTGTTCCTAGTATTTATACTATGGATATCACTGTATTTTTTAAACAATTTAATATTCTTATGGGCATATAAAAGATTTTCAAAAATATACTGTGAAGGCACAGTCATTACATTAATTTCTTTAAATTTCTCTCTGAGTGTGTGTCTCGGGCTCAATTTATAAATTGATCGAATAGCCCTTTTTTGCAAGACAAAGATAGTCTGAATGTCAGCGGCATTTCCCCACAACAGAATACCGTACGACATTACACTATGAAAATAGGCAAAGTACACTAAACGGGCTGTCTCTATGTCAGTTAAATTCCGAATTTTTCTAACAGCATATGCAGCGGAGCTTAGCTTTTTCGACAATTTATCAATATGTGGTCCCCACTGAAGCTTGGCATCCAAAGTTAAGCCCAAGAATACAGTGCTATCTTCAGGATTCAATTCTTCGCCCTTTATCAACACATTCGTTTTCACTTGCCTAACGTGAGGTAGCGTAAACTTAATACATTTGGTTTTTTTTTCATTAAGAAGCAAATTATTTACATTGAACCAGTGAACTACTTTTGAGATCGCGCTATTAACATCGTCAGTAACCAGCTGCTGACGTTTAAGCTTAAGCAAAAGTGGGGTGTCATCCGCAAACAAAACTATATTATGATTATCTTTAATGAGGTAAGGCAAGTCATTAATATAAATAAGAAACAAAAAAGGACCAAGAATTGAGCCCTGTGGGACGCCCATTGTTACGATAGATCCGGGAGACCTTTTTCCATTGACATCGACACTCTGAATTCTATTACTCAAATATGAAGTAAGAAGATCCAGAGCGCTGTTCCGGATCCCGTAGTGGCGGAGTTTCCTGATTAAAGTTTCATGATGAACGCAATCGAATGCTTTAGATAAATCACAAAAGATGCCCAAAGCATCGCATTTATCTTCCCATGCATTATAAATATGCCCTAGGAGTTCAACACCGGCATCGGTAGTTGAACGACCCCTTGTGAAACCGAACTGTTTGGTATGTAATAATTTATGTTTATTAAAAAATCGTTGCAATTGGTCTAAAATTAATTTCTCAAAAATTTTATTGAAGGTAGGTAGTACTGAAATAGGTCTATAGTTAGAGGGGTCTGATGTACTACTAGATTTAAATAAAGGTATTATTTTACTATTCTTCATAAGGTCAGGAAACTCCCCGCAGTCGATACAATTATTAAATATAAGAGCTAAAGTAGGTGCTACAATGTCAATAATAGACTTGGCGACTTCTACAGAATTACCCCACAGATCTGCAGTCTTTTTTACATTTAAAGTGTGGAAGGTTTTAATTATATCTTTACAAGTAATATGTTCAAAATGAAATTCCGAATCGCAAACATTAACATTTTCAATAAGCAAAGACTCAGCAACAGAAGGTGATGAGTTTAGGGATTTTGTAGTTGAAACAGGAATATCTGAAAAGAAATTTTCAAAAGCCGCCGCGACTTGTGAGTCTGATGTTACTATGTTGTCATTGATAGACAGGCTGTAGTCATTATTTCGTTTACTAGACCTTCCTGTTTCACTATTAATAATATTCCAAGTCGTTTTAATAACATCATTACTGTTTTTAATCTTTGAACTCAAGTAACGCGACTTGGCCATCCAACAAACTTTTTTAAATAATTTCGAATAATTTCTAACATACAAATTAAATTCAGCAGTGTTGACAAAAATCCTTTCATTGTACAGCTCATAAAGCCGTGTTCTACTCTTATGAATACCAATGGTAGCCCAATCACTGAAAGATACGTTACTGTTAACTGAGATAGTCCGGGGAATAAAAGTGGAATTAAAATCATTACAATATATCTTAAAAAAATCATCATATAAATTATTGGGACCACCATTAATAGATAAAAGTGGCAATTTCTGAACTAGTTTAACTTTAAAGGCTTCTAGGCGAACTGCAGTTTTGGGGTTTACAGTGATATCTTTTTTACCCACATTTTTGTTTTGATTTTGAATAGTAATCTGTTGCCCGCAATAATCAGAATCTAATAAATTAATAATTTCTTTGTGGCTTGGTATAACATCAGTATAAATATTATCAAGGCATGTGGCACTAGTAGGGGTTATTCTTGTGGGCTCCATAAACAGGTTTACAAGATTGTAGGACTGAAATAGACTTATTATTTTACTACAAGAACCCGAGTTTTCCAATAAATTAACATTAAAATCCCCGCAAACAATAATAGACTTGTTTGAGTTACTAATCTTGTGTAATACTTCATCCATGACCTGTTCAAAGCAGTCATACAATCCTGAAGGTGGTCTGTACACACTTAATACAATAATCTGCTCCAATTCTATACAGGCAATTTCTACTGTCCGCTCAACAGAGAGGCTCACAATATCCTTACGGTCTTTAAATTTTAGCTGGTTATGTACTAAAATTCGTGAGCCACCATGTATGGCATTTACTCTGCTGAACGAACTACCAACCTGGTGATTATTAAAACTGAACATGAACTGGTGGCTTTTAAGCCAATGTTCTGTCATACAAAGAATATCTATATTTTTACAATTCATGAATAAATCTACTTCCAAATTTTTGTTCAAAAATCCTTGAATATTTTGATGCACCAGGTTGATACTATGTAAGTCTTTTACACATACATTTGCCATACGTACATTTTTGCTAGAGGTGGCCTCTATTGTCTTAATTTCTAATTAAAATTAAAATCAATGTCTTCAATTGTTACCAAATTATTGGCAGAATGGTTCAACATGCCATTGCATTGCTCAAAAGAAAGTAGTTTCTTAGCCAAATTCTTGGCTGAAATAGAAAAAAATATGATAGCGACACAGCTATCTGTCTTTTATGATAGTTAGAAAGATAGTACATAACACTATTATAACTATCTTTTGTCAAATACCAATTATTACTAACATAATTGTTAGTATCAACTAAATGAAACAAATTATTATTTAATGTCAAATTGTGCAATGTCATGTTGATTTCAAATCTTAACCTATTTTCCTCCTGTGGCAAACTGTTACTATAAGGGAATGTAAATAATAAAATTTTTCTTAAACTAAGATTACTCAATGTTTGATAGTATTGGAGCAATTCCCCTTTGTTCAAATTTGCCCTATTACCCATAAAAATTAATAATGTGGTGTCCTGGTTAAAATTACATTTAATGATTTCCTTCATAATATTAAATAAGGAACAACCCGGCATACAGTAATTTAATATTGATAGACCTGGACATTCTGCCGGGGTCGCGTGATTGTTCGAAAGAGATACCGTGACCCTGGCACATGGGCAACTGATGGAACACGGGTGGGTTTTAGTCAGTAAAAGTCTGACACGCACTCCCGCTCCGCCCAGAGCGGGAGAAGTCATTTGATGATTTCCCATCCTGAAAAAAAAAAAAAAAAAAAAAAAAAAAAAAAAAAAAAAAAAAAAAAAAAAAAAGACCTGGACATTCATCTGTCAACAAGTTGCCTAATTCTTTTCCAATTTCATCGCAAAATAACACTACATCACTTTTTACAATTTGCTTACACTGTTTATTGGAACTATTAGTAACAGGAGATGTAAAATCAACACAGGGCTGCGTTAAGGTGGTATTGCATGTTGTCAATGAATGCTCTGGCGTAGGTAGGATGGATGGTGACTGACACTGCTCACAGTTGTTCGTTTGTGAGTTCACCAGAACATTCATTGCCAATACATATTCCTTCATGAGATCTTCTGAGGTATTATATTTGGCAGTCATTGAACTAAGTTTCTCCTGTAAATAGTCTAGTTCTGACTGTAAGTACTCTGTGTCAATTTTGTACTTCCTAGCACTTTGTTCCAAATTAAAAGAATACATATCTAATTGTTTAAGTAAATTTAGCCTTTCCCTATTTAGTTTATCATTTTTAATGAAAAACTTATGTCTTTTCACCAACTTTTTGGTTCGAACAATGTATTTATTAATTTTTATGTATTTTTTAAGCTTTGTTTTACTGGTGACTACCCTCACTGAGTTAGATGACTTAGAATTATTATGATCTGTCAAATCAATAGTGTAGCAGGGGTTAGTGGCGGAAACCATTGAGGGGGCAACAGGCATCAACTCATCGAACAGACTCTGATTCAGCGAGGCGGTGATATTTGAGTTAATGGTCTGAAGTTCTGAAATTTGACTTTGAGCCTCATGTAGCTGTTGTTGTAATAAATGTTTGTGACTAAGAGCTTGTTCATACTCTATGCTACACTGGCTGAATCCAGTACACCCGTTTATAGTTACTTTAGCCCCTAATCAACAAATGTTACTTCATCATCATATGCCTAGCCTTTTCGCAACTAGGTGGAGGTCTGCTTCCTATCTAACCGCATGCAGCTGAGTACTAATTATTTACGTCTGCCATCTCACCTCCACAACCCCGTTACTGGGTAACGCGATAACTCTTGCTAAGACTTATAGGTTCCTGACGATCCGTGACGACTGTCCACAAATGATGAGTCGGGACCAACGGATTTCCGAGATAAGAAAGGACTTGCTATGTAAAGTTGACTACCTATCCACAGACCAACCGCGACAAGCGTAGCTTAACCTGATCGAACAGTATAATTCTGGGATCTACTATAGTAAGCGAAACCTAATATACTTCTGCCAAACTCTTCGGGAAAAAGGTACGATCATTATTTTCGACTTATTCTAAATTCAAAGAGTAGTTCGAACTGTATTTTCTTGTCATCGTTACATAGCTTGTTTCTAGGGTAACTACCAAGTTTCAATGAACGAGAAATGGAGAAACCCGACCTTTCATTCGTTCATTATGGTTCATTTGTTTTCATTAGGGCTTCAGGTCGACGACTTACGGCTTTTTATTGTTGTGGGTTTCGATTTATTTGTTAGAAATTTATGCAAAAGTAAAAAGAAATACTGTACAAAGGCGGACTTAATGTCTGAGGCCTTTTCTACCAGTCAACCTTAAGGTGATACAGAGACATGGCAGGTGCAACATAAGGGATAGATAGCTCAGAAACAACAATAAAATACAAGAATAAATAGTTACTAATACACAGATACATACATATAAACCAAATCTACTTTGTCAGGAGAAATAACGATTTGTTGAGGTGATAATGAAATCAGCGCTGGGATGTTTCAGCCAACTTTTGATGGATACGTGCCTTCACTTTAAAATGATATGCGACTGCTTGCCGTCAAGATATTTAGAGCGAGCACATTTATGAAATTATATTTTGAAAATTTTTATAGTTATAGTAAAATTTTTGGGTACTAAATATTCGAAACCTGTATGATGTCCTTAGTTCATGTGGTGCAGGACGTAGAGAATAGTACCACCCCATTTCTTCGCGTGGGTGTCGTAAGAGCCGACTAAAGGACTTACTAGAATGGGAAGCAGCGTTCTCTATGCACGTTATCATCATACTGCGATCACCAACCTGCCTACCAAGCGTGGGATTATGAACCCCCGCAAAATGAGAGAGGCCTATGTCCGGTAGTGGACGTCTCTCGGTGTAAATGATGATGATATATGTACAAACTAGCTTTTGCCAGCGGCTTCGCCCGCTTGGAGGTCGGAAACTATCCCGCGTGAACGTACTACCGGGATAAAAAGTATCGTCACTGCTCGGCACCTATGTGTCTTAGCGTTATGTTATATAGCCTATAACCTGCCCAGGAGTATGGACTACAATCGTACCAAGTTTGGTTAAAATCCCTTCAGTAGTTTTTGACCCATGCGTGCACATACAGACAGACAGACAGACAGACAAAAACTTTACTGATTGCATTTTTGGCATCAGTTTCGATCACCATTCATCCTCCAATATTAATTTTGAATATATTTTCAATGTACAGAATTGACCTCTCTACAGTTTTATTATAAGTATAGATAAGTAAGTATTTTTTAAATACACGTTGACATTGATAATTTTTATATTATACAATGACATGAATATTTACTTTGTAAAGTATCATATTATTTTAGTTATTGTGAATGTGAACCCCTTTGTGGGTCCCTTTTTAATTTTTTTTTCTTTCTTTCTCAGTAATCATGATCTGGCAGTTTGAGTAATTTATGTGGCCTACCCAAATGTCCATTCTTTGGTTTGTTCGTCAAAGCGTTGGGCTCCTTAAGTTCCGAGTTGAGCTAAACGATTAGGGAGAAATGCTTGCACTGACTGGACAGGTACACCAATCTACATGGTCTTCACAAGATGTGACCAAGATTACGTCTAGACTTTAAAAGAGACTGTGACCTCTGAGTTTGTTTCGGCCTTTCTTCTCAGAGTAGTCAGTTAGGAAACGCCGACCTAATCTGGTTTAAAAATTATTTAATTGACGTGTAAAAGTGTTTGTACAAACCTACTCACAGAAATAAAATCATATATCAATTTACGTATTGTGTGTCGCAAGTTCGAACTCAAGCAGGCACTTTAATTTTGGTAAATTATTCCATCATGACTGCTCTCAAACCGGTTTAGGAAATATCGTGAGGAAACCGGCATATCTAAAACTAAAAATTCGAAACCATATAACATTCGCCAACACTGGCCAACACACACTGGGCCGCTTATGGCCTACTGTCTCTCACAGAGTGGCAGCAATGGTAGTCCCAGCAGTGTGAATATTATGGGCTGATTATATGCTAATCTTATTTAGAGTGACTTGAAATACTAACAGTAGACTATAAAACCTATTTGCGCGTCTACTCAGTAGGTACAATTCCGTCACCACTTATCTCTGCTGACTTTGTTGTGTTTGTCCGCCGTTTTGTATGTATCGACAGTTTATTATCCATGAACTCTTATCCCACATTCTTCCTAGAACCTGCACTTTATCTATTTCTTTGTTAATATAGGGTGGCATGAACATCAACGCGAAAACTGTAACGGATAAATTCAGCATTTGATTCTGGACGTAGAACATTTTACGTTGGTTAAAAAAAAAAACGGATGTTTCATAGAAATGTAAATGTAAAGAGCGTCTTAGCGTGAATTTGACAGTCGTTACGGGTTCTCAGAAACCCGAAAGTCTGACAACCAGTCTTACGAAGGGGTATCGTACTCAGTAACTGGATTGTGGAGGTCAAATAAGCAGTCGCTCCATGTAAAATATTGGTAGACAGGAAGACGACCCCAACATAGGTCGGAAATGACTAGGCAGATGATGAATGTATACTACTGGCATGTTTCATTTCTTGTCGTGTTTTTTTTTCAACATTAATTTGTTCAGGAATAATCTGGATACTTCTACCACCTTCCCAACCTAACACTGACCCACCAACCCACCGCCAAAGTGTCGATGCATCAAATAAATTAGACCATCAGTCGTGTCCTACTTCGGGCATCGAATCCCGATACACTCAGGTCAACATATAATTGACCTGCGTCCGCAGCCACTTGATATGACCTTCAACAGTCAATGAGTGGTCAGCGAGCCAATTTGATGGCGTCTTCAACGGTAATGTGACGTCAATACTTTTGAGTGGGTCAATGTAATGAAATAGGTATTGTTGACTCGTGTGAAAAATATGCAAATAGTTTTGGCCTACAAACTGGCGATCATCACATTAAAATAGTATAGCAGTTATGACAAATATTTTAGAGGGCACGGAGGAGTCTTGGTATGTACAGATGGTCGATCCATCCACGAACCAACCGCGGTAAGCATAGCTATACCTGATCGATCATCCGTGCGGCTGTTATTACTTAGCCACAAGCCCCTTAGATATAGGTGTATACATTAAAATATGTTTAAAAATATTTAGACTAGTATCATTAACCAGCAAAGCTATCCATAACCATTCGATACGCTTCTGTACCGAATTAAACCTCAATCATGCTATCGTAGGAGTCCTATAAACTGGGCATGCCATTATTGCGCCCCTCTTTGAGGAGTGGCTAGAGAGTCGCCACGGCGTCCTCACCTTCCGCCTTACGCAGGTACTCACCGGGCACGGCTCTTTTGGGAAGTTCCTGTTCCGAATAAGGCGGGAGGAAACGTCCGGGTGTTACCATTGTGTGGATCGCCTGGAGAATACGTTGGAGCATACGGTGGAGGTTTGCCCTGCCTGGGCGGAGTACCAACATATCCTCGTGGAGGCGATCGGCGGCGACGACCTTTCGCGTCCGGGCCTGGTGCAGGCCATGGTACGGAGCGAGAGGGTATGGGAAGCCATCATCTCCTGCGAAGTAGTAATGCTCGCGAAGGAGGAAGCGGAGCACATAAGGGAGAAGCAGTCTCTTCGCCCTCACGCCCCTAACCACCGCAGGAGGAGACGCCTCGGGCGTCGGGAGTCAATTGTAGACTCCCAGCCACCGAAGGCGCGGGCTTGCGAGCGGCGAGCAATGAGTAGCTCGCTGCCCGGTACGGACCATGCCCGTGTCGACGGCGCGTAGTGTTCCACGCGCGCCTCAAAGAGATGTCAGCAAAACTGAAGTGGTCCGCTAGGACTGATGCCTGCCAGGGTCGCCAGATTTGTTCAAAAGAATTACCGTCCCGCTCCGCCCAGAGCGGGAGACGACATTTTACGATTTCCCACCAACAAAAAAAATAAAATAAGGAGTCCTATAAACGCTGTTCACGAATCCAAAATCCGAAAATGTAGTCAGTTTAAATCAAATAGACGACCGCTATTTTTCCGACAGCTGTTTGCTGACGGCGCCAAGACTAATCAGGCCATCGAAATGTGTCTTTTTCGTTACGATAGCCTGTCGAAATACTTGTGAATAGCTAATAAAATCCTGCTCTCTTTTTTCGCGCACTGGAACACTATTCGATTTTCTACGTGTTGATGTGCACTCTGTTGGATTCTCAATACTCATAGAGGGTTGAGAATCCTCTCAACCCTCTATGAGAATCCTCTCAACCCTCTATGTTGAACCGAGTATTGAGAATCCAACAGAGTGCTCCAGTGCGCGAAAAAAGCTTGCCGCGATTGAGTAAAAACAGTCACGCTACATCGCAGTTTTTGTTAGCGTACTAATACAATACAATACAATCCTTTATTTCACGTAACTTAGGCTCATAAAAACAATACATAAATAATATAAAAACAATACATAAATAGTATAAAAACAATAACTATATACTAATAAATATTCTATAAAACAAAACTTAAATTAATGTTACCTTATTTCGTTCCAGGTTTACTGTTTTCATCATCGTGATATCATCATACCCGACTAGCAATGGACAAACAGGTGAGATAAAATGTAAATGTCATCATTCACCTGCCCTTATAACAATTTGTTTCCGGACGTGCAACGTGTCTTTTGAAGAGAAAACTTCTTTAGCACCGTTGTGATTTGAAAGTCTATGAAACGAAAAAGCGACAGTAAAAGGAGACAGACACATAACAGCGTTGTTATGTTTTGTGTCTCGCTCTAACACGGGGTAATGGAAATCCTTAAGTAAGGGTGCTCCTTGAGAAATTTACTTTTCTGTTTGACGTTTTTCGAGCAGGCTTTTTGGACAAATAGACATTTAACCTTTCTTACATTCGTCTCATATCCTAAAGCCAACATTTTTGAAGGTTCCACTTCTACCACGTGTGAATTTTTCTTCCACAGTACAATTAGTAGTAGTAGTTTCCATAGTAAAATTCTTGAGAAAGATTCCTATATCCTTCCTCAAAAATTGGGCTGCGTAAGCGTGATGTTAAAAAGCCTACTATTTAACATCACGCTGCGACCCTTTGGATCCGGACAGTAAGAAAAACTGTCAGAATGAACTCTCTTGAAAACGAAGTAGGTACGTTGTGGAACAAGATTTTCACGCGCACCAAGTCGCGGACAGAAGCTAATAAACATTTTACATATTAAACGTACGAAACTAGTCATAAATTATCTTAAATCAGTGCATCAAAAATGTGAATTGGAAACGATTTGGTATTGACAGAATTAGTTCAGACCAATTTGGTCAATTCTGTCAATGTAGAGTGTTTTTTAATGTTGGCTTGTGGGATGTTGTACGCTATCGATGATTGATATGTTTCGAGAGACGAAAATAGATTGCTAAATTGGTTCTTTATGTTTTTTTTGTCTTTCTAAGCTCATTTAAATAATATAAACGACTAGCCTTTCGCCCGCGACTTCGTCCACGAGACCCACAGGAACTATTCATTTTTTCGGGATAAAGAGTATAGCCTATGTTACTTGGTAATAATGTAGCTTTCTAGAGGTGAAAGAATATCAAAATCAGTTCAGAAGTTTTCGAGTTTATCCATTACAAACATACATACAAAAAATCAATTTTTTCCTCTTTATAATATTAGTTTAGACATAGCCTATTATGTTCCCACTACTGGCACATAAGCCTCTTCGAGAGGGAGTGAGCTACAATTTACCACGGTTCCAGTGTGGGTTGCTAGATGTCAAATGTCTTCGAATTTTTGTTCTGAGAAATGCTGGTTCTGTCACGATGTTTTTTTCCACTGTTTTGAGAGCAGTGGTGATGAAATAATTTAGACAAAGTAATGCGCCTATTCGGCTCGAACCTAGTATAGTATAGTCCTCCAGACCGTATTTCGGCCACGGCGGCCAATCTCAACGGAGAATTATAGCCATCGGCGCAGGAGATATTATAGTGCTCAAGTGTGTGCGCAGACACAGGAGCACTCACTCTTCCCTCACTCTCATAAACCGATGGGACGGCAATCCGACACGACTGGAGAGAGATCAGGCGTAGGACCAACGGCTTAACGTGCTTACCGAGGCACGGGGTATGACACCGCCAACTTCCGAACTCTGTTACTAAGAAATTTCTAATGGAAAAACCCAATAACACTATCCGACATGGGAATCGAACCCAGGACCCCACGCTTAGCAGTCGCGCTACGAAACTCGTAAGTTGCGGCCGTAACCACTTAGCCACCACTGCCCGATACTTGCAATTTAAGCAACACTTCGACTCTTATCCCCAAGGGTTAACCAGAGGTGTATAGTAGGTACACCTAGATTTGTCCAACCTATACCCTAATTATGTAACTAACTATCAATCAGAATTTTAATAATTTTGAAGCTTATTGCTAATTTATTGCTTGTTCGAAAAAGGAGGGCAAAGATCAGCAATAACTTTTTTTGTAGTCATAAAGCATCTTCGTCTTTTTTTCTGTTGCCGTCCCTACCAAATTATATGTTATATATATATATACGTATATATATATAACATACAAAGGATATCAAATAAATCCACTAAGCAGTATTTCTTTGTTCTGAACGTGTCAGATTACTAAATACTATGCACGAGGGACCTCAGGGAGGTCCCTCGTGCATGATGAGCAGCTTATGCTTACTCGTTTATTTTACCCGACTAACAACTCAGCTGTTTGGGTTTGAAGACCAGATATGGCGGATACGAGGGTAGTTTCACCTCGCACTCTAACAAAAAGACTTATAAGTCGATTCGCATGAAATGACTATTTCGTATCAGGCGAATTGACACTTTATGCGACTCCGACGAACTTATTTTATTTGTGGGCGAATAGGCAACTTCAGAAATACGTTTTAGGCAATTGGCACGTTTTTGATTATATGCAATAAAGTTAGGAGAAACGGTCACTGTAAGTGCATTCAATTCAAAACGTGTTGATGGGCCAAATACGTATTTTTAGCGTCGCGATTTGACCGATTCGGTCGAGTAAATCGTGTGAATCGGCTAATAAGCTAACCAAAAGCGATCATCGAGCGATTACGCGATCGTTTGGTGATTTTGACATATAAAAGCGACTTGATGCGGCGCGACTTTAGACATATGATACATTTCACACTGTCTCTCGATTCTAGTGAACAGAAGTACCGCAGGTGTCTTGCCATTCTAGGGTATCTGTGGTACCACTGCTACTAGAGAGATGGTTAGCAGATTTATGGCCATAGGCAGCCTATGTAAGTAGCGGTGGAGAATTGGCTATTCACCTAATATCTGGTCATATCTTAAAACGGTGAAAGAAAACATCGTGAGGAAACATGTTCTAAAATTGTTTTGGACACATGCAGTTGACTAAATTTGCATCCTCTGTGTAATTTCAGATATCGCCACGACAGAGCTTCCCCAGGCGGACATGGCAGCCGCGTGTTCCTCACACATGCCAGGAGACATAGACTTCCAGACAGTGGACCTGATAGCCGTGTACAAGATGGACCAGCCTGGCACTAAGGGCATCACCTTGGTGCAGGGGTCGCAGGACCTGCAGAGGGCTTATAGAATTGGGATCGATGTTAATTTGACTTTGCCGTTGCAGTAAGTATGACAAGGAAAGAGCGAGAAACAATGGTGTAATGCATTGAAACTTATTTTTAAAAGTTATGCATAATTTTCTTGAACCGGCCTTTGAAGACTTTTTATTTACAATAAGGGTCAGCTCACACCGAGACGCGACGCGACGCTGCGCGCACTCATTTAAAGAGCGACTCTAAATATAACTTTACTTTCTGCACGAAAAGATACACATTTCATTGTGAGAATTCAGAATACGTTGCATCATCCAGCGCTGCGCCTTCTGAATTCTCACAACGAAATGTGTATCTTTAGTTATATTGTGAGCTGACCCTAACATTGCTTAGAAGTTGCTAATTTGAAAAACTTAAAAAACAGTATGTAGGTAGTTGTGTTTGGACTTTAGGAGCTTGTTAATATTGGATGTTAGGTACATCAACGCGCAAACTGATAGCAAGAATTCAGCATTTGAAACATTTGAACAACTTTTTTAAACACTAAATATGATTGAAATGTAAAAGTGTTTTTACAAACCTACTTGCAGAAATAAAATGATTTATCATTTATACTTTATCATTAGCGACGTATTCCCCACCGGCCTGCCCCCCCATTTCACGGTAGTTGGCACATTCAACGCGCGGGGTCAGCGGCGACCGTGGAGCCTCATCCGTGCGCGCTCCCTCTCCAGCCTGCAGTTTTCTCTCACCATGCTGCCGGTCAGCAAGAAGATCGCCGTCTTCATCGGAGGGTCCAGAGTCATGTTTACTAGTTGGGAGGTAACTGAAGTTATTTTCTTTTTCCTAATCGAACAACTTTGTATGAGATGTTCCATCAGCAAAAGTGCAACTTTCATCCCCTATTTAACCCCTTAAGGTGGTGAATTTACAAAATTCCTTGTGTAGGGCTCACCTACGTTACAAAAAGGAGCTCATAAACAATCTTTCGTGCTTCTAGACCCAGCTCTTAAATGAAATGGAAAAATGAATGAATGGGAAATTGCTTTTGAAAGAAAATTTTTTTATCCCGCCCTAACAAAACGCACATTATGAACAATAAAATAAAAAAATTGATACAAGAAAATGCACACTTACAAAATAGCCAAAGCCTTGTCGTCCTTTTGCACATGTTTGCACACATACACTCTCCAGCATTTTTTTTTATTATTGTTAATTTTTTTTTCTTTCATCTTTTTCTCAATTATTTTGTAACTCTGTAATTAAGCAATCCAGCCTTCAAAACGTTAACTAATTTTTGTCTTTTAATGTAACTTAACGAAGTAACTAAATCCCACTACACAGGGAATCCTAGTGTGTGATCTAGGGAACCACTGTAAATAACTTTTTAAGACAGTAAAATACTATTACTACTATTACTTTTACTATATCTTACATTTTAAAGTCTAAAGCAAAACTCAGCTGAACTATGATCAACAAATCTTTATTTGATCGAAGAACGTTCTAAAATTAAAACATTTTTGATTGAAAAGAGTGTTCATGGAGTTTCTTGAAAGAAGGACGGGCTTTCTCGATAGGTTGGATTCCCAGGTCGGGCAAAGTAATACTGGGACCGCAGTCTGAATTTGTGCCCGTTTGGTGGCTCGCCCCCTATTACATGGAACTTAAACATAACTGGCGTAATCGGGGTGTACTATAGGTACACTTGCGTAACCCTTTAGGGAATACCTGTGTGATGTTATGTTTTTTATATAGCGAATATCAGATCAATAAATAAAACAGTTATTGTAGTGATAAATTCACTATACTTTTGTTTGCAGATATTCTCTCCCGGTTGGCACAAGATACACGCGTCGATAACGAACAACACGGTGCATGTAGCGGTCGACTGTGTTGAGGTAAGGAAGTGTACTACTATAAAGAAGACCATGTGTCATACTAATTAGGGCCCAAAATCCAAAGCTAGAGAAAAAAAAAGTTGTCCTGAGCAGAAAAGTCTTTCTTCTCATTTTCTACTATTGCGCCGAATTTCTACCACCAATTCTTTAGCAGTTTTTAATGTTGAGAAGTGTACCGATTAGGCGCAAATAAATGAAAGGTGACCCTGATATTAAATATACCTAAATAATGTTATAGGAACACTCACAGAGATTTGTTGTCTTAGTAGGTAATTCTTGTTTAAGACGATGGGATGGTCGTAGAGATTCGGCGCAATTGTAAAAAAATATGAAGAGGACATAACAGTCGTTTGGTTGCCTTAATGTTATTGTACACCGTCATTTAAAGTTTTGTACAAAGTTCAAATGATGAAAAATGTTTCTTTTTTACCGTTTTTTTTTTGTTTCTTTAGTTTAGAGTTAAGTACTGCCAGCCAATTTTTGACCTAGTTTCAAAATAATACAAAATTTGGATTTCAGTTGATGCCAGAGAAAATCAGCGTCTGGGATTTCGCCAACGCTACATCTGTTACCATCGTGACGAATGACGATGGGTCCTCTGCACCAGTAAGTTAATTCTATATTTGATTATTTTACGTTAATCTGTGGTGGCAGAGGCATCGACACGCAACCTGCTATCATTGATTCAAGTAGGTACATGATTCTCGACCTAGGATATTTTTCGTCGGTTACCAGCAAAAAAAGCTGCTGTTTCTTCAAAAAAAAAAATTACGTCACGGGGTCTAGAATCATATGCTGAATTTTCCAACTGTTAACCATAGCTTGCGCGTCAATGATCCTGCTATCATATATAGGTTTTTTTCCTGGGTGGTAAATCATCAAATTATGTCTCCCACTCTAGGGTGGAGCGGAAGGGCGTGTCAAAATTTTACTGAAAAAAACCTGAAAAAAATTTACTGACTAAAAATGGTGGTGTTATTGGTGGTTATTATTATTGATGGTATTTGTTAGTATCTCGTTTTATTTTCTTTTTTGTTAATGTGAATTAACGATAAATTGTAATCCTACGAAAAAAAATTGTTGCTTAACCCATTCGTTGCCACCAACGCACCATTTGCGTTGATCGAGATAACTACGTCATGCCACCAACGCACCATATGCGTTGAGTGTACTTTATGACGTTTTTTGGAATTACTTTAAAATGATAGAATTTATTTAACCCATTCGTTGCCACCAACGCACCATTTGCGTTGATCGAGATAACTACGTCATGCCACCAACGCACCATATGCGTTGAGTGTACTTTAGGACGTTTTTTGGAATTACTTTAAAATTATAGAATTTATTTAAATATTTGCCAACATACACGGCTAGAAACAATTGTTAAATGTGGAAAAACTGTTGGTTTTTGTTTCGAACTGTCATTCTTGTTTTGGTAAGGAAAAAACGGTTGGTGTTGTGAAGGTCTTGGTGAAGGAAAAATATTAAGTGGCACCCAGGTGATGTTTTTAAAATTTAAGTGGCAGTGAATGGGTTAAATATTTGCCAACATACACGGCTAGAAACAATTGTTAAATGTGGACAAACAGTTGGTTTTTGCTTCGAACTGTCATTCTTGTTTTGGTAAGGAAAAAACGGGTGGTGTTGTGAAGGTTTGGTGAAGGAAAAATATTAAGTGGCACCCAGGTGATGTTTGTAAAATTTAAGTGGCAGTGAATGGGTTAATAATTTCACCATATTATTCGACTAGCCTTCTAAAATATTCCCGAACTGACAGCTCATAATTTAAACCACACGTAACCATCCTGTAATTGACAATTATCCGGTTCATTTGCACGGGTTTGCGTAAACCCGGGTAATATGATTTCATATCCATGGCATCGGCCGGATGTGGCTATCCGGGTATTGTATGCTCTGATTGTCAATTGACGATTTGTCACCGATATTTGATACCTTTTGTATTTTATATTGATCTTTTATGTTTTTGTGGGATTTCTGTATTTAATATGGTATTTTTTTTCTTGATTGAATTAGTATCATTTTCAACAATTACATAGCAGTAACCGTTTTTGTTACAACTTTTCTCATTAGGGGAAGTACGGCCAAAATGACATATACGGACAAAATAACACACCGGGCTTTTTTAGAAATTGGCGGGCTATAATCCTGCAGTTGGCATATCATTATGTGACGCCGGCCATGGTGGAATACCTGTTAAATTTATATCGCCATTGACTTGGTCACGCCGAAGTTACTTGCAGGAAAGCGTTTTGTGCGCATAAAAGTTTTTTATTTTTATTGATTTCGTCCTGTTTTTGATCAGTTTCTCGTGTTTTTTATTACATCTTTTGTAGTAAATTCAAAAAGTGTAGCATTATGCTGCATTACTTAAAAGTATTTATTTATAAATCTCGTGTTTATAGTAATTAAGACTTAATTAGTGTTTAGATAACCTGTGGGGCAAAACGACATACTTACATTCGGGGCAAAACGACATACCTTTATTCAATGATGAGGTTTTCAATGTGGAATGGAACTACGATAATGATCCTTAAAAGCAGTCAGAAAAAAGGTAAACCCAAGTACAGAAGACTCATTACGCTGAGGACTCGAATGTAGAAGATTTCCAGCTGTGTCGAACGGTGATGATGATGACTGCGCATGCGTTTACTGTAACGACCTCTTTACCCGTTCCAAGCCCAGCGGGCGCTGGCTACGGTGCAACAATTGTTCTCTTTGGGCTCATATTTAATACTTTGTGAAATATGTACTTCATAATTTTCGTTTTCATTATGTATGTCATTTTGTCCGTACTATATGGACAAAATGAATTTTCTTAGAGGCTTCGATTAATTTAAATTATATTTTTTATATGGGTCCTATTCAATTATGAGTTTACGTAGGTTAAAACTTATGAACCAAAGATGATTATTCAACCAAAACAGTGATTGAAACTATGTTAATTAAAAATATATGATTAAAAAACAAAACCATATGTAATTTTGGACGTACTTCCCCTACTGTGGAGAATTTGAGATGGTCGTCATCGTTAAATACTAGCTTCTGCCCGTGACTTCGTTCGCGTCATTATTTCTAGCTTCTCCGACCCACCCCGTCACGTCACATAGTATCGCGTGCCCGGGCGAGTACTTTGCGTTCGTGAATTGACCTTGGGGTTCATGTTATAATAATAGTCTTCCTCGATAAATCTATGGGCTATCCAAGACTATTTTTTTTTTCAATTCACCCGTATTTTCTGAGATTAGCGCGTTCAACTAAACAACTCAGCTCTATAATGTTATTATTTTAAACTAGCTTTTGCCCGCGGCTTTGCCCGCGTGAATGTCGGAAATTAACGCAGGTATTTTTCTAAAATTAAATATATTTTCTAAGATAAAAGTAGCCTAAGTTACTCCTAATTACATCAGCTACCAGCCAATAAAAGTCCCGTCAAAATCAGTCCAGCCATTTCAGAGATTAGTCAGAACAAACGGACAGACAGACAGACAAAAATTGTAAAAAATGTTGTTTTGGTATATGTACCGTGTTTACATCCATATACCTACACTTAGTAAAAAGCGGTTATTTTAGTATTAAAACAGACACTCCAATTTTATTTATTTGTATAGATAGGATATTCATTAGGATTTGTGCTTTATTATTTACAGATAGATCTCCAATGGCTGTCGTTGAGTTGTGACCGCTACAACTTGAGTCGAGATAGCTGTGAAGAAATTGTAAGCCACAACATTGGAAAGGACATTCTGTTTTTTTTTCTGTTCTGTAATAAATGAAAACAATCTATAGTTACGATTTTATATATTTTTTCAGAATAAACCTCAATATTTAGTGTCTACAGCGTCACCAACAGTAAGTAACCCTGAAAATAAATGTTATTAATAATAATCTTCGACAATAATAGAAGATATTAGGTACCTATTCATAATTTGTAATTAGTTATTGAAAATCAAGTTTATTGGTTTTGTTTCTGTGTATTTATATCGAAATGCCTTAATCGATTTTCGGTTTCTAAACAAGCAGGTGCTTACGTAGTGCGGTCCATGAGTTGTTAGCCTCACATAGAAAATAAACAGAACGTAATTTGGTTTTACCTTTATAAAGTAGGTGCAAGTCTCAACATGCACTATGTTGAGTTTCAACTTGTTCCATTTGGTACTTTAGTTTTGAGAGCGATTTACATACATGCAGTCGAGTGATTTTCACAAAATGTATAAAATTAAATATCGCGCTGTTATAAAGTTTTTAACTAAAGAAGGTCTAACGCCAACGTAAATAAAAGAAAGATTAACTGTCGTTTACGGTGACTCTTGCCCTTCTTATGCAACAATAAAAAACTGGTCTAAGCTGTTTCGTTGGGGTAGAGAATCATTGGAAGATGCTCCACGTGGTGGAGGCCCTGTCACAGTGACGACCCCAGAAAATATTCAATTTGTGGAAGATATTGTTCTGAGTGACCGTACATTAAAAACAAAAGAAATTGCTGCATAGTCTGGATTTTCAAAAACAAGTGTTCTTAGAATTCTTCACAAGCATTTACACATGACAAAAATTAGTGCAAGGTGGGTGCCACGGATTCCTAGTGTAGTTCAAAAGCAGTGACGTGTTGAATGTTGTGAAGAATTTTTAGAGCTTTGCCGCGATGACCAGCAAGCAGTTATTCAATCGATTGTGACGGGCGATGAAATTATGATTCTTTACTACGATCCGACGTCTAAAAGGGACTCGATGGAATGGCACAGAAAGGGAGAACTGGTGCCAAAAAAGCTAAGGTCACCCGAAGCCTTAGAAGCTCATGGCTACAATTTTTTGGTACTGTGAGGGAATCCTACTCATCGATTTCAACGAAAGTAACACGGTTGTAAACACAGCTTATTATAGTGACTTACTACGACAGTTACGCCAGAAAATTATTGAAAAAAGACGAGGGAAAATAACTCGAGGTGTTCGATTGCTTCACGACAATTCTCCAGTCCACGCTGCTGCGATTTCGAAGTCTACAGTTAAGGAATGCGGCTACATAGAGATAAATCATCCCCCTTATAGCCCTGACCTGGCCCCCTCAGACTATTTTTTGTTTTCTAAATTAAAATCAGATTTGAGAGGGAAAAAATTTAACAACGATGAAGAAATTAAACAGGCTGTTTACGACCACTTCGATAGTAAAGATTCAGCATATTTTTATAGTGGCATAGAAGCATTAATCAGACGTCCTGAAAAATGTGTTGCACTGAAGGGAGAGTATATTGAAAAATAATATTAGTTTTGTTTAATTTCCATCTGTCCTTCTATGTTAGGCTAAGAACTCTTGGACCGCACTACGTATATTTCGAAGTATTTGTTACAAAACCATGAAAATCAAAGTTTTTTGGTTTTGTTTTTGAAAATCTAAAAAAAAAAACATATTATACATGCATTTTTTTAAATTTCTTAAAAAATGCATGAAAATCAAGATTTTTCTACTTTGTTTTTTCCTTTAACATCGAGATGCCTAAATCAATTTTCAGTTTCCAAACCCACTTACTTTACTTATATTCCTAACTAGCTGACCCAGCGAACTTCGCACCGCCTCAGAATCAATAAAACCCATGTTAGGTGAGCTCCTACCAAGTTATGCCAACCTGGTACTTCGAAGACATAAAGCGTTTTCTAGCTAACACGCACCCATGTTAGGTGACCTCCTACCAAGTTATGACAACCTGGTACTTCGAAGACATATTAATAAGGATGATTTTTTACACCTTGGGTCGGAAAAACCCAAATATCTTACGGACCCCTATTTAAAAAAAATAAAATATAGCCTATGTTACTTGCAGATAATGTAGCTTTCTAATGGTAAAAGAATTTTTAAAATCGGTTCAGTGGTTTTTGAGTTTATCCGTTACAAACAAACAAACAAAAATACAAACTTTTCCTCTTTATAATGTTAGTATAGATTAAGTATTTGTAAAAAAAGCACGAAAATCAAGATTTTTCTGTTTATTTTAAACATTAATATCAGGTTGCCTTAATCGATTTTCAGTACCCAAACCCGCAGGTATTATTCTTAATTATTTGATGAAAAAACCTGAAATCAAGTTTTTTTTTTGGTATCGTTTTTGAATGTATTCACACTATCTACATAACTTAATCAATTATCAGTTTCTAATAAGAGTTTAAATAAGTTTGTGACATGTGGGATTGTCTTTTTGCTTGCAGTACGAAGTGGACCCGGCATTATTAGCCGATCCTTTGGTGGGTGTCTGCAACGCCACATGTCCAGCAGTGAGTTCATAGAGTACTATTATTTTAGCTAGATAATCTATATGTCGGAACAAGAGGCCGATTGGAGCTGGATTCTTTACCGTTGTACATTTTACTGGGCTTAGATGTGTGTTGAGGGTGAGAAGAAAAACTTTGAAGATGATTATTGATATTTAGGATATATTTCAACTCACCAAACGACACGTTGGACAGTTTTTAGACACTTGTTGCCCGCTCGATGTCTGATGGTCAAGAGAGTTGTGCTTAAATTCTAGATAGATTCTATTCGATTCTAGATATATTAGAGAGGAAGAAGCACATCTAACCCACCTGTCTATTGTATCATGCCACAAAATGGGATCTGGTGACCTGTAATACAGGTTTTTCTTAAACCTACATCAGGCGCCAGCTCTCACAATGTGAATATTATTATAAGTAGTCAAAACTGTTATGCTACAAACCATTGTGAGAGAAATAAATAAACTTTAATAATAATTAATAATAATAATATAAGTTATTTAAATAATTTTATTTCTGTAACTAGGTTTGTCCAAACACTGTAACACGTTAATGATATATTTAAAACTAGAAGTGGTCCCCGTTTTCTATCTAACTACTCTGAGAAGAAAGGCCGAAACAAATTCAGAGGTCACAGCCTCTTTTAAAGTCCAGACATAATGTTGGTCAGATCAATGTTATTTGCTAATATCTTTTTGTTAACGTTTCAGGGCCCCGAAGGACCACGAGGTCCTAAAGGAGACCAAGGACTGAGAGGATTTACTGGGATACCGGTGAGTGATTTTAAATACATTTTGATATTTTCTAGCAGAAGACCAGATTTGAGTGTCAGTAGGCCCCAGTGGAAACGAGTTGTAGCTTCGAACACCATCACCATTGCTCTCTAAATGATAATGGAAAACATCGTGAGGAAACCGGCATGTCCTAGAACCAAAAAATAGAAGATATATTATGTGACATCTACCAACCTGCACTGGGCCCGCGTGGTGGATTACTGCCCAGTCCCTCTCTCCGAGAGAAGGCCTGTGTCTCAGCAGTGGGAACATTATAGGCTGGTTATGATGACAAGCAATAGTTGCGTTTTGAGCGACTTATCAAGTATCATTGTTTGATTAATTGCGGTTGATCATAATACCGGTCTGTTTCAGGGAGTACGAGGTATAAAAGGAGATGTGGGTATACCAGGTCCCCCTGGCTTTACAGGAGACAAAGGAGAGCCAGGACCCCCAGGAGCTATTGTCAATGTAAGTCGATATCCAGGAATTTTAGTTTTAGTTTTTAATTTTTGCATGTTTACATGGTCTACGCTTCAATTGCATAAGATAATGATAAGTGGAAGCGCGGAGTCTCTTAACACAAGCAATTCCTTGCTTAAAAGGTGATCTCCAATAACTTGTATCGAAATGCCCTTTGTAATTGAAATAAACAATTTATTTATTACTTCTGTAAAGCACACGAACAAAACTGATTTGTAGATTGGTATATTACGTAAATTACACTGGTCAACAAGGTTTTTCCCCAATGATAATGAGTTGTAATATCAAGAAGTACGAAGCAACTAGTCATCAACCATATACGTTTCGCAGCTGGCTTAGCTCGAATTTTTGTGATAATATGCTCTTGGTGTGCACCCTGAAACTTGTATTCGCCGCGCGCGACCACAAATATGTTCATGCTTGTTCAATGGACTACCTCATATTGAGTGTGATATACAAAACAAACTAACAGAGCACTTTAATTAAACGTGTTTATTGTTACATGTCTAGCTAATAAATGGTGTGAATTCTATATTAACCGAATTTAACCTGTTTTAATTGAATTTTGTATATTTATTTTCATGTATGCCGATTTGTATCGAAGTATTTCATGAATATAATGCCTCATAGTTGTTTAAATAATCCAGATAATCATTGTAATGTGTGCGGTAATGTTACTACGAAAGGGAAGCATGAAAAATTAGCTCAGAGAATTTGTCGAGCATAAGAACTATACTTTGACGAAGCAGTTAAAAATCAATGTTAACCGTGGGTTCCACAAGTAATATGCTCAAGTTGTGCTAAGAATTTGAGGGATTGGCTGTCCAACCGTTGATCAAGTTTATCTTTTGCAACACCAATACGGTGGAAAAAACAAAAATAACGTCTTCAAGATTTTTATTTTTGCGTGAATAAAATTACAGGGCTATTTCAAAATCTTACAGAAAAGTTCCCAAAAAATTCAGATGCAAAATGAAAGGACGGGTTTTTTTGAACCTCAATTACAGGTGTAGATTAAGGACAATACATCTGTATACCGGAAGTAAACAATCATAAGTCACATTAAGCTAATTATTCAGTGCACATGTTTCCCAATTTGAACACTACTCATTTAAGTAACTTGACTACATAATTGTGTGCACTTCTAAGTAAAATTTTATTTGTTGTTTAAAAGTAGGTGACTAGGGTAGTTTTTTATTACAAAAAGATATTAATAAAAATATAATTAATTAATTAAATAATGGACTTGGGATATGCTGCCTCTAAACATAAAAGATGAACTTTCATTATTTACATGTAATAACAGAATATCCTAAGTCCTGACTAGTAGCACAATAAAAATCATGTTTCATTAATCAAAAGTTTTATTCATAATCATTATCGTCGTCGGGAAAGTCCGATGCAGTGGAAGATTGTGGCAATTTTTTATAATAGTCATGACAATATGACGGTAAATAATAGGTCTTTACCTATGAAAATGTCGTTTTGTATGAAAAAAATTAAACGATTTTTTTTCATGTATTTTTTATTTGTATTAATCGAAATAATCACCCATGCAATCAATGCATCTTTGCCAACGCAGTGGCAGTTTATTGATGCAACAAATTCTTCAAAGGCATTTTATACTGCCTCTCGGGTATTGAATTTTTTTCCCGCCAAGAAGTAATCCAAATTCTGGAAAAAGTAGTAGTCTGTAGGCGCAAGGTCTGGTGAGTAGGGCGGATGACGGAGAGCTTCCAACCCCAGTTCTTGCAACTTGGAGACCGTCTGCTGTGCAGTATGAGGTCGCGCGTTGTCGTGCAGGAGCAGCGGAGACGAGCGATTGACCAATGCTGGTTGGAGATGTGCCAGCTTCTCCATCATTGAGTTCAGTTCTTCACAGTACACATCTGCAGTAATGCTCACCCCATTTGGTAAGAAGCTGTGATGAATCACACCGGCGCTAGACCACCAAACAGTGACCATCACTTTTCTAGGGGTAAGTTTTCGTTTAGGGCATTGTTTAGGTGCTGAACCAGGATCCAACCAACTTGCTGAGCGCTTGCGGTTATCAAACAGAATCCATTTTTCATCGCAGGTAACAATGCGGTTCAAAATTCCTTCATTTGTGTGTCTGTTGAGCAGTGCAAGGCACGTCTCGACGCGTGCTTCGCGCTGGCGATCATTGAGTTCGTGGGGCACCCATTTGTCAAGCTTTTTTACCTTGCCAATTTGACGCAAATGGACCAATATTGTTTTGACGCTAACGTCGAAAGCTGCTGCTAATTCAGCCGTAGATTGTGTATCATCAGCTTCCACAATCGCCTTTAATTCGTCATTGTCGACCAAAGTCTTCGGACGACCGCGAGGTTCATTTTTCAGGCCGAAATTTCTAGAACGGAAGCGAGCAAACCAATAACAGGTGGTGCGTTGGTTTGTAGTGTTAGCTCCGTAAACGTCGTTGATGTTGCGTGCCGCTTGTGCCGCGTTGCTGCCAGGCCGGTACTCATATTCCATAATTACTCGAATTTTTAACGTAGGTATCCATGATGACGAACAAGATTGAAATGCGATGAAAATGTAACACTAATCAATAAACAAATGATTACTTTTGGAAAAAGAATTCCATGTTTTTAAAATAAAAATAATTTGAAATTAGAATTCTTAGACATACAAAAATTATTTTGATTTGAAATGGCCAGTACTGCAGAACGGCAATTTCATAGGTAAAGACCTAATATAACAGTAAATCCTGGATATCTTTATATTTTTTGCTTGAAATTGGAATTAAGTTTTGGTTCATATTTTGTAAACTTCCTGGAAAATTCAACTCCTTCCTCTTTTGACGCCTTAAATTTTCATTATCAAATGAGTTTTTATAATATAAAAACCCAAAGTTTTCTTTTCGAACTTGCAATGTAACTGATTTTGAAATTTGATATGGTTCTTTATCAATATTATTTTTAGGGTTCCGTTGCCAAATGGCAAAAAACGGAACCCTTATAGATTCGTCATGTCTGTCTGTCTGTCGGTCTGTCTGTCTGTCTGTCTGTCTGTCTGTCTGTCTGTCCGTGTATGTCACAGCCACTTTTCTCCGAAACTATAAGAGATGTATTGTTGAAACTTGGTAAGTAGATGTATTCTGTATACCGCATTAAGATTTTTACACAACAAAAGAAAAAAAACAATAAATTTTGGGGTTCCCCATACATAGAACTGAAACTCAAAAAAATTTTTTTCATCAAACCCATACGTGTAGGGTATCTATGAATAGGTCTTCAAAAATGGTATTGAGGTTTCTAACATCATTTCTTTCTAAACTGAATAGTTTGCGCGAGAGACACTTCCAAAGTGGTAAAATGTGTGTCCCCCCCCCCGTAACTTCTAAAGTAAGAGAATGATAAAACTAAAAAAAAATATATGATATACATAACCATGTAATCTTCCAACGAAAATTAGTTTGAACGAAATCCAGTAAGTAGTTTTTTTTTATACGTCATAAATCGTAAATCGTAATTTACCTTCCATTCAATCAACTCAAATATAAAAAAAAAAAACATTTAATTTCATAAACATAAACCTTACGCATACACCGAGGATACCTACAGGTTTGTACGGAACCCTCGGTGCGCGAGTCCGACTCGCACTTGGCCGGTTTTTCTATTAATGAAAGGACCATTAGTAGATAATAAATCTTGAAATTTTTTAAAATCTTCAAGTTCCATGTTGATGACTGTATATTTGATAGAACATTGCCGAATAAATTGTTGCCAATCCCAAGGTTCATTACGTTCAGAAACAAACTATCCTATTTGGACTTAGGATGCGTTCGTTTTTTATAATTGAGCGACACAAAAGCATAAGTCCAGATGAGATAGTATACCTTTGAAGTGATCTGGACTTAAAGCATAATACCGAATTCGAAAGTTTGTAATTTTTTTTTATTGGACGTAAAATAGTATACCACTAAGTAGATCTATAAATGTTTGTTTCAAGGACATTACAAAGTGAATGTCGAAAAAAATGGACTTAGGATAGTATACCTCCGGTATACAGACATTTAATAGTAAATTAAATAAAAAAGAAAGTAAGGCTTGGAAATCTATGGAACAAGATTTTCCTAATTTCATCGGAAATGTGAGAGGTGAAAACTATAAAAAGCCTGTGAAAGATATGATTGAAGCCTTGCACACTATTGACTGTAAAATTACCCTCAATATGTTTTATATTTTGGACTCACATTTGGATGTTTTACCTCAAAATATGAGAGACGTTAGCGATGAGCATGGTGGGCATTTTCTTCAGGAAATTGCGGACATAGAACGGCGATATCAAGGAAAGTGGAGTCCTGATATGCGAGCAGATTATTGTTGGACGTTAAGAAGAGAAGCTGTAGATCTCAATTATAAAATAAAAAATAGTTCAACTGTACACTTTTAAAATTATCAAAATTTATTAATGTTCATATTTTTTAACTGGGTGCTAAATCTTTATATCGATATCCACGAAAAACCCGAGCTAACCAAAACGTAAAAATAGTATCACTGTGAATGCTTTTTAATGCTCTCTTAGAATTAGTTCAACTTATTTCATGGGCTTAGAAAAGTTGTGATTTTGTTGACCAGTGTTATTTGCGCCATTGACCCCTAAAATTATATCATAAAGTCCCTTTTTAACCGACTTCAAAATAGGAGGAGGTTATCAATTCGATTGTATTTTTTTGATTTTTTTTTATGTTTTTTAGCTCATAACTTTTGACTGGGTGAACCGATTTTAATGATTCTTTTTTCATTTGAAGCTGGTGCTTCCCGTGTGGTCCCATTTTAATTTGGTTCCATTCTGACAATGGAATCCATGTGAAAACCATATAAGTCTTAAATTTGCATTAAGTATTTGCATGACAAATGAACGAATAACGTGATTAGATTAGTGTGGGGTATATACCATAACTAAAAAGTTAAAAATAAAAACTTTTTATAAAAAATAACAACCGACTTCCTTAATAAAACACTATAAAGTGAAAAATAACTTTAATTTCGGAAGTCGGTGGCAAAAAAACCTTAAATACAGATCCTAAGCACCGACTTCCGAAATTAAAGTTATTTTTCACTTTATAATGTTTTTTTTATAAGGAAGTCGGTTGTCATTTTTTTTGTTCATCTTGGTTAGACATCCATCCCATTACGTCTGCGGACTTTCGTTAACCAATTTAAACTGATCATGTATTGTTATATGTAGAACAAAATAGAGGACAAAACATATTTAACTTTTATTATTTTTAAAGGCATCTAGTCCAGGATATGTTGGACCCCCAGGTGAACGGGGGCGACGTGGACCGAAGGGTGAGAAGGGGGATGTAGGACAAAAAGGTAAATGCAACAATAAAAAAAAAATAAGACATGTTGAAAGAAACGATGGATGGACTGTGTGAATAATGATATGGATAGAAAGGGGGTGACTACTGAGATGACGACTAATAGAGAAGTGTGGAAGAAAAAGACATGTTGCGCCGACCACAAATAAATTGGGATAAGGGCAGGAGCATGTTAATAATGTTAGTCGTTGAACTTACTTATTTAAAGGTTTTTTTCTGTATTTTCGGTGTTAAGGTGATCAAGGAGAAGCTGGCTTGATTGGTTTTGCAGGAACTCCAGGATTTAATGGAACAGATGTGAGTAGATTTCTATTAAATTGGAAATATTTAACTGATCCTCTATGAACTGTTTCATTCTTCTTTACATAAATTGTTTTGTTCTTCTTTACATATATTTTTATTTTGGTTGGTCGCACAACCGAAATAAAACCCAACCTGTCTTACTACCCTTCTAATAATGGACACATTTTTAATTAACCTCCAAGTTGGTCCAGATATTTGGGTAGTAAGTCTTTTTAGGAATTATTGAACGTTCCCAAAAACAGTATAGGTAAATTATATTTGTGTTAAATAATATTTTTAGGAGAGGAAAATTGGATTTATAGAGTTTGACTAATTAAATTAGATGCCATAGTAATCTATTTTTAGTAAACTACTTGTCCTTTTACAGTAGCGGACTCCCGAAATAATTTCTTTTAAAACTTAGCTATCTACTTAATCTTGTTTTGTTAATGTATTTTTTTCCTCAGGGTTTTCCCGGACCACCAGGGCCTGTGGGACTCCCAGGAGCTCGTGGTTTGCCTGGGCCCCCGGGACCCACCACTAACATCAATGCCTCACTCATACATGGTGAGCTTATTTCAGTACATACGTCTATTTCTATACTTATTATCATAAAGAAGTTTAATGAATGTTTGATTATTTTTTATTAGATTATTTACTATTTGATGTTATCTTAACGGTCTTGATGTTTGTTTATTGATTTTTTATTACAATGTGCAAGCTTGCCAATAAATGAATGTGCATTTAGTGTATGTTATATTGCTATAATCTAATCTGTGTAATTGTTGAATGTAACATTTGTTGGCAATCCTTAAATAAATAAAAGAGGAAACATTTGTGGGTTTGTATGTACGGGATAATTTTCGGAATTGATTCGATTTCAAACATTCTTTCACAAAATGTTGAACTGCAGTATTACTTGAAAATATTTTTGCGATTATACTGATAGAAAATTTTAAATAATTCCTCCCCTAAAAAAAATATGGCTCACGAAAAGGGATGCAATTATTATATTATAGTGTTTAGTAATATTTATAGGATCAGAAATTGGGAACTATTAGAGATTCGATTAAATATCTGCCCTATATAATTAGTACTATAATGGTTGCTGTTATCATCTTAAAATGTTAATAGTAACCATCTTCATTCATCATCATCATTTCTATCTTCTTGCTCTCTCGATGCAATTGGAAATCAGGGTTTAGAGCAGTCTTTCCCAACGTGGGCGATAACGCCCCCTTGTGGGCGCTGCAGGCCTAAAGGGGGGCGGTAAGAGACCCAGAAAAAAAGGGGGCATTGTGTAGGGCTTTGGGGTCGATTTATAATTTCATCTACCTAGCTAGGAAGACTCTTAGACACCGACAAGACAAAAAGGGGGGCGTTAAAAAATAATTTATTCTTAAAGTGGGCAGTAGACAAAAAAAGGTTGGGAACCCCTGGTTTAGAGAGTGCCAGTAGTAACTCCTACTTTATCATCTGTGGCCTCGAGTTGTAACTCGGGTCGTAACAGCTATGTGAATATAATTCAGTATTGCATATGTAAGCTGTCACGCCCATTATGCCAGGAAGCTTTTATTTTGGTATTATGCAATGTTTACGTTTTTTTTGCTTTTCGTTTTAATTGTTGGTGTATTGGATTGGCCTAACATTTGGCAAATGATTTAATTTAATGTTTTGTGTGTCGTAATTGTAATGACTTTGTCTACACTATTGTATAGAACCAAGTTTATCTACTAAATAGACCAATGTGCTGCTGTAAAGCCTGGTTAAGTAGATAGAAGCTGGTGTACGGGAGCGGGGAAGGGAAGAGGATCTTCGGCCTTATTTGAATAAATGACTTTTGATTTTGAGGGTTCTAAAACCTACTGATGTTTATAAAGGTGCTAAGGGCGAGAAAGGCGCTCCGGGGCGGGACGGCAGACCTGGTGAGATAGGCCCCCGAGGACTACCGGGACGCGACGGGGCTCTGGTAAGTTTAAATATATACAACATTAATTTTTGTTTATGCGAAACCCGAAACACGGGTCTAGTATTTTTATGTAAAGAATCTATGAAAAAAAAATCAAAACTGTATCATTAATAATCACAAAGTTATAAGCTTCACAAGTTACGTGGTTGTCCACGCAAAAACATATGCAGATCACCACAAACAGCTAGTGTACGTACCATCTCCGTGTAATGGACGTTAGAGTACGAAAAAGACATGATAATTTTAAAATATACGTATCGTCGTTCGGTGTTCTACTTTGAAGCGTAATTAAATATTTTTGGTACAAAATATAACATGGTGTAAAAATTACTGGAATCGATTCAGTTACTGATTCTGAACAAACTATATTCAGGTTTCGCATATACTAAAAATAATCTTGTATATGAGTACCTATATCCTATACTGTTTTACTTTAGGTGAATGTGATAAGGTACATCGTCAAATTTACATACATTTTCTTCCGTTTTCTGTAATTTGCAAGTCAATGTCATATTGTATGTTAAATGATTATTTACTGATAAAATCATTTAATGGGATTTAATGAGCTAAGAGGGGAAGATTTTTAATTTCCCTTATAATGAAAGTGTGGTGTAAGTATACAAGGTGGAGACAACTGTAAAATGAAACTGCATAAATCTAAAGTCGTTCCCAGTCTGTTTACGTTAATTCAATAAAACATAAACAATAATTTAGTCACAATAGCTATTCAAAGATTAGCAAAACACAAAGTTGGACCACCACTAGTATTTAATTTGTTTGAAAAATCACTTATTTAAATATCGATCTTTGGATTTATTTAGTATTTTCAAAATATTCATTTGCGTGAGTATTGCCATTGTTTTCATGGCTTATCTATACTATCTATACTAATATTATAAAGCCGAAGAGATTGTTTTTTTGTTTGATTGATTGAACACGCCAATCTCAGGAACTACTGGTCCGAATTGAAAAACTATTTTTGTGTTGAGTAGCCTATTTATTGAGGGAGGCTATAGGCTATATAACATCACGCTACAACCAAGAAGAGCGGAGCAGTAATGAAAAATGTTGCAAAAACGGGGAAAATCGCACGAGTAGGCGATTCGACGCGACGGGAAGGGTCGGGGGTACAAGGAATGTAACGCAGACGAAGTCGCGGGCAGAAGCTAGTTCTGCAAGAAAGTTGTTGTGAGGGTCACTGCAAGTACTAGCAACAAAGTTCATACAATTCAATAAGTGTGAATTACTTCATAGAAAATTCTGGAGTTGTCGCCTCGCTCGCAAATAATTAACTTCGTGCAACTCGGTTCCGTACGGTGCCCGAATAGCACCATCCTATTTCTTCCCGTGGGTGTCGTAAAAGGCGAATAAGGGATTTACTAGAGAATGGGCGGTAGCGTTCTCTATGCATTTTACTACCATCCTGCGATCGCAAACCCCAGGCGGGTTTGCCAAGCGTGGCGATTATGGTCAGCCACCCCAAATTGGAAAGACCTATGTCCAGAGTGGATGTGTTTCGGCTGAAATGGTGGAGTCGCTTATAGAAAATACTTTTTTTTTTAAAGTGTCATTTGCCTTATTCAGGCGAATACATTCATACGAATCGAGTCGTTTTTATTAGGGTTCCGTTGCCAAATGGCAAAAAACGGAACCCTTATAGATTCGTCATGTCTGTCTGTCTGTCTGTCTGTCTGTCTGTCTGTCTGTCTGTCTGTCTGTCCGTCCGTCCGTATGTCACAGCCATTTTATTCCGAAACTATAAGAGCTATGCTGTTGAAACTTGGTAAGTAGATGTATTCTGTGAACCGCATTAAGATTTTTACACTAAAGTAGAAAAAAAAACAATAAATTTTGGGGTTCCCCATACATAGAACTGAAACTCAAAAATGTTTTTTTTCATCAAACCCATACGTGTGGGGTATCTATGAATAGGTCTTCAAAAATGGTAATGAGGTTTATAATATCATTTTTTTCTAAACTGAATAGTTTGCGCGAGAGACACTTCCAAAGTGGTAAAATGTGTGTCCCCCCCCCCCCCCCCGTAACTTCTAAAATAAGAGAATGATAAAACTAAAAAAAATATATGATGTACATTACCATGTAAACTACCACCGAAAATTGGTTTGAACGAGATCGAGTGAGTAGTTTTTTTTTAAAACGTCATAAATCGTAAACCGCAATTTACCTTACATTCAATCAAATAAAATATAAAAATAAAAAAAATAAAAAATTAAGCCGAGAATACCTACAGGTTTGTACGGAACCCTCGGTGCGCGAGTCCGACTCGCACTTGGCCGGTTTTTGTCCTTTCCACATTGTATTATAAATCTTAATATTAAGTAGAAGAAGATTGAACTGTTTTTCAATCATTATATATTTATTTGTCGTTTTATTTCAGGGTCAGCCAGGACCACAGGGCTTTGTGGGATTGCAAGGCTTACCTGGCAACATGGGTCCACCGGGCTTACCGGGTCCAGAGGGAAAGAGAGGCTACGACGGACTACCGGTATTTGTCTTGCATTTTCAGTTACTAGATGATGAATTAAATTATATGTACTGTTACAAGAATTTATAACCCACTTCAAAAAGGAGGAGATTCTCAATTATTTTGATTGAATGGGATTGATTTCGAAAATTATATTTTTCATGAATTTATAGGGCATGCCTCAGGGGTTTTATTAACTTGGATTGTTTTTGCGTTAGTTTCCATAATAGGTATTTTATCCATTTTGTGAATCTTGACGATGTTCTAATACTTGCTATCACTGTTATTTATCGTCACTGGTGTGGGTGGAGTGGGTACTATAACCAAAAAGTGAAAAAGTAAGTGAATTGCCAAAACCCAAAAAAACAAAACCAGACACCGACTTCCCAAACTAATTTTATACTTTGCAGAGTCGTTTAATTATAAAAAAAAGATTTTTCATTCAAAATGTTTTTTAGTGAGGTTTTCATCATCATTCATCAGTATTGTTCGAGATAGGGCGGGATTTAACACAAAAGAGATAAGCACAGGTTACTGGGTTGGTAGTACTCGTATATTAGTTTTCACAAGAGTCACAAATAAGAACTAGTTTAACTAACTTATACATAAAGACAGCTGTTGGCGGGAACGCTCGAGCGATTTATGACACGTCCACACGCGGTGGTTTTACAACGGAACTCACGCGGTGTTCCTAACCGTCGGCTGGATAGCGCGCGAATTCAAAATGGCTGCCCTGTGCCTGCCTATAGGGCTAGCATGGTATTTATCTGTGGCGCGAGGATGCCATCCGTTTTGTGCGTTATTATAGACTTAAAACTAACATAAAAGGCGAATGAGTTGCCTACAATTATTTTTAAACAAAACACTTCACTTTAATTCCCCCAGGGTCCTGAAGGCCCACCGGGACTACCAGGTCCTCCCGGTCATCCACGGTCTGCAGCTACACATACACAGCACATCTCCTTTCCAGGACCGTTGGGACCTCAGGGACCAGAGGGACAGGTAAACATCAGAATGATATGATCTTGATAGAAATGTATATTATGTGTATCTTTTTAAAATAAAGCAACGGTAGTTTTTCTTACATACGGGTGTAAGTTTTACTGATAAGTACGGGTAAATCTTTTCATTCAAACCACTAATTCGAATTGAAAGCTCAGAAAATGCGACGTTTTTCATAAATAATCGTGACATCGAATTATTTTGTATAAAAAAACTAAAACTAAACAAAAAATTCTAGTGCCAGTTGATTCTTTGACATGGTCTCATTGATACCCTACAGTTACGAGATATTGAAAGGAACACCTTGTATACAAATGATTAAACACCGTGACATTTTATTCGTCTTACAACGGCAGCCCACTTCATGTATCCAATGAGTACTACACATCCAAGAAAAAAAAAAAAAAGTATTATTCATTATGATGACGCATAAAGTAGTTTGTTTGATATTTTGTCTCATGGAAAATGGAGATGAAAAGATCTAGTCGACTCGTGCGCTGGGTAGGTATGTATGTTCTCTACCATATGATAGGTTAACATTATTAACAGGATGTTTCATAATTCTAATGCATTATTTACTTTGCTTAGTACGTATTTTCTTAATTGGTAACAATTTTTTAGTCACGCCTAGAGGAATATTATGTCGGGTATATTGAGTGAACAACCTTTGTAAGATGACTAAAATGTCAAGGTGTATACATTTCTAACGGTAAGAGCACTAAGCATAAAATGTGTTAAGGGGTTACATTTAGTTAACGGCTAAAAAAAAAGCGTATTTTTGTGTTTTTTTTTTTTGGTAAAATTATTATAGGTTTCAAACTGTTTTTTTTTCACAGTAAACGGTATATTTTTGATTTTGTTTCGTGATTTTTTTATTGCAAAAAATTTACAAATGTGTCAAATGTATATTTCCCGGACCGCTGGGCCTTTTCGCGGTGACCACTATAACTTTTCTACCGATTATCTAAAATCAAAAAACCGCATGAATTGCGTTTTTGTATTGTATTATCTAGTCTTTAATCGAAGGATTTTTTTTCGATGCGTACTTTTTTATATCAAGGAAAATGAAGTGATTTTTCCACCAAAAACTAGACGTTCACTTTCGATCGCTAACCATTTTTTCAAAAAAGGATAATGTTTCAAATCCTTCGAATAAAGACTAGATAATACAATAAAAAAACGTAATTCATTTGGTTTTTTGTTTTCAGATTGGTGGAAAAGTTACAGTGGTCACCGCGGAAGGCCTTTCTTTAACAGCGGTCCGGGAAATATATTATATCTGACACATTAGTTTTACAGTAAAAAAATTACGAAATATAATCGAAAATATACCCTTTACTATGAAAAAAAAAACAGTTTGAAATCTGCGACCATTTTACCAAAAAAAAAAAATCATCACAAAAACACGCTTTTTTTCGGCCGTTAACTAAGTGTAACCCCTTAAGGCTCCTACACACAGTGCCGGCGGCTTGTATTGCCTGTTGCACAGCCGCTCGGCGTAAACCATTGCCGCCGGCACTGTGTGTAGTAGCCTTTAAGGTCCCGGCGACGGACAATCTGTCCATACAAACGTAATACCAAAATCATTTGAAATTTGTGCATATTTCCACCATTTTAAGATGATATTCGGCTTTAGACAGTATTTATCTAGGTTATGGTGACGTTTTTTTTTTTTTTAAAAAAAAAACTGCGCTAAAATGAAGTTTGAGCGAATTGCATTTCGCACATTTTTACAACATAAATGACATGTTTTCTTTTTGTTTTTTCTCCATTAAAAACAACAATATCTGTAATAATGTTTTATCCATAACACAGCTTATATTATCAAGATACAAAATAACGAAAACCAATTTAAAAATCATTAAGTTTTCATTCATCATTTTTGGTATTACGGAACACAGCCAAATTATCATAAATTTTCAATAGTGAGTAGTGCTATCGCGTCTCACAAAAATGTCAATTTGTGCACGGTCGTACGGCTACCGCTTGGACATGCATTCACACTAGCGCAACATGCATTTTGGTCGTACTTTTATTTGTTTATTCAATTGTATTGTGATATTTCTGACATTATTATTGACCTATGCTATGGAACTTGGATTTTGATTTTTCTTCTGATTTGGTATCGAGTACAGAGACTGAATGACTGATCAGAATGTAGAGCATTCTGACGATTTTTTTTTTTATTGGATGGGAAATCATCGAATGACTTCTCCCGTTCTGGGCGGAGCGGGAGGGCGTGTCAGACTTTTACTGACTAAAACTCACCCATATTCCATCAGTTGCCCATATGCCAGGGCCACGGTAACTTTTTCGAACGAATCTCGCGACCCTGGCAGGAACTTTGCTTTGTATACGGACCTGGATTTATTGTTTACGATTCGGTTTGCTGCGAACGTTGGGATGTGTCTCACAGTAAGTACCTATTAGCCAATGATATATTATAATAACTTACCTGTCTAATATTTTCTTGGCTACTAATTGTTTACTTACATATTTTTAAACTCAGCCCAATGACAAAAAGCAATTTTTTTCGTGGTTCGAGTTTAATAGTAGTAAGTACCTAACTAAGTATATTTTGTATAAGTTAGTATTTACCAGTGGCGTGCACAGGGTTTTATGACAGGGTAGGCAGTTCAAAAAAAAAAAAAAAAAACGTCTCTTGTAATTGCTCAAGTTAGTGAAGAAAAATTCACTTGGTGGTTTAAAAGGTTGAAATGGCGATTTCCTGATGATGATAATTCTTTTTCCGTCGAAAGCACAGAAAGATGTTGTACTCGATGTTGACTTTGTGTGTTTCTTAAATAGGTATGTACGTGAGAATACGTTCTAATGACAATGAACGTTCTGTCGATGCGCTGCTTGCTTGGATAGTAACAATAAGCTTTGCTAAACGTAAAACTTCTTCGTAACACTTCTCTCAATATGATAATTACTAAATGTATTTATGTTTGAGCAAGCCGCGGGATAGAAATCACATAAATCTGCAAATCCCGAACAATTCCACACTGTACTCGAACTACTAAACTAGCAAGGAAAACAAAATAATTTAAATGTGTGTAAACAACAACACAGCCGGTTTTATGTTTCTTAATTATTACTATGAAACTTACGAGTTGCATTACCTCTTTGCTGGGTTAATTCTCGTACACATTTCCCTTTAGATACACTTTTTAACAAACACACATTTTCAACACAAACCTCACAATCGAACAACATTTTGAAAAAAAAAAACAAATAAAAAGCGTAGTACTTAAGTAAATCGAAAAACTAAAACGGTTCAAAAAAACTAGTTGAAATAAGCAACAAATCAACCTAAATATTAACGTTTGTAAATGAATTAATCACAACAAAACTCAGTCAAAATAAAAACATAAAACAGCGCGCTCCACATGAAAGAAATAAATGTTGACAACTAAAACGTTGACCAATAAAATTGTATCATTACGAATCGGAATTTGCTTGAGGCTACGTAATATTCAACTTGATCGCATAATACTCACAGCGCGCCAATAATGGCGCATGGGCGTCCCGCCCGTGATTGGTTAGCCTGGCGCAGGGAAGCCCGCGATTGTATAGCCTGCGGCAGGAGTTCGCTTTATTAGCGCGCTTTGTGTGAAATGTGCAGACACTAAAATGTAGAAGAAATTACCACTACATGCGTACATTTATGAATGAATTGAAGACACTTTCGATCGCTGACTGCTTGCGCCGCGAGTACATTAATAGAACGGTATGAACGTTGCTTCTCATTTATATTAGGCGTTTAAACTTTTGAATAATTTTATTACTTAGCATATTTTCTTTATTATTGAAATATTAGTAACTAGTCTAGATCTAAGTCTAGGGTCTGCAGTGTCTTTTTGCCTATATGGACCGCACGCTACTGGTATTTACCTACCTATCTAGGTATAGGTTAATTATGTTATGACTACGTTACAGTGGCGCAAGTAACTAATAAGTCCATTCCTGTCGGCTTCCCTTACGAAATTATGAGAGTCAGGAGTTCTCAGCAGTGTTTAATAATCACACTGAATGTATTTAATCTTACACCATAAAATTAAAGTATTCCAAACCCCAACCTACATAAAAAAATATTTGCTTTATATTCCAACGAAAACAAAACATTTAAAGTGCGCGCGGCACCGCGCGTCAAGATTTTTCTGCAGTGAACTCGCTAATATACAAGATCATCTCGTCATGACGTCACTTCAGGTCACGTGCCACACATTTTTTAGAGGCCTTGGCAAGCCACTAGACGTCGGGTTATCCGAACGAACTGGAGTAGCAATATCGTCCTTTCGTTGAATTCGTAAGTGTTCGGGCCCTTCCCCCGCCCCCTTGAGCCCCGCCCGCTCGACGCGACAGTACTTTGTCATTTTAAATGTTTGTTTGACCATTGACGTCAATAGAACTATAACCTTATAACAAACCTTTTATTTTGTTGATATTTGTGGTTAATTAGCATTTATTTCGTTGTATTCATATAAGTTATTAGTGTAGTACTAGTATAACGATAAGAATTTGATAATTGTGAGTTTGTTGTGAAATTGTGCGTTCGCAATTAGTAATTTGTGGTAAGTCCTAAGTTTTGAAAATAAGAAACACGTAATTAGGTTAGGTCATAATTCATTATTGTGTGACACTTTTCCACAAATTACAACATTATCTATACTAATATTATAAAGCTGAAGACTTTGTTTGTTTGTTTGATTTAACGCGCTAATCTCAGGAACTACTGGTCCGAATTGAAAAAATATTTTTGTGTTGGGTAGCTTATTTATTGAGAAAGGCTATATAACACCACGCTGCAACCTAGAGGAGCGGAGCAGTAATGAAAAATGTTGCAAAAACGGGGAAAATCGCACGGGTAGGCGATTTGACGCGACAGGAAGGGTCGGGGGAACAAGAAATTTAACGCGAACGAAGTCGCGGGCAGAAGCTAGTGTAGTATATTTTTGACACTGCCCGTTACAGTTGCATCCGCGGAGAGGTAGTTTTCGGCTTTGAAGCGAATTCATACGTTCATGCGTAATTCTCAAAAACAAGAACGATTATCTGATCTAGCCATTTTTTCTATAGAAAAATATTTATTGTTAAAAATTAAGAATCATCGCGGCTTTTATGATAATGTCTTAGCGCACTTTGTACTAAAGAATAGACGAATAGCTTTAGAGTATAAGTAGTATTATAAGTAGAATAAGTCAGTAGTCTTGTAGTTAAGTAGTTTTTTCTAGTAGACATCATACGACAACATCATCACACTGATCACACCACAAACGGCTTTTTTCAAAGCCGCTTTTATTATACAAGTATAATAAAAGCGGCTTTGAAAAAAGCCGTTTATGCGTCTTGCAAGCAAGACACTGTTTCAATCACCAGTGCTTACACGTATAGTAAAGGTGGATTGAAGACATCTGCTTGTAGAAAAACCGGCATGTCCTAAAACCAAAAATTCCAGACCAAGTACAAATTAATTCTTCATAATGTAAACATACGTTTCCAGAAAGGTGAGGCAGGTTTCCCAGGCCTACCTGGTAGACCCGGCAATGACGGACTTCCCGGTGCTCCAGGAGAGAGAGGATTGCCAGGACTGCCTGGCTTACCAGGACAGCATAGCTACGTACGAGAAGTAAGCAGTAAAATAACTTAGCAGTCCCTCCACCCACTTCCTGACTGCTGAAGATTTGTATAACGGAAGTATTCTCATTAGCATCATGTTAGCCGTAAGACGTCTACAGCTGGATTTAAACCTCCCGTTAGCCACGATAGGCAGGCGGGTTGGCGCTCGCAGTATGATGGTAAAATGCATAGAGAACGCTGCTGTCCATTCTCTAGTAATTCCCTTAGTCGCACGACACCCACGGGAAGAAATGGGATGGCACTGTTCTTTATATCCGTCACCACACGGAAATGTTTATATATATAAGTAGATCTTATAAGACATTTTTACACGCCGGTATTTCCTATCTATCTGACTGTTCCCTGAGAAATAACGCCGAATCAAACTCAGAGGTCATGGTGTTTTTTAAAGTCCAAAACATTATATTATTTGAATTTTATGTGAGTCTAACAATGTAGGGCCATGTTTGAAAGGGCCTTTTGAAGAAAGAGCAATTGCAGCTTTGATCTGACCTCACCCAACAGACGGCATTAATGTATCAGCCATCGTGTAACTCAACTCATTCACTTAAATAATCCCAAATAGTTAATTTATAACTTTTTGGAAGTTATTGGTGATGATTCTGTTGTGCACCAACTTAATTTTGAATATTGCTACCCTTTTCTTTCCTATGAAACAAGATAGAGACAGAATAAATTGACGATGGATTTTATCAAATTCGAGGCATTCAAGACAATATTTATTTTGACCGTTCTAAAGCATCACCTATCTTTGTTTTTCGCAGTCCGCCAGTATGAGATAGCAATAATTTTATTTAAGTTTAGTTGGTGAACATAAGAATCGTCACCATTTATAGCTAAGTTTTTGTTTTATTTTGGTTTTCAGGCACCTTCAGTCTCTGAAGCTGAAATAAGAAACATTTGTGAAGATATCATTAAAGGTTTGTACATATTCATTTTATATCATTGTTAGGACTTTTAATCGAATTTTTAGGATGTAATCATAACTTAGATTTCGATGAGTAAATGGATCTACCTAGTCTTCATTTATTTTTCACTAGCTCTTGCCATTGGATTCGTCCGTAAATTATACATATAATAAACCTTCCTGTTGATTTACTCTGTCTATTGATGAAAACCGCATTATTGGGTAGGGTAAAAGATCTAAACGTCTTTAAGTTTCGCGTCTTTACGCGAGAAGTGACTTTATTTTATACCATATAAAGATAATTTATGGAATTGGATTTTTTAGATTTTTTTTTGCCTTGTACGTACGGTACGGTACAGTCAGCGTCAAAAATATAGGGACGAGCAGCCTGTTCAAAATTATCTAAACAACTAAAGATTTAACTTTATCTCTACTGGATAAAATTCTTGTTAGAATGACGGTTGTCGTGTACCGTCTCCACTCTGAAACATTCCTTGTGTCGTTGAGTTAATATTTAATTTTATTGCATGTGTAGATAATTTTGTTCATTCCGATATTATTTATGACTACCTTTTGCTCGCGACTTCGTCCGCGTGGAATTCGGTTATATCGTAGCGTAGGCGAGCGCTAAGAAAGGAAGTAGAATTGCACGGACGAAGTCGTTAATTTTGTGCAATTTTTTGTATGAATCTTCTTGTTTATTTTGTTTTATGTTTTTGTGCAATTTTTTGTATGAATCTTCTTGTTTATTTTGTTTTATGTTTTTCTGCAATTTTTGTGCAATAGTAGTCGTTTTCGTAATCAGCGACCCGATAAACCATAAAAATTATACCCATGTTGATTTTCAGAATTTGTCACCCCTTTTCCACCTTTTAGGGGTTGAATTTTGAAAGAGCCTAAAACACTTGTTTACTCATTTATTGATAGGAGTACTCCTGTGAAGTTTCTAATAAAATAGTTTAACTAATCTTGTTTCCCGATACAAACTTTCAAGCCCTTTTTCACCGCCTTAGGGGTTGAGTTTTCAAAAACCCTAGAACACGTATTTGTTTATTTCTAATCGTTAACTTAAAAACAAAGTTTGTAACTTCTTGTACTAAAAATGACGGACTTCCATTCAAAATTTAAACCCCTTTTTCAAAAATCCTTTCTTAGCGGATGCGGATTAGTAGTTTCGGCTGTGCGTTGATAGATGAGTCAGTCAGGTTTGATTATGACTGTATCTTTCATGTGCGATTCGGACTCGTACTTCTCAGTTTTTTTTAAATGTCTATAATAGAAACACATGCATGCCAATAGTGTTTGATCCAGAGGAACAAAGGGAAAATTGCGTAATACATTACCAGTAGGAGTCGCTTGGTTCCACAACATTCATGGCATTGTTTACGTTGCTAAGCAGACAATTTCTTCGAACATATAAAATAATGGTTTAGCAATAACCTTCAAAATGATTCAGATTCTGATTAATAGTATGTTACCAATTTTGTTTTGGATGGGTAATCAACGAATGACTTCTCCCGCTCTGGACGGAGCGGGAGGGCATGTCAGAAATTTACTGACTAAAACCCACCCGTGTTCCTTCAGTTACCCATATGCCAGAGCCACGGTATCTCATGTGAACAATCTCGCGACCCTGACAGGGTGTGTTACCCATTAGGGTGCAGTATTAAATAAGGGTAGCAATAAAACGAGTGACTGTAAATTACAATTTTAAGTGTCAAAATTAATTAATTTGGGTTATATAATTACTAAGTGAGCTACTGACTGTAAGTGACGAGAAATCAACAGAACAGTATCTTACAAACATTAATTTGAGTTACTTAAAATACAAAATGAGCAGCTTCATAATATTTGAGCGACTTAATATTTGTTTGAGTGTCAACGTTACGTCCTGCATTTTTTTCAATATTTGGCAAATGTATTTTTTATACTGAGCGGCATTTTATCTTAAATGAAGTGTTTCGAATACAAACAGGCTCGTCTACAGAATCAAGGCGTTTCCATAGGAGGTCACAGTCTTACCTAACCTAACCTCCTCAAACCATGTCGTTTCTGGTACTCGCCAGCTGCTCGTCGCATTTAACAATCTGTAGTTTTCATTAAAAAACCTATCAAAATAAAAAACATAAGCCCTCAAATAGAATATCAGTAACCAATAATCATTAATAAAGCAGCTTACAAAACTTTGCTCAAAGTGACCTTTTTAGTAGTTCGTTATGTATAACCTCACTTAGAAAAATCGATTCTATCTTAATATTGAAGTTGCCCTCTCTGTATTTCCAGTCGCTCACTTAGTAATGTAGTCGCTCGGATAAAATTTTAATATATGAAATGGATTAATCACAATCCACTTTTTGTAAGCTCGTTCTGGATTTTATTATTAATCAATATTCGTCGTTAGTTTAGTTAATTTTTCGCTTACTCAAATTCATACCGCTCAAGTTATTAATACAGTATGTCATCATCAGTCGCAAAGCTTTTTTTTAATCGCTCGTTTTATAATTCCCCATTAAATAATATTTTGGTCCACAGTTCGTCTAGGAGAGCTGGCACAAAATCAAATAGTGCAGACAAGTACTACTGTAGGCAGGCGAGGACATCCGGGCAGACCAGGGCCCCCTGGACCACCAGGTAACTAACATAATATGCCTTATTTCAAAATAACTTTCTCTTATAAGATCTTTTGGGAGGGGACAAAAGGGAGAAGGCCTGGTGATGGTTTTCAAACCCAGACATGCCTTTCGCTTTGTGTAAATAATTTCATCACCACTGTTCTTAAAGTGGTGAAGGAAAACATCGTGAAGAAGAACAAAATACATTTATTTAGCACAGTTGAAAGGCACATAACAGTTAGTTATACAGCAGGAAAGAATAAAAAATTAAATAAAAAAGTGCAAGGTGAGATGTCAGAAACTAGCGGCGGCGGCGGCGGTAACAGGCATGTCATAGAACCAATAATTCGAAGATATGTGACATCTACCAACCCGCATTTGGCTCACATGGTTGATTATAACCCACTCCCACTAGAAGACAGGAGGCTTTTGTCCCAGCAGTGGGAACATGATAGTGTGATTATGCTATGCTTATCAGTGGGTGGAATGAGGCTGTCATTGATGATAATGATAATCAAAAATGTAATAAGTTTTACGAGATAGATGTATGTGGGTCACACTGAAAGTTATATATACATAAACTCACGTCAGGCAGAAACTACATAACGCCACCTGCTACGATCCTAACATAGGCACTCCTTTAGCCCTGTTTATGTTCATACATCTGGTCATACACGCCCGCCAGTTACTGGTACTACGCACATGCACAATGGTGTAGAAACCTTTTAATATTTGTATTGCTTTTCGAAGTCTCCTTTCCTTTATAAGCACCGTCGACCGTAGACTAAAATCTTCCAGTGTGACCCCGTACCTATTGGAATAAACTGCTCGAAACCGCCATTTTGTTTTCGAAAATCCAATACTGGCAATTTTTTACTCACTCTAATATTTTAACTTCAAGGAATCCAAGGTGACTCCGGAGAGCCAGGCCTGCGAGGTTATCCTGGAGAGACAGGGGATACAGGCAAAACTGGTAGCCCCGGCCCTGCAGGGGAGAAAGGGGACAAGGGCGACAGGGGCCCCCAGGGCATTGGCGTGCAGGGACCCGAGGGGCCCAGAGGACAAATAGGTAATGTAGTGAACAAGATGAACAGCTTCTAAAAGCTTTTAATTTTTTTTTGTCGGTTATCTACTTCATATATAATAATAAACCAACGCCCGTACTAAACTGCTGGATCTAGAAACATTCACAAAAGTTCCATAAATAACGAAGTTGAATACCTGCCCTCTTACTTACCCACCTTGATCCCTTGACACTTTTGTGATGTGTAAATAGTTACTCATAGCTTCAAAAAGATAAACCCTCACTCAGTCTGCATTTATTCCAGATTGAATAAAAGGAAAGACTTGTAAAAAAAAATACAATTAATATATCACTGTTTTCAGGTCCAATGGGTCCAACGGGTCATCCTGGCAGAACCGGGGACAGAGGAGACGCAGGACGAGAAGGTAAAATGAAACACCCTTTTTCCAACTATGTTTAGCTTTCAGTCTAACCAAATGCAGCTGAATACCAGTATTTTACACGGAGCGACTGCCTATCTGACCTCCACAACCCAGTTACTGGGTAAATCCAGGAGGATAGTGTGGTATCGGACGTAAAGAATAACACCACCCCAGTTCTTCGTGGGTGTCGTAAGAGGCGATTAAGGGACATACTAGAGAATGGGCAGCAGCGTTGTTTATGCTTTTTACCACTATAATGCGATCGCCAACCCGCCTGCCAAGCGTGGCGATCGAGGCATACCAAAATTGGGGATGGCCTATGTCCAGCTGCGAACGGTTTACAGCTGAAATAATGATGATTATGACCAGGAGTATTGTGTTAGTTATATGACGAAACCCTTTCATAAGACATAATAAGTGTCAAAAATTTTCAAATGACAGCTGGAACCAACGGTTAAAATAATTCACGACGTTCGATATAAAAGCAAATAGCTCCAAATTAAGGTTTAAAAACTCCATCCTATAAAATGTTATATATTTTCGTTTTCAGGAGCAATAGGCCCCCGTGGCCACCCAGGACTGCGTGGCACCTGTGAATGTCCCCTGACGTACTACGGATATTCCCCACAAGGACTTAACAAGGGGCCCTGACCAAAACTGTTGGAAAAACTTTTGTGTACTTAATAAAACGTTGAAAAGTTATTACGATTTTTTTTGAAGTGAGAGTTTGTAGGGGAAGAAAAAGATACAAAATAATAAATAAAAAATAATTTAATAAAAATATACCGAAACATAATAGTCACTAAGTACAAGAAATTGTCTCCATACTTTATTTTATAAAAACAATGTAGGATTGCTATGATTTCGATAAGTTTAATTAAATGTAACTCGAAGAAAACCCGCCATTACTGTTGATGACGTAATAACATGGCGTCAGTTGTTAGCGGGTTCTATTTCGCGCACAGAGTCGATGTCTGCCTTGCAGAAGAAACATTGCTTGCTGTTTAGAAGATGTTGCATTATACAAGCTCTAGAACAAAGAATATTTTTATTTATGGATCATTTAGACAGACTGTAAGTCCACTTTTCAGAAATCACAAATGAACTTGTCCTTTCACAGTAATTTTAACTATGGCAGTAACAACTTTATAATACCGAAAATAAAGATCAAAATCAAAAGAAGAAGGAAGAAGGCGTGCTTTATGTATGTATCAGGCAACAAACCTGCAAGAATGATGTCCACAAGGCATAAAAGCGGTGTCTGCAGGCCTAGCGTAGCAGATCGTGCATAATAGGTCGGATTGCGCCCCGCTGGAACCCGGAGACTTCGCCTTTACGAGAGTGTCCCGAGCTACGCGTAGTCGATCTACTACTATCTCTAGAGCTTTTAATTCATCTATTGTTACGTCTTCTGCATCTGAAATAAATAGTTAGGCATGTTCACACAGGTTAAATAAATAAATTGCTCTTTTATTTATCAAACCCACTCGTGGCCTTCAGCTGGTTGTAGGCTAATCAGTAATTCGGCATCAACCATATTCCTCACCATTTGCCTAGCCTTTATCCAACTATGTTGGGGTCAATTTTCAGTGTAACCGGATGCAACTGTTTACCAGTATTTTACATCCAGTGATTGCCTATCCAACCTTTCTGACCTCCATAATCCAGTTACTGGATAACACGGTACTCTTTGGTAGGTTTGATCAGCCACAATCATATCGCCTCAACTCAGCCTCTATCGCAGTCGACTGCTGGATATAGGCTTGTCCCAGGCTGCGGCCACAATACCCTGACCACCGCCTTCCGCATCCAATCTGTCCCAGCGACCTTATTAAGGTCATCGGATCATTTAAGTGGAGGGCGTCCCACACTGCGCTTCACGATACGCGGTCTGTACTCAAAGACTCGTTTACTCCTCTGGCCATAGATCCTACGACAAACATGGCTTGCCCACTACTACTTTAGCTTGCTTATTCTGAGCCTATGCCGCTCCATAGCGCGCTTAGCGATCATGAAATTGTAGACCAGCCTGACTGTCAGTCCACGTATGTCCACGTGTCGGTGCCATTTGTCATAACGGGCAGGACCCACTAATTGAAGACCGCAAACATTGTGGAAAAAGGCGAAGAAAAGACTTGACGAAGTTTTGCAAACGCTGCCCAACCTAACTGGATCTTTCTGACAACTTTCTCCAAGTTGTATCTACTGAGCTGGATGATTTGCCTTGGTACATCACATTCATATCGTATAAAATTACTTTATAGTTTACATAGGGTGACCAGGGTCTGCCTGTCTGACCTCCACAATCCAGTTACTGGCTAACACGATAACTAATAATAAGACCAGCTACATTCCTTAAAGGACATTATAACATATGTTTGAAGTGACAACTTACATCTGTAAAATGAGAATAAGTTGTGGTTCTTCGACTTGCCGAGCATGAGCTCGAGTCCATCCATTCTGAATAGCGGTTCCGTCACTAAAGCTTTAGTGACTCGATCTAGATGCTAAAACAAAAAAAAAGTAATGAGGTTTAAAAAGCCTACAGCTCTATAAACATAGAGTATTTGCACAAACGGCCACCATTTATAATATTCATGAAGGAAAAATCGAACTGTATCGATATTGCTTATCGATTGTGAAGTGTGTTTTTTAGACATGCTGAGATGCACTCTGTTGGAATCTCAATGCTCGGTTTAAAACCTAGATTTTAAAATCTAGTGTGCGCTAAAATACCGCTGCGATATTTTTAAATCCAAACTGTGTAAACGTGGTGTTAGCCCAATATTTTGGAGTCGGTCGGAGCGGTTTGTACAAACATCACACTCATGTTAGGAGCCACTGGTAGTCACTCCAACTTGAATTCCATAGACTGAAATACCCATGAGCACAGCATAGTGGCCAATTCTCGAACTCCAATTCTGGAACTATTATTTAAGATTACAATCAGCTTTTATCTACTTTGGTCTGCGTTTGCCTATGTAAATCATCATAGATAGAATGAAACTGCAGTCCAATAGTGTATCTCACTTTTGATTTCAAGCTGAAGGATTTTAAAGGCTAATTCATTGCTTCATATGTTTCAAAAACTTAATTGCTGGATTGCTTTTTGTTGGATTGTCAAAAGGCACTACCGGGCTGTTCATAATGCCAGCCAGCCAAAAGTCAGTTATATTCGTACTTACCTCAGGAGGTAACTTAGGGTCTAGCATTCCGATGAGGCACCCAGCCACGGGCGCCAGGGCCACGTAGTAGTGCACTCGGTCTGTGTCCGGTAGACCTCGGGCTACCAGACGAGCGAAACTGGCGCCCCCACCGCCGCGGATGCAGACCCGGGATACTACTGCCATTAGGATCTAGAATAGAAGTCATGCTTATGTTGATATCAGCGTTTGCTCGCTACTGCAAACGCATGGAATTCGGGAATTATCCCACGGTACGGTACTGTGCCAAATTTAATCGAAATACATTCAGCCGTCGAGGCGTGGAAAGTACTTTAGCATGTATAGTATGGAAGGTATGTTGTATAAGTGGTTTATTGTTATTTTTTAGTTCATCATTATTGATATGTAAGAATAGGTTAGTGCTGCCAGGGTCACGAGATTCGTTCGAAAGAGATACCGTGGCCCTGCCATATGGGCAACTGAAGGAACACGGGTGCATTTTAGTCAGTAAAAGTCTGACACGCCCTTCCATTCCACCCTAGAGTGAGATAAGTCTTTTGATGATTCCCCACCCAAAAAAAAAGACTAGGTTAGTAGAACGGAAATTGTTTGTTTGTTTCTTCTTCATTTTTATCACGCTTTTATTGGATTGGAATGTATCTGTGCAACGGAATTTTAGAACGTGATTTTCACCCCCTTCGATTAATTTGTAACGGCTCGGATTAATTTGTAACTTTGCACACTTATCAAGGATTGGTGACAATACGAAATTTCTTTGTGTCATAGTTCTGGCCAAGATCAACAGAATAGCAAAAAAAAAACCCGCTTTTATAGCTAGCCAAACTAAAAAAAGAAAGGAAATAATGGAAAAAGCGTAGAGTGCTTTTGGGGTATTTTTTAATTGATGTCAAGCACCCAAGCTTTTTTCCATTATTTTCTACTTTTTAGTTTGGTTTTGTATGAAAGCGTGTTTTTTAGGTTTTTAAACTATTATTTATTATTTTTAAGGCGTCTACCCACTCCTTCAAACTCTTCGAGCCTGCACTTTTTTTTTTGGATGGGAAATCATCAAATGACTTCTCCCGCTCTGGGCGGAGCGGGAGGGCATGTCAGACTTTTACTGACTAAAACCCACCCGTGTTCCTTCAGTTGCCCATGTGCCAGGGTCACGGTATCTCTTTCGAACAATCACGCGACCCCGGCAGGCATCGGTCCTAGCAGACCCCTTCAGTTTTGCTGACATCTCTTTGAGGCGCGCGTGGAACACTACGCGCCGTCGACCCGAGCTTGGTCCTTACCGGGCGGCAAGCCACCCATTGCTCGCCACCCGCAAGCTCGCGCCTACGGTGGCCGGGAGTCCGCTATGGACTCCCGATTCCGGGGCGTCTCCTCCTGCGGCGGCTAGGGACGTGAGGGCGCAGAGACTGCCACTCCCTCACGCGCCCCGCCTCCTCCTTCGCGAGCATTACTGCTTCGCAGAAGGAGGTGACGGCTTCCCATTCCCTCTCGCTCCGTACCATGGCTCGCACCAGGGCCGGACGCGAGAGGTCGCCGCCGCCGATCGCCTCCACGAGGACACGGCGGTGCTCCGCCCAGGCAGGACACACCTCCACCGTATGTTCCACCGTATCCTCTAGACGATCCTCACAATGGAAACATCCGGACGTATCCTCCCGCTTTATCCTGAACAGGAACCCACCGAAGCACCCATGCCCGGTGAGAACCTGAGCCTACACGTCTTCCTTCCAATTTTGAAGGAACCTTTCCTATCTTAAGTCATGCATAGGAAAGTATTTTTCACTTCAGTAGCTCAAACATGTAGGTTTTGTTGCCTGAAATCAGTGAGCAAAATGCCTTAATTTAAATAAAAGAGCGGGAATAAAATTTCGTAGCTGGCGTAAAGAGTTGAATAAGTTAAAAAATATTAAAATAATCGTAAAATATGAGTGAAACTAGCGACGAGAACGGTATTTTAACACCGGAAGAGTTAAAACAACAAGTTATTAATGCAGAAATAAGTTTCCTACCTGAGAAGTCTCGCGAGAAATATCTGAAAGCATACCATGTCTTCAATGAATGGAGACTTACAAAGGTCGCAAGCAGTTTTTCGGAGACGGTGTTGCTATCTTATTTTTTAGATTTATCACAGACGAGGCGATCATCTACAATGTTAATTATTTTGATTCACAATAAATAGTTATTTCAATCTATTCCTGTTTATTATTTTATCTCCTAAAGTGTTCTCGCTGCTGAAGTGAAAAGTTATGTGTGTTACACGAGAGCAAAGCTTTTTGTATCTCGTGCCTTTGAATCCTTCGCTTGCTCAGGATTCAAAATCAGCATTCGCAGAAAAAAACGACTACGAAGGATTCAACTTTCAAAATCAGCACTCACAGCGAAAAAAAAACGACTTTGCTCTCTTGTTGCACAAATAACTATTCTTGAGAAGTATTGTAGAATGGTTACCATAAAACCATAGATCGAGAAACAAAGTTGATAACATGTTAACAGAATCTAATGAAATTAGCTGGCAATACAATTTACTCACGTGTTGGGCATAGACACCGAAAATTAATGTGAGAAAATAGTTATTTGTTATACAAGAATGCTAAGTTGCTTTTTAACAGCGTGCTCAATTTTGATGACCGAGCAAGCGAAGGATTCAAAAATTAGAATCCTGAGCGTTAGCGAGGGAATCAAAAGAGCACGAGGTGAAAAATCTTTGCACTCGAGTGCAACACGTAACTTTTCATCCCACCTCAGCGAGGAAATGACTAAATATGCAAAAAAAAAAGCATTTCAATCACAAGATACTTTTATTTCAGTTTAGGTATTAACATTTATTATGTACTACATTATGATAGGTAAGTATTACAGAATAATCTTTAAATTATTTCAAATGATACTTGGGTATAATTAAGAAAAATTGAAAGTAACGTTGCTACAGTTACTTAAGTCGAGTGTAATATTTTTGTTAGGTACTGTAATGTTGGTGAAAGTAAAATGGCGCGCGCAAAGCAAATTAAAAAAAAAGTATATCAAGAAGGTTCCGAGTCTAAGTTTTACAAATTAGAAAAAGGTTGAATGATAAATTCGGCACCATGGAGATAGAAGTAAATAGATTTAATGATGTTTTGAATTCACAAACTTAGTGCACACGATGTTCTAAATTCAATTTACTTTATCCTCTAGTGGATAAAAACGGCTTTTGCACTCAGGTATCGAAGGGCAAAAATACTCTTTCCGAGATGGGGGGATGAAAAAGTTTTTTTCATCATTCGATGGATGAAAGTGTGGTATGTCAGCGAACCACGACGGCTGGGCGCGTATATCCAACTTAGTTAATTTATTAATTTTCGAAAACCCTTACAAAACAGTCGTTTGGTTGTCTAAATCATGTCACAGTGTCATTTTAAGATTATATGAAATATTTACTTAATGAAAAGAAAACCATTTTTTTTTTTCATTTAATTACGATATCGATACCCAACAGGTGGATGAACTATTGCCAGTTTATTTCACTTTACCTTGAATAATTTACCTATGGATAATTTCTCATAATAGCCCTAAAAATGAGTACACCTTATGAAGTAGTGGATCGAAGGACGCTCATAGTTTGTGCTTTGTGATATGGAAAGACAGAGAAATTAATTTTAATAAATTCGACACCCAACGTTAATTCCTGTTATGCACGTTTGGTCTAACTGTCAAAGAATAACAGTTGTCAGTAATTAGGTAAAGTGTAAGTCGGTAGTGAATTTCCTTTCTATTTTTGTTTTCTACGTGGGAAATGACGTCTTCCGCTCTGGGTGCAGCGGAATTTGCTTTTCCGGTTTATCATATATAACTATATTAGCTTTTGCCCGCGGCTTTGCCCACGTGAATGTTGTAAATTTTGATGCGTTAGTTTCTAAAAATATGTTTACTTTAAAAATGAAGGACTTTTATATAATTTCACCCCGATTTTCGTCTTTTTGGGGGTAAAATTATCAAACCGCTGAGATACGTTTAAATTAATTTTAAGCCGTCCATCTACAGACAGAATTTGAAGCTAGCATAGCTGACCTAGCTTCAAAACTGACGGACTTTCATACAAAATTCCACCCCCTATTTCACCTCTTTACGCGAAGAGTTTTCTAAAATACTTTTTTAGCTGATGTCTCCTACTCATAATCTATGATTGTGCCAAATTTCATCTTCGTAAGTCCAGCAGTTTTTGAGGTTTTATGATTAATAAGTGAGTGAGTGAATGTATGAATGAGTGACCTTTAGTTTATATATATATATATGTATTCCCTGAAATATCTAAGAAAGATTTTAGCTAGTAATATACCATCTTTGAATCTCACGATACGTACCTGACAAGTCCTGCCAAGTAATAATTCGTTCTGGTTGTCACAGGCCTCTGGTTTGGTCAGCAACAAGGGAGTCAGGTGTAGTGTCATCTCGAGAGCCCTGGCCAGGCCATGGTACAGGTCGAAACACGTCGCGCACAGCTTGATCTGGCGCGATTCTAGCTGGGAATCTACACTGACGCGGTCCATCTATAATATATAGAATTAATTTATTAGCACTTCATACTAACATTAGACCTTTTGATTGAGATTTTGGAACTTTTGTAAAATAATAATTCAATGACAGAATTATAGATGGGGTCGTTCACACCACGGAGCAAATATTTGCTCCGTGGTTCACACATTATCATCATCGTAATTTCAGCCGTGACGTCCACTGCTGGACATAAGCCTCCCCAATTTGGAGGCCTTTGCCATAATCGCCACGCTTGGCAGGTGGGTTGACGACCGCAGTATGGTAAAATGTATAGTAAGCGCTGCTGCCCATTTTCTAGTAAGTCCCTTAGTCGCCTTTTACGATACCCACGGAAGAAATGGGATGGTGCTATTCTTAACGTTCGGCACCACACGGATGTCGTTCATGCAGAATGGAAAAATGCCCGAGCAATTCACTAGTTCCATTGCAAATAGGACCGTTTTACCATAACCTAAAGTAGAAAATCGTATGAACATCGACACAGTCGGCTCGCGCACGCTCGGGAGTCGAATGGTCTCAGATTTTTCTGTTATGTTGCACCAAATGCGTCAAACCCCTTCAGGTTTGACGCATTTGGTGCACATCTCAACTTGTACACCATGCTCAAATGGTGAACTTATCAACTGGTGCACTTCTCATATGGCACACTTCGCAACTGGTGCACTTCTCAATTGGTGCACTTCTCAATTGGTGCACTTCGCAAAAGGAGCACTTTTTAAGAAGAGTGGAGATTTGGAAAAATTGTCTAAAAATGAAAGAATCTTTGGTATTGCGTAGGTAATTTTCTTAAAAATACAATCACCATCAAGTAGGTACACACTTACTTAAACTTAAACAATTTTCAATTTAAAATTTGCAGTAGGTGAAAAGAAAAGATCACTTTCTCCAATTATTATATTAGTGATTATGTAATATAATTTAAAAAATGTAATTGAATGCTTTTATTTAATTAATAATAACTATAACTAAAAGAAGTACAGTTTAAATTATAATATTATAAAGGTTATTGATATAATATGATATTATATCCTTTCTTACATATTTTTTATACTTTCGTGTGACTTTTTATATTATTATTGAAAATCGTTTAAGTTTAAGTAAGTGTGTACGTACTTGAAAAGTATTTGTTGATTGTATTTTTAAGAAAATTACCTACGCAAAACCAAAGATTCTTTCATTTTTAGACAATTTTTCCAAATCTCCACACATTTTGAAAAGTGCTCCTTTTGCGAAGTGCACCAATTGAGAAGTGCACCAGTTGCGACGTGTGCCATATGAGAAGTGAACCAGTTGCTAAGTTCACCATTTGAGCATGGTGTACAAGTTGAGATGTACACCAAATGTGTCAAACCCGTTTGAAGTGACCCATAAGTTGAAGGCGAGGAGCGAGGCCTTTGTTCTATAATGGAATACTAAAGATTTACTATGAAATAAGGTTACTTTATGGAGAAAACGCCGTAGTAGAACACCACGGGGAGCGTTTTTCCAATTTACAGGTCAGTGTCATAATTTACACAAAGTAAGGCTACCTGTCCATTGGAGCGGAGAAGAGCGGAGAGGAGCAGAGCTGTGCTAATATTAACCAATAGAATTCAAACACCGCTCCGCTCCGAAGGGATGCAAGTTCGAACCAACGACCTTACAACTCGTAAGGCACAGCGCTCAGCACATTGCAACGCGGCAAAAAAGCGCTGTTTTTGATCTTCAACTAAAGGCGCTAAGCAGTGCGTTGAAATTCCAGTGCATAGTTATTGCATAACTAAATCACCCTTGCGTTCGAGGGTTTACTTTATACTGTAATAGCTTTTACTAACGACATCGCCCGCGTATCTATACTATCTATACTAATATTATAAAGGTGAAGAGTTTTTTTGTTTGTATGTTTGTTTGTTTGAACGCGGTAATCTCAGGAACTGCTGGTCCGAATTGAAAAAGTCTTTATGCGTTGGGTACTTTGGGTAGCCTATTTATTGTGATGTAACATCACGCTAAGATCAAAAGGAGTGGAGTAGCAATGAAAAATAGATGAAAACTGGCAGGCAATTCGATGCGACGGGAAAGGTCAGGGGAGGAAAAATTTGACGCGAACGAAGTCGCGGGCAGAAGCTAGTTATACATATAAATCTTCCTTTTGAATTACTCTGTCTATTGATGAAACCGTATTTAAATCCGTTGCGTAGTTTAGAAGATCTAAGCCTACAGAAAGCGCGAAGCAACTTTGTTTTATACCATGTAAAGATAAGGTACAATTTTGGGGCTGTTACCTCCTGCATCATGGTGATGAACTCGGAGAAGGCCCAGTTGAGTTGACTCAGCAGGGAGTTGAGGTAGGCAGCTGCGTTGGTCGGGCGAGACACGAGGTAGTCCCTTATGCGGCTCTGGATCACCTCCGACGGGCAAGGACCTGAAGAGAGTAAGCATCGGTATCATAAACCTATCTTCAAGGGGTAGCGCCAGGGTGGCGAGCAATGGGTAGCTCACCGCCCGGTAAGGACCAGGCTCGGGTCGACGGCGCGTAGTGTTCCACGCGCGCCTCAAAGAGATGTCAGTATCAGTGAAGGGGTCTACTAGGACTGATGCCTGCCGTCGTCGCGAGATTGTTCAAGCGAGATACCGTGACCCCGGCACATCGGCAACTGATGGAACACGGGTGGGTTTTAGTCAGTACAAGTCTGACACGCCCTCCCGCTCCGCCCAGAACGGGAGAACTCATTTGATGATTACCCATCCTGAAAAAAAAAGTGGGTAGCGCCAAGGTACTCCGCGAAATAAAATAAATTCTTACGTTGTATGCAAAATGCAGGTCAGTATCAGCCTGTGTGTTGAACAAAATATTATTCGCCACCGTAACACGTCTTTATTTACAGAATTATAATCATTAATAACAACCCTTTAATTATCATCACCATCATTTCAGGTGAAAAACGTCCAATGCTGGATATAAGGTTTCCCATTTTCAGGGGGTTTAACATAGACGCCACCTTTGGCAGGTGGATTGCAATAGCAGTATGGTGGAAAATGCGTAGACAACGCTGCTGCTTATTTTCTGGTAAGTCCCTTAGTCGTCGTTTATAATAGCCACAGGAAGAAATGGAATGGCGCTGTTCTTTACGTCCATTTCACCACAATCCTTTGTGTTCATTTAATATCATTGAAAAAGATATCGACTGTCGTTTTTTTTTTCAATTTGAATACGTAAGAAAATTTTAATTTTGCGGGCTACCTTAGCACATCCTATCATAGTATCTAAAAGATAACATAACATTACACCTTGTTCCCACCAAGGGTCGGGCAGAGTTGTTCCTATACCACACTCACATTTTGTCAGTAATGTTTAAGCCCCATGTAATATTGAGCGAGTCTATTGCCATCAACCGGGCACAAATCCAGACTACGAGCCCCTACTGAGAAATTGCGGATATAAAAACCCAATAACACTTTGCCGGATTTAGGAATTAAACCCAGGACTTGCTCTAAAACTGACCCAAATAACTGGTTTTTGCAAAAAAAAAAAATTAGGTTCATCTTGAGATTACCCTAAAACAACGCTTAAAAGTAAACGTCATCTGATTTTGTCTCAAAATCAGAAAACTTTTTTTTAAATTAACTTTGTGTCATGAAATGTCAATTACACACATTAAATAGAAACGTACGGCTTTTATTGCTTAGTCACAAGGCCCTCATTACATGAAACCGAAATTGTGCAACTCAGCTACAATTTCAAAAACTAATCTTTAAGCATACAAGTAGGTATAAATCCATTTATTCTCTGAGGCCTCCAAGTGTTAATTTTAATTTGATTAATTACCAATGACCACTCTGTTCGTTATGTCTTTAAAATGATATTTCAGTAACTCACCAAAACACTGGCTCATAAGTCCCGCGTCGACTTTGGCTCCGAGGTTGTTGACTGTCGGCTCCCTGTCGCCGTACCTGCGTGATGGTACACACGAATTTGAATATCAACTATACCTGGTTGTTTGGTATGGATGTAGTAACCAACTGGTTAAATTAGCCAGCTAAATAAGACACTTAGGACGTTCATTAAACGCACCATTGAACCGAGCATGGAGATTGATGGAGAACAGATTGCCTGTTGGATTCCCAACTGCTCAGTTCAACACATTGAGTTTAAAATGTAGTGCAAGATAAAATCTCACCGCGATTCTCGATTTCTCGTACCTGTACACGTCTACTTATTTATAATATATCTTAAGACAATCAACACACTGTTATCTGATCCCAAACTAGGCAGAGCCTGTACTATGTTAACCAGACAACTGATAAATATACTTATATATTTCTAAATACATACATATTATAGATAAATTACACCCAAACACAGAACAAATGATTGTGCTCATCGCACAAAGATTTGTCCTGGATGGGAATAGAACCCACGACCTCAGTCTTGGCAGTCAGGGACACTAACCACTAGACTAACAGGCCAGTCAGTCAGTATTTGAAGCGTAAATACAAATAGGGCGAAAATTGGTACATAAACTTGCAGTATATTAATTGCACCAAACCAACAAACACCGTAACTTGTACTTTCCATATGACCATCAACTTTATAGACCTCTAAATATAAAACCACTAGCTTCTGCCCGCGACTTCGTCCGCGTCAAATTTTTGCTCCCCTGACCCTTCCCGTCGCATCAAATTACCTGCCAGCTTTCGTCCATTTTTCGTTGCTGCTCCGCTCCTTTTGATCGTAACGTGATATTATACAGCCTATAACCTTCCTCAATAAATAGGCTACCCAACACAAAAAGATTTTTTCAATTGGAACCAAGTAGTTCCTGAGATTACCGCGTTCAACTAAAAACAAACAAACTCTTCAGCTTCATAATATGAAATAGTACAGATTCTTGGGAACAACAGATCCGATAAGCTTTCTGCAATGTATCTATGTCATGCGGCACAGTTCAATAGGTTCCATATGGATATTTATTTATTTATTTATTTTAATTACATTTATAACACCATAACAGCTTACCAAGGTGATGTTATAAGCAAGATGATGATATGATATTGCGCCGATAAATCTCATTGAAGTAGCGGCTGTATATTTGACTATAGATCGCTCATGAGTTATGGGTACCGGCTAAATTGTTCGTCTGTAGATGAGTATTGGATTCAATACAATGATTAATTGATTACAATAAATGCAAACAGTGGCAACATTCATGCATAGGAAAAACACAAACCCATTTCCAAAAACCTGCCAAGGTTTCGAGATTTTTTCGAAAGAGATACCGTGGCCCTGGCCTATGGGCAACTGAAGGAACACGGATAGGTTTTGGTCAGTAAAAGTCTGACATGCCCTTCCGTTCCACCCTAGAGTGAGAGACGTGACTTGATGAATTAACACCCACAAAAAAAAAAAAACTTCCAAAAACAACACTAAAAAGTGAAATAATTTGAATTTTGGAAGTCTGCGTCATTCAAATTTAATAAAAGAAGGAAGAAAGATGGAGTACCGTTCAAATCATGTGCATTGCTTGCAATTGGTTAGGGCCAACGTGACGATCTGTTTTATCGTTACTTTTTTTAACATCTGTTGCATGTTGACAATTTGTGTTTTATGTCTTGTACTCGTTTTGAGCAAATAAATTGCTATTTAATCTTATCATGAATTGTGGATCATAGGTTTATGTGATGTTAGGTTTTTACTGGTATTGTGTGTGATGTCTTTGGTTTATCATTTACGTTTTTTTGTCATCTACTTCCGAAATTAAGATTATTTTTCACTTTGTAGGTTGACCTTTTTTGGAAATGGGTTGTTTTTCTATTTTATTCGTCACTATTTAGTTATGGTACATAACCTAAAAAAACCGTAAACCACTGCTATGTAAATAACAGTGCCAGGAAGTTATCATAACATCATCAAAACACTAAGTGAAAAAAAAAAATACGTAATATTGGACTGACTCAAAAAAATCCAAGCTTAGTTAACAAAATGTCAATGGGATAGAGGCACATCCATTAAAAAAGATTTTTCGATTTCGGTCCACAATTGTCGGATATATAACTAAACAATATAAACAACAAAAAACAGTCTAATTCAAACAAACTAAACAGTACTAATGGGCCGACTACGGGTTTTGAAAATGTATGAATTGCTATAGTGACCAAATTTTTAGATATATTTGGTTGCATTTTCGTATGCAGACTGGTCATAGCGTTAGGTTTATATTAGCCGTTTTCGTATTGTCGTTTCCAACAAACAGTAATCTTCTTCCGAGTAACCTTGGTAGGTGAAGTTTTAAGCGTTCTAAAGAGAAACACGTCGTAGTGTTTAAGGAAGGTAGTTGGAAGTGTTTTATCAAGAGTTCTAGTTAAAGTGCCATTGTGATCAAGCACTTTCTTGGTTAACAATTTTTCTAGAAATGGAAGGTGTATTTTTTCTAACTTGTGAAGTGGTGACTTATTTTGTTTTACCTAAAATAGAAAAGACAGAACAAGCAGTAAAGGGTCGGACAAAGTTTCTATGAAAAAAAATTGCAGCCAGATATGGCTTGATTGAAATCCCTGCCAAAACAAACCTCGAACACTATAACCTTCATTATGAATCTAATGGGTCGGCGCTAGAAGCGAGAGAGAACGCAAAAAAAGCGACGATGGGGTTTGTCGGGGGAAACAAGAAATATCACACGGACGAAATCTCGGGCAGAAGCTAGTTAGTTAAAGATGCACTCTGTTGGATTCTCAATACTCGGAGTAACACCTAGAGTTGAAAATGCAGTGTACGATAAAATCTGTGTACATCGACTTATCTGTAGAGAAAAACTTGTAGGCGCGTGGTGAATTTAGGTCAGTGGACCTTTTCACAAAGAGGAGACCTGTGTCCCAGCAGTGGGGAAATTATAGGCTAATTATGCTGTATATCCCATATATCGCACCTTTAATAATAAACTGAAATAATTACAAAATTACGATTGTTGGAAAATAGCGTTTAAAGTTTTGCAAACACGATGCATTTTCCAACAATCGCAGTTTTGTAATTATTTCAGTTTATTATTAAAGGTGCGATATTTGTTCTCACCTGGCAGCTAAATGTGGCCACTGCCGGTGCCGGAAGCCGAAGCCGGAACCGTGCCAGAACCGGACGAGCACCCAGTTGGACTGCGCCCACGCACGGTTCTGATACGGGCGCACCAGCTCCTCTACCATGCTCATCTGTCTGGAGCAAAAGAATCGCCCTGGAATGTCGGTGAAGTGTAAATGATCCCCTAAAATACGGAGAAAAGCTAAAAAGAGTATCCTTTAGGTTTTTCGTTCGTAGTAATATTGAACAAAAGCGTGAATCACCATTTTCCAGCACTTATTCCAATTTATTTGCGGTCTGCGTAACATGCCCTTAAAAATTACTGGTCTACATCAAAAACAAAGATAACAGACATTGTGTACCTAGCGTATTGCGACACTGTCTGGTAAATGACACAAATAAACAAAACAAAATATAATGCCGATGCCAGACTCTACAAGTCCAATTTAAAGTAATGCAATATTGGGATTCCGCAATCAGATGCTCGGAAGAGGTTGATAATTTCCACAAAGATAGATTGTATTTTTGGTAACTATTTGATTAACTCTGCTTTAGTATACTCACTGTTTTAACGGCACTCTCTCGATAGCTCTCATGGTGGTTGGTTGCGTGGCGAACGACGCTAGAGTCTGGACCAGAGACTCTCTCGTGCTTGCGAGCACTATCCGCTGGTCGGCAAACTCAGCGCAGAGGAATGCAGCACAGGAAACCACTAGTTCGTCCCATTCTAAGATAATATAAGAAATTATTATATGTTGGGCCTGGAAGTTGACCGACAAAGATAGGTGCTAAGGGACGAGGAACTTCACCGTCGACGTCCGCCGCCCCATTTATAGCAGGATCCAAGAAGGCGGCAAAGTAGTGTTCGCACGACCCTATTGGACGTCACGGGGGAAGTCTTACACGTCACTGGCCCCGCGGCCCTGAGGTGGCTTTCAACGCGAACCGGCTGCTCATCACCCGGGGAACTTGGAAGGCGAGGATAAATTCCCATGATCAAGCAGCGGTTAAGCTTCGCTAGCCGCTGTTGGTCCGTGGATGGGCATCCCTACATACCAGTACACGTTAAGTCGTTGGTCCCGACTGCCATTGGTGTATCTTTGGCTGGTAGGCTGATAATGATGATCTTGAAGGCTGGTGTAGAAGTATGGAGTTTAAAGAGTTTAAATATTTGATGATCTCACCTGGTATCTGGTGCACGGGTATGGTGGGATGCATGTACAGCCTCAGTGTGTTGCACAGCTCCAACATGGCGTCCACGTGGTACTCCGGTACGAACGCGAACAGAGACTCAGCAAATTCTATGCGATCTATGCCGTAATGTCAGTATATTAAAGTAGCCATCTTGTCATCGGCTTACGAGGAGAGTCTAGCAAAGTTTTTAATATTCTTCCTACAATTTATTAAAATTAAATGTAATTTGTAGGAAGTTGTAGGACATTGGTTTGAACCAGAACAAGCGCTTTAATTTGTGTATAAAATTCATCACTACTGCTCTCAAATCGGTGAAGGAAAACATCGTGAGGAAACCGGCATGCCCTAGTGTACGGTCTGCGGTTATACTATCGGTGACTTAGCATGTTTACCATTATTTCACTTTATTCATTCATATTAATTAAGCAATTAGTACACGATAAGCGGTCACCACGTGTGCTCCATCGCTCTTGTATTTCATGAAATCTTTGGTCCGTTGTATATATCAATTTTACATTAATCTTAGCAGTATCATTGACTATCCTTCAACCTTATACACATGGAACCAAAAATTTTAAGACCTGTCGTCTACCAACCTGCACTGGGCACACGTGGAGGGTCACAGTCTACTCTCTCTCAAAATTACCATAGAAGATGCACTATCAGTTTTCTTGAATGTTATAGGCAACTTTTTTATTTCCGAAAGAACCGGATTATGGCGCCTTCAGACAACGACTCATGGAGTCATGTCTACCTATACATGCTAACTGTAAACAAACACTTTGACACTCTACAAATTATTGCAAACTGAGTGTTACTATGTCACTTACGGTGAGATGTTCCCATTTGTGAGTTGGATCGCGTCCGAGGAGTCGTCGCCCTTGAAGGTTGACTCTGAGGACTGAAAAAGGTCAGAGGTTGTTCACATTGCTCGAAAAAAAGCAAATACAACATTTTGCGCTTCTAAAAATTTGATTAATATAATGAAGCTGACTCGCAGAGCATATTCGCTGCAGTTCAGTATTGAGTGAAAAGATCCCTTAGACATGCGAGAACGCATGTCTAAGGGATCCACATCTTGCACTATATTTTAGTTATGATTTCTATCACTATTACACTAGTCACAAAAATTAAGGGATATAAAAAATAATCAAAATTTTTGGGTGATTTACAACAAGCTGTAACTCCGAGGAAAATTATCGTAAAGCAAAAAATAAAAAAGCAAATTATAGCTCCATATGTTTAATTTTTAGGTACGACCATTTTTTTTTTATCATGTTTGAGTCTGGAAAAATCCCCAGGAAACTACCAAAAAAAATTTTTCCAAATTTTTTCTCGCCTTAAAAAACGTCTTTGGCATTCAATTTTTTTTCCATTGTTTCACTCAAAAGTTCTTTAAGAAAATTTAATGTCCTTTAATGCCTGTACAATGAATGCCGCGGAGTTATCGTCAGTCCAAGCAAAAAAGTACTTTTTAACTTTGACAATCAATAACTCTGAAAACAATGATCGTATAGGAAATCGAAGGAGAGTTTTGGAAACTACACAACGTTTTCTATAAGATACCGTGAATAGCTTTTGTCGAATTTTTTTTTTGAATTGAAAGCTTTGACTGAAAAAAAGACAAAAATTCGCATAATTAAGGATATTTCGATAACTTGGTATAACTTTGGATAAAATGGATGAACGAAGGATATTTTTGGTAATTTTTTAACTTCAAAATGTCCCCTAAAATCCCTGAAAAATTCAAAGCGCTGCAATTTTTTTTCATAGTGTCCCGAAGCTTTAAATTCTTTGTTTTTGCGAAAATCACCATTATGAGCAATTTTTCGATTTTTATTCGTTTTTCGATGAACAAAAAATGTTGTCCTCAAAAATCTTTATTTTTTTCGATCAAAGAGATTGATTTTTCAAGAACTTTGAAAAAAGAATCAATTTTTTCGAATTTTTTAAAATTTATTTTTGTTTTTTTTTTCACGGGTTTCGTCCGTTGCGGAGTTTAAAAGATCTAAGCGTACAAATACGAAATGCGACTTTGTTTTATACTAAGTAAACATGAACTGCTCCGTTGGTATCGTGTCGTCCCGATTTCGATTCTCTGGTCGAGCAAATTGTTATTAGGTTTTTCTATTACGAATTTCTTAGTAGCAGACCGGAGTTTGGATGTTGACGGTGTGGTACTCCGTGCCTCAGAAAGCACGTTAAACCGTTGATACTGAGTTTGATCTCTCTCCAGTCGTGCCGAATTGTTGTCCTATCGGACTTTGAAATTGAGAGAAGAGAGAGTGCACCTGTGTCTGCGATTATAATATTTCCCGCGCTGATGGCCGCCATGGCCGAAACACGATCTGGAGGACTAAAAAATCGACTATTGTAAAAAATCTCAAGTATTTTTTTGTTCAAAAGTAAAATCACTACAACATGAATGCCTACTGAAGTTTTGGCCACACTGAGGCAAAACCCACAGGGAATGCGGGAGCTAACTGCTTTTATTTGTCATTGGCATCTCGCATCTCTCTCATTCTAGACTGCATACGTGGGCTTGCCTGTAGATGGCTTAGGAAACTAAAGCCTCCCGCCAGGGCATAAAAAACTTAAAATTAAGCGACTGCAAGCTAAGGGCACCCCCTATGGGAAACGACCTCGGCTTAGGACGTCGCAGGGGGAGGGCTGCAAGGGACGGGCTAGATAGGAATTAAGAGCATAACTGCGCCCGCACCGATTATTCTAATACTTAGGAAGTCACGTGACTGTTCGTCCCAGTTTGAATACTCCCGTACAAGTAAGCTGTCACAATCGGCGCGAGCGAATTTCGTCAATATACTGTGTGAGATTGGCTTCAGTTTCGCCTGTGTTTAAAAGAATTACTTACCTTTGATCAGAACTGGAGGTATATTCCAACTGTAGCGAGGCGTAGCTGGTACTTCCCAGTATCGAGCTCTTGCCAAGGAGGATTTCTTTACTGGCCACCTGCGCGTACTGAAGATTATTTTGTTAATACACGTTCTCATTTAGATAAATTATTCACACACCTTCATCCGTAGTTCATTTAAGCAGTATAATATATTACAGGGTTTTGAAAACAGAATTCCGAACACAATCCAACCCCTATGGGCCTGCCTGCCGGGGTCGCGTGATTGTTCGAAAGAGATACCGTGACCCTGGCACATGGGCAATTGAAGGAACACGGGTGGGTTTTAGTCAGTAAAAGTCTGACATGCCCTCCCGCTCCGCCCAGAGCGGGAGAAGTCATTTGATGACTTCCCATCCAAAAAAAAAAAAAAATCCCTATGGGCCCAAACACACGTAACACAACCACACCTCATCATATTCATACATAATCAGTCTAATATGTTTTCACTGCTGTGACATAGGCGTCCTCTGTTGGTAGACGTCACATGTCTTCAAATATTTGGTTCTAGAATACGCGGGTTTCCTCACGATGTTTTTCTTCACCGTTTGCAAAGCAGTGGTGATAAAATAATTTACGAAAAGTGAAACGCCGATCTGGGTTTGTATCTACATACGGCATTTGCAAACAACGCGCGGATCATATCTCTGTTCTTATCTATCAGTAACTGTAAGTAGGTATACATCTGTTATTATAGACCTTTGAATTTCCTTGAATGTAGTTGTGCACTGAGCCCGGGTTTAGTGGAACGTTGCGATGTTAGAGCGTACCGTACCTACACTATATAATATCATTGCTAACTTACTTGCATATGTGTGGCATATTCAGAGTCCGATGACAGCCTCAAAGAGTGCAGTGTTCCCGCGAAGTGCTTCGCAAGCTCTGTCTGCCTCTGTTTGGTCCAGATAGCTCCCATTACCCACGCCATTTGCAATGCACCTGCTTCTAATTTTTCCTAGAAAACACACACGTGCATCAGTTTCTTTATTGAAAATTAGTAATTGTATACAGCGTGGCAGGAACATCCTGTAATTATGTATTCCGTACTACCCCCACTAACTGCTATGGTGGTCTCGTGGTTTCAAGTGCAGCCGCTGAGTTTGGGGTCCTGGGTTCGATTCCAAGGTCGGGAAAAGGTTTATCCATTACATTTTTTTAGTAGCAGCCTGGAGTTTGGAAGTTGGTGGTGTAATATCCCCATGCCTCGGTAAATACGTTGGTATTCGATCTCTCTCTGGTCGCGGCTGATGGCCATCTCATCGGACTATGAGAGTGAGGGAAGAGCTAGTGCCTCCGTGTCTGCACACACACACTTGTGCACTGTAATAGCTCCCACACCGACGTCGTCGGCTCGTCTTCGTTGAAATCGACTGCCATTGCCAAAATACGGTCATGAGGACTACATATTCAGTACATGATTCTGAACCCACCTGCGTTTACATTTTTCGTAGGTTATTATTAGGATAGTTAGTAGATAGCCATAGATATAGATGTACGACACGCGAGTCGTGCGCGTACGCTTCTTAAAGGAGTGTAATTAAATCGCTTGTTACCGAAGGCCGTGTCTTATTTAACAGTTATTAAAAAGGAACATCGCATGCTTTTTGACCTACGCAGTCATAACATCATGTCTGTAGTCCACAAGAGGAGTAAGACGATGCGGTGTACCTACTAGTTATGTTTAAGTCCCATGTAATAGAGGGCGAGTGTAGTGCTATCATCCGCCCCAATAACACTGCCTAATCTGGGAATCTTATCTTATCTTATATCTTAGGACAACCACACAACGTTATCTGATCCCAAACTTGGCAGAGCCTGTACTATGGCAACCAGACAACTGATAAACATACTTATATATTTCTATGACTTATATGACTTTTTTTACAGTACTGTGGTTAGGGTTGCCAACTATACTGTTAAAAACAGTATTATACTGTTTTTCACTACATTATACTTTTTACTGTTGAATAAAAATAAAGTATACAAAATACTGTTTTCAGCATCAAAATGCTTAACACTATAAGTATTAGACTGACGCTCACACAAAAAGATTGTAAATTAATAAGTTGTGCGAGAAGCTCTAAAAATATGTATTTAAAACACTAATAATAAAATAATGTTTTTATGATTTTTGTTATTTTAATATTTAAAAATATAATTTATATGTATGTAAAATGAAATAAACGAAATACTGTTCATTTTTCTAAAATACTGTTTAATATTCTCTTCAGACCTCGATATACTTTATTTCTTGTAAAAAAAGTTGGCAACGCTAACTGTGGTTCTTAAATCATGTCCTATATGGAATGTTTTGCTTTTTAATCTACGCAAATTAACTTATTGTTGTCCATTTAAATATCTGAATTATCTGCTGTAATCATTAAGATACATCAATTTAAAAATGTTGAAACAAAAGTGCAATTTCTCGAGATTTTTTTTTTTACCTACTGTAATTACAATAACGGGGGCAGAACTGGATAGTGACGTAAGCCAGTGTCACTGCCGGAATGCAAAACTTTGTTTTTTAGACCATGATTGGGGTTAAGTATGTACGTAAGTAACTTTATGGTCTACATTACGGAACATTTTAAGGAAGGGCTTGTGGCTAAGTAATAACAGCCGCACGGATTGATCGTTCAGGTTAAGCTACGCTTGCCGCGGTTGTTTCGTGGATGGGTGACCAGCTTTACATACCAAGACCCTTCCGTGCCTCAAAAAGCACGTTAAGCCGTTGGTCCCGGCTGTCTTTCGTAGATCTTAGACAGTCGTTTTGGGTCGTCAGAAGGCCGAAAGTCTGACAACCAGTCTTACCAAGGGGTATCGTGTTATCCAGTAAATGGGTTGTGGAGGTCAGATAGGCAGTCGCTCCACGTAAAATACTGGTACTCAGCTGCATCCGGTAGAACTGGAAGCCGATCCCAACATATTTGGGAAAAGGCTAGGTAGATGATGATTACAGAACATTATAAGTGACGGTACTAACCTCATAAACACATCTCGACCTCTCCAATTCTTTGATCATGTTCTCCATAAGTTGTTTCTTAATATTATCTTGTTCTGTTTGTTTTTTATCAGTACCTGAGGGTCAATACGAGTATTTTTGATAATATTAAAAATTATAATTTGTCTTTTCTCTCTAATTTAATTTCATTTTTAGTAAGTTTTGACATTGATTGTGGTTGAGATGAGATGGAGCAGTGGTGACCGTATTTTATGTCGTAGGGTTGGACCCAGATAGGCACTTTACTTTGTGTAAATTATTTCACCACCACGGCTCTCAAAACGGTGAAGGAAAACATCGTGAGGAAACCGTCACATTCTAGAACCAAATATTCGAAAACATGTGACATCTACCAAACCGCACTGGGTCCGCGTGGTGGATTATGGCTTACTCCCTCTTACCGAGTGGAGGCCTGTGTCTCAGAAGTGGGATATTTATAGGGTGATTATATAATACATGAGAAACAATATGGTGTTAACCAACCTGTAGCAGCCTGCAACTCAGAGGTGACAGTGTATATCCGATACTCAATATCGTGAAGACAGTCGGCCATGTCCAGTTGGTTGTCCCTCAGTTCACACAACTGAAAATCAATGAATATAAGGAACAGAATTGAAATAGTTGCAGCTACAATCTGACCAGGTGTGTTCACGAGCCAGTAGGAGAGAATAAAAAAAAAGAAGATAGAAAAAATAGAGAGAATGGAGAGAAAGAGGGAAAGAATTTAAAAAAATCTGGTGATACGTAGATGTAGGATGTATGAGCTATTTCATCTTATCTTTCGTATTGTCTTTATCTGTTCGTTTTGCGATCTCTGGGGACCATTGTGGCGTAATTTTACTCCACTTGCCTGCGCAGGAATTTAGTAACTATAATAAAACCAATCTTCCGTAGTAAGCAAAATGTATGGATGCATAAGTTATGACTCCGAATGCATATTGCATTTTCTGCAGCCGGGATATGAAAACACAGTTTAGTATTGATAGTCACGCTACATTGCAAAGATAGATATTCTTCAGTTTAATGGACTAGAAGGAAATAGGAAGGTTCCGTGTGATGCCGGACGTGAAAAATAACACCATCCCATTTCTTCCCGTGGGTGTCGTAAAATGCGTATTTGTTTTACTACCATACTGCGATCGCCAACCCGCCTGCCAATCGTGGCGATTATGGTAAAACCACCCATTTTTGGGGAGGCCTATATCCAGCAGTGGACATCTTTCGGATGATGAGGAGAAGGAATAGTGGTAGCAGACTTCGGTTTTTTTTTTACATTTGTCTGATCATGTTTGTTAATTATGATAAGAATAACACAAGTGAATTATTTTTTATTTTATGTATTTTATTTTCTCTTTTACTCTTACACACGCTATGTACATCTCTTTATCTTCTCTCCTTTGAGAAGAGATTTCTTTAGAAATAATCATCACCTCTGTACCAATTTTTCTGTTCTTTTCTTTTTGTCTGTGTGATGAACAACGAACGATTTGTTTACATAAAAATTTAAAGTTAGATAAATAAAAAATAATAAATATATTAGTCGCTTTTGTACCACTGTACTGTTTTGTATGACCATGCGTTACGCTATGGCACGATAATAAGCGCTTGACTTTACAACATATTAATACCTTTTCTGCGTGTTTGATGGCAGCGCCATGGTATAACGCGAGGAGTCCGTCTACAAGCCGAAGGTATGCGGATCTGATATCAATGGACCCTGCGCCCGGCATCATGGACCTGGTGCCCTTGAGAGCCAGCGCCGTTTCTCCTGTAGTCCTGGATGAGGAGAAAGAGCGACGTAAGAAAATATGACTCAGATTCAATCGCGCACAGATCAACTTTCTGTGTTGAACCGAGCCTATAAAAAATAACAACCGACTTCCTTAAAAACACTAGAAAGTGAAAAAATTTAGGTAAAAATATATTTCACCATGTAGTGTTTTTAAGGAAGTCGGTTATTATTTTTTTGAAAAAAGTTTTTATTTTAACTTTTTAGTTATGGTATTTACCCCGCACTATTTCGGCAAAATAGGAATAATGTCTGGTTTTCTCATGGATGTCATTATCAGAATTGGACATTTAAATGGGACCACACGGAAAGCACCAGTTTTTAACCAACTTAAAAAAATGAGGAGGTTATCAATTCTACTGTATATTTTTTTTAAATATTTGTTACCTCATAACTTTTGACTGGGTGAACCGATTTTGATGATTCTTTTTTTATTTGAATATCCGGTGCGTGAAAAATCGCAGAGCGATTTTATTACGCTCGTGAAACGTGGGTTAAGTGGTCAGCGGTGCTACGCCGTAGCGAACGTAGCGGAGGCTACGTCGTAGCCGCGTCGTAGCAGCTGTGCGTAGCAATTTGGGAAAATATTTTTTTTTCCTTTTCTTGTCTGCAATCGGCTTTTAGCCATAATCTAATATTTTCTGACATTGGTTTGGATTGGGTGCGATTCCATTAAACGACACCGTGCCAGTTGGTACAGGCTAAGAATTTAGTTTCTCTGGTCTATTTCTATTATTTGCCGTAACTTAGTTTATTTGGTCTATGTCTAGTTTAATTATGTAGCTTTTCTTAAGTAATAGGTATTCAATTTTTTCTTTCGTTTTGTTAGTGAGATCAGTAGCCAAATGATTAAATACGTTTTCCTGGTGAGTACCAAATAGGGATGCTTAAATCATACATCCTCAACAGCCCTTAAGTTTCAAAGAACACAACTTTAAGTCGCTCTTAAAAGTCTCTACAAACATACACGACGGATAAACAAACACGCACTTAAACTGCCTTAAAATAAAGTAGCGGTTTTGAATTAAGCCGTAAGTACTGTTGTCAAAGTGAGTCTTAGCAAGACTGCTTTACATAAAATACAAATTTCGTTAATCGCAGCAGCGCGAGCGGGAAGTTGCGCATTTACGCGGTATTTTAAAACGAATGTTAAAAAAAGAAAATGCTTTTATGAACTCATAATTTTACGTAACGTACTTGGACTTAAACATAACTGGCGAAAAGTGGGTGTACTTTATAGGTTCGATGAATATCGTGTGCGCAAAATGTTTTTTTTTTTCTGAGTGACATCTCGCATGTCAACCTATTCGGTTGTCGGCTAACCGAATTTGCCTACCTTAATTAATTAAGGCCCGCCAGGATTTAAAAAAAAAACTAGAGCGACTACTCGCTATGGGCAGCCCCTGTGGGGTACGGATCTTAGCTTAGGGCATCGTTGGTAGCAAGGGACGGGCTGGATCGGAAGGGAAGAATTTAAAGCTACAGGCTCCGCGCTGCGGGCTGGCTCGAGAAAGGGTCGGGGCGGAACCCATGCACGAAAAAAACCCGCCTTGATTTTATAACCTCCGCGTGAACGTCTACTGTATGTCTCAATATAAAAAATCGCCGCCACACAAAGCGATGCGAGTACAAACCGATCGTACATCATCGGCTGTCTCCACCGAGTCACGCGCTTCGATCGTGAAAGTTTGGTTTGGTTGCATGCTTACGCGCAGTCTGTTGTCTACCACTGCGCCTGGCATGCCTAAAAATCAGCTATAAACGCCATGCGCATGTAGAATCTAATCTATTTGTTAGTTCCTAAATTCTATTTGCTTAGCTTTCTTCAAACTTGATAAATTATTTTATTTCTGCAAGTAGGTTTGCACAAACACTTCTATGCGTCAATCATATTTTTAACACGCTTTTATTAGCTTCATACGTATGTTAGTATGTGCCTATGTAACGGTAAATTTGAAAATGATTTTGACCCCCTTCAAAACGTCGGATTAACTCGAAATTTGGCATACTTATGAAGGACCAATGGCAATACAATAATTCTCCCCAGGGTTACCAGGAAACAAAAAAAAAACTGTCTTTGAAACCTACGTTGACATATGTCACAAAATTAGAATCACACTAGAAAATCTATATATATATAAAAATGATCCCTATTTCCCTTAGTCACGCAATCATGCGTGAACGGCTGGACCGATTTCACTTTTTTTTTGTTGTATTTGTTATTGTCAGGAGAAGGTTCTTATGAAAGAAAAAATTAAAAAAAATGCGCGGTAAATTAGAAAACTTAAGAACACTTATTTAAGAAATACTTGGCAAAAATTTTTGAATTTGATTAAATTCTTGAAGAAGGCTATAAGCTAACAAACATCACGTTAGGGCCGTTAGGAAAATATCAAGTAAGAATGAACGCTAAGCTAAGAGATAGCGCGGGAAGACCGTGGGATGATTTCACGCGGACGAAGTCGCGGGCAGTAGCTAGTTGAAAATAAAAAATAGTTTAAACTAGATGAGGTCGGCGTTTATTATTTGACTACTCTGAGAAGAAAGGCCGAAGAAATCTCAGAGATCGCAGGCTCTTTTAAAGTCCTGACATAATCTTGGTCAGATCATGTGGATTAATAAACCACACAGATTGAGTGAACTTGTCCAATCAGTGCACGCATTTATCTAATCATGCACCTCAACTCAGAACTTAAGATTATCTTGTTTAATGTTCTTTTGTCTTTTTATCTACTGTCTATAGTGTTAACGTGCTCGTGTAACAGTTATAAACTTTACATTTCAAATATAACCGTTTTCAAAAAAAAAAAAAAAAATATATTATTATAAGGGCTTTTTATCCACACGGATACGCCAACCCCATCGTATCTTATTCACTATTAAACTCTAAGTATATGTAAGTGAAAAATAATTATTGATTAGGCATCTTCACCAGGCCACACAACCTCTTTGCAATCGCAGATCTAGGAATTGATAGAATATTCTGTATTATGCCAATGTCCAATAAGTTTAATTTGAATTCTCTTATCAATAATTCTCTTTCACTCCTGCTCCTGACAAACTCCATCAACAAATGTTGCACGTCTTCAATTTTGTTGCATAACTCACAATTACGTGACGCAACCTTTCGCATTAGAAACGCAAACTTTGCTGATGGATAGTGCCCAGAACGCAGCCTTAGTGATAATTTTATATAATTCTTTTCTGAACTTGTAGACTTGGCCTTGGTGGACTAATAATAATAATACCTACACTATAATAAACAAGATTACCTGTTAGGCACGGGTGGCATGGGCGAGTGCATGAACCTGGCCATCGAGGATATGACCTGTGGTAGAGTCGCCAGCCCCGGCGAACCGGCAGCCATGTCGCTTACACCTGGCAAGTTCCAAGTGTAGTCACTGACTGTCGCTTGAAAGAGCATTAGAGGATGTTAACATTTTAGCTCGAAGATGACCGCTGCTGTAGTCTAATCGCTTAAATAGTGCAGTGCTAAAGATCACGCCGTCTCAAGGTCATCGCTCATTGTATCAGCACCGCTTCGACACAGCTTGTCATTCAAGTTAGAATTTTAAAACAAATGTTTTAGAGTCCATTTTACAATGTCAATACGTGGACAGGGAGCAGTCCCAGCGAAAATACGTATACCTCGCTACCTACACGCCGCTCGCACGGGTGTGTCTCAGTCGCCTGAAATCACACTCAGTAACACTTACTAGTGTTCGCAAACCGGTCTATAAGTTAAAATTCAAGCTGTCACCTTACCGTTGGCATGTCAGCAGAGAGCGATCGTCTTGATGACGGCGTGTTGGGCGACAACCGGGTGGAATTTTTAATCGCGGTAACGGGTTGCTACGCCGGAGCGGTGCGGTTATGAGTGATGACCATCAGACCTTCATTTGTGTAAACTATTGTCATCAGGGTCCTAAGTGCGAGTTTCTATACCCATTCGATCATGTTAACTTACAACTTCAATTTGTACTTGGATTGTCCTAGCACCTTCTGGTCACTAATGGAAAACATAATTCCTTCCATTCAAATGGACGTATGTGCACGTTACATTAACGCCATCGAGTAGGTTTGTATAAAACCTCGCGCTAAGCCTTCTGATATCAGTGCATGAAAGAGAAAGGTTAAATATTAAATGAGATATTTCTATTTTTATTTGGGCGTACCGTCACTATTTGAGCGACTAGACTTTAATTCTTACAAACTCTATTAAATTACAGGAACTACACTTCTACTCACATTCTACTTATTTTTTGTTTTATTAGTTTCTGATATCGATACCCAATACGTAGGTAAAGTATTTTCAGCTAATGTAATTCATCATCATCTCCATCATTTCAGACACAAACGTCCACTGCTGGACATAGGCCTCCCCCAATTAGGAGGGATTTGCCATAATCGCCACGCTTGGCAAGCGGGTTGGCGATCGCAGTATGGTAGTAAAATGCCTAGAGAACGCTGCTACCCATTCTCTAGTAAGTCCCTTAGTCGCCTCTTACGACACCCACGGGAAGAATTGGGATGGTGCTATTCTTTACGTCCGGCACCACACGGAACGAACTTATTTACTTTGACTCTGTATATTAGTAGAACTTTTTTTTTTTTGATCTCGAGGTGTAAATCCTCATGGATGTCCTTCGCCCTGGGGTGGGCGGAGGGGTCTGTCAGGCTCTTACTGACTAAAACCACCCCGGTGTTCCGTACCAAACCTGCATCGGGGACCACGGGAACCGATATGTCTTCCGCGATCCCCGACTGGTCGGCCGGCCTACCTTTGCAGGCTTCCTCACGTTAAGGGGGGAGTAAGGCGTTAAACTCCCCCCGTACATCACAGAGAGGCGCACGTGGAACACTACGCGCCACCATCTTGGGTCCTAAGGAATAGGGGCGACGGATGTCCCCAGAGCCGTCTCCCCTGGACCCATTTAGGGAGGCTGGAAGAGGGCGTTATCCACCCTCCGCTGACGCCCGTGCGCCTGCTGCGGGCTGGGTGAGCGGAAGATATCTCCAGCTCGCTTTCCGCAGCCTCCTTCTGCGACATGATTGTTTCATATTAGTAGTACCTGTGTCAACTCCTCCCGATCGATTGTAGTTCGGTTCAAAACTTTGTATGAAAGGGTTGTCCTCCCCCAATACACCAACCAGGTCTGTTCTGAAAGGGTTAACGTAATACTAATTCATTGAATTGCGTCATTGGTCTTTACTTGGAGTTTTAATCGTATTCTGTAACTTGATAGTTCAAAGGAAAATATTGATAACATACTAAAACTAATACTGTTGGGCTAGTGAACGATTTCTGAGAAATGGTTTAATTTAAATAAAATTTACAAATTTGTTTTAGGATGTGGAATGTAAGAATAATTAATATTTTTTAATAAAAGTTACTTCCGTTTTTATTTTCTTCTAATAGAAACAAAACTAAATATGAAAATCATGTCATTTTACATTTTTTTTCTCTATCCTATTTACTACTCGTCTATTTATGTCCTCTGGCAACCATATATATTGATATAGTTTATCTATGGTTTAAATCGTGTTTTAAGACAAGTTATTAAATTTAAAAAAAAGTTTGCATGTAAGTACATTATTTCAAGTTCATTCATTCTTACACCAAATCACTATCTTTTTTGTCAAAATCTGGTAACCCTCCAACTGTCAAGTTACGGAATACCATGAAGGCCAGGTATAGTCTTGGTCTCAAGCACCACTGTTGAGCATAAGGTCTTGGGTTGATTTCAAAGTCGGGCAAATGTTTTTTTATTTTGCTGAATGGACTTGCTCTAACCCTCATCACGCCTGATGGAAAGCGATAGATGAGGTGTATGATGGAACGAGCGTGCCCAGGAGATATCTGTTCACTCTTGCTTTGAAGGTATTTCTCAGTAGAGGTTTGAATTTGTGTCCAGTTGATGGCAATAGGCAGTTTTTTTTTGTGTGTGGGAAATCATCAAATGACTTCTCCCGCTCTGGGCGGAGCGGGAGGGTATGTCAGGCTTTTACTGACTAAAACCCACCCGTGTTCCTTCAGTTGCCTATCTGCCAGGGTCACGGTATCTCTTTCGAACAATCTCGCGACCTTGGCAGGCATCGGTCCTAGCAGACCCCTTCAGTTTTGCTGACATCTCTTTGAGGCGCGCGTGGAACACTACGCGCCGTCGACCCGAGCTTGGTCCTTTCCGGGCGGCGAGCTACCCATTGCTCACCGCCCGCAAGCTCACGCCTACGGTGGCCGGGAGTCAGCTATCGACTCCCGACGCCCGGGGCGTCTCCTCCTGATGGCAATAGGCTCACCTCCAATTACATGGGACTTAATATAACTGGCGAACGTTTGTTATATCATTTAAAAATAGGTACCCGCGGGAAAATTGCGTAACACAATAACAATAGTCATTGGTTTCATGTTAACAGTTCAAAAATATTCACTGCGTTATTTACGTTGCTAAGCAAACATTTTTTTTGATTTCAGTAAGCAATTGGTTCCGATTGACTTGGCCTATGAAGTTCGAAATACCGCTGACAGTGCAAAAGCTTATAATTATCAACTCAGTAGCACAAAGGCAAACTTGAACTTCGTGGATTTATATTTTTAGAGATACGAAGCCAAAATACAATAACAGAATCCTTATAATTTCGTCATGTCAATCTGTCCGTCAGCGGTAACACAGGAGACTTACTCAAGTAAAAGTGTTACCTCAATGTTCTAACAAGGAACGGTAGTACTCCACCAAGGCGGTCCACGTTGTAGAAATCCAATTCTCCGTCGATATACGTTCGAGCTGGTAAGTGGGGAGTTCCGTTACTGCAGAAAGAAATCTCGTATCATTATGGTTAAGAGGTTTAAAGGGCGAAAAAAACGAATTTCCTGGTCCAGATAGCGATGAATTGTGGTAAATTATATGACAGCAATGTTTAACTGCAGTTTTTCGACTTGAGACTTAAAACTCCTATAGAGAATGATGTTCATTTTTGTGGCCTGTCCCTGAAATAAAACATCGCCTACGTTATAATCTCCGTCAATGAATGCTTAGCACTCGCCCTTACTCACACATTCACACTCTCCACGCACACCTCACTCTTACTTCACCTTCTAGATTCCCAATCACAAATACTTACTTCACTTGCTGCTGTGTATAATTATGTTACTGAAATGTCATGGTTGTATTATCTATACTTATAATAAAACTGTAGAGGGGTTAATTTTGTACATTGAATATACATCCAAAATTTATATTTGAAGATGAATGGTGATCGATACTGATGCCAAAAATGCAATCAGTAAATTTTTTGTCTGTCTGTCTGTATGTGCGCGCATGGGTCAAAAACTACTAAAGGGATTTTAACCAAACTTGGTACGATTGTAGTCCATACTTCTGGGCAGATTATAAGCTATATAACATAAAGCTAAAACACATAGGATCTGAGCAGTGATGATAAATTCGAAGCAAGTCGGATGAAAATGCGCTTTCGAGCTCTTATCCTCGCATACGTTGATCATACACCAAAAGTATCTATTACAAAGATGATGGTCTTCAAAAGATCTACAAAGAAGTCCTCAATAGTATATATCTATCCTACTAAATTCGGAACACAGTTAGTTTATAACCTGAATTAACACATAGGGTACTTTTTATCCCGGTAGTATGTTCCCGCGGGATAATTTCCGCCCTCCACGCAGGCGAAGCAGCTGGCAAAAGCGAGTATCATATAAAATTGAAGCCAAGAAATGTCCGACTCCTCAGATACAGGTCTGCGTACCTAGTTGAGGGGCCGGAAATCTGTCAATAATGTTAGACTCGATTGTCCAACCTTCTGTCTACGTGTGTAATGTACTTTGTCTCCCTTCTTATGTACAAATGAATAAATGAAAAAATAAATTAATAACCTTTCTGATACATGCTATATAAATTACAAACACAAACAGTCTTATTAAAAACGCGATCTAACTTTATAAAGAGAATTTAGAATATAAAAATGGTAACTTAGCGCCGGACTGAGTTGTCAGATTTGTAAAAAGAACTGCATCTGTATAACTATATACAACGATGTATGTTGGGTTCTTAATTCAAAACCTATCTAAATAAAGAACTTGTTCTGTAAAAAGGAGAAAATGTTTCTCAGAAAATCTAAAGGCTAACAAAACATGTACTTAATACAAAACGTTTCATGAATGCGACATTACTGTTGGCTCTTTGTACGGAGGCGACGTGTGAATTTATATTTAAAGATAAGCGCTACCCTTATCAGACGTGCCTTGATATACGAGGGTGCAGTTTTATAAAAAATTTTTGTTAGATTTTGTATATTGCCTCCGTTTTCTTAGTGGGTTTAAGGAAATTGAAAGTAGCTTTAGTCTTTTCTATTCCTCTCGGCGCAATACTTTGTACCGCCACTTAGAGCCCATATACACAGACTGCTTGAAGTAATTAGGATGGACTGCTTCAAGCTGCGACTGCGTACTGAACTGCAGTCTTCTACGCACATACATACACGAAACCGCTCGAGCAGTTGCAACTGCTTTGGGCGGTTGTGCAGTCAAGCAGTCCCCAGTCATACACAGACTGCTCGAGCTGTTGACTACTCTGCCGCAGTTACCTCCGCCCGCTCTCTTCATTCCACATCGCGCGCGCTTCCCGCCCACATGCTTTTTGTTTTCTACTGATTTGAATAACGAGTAATTAGTAACAGTTGCTCCAACAGTTATTAATGGCAGCTTCAAGCTGTTGAGTATGACTACAAGAGCGGTCCGTCTATGTTGGTAAATCGCTTACTGCTCGAGCAGTCCTTGTATGTCGACCGTTATAGGCACATTACGCATCACACTGACGTCACGCAAATCTTGCATCGCGCATTCAGAGTTTAGCGCGTAACTAGCATATATACAACGTCCCGTAATGAATCGTCAGGCAGTTGCCCACCAGACTCAACACCCGTCTGGAATAAGGATCCTCCCTTTTCCACGGAGGTTGAGTGAACTATACACCCTGTTCCTCATACCTCCAAAACTTCATCGTGGATTGAAAACATTTAAGGGGCACGTTTATAGTCAATATTCGAGATGCACGTTCCAAAAAAAGTAATGTCTATGCAAAATAAGATGAAGTAATTTTTGTACGGTCGACGGTTCAAGAAGATGACGCGTGTATTAATATCTTTCAGCTGAAGCATTTTGTAGGGAAGAAAGGTACTTGTTGGACAATATACATTGTCTGTGCATTTAGCGACCGATACGCAATATATAACCTGTAATCATCTCTGTTTTTGACAATCACATGAGCACGAGAAGAAGAAGAAGAATTGAAAATATCATGTACTTGTAAAAACTGGCTAGTATATAACATTTTATGCCTTCTGTAAGCAATACTTACGTGACTCCTATAGGGTTTTCATTCCAGAGCTTTAGCACAGCGGTGAGCAGCCTGGCGTGACAGCACCACGAGATGGCCGGCGAGGTTCGCGAGATGTTGAACAGCCTCTGAAATATGGCCTCCTGACACTTTTTTATCGCGCAATTCTCCTGATAAACCAATAACTTAGAACAACTTGGTTTGAAAATTCGCTATTTTTTATGTCATTCTTTAGAGATGTTGTTAGAGTTTGAAAAGGTTAAATAAATAAATAAATATCTTTGGACAACCAACACATCGTTGTCTGATCCCAAACTAGGCAGAGCCTGTACTATGGTAACCAGACAACTGATAAACATACTTATATATTTCTAAATACATACATATTATAGATAAATTACACCCAGGTTTTCAGATCGTGCGAGCAATGGCCGAAAATAAGCACGATAAAAACCTTCAAAAATTCTTAAGCCTACTAATATTTAGTCTGTTTTCTTTCTGAGCGAGTCTCAATATATACTTTGTCTTTTGTTTGACAGCTGTCAAAACTACACAAGACTTTCAATGGCATCATACTGATACCCTAGCACGATCACCCGACGTAAACGTACCGTAAATTCAAACGATTTATAAATGGAAATTCATGTTTTAGTATTGGGATACCTTGTATTTTCCATTAAAAAATCGTTTGAATTTTGGTTGAAATTTTTGCAATAAAAATTGTAAGTAACATCCATAGATATGAATAAAGTCATACAAATGTTTTTTTTTTCTGGGATAGGAGTAAATTAGATTTTTTTTTGTCTGGTGGACAGTTTGCTGCTCCACTTTTTATTCCGTTTAAGTGGTGAAAGCGGGCAATTTGGGGTCTACCTGCTGTAATTTTGACGTTTAAGTGCTGATTCACAGCCAAAACATGTATTACTTTTGATTTTAAAATCATTCGAATTTACGTTACGTTTAATCGGTCATTCGTGCCCCCTTAACGAAGAGTCGATATCTACCATGTCGAGGATGCAGTTGTCCATGATGTATCTTCTGAACTTCTCTAGGAAGATCTTCCGTGTTGAAGGTACCATGTTTGTGCCATCTGTGTTATCAAGAAGTAGTAGAAGGAACTCCAACTGTTGGAATAAAATATATTCATTGTGAAGAGAGGTCATCACAGTATTCATTTTCCTGCCCTTGTTCCAATTTATTTTGAGTCGGTATAATACGTCGTTTTTCTTAATTGTGAAAAGAAACGCCCAGCTAGCAAAACTTGGTATTACAAGTATCCTAAGAGCATATTTTTCTTACTCTTTTAGTACACTTACAAACGTTGGTAAGTGTGGAATTGGGCGCACTTTGTAAGAGTGTTTGCCCTTGTTGTTATTGTATTGTGCTCTTATGAAGAGTGTTTTCAATCTTATAGTGATCTGCCTAGTGCCGTTGTAAAAGCAATTAGTCTTACAAGTGTCTTACACTGGCATGGTGTAAAGGTAAAATGCCATTGTGTAGCCTTACGAATGCCGTTCTAAGTGTGATTCGCCTTATTTACCTCTTTGTGATCTCATTGTAAGAGTATTTTTAAGCGTGTCGAACATTTTAACAAACCGTTGTGCGCATGCAGTGAATATAATAAAAATCTTTAAAACAGTAAGTACTTTGTATATTAACTCTATAATTTAAAATATTTCTATGTTACTTGTATCTTACTATTATTATAATGTTGAACTATCTGCGGAGTAGGTTTATTCGAAGTATTTTAAATGTAAATAACATTAAAATCTCGGGCCATTTCTGAGATGTGTTTTTGAATAATAGTTATTGATTTAGTAAAATGTGAAATAATACAAAATGTCCCCATTTTTCCATTATTTACAATCTTACTTATAGTGTACTTCATCAGAACATTTAAAAGCTCAATCGTTTTTAGTTAAATGCACTGTCAGACTAGATATTCTTATATGACTCTAGTTAAGTGAGTTTAAAGACCATTGCTCCTATTAAACACTAGCCTAAAACAATTATCGGTGGCCATTGTTCATAATGTTAGGGTTCCCTAAACAGTGGAAGAACCAAAAATCACACCTAATATATTTTTAACTTATAGGTAGCTAATGTTAATATGCTTTTAACATTTAGTTTGTATGTTAATTATTTGTTCTAGCGTAGCAACTGCTGTACCCAAATAATTATGGGCATTAAGAATGAAATTATGGATGTCGATTATTTCTTAAATAAGAAAAAAATCAGAAAGCTCAAGAATAAAAAATGGCCTTGGACCCTAACACACTTTATACTGTCTGGAAAATGTATCGCTTGTAGATATTCTACGTCATACGACATGCCTCATAAACCACTTCATTTTATAATGGGTTGTGATGACTTAATTAAATTATTGCATTCAAATTTCTTCTGAGTTCACAATCTACGACCACTACCCAAGTGATGAATGTGAAGTGTGCAACTAACCAATATAATAAGATAATAGTCCTGTAATATCCTAAGATAAAAATAATTTAGGTAAGAGCAAGAGGTAGAATGATATATTTTTATAGTTTATCGCCCCTGCATCGAGGGGGGCGCGGGCGCGGGCGGCGCGCATACCGCGCGGGGGGATAACCAGATAAATCTATTCAATTCAATCAGTGCGCTCGTACTGTTCAGTGGTCTAGCGTCTGTTAGCGACACGCGTGTGGTTCCACACATTTGTTTACATTAGAAGTAATAATATCTAGACTAAATTTACATTACATATAAAATAGTTCGTATAGGTACATTGTAGTGTTCAAGTCAAGTTAGTTTGATACAATTTGTTGATATCGTTTTAATAAAATGCTAGTGATAAATCATTGACATTGTTTAATCGGAATTTTCGTACATTTCTTTATTTCAGATTAGCTATTTAAACTATGCCCTTTAAAATAGTGCAGACTATAGAAAGAGGCAGGCCTCTATTGACTGCAGTACCGCACGAGTGGGAAAATAATGGAATTTTGTTTTGGCCAAAAAAAACATGAAAAATTACGGAGAATAGAAAACTCAAAACCTGAAACAAATTGGAATTCAATTAATTGCATTCTTAAAAGGTCAAACTTACCAAGTCTTGCGCAGGCTGAATTTGAAATGGATAATATGTCCAACGCCTCCGATACCGAGAATGACAATGAAAATTACCAGGTCACTAGATATCACGCGAAAATGAGAAATACATCAAAAATTCAACAAAACTTTAATGAAATAGCAAAAGAATTTTATGCGGTGAGTACCTACTATAATATACTACTATACTATACCTACTATAATATACTACTATACATGAGAGGTTGTTAATGTTTTACCAATAACCCTGTATAGAAATATTGGATTTTAGTAATAATCAATTCCATTTGCATCGTCGCAGGTTGGGAAATCAATTTAATTTTTGTATTTCTGTCTAAGTATTTTTAGTTGATCAAAGTACTTTATTGATAGTGATTTGTGCATTTTACGTCTTTGTGGGTATACAGTGATAGAAGACTTGGACTTATTTCGTGTGACTGACACCTTTTGTTGATACAAGTGACTTCCGTGTGGTGCAAAGGTTAAAACTATCTTGACATCTGTTCTAAAAATCACCGAACAAACGTCGCTTCCTATCTTCCTTGGGAAGATTGGACAAAACTTAAATTTTCTAAGCAAGACACTGTGCCACTGGCGAAATAACTAGATTGAAATTCCATAATTATCCTCGAGGCAGTAGCTGTTCAAGTAGCCGCGGGGAAAGGAGCACCTGTGATATTTGCCTATTATTAGTTATTTGTACTTTAATTAAATTAAGGTTTTTTTATAATTTCAGGAGCATCAGTCACAAATCATAAACAAAGAAAACACGATTCTCTTGAATGTTCCTCCTCCCCTTCCTCTTCAGTCAGTTATCATAAATAGTGACATTACAATTCCTCCTAATCAAAATCATACTTTAACCGAAAACATGAACCAAGAATCCCAGATAATTACGGCGGAAAATATTGATGTGTTTACTGAAGAGCCTACTAAAATAGGTAGTATACATTCGGCAGCCCAGGTTTTTACGGCAAAAAATTGTATTGTACCACCCGCACCGGATACAAATTATACTAATGTGATTGGTTTAGATGATGCGATGACTTTAGTGTTGCAAAAACTTGATGGTATGAAGCAAGACATCGATAAACTGTTTGAAAACCAAAATAAAATACTATTTAAACTTACGCAAACTAGTACACAATTTGAAGAATTTATAAAAGCCTCTTGTAAGCAAACAAAACATGAAAATATACCTGCCATTAAACCTGTTAGTAACTTAGAGGAGCTACAAGATTTAGAATTTATGTTAAGAGATCCTGATTTTAGAGCAGAGCTCAAGAACAAAATAGATGTTTTATGCAGTAAAGGCAAAAATAGAGGAACCAATAATGCATATGCTCTGATTGATGTTCTGATTCAAAGAAGCTTTTTATGTCAGTGTTCATGGGCTGGTGGATCTAAAACAGAAAGCTCAAAAATTTGTCTCAAAAGTTTTACCAATATTATCGATTTGTTTTTCTCAGTTATTCACGAATCAGACCCTGATTTTAAAAAGCCAGATTGCGAAAAGTTCCTAAAGACAGTTTAAAAAAAATCTCGTCAACGCCTTGTGAGTAAACAAACAAGATTGTCTACAACAAGATGCCGCCAGAAAGTAAAAAGACAAACTACAGCTTGCCCTTCTGGAACTTCAATTTCTGACAATCAGCAATACCAACCTAAAGGAAAAGGGAAAAAATCCTCAACACTGGCATTAGGTGAAGAGTTCATTTCAAATGAGCTGCCAGTTCTGCCAAAACCACAAGAATATGATGCAGGATCATCGACAGAAGCGACAGTAGGACCGTTTTTTCGTGAAAACTATTCAAAACAAAATAGTGACGTATCTGATGAAGAGACTGAGACCGGTTATTTGTTGTGAATAAAGGGCAGTAAATGTTAACGGGTGTATTCTTAACTTTTTTTGTTTCCAAAGAAGGGACTTTATTTTTATTCTAAGTTTTTTGTCTAAATGTGTAAACCTCAAATAAAAAAATAAGATAGTTACTTGGTAATTGTTAGTAACGCTAGATGCATGTAATGCATTTTAAGACAAAATCACGTTTTGCAGTGAAACTGAATCTCAGCGTACCCAATTTAATGAGACTTTATTTTTATTAATAATGTTTAAGACTGTTTGATTTATCTAGTTATAAGTTAATATATAAAAAAATTGAGACTTGATTATTGTTAGGAAATGCATCTAGTTAAATACTAGGTCACGTTTGTGCTGTAAAACTGAATCTCAGCGTACCCAATTTAATGAGACTTTATTTTTATTAATAATGTTAAAGACTGATTTATCTACTTACATGTTAATATTAAAAAAATAGTGACTTGATTATTGTTAATAAATGACTAGTTAAATATTAGGTCACGTTTGTGTTGTAAAACTGAATCTCAACGTCCCATTTTTTTAAAATTAAAATTGATTTTCTCGAATTACAAGTTGCAATGGCTAGTACAAAAATAGTACAAAATAATTGATTAAGAATATTTCAATGAAAAGGAGTAATAAAGAAAATTTATTAAACAACACGCTGTCGTATTTTTTCTATTTATTTATTTTACAAAGTGTGTAATAAAGGTATAAAAAACAATTCTGAGTTATATTCAATTTTAACTAACTTACATTTCACTTTTGAAACACCACAAACCACTTTACTTTTATTATAGTTGTTACGATCGCATTTGTAAATATTTAAAAATGAAGATTTCAAAGGCTCTTCAAAGACGTCAAAAACGTTGTTAATACGATATCCGTGTATTGAAATATCTTCGGAATCATCTTTACTGTCGGTACTTAATGTCTGTAGTTCAATTACATAGTCTTCCTCACTTAAAAACCATTTATTTTGCTCTTTCGCCGATAGAGTAAACGAGTCGAAACAAAGTTCTTTAACAGTTGTTCTACCTTGGGTTCGGCTTTCTTTAATGAAAACTTGCCTTTTTTGATTTTGATGTAAGTTTTCAATTTCTAGATTAAATCTTTCATTTAATCGTCGAGCAACTTGCTGAAGTGGCTTATTCCCTTGCCTAATTAAGTTTTTTATAACATACAGCTTATTTTCAAATGGATAAGCGTTAAAGCTTTGTAGTGTCCCGAATTTTCTTACTTCATCAACAATATGTGTTAAATTGTGTATATTGCTGGAGATGTAGTCCTTTCCATAAATATTTTTAAAGATATCAACAAAAATTTGTAGCATTTTGTCAGCAATCGAAAGAAATTTAAAATGTTTTTCACTGGAGCAAATCGTAATAGCACAAAACAAATGTAAAAAATGATAATAAGCCTGAGCTGGTAATGTATCTTTAAGTATTACAATACTTAAATAGTAGAGAAAGGTGCGATATTCCGAGCCTTTCCAATGGGCTAACACATCAAGTTTCCTCACAGATCTGTGAATTTCTTTAGGCATGCTGCATTTGGATAAAAAAAGGTTGACTTTTTCGATATCTTTGCTGCACCATTTAGTAAGATATTTACCAAAATTACCATCTCTCCATCCAGTTAACAAACGCTTCATAACACCAAGATCAATCAAGTGGAGCGAGTCACAAACTGGAAAGTTTTCTACCATATCGATATTAAGTTTTAAAAGAGGGGAATCTAGCTTATGGTGCTCCTCGTCCTTTTTTGATCGAAAATCCTTGTCATTTCTTTTAGGACAATCATAGTTTAGAAACGTAACAGTGCGAGACACCTGTGAATATTCACCTACAACCGTACATTTCAGACATCCGTGCTTGCCGTTAAAATTGACAACTCCTTTGATTAGTGCTCGAGCTGGGGAGTCACAAATGAAAGCTCTGACTTTTACGGGAACCGTTGTTTCAAGTCCTGTTGATTTAAAGGTCACCTTTAAACCACTTGAACTTGTAAGTTCGTTTAACTCCATTACAAAAGGATCCAAAAAGGCTTCTAAATTAGATGGCTTGCTATCTCCCGCGTATATACCTAAAAATAAATGAAGTGTTTTTTGTTAGTCTGCATGAAAATAACGCAATTTAAATGAATATGTATTCATATACTTACCTATTACCAGTGGAGGTAAGCATGGCACTTCAAAAATACTACACAATATTGGCCAAAATTGTTTTCTGGAGCTCTTGTAAAGTGGCAAACCATCGATATTAATATTCAATGAAATATTATTAGGCATGTAATCAAAGTGTTCTAAATGTTTTCTTAATTGTTTGATTAAGCCATTATGCCAATAATTTCCTATCCCTAAGGCAGCAATCTGTATTTCTTGGCCCGTTGTTTGAAGAAGCGTGCGAGCATCCTTAGGTAAAACGTGTTTACCATTTTTATTTAAAATCACTGCAAGTTCATTGTACGTTGAGTGCGATATGTTACATTTAATGGCCCAGATTTTAATATCTTCGCGCAACTGCAGATTATTTTCATACTCCACAAAGTTTTCGTAGTCAAACTCACGTTCACTGTCATCACTAGACGTAATATCAGTACCACTAGAACAACAACTTTCTTTTTGTGCGGAACCACCAACCATATTTCTGGATCCAGCTTGTCCTGTTCCTGTTCCTCGTAAAACTTGTGAAGATTCTGGCTCTTCCATTAATTTCATGTATTCTTTATTTACTTTTCTGCGGTATGCACCACTTCTTTTAAACCGTTTCCACCTATTTAAATCCATTATTAAACACGGTACTTTATGTCCATTACAACGCAGTGAAGAATACTTATATCTATAAATGAGATCGGTAATATACTTAATAAAGCATGCTTACGACGTTTGTGAGCTTAAATGTTCTTTTATACAACTTCCAACATGCTACTTTTCTTTAATATGATTTAGCTCAGACAAATTACACTTATAATTTTTTGGTTTTTCAAAAGTTGTATATCATGCTTTAGTAAGATCAGTTCTCTTTTAAAATACTTACCCAAGAAATCTATAAGAACACACGATCTTATAAGATGCCTAAATAAGTATAAAAAAATATCAAGAGTAATTAGTCTTACACAAGTGCGCTTGTAAACTTTTGTTCTTATAAATATTTTTAAAAGGTGTTCTTCTATATATCTATAAGACTTCTTTATAAGTTTATACATTCTTTTAGTTCAAATCCCCATTATACATGCCTTTATAAGAGGCCCCTTCTTAATCAGGACACTTATAAATGTTTTATAATGCTTTTATTCTTTTAAGTTATTATTTACAAGACTATTTTGCTAGCTGGGACACTTGTGATTAGTACTAGGAGGACATAGAGTACCTTTTTGGTGATGTTTTTCAGAAAGATCAGGTGCGTAGTACCTACTCGCAACCGGCGTGCGTGTATGACCAGATGTATGAACTAGGTACGTAAACGAAGCAAAATGAGTATGTGAGGATCGTAGCAGGTGGAGTTCTGTAGTTTCTGCCTTCTCCCATGGGAAGAAAGCGTGAGTTTATATATGTTTGTATTTCGTGATCTCGTGTGTCATAACATAACGTGACGCAAGGATTGCAAAATCCTCGGAGGGTTAAGCAGAGTTCTACCTATATAAGGTGTATCTATTCATACACGAAATATTTTAATAGCTACACCTGTAGGTGGTAAAGAAGCTATAGCAACGAAAAAAATGTTTTTCTAAGGGTTTTTTAAAATTTAATATTTATAAATTATTTGACGCACATAAGAAATACTGGCTCCTTCTTATTTTTTACGGTCCGAGACACCGCGGCCATGCTCGCGCCGTCCGATCGTCGCCCTCACAGCGTCAGGCGGGCCATTCATAGAATTTGGAGTAAAGATTTTATGCAAAACGTCTCAAGTAGTTTTAAAATTATAATAATTACGAAAATTCAAAAACGCTTAGATAAAAATTTTCTTTTTGCTTATATAGCTTCTTTACCACCTACAGGTGTACCCCTTAAAATATTTCGTGTATGAATAGATACACCTTATATAACACCCACATTTCACCAGTTTTGTTTGTCTTGTTTATCATGTTACTTTATAAAAAAGCAGTTGTTATTTTGGTTTTTATTATAATTACTAACATGAGAATTGACAGTCATTTTAATGGTCACAACTTTGATTAGGCGTCTGTCGTTAACTTGCAGCATGCCAGACACGTTTTCCGCAAGTCGGATGCATTGTGGACTAAGACCACCACAACATGGGTTCCCGAAAACATCAAATGGCATCGCGGAAGATCCAGGCGCAGATGGCGGTACAAACTCAACGCCATATTTAATTTTGTACGTTTGTTTGTACCGCTTTCACGCTAAATCAGCTCAGATTTTGATGAAATTTGGCGCATGGATAGACCATGACCTGGATTAGGATAAAGAATACTATTAACCCGATATTCCCTTGGGATCGAAACTTATGCGGGTGAAACCGCGGGGTGGAACTAGTATTTAACATAATGGAGAGTTTCAAATTTAACACAAAACTAGTATTTCCCGGCATTCACGATTTGAAAAACTTTTCTACAGAATAAAACTGTGACTCTAAACAAGATGAACAGTGTTGTCCATAAGGAAGCCATATAATATTCTTCAGCTTTCTATCCTTGAGAGAACTTTCACCATAAATCTCTTTAACATATTCTAGAAGCAAGAAAATTGATGATTTCTCTTGCCAAATTAGTTTGAAAATGTCGACATAATGTCGTCGCCAGTTCCGTGAGCAACAGTCTAAGGCCTCGGTCAGGGTGATGAGTTTGAGCGAGCACGAATTCCATTACAAGTCATACGTTATAATTTATTATTTCTGAATATAAAAGACATCTTAAATACAGCAAACAATCTAATACTACAATAAATATATGCATTATGTTCGAATATACATTACGGGAATAAAGGGAAGAACTCACTGGGCATCAAAGAATACGTCGGCATTGCTGTCAGTGGGAAGAGCGCAAAAGACTGGCAGCGTTGCCATGTTATTCAACAATGCTGATTTTTTTGCCCTAAAAATAGGTGACGTGAAGAGTCGACTGACCAGATTCACATATTTGAAACCGCCGCTTGTGTCAATAGTGAAGTAATTATGGCGGGTGCCTGGCGATAGGAAATTGAGTGACTTATACTTCAATACCCAATCTACGATAATTTATTTGTTTTGCCACGTAATCAAAGCTCATTATACTAAGAAGCAATTTTTCAAACATCATAGATTTAACCATCATTGAGTAAATTTGTTTTCCTACAAGTCAGAACATCTCTACTAAGAACTCTAAATCGCTGCATAATTGCTGTGTTGATGGTGAATTTGTCTGTGAGAGTGCTAGTGGCTGCATATAAGAAGTCTTCGTTGTGCCCTGACAGATGAGTAGTGATATTTATGACTTACTTTCCTAACCTGGTTCAGAACAGTTCTCAATTTGAAGATCTCTTGTTTTACCCTGTAGAATCAGCTCTAGCTTTTACTTCCCGCGATATCTTTTCACGATATGGCCAACTAATGGCACTTGAGACCGCGCCCGCCACCACGTCCGCTACCGCGCCCGCTACCACGCGTTTACGTTGAACAAGGCCAAAAGCAAAGGAAGTTATCGGTGCAATATGCCAGTTCTTTTGCATAACAACCACGGTCGCAGTGGAAATGCTGCCAAAAACCTAACGTTCCCCCTGACCTAGGTATTGGACCGTGAACTTTAGGCTTCAGGCCTTACTCAGGGTCGAGGGTTTGGCCCGTGCCTACTCGGTTAAGCCTGGAAATTAACTGGCAGCTGGTCAAATATTTTTAAGTCGTTGAAACGAAGTAGGTTTGAACAAATACTTTTACACGTCAAATATTTTTTTTTAAACTAGACGAAGTAGGCGTTTCCTATCTGACTACTGTGAGAAGAAAGGTCGAAACAAACTCAGAGGTCACAGTCTCTTTTAAAGTCCAGATATAATCTTGGTCACTCAACATTAAAATCATCAACCAATACAACCTTCTAAGTTCATTTTATCCCACTAAATGACTATTTCATGAAAAAGTCTAAGAATTTCGCGGGCTGCCGTTAGTGTTGCAAAAGCGTCGGGTCGTAATTTAAAAACTCGACACAAAGACTCAGTGTGCTCAAAGGGCTCGGAGTCTAGAGTCAAGCCATTGATTCTTAAAAAGGACTTGAACTGCGATTGCTCATCGTCTCTAACCATTTACGTTTCATAACAAGGCAATGGTAAATATTTCAGTTTATAACTTAGCACTGAATATTGGTAAAATAATTCAGATGCCAAAATATGAAAAACTTTCTCAAAACATTTATCTCTGACAATGTAGTGTTCGAAGTTTTGGACTCCATTTAACTAAGTCATCAACTGGATCGGTTCCAAATGTGTGGGCTGCACTTCCTTTATTATATCTTATCTTATCTTATATCTTTAAACGAGAAATTCTTGTATATATATGTATATATAATCTGAATCTCGGAAACGGCTCTAACGATTTTCATGAAATTTAGTATACAGGGGTTTTGGGGGCGATAAATCGATCTAGCTAGGATTCATTTTTATAAAATGTCGTTTTATTCGTGTTTTCAATGAACAACTTTATTGATAATCAACTTGGACATAAACTTATTATTTTAAACACAAATTACCAAAAAATACGGAACACAGCTCAGTCATCCAGATATTTTTAATTTAATTGGGTTGCTCTTCTTTCTTCTTGGGTTGTTCTGCTCTGGAAAAGATTTGATTTTATGTATATTTCTTTCTTTGTTAAACTTTCGAGCTAAAACGGGTGAACGGATTTGGATAAAATCTGACACAAGGGTAGATCATGACTTGGATTAGGACAAGGGATACTTTTCATCCCAATATTTCCAAGAGATCGAGAGTTATGCGGCTGAAACCACGGAGCACAGTCTTTATCTTTACATAGTACGAGTATAACAAAGTCGCTTCCCGCGTCTGTACGATTTTTTTTTTGGATGGGAAATCATCAAATGACTTCTCCCGCTTTGGGCGGAGCGGGAGGGCGTGTCAGACTTTTACTGACTAAAACCCACCCGTGTTCCTTCAGTTGCCCATGTGCCAGGGTCACGGTATCTCTTTCGAACAATCTCGCGACCACGGCAGGCATCGGTCCAAGCAGACCCCTTCAGTGCTGTTGACATCTCTTTGAGGCGCGCGTGGAATACTACGTGCCGTCGACCCGAGCTTAGTCCTTACCGGGCGGCGAGCTACCCATTGCTCGTCGCCCGCAAGCTCGCGCCTACGGTGGCCGGGAGTCCGCTATTGACTCCCGACGCCCGGGGCGTTTCCTCCTGCGGCGGCTAGGAACGTGAGGGCGCAGAGACTGCCACTCCCTCACGCGCCCTGCCTCCTCCTTCGCGAGCATTACTGCTTCGCAGAAGGAGGTGACGGCTTCCCATGCCCTCTCGCTCCGTACCATGGCTCGCACCTGGGCCGGACGCGAGAGGTCGCCGCGACCGATCGCCTCCACGAGGACACGGTGATGTTTCGCCCAGGCAGGTCACACTACCACCGTATGCTCCACCGTGTCCTCTCGACGATCCTCACAATGGAAACACCCTGGCGTTTCCTACTGCTTTATCTTGAACAGGAGTCCACCGTAGCACCCATGCCCGGTGAGAACCTGCGTCAGGCGGAAGGTGAGGACGCCGTGGCGCCTCTCTATCCACTCCTCAAAGAGGGGACTTACCGCCGCAATTGTGGCGTGCCCAGCGCTGGGTCGACGGACAGACGCCTCATGGCGACATGGCGGGTACGATTGTCGCAAATCGTACCCGCCATGTCGCCATGAGGCGTCTGTACGCTTAAACCTTTTAAACTATGCAACAAATTTTAATGTGGTTTTCATCAATAGACAGAGTGATTCAAGGGAAATTTATATATGTACGTGGGCGGAACTGCTATCAAAGCTAGTCTTACATAAATGGATGCGAATAGGAAACATGTTGGTAGTACTCGTCGCAACAGCAATTTCAAGTGTATTTTAGTGCCAAAATGTCACTCTTGTTTTTATTGCTGACAAAATCTATTACCGATTTGTGTCGACTAACTTTCACAGTTGTTACTAAGTTGATGTTGTTTTGTATTTTAAGTGGTTTTGTTGTTTGTGTGGTATTGTCGTTACTGAGATAAAGTTGTTATTTGTAAGTCATCGGTGTTGTATTGTAGTCGATACAAAACTAACGACGATAGTTATGCAAAAGTTAACAGATTTAGATGAAATTTAACACATGGGTATTACTTCGCATTAGACCTAATTTAATTCATTTGACATATTTTGTTAGGTGTCACAGCAAAAGTAAAAGAAGTGTGAAAGTACACTATCTTTCGACTGTCATAGTTGCAAAAGTATTTATATATTGTAGTGATATTTAGTAACCATGTATGTATATCAGTATAGTCTCTTATTGTATGTTTCTATTTAAATTAGTGAATAGTTTTTCAATTCATGTATAAAAAAAGTAAAAGAAGTGTGAAAGTACACTATCTTTCGACTTTGTCATAGTTGCAAAAGTATTTATATATTGTAGTGATATTTAGTAACCATGTATGTATATCAGTATAGTCTCTTATTGTATGTTTCTATTTAAATTAGTGAATAGTTTTTCAATTCATGTATAAAAAAAGTAAAAGAAGTGTGAAAGTACACTATCTTTCGACTTTGTCATAGTTGCAAAAGTATTTATATATTGTAGTGATATTTAGTAACCATGTATGTATATCAGTATAGTCTCTTATTGTATGTTTCTATTTAAATTAGTGAATAGTTTTTCAATTCATGTATAAAAAAAGTAAAAGAAGTGTGAAAGTACACTATCTTTCGACTTTGTCATAGTTGCAAAAGTATTTATATATTGTAGTGATATTTAGTAACCATGTATGTATATCAGTATAGTCTCTTATTGTATGTTTCTATTTAAATTAGTGAATAGTTTTTCAATTCATGTATAAAAAAAGTAAAAGAAGTGTGAAAGTACACTATCTTTCCACTTTGTCATAGTTGCAAAAGTATTTATATATTGTAGTGATATTTAGTAACCATGTATGTATATCAGTATAGTCTCTTATTGTATGTTTCTATTTAAATTAGTGAATAGTTTTTCAATTCATGTATAAAAAAAGTAAAAGAAGTGTGAAAGTACACTATCTTTCCACTTTGTCATAGTTGCAAAAGTATTTATATATTGTAGTGATATTTAGTAACCATGTATGTATATCAGTATAGTCTCGTATTGTAGGTTTCTATTTAAATTAGTGAATAGTTTTTCAATTCATGTATAAAAAAAGTAAAAGAAGTGTAAAAGTACACTATCTTTCAGTGGCGAAGGGTGATTTTATTAGAGAGATAAGCCGGAGCAAAAAAAATGCTTACCTAGGCCGGATGTGGCGCACGTAGTCCAGTTAATTAAAAACTTATTCCTACAACGATACTGGTCAAGTATTTCTAACAACTGTTTGGATAAAACTTCAGCAGTTCCACTTCCGCTAACATCGTAAAAACCTAAGAATCGTTCTTTGATTCCAGTTTCAGATAAATATCGAAAAATTACAGTCAATTGCTCCCTATGACTGACATCGGGAGTTTCGTCAATCATTACAGACAGAAATTGAGCTTTATCTATCTCGTTTCTAATGTGGTCTCGTAAAACGGATGCAATACTATGTATTGCAATGAGAGCGTATACTTCCAAATGAGAGTACATTACGGTGTCATACTTGCTCAGATATAACAAGGTTTCAATATAGTTACAGCGGTTATCAGAATTCGGACGTTCATCATGGCCGCGAAAATCTACTTCTTGTTTACCTAACAAAATAACGGTGTCAATAAACCGATTCAGTAAATTCCTATTTCGACATACTTTCCTATTATGACCTTCATGCGAATTAGTGAAAAATGGTTCCATCCTACTATTCCCGAAGTCATGTAAATCTAAACAGCTACGAATATAAAGCATATTCAGTCTGTCATGTCAGTCTGAACATGGTTTTTTGATGAATTCGTCAGATTATTTACCCCTTGAAAGTCTTAAGTTACACAGTTCGACATAAGCAATTGTCTTTCTATTGTGTCTCTAATTACGGCATTCGATGAATTAAAATCTGTAAAGCCCCCTTTATTCCATAAACTACTAGAATCTGAGAAAAGTACACATGGAAAACAAAACATCTTATTAAATTTACAACTACCAGTCAGCCATTGATATTTACCGTAAAGAGAAACATTAAAATGTTTGAAAAACCCATCGCACGACCTAACCTAATTATGTGTTTCTTATTTTCAAAACTTGACCTTGAAAAGCACGAAAAGCCTCACGAAACAAATAATCTGTCACACAACAATCTGAAACTATTAATGCCGCCATCCTACTAATAACTTTTCAAATCTACTCTAAAACAGTAATTTCAACTTGCTAATCTATCGACTTACCGCAAATTCCAATTGCGAACGCACAATTTCACAACAAACTCACAATTATCTCATTCTAATTGTTACACTAATAACGTATATGAATACAACGAAATAAATGCTAATTAACTACAAGTATCAACAAAATGACAAAATTATTGTTGCGTTGAGCAAGCCAAGGGGGCCGGGGAGCTTCTATCCGACACGACCCGATGGCTTACGAAATTCAACGAATGGACCGATATTCCCACTCTGTCTAACTCGTTCATAACTCGAATTATTCCGGCTTCCCAAGGCCTCAAAAAAATGCGTGGCACGTGACCTGAAGTGACGTCATGACGAGATTATTTTGTATAGAAATTGATGTACTTTATAACCCGGAGTTGTCAGCGAGTTATCCTCTAAGTCCCTGAGATACCACATTTGGTATAGACACAATCGTTTTTGAATTGTGTCTGTAATTACGGCAATTGACTGGTTAAACTGCAGAAAAATGTTCACGCACGGTGCCGCGCGAAATTCGCGCGTACTTTAAATGTTTTGTTTTCGTTGGAATATAAAGACAAATATTTTTTTATGTAGATTGGGGTTTAGTAATACTTTAATTTTATGCTGTAAAATTAAATATATTCAGTGTGATTTACACTGCTGAGAACTACTGACTGTCATAATTTCCTAAGGGAAGCCGACAGGAATCGGCTTATTAGTTACCTGCGCCACTGCTATCTTTCCACTTTGTCATAGTTGCAAAAGTATTTATATATTGTAGTGATATTACGTAACCATGTATGTATATCAGTATAGTCTCTTATTGTATGTTTCTATTTCAATTAGTGAACAGTTTTTCGTTGCATGTATGTTGTTTTCACTTTATTCTTAAACACGTTATTTACGTTACGTTTGTTTTTATTTTATTGTTCCTATCGCAGGTATGCTGGAAGACATTTCTTGGGAAATAAGCATCATCTTTGTACGTATTTTTCTGTTCTTTCTTACATAACTCACGTCTTCTTCCCGTGTTTACCCACCCCCTTACATTCCCCTGTCCCTTTTGTCTTGACTGTTTATTTATGTGTGTTCTTAAATAGATCTTGAAAGCTATTAGAAAAACATGCTCACCTGCACCTGTTCCAAGGGAGCGACAGCCTTCGTGATCTTACTGCAGTCCTCCCTGTACTGTGCCTCGACTGCGGCGTCGTCTTGTGCCGGCGCCATCAACTTTGCTATCTTGTCTGTAATAAACAAAACTTTGCTGGTCACTTGTAGGAATGTTTTCTGTGTTTCTTGTTTAGAGATTAAAGTATGATTCTGATTCGGATGAGTACTGATTCTGGTAGCACAATTTTCAAGATTTTTTATATACACTCATAACGTGGTTTCACTTTTAAAAATTTGCTATAACTTTTAAAGCACACAAGATATATTTTAAAAATAAAGAAGAGTACAAAAAAATATACCTATATCTAAAAGTTTAAAATTTTACTTTCTTTTATGGATTTTTTTTTAAAACAAAACCAGTACTTTTCAAGTTGCTCTTTCTAGAAGTTTGCACAGAAGCCAAAGAAAATGACATCCTAACTATGTCGCTACTCTTAATATGCACTACTTATGCCGCCTGTGATACAGGTCTGTCATAGTACAGACATCAAACTAATATCTATATTATTTAAAATTTTCTTGGTACTGTGTTTAACCAATTTTTATTTTCGAATAAATATTTGATCTTATAATTTAGGCCCAAAATATCTAATTTTATAGTAATACAAATAATAAATAATATTTCTGTAAAAATTATACCTGTGTCTGTAGGTGCGAATGGTGAACGGTTAATGGTCCCCTTCTCAGCCATTTCTGTAAATAAATAATATTTGTGTTACCCTAGCTATTCTGCGAATAGCGTCAACTATTTAAATGAGTTATGTATGTGTTCGAAACCAGTGGTAGCCCAGTATGTATGTGTTCGAAACCAGTGGTAGCCCAGTGGTAACGGCCGCGATTTACAAGCTGTAGGTCGTGAGTTCGTACCCAAGCAGGCATTTTACTTTGTGTAAATTATTTCATCATCACTGCTCTCAAAAGGGCAAAAGAAAACATCGTGAGGCGACAGGCATTTCCTAGAACCAAAAAATCGAAGATATGTCATATGGGCCCGTACTGGGCCCGCGTGGTGGATTATTGCCCACTCCCTCTCACAGAGAGGAGGCCTGTTTTCCAGCAATGGGAACGATATAGGCTGAACATGAAATCTGTGTTTTTTTAGAACTCTGATTCTTGTAACACTTGAATCACTGGCCGTAATAAATTATTCTTATTGGTGAGATCACACAGTCAGATCATCAGTCTTATCAAGGGGTATTGTGTTACCCAGTAACTGTGGAAATGCGATAGGCAGACGCTCCATGTATTGTAATATACGTGTATTCAGTTGCACCTGGTAACAATAAAATCCGACCCCAGGATAGTTGAGAAAGAGCTAGGCTACCGATAATGTGTGGTAACACGTTGTGTAAACATTTTAAAGTCCACGCTTAGATCAAATAGATCGTAAGGTAAATATTAATTAATAAAGAAATGAGTGTCAATTGGAACCACTGTCTAAAATTGGCTTAGATTCTAAGCTAAGTAATAATAGCGAACACGGCTCAATCGATCAGTTATGCTTGCTGTGGTTGGTCGTGCGACTATCCAATGAGACCCTTCAGTGCCTCGGAAACCATGTCAAATCGTTGGACCCTGCTATCATCACTACATCTTTAACAGTTGTTACTGGTAAGCCAGAAACCCAAAAGTCTGACAATCAGTCTTATCAAGGGGTATCGTGTTACTCATTAACTTGGTTGTCGAAGTCAGATAGGCAGTTGCTACATGTAAAATTCCCACTGCTGAGACAACAGCCTCTGTGAGTGGTAGTGGGCCATAACACACCTCGCGGGCCAACTGTAAGTTGATGGATGTAGCATTTCTTATATCGTTCTTAATACTGTTTTATTAGCTTGGTATGTATCTATGTAACGGTATCTTTAAACGTGATTTTCACCCCTTCAAAACGTCGAATTATTTGAAACTTTGCCCACTCATCAAGGGCTGATGACAATACATAATAATCAGCTTGTATTGCCTCACTGCAGGGCTTTTTTCCACTCAACTCTATCCTGAGCCAATAAGGACCAATCCCTCATGTAGGCGTCGAGTTCATCCCGTCATCTACGCCTGGGTCTTCCGCAATGCCGTATGAAGTTTTCGGGGACCCATGTTGTTGTGGTCTTAGTCCACATTGCATTATCTACAATAATTTCATAAATGTGTGCCATTATCACCAGGATACCAAAAAAATCGAAGAGTCGCTTCTGTAGGCATGATATCAATTAAAAATACCTAAAAATAGAAAACAATTATTTTCACCTTACAGTTTTTTTTTAATTCTAGGATAAGCTTTGGTTGTGTATCACTACACTATCTCTCATCACCCTAGCTTAGTTACCAGCGATCCTAGGGTCTGTCTCTCCCTGCACAGCTGTAGGTCGCTGCCACCACGGCTTCCTGATCACTGTCCGCAGCACTTTGTCATCCGGACACTTGATATTAAGGAAATTGTCGAATCTGAAAGTTGAATTCCAGCTGAAAGGAGTCTAGTCAACTGATACAGTAAATATCCGGCAGGTAATAATGTCATAATTTTGACTTCCCTGTTAGTCTAGTGGTTAGTGACCCTGACTGCTAAGACTGAGGTCGTGGGTTCGATTCCCACCCAGGACAAATCTTTGTGTAATGAGCACAATCATTTGTTCTGTGTCTGGGTGTAATTTATCTATAATATGTATGTATTTAGTAATATATAAGTATGTTTAACAGTTGTCTGGTTGCCATAGTACAGGCTCTGCCTAGTATCAGATAACGATGTGTTGGTTGTCCTAAGATATATAAGGTGTATCTATTCATACACGAAATATTTTAAGAGGTACACCTGTAGCTGGTAAAGAAGCTATAGCAACGAAAAAAAAAATTCTGAATGTTTTTTTTTCAAAATGTAATATTTATAAATTATTTGACGCACATGTGCGTCAAATAATACCTGGCTCCCTTTTATTTTTTACGGCCCGAGACACCGCGGTCATGCTCATGCCGTCCGGTCGCCGCCCTCGCAGTGTCAGGCGGGCCATCAAAGAATTTGGAGTAAAGATTTTATGCAAAACGTCTCAAGCAGTTTTAAAATTATAATAATAACGAAAATTCAAAAACGCTTAGAATAAAAATTTCTTTTTGCTTCTATAGCTTCTTTACCACCTACAGGTGTACCTCTTAAAATATTTTGTGTATGAATAGATACACCTTATATATTTTTATTATAATGAGTTTAGTGCTAAGTCACAAGCATTAATACATTAACTACGAACAGGTTTCTAATGGTGACCGTAACCAGGAGAAGTTGCGTTGGAAGGCCTTCCGCAACATGGACCGATGCTTTGGTGAAGGCAGTAGGAAGTGTTACTTGGAGGATACCAAAGTCCAGAAGTGGCGGTATTTACAAATACAAATAGTTTATTTTCTTTAACAAAATTTGTACAACAAAGCTAGTGGTAGGAGTGTCCTTTTAAGCAAACAATTGCCTGTGTTAGGACACTCCACTCTTCCGCAACTTAGATAATAGTAATGTACATACAACATTCGGTATTTACTATTTATACATATAAATTCAACATGGTAAATAACAAAATTAAAAAGAGAAATTTAAACTGTTTTGTGTATGTTACAAGTGAGTTGAGTATGTGTGATATGTGTGTGTGGGTGTGTAAGTGTACATGTGGTACTTAGGAGTTAGTGTATGCATAAATGAGTGAGTTATGATGTGTGCTGCAATAGGGCCTCGGTGTCCTCGTAGGTGAGTTGTTTTATCCATTTAGTTATAAGTTTTTTGGGATTTGGGGGAGGCCTATGTCCAGCAGTGGTGGTGCTTGGGGGAGGTTTATGTCCAGAATTGGTGGTGCTTAGGAATTGTGCAGCAGTGATAGTGCTTAGAAAAAAAAACAAATATTTATCAACAACGCTCTCCTGTCAACGTCATTGAATTTTTCGATGTTACGAAACACTGAGATAAAAAATACCTATGTCGTAATCTACGTAATTACTAACGTGATCTTATTGAAGAACACGTATTTGACGAGATGGTGCCTGGTCTCCCGATGCTGCATTAATCCACATAACACGTACACTCCTTCGATTTGCTGGTTGAAGTACATGTCCTGGAAATTGTATTAATTGTTATAGAGTACTAGCTTCTGCCCGCGACTTCGTCCGCGTCAAATATTTGCTCCCTGACCCTTCCCGTAGCATCGCAGCCTGCCAGTTTTTGTCCATTTTTGTTGCTTTTTAGCTCCTTTTGATCGTAGTGTGATGTTATATAGCCTATAGCCTTCCTCAATAAACAGGCTACCCGACTCAAAAATAATTTTTCAATTCGAACCAGTAGTTCCTGAGATTAGCGCGTTCCACCCCCCATTTTAGGGAAGTGGGGAGTTAGAAAGAGACAAAAAGTAGCTTATGTCACTCTCCATCCCTTCAACTATCTCCACTTAAAAAATCACGTCAATTCGTTGCTCCGTTTTGGCGTGAAAGACGGACAAACAGACACACACACTTTCCCATTTCTAATATTAGTATGGATTTACTAGCTTCTGCCCGCGACTTCGTCTGCGCAAATATTTGCTCCTCTGATCCTTCCCGTCGCATCGCAGCCTGCCAGTTTTCGTCCATTTTTTTGTTGCTGCTCCGCTCCTTTTGGTCGTAGCGTGATGTTATATAGCCTACAGCCTTCCTCAATAAATAGGCTATCCGACTCAAAAATATTTTTTCTATTCGAACCAGTATTTCCTGAGATTAGCGCGTTCCACCCCCCATTTTAGGGAAGTGGGGGGTTAGAAAGAGACAAAATGTTAGAACTATTTTATCATTATAAAATAAGAGTCGTGGCTGTGACATGTAAAAATATAATTTGAATTAATAACAGCGGTTGCTAAGCAATACATCAGACATAAGTTTAAAAAGGTTATCAAAAATAATAAGGTTCTAGTAAGTATAACATACTCCTTAACATCCTCCCTTTTTGGCAACCCTTTTACTGCATCAAACCAATTTGTTTTGCGATTGATACAATCCGTGGCTTATGTAATGCTTTGGTCAGTAAATCCGCTAGTTGGAACTCGCTGGGAACGTATTCTACACGTATTTCTTCGTTAGCAACGAGTTCTCTCACATAGAAATGTCGAATAGCAATATGCTTGGTTCTTCTGTGGAGTTCTGGATTGTGTGAGATCTTTATGGCTGCATCATTATCAACCTTTAGCTTAGGTATTTCTTTCAATTTAGATATTTCACCATAGAGTCTTTTGATCCAGACAATCTCTCTAGCCGCTTCACTGGCAGCAACCAATTCGGCTTCAGTGCTTGATATTGCAACACATGTTTGTCGTCGACTTGTCCAAGATATTGCTCCTCCAGAGTATAAGCATAATATGCCTGACGTTGAACGTCCGGTACTTTGGTCTCCACCGTGATCAGAATCACTGTAGCATTCTAGAATTCCAGCATTGCAGCTCTTCTTAAAAACTATTCCGTAGTTGAAAGTGCCTTTGATGTATCTTAGGATACGTTTCAGCCTTTGGATGTCTTCTTTAGAAGGGTTTTCTAGACTTCGGGATACAACGCTTACAGCATATGCTAAGTCCGGTCTGGTTCCAACGGTCAGATATGCGAGTGCTCCCACAGCTTCTCTATACGGAAATAAAGCAGGGTCTACCACTTCTTTATCCAGATCTGGCAGTTCACCTTTTTGTATAGGAGTGGTAACAGGTTTGCAATCACCCATTCCAAAGCGATCTAAAACTTTCTGAGCATAGTGCTTTTGTGACACTTTTATATTACCGTCATGGTTCTCTATTTCTAATCCTAGAAAATAGGATGCATCTTTTGTCGTGATTTTAAATCTTCTCTTCAATTCTCTCATTAACTTTTCAGAATCTTCCTGATTTGTTGCAGCGACCAAACCGTCATCTACATAGAGAGCAGGAATAATTTTGTTACTTGCACGGTTTCTTATAAACAGGCAGGGGTCGGTATCGCATTGATTGAATCCAATGGTTTTTAAATAATCCACCATACATTTATTCCAACACCGAGGCGCTTGCTTGAGACCATACAAACTTTTCTTGAGTTTACAAACCTTGTTAGATCCATCAGAGTAGCCATCAGGTTGATTCATATATATTTCTTCACTCAGTGAACCATAGAGAAAAGCAGTTGATACATCAAACTGTGTGAGTTTTAGGCCTTCATTTGCAGCAACGCTTAAAACCGATCTTATTGTAGACATCTTAGCAACTGGGCTGAAAGTCTCATCATAGTCGATGCTCTTTTTCTGTGTATATCCTCTAGCAACTAGTCTTGCTTTGAATTTATCTAGAGAACCATCAGCATTGGTTTTGATCTTATATATCCATTTACAGGATATAGGCTTCCTGTCTTTTGGAAGGTCCACCATTATCCAGGTTTTGTTTTCCTTTAAAGACTTCACCTCACTTTCCATTGCTTTGACCCACTGATCTTTATGCGTACTAGTCATTGCTTCTTTGTAGGTTTTAGGTTCATTGATCTGATTAAAAATTTCAGTTGACATCATGACGTAATCTCCGAATCTGATAGGTGGTCGTATTTGACTTCTATCTCGTAGAGTCATTCTGGTGGCTATCTCAGTTATATCATCTGAGATTCTGGGTCGTTCAGTATCATTACCATAATCTAAGGCGTCTTCATAAGGAGGCGATTCTGGCATTGATGCTTCTGAAGGCGTTTGTAATGGTTCAGTAGAGTCATCTTGGCTTTCTATTTCCTGACTCACAACCAAATCCGGTGATGTGGGGGGCAAAGTCGAACTAAGCTCATCTGAGCTACTTGCAGCGCGATCCAAGCTATTTTCGACACAATCATCCTCCCTTGCATCACACATCGGTGGTACTGAAAGAGGAAAGTGTGTTTCGACTGAAGGCTGTTCATCCGAATCACTTTGACCAAATGGAGTCAATACTGATTCATTAAATGTAACGTATCTTGACCTTATGAGTTTACCATGTTTATTTAGTAAGCGATAGCCTTCATCGGCCTCATATCCAATAAGAATGCATTTCTCAGCCTTTTTAGATAGCTTTTTCCTTTTTTGTTTAGGAATATGAGCATAACATTCACATCCAATTATTTTAAGGTGACTTATTGCTGGTTTTTTCTTAAACCACAATTCAAATGGTGATTTTCCATTTTCTGAAGTTGGACCAGTTCTGTTTAACACGTACGCAGCGGTATTTATCAATTCTGCCCATGTAGCAGACGGTAATTCTTCATGAGCATGCATCATTGTACGTACGGCTTCAACTAAGGTTCTATTCTCACGTTCGCTAAGACCATTTTGTTGCGGTGTATAGGGCATCGTGAGCCTTTGTCTAATTCCAGCTTGTTGTAGAATGCACCTGACGTTCTGATTATCAAATTCACCTCCGTTATCACTAAGAAATTCTTTAACTGAGTATCCAGCTACTTTACATTCTTGTAACATTTGTCGGAGTTTCAGGTAAACTTCCGATTTTTGTCGAACAAAATAAATGTGTCTGTACTTGCTGTAGTCATCTTTGAATAAAATGAAGTAGCGAAATTTGTTAAAAGAAGGAGGGAATGGACCACATACATCAGCGTGTAAAATTTCTGCAGGTAATTTAGCTCGTACTCTTGTTCCGAAAGACTGTCTGTGGGTTTTACCATAAATACATCCAGTACACAATTCTGAATCTAGTCGAACTTTAATTCCTAGTTCTCGTTCTATAACACCTTTAACATGTTTTTTATTCTGATGAGCTAACCTTTCGTGATACAGTTGTAGTGTATTTTCTGATGACAAAATGTTGACAGTAGGTGTTGACTTTGTAATAGTCTCTACATTGAGCTTGTATAAGCCACCATTCTTAATCCTTTTGCCAGTCAGTCTAACTTGTCCATCAACTTTCAGCGAGCAGTGTTCTCTTTCAGACATGAAAACACTTTTATTTAGTCTGTCTTGAGCAGCCAGTACTGAGAATAAGTTTCGCTTAATATCAGGTACATACCATACATCACAGAGTGTTACTCTTGATTCCTTGCCATTTATAATTGTTTTCAAGTCAACAGTACCTTTGCCAAATGCTTTGACAGTAGCTCCATTAGCAGTAATCACTATACGATTATCTTCAAAATGCTGAAAACTAGAAAAATAGTCGTTCCGGCAGGTGACATGATTAGTTGCACCATTGTCGACGAACCAACTCGATGTATCATAGTTTGTATGCATTGAATTTACATCTGTATTGACTTGCATGAGCATTAAGTTCAAATTTGTTGGGGTCTGTTTACTTTCAGGCTTGGCTGGTTTACCGTCAGCTTTCCATTTATGACATTGCCTTACTTTGTGACCGACTTTTCCACAATATCCACATTTCTTCTTTGCTTTATTATAATTCTGTAAGGCTAGAGCTTCTGCAGGATCTTCATTTTTCAAAGAAATAGAGCGCTCATAGGCACACAGTTGTGCAGTCAGATTTTCTATTGTTCTATCTGTCTTTGACATCAATATCCAGCTTGATTTGAATGAGAAATATGATTCAGGTAGAGTATCTAGAATTTTACAGATTAATAGGATATCTGGTAATTCAGATTTATCTATCTTCATTAATTCATTTATCAAATCTGACCAAATGGTTTTTATTTTGGAGATATGAGTTGTGATGTCATGTGACGGATCTTTAGAATAGCTGAAAAACCTCATACAAAGATCATAACTTTTGTCTACAGACGTGCCATCGAACAAACGATGTAGTTCGTCCCAAACTTCTTTAGATGAATTAAAACGCATGATTTTCTGAAGAGTTTCATCTGACATATTTGCGGTAAGCAGAAGTAATGCAGAACTATCAATTTTATTATATTTTTCAAGAGCATTGTCATATTGAGAAATTTCGTCGACATTGTTGGTAATAGGTTTCACGGGTTTTATTAGAGCACCGTTTACCGCATCCAATCCACCAGGCATACCTCTTAGTAGTAATGTCGCTTTAAATTTTCAAGTCGACCAGTTCTTCACACCCTCCAGGTGACCAATGTCAATTTTACAACTTGGTGATTGCATTATGAATATTTGTCTTCCAGGGTTGTTTTAAACTTGGTTGATGACTTCTCTAGTTACTTTCACTTGCAACCACGCTCTGCTACCATGTTAGAACTATTTTATCATTATAAAATAAGAGTCGTGGCTGTGACATGTAAAAATATAATTTGAATTAATAACAGCGGTTGCTAAGCAATACATCAGACATAAGTTTAAAAAGGTTATCAAAAATAATAAGGTTCTAGTAAGTATAACATACTCCTTAACACAAAAAAGTAGCTAATGTCACTTTCCATCTCTTCAACTGTCTCCAGTTAAAAAATCACGTCAATTCGTCGCTCCGTTTCGTCTTGAAAGACGGATAAACAGACACACACACTTTCCCATTTATAATATTAGTATGGATTATTATTATAGTCATACTCTGTTTTATAGTTCAGTTTGTGAATTAAAAAGTATGTATGTTTATATTAGTACGAAGTAGAAAACGGGTAACAGGTTATCATATTTTGTTCAATATACACTCTGACATGACAGGGTCACTGCAAAAAACGTAAAAAAATTGAATGTTGCGAGCTACCCTGGTACTTCTCCTTTCAGTAATTTGATAGCCAATTTCGACATTACCAATTTTCAGAAAGCACTCTCTTATATGTATAATCTTACCTGTGAAACTAAGTCAAAGAGTAGACATTCCCGGACCACACAATGCTCTAAGACATCGCACAGCGCAGACTCGTCCAGGAAGGTCCACAGTAAGTCCAGCATGGTGCAGAGACGAGGCGCAGGCTGCATCAGGAGCTTAGATGCGAGGCCCACCTGGTAAGAAAAACATAATTAGAATCCTCTACAGTTCTCACTTCATTACTTTATTTTCGAAGATGGGTGATCTTTACATCCCAAAACCCCTCCGTGCCTCGGAAAGCACGTTAAGCCTGGTTGTTGGACAGCCAGCTTCTCTGTCCCCACTACTGAGCAAAGGCCTCCCCCAAATCCTTCCAGTCATCCTTTTCCAGGGCCACCTTGATCCAATCCGTGCAGTACACGTCAACCAGTCGTACCAAGGGTTATTGTATCGTCCAGTAACTGGGTTATGGTGGTAAGATAGGTAGATAAAATGCTGGTATTCAGCTGCATCCCAATAGATTGGTAGGCTTCTCCAACATAATTGGCATTTGCCAGGCTAGGCCATAATGCCTTTATTATTTGCATTTAATAAAACAACCAACAACTCAGTAGTCAACTTGGTTTTCGCCTTCAGCTCTCTATAAATATATTTTTCCATAAATCGTTCAAGAAAATTGGAAGGAGTTATCCTTTACAAAAACTTTTTAACAAAAAATTAAACCGCCGAAAAACTGAAAAGCATAAAATAATAAACCTTAAAATTATGAGTCGGCGCTTTGAGTGTTCCTTGTTCATTGATTTTTCAGCGCCGACTCAAAATTTTAAGGTTTATTATTTTATGCTTTTCAGTTTTTCGGCGGTTTAATTTTTTGTTAAAAAGTTTTTATTTTATGATTTTTTGTGGCTTTAATGTACTAATAATACTTGGCAAGGTATACCCTATCCAACAATAAAGAATTATCAAAATCGGACTACTCTGTACACAGTTATGCGTGTTTATACGTTACAATCAGTGAGTGAACAATCAATCATCCCCTGTTTTCCAACCCTTAGGGTTCGATTTTGTTTTCCAAATTTATATGAAACCACCTTGGGAGTATACCCTTTCCAATAGAAGAAGAATTGTCACAATCGGACCACTATGTAAAAAGTTGTGAGTGTCAGTGAGTGAACAATCAATCATCCCCTGTTTTCCAACCCTTAAAGTTCGATTTTGTTTTCCAAATTTATATGAGACCACCTTGGGAGTATACCCTTTCTAATAGAAGAAGAATTGTCACAATCGGACCACTATGTAACAAGTTATGCGTGTTTATACGTTACAATCAGTGAGTGAACAATCAATCATCCCCTGTTTTCCAACCCTTAGGGTTCGATTTTGTTTTCCAAATTTATATGGGACCACCTTGGGAGGATACCCTTTCCAATAGAAGAAGAATTGTCACAATCGGACCACTATGTAAAAAGTTATGCGTGATCATACATAAAAAAAAAAATATATATATATATATATACGCGTCGAATTGAGAACCTCCTCCGTTTTTTTTCGTCGGTTGAAAAGTTCGGGCTAAATAGTATAAACGCTGCGCTTTCTGAGTCAGACTTTCGGATATACAAATCAGGTTAGTTGGAGTGAGAGGGCGTGTCAAACTTTTACTGACTAAAACCCGCCCGTGTTCCTTCAGTTATCTATTCCAGGGCCAGGGTAACTCTTACGAACAAACCCGCGACCCTGGCAGGGTTGAGGGGGCTTGAAATCTTAATATGTGATATGTTGTTACTGATTTTTCTGCTGAATTTTCTAGCCTTGCCAGTCTGATAATGCTGTACGCGTATAATGCACAGATTATTTACTGCTATTAAGTACTTTCCGTTACGTTTACCCTAAAAATAAAGAGCCCAATTATCTAATTTAATAATAGGATAACGGTATATTATCTGCTAAAGGTTAAAATCGTTTCTAATTCTGTCTCTGCCCTTTGAGTTCCGCTGACCTTTCGGCTCGGGTTAAAAATATCCTAGGATTTGGGCCAGTGGAAAGTGGCAATTCTAAAATAAAATTAACCAGTCTACTTGCAAGTGTTATATGAAAAACTCTTTACTGTATTTTCGAGTTTCAAGGGCAAATTGTTTCAAGTGTATCAAGTGTTCAAAGTGGTCAAAGTGTTTCCAGGTGTACGTGTAGAGTTCAATAATGAACTCTACACTTACACCCGGAAACACTATCTCGAGATCTATACATATTACACACAACATACACTACACACTCACACCCACTCACTCCCTCACAACCACACACTTGCTTCCATACATACATGAGTGAAAGTGTGGAAGCAAGTGTGTGGGTCCAGCATTTTTGTTTTTTTATTATTATTTTTTTTTCTTTCTTTTTCTTAATTATTTTGTAACTCTGTAATTTAGCAATCCAGCTTTCAAAACGTTTACTAATTTTTGTCTTTTAATGTAACGGAACGAAGTAACTACACTCAGAGGCACAATTAACCGTCCACTCATATCGAATTCCATATCGTTTGTTTATGATAACTTAAGCGTTGACTACTAGGCGTAACTTCATAAGTGGGTATATCTGGAATAAACAAAACAATCATAACCGCGTTTTGTTTACTTTTGTGGTTTTTATTCAATAATAATCAGTTTAGTCGAAATTTGACATTCTCGCCCCTGGTTTTGTGTGAAGAATACATTTGTTTTAAATCGTTGTGTTACCATTTTTTCGAATAAATCCGAGGTGTTGGAGTACTGTGACCTCATTTACACCATAAAAATGTCACTGAACACAGCTGGAGCAGCGAGGGCTGTGGCACTCGCAGATGCTGGGTTCAGCCAGCGTCGGATTGGACGAATGCTTGGATATCCACGAATCACTATTCAAAATGCTATCCGGCGTTACAGAGAGACTGGTTCCTACACAAGGAGGCCAGGGCAAAGTCGTAGAAGGTGTACATCAGAGAGAGAGATGATCGTTACATCGTCTCGAACGTTGTTCGAAATCGGTTCACAACCGCTTCTGAGGCTCGTAACCGGTTGTTTGAGGTACGAAATGTAAGTGTGAGCCTAAGAATAATAAGAAGAAAGTTAGCAGAGAGGGATCTGGGATCATTTCGACCAACTTGAGTCCCAGAACTGACCGCAACTCACAAAAGAGCAAGACTTTCATTTGCTCGAGAACATTTATATGGAACAATGTAAGGCAGTTCTCTTATCTGATGAATCAAGAATCGCTTTACGAGGTCCAGATGGACGTCAGCGCGTGTATAGATGCCGTGTTGAAAGGTTTGCTGAATGTGCTGTGGTTGAAACATTGGGCTACGAGGGAGGCTCGATAATGGTGTGGGGTGGCATTTGTTACGACGCCCGTACAGCGTTGATCGTCTTCGATAGAAGTAGCGTTAATGCTCACAAATACGTGACAGAAGTCTAAGAGCCACATGTGATTCCGTTTGCTCCATTCATTGGCGATAATTTTGTTTTAATGCACGACAACGCACGTACACACACCGCGAGAATTGTCACGGATTAGTTGGGCACCGTCAATATTCAGCGATTACCATGGCCAGCTTGGAGTCCAGACCTAAACCCGATAGAGCATGTATGGGATAACCTTAAAAGATGGATTCGGAGTCGTACACCAGCTCCTACGACCATCACTGAGCTAAAAACTGCAGCTATTGAGGAGTGGGAGAACATTCGACAAAGCGACATTCAAGACATAATGGACGGGCTTTCAAATCAGTTACTAGAGGTCATTAGGCCCATAGGAGGCAATACACATTATTAATGCGATAAATTAGAGCATACTTTTGTTTAAATTTAAATTTAAATTTAATTACATTGAAGTTTTGAAACGACAACGTCTATGAGTCAGCTAGTTAAATTAAAACTATCATTATAGTTTATAGTAAAAAAAGAAAAGTATTAAGTTCCCGCCAATTTGTGCGCTGTCAAAACTGTCTTTTTTTCTTATAGCTACAAAGGGCATGTTTAAAAAGTTATAGTTCCCTAATATATTTTTTTTTTTACGTCTAATATACACGGCAAATCCAAGAAGACAATATAACTAAGGAGTTTCCATTACTTTTTTTTCTAATGTAATGCATATACGGAGCGCGCCAATTTTATAATAATACAAAACTATTTCTTACCCTTTCACTTTGATCTTTAATTTAGTTGGTTCAATCCCAATGTATGAGAGTAGATAAGGTAGTGTTTACATCTACACATAAATAGGTATATTGAATACCTATTTATGTGCCCATTCATGTTTGTAATAACCCTCGTTATGCAACAGTTTTATGAACAACTGAAATAAAATGTTTATTTATGTAAGTACCTAGATCTAATAAGACACTTTTCCACGTGAATATTTTGTTGGTAAATATTTTTAAAACTAGATGGCGTCGGCATTTCCTAGCCGACTGTTCCCTGATAAGGATTGCCAAAACCAACCCAGAGGTCATGGTCTCCTTTAGATTACAAACATTATATTACTAGCTTTTGCCAGCGGCTTCGCCCACGTGGAGGTCGGAAAATATCCCGCGTGAAGGTACTACCGGGATAAAAAGTATCGTCACTGCTCGGCACCTATGTGTCTTAGCGTTATGTTATATAGCCTATAACCTGCCCAGGAGTATGGACTACAATCGTACCAAGTTTGGTTAAAATCCCTTCAGTAGTTTTTGACCCATGCGTGCACATACAGACAGACAGACAGACACAAAATTCACTGATTGCATTTTTGGCATCAGTATCGATCACCATTCATCCTCCAATATTAATTGTGAATATATTTTCAATGTACAGAATTGACCTGTCTACAGTTTTATTATAAGTATAGATATAGATGGTTAGTTTCATGTATTTGGGTCATGGCCGGCCCGTTGAATACATCAACTGAATATTTCATTTTATATACAGTCAGATTATTCTTTGAGACATAATTTTAAAATACAGGGTCAAATTAAATTAGCTGGCAATACTTTACCAACGTATTGGATATCTACATATCGAAAATCAAAGGACCAAAAAAAATGGTCCTTAATCCGATGGGCTTAGGACCCGTAATCGGCCACCGGCCCGCGTCGATATTGAATTATGTACTTTTTCGCGGGATTTAAATATTTTTTTTTTTTTTTTAGGGGTTCCTGTAATTTTTATTATAATTGACCATACTATCTTACAATATATACATAATTTAAAATCTAAGTAAAAAATATGTACATGTATATACAATATAAAAATAAAAGATCATAAAGCATAAAAATATTCGTCTGCATCGTTGTCAACAGGAAACGTGCCCAAAAGGCTGGCAGCATTGCCACGTTGTATGGCAATGCTAATTCTTTGACCAAAAAATAGGCCAGCCCTCTGGTCACGTGAAGAGTCGACTAGCCGCTTGGCAATGTCTCGGAATACTATGTGAGCACTCGGACCCCATGGCCCTAGAGTTTCAACCCCAAACGGCTCGAATACATAAATTCCCATTAGGTTAGAATATTTTTTATTAATTTCCAAAACAAAACATCACGCTACGACTCTTAGAAGTTGAGCAAAAAGAAAAAAACTCACGAATACAAAGACCTCGCATGGGCAGGCAATTAATTGTGACGCGGTGGGTCGGGGGAGCAAAATATTTTACCCGGATGATGTCGCGGGCAGAAGCTAGTTATTTCAACACCACTTTCACGGAAAATTGTACGTCGCTTGCTCATGTCACTAGTCTTGCTTTTCTTCATAATTTGGAGACCCGAACTACAAACGTTTATACACGAAAGTTAAATAAAGTATGGCTGTTTTAGTACATTGTGGTGTCTTACGACATCCACGCCGTCAAAGTCGCGGACACGAAGCTAGTCTACTGTTGATCATTGTTCCTAATTTGTTTATATTTATATGTTAATTACTTACATGAACATAATTTATGTATTACTAACAAAAATTATGGGTGATGTGCCTGAAATAAGGATAAATAAATAAATAAAATTTGATTCGGCGCGGTTAATTCTTTTGGCGCGGACAAGAGTGTGTTTACCTTGAGACCGCGGCCTAGACGGCTTAAAAGGCAGCCCGTGATAGAATTAGTACACTCAGTACACTCTCAGCTCTACAAATTTTTCAGTACTGGAGTCTTTAGACACTACCGGGGTTTGTTCTGTGATTACGTAATAAGAAAACGTTACTAACAAAATTCTCATCTCTACATCTCGCGTAAAAGTCTGCGGTGTTTTGGTCGGTATGTGAGCTCCTGTTCTTCAGTCCCAGGAGGCCTCGCAGGTGTGGTAGTAGTTCTGCCACCACCACGTACGAGAGGCGGAGAACACTTCCCAGTTCCACTACCACCAGTCGTGATAGAGACATTAGGAAAGCCTGAAAAGGATGGATGAAAAAATGCCTGAGATGAAGCAATGAATAAAGAGGTGCCTCCTCATACTTTTTTTGTTTAGCCTATACTGTCCCACTGCTGGGCAAAGGCCTTCCCCAATTCTTTCCAGGAACTCTTGTCCCGCGCCACCTCGAACCAGCCGTCGCGGTACGCATCTATTACGTCTCGCCACCGCTTTCCGGGCCGACCGCGGCTGCGTCATTAATCTTTAGGCACCTCATAAAAATAATAATTAAAAAAGATCTTATAAAATAACTAAATAACATCCGACTTCAAAAAAAAAAAAGACTGAAACAAAGTCCAAAGACACCGACTTACGTTGCCAAGTAGTAGAATGTGCCCTCTTAAGTAATATGCTCGATCTTAACCTTCTTAATTGCCACAAAACAAATAAGTAGTACATTATTGATATCATTAATTAAAGAATATTTAAAAAAACAGTCTTATTTTCTAGGCATACCTTTTTGGACATCTTCTTAACCTCTGTGCTCTGGGGATCCGTGAGAGCGTGTGGGGATGGCCGTGGACTGTACACAGATCCTGAGCTGTGGATCCGCAACGCCACTTCCTCCTCGCCTTTCGATGTCTCTGACTTCACCTGGTTGAGAAAATTAAGAGTTAGACTCTTTTAATCTGCAATCTATTACTTAATTACTTTAATATTATAAAGCTGAAGAGTTTGTTTGTTTGGTTGAACGCGATAATCTCAGGAACTACTGGTCCGAATTGAAAAATTCTATTTGTGTTGGGTAGCCTACATACATACAATCACGCCTTTTTCCCATGGGGGTAGGCAGAAACCACGGAACACCACCTGCTACGATCTCTACACACTCCTTTTGCCTCTTTTAGGTTCATACAATTGGTCATACACACGCCGGTTGCGAGTACTATGCACCTGAAGAACATCATCAGTTGGGTAGCCTATTTATTGAGAAAGGCTATAAGCTATATAACATCATGCTACGATCCAATGAACCAGCAACGAAAAATGGACGGAAACTGGCAGGTAATTCGATAAGACGGGAAGGGTCAGGGGAGCAAAAATATGACGCGGACGAAGTCGCGGGCAGAAACTAGTCTTTACATAAACTTCTATCACAAAGAAAATTTCCGATTTTGTTCAATGCAAAATTCGGAGATAAAGGGGGGGGGGTCGTTTATTTAAAAAACAAATCAACAAATATCGAAAACAATGCCGCGTAAAAAATGTTTGAGAATTTGCGAATAGCGCTCTTTCTTGAGATGCATGCCCTAGTAAAAATTGGAAGTGCACTTCGAATTTTTAAAACACCCATTCAGTCCCTGTTGCAAAAAAAGAAAACATTTTTCATATTGTTGGGCAAACGTCATCTAAAACTATTCCTTCAAAGTTGATAGCATTAGTATTTCTGGAGATATCCAGCTCTGACAGAGAGACGGACAGATAGACTGTGTCTCACCATAGGGGTTCCTTTTTACCATTTTGGTACGGAACCTAAAAACATACAAAGATTGATGAACAGAGTATGCCTTAACCATATTTTATGATGCACAATTCACTAGTGAATCTCTAAAGCGAGCATCGCTTGTCTAAGGTGGACTTCCATCTCCTTAAGCCTATGCTCTAGGTATACCTTGCTGCTCTTAACAGTTAGTGGATTCTTCATGTCCGAAGGTCGAACCAGCTCATCCAGCAGAGCGTCTAGGGACTTGAAGAGCAAAACAGCACGTGCGCACTCTCTGTTGGGAGGCGCTTGGAGGGCTGCAAAGCCTTCCACTGGGAAACTGTGGGTAAAGGACGATAATTTATTCATATAATCCCGCTTATTTAAAACAAAATACAAAGACTATAGCTTTCAGATGAGAACATTTTCTGATTTCATTCTTTTGGGAGTGTGAATTTTGGTAGTGTTTTTTGGAAATAATTTTCTATATCAATTATTTTTGAGGTTCTCTAAGAATAGATAGTTATAATGTACTAATTATGCATGTTCATTGGATACCCTACACAGCAGCATTATTGTATTTTTTGGTTAATATCTTTCGGTTCTAATCGGCGGACGATCAAGACGCTTCCAACAATACCTTATTGTCAAAAATTAATGGCAGCAAATAAAAGTAATACGTTCTACTGAGTTATTTATTTGTACTTTGACAACAATGGGAAAATGGCGTAACACAATAATTGTAGAAATGGCTTTCATTTTGACAGTTTGCCAACATAGATTGCGTTATTTACTTTGTTTACCAGAAACATTTTTCAAACATGTGACGCATTGGATTAGCAATATTCTTCCAAATGATTCAGAATGTCATTGGAAGTGTGTTACGCAATTAGGGTTTGAATCGTTAAGGTTTCATGTCTGAAAGGTTTTGAACCTTGAAATGATACTGAGGTAATTCAGGGCAGCTATCGACATCCTACGAGCTGTCTACTTCATAGTGTAAGTGGAAATAAATACATAAAAAATGTGTAAGATATGATAAAAAATTAAACAATTTTTTTTTACAAAAATAAAACGCTAATTTCCAAAAAAAAAAAAACACTACATGTGTAACCGTTTCGGAAGTCATGTATTTGGCTGTTTTATTTGATTCCTTTTTTTCCAACTGACTTCCAAATCTAAAGTTACTTTACATTTTTTGTAGCATTGTTTTTAAAAGTGCGGGTTTTTTTGTAACAAGTTTGTTGTTTTTATTTTTTTTTTCGGTTGTATAATGAATACATAGCATATCACACAAATGTTTGGCTATATATTTATTTTACTTATCAAGATTAGATGCCACTAGGCTTCAAACTTGCAAAAATATCAACATCGGTTAAAAATACACTTATTATTATTTGAACAAGGTAATCAAAATCATAATAATAAATCTTTATTTCAACATGATAGTAGATACACTAGTTAATAGAATGCACTATCTTAAATAGAGAAATGTATCTGAAATAGGAGGATCCTGTGTTGTAGATTACGCGGCTCTTGAGTTCATTATCATTTCAGCCAAAAGACGTCCACGGCTGGACATAGGCCTCCCGCCTCCCCCAATTTGCCATAACCGCCACGCTTGGCAGGCGGGTTGGCGATCGCAGTATGGTAGTAAAATGTATAGAGAACGCTGTTGCCTGTTCTCTAGTAACTCCATTAGTCGCCTCTTATGACACCCATGGTAAGAAATGGGCTCTTGTAGATATCGATATTTTGATATACGCTGTCAAGTAGCAAAGTAATGGGCTCTTGTAGATATGACATTTTGATATACGCTGTCAAGTAGCAAAGTAATGGGCTCTTGTAGATATGACATTTTGATATACGCTGTCAAGTAGCAAAGTAATGGGCTCTTGTAGATATGACATTTTGATATACGCTGTCAAGTAGCAAAGACAGACGACTATATTATAAAAGGACTGGCTAAAGGGATGCTCTACTTACACAAACGGCACATGTCCAAAATTGGCATACAGATGTTCCTGCATCGCCAGCGACACTGCCGGGAAATAAGCCAGACCGGCTCCATGGGTCACCTTCTCGAACGCTAGACCCATTGATATTCCGTTTCTGTTGAAGTGAGAAAGATTTAACAGTGGTGATTTAAGACAGTTGAGAGGTGTCATGGGACACTCTTTCGGAATAAAGTTTCTTTTCGCTTTTCCGCACGTTATTAGATTTTTATAGTGCTGTAAAAAATGTATTGAATGTCGAAAAATATTTGTTTATTTGAAAACACCTGACTGCAAAAGTGTCAAATAGTAAAAAAGAAATACTTTCAATCTTCACGACCTAACTAAACCTTCTCGGATTTGCTCTCACTATCGGTTTAGAAATACTCAAAAACACTCTCAAAAACCAAGAAAATGACACCCATGACGAAACATTGAATTTTCCACGGCTGCCAACTTTGATTTTTTACACGTTAACTGCCAATGGAGAAACTCAGAAAAACTCAAATAATGTACTTAGTGTTATTTCACTTTAAATAGTTTATTTATTCCATAAAAACATATGTATCATATTTATTACATTATATACAGCCTATTTTGATTTTTAACACGTTAACTGCCAATGGAGAAACTCAGAAAAACTCAAATAATGTACTTAGTGTTATTTCATTTTAAATAGTTTATTTATTCCATAAAAACATATGTATCATATTTATTACATTATATACAGCCTATTTGAATAATTTAATTCCTTACTTTAATTTTGACTTCATACTTTCCAAAAAGTGTATGAGAGTAAAATCTAAATATATAAAAGGCAAACCTGACTGACTCATCTATCAACGCATAGCCGAAACTACTGAACGGATTTCGCTGAAATTTGGCATATAGATAATAGCAATAACGTAAGCATCCACTAAGAAAGAATTTTTGAAATTTCACCCCCTAAGGGGGTGAAAAAGGGGTTAAAATTTTGTATGGAAGTCCGTCATTTTTAGAGCTAGAAGCCTGAAACTTTGTTATTAAGTTAACAATTAGAAATAAACAATTATGTGTCCTAAGATTTTTGAAAATTCAACCCGTAAGGGGGTGAAAAGGGGCTTGAAAGTTTGTATGGGGAAACAAGATTAATTAAACTATTTTATTCGAAACTTCACAGGAGTACTCCTATCAATAAATGAGTAAACAAGTGTTTCAAGCTCTTTCAGAATTCAACTCCAAAAAGGTGGAAAAGGGGTGACAAATTCTGAAAATCAACATGGGTATGGTTTTTATGGTTTATCGGGTCGCTGATTACGAAAACAACAACCCTTTTCATAAAAATTGCACAAAAACAAAATAGACAATAAGATTTATACAAAAAAATTACACAAAATTGCACCTGAACATAAAATAATAATTACAAAATTAAAAAACAATCAAAATAAACAACCAAACCAAATATATATTTTTTTCAATTTAATTAAATGGCAAAACCAAAAGAAATACTTAGGAAATACTCAAATACTTACACAGTAATAGATTAGCAAAAAATGTGATGATAAAGAAGTACTTATTGTAGTTTACATGCTAGGTTTAGCGAATTGTATTAGATACTGTAAAATAACCCGACCATCTGTAATGTACTACAATTCTTGCAAAATAAATTTTATTTCATTTCATTTCTTTTCATTTCATTTCTTTACTAGCTTTTTGCCGCGACTTCGTCTGTGCAATTCTACTTCCTTTTTTAGCGCTCACCTACGCTACGTTACGCTACGCTATAACCGAACTCCACGCAAACGAATTCGCGGGCAAAAGCTAGTGTAAACAAAAGTTATATTGACACAGTGGTTTTTGTGCTCTACGGGACACTATATACATAGCTCAAAGAGTAATAAGCATGGCGGCCAGGCAGCAACACGTTCAGATTTGGTATGTGTTGTCGGTTATATAGTCCGACAAGGCCTGAATGGAACAAAAAGTGTCGGACACATCGTCCGACATGGCAATTTTTTTTTTTTTTTTTTTTTTTTCAGGATGGGAAATCATCAAATGACTTCTCCCGCTCTGGGCGGAGCGGGAGGGCGTGTCAGACTTTTCCTGACTAAAACCCACCCGTGTTCCATCAGTTGCCCATGTGCCAGGGTCACGGTATCTCCTTCGAACAATCACGCGACCCCGGCAGGCTGACATGGCAATTAACGTATTAATATTTTCAGTGGAGCGAATAGATTTAGAGTTTACCAAATTCCATTTCATGGCATATAATGGAAGGTTATCCTAAGTTCCTATGCTTCACAACGCAAAGTTGAATAGTAAACATCGCTTGCCAATCCAAGGCTTGCCTCAAGCGAAGCCCCTGAACTTCATAAAGCAATCTGTACAAAAACCTTCATTCAATCCTAAAACCACCGATTCCATACATTATCATGCAAAATCGTGATCTGAAAGTTATTTCGAACAAAATCTAACACCCTGACATTTGGAAGACATTGAATCATTAATAAGTCAGTTCAGTACAACTACAACCAATGATTCTATCTTCGGAAAGTCGAAGTTTTGACGAATAAAATGGTACAGGTCCATTATGGGAATGACAGAATCAGTGCGTCAAGGTAGAAAGGTATTACGATTTAGATCAGAATATGTCGTCTTTATAGATGTTATGTATGAGTATAATATTTATTTAATATACATGAAGCAAACACTTTGATCCCCTTTTTACGAAAATCACGCGGACGGTGGAGTATGAAATTCAGCATTGTTTTTATGGAGAAGGAGCACAGAAAGTTAATAATTTTATCTACTAATACATTAGAAATACATAAAAATAATTAAAAAACCTGATTGAATTTCGGACACTGGGCGACAACTAGTAAATATGAGTCGTATTTTTATTTCGCTTCTTTTTAGCGTTTCGATGGAAAAATAATACAAAAAGATAAGCATACTTTTTTTTTTTTCACGGCGGCGGTGACCTCTCGCGTCCAGCCCTGGTGCGAGCCATGGTACGGAGCGAGAGGGAATGGGAAGCCGTCACCTCCTTCTGCGAAGCAGTAATGCTCGCGAAGGAGGAGGCGGGGCGCGTGAGGGAGTGGCAGTCTCTGCGCCCTCACGTCCCTAGCCGCCGCAGGAAGAGACGCCCCGGGCGTCGGGAGTCAATAGCGGGCTCCCGGCCACCGTAGGCGCGAGCTTGCGGGTGGCGAGCAATGGGTAGCTCGCCGCCCGGTAAGGACCAAGCTCGGGTCGACGGCGCGCAGTGTTCCACGCGCGCCTCAAAGAGATGTCAGCAGCAGTGTAGGGGTCTACTAGGACCGATGCCTGCCAGGGTCGCGTGATTGTTCGAAAGAGATACCGTGACCCTGGCACATGGGCAACTGATGGAACACGGGTGGGTTTTAGTCAGTAAAAGTCTGACACGCCCTCCTGCTCCGCCCAGAGCGGGAGAAGTCATTTGATGATTTCCCATCCTGAAAAAAAAAGAAAAAAAAAAGCATACTTTTCAATTTTGTTTGGCTCAAAATTCAATACCTAGGATATCGTTTCAAGATGAGAGGTGATCCATTGTCTGTAGAAAGACACCGCCTAAATAGCGGAGATCTTTACTGATCGTGAGCCCCCACTTGTGGAGGTTGTCCTTGCTGCGGCCTACTTGGGTAAGAAGTATATTTGATTTAGTACCAATTTGTTGGGTATGGCAAAAGAAGCATTAAAATAGAATGAATGCTGTGAAAATCCCTTTCTTGCGAAACATGTGTTGTGTGACTATGAATGAGAGGCTAAGGAATAATGTGATAACTCAACGGTGCGGTTTAAAAGAAGATGTAGTGACAAAATTTTTAAACAGTATGCTTAGATGTTTTGGTAGTGTTGAGAGGATGTATGATGCGTGACTTACAAAAGGTATTTACAAAGAAGATGTTAGTGGGAACGCCGGAAGGGGATGCCAAGGTCAAGGTGCGCAGTAGGTACTCGCAACCGACGTGCGTGTATGACCAGATGCGTGAACGTAACGCGGCAGAAGGAGTATGTTATGTAAGGATCGTAGCAGGTGGCGGTTCTATAGTTTCTGCCTTACTCCATGGAAAGAAGGCATGAGTTTATGTATGTGTCTATTTAAGTGTTATAACTTGTGCCCAGAGGGGAGCTCTGTGCTCTGATATAGAAATATAAACAGTCCTTTATTTTTTTGTTGGGTGAGAAAATATCAAGTGATGTTTCGCGCTCTGGACAGAACGGGAGGGCGAGATCGCGTCAGACTTTTTGCGAGAGCGTGTCAGACTTTTACTGACTAAAATCCACCTGTGTTCCTTCAGCTGCCTGTGCCAGGCCGACAGTTGCGAACAAATCTACAACCCTGGTAGGAAACAGTCGATAATCACGTTTTATTTATCAAATTCTTGCTTTTCCAAAGAAACTTTTGACAGTGGTCGTACTTTTCCAACAATATTTATCAATATCTAGTCCATGCCCTTGTATTCGAGTTGGTAAAAATAGATCGAATCGATTCTCATATTCGAGATTGCATCGTTGGAGCGAACATGAATTTCCTGATTGATTTATCCTCTTACTGAGTGAGTGAGTGAATGATTTACTGGAGGAAATTGTCATAAGAGGTGGAACGAGTCGTTTGTAAGCATCCGATTGCAATAACGATGGTGTTTTGTTTCTGTGTATGATGTGTTGACATTTTTTTTAAAATTAATACAAAACGAACAGTAAATTATGATTATTTTTAAAATACCATCAATATACACTGTGGAAAAATACGAATTCTTGAAACTAACTCAAAAACTATAGGAACATGATGAAATTAATATATTTTTAAAGATTTTTTTTAAATTTGGTTACAAATGAAAAGGTTTTTTTTTTGTGACCTTATGTAAAAAAAGAAAACATTGGAAGATAGAACGTTAATTTTTCGAAGTACTTTAAAAATAATGTTTTGCGATTAGAATTTGTTAATGATGAGCCAAAACTACGTAGGCATGTTATTTATATTGACACAAACGTCTTTTGATTCAATGAAAGCTCATTTATATACACACAGTGAAATACATAGGGATTCGACGTAATTACAATACAAGGGTATTGCATATTACTAAAGAACAAAAATGAATCGAACATTTTGTACTTTAACGGCTCAACGAAGTTGAATTTTGTACTAAAACTGAGCCTGTTGGATTTAAATTATACCATGGGTACGTTCCCATAAAGTATCTACCGTAAAGGTGCCAAAAACGCAATTTTGTTTATTTTTTTTATCACATATTAAAATGTCTTTCTAACCGCAGTTAAGGCCCAAGAGTTCTCACCTATAATACTCCAAAGTTCCTTTATCCAGGTCGATGCAGGATCCGATGACGTCACCAGGTAGCCATGCCTGGCCGTACGGCGAGGTGGCCACGTTCCACTTCCTCACCCGGCCACCGTCGTAGGCGTAGGAATGGGCTGTGTCTCCCACTCCTGTATCCATGGAGAAGATGCAGGATGACGTGCACCAGCCGATCTGGAGGCAGATTGGGAGTTGAGTTTTTGGGCTATGACAATGTTTACTCTCAATCGGATGAACAGTTTTACAAGATATATACTTTTCTTCGTATTGTTTAGGAATTTTTGGTTAGTTACGGGGTTTACTAAAATAAAAAGAACTGGTCTTTAATTGACTGCAAAAAAACAATTGCAAAAAGCAGCACCTTTGTTTTTATGTATGGATATTTTAGTACATGTTTATGTAAATCAATAAATAGGTGTGGTATCACGAGGTATTCATTTGATGTAAAGTATTTTTAATAATAATTCATTCTCATTATATTTTTCTTTGTTGTTGGAATCCTACGTATTTGGGTCTGTCCGTTTAAATTGACTACCGAACAACTTAAATTCCTCGTTTATGCGAATGGTGACAGTTGGATGAAATTTCACCACGAAAAAATGGCGTAGGATATCAATTTGCGTTACAAATAAATGCCCTGGCTGTACTGAAGAATACCGCATCTCAATTTGAGATAAATATCAAATACTGTCTAAACGAAATTCACCGTTAACCTTCACACCTTAAGAACTACCACCTCACCTGCATAATTCCTTTAGTCCCCAGCTGCACCTCGTACATCCACTTGTTTCCGAACACGCACGCCGTGGCCCTGATGGTAGCGAAGCTGGACAGACCCTGCACACTCACTCTCTCGTCTCCCACCAGGACTAAGCGGCCTGTACCTGGAGATATCATGAAATATGAAGGGGTTCAAAGGTCAAAGGTATACCTTTGACCTATGCAGGAAGTCTTTTGTGGAAAACAGTAGTCTGTAACGTAATCCACAATGTTCCCTTAAACCTGCAATAAACTACTCAGGTTGACCGAAAATAAACGAGTACGAGGATGTAGAAGGGTACTTCTGTTTGCTTCGTGCAAACTCGGGTCGGCTCGGGCGACATCCGATCGTTGTTGGTGTTTTTTGGCCTTGTCAAAGGCGTCGTAACGTCCCGTAGTTCTCAGCATGAGTGTATGTATAGTAGAAACATCAGGAAGGGACGCTAAAGGAAGCCATATAGTGACCTTATTGGTGATGTTCTTCAGAAAAATCAGATGTATAGTACTCGCAACTACGGCGTGTGTGTATGACCAATTGAATGAACCTAAACGAGGCAAATGGAGTATACAAGGATCGTAGCAGGTGGCGTTCTGTAGTTTCTTCCTACCCCCATGGGTCAAAGGCGTGAGTTTTATGTACGCGGTTCAAAATTCCTTCATTTGTGTGTCTGTTGAGCAGTGCAAGGCACGTCTCGACGCGTACTTCGCGCTGGCGATCATTGAGTTCGTGGGGCACCCATTTGTCAAGCTTTTTTACCTTGCCAATTTAACGCAAATGGACCAATATTGTTTTGACGCTAACGTCGAAAGCTGCTGCTAATTCAGCCGTAGATTGTGTATCATCAGCTTCCACGCAATCGCCTTTAATTCGTCATTGTCATATTCCATAATTACTCGAATTTTTAACGTATACATGATGACGAAAAAGATTGAAATGCGATGAAAATGTAACACTAATCAATAAACAAATTACTACTTTTGGAAAAAGAATTCCATGTTTTTAAAATAAAATTAATTTGAAATTAGAATTCTTAGATAAACAAAAATTATTTTGATTTGAAATGGCCAGAACGGCAATTTCATAGGTAAAGACCTAATATTTAAAGCAGAGGCGCAGCTACCGCCGTATCTACCGTATAAAATATACGGGGCCCCCAGGCCACGGGGGCCCCCGACGTGCGTAAGCAAAAATTAATACAAACTTCCCAATTTTTTTTTAAATTTCAAAAACAGATAAATAATTACCTAAGAACTTCGATGGGACATGAACGCCTGTCAGACCTGTCACTATTGTCCATAGAGACAAAAACTATAGAAAAACTAAAGTCATCATCAGCTATAAATGATTAATTAAATCATTTTGCCGAAAAAAAGGCAAGGAGAGTTATTTAATTTGAATTGTTTGCAAAAAAAAATAGAAAAAGTGTGAGATAGATAATAATGATGAATTAATATTTCTTTTAATTTTATGCAAACATTTTTTCTTTTGTGAGAAATCGTTACTCTTCATAAGGGCCCCCAAACAAATTTTTATACGGGGCTCCGCCAAGCCACGCTACGCCACTGATTTAAAGGTACTGTATATGTAAAGGTTTATACTTAAAATATCATCAAACCGCATCGAAAATGTTAAATTTAGTCGCTAGCTGCAAACCATTTAACTGTAATTTGTCTGGCAAGCGCGGTACAGTGTTAATTACGATAATTATTCGCGGCTCAGTAACAGCTGAGGTCAGTGACGTAATGGATGTTAACGTGATTTTGATGTGGCTTCATGGCACAGCATTGAGTCTAAATGACGAATATTTTGTGGAAACGAGGCTCTGTTATAGAAGATAAAATAGATATTATTGGTTTCAAATCGAAACTTTTGTTAAATGAAATGATGAAATTATATACCGCTAGTTCTATTGTAACTTAAGACATAAAACAGAAGGTAATTGAGTTACTTGTTTTGACAGGGTCAAATGAAAATGGTTAGCAAGACTCAAAGCAGACGTGATGGTATCAATATTTTAACCCATGATAACAAAACATTCGTCCATTCGACGACCCACCTACCTGCGATTCTCGTGTTCGTGTACTTCTAGGTGAATATCGATAAACTCTGGATGACCGAGCTTTGCTCGATATTTTTTGGTAAATTGTGTTTAAAATAATAAGTTTATGTTCAAGTTGATTATCGATAAAGTTGGTAATTGAAAACACGAATAAAATGAAATTTTATAAAAATAAATCCTAGCTAGATCGATTTATCACCCCCAAAACCCCCTGTGTACTATATTTCATGAAAATCGTTGGAGCCGTTTCCGAGATTCAGATTATATATATACATATATACAAGAATTGCTCGTTGAAAGATATAATAAGATAAGATATGCTGTGGCTGTGTGGAATAGTTCTTAATTACTGTTTTGATTATTTTTGGTTTAATAATGATCCAAAGAATGTACTAATGTCAGAAGTTCCTGTGATTAATAAATCCTTTTTCCAAAAAAATCTATTTTATTTAGCGTAGTCGGTTTGACGAATGTTTAGTAACCATGTAACAACGAAAATTGTTATCTAGGGTTAAAAAGAAAAATAAAATAATTAGATTTTTTGGAGGATATTCTAATTTTCTATGTATAATTTGCAGTGCATACAGTTTTCAGTGTTTGACTGTATGTTGAACACAATATGATTCACGACCAAAAAATTAAATATTCTCATCTGCAAGTCGAGGTCATACGCCACCTACCATAACAAAACAATACATTCTATGTAATAGTAGTAAGCGATGTTAAGCTTTGGGGCAAAGTGACAAGACCAAGGTTTTTATATGAAAATATTTTCTTGTTTCATACTTTTTAGAGGGTGATTCATATATTTTTAACCTATTTTTATTTTACTCACTTTTTTATTAAATGTATGGCAAATAAAAGGCACTTTTGAACGTCGACTAACCTGTAGATGCATCGAACACAACGATTTTCGGCCCCACTCTCCCAAATCTGTCATCAGTGTTTTCTGTTATCTGAAATTACAAACATTAATAATAAAGACACGTTAACCGCATGCATTGTGACTGCTGGCCAACAGTCTCCACACGGTTGGTGCCTGAGGATGGAAGGTGCCACCGTTGCTGGCTCAGAAAGATGTGGCGATATGACCTAGACGCGTACTGTACGGGTTAGATCGAGGTGGCTTTGGAAAAATATGCGTGAAAGTATTTGAGGGAGGTCTTTTGTTCATCATGTGGGATATTATAAACTAACAGAATACGTCGGCCAAATACGTTACGGACCACAAATCTGTTACCGCAAGGCAAAAAACGGCGAAAAAACATGTTTCTTGTATGGAGCCTGTGATAATTATACTTAAAAAAATACGTTTTAGCAGCAATAGAAATACACACTCTGTGAAAATGTCAACTTTCAACATATTTATTACGGCGCTATACTTTATGTAAATCATTTCATCAACACTGATATCCACCAAACCACACTGGGCTCGCATGGTGAATTCTAGGCCACTCCCTCTCACAGAGAGACACCGTAAGTCCCAGCAGTGGGAACATTATAGGCTAATAGTGGAGATATTCTTACATCTGGTACAGGCGCAGCGTGTTTCTTGGCCTTCGTCTTGTTGTTCAACACCTTGGCATCCAACATCTTGGGCAGGTTCTCACGGATGTGAGTCACGTATTTACTCCTTCTAGAAAATTCTCGATATTTTAGAAATCATTGCCTTTCTTATCCTGCCAGAGGGTCGTGAAATTGTTCGAAAGAGTTGCGAAAGGGGTGATGGCCTGGCATATAGGTAACTGAAGGAACTAAGGACTAAAACCCACCCGGGGTTTTAGTCGGTAAAAGTCTGACACGCCCTTCCGCTCCATCCAGAGCGGGAGAAGTCATTTGATGATTTCCCAACCAGAAAAAAAAAAACGTTGCTATACAACACTGCTATACACGCTACGTTCCACAGGAGGGTACCTGTGTAGGTGTGTTGCGTTGATAGGTCTTCCGTTTTTAACCGACTACCGCAAAGCAAAAAGGTATGGCATGATTTCGACCGGTATGTATGCATGTATGTGGGTATGTATGTATATATATATATGTATGCATGTATGTGGGTAAGTACGTATATATATATATATATATGTATGTATATTTATCTGTCCCCACATAACATAGGGATCTTTTATCGTCTGCTGGTTGATTTTAAAATAATGATCATCATTATTTCAGCCAGGACACGTCCACTGCTGGAAATTAGCCTCCCCAAGTTTGTGGGGGTTAGCCATAATTTTCACGCTTGGCAGGCGGGTAGGCGATCGCAGTATGGTGGTAAAATGCATAGAGAACGCTGCTGCTCATTCTCTAGTAAGTCCTTTAGTCGCCTCTTATGACACCCACCGGAAGAAATGGGATGGCACTATTCTTTACGCCCGACTCCGACTAACGACTGACGTGTAAAAGTGTTTGTACAAACTTAGTTGAAGAACCAAAATCATTTAAAATTTATTTATCAGAACGCATGGTGGTCATATTTATGATGACAGATCATCAAACTGCATAATTTTCGCCACGAGACCACGTGATAACCAAATAGGTATAAGCAGTAGGTAAATATGTACTAATACTAACTGATTATGTTTATCTGTATTATCTTTTATCACCATATCGTTCCCAAAGACCCTTCGGATCGTGTCGTGAACCTCTCCCTTCTCTGCAGAACCACTGCAGACCCCAAACATAGATCTCAAAACGTTCATCATGGGTAGAGGGCGATTTTTATTAACGCTTGTCCGTTGGTCAGCAATTTTGACTCGGTGCGATGGCACCTGGTCGTCTGCACAGCTTGAGTATCTCAGATTGCAAATGCTCTACGCAGATTCCTCCGCAAGGTTGCCAGATTTCTGTTTGTCACGCGATTTTCAACTTTGTTTCTTCAACGGTTATATTAAGAGTCGGTACGTACTTTGCTTGTTAGCTCAGACCGTGGATCTCTTCTAGTGAAAATTTATATTTCATTACACGCACTTTCTGCATTCAAAACAAATTTAAATATGATTTTTCTGAAGACAAAGCCGAAAGGTACCAATATTTCACAACACAAAAATAAAGTTTCGAACAAACTCTATTGCCTACAAAAAATTATAATGAAATGAATAAATTCTAAGTATAATTTATGACACTATCGCAAAGTTATTAAAGTACAAAATTATTTGCAAAATAAAATATATTTCAAAATCATATGGTAGGTTACTGTCAAAAACTTTACGTCAATTTGATGGAATTGTGGATAGGTTGAACAATAAGGTTTGTTTAGATCAGAGAAAATACTCTTTTCGTTTAAAACTGTTTTTTTTCTTTTGCTTTCTGTAAACTATGGAATTAGAATGTACTATATGCAGCATGAAATGAATAGGTGCGCCAAATAAAAATATATGATTCAACGTGTTTTATATAAAACTAGCTTTTGCCCGCGACTTCGTCCGCGTGGAGTTCGGTTATATCGTAGCGTAACGTAGCGTAGGCGAGCGCTAAGAAAGGAAGTAGAATTGTACCGACGAAGTTTTGTTTTCATTGTTCTTTAATTTTTAAATTATTATTATTTTTTGTTCAGGTGTAATATTGTGCATTTTTTTGTATGAATCTAGTTAGGCAATCGCCTGAGTAACATAATCGCTGACTAATGCAGCGGATGCGCCCGCGCGTCAATATTAAACTGCACAATTGCAGTTTCATAAATTATAGTAATAAGTTTTAGTTAATAGAAATATCATAATTGTAAATTAGTCTTGTAGAACATTCCATTCAATAAACATTGTTTTAATTTAAATAAATATCTTTTTTTAATAATAATCTCGTTCGCCGTAACTTAACTGGCGTAGTCGGTAGGATCGCGACACTCTATTTCGAATACAACTCTTCGGTAAGAGTGAACGGTATCTATCGTTATCTTCGCGATCGCAAATTCGAATCTACAAAGGCGAGCAAGAGCAACCTGCGGGAGTCCTGGAGAATTGGGAGCCCTGCTGTTCTACAAGGCCCGGCTAGAGATGCAGAAGACACTGTGGTGAGTGCTTGTTGTATACCCAGTTTCCTATGCTATATTTCCTGCCGTATTTTTATATAAATGTTATCCTGTGTGTTTGTTTATAGGCTAAAATCGCTATAGGCAAATTACATTAGTTATTTGAGTTTATTACATTCATTTTAATTTTGGCGTTTATGTATACGTGCTAGAATCGCGGTATACATTTCGCATTTCAGCAGTTTATTCTGTAACAAGATATATTCACTTGTTTACGCATTCGCTATAATCGTGGTTCGTATAACACAATTAAAATAACTTCAAGCTAACCTTTTAGAGAGTAGGCAGTATTTATAACGAAATAATTTTTTAGACGTAATCTCAATAGTATTTTAGAGTGAGCTAGAATTTATTCCTTTTAACAAATTAAGATACGATGGCTATGGCAAGCATTGATCTAGCGACTTTCAAGTTCGTTTCAGAGCTATTGCCAAAATACGATGGCAATCCTAAAACGTTAAATTACTTTATTAGAGAAGCTGAAAATGTCATAGCATTACTGGATCCACAAGTTAGGGCAAACCCTGCTATTGTTATTTTAATTAAAAGCAAATTAAGCGGTTCGGCGATCAGTGCAATAGCATCCGAAGAAACAGTGGATAGTTGGCAGATAATTAAGGCTGCGTTAACGCGTAGATTAGGGGAACCACGTAATGAAATACAGCTGATGCAAGAACTAACGCGTTTACGTCGTAATAAAAATGAAGATGCTGAGACGTTTGGTAAACGACTACGGGAAATTTTAGACACCTTAAACGTAGTAGGTAAGCACACGGATAAGTCATACTATGAGAGTATGGTCATAGATCAATACATTAACCATTTGGACTTTCACGTTTCTATCGGCGTGCGGATCGCGCAACCTACGACTCTTGAAGCAGCTATAGTAGCAGCTAGGCAAGAAGAGGCACGTTTAGCATTCAATAGATTCAATAACAGTTTTAATACACTTTCCATCCAAAACAAACCGAAAGAACTACCCAAGCCAAACCAAACGGTATCGCAAAATAATAACTTTCCCCCGCGTAATAGCTGGAATACAGATCAGAGACAACAAAGGGGTCAAGGCATACCCCAAGGTCCCCAAGGAAGACCCGCTCCAGGTAACGTAAGACCTAGTGGTTCTGGCATTATCAGAAACACAGGTAATTTTAGATCTCAGCCAAATATGCCTCGTCAGCAGGTAAACCCGCCACAAAAAGTGTCTGACGTCACCATGAGATCAGTAAGTAAGCCCGAAGCACCGCGTTTTGCTTCCGAAGAAATGTTTTATACACAGCACAACCAAGACCAGTGTTACCCTGACTACAATGCCTACTATGATGGTGAGTATAATAATAATAATTTACAGCTTACTGGTGAAGACGGCAGCTACACACAGGACATGCCTATAGATGGACCAAGCCATCAGGATTTTCCCCAGGACGAGGAGCTATTGAACCAAACCTAGTAAAGACTGTTCACCTCAACAACCAAGGTAAAGACCATCTCCCTTATATAGAGTTGCCAGAATTTCAAGGAAAATTTTTATTAGATACTGGAGCTTCGCGTTGTATGATATCACCTGACGTAATAGCCGGTACTAATCTTGAACATTGCGTTGAGCGCGAGCCATTCCAAGTAAAAACTGCGCATGCTGTTACTCGTCATGAACACGTTGCTATTTTACCTTTACCCCCACTGTTTAAGACAGACATATATCATAAATTTTTACTTTTCGATTTTGACCCAAAGTATAAAGGACTAATAGGGATGGACTTATTAAAAGAATTAGGGTGTAACATAGATTTTAAAAATAAGTTACTGCGAACTTATAATACCGAAATACCAATTCACTTTGATTATCCAGTAAAGAGACTTAAAATTGAACCGAATTGCGAAAAGTTTATAACAGTAAAAACGAATTATATGGACGGTTACTATATCTGTGACGACTTTAATTGGTTTAAAGGACTTAAGTCACCCGCCGCGGTAGTAACGGTAAAAAATGGAATTTTTAAAACATCTATAATTAACTTAACCGATAAAGAACAAGTAATTAGTAACAATTGCCATCTACCCCTTGAACCTTTTCCGCCACAATTGATAAATCAAAATAAAACACACAAAATTAACAACCTTCAAACTAAAACGGACATTGACAAAGAACTTCACGAAAACTTAAAGAAAATTAGAACCAGTCATATGAATGAGGAAGAAAAACGTGAGGTTACCAAAATTTGTTATCAATATCGCGACGTATTTTACTCGGAGAACATACCGTTATCTTTCACACATACTGTAAAACATGAATTAAGACTAACCGATGACACACCCATTTTTGTTAGAAACTATAGACAAGCTCCGCAACAACGTGCCGAAATTAAAAAACAAATAGATAATTTACTAAAACAAGGAATTATACGGGAAAGTATTTCACCCTGGTCTTGCCCTGTCCATATCGTCCCAAAAAAACCCGATGCTTCAGGGAAGGTCAAATGGAGACTTGTTATAGACTACAGACGACTGAATGATAGAATTGTTGAAGACAAGTACCCGTTACCAAATATCAACGACATACTTGATAGATTAGGGCGCGCACAGTATTTTACCACCCTTGATCTAGCAAGTGGCTATCATCAATTAGAAATGCATCCTAATGACATAGAAAAAACAGCGTTTACTACAGAAAGAGGTCACTATGAGTTTTTAAGAATGCCGTTTGGATTGAAAAATGCTCCAAGCACTTTTCAGCGGCTTATGGACCATATTCTTAGAGGAATAGATAACGTTTTTACCTATTTAGATGACGTCATAATTGCAGCCACCTCACTTCAGAATCATAACGAAAAACTCAAGTTAGTACTTCAGCGATTCAGAATGCATAACCTCAAAGTGCAATTAGACAAGTCAGAATTTTTACAAAAACATGTGAATTTTTTAGGACATGAATTGACTGACCAAGGACTACAACCTAACAAAGACAAGATTAAAGCAGTTTTAAATTTCCCCGTACCACGAACACAAAAAGACATAAAGTCTTTCCTAGGATTAGTAGGTTATTACCGAAAATTCATTAAAGATTTCGCGAAACTTACAAAACCGCTAACAGCCTGTCTTAGAAAATACACAAAAGTTGTTCACAGTAACGAATTTTTAGACGCAGTTGACAAGTGTAAACAAATTTTAACCAATGCCCCAATATTACAATACCCTGACTTTGACAAACCATTTATCTTGACAACAGATGCATCTGACTTTGCGTTAGGCGCGGTCTTATCGCAAGGCAATGTTGGTGCCGATAAGCCCGTAGCTTTTGCTTCAAGAACGTTATCAGAAACAGAGACTCGTTACTCGACTATAGAGAAAGAACTACTCGGGATAGTTTGGGCTATCAAATATTTTAGGCCTTATTTATATGGTCGGAAATTCACTATCTATACAGACCACAGACCTTTGACATGGCTGATGTCTTTAAAAGATCCCAACTCAAAGCTAACACGTTGGAAACTAAAGCTAGCGGAATACGATTATAAAGTAGTTTATAAAAAGGGTAAACAAAACACCAACGCTGATGCATTATCCAGAGCCAAAATCTTTCATAACAGCATAGATTCTCTAGCTGTCAATTTTGACGATAACGATGACGACGAGATTATAAACAGAATATTTGAGAACGCTCGTAGACAAGCAGAGACAAATAACGACCGAGACGACAACAATGACGGACTTAGCAATAATAATACCAATGTACCCATTGACAATAGTAACGACCCTGGTAATAATAATGACGTAGAAGAAAGAAGTGCTAACCACGCCCACACTGACAACAGAACAGACTCAATGAGCATTGTTACAGTCGACCCTGACCAATTAGTCTCGACAAATCATACCCAACCCGATAATGAAAACAACGGCATTCCTATTTTATCCGATGCAATAGATAGACAACTGAAACAATTCTATATTAGGTCTACCCCGGGTTCAACATATAGAGTAGACAATAGATCAACTAACTCTAGGACTGTTATTAAAGATGTTTTTATCCCCGTAAACAATACGGAACCCGAAATCATTAGGTTCCTTAAAGAGCACACAATAGCAGACCGTATCTTCCACTGCTATTTCTACGATGAAAATCTGTACTCGGCCTTCGCGAGAGTCTACACTACAATTTTTAATGACAGAGGTCCTAAACTTATACGATGTACGTCACGGGTTACCCTTGTTGAAAACAAAACTGAGCAACAAGAACTCATTAAGCGACATCACGAGGGTAAATCATCGCATAGAGGTATTCAGGAAACGTACAAACAACTCCACCGAAACTATCACTGGCCTAATATGCTTTTGTCAATTCAAAGATTCATTAATCAATGTGACATGTGTTTAAGAGCCAAATACGAAAGAAATCCTTTGAAACCCCCACTAACGTTAACGGAAACACCCACGAAACCGTTTCAACATTTGTTTATGGACCTATATTCCACTGGAGGCGCGACTTTCTTGACAATTATAGATAATTTTTCAAAATTTGCCCAGGCTGTACCGCTAAGTGCTTCAAGCAGCGTTCATATCGCAGAAGCTTTATTACAAGTATTTTCCATACTAGGATTACCTCTAAAAATTACTACTGACTCAGACACGAAATTCGACAACGACGTCATAAAGGAAATATGTGCGTCTCACGATATTAACATACACTTCACGACTCCTTATAATCCGAATTCAAACTCACCCATCGAACGATTTCATTCTACTATTGCTGAAATAATCAGAATTCAGAGAATGACAAATAAAGATGACCCTATACAATTACTGATGAAGTACGCTATTATTGCCTACAATAATGCCATTCATTCTACAACAGGCTATACACCGCGTGAGCTTTTATTTGGTCATACAGCATCCAGAAATCCACTAGAACTCTACTATCCTAAAGAGTTTTATCAGGATTATGTCCATAACCATCGCAAAAATGCAGAAGCAGTACAGGAGTGCATAGCAGCCCACGTATCTAAAAATAAAGAGCAGGTAATAGAAAAACGGAATCAGGCTGCTGAGGAGATCACGTTCAAGGTAGGTGAAACAGTATATAAACAGGTTGCAAAGACTACGAGGAGCGACAAAACGAAACCAGTATTTAAAGGTCCGTATAAGATTATTCACCTTCATCCTAACAATGTTGCTGAAATCATAGGAAACCACCCCAACTCAAAATCCATCAGAGTTCATTTCAAACTTTTACGAAGACAACATCTTGTTCCAGGACCTTCATCACAGGAACCCTCCTGCTCTACGCAACTGCCAACCTGACTCTTAACCCCGTAGATAACGTCAATGGCATACTTTTATTAAAACAAGGTCAAATTTTGAAGCAAGCAGATACGTTTAGTTTGGCCTGCGTGTATAACATATCCTATTTACACGAAACAACTTTAAAACTTATGTCTTTATATGCCAATACTAAAGCTGCTGAAAATAATGAACAACTAAATAAAGCATACAAAGATCAAATAGATAATAGCTTAAACTTAATAGGTAAGAAAATAGTTTTTATTACACCGCACCATAGGTTTAGACGTGGTTTTATTAACGGCCTAGGTTCCATCGTTAAAACTATAACAGGTAATTTAGATTATGAAGATGCTATTAAATTCGAAAACGAAATATCAATATTACAGAATTCAGTAAGTAAAATTAATTTGTCTCAAAAGCAATCATTATTCATAGCAAAACATGCAGTTGAAGAGTATAGTAAACAGATTAAGGTGTTAGACGAGAACCAGAAAAAATTAAGTGTAATGCTAAGAAATACCACTTTTAATAATAATGTTATAGTAAATAGGTTGCACTTTCTAGATTTATATATACAAATAGATTTCAGTCTGCAATTGCTGTTAGATAAGTTAGTAATTTTAGAAGACGCCATGACTTTTGCCCAGTTAGAAGTCATGCATCCAAGCATTGTATCCCCACACATTCTTATAAACGAAATGTTAGCTATTCAGAAATCATACAATTTTAGACCAGTGGATAGCGTTACTATTAATAATATACATAGCTTAGAGAAGTCTATTAGTGTAAAAGCGTATAGCACAGATCACACGTTAACATTTATATTAGATATCCCTTCCATCGATACAAACCAATACGACCTAATCCACCTGTACTCCATTCCCGACAAGCAAAACCTGACAATTATTCCTAAATCCAAATACCTTGTACTGGGCACCAACGAGTACTCGTACCTAGAGGAAGACTGCAAACGGATCACACAAGACACACAACTCTGCACGTCGTTGAACACCCAGCCTGTTGATAAATCAGAAGACTGCATAATATCCCTTGTGAAACACCAAACCGCAAACTGCACACGGGCCAAGATAGACCTCAAACATGGAAGAATCCAGAAACTCCAAGACAACAAGTGGCTTATCATTCTGAAGGAAGAAGAGGTCCTAAGAAGTAAATGCGGAACTAAATCTGAATACAAGAGGATATCAGGAATACACATCGCCAGTATTACAAGCGATTGCCAAATGCAAGTTCTTAACCGAACACTAACAACAAACATCAATACTGTCGCAGTAGACGAAATTATACCACTACCCAGTAAAGCCGTGATTACAGAGGAGAACATCCATTTCAACCTACAATTGGAAGATATATCACTGGACAGCATCCACAAACTGATAGAACGAGCCGACAACTTACAAGAACCCACAATTGACTGGCAGACTATGATGGCTACGCCCAGTTGGTCAACACTAGGACTGTACCTCATCCTGATGACAATTCTGCTATGGAAGCTTTGGCAGTGGAATCGGCGTCGCCCAGAGAAACAGATTGAACCTCGCACCGAGGACGCTGCGGGAAGCTGCGGGACGCGCTTCCATCTTAAGGAGGGAGGAGTTAGGCAATCGCCTGAGTAACATAATCGCTGACTAATGCAGCGGATGCGCCCGCGCGTCAATATTAAACTGCACAATTGCAGTTTCATAAATTATAGTAATAAGTTTTAGTTAATAGAAATATCATAATTGTAAATTAGTCTTGTAGAACATTCCATTCAATAAACATTGTTTTAATTTAAATAAATATCTTTTTTTAATAATAATCTCGTTCGCCGTAACTTAACTATCTTCTTGTCTATTTTGTTTTATGTTTTTGTGCGATTTTAGTAAAATAGTTGTTGTTTTCATAATCAGCGACCCGATAAACCATAAAAACGATACCCATGTCGATTTTCAGAATTTGTCACCCCTTTTCCACCATTTAGGTGAAGAATTCTGAAAGAGCCTGAAACACTTGTTTACTCATTTATTGATAGGAGTACTCCTGTGAATTTTCGAATAAAATAATTTGACTAATCTTGTTTCCCCATACAAACTTTCAAGCCCTTTTACACCCCCTTATGGGTTGAATTTTTAAAAACCCTAGGACACTTTATTGTTTATTTCTAATCGTTAACCTAAAAACAAAGTTTCAGGCGTCTAGCTCTAAAAATGACGGACTTCCATACAAAATTTTAACCCCTTTTTCACCCCGAATTCGAATCGAATCGAATTTTAAAAAATCCTTTCTTAGCGGATGCTTACGTCATTACAACTATCTGTATGCCAAATTTCAGCGAAATTCGTTCGGTAGTTTCGGCTGTGCGTTGATAGATGAGTCACTCAGGTTTGCCTTTTATACATTTAGACTAGCTTTTGCCAGCGGCTTCGCTCGCGTGGAGGTCGGAAAATATCCCGCGGGTATCGTCACTGCTCAGCTCCTATGTGTCTTAGCGTTATGTTATATAGCCTATAACCTGCCCAGGAGTATGGACTACAATCGTACCAAGTTTGGTTAAAATCCCTTCAGTAGTTTTTGACCCATGCGTGCATATACAGACAGACAGACAAAAAATTTACTGATTGCATTTTTCACGTTCACGTACCACGTTACCCAGTTACTGTGTTGTGGAAGTCGGATATTGGTATTCAGCCGTATCCGGTTAGACTGGAAGCCGAACCCAACAATAATTGGGAAAAGCCTGAGCAGATGATAATGACGATGATGACATAACCATTATACTACAGTTACTGAACCTTCTATTTCGAGTTGGCGATCGATCGATTTCATCGTGTATAAGATACTAGCTGACCCAGCGAACTTCGTACCGCCTCAGAATCAATAAATGTTGTGTTAACTTATCAGATCCCACCAACACAAAGCAAAGAGCACCAAGTACCATATACCCATGTTAGACCAAGTTATGACAAACTACAACCAAACAGAAAACTTACAGCAATTATTAAAAGCGCACATGGCCAGGCCTGTAACGAAAGCTACATTACACTGACACAGCTACATTAATAGATTTTCAACTTTATCTCCAAAGAATTAAGTTCAAGATTGATTTGGAAAAATTGACAGTTTCGGGTAGGTTGATGTGATGGCGTCTGTACTTAAATATAACCGTTTTCTCAGTACACATAATCAAACAATAATTCGTTTGAAATCTCTTCGATAGTCGCCAATTCAAACAATCAGATAGCAGTTACAAATAAACATTTCTCTTGCCGAATGGGGCTATAAATTTTAATGGCCTGTGGACCGTTCGGGACCGGCCTGGAACTAGGCCACAAAACAGATGGATTCAGAAGGGCGACAACAGCGCGAATGTACGTAAAATATTACTATTTTAATTTTTGCTTTCTTTACGTAAATCACACATTTTAAACATCAAACTCAGTAACACCCAAGAGCGGGAGACGTCAATTGATGATTGCTCACTCAAAAAAAAAAAAAAAAAACTCAGTAACACTGAGCAAAAATTATTTCAATACTATTTTTAGGGTTAACAACTTTTATTTTTACACGCTTTATATTAGCTTCACTTGTATTTTTGTATGTTAGTATGTTTGTTTGTTTGTAACCGACTCCTTATAGCGCGATTTTGACCCACTTTAAACGACCAGATTTCATTCAAACTCTGCGCACCTGTCAAAGACCGATGACAATGCAATAATTTCATAAATTTGTGCCATTATCCTTGCCAGGGTTACCAGGACAGGAAAAAAACTGTCTTCTAAAACTACGCTGACATACGTCTCAAAATTCGAAACACCCTAAAAATAGAAAATAAATAATAGTTTAAAAAACTAAAAACACGCTTTCATAGAAAACCAAACTAAAAAGTAGAAAATAATGGAAAACAAGCGTGGGGTGCTTGATATCAATTAAAAATACCTCAAAAGCATCCCACGCTTGATGATGATGAAAGCGTGTTTTTTAGTTTGTTTTTACTATTATTTATTATTGGTGTGAAAAATAAACTGTTACCGCGCAATTTAACGTACGCAAAATATTGTGCTTAAGAATGCATGGAACGGCACTGCGACTCATTCGTCAACTCGCGCGCAATTAACTCGCTCGCTCGAGCCAGTTGGCACATTCCGATTTTATCTTTTTTGTTGTCGTCAACTAGCGACTGAGCGAAAATTTACAGTCGTCAAAAAAAGTGTTTTTATAAATTTAACATTTAATTTAATTCAACCTACTTCACATGTTTAAGACATTAAACGTATAGAGTAGGTTAACTGAGGGTCAGTAGGTCGTCTTAGAGGTGAAATTCTGCTCGCGGTTCGAATCTTTCTTTCCAAAGAAAAGCTTTGTTAAGTTACCATTTGGCGAAATTACGAGAATGGTTGGTTGTACATTATATCTCAATGTCCGCGAGATGAAAATATTTTCAAATTTAATGATTCTTTTGTAGAGACTTGGTTAAATGACACTTTATTTTTTGGCATCATCGTACTAAAAACATGGTCGAGAGCTGGCATTGTACTATAAATAAAAAAGTCAACAATAAACCCTCAAGCATTGCACATTTTTTGATCGTCTTGAAAACAGAAGATGATTATTATCAAACTTTATACTTGAAAGGGTCTAATATAACAGTAAAGTCAAAAGAAAGGTGCGCTATTGATGAACACATTACATTTACCATAAATGAATTTATGCACGGCGCTATAAGTATCGATTTATGTATCGAACTTCTGATCTTGTGATTATTACATATACACAGTAGTTATAAAAATCATTTTCAACACTGTGATTCTTTTAATCAGTAATATATTAACGTTTGTTATAAAAATCATTTACAACAAACACTGAACTGTGATTTTATAGTTCCTAATACTATGATTGTTTATAGTAGTATTAAGTAATAATTAGCCAAATGGTATACTCGTATTATTTTCATATTGTTGATTTTACTTTGTTATATTTGTTTAGTTTTAGTCATGTTACATACTAGGTTATTAACCAAAATCTTGAGGAAAAAAAAATCTTTAAAAAATGTGATATTGTTGATAATCTTCAAAATGTAGGTAACATAAATATGAGCAGTTTTTTTGTTTCGCAAGTGTTGTAAATTATAAATACATAATATATCTATTAAAAAACTACATTTCTTTTATTTCAAATTCAAATCGTACAACGCCTTATACTTATAAAGTAGGTTTCTATATTGAATTTATTATAAAACTTTTATAGATGACTGTACCATTTTTCGCTCTAGTCGCGAGTTGACGACAGCAAAAATAATTAAAATCGGAATGTGCCAACTCGCTCGATCGAGCGAGTTAATTGCGCGCGAGTTGACGAATGAGTCTTATATTTAAAACGAATTGTATTCGTGATGACTCTCGGCTTCCCTAACTCTACGGTTTCCTAGAATAGGCCAACACTTAGCAGCTACAGTGACGGTTGTCGTGAAAATGATGACACCAGGGTTTGGCTTTGCGATGTCAAAAAAGCGCTCTCTGGAGCAAAACACGAACCTACTTACACAAATAACATTTCAGTGACGTCAACCGATGGTAGAGTGTGGAAACTATGTGGCATGACATTCACCATAATATTAGGCAACACTGATAAGTCTCGTTTAAGTTCCATTAAAAACAAATGTCAGTCGCAAGTGCATTCGCTGCAATGCCGTGGACCCACGGCCAGCTAAGTGCCAGGCCATGCCAGGGTTGCTCTATGTCCGTCGAGTCATGCTGAGCATTTCAAATATAAAAAAAGCACAATGAAACTTGCTCGTTCGCGCGGCGACAAACCAAACCATCTCCAGTATAAGCTGACGTCGCATTGTACGGAAAGCCTATACATTGCGAGGTCTGTTATAACTGGAAATGCTTGATATGTAGCCGTGTGTACAGGCCGCGATAGGGTAGCTACACACATAAGCGGGCCGGCATAGTCGGTTCGGCAGTATTTGTCGAACAACAAAGCCGACCCGAAGTAATTACTGCACTTGTTTGCCTTGTGTCGATCGGGTAGTTCATTCGGGTCAACAAATCATTCGATTCGGCAGTACTTGTGGAACAAAAAGCCGACCCGTAGCAACTACTACATACGTTCGGCTCCAATCGGTCTTCATTCGGTCGTCACGCGTCAGACAACTAGGACATTCAGTAGATCAACACACGCGCAATGGGTGGTCGGAAACTAACAACACGTCGTATTCGTCCCACATTTTTAGCAGAACTAAAATTTGCCGAGCGGTTTGTGATTCCCGAATATTCATCTACATATTCGATTTTACCGCCCGGCTTGGCCGATTAATGCCGGCCGGCTGTTGTTGCCCGCCTAGTGAAAGCCGAGCGGTTTTTTTCTCAAACATTCATCTACATTATATTCGATTTTACCGCCCGGCTGTGCCGATTAATGCCGGCCCGCTTATGTGTGTAGCTACCCATAGGCGCCCCTGCGCCAGACCTCATCGAATGCGACGGTTCCCTCAAACTGTCGACTCGGCCCACGGCGCAGCGCGGGCTGACAATTAATTGGCCGTGCGACCACGGCATAGGTGAAGCGTGTCTGTGTGCGTATGTTTTTGGTCGCTGTATGGAGTTGATTTTCAGATCCTATTTATTTTTTGTAACAAGGACTTTCCATTGGTCCCTTCATTATTTTGTACCGAACCCGTCGTGTTATTTATTGTTTCTCAGGGTTCCATGTAAAGGTATATTTTCCTATCTATATGCGCATATAAACTGCCGTTTGATAGTTTTCTTAGTAAGAAATTATTGGGGTCTTCATAAATAAGTAATTAGGTAATGTATTTGTTATCTGTAATAGATTTCTGTTTAGTATCTTAGTAGTTCAGTGGTGCAAAGACGTTGCTTAGAATTAAGAGTTTATTCCAACTATTTTCAGTATAACTACGCTCAAAAGATCTATTGGTTAAAAAATCTAATGATCGTTTCACCTATTTTTATAATAACTAATGAACGAAATCCATAAAGGACAATTCAACTACGGTTTATTCAACTACAGTTAATTAAGCTAAGTTTGATTAAACTAATGGTCGATTCACCTACTGTTGATTTATCTGTGGTCTTGTGTTTGATTTACTGGTGATTTTGTATATGTCGATTGGATGATTTGCTAATTCGAACTTTCGTGAAAACCCTAGGGATATTGCGAAAACACGGATAATTAGACAATGGTAAAAACATTTCTGCGAGCAACTTGGAAGTAGCACTCGCCGGCCGCGGCAGCGGCACCGCTCGCTACGCTCGCTCAGCTCGCGCGCAGTTGTTCACAGTTTTAACCTAACCTAACCATCAGATTGTTTTGAAGTAATGAGGGAAGAGATGAACATACATTCTCACCCACATACATACATACCGCTCAAAATCATAACCTACTTCTTCTTCTTACCTGATTTCCCAGGTTCAGTACTTATGCTCTGCGCGTAGTAAAAATCTTCAATCCACCAGCAAGCGTCTTCTACGATGTCCTTCTCAAGGCTCTGGTTTCATTTACTGTTATTTCTTTGTCCAAGCAGTCTTTCTTTGGAATGCACTCCCTCTGAATATCAAGACGGCAACCAGCCGGTTATCGTTTAAAGTGAAAGCACGTGAGCATATTCGCAAGAAGTTGGCACAATCATACCAGCGCTGATTTGATGGATTCGGTTTCTTCTCTACATATCATTATAGCTCCAGACAAAGTTTATTTTCGTTATATGTATGTATCTATGTATTTAGTATTCTTACTTTTTTGTGTTAACTATCCCGTATGTTGCACCTGCCATGTTTTGCTTTGCATCACCGTAAGGTCGAATGGTAGAAAATGCTTCTGGCATTAAGTCCGGTCAGTAGTTTTACTTGTACATAAAGTTTTAATATAAAAATAAATAACCGTTCTTGTTGCTTCGCCGTAGTCGGGTAAAATTTTCTAGTTTACTAACTACTATACAGGGTGTCCAAGAACCTGGCGTCCAACTGGATTCCCACGATGCCCCAAGTTCTAACAGTACTCAGAAAAATATTTTAAAAAATCCACCCCATGTACTTACAGAATTATACTGATTTCAAAAAAAAAAGGGGAAATGAGCACCCTATGACATACTTTTGAATGCTGTGACTGCTAATGCTGATAATTTCGATATTTCTTGGAGGTTTTGTAATCTAGGGTATTGCTGTGTCTAAATAGAATGTAAAAATAAAGTACTTATTGTACCATTTTAAAATAAAATATTATTTTAACTAAAGGTGATATGGAAAACTATTGAATTTCGCAACTTTGACCGACTGTAGTGTAAAAAAAATGTACCAAAATAGTATGGCAAGTGACGTCAAATTTTGACGCGTTTATTCCTCTTTTTAAAAAGGTATAATACTTACACATTAATTTGAAAAAAAAAAATTTTGATAATATTTTTACTCAACAACCCAATTTTTACGATGTCTTACAGAATTCTTAGAAAGAAAAAATTACGACGAATTGAATCTAACCTCTAAAGAATTACTATTGTATGCTCATAAAAATAACAACAGGCCTCTCAAAAAACAGGTTAGACCGTTAAGGGACGGTATGTGCATGCATCTCACCATAGTGATTCGTTATTACAACAGGAGGGAGCAAGACAGAAACTATCTTTGCGATTTGCTGGTTCTTCTTTATGGTACCCCATTATTCAGGTAAGAGTGAGGGAGAAAAAGGTTAGAGGTGCGAGTGAGATAGATAGTGACACTATCTGGGATCGTGCTATTTAGGATAACAGTACGGTCAGTACGCGTCACTGCCTCCTGCCGTTACTACGCACCTCTCTCTTATTGTTACCATTGATCACGTACTACGATTTAAAGCTTTGTTTATTGAACTCGATTACTCTTTGTGCTCTGGACTTTGAAACGAACTCTTTACGACGACCTTTGCCTGTGTTTGGACAGTTTGTGTTTTGTGTGTGCTACCATGGCGACCTACACTCCGCAAGAATACGCAAATATGCACTACATTTATGGAGAATGTAGAGGTAATGGACGAGCTGCAGCGAGACTTTACAGAGAAAGGTATCCGAGGGCTACGCGATATCCCGACCATCGAGTTTTCATTAATGTGCACAGATCACTATGTGACGGGCGGTTCCCCAATCAAGTAGCTGGTGAAGGACGACCCGTAAATGACTTCATACGCGATGAAGTTTTAGAGGCGGTGTCGGCAAATCCAAGCATCTCTGTGCGAGGAATAGAAGCTGATACGGGGATAACGAAGAGCACAGCACACAGTATTCTCCAAAAAGAAGAATATCATCCGTACCACGTACAGCGAGTGCAAAGTCTTTTACCTCGAGACTATCCGAGCCGAGTCGCGTTTTGTGAAACAATCCTGCAAAAACATCGAGAAGACGAAAACTTTATCGACAAAATTGTGTGGTCAGATGAATCAACATTTAAGAAGGATGGCTACATGAACCTACACAACTTGCACGAGTGGCATGTGGAAAATCCGCACTTGATGCGAGAAGATAGATCCCAGTACCGGTTCAAAGTGAACATGTGGACCGGTATTCTCTGTGGGAATATTATTGGTCCATTTGAGATGCCCGAGAATTTGACTGGCGAATCATATTTAAATTTTCTTCAAAATGATTTGCCAAACTTACTAGAAGAGACCCCACCAGATATGTGGTTCCAACACGACGGCTGTCCAGCACATTTTCGCGTATCCGTTAGAGAGTTTTTGGACGAGCAATACCCGAACAGGTGGATTGGGCGATCAGGAACAATCCCGTGGCCAGCCCGCTCACCTGACTTAAATCCGCTGGATTTTTTTTTCTGGGGAACTATGAAGGAGCTCGTTTATGCGAAGCCCATTAATGACATCGCTGACCTTCGTGAGAAGATAACACAAGCAGTGCAGGTGATACGTCAAAAAAGTTACTTGCGAAACATAAAGCGGTCCTTTTTAAGGAGAGTGAGAGCTTGTATTGCCGCGGGTGGTCAACATTTTGAACATTTATTGTAATAAAATATCTTTAAACTAACATTCTTTGCTTTTATTCTACTGGGAACCCATCTACCTGTGTGTATTTCCTTCTTGCTCACTCTTGGAACCGAAGTAAATAATAGTAGTAACATAACAGTTTCTAAGATAAGAAAGGGTCCGACAGTTACCGTTAGTAGGTAGGCACTTCGTAAAAATTGGGTTGTTGAGTAAAAATATTATCAAAATTTTTTTTTCAAATTAATGTGTAAGTATTATACCTTTTTAAAAAGAGGAATAAACGCGTCAAAATTTGACGTCACTTGCCATACTATTTTGGTACATTTTTTTTACACTACAGTCGGTCAAAGTTGCGAAATTCAATAGTTTTCCATATCACCTTTAGTTAAAATAATATTTTATTTTAAAATGGTACAATAAGTACTTTATTTTTACATTCTATTTAGACACAGCAATACCCTAGATTACAAAACCTCCAAGAAATATCGAAATTATCAGCATTAGCAGTCACAGCATTCAAAAGTATGTCACAGGGTGCTCATTTCCCCTTTTTTTTTGAAATCAGTATAATTCTGTAAGTACATGGGGTGGATTTTTTAAAATATTTTTCTGAGTACTGTTAGAACTTGGGGCATCGTGGGAATCCAGTTGGACGCCAGGTTCTTGGACACCCTGTATATATACTATGTGTGGGGAGCATGTTGTCAAGCCGTATTATTATATAACACAGACCAAAGCTAGATTTCCAGGGTCGCGAGATTTGTTCAAAAGAGTTACCGTGGCTCTGGCATATAGACAACTGAAGGAACACGGGTGGGTTTTAGTCATTAAAATTCTGACACGTCCTCCTGCTCCGCCCAGAACAGGAGACGTCATTTAATAATTTCCGACGCACAAATAAAGGCGAAAGCTAGAACAATAAAAAAAATACTACGTGACTTCCAAACAGACAATTTTTAATAAACAATAAACATTTTTCCACGTGCTAATAGCCCCGGCCTGTAAATTTTAATGCCTTGTGAAAGTGCCGCGTGGCCGGCCTCGGGCTATAAGCTATGGGCTATGGTCTGGAACGGAATCACGGTCACAACTCACGCTATTATTTCGGGCTATTTCACTTTATTTAGAGACCCGGTTATTTGTCGTGGTGGTTTTGCGATGGTACCGTTTTGAAGATTTATAGTTTTGTTTATTAAATTGTATCTTTTCTGTTGCCTACTTGAAATTGAAGCCTTGAATATTTCCTACTTCTCGAGTTTCTCACTGCATAGAGTATTATTGCAACATCTATATACATATATAAAAGAAAGTTGTGTTAGTTACACTATTTTCTTACCGATCCTGATGATCCCACTACTCTCCTCCAGGAGAGTCGAAAAGAGACCAGTACAGCTAGACCAGCACACAGACACAAACCGTACCGACCTCGCCGCCGAGGTCCGTCGTCGCGACCCCGACTTAACAGTCCCTCCCGACCCTTGCAAGAGCCAGCCCGCGATGCTGCGCCGTTAGCTTTAAATTAGTCCATAAATAATTTAACTCAGATCCAGCCAGTCCCTTGCTGCCCCCCCTATCAGCGATTGCCTAAGCCGAGGTTCGTACCCCCCTCGGGGTAACCCTTAGAGCTTTCGCTTTAGTTTTTAAGTATAATAAGCCCCGGCTGGAGGCCTAAAAAGGTAACTTTTTAGAACTCGCCGGGCCCCAATCCGTTTAAGTAGTCACAATCTTTTCAGGATTAACTACGAGATGCCCCACAAAAAAAAAAAAAAAAAATTACACTATTTATAACTTAAGAACGGCTGAACCGATTTGGCTGAAAATTGGTGGCTTAGAACCAGGAGACGGACATAGGATACTTTTTTAATATATAAAGCTGAAGAGTTTGTTTGTTTGTTTGTATGATTGAACGCGCTAATCTCAGGAACTACTGGTCCGAATTGAAAAAATCTTTTTGTGTTGGGTAATCTATTTATTGAGAAAGGCTATATGGTATAATATATCATCATGCTAAGATTAAAAGGAGCGAAGCAGCAACGAAAAGTGGACGAAAATTGGCAGGCAATTCGATGCGACGCGACGGGAAGGTTCAGGGAAGCAATACTTTGACGCGGACGAAGTCGCGGGCAGAAGCTAGTTATCTTTAAAAGGTGATAAAAAACAAGTCTCTCAAAGGTCAGGAGAGAGCTAGGCTTGGAGTTTTCTACGTGATCGAATCAGGAATTAATTTCTTACTGTTGGTTTCGTAAAAGGCGACTAAGGGACGTACTAGAGAATGGGCAGCAGCATTCTCTATGCATCTTACCACTATACTGCGATCGCCAATCCGCCTGCCAAGCGTGGCGATTATGGCATAATCCCCAAAATTGAGGAAGGCTCATATACAGTAGTGGATGTCTTACGACTGAAGTGATGACGGTTATTGTTAAAAGTAAAGATAAATAAATTGTTAAAAAAAAGTTGTTGAAACCCAGACACACAGACATCAGATAATTGTGTTATTTAATCACTAAAATGAGTGATTGTGTAAGAATATAACCTGAACAGGGTTTGTTTAATAAGGGCACGTAAAACTGCCTCATATTCCCCCGAACAAGTGAGATCCCGGTGACGTCAGCGCGCAATAAACATGTTAGGTAGGCAATAAAACGTACTGTACCGGCAGCGGAGCAATTTTACGCAGACTCTCTTCACTGTTTGAGGTCAAGGTCACTGGGTCTGTTTGTCTGTTTCGATGTAAGTATTAGTTGGATTAAGGTGAGGTATTGATCGCTGCATTTAGCTATATTTTAAGTCGAGTAACGTTGGATAGTAGGATTTGATTTCTCCTTTAAATAGTGTTAGGTAGCTTATTTTTTTAAGCATGTGGATGGTAATCTAGATAAAGTAGCCCAAAGGACCTCATTCTGGTTTCAAATATTTTGTACCTAAAAATAAATGGAGGTTAGAAAAGAGTACGGTTTTCTTATGAGAAATAACACCGTCAACATTTAAAAAAAATATATTAAAATGAATATCTTAGAAGATATCACAAATTTAAGCCCACATGAGCAACCATTTATGCCACATGTTTATTAAAACGAGCAAACCGTCTAAGCATATTCTTTTCAATTTTTGTCGCTATATCTTCTTTTTCTTCTTTCTCATCCACATATTTAGTATGACATAATTATATAATTTTACTGTGTATGAAAAAACTACAATTGCATGCATTTATAACTTCATTTGATAACCTTTTGAAATTATGGCGACTTCTTATACGTGAAATTTGTTGTTTTTACATAAAATGTTATCTATCCTATGACACGTTAACTTTGAAAGAATTTTAGTGATCGGGTCAGTGCCTCGAAAGATTACCTTTAACAAACATTTACACAACCAATTACTTTTTTATATGATATGTTTATATTTGCATGTGTTCGACGCTCGACAACTGCCCAAGGATTTATAATAATTGAAATAAAACAATTCGTACAAAGCGAGTACAAAAAATGTATTGTGTTCTAATCCCTATATGATATTCATGGAGACTCTTAAAACCGCAATTCAGCTAAACATCTAAATGGTACCTACTATGTCCAAACTTCGAAGAAAGAAGGGTGAGCCAAAGTTTAAAAGAAATCTAATTTTGTTCGAAAGCTTTGCTTTTCTCTCACACTGTAAACTTTGTAACAAAATCAGTAAAAACTTAGGAACAACGAACCTTCCAAATTCTTTGTTATTGCAAACATGAGCGGAACACTGGATTGGGATGTTTTAGTAAGTGTCATGTTTATTGTGTTAAGTTTTTTCTTTAAGTTTTGTCGTTTATTGGAGACATATTGGCGCTACATTAGTATAGTTAGCCTCCTGCCGGAGTCGCGAGATCAGTTCAAAAGAGGTACCATGACCTTGGCATATGGGCAACTGAAAGAACACGGGTGGGGTTTAGTCAGTAAAAGTCTGAGACGCCCTTCCGCTCCACCCTACAGTGGGAGATGGTATTTGCTGATTTCCCACAGAAAGAAAAAAAAGCACAGTTAGCCCAAATCGTTCCCAGTTTTCAGAAACAGGCCTCTTCTCTGTGAGAGAGAGAGAGCCCGTGAGCCGTTATGCACTACGCTGGCCCAGTGTGGGTTGGTAGATGACACAAGTCTTCGAACTTTTGATTCTAGAACATAACGGTTTCCTCACGATGTCTGTCCCGCATACACTTTTCATGTCTAGTGCTTTCGGCACAGGATCTTCACTGCTCAGTGTTCCGTTAAGAGGAAAAAGATTGCTTGCATACATTTTAACTGACTACAAAAAAGGAGAGCCTTCTCATATCAGTTATATTTAAAAAAAAAAAAAACGGTGTTATAATATAATGGAAAAAGCGTGGGGAGCACCCCCACGCTTTTTCCATTATATTATATTTGAGGTATTTTTTCATTGATATCAAGCATCCCACGCTTTTTTTTCATTATTTTCTACTTTTTAGTTTGGTTTTTATGGAAGCGTGTTTTTTAGTTTTTGGAACGAAGTTCCTTATCGCGCGTTGCGAAAGGGGGCTAGAAGGAAAAAATTAAGAACAAAAGTTGTAACGACACTTTTTGCTATAGTTGTAAGCCGTGCGGCGTGCGCGTGTTTCTCTGTCTGTCTCTCTCTCTCTCTCTCTCTCTCATAGAAAGCAAGCCAGTTATTTTCGTTTCGTCTTTCTATTTCGCATTGTTTGTACTCATTTTACTGAACACTGCGGAGAATCATGTTCGTTTACTAACCAGTTATTGGGAAAGCAAGAAATATCTATATATTAATACGTGAAGCGAAAACTTTGGATCCCTTTTTACGAGAATTGGGCGGACGAAGGAGTATGAAATTACGCACACTTATAGTTTATACAGAGAAGAAGTGAGAGAATGCTAATATTTCTTTTTTAAATTATGCGTAAAAATACATTATTAAAATAAAATTACCTTACTTATATTTTTTTTTAAGTTTAATAACATTTTTACAATTCCTTCACTAATTAATCGAACGGAACTTCGTTCCATCCGGGTGACCCTTGACACCTCTCAAGTTATTTAAACTATTATTAATTTTCTATTTTTAGTATGTTTCGGATTTTGAGACGTATGTCAGCGTAGTTTTCGAAGACAGATTTTTTTTTACTATCCTGGTAACCCCGGCAAGGGTAATGGCACAAATTTATAAAATTACTGTATTGTCATCGGTCTTTGATAAGTATGCTCTTCGAGTTAATCCGACTTTTTAAAGGGGGTCAAAATCATGTTCAAATTTTCCATTACATAGGCATGTACTAACATACGTATGAATCTAATAAAAGCGTGTTAAAAGGACTGTTTCCTCCCGATCACGATGAAGACCCAGTAAGTGAAAAAATCTCACCGCGATATAGGTACTTATTTACCCCCGTGAATACGTGGACATCGGACGATAGGGTTACACTTTGGTCTGTGTTCCGGTTAGTTCAGTCCCTCGAGTGTTCTGGAACATGCTCTGAGTTGCTCAGACGCCTATTTCCAAGAATCCAAAAAAAGCCGGGATCCGGTCCTAGTTATAATACAAACTTACATAAATCTTAACATAGTACAGATGCACATCAAGGTACCCGAAACTGTCAAATTCTCCCAATCAACCTTGAACCTAATGCTTTAGTGATAAAGTTGGAAATCTATTAAAGAAATTTAACAGATTGTTGTAGCTCGATGTGTATGGCTGTACAAAACAAAGTCGCTACCCGCGTTTATACGCTTATATCTTTTAAACTCCGCAACGGATTTTAATGCGGTTTTCATCAATAGACAGAGTGATTCAAGAGGAAGGTTTATATCATTACATAGTTTAAAACAAAGTCACTTCCCTCTGTCTGTCCTATGTATGCTTAGATCTTTAAAACTGCGCAACGGATTTTAATGCGGTTTTCATCAATAGACAGAGTGATTCAAGAGGAAGGTTTATATCATTACATAGTTTAAAACAAAGTCACTTCCCTCTGTCTGTCCCTATGTATGCTTAGATCTTTAAAACTGCGCAACGGATTTTGACGCGGTTTTTTTTTAATAGAGTGATTCATGTAGAAGGTTCATATGTATAATATGCGGGCGAAGCCTGTGGCAAAAGCTTGTGTATAATACGCGTGGTAAGCCGCTGTGGAGCTAGTAGTGTTTAATAGTGTTTAAAATTTACATTAGTTCGTATTTCCTGTTTCGTACGTCGAACACACGTAGACCTTCTAAACAAACGTTCTACTGAACAAACAATCCTCAGTATTAACACGTTAACTGCCATGTAGGACGAAGTGTTCGACACTTTTTGTTCCATTCAGGTCTTGTCGGACTATATGACTGACAACACATACAAAATCTGAACATGACGTTGTTGCCTGGCGGCCATGTTTTTGGAATAAATAATGTATTTATGGAATAATTAATTGATTTAAAGTGAAATAGTATTATTAAGCACATTTTTTTACTTTTTCTGATTTAGTCTTGGCAGTTAACGTGTTAACTGGAAGGTCTGTTCAAAGTCTAGAAACAGCAAATTCTCAGTACATTACCTCTGAATCAAACAATCAGGCCGACGCTATTGTCTCTGCGGAACTACAGAGCAATTTGATACCATTGTTAACTTGGCTCAGACTGGCTTATTGGCTCCTATTGGCCTGCATTGTTACTATTGGGAGGTTAATTTAGCAGTCACCTTGATTAACCAAACAGGGTCTATGAAGATAGCGTTTTAGCGATAGTGTAACCTTGTTTGGATAAATGTGGCGTAAATAAAATAAGGCCTACTATATTTTTAAAATAAATCTAAAATTGAAATAAGTACCTGTAAGAAAATGTGTCCTACATTCTGTGTCTTACATTAGTTTCAGTTAATTTATAAATGTTATGGTAGTTTATAAAAAAAAATAAAAATATTTTGTTGACTTGTATTACTTGATTTTTGCCTGTATGCTGATTTTGAATAAAGCTATTTTTATCAATTTGTGAATTTGACTTTTATAAAGTATGCTATAGGATGTCTTAAAGAGTTTCACCCTAAAAAAATAAGATAAGACTACCGAACATTCCAATAATGGCGATTCAGTCTCACTTTATTATGAAAATTTATGGTAACTCTACTCTAATACAGTTTCATACTACTATATTTTAATGAATATCTCCTAAAATATAAAGCCTGTAGTTATATTCGCCACATTTATCCAAACTAGGCTACAATACCTGTCGATTAGTACTAGAACTAACCTTGAACCTACTATTAATAAACGCCATTGTATTTTAGGCATATTGCCGTCCGCGCGGCCAACTAAAATAGACTGTAAAAAAAATATTGAACCTTTTTTCTAGTATTTTTCTTGTTTATTTGCTGTAACAAATTAACAACTAATTGTCCATACACATTAGCCTCTATTAATTTGATTTTATGGTGAGATACGTACCTACACTTAACCTGAAAACTAAATATAGCATAACTTTTTGTATAGTTAAGTTTTGATAATTTTTATTTCTGTAACAAATATAACAAATTAAGGCCTTTCTTTTGATGTATCATTTGCCTATTTCCATTATTTCGTTTCTGTGTAATCACGGGCGATCACTACGGCAAGTGGCGGTTCTAGCGGCCAACTGTTTTTGGTCGGAGCATCTTAGTTTTTCTTGTAACAAATTCAGGAAAAGAGGTGTGTATTGTAACAAATTACAACTAATTCCTGGCAAAATTTCATCAAATTTTAAGAGTTGGCCGCGCGGTGGAAACGAACATGAACTTTCTGGTTGATGGTTCTCCCTTTTGATTATTATGGATATAAAATGTATGCCTAAAGATGATTCTGACTTATAAAATTATGCGTTGTGAATGTATGATAAATAAGTGTATGCCAAACGATTTTCTGCGAAATGAAGTTTATGCTATCCGCTGTTATGCAAAATAATATTATGACGAAAAAAATTCTGCCATAAAGGGTGGACCCATTTTATATAAGTTGTACGTGTAAATACAACGAGGTCAGCTGCAAAATTACTCATACAAATTATCATCATCTTCTATAAAGATGGCCGCGAGAAGATAAACGTTGATCGTTGACAGTACAAGCGGTACTTTGATGTCGTCTAGTTTATGGTTCATTTCCTGGTTTAAAAGTACACAAAGCTACTACAATCTGTCAAATTTCTTTACTAGGTTTTCAAATTTATGGCTCGAGAATAAGGTTCAAGATTGATTGGGAAAATTTGACAGTTTCAGATAGCTTGATGGGCTGGCATCTGTACTTTGCAAAATAAGGATTTCTTGTTTTTTTTTATTCATTTGTCATCTAGAAACATATTATTTTTGTCGTGTTGCGTATTTTTATTCCGGTCCACTCCGTCCATATACTTTTTCATAGTGAAAACGTAACGTAAATCTTGGCAACCTTGGTCACCCCACAATTGCGGCGATAAGGCCCTTCTTTGACGAGTGGATAGAGAGGCACCACGGCATCCTAACCTTCCGCCTAACCAGGCATGTGTGCTTTGGGTAGTTCCTGTTTAGGATAAAGCGGGAGGAAACGCCCGGGTGTTTCCATTGCGAGGGTCGTCTGGAGGATACGGTGGAGGTGTGCCCTGCCTGGGCGGAGCACCGCCATGTTCTCGTGGAGGCGGTCGGCAGCGGCGACCTCTCGCGTCCAGCCTTGGTGCAAGCCATGGTATGGAGCGAGAGGGCATGGGAAGCCGTCATCTCCTTCTGCGAAGCAGCAATGCTCGTGAAGGAGGAGGCGAGGCGCGTGAGGTAGTGGCAGTCTCTGGGCCCTCACGTCCTGAGCCGTCGCAGGTGGAGACGCCCCGGGGGTCGGGAGTCAATTGCAGACTCCTGGCCACCGTAGGCGCCGGCTTGTGGGCGGTGAGTAATGGGTAGTTCGTCGCCCGGTATGGACTAGGCCCGTGTCGACGGCGCCTAGTTAGTTCCACGCGCGCCTGAAAGAGATGTCAGCAAACTGAAGTGGTCTGCTAGGACCGATGCCTGCCAGGGTTTCGAGATTCGTTCGAAAGTGATACCGTGACCCTGGTACATGGGCAACTGAAGGAACACGGGTGGGTTTTAGTCACTAAAAGTCTGACACGCTCTTCCGCTCTGCCCATAGCGGGAGACGTCATTTGATGATTTCCCGCAGTAACTAGTACAGTAACTTCTTCAAAGCGAACGTAAATAGATTCTTCTTCGTTGTAAAGTATCTGCTAATCTAGCTATCATCACACCCCAAGTAGCACAGAACTGCATTATAAATTGTCACTTAAGGCCCACAGCGGTAATCTAAGCATTTATAAAGACTTATTAGTATTCACCTGGGCTGCAACAGCTATTTCGAAAAAAACGTAGCCAACTATAACGCTTATTTCTGTACAGTAATTCTATTAAGCACCACAAACATGCCTCAAAGTCACTGTTATTGAGCGCTTAGTAGTGCAGTACCCTATCAGCTGTAAGTTTTCTGAATAATAGCCCACACGTGTACTATACAACCGTTGCATTTTAAGAGAGAACATATCACCCACTATAAAATAATCAGTTACTTTGTGAAGTTATTTAACAAAAATGTAATGCTTTATGCTGCATACAGATTCACTTTTCCCTTATTAGTCAGGTGTTACCATACACTCGAATAACAGTATGTATTCAAGTGTTGGCATGCGCGAATGGAATATTGGACGCGACGGGTTCCGTACGTTATATTTATAAATAAATAAAATGAAATTAATTTATTTCAGACATAACCCATATTACAAAAATTAAGATAAAAGTAACAATGCTGCAGCAGAAAAGAATAAAATGTCATTTTAAGATTCCAGATTTCGAAAATTTTTCTCAGAGGTAGTTAGTTAGGAAATACATGTGCAGCTAGCATCTAAAGAACAACGTAATTTTCTTTATGTTTATTCAATTTCCCTTTTTAAAGTACAATTTAGGGTGTACCACCCTGGTCCAGGCCTTGAATTTTCTTCCTTTTATAATTTCAAGGAGTATAAAAGTACTTCTCGGTGGCCACCATAGAATTTCCTTAGTTTGCACTATGCAGGAACGACTGTTAGATCGACAACACCTCTCTCTATAGTCTGAACTATTTTGAAAGGCTTGTTCTGTAAAAAACAAGAAAAATATACTTATTATAATAGAAGTATCAGTTTCTCAAAATGACAACACTACCTATACAGTTTTTGAGGGAAAAAAAACCACAAGATACAATAACATATTAAATACCTAAACTTAACGTAACATAATGCTATTTCATGTGGAAGTAATTAAATTATTAAGTCAGAAAAATACATTGTTTTTAGATAGGTACCTACTAATTTATAGATCCCACCCAAAACATAAATGTGAAATGAAAGCCAAGTTCAATATTACGATATATGCCTTAGTTGTTGACTCTAGGGACAAAAGAAGTGAGATCTAAATGGGTGCCAAGTTCAATGGTCAGTCCTGAAATTTATTTATAACTATCATTTCTTCTTATAACTTAGGATAATATATTGTAGCCTAAGGTCTGATTTGGCTAGTTCTCATATACGAATGTTAGAGCTCTGGGCAGAGTGGGAGGGCCCACTCTGCCCAGAGCGGGAGAAGTCATATGATGATTTCCCATCCTGAAAAAAAAAGCTACTTAAATTATAATTTTAATTAAGTACTTATCGTCGAATAACAACTAAAAAAAGGGAACAAAATGGCTTTAAAAGAACCACGGCGGAACCCTAAAAGCTTGGATCCATAAAGGTAGTTATCTAGGTAACTGACGCAAATGTGAACCAATACGTCTCTCCTCATCGATCTATGTCTGATTTGTATTTCACAAATGCTAAACTATTTTACTCTTGGCTGAGTTACAGGCCACATGTGAACGCCCGTACAGACCTTAGCATTACATTGAGATCAAAACTGTTCACTTGCCATCTGCCATATTCACTGCGTTATTTTGTATTATTATAAAATTTTATCTTTTAATTTTTGTTTATTTTAGAGGATATCAATTGTAATTAATTTGGATTAAAAATGATTTACACGAAAACAGTTTTTTTTTTGGTTTCTTTGTACAAAAACGAACATATTTATTTTATTTTCATTCTAAATTTGTTGCTTTTCTTTTAGTATTTAGTGGTATTCCGAGGGCGCGTGAAAATTTTGAACTAAATATGTATGGTATTTGACAGTAATTGACAGTAACGTTACCTTCCCAATAAGATTTCAAATATAATAGGAGGAAATCGAAGTTTTACTTACCTTAAATTATATGTATGTATATTCTCACAAATGGCACCTGAGATCTTGCACACAACGATACACTTCATGTTTTACAATTTGACAGTTCATATCAAAGAAAAATAAATAATATTAAGTTATTGCATTCCACAATTTCGCTCAGTGTGTAATTTCAACTGTATAAAAGTATTCAAAATGTACACATTCGTCTTCCTTGCTGTATAATAAGTAACACGTGCCTCATTAATCAGGCAATATTCAGCTCTTTAGGTGACTGTTACACACATAAATGCTCCTATAATGTTGTTATAATGCAATTATTTAGCAATTGCATTTCATATACAGCTATGTGCTTAATAATTTGTGCCCAAATTAGAGTTCTATCATCTGAGGATGCGCTGTCTACGCCATTATTCAGCAACTAATGCATCCACTGTGCACTGTTAAAATGCTGCTATACAGCACTTTTGTGCTACTTGGGACATGTAAGCAGGTAGACACATTATAAATAAGAATTTACATTCCCCCTTTGGGTTGTAGAGTGAAAGTTATAAAGGGCAGTAGGTAATTTAATATAAGACCAGTATAAAGAAGCCGCCCGCCGCCGCCGTTTAAAAAAAAATTATAAAGAACCATGTCCGTCTTATGCCTTCATAGTTTAATTTATCTTCTTTTTTTTATTAGGTTAGAAATCATCAAATGATGATGATCCCGCTCTGGGCGGAACGGGAGCTTGTCAGACTTTTACTGATTAAAACCCACCCGTGTTCCTGAACTTGCCTATGCCACGGTAACTCTTTTGAACAAATCTCGCGACCCTGGTAGGTGTTTAATTTATCCTAAGACAACATATCTAAATTCACTCGGAGAAAAAAATGTCCGGAAGTTAGATTAATTTTAACTAAGACAGATATTTAACTTACCATCTAAAACTTATTGATCTGCTATTGAGGGATACTTTTCTTCATTAGATTTGCTTATCTTAGTCATTATGGGCTGTACCGTGTGATGCCGGAAGTAAAGAATAGCACCATCCAATTTCTTCCTGTGGGTGTCGTCAGGGGCGACTAAGGGACTTAGAATGGGCAGCAGCGTTCTTTATGCACTATACCACCATACTGCGATCGCCAACCCGCCTGCCAAGCGTGGCGATTATGGCAAACCGCCCCTAAATTGGGGGAGGCTTATGTCCAGCAGTGGACGTCATACGGCTGAAATGATGATGATGAATGTGGGCTAGACCGAACATGATCATACATACAAAGCGCTAATCTCAGGAACTACTGGTCCGAATTGAAAAAATATTTTTGTGTTGGGTAACCTATTTATCGAGGAAGGCTATAGGCTATATAACATCACGCTGCAACCAAGAGGAGCGGAGCAGTAATGAAAAATGTTGCAAAAACGGGGAAAATCGAATACTAATAAATTATAAAGCTGAAGAGTTTGTTTGTTTGTTTGGTTGAACGCGCTTATCTCAGAAACTACTGGTCCGAATTGAAAAAATATTTTTGTGTTGGGTAGCCTATATATTGAGAAAAGCGTTACTATATAACATCACGCTACGATCAAAAGGAGTGGAGCAGCAACGAAAAATGGTCGACAACTGGCAGGCAATTCGATTGACGGGAAGGGTCAGGCGAGCAAAAACTTCACGCGGAGGAAGTCGCGGGCCGAAGCTAGTTATAGATAAATTACACCCAGACACAGAACAAATGATCGTGCTCATCACACGAAGATTTGTCCTGGGTGGGAATCGAAACCACGACCTCAGTCTTAGAAGTCAGGGTCACTAACCACTAGACCAACAGGCCAGTTTAGTGGTTTGTGACCCTGACTAATAGGTCAACCTTGCAGACAAGTCTAAAAAGCTTATTTTCATTCTTGTTTTAAATATTATTTTTGATTAACCATCACCAGTCGCTGCAAAATTTCAACCGATAACATCATTATGCTAATGCAATCCACTATATTATTTGTTAAAACACTGGTTTTAGACCACATTCATTCACGTTTAGTCCTTGCGCATTGGATCTTCAACCTACTGCTAAGCGCCGAGGGTAGAAAATTGAACAGTGTTTATGTGACGTCTCTGGGATGCATTCTGTTGGATTCTCACTCTTAGGTTCAACACCAAGAGTTGGAAATCCAGTGCACGATAAAATCTTAATGTAAATTAAAAATCATAATTCCTTTTACTTTTATTAATGTTGTTCTTGATAATTACTTATTATACCGTCGCACCTTACTTTTAACTGCCCCGTTAGTCTCGTGGTCGCAAGCGCGACTGCTGAGCGTCCTGGGGATCCTGGTCCTTCGATTCCCAGGTCGGGCAAAGTGTTTTTCCATTAGGAATTTCTTAGTAACAGCTCGAAGTTTGATAGTTGGCGGTGTAATAACCTCGTGCCTCGGAAAGCACGTTAAGCCGTTGGTCCTACGCCTGATCTCTCTCTGGTCGTGTCGGATTGCTGTCCTGTCGGGTTATGACAGTGAGGGAAGAGTGAGTGCTCTTGTGTCTGCGCACACATTTGGGTACTATAATATCTCCCGCGCCGATGGCTAGTCTCTGTTGAGATTGGTCGCCGTAACCGAAATACGGTCTGGAGGACTATTATACAATACCTTCGCAACTAGCACACAAAATGCCGCATCTACTTATGTATTAACTTTACGTCCTGTATATGCTTACTCAAAAATCTTCTAGGCTCTCCTAACATCACGACATGCGCAATTTTTTGACTGATTAGGTTACTATGGATGATTTTGCAATTATTGAAGAAAAGTTTAAGCAAGTTTAGTCTCTAACGCACCATATTTTAATGCCATCGTTCAGGTTTTTTATTTGTGGTTGGGAAATCATCAAATGACGTCTCTCGCTCTGGGCGGAGCGGGAGGGCATGTCAGACTTTTACTGACTAAAACCCACCCATGCTCCTTCATTTGCCCATGTACCAGGGCGACGGTAACTCTTTCGAACAGATCTCGCGACCCTGGCAGGGTTTAGGTTCATTTCAGATCTCTCTTATGCGGATACATAGAAGCTTATGGGCCATCGATGTTACTGCGTTTAAAATAATTGATCGTTTGAGTACAAGGACAAATTCAACTATATTGCGCATGATAAACATTGCGCAAACGTAATTCTCAATTCTTTATTGCGTACCGTAATGAATATAGTTAGTAGGAAAATAAATATCACCATTTGCCTCATCATCTGCTAGCCTTTTCCTACGTATGTTAGGGTCGGCTTCCAGTCTAACCGGATGCATTTGAGTACCAATATTTTGCATGTAGCGACTGCTTATCTGACCTCCACAACCCAGTAAATGGGTAATACGATACCCTTGGTAAGACTGGTTGTCAGACTTTCGGGATTCTGACGCCCCGTAACGACTGTCTAAGATCTACAAAAGACGGCCGGGACCAACGGCTTAACGTGCTTTCCGAAGCACGGAAGGGTCTTAGTATGTAAAGATGGTCACCCATCCACAGACCAACCACGGCAAGCGTAGCGTAACCTGAACGATCAACTCGTACGGCTGTTATTACTTAGCCACAAGCCCTAATTATATGAGTCACAATTATGAACCAAGTCGGGCATAGCAAAGATTAAGGAGAGAGGAGGACGAGCACTGGGTGTTTAATGTGGTACATTTTTATTATTAGTTAAGTAGTATGTAAGTAAATTATTCTATATGAAGGAAAGAAAGAAAAATAGATTTATTTGTCACAGAAATACGTGTAAACAAAAAATACGATTGCTCTAATCTATACTACGATAATAAGCTGAAGAGTTTGTTTGTTTGGTTGAACGCGGTAATCTCAGGAACGACTTAGTGGTCCGAATCGCAAAAAATATTTTTGTGTTGAGTAGCCTATTCATTGAGGAAGGCTATATATAGGCTACATAACATCAAGCTACGATCAAAAGGAGTGGAGCAGCAACGTAAAATGGACGAAAATTGGCAGGCAATTCGATGCAACGGGAAAGGTCAGGGGAGCAAAAATTTGCAGAGCAGAAGCTATAATAATACCTTAGGACAACCAACACAACGTTATCTGATTCAAAACTAGGCAGAGCCTGTACTAACTATGGCAATCAGACAACTGATAAACATACTTATATATTTCTAAATACATACATATCGTCGGCTTATTGCAAGAAGTCATTATGTGACATATTCACTATTCTGAGATAAACGGTATTTTAGTTCGAATTAGTCAGTGGTTATGTTGATTTGCCCATATTATCCTAAATATAATTACGGCGGTGAAAAATTAAATGTTTTCAATTAGCTTAATATGTATATTAATAAAAACAAGTGAGAGTCGCTATTCCTATAAAGTTATATATTTTTTTAAAACATGAAATAAAAGTGTAGCAGCAGCGGTGAGGTTTGGTGAAAACCAAGGTCTTTGAAATATTGTGGTGTTTTAAAGATTGTGTTGAGGATTCTTTGGAATTAAAACGATGCTTAAGGTTCAACGATCAGTTCTGTATTATCCATCTTAAAATTTACAATATTCAAGGAAGAGGGGTATGGGTACAATATTTGAATAAAAACCAATCACTGTCGAGAGATATGTATGACGTAGTTTGTAGTATGGTTTTTTGCGTATAGATGTCGCTACTGGTTTTTTATGTGCATTTATGGACTAGTAGTTCGCAACATGCCCCCGGCCTTGGAAGCAGTGGCTTTCAATGGGTTTCAGTCACTGCATCAGTGTCGATCATGTCCTGTAGTAGAGGACAAATCTTGGTGATTGCGCGCCCGATGACGTCTGTATATCACACTGTGGCGGATATACAGACGTCATCGGGCGCGCATTCAGCAAGATTTGTCCTCTACTACAGTGCAGTCTGTATATCCGCCACCCTGGATATACCATCCTTTCCTGGGATAGTGCAAAGGACACGTCCCAAATGCCACTTCAAGGGTGGACGAATGTCTGATTGCAGAGTTTGGCATTCGAGCTTAGATTTTATTTCATAAAACAGTTTTAAGTCATCAGCATATAAGAGGGATCTGGCATTCGCAACTACGTCAGGGAGGTCATTAATCACCAAGATGAAAAGGAGAGGGCCGACTACCGAACCTTGACTCACACCCGAGCGAGTGTGGAGTGATTCATATAAACCAGTCTGACAAATTGTTGTCGGTCCCGCAAGTAATCTGCAAGAAGTCGTAGGAGACCTGGAGCTACACCTATAGCACTGAGCTTTGACAGCAAGACGTCGTTGACTCTGTCAAACGCCTTTTGAAAATCAAAGTAAAGAACGTCTACCTGGCGTCTATGATCAAGACTAGTAGAGATATAATTAACTAGTGTAAGTAACTTAGTATTGACGGATCTTTTTTCGCAAAAGCCATGCTGTTCATTGCACAGGTACTGGTTCACTTGGTTATAAATTCCTCGATGACATTCTCTAAAACTTTCGCGGGAGAAGATAATATCGCTATTGGACGATATTCATCGACTGAAGATTTCTTTGACGATTTCGTTATAGGAGTCACACGTGATATCCATGGTGGTGGGTAGACTCCAGATTTTAGAGCTTAAAAATATGGTGTAGGGGCCGAATGAGAAATTCCTTTCCCTCTTTTAAGAACCATGGAGGAGTATTATCGGGATCAATAGAACTGTTGAGCTTTATTTTATTTATTCCGGTTTTAATATCACTTTCAGAGAAGTTAAGTATATTAATGTTATTACTAATATTGCAGTTGGTTGGATTTATGGCAAGGCCGTAACGCCTAAAATTGACTGGATAGAAATGAGTGAGTTTTTGCATTTTGTAGAATGTGTTAAAGGAGTCCATTATGCGGGAGAAGTAATTTGATGATTTCCCATCTTGAAAAAAAAAAAAATGGAGTCCATTATAGATAAAAACGTATTTAGTGATTTTTTGCAGTTAATGAGTTCTTGCAATATGCCGACGATATTATTGATAAATTACACCTACCAGCTGATAAATAGTAATGATAAAAAGATAGCCAAATCGGTCCAGCTATTATTAAGTGATACGCTTATTAACGAACTGCATTTCATTTTATTTATACATTTGGGTGATGTGGCTTTTAAAGTGCAGAATTAAAAACTGGCTTCTAAAGTGCAAAGTTTATTTATTCCATTATACGGAACATGTATCCACGCGAGTCCAAAAAAGCCATTGAATTGTTTCTATAATTACAACTCAACCGGTTAAAAGTCACATCACGTTAAGAATCTTAATCATTCGAGGACACAATCTTTAGTGAATCAGTCATGAAGATTAATTTATTTAGTTTTATAATAGTTTCCCTAAATACCTTCGTAACGTCAAACTTTTTGTATCCAAGACCGTTAATTTTTGATGTACTACTAAAAACTAATCCGACATTCAAGTTTCCGAAGCATGAAGGGATTGTGGCTAGTGATGGAAAAGATACAGACACATTGCCTGAAGGTGAGTCTAAAACAGTAAAACACCCTATTGCGAAAAAGTAAAAAAAAACAAGCTCAAACGTTTGCGGATTATTCTTTTTAAACGACTTCAAAAAAAGGAGAAGGTTATCAATTCTACTGTATTTTTTATATGTTTGTTAGCTAATAACTTTTGACTGGGTGAACCGATTTTGATGATTATTTGAAAGTTGGTGCTTCCCGTGTGGCCCCATTTTAATTTGGTTCCATTCTAACAATGGGGTCCATATGAAAACCATATAAGTCTTAAATTTGCATTAAGTATTTGCGCTACAAATGAACGAATAACGCAATTAGATGTCGGTGGCAAAAAAAAAACCTTAAATACAGGTCTAAGACATCGATTTCCGAAATAAAGTTATTTTTCACTTTGAAGTGTTTTTTTTAAGAAAGTCGGTTGTTATTTTTTTTTGTAAAATGTTTTTTAAATGTTATACAAAACTAATTAATACCAATGACCTTGTGAAGGCCACAGGAATTCGCTGGACGCGGGAAGCACAAAACCGGTCGAAGAGGCGGAGTTTGGGGGAGGCCTATGTCCAGCAGTGGACGTCTTTCGGCTGAAAGATGATGATGATGACAAAACTAATTTATGGGTCAAGCATTCGATTTTTTGGATTATAAGCCTATATACTGATCCCTGATTTACTAGAGAATGGGCAGCAGCGTTCTCTATGCATTTTACCATCATACTGCGATCGCCAACCCGCTTGCCAAGCGTGGCGATCATGGCAAAGTCCCCTAAATAGGGGGAGGCCCATGTCCAGCAGTGGACGTCTTGCGGCTGATCCCACTGCTAGGACACAGGCCTCTTCTCGGTGAGAGGGAGTGGGCCGTAATCTACCACGCGGGCCCAGTGCGGGTTGGTAGATGTTACCATTGGTTCGAATAGTTAATTCTAGGACATGCCGGTTTCCGCACGATATTTTCCTTGACCGTTTGAGAGCAGTGGTGATGAAATAATTTACACCAAGTAAAGCGTTTATCTGGGTTTGAACTTACGACCTACAACGCATAAGGTGCGTCCGTGACCACTCAGTGAGCCACCACTGCACTTATGTATGTATATATTTATTATAATAATCGATTGTTCGACGCAGTCATAAGTAAAGACAAATATGATAAATCAAATGTATACTTTCCTGATTTTTCTAGAATCGAAGTCAAAGTCATAGTCTAAACATTTATTTCAAATAGGCACATAAAAGGCACTTTTGAACGTCAACAGTTAAATGAAAATAGAATATATTCGAATAAATAAAATGGACTGCGCTCATATTATAAGTCTAATAGATGTGAACTCTATGGTAGCATTGTTTAATCAATACTTTTTGACACTAATTGATCTGTATGCATCCCTTAAAAAAGTCTTAAATATAGAGAAATGTTATCCCTTTTCGGCTATCGATGCATCTAGTCGCGGAGCTATCGTAGTTTATATGTCACATAGTATGCCCAATTTTATAGTAGGTATATGTTTCATTGTTGGCAGAGATCCTTGACTGACTAATTTATTGAGTACTAGCTGACCCAGCGAACTTCGTACCGCCTCAGAATCAATAAAACCCATGATAGGTGAACTCCTACCAAGTTATGCCAACCTGGTACTTCGAAGACATAAAGCGTTTTCTAGCTATCACACACCCATGTTAGGTGAGCTCCTACCAAGTTATGACAACCTGGTACTTCGAAGACATATTAATAAGGAACGATTTTGGATGATTTTTTACACCTTGGGTCCGAAAAATCCAAATATCTTACGGACCCCTATTTTTTTTTAAAATAAAATATACATGTTACTCGCAGGTAATGTAGCTTTCTAATGGTAAAATAATTTTTAAAATCCGTCCAGTGGTTTTTGAGTTTATCCATTACAAACAAACAAACAAAAATACAAACTTTTCCTCTTTATAATATTAGTATAGATTATAATTGATGATCTTATGTTTTTCGGCCATAGAAATAATTTCTAGTCACAGAAGCAATACTGCCAACTTGTCAACATGGGGTATGATGGAAAAAAAGAAAGAAAATACTTACATTTATACGTACTTATTTTTGGTAAACTTGGACTACGTTGGACTTACACACCGAAAAAAATAAACTGGGTGAAGATGGCCGTTTTGCGTGGATGTAACGCATGCTGCGTTACATCCACGCAAAACGGCTATCGCTCAGCATAATGCTGTGACCCCAAAGCAGGACAGAGCCCCAGCGCAATGTAAAAACGTTCTTGTTTTTTTCTCTATTTAGTCTATATGTTCATGATAAATCATTACTATGATAAATCAGTACCCAGTTAATACTCATAACATTTTTTTTTCAATAAAGCATCATATTGGATGATACTTAATTCACATTACAATCTAGCCTATTAGCTAATAAGTAATTTAAATATGACTTAAATTGCTAAGTAACTATAAAACTAAGAAATCGTCCAATAACGTGAAGACCCATGCGTTCATCAATGTGCTAGAAACGCTAACTGTAGAGTGATTGCTCACAACCCTGTATGTTCATGTCAGGATGGATTCACCGGTGATCCATTCACTAAATGTTTACCCAGTAAGTACTCATAACATTCCAAATAATTTGACACATATCTCGGAGTTTAGAAGATAGTGGTGTGATACCTCCGTGCCTCGAAAAACACGTTAAGCCGCTATTCCTTCGCCTGATTTCTTCGGTTGTGACGGATAGCCGTCCCATCGGACTATGAGAGTGAGGGAAGACTGAGTGGTCCTGTGTCTGGACGCTGTCACACGCTTGTGCACTATAATATTTCCCGCGCTAGTCTTTGTTGAGATTGCCCGTCTAAGTACGGCCTGGAGGACTATATATATATATTTCTTTTTACTAACCATTCAGTATTTTTCAGTACCACTATTAATTTCGACACCACAACCAGAAGAAGATCCATGCATGCCATTACCATGTGGTCAGAATTCCCAACGCCAAGAATTCAGTAGCCAAGCACGCCGCACTTATCTTCCGAGTAATGGCTTTCTGCCGGAATGCAGATCGAAGTACAATATCAACTCGCCAGTCGCTCGCCGCATCAACAAACGGAACAGTGATCCGTGCTTCGATTTTTGCGGCCAGAATGCGCAGTGTATCGTCAACAATCGAATACCTTTCTGCTACTGCTTGCCTGGTTATACCGGCAATCCGTTCATCAGCTGTCACTTAATCGAAGCAGGTAAATAATTGTAGTTATAATTTTTATCTGACTTGTGCTCTTGTCGTGATTTTTCCTTTGAGAATTTGTAAGTATATTTATAACAGACTGTTAAAATAGGTGGCAAAATTTCCGACCTAGCAATATGTTTTTGAATTTTTGAAGTGAAACTTCTTTGGTGGTGATTTGATAATTTTTTGGTGGAGTTTCCTTCCTTCCTAATATTATAGGTTCTACAGCCCATTAACCAGGTATAGAGCGGTCCGCGTGCTCCTCATGGGTCTAGCGCTCGGAGCGCGGCAGTTGTCGCGACCCTTCTCCGAAAATATACATATACCTGTACTAGCTGACCGTATAGACATTGTTCTATTTCCTAGAACTCGATAGCAGCGCCACCTACCGGGTCCAATAGTGAATCTAAACCATCCATGGTGCCACTCAAACGCATACAAAAAAAATCATTTAAATCGGTCCAGCCGTTTAGGAGGAGTTCAGTGACATACACACGTACAGTAGAATTATATATGTATATAAAGAAGATATAGTATATACCTATATATACTCTTCCCTTCCCCAAAATATGTGTACCTATTGTTGAACATTTGTAAGGGTAACGGTCATTTGGCTTTTTTGAAAATATCTGTACCTCAAACTTTAAACTCATTTATCTCCGGTTGAAAACAAAAAAACTATTCAACCGAATCACTTGAAATTTGGATATGTTCACAACATGTATGGCTATCGTCGGAACTAGTATCATAATTTTATTTAAATAATTTCCTACTGTTTATATTAAAAAACTAGTGAAAAAAGACCCGATTTTACGAACTTTTTTTTCAAAAGCGCGCCATTTTGTCAATTTTAAATTTTTTCGTTTTGTTCTAGTTTCGACCATAACTGCAGTCTTTCTGAATAGGAATCTTCTTGAATTTTGTGTTTCAGATGAGTAGAAGTCTCGAAATCACCTATGCCGCGCGCCGTCCGGGTCCAATTTTTCGAGAGGGTCATCTTCAGCGGCATGTTTATAATAATAAATATAGTTTTTAAAATAAAAAATATTTTTTTTTTGTATTCTCAATAAACGTAGTAAAAGCCCGAAACGTCACGTACAGTAATTTTTAACCGACTTCAAAAAAGGAGGAGGTTATCAATTCGACTCTATATTTTTTATTGTTTGTTACCTCATAAATTTTGGCTGGGTGAACCGATTTTGATGATTCTTTTTTTATTTGAAAGCTGGTGCTTTCCGAATGGTCCCATTTTAATTTGGTTCCATTCGTATAATGGGATCCATGTGAAAACCATATAAGTCTTAATTTGCATTAAGTATTTGCGCGACAAATGAACGAATAACGCGATTAGATTAGTGCGGGGTATCTACCATAACTAAAAACTTAAAAAATAAAAACTTTTTACAAAAAAATAACAACCGACTTCCTAAAAAAACACTACAAAGTGAAAAATAACTTTAATTTCGGAAGTCGGTGGCAAAAAAGTCTTAATTACAGATCCTAAGACTTCCAAAATTAAAGTTATTTTTCACTTTGTAGTGTTTTTTTAGGAAGTCGGTTGTAATTTTTTTGTAAAAAGTTTTATTATGTAATCACTTAATGCATATAAAAACAATAGGGTTCGGGACGAAGATACACGTTTTGTGAAATAGTAAACTATAGGTTTTTGATGCGCAGCCGCAGCCCATTTGGCGGATGCTAGAGAAGGTTGCGCGTCACATCAAGAGAAGGGTGCGCGTCACATGTTATTGACACGACTTCTAGATCTTTCTCGAAGCTGCGCTTTTATTGGTCGACTAGATTCTGACGGAAGTGGTATGAAACTGGTTCGCGTTATAAGGTCAAATGGCGATATTTTACCTACGTGTTGGGTATCTATGTCGGAAACGAATGGAATAAAAACAAAAACGAAACATACATTATTATAAAGAGATAAACATATAAGCTTGTTTGTAGGAAATAGTTACTGGTACTGCCAGTCGGATTCGAATACATTTTTTTCCCTAAGGGGATGAAACGGAGTCCAAAGTTTGTTTGGAGAAACAACATTAGATTTACTTTTTATTCGAAACTTGACAGAAATACGTATTTACTTATTTATTTACAGAAATAAATAAGTAAATACGTATTGTTTTCAACATCTACGCGGGCGAAGCCGCGGGAAAAGCTAGTGTATTAGAATAATGGTACTGTTCATGACACAGTTCTAAAATATCTACATGTTTGGACGGAAATTCTATGCTGGAATTTCAGTGATTACGTTCGTCGCTAGCTCGTTGCCAAAGTATGGCACTAAAACTTAAAAGTCTTTACCTAAGAGATCTTTGTCTTTTTATACAGCAAATGTCTTAAAAATAAATACAAAAAAAACCAGCGAAAAAGCTGATACGCAAAAAAGAATAAACCTTTTTTATGTATCATTAATACCTAAGATCTCAAACTAATGTAAGTATACCTAAGTAATTTTAAGTCGTCACCAAACAAGAATGATCAAAATCGGACTTCTTCAACTTCAACGAAAAGCTATGCGTGGTAATACTTAAAAATATGGGAACCGATTACTTTTCCGACGTCTTTTTTTGCAATATGCATAATTTGACATATTTTTAAATCATCGAAGTATCATGTGTCATAGGTATTATTTTACCGAATTATGTTTCGCCGATTTACGAAATAACTTTTTGCTATTGGCCGAAGCCTCTTTTGAACGTTTTTCATTTGCCAAATGGTTTATTTGCCATATTTTCACCACAGTGAAACAAACTTTTGGGAATATTATTTGGTCACAAATATATAGCCGGTTACTTGGTAGCGTTTTCAATAGTAAATTAAATATATGTAGTGTCATAAAAAGTCAATATATTGTGCTACAAAATTTAGTGAGAAACGAATCGCTGTAAAACCGACTTTACGTAGTCTTGTCTGCCCTACCCCTAGAGTGTAATTTAAGCCCGCGCAGGCGCAGAGGGGTAGGGCCGCCCAAACCCCGCAGCGCCGGAGCCGTGACAGAAACAATGCTTGCTGCATGTGGCATGCCTGCTTGCATGTTGCATGCTTGTTTGCACGCTGCATGCTTGCTTGCATGTTGCATACTTGCTTGCTGCTTGCCTGCTGCATGCCTGCTTGCACGCTGCATGCATGGTTGCATGTTGCATGTTTGTAGCAAGCAGCATTGTTTGCATGCTTCTTACTGGGACCCTTCAAAAACACTTTTGATCATAATAAACTGTTTTATTAAGTGCCATTACATTTAAATAAATACTTAATTAAACCAAAGAGTAGGTTAATCTTAACATAGGTATAATGAATGTGTGGAAACATAATACTTCGAACAAATGTTATTTCGGCTAACTGTAACTTCGGTAAAGAGTTTATCGACCAAATGAAACGTCGGAGTAACGAAAAATGTCGAATTGATAATAGGTCAACCGATACAGTGGCAGACGTGATTTCGATGAAGTAAAAAAAAACGAAACGGTAATAGTTGAAAAGTTTTAGGTGAAATGAAATTCGGTCAAATATTTTTCGAACTTATGATAGGTAACCTTAAAATATATATATATATATGTCGCAGTTGAGACAGGGAGGTTATTTTTAAAAATATGCAGAACCGCTGACCTTATTCTGGTCATCGGTTCTGCTATAGCTACAATGCATTTTACATTTGATCTATAAGGCAAACACAAGGATTACAGTAAAATAAAAACAAGTAAACTAATTAATGCAACAATAGTTTTAATCAAACAGACATAGGTTTTACTCACAATGTTCCTCGTTCAAAATCGGCAGCCAAAGTGAGCTCCGCGCTCAAGTTGCGCCTTTTATTAACTCGGACGCCCCGCCAAACACAAACGTCAATCACACCGTGTTTTACCGCCAAAAGTTAGATGACGTTTACTCGTTACATTTTAAAAAAGTAAGTAAGTTTTAGGCATTATTATTTACAAAACAATGTTCCAAAATAACGAGATATTTAAAACAATCAGAACTAAATTTTAGGAGCGTTACTAGATTTAATTAGTCATGATTTTGACATTAACTTGATGCCAAAATCATAACCAACCAAATCTGAAGGTATTTATTAATAAACATAAAACTTCTCTAAATAGTGATAGGTACTGTTATAAAACAAAATCAACTTAATTAACGGCCGAATAATCTCCGCGGCGACATATATATATATATATATGTCGGAGTTTGTTATCAATTTCAAATTGTGGGTAGTCCGCATAATTAGTTATGATTTTTTCTTATTATCATTAATTTAGGTGTTGTTTCTATCAGATATTGGTGCCGATTCTGTTGTCACAAAATTCTCTAAACTAAACTAAAAATCACTAAAATTTGGTTTATTCCTGTCAAACGACGATTTCCTATTCTGAAATAGACTAAAGTGACACAACTTAACTATATTTTAGTTTGACAGCACTAAGATTGCACTGAGTTATTAGTTTAGTGAAAATGTCAATTTTGCTATTCTGAGTTTGCCGGTTTTCACCAAAAATTTTGACTATAATAATTTATTTTAACTAAATCTGACTATTTTTAAGCGCGATTAAAAAGGTGTGGAATAAAACTAGTGGTCATGAACTAAAATTCTCAACAACGCCTTGCCTTCACGTGCAAAAACAGTTCTGTATTTTTTATTTTCTTTTTGCTTATATCTTGAAAATGGCGTGTCCTATCGCAAAAATAATGAAATTTTCGACCCCCTTAGTATACCCCGGAACATTTAAATATCAACACGTGGGTAACATTTTTTTTATATTTTTCAAACAAAAGTGAAAAATTCCATATAAAACACGTCCAGGCTGCACCCTAGCACGCGCCTTCGTCTCTCAAAAAATTCATTCTACGCAATGCACACACAAGTAAACGTTGCGAAAACAAAAGAAAAAAAAAAATACCACGCTGAGGCGCGATTGTCAAATTCGATTTTAGTCGTGTCAAAATAGTTTTTTAATTTAGAGATTTTTCCTTGCAGAATAGCGTTACAATTCTCATAGCCAAAAGTAAGGAATTTTAGAGATAGTTTAGTTAGTTTAGTTCGTGTACAACAGATTCGGCACCATTGTCTTATAAATCAAAACATAATTTATTGAGTACTTGGTGTACTCACTTATTCATTTTTGAAACTTATTTTGATAATTGTAACCGGTAGGTTTGTTCAAAACAATGAATGACATGTTACTTTAAATGTTAAAATGATTTACGTAGTGAATTCACTATTTGTTTATTTACGACAATTATTCTAATATTATTTGATTATTTTATAATGTGAGTCTTATTTAGTTTAGCATACTTTAGTGTTTTGTATCAAGTAAACACGTGGCGTACTTCCGCGCGCCATCGGACAGAGTTGTCATAGATATTATGGCGGGACATTGTCCTATAAAAGAGCTTGCACTCAGTGAGCAAGGCAGTCTATCTTCGGATTAGACTCAATACAGAGCTTCTGCTCCCGACACTGTCGGTTTACCTGGTACAGCGCTGCTGTATATTCACATAGCTGTATTGACTAGCTGATAGCGAAAGATACACTTTGTGTTTGGGTGGCTTAGGCCTCTATACGAACTGCAACCTTAAGGGTTTTTTCGTTGTACTGTATTGTTATTACCTACTTTATCTTGTAACCGTTTTATTCAAGTTCTTCTAACGTAATAGACAGCTGTGCTGCTGGGGAGTTTGTTCCGCCACTTCTTCTTCCCAGCTAAAGCACTAGGAAGTGTCGAAGGGCGGGCGTTTTGGGGGACTGTCTTATGTAACTTTGACGTTCAAAACTGCTGACTCTCAGCCTAGTTTGAATAAACGACTTTTGATTTTGATTGTTTCTTTTTATCATTTAATTAATATTTTAATACAACTTGGTAGTTGTTGATAATACTGTTTGTACTTGATAATAATATTGTTTATCCCAATAATGGGAACGCCAAAACCCTGACGATATACCGCTCGGCACTCCTCCTCCTCCTCTTGATGCGGATCCGACTTCAGAAGCGGGATTAGGTTTAGCCCAGGAATCGCAAGATGTTTGTGATCCATGGCGCGTGATGTTAGAGCTTCAGAACCATAATATGGCTCAGTTGGTTGAGGTGATTGGGTCGCGTTCTGCTCCATCTGCTGTAATTCACTTGTTTGATTTTGACCCAGACCTTCCCGATTCCAATGCTCAATCTTGGAGTACAACAGTTAATATTTGCCTATCGGAGAAACCTCATCAAGGTGGATCTCTTATTATTGCCCTCACTAAAACCTTTGTGCAGTGCTTACGCATGGCTCTCCCAAGTGCCCTATCCAGGCATGACCTGGACTGACTTTAAGAGTCTCTTCCTTTCTCGTTATGTAGTTTCGAAAATTGTTGCCGCTATTCTCATTAACCTTTACAATAGTCAGCCAAAAGAAGGAGAGTCTTTGGCTGCATGTGCCGGTCGATGGGTCGCTTCACTGACATCCAAATGGAATAGCATGAGTGTTGAACATCTTGCTGTTTCTACTATACTGGCCCATGTCTCCAAATTTGATTCCCGTGCTCATCGACTAGCATTTACTACCTACATATTAGTTCACACAGACGTCATTACGTCATTTTCGAAAGGTAGTTGCTGAAAATCAGCGCTGTTGACGTTAGGTTCGTCTGAAGTCACAGCATATTGCTGAGTAACGACCTGTTCTTGCACAGATGCGACGCGCAGGTTAATTGTTATTTTATATTGTGATTTATCGTTACAAGAGTATGTCAATATTGCTAAACTGTTAATTATAACTTAAATACGGGGCCTTTGGCTACGTTGCATTTTATGTACCTTTTTTAATTTTTATTTTGTAATTTTGCGTTTTGTTTGTGCAGAATAAACAATTTTTATTTCTTGCTTTACTGAAGTTTGTCTTGCAAACGTATTTCTTGATAAGTCAATATAATGGGAATAGGACATTCTAACATATGTACCAAACAATTTCTGAGTAACGTAGAAATTGATGATGGGGTTTTCTGCAAGCTTCTGATTTTGTTATTATGTATCAAACAACAAAGCAGATCAGAAACGTGTTGAATATACAACTCTGTCTTATAGTTGGTTTTATGTAGCCCTGGTTATAGCTAAAGGTGCCGGATATGATAAAGCCGGATACGATTAGACTACAGTTATTTTGAAAACGTTCCAAGTTGGAAAGTTAGTTAAAAATTAGATCCTAATAGTGATTTTCCCAGTTGTATTGAGTACCAACTGGATTTACAAATGTGCTCATGATCGAGTGAAAAGAAAAATGCCTGAATGTCCAGATAATGTTAGTGTGATGTCAATGTTGACACTGATAATGACTCATCTGATTCTGACATACTATAGCTAAATTGAAAAGATGTCTATGTTGACTCTTGTGTTTGGAATGTCTATTATGACGCTTGGATGTCTAAGTTGACTCCTGGATTTGGAGGTTGATCTTGACGCTTATGCGGGTTGTCTATGTTGACGCCTATGCGGGTTGTCTATTCGACTCCAAATTACTTGTCAAATCCCATGGTGTGATTTTGGCTGGGAGAATGTCTCTACTTCGCTTGGATGTCTATGTTGACTCCTGGATTTGGTGGTTGATCTTGACGCTTATGCGGGTTGTCTATGTTGACACCTATGCGGGTTGTCTATTCGACTCCAAATTACTTGTCAAATCCCATGGTGTGATTTTGGCTGGGAGACTATGTCTCTACTTTATTTGAGCTATGGATTATCAGTTTCAGTATGGTCATTTTGAATGGTTGCAATGCAACTGCTATTGATAATAATTTTGTTGGACTAATTCAGAATTTTTCTTTCCGACATACCTTTTGTCAAGGTTTTTGTTTGTCAGAAAGGCCGAACGATGATCACAAGGAGAATTTTCTTGTCAGCATCACACGAGGTCGTGTAGAACGTCAGTTCTGGCCGTGTCGGAGTTTGTTATCAATTTCAAATTGTGGGTAGTCCGCATAATTAGTTATGATTTTTTCTTATTATCATTAATTTAGGTGTTGTTTCTATCAGATATTGTCTTATAAATCAAAACATAATTTATTGAGTACTTGGTGTACTCACTTATTCATTTTTGAAACTTATTTTGATAATTGTAACCGGTAGGTTTGTTCAAAACAATGAATGACATGTTACTTTAAATGTTAAAATGATTTACGTAGTGAATTCACTATTTGTTTATTTACGACAATTATTCTAATATTATTTGATTATTTTATAATGTGAGTCTTATTTAGTTTAGCATACTTTAGTGTTTTGTATCAAGTAAACACGTGGCGTACTTCCGCGCGCCATCGGACAGAGTTGTCATAGATATTATGGCGGGACATTGTCCTATAAAAGAGCTTGCACTCAGTGAGCAAGGCAGTCTATCTTCGGATTAGACTCAATACAGAGCTTCTGCTCCCGACACTGTCGGTTTACCTGGTACAGCGCTGCTGTATATTCACATAGCTGTATTGACTAGCTGATAGCGAAAGATACACTTTGTGTTTGGGTGGCTTAGGCCTCTATACGAACTGCAACCTTAAGGGTTTGTTCGTTGTACTGTATTGTTATTACCTACTTTATCTTGTAACCGTTTTATTCAAGTTCTTCTAACGTAATAGACAGCTGTGCTGCTGGGGAGTTTGTTCCGCCACTTCTTCTTCCCAGCTAAAGCACTAGGAAGTGTCGAAGGGCGGGCGTTTTGGGGGACTGTCTTATGTAACTTTGACGTTCAAAACTGCTGACTCTCAGCCTAGTTTGAATAAACGACTTTTGATTTTGATTGTTTCTTTTTATCATTTAATTAATATTTTAATACAACTTGGTAGTTGTTCATAATACTGTTTGTACTTGATAATAATATTGTTTATCCCAATAATGGGAACGCCAAAACCCTGACGATATACCGCTCGGCACTCCTCCTCCTCCTCCTGACGATCCGACTTATATATATATATATACCGTCGAATTGCAAACCTCCTCCGTTTTTTTCGTTGGTTAAAAATTTATGCGTAGTCATACATTACAATCAGTGAGTGAACAATCCCTTGTATTCCTACCCTTAGGCTTGTTTTTTTTTCTAAATTTATATGGGACTAATTTCGGGGTATACTCTTTCCAAAAAAAAATAGAATGATTAAATTCGGACTACTCAGTAAAAAGTTACGCGTGGTCATAAAAAAAATATGTACGCGTCGAATTGAGATCCTCCTTCACTATTTTTCATGGGTTAAAAACTATACGTCACTAATTTTTTAAGAAGTTTCACTTCTATCACGAGTACGGCGCTACACGCGCAAACGTCAAGGTTTATATCATTAAAGGAGTTATTTTGAAATCGAGAAAAAGCTCTTTAAATCCCGTGTTTCATGGCCCACCGCACCAAGGTTGAAGGAAATTGACTTGGCCAAATTTCCGCCATTACTTTAAATTTGCATCTGGTCTATCATCTTGCGGCCATTTTAAAAGGCGTTTGAGTTCCTGCCCCATCTTTCTGTAAGAAATTGGTGCTTTTAACTGATGAAATAATAAATCAATGAAGTGTACAGTCATCGGGTGGAGTTACGAAAATGGACCAAATAAGAATATATCCGTGGTACTTTTAAAGTCTAAGCACAATATTCTACTTAAGAAACTCTTAGCTTATGGCATTAGAGGTAACATACTAAAACTATTTGAGTCATATCTTAAAAACAGAAAGCCAATAACGGAAATCAGTAGGGTAAACGTAACTACAAAACGAGAAAAGTCATTGCAGTCGCAAGAACTTGTAGTTTTATATGGTGTCCCCAGGGAAGTGTTTTGGGACCTCCCCTGTTTATATTATTTTATATTAATGACTTGCCCAAGTCCACAGATCAACCTATGAACCTTTTTGCTTATGACAGTTTGTGACAAATGCATGTAAAAATCGAGCAATTATAAAACTGACATTTATAACTCACTAATTGCAATTAAAAAATGGTTAAATAATAATAATTTAAGAATACAATTTAAATAAGACTAAAATCATGTACTTTAGTCAGCGCTCCTTGATATTCATTAATAAATAATATAGACATAAATATAATAATAATAAAGTTTGTAACAGTTATTATTGACAATAAATTGAAAAACACATAATTATAGAGATTAACGGTATGAAAATAAGTAGCTCAGCATTTGCCCTGTATAATTTGGCAGCAGTAATTAGTATAGGTTCTTTGTTCACCGCATACTATGGCTTGTTAGAATCCATTTTAAGAAACGACGTTATGTTTTGGGGTAACTCGACGGACCGGGAATTAATAAATAGGACTTAGAAGCGTTTCTTTAGGTCAATGTTTAAACTCGAAACAACTGAGAGTTGCAAGCCTTATTTCCAAAAATATAGAATTCTGACATTACCTTCACTGTATATTTTAGAAAACGCAATATTTTTAAGGTCCTTTTTCTCACATGGCAGACCAATTTCCTCGTAACGGACGTGACTATAGCCAAATATGTCTACACCAATATAGGACGTCACTTGTGAGAAAAATTTGCATGGCTCCAAAAAAATATAATAAACTTTCTAAACGCTGGAAAAAATTAACTGACATACGATTCAAATAAAAATTTATTAATTTTCTAGCAGATAGAGCTTATTGTAATTGAAATGAGTTTTTAGATGAGAGATTTTGATGATGATTATGTTTTACAAATTTATTATTTTTAATGTTGTTTTCATTTATTTATTTTGTAACATATTAAGTATATTTTTAACAAAAAAAAAAACAACATTTATAAATATAAAAAATAGTGACCCATCGGCATCGAGAGCAGGGTCCAAGCTGCCGGTGGTCAGGGCTCTAGAGAGAGGAACCTCCTGACTATGCGTGCCGGGTCCAGGAGTACTGCCTTCTGAATCAAGCCCTAGAGATCCAGCCGCGTAGTGAGAGCCTCCTGAGGTGTTGATCGAGGCTCTTCGCTATTAGGCCATTTACTGTAACGATTATCGGTACAATGATTGCAGAGTCCACATCCCACATGTCGACAACCTCATGTGCTGTTGTTTTATTATTATGACATTTTAAAATAATTTCACTTCTACTGACATTTTAAATTACTGTTTAAATATTTGCATGTCATCGTTTAAGGCAAACGTGTTGATCTGTCTTTATATCCCCACTAGCTTTTGCCCGCAACTTCATCCGCGTGGAGTTCGGTTATATAGTAGTGTAACGTAGCGTAGGCGAGCGCTAAGAAAGGAAGTAGAAATGCATGGACGAAGTCGCGGCCAAAAGCTAGTAAACTACAAAAACGCCATCTGTTGGTGGCGATTGAAACTTTAAGATCAGTCCAAAATAGGTGGGTACCTATTACCTATTTCTTTTGTTTAGCCATTTTATTAATTTGAAAAAAAAAAAAAACAAATATATGTATATTTGGTTTGGATGTTTATTTTCATTGTTTATAAATTATAATTTTTTGTTCAGGTGTAATTTTGTGCAATTTTTTTTAATAAATTTTCTTCTCTAGGTATTTTGTTTTATGTATTTGTGCATTTTTTTTTTAAATAGTTGTTGTTTTCGTAAACAGCGACCCGATCGATAAACCATAAATGATAATAAACGATACCCATGTTGATTTTCAGAATTTGTCAACCGTTTTTCACCTTTTAGGTGAAGAATTCTGAAAGAGCCTGAAACACTTGTTTACTCATTTATTGATAGGAGTACTCCTGTGAAGTTTCAAATAAAATAGTTTAACTAATCTTGTTTCCGCATACAAAGCTCTTTTTACCGCCCTAGGGTTTGAATTTTCAAAAACCCTAGGATACTTGTTTATTTTTAATCGTTAACCTAAAAACAAACTTTCAGGTTTCTAGCTCTAAAAATGATGGACTTCCATATAAAATGTTAACCCCTTTTTCACCCCCGTAGGGGGCGAATTTTTAAAAATCCTTTCTTAGCGGACGCCTACGTCATTACAACTATCTGTATGCCAAATTTCAGCGAAATCCATTCAGTAGTTTCGGGTGTGCGTTGATAGATGAGTCAGTCAGGTTTGCCTCTTATATATTTAGATTAAATTAACATCTCTTGCATGGTGACAATAATTTGTGTTGTATGTCTTGTACTCATGTTTGGGCAAATAAATGTTTGTTTTATTATCTTATCTTACGGTTGCCTTTTCAATCAGTATCGCAAATTGTCTATGTGGTGCCAGACGTACAGAATTGCATCAGCCTATTTCTTCCCGTGGGTGTCGTAAAAGGCGACTAAGGTACTTACTAGAGAATGGGCAGCAGAATTTTCTATGCATTTTACCACCATACTGCGATCGCCAACCCGCCTGCCAAACGTAGGGCATGGAATAGTCAGTACTTATGAATTATTTTCTTGTTTTAGCGTTGGATCAAACATTTGGCTTCCCACAATACCCAGTGTTGGATATGGAACCACGACCAAAGGAAACTGGTGATCATTATGGATATTCAAATTCCGGGTATAAAGCAAATTTCGAGTTACCTAAATGTCCTTCGGGTTTAGTGAAATACAAAGGGATATGTGTTGAAGAGCAATTTTATTTATAATAAATCCGGTTGAATGGAACTACAACGGATTAAAACGGTAATGTTTTCTCTTTGTTTCAATCAATCAACTCAGCCTATCGCAGTCCACTACTGGACATACGCCTCTCCCATGTTGCGCCAAAACACTCTATCCTCCGACTTCCGCATCCTCTTTGTTTGGTTTTAGTAAATTCGTATCTTATGTGCAATTATATATTTATGTTTATATTATAGTTTAAATAGGTTTATATTTTAAAATCTTTCTTTATAAAATTGTTTGCCCCTACCACAGTTTGTCTCTGCATCACCCAAAGATTGACTGGTAGAAAATTCCTATAACATTAAGTCCGCCTCTGTACATTTGTGTGCTTAAAGTTATAGAACCAAAAAGTCGAAGACATGTGTCATCGCATTGGGCCCACGTGGTGGATTATGGGCCACTCCTTTTCACTAAGAGAAGATCTGTCTCCCAGCAGTGGGCACAATATAAGCTGATTATGATTATGAAAAACTGATCAGTTCGATTTGGGGTGGCTGTTAACCCTACCAAGTGTCAGACTATCATTGTAGGGAGCCTCCACATTATAAGGAAATTGAGTGGCTTAACTGTGCCACCCGTCATTTTTGACAACTCTATCATCCCGCTTAGCTCCAATGTTAAGGATCTTGGTATACATATCGACATTCGTTTTGACTAGCGACAGTAGGTTGCGAAGAACGTTTTTCACCCGATCGCTTTATCCACACTAATATTATAGATGCAAAAGTAACTCTGTCTGTCTGTCTCGCTTTCCTGCTAAAACCACTGAACCGATTTAAATGAAATTTGGTACACAGATAGTTTAGAGCCTGAGAAAGGACATAGGCTACTTTTTATTCCGTGAATTTGTCTGCGTCCGCGATAACCGACATTTACGCAGACGAAGTCGCGGGCAGAAGCTAGTTACATATATAACCTGGATTAATAGATTCTTACCGCAGTAGTACATCCTCCTGCGTTAATTTCCGACATCCACGCGGGCGAAGCCGCGGGCAAAAGCTAGTCGGTTATAAAACGTTCTCCTATCATATATAAAAGCAACGCTTGTCCCTAATCTATCCCGTAATTGACTATGGCGATGTGTGTTACTACGACCTGAATACAGATCTCCTCAATAAACTTGACCGCCTTCTGAATAACTGCATTCGATTCGTTTTCAATCTTTGTAAGTTTAATAATATGTTGCACTCCGGTTTTTTTTTAAATTGTTACTTATTCGTCAGCGCAGTGAGTCGAAGGCTCTGTCAATGTTATTTTCTGCTCTCAATAATCCCACTTCTCCTTCTTACCTTACTTCCATTTTCACCCACTTATGCTCTGCGCATAGTAAAAATCTTCATCCACCAATAATCTTCTTCTACGATATTCTTCTCAGAACTCTGGCTTCATTTACTCTTCATTCTTTGTCCAGGCGTTCTTTCTTTTGAATGCGCTCCTTTTGAACATCAGGACGGTAATCAGTCGGTTATCATTTAAAGTGAAAGCACGTGAGTATAAAAAGTTAGCTGAATCATCTTCATCATCATCATCATCATCATCATCATCATCATCATCATCATCATTCGCACCTTGCCCGACCTGGGAAGTGAACCTAGAACCTCACGCACAACAGTAACGGTTGCGACCACTAAACCAATGAGACCGTTCACCAACCATCACAATAGCAATTACTGTGACAGACTGTTAAGTATTATTGCATGGGAGCGAGTAACTAATTATTTCTACAATTTTTTTTTTTACTGTTACATTTATAAGAAACTAGTTCCTAATTTCTAATAATAAATGATGGATAACAACATTTTCAATTACATTTTGCATTCAACCTGTGAGTGACACACAGTGAAATATTTAGTATTACTGTTGTGTGTTCTGGCGTTGGGTCCAACGTTTGGCTACCCAAAAGTCATGTGAGTGTTGGCCTCGGAATTTGGACCAAACGAATCTGCAGCAAATGTGACTAGTGTTTTGTTGACAACGCTTCCCGCGGTTTTAAGGTCGGCATTCGTAGGATCTGAGTGTGCTTCGGGTTTAATAAGATTTAACGGAATATGTATTGGTGGAGATTATTAAATTATTATTGATTTTTTTTTTATCCTGTGTTTTATTTTGTTACTCCTGAATTAATAAGGGCAAAATAAGTAGGTACATATTCATATAATAGTGTATGTACTATTTTTTCTTCCTTTGTAAAATGTGTTTTGCGTGAAATAAGTATTTTTTTACTAGTGCCTAAATTAATTGATAATATGTTATTGAGTTAACCTAGTTTAGGTTACTGAAGTAGTCGTTTGGAGCGCTCCACTTGAAAAATGTCGTTTACGTGTCTCGACCCTAGTTGAAGAAATGACAATAACGAAATCATCTCGAATTCATGTAACGTAGCTTTTATAAACTGTCACCAAAAGAAATATGTAACCAGAGTTGTCGGATATAGTTGAAATTTAGTGAGAAAGCGATATTTTTTCGAATGAAAATTTTAATAATAAAATGAAACTATTTATTTTTAAAATGAATTTCATTTTCATCCATCGGTTTCTTACTAAACTTAATCTACATATATTCGACGAAGCTGGCGATTTATTTCTTTCCAATCCAATCATGTCTCGAAATGTAAAACATCAAAAATCCATGTATGGTTTCAAAAAATCTCTAAAGAAACACATTTTAACGGATTAAAAATTTTAGGCTATCTTCGATAATAAAGTAATAATTTAACCATTTTTGTTGTGTAACCGTCGCGGCAGTTAATATATCTTATAAGAAATAAGTTTTTTCTCATATAAGTGAATGTAGTTCTTTTTGAGAAAATAAAGTTCTTAAACCTAAATCCACACTGATATTATAAATGCAAAAGTAACTCTGTCTGTATGTCTGTCTCGCTTTCCTGCTAAAACTACTGAATAGATGTAAATGAAATTTGGTACACAGATAGTTTAGAGCCTGAGAAAGGACATAGGCTACTTTTTATTCCGTGACTGTCGGTTATCGCGGACGCAGACAACTGCGTCCGCGATAACCGACATTTAAGCAGACGAAGTCGCGGGCAGAAGCTAGTATATGATAAAGTCAATTCGGAAAACTAACGCTACTCATTTTCATAAAGTCCATTTTTCTTGGACACACACATAGATCGATGGAGACCTATAATTTATTAAGGGATCTGTGTAATCTAATCCCTCTCCTTTTTCCACAAAATTCTGTCTTTTGCTAGTGCTGGCCAGTCCTTTCAGTAGAAGTCAAGCTCGTCCTGCCATCTTCGTCTCGGCCTGCCGCGATGTCGTCGTCGTTATCAAGAGATATGTGAAATAAAACTTTATGATAATGAAGCAAGCGGAAACGTATGAAGAGAGAGAGGTTTATTTATTTATTTACCACTTAAATTAGTTTTTACAGGTGGACACCTAATTCAACAGTGTGGTCACCATTTATACACTCAGATATGTTACCCCAAAACCAATTAGATACTACCACCAACAAAAATTAAATTTTTAGTCTGTCTCGACTGACAGGGTCCTAATTAATAGATACTTATCGATTAGCGTGGTTATTCATTAACAAGACCCAAGTAAAGACTTTGAGTACCGGCACAATTTAAACAGATGACAATACGTTAAGTGTCACCCTCTGGAATTCCGCCAAAGATGCATGGATTGTGTGAGAAATTTTGTGAAAGAGAGAGGAGTGTATGACAGCGTGACGGTAGACAAGGGAGAGTAGAAGAAAAAAGCGTGTAGTGCTGACCCCAACGGACATGGAACAACAGCAGGAATATGATGATATAAATGGTGGTGTGGAGGTATTTCATTCCAATCCAGCTCATCCCTGCTGCCATCTACCAACGATGCCCTGACCCGAGGTTCGCACCCCACAGGAGGTGCCCTTAGCGAGTAGTCGCTCTAGTTTTTAAGTTTTTTTAAGCCCTTGTTGGAGGCCTTTTTTTTTTTTTTTTTCAGGATGGGAAATCATCAAATGACTTCTCCCGCTCTGGGCGGAGCGGGAGGGCGTGTCAGACTTTTACTGACTAAAACCCACCCGTGTTCCATCAGTTGCCCATGTGCCAGGGTCACGGTATCTCTTTCGAACAATCACGCGACCCCGGCAGGCATAGGTCCTAGTAGACCCCTTCACTGCTGCTGACATCTCTTTGAGGCGCGCGTGGAACACTACGCGCCGTCGACCCGAGCCTGGTCCTTACCGGGCAGCGAGCTACCCATTGCTCGCCGCCCGCAAGCTCGCGCCTACGGTGGCCGGGAGTCCGCTATCGACTCCCGACGCCCGGGGCGTCTCCTCCTGCGGCGGCTAGGGACGTGAGGGCGCAGTGTCTGCTACTCCCTCACGCACCCCGCCTCCTCCTTCGCGAGCATTACTGCTTCGCAGAAGGAGGTGACGGCTTCCCGTTCCCTCTCGCTCCGTACCATGGCTCGCACCAGGGCCGGACGCGAGAGGTCGCCGCCGCCGATCGCCTCCACGAGGACACGGCGGTGCTCCGCCCAGGCAGGGCACACCTCCACCGTATGCTCCACCGTGTCCTCCAGACGATCCTCACAATGGAAACACCCGGGCGTATCCTCTCGCTTTATCCTGAACAGGAACCCACCGAAGCACCCATGCCCGGTGAGAACCTGCGTCAGGCGGTATGTGAGGACGCCGTGGCGCCTCTCTATCCACTCCTCAAAGAGGGGACTTACCGCCGCAATTGTGGCGTGCCCTTTGTTGGAGGCCTTAATTTACTAACATAGCCACAGGCAAGTCCGGTCCGGTATATCGGCGAGATGTCATTGAAAAATATGGAGATATGATAATATTTCATTAAAAATTGTAATAAACACCACCCCCACCACTTTAACACGGCTCAACCCGCGTGTAGGTCGGACAATTATAAATAACCCTAAGGGACTGAAAATTAAAAATTATTTTGTTTAACTACATATGTAATATTCACCTTTATAAAATTAACAACCAGAGTCCAGGACAATCATAAATGGGCACGCCACTATTGTGGCGGTAAGTCCCCTTTTTTTTTTCAGGATGGGAAATCATCAAATGACTTCTCCCGCTCTGGGCGGAGCGGGAGGGCGTGTCGGACTTTTACTGACTAAAACCCACCCGTGTTCCATCATTTGCCCATGTGCCAGGGTCACGGTATCTCTTTCGAACAATCACGCGATCCCGGCAGGCATCGGTCCTAGTAGACCCCTACACTGCTGCTGACATCTCTTTGAGGCGCGCGTGGAACACTACACGCCGTCGACCCGAGCCTGGTCCTTACTGGGCAGCGAGCTACCCATTGCTCGCCGCCAGCTCGCGCCTACGGTGGCCGGGAGTCCGCTATCGACTCCCGACGCCCGGGGCGTCTCCTCCTGCGGCGGCTAGGGACGTGAGGGCGCAGTGACTGCCACTCCCTCACGCGCCCCGCCTCCTCCTTCGCAAGCATTACTGCTTCGCAGAAGGAGGTGACGGCTTCCCATTCCCCCTCGCTCCGTACCATGGCTCGCACCAGGGCCGGACGCGAGAGGTCGCCACCGCCGATCGCCTCCACGAGGACACGGCGGTGCTCCGCCCAGGCAGGGCACACCTCCACCGTATGCTCCACCGTGCGGTAAGTCCCCTCATTGAGGAGTGGTTGCAGAGGCGCCACGGCGTCCTTATCTTCCGCCTTACGCAGGTCCTTACCAGGGATGGCTGGTTCGTGAGGTTCCTGTTCAGGATAAGGCGGGAGGAAACGCCCAGGTTTTACCATTGCGTGGATCGCCTGGAAGACACGGTGGAGCATACGGTGGAGGTCTTGCCCTGCCCCTGGGTGAATCACCGCATTTTCCGAACGAACGAACAAATGAACAAACGAACGAAAAAACGAATGAATGAACGACAGAAACGAACGAACGAATGAATGAATGAACGAGCAACTAACGAACTTTAAAAAATAAAAATATGTATGTCTGGGGGCCCTAGGCTCTTCCTCTATTATACGTTGCTTTATTTAGAACCAGTTCAAACACATTAAGACAAACTATAAATAAGGAATAAGTACTTTGGTAAGTACCGCAATACCATTACTCCTAATTAAAGCAAATGTAATTGCATTTTGTCTTATTCTTTGTTTTCTAGTTCATAAGTAACTATGCTTATGAACTATAAGGGCTAAGTAATAACAGCTGCACGGTTTGCCGCGTTTGGTCCGTCGATGGGTGACCATACGCGTACATACCAAGACCCTTCCGTGTCTCGGAAAGCACGTTGAGCTGTTAATCCCGGCTGTCTTTCGTAGATCTTAGACAGTCGTTACGGGTCGTCAGAAGCTCGAAAGTCTGACAACCAGTCTTACCAAGGGGTATCATATTACCCGGTAACTGGGTTGTGGAGGTTAGATACGCAGTAGCTCCTTGTGAAATACTGGTACTCAGGTACATCCGGTTAGACTGGAAGCCGACCCCAATATAGTTGAGAAAAAGCTAGTCAGATGATGATGAGTATACAAGTATATTTGGTTTTAAAGAAGAATTTGTTTAAAGACACCAAAAAATCGTCTTATTTGTTTAAAAAGATTCTATTTTATATTTCTACTAATTCCATTTTATTTATATTGTTAAGTAGACAAGTTTTACGAACATATGAAACAATGGACTAACAAAATCCCTCCAATTGATTCAGAATCTGATTGATCAGGGTCCAGTGCCGGATTAGCCATGTAGCAGAAGGCAGCGAATGCTACAGGCCCCGCGCCTTGAGGGGCCCCGCGCCTGTGATATATTGTAGATAAGTCTGATAAGCCACCCAGTAAGTCACACACTTAGTAGCAATTCTTAGTGAACGCTGGCCATACTGTATTTATTGTACAGGTACATTAGCCCAGTAGCTGGAGCCCTAAAACAAATATATAAAAAATTACTACATTATTATGCCGCAAGTTGGCAACTCCAAAATACTTACAGGGGAATCCTCTAATATTTATTGACTAGCTTCTGCCCGCGACTTCGTCCGCGTCAAATTTTTGCTCCCCTGACCCTTCCCGTCGCATCGATTTGCCTGCTAGTTTTCGTCCATTTTTCGTTGCTGCTCGCTCCTTTTGAGTTATAGTGAGTCACCCTTAAAAGATAGACATATGCTCTCGCGGACTTTTTTTTAGAACTTTTTAAAAGGAACGATTCCGTCATACATAATTTTTGAGTTACTTTAACCGTTTACGCAGCGCACGCAACGGAAACTCTCAAAAGGAATAAATTTTCCCCGTTTTTGCAACATTTTTCATTACTGCTCCGCTCCTCTTAGTTGTAGCGTGATGTTATATAGCCTATAGCCTCCCTCGATAAATAGGCTACTCAACACAAAAAGAATTTTTCAATTCGGACCAGTAGTTTCTGAGATCAGCGCGTTCAATCAAACAAACAAACAAACAAACAAACAAACAAACAAACAAACTCTTCAGCTTTATAATATTAATTATAAATTATATATTATATATATTATATATTATATTATATTAGTATAGATTTCCATTCAAGCTGTATGTATAACCCGACCACGTAAAATAGTTTTTAAATAATAACCAATAAGAATGTAGCAAAATGCATACTTCTGTTAAAATTTCTTCGTTTTTACGTGCTTTCTTTTGTTTCTGTTTGGCGATCCCCGTGGACTTATTTATACAAAGTGTACTAGTTATATATTACGTTCGTTACATCTCTGTTCACGATAAAATTTCAAAGATATTTTACGATCGTTTGGCATACAGTATTCAATTTGACAGAATTTTTAATTACGTCGTAATTCTCGCAAACCAGCGAAATGCCATTTTGCAAAAGTTTTGGAGCAACCTTAGTAATCAAAAGTCCCCTCTTTGAGGAGTGGATAGAGACGCGCCACGGCGTCCTCACCTTCCACCTCACGCAGGTCCTCACCGGGCATGGGTGCTTTGGGGGGTTTCTATACAGGATAAAGCGGAAGGAAACGCCTGGGTGTTTCCATTGCGAGGGTCGTCTGGAGGACACGGTGGAGCTACGGTGGAGGTGTGCCCTGCTTTTTTTTTGTGGGTGGGAAATCATCATATGACGTCTCCCGCTGTTGGGCGGGGCGGGAGGGCGTCTCAGACTTTTACTTACTAAAACCCACCCGTGTTGATTCAGTTGCCCATGTGCCAGGGCCACGGTATCTCTTTCAAACAAATCTCGTGATCCTGGCAGGCATCTCTCCTAGCAGACCCCTTCAGTTTGCTGACAGTATCTCTTTGAGGCGCTCGTGGAATACTACGCGCCGTCGACACGGGCCTGGTCCTTACCGGGCGGCGAGCTACCATTGCTCGCCGCCCGCAAGCCCACGCCTATGGTGACCGGGAGTCCGCGATCGACTCCCGATGCTCCGGGCGTTTCCTCCTGCGGCGGCTAGGGACGTGATGGCGCAGAGACTGCCACTCCCTCATGCGCCCCGCCTCCTCCTTCGCGAGCATCACTGCTTCGCAGAAGGAGGTGACGGCTTCCCATGCCCTCTCGCACCCCGTACCATGGCTTGCACCATGGCCGGACGCGAGAGGTCCCCGCCGCCGATCGCCTCCACGAGGACACGGTGGTGCTCCACCCAAGCAAGGCACACCACACGGCTAAGCATACGGTGGAGGCAAGCTATGCACCCTCATGCCCCTAGCCGCCGCAGGAGGAGAAGCCCCGGGCGTCGGGAGTCGTTTGCGGACTCCCGGCCATCGCGTGCGCGGGCTTGCGGAAAGGACCAGGCCCGTGTCGATGGCGCGTAGTGTTCCACGCACGCCGTCGACACGTCGACATGCGCGCCTCAAAGATATGACAGCAAACTGAAGGGGTCGGCTAGGATCGATGCCTGCCAAGGTCGCGAGATTATTTCGAAAGAGTACCATGGCCCTGGCATATGGGCAACTGAAAGAACACGGGTGGGTTTTAGTCAGTAAAAGAATCAATCGTGTTTTCCAAATGTCCAAATATTGTTACGGTTACGTATTTACTTGAGTTTGATGATCACAAACTGCAGCGAAGAACGTTCTTTTTTAACATTAAAATGAATTAAAAAGGTGTTAAGCAACACAATGGGACAAGAACGTTTGAATGACCTCACTATAAAGAGCATAGAAAATGATTTACTCAGAAATATTGATTTGACGAGTGTTATTTGTAAAGTTGCTTACATTAAATCAAGAAAAGCGTTTTTCTAAATATTTTGTTTTATTTATATCCTTTTTAATAAGTAATGCAACTCAAGGGGCACTTATCCTGCCAGGGTTACGAGATCTGTTCTAAAGAGTTACCGTGGCCCTGGCAAATGGGCAACTCAAGGAACACGAGTGGGTTTTAGTCAGAAAAAGTCTGACACGCCCTTTTGCTCCACCCTAGACCGGGAGACGCCATTTGATGATTTCCCACCCACAAAAAAAGGGCCTTCACAATTTTGCTACGGGCCCCGCGCTGGCTTTATCCGGCACTGATCAGGGTGCTGAAGTAGCATATTTGCTCTTACCTTGAAGGCTAATGAGTTATACTAGTATATGGAAGGAAACAAAAACGCTGCCAGAAAGATTTCGTTCCGATACAGCCCGTCCCTTGCTGCCCGTTTCCAGCGACGCCCTAAGCCGAGGGCGTACCTCACAGGGGGTAGTGCCCTTAGTCGCTCTCGTTTTAAGTTAAGTCCTGGCTAGAGGCTTTAATTTATTAAGGTAGACACAAACAACTCCGGTTTAGCAGCCGACAAACTCATTTATGTTGATCTGCGAGATAGAATTGACAAAGAAAAAAAAAAACGGTTACGTATCATAATACCTAAGTTTATTCCAATTATTTTCAGTATAACTACGCTCAAAAGATCTATCGTTTAAAATATCTAATGAGCGTTTCACCTATTTTTGTAATAACTAATGAACGAAATCCATAAAGGACAATTCAACTACGGTTTATTCAACTACGGTTTATTCAACTACAATTAATTTAACTAAGTTTGATTAAACTAATCCAACCTTTTTCTAAAGGCATACTATTCCATCAACGACTATTTAAATGACAAAACTAGTTGATCGCTGTGATTAACTCAAGACAATGTTTGTGTTCTTTCTCCAGCACTAGCGTACCTAGTGATAGGTTATATAGCTCTAATATAATTGTTATTATATTATTATTATTTTTTTACTGTGTAAGTCATTTTTTTTAGTGTATTTATTGGTTTTGACATGATCTATGCTTTGACATATTATAATGATTAGTATTGCATAAAATGATTAGCTAGCGACCTCGACAAGTTGTCATTCAATTCTTGCCTGAGCAACCGGCAGCAAGTTCGTCATGCTCCCTTAGATGTCAATGCTTGCGGTAGCGTCAGGTTTTGGGTTACCCCCTTCCCTCAAATAAGGCGGGCGTGTAATGGCTGATCTTTGCGTTATGCTCGTGAACGGGTGCTGCTTGTGGTGACTGGTCGTCTTGATGACCTTGATGTTGGTATTGTTGTTAATTACCTACCTGTTTATTTGTTTTTACGCCGATGGTCCTAGTTTATCATTTTTGTGGCCTCGAGTTGTAACTCGGATCGTAACAGCTATGTGAACGTGATTCAGCATTGTATATGTAAGCTGTTACGCCCTTTATGCCAGGAGGTTTTTATTTTGGTACATATATTTACATTATATAAATATATTTTGCTTTTGCTTGAGTATAGATTTCATTTTATTTCTTGGAATATTGGGTTGGCTAGCTGACATATGGCAAATCATTTAATTTAATGTTTTGTGTCTCTTAATGTTACCTACTTACAATTGTGTGGAATCAAGTTCTTCTAACTTAACAGACAGCTGTGCTGCTGGGGAGTTTGTTCCGCCCCCTCTTCTTCCCAGCTAAAGCACTAGGAAGTGTCGAAGGGCGGGCGTTTTGGGGGGACTGTCTTTTGTAACTTTGACGTTCAAAAAGTGCTGACTCTCAGCCTAGTTTGAATAAATGACTTTTGATTTGAATTGATAGTGGTCGATTCACCTACTGTTGTTGATTTATCTGTGGTCTTGTGTTTTATTTACTGGTGATTTTGTATATGTCGATTGAATGATTTGCTAATTCGAATTTTCGCGAAAACCCTAGAGATATTGCGAAAACACGGATAATTAGACAATGGTAAAAACATTTCTGCGAGCAAATTGGAAGTAGCGCTTGCCGGCCGATGCTGCGGCACCGCTCGCTACGCTTGCTCGGCTCACGCGCGGTTGGTCACAGTTTTAACCTAACCTAACCTAACCTATGTCACTCAGCTGAAAATGACGAACCATACAATTTTCCTGCGAGTGGATAATTAGACAATGGTAAAAACATGTCTCATTATTTTGAAGTGGGTAAATAGGTTAGGTTAGGTTAAAACTGCGACAAACCGCGCGCGAGCTGAGCGAGCGTAGCGAGCGATGCCGCGGCAGCGACCGGCGAGCGCTACTTCCAAGTTGCTTGCAGAAATGTTTTAACCATTGTCTAATTATCCGTTAAAAGAAAGTTAAGAAAACACAAAAATCGTTGAATCAAAGTTTATTTACATATAATTAAAAGAGATTGACATTGTAACTACCCACCACTTTAGAAATCAATCCAGCGCGCAGTATTAATAAACTGTAGGCGAGTCACCCGGTTCACCCTTGTTTGATAGAACAACGTTTGATATAATATTACTAAATCGAATTTTAGTTGCAATAAAGTCATTTCGAAGAATTATTCATTTGACCGAATAATTCATTGGTAAATTTTTATTTAGCGTAATTATTTATTTGAACTAATTTCATTTGAACTAATTTCATTTCGCCGAATTTTCAAATGCACTAATTTTATGTATGTGGGCTTCTAACCTAACCTATCCGAGTCGGGGTGCCCTAAAGTCCAGATTGCATCCAGTTTCTCCTGGTAACAATAGTTGAAGGTGGTAGGTGTATAGGGTATAAAGTGAAGAAAAAAAAATCCTTAAAAAAAAAGTTACTTAGAGATTATAATGTTTTTTTTTTCTGCATTACATTACACCAATTGAATATTCGATAAAATACATGGTTATACCATCTGAACATTACATCAAATGAACATTATACCTTTTGATCATTAGCGCAAATGAAACGATGAACTGAAAATTCTGTCAAACGATATTATACAAAGTGATGATTTTCTTAAACGTTGTTCGATTTAGTAATATTATATCAAACGTTGTTCTATCAAACAAGGGTGAACCGAGTCATCCATTAGGTATTTCATACATAGTTGAAACATCAAATATCTTAAAAAAGCATTAGATTACTCGTTCGTTAGTGCAATTAATTTTAGTTTAATCAACATTATGTAAGTTAACAGTAGTTGAGTCGATCAATATGCGTTATGAACTTATGTGAATCAAACCTAATTTTGTTCTAACTATTTTCAAGATAACTACTTATCTTGAAAATAGTTAGAACAACATTAGGTATTATAATACGTAACCAAATAAACGCAGGCACAGAGTTCGATTCTTTGCCCGTGATAACGGTTTTTTGAGGAAAGAAAGACACAGATTGAGTGGACCTGTCAAGTCACTGCACGTATTTATCAGTAATCATGTAGCTCAACTCAGAACTTAAGGAGCTAATCGATTCGAAATACCAAAGCAAGGACATTTGGGTAAGCCGCATAATATATTCAGTGAAAACAGGCGTTATGCTTTGGTATGTTCTCAAGAATAGCCCTTGGCCATTTAAATAGCAAAGCACGTAAATAGCCACGTGTACACTTCATAATAGTCGGACACAAACCAGATGAAGTTCCTGAAATCTTTAATACCTTGTGTATTATTGTGTTTAGAAGTTATTACGTAAACCACCTGTCACTGCGAAATGATCAGGAAACGTTGAAATAGAATTGTTTTGTTACTGTTCTTGGTAGAAATCATTTGGAGTGTAGCTGTTACTGCAAGTTATATAAACGTAACCTTGGTTTTCGGTAAACGTGAGTGGATGTCATAATAACAGTAAATTTAATTATTAGAAACTCATATTGATTCTGGCTCACAATATGGCCGATATTTCAGTGATTCAGATGAACCGGGGCAATTTCTGGCATAGCTAAATAAAACAAATTAAGGGCGTGCGGCGTTTATTATTATATTGGCGAAGTAAAAAGGTAGGGTTGTGATTTTGACCGGTATTTATGTGGGTATGTAGGTTCACTTGTTCCCTCATAACTTCTCAACTACTTAACATAATTTGACAAATGAAGTATCGTTGGAAGCGTTTTAATTGTCCACTAGTAAGGTTATGTGACGTCATATTAGATTGGATATGGCGCGCTCTAGAAGACAAAAAGTGATTAATTAAAAATGTTTTTCAAATATATTTTTTCAATGATGCGTATTGGATGTCTAATGAAAGGGCTAAATTCTAATTTAGCCCTGAATGGTCTATCATTACTAATATAATTATTGTGACTTAATAAAATAAGGTATATTGACGTACTGTCAAAATAAAAGTTATTCCTGCTGTGAGTGTGTTGCGCAACTACTCCTTTGAAATTAAAAACATGGATACACTCATTCAAAATTGTTATTCTAAAACTTCCGATATGCCTTTTGCGACCGCCATGTTTGTTTACCTGTCGCATCACTTCCAAACAACTTCAGTCCAATTTCTGGTTCCCAAAACAAGTCGTAACTATAACGGCCAGTCGCCGGCCGACCGGGTAAGCACTACAATCTAAATATAATCGATATGAACAAATCGATTCATACATTGGACTCGCTGTAATCGATGCTTACTCGCCAAACTCGTGTTTATTTCCTTTAGGGAGCGTTGTGTACACGGCTACAGGACTAGCTATAGGTATATGTCCAGTACAAGCTGACTTTTCACTGAACGAAAAGCCTATACAATGCGAGGTCAGCTAAAACTGGAAATATAAAGCCGTGTGTACCTACGATGTGGATTGTCGGAAGTTTGGTTTGCACTTCGTACAGTTTCGATTGCAGTTTGACTTGCGAAGAGGTTTTATTTACATTGTATTTCCACTTTTGGCTGGCATTGTTAGTTTGAGTAAACAAGTGCATACTGCGAATCGATCTTTACATATAATTCTATGTGAATTACGATATAAAGGTTTAGAGTTTCTGCTATTTCGCTCGACAACTTATCAAAAGTGGTTGTTTTTCGACTTCAAAACAAAAATTAAGTTCGTAATTTGGAGGAAAGAATTTATTTTAAAAAAATTGCCTTAAAAATAAACCACTAAGACGAAAACACAAAACCAAAAACGACTTTCGAAATTAAAATTAATTTCACTTTGTAGAGTTTTTATTTGGAAGTCGTTTTTTTTTAATAAACTGTTTTAAAAGTTAAGTAAAAGTAAAAATCGTTGAAACATTAAAATTACATTTTTGAGGTAGCGTTGGTCCCAAACTAGGCACAGCCTGTATCTTGGGCACCATTACCTATATACATAAAAACATTTGTTTAAATTTGCGACAAATAAAAGTAGTGGTTAGAAGTAGTTAGCCTCTTCGAGACTACAAAAACTAAAATTACAAAAATTAAAAAATAAACTACTTCAGGCATGAAAAGAGAATACATCAAATTCCAATATCTATAAAATAAAATAAAATATAATGTAAAAAGGATCAAACTTGCTATAAAATCTAATGCTATCTATCTAATCTATTGCTGCTGTTGTGTGTTGTGTGTGTGTGTGTGTGTTTGTGTGTTTGTGTGTGTGTGTGTGTGTGTGTGTGTGTGTGTGTGCCTCTGCGGTGTGTCAGTTGATTTTACTTAATAATATTAAGAATTGTTTCAGTATAGGTGTATGATTGTTCTAAGAGCCATGATTTCACAGTGTGTTTCATCATTTTTTAACCCCCGACGCAAAAAGAGGGGTGTTATAAGTTTGACGTGTCTGTCTGTCTGTCTGTCTGTCTGTCTGTCTGTCTGTCTGTCTGTCTGTCTGTGGCATCATAGCTCCTGAACGGATGATGCGATTACAATAAAAAAAAATATGTTTTAAAGGTGACTTATCTGCGAGTGTTCTTAGACATGTTTGATGAAAATCGGTTGAGCCGTTTAAAGTTGTGGGGGGGAAAGTGGGGAAGAGTAACCGAATGTCAGCAAATATACTCGAGTGGGGTCTCAAATGAAAGCGCACTGAAAGAGAATATTGATGAATTAATCGAGAGTGTTCTTAGCTTCGTTTGATTCTACATTATATTAAGTATATACCTATAAAAAGTACAAAATAAAAAATTAAATTTAAAATTTAAAAAACCCCCGACACAAAAACCTAATTTCCCTTTAAAAAGTAAAAAATAATAAATCAATCTTAAAGTACCTAAGAATGTATTAATAATTAAAAAAAAAAATACGCCGCGTTGGGGGACCGCTCCGCGAGTGCAGACGTCGTTGACTGCTTAGTTAGGTAGTAAGAATATTGGTAATTAAATTGTTAGGTTTGAAGCGGTACCCCAACGCGGCGTATTTTTTTTTTGAATTATTAATACATTCTTAGGTACTTTAAGATTGATTTATTATTTTTTACTTTTTAAAGGGAAATTAGGTTTTTGTGTCGGGGGTTTTTTAAATTTTAAATTTAATTTTTTTGTTTTGAATCAATCAATTTGCCTAGCCTTTTCCCAACTATGTTAGGATCGGCTTCAAGTCTAACAGGATGGAGCTGAATACCAGTATTTTACATACAGCTACTGGGTAATACGATACCTTTTGTTAAGACTGGTTGTCACACTTTCGGGATTCTGACGACCCGTAAAGATTGTCAAAGACCCACAAATGACAACCTAACGGTTTAACGTGCTTTCCGAGGCACAGAGGGATCTGCCAGGGTCACGAAATTTGTTCGAAAGAGTTACCGTGACCCTGTCATTTAAGCAACTGAAGGTTGGGTTTTAGTAAGTAGAAGTCTCACACATCCTTCCGCTCCACCAAAGGCGGGAGACGTCATTTAATGATTTCCAACCCACAAAATATATGGGAAATCATCAAATGTCTTCTCCCGCTCTGGGCGGAGCGGGAATGCGTATCAGACTTTTACTGACTAAAACCCACCCGTGTTCCTTCAGTTGCCCATGTGCCAGGGTCACGGTATCTCTTTCGAACAATCTCGCGACCCTGGCAGGCATTGTCTTGGTATGTGAAGATGGTCACCGATTTAAGAACCAACCGCGGCAAGCGTATATGAATACGTAATGCTGCTTACTTAATTATACTGTGCCTCAATCACTGCGCCATCACGTAACACCCAAATATCATCATTCATCAATCTCCTGCCCTTTGGAGTTGGCGCAACATGTCTTTTTCTTCCACATTTCTCTATTAGTCGTCATCTCAGTAGACTGTGTGAATTTTGATATGGGTAGAAAGGGTCACCCCCAAATCCCCAAAAACCCCTAACCCCCAAATATCTTCTATCCATATCAAAATTCACACAGTCCATCCATCCTGGCCTGTTAGTCTAGAGCAGGGGTTCCCAACCTTTTTTTGTCTACTGCCCACTTTAAGAATAAATTATTTTTTAACGCCCCCCTTTTTAAACATACTTAAAACCGCTAAGTACTTATAACTGATTATTGAAACGCAAATTTATAGTATTCGGACAGAGTATCTTTTATTGAAAATAAAACAAACATAATCAAGTCTTATATAAAAACTAATGTGAAGGTTGAATCTGATGCTGTTCAATAAGTTTGTTGATATCAGGTTCCAATTTACTCAAAAACAGCCGCAAGTCGCCACGTTCGGTAACACGCAAACGATTTCTCTTTTTAGTAAGCAGCGTTGTCACAGCACTAAATCCACGTTCACACAAATATGACGATGGGAATGCTATCAAAAATCGTTGAACAATTGACCACAATCCAGGGTATAATTGCGAGATCGGTTTTTGTAGCCAAAATTCTTGATATCCATTTTTGAACTTGATTTTTATTTCTTCGTTTGTTGTCAATTCTATAAGTTCTTCTTCCAGCTGAGGTGACATTGCTGTGTTGACATTTGAAAACGGATCCAACACCCAGTCTGGTATTTCCAAGTTTAAAATGTCCTGGTATCGTTCGGTGAAGTCAATGTGTCGTCAAAAGTCAAACAAGTCGTCGTTACTGCAGTATACTGATAAATTCGGAAAATTGTGAAACTCACGTCTGCCCATATTCTTTTTGTGCAGAAGCAGTTTGGCTGCGAAAGCAGCAACGACATTTTTTGTTTTAATTAAATTTAGTTCATCGCCTTGCAGTTGGAGGTTCATGTCGTTGAACATTTTATACAGGTCTGTCATGTAAGCTATATCATTATTTGATGTTATGAGCTTGTTGCGCAGTTCTGTATCTTTAGTTTCCAAGAACTCTATCATAGAGTCAAACAGGTTGTAAAATCGAATCAGACAATTGCCTCTTGACAGCCAACGAACTTCAGTATGAAGCAACAAACGGTTGAAATCTTCGTCATTAGTAACACAAAGCTGATGAAATAATCTATCATTCAAAGAGCTGCTACGGATTTTATTGACTGCTTTGATGACATATTGCAGTGATTGAAATAGTCGTTCACTTAAGTTTCTAGCAACCAAATGTTGTCTATGAATAACGCAATGTATAGCAAGGACATCTGGAATTTTATTCTTTAAGTATGCTATGAAGCCTTTATGGCGCCCTGTCATAGCCGGAGCGCCATCCGTAGCAACTGATATAATATTTTTCAAAGGAATCTCTTTCTCTTCACAAAACTTTTCCAATGTATTGAATATGGTTTCGCCTTTTGTATCTGTCTCCAAATTTCTGGCAAACAATAGTTCTTCACGTATTTTCTCATCTTTAATAAACCTCACGTAAGATAGCAACAACGCTTCATTAGTTGGTAAAGTGGACTCATCGAGCTGAATTGAGAATTGACTAGTCCTCAGATGATTGCACAATGATTCTTCAATGTTTTCAGCCATTTCATCAATTCGTCTTTGCACAGAATTATTACTCAAAGGAATTTTTCGGATAATATCTGCGGCCGGTTTATGAAGCACAGTAGTTATTACTTCCTTTATTGCTGGCAAAATTAACTCTTCTCCGATGTTGTGTGGTTTGCCTTTTTGAGCAATTAACAAAGAGATATTGTACGAAGCTCGAAGTCCGTCGTCATCTTGCTTAGCAGCCGCCGAAAATAGTTTTGATACACTTGGCTGAGTATTATGCTTCTTCTCTAGGTCTTGAAAATATGCTACATTCTTTTCTGTCTTATCTGGATGCATTTTATTCAAATGATCTTGCAGTCTTGAAGGCTTCATTGCTTCGTTCGAAAATGTTTTTAGACATAGAAGACACAAAGGCGACGACGGGTTTGTGGGATTTTCAATAAATCCGAATTTAATATATTCCGCAGAGTATTGCCGTCTCTTCTTTTTTACTTCCGACATTGTTTTGTTTTAAGAAATACGTAAGTGTTGAAATCAAGTACTGCTTATCTATTATGCGCGAAACCGCAAATGAAAATAAAATTTTACGTCGTTTATATAGGATTGCATAAGCAGCACGCACCAACAGGAATAAGACAAACGTGCATAAACTCGTTTATCTCATTCGACGCCCAATCGTACTCGACAAGCAAGAACAAGTATTATAGAACCAGCCGATTGGTATAGGAATGTACAATTCGGATTATTTAACAAAAACTTGTTAAAACATGATTGCCCGCGGTCTTTTATATCGAACCGAGTTTGAGCTATATCTTAATTAATATTAGTTGATGTTCACAAGATGTAGTCGAGAGTCGAGAGCTCAGTCGGTGTCTAAGAGTCTTCCTAGCTAGGTAGATGAAATTATAAATCGACCACAAAGCCCTACCTACACAATGCCCCTTTTTTTTCTGGGTCTCTTACCGCCCCCCTTTAGGCCTGCAGCGCCCACAAGGGGGCGTTATCGCCCACGTTGGGAAAGACTGGTCTAGAGGTTAGTGACCCTGACTGCTAAGAGTGAGGTCGTGGGTTCGATTCCCACCCAGGACAAATGTTTGTGTGATGAGCACAATCATTTGTTCTGTGTCTGGGTGTGATTTATTTATAATATGTATGTATTTAGAAATATATAAGTATTTTTATCAGTTGTCTGGTTACCATAGTACAGGCTCTGCCTAGTTTGGGATCAGATAACGTTGTGTTGGTTGTCCTAAGATATTTATTTATTTATCCTTTCTTTGGTCTCCCTCTACTCTTATAGCCATCGTCATTCATACTCAATACTTTCCACAACATTTTCGGTATAAAAGAGAATTTCCCAGTCAGTAAATCCATTCAACCAATCTAGTGTTGCCCAAATTCAGTCTTGGTCTTGTTCTTGCGTTTTTGCAAGACCAAGACCAAGAACAAGACCGCGTATTTTTAGCAAGACCAAGACCAAGACTGACCGTGCAAGACTTGAGCAAGAACAAGACATAGCCTGCAAGACTCTTGCGTCTTGCAGCTAGGACTTAGCGCTATTTCACTGAGTAGTTAGGTGTAACAGTTCGGTGTATAGGTAGGTACGCTTAGGAATTCTATGAGACGCAAAAAACTGTATCAAAGAATATGAAAAACTGGACCTATGCGCATTACGACTAATCCATAAACATAACGAATAAAAAAATATCTATTAAAATCAAACTGAGTGCATGCATAGTTATGTTTTAACCATCGGCACTTTGATAATGCGGCATCAAAGGTTTTGTACTTACTTCTCAAAGAAATTTGCCGCTTTTCGGAAGTACATGGTTATGATACACGCGCCGGCGGCTTCTTTTGAAATCTAAAACAATCGTTGCCGCCACGCCGAAATCATAACATTTGTGACAATATTTGATTGCCGCCATAGGGCGTAGGTATACTCATGCAAAATAATTTCGAATTTTTTTAAGAGTACCTACAGGTGTTCCAAAGAATAAATAAGTTTCAGAGTGCTTAGAATGAAAATGAATACATTATACTGATCACGCAAGTAGTATTATGATTAGGATAAAATGGTAAGGATAGGTAGTAGATGTCATATTAATTCATTCTAGTAAGTATATATTATAATTAGTAAAACTTATATGGTTTTAAACTAATTACTTAGGTACTATTATTGTACATTTAGTCATTATATTTCTTAAGTTTTTACAAGAAAAAATAGCAAAAAAGTGTTCAAATATCACCCGTTTAATAAATATTGTAGCCACTTTTAAATATACTTGAAACGTGTAAAAAAATTCTACAAAACTAATAAAATAATATAAAAAGCGTAGGTACTTACCTACTAATAAAATAAAAAGCCTGCGATAAGAGTTTTGTATTACTTACCAGCCCGAATATCTCTGAGAGAGATGATGAGAGTAAGTATTTACTAGCTGTGCCCGCGACTTCGTCCACGAGGAATAGTAACTTTGGAGGTATAGTGACGTTCAGGACTTATTTATTTATTTTAAAACTTCTGTCATCAAACATACAAACGAACTCTTCAGCTTTATAATATTAGTATAGATGTACGCCAAAACAAGAGTAAGTATTTACTAGCTGTGCCCGCGACTTCGTCCACGAGGAATAGTAACTTTGGAGGTATAGTGACGTTCAGGACTTATTTATTTATTTTAAAACTTCTGTCATCAAACATACAAACGAACTCTTCAGCTTTATAATATTAGTATAGATGTACGCCAAAACATTCACTTATATGTAAAGAATAGTGATTGGCACTAATTCTATTTTATTCACGCGTCGCGTCTGTACAAGTAGGTAATATTTAGTGTGTGTTTGTACGCCGCACGCGGCATTGTTTGATTTGCGGCGGCATCCTTTTCATTGAGCCGGCACGTGGCGAGGCGGCGCGGTAGAAAGCAAGGAAACGTACTATAAATAAAGGAATTATTTTAATTCCAGTCATTTCCAATTGAGCTGTGCTTCGAGTCTAACTTAATAATTGTTTTTACTAATTCTCGTTGTTTTCTAAAAACGTATCACGTGTACAATTTAATATGAGTGACGAAGATTCAAATTATTCTAGTCCGAGTAACGAGAGTTTGAGTCACAGATCTAAAAGACCCAAAAGCAAATTTGAGGAGTTTTTCGAAATAATTCATGCATCCCAAACTGCCTTCTGTAAATTGTGCCAACATAAAAAGATTGAAATAAAAATGAAAAACAGAAACACTTCAGGCTTAAGGAAACATCTAATATCTTTCCACAAAAAGGAATCAGAAATATTTCTTCCTGTTAAACCAAAATTAAGTGGAGATATCACAAGCTTTTTAGTAACCGCTGGAAGAAGTGGATAGGTAAGAATATTTTTTTAACAGTTAAAAGAATTTTAACTCCGCGTAGCTATTCATGCGATACTTTCAAAAACGCCATTAACTTACGTAAGTATTTTTGAGTTAGTGGTGTTTTCATCTAGGGGTGCGACATATTAAGTATGTAATTATCGTCTTAAATATTTTTTATAAACACCCATATTTTCATTTAATCGGCCAGTAACAACTAAGTACTTTATTTTGGTAAATTACAGTACAGTGCAACCTTAATATAACAAATATCAATTTAACGATTTTCTCGATTTAACAACAACAAACCTCCTCCTCTTATACGCTCAAACCTAGTATGTTTTAAATAATAACACAAGATTTATTGTTTTGTTTCAGTCGAAAAACAGCAGTGACAACATCACGACAGCTACAGTTGATTGGGTGGTGAAAAATATCTTCCCTTCTCATTTTTCGATGACGAAGCTACACAAGTATATTTTCGACGTATTTGCCCTAATATGGTGTTTCCTAAAAGGTCTACACTTAGAAGGAAAGTCAAAGAGCGATTTGAAGAGCTCCAATTGAATCTCAAGGAACGACTTCAACAATTATCATCTAAAATGTCTTTTACCATTGATGGGTGGACGTCAATTGCTGGTAGGAGTTACTACGGGGTTACTATTCATTATATAGACAACGAATGGAAGTATCAATCTGTAGTTCTTGATTTTATACCATCACGCGGTCGACATACTGGGGAAGATATTGCAACGATTTTCCATGAATGTTTATTGGAATATGGCATAATTGATAAAATACAAGGTATCACGGTCGACAACGCAACTGCAAATACCAAATTTATGTATGAACTGAGCAAACGGCTGCCGCCACACTTTGATTCAGACAATCAACATTTCCGGTGCTTTGCTCACATTTTAAACCTTGGTGTACAAGATTTATTAAAGACCTTAGCATTACACTGTGAGTCTGACACTAACGCGCAAGATCAGCAGTACGAAGACTATGCAGACGAAACTGAGGATGAGGAAGATGAAGAATCTGCACCAAATATTGCTGACTCGCGTACATCTGTAACAAAGTTACGCAGTATTTCCAGTAAAATAAAAAGAAGTGAGATAGTGAAGAAGAAGTTTCAGTCTGCTTGTGAAGCAGCTGGCGTGCCATCAAATCTAAATGCCATTCTTGACTGTCCAACGAGATGGAATTCCACACATGATATGATTGGATTTGGTTTAAAAGTGAGAGCGGGCATTGACATATTGTGTAGTTCTGTCACTGAATTAAATGATTTTCAAATCACAGCTAATGAATGGCAGGTACTCGAAAAATTACATAAATTTCTAATAAACTTTAAACTTTTAAGTACAAAACTTGGTGGAGACAAATATGTTACATTACCGCTAGTCATTGTATCATTCAATCTCTTGCTAGATAAAATTGAATCCATGGTAAAACAGTTAGATGAGAAACCTAATCGATCTGAAGTGGATGAAAGGCTCATTCTAGCTTTCCAAGCAGCTCGAGACAAAATGCTTAAACATTACAAGAAGAGCAACTGGATTTATTGTACTTCTTTAATTTTAGACCCAAGGCATAAGGCTCAGACTTTTGACCTGACAATGTGGGGGAAGCAACTTAAAACAGAAAGTCTGCGCAAGTTCAATGAACTTTATGAAGAATATAAAAGTCTACACTCACTGAACAAATCTCTGGAATTACCAGAAAAAGAAAATAAAGTATGTGATGAAGATGAAGACGTAATAGACTTTGATAAACTCTATGAATGTCCCTCGACGTCATCTGGATCTTGTCTTCAAGGCTTAGTGATAGACGAGTTGGAGGAGTACCTGAGAAAACCAAGAACTGCCAGCTCGGAAGACATTTTAGATTGGTGGAGGACGCATGAGACAGAGTATCCGATTTTATCGAAAATGGCCCGTGATTTTCTCTCAATACCTGCAACTTCAGTACCTGCTGAGAGGTTATTTTCTAAAGCATCATTAGTAATTAGAAAACATAGAAATAGGTTAAGTGATGAGTCAGCCAGATGGTTACTTTGTATTAATTCTTGGTCAAAAAAATTGATATAAAGTATCATAACCTAATGATAAAGCTGTTGATTTGTGTTGTATTTTATTTTTTATTCAAATAAATGATAAATCGTAAAACTCTTTTATTAAATTTCTTATAAGTTGAGGGTTCAATCTCTTTCTAGACAGATAAGTATTGTTCTTTAAAATACAGTCAAGTTATTGTAATTAATTTGTTTTTTTACATGTTTTAGCAAATGTAAGCTTATAAATCATAAATGTTTATTAAGAAACAGTTACTTCCATGGCAAACGACATATAGGTCAGTTGATTTTTCGAATTTCTTATCAAATCTTCAGTTATTTATTAATCTGCTTGATCTTTACTATGGCTATGTTAATTCAAGCTCACAATGTTCCAATTCTAACACGTTTTTCTAAGATTAAAAGTAAACTTTAATAAATAGTAATAGACTAATAGGTAATTGCAAGACTTGCAAGACTCTTGCTGCAAGACCAAGACCAAGACTGGGAGCGCAAGACCAAGACCAAGACCAAGACCAGGTGTATTGGCGCAAGACCAAGACCAAGACTGGCTAAGTCTCGTCTTGTTCTTGCATTTGGGCAACACTAAACCAATCCTATAATCCTGTGGTAAGACTCACAGGTAATAACATTATCTCGCGTTTTGACGTTGACATTTTCCTTACGTAACACCAAATTATTCAAACTTATTGAACTCTCATAATAGTAATGGTCACAATTACCCCTGTTCCATGTTTACGTCTACTAAAATACCCATTACGTAGTCAACGTGGAATAATTTAAGTCAACTGGCGGTTCGCTTTATTGTTCAAATACCCGGGATAACACAATATCGTTATGACTGCTGACACTGAGTATGCAGATTGCTATACAGAAGGTTCGGGGCCTGATTTAAAAGGGCAAAAGAGCTATACTAAAAACTAGGTCAGCTTCTATGACATTATCTACTAGCACGTAATTTCTTTCAAAATCTGATCTACACACTTTTCCCGGCTAGAGAACAGGCTAAGGGAACAGGCGCAGAACCAACGGCTTAATCGTTGGTCCTGCGCCTGTTTTCTCTCCGGTCGTGTCAGAATAGATTTTTGACTGGCCTGTTAGTCTAGTGGTTAGTGACCCTGACTGCTAAGACTGAGGTCGTGGGTTCGATACCCACCCAGGACAAATCTTTGTGCGATGAGCACGATCATTTGTTCTGTGTCTGGGTGTAATTTATCTATAACATGTATGTATTTAGAAATATATAAGTATGTTTATCAGTTGTCTGGTTACCATAGTACAGGCTCTGCCTAGTTTGGGATCAGATAACGTTGTGTTGGTTGTCCTAAGATATTTATTTATTTATCCTTTCTTTGGTTTCCCTCTACTCTTATAGCCATCTTCATTCATACTCAATACTTTCCACGACATTTTCGGTATAAAAGAGAATTTCCCAGTCAGTAAATCCATTCAACGATCCTATAATCCTGTGGTAAGACTCGCAAGTAATAACATTATCTTGGGTTTTGACGTTGACATTTCCCTTACGTAATACCAAATTATTCAAACTTAATGAACTCTTATAATAGTAATGGTCACAATTACCCCTGTTCCATGTTTATGTCTACTAAAATACCCATTACGTAGTCAACGTGGAATAATTTAAGTCAACAGGCGGTTCGCTTTATTGTTCAAATACCCGGGATAACACAATATCGTTATGACTGCTGACACTGAGTATGCAGATTGCTATACAGAAGGTTCGGGGCCTGATTTAAAAGGGCAAAAGAGCTATACTAAAAACTAGGTCAGCTTCTATGACATTATCTACTAGCACGTAATTTCTTTTAAAATCTGATCTACACACTTTTCCCGGCTAGAGAACAGGCTAAGGGAACAGGCGCAGAACCAACGGCTTAATCGTTGGTCCTGCGCCTGTTTTCTCTCCGGTCGTGTCAGAATAGATTTTTGACTGGCCTGTTATTCTAGTGGTTAGTGACCCTGACTGCTAAGACTGAGGTCGTGGGTTCGATACCCACCCAGGACAAATCTTTGTGCGATGAGCACGATCATTTGTTCTGTGTCTGGGTGTAATTTATCTATAATATGTATGTATTTAGAAATATATAAGTATGTTTATCAGTTGTCTGGTTACCATAGTACAGGCTCTGCCTAGTTTGGGATCAGATAACGTTGTGTTGGTTGTCCTAAGATATTTATTTATTTATCCTTTCTTTGGTCTCCCTCTACTCTTATAGCCATCGTCTTTTATACTCAATACTTTCCACAACATTTTCGGTATAAAAGAGAATTTCCCAGTCAGTAAATCCATTCAACCAATCCTATAATCCTGTGGTAAGACTCACAGGTAATAACATTATCTCGCGTTTTGACGTTGACATTTTCCTTACGAAACACCAAATTATTCAAACTTAATGAACTCTCATAATAGTAATGGTCACAATTACCCCTGTTCCATGTTTACCTCTACTAAAATACCCATTACGTAGTCAACGTGGAATAATTTAAGTCAACTGGCGGTTCGCTTTATTGTTCAAATACCCGGGATAACACAATATCGTTATGACTGCTGACACTGAGTATGCAGACTGCTATACAGAAAATTCGGGGCCTGATTTAAAACGGCAAAAGAGCTAAACTAAAAACTAGGTCAGCTTCTATGACATTATACTAGCACGTAATTTCTTTCAAAATCTGATCTACACACTTTTCCCGGCTAGAGAACAGGCTAAGAGTACAGGCGCAGGACCAACGGCTTAGTCGTTGGTCCTGCGCCTGTTTTCTCTCCGGTCGTCTCAGATTACTATCCCATCGGATTGTGAGAGTGAGGGAAGAGACAGTGCATCTATATCTGCGTACACATTTGGACACTAGAATATCTCCCGCTCTGAAGGAAAGTCTCCGTTGAAATTGGCCGCCATGGCCGAAATACGGCCTGGAGGACTATACCACAATCAGCCTATATCGTTCCCACTGCTGGGACACAGGCCTCCTCTCGGTGAGAGGGAGTGGGCCGTAATCTACCACTCGGGCCCAGTGCGGATTGGCAGATGTCACAATGAAATGTCTTCGAATTTTTGGTTCTAGGACATGCTGGCTTCCTTTGATGTTTTCCATCACCGTTTTGAGAGAAATGGTGATGAAATTATTCACACAAAGTAAAGCGCCTTCATGGGTTCGAACCCACGACCTACAACTCAAGAGAAAGACTATACACCATATGTCAATCATCATCGTCATCATTTCAGTTGAAAGACGTCCACTGCTGGACATAAGCCTCTCCCAATGGGGGGCTTTTCCATAATCGCTACGTTTGGCAGGCGGGTTGGCGCTCGCAGTATGGTAGTAAAATGCACAGAGAACGCTGCTGCCTATTCTCTATGTCCCTTAGTCGCCTTTTACGACACCGACAGGAGAAAATGGCACGGTGCTATTATTTACGTCCGACACCACACGAAACCATGTATAAATACCACTATTTATTACACAATATCTGGTTGACCGAGCTTTGCTCGGTATTTTTTGGTAAATTGTGTTTAAACAAATAAGTTTATGTTCAAGTTGATTATCGATAAAGTTGGTAATTGAAAACATGAATAAAACGACATTGTATAAAAATGAATCCTAGCTAGATCGATTTATCGCCCCCGAAACCCCTAGTATACTCATGAAAATCGTTGGAGCCGTTTCCGAGATTCAGATTATATATTTGTATAATATATACAAGAATTGCTCGTTTAAAGGTATAAGATACCCGTGAAACATTGCAGCTTGTTCATTATAAATGTTTAAGGTTGATAAAATAATCTTATAAAGGTGCCGGTGATCTCCGGATAACGCGAGATAACGTTGTTACCTGTGAGTCTTACCACAGGATTATAGGATTGGTGGAATGGATTAAATGGCTGGGAAATTCTCTTTTATACCGAAAATGTTGTGGAAAGTATTGAGTATGAATGTCGATGGCTATAAGACTAGAGGGCGACCAAAGAAACGATGGATGGACCGTGTGAATTATAATATTATAGGCACCTAGAGTAGGTACTTAAATATTTGCCTAACTCTTGTTACAAAATCATGTCTATTCCACGTAATTTTCTAGGGCAGTACTTGCTTCATATATTTTCTACAGTTTCTTTATTTTTATAAGAACTCTCTGAATACAACAATGAACCCAGTCACAATAGGCGTTTCGTCCTAAAAAATTGCTCGTGAATGAATCACCGATAGTTTATAGTAATAATAAATTGCGCCAATAAAACCACTTCTTTCCTGTAAACACGTTTATTGACGCCCTGTCTGCTAGACTAGAAATTATTGCTTCTGTAGGACGTCCTTTGTAGTGATGTAACTAAATTTGCTGAACACCGAATAGTTTCGGCGTTGGTTTCGGTTTTGGATCTATTTTGTTAATGATTTTATTTCTGTAAGTAGATTTGTACATACAATTTAACTGAGGCCATGAGAGCTAGAGTGGCTTGTCTAAAAAAATATATTAATAATGGTGCCTGGGGTTAACATGATTCCTAAAAGATAAAGAATATTACTTATTTAGAGATTTAGGCACTAAATTATTTTTTTCTAAAGCTACAATTATTTGAACTAAGCGCTTTTGTTTTTCATTACTACTGAAAACGATTGTTTAAGTCGTTAGGCCACTCTGGCTCTCATGGCCTCAACTCGTCAATCATAAAATCAAAAATTAGATGAAGTTGGCGTTTCCAATTCGACTACTCCGAGAAGGATTCTCTGAAGTCATAATCTCTTTTAAAGTCTACATAATCCTTTTATAATCTTGGATAGAGCACAAGCTAAATAACAATAAACGCACGAGTCGATCGATCAGGTTATGCTACGGTTGTCGCAGTTGATCTTTATATACTAAGATCCCTTTGTGTCTTGGAAAGCATCATAAGCCGTTGGTCCTGGGTCGTTACGGGTCGTAAGAAGCCCGACAGTTCGGCAACCAGTCTTACCAAGGTGTATCATATTACCCAGTAACTGGGTTGTGGAGGTCAGATAGGGCGACTCCCCATGTAAAATACTAATGTTCAGCTGCATCTGGTTTGACTGGAGGCTGACCCCAACATACATACATTGGCAAAAGGCTGTAAGGACTGCTAAAGATACACGAATAATAGTCGGGACCAACAGTTTTACGTGCTTTCCGAGGCATGGAGTGGTCTTGGTTTATAATGGATGGTTACTCACCCGCTTACCAACAGAGTCATCATTCATCATCATCATTTCATCCGTAAGACGTCCACTGCTGGACAAAGGTCTTCTCCAATTTGGGGGGCTTTGCCATAAACGCCACGCTTGGCAGGCGGGTTGGCGATCGCAGTATGGTGGTAAAATGCGCAGAGAACGCTGTTGCCCATTCGCTAGTAAGTCCGTTAGTCGCCTTTTACGACATCCACCACGGGAAGAAATAGGGTGATGCAATTCGTCACGTTCAGTACCACACGGAACAGCAGCACGGAACAACAGCGTTAAACATAGCTTAACCTGATTATAACTTAGTCTTAAACACCCATATAATGTATCATTTTTTGTAATCTAATTAACTAGCTTCATCCCACGACTTCGTGTGAAATATTGGCCCCGACCCGTCGGCTCTTAATCCATCGCCTGCTCGTGCAATTGCTTGTTTACGACTTTTTTCATTTTCTCTTTGCTCCTAAGGGTTGTAGCGTGAATACCTGTTTATAGCCTATAATTTTTCTCAAGAATTGGGCTACAAAATGCAAAAAGTATTTTTGAAATCTGTCTGGCAGTTCCAGAGATTGCTGCCTACAAACGGACAAATCTGACCTCATTATATTGTACAAGATTATTTTTAGTATATGCGAAACCTGAATATAGTTTGTTAAGATTCAGTAACTGAATCGATTCCAATAATTTTTACACCATGTTATATTTTGTACCAAAAATATTTAATTACGCTTCCAAGTCGCGGGCCTTAGTGTTTTGTTTCGATTTTAAAATTATCATGTCTTTCTCGTACTCAAACGTCCATAACACGGAGATCGTACGTACACTAGCTGTTTGTGGTGATCTGCATATGTTTTTGCGTGGACAACCAGGTAACTTATCAAGCTTATAACTTTGTGATTATTAATGATACAGTTTTGAAATTTTTTTCATAGATTCTTTACATAAAAATACTAGACCCGTGTTTCGGGTTTCGCATAAACAAAAATTAATGTTGTAATTAGTGCATATTTAGATTATAGTGTAACCAAAGATGAGGGCTATGTGCTTAAGCAGCGAACGTCTTTCCGCTGAAATGATGATAATAATGACCCAAGGATGTAGCTTTGAATCATTTACCAAAATATGTAAAAAAACAATATCATTAGTGCGATATAACTAGTTTTTACTAGTTATATTGCACTAATGATATTGTTTTTTCACAGACTGTGTTATCTTTTGATAACACAGTCTGTGAAAGCACTAACAATGAAGCTGTTTGGTCCCGTTTAAAGTAGTTTCGGAACGCGCCGTCGAACGGAATGACATCTGACTTGACAGTTTGATTTGACACTTGACAGGTCTTGTTGATTTGGCGCTGAAAAAGCCCCGTCGCCGTATTGGGACCTCGCGACGCGTTTGTTGAAATTAATCCTTTTAAATCGATCCGTTTGTGACAATTAGTCGTGATCCAATTGCTTTGTTTGTTAATAACCCCAATTTGACGTAATAATACGGGTTACGTTTGTTAAAACTGAAGTTCTTGAAAGGGATGGTCGCCGCTTGGTATCTCGCGATCTTTTGTAAAGTAATCCCTTAATCCCTGAGAACCGGTCGTTTTGTGGACAATCTGTCATGACCCGATGGTTAAGTGTTAGTGACGCTATTGGGAATGAGTGATTTGAAGACCGCATACTGTGATTGCCTCCAGCCTTATTGCAGCGGATTGTTACCAGGAGAATACTCATAACGTCACGACACGATACATATACACTCACTTACATACATAACTCCAGGTAACCCCAGAAGCAGTGTCCATCAACCACCAGGTAAGTTCTTTTGTTGTATTGTAGGTGAGTTGTTTGATTTGATTGTCTGCTCCGCGTACGGCGGACTAGTTTCGCTCGCCACTCTTGTCTCTAGAGCCCCACGGTTAGCACGCTTCCACATAATAATGAAAACCCTTATGGGGGTCTATTCTGGCAGCGTACATTTTGGTATTCAGAGCGCGGTTATAAGACATATAACCAACAAATTGGTAATTTACAGTAGGCTAATTACTTGGCAGTCTCTATAAGGGAAGTAGTAATACGCTGTAAACATTTGATAACTATAATTAATTGTTATTTGAAATAATTTGTTGGAATTTATTGAGTCGAGTAACTCATATTGACGGGGTCAACCAGGTTTGCATATTGTAACAGAGTTGGTTAGATTGAGCTATGTTATAACCTCTTGTTGTTGTTAATTGACCTCTGTGTTCTTCGATCAATAATAGCACTAGATATCGGGTCGGCGCAAAAAATACGTCTCGGTAAATATAAGCGCACTTGAGACGTGAGCTTTTATTTTGTTTAGTTAGCTTGAAACACAGCCAATGTAAACACGTTTCACAATGCCGCAGTGTGTATTTAAAAGTTGTAAGAATAATCCCCGAAAAAGCAATATAGCGACCGGAATATATTATTTTCAGTAAGTACATGAAGAATAAGTTATATTTTAATCTTTAAACTAACAAATAATACCAAATTTTGAACAAAATTACCGATTTTAAACCACCGCTACAAATGTTTGGCCAAGGCTCGCCAACATACGCACAAACTTTTGTTCAACAGAACAGTAAATGCATGGAGTAGATTTGTATTGTAATAATTTTAAAAAAAATGTAACCAGATCTTCAAAATTGGTTGGTTAAAAATTGGTTGATGCTACTTTTGTGTCTGTTTGTTGGACTCTCATTCGATAATTAGCTTTCCTTTTTTATTTTAGCTTTCCTAGCAATCCATTTACGTGTGCAGAATGGATCTCGATTGTCGCCAGAGAAAGAAGAGATGACTTTTATAAGCCAGCTATGAATTCGGTTATATGTTCGGATCGCTTTAATAAATCAGATATATCCGGAAATACTAACCGACGTCGATTGATTAAAACAGCAGTTCCTAAATTACAGGTACATTAATTAATGACTATGGCGCCTTGGCTATGACTATTCTAATGTAAACGCGCGAAAGTTAAAATAGTCGTGAAGTTTTCCAATTTTCTGTGCAATTTTCATCATTTTTCTTTCCTTAAGAACCTTCTACAAAGTATTAAAAAACTTACAAAAAAAAAAGAATGAAATCGGTAAAGTCGTTCTCAAGTTTTGGCGTGACCAAGGGAAATAGGGATTCATTTTTATATGTAATATCTGGTTGACGAGCTTTAAAAAAGGTATGATAGCAACTTCATATGTACAACAGTTTTGAAATTATATATTGACAAGAATGTGTTTCCTGGAGGAGATGAACACAATCACGCAATTATTTTACTTAAATCAGTAGTTGAAAAAATTTTTGACGTACCTACATTACATATGTAAAAAAGGAACGGGAGATATCAAAAACAAATCAAAACGACAATTGTATAACAAACTCAACTTATTTAGAGGAAATTAATTCAGGTACGCAGAATGTAAAAATTGATTTGTGATTTATTAATTGTACTAAATATTTTTTACTAGCTCTGCCCTGCGGTTTCACCCGCGTAAACCAGGATAAAAAGTAGCCTATGTGTTAATCCATTATAAGCTATCTCCGTTTTAGCGTGAAGAAGTAACAAACATACAAACACACACACACACAGGCACACACACCCTCACAAACTTTCACCTTTATAATACTAGTGTGATAACTTCTAAATCGCGTACATAAGTAGACGCACTCATTTCTATATACGGGTTGATTACAATGAGCCAACCCGCAGACAATTCATAGCAATGTCCTAATAAAATGTCTATTGTACTAATTTAGTCCTACAACTTTTTTAAATCGGTCAAAAATATTTGCTACCATATACAAAACGAACCTTAGCCTAAAAAAAATATATTATTATTCTGCTACTCTATGTCTTTCAATTCTTACTGTGTTCTGAGCATTGAAATGTAATACCAAGAACTACGTCTAGTTTCAAAATAGAGTAAGCACTAAATTGTCAACAAAATGTTTTTAACCTTATTGCTTATGTTTTAAGTTTCATTTTAGAATAAATATTTTTGTACTTATTATAAAAATGACTATTTATTTTCATGTGACATTTAAAATTTATTGCTTTTACCTTTCTCCGATGACAGAAAGACTTAAATATAAATATTTTGCAATCGTAATTAAACTTTTTGCTTGAGTATTAAGGTTTATAATGAACTGAAGTTGTTAATAATATAAAACTTTTTTCTATATTTCGTAGTAAGAAATGTATATGTCTATGTGTGTGTAAACGTGGCCACTTTAGCGACGTATTTTTGTTCCTAATCCTGTATCTAGTGCTATTATTGATCGAAGTCTGTGTTGTATTGAATGTCAGGAAGACATTAAAATATTGAGTTTTGTACCATTGATGAGAAAATTAATATTTGAAATTGGCATTTTTGAGTATTACCATTGTTTTGAGTTGGAATAAAGGATTATTATTATTTTATCATTGACACAGTGGTTTGTGAACTTAACATTTGGAATTGGATTAGAATTTGAATATTTGAATTGAATAGTGAAGTTGAATGTTGATATTGGTTTAGAATTAAAGTAAAAGTGTATTGTTGAATTGAATTGAAACCAATATTTTGTTATTTCTTGAGTTGTGGTCTGGCGGTTGGGTGGTTTGATTGTTTGCTTGTGGTTGTTTTGTGATTGATTGTTAGAACTTTGTTACTTGATTATCCTTTTGCTTGGTTTGTTTGAATTGTATTGTTTGTGCAATGGCGCACAAAGCGGTGAGAGAGGCAATCAGTAGATTGGCCACACAGCTGCGGTGGTTCACTTCAGCTGCAGCGACCGCTGAGCGCCCGGATCTTGAAGCGGTCACTCTGGCTCGGTTCGAGCAGTTGAACGTGAGACTCGGCAACGCTGATGCTCTGCTTACCCGCTACAGCGAGTACATTTGTGATGTGGCTCTGGAGGTGCTGGATCAGGCGGCACGTGACAAGGTCCTTGCAGACTATGACCATATCTTGGACCTGGGGGATGTCATTGGTCAACGTGCTCGGGAAATATTGGAGAGCCGGACACCTGTCCAGGTCAAACCGGAGACCTCGGTTGTTTCAGGTCCCGGACTATTGAGTAGACTGCCTACTTTGGAACTGCCACACTTTGACGGTCGTCTGGACCACTGGTTAGGTTTCCAAAACCTGTTTGAAAGTTTGGTTGATGCACGCTCGGACCTCAGACCCGCCCAAAAGTTGGCCTATTTGTTGTCTGTCCTAGAAGGTGAGGCCCGAGCCTTGGTACAGCATCTGTCGTTGACTGACTCAGCCTACCCTACCGCTGTGGAGCTACTCACCCGGCGGTACCAAAATAAACGTTTGTTATGTCTATATTAGGTGATCGTTAAGTGTTTATTACAGTATGTATGCCCCCACCACCGTTAGTCGCAATTAAACCGTCTTAAAGCAAACACGCATTTTAAATTACCAAAATTCCTGCTAAGCAAACATCAACCTTAACACAAAGTACATAGTGGTCCTTCGAGCCGGATTAATTAACGAAAAAAACAAGTTATCGAAGATAAGGCAGGTACCGGGCGGCCGGCGCGAACAATAGCCAGCCGCATTCCAAAGGTGATTAGTGAACATGAGCAAAAAAAGGTGCGATGAATACTACTGTGGAGTTAATTAATGTGTTAGAAGATACAGCTGCATTATTACAAAAAACTCAAGTGAATTTGAAGAAATGTCCTAAAACCAGGTTGACAAAAGGTTACGTTGAGGCAAGAATCAAATGTATAGAAGAATATTGGACAACGTTCAGGGAAACTCATCAACAATTAGTGAAAATAACTCCGAAAGAACAAAAACAATCAATACACTACTTTGTTAACGAAGATTTCTTTATATACGAAGACTTATATCTTGTGTTATTAGCCGATTTACAAGACCTTTTGTTGACGATAAATACAGCGTCCGCGTCATCCACATCATCGAAAAACAACTCGTTTACAAGTACGAATAATGATCAACTCGTTAGGCTGCCGAGAATACAACTACCGAGTTTTAGTGGGAATTATGAAGATTGGCCTACATTTCAAGACCTATTTATTTCATTAGTACATGAAAACACGGCGATCAGTGATGTTCAGAAGTTGCACTATCTGAAGAGTAGTGTCACCGGGGAGGCCGATACATTATTGAAGCCTATTCAAATTACACAAAGTAATTATAAACAAGCATGGAGTGTTCTCAAATCAAGGTATGGAAATAAAAGATTGATTATCAATTCAGTGTTAAAGAAATTATTTAATCAAAAGAAAATAAGCACGCAGTCTGCAAACCAAATAAAGAATTTATTAGACGTCACAACGGATTGTTTGAACAACTTACAAAATTTGAATATAATTACGAGCTCATGGGATCCTATAATTAATTTTCTTGTGATACAGAAAATGGACCCTGAGTCTCATAAAGAGTGGGAACAAACTGCTTGCACAAATGAAGAAGATAAATTACCTACCTGGAATGATTTGAAGGATTTTCTGCAATCAAGATACCGTACATTAGAACTTATAATTTCAACATCGGGTACCCGTGAAAAACCTATAAAAGAACGTTCACACCTTGTTACTGCTACAACCACCACGTCACTGTCGTCGGCAGATAGAACATGCGTGTTATGTAAGGAAAAACACACTTTATGCCATTGTAAGGATTTCACCAAACTGCAACCTGCTGAGAGATCTGAATACGTTAAGTCAAACAAACTTTGCTTTAATTGTTTGGTACCAGGCCATTCCGCATATCAATGTAAATTGCAAATGACCTGTCGCATATGCCATCGACGTCATCATACTCTACTACACCGAAATAAGGACTCTGCTTCATCGGGACAAACTGAGGACTCTAAACAACCGAAAGCATCACAACACAGTGTAGAAGAGAAGGAGGAAATAGTCAACACTACGATCGCGTCGCATCACAGTGCCAAACAAAGCACAAGTATAGCACTACTGGCCACGGCAACAGTTTTATCAAGGAACGAGCATAATCACACTGTTGTTCTACGTGCGCTAGTGGACCAAGGTTCGCAGGCGTCCTTTATCAGCGAGAAGGCGACACAATTGCTCAAACTAACCAGGCATACAGCAAGAGGAAATATCATTGGGGTGGGATCTACAAGAACCAACGTCGATCACGTGGTGCAACTAAGGGTTGGATCTCGATGGAATCCAAGCTTCGAGATCAACATACAAGCATACGTCATGAGCAAACAGTTGACCACGAAAATCCCCTCCAAAGCTGTTACTGTCACACATTGGCCACACCTAGAAGGACTCAACCTGGCTGACCCGGACTATCACAAACCGGGTCCTATTGACTTGCTTCTAGGTGTTAAAGAGTATGCACAAATCGTGCAACAACAATTAATCAAGGGTCCTCCCGGTTCTCCGTGTGCCCAAGAAACAAACCTGGGATGGATCTTATTTGGAGAAGTTAACACAAATTTACAAGAAGAATCTTTTCTGGTCCTTCATCAGCAAATAGAAGTAGAGAATCTGTTAAAATCCCTTTGGGAAATTGACACTGAAAAGAAAAGAAAGTTAACAAGAGAAGAAAGGCTATGTGAAACTATATATGAAAACACTCATGCAAGAACAAACGAAGGAAGATATATAGTAAGGCTACCTTTTAAAACCGATAATCCCTTATCGCCTTACGGAAACACAAAAGAAATAGCAAGAAATAGATTACTACAGTTAGAAAGAAGATTTAGAAAAGCACCTACGCTAAAAGAAGACTACCAAAAGGCCATGCAAGAATATATAAAATCAAATTACATGGAAGAAATACCTGAAAATGAAAGTAAGAAAACCAAAGCGGTGTACTTACCTCATCACGCCGTTGTCCGCGTCGAAAAGGAAACCTCGAAGACACGCGTCGTGTTTGATGCGTCAGCTAAAAACTCGAATCACGTCTCTCTTAACGATGAGCTGCTTGTAGGTCCTCAACTACAAGATGACCTTAGAGATATTGTTATGAGATCTAGATTATATCGCGTCTGCTATGCAAGTGATATACAAAAAATGTACCTGCAAGTCCTTCTACATAAACAAGACGCCGATACATATCAACGCCTTTTGTGGAGAGAGGAAGAGTCAGATCCGATCAAAGAATATCGGATGCTTCGTGTCTCGTTTGGTACAGCGTCAGCACCTCATCTAGCAGTAAGAACTCTTCATCAAGTGGCTGAAGATGAAGGCCAAAATCATCCAGAGGTTGCACGCATTATCAAAGCTGACTTTTATATGGATGATTTGATCTCTGGTGATGATACGGCAGAGAAAGCCATAAAGACAGCTCAAGAAGTTTCTAATATACTAAAAAATGGTGGCTTCGTATTATCAAAATGGTCTTCCAATTCTACTGAGTTTATGCAAGCTATAGATGCGAATAAGAGAACCACTCGAGTTCACTTGGATATAAAACTAGATGGAACTGTGCAAGCCCTAGGATTGATCTGGAATCTAGGAACAGATCAATTTCAATATAAACTCAACTTACCGCTGATATCAGATAATGTTACAAAAAGAACAATCTTATCGGACATGCAAAAACTGTTCGATCCGCTGGGATGGATCGCTCCAAGTTTAATCTTGGCCAAAATGCTTATCCAAAAACTATGGCTGGAAAAGGTTGGCTGGGACGATAAAATAAGCCAACAACTGATGGAAGAGTGGTTGACTCTTCGTGAAGACTTTGAAGAAGTAAAAGAAGTATATACTGATCAATGGCTTGGCACATTAAGTAAGGATGTAGAAAAGATTGAAGTCCATGGCTTCAGCGACGCCTCCACGCGAGCATACGCAGCTGTGGCTTATGTCCGAATAAAAATGCAAGATGGCTTTGTGTCAACAAAGCTGCTAGCGGCAAAGACCAGAGTGGCACCGCTACGAACTGTTTCCTTGCCACGGTTGGAGCTGTGTGGAGCGCTGTTGTCGTCGAAGTTGCTTAAGCAAATAGAACACGCTATGCGAATACCTACATCAAACATCTATACATGGACAGATTCAACAATTGTCCTTGCATGGTTATCTGGCGATCCCCACAGATGGAAAACATTTGTAGCTAACCGAGTTGTAGAGATAGCTGAAAATGTAAACAACAACCGTTGGTTTCATGTCTCATCTGAAGATAATCCTGCAGACATTGGGTCTCGGGGCATGTTGCTAATTGATCTGAAAAAGTCCGATTTGTGGTGGAAGGGTCCAGCTTGGCTCTCTGAAACAGAAATAAGATTAAAACAAGAAAACACATCTACTGAATTAGAAAAGAAAAAGGATAAGATACAAGCAAATTTGAAAATAGAACCTGAAGAAAGTATAAAGTTACAATTTAAAGAATTCAATCATCTAAGGGAGTTGATACAAGTAATAACTTATTGTCGAAGATTTTTAAATTTTAAAAGAAGCACGGAAAAGGGATTGACTACAAAGGAATTAGAAAAGTCTTTATTGAAATGCATAGAATTAGTACAACAACAAGAATTTAAAGATGATATAGAAAGACTAAAATTAAATAAAGCTGTAAAAGGAGAAAGTAAAATTAAAACCTTGAATCCTTACCTTGATGGAGATGGTATCCTCAGGGTGGGCAGTCGACTTCGGAATGCGAACTTGAATGAGCAGGTTAAACATCCTATTATACTAGGAAACAAAAACGATTTGGTGCCTTTGATTATCGCTGATGCACATGCTCACACATTGCATGGCGGCGTTCAACTTATGTTAAGTTACATAAGCTCTAAGTATTGGGTGATACGAGGTAAGGCACTTATAAAATCCTGCATACACAAGTGTCTAGTATGTGCTAGACTCAGAGCGCGATCAAGGACACAGATGATGGGTGACCTGCCTAAAGCGAGAGTAACTCCTGCTCGAGCTTTCATACACACCGGAGTTGACTTTGCAGGCCCATTTCTAATAAGCATGTCCAAAGGAAGAGGCATCAGAACACAAAAGGCATACATCTGTGTATTCATATGTATGTCCACCAAGGCGATGCACCTTGAGCTTGTTAGCGATTTAACGTCCGAAGCCTTTATCGCTGCATTCAAGCGGTTTGTTTCCAGAAGAGGAAAATGTAGCGATATATGGAGTGACCAGGGCCGCAATTTTGTTGGTGCCAACAAAGAACTGATGGCCGCATGGAAAGAAGCAAATCTCGTATTTGAAGGTGAAATATCAAACACATTGGCACTGGAAGGAACACAATGGCATTACATACCAGCATACTCACCGAACTTTGGAGGCTTGTGGGAAGCAGGTGTAAAGTCTGTAAAACACCATTTGAAACGCGTGCTCACCACTAATCTCACCTATGAAGAAATGACCACGGTGCTGTGCCAAATTGAGGCTTGTCTCAATTCTAGGCCACTGTGTCCTATCGATGATAAGGACCCAGACTGCATAGAAGTACTAACACCAGGGCACTTTCTAATCGGCGAAGCTCCTATCGTTGTACCATCACCTGATTTCAAAGATACAACGATTTATTCCTTATCCCGGTGGCAATACACTCAAAAATTGCTTGGCGACTTCTGGCGTCGTTGGCAACATGAATATCTAACACGATTGCAACAACGTCCCATTTGGTTAAAGAAAACGGAAGAGTTCAAGGTCGGCGATGTTGTTTTAATAAAAACCGATGGATTACCGCCTGGCAAATTTTCTCTGGGTCGTGTCGTAAACAAGCATCCTGGAGAAGATGGGATTACCAGAGTCTACAGCATAAAAAGTGGCAACAGTGTAGTGAAGAGATGTTGTTCAAAGTTATGCCCTTTACCCATTGCTACCGAGTAAAATGTTACAGTTAAGTTATTAAGTTTGAGTAAAATGTTAAAGTTGAGTTAGGAAGTTTGAGTGAAATGTTAAATTTAAGTTAGTAATTTAGAGTAGAATGTTAAAGTTAAATTAATAATATGTTAGATTAATAAAAGAACTACGTCCTTTTGGTGGGCGGTATGTTATGTCTATATTAGGTGATCGTTAAGTGTTTATTACAGTATGTATGCCCCCACCACCGTTAGTCGCAATTAAACCGTCTTAAAGCAAACACGCATTTTAAATTACCAAAATTCCTGCTAAGCAAACATCAACCTTAACACAAAGTACAACGTTGTTTGGCTGACGTTCATATTGAATTGATTTTGGGGTTACCGGTCATTACTGGATTGTCAGCATTGCGTACTGACCTGTTGAACCCGTTGGTGGCAGCGACCAACGCTTTAAAGCGATTGGACTTGCCGGTGGACCATTGGTCTTACCTTTTGGTGCACGTTGTGCTGCAACGGCTTCCTGCCGATTTGAGGGCTCGTTTCGAGCAAAAGTATGGTGGGGATAGTGTTACACATCTCCCCCCATTTGGTGACCTCGTCCAATTTTTGGAGGATGAGTGTCGGTTTGTGGACAACTCTGGCGTTGCCACTGAGTCATGCCAGCCGTCTTCCCGGCCACGAGACCAGGGACGGACTAGGGCTCGCGGGCCTGTTGATGGTCGCCCCACCGCTCGTTTTGCTGGCACCCAGAGTCGTCCTGGTTGTGAGTTTTGTAGGCACACGGGGCATGGCATGGCAACTTGCGCGGCCTTTTTGAAGTTGCACGTGAGTGCCCGCCGCCGAATTGCCAGTGCACGCCGCATGTGCTTCTCTTGTTTGGGGGCTCACTTCCATCGGGACTGCTCCAACCCCCGCCCTTGTAGAATTTGTAGGGGGTCCCATTTGGACATATTGTGCGCTAACGCGAACCACGCTGGCAGACCGGCCTCTGATGAGGGTTCGCGTGCGGGGGGGTGCCATGGAGTTGGTCACCGGGCTTCTGCCTCGCCGGTTCAGAACCGGGGAGAGGCCCGCAATTTTGAGCACCGCACTCCACCCCCCGCGCAAGTTGATCGGGAGCCGCGCGACCGCCATTTGGTCTCCCCGCGTAAAGGCGATTACGCAATTGTTGCTAGGCAGCGCTGGCCAGACCAGCACCGCCTTCCCTCCCCTCCATTGGCGGAACGTCCCCGGTTGGAGTCACGCCCCCCGCCATTCAGGCATCCGGTGGGATATGCCCTTCCAGCGATGGCACGTGGCTCGGGACACCGCGCGTACGAGGAATTTGAATTCCATCCTCGTCGGGAAAGACTTGGGCCTGGGTGCGGCGATCGGTCGCCGCCCAGGCATTGTTAGGACATTGGCGCCTGCCCCGCTGGGGTACCCCTCAGATCGACACGGTTTTGTTGCCAACGGCATCGGTCGGGTCTGGGGGCCCACGGGGGACTCTGTTGTGGTCCGTGTCATTAAGATCACGTCGGGGTCACCAATGTTGGGGTTGAATGTGTGGTTGTAATAAGGAAATAAAATGAAAGGCACAAGTCCGTAAATTCAGTCTATTCAACGTTCACACATACAGGATTTAGAGAGTGCTATACAAGATACTGTTACGGCGCGGCGCTAACGACTGGTCGCGAAACCGTATGCGCGGGGGCACATTACATTTTGCAGCGCTATCATTATTGCTGCCTGTAGACCCTACAATGGACATGGGAGCCCGGGGTTGCCTTTTGTCTATTGTTTTGTTGTTTTGTTTGTATTGTTTTGGGCAAATTGTTGTCTTGAGCGCCTTTGGACTGCGGGACTTGGCTGAGACGAGCCGATTCGGGAGGCCCTGTTGGAGGATTGGCTCCGATTTGTGTCCGCACTCCCTGCAGTCAACGAGGTCGTGTTGCCCCGCGCTGTCCTCCCCCCTGGGAGCTACACTGCTACCCTTGTTTGTGATGCGTCTTCGCACGGTTATGCAGCTGTTGTTTGTCTTCGCACCGTCTGCGCGACAGGCCAGGTGAATTTGTCACTGGTCTTGGCCAAGAGCAAGGTGGCCCCCCTCCGGACGGCACTGACCACCCCTAAGTTGAATTGTCAGGGGCGGCGCGTCTTGTGCGTCTATTGAACCACGTTGCTCACACTTTGGGTGGAACTGTGGACATTCGGGTTTCTTACGCCTGGACGGACGGTCGAGTTGTTTTGTGTTGGTTGAAGGCGTCCGTCCACTCTTTGGAGGTCTTTGTTGCGAGCCGAGTGTCCCAGATTCGAAAGTCTAAAACGCATTTGATTTGGAGGCACGTGCCTGGAGATCTGAACCCAGGCGACGTGGCCTCGCGTGGGTGCATGGCACCCCGCTTGATTGCTCACCCCCTGTGGTGGGGACCGGACTGGCTGACTCATCCCGAGAATGATTGGCCTCGATCGCCGGTCTTGATGTCGGGTCCTTTTCCCGGGCTCGGGGTGCTCGCTGTTGGAGCGAGGGACCCTGCTTTTTTGTTGGGTCGAATTGGCTCCCTCGACAAATTGTTGAATTGTTGTTTGTTGTTGTTGAATTGTTGGTGACTGATCGTCACATTAAGAACTCGCATGCCGGTTGCAATTCGCTGTTGGCCATTCTGCAGCGAGAGTTTTGGATGTTGTCGGGAGCCGTTAGTGGGTTGAACCCCTTTTTGGACGATACGGGTCCTTTGTTGTTTGGTTGTTGACGGTTGAGGCACTCTAGCCTTCCTTATGGGGCCCGTCGCCCCCTTTTGTTGCCTGGGGAGGGCCATTTGGTTAAATTGTTGTTGTTGTTGTTTGGTTGTTGTTGTTGTTTGGTTGTTTTGTTGTTTGTTGCTGTTTCGTTCCGCCAGCCTGTCCCCATTGGGGGGGTATTTTGAGGCCGCGGTGAAGGCGGTTAGGGACTCTGGCGCAGATTGTTGGGAGACACCGTTCTCACCTTTAAGGAGTTAGCTACGGTATTTTTCCGCATTGAAGCTGTGTTGAACTCGCGTCCATTGTGCCCGCTGTCTTCGGACCCGAACGTCTTGGAGGCCCTGACCCCGGGCCATTTTTTGATTTGACAGCCACTTGTCGCCCTGCCGCACCCTTTTGTCGATGTGAGCCAAAATTGGCTATCGCGGTTTCAGTTGGTGCAGCAGCTCGCTCAGAGTTTTTGGAAGCGTTGGAGCTTGGAGTATTTGCACATCCTCCAGCAGCGCGTCAGGTGGACTGATAAAACGCAACCTTGTCGGGATTGCCAAGTGATTAGCGGACGGGAAGGCCCGTCCGGGGGGGGGTAGATGTTTGGTCCCGTTTAAAGTAGTTTCGGAACGCGCCGTCGAACGGAATGACATCTGACTTGACAGTTTGATTTGACACTTGACAGGTCTTGTTGATTTGGCGCTGAAAAAGCCCCGTCGCCGTATTGGGACCTCGCGACGCGTTTGTTGAAATTAATCCTTTTAAATCGATCCGTTTGTGACAATTAGTCGTGATCCAATCGCTTTGTTTGTTAATAACCCCAATTTGACGTAATAATACGGGTTACGTTTGTTAAAACTGAAGTTCTTGAAAGGGATGGTCGCCGCTTGGTATCTCGCGATCTTTTGTAAAGTAATCCCTTAATCCCTGAGAACCGGTCGTTTTGTGGACAATCTGTCATGACCCGATGGTTAAGTGTTAGTGACGCTATTGGGAATGAGTGATTTGAAGACCGCATGCTGTGATTGCCTCCAGCCTTATTGCAGCGGATTGTTACCAGGAGAATACTCATAACGTCACGACACGATACATATACACTCACTTACATACATAACTCCAGGTAACCCCAGAAGCAGTGTCCATCAACCACCAGGTAAGTTCTTTTGTTGTATTGTAGGTGAGTTGTTTGATTTGATTGTCTGCTCCGCGTACGGCGGACTAGTTTCGCTCGCCACTCTTGTCTCTAGAGCCCCACGGTTAGCACGCTTCCACATAATAATGAAAACCCTTATAGGGGTCTATTCTGGCAGCGTACAGAAGCCAATCAGCTGTTAACTGATAACATCAACGCGGTCACTCGTTCGCCTGTCACTCGCAATAATAATGACAATTGCCACGATTCCCCCTATCTCGGCATGTGGTCGGTATGTTTCCGATTGATTTGAGCTCTCTAGACTCTTACTGGGAAAACTTTGGATATAATTTTTGTAAAAATAGTTTATTTAATTGAGAAATTTTAAAAACATGCCAAGTTTCTCTGTCGCATACATATATATTTCAGTAGCTTCTTCCCGCAACTTCGTTTGCGTGAAATTTTGGTCCCTGACCCATCGTGTCGTATTCCATCGCCTGCCCTGCTATTACTTCATTTACACTTAGCGTTTTTCCGACTCATTTTTCTCGGCTCGTAAGCGTCGTAACGCGATGTTATGTAGCCTTCCTCATGAATTGGGCTTTCAATTGTAATAATATTTTTTCAAATGCGACTGGTAGTGCCAGAGATTACTTCCTACTAACAAACTCACAAACTTTAGCTCTTTATAGTGTAAATGTAAATGTAGATATGCAGGGTGGCAGATACAAATACAAACTTAAACTGTACTCGCAAACTGTAACTGTAACAAGTGCTGAATTCATATTCAGCAAATGATTCCAGACGGACAAACTTTTAGAGAATTATCAAAAGAAAATCTGTTATTTCATAGAAAAGTGCAGTACCTACGCAGTTAAAAGTACAGAACAACAATTTTGTGTAATAATCAACGAAAAATATAAACAAAACATGATAACAAGTTGCGCGTCGATATTCCTCCTACCCTTTATAATTTTATTTTATTTATATCAGACATCATTGCTTGTCCATAGTTTTTAACCGACGAAAAAAAAGGAGGAGGTTATCAATTCGACGCGTATATTTTTTATTTTAATTTTTTTTTTTTTTTTTATGTATGACCACGCATAACTTTGTACATGGTAGTCCGATTGTGATAATTCTTTTTTTATTGTCGAACCCTAAGGGTCGGAAAACAGGGGATGATTGATTGTTCACTCACTGATTGTAATGTATAACCACGCATAACTTCATACAGAGTAGTCCGATTTTGATAATTCTTTTTTCATTGGATCGGGTATACCTTGCCAAGTATTATTAGTACATTCAAGCCACAAAAAATTTAAAATAAAAACTTTTTAACAAAAAATTAAACCGCCGAAAAACTGAAAAGCAAAAAATAATAAACCTTAAAATTTTGAGTCGGCGATGAAAAATCAATGAACAAAGATCACTCAAAGCGCCGACTCATAATTTTAAGGTTTAAGTATTATTTTTTGCTTTTCAGTTTTTCGGCGGTTTAATTTTTTGTTAAAAAGTTTTTTACATAAATACTTTATAGAATACAATTTTTACATGCCCTAAGATCAATAGATAGGTGCATGTAATGCTTGCCAGTGCTGCACGAAAGGCCAGTCTAACAGTCTAACCAGTTGGCAACAACGGTAAGAAGACAATTGCTGCTGCCCCGCACTCTATTTCTCGCCATCGAGGTCGCCCTCTTGCGCATGCTGGCATATAAACTGCCAATGCGGACTTTTGCGAACATTACCGATGCGCTGCAGAAGCGAGGCAGCCAAATAATGTCGCGGTTAGAATTTATTAGAAGTTATTTGAGAATTAAGAACCTCATTCCACCTCTTCAGAAATAATTTAGTTTTCACTGTAATTTAATCAGAACTTAACTTCCTTTCCTTGAATTTGCTGAGGTTAATTGGTTACCCAGAACACCGAAAGTTCTACGTGCCATTGCCAGAATTGTAGTTTGAAGAAATTCGTGTTATTCTAAGAGAAAACTACTCAAGGGTCTGTGCACGAAATCGACTGATTTAAAAAATGTACTTATCATATCATTTCAAAATTATTTTAAGAAAATAAAAAATTACGCATTAGTCGTCAGCTATCTTTGAAATAAAATCAGAATTCTATTTTATGTGCATGAATTATCTCATTATACATAGTATAACAAAGTCGCATTTCTTGTTTGTACGCTTCTATTAGATCTTTTAAACTACGCAACGAATTTCAATGTGGTTTTCAGCAATAGACAGAGTGATCCAAGAGGAAGGTGTTTATGTATAATTCGCGGGAGAGGCTGCTGGCAAAAACTAGCGAATTAAAATATTTTTCGAGAGCGCAAAAGTGATGAAACTAATGTATGATTCATGTGAAGGCACTTTTTTCAACGTAAAAACATATGAAAATATCGTATTTATCTGGTTATCTTTATTATGATACAAAAGATTGCATTTCATTAATTTATTATTATATATTATGATTATTTCTTTCTATTGTTGGCCGTAACTGCGGTTAATATGGGCTATTCTGGAGTTTTAATTATCTATATTGAGTTCTTACTCAAATGCTGTTTAACGCCATGAAAACTGTAGTTTTTTTTGTCACATACATGTAATGTTTCAATTATTTCAAGCTTTCTCACAATAAGATAAGAAATTGACAATAGTTTTTTCCTGCAAGCAACATTAATTAATCTATCACTACTTTTCAAACACATTAATATTCAATACTTTTTAAACACAGTTCATTTTAATATCAAACCAAGACCCGAAATATTGAAATCGATTTTTTCGATATCATTAAAAAAGTTAAAGCACAACACTATCTCATTTATTTATTCAGCCGGACCGAAGACCTCGACGTGACAATTAGGACAAACACTCAGTATTGTTACAAATATGGAATTCAAACAAAAGTTTTCATACATTTTCATGAGCCTTCAAAGAAATGAGGTTGGGAGTCTGAGTCTACACAGTAAATCAATTCATACGAACGTAAAAATAACGCGGCGAAATTTTGTCACACACTCTCGGTGTTGGAAAAAAATAAAAGTAAAATAATCTTTAATTCAGATAAGTCAAAATCAAAAGTCATTTATTCAAACAAGGCTGAAAGTCAGCACTTTTTGATGGTCAAAGTTACATAAGACAGTCCCCCCAAAACGCCCGCCCTTCAACACTTCCTAGTGCTTTAGCTGGGAAGAAGTGGCGGAACAAACTCCCCAGCAGCACAGCTGTCTGTTAAGTTAGAAAAACTTGATTCTATACAGTATTATGTAAGTAATTAATATTATAAAACAAAACATACATCAAATTATTCGCCATATGTCAGCTAGCACACGCCAATATACCTTCAAAACATTGAAAACTAAACTCAAGGTGAAATAATAAAATCGTAACTAGAACTTAAAACCCAAATAAGAGCCTCCAGGCACAAAGGGCGTGCCCGCTTACATACACAACGATGCAAAATGTAACATATACATATATACATTGATGCATATAGCTAAGTTGAAGTAACAATTGTTAAACTAGGACCTCCGGAGTAAAATAAAATAACAGTTAATACAAATAACAATAACAAAAACCATGGTCAGCAAAACGACCAGTCACAAACAGCACCCGTTCACGAGCATAACGCAAAGGTCAACCATTACCCCCCTCGCCATATTTGAGGGAAGGTGGTAACCCGGCTCCCAACGCGACCGCAAGCAGAGACATCTAAGGGAGCATGACGAACTTGCTTTCGGTTGCTCTGGCAAGAACATTATGAACTGCTGACGAGGTCACTAGCTAACTACATGTTACAATACAACTCATTTTAAAATAATTGTAATGAGTATATTATGTCCACAGTAAATTTAATTAAACGATAAATAAATTAACATAAGGATTTAAATAAAATAATTATATAAACTATCCATATAAACTGTCAGTAGGAAAGCTAATTCTGGTTATGGTTGGTTGGTTGGTTGGTATGGGTTCTGGTTGTGGGAACATAAACATTGTCTTGAGTTAATTACAGCGACTAACTATTCTTATCGTTAAAGTAAACATCCATAAGGGTTAGTAAACAAATAAAAGATAACTTATACCTATGTTAGTAAACTTATAATCTATTTAGAAACAAGGTTGTTGTTCTTTACACATCTTCGAACAACATCACCTAATAAAGGAGCTCCCACCTATGGTCTTTAGGATGGAGTTGGAGCTTTCCCGCACTCTGCATAGCAACGAGGCAGATTTCAGTCTGACGATGGCATGGAAGCCATCGACGTGTGCTTGTGCTGTTTGCACACATGTTTTGTTTGATGCGCTGCAGAAACGGGCGGCCACATCAACATCCTGAACCCATTTTGTTGAGCCAAGCATTGAAAGTTCAACAGAGTGCATCTCAGCACGTCAAACAGTGTTCGATTTTCAGTTCTACGCGCTAAGCATTACGTTAAAGATCCAGTGCGCACGAAAATACCGCCGGGATATAATTACGGCCGTGTTAACGGTGACTAAAACAGTAGTCTAGGGCAGGGCTGTAGTATTACCTGCTAGGGTCGCATATTTGGAGTCAATCGCGGACTCCCGGCCACCGTAGGCGCGGCCTTGCGGGCGGCGAGCAATGGGCAGCTTGCCGCCCGGTAAGGACCAGGCCCGTGTTGACAGCGCGTAGTGTTCCACGCGCACGTCAAATAGATGTCAGCATAACTGCAGGGGTCCCCTAGAACCGTTACCTGCCAGCGTCGCGAGATTTGTTTGAAAGAGTTACCGTGGGCCCTGGCACAGGCAACTGAAGGAGCACGGCTGGGTTTTAGTCAGTAAAAGTCTGACACGCCCGCTCCACCCAGAGCGGGATACGTCATTTGATGATTTCCCACCCAAAAAAAGGGCCGATGTTGTTAAACCTATATTGGATAGAAGCTACTACTCCGCAGATACAGTTACTGACCTGTTGGGCTCGAGTTCGTAAGAGCGACCGCTAAACATGACGACCTGAGTTCGATTCCCAGGTCGAGCATAGTATTATTGGGTTTATCCAATAAAAAATTCTCAGCAGCCCAGAGTTTGGAAATTGGCGGTATGATACTCCCGTGCCTGGGAAAGTACGTTAAGCCGACCTGTCCTTGTTCTCTCTGGTCGTGTCTCTATGGTCGTGTCTGATTGCCGTCGCATCGGACTATGAAATTGAGGGAAGAGTGAGTGCACCTGTGTCTGCGCACACACTTGGGCACTATAATATCTCCCACGTAGATGGCTAGTCTCCGCTGAGATTGGCTGCCATGGTCAAAATCCGGTCTGGAGGACTATACAGGATTTTTTTTTAACCAGTGCGCAAATTTTTTTTGGTGGTTCAGTATCAGTAATAGAACACATTTCAACTATTACTTCAATACTTTTTTATTTTTTATCCGATCTTAAATCAGTAAACTGTGGACACTACATATCGACGTCCCCGGGGAATAAACTGGAAATCAGAAAAATCAAATTTTACAGGAAAAATGATTTAGTGTTTTTGGGGGATATCTCTTCAACATAAGGTAATTATGACAACATTGTTATATGACGGAAAAGCAAATTTTTACCCGAAAGGTTTAAAGTATTAAGTGTAACTATTAAATTTACACCGAATTAGTTATTCACCAAAATACATATCACCGAAAATGGTTTCATACAATTTTTAGGGTATTGATATCTTACGATCCGAACTTATTAATATTATTCCAGTAATGTTAACTTACCGAATTCTTCTTGTAAATTTCTTAAAAATCATAGGCATAATATTGCTTTACTGGATTATTAAACGTGTTTTTTCATTACAGAGAGAGATTTTAATGTTCAGTTACCGACTTATTTTAGTAAAATTTTAAATAACCATAAAAGGGTAAAGTAGTGTAACCCGTATTTTATAGAAAAATTTTGGTAGTCATATCATCGTAATCATTAAAAACCGTATTTATGTCCCGGATGATACCTATAACAGTGCATTGCCGAAAATGTGTACCACAAAATTTACGATAATGAACCTGTAATCGCGTTAACCAGAAATTTTGCTGAAATATTTTACAGTAATATTTCTTTAGCGAACCGTAGTCACAGAATTTAATTTGTAATAATGTATTTCATTATTTTTCTAGTAAATTAAAAATGGAATAATTTCCAAAGAACAAAAGTGTTATTAGGAAAAATATTGGAAATTACCGCAGAAAAAATTTGAATAAAACTGCATATGTGTATCCCGACCCATAGATCACTTCTACGCTCGACGCCCGCCTTGGAAGGTCGTTACGCTGCCGCTCCGCTGCGCGTATCCCCTCCACCGCCCGCCGCTCGTTCGCCCGTCAGTTGTGCTCCGTGCGCCACGCTGCGTAGTCGCCCCGACTACTCTCCGCTATTTTGCGATTTAAATTTATTTAAATCGCAAAATTCGGAATTTCCTGTTTCTTCAGATTCAGTCTAAAACCGTACTGTCTTGTTCGCAAGACAGTGGTATTTCTGATTCGTCAGAAAATCGTCAAAAACGTGTGTTGTGTTGTGGCCCCTTCAGGGCAAATCCACAGTTTCGTGGTCACTCGGTGGATACCTTAACGGTGCCAACGAAGCCGAGTGGGTGCAGACCCAACGCACCCGTCTATCCCCTTCAGGGCTAGACGAAAGTTGGACGGGTCCCGGATCGCTGGCCTTGGGGGCTTCCCTCGTCAGCCCCGGTGACAGTCTTCCCTCCACAGCCGCGTACTAGTGCCGCGGGTATATCTATACCCCCCGCACTAGACTGGTCGGGTACCTTCAGTACCCATCGCATGACCGGTTAGGAACCCGTTCGCACAATAAGATTGGCGACGGGAGTCACTCTTAGGGCTCACCAGGATCACCTCCCTGTCTATACCCGACAGGGAGTGTAACACTCACCCCCGGCATCCCACCGGGGATTAGGCTACGTAGGAGTAGGGTTTTGGTGTCAGGATCACTCTCATGAGTGATTAGGTCCCCACTCCCCTCCGCCATGGATAAACCCATGGATCCTACGGAGAGACTTGCTAGGATCGAGGCGCTCCTGGCTGAACTAGCGGGTCAGCTCAGCATTGAGCACTCGGAGGTCGGAGCGGTTGTCTCTGTTTTTCTTTTATTGATAAAGAAAAACAAAGACTTCGCTGCCGAATTCTCCGAGTTGTACAGAGCTGAGCAACTCGTAATTCCGCCTAGCCCGGGCATCGCTGACTTCAGCGACGCCCTCGAGGCCCCAGCCTCCACCGATGCACCGTGTGAAATGGACACGGAGGATGTACCCACAACTCCTCCCGATACTGCCGCGCTCACTCCCCAGACGGACTCGCACTCCTCTTCGTCCTCGGACGCAGAGACGTACGAGCTCGTCTCCCATACTAAGGGCAAAGGGAGCAAGCGCAAGAAAAACAAGGCGAGCAGCTCAGCCCCGGCCGCTAAAATCATAGCGGCTGAGGACTCCGCTCCTCCGTCTCGCGCCCCCACCCCGCAGGCGACCTCCGCCACCGCGAACCCCCCCCACCCCGCTACGCAGGCGACCCCCGCCACCGCGACCGCGTCCATCCCCTCCACGCCGCCGGCGACCGCCGCCAACGCGTCCCCCTCCCGCCCCTCGCCTTCAACCTCCGCGAAGGTTGCCGCGCCCCGCGCTAAAACTAGCGCCCAGCCCGTACCCTCTGGCTCAAACACCGGCAGGAAACTCCCTCCACCGCCCCCTGTATTTATACAGGACAAGGCCAAGTGGACGGAGGTGTCCAAATGGTGTGTTGACCAAAGGGTCAACTATACTAGCGCCCGTGCCACCCAGCACGGGATCAAAGTATCAGTCCCCACGTCAGGCGATTATCGCGATCTGACCAGGCTCCTCTCTGCCAGGAACGTGTCCTTCCACACGTATTCCTTGCCCGAGGAGCGACTGACCAGGGTGGTGATTCGCAGGATCCCCTGCGAAATCGCCACCAGCGATATTAAGGCGGACCTCGAACGACAGAACGTGCCTGTCACAGAGGTCCATCGAATGCACCGGTCCAGGCAAGGTACCGCCTTTGATATGGTCTTGGTGGTGTGCCCTCCCACAGAGGGTCACCACCCCATATTCAATGTAAGGTCTGTCTGTAACCTGTCAGGCCTTAAAATCGAGAAGCCCCGTAAGTCAGGCATCATTGGCCAGTGCCACAGATGCCAACTGTACGGGCATTCAGCGTACAACTGCTACGCTACTCCCAGGTGCGTCAAGTGCCTGGGAGACCACGGTACAGCAGATTGTACCCGGCCTAAAGACCGCACTCTTTGCACCGAGCCACCTAGTTGTGTGCTCTGCAAAGAGCCCGGTCATCCGGCAAACTACCGGGGCTGCCCGAAAGCCCCCAAGTCATCTTCCCCTAAATTGGCGAAGCGTTTCGACGCTCGTCAGACTAGGGAATCCCCCTCGGCCAAACTCCCCGTGAGACTGGCCCCTCAGCGTCCCTCCCAATGGCCTCTAATGAGTTCCCAGAAGGAGTTCCCCCCACTGGCCTCCAGGCCTAAGCCCGCTCCCATCCCTCCATTAGTGGACCCGCGTACCCGTGCCCCCGCGCCCCTTACGCCCCCCGGTTTTCCCGCGACCGCTCCCCCCGCTCGCGCCGCGGCCCCCCCCACTGCCCCTATGGCAGGACCAGTACCCGTACAGAGGAAAGGTCAGGCTCCCCTTGATGCGTTTAACGTTATCACTGGGACCTTCAATACCTATAGCACGTTCCTCTCCCCGCGTGCCCAACAGATGGCCCAGGAACTAATTGCCGCCGGCGGCAACTTGTTCCGAATCCAGTCAATTTATGCTGCGTATCCCGAGATCACGCAAGCAATCCATGTCATGAACTCCCAACGCCCCCATTATGGATAGTCGCGGAATATTAACTAGACAAAAACCCCGTTCCCTAAAGCTAGGTTTCTTTAATGCCAACGGCATTCACGGCCAACGTGATGAGATCGCCACGTTCCTCCGCGACCATCACGTAGACATTTTACTCATTCAAGAGTCGTTCCTAAAACCTCATCATCGTGACCCGAAAATTGCAAACTATCGTTTAGTTCGCAATGACAGGTCACGTTGTCACAGAGGCGGCACCCTCATATACTATAGGAAGTCCCTGTACTGCATACCTATGGATACTCCCCAACTCTCCCGATTAGAAGTTTCGGCCTGTCGGTTAGCACTGACAGGCCACCAGCCAATCACTATCGTGTCGGCTTACTTCCCTCCCCCAGACGGTTCCGAGGACCCTCAACTCCTCACTAATGACCTCTCCGAACTTTTCGGCATGAGTGACTCCGTTATCATAGCGGGCGATCTCAACGCCAAACATCCCGCCTGGAATAGCACCAGGACCTCGACTAGAGGTAGGCAACTTTTCAACCTCTGTTCTACCATGAACTTTGACGTCATCGCCCCGATGACTCCCACTCACTTTCCTTTCGACCCCGATCAGTTACCCGACGTTCTTGACATAGCACTCCTTAAGAATATCAACTTAAGGTTGGATTCTATAGAGGCTATTCACGAACTCGACTCTGATCATCGACCAGTAGTCATGAACCTGGCCCCCCGATTAGGTACTCGCGACCCCTCTCAACCCCCCGCCACTAAAGTGATCACTGACTGGAAGAAAGTAAGCGAACGCTTACAATCTAACACGTCACATCACTTAGACTCTATCCCAGATCAGTTCGACTCTGTCGCCGACACAACGGCCGCGATCGACTCTCTCACGGAGCACGTACAATCGATCGTGAACGAAAGTTCACGGGAGGTTCCAGATACGGGTGACCGTAAATGGAAGCTCCCCGACGATGTACGTGATCTGCTGACAGAGAAGAACGCGGCCGTTCGTGCCTACAGCAACTTTCCCTGTGACGCTAACAAAGCTCACATGCGTTACTTACAGCGTGCTGTAAGGACACGTGTGACTGAGCTGCGTGACGCTAACTGGGACAAGATGGTGGGCGAACTAGAGCCAACTCATCTCGCTTTCTGGGAACTTCAGAGGAAACTGAAATCCTCTGAGTTTTCCACTATGCCCCCCCTGACCCGCCCCGATGCGACCATTGCATTCGAGGATATCGACAGGGCTGAATGCCTAGCCGATAGCCTCGAAGCCCAATGCACACCCAGTTCGCAGCCAGTAGACCAAGCGTTTGTCGATAAGGTAAACGCGGAAGTCGAACGCAAAGCCTCACTCCCGCCCGTTGAAGACCCTGATGATCCCCTGCCCCCTGTCACACCTGACGAGGTGCACGAGATCATCAAGGGTCTGAAATCTCGTAAAGCCCCCGGATCAGACGGCATCACCAACAGAGTGATCAAGCTGTTCCCCGCGCACCTGATTATGCTCATGTGTACCATCTTCAATGGTGCCTTGAGTAATAACATTTTCCCCCAAGCGTGGAAGGAAGCCACCGTTATTGGCATCCCTAAGCCCGGTAAGCCCAAAACCGAGCCCACGAGCTATCGCCCCATCAGTTTGCTCAAAGTTCTCGGCAAAATCTATGAGAGACTTATTTATAAGCGACTCAGAGATTATGCCGAAACCAAGGGCCTCATTCCCAACGAGCAGTTTGGTTTTCGAACCCAACACTCGTGTGTCCATCAGGTACACCGTATCGTCGAACATATCAATGCTGGTTTTCAGCGTGGTATGTTCACGGGCGCTGTATACTTCGATATAGCGAAAGCGTTCGACAAAGTCTGGCACAACGGCTTATTATATAAGCTGTACCAACTCGGAGTGCCAGACCGTCTCGTGCTCATCTTACGAGACTTTCTTGCGAACCGTACCTTTCGCTACCGCATCGAAGGGGCACTTTCTTCCCCTCACCCGATTCGTGCAGGAGTCCCTCAAGGCTCTGTACTAGCCCCCCTCATTTTCACGCTGTTCACTAGCGATATCCCCAGAAGCAAGAAGGCAAGGTTAGCTCTGTTCGCAGACGACACTGCCATCTTCTTCTCGGGATTTAGTGACACAGCGCTGGTTCGCTACCTCCAAACCGCAGTCGACGAGCTCGGCGAATGGTTCAGGAAGTGGCGAATCGAAGTAAATCCCGATAAAAGTCAGGCGGTCTTTTACACCCGACCTCGACGTAATCACCCCCCTCCCCGACCCATCTCAATGTTCGGCAAGCAGATCCCTTGGGCGAAGCAAGCCAAATATCTAGGTGTCATCCTCGACGAACACCTCACCTTTTCTGAGCACATAAAGCAGGCTCGCTCGCGGGCCGCTTTCGCTCTCGGTAGGCTCCATTGCGTCCTGAACAAGCGGAGTAAATTGTCTCTTCTGTGTAAGAAGCGGCTTTACACCGCTTGTATCAGGCCGATTATGACATACGCAAGCCCAGTCTGGGCACATGCCAAGCCCCGATTCATCCATAGGATGCAGACTCTCCAGAACCGTTTTCTCCGTCAAGCCACAGGCTCGCCTTGGTTTGTTCGGAATATCAATCTTCATTTAGATATGAAACTCCCGACTATCCATCAATACATAAAACGCGCTTCGAAGCGCTTCTTCGATAGGGCCGTAGCCCACCGCAACCCCCTGGTTGTGGCGGCAGCTACTTACACCCCCTCCCGTATCAGCAAAGTCCGCCGCTCGCGGCACATTCTTACCGATCCTGATGATCCCACTACTCTCCTCCAGGAGAGTCGAAAAGAGACCAGTACAGCTAGACCAGCACACAGACACAAACCGTACCGACCTCGCCGCCGAGGTCCGTCGTCGCGACCCCGACTTAACAGTCCCTCCCGACCCTTGCAAGAGCCAGCCCGCGATGCTGCGCCGTTAGCTTTAAATTAGTCCATAAATAATTTAACTCAGATCCAGCCAGTCCCTTGCTGCCCCCCCTATCAGCGATTGCCTAAGCCGAGGTTCGTACCCCCCTCGGGGTAACCCTTAGAGCTTTCGCTTTAGTTTTTAAGTATAATAAGCCCCGGCTGGAGGCCTAAAAAGGTAACTTTTTAGAACTCGCCGGGCCCCAATCCGTTTAAGTAGTAACAATCTTTTCAGGATTAACTACGAGATGCCCCACAAAAAAAAAAAAAAAAAAAAAAAAAAAAAAAACCCGACCCATAGATACCGTAAATGGTATAACAGTAAAAAGTCAGTAATAGTATAATACAGGTTTATTCCTTGGGGGCGTCGATATTTCGTACCTAATAATTGATATCAATAATAGGAATAGGTCAGTAACCGCACGCACGTAGGTAGGTACTTCGAATTTCTTAGAATTTTGACCGATCAAACAGCTGATACCTACCAGCCGAGTACCTACTCGTAGCTACGCTCGGTCGTTCACCTTCGCCGCCACCTCGCGCAACTTACCATAAAAACCAGTTCCAAAATAAACATCTTTCGTTAACGATAACTTATTTTTTTTGTACTAAGATATATCAAAATAAAAATTGCATGGTTATTATAACTCATTTAAGTTTAATTAGTTAAAATTTGCGCACTGATTAAAAACTTATCCTATATAGAAGCAAGACGCATTCAAACCATTATAATGTGTACATATTAGGGTCCTGTTGGCCGATATATGTAGGTATATCTTTTATCTTTGCCTTGACAAGGTCAGCTTGCCATAAAGTCGATAATCGCTCATTTGTTTACGAGAACCGCCTAATGTTGTTTTCTTAGTAATTATATTATGTTTGTTTTAAGTAGATTTCTTTTCGTAGCTTTTATGGCGATTGGGTTTCGTCTGACAGTAAAGGTCACAATTGACTGATTACAATTCTATTTTTGACTCAATTGGTTCTATAATAAAATGGGAAAATTCTTCCAATTTAATCGTCTTTAGAACTATAGGCACCAGCACCCTGATAGCGGAATACATTATCATTCAGAATCTGAATATTTCAGAAGAAAAAGTATAGCTAATCCATTACTTCATATATTGATTTGTTAAACTGTCAATGAAAGCCGTGACTACTACTAGTAATCATAATTATTTGATACTAGCTTCTGCCCGAGACTTCGTCCGCGTCATATTTTTGCTCCCCTAACCATTCCCGTCGCATCGAATTGCCTGCCAGTTTTCGTCCATTTCTCGTTGCTGCTCCACTTTTTTTAATTGTAGCGTGATGTTTTATAGCCTAAAACTTTTCTCAATAAGTAGGCTACCCAATTCAATTTTTTTTTTCAATTCGAACCAGTAATTCCTGAGATTACCGCGTTCAACCTAACAAACAAACTCTTCAGCTTTATAATATTAGTATAGATATAGATTGTCATCATTACCTCGCAGAGTTTTCCGCGCAACTAACATATTCATATATGTACAACGTCCCGACATCAATCCTCGGGCAGTTGCCGACCAGAGACGACAACCATCTGGTCGGAGGGGCCTCCCTTTTCTACGGATGTTGACTGAACTTTACACCCTTTTTTTATCTGGATGGGAAATCATCAAATGACTTCTCCCGTTCTGGGTGGAGCGGGAGGGTGTGTCAGACTTTTCCTGACTAAAACCCACCCGTGTCTCTTCAGTTGCCCATGTGCCAGGGTCACGGTATCTCTTTCAAACAAACACGCGACCCCGGCAGGCATCAGTCCTAGCAGACCCCTTCTATCTTTAAGGCGCGCGTGGAACACTACGCGCCGTCGCGTCGACCCGAGCTTGGTCCTTACTCCCGGCCACCGTAGGCGCGAGCAATGGGCAGCTTGCCGCCCGCAAGCTCGCGCCTACGGTGGCCGGGAGTCCGCAATCGACTCCCAACTTTACACCCTTGGTTCCTCAAACCTAATGTGAGTAATTGCGTAACACTAACAGTAGTATTCAGCTCCAATAGGTTAGACTGGAAGGTGACCTCAACATCTATACTTTATTAATATTATAAAGCTAAAGAGTTTGTTTGTTTGTTTGGTTGAACGCGGTAATCTTAGTAACTGCTGGTCCGAATTGAAAAATTCTTTTTGTGTCGGGTAGCCTAATTATGGAGAAAGGCTATAGGCTATATAACATCACGCTATGATCAAAAGGAGCGGAGCAGCAATGAGAAATGGATGAAAACTGGCAGGCAATTCGATACGACGGGAAGGGTCAGGGGAGCAAAAATTTTAAACAGATGAAGTCGCGGGGTGAAGCTAGTAGTTAATAAAAGTCTAGGTGGTAGAGGATGACGTTTGATTCGATAAAAAAGCGAATAAAATAAGAAGCGTCTTTGAAACACAAAGTTATATTAATATTGTTGATTCTTTTAGACATGTGCAAAGGAATACAAACGGCAAATCAATCGCATTCGTAACACATTCACTTTATAGAAAGGCACATGTTCAGTTCACTGCAGTATTCTAAAAACTCAGTTTCAAATCTTTTATTTCAATCTTCTGCTTAGAGTGTCGATGGCAAAAATAATACGAGAAAATATTACTTAAGTATAAGTGTTTTAAAGTTTGGCCCAAAACTCAGCACCGCGAATACTGTTCGCTGACGCAGAAATTAGGTTCTTACGTATGCAAGTGACGGACGATGCAAGATGGAAGACAGGTCATTGTCTGTGGACAGTTGATGCCGCATACATGATGAAGGTTTAAGCCGTCCATGACCCTCCACTTGTAGAGGTTGTCCTTGCTGCAGCCTACTTGGGTGCGAGGTTATCCAAGTAGGCCACGGCAACTAGACTATTAAGTTAAAAGACACTTGAATGTCAAAAACAAGAAAAGAAATTGTATCAAGTTTTATCTGACATTCTTTTCTCTACGAAACCATCTTTTGGGAAGCCAAAAGGTAGTTTCGTATGAAGTAGAATGAGCTAGAAACTCCGTATTTAATATTTAACTTTAAAACATTTAATGATGAGCGACTGCTACTTACTCAAACTCAGAGCATTTATTTCAATTAATCCATTTATAGGGACTTTTGAATTATCAAAGATTCGATCAAAACGTAGATTTATATGGAGAAGAACAGACTAGGAACTCCAAAGACAATCTTTTAAATCAAGAAATTACAAAATCCTCTGTACATTATTCTCGTTGCTTCTATGTGTGAGAACACTGTAAAAATTAAAAAAACAATTCTCAATATAAAAATAATTAATAAACATTGGAAGTTAGGAGATGACCAGTCTCAACCGACGGCGCCCGTTCACGAACATGACGTATGGACCGTGACCATCCAGTTCAACCATTTTGTAGGGAACCGAATGATCCAACACACGCACCACCATCGGTGAGACATTAAAGTGAGCAAGACAAATTTTCAACTGCCATTATTTTTCAAGATAACGTACATGATAATATTATAAGTAATGGATCCATGGTAGTCACATTTCCAAAATTATAAAAAATGCTTTAAAATTAACCAAAACTATAGTTTGCAATGTACAGACACCAGCACATGAAGCTAACCGAAACTGTCAAATCTTCGCAATTAATCTTGAACCTAATACTTTAGCGATAAAGTTGAAAATCTATTATAGAAATTTGACGGATTGTAGTAGCTTTATGTGCTGGCATCTGTATAGGAGAAATGACACCACGATACACGGTCGACAGAGGTGACCTTGGTGGTTGTTGCGTCCTGAAATAGTTACTCTATGCGTACTGTTACATCCCTATTTTGTACTGGTAAACGCTGACACTAACGCCAAGTCAGCACCGGCATTCCTGGGACTTGATTTGCAACGGGCCTCTAGCCAGTTCGGGTTTGGCACTCAATTAGTTGGGACGTTTACCGGGTTTTCCCAAAATATATTGTAATTAATCTTAGAAGGTAAAATAAACCTTTTTTAAAAAGATTCCGGAAGTTTCCCTTCTAACATTTGGTGGCAGCGGTGGGATAAGGCATCCCCAGTGTCCTAATAATAAACGATAAATACGTCGCCGGAAATAAAAGTTGGTGTATCTGTGATCCTAAAAGTGCCTAGTGATTGTGTCGCCTAACAAACATCTCAACCCGAACTCATCACATCGAAGGTCGATACTATTCGACCTGGTCCAAAGCTGCATATCGCCGCTCTGGGTCCACTGCGTCATAAGTGGTATTAAGCAGTTGGGTAGCACTTGCGCACCCAACCCATATTGTATCCAGCGCCGACCCTACGGCAACCTTCGGCTTCTTATCCATACGTCTAAGGTAGACGTAATCCAGCATGAAAAACTCCTACAAGCTGTTCCTGTAAGTCCAAATTACTCTATTCAGTGAAATTCGTGTGTGTTGTGTGTAAAGTTCGCGTATATAGCGTCATAATCGTGTGTTAACTTAAAATAAGATTAGTTTTAAAGCATCTATAATTAGACTCCAGATAACTTTGTTAAGAGGCCTACGCTTCGATCTCAGTCGTCCTTATCAGTTGTGCATAACTCTCACATCCGAGCAGAGTCAATTCTCAGAACTAGATAACGTTTTATAAGTCCATATCGGTACCATAACGCCACATAAATATGTCGAAATCTGAATCTAAAAGAGACGTTAAAGAATTGAAAGGTGATGAGGAAATTCCACTAAGTGTTGTGTTAAAATTTATTAAACCATTTAACGGTGACAGGGATAAGCTAACAGCTTTCCTAAGGAATTGCGATAGCGCAATATCCTTGGCGTCTCCTCAACAGGAAGACGTCGTCTTTAAATATGTATTAAGTCAATTAGAAGGCAAGGCAGAAACTGCGTGCTCTATTAAAGATTTCGAAACATGGCCATCACTTAAGGAATTTCTAAAAAACCAGTTTGGTGAACGTAAACATTATGCTCACCTGCTCACCGACTTACAAGACTGTAGGCAAGGAAACCAGGAACCCGTTAGTCAATTTTCTTTGAGAGTAGAAACCTGTCTGCAGAAACTTCTTACAGAAGTAACAGTCTCAAATTCGAGGAAAACCGAACTCCCGGGCAGATTAGCCGCGATGGAAGACCTAGCTCTTCATACATTCATATTAGGATTATCCCCAAGAATAGCGAATATCGTAAGATGTAGAGACTATAAGAGCTTAAATGATGCCATTAATGCTGCGATATCCGAAGAGAAAATACAGCAGTTCTCTTATCGCAATTTCAACAGGCAAAGGGCTACTGAATCCGTCTATAAAAGGAATGAAACAAATAACACACCCCAAGCAAAAGTATTCATTAAAAGCTACACCAACCAACCCAATACTTCTTCCAATGATTCCCCCTTCTGCAGATACTGTAAAAAAACAGGACACATCCTTGAAAATTGTAAATTGCGTGATTTCAATAACAAAAGATTTTCAAATGGTTCTCAGCCATTTACTCCATCTAAATAAACCTTCTCGTGTAAACTTCACAGATAGCCCTGAGGAGGAGGGTAAAGACGAAGTAGATAAATTCGTTGATTTAAACTAAATTATGTCCCGTTTAAGTATCGCACGGGGCAAACCCCTTTTAATCCAGTCGATACTACACCTATCACTATTAAGACCAATGGACAGGGTAACCAGCCCCAAACTCACGGCCTTTCTAAAATCAGGACTACGCCGCAGGGTAACCAGCCCCACAAGGAAAGTCTGAACCCTTCTAATAGTAGGACTACGCCGCAGGGTAACCATCCCCACAAGGAAAGTCTGAACCCTTCTAATAGTAGGACTACGCCGCAGGGTAACCAGCCCCACAAGGAAAGTCTGAACCCTTCTAATAGTAGGACTACGCCGCAGGGTAACCAGCCCCATAAGGAAAGTCTGAACCTACAAACTAGTTCCAAACCTGAAAAAGAACTTAAAATATATGAAATCCTTACCGGGAAAAGATACTTACCTTTTATTAAACTACAGACATCTGTGAATAAAAATCCACTTACTCTCTTGATAGATTCTGGAGCGACACTCTGCGTCCTGAAAAAGAAAAGTATAACAAATACCATAAAATTAGAAGATAGTGTCGTTACAATCAAAGGAATAGATTCTAAAAACGAAACTATGAAGAGTGTAGGAAGCTTTAACTTACAACTACAGTTCAATAAAGAATTTACTATAACCCATCCTTTCCAAATATTTGAGGATATAAGCCTACCTTATGATGGTATAATAGGCAGCGACCTGTTCACACTATATAAGTGTCGCATTAATTATCGAACAGATTCTTTAGAAATAAATAATCATAACATTACATTATCCTTTGATGAACCATCATATGTCATTGAACCTCGTACCGAAACGGTAATAGAGTGTTCAGTAAAAAACCCTGAATTAAAAGAGGGAATCGTATTGGATCAACATATTTCCGATTCCCTTCTTATATCAAATTGCCTTGTTAAAGTAAAAGACAATAATAGAATTAATGTGACAATTGTCAATGTATCCGAAAAACCAGTTCATTTAAACGCCAACCTTATGCTTACTTTAAGTCCATTTTACCCTACTCAATGTAATATAATACAACACAACAGATTGGTTAATAGTCTTGAAAGGTCCCTACAATTATCCGAATTACTACGAACATCTCATTTAAATCAGGAAGAATTACACCATCTTAATGACATATGTGATCAGTACTCTGACATATTTCATCTACCAGGAGACCAATTAACTTGTACGGATGTAATCCAACATGAAATAAAAACAAATTCCTCACAGCCAATCAACGTAAAATCGTATCGTTTTCCCGAAATACACAAGGAAGAGGTTAAGTCACAAATAACCAAAATGTTAAATCAGCAAATTATTAAACCCTCAAAATCCCCGTGGTCATCTCCTATCTGGATAGTGCCTAAAAAAGATGACTCCACAGGGCAAAAGAGGTGGAGAATAGTAATCGACTATAGGAAACTGAATGATATCACGATTGGTGAAAATTACCCAATTCCTCAAATCAATGAAATCTTAGACCAATTAGGTCAAAGTAAATACTTCACGACTTTAGACCTAGCTTCCGGTTTTCACCAAATAAAAATGTCTCCAGAAGACGCACCCAAAACAGCATTTAGTGTACCCCAAGGACATTTCGAATTCAGATGAATGCCGTTTGGTTTAAAAAATGCACCCGCAACTTTTCAGAGAACAATGAACACTGTCTTGTCCGGACTACAAGGTGTACATTGCTTCGTTTATTTGGATGATATCGTCATATACTCGCATGATTTATCTTCACATATTAAAAAACTTATCCTTGTCTTTGAAAAATTGAGGAAATTCCGCCTAAAGCTTCAGCCAGACAAATGTGAGTTCTTGCGAAAAGAAGTCGCCTACTTAGGCCATATAATAAGTAGTGAAGGCGTTAGGCCTAACCCTGATAAAATAAAATCTGTTGTAAATTATCCTGTGCCAAAATGTACTAAAGATATAAAATCATTTTTAGGTTTAGCATCATATTATCGAAGATTTATACCAGAATTCTCAAAATACGCTAAGTCCCTTACTACCCTTCTGAAAAAAGATACTCCTTTTAACTGGACCAATAGCCAACAATTATCATTTGAACAATTGAAAGAAAAATTAGTAACTGCACCAGTCCTTATTTACCCCGATTTTACTAAACCTTTTATTCTAACTTGCGACGCGTCAAACTATGCTATTTCGGCTATATTATCACAGGGTGTAATTGGTAAAGACCAACCAATCGCCTTTGCGTCAAGGACACTTAATAAAGCGGAATGTAATTATAGTGTAACCGAAAAAGAATGTTTGGCTATTGTGTATGGAACTAAGACATTCCGTCCCTACCTTTTCGGCCGTCAGTTTAAAATATTAACAGATCATAAACCCCTAAATTGGCTTTTTAACTGCAAGGACCCTGGATCCAGACTAGTCCGTTGGCGCCTTAAATTAGAGGAATATAATTATGAGATTCAATACAGAAAAGGTAAGACAAATACCAACGCTGATGCTCTTTCGCGGTATCCAATAAATCCTTTACGAAGCATAGAGCAAATTCAAACGAATAATACACTACCTAATAACCATCCAAATACTAATCCCGAAAATGTATCTACTAACCCTGACCAAATACTTACCGATGATGCCCCTCCTTCGCAGTCCTCGCCGCAATCAAATCCTGAAAGCCTAAACTTACCTGATGATTTTGTCCTCCCTGAAAACCTGGAACTCCCTGATGATTTTGATATACCTACCCCACAATCTAGTGATGTCATTAACGACGATAGTACTTATTCTAAGTGCCTAAAAACAATAAATAACAGATTAGTGACATTTGATACTAACATTCTTGAACATAATGAAAATCTTTTAAAGACAAAATCAAAACATATTGTGATACCTACCTCAATTGACTTCGACGAGTCGAACCGCTATGTATCTGAAATGATCGGTAATATGACTGAAAGTAAAGAATTCCTTGCACTAGAGAGAACTTTATACTCATTCTTGATATCTGAAAAAGAGAATACCACTTATTATTTATTATTCATTAAAGTGTATCATTATGACACAACTACTTATGAAGACATTTTTAAAAGCCTGAAAAACCTAAAGAACTACCTTTTATCTGAAAATATAAATGAGTTCAGTATCACGGATTTCAGAAATCCTTTTGATAGCCATAGTTTTATAAAGATACATAATATAATCACGTACCTATTTCATAACACAAACATAACCATTCATATTTATAAAAATGTTATAATGTATCCAACTATGAGCGAAATTGCCAAAATTATGCGTGAAAATCATGACATCCCTATTTCGGGTCACTTAGGCTCTAACAGAATGTTAAAAAGAATTCAAGAAAAATATTATTGGCGAAATATGCGCAGTGACATTGAAAATTATGTTCGTAAGCTTCGATCAAAAATGTACTAGATTCCCGATGAGCGCTTCAAAAACGGCCCGAAAAATAAGAGCACAAATATTTTTGTGCTCTTATTTGAAATTAGTTTGGTCCAATGATAGCCAACGATAAGACGTCCTAAATGCCGCAGCAAGCGTTCAAAAATTGTGTAAATAACCACTGTAGCACCAAGTTTTTGGAAGGAATATCTTTTTTTCCATAAGTTTAAATCTTTAAGTGTTTTTCATAAAATAAAAACAATCAAATAGTAAATATAAATCATTTAGCAAATACATATTATGATTGTTTGACCAATGTTTGCAACAACGCACCAACTATTGTAACAAACATTGTCTGTTCTGGAATAGAGAATGCATAAAGTAGTATTGTAATTTTATATTTTATTTTTGTTTGTAGATTTCCTAGCGAGCCATTTCGCTGTGCAGAATGGGTATCTATTGTAGCGAAAGAAAGAGGAGAAGAAATATACAAACCTTATAAAAAATCATATTTGAACTTTAACAATAGAAGCGCGGAACGTAACGACTGAGGTAAATTTGGATAAAACAATATATATATTGCAATTACGTGGTTGAAGTCTCGTATAAATAATAAATAATAATAATCATCATATTTCATGAAAAGTCATAAAAAGTTACGATTATATGAATAATAAAATATTATTAGAGCAGGAAGAATATCGAACTACGTCAAATTTGGGACGCCCGCACTTCTAGTGAAATGAAAAAATAATTTGATTTAATACAAATTTAACTTCTAAATACTGGTACATAAAAGTCGACGCACTCATTTTTATACGGGTGGATCACATTGATTTAACCCGCACTTAATTAAATAAAACAACTATTATACTTTTTTAGTCCTACTACTTTTTTAAATCGATTAAAAATGTTTGCCACCATCAAAACATACCTTTTCACCTAAAAAATTATATTCTGCAGCTCTACGTCTTTCAATAAGTACTGTGTTCTGAGCATTGAAATGTAATACCAAGAACTACGTCTAGTTCCAAAATAGAGTAAGCACGAAATTGTCAACACATTGTTTTTAACCTTATTGCTTAGACTTTAAGTTTCAGTTTAGAATAAATAATTTTGTACTTATATAAAAATGACTTTAGATTTTTAAGGGACATTTTAAATTTATTGCTCTTTACCTTTCTCCGATGACAAAAGGACTTAAATGTGAATATTTTGCAATCGTAATTATGCTTTATGTTTGAGTGTTAAGGGTTATAATAAACTGAATTTGTTATTATTATGAAACGTTCTTCTATATTTCGTAGTAAGAAATATAAATGTGTAAGTGTGTGCAAACGTGGCCACTTGAGCGCCTTATTTTTGTTCCTGATCCTTTATCTAGTGCTATTATTGATCGAAGTTCGTAAGTGTGTCCCTTGTCAAGCCAATAAAGCGCTACGCCAAACTAACCGTGCACCGATGCAGATTACTACAACATCGACGCAACCGTTTGAACGCGTTGCACTAGACATCGTGGGTCCCTTGCCTGAAGTTGGTAATGTTAAATTGAAATTTATTCTAACATTACAAGATGACTTGACTAAATATTCAGCTGCTTATCCTATCTCCAATGCTACCGCAGAGGAAACCTCTGAATGTCTAATTCATTTCATCGCCCAATTCGGTATTCCAAAAACGATCCTAACCGATCAAGGCACAAATTTTACAGCCGAACTATTCAAGCAAACTTGCAACTTTTTAAAGATTAAACAGCTCTGGTCTACCCCTTATCACCCACAAACACAGGGAGCTCTTGAAAGGAGCCACTCAACATTAAAAGAATACCTTAAATCTTTTGTGGATGAAAACCAAACTAATTGGCCTAGATATGTTTACACAGCCATGCTCACTTATAATACGACAGTTCATAGTACTACAAATTTCACCCCTTATGAGCTAGTATTCGGTCATAAAGCACTTATACCCTCATCTATTTACGACTCTGCCTTAGAATCCACATATAATAATTACGTTAGGATTTTTTTTTTTACAACAACGTTTACGAATTTCCAGGGAAAAAGCTATAGAAAACATACTGAAATCAAAAATAACTTCCAAAACTTATTATGATAAACATACCAAACCAGTAAAGTATAAAGCAGGTGATATGGTATATGTTAAAAATCATTTAAGACTCCGTAAAGCTTTATCACCCATATGGAAAGGTCCGTATAAAGTAATTAGAATAAATGGAAATAACACACTTACCTTATCGATAAACCGTCGGCATGTAAAACATCACTATGATGAAGTTAAACTTGCTGAAACGAATGATTAGTTTTATTATGTTATATTTAGTTATATAGATTAGTTTTATAACGTAGAATATTATTTCAGGATCGCCTCGGCGTGTATTTCAGTTATTTCAGCCGACGTAATAGAGCCGATTAAAGAAAGCACTGGAATCTATTTTGACCCTGTGGGAACCTTGAAAACTTCTAATAATCATCTCCATATATTAGTTCCAATTGATATTGGGTATATACAACCTCATATAGAAAATATTAGGATCACTTTAGGAACTGCTAGACTTCTTTGCCAAGAGAACGAATTAAGTGTCTCAAAATGCCATAACTTTTTACAACCTTTAACATCTCGCCTTGATAATATTCTAAAAGATTATAGTGCTATATCTCACCTTATTCCCGATAGAGATAAGAGATCTGCGTGGCTTGCTGGTATCGGTTCCCTTTTTAAACAAGTAATTGGCACAATGGATGAAGACGACTCAATCAAGTATAATTCCGCTATTCTACACTTAGAAAATAACGATAAGAAACTTTCACATCTCCTGAAAGATAATATTTTGATAACTAATACAGCATTAAAGAATTATAATGAAACACTTAGAATAATCCAAACCAATGAAGCTCGATTAGGCAATGCTATTGAAAATCTATCAGCCGTATTAAACAATGTATCTAATACACCTTATATAGAATCTAATTTGAATGAAATCTATAACGAATTGTTTTCTAGTTTACTTACTTTGTCGTTTAGACTTGATGATATTATTAATGCTATAATGTTTACTAAAAGTCACTCCATACATCCCTCTATCTTAACTCCAAAACAATTATATGAAGAGCTGATACATAGTGTTAAGGATTTAAATAAGAATAGTGAACTACCAATTACTTTAAGTTTAGATAGTATCCATACGCTAATTGATTTATCTCAATTATCGTGTTATTTTATCAATAGTAAAGTAGTGTTTGTCATTAAGATTCCCTTAGTATATAAGTCAGAATACGTTTTATATAAACCTATCTCTGTACCTATACCACATGATGTGAACCAGCCTCATTCCTATGCTATGATTATACCTCATTGTCATCATATAGCTATAAGTAAAGATAAATTAACATATGTTTGCCTTCAAGAATTAAATAAATGTATCAAAACTATTAATCAAATTTATGTATGTAATAACCCCGATGTATATTCAGTTCAAGATATGCCAACCTGTGAAACGGAAATGTTATGTAAAATTATAAATAAATTACCTCAACAATGTAAAACCAAATTAGTTTACGGAAATATAGATATTTGGGAAGAATTGAAAAACAATAAGTGGTTATTTGTCAAGTCAGAACCAGCCAAACTTACCCTTGAATGTAATTCCCAATTAACAGAGTACAAACTATTAGGTACTGGTATAATCAGTATAGAGCAAGAATGTAAAGCTTATTGTAAAAACAGAGAACTCTCACCTAAACCTTACTTTAATGTAATTATTAAACCCATAATTTCTGATTTTAATCTTATCAGCGATCCTTGTTGCGACAGAGATAAGGTCATGTTACTTAAATCAAAACTAAAACCTTTGAAACTAAATGACTTACACCTTGAAAAACTTGTAACTGATTCAAATGACCAATTAATGTCAGACATTGATAAGATTATTAATGAACCTAGTCCGTTCATAAAATACGAATCCCATTATCCTGTTATTACCTATTGTATAATTGTATTTCTTTTAATTTTTATATTATATAAAATGTGTAAAAAATTCGGTAAATGTCCAACATTCAAAACTAAAATAGAATCTAATAATACAACTGATGAAGTCCAGGAATTAGAAGAAATTCCAGTCCCAAAACTCCGCATATCTCCCTGAAACTTAGTATCAAAATATAAGTTTCATCTTGTTGGGGGGGTTGTTACATCCCTATTTTGTACTGGTAAACGCTGACACTAACGCCAAGTCAGCACCGGCATTCCTGGGACTTGATTTGCAACGGGCCTCTAGCCAGTTCGGGTTTGGCACTCAATTAGTTGGGACGTTTACCGGGTTTTCCCAAAATATATTGTAATTAATCTTAGAAGGTAAAATAAACCTTTTTTAAAAAGATTCCGGAAGTTTCCCTTCTAACAGTACGCAACGCGTAACGGAATGACATCTGACTTGTCAAGTTTGATTTTGATACTTGACACTTCTCTTGGTTTGGCGCTAAAAGAGGTCCGTCGCGTTTTGGAACCCCCGCGACGCTTTTGTTGAAATTAATCCTTTTAAATCGATCCGCTTGTGACAATTAGTCGTGATCCAATTGCTTTGAGTGTTAATAACCCCAGTTTGACGTAATAATACGGGTTACATTTGTTAAAACTGAAGTTCTTGAAAGGGATGGTCGCCGCGTGGTTCTCGCGACCCTTTGTAAAGCAATCCCTGAGAATCGGTCGTTTTGTGGACAATCTGTCATGACCCAATCGTATTGATTGCAACTAACCCCAATTTGACGACATAACACGGGTTTTGTTTGTTGGAAATACCTGTGTTAGTTTGAAGGTTAAGTGAAAGTGACCTTGAAGCCGCGTGCCATGAAGACATCTGGCGGATTGTTGCGGATTGTTCCTGAGAATACTTACTCATAACGTCACAACACAATACATATACACTCACTTACATACATAACTCCAGGTAGGCACCAGAGCAGTGTCCTTCAACCAACAGGTAAGTTCTTTTGTTGTATTGTAAGTGTTTGATTTGATTGTCTGCTCCGCGTACGGCGGACTAGTTACGCTAGCCACTCTTGTCTCCTGGACCCCACCATAATATCTTCCACTGCGCTATTGAAATGCTATTGTAGGGATCTAGTCTGGCAGCGTACAGTGGTTTACAACCATGTCGATGGTGGTCTACGATTAAATTTTGTATGAACTTCCAACGACCACTGCGCTAGCGACCAAGGATGAATAGGGGAGGTAGGGTCGACGGCCGACCATGTAGACGGCGGTTGCCAACCAGGAGTTTATCAGACGCTCACTTTCAACTGGCGGTAGTTACAGCTTGCGTCATTTTAGGGCACTGTACGCTGCCAGGCTAGGCCTCCCAATACGATTTCAAGTGCGCAGTGGAAGAGTTATAATCGTGGGGCTCTAGAGACAAGAGTGGCTAGCGTACTGTCCGCCGTACGCGGAGCAGACAATCAAATCAAACACTTACAATACAACAAAAGCACTTACCTGGTGGTTGAAGGACACTGCTCTGGTGCCAACCTGGAGTTCTGTATGTAAGTGAGTGTATGTGTATCGTGTCGTGACGTTACGAGTATTCTTCAGGTTAGATTCCGCTTCCAATTAGGCTGGAGGAGGTCACAGCATGCGGTCTTCAAATCACTCGCTCCCAACAGCGTCACACTCAACCATCGGGTCATGACAGATTGTCCACAAAACGACCGGTTAATTAATACAATTGGATCACGACTAATTGTCACAAACGGATCGATTCAAAAAGATTAATTTCAACAAAAGCGTCGCGGGCGTCTCAAAACGCGACGGGCCCATTTTAGCGGCAAATCAAGAGAGAGCTGTCAAGTGTCAACGTCAAACTGACAAGTCAGTTCTCACTCTGTTACACGCGCATTCCGTTAGGCGCACAGATAATAAACGGGACAGAACATCTACCCCCCCCGGACGGGCCTTCCCGTCCGCTAATCACTTGGCAATCCCGACAAGGTTGCGTTTTATCAGTCCACCTGACGCGCTGCTGGAGGATGTGCAAATATTCCAAGCTCCAACGCTTCCAAACTCTGAGCGAGCTGCTGCACCAACTGAAACCGCGATAGCCAATTTTGGCTCACATCGACAAAGAGTGCTCCGGCAGGGCGACAAGTGGCTGTCAAATCAAAAAATGGCCCGGGGTCAGGGCCTCCAAGACGTTCAGGTCCGAAGACAGCGGGCACAATGGACGCGAGTTCAACACAGCTTCAATGCGGCAAAATACCGTAGCTAACTCCTTAAAGGTGAGAACGGTGTCTCCCAACAATCTGCGCCAGAGTCCCTAACCGCCTTCACCGCGGCCTCAAATAACCCCCCAATGGGGGCAGGCTGGCGGGTCAAAACAATAACAAACAACAAAAACAACCAAACAACAATAACAACCAAACAACAACAACAACAACAACAACAATTTAACCAAATGGCCCTCCTTAGGCAACAAAAGGGGGTGACGGGCCCCATAAGGAAGGCTAGAGTGCCTCAACCGTCAACAACCAAACAACAAAAGACCCGTATCGTCCAAAAAAGGGGTTCAACTTAATAACGGCTCCCGACAATATCCAAAACTCTCGCTGCAGAATGGCCAACTTCGCATTGCAACCGGCATGCGAGTTCTTAATGTGACGATCAGTCACCAACAATTCAACAACAAAAAACAACAATTCAACAATTTGTCGAGGGAGCCAAATCGACTCAACAAACTCAGGGTCCTTTGTTCCAACAACGAGCACCTTGAGCCCGGGCAAAGGACCCGACATCAAGACTGGCGATCGAGGCCAATCATCCTCGGGGTGAGTCAGCCAGTCTGGACCCCACCATAGGGGGTGAGCAATCAAGCGGGGTGCCATGCACCCACGTGAGGCCACGGCACCTGGGTTCAAATCTCCAGGCACGTGCCTCCAAATCAAAGGCGTTTCAAATTTTGAATCTGGGACACTCGATACGCAACAAAGGCCTCCAAAGAGTGGACGGACGTCTTCAACCAACACAAAACAATTTGACTGTCCGTCCAGGCGTAAGAAACCCGAATGTCCACAGTTCCACCCAAAGTGTGAGCAACGTGGTTCAATAGACGCACAAGACGCGCCGCCCCTGACAATTCAACTTAGGGATGGTCAGTGCCGTCCGGAGGGGGGCCACCTTGCTCTTGACCAAGACCAGTGACAAATTCACCTGGCCTGTCGCGCAGACGGTGCGCAGACAAACAACAGCTGTATAACCGTGCGAAGACGCATCACAAACAAGGGTAGCAGTGTAGCTCCCAGGGGGGAGGATAGCGCGGGGTAACACGACCTCGTTGACTGCAGGGAGTGCGGATACAAATTGGAGCCAATCTTCCAACAGGGTTTCCCGAATTGGCTCGTCCCAGCCAAGTCCCGCAGTCCAAAGGCGCTCAAGAAAACAATTTCGCCCAAAACAATACAAACAAAACAACAAAACAATACACAAAAGGCAACCACAACAGAGTCCCCCGTGGGCCCCCAGACCTGACCGATGCCGTTGGCAACAAAACCGTGTCGATCTGAGAGGTACCTTAGCGGGGCAGGCGCCAATGTCCTAACAATGCCTGGGCGGCGACCGATCGCCACACCCAGACCCAAGTCTTTCCCGACGAGGATGGAGTTCAAACTCCTCGTCCGCGCGGTGTCCCGAGCCACGCGCCATCGCTGGAAGGGCATATCCCACCGGATGCCCGAATGGCGGGGGGCGTGACTTCAACCGGGGACGTTCCGCCAATGGAGGGGAGGGAAGGCGGTGCTGGTCTGGCCAGCGCTGCCTAGCAACAACTGCGTAATCGCCTTTACGCGGGGAGACCAAATGGCGGTCGCGCGGCTCCCGATCAACTTGCGCGGGGGGTGGAGTGCGGCGCTCAAAATTGCGGGCCTCTCCCCGGTTCTGAACCGGCGAGGCAGAAGCCCGGTGACCAACTCCATGGTACCCCCCCGTGCGCGAACCTTCATCAGAGGCTGGTCTGCCAGCGTGGTTCGCGTTAGCGCACAATATGTCCAAATGGGACCCCCCACAAATTCTACAAGGGCGGGGGTTGGGGCAGTCCCGATGGAAGTGAGCCCCCAAACAAGAGAAGCACATGCGGCGTGCATTGGCAATTCGGCGGCGGGCACTCACGTGCAACTTCAAAAAGGCCGCGCAAGTTGCCATGCCATGCCCCGTGTCCCTACAAACTCACAACCAGGACGACTCTGGGTGCCAGCAAAACGAGCGGCGGGGCGACCATCAACAGGCCCGCGAGCCCTAGTCCGTCCCTGGTCTCGTGGCCGGGAAGACGGCTGGCATGACTCAGTGGCAACGCCAGAGTTGTCCACAAACCGACACTCATCCTCCAAAAATTGGACGAGGTCACCAAATGGGGGGAGATGTGTAACACTATCCCCACCATACCTTTGCTCGAAATGAGCCCTCAAATCGGCAAGAAGCCGCAGCACAACATGCACCAAAGGGTAAGACCATTGGTCCACCGGCAAGTCCAATCGCTTTAAAGCGTTGGTCGCTACCACCAACGGGTTCAACAGGTCAGTACGCAATGCTGACAAACCAGTAATGACCGGTAACCCCAAAATCAATGCAATATGAACATCAGCCAAACAACGTTCATTTGGTACCGCTGGGTGAGTAGTCCCAAAGCGGTAGGGTAGGCTGAGTCAGTCAACGACAGATGCTGTACCAAGGCTCGGGCCTCACCTTCCAGGACAGACAACAAATAGGCCAACTTTAGGGCGGGTCTGAGGTCCGAGCGTGCATCAACCAAACTTGCAAACAGGTTGTGGAAACCGTACCAGTGGTCCCAGCGACCGTCAAGTGTGGCAGTTCCAAAGCAGGCAATCTACTCAATAGTCCGGGACCTGAAACAACCGAGGTCTCCGGCTTGACCTGGACAGGTGTCCGGCACTGCAATATTTCCATCTGTATGCCATTGCACAAACAAAACCATTCAAATAAACAAAACAATTAAATTATCAAATAACAAACTTCAATCAATAAATAACAAGGAAATCCAACGCAAACAATCAAATAAAATAAACCAAGCAAAAGGTAATTAAGTAACAAAGTTCAAACAATATATTACAAAATAACTACAATCAAACTACCAAACTGACTAATCAGCAACTCAAGAAATAACATTAAATTGTTTCAATTCAATTCAACAATAAACTTTTATTTTAATTCAAAATCAATATCAACGTTCAAAATTCTATATCATATTCAATTCAAATATTCAAATTCTAATCCAATTCCAAATGTTAAGTTCACAAACCACTGTGTCAAAGGTACAACAATAATAAACCTTTATTCCAACTCAAAACAATGGTAATACTCAAAAATGCCAATAATTTTTCAAATATTAATATTCTCAAATAACCATATCAATGGTACAAACTCAACATTTTAATGTCTTCCTGACATTCAATACAACACAGATCAGACACAAAAAGGGGCTACAACAAGGGGCTGCACCACAGCATTGAGCTGTGGTGCAGCAATTCGGCGGCGGGCACTCACGTGCAACTTCAAAAAGGCCGCGCAAGTTGCCATGCCATGCCCCGTGTCCCTACAAACTCACAACCAGGACGACTCTGGGTGCCAGCAAAACGAGCGGCGGGGCGACCATCAACAGGCCCGCGAGCCCTAGTCCGTCCCTGGTCTCGTGGCCGGGAAGACGGCTGGCATGACTCAGTGGCAACGCCAGAGTTGTCCACAAACCGACACTCATCCTCCAAAAATTGGACGAGGTCACCAAATGGGGGGAGATGTGTAACACTATCCCCACCATACCTTTGCTCGAAATGAGCCCTCAAATCGGCAAGAAGCCGCAGCACAACATGCACCAAAGGGTAAGACCATTGGTCCACCGGCAAGTCCAATCGCTTTAAAGCGTTGGTCGCTACCACCAACGGGTTCAACAGGTCAGTACGCAATGCTGACAAACCAGTAATGACCGGTAACCCCAAAATCAATGCAATATGAACATCAGCCAAACAACGTTCATTTGGTACCGCTGGGTGAGTAGTCCCAAAGCGGTAGGGTAGGCTGAGTCAGTCAACGACAGATGCTGTACCAAGGCTCGGGCCTCACCTTCCAGGACAGACAACAAATAGGCCAACTTTAGGGCGGGTCTGAGGTCCGAGCGTGCATCAACCAAACTTGCAAACAGGTTGTGGAAACCGTACCAGTGGTCCCAGCGACCGTCAAGTGTGGCAGTTCCAAAGCAGGCAATCTACTCAATAGTCCGGGACCTGAAACAACCGAGGTCTCCGGCTTGACCTGGACAGGTGTCCGGCACTGCAATATTTCCATCTGTATGCCATTGCACAAACAAAACCATTCAAATAAACAAAACAATTAAATTATCAAATAACAAACTTCAATCAATAAATAACAAGGAAATCCAACGCAAACAATCAAATAAAATAAACCAAGCAAAAGGTAATTAAGTAACAAAGTTCAAACAATATATTACAAAATAACTACAATCAAACTACCAAACTGACTAATCAGCAACTCAAGAAATAACATTAAATTGTTTCAATTCAATTCAACAATAAACTTTTATTTTAATTCAAAATCAATATCAACGTTCAAAATTCTATATCATATTCAATTCAAATATTCAAATTCTAATCCAATTCCAAATGTTAAGTTCACAAACCACTGTGTCAAAGGTACAACAATAATAAACCTTTATTCCAACTCAAAACAATGGTAATACTCAAAAATGCCAATAATTTTTCAAATATTAATATTCTCAAATAACCATATCAATGGTACAAACTCAACATTTTAATGTCTTCCTGACATTCAATACAACACAGATCAGACACAAAAAGGGGCTACAACAAGGGGCTGCACCACAGCTCAATCCAATCCACTTTATTAGCCCGGCTGACCTTGGCAACATCAGGTTACCCGTCTCAACAAATTTACAAATTATTTCAAATAAACTAGCAATCATAGTTTACAAACATTTACAGCGCATTACTACTTCCCTTATAGAGACTGCCAAGTAATTAGCTCACTGTTAATTACCAATTTGTTGGTTATGTCTTATAACCGCGCTCTGCATACCAAAATGTACGCTGCCAGGCTAGGCCTCCCAATACGATTTCAAGTGCGCAGTGGAAGAGTTATAATCGTGGGGCTCTAGAGACAAGAGTGGCTAGCGTACTGTCCGCCGTACGCGGAGCAGACAATCAAATCAAACACTTACAATACAACAAAAGCACTTACCTGGTGGTTGAAGGACACTGCTCTGGTGCCAACCTGGAGTTCTGTATGTAAGTGAGTGTATGTGTATCGTGTCGTGACGTTACGAGTATTCTTCAGGTTAGATTCCGCTTCCAATTAGGCTGGAGGAGGTCACAGCATGCGGTCTTCAAATCACTCGCTCCCAACAGCGTCACACTCAACCATCGGGTCATGACAGATTGTCCACAAAACGACCGGTTAATTAATACAATTGAATCACGACTAATTGTCACAAACGGATCGATTCAAAAAGATTAATTTCAACAAAAGCGTCGCGGGCGTCTCAAAACGCGACGGGCCCATTTTAGCGGCAAATCAAGAGAGAGCTGTCAAGTGTCAACGTCAAACTGACAAGTCAGTTCTCACTCTGTTACACGCGCATTCCGTTAGGCGCACAGATAATAAACGGGACAGAACAGGCACAATTTGTAATAACTCATTAAACGTTTCCGGATCCAATTTTATGAAGTTATCTAGATCCTCAGATTCAAATGAAATCATTACTCAGCAGCGGCGAGGCGTAAATTTTTCTAAAAGAGAAGCCGAAGCGAAGTCGGCCTTAACTTACTGACTCATCAATAAAGAATACTTACTATCATTCTAAAATTATTATAGGAATGTAATGAATTAAATACAATTAAATTGAACAGCTGAAAACGAATAAAATATGCAACATTCCTCTATCTCGTTCTCGCTGACGCATTTTTCTATACCTGTCTCTGTCATAACCCGTTGTACAGCGGCTTGCTCTCGTACATATCAAGCGGTGCCACGTGACCTAAAGTGACATCATTACGGGATCGCTGTTGTATGAATTTTTAGTTCCCGATTATGACGTTTTGGCGCCGGGTTAATTTAGAACATTTCTCTTTTGTTGTAATACAAAGCTATAAATAACCTTTTTTGTTGTTTGAATGTTATGGTGAATTAAATACCCGTAGTGTAACTATATTTATTGACAATAGTAGCCACTATTTACATACTATTGTATTTTTAATAGTGATAGAGTTACAGATGCGAATCCCCGAAGGCAAGCCGGTAGGAATCGTGTTATATGGTGCTTTCGCCACTGTTACTCAGTACTTTTCATTCCTTCAGCCTGCTGAAGCTCTGCCGGTTGCTGACCAAGTCGAGGGTCCAGTCGAGGGACGCGGTTGGCAACCATGTAGCGGGCACTTAACTCATATTTTGAAACTATATTTAAAATAATATCCACCTAGTTTATTGCTCATTCTGCTCCATAGCTGCATATATGCTTTGGAATAAGCTAGTATCATGACTAACTGACTCGTTGTAAGTTCAAAAGTGTCTGAAAATTGTTTAATAAAAATATTGTTTTCCTTCTAAGTAACACCGGACTAAGTTTTCAGTTTTGTTTTGAGAACTGCATTTCTGAAACAATTGGGTTCTGATTTCAAAAACTGACTTGGTGGTTTAAATCTAACCAAACAAAATTTTAACTTTGATTTCTCGTGTTCAAAACAAAAGCCTTTTAGAGACTTTAATCATCACATCAATTTACGAATCAACTTTCTTCTTTAAACAGAGACCAATTTTAATTACGGGTCCGCAAGTAAAGCTCAAACATAGTTCAAAAACTGCATTAGTTTTCCAACACTGCAAAATTTCAACTTTTGCATTTGAAATTCTTGCACAAATACTCCCGTGCTATAAAGTTGAGAGCATCAGCACTTCAAGTTGGAACTTGTTAACAAAACAAAGATTTCAATTAACTAGACGCAAGTTGTTTGGAGTTGGGGCTTAATATTGTTAGCTAGGTTTCTAGGGAGCTCCTCACATCGGCACGTTTGAGTGCTTCAGAATTATTTGTTAATTTGATTATCTTTGATTGCTGAAATGTTAAAATGTACTCTGCAATTGTTGCAAGTCATTGAGATAAATCATTATAATCAGCATATTATAATGTTCCCATAGTTGGATCCAAAGCCTTCTCACTTGGCGAGGGAGTGGGCTGTTATCCACAGTTTGTAGATTTCGAACTTTTGGTTCTAGGACTGTCTGTTCTGTGTCCTCGTTTTGAGAGCTGTGGTGATGGAATTATTTACACAAAGTAAAGCGCCTGGTTCCGATAAATTTTAATTCGGGGTTGTTACCACTGTCTATTTATCTCGAAGAGCAGTGGTGGTACGACTGCTCTTCGAGATAAATATCGATATCGTGAAAAGTGAAACGATAGTCAAGTGAAATTTGATAATAGGGTTTTTTTTTCAGACAAATACATACTACAAGGATACAGACAGGATAACAAACACAGACAAAAAGAAAGAAGAACACTTACAACATAGAAACATGTTTGCTGCAACATTGCGGGACATATGGACAATCCACTCTGTCGGCGATCATCGCTAGGACGGTGTTGTTTTTAAAATAAGCTAGGTAGAGTAGACATACATTTCTTATATTACTTCGGAGGTATGAAGAACAAAAAAAAGGGAACTGGGTGTTAAATTCACTCAACCTCCGTCGAAAGAGGAGGACCCTCCGACTAGACGGGTGTCGTGTCTGGTAAGCAACTGCCCGACGATTGATGTCAGGACGTTGTATAGAGTGTTTTTGGCACATGGACTGACAAAAAATTTAGAGGGATTGGGTGAGTCATGTGCCATTTTTCAATCATACACCCCATGTCCTAAGTGTCACTGTAATCCAGATAAGATTTATTGTTTATTTTTTGAAAATGACACCACAACATGGGTCCCCGAAAACGCCATAAGGCATCGCGGTAGACCCAAGCGTAGATGGCAGGACGAACTCGACGCCTACTTGAGGGATTGGTGCTTATTGGCTCAGGATAGAGTTGAGTGGAAAAAGGAAAGGCAGGCCTTTGTTCTCCGCAGGAGGAGACGCCCCGGGCGCCGGGAGTCGATTGCGGACTCCCGGCCACCGTAGGCGCGAGCTTGCGGGCGGCGAGCAACGGGTAGCTCGCCGCCCGGTAAGGACCAAGCTCGGGTCGACGGCGTGTAGTGTTCCACGCGCGCCTGAAAGAGATGTCAGCAGCACTGAAGGGGTCTGCTAGGACCGATGCCTGCCGGGGTCGCGTGATAGTTCGAAAGAGATACCGTGACTCTGGCACATGGGCAACTGAAGGAACACGTGTGGGTTTTAGTCAGTAAAAGTCTGACACGCCCTCCCGTTCCGCCCACCGCGGGAGAAGTCATTTGATGATTTCCCATCCAGAAAAAAAAGCCTTTGCCCTGCAGTGGGACAATACAGGCTGATTATTATTATTATTTTGAAAATCACCGCATCAGCAGTCGGTGGTGTGGTAGGGAAAGAGATGCATGAGGGGATCAATCGCCAGTCTCTGCGGAGTGGTCGATAACAGTGATTGGTTTTCACATTTCAGGATCTAGACATAAATAAATATTAATTGGGCTGCTATCAAAATTATTCATTTTAAAGTGAATAGTAGATTTAGAATAATCGCTGAGTCTCCCAAGATAATAGTAAGTGTAAGGTAGAGTTCTACAACTGGACGGCAATGACGAACAAAGATATTTAATAGGATGAGACAAGAATTTAAATGAAAAGCCAGACGAATAAGGGTTAGTTAGCCCAAATTTAAGTTGACTAACTTTTGCCAGCGGCTTCACCCGCGTGGATGTCGGAAAAGATCATATCGGAATTAAAATATCCCATGTGTTTATCCAGGTCATAAACTATCTGTGTGACAAATTTTATCCGAATCCATTTGGCCGATTTTGCGTGATTTGAGTAAAAACAACCAAACAACCAAACATACAAACTTATTATTTATACATTACTATCTTTACATAGTATAAAACAAAGTCACTTCCTGCATCTGTACGCTTAGAATTTTTTCATTTACGCAACGGATTCCAATGCAGTTTCATCAATATACAGAGTGATTCAAGACGTTTATATCCTTAATACACATGCAAACACGCTGGCAAAAGCTAGTTTACAACATTAGTAGTAGGTAGTAGAATGTATTTATTGTATTCTGTTTTAGTCGCCTTGCAAAGGCTTCCTTCTCTCGCACTTATCCCTACCTATCAACAGTTAAGTGGATAACTGTTACAAAAGACTCCTCTATTCATTACTGCACAATTCTAACACAAAATTCTTCTATGCAAAAAAGCTCTTCTGCAACTAACCTTCGTCGGTACGGACACTGGAACTAGTTAACTCACAAAGAGATTTCAATTACGTCATAGTCACAAGTTGCCGGCAGTTCAACGTAACGTTGTTAGTGCAGTTCTTGTTAACCGTTAGCTTCGGAAGTGTTGGGAAGTATTGGTATTCACGTGTGTTACTACATAGGGGTGATAGTGGAATGTGATGGATGGAAGTAAATGTGAGTTGGAAAACGAAGGATACATGATGTCATATAAAAAAAGTTGGGTTACCAAGACTTTTTTAACTGAATCAAAAAGAGGAGATTCTTTATTTCGCAAAATATTTTTTTTCATAGATATGTGGGGGTATGTGTAAGGAATGGTCCCATATAAATTCTATTGACTTTGCTTGTGTATTTTTTGCGTAAGCGTGGACAGTGCGTTTTTAATTAACCGCCTTCAAAAAGGGAGGAAGTTCTATGTTCGACTGTATTTTTTTGTGGTTGTTCACTGATTTCTCAGCCAATTGTGGACAGATTTCAAAAATTATTATTTTTGGTGATTCTTTACAGGTGGCCATATAAATTTTATTGACTTTGCTTTTGTAGTTTTGCGTTAGCTTCGAAAATACTTATTGAATCCACTTTGAGTATCGTGTTGATATTCTAATAGTTCTTTCCACTGCTATAGACCTGGCCAGTAGTTGTATACGAATTAGGGCGGGGTAGATACCATAGCGAAAAGTGAAAACAAAATCTTTTTGCAAAAAAAAAAAGAACTGCCGACTTCCAAAAAAACACTAGGTATAAAGTGAGAAATTACTTTAATTTCGGAAGTAGGTGGCAAAAAAACTAAAAAACCAAAGATGCTGGCTGCCCAAATTAAAGTACCTAATTTTTCACTTTGTAGTGTTTTTTTTTTTTTTGGAAGTAGGTAGGTTATTTTATTTGTAGTGTTGTTAGTGATAATGTTCTAACAATACGTGTTTACATAGCAAGCCGTGTTATAGGAATTGGTTTCGGGTAGGTAAGTGATAAATAAACGTTTGTTAAAACAAACCTGATAAAAAATCACTACAAAACAAATAATAATTCGGAGGCAATAAAAAAAATTAAAGTGGTTTTCATTTCCAACAAAAGAATTTATTGAATTCTTTTATTCGGCTTCGAAATCTTACTCAACACGTAAATAAAAGTGTAAGCGAATGACATAATAGACGCCATTAGCCAATTCAACCCCAAACCACTACTAGTAGCGGTGAACTGGTGGCGAGTGAAAAGTAATTACTATGAAACGTTCCAGTGGTTGTGCGGTCCGTGATTGGTGACCCCTGGCGCGCCGGCAAATTAACTTGTAGTTCAGATTCAAATCTCTCGCCTTTTACTGAAATACACTATTTACTTTAATTACTCTGCTTTGTTTCTTTTAGTGAGTAATTGGTTGAGTGCGGTCATTTGGTAGGTACCTTAATTGCGTCACACACTTTCAGTCACATTCTGAAGGGACTAAAATGTCTATTCCATTTCTTCATATGTTGGACAAATTCGTCTGTTCATTGTAGTAAATAACGCAATGAATGTTGTCAAAATGAAAGACATGTAAATATCGCTTCGGGGTTTCATCGCGAACTGGATTTTCAACTTTGTACTAGGCGCCGTAAGATGAAAATCCACACTGTGTTTTTTCGTCGCGCTGGAATGCACTCTGTTAGTCTCTCAACGTTCGGGTCAACACCTAGAGTTGATAATTCAATACGCATTAAATATACCCACCGCGATATTATTACGTGTACGTACTTTTAGCCGGGGGAACCCCGTCATGAACAAATTTCCATACACTTTTTCTTCTCTTCAATATGGAGATTTAGATTGTCGAACACTATGAAAGTGACACCTATGAGGTTAAATTTTTACATTTTCGGAGCTGCTATCTTAGATTTTCATTTTCACCTCTTGGTGGGTTTCAGTACCCTGGAAAACCACGAAACTGACACCAATGATGATTTATTTTTAAATTTTCGCAGTCACCTTCTTTGAATTTCATTATGAAATCACTATTGGCTTAAAAACCTTTGTTAAACGTGAAAACTATGTCTATATCTCTGCTCTTTGTCTTTATACTATATATGTATGATAAAAGTCACATGGAGGGTAGTCCCAACTTGTAATTTAGGGCTGTTGTTTCTGGGCAACCACTGCTATTCCGTAGTATTGATTAGGCGTAATGTGTTATGATGTTCTTATAGACCAGCCCATGTAACGCGCCTAGCAAAACATTTTTTATTCAGTGTCTACATAATATTTATGTAAAAACATAAGACTCTGTACGTAAATTGTCCTTCAAGATGTTTTCTGGCGACAGACATCAAAGGTGATTGGATCAAAGAGCTCTATTTATAGACCCGACATCTGTGAGTCGGATTTACAGTATTAGATTGATTGTGTCGATCGACGCCCTTCGAGATACGAGCTCCAAGGAATGTAGGTAAAAATAAATACAATTATGTAACTGTTGATTCTTAGTAAAGTCTACACTACTTTTTTGTATGACTATCTACCGTCAATTAAGCCTATATATATCAGATTGATAGTGACATCGTCATTAACTAGGCGGTATCCCGGTTGCATCCTTTCGGAGCCCGGGGTCCGCTAGATTGATAGTAAATCAGATTGATAGTGTGTTACGCAATATACGCAAACGTGACAAGGGCCCGTCCATTAATCCCCCCTTTTAGTTATACGTGGTGAGGATGAGGCCTAAACCCGCCCTCCCACGCAAAAACACGTGATTTTTTAAATACCTAAAAAGAATATTAACCATTTTAGAATATTATCTTTAAACTAGCTTCTGCCCGCGACTTCGTCCGCGTTATATTTCTTGTTCCCTCGACCCTTCCCGTCGCGTCGAATCGCCTACCCATGCGATTTTCCCCGTTTTTGCAACATTTTTCATTACTGCTCCGCTCCTCTTAATTGTAGCGTGATGTTATATAATTTATAGCCTTCCTATTCCGATAAATAGGCTACCCAACACAAAAAGAATTTTTCAATTCGGATCAGTAGTTTCTGAGATTATCGCGTTCAATCAAACAAACATACAAACAAAGAAACAAACTCTTCAGCTTTATAATATTAGTATAGATACGGGTATAAATTATCTAATTTTATTCTGAACTTAGGTACTGCTTTAGAAATCGCGCGGTTGACGAAAAAATAAATACACGTGATATTTTACTATATCCACAAGAAAATAAAATAAAAATATCCCCTTGTGATATTTCGTGATTTTTGCTAAACCCCCTTCCCCCCTTCCTCACCTCACGTAATTAATGGACGGTCCCCAATCTGAATAATTTTGAAGGATATTATTGCTTCATATGTTAGAAAACATTGTCAGGTTAACAACGTAAATAACAGGAAGAATGTTGTTGAGCTATCAAAATGAAACTCATTCCTACTGTTAGTGTTACCGTGACTGTTCGACGCCAAGCCAAGGCCCTAGCCATAGGGTTTTAATTGAGTAGGTGGAAGCGTGATGCTGGGGCCCTGGAGCAAGAAGTGGCGAGCGAACTGTCCGCCGTGCGCGGAGCTGATTAATACAATCAAACAAAAGACTCACCTGGTTGAAGAACACCTGCTCTGGAGCCTACCTGGATTTATGTATGTAAGTGAGTGTGTATTGTATTGTGTAGTGACGTTATGAGTATTCTCCAGGATACAACAAAGCCGCTCCAAGAGGTCTGCTACCAAGACATGCGGTCTCCAACACGCGTTCAATCACTCTCACTTAACCTCAAAGTATTCAACTAAAGTTCAAACTAAACCCATATTATTACGTCAAAGGGGGCTGATTACGCACAAAAACAATTGGATCACGGCAAATTGCCACAAACGGATCGATTTAAAGGGATTAATTTACAAACGCGTCGCGGAAGCAAAATCTATCCGACGCTTTTCAAGACCCAACCAAAAAGAAGTGTCAAACTGACAAATGACAGATGTCACTCCGTTTCACGTCATGGTGCGTTCACAGAGTAACCAATTTAAACGGGACGGAACAGTGACCCTGGCATACAGGCAACTGAAGGAGCACGGGTGGGTTTTAGTCAGTTAAAGTCTGACACACCCTTCCGTTTCACTCAGAGCGGGCATCGTCATTTGACGATGTCCCACCCACAAAAAAAAAACTTGTGCTACGCAATTAACCCGACCGTGGGTGCTGCAGCGTATTTTAGGCTAGGAATATGTCTAGAATGTGTGTTATTTGTAAAGCCTGTGTTGTTTCCAAAGTAACGATGCTTATACAACGGGGTGTTCATAACATTACGCTTTGTTTGCTCGAAGGGTTGGGCATAGGTGTACCTATAATAAACTGCAGTGTGGTAATCTTCACTATTAACCTTGCTGACGGGCGACTCCTTTTTTAATACTTGTATAACGTCCATTACGTTACCTATGCAGCAGTTAAAAATAGACTTTCCTATTTACACGAGTTCCGTCCTGCAAGAAAAAAAAATCACCGAGAAATCACGTTTCTGGTATGGATGAAAATCCCTTTGATATTTAACTTATTGTTGTTATAGCTGCAATAGCAAAAAACACTCTGTGAAAATTTCAACCACCCTATCTATTACGGTTGATGAGATAAAAGCCCGCCAACAATAGACGGATAGACGTACAGCGTACGATCATTTGGGTTCGGAACCTAAAAAATTAGGCGACAGAAAAAATAAGACTTTTTCGAGAGCCGTCTCTATTCTTTATCCATTCCTCTTGCCTTATTGTTTTCGACTTCAAATAAAGGGTCCACCATTCGGTTGTATTTTTATTGTTGTCACCTCAGAATTGTGTTTTTCACCAAATTTAACTAATTCTTCTTTTGTGCCAAAAAGTTTACATATCCTGGCTCTGTATTTATTTGGTCAAGTTGTTTTAGTGGCTTTTGAGCAAGTTTCAATAATCCGTACTTGTTCCACTTACTGTGGAAATTATTCCATACTAGCTTTTGCCAGCGGCTTCGCCCGCCATGGAGGTCGGAAAATATCCCGCGGGAATGTACTACCGGGATAAAAAGTAGCCTATGTCCTTTGTCAGGCTCTAAAATATCTGTGTACCACATTTCATTTAAATCGGTTCAGTAGTTTTAGCAGGAAAGCGAGACAGACAGAGTTACTTTTGCATTTATAATATTATAAAGTGTGGATTGTGACATTTATATTTTTTTTTTATGTATGTATCACCATTTTATTAATTTTAACATGCCTACCAAATAATTTATTTTAAATCTCGCATGATTAATATTTCTTTTTCGCATGCAACCATATTTGTACGCCTCTTGGCATAACACAGCGACCTATGAATTTTAATTCAAGAACTGTATTTACTACCTATGTTACACAAATAAAAAATGATTATGATTATGTAAGTTTATGATGTTATACATATATAATAACTACTGTTATTAACTTCGCAAGTGAACGAATACGAATTTGTGTGGGGTGCCACGATTAAAAAGAGAAAAATATGAACTTAAAAACAAAACAAAAGATATAAATAAAACAGTCAAACAGAAATCAAAATTTAAATTTGGAAGTTGGTTGTTTTTGTATAACTGAACCGCCCATTCGCTCTCTTGGCTTTGATACAAGTAGTAATTACTCATCAGTTGCGTAACCTTACCTAAATTTCTTAACATTTATTTTTTTGATTTTCGTGTGACCCCACTTATTAGCATCAGTCTGTTTTAGTTTGTTTTTAGTTTGTAGGTCGTGGGTATGAATCCAGGCAGGCGCTTTTCTTTGTGTAAATATTTTCATCAACACTGCTCTCAAAACGGTGAAGGATAACATCGTGAGGAAACCGGCATGTCCTAGAACCAAAAATTCGAAGACATGTGACATCTACCAACCCGCACTAGGCCCGCGTGGTAGATTACGGCCCACTCGCTCTCACCGAGAGGAAGCCTGTGTCTCAGCAGTGGGAATAATATAGGCTGATTATATGGTTTTAGTTTAGTTTGTAATGAAAACTCCTTGACATACTAAACTAAACTAAAAAAGTTTAGTTTAGTATGTCAAGTGAGTTAGATATTTTAGTTATTGCTATGTACGCCGTAATTGTCATGTACGTAAATTAATCCTTTAGTTATTAAGATTATTTCAAGTATAAATTTAATTTAATAGATGTGGTTGAGCTTTTTTTTTTTAAAAAAAAACCTCCTACCCAAACCTAACCCTCCCCCCTCCTAGGTGATCGGGATGGGATCGGTTTCTAGTCTAACCAGCCTTCAACAATTTCTATAATTTGAAAAGGCTCAAGTACCAATACAATACCAAACAATATATTATAACAACCAAATATAAACGAAAAGAGATTTATTGAGAAGCAGAAGAAATCTAATCACGATTCCATGAAGCGCTTCTAATTCACTTACAGACCAAATCAATTTCAGATAATACACCAATCTAATATAATGATTCAGCGGTTTGGGATTCGATCATTTATTTATCAAAGAAAATATTATTATATGAGTGCCATAGAACCGAAATGGGCTCTCGGTAGATTACGGCCTAATCCTTCATAGAGGGAAGGACTGTGTCCTAGTATTGAGGTCATTTTTTTTTCCCGTGTTCCTTCAGTTGCCCATGTGCCAAGATCACGATATCTCTTTCGGACAATCTCGCGACCCTGGCAGGCGTCGGTCCTAGCAGAACCCTTCAGTGCTACGTGGAACACTACGCGCCGTTGACCCGAGCCTGGTCCTTACCGGGTGGCGAGCTACCCATTGCTCGCCTCCCGCAAGCTCGCGCCTGCTGTGACCGGGAGTCTACTATTGACATCCGACGCCCGGGCGTCTTCTCCCTGCGGCGGCTAGGGACGTGAGTGGGTAGAGACTGCCACTCCCTCACGCGCCCCACCTCCTCCTTCGCGAGCATTACTGCTTCGCAGAAGGAGGTGACGGCTTCCCATGCCCTCTCGCTCCGTACCATGGCTCGCACCAGGGCCAGACGCGAGAGGTTGCCGCCGCCGATCACCTCCGCGAGGACACGGCGGTGTTTCGCCCATATAGGACACACCTCCACCGTCTGCTTCACCGTGTCCTCCAGACGATCCTCGCAATGGAAACAACCGGGCGTTTCCTCCCGCTTTATCCTGAACAGGAACCCACCGAAGCACCTATGCCCGGTGAGAACCTGCGTCAGGCGGAAGGTGAGGACGCCGTGGTAGCTCTCTATCCACTCTTCAAAGAGGGGACTTACCGCCGCAATTGTGGCGCGCCCAATTGGGGGTCATTTTAGGTTGATTTTACAGTGGTGGCCGTGACTTACCAGTTTATATAGGTTGTGGGTTCGACCACAATAATAATTTCATCACCATTGAGGACATCGTAAGGAAACCGCCATGTCTTGGAACAAAAAATTTGAAGACATGTGACATCTATCAAACCCATACTGGGCTCGCGTTATTGTTTATGGCCTCATCGCTTTAAAAAAGTGGAGGACTGAGCTTAAGCAATGGAGCATTTAGACTGATTAATATGCGTAGACCTGATCGTAAAAAAAGTGCCTTTCCATTGCTACAAAAAAGAGAGGGAGAGGTAGACCACAATCAAATTGGGTTAAAAATGTCCGGAAAAACATGCAAAAGCTTAGTCTTACAGATGACGATGCTTATCAGGGAAGTGAATGGCGCCGAATCATTAAGACAGCCGAACTCGCGCTCCGATAAGAGGCGAGAGTAAAGAAACATACTATGAATGCTTCGTTTGTCTTGTGTTCACATGCGGGGCCCACTGCTGAGCGTGTGTGAGTTTCATTCCTAGATAGGGCAATTCTTTTTTTGCTCGTCGAAACAAAATTATGGCTACTGCGTTGTGTTGTTCGCACGATAGTGTACCTATTCAATTCAATGGCCCAAATTTCGCGTCTGTCATGGCATTGTCGTTAGCAGTGCAGAGGTTGCAGAGAGGGCAAGCAGAAGAAAAAAGAAAGAAAAAAAGACCGTCTTTTACCTTTTCTTTATCGGAAGCTGCATTCAAAAACTTGAAAAGCCTGAAAGTCCAAATTTGCATTATGGTAATAATTCGCAATAGCCCCCCCCCCCCCCCCCCCCTATTAGGTATGTAGGACAATAATAAAGTGTATTTGATACACTGCCCGCCCCTTCGGGAAACGCAGGCGTGATGTTATGAAGGCAATATTACTTTATTGTCCATCATTGTAAGGCCAGGGGTTACTAGAATCGATATTTGGTCAAACGTCTGTTATCTAACCAATTTTCATGGTTTAATATTGTAGAAGCGTTCTTGGAAATGTGGCGGTTGAACTAAACTGTTCAGTAGGCTTTGAGTATTGTCTTACAAATAGTTCGTAAGCGCTCGTCTATATTAATGGGGTATATCGGCTAATTGTTATTTACTCGTTGAGCAAGTTTGACCTAAAAGCTAGAACTAATTTCTTGCATAATTTGTTTTACGACTTCATAGAACATATTTTAACGATCTTGAGTATTTTTCTCAGTATTGTTACATGCTTGTATTGGCCCACTATGACCTGATCGGATTTAAATTGAAAGACATCATCATCATCAATTCAACTGAATGACGTCCAACGTTCTCCAAAGGGAGTTGCCATAATCGCTACGCTTGGCAGGCGCGTTGGCGATCGTAGTATGGTGGTAAGATTGAACGGTCTTATCGCCGTACATTTTTTGGCTTACTCGGTAACCTACTATAGTACAACGATGCGCTTCATAATTTAGCATAATATAATAACTTGATTTAGAACACACAGACCTCAGACACGGAACGCATGTGTCCTTAAACTAATTTGTACACCCAACAAATAAATATTAATTCTAAATGTTTTGATCCTTTGAGTATGACAAGGAAAGCAAATAATACATTTTGTAAATTCTCCATTAAACGATTACGTAAATTTTAAAAGTAGTGACATTGCGAAAAATGATCTGATTACATCAAAATTCGTCAAAGGCTAAGGTTCACGTACATTTTTGAGGTCACAAGAACAAAAGAGGCTTCAAATTTACCGAGAAACTGACCGGCTTCGTTCAAACCCAGCCTAATGAGGGTAATTTGGGAATGGGAGCAATTTAATTCGTATAAGAAACAGATTGTCCCTTCCAAATTGCCTTTCATTTCTTAATCAGAGGAATTTAATCGGCCGCTGTCTGAGTGGGTTTGAGATATTCAACCTAATTGCCTCAATATGCTGACTTTGGACAACTTTCTGACTTAAACTCAAATCGAATCAAAATATTTAATTTCACATAAACTTATATGGCCACTTATGAAACGTCAGAAGCTAGATGCACCGTGATAAATCAGGTCATTTGCGTTTGCAGCACATAAAGTGTGTGTGGTTGTCATAACAACAATGACATTTGGTTTAAATAGGTTATTATGTTTTATTTATGTAATACTATCATTTAAGTAAATTCTTTTATATTTTGTGAATGTGAGAATGTTGTAGGTCTTGTAGACTGTAGACAATTTTCTATTTTATTAAGTACCTGGTTGGTTGGTGGTTTTAGTAGTACTTGTTGACCGTCCTACACTGTTCTCGCATACCTATTAAAACTGTTGTTTGAAAATATTGTAAAACCCAATTATTTTTAAAAGAGTAACCGTGGAGTTTCTTGCTGGCTCTTCTCCATAGGAATCAACAATTTGGAACCGTGCACCTAGCTTCTAACGTTTCATAAGTGCCCTTGCAGGCTTATGTGAAATAAAAATATTTTGATTTGATTTGATTTGATTTGAAAGTGAGTTCAAAATCTAAAACCCAACTACTGAAAAATCGTTCTTAAAAGCATGAAACAAGAAAAAACTCTCATCGGAAATTGTTATGTAGAAACTATTCAAATCAAACCAATTATTTTATTTCACACTAGCTGTCCGTAAAGACGTTGTCCTGTTTCCTAGAACTCGATAGCAGCGCTATCTACCGGGTCCAATAGTGAATCTAAACCATCCAGGGTGCCATCTAAACGAATACAAAAAAAAAACATTCAAATCGGTCCAGCCGTTTAGGAGGAGTTCAGTGACATACACACGTACATTAGAATTATATATATAACGATAAACCGACACGGGCACTACTGAAACGTCAAATATAGACAGACAAAACATGAAAACAGCAGCTGTACACTATTAAGAGATAGAAATGTATAGCTTTAGCCAACACGCAGGCTGCATTTAATATTTAAAAGTAATAATCCGTTAAAAGTTTCACCGTATTCTAATGAATAAATTAACGACTAAAATTCAGTTTTCCTATATAATCCGTACAGTTGTCCAAACTTTGTTTCGTTCATATTATAATGGGCGCACACTGCTGCTTGCTCGTTGTGTAGGCGGCAGTAAAACCCGTAAAGCTTTGTGTTTACTTGTCTATCTCATCACGTTGCCCTGCAATGCGCCACGGCAAGTCGATGTCATCGGTAAAGTGTAGACCCAAGGACCAATTTAAAAGATTTCGATCGTGAGTACCAATTTCACTATGCCGCCATGTCGGTTCGATAGCTTTTTCCTTTTATGTCAATTTTAAAACGGAAACTAGGTAGGTTTTATTTTAGATAACTCGTGTTTAATGTGGTGAAGTATATAAGCATATATCAAGTGTGTGTGTGTATTGTTATTGAATGGATATAATATATGCAGTGTCTAACCAGCATTCGAGATGTTTAAATCCCGCCCAAATACATATGTCGACTGCTGTTCGAGTGGGGAATCAATTTGCACACTATATGCAAAAATATCATCATATGTCAATCAAAGGTCAGCAGCAGTGAAGGGGTCTACTAGGACCGATGCCTGCCGGGGTCGCGTGATTGTTCGAAGGAGATACCGTGGCCCTGGCACATGGGCAACTGATGGAACACGGGTGGGTTTTAGTCAGTAAAAGTCTGACACGCCCTCCCGCTCCGCCCAGAGCGGGAGAAGTCATTTGATGATTTCCCATCCTGAAAAAAAAAAAAATAGAAAAAAAAAAAAGTTGCAGAAAGAAGAAGTCTTTGTAAACCAGAATAGTGCTGGTAGAGGCCACAATTTAGCCACTATGGAGGAATAAAAATTCCAGACACTCTCCCATAATGCTTAAACCGAAATTATTGTTGGCTACTTGTTACCTTGGATGACAAAAAGATAAATGATCACATGTTATTACTATTCACAGAGAGAAAGACCATTCCGTACATACTCTTGAGTTTTTAGTCACCCTTTATCTACTGGAAACTACTAGGACTTCAGGCAGTGATCATTGCAACTTGCAAGTCATCAAACTATCTCATTTAAATACAATCAAGATAGTATCTTCCTTGAACTTCATTGCAAAGAGTCATTTGCGAAATAATTGCCTTTATTATAAAACTAGCTTTTGCCAGCGGCTTCGCCCGCGTGGAGGTCGGAAATTATCCCGCGGGAACATACTACCGGGATAAAAAGTAGCCTATGTCCTTTCTCAGGCTCTGAACTATCTGTATACCAAATTTCATTTAAATCGGTTCAGTAGTTTTAGCAGGAAAGCGAGACAGACAGACAGACAGACAGACAGAGTTACTTTTGCATTTATAATATTATATAGTAATATAGTATATATAGTATATATAGAATATACAGTATATATAGTATATTATAGTATATAGTATATTATAGTATATAAGTATATATATGGATGGATAAAATAAAAAAGCCTTTTATTCCATGCAATAGAGCTAAAGTTTTACAATTACTTAACAATTAAATGATACTGTTGCTTATATATATATATATATATTATATATTTGCCTTTATTACTTGACCTTTAGTTATGCAATTAATTTATAAAATATATAAAAGGATTCAGTCTATAAACTGTTAGAAAGAAAATCTGTTTATATGCGGTAAACATGAGGCAAAGAAAAACCAAACTCACACAATAACAAAAGAAAAAGCTTGGCGAAAACATGCGGCACATCCACGCAAAACGGCTGTCGCTCAGCATAATGCTGCGACCCTATGAGAGATAGAGCCCCAGCGCTGGTCTTCAATAGACAAAAATTATACTAATCTCTAAAAAATCCAAATAAACCCTTAGTACAGCGTAAATACTTCATTAGATTTTTTAATAAAAATAAACTACATGATTTCTTTAACCTATACATTTTACATTTAAAAAATGTGCATTTTTAAATAATACTAAAGAACTAATGAGCTTATACAAGGCAGAAGGCGTCTGTGAAGATCGTAGCATGTGGCGCTCTGTTGTTTCTGTCTTCCCCCATAGGAAAAAGGTGTGAGTATTTGAGCCAGAGGTGACACGCCACAAAAAGCGCCAGAAGCTCCCTTTAACAAAATGTCACTGAATGTATATTGGCGGCGGTCTAGAGTGATATTTTGTACGGAATCTGCGGATAAAAACCTCATTCCATTGATTCACGACCAGCCAAAGTTCGGCCCAACGCGTTACGAACAGCCGTCAAGACATTAACTACACAGGGGGCGGTATAAATGTTAAGGACCGCGATAAGTTAAAAGTTTACTGCGTGTTTAACGCTGCCAGTAAATTTTATGAAGCTCGGAAGTGATACTATACTAAATGTGCTAAACGCTGTGCCAAAAGGCCTGTAGTTCAAATCGAACTCTATTAAATTGAAAAAAAAAGCGATATTTTTTTAGATTTAGACTGAAACATTCATTATCATAATCTGCCTAAAATAGTATCGTGATCAAATAAGCGTAAAACAGACCTCAGAAAAATATTTTCTTCGTATAGATACTTCTCAAATTTTTTTGCGTAAATGATACTATTTTATGTTAAAACGGAAATGAAAAAATGTTTATTAGCGGTAAACTTGAGGCAATGAAAGATCTAACACACAAAAAAAAAGCTGGGGGAAGATATGCGAGCAATCATGCATAATAAAGGTTATTCAATCAATTAAAAAATGAAAATATTCAAAAATCATTCCACTGAGTCGTGAATTTATTTTTTATTTGAATAAAACTGCAATAGTTATTTGTTATACAAGAGTGCAAAGTTGCTTTTTAACCGCGTGTTCAATTTTGATGACCGAGCAAGCGAAGGATTCTAAAATTGAATCACGAGCGCAGCGAGTGATTCAAAATTAGAATCCTGAGCGTTAGCGAGGGAATCAAAAGAGCACGAGGTGAAAAATCTTTGCACTCGAGTGCAACACGTAACTTTTATTCCACCTCAGCGAGGAAAGAGTATTTTTAATCTTCAATATCTGAGTGGAAAAGCCGTTTTTATCTATCACTATCACAAACTTAGTGCACACGATGTTCTAAATTCAATTTACTTTATCCTCTAGAGAATAAAAACGGTTTTTCCACTCAGATATTGAAGATTAAAAATACTCTTTCCGAGATGGTGGGATGAAAAATAAATTTGTTTCTGAGGGAATTGAATTCAACTTACATCAAACGCATCACCGTTTTGAACATCATTTGTTGCCGCGATGCGCTATCTTCAAATACCAAAAAAATGGCTTCTTACCGCGCCTTAAGTGTAAAAGGGGACCGAGTCAATTGCCATCAACCGGACAGAAATCTAGACAAAAAGCTTATGTCAATTCTGATGAAAATCGTTGTAAAAATTCAATTACGAAAGCGGTTGTCATTTGTTTACGCTCGCGATTGTTCGAATTCCGAGTGGCAAGTAATGGCTAGCTCGCCGCCCGGTAAGGACCAGGCTCGGGTCGACGACGCGTAGTGTTCCACGCGCGCCTCAAAGAGATGTCAGCAAAACTGAAGGGGTCTGCTAGGACCGATGCCTGCTGGGTTCGCGAGATTGTTCAAACGAGATGCCGTGGCCCTGGCATATTGGCAACTGAAGGAACATGGGTGGGTTTTAGTCAGTAAAAGTCTGACAAACCCTCTCGCTCCGCCCAGAGCGGGAGAAGGCATTTGATGATTTCGCATCCAGAAAAAAAAATCCCCACAGACCAACGAGAAGAAAAATGCTTCGATGTAAGATAAACCTCGACTAGTCAATAATGTTTGTAGTAGAACTGATTGCTTAGGGTGCGTCCTAGGTAATCAAGTAGGTATAGGCGCCCATCGTTCGCCCGTGAAGGCTATTTCTATGCAAAACTCTTTTATTATTCTGGTAAAGACACACTACGTGTGATGTCACAGCTAAAGTCCCTAGTCTTGTAGAATGACTTAGCAATTAATTATATAGAATCATGAATAAGACGATTAGTGGAATATGTTACAGCAATATGTGTCTATACAGCAAAGTTACAGGTATGAATTTCATTCACGATCAAAGTTCTGCAATTTTCTCTATAGGATTTATTTCAGTACGTATACAGGGAACATCGTAAGATACGTTTTAATAATCCCATACAAAGAGCCCAAGAACCCAGACAAAGCTGTATGACAGCCATCGCGTCTTTATGTCGTCATGATTCTGCGAATTATTTCAATAGAAGACTCCCTCGCAATAAATATAAAACAACCTGCAAAATTCAGAAGTACATTGCATTAAACGATTATTTTAAAAGACAAATAACTTCTCAAATCAGTAGGTTGTTCACAGAATCACGCCGAGTTTTCCACGAAGTTGGAGATTTGAGAAGGTCGTTTTTCGTATTGATGTGGAGGGTAGGCGCGACTTTTCAATTCGGCTGGGTGCGGTAGTTCAGAGCAGCCCCGCCCACCGTCACAACCCCTGAATTCATTCATTCCTCAATCGAGGCTCGCCCGTGTCGGGTGTTCGTGACGATAAGTACGCGCGAGTTTACGTGGAAAAATATAAACAATTGTTGATCGCCAATTCGCCATTTCGAGGTTCATCCTAATTTAAGGTAAGTGCTATGTGGCTTTTACGTCATATTAGGTTGCTGTTTTGATTTTAAAAACGATTGACATTGTTGGTTTTTTGTCGTGAACGCGTGTCTGTAGAAACAGGTTGGATGGTTCTGTATCTTTTGAATCTATTTCGGAATTTTCCAACGTGTTTTGGCTGTGACAAGATTGTTGAGTGAGAATATACTCAATTCTGTGTACCTAGACGTTGCTGTGAATTAATATCGAAAACGGGTGTAATATTTTACGATGTATTAAGGACCAACCTGCATTGTTTATCTTTTGATTGGAGAGGTTTTTACTCCATACTGACGGCAAAATATTAAGTTCATTAATGACAATTTACAGCTATTAATATAAAATTATTTATTGACTGTAAATGTGTGCCAAAATTTTCTCTTAAATCGGAATTGACATTGAAAATATATATTATTTATTTATTAAGTACCCCCTTGCGTATCTTAATTTTATTCTACTCCAAAAAAGGAGCAAACTCATCTTGTAAAATATTTTATTATTAATACATTTGACACAAACACGAAAAGGCTTTTTATAAATTTTTATTATTCTACTTCTCCACAACCACTAATGCCTATTTTGATGATTAAGAAAATATTTACCGACTTTTCTTAAACGTCGCGTGATAGTATATAAGGACAAATAGTTATTTGTGTCGACAGCGGCTCGTCTGTCACGCTGCCTTTAAAGATTAATGAGAAATACAACTCGTCAGTGTCACGATGTCACGTCGTCGACCGCTCGCTCTTGACATAAAGGTCGATACTACATTTTTGAGAACATTGCTTTTACCATTATTACTTTGGGGTGGTCTAAACTTTGGTATTTTCACTTTATTTTTATAATTCGGAGAGTTCATCATGATTCGCTGTACATTTTTTTTAGAATTGACTAAAATGATTTAGTCATAACGCAATACAAGCTTGGTCCATTATGTATTCTGTGCTAGAAGTATAGTAGTAAATTAACCGTTTTAAATTAAAACCCTTTACTTAAATTTGTTTTAAACGGTTTAAACCACGACCACGTGGATCTTCGATAAAGTATCATCTTAAAAATTATAATCATCCACATTTTTTTTAAGACACAATCACTTTTTTCGGATAAGACAGCCTGAAAACAATGTTGATGCGTGTTTATAAAACTAGTGGTCACTCAGTGATCGAAATTGGACCAGGATTTATTTAAATTTTAAACAACATTTATAACAAAAAAAAAAAAAATGGCACTTTCGGTAGTGGCGGTGGTAAAATATTATAGAGAACGCTGCTGCCCATTCTCTAGTAAGTCTATTCTTCATAGGGATGATGCTATTCTTTACGTCCGATTTCATTAGGATCGAGAATGTATAGAAACCGCTGCTGCCCATTCTCTAGTAAGTCTCTTAGTCGCCTTTTTCGACACCCACGGGAAGAAATAAGGTGGTGCTATTCTTTTCTTTACGTCCCCTACCACACGGAACATAGTGAGTCCAACGGTGTATTAAATCACACAGGTTCCACTTTGATTCTGTGATTTATTGCAAAAATAGCTTCTTCCCGCGACTCTGTTCGCGTAACATACAACATAATATCTATTCTATGACACTTAGCGATAGTGTCTATCAGTTAAAGTTTTTTTGTAATCGAATCAGTATTTTCGAAGATTCTTCGACATACAAACTTATGATAATTGGACGTGGTTATGCAAAAAGGATCCAATCCACAACTTGGTCAAAAATGAGTTAAGTGCACCAAACTGATCCAAATTATACATACTACGAGTCAGTAAAAACGACCTAGCTAAAATAGCTTTATTTTTCGTGTACTTTAATTTTATTTTTAAAACCAATGGTATGGCGCTTGTTATTTTTTTTTCAGTATAAACTATTTAAACTTTCTGGTTCTTAACTAGTATTTGTACAGACGCCAACACATCAAGCTACTACAATCTGTCAGATTTCTTTGATAGATTTTCGACTTTATTTCTAGAGCATTAGGTTCAAGGTTCATTGGGAAAAAATGACAGTTTCGGGTAGCTTGACCTGGTGGCGTCTGTACCAGAATATGTTAATATACCATTACTAATAAAAAACGTGTTAATATTCCACAGACAATTTTTTTTTTAAGTAATGAAAAAAATACCTCTTGAACTTAAAACGTCAATAATTCAAAATTAACTGAATGTGGATTGGATCCTTTTTGCATAACTACGTCCAATTTTACCCCTTTATAATACGAGTATTAATGGGAAAGATCATACTTATACTCATAATCCGTCTATATTCTTCCCACTTGTGGAACACAGGCCTCCTTCGGTGAGAGGGAGTGGGCCGTAATTTACCTCGCGGGCTCAGTGCGGGTTGGTAGATGTCACATGTCTTCGAATTGTTAGTTCTAAGATAGTTCTAAGACATGTCGGTTCCCTCACGTTGTTTTCCTTCACCGTTTTGAGAGCAGTGGTGGTGAAATTATTTACACAAAGTGAAGTGGGAAAGGTGGGGCAAAGTAAATTGCAAATGGCGTCATCATAGCTGGGTCCCCACGGCCTACAATTAATTTCACATTTCGTTCATTTAATCCATTTCCTGTTCATTCATGAGTTTGGTTTTTATTTCAATATTTCGTTATTTTTGATGATTTTAATATTTTTAATCAAATTTGGACATGGAAAGTGTGAGAATTTAAAACTTTAATTAATTCCTGGTAATAACTTTCGTAAAAATGTTTCCGACATTATCTAACCTCATAAACACACGGTTAACACACGGTCCAGCCCTAGTAGCATTCTGAAGATATTAATGGACAAATTCACAAATGATGAATCACTTCATGCAAGTGTTGGTTAAGCAGGAGTGATACTTACCTAATCTTGGTGTATGTTTTTGTAAATAATGGTTTTCTGTAAGCACAGTATTAAGTTAAAATAACACACTAATATAGCTCATAACTTTTATTACTTTTTTGTATCTAACTTACTAACATAAAATGGATCTCTGTTGTCCAAGAAAAAAAAAAAAAATACTGTTTTATTTATAAAAGTCACAGGAATAGCTTTAAGCCAAAATCTTCCAATTTAAGGCTCTTTCGGGAATTGAAGGAATACAATTTTAAAATATTTAGGAGCATAACCACGCATTATTATCACGATTGGTACATGTAACGGAATGTTTGAACGTGATTTCCACCTCCCTGCAAACGTCGGATTAATTGGAAACTCTGCACACATAACAAGCACCAATGACAATACTGCATGCCATTATCCAGATCAGATAAAAAAACGTAAAAAACCGATTTTGTAGATAGCCAATTTAAATATATAAAAGGCAAACCTGACTGACTCATCTATCAGCCGAAACTACTGAACGGATTTCGCTGAAATTTGGCATACAGATAGTTGTAATGACGTAGGCATCCGCTAAGAAAGGATTTTTGAAAATTCGCCCCCTAAGGGGGTGAAAAAGGGGTTAAAATTTTGTATGGAAGTCCGTCATTTTTAAAGCTAGAAACTTGAAACTTTGTTTTTAGGTAACGATTAGAAATAAACAATTACGTGCCTTAGATTTTTTTAAAATTCAACCTAAGGGGGTAAAAAAGGGCTTGAAACTTTGTATGGGGAAACAAGATTAGTTAAACTATTTTTTCAAAACTTCACAGGAGTACTCCTATCAATAAATGAGTAAACAAGTGTTTCTGGCTCTTTCAGAATTCAATCCCTAAAAGGTGGAAAAGGGGTGACAATAATAGCTTTAGCCGCAACTTTGTCCGTGCAATTTTACTTCTTTTCTTAGCGCTCGCCTACGCTAGGTTACGCTATGATATAACCGAACTCCACGCGGACGAAGTCGCGGAAAAAAGCTAGTAAATAATATTTTGAAACGATTTTTTCGTTTTTTGAATTACTTTAATTATTTTTGTAATAAAACCACATCGTGCCTTGTGTTGGGAACTATAGTTACGTCAGCACCACTTTGTCAGTTGCCTTGTCCATTATAATATACAGATATAATTATTTCAAAATACAGATAACTATCTACATATAATCAGAATAGATCCGTGACTGCAAACCCTAAAACTAACTCGAAATAATAAACAAAATATAATAGTTTACCATCAATAAACTGTATTGCTCAACTCGATATCGACATTGAATACCTTATTTTATCGATATTGAATGCCTTACTTTATCGATACCTACCCTATTTGTACCCTTTCGAGTCTATTGCGGCTCATACATCGAACTTATGATCCGTATAGGAAAAAATGGCTTAAATGTTAGCGAACGATATACTTAAAGGTTATGGTTTCATAAAATTTCATTTTGTTACATAATTTTGAGTTAGGTTACGCCTACATTGTACAGACGCCAGCCAAGCTACCCGAAACTGTCAAATTTTGTCAATCAATCTTGAACCTAATGTTTTAGCAATAAAGTAAAAAATCTATTAAAGAAATTTGACAAATTGTAGTAGCTTTATGTGCTGGCGTCCGTACTATGAAGAAGAAGAACAGATTTTCATAATTAAATTAGTAGGTTGCTAGGAGAAAAGCCCGAGCGGTTGATAACAATAGGCTCGCCCCCTATTACATGGGACTTAAACATAACTGGCGAAATGTGGGTGTACTTATACGTGATGTTGTTACGTGTAAAAGAGATAGAAAGAAACTTCGGTTTACATGTCTCATATCACCGAAATTTGTGCATACAAAAAGATAAATCACCTCGAATATTAAAAACAATTTATAAACAAAAATCCAAACATTTCAATAGTCAACCAGTACATTTAATTAATTTTGTGGCTCAATTTAACACTTGAAATGTACCTGCAAATTATAAATGTACTTAAGTGCATAAGCATAAGTAGGTATTGCTTGCAGAACAGATGGCCAATGAAGCTGAGGGTTCTAGAAAAACCACGTAACGGAAGACAGTTTTATTCCCTAGTGTCAAAAGGTGGACCGATGACCTGGTGAAGGCTGCAGGACAAAAAAATGTTTATTCATCATAAGGGCATTGTAGTACAGTTTAAAGGGTTGATAAATTGAGTGTACTAAAACTACAACTGAAATGGTGGTGAGGTGCTGCATTCCCAGCTAGGTTATAGAATAACCTGTATAAGGGAGTACAGTGCCAGTCCCCAGTGGATATTATAACTGTATTGTACACAGTATTGACTTGATTCTTCTACTACAATTTTATGACTAAAGTTAATACATAACGAAAATTATATAAAAGTAGTAGGAATCTGCTGGATGTGGAAAGCATAGAACCGACCCAAGTGGTGGTGCTTCGGGAAGGCTTATATCCAAAAATGGACGTCTTCCAGCTGAAATAATGAAACTTTCAGAACTCGCAGTGTCAGTGTATCAGATAGCGAATGATTGTCAATACATACATTTAGAATATAATACGATTACTTGTCAGGGTAGATATCTTGTTACCCAGTAACTGTTTTGTGGAGGTCTGATAGGCAGTCCCTCCATGTAAATATCTAGTGTTCAGCTACATCTGGTTAGACTGGAAGCCGTCCTCAACATAGATGGCAAAAGTCTAGGTAGATGATGGCTAATGAAATTTTCACAGGGTGTGTATTTCTATTGCTACTTTAACAACAAATAATAAAAATAAAATAAAGTTAAAAATTTAAGAGGGTCCTCGTACAAGAAACGGAAAACACGTTTTTCACACATATGTAGCGTTAAAAAATATACAGTGGTATGGAACCCTTCCTGTGCGTGTGCGACACGCACTTGACTCGTTTTATTCAGTTAACTGTGTAGATTCCGACCTGTAAACAAATAAATAGAATATTCAGCAAGCTCTCCAGGCAATAGTCATAATAGTAACTGTATCTACAGACTTCCTTTTAGCGTATCGTTTTCCGCATTCATGCATATTTTAATCCAATGCGTGTCGATTGCGAGAACACGGAATCATAGCGTCTAGAAACGGTATTAGTTTAACTGAGTTTATGTGTGTGTGTGCCTTAGTCTGGTTCAATTTTTTGTTCTTTCTGTATTTGTTTTTTTTTCTTTATTTGTGCCACACCATTTGCGTTGAGTTGCGCTCATACGGCTGCCTCGAGTCGTTAATTTCTATTCGCACAGATTCGCAAGTTGTGAATTAAATTATCAAAAATGCTGATATCTGACGCTTCACTTTTTGTTAATTTCAAGTTTTTCATTCGATATCTTTCATTGAAAGTGAAGTGAGTGCTTTTTTTTCCCTTTGCATTTAAATGCAAAGCGAAAAAAAGAAAAAAAAAATGCTTCATTTACGCAGTGAAAAGTGGTTTGTAAGAATATAATTCTACTAGACTATTGGGACTATAATACTGTAAAGCCATATTTGTTACGGTCGCAAAAATTTTTTAGTCATACATCCTGGCATTAATCTGCAAATTGCAAAAAACGCAAAAAAAATTAAATTTCGACATATAAACATCTTTAAAAGTAATTATTAAGATCATACTATACTCACATACATAAGATAACTCACTCCTGTAATCCCCAGAGCGTTACGTATATGTGCGTGGTGATAGTTCATCATCATCTTTTCAGCCAAAAGATGTCCACTGCTGGACATGAGCCTCTCCCAATTTGGGAAGTTTGCCATAATCGCCACGCTTGGTTGCCGGGTTGGCGATCGCAGTATGGTGGTAAAATGCATAGAGAATGCTGCTGCCCATTCTCTAGTGAGTCCATTAGTCGCCTCTTACGTCACCCAGGAGAAGCAATGGGATAGAGCTATTCTTTGCGTCCGGCACCATACGGACTTGGTGATAGTTACCTATTGTTGGATATTGGTAGTGTACTCTCCTTTCAATAATAGAAATGCCATATCTAGTAGCGTCCGCAAAAGCGTTTCTATGCTCTATGGCGATTGTGGCAAGCACTAAGCGCGGCGCACCCGACATTATTGAAGGACTATTACGTAAGGTCAGGCTCTGTCCTCCGAAGGGATCCTTTCACGGTTTTTGTATTGTTTATTAATCGAAGGGTACGCATTGTTAATTCATTCCTCAAGGTTTAAAAATAAGTATAAATTAAACGTTGGTCTATCAAAGGATCATATCATTTATTTTCCTAGCCTTGGGAAAACCCAATGTTGGGTCAACTTCTAGTCTGACCGGATGGAGCTCAATACCAGTATTTTACTTGAAACGGTTGTCTATGTGACCTCTCTAACACAGTGACTGGGTAATATGATACGAAAGTTATTAAGCCTGGATATATAAAAGCTGGATCGGAATGAACGACCGACTGCACCTGACAATTTTAACACATTTTGTTCAAAGCTCTGCACACTTGGCTTGTCGAGTTGTAAGTAAATTTATTTGCAAACATGTGTACACATACACAGGTATGTGTGTATGTGTACACATTTGTGTAACATGTTTGCCACATATTATGGCGTGCAAATAATAATAATCAGACGGTTAATAATTTAGGTAGTCAAGTCAATATAATTAATTTACCTTGAATTAACTTATAAACAATTTATAAATGTCAAAAGTGTTCCTTAATATTATAATATGCTTTGTCGGTTAGAAAAGACCTTAGTTGTTTCTTTAATTGTACATGCGGAGGCGCAACGAAAAATGATCTCGCTACTTGTTGAAGCTTCTAGACGTACGGGACACGCGCATACCCGATCATGTCATCAGCGGCTTATTGTCGACCTGTCGCAGTCGCATGTCGTATAGTGTGTGAGTTGGCCCTCTCTATGACTAAAAAGTATCCTAATTACAACCTGTAATAAATTAACACAGTCGGAACAAAATTAATACTGATCTACAAAAAATCAGAATCAAAATGTTTTTATTTGATTTAAACCTACATGGGCACTTGTGAAACGTTAAAAGCTATGTGCAGGGTGGCAATTTGCCTATGGAGAAGAGCCTGCAAGAAATTCCACGGTTATTCTTTTAAAAATAATTGGTTTATACAATAGTTTCAAATTACCTGCTTAGTTCTCTCATGACTTAACTCCGTAGTAGCATCACAAAATCGATTTTTTTAGTAATTACATACACACAACATCAAGTATCTTCTTCAGTGGTTATAGTTATTTAAAATACCTATCTCTGAAAGGGGGAAAAATTCACAAAAACATAAATTAAACACTGTACAATAAATAATAATGTATCACACCTATAAATTATTCCTTATTACGTATTTTGTGCTGTAAAATTACTATGCTAAAGATCTTTTCATGGAAATTATGTGACACATTATTTTAATTATTATGTTTTAAATAGTATTGTATCAAGTCTCTGTCTAGTCCTTCAAAGAATAAACAAATGAATAAAACAGATGAAGAGCATATAATTCGTCAGTGCCGCTATATCCCAGGGGTATACAGAGCCCCAGTTTGCTCAGCTAATGACTTCTTTTGTGACGACTTCGAACGTAGTTATTCAGACTTCGCGGGGGCCTGAGGCTCCTAGTGCGGTGTCGCCGGTAAAACTTGATCTATATTTGTAGTTCTGGATGTTTTTGAGCTTCTTAGTTATTGGAAGAATGATTTATTTTAATTTTATCTTCATTGTCATGATCATTGCAAGTAATACCTATTTTCATGTCCTTAGTCGCAGGATAATGTGAAAATCGAAACTTTGCGAAAATTCAAAGATTTTTGGCAAAAGATCAGAGGGCAATTCCCATACTTTAAAGAACGTTTGTATTCTAATCTCAGTCGCATTCTGTCGAAGATACCTCGAATTTCCATACATTTTTGCCATTAATTGTCGCTGAGATGAGATTGCGATTTTAATTTGAACAATTTTTGAGTACGAGAATTGGGCTTCAGATTATTGTAAACTAAAAAGACACCGTTTGGTTCCGGACGTAAAGAATAGCACCATCCGGTTTCTTCCCGTGGGTGTCATACAAGGTGACTAAGGGACTTACTAGAGAATGGGCAGAAGCGTTCTCTATGCATTTTACCACCATATTGCGATCGCCAACCTGCCTACCAAGCGTGTCGATTCTGGCCAATCCCCCCAAATTGGGGGAGGTTGATTATATATTAATCTCTCTAGCGTTTTCTCGAGTTGCCTTTGACATTGCCTCGTTTCGCTCGTGTGTACGAGCACTTACGAGTTTATTTAATTATGACTTTAGGTATACTTAGCACTTAACTAAAGTCGGGTTATAAATAAAATTTAGGTAACGATCTTAATCAGTTCTAAGTAAAAGTTTTAGTGAACATTAATTCAGTTTGTGGAGTTTTAAAACGACCACAATTAATTTATCTTGTATTTCTATCTTTACTAGCATTTTTCATAAGCAAGGAGATTCTCAATTCGTCAAAAATTTTTTTTAACGAATCCGAGATATCTCCGGCAATTGTGAATTGATTTTAATTTATTTTTAACAAAACTTAAAAAAAAGGAGGAGGTTATCAATTCGACTGTTATTTTTTTTAAGTTTGTTACGTCATAACTTTTGACTGGATGAACCGATTTTGATGACTTTTTTTATTTGAAAGCTGGTGCTTTACGTGTGATGGGACCATACGAAAAGTATCTTTTAATTTGGTTCCATTCGGACAATGGGATCCATGTGAAAACCATATAAGTCTTAAATTTGCATTAAGTATTTACGCGACAAATGAACGAATAATGTGATTAGATTAGTGCGGGGTATCTATCTTAATTAAAAAGTTAAATATAAAAACTTTTGACAAAAAAACAAAATAACAACGACGTCCTAAAAATACACTATAAAGTGAAAAATAACTTTACTTTCGGAAGACGGTGGCAAAAAAAACTTAAATACAGATCCTAAGACACCGACTTCCGCAATTAAAATTATTTTTCACTTTGAGGTGTTTTTCACTTTTTTTAGGAAATCGGTTGTTATTTTTTTGAAAAAAGTTTTTTTGGATTGTGTCTTATTCACTCACGAGCACTAATATGTATGTGTCACCGTTAGATAACAAGATCCGCAAGTTTATAAATTTACTAGCAAATTTATAAACTTTCGTAGGATTCTAAACGAGAGATAAATTGTATTATTTTACGGCCACATTTTCGCAAATTTATCAATTTGCGACGTCTCGTGGTAAATTTATAAACTAACGGATATCCATTCGTAAGATTCTAAACGGTTCGACCAATCACAGAAGAGCTTTTAATTTTACGCTTCTTTAAACTACGGAAAATAACACACTGCTCTCTGATTGGTTGATGCTGACAGTGGCAATGTTCGTGTCCCTATAAAATGTATTTTATTTTATTTGACAATGTACCTAACTGTCTTAGGTACGTAAGCAGTTGGCTCCACTTGTCACTATTGGATCTTTGGCAGTCCCTACGGGTTGTCAGAAGCCCGAAAGTCCTACTACGTCGACGTGGCGGTGATTCCCCCAATCAGTGGCCTGAGATGGCCTGTGTCCATCAGTAGACGTCTTTCCGCTGAAATGATGATGCTGATGACCTAAATCTAAACAAGAAACATTTCATCTTCGCTTCTCTTTCACTGAACCTCAGAAACCTGCAGAAACTTACCTGTATAACACTTTCAATTCCAGTGGGTGTTGTAAATTTTTATCACTCTAAACATTATATCACGAGAAAGAAGGAAAAAGTATGTTTATGTAGTACTTTATGTAAATGAGCTATACGAGAAAGTGGTTTTAGCTAAATTAGGTGTACTTCATCCTTAATGTGTTATGATTTAAATAGGGCATGGGTACTCTACGGGTTAATATTGCTGAGTGTGAAAGGGAGAGCTATCTACTGCGAAGTACTTACATTACAGTAATTTAAGCCTTGTTGCCGATTAAATAGAACGGTTATTTATATACGTGAGTATGGGTGTTCCCACGTATCCAATTAAGGTAGAAGTGACATAGGCCTCTCTCAATTTTGAGGGTTGGTTTAATTGCCACGCTTAGTAAGCAGGTTGGCGATCGCAGTATGGTGGTAAAATGCATAGAGAACGCTACTGCCCATTCTCGAGCAAGTCTCTTAGTCGCCTCTTACGACACAGTAAGAAATGGAATGGTGCTAGTCTTTACATCCGGCACATGGATGTTTTTTTTCATTTTATCCCATTAAATGTCTTTTTCATTACACAGCCATTGAATGCGATGAAATGAACTTAGAGAATTGTATTTAAAAAAGTAAAATAAGGTTGAAGAGTAAGCCCCCAGATCACTGCCGGGGTCGCGTGATTGTTCGAAAGAGATACCGTGACCCTGGCACATGGGTAACTGATGGAACACGGGTGGGTTTTAGTCAGTAAAAGTCTCACACGCCCTCCCGCTCCGCCCAGAGCGGGAGAAGTCATTTGATGATTTCCCATCCTGAAAAAAAAAAAAAAAAAAAAGAATTGTATTGATGTTTTAAATGGTTCATGATACATGATAATCTACATGATAATTCTGTAAAGCCATACGTCATTGTCACGGTTGCGAATCATATTTTAATTTTATTTTTATCAAAATACAACCTGATACTGGCCTGCAAATTGCAAACAAAACTTACGTGTCGATCTGTCAAAGTCAGTGCATATTTGATGAGATTTTGATAGACAGTCGGTCAGCACTGGAGCTCAATCTGGGATATCCTCTGTCTGTGAGGTTCAAACTCAAACTAAGCCATATATTACCTCAGACGCAAAGGGGGTTGGGCACGCCACAATTGCGGCGGTAAGTCCCCTCTTTGAGGAGTGGATAGAGAGGCGCCACGGCGTCCTCACCTTCCGCCTGACGCAGGTTCTCACCGGGCATGGGTGCTTCGGTGGGTTCCTGTTCAGGATAAAGCGGGAGGATACGTCCGGGTGTTTCCATTGCGAGGATCGTCTGGAGGACACGGTGAAGCATACGGTGGAGGTGTGCCCTGCCTGGGCGGAGCACCGCCGTGTCCTCGTGGGAGCGATCGGCGGCGGCGACCTCTCGCGTCCGGCCCTGGTACGAGCCATGGTACGGAGCGAGAGGGAATGGGAAGCCGTCACCTCCTTCTGCGAAGCAGTAATGCTCGCGAAGGAGGAGGCGGGGCGCGTGAGGGAGTGGCAGTCTCTGCGCCCTCACGTCCCTAGCCGCCGCAGGAGGAGACGCCCCGGGCGTCGGGAGTCGATTGCGGACTCCCGGCCACCGTAGGCGCGAGCTTGCGGGTGGCGAGCAATGGGTAGCTCGCCGCCCGGTAAGGACCAGGCTCGGGTCGACGGCGCGCAGTGTTCCACGCGCGCCTCAAAGAGATGTCAGCAGCAGTGTAGGGGTCTACTAGGACCGATGCCTGCCAGGGTCGCGTGATTGTTCGAAAGAGATACCGTGACCCTGGCACATGGGCAACTGATGGAACACGGGTGGGTTTTAGTCAGTAAAAGTCTGACACGCCCTTCCGCTCCGCCCAGAGCGGGAGAAGTCATTTGATGATTTCCCATCCTGAAAAAAAAAAAAAAAAAAAGACGCAAAGGGGGTTTTAAAGCTGACTGCTATGTGTATCTGTATGTAGCATCTTAGCTCTTAAACGGGTGAACCGATTTGGGTACGTTTTTTATTTATTTAAAAGTAGGCTTTTTTTTTTCTAACGGTATTCTTAGTCATGTTGTATCAATATTAGTTCAGCTCTTCTGACACGACGCTCATTTAATAAAAATATTACCGACAACTTTTTATTCAACTTAAAAATACCTACGTCTCTTTTTTAACTTTACATTAGAGGCTTTTGGTTTGGTCGACGGTTTTTAAATTTGACTTTTTTTAAATTGAATTGAGTTGCCAAAGAGACGGTCCATTATAAATTTGAAGCCCTTTCCAAAGGCAGTGACTGTAGTGAGCTACTTAAGGAGAAGAACGGGCAGGAAACTTCACGGACACTCAAATCAAATCAATCAATCAAATCAAAATATTTTAATTTCACATAAACTCACTCATGAAACTTCCGAAGAGAGGTGCACGGTTCCAAATTGTTGATTCCTATGGTGAAGAGCCGGCAAGAACTCTTTTAAAACATAATAATATTGGTTTGGTTGCCAACTCGCACTTGACCCGCGTGGTAGATTATACCTCCCACCCTCACCCAGAGAGGAAGCCTGTGCCATAATGGGACTCAGGCAAAAAAAAAAATGTAAACACATGAATACGTAATTGCGTATTTTTCGGATTCTGGGCTAGCAGAAGGAAGATTATAGACTATGTAAACTTTTTCTTTTTATGAATGCGTCGTAGCCACTACAATGAATATCCTACCAGGACGCAACTTACTAACCCTGACATTGCCAAGTGCGTGGTACATAGAGATTTGAACCAAGGTTTTACTTTTATAAGCTCTACAGTAAACTTGCTTCAAGCATGCCAAGTTGGCATGCCCAGAGTGCGTGTCTCTAGAACCTTGGCCGTCACCACTTGTTATATTTGCGTTTTTCGTGACGTTTGACCTCACGGAAATCTAATTTACAATTGAGTTAATAGAATTGTGTTGTAATCTTAGTTTAAGGACGAGGGGATTGTTTGTTTGAAGGACTGGGAAGTGGTGCGATTATTGTTTTAATTTGTTTATTTATTTAACCACTAGCTTTTGTCAGTGGCTTCGCCGTGTATTTTACGCGGGTAAGGACTTTGTTTTATACTTTGTAAAACTACGACTACAATTTAATTGGTTAATAAAGATGTGAAGTACACGTCTTTCAACATCTTCTTATCTCTATCAAAAAGCCAAATACAACGGACGTAAATAGAAGACTTAATTAACTTGCAAAAAAGGTAAATTGTTTTTCGCAACTGCTAGGTGCTAACTAAGAAAACACTTTCAACTTTTACACAAAGGAGGTCCAACAGGGTTGAACGAAGTCACGTCAGCAACTTACGTTATACTGAAAGCAACTTTTCGCAAAATCTTACAAATAAAATTATCAAGTTTTAATTTGAGGAGTAACTTGTAAAGTTCGGCTATGTTTAAGCAGTAATTTATTTATACAATGTGGGATTAAAGTGACATACCCTATGACTTGCCGTTCTGTCGGTATTAAACTTGGTATTCATGAGACGTGGGCTGGAAAGTGTTTGACCCGGTGCAAAACTAATGACAAGAAGCTTTTCTAGCCTCTCCAATGTTTCGGAAAACTATCTCTTCTTTTTATTTATATCCAAATCTTCTCATCTTGTTTTTCCGTTTGTAAGTTAGTGTCTTTTTTTTTCACTATTCAATTAAATTTATTGTTGTATTGACTTAAATATAATCCACAAACTAACACTAAAATAAATATTGTTGGATACTACTACCCGGCCCAGAAACATGGAGGGGGTAAACGTTATAAAACTACCGCAGGCGATAGGACGCGCCCTCTTTCTCACTTGGACCCGGTTGCGTGCGGAAGCGCTACCCGTCTGCTGTTCGGTGTAATCTGCTATCTTGGTAATCTCGTTGATTTTATTGTTGATGTAGTGATGACATTGTTCCTTTGATTGTAATATTCCCAAATGTGTTAATTATTTTTAGTAAACTCATGTGATTCGTTTTTAGGTTAATAAACCTTTATTTTTTTAATTGTGATTTTACTTCTGTCCCAAGATCAGAAGTGGGATTCGCAATCCAACCCCAATTTGGGCTCACTGACTAGCTTGAATTTCATAACAGAGGAACTTTGTCGTGACCTACCCGCGTGTGTGACTTTTGTTTTTGCTTTATTTTATTTTTTGTGTTTTGTGAACATATAACTTGTTTTGACGTGTGAATATGCCTAACACGCATAGTTCACGGAGTAGATCACGTAGCAGATCGTACCGACGGCATCGTAGGCACGATCGGTCGCGAGATAGCTCACGAAAACCACGAAATAAGTCACGTAACCGTCGCGAACGGACTCCCTCCAGTGTACGATCGAACGGGATTCCACCGCTTACGTCGTATATTAGCCATACACCGCGGTCTACCCCTACTGAATCGCGAACGCTAGATACAATCTTATCCCGACTAGAAACGATCGAAAATAAAATCACGTCTACCTCCACTCCGCAACCGGAATCAACGGCACCGTCCGCGGCTCAAGTTATAGTAGATGCGATTCACTCCATAAACCCAGGACGTACGCATTATTTTATTTCAAACTTTGACCCGTCTATCCATGACGTGGACTCTTGGTGCGATGAAGTGGATCGCGCACTAGTAGCCAATCGCTGGGGGGACCAAGAATGCCTGTCACGCGTAGCCGGATGTCTAAAGGGCGACGCGAAAACGTGGTTGAATGAATGGGTAACCTCTGATAGATCGTGGAGTAGTTTTAAACGCGAATTTAAACCACTTTGCCCTCGAAAATTAGATTATGCGACGATACTTTTTGAGACAATGAATACGACATCTATCGGTTTCACGTCATACGCCGAGTACGCGAGGCGTACGCTGCTTCGCTTGCGCATTGTCAAAGGCGTTAGTGAGGAATTAATGACACAAATAGTGATCCGCGGCATAGACGATGTACAAGTGCGGGCAGCGGCGGCAAATGCAGAACTCTCTCCAGAAAATCTGGTGTCTTTTCTGTCCATATATGCGAAACCAGATCAAATAAAGGGTGGCTCAACTAAATCTACTGCCTACCCTCCATCACGAAAACGCGACGCAGGACATGCAGACTCGAATAAACGTAAGACCTGTTTTAACTGTAAGAGCCAAGGTCACTTATCTCACAACTGCCCAAAAAAGTCTAAGGCTTCCGAGCCAGTGTCCAAAGCACGACCCAATGCCCCGACCTGCACGTTCTGTAAAAAGATAGGGCACACGGAGGACGTTTGTTTTGCTAAAGAAAGATCGTCTGGACCACAGGGTCAGCAGAACAAGCGTAACGTAAATTTTTGTCAGGATCCTGCGGAAAAAACAGCGACATAACCACCGCCGTAGTACAGGGTATACCGGTCGATGTCTTAATAGACAGTGGCGCGCTCAATGTCTCCCTCATATCGTCAGACGTTATAAAACATTTGGCCTGCACTATACAACCTACTAAGTGTGTGTTGAAGGGTATAAGTAACCACGAAATTGTGTCCACATCCTACGTAACCCTTACGGTTGAGTTCGCTAATATTACGCTAGAGGCCGATTTCGTTGTAGTCCCAGCCTCATTTATGAGCACACCCCTGATAATTGGAACTGACATATTAAATAGAGATGGCATAATGTACACTAGAACCAAAGACCATCAGTATCTGACACGCGCGCCTGACAGTCAAAAAACCTCTCACGTGTATACGGTCTCTAAAGAAACTAGCATGCCTATAGTCACACCTCTACAGGGTGCAGAGCGAGAATCCTTGGGGAGGGTAATTGATGATTTTGCCGATTTTTTTATAACTGGCACGGCGACGACTACTGTTACTACGGGCGAAATGCATATCCACGTAACCAGCGACGTGCCCATTACGTACCGCCCTTATAAACTTTCGATTGCTGAGAAAATTAGAGTCCGCGAAATCATCAATGATCTTCTTCAAAAAGGCATTATTCGAGAATCCGAATCCGAATATTCTAGTCCTATAATTTTAGTGAAGAAAAAGGACGGATCGGACCGGCTTTGTGTTGATTTCCGCGCTTTGAACAGGGTGACTGTTAAAGAGCGATATCCGCTCCCGTTAATAGATGATCATATCGATCGTTTAGGTGATAAGAACATAACGAGGTACACATCACTTGATATGGCCTCTGGCTTTCACCAGATAAAAATTAGTGATGAGTCAGTCCATCGCACCGCATTTGTCACACCGGAGGGGCATTATGAGTACCTAAAAATGCCATACGGTCTGACAAACTCACCCATTGTGTATCAACGTATCATCAACAAAACGCTGCGCAAATTCATCGACGCGGGACAAGTCCTGGTATATATCGATGATGTACTGTTGATGAGCGCCACAGTGGACGAAGGTGTCGACCTCTTGCGACAAGTGCTTACGACTTTGACCAAGGCAGGATTCTCGATAAACGTACGTAAATGCGTGTTCCTCACCACCGAGGTTGAATACCTTGGCCGAATAATCAGTCAAGGTCAGGTTAGGCCGAGCCCTCACAAGATCCAGGCATTAGTAGACTCACCTGCCCCGGAAAACGTCAAACAAGTTAGGCAGTTCCTAGGACTGGCCGGGTACTTTCGGAAGTACATTGAGGGCTATGCAACGAAAACGTTCCCAATTTCACAATTAACCAAAAAAGGTGTTCAGTTCAAGTGGGGTTCTGAACAGGAAAAAGTGCGTCAGGAAATTATTTCAATTTTGACCAATGAGCCGGTGTTAGCTATTTTTGACCCGAGCCTACCCACAGAGGTTCATACTGATGCGAGCAGCATCGGTTATGGCGCGATTCTTTTGCAAACGCACCCGCAAGGTAGCAAAAGAGTTGTGGCTTACTTCAGCCGGACTACTCAAGGTGCAGAGAGTAGATACCACTCTTATGAGTTAGAGACGCTGGCGGTCGTGAGAGCGTTGCAGAATTTCCGACACTATCTAATTGGAATACAGTTCAAACTAATTACAGACTGCAATGCTCTCAAGTCCACCGAGAGTAAAAAGGATCTACTGCCGAGAGTTGCCCGCTGGTGGATGTACCTACAAGATTTTACCTTTGATATGGAGTACCGAAAAGGGGCAATGATGTCACACGCTGATTATTTGAGCAGAAACCCCCCTCGTAAAGTACTTCATATCACTCAACCTCGCAATTGGGCTCAGATAGCACAAGCTGCGGACGCGGAGACACGGGAACTTCTCCAAAAACTTAGAGAAGGCAATCTAGATCCTAATCGCTATGTTGAGAAAAATGACCTGCTGTACTATAGGTACACCCCAATAGGCGAGCAACCACGGTTTCTTTGCTTTGTCCCCCGAGGTTTCAGACTTAGTCTGCTGCGAGTATTCCATGACGAACACAATCACATTGGCTATGACAAGACCTTGGATCTAATCCTAAAGCATTTTTGGTTTCCAGGCCTCAGGCAATTCGCTAAAAAATACCTCGATCATTGTTTGATCTGTATTTCTAAGAAACGTGTGCCTAGGGCTCCACAACAAATTATAACTTCATGGGAAAAACCCGATCAACCTTTTTCTGTAGTACACTCGGATGTCCTAGGTCCACTTCCCGAGTCAAATGGCTTCAAGTTTGTTCTTCTCATCGTGGATGCGTTTACTAAGTACACACTCCTTTACCCCATTTATAGGCAGGACGTAGAAGAACTCTTAAGAGTGTTCACAAACGCAGTATCACTTTTTGGTGTGCCAAAAATGATTGTGACAGATAGAGGCAGAATGTATCAGTCCACTAGGTTCTTAGAGTTTGTTAAAGATATGGGATCGGTGATACATTTGGTTACTCCAGAGATGCACCAATCAAACGGCCAGGTCGAGAGGTACGCTCGAACCGTTCTGAACCTTCTTCGAATCGAGACCAATCACAAAGGGACAGCCTGGTCTGAAACGCTGTGGAGACTCCAGCTGACCCTCAACGTGACCAAGCAGAAGACGACTCAAGCATCGCCTTTAAATCTACTGGTGGGCACCGATGCAGCGACCCCCGTCATCAGGTCACTGGTCCGTGATGTCGCTTTGGAAGGTGCACAGCCGAACCGTGAAGCACAAAGAGAGTTACGCCGAGCCCGTGCAACTGACTTACTGAAACGAAACCAGTCTCGACAGGACCATTATGTAAATCAAAACCGACATACACCAAAAATGTTTAATGTAAATGATTTGGTTTTCGTAATTAAGTTTTCACAGGCAACTGGAAAGATGGACCATGGGATGCGAGGGCCGTACAGGGTCATACGCGCACTGCCAAGTGGACGATATGAGCTTCGCTTATTGACCGGCTCCTATGGCAAGACGACACAAGCTGCTGCTCAGTACATGGTGCTCTGGAAAGGGGAGTGGTGTCCTGAGACTTGCGCTGCATTCTTTGAGCGTGAGTATGTTTGTGTACTATGGCGAATCTACATTACCATAGAGTGTGATGCAGATCTTAGGCTGAGACAGTAGACGGACTGCGAGACGTCTACGTCAGGTAAACTGCGAGGTACCTGACCGGTCTCATAAAGTGTGGCCTTGCCACCCACGTGTAACGGGTGTCGTTCCCGTATAACGTGTTTTGTCGTGTAGAGAACGGACTGCGAGACGTTTCTTTCGGTGATTTGGTAATCGCCCTACACGATGGGTCATGTAGAGGACGGACTGCGAGACGCTCCTCTTGGCGATAAATGCCCTACATGACAGCGACTTGTGTGATGTATGACTGTCGGCGACAGGAGTTTTGATACTTTGGTGTGACGAATGAAACTCTATGGAGTACCAAGATAACGTCTTGGTACCTCATAGACTACTTAGCTAGTTAATTTATGTGTCTGATGAATGAAAGAAAAGGCCACGAAAGACGAATTGAGTGTAAGCTGAAGAATAGGCAAATGTGTGTGATCTCCGAGAGACGTTAATCTTCCTTGTTGGTTTCACAGCAGACGACCTGACTGAAGACACCACTCCTGCCCAACACGGTACGGAGCCAGTCGCTGGGCCTTCCCGTACAGCTAATGAGACCCATGGAGCAGCAATGCAGAGCTTGCCAGACCTTTCTGATGCCGTCGGGGACGACGCATGATCAGGATGGTCGTGTTGGATACTACTACCCGGCCCAGAAACATGGAGGGGGTAAACGTTATAAAACTACCGCAGGCGATAGGACGCGCCCTCTTTCTCACTTGGACCCGGTTGCGTGCGGAAGCGCTACCCGTCTGCTGTTCGGTGTAATCTGCTATCTTGGTAATCTCGTTGATTTTATTGTTGATGTAGTGATGACATTGTTCCTTTGATTGTAATATTCCCAAATGTGTTAATTATTTTTAGTAAACTCATGTGATTCGTTTTTAGGTTAATAAACCTTTATTTTTTTAATTGTGATTTTACTTCTGTCCCAAGAATATAGTATATACAATTAAATAAAGGTAAAAAAAAAAAAAAATAATGGGCGGAGCTCACTGGGCATCAAAGAATTCGTCCGCATCGCTGTCGGTGGGAAAAGTGCCCAGAAGGCTGGCAGCATTGCCACGTTGGATGGCAATGCTGATTCTTTGACCTAAAAATAGACCAGCCCTCTGGTCACATGAAGAGTCAACCAACCGCTTGGCGATGTCCCGGAATACTCGATGAGCACTCGGACCCCACGGCCCTAGTGTTTCAACCCCAAACGGCTCAAAAATATAACTCCCAATAAGGTTGTTATATTTGCGCCGTTTGAGATTTTCTGCACCTGCAGCAGCCGCCCCAGCACAGCCTGCCGTGCTTAGAAGATGGGATGGCGCGAGGGTGTCGACACAGGTAGCATCCCACACCAAAGGCCTACCCAACTTCCAAGGCATTATGGTCATTCCGTCTGGCCTCTTCCCATCGTCGCGTGCCAAGCCATTGGGTTCTAAGACAGCTGGCACCCCGGCGGTGACAAGAGCCCGACGGATGATGTCATTAATGTTGGCATGCCGTGCCAGCCGGCCAGCGCTCTTGCTGCAGGCAAGACCGTGGTGTCCGAGGCGATCAACTGCTTCACCGCACTGACACCGATGCGGAGCCACGCAAGGAGCACCCAGACGCAGACTTGTAGCGAGTCGGAAAGTCGAGTCACCTAGCATAGTGCCTATGTTAGGTGACGGTAGCGCCTGAAGCCATAAGCCCGACTCCCATTCTCCCACAGCCAGCAGGCGGGCACGCTCAGCAGTATTGGTGGACGTATTAATGAGATTATTCCGTACCAACCTGCAGAGCGGCTCATCCCACTGTCTCTGGGAAGACGGGTTCTCGGGCTGAACCGTATCCGGACAAGCCACCTTCCAGGCATTCAGGGCATCGGTCAAGCACGGCACTTCCGAGTGAACCTGAGAAGGAGCTAAGATTTTCGAGATTAACTTTTCAGTGCCGTGGACCGAGGACAAGAACGCCGGTAAGCTTACACTGGAAATTTTGCGGACGCCGAGCCCACCAAAACGAATCGGTAGTGTGGCTTGTAGCCACGAGCGGTCGTCCAAAGCCACATTTAAAATGGATGTTAGGGTGCTTTTAATAATTTCATCGACTTTGTCTAAAAGGTGTGGGTGCTTCCATAAAGAGGAAAAGCGGAGATAATACATGAAATTTGGACTGAAACAGCAGAATCTGATAATGGTGAATGCCGAATGTAAATTAATTTTAGAAAGTCTATCCGAGATATCGTTAAAATTTTGAATTTTTTCGTCAATAAAAGGTGAAAAACTGTCTTCGAGAATTGGGGAACCTAGGAGGTGCAGTGAACTTTTTTCCAAAAGTTTGATGTCTGGGGCAATTGAATTGAATTTCTGTATAGTCGATTGTCTGTCGGTATTGTCACAAAGTTTTCCGTTTGATCTTTCAAACAATCTTACAATATTTTCTGTGATCTTTTCCTGCCTCTCTATTTATCAACGTTTATATTCATCACTTTTTTAGTCACATTTGCTACAGCTCTGCACAGCACTTCAGCCGTGTATTGCAGTATTGATTTTGAACTTTAGTAACAGATAATTAGCAATTTTTTTGAACAGATGATATGAAATTATTGGATGGAATCACCAAAATTTTACGTTTAAAATATCACAAATAAAGTAGCTATAATATTTACATACTCTTTTTCTGAGGTCGTCGGTCCATCTAGCTGGGGGGCGTCCCACACTACGCTTGCCGATACGCGGTCTCCACTCCAGGACTCGCCTGCTCCACCGGCCATCGGTCCTTCGACAGACATGGCCAGCCCACTGCCACTTCAGCTTGCTTACTCTGCTAGCTATGTGGGTAACTCCAGTTCTTTTCCGGATAAGAGACCTCCGACCTTAGAAAAGTGGCTGGGGCAGACTGGATGCAGAAGGCGGAGGACAGGGTGTTGTGGCGCATCATGGGAGAGGCCTATGTTCAACAGTGGACTGCGATAAGCTGAGTTGTTTGGTTGATTGACTCATTTTCTTTCGTTCACGTTTATACACCTGCGGGGTAGTTGCGGAACACACTAAGAGTGTAATCGGTTTTGACAGTTCAATAACATTCTTTACATTGTTGAGAAGACAAATTCTTCAAACGTATAAAGCAATGGTTTTGCAGTATTCTTCAAAATTATTCAGATTTAGATTGATAGTGTGTTACGTCATTAGGGTGCAGGTCAACATCATCATTTCAGCCATAAGACGTCCATTGTCGGACTTATTCATCGCCAATTCGGAAGGCTTTGCAATAATCGCCACGCTTGGCAGGCGTTTTAACGATCGTAGTATGGTGGTAAAATGCATAGAAAACGTTGTTGCCCATTCTCTAATAAGTTTCTTAGTTGTCTTTTACGACATCCTTGCGAAGAAATGGGGTGATGCTATTCTTTACGTCCGGCATTGCACAGAGCAGGTGTTTGAACGTAAACGAAGCAAAAAGATGTTTGTATGGATTATAGCAAGGGGCGTTCTGTAGTTTGTCTTTTTGCCTACCCCCATGGGAAAAAGGCGTGAGTTTATATATGTCTGTTGGTTTACTGGATTTGTAATTAGTTTTGGCACTAAATCCAGCTGTGCTGTGGATAATTAATGGCGTGTGGTTAGCTCTGTCGGTCGCGGAAAATCCGTCGTTAAACCAATTTGCTCGGATTTGACTAAATGTGGTCAACGTACGCTGTGTAGTTATTTAATACTAGCTTTTGCCAGCGGCTTCGCCCGCGTGGAGGTCGGAAAATATCCCGCGGGATCGTACTACCGGGATAAATAGTAGCCTATGTATTAATCCAGGTTATAATCTAACTGTGTTCCAAATTTCATCCAAGTCCGTTCAGTAGTTTTTGCGTGAAAGAGTAACAAACATCCACATATCCACACATCCATACATACAAACTTTCGCATTTATAATATTAGTAAGATTAAGTAGGATGTTTTGTTAATTTGTCAATATATTGCGAAATTAAAATAAACAGGGCCTTGTGGCTTATCAATAATAGCCACAAGAGATCATCGATTAGGTTAAGCTACGCTTGTCGCGGTTAGTTTGTGGATGGGCGACTATCTTTACATACTAAGACTCCTTCGTGTATCGGAAAGGACGTTAAGCTGGTGGCCCTGGCTGTCATTTGTGGGTCTTTGACAGTCGTTACCGGTTGTCAGAAGCCCGAAAGTCTGAGAACCGTCTCTCCAAGAGGTACCTATTGTATTACGGTTGTGGAGGTCAAATAGCCAGTCGCTACTTGTAAAATACTGGTCTTCAGGAGAATCTGGTTAGACTGGAAGCCGATCCCAACATAATTGGAAAACGGCTACGCAGATGATGATTCCTGAATTAAATGATAAAATATCGCTATTTAGCATGAAATGCAATAATAAAACCGAATTAGGCGTTATAATTCGGGAGTCGATTGCGGACTCCCGGCCACCGTAGGCGCGAGCTTGCGGGTGGCGAGCAATGGGTAGCTCGCCGCCCGGTAAGGACCAGGCTCGGGTCAACGGCGCGCAGTGTTCCACGCGCGCCTCAAAGAGATGTCAGCAGCAGTGTAGGGGTCTACTAGGACCGATGCCTGCCGGGGTCGCGTGATTGTTCGAAAGAGATACCGTGACCCTGGCACATGGGCAACTGATGGAACACGGGTGGGTTTTAGTCAGTAAAAGTCTGACACGCCCTCCCGCTCCGCCCAGAGCGGGAGAAGTAATTTGATGATTTCCCATCCTGAAAAAAAAAAAATGCGTTATAATAGTTCAGATTATTAAAAAGGATTTAGAAAGTTTCTTTCTGTGTTGTGAGTTTTGTTGATGTTTTTAGTTGAACAATTACTGACAAAAAAAAAAAACACTGTCCTCCCATACCTATTAGCACTGTAGTTTGACACTAGTTTAAAAGCCAATATTTTTTATTAGAGTAATCATGTAGGTTCTTGCCGGCTCTTCTCCGTACGAATCAACTAATTGGAACCGTGCAAGTTTCTGACGTTTCAAAAGTGGAAATATAATATTTTGATTTTGAAATGCTTGTTCTGTCTATAGTGGTCCACTGAAGTCTGTGTGGTTCTTTCCTCAAAAGACCATTCCAGGGTGTAATTTACATTGTCGTCAAATGATTTGACCAAGATTATGCCTTTTTTTTTCAGGATGCGAAATCATCAAATGACTTCTCCCGCTCTGGACGGAGCGGGAGGGCGTGCCAGACTTTTACTGACTAAAACCCACCCGTGTTCCATCAGTTGCCCATGTGCCAGGGTCACGGTATCTCTTTCGAACAATCACGCGACGAGGCGGTCTGCAATCACTCTTTCAAAGAGCTTGCCCACCACGTCGAGCAGCACGATGGGCCGGTAAGCGGACGGCGAGTCTGCAGGGCGCCCTGGTTTCTTTATGAGGACTAGTTTCCCCGTCTTCCAACGAAGTGGGAACTGGCCCCTCTCCAAGCATGCGCTAAGGAGCCCCCCTAGTCGAGGCCCGAGAGCCTCCATGGCCAGGACCCAGGCTTTTCCAGGCAAGCCGTCGGGTCCTGGGGCGGTATCTTGGCGGTATGCCTGGTGTGTACTTTAAAAGATATGTTGAGCCTGGTGTTTGTTTTGCCATTTCTTCTCAGGGGTAGTCAGATTAGACGGCGAGCAATGGATAGCTCGCCGCCCGGTAAGGACCAGGCTCAGGTCGACGGCACATTGTGTTCTACGAGATGTCAGCAGTAATGAAGGGGCCCGCTATGGCCAATGCCTGGCAGGGTCGCGGTTTTGTTCGAAAGAGTTACCTTGGCTCTGGCACAGGCAACTGAAGGAACACGGGTGGGTTATAGTCAGTTACAGCCTAACTTGCCCTCCCACTCCCACCCACAAAAAAAAGGTAGTCAGATAGGAAATGTCGACTCCATCTAGTATCTAATTGTTTTATAATATGACGGATAAAAGCGATTCAGATATCCTATTTACAGAATAAACAATTTTATTTCAATTTTTATTTACAACTAAAACAAAAAGTTCAGTGCTTTTATATTAAATGCAGTACACGGTTTTCTGAAACCGGAGTCTCAACTCTTTGCAATATAAAAGCTGATATCTACATACACACGATGAAAACAAAAGACACGCCTCACTGCAGTTTTAATACCCGGCACGTGAAAACTACGCTCATTGCAGATTCCACGTATAATCAGTCGAACAAGCTATTAGGTATACAGGCGGGTAGCTCACTTCGAACTTCCTTTTAGATTGTGCATTCTGATTTGGCAAAGTTGCAAATAGCTGTCAATTACTTACATATTTTGATTAAGGGATATGGGCTGATTTATCCGTGGAATAAAATTAACGTCTCACAGTTTTAGTATGGTAAAATAGTGAAAATTTATTGAAACCTTGGCTTATTCTAGATAATTACAAAGTTTGGTGGATTTCTTCCTCCAATATTCCAAACACTTTATTAACAATTTTTTTAAAACAGGTAAATATTTGACACTTATTTAGTTGAAAGATGAGTATTTTGCACGTATACAAAGGAACTTGTTCGACTGTACCACACAGACAGTACATTGAGGATTAATAACGTAAATCGCAGATTTATATTCTACGTGCACCGCAATGTACGTAAAATGTGGTTTTGAATTAAGTTCTTTGCATTTTTGCGCTGTCGCATAAAGTCGCCTATTAAAAGTAGAGGTTCAGTTATTAAAGTCTTGTTTTATATTACGAGGGATAATGTTTAGGCTATGGAGCTACAGGTTTATTTTCTTAAAATATACAGTAGGCCGTTCCTTAGTAGAAACATTTTGATTTTGAATTGCTCTAGCTATTTCTTCTTAGAGTGTCGATGGCATTCTACACAGGATAGCTGAGACAAACTGTAACCATGAATTAAGCACATGATAAAATACTCAATATCTTTCTAGCTTTACCATAATGTGAACTACCTATAAAATTTAGATCATTATGGACTCTATGGGGCAGGGAAAAAGGTTTAGGAGAGAGGAAGCCCAGTAATGGACATAGGTCAGTAATAGACCGGTCAGTATTTGGCTTTAGGGAAGCCCAATTTAAGGGATTTCTGCCATAGTCGCGAGATTGTTCAAGCGAGATACCGTGACCCTGGCATATGGGCAACCGAAGGAACATGGGTGGGTTTTAGTCAGTAAAAGTCTGACACAGCCTCCCGCTCCACCTAGAGCGGGAGAAGTCATTTGATGATTTCCCATCCAGAAATAAAAGAGGTTTGCTACGCTTGGCAGGTCGGTTGGTGATCGCAGTATGGTGGTGAAATGCACAGAGAACGCTGCTGCTCATTCACTATTTAATAAGTCCCTTAATCACCTCTACCAAGGGGAAGAATTTGGATGGTACTATTCTTTACGTCCAGAACCACCTTGGAACCTGCAATAGCGTAATTACCAACATTTAGAGTGATAGTTTTATGCCAATTTCGTTTGACTACTAGGTGGATATAATGCGAACATATGTAGTATGGAGTTTTAACGTAGTAAGGGGCTTGTGAGTAAGTGCTTACGCATCATACCCGTGTAGTCGTGTAGGTGGTGGAGTCACTCAGCTGATCCAGCCAACGGCCGTGACCCTACTACTCACCCACAGATTCAGTTATTGGCTGACGTATCGTGCGATTTTTTTAAATAATAATTATTTTAATTTCTTACAGAAATTATCTGTATTAAATTAAGTTATTTCCAAGCGAGTCATATTTAGTTTCACATCTTCAAAACTAAGTAATAACAGCCGCACGGTTCGATTAATCCGTCCGTGCATAGGTGACCACCTTTATATGCCAAGACAACTACGTGCCTCGGAAACCACGTTAAGCCGTCCCGGCTAATTGTGGATCTTTACCAGTCGTTACGGGTCCATCAGAAGCCGGGAAATCTGAAAACCAGTACCAAGGGGTATCGTATTACCCAATAACTGGGTTGTGGAGATCAGAGAGACTGTCACTCCATGCAGAATACTGGTTTTCAGCTGCATCCGGTTGGACTGGGAGCCGATCGCAACATAGTTGGGAGCTGGCTAGGTAGATAACAAATAAAATTTTGGAAATGTAAATTTTTCTATATAATTATTATTGTAAGCCCTAAGGGCGGGACGAAGTTGGTCACAGTTTATCTATTTAAGATATGAATTACGTACCTACCTAAATTAAATTAATGGTGTAGTATGTAGTGTTGATAAAATTTTACCTAGATTACCTAGTATATTTTTTACCACATACGATTTGCGTACCGTACGTATTTCAACAATTTCTTGGCATAGCCTTGGTGGCGAACGTAAAAGCACATTTTCTGTGTGCCAAATTCTTTATGCATTCATACAATTCTTCATACGCTACCCAATAAATGTTTGAGTGCCCAAGAGACTTGAACAGAGAATGACTGTCCCAATGCAATTCAAATTCCGAACTACAATTCCAACTACAGTTTTATTGTTGGAATTTATCAAACAAAAATGAAATTTTCTGTAGAAATAAAAGCAAGTTATCAAGACATTTTTTAGTTCAATTTTAGTTTCTTATTTTCTAGTGTGAAATATTTAACTGATTCCTTAAATACTAATCTTCTAATGATGGAAACTTTTGAAGTGAGAACTTCTTTAGCGGCGTTGTGCACTTTTTTGTAATGGGTAAAAAATGTTAAACTCGCGTCAGGACACGTGACCCTGATCGAAAATTCGAAGACGGACAGAGAGTAGGAGAGGAAGTATCCCCCTCTCTTTCTACGGCGCGGCGAAAATATATGCCTGCGCGTGCTGTTTCGTTTAGGCGGCGCAGGACGCTTGCGCGAATGTTCATGTGTGTTTATGTAAGGCGGCCCCTAGACCTACAATAACATTGTACAATACATTTTATTGTACAATAAGATTGAGAGGCGCTTTGAATCCAAACGATCAATTATATTGCACAAAAATACGAACAGCGCAATATTTTTGTGTTCAGTCGGAGAATAGTATTAATACAGTTTACAATACAAAACTACACCACTTTCTGCCGTAAAATTCATCACAATTCAGTTTTTGTAAAAATATAACAAAAACCCAAGCTATGCGTCTGATTTCCCGCCAGAAATTCCCGTGTACTCCTTGTTCAAGGCAAAACATATACTAAAAAATATTGCGCAATACTGGCCCTACACGGTGCAATGGAAAAATATGGTGCAATAAAAATTAAACATGCTCAAACTTTCATTCAATCATTGCGCAATCTTCAATATCAACCCTATACGGTGAATAATATTGCACAATTTAATTGATCGTTTAGGGGCCGCCTTAGGCGGCCCCTAAACGATCAATTAAAGTTTGAGCATGTTTAATTTTTATTGCACCATATTTTTCCATTGCACCGTGTAGGGTCAGTATTGCGCAATATTTTTAGTATGTGTTTTATTTTGAATGAGGAGTACACGGGCATTTCTGGAGGGAAACCAGACGCGTCGCTTGGGATTTTGTTATATTTTTCCAAAAACTGAATTGTGATTAATTTTACGGCAGAAAGTGGTGTAGTTTTGTGTTGTAAACTGTATTAATACTATTCTCCGACTGAACACGAAAACATTGCGCAGTTCGTATTATTGTGCAATATAATTGATCGTTTGGATTCAAAGCGCCTCTCAATCTTATTGTACAATAAAATGTATTGTACAATGTTATTGTAGGTCTAGGGGCCGCCTTACAGCGTGCCACGCGCATCCATGGACACAGCTGAGAATTTTCCCTATAATTTTAATATAATTATGACTGTTCAAAATGTCATAATTATAACCAGCCTGTACAATCGTGAGGCATACAACCTCTACAGTTTGCACACGACACTAAGTTTTGTATGGGAAACTTACTAATGCCATACTTAACACTCCCCAAAATTCCTATCGTCGCTAATACAAATAATATTAAAGACAAATATTCTCGATATGATCATAGATTTTTAAAATGAAATAGGTTATATACCTATAAAATTAATTTATTACCTATGGTTATACTTGACATTCAGTGAGACTGTAGATACAAAATATTAAAGACAGATGTTCTCGATTGGACCACAGATTTGGACCATAAACAAAAGAATATCTATGCATGTGTGTATTAAATACACGGTAATGAATAGTAGTGTGTGTAACGTGGTATTTATTGAAAATAATGTATTTTTACGCATAATTAAAAAAAAATATTAGCATTCGTCACTTCTTCTCTGTATATAAACTATAAGTGTGCGAAATTTCATACTTCTCCGTTCGCCCAATTTTCGTAAAAAGGGATCCAAAGTTATCGCTTCACGTATTAATATAGAGATAATGCAATATTATTCCCTAACCATTCCAAAATATCAAAAATGCATAACGTTAATATTCAAGTTTTCACTTCTGCCGGCACTCCTGGAGTGCAACCCGTCGTTTTTTTTTTTAATTAACGTACTCCTAATTATTATTTGCCCTTCTACTGGAGCAAAAAACAAATAATTGATGAGCTTTTAAAAAAAAATCAGGCCTTTTGTCACAGTTTGTAACAGTAAGTGTACCCCGACTAAATGGATTAAGTTACGTGTTATACATATAAATATTATATTTATGGTTAGAACTCGACTACAGATAATTGTAATGTTTTCTGGTTAACCTATACCTATGCTATCCTATCCGGCTGACATTCGTCGATCTTTTACAGTCTTTATGAGTCGTCAAAAGCGCGAAAGTCTGACAGGCAGTCTTACCAAGAGGTAAAGTATACCCAGTAACTAGGTTATGGAGATCACATAAGCTCCGCTGCATTTAATAAGACTGGGAGCTAACCCCAATTTTGTTACAAAAAGAGTAGGTTCGTGATGATGGTGGTTAAATCTGTGACCAACCGCGCGTGAGCCGAGCGAGCACCATATCTGTAGTTAGCATCTAATTAGTAGTTTAAGAGCCCAAAGTAAGAATATTTGAGTGGCCTGTTAGTCTAGTGGTTAGTGACCCTGACTGCTAAGACTGAGGTCGTGGGTTCGATTCCCACCCAGGACAAATCTTCGTGTGATGAGCACAATCATTTGTTCTGTGTCTGGGTGTAATTTATCATTATTAAGTATGTATTTAGACATATACTGGGTGTAAGGGACAGCCCTCCACAAACTGACAGAGTGCATTCAGCTCCTTATTTTGAACCATATACCACCGGAATTTTTCTCAGGATTTAAAAAAAAAAAACGTTTTTTCAGCTTTTTCAGTTTTATTTCAATGTAAAATTACATTCTCTGAAAGTAGCACTCCATTTATGTAAACAATATGGCTAAAATAAAAAAATAAACAGCAATGGATGTTGAAATACCCTAACGAACGACGCGTAAAGTCAGCTGTTCACTTCCCGTCTAACTACAGAGTTCATCGAACTCGTCGTCAACGATTGCACAAAGGCGGCTTTCCAAATTGATCCGAGATACATACATTGCGTGTGAGGAAATAAAACAAATCAGGTATATTGGATTCCCATAACGGTCCTGACATAATTTCTTGTACTGGTCATCTTAGTATGATATACTGAATACACCCCATCAGTCTGCGGAGGGCTGTCCCTTACATCCTGTATAAGTATATTTATCAGTTGTCTGGTTGCCATAGTACAGGCTCTGTCTAGTTTGGGATCAGATAACGGTGTGTTGGTTGTCCTAAGATATTTATTTTTATTTATGTATATTTATTTATTTTGAGGTTTACATATAGAGGCGAAATCATTATTTTAGAATGTTTAATGATATTTTCAGGAGCGCAAAATGGAAATTATTCAAGGTTTCGATCAAATAAATACATGCGTGGTCCAATAAAACTTTTATTTCTTTCGTTTCTTTATTTCCTTCTAAGTAAAATGACATAAACAACCATAATTGAAGAAACTTCTTCTAGTTACCGTGTTTACTTGAGCACGAAGGGTAGCCGGCCGTGTTATCGTCCAATCGATATCGGCAATAAATAAATAATTTTCTACTTTACGCCCACAAATAGAAACATTCATGTGATGAATTATTTTTTTAGTTATGTCATACTGGCTTTTTTGGGAGCTACACAGATATTTATACTGAGGCAGTAATTGATGAAGGTCTCCAGCGGTGCGTGGGCGGCATGCTTCAATTAATCTCGTTATTAATTTTCGTACTTAATTCTTTATGAATAGTAAAGAATTAAGTATTACTAGCTTTTTCCCACGGCTTCGCTTGCGTTAAATTCGGGGTAACACGGTTCCCCTTTCCTGATTTAGAACACAGAAGAGAACTCGGAACAAAATGTTATTTTAATACGCTACTGTAGACGATATTATATGTCTTTCCATTTGGGGATAGAATGTAAAGATTCTGGGTATTGGACACACGCGAACATGCTACATACAATTGTCCACGGGAAAAGCACGGTTTTTCTAAGTTCACCCCAGCCACCAAAAAAAGAAAAAAATAAGAAAGTAGCCTATGTCACTCTCCATCCCTTCAACTACCTCCACTTAAAAAATAACGTCAATTCGTCGCTCCATTTTGCCGTGAAAAATGGACAAATAGACACACATACTTTTCCATTTATAATATTAGTATGGATGGTATAGTAATATATCATATATTATGATTGATAACTATCAAATAAGGGTTTAAAAAAACACTTATTTGACAGTTGTCAATCCCATTTAACGTCTTCTTCAACATAACTTAGTCAGCGTATAACGTTTTCACCGCTGGGTCTCAGGCCCTTCCCTTCGAGTGAGGCTGTAATCTACCTCATGGGCCATGTGCGTGTTGGGAGATGTCACATGTCTTCGAATTCTTGGTCCCAAAACATGGCGGTTTCCTCATGATGTTTTTCTTCGCCGGCTTGAGAGCAGTGCTGATGAAATCATTTACACAAGCAATATCGCCTGTCTGGGTTCGAAACCACACCCTTCAAACTCGTAAGTCGGGGCCGTTATTACTGTTCCACCAGTGCTCTCAACATAATCACAAATCTTTTAATAATTACGGTATATTATGGTCCTTCGAAATAACACGTTCAACCGTTGGTTCTGGCCGTCATTTTTGGATCTTTGACAGACATTACGGGTCGTCAAAAGCACAAAAGTCTGATAAACAGTCTTATGAAGAGGTTTAGTATTTATTTATTTCTATAATATGCTATATTTTACACCAGAAAATACATAATAATAAAAAACATTTAACACTAAAAACACAAAATGAGTCTTATTAGGGTTCCGTTGCCAAATGGCAAAAAACGGAACCCTTATAGATTCGTCATGTCTGTCTGTCTGTCTGTCTGTCTGTCTGTCCGTCCGTCCGTACGTCACAGCCATTTTTCTCCAAAACTACAAGAGCTATGCTGTTGAAACTTGGTAAGTAGATGTATTCTGTGAACCGCATTAAGATTTTCATACAAAAATAGAAAAAAAAACAATAAATCGTGGGATTCCCCATACATAGAACTGAAACTCAAAAATGGTTTTTTTCATCTAACCCATACGTGTGGGGTATCTATGAATAGGTCTTCAAAAATGGTATTGAGGTTTCTAATATCATTTTTTTCTAAACTGAATAGTTTGCGCGAGAGACACTTCCAAAGTGGTAAAATGTGTGTCCCCCCCCCCCCGTAACTTCTAAAATAAGAGAATGATAAAACTAAAAAAAATGTATGATGTACATTACCATGTAAACTACCACCGAAAATTGGTTTGAACGAAATCGAGTAAGTCGTTTTTTTTTTAAACGTCATAAATCGTAAACCGCAATTTACCTTTCATTTAATCAACAGAAATATGAAAATTAAAAAAAAAACCATTTATTTTCATAAACATGAATCTTCTGCATAAACCGAGAATACCTACAGGTTTGTACGGAACCCTTTGTGCGCGAGTCCGACTCGCACTTGGCCGGTTTTTTCTCTTTCTGCGATCTCTTCCAGGCAACCTTTTTTTTTTGTGGTTGGGAAATCATCAAATGACGTCTCCCGCTCTAGGGTGGAGTGGAAGGGCGTGTCAGACTTTTACTAAAACCCACCCGAGTTCCTTCAGTTGCCTATATGTTAGGGCGACGGTATCTCTTTCGAACAAATCTCGCAATCTTGGAATGGACAATGATTGCCCAGTAACTGGGTTGTGGAGATCAGATAAGGATTCATGTAAAATAGTTAAAAAAAAAACGCTTTCATAGAAAACTAACTTGTTCTACATTTTCGTTTGGTTTTCTATGAACGCGTATTTTTAACACGCTTTTATTAGCTTCATACGTATGTTAGTATGTGTCTATATAACGGAAACTTCGAAAATGATTTTGACTCCCTTTTTAACACGCTTTTTTAAATTATTATTTACTAGCTTTTGCCAGCGGCTTCGCCCGCGCGGAGGTCGGAGATTATCCCGCGGGAACATACTACCGGGACAAAAAGTAGCCTATGTCCTTTCTCAGGCTCTAAACTATCTGTGTACCAAATTTCATTTAAATCGGTTCAGTAGTTTTAGCAGGAAAGCGAGACAGACAGACAGACAGACAGACAGACAGACAGACAGACAGACCGACAGACAGACAGATTACTTTTGCATTTATAATATTAGTGTGGATAGTGTGGATAGTATATAGTATAAGTATATAGTATGGAAGTATGGATTGTCTACTAGCTGACCCAGCGAACTTCGTACCGCTTCAGAATCAATAAATGTTGTGTTAACTTATCAGATCCCACCAACACAAAGCAAAGAGCACCAAGTACCATATACCCATGTTAGACCAAGTTATGACAAACTGATACTTTGAAGGTATAAAGCGTTTTCTGGCTACCACACACCCATGATAGGTGAGCTCGTACCAAATTATGCCAACCGAGTACTTCCAGGACATAAAGCGTTTTCTAGCTACCACACACCCATGTTAGGTGACTTTGTATTCTTAAATAAGTGTTCTTAAATTTTCTAAATTTCTGCGCATTTTTTAAATTTTTTTCTTTCATAAGAACCTTCTCCTGACCATACCAAACACAACAAAAAAAAAAAAAGTGAAATCGGTCCAGCCGTTAACGCGTGATGGCGTGACCAAGGGAAATAGGGATTCATTTTTATATAAATAGATTTTTTAGTTCGGCTAGCTACAAAAGCGGAGTTTTCGTTTGTTTTCTCTGCTATCTATGTGATTCTGGCCAGTATTGTAATCGGTTCTTGATATGTGTATAAAATTTCAAATTAATCCGCGGTTTTGAAGGGGTTGATAAACACTGTCAAAGATTCTGTTACATACCAAGATAATAAAAGCGTGTTAAAAATATATGGGAAAAGCCCAGGCAGATTACAATATTCCTCGCTCGGCAACATTAGTGGACTTATAGAAGTCTGCGCTCATTCTAGCTGTGTTTAGATCGATAGAGGTAAGTTCATCCAGTGAAACGCACTTTTCCCACGGGAATGCCTATTTCAGACAACAGAATCGGAATATTCCCCATGCCGCCTCCGCCGGGTCCCTGTAGAAGGGGCAGACCCAAAAAGTGCTGGCTTAACGTCGTAGCGGATGACATGCGTAATATAAGGGATGCACAAGACCGTCCGAAGTGGAGAGCTTAAAGCAAGAAAGCGGGCCCCGGGCTCCGACAGGATGCAACCGAGATAACGCAAAGATGATGATGAATCGGAATATTCCCCGAGTTAAACCCAAATTGTATGCCATACTTGAAGAGAATATAACTCCCATTTACAACTAATTAATTCGAACAGATGGTTCACTAATTAAAGGTAAGGTAAATCGCAAAGTAATATAACTTTGAAGTAATAATTCCTCCCACAAGATAAATCAAAACTCCGTCTAAGCGGGTGCCCTAAGGAAAGTGATTTATAGGCGAATTTTCATTTAAACTTTTAAAGTATGAAAAACTTCTGAACGTTCTGATAAGACCTCCATTTTGGATTATGTATTTAGTTACATTCTTAACGGTTAATGCTTTAAATGGGTAGACTTAGACTGGTCATAAGTTCGTCGTAAGTATATTTATTTAAATATAGCTACGTATATGAATGGGTGGTAAGGTATATCATCAATGCGCAAACTGTAACCATGATATCAGCAAATAATACTAGACACAGTCTAAAAAAAATTCGTCTGTTATCAAAACAAAATATGCTGTGTCATAAAAAAGTGCAATACCTGCGGAGTCAACATGTACGGAACAGCTAATTGTTTTTCAACACCCGACGAAAAATTTCAGTTTCAAAACCATAAACTGAATCCATGGTAGCAGGTTGCACATCTCCCTGCCATCTTATCTATATATTAATACGTGAAGCGAAAACTTTGGATCCCTTTTTACGAAAATTGGGCGGACGGAGGAGTATGAAATTTCGCACACTTATCGGTTTTGAAGGGGTTTTACAGAGTTTCGAAGTTTATACAGAGAAGAAGTGACGAATGCTAATATTTTTTTAAATTATGCGTAAAAATACATTATTTTCAATAAATAACACGTTACACACACTACTATTCATTACCGTGTATTTAATACACACATGCATATATATTCTTTTGTTTATGGTCCAAATCTGTGGTTTTATGGGGAGTGTCAAGTATGGCATTAAGTTTCCCATACAAAACTTAGTGTCGTGTGCAAACTGTAGAGGTTGTATGCCTCACAATTGTGCAGGCTAGTTATAATTATGACATTTTGAACTGTCATAATTAATTAAAAATAATAGGGAAAAAATCTATACAAACAGAGCTTTTTGTGATAATTCATTCCATATCCAGCAGTTAAGAAGTATTAAGAAAATAAAGAAGAGAGTCCTGAAGAAGTATTCTTTACTCATTAAACCTACAGCCTGGTCCTAGCCATCACCATCCCGCCAGCGAACCCTCTCCACAGTAGTACAACGTCAAAAATTTGTCTATAGTGTTACTGAATATCAAATATAACCATACTAGCTTTTGCCAGCGGCTTCGCCCACGTGGAGGTCGGAAAATATCCCGCGGGAACGTACTACCGGGATAAAAAGTAGCCTATGTGTTAATCCAGGTTATAAACTAACTGTGTTATAAATTTCATCCAAATCCATTCATTAGTTTTTGCGTGAAAGAGTAACAAACATCCACACATCCACACATCCATACATACAAACTTTCGCATTTATAATATTAGTAAGATTATTTTTTTTATAATAATTATTATATACATATTTTTCATTTAATAATGTATTTCTATTCAAATGAAGTACGGTCGAATTTCGACCAATGGGCGATCACTAGTATAGTTAACTAGCTTCTGCCGGACTTCGTCCGCGTTAAATTTCTTGTTCCCCGACCCTTCCCGTCGCGTCGAATCGCCTACCCGTGCGATTTTCCCCGTTTTTGCAACATTTTTCATTATTGCTCCGCTCGTCTTGGTTGTTGCGTAATGTTATATAGCCTATAGCCTTTCTCGATAAATAGGCTACTCAACACAAAAATAATTTTTCAATTCGGACCAGTAGTACCTGAGATTAGCGCGTTCAATCAAACAAACAAACTCTTCAGCTTTATAATATTATATACTAGCTTCTGCCCGCGACTTCGTCTGCGCCAAGTTTTTGCTCCCGTGACCCTTCCCGACGTATCGAATTGCCTGCCAGTTTTCGTCCATTTTTCGTTGCTGCTCCGCTCCTTTTGATTGTAGCGTGATGTTATATAACTTTTAGCCTTTCTCAATAAATAGGCTACTTTACCCAAAAATAATTTTTCAATTCGGACCAGTAGTTTTGGAGCCTATTCAATACAAACAAACAATCAAATCTTTCTTCTTTATAGTCAAACGGGATAAAAAAAGTATCCTATGTCCGTCTCCTGATACCAAGCTACCTTCCCACCAATTTTCAGCCAAATCGGTTCAGCCGTTCTTGAGTTATAAATAGTGTAACTAACACAACTTTCTTTTATAAATATAGATAAGTATAGATAAAAAAATTATTACTTTAATCGTCCGTCCCTCGATATGGTAAACCAGCAAGATTGGTCGTGAGAATGCCTGTATGGAGTGCGCTAAAAATATTTGACTTTAATTATCTACGCATTATTTCGTAACATAACATTACTCCTGTATTCCCCGAAGCGTTACACAAAGGTGTAACACTAGAACATTTACATTTCACTTGAAATTTCTCAGAGTGTTCATTACTATTGCCGATATAACAAAAAAAAAAAAAAAAAAAAAATGAAAAAAAAAAAAAAGAAATATGTAAGATGGTCTCCGTACAAGGAATGTGTTTCATTCAGCAGTTTTAGCCTCATCTACGAGTCCAACTCTTATTTGGACGGTATTTTAACAGTCTATGAAACAACCATTATCTTTGTTATTCGTCTCAACACATAAATTGATGGCTATTAAACATAAACCTACATATTAATACGCTCCGAGTTGGAACGATAATGGTATTAATGTACGGCAATTATTTTGTCAATAAAGTTTATTGATGTTGCGCGTAACATGTGTTTTTACCCTACAGTTTTTATTTCTGTCGTTTTAGTGAAATTAATTAAGTTACGATTTAAATCATGATTTGGCAATAAAGTTAGAATAAATTTATGTTATTCGATGAAAATGTTCGAAACATGAATACGTGTAACAATTATCATTATCATTTCAGCCGAAAGACGTCCACTGCTGGACATAGGGCTCCCACCACTTCGACCTGTTCTGTGCTTCTCATATCCAACGTATTCCTGCGGCCTTCACCAGGTCATCGGTCCATCTTGTGGGAGGCCTTCCAACACTCCGTCTTCCAGTACGCGGTCGCCACTCCAGAACCTTCCGGGCCCATCGGCCATCTGTTCTGCGAGCACTGTGCCCTGCCCACTGCCACTTAAGTTTGGCAATTCTTCGGGCTATGTCGGTTACCTTGGTTTTCCTAAGGATCTCTTCATTTCTAATTCGATCGCGTAGGGAAACTCCAAGCATAGCCCTCTCCATTGCTCATTGTGTAACAATATTATTTACATAATCAGCTTATAATGTTCTCACTGCTGGTACACAGGCCTTCTCTCGCTAATAGGGAGTGGGGTGTAATCCACCACGCGGGCCCAGTGCGGGTTGATAGATGTCACAAGTATTCGAATTTTGTCATAAGACATGGCGGTTTCCTCACGATGTTTTTCTTCACCGTTTTGAAAGAGAGTGTAATCTTCTCAGTTTAAGTGCTACATCTTATTTTTTTATTATTATTATTATTATTTTTATCTTTATTTTCAAATTAATTTATGATAGCTAAATCGCTCAGACTAAAATCAACCTCAGAGTAGTGTGTATGAAAGCACTTATTTTAATGATGCTATTATTTTTATTTGTTCTGTAGTTTGTAGTATAGTCTCAATTAGGCTTTGCCTGGTATTTCAGACGAAAATTATACTAGCCTTATATTGTCCCAGTATAGGGCAAAGTCTTTTTCTCAGGGATGGCGTGAGCATTAATAATTATGCTTGCTCAAGCCGGATCAGTATTATCTGAACTAACAATAACACATATGGGTATATTTGTACGTGCTAATCTCTTTAAAGACAAGTGACATTTAAAAAAACTTTTTAACAAAAAATTAAACCGCCGAAAAAACTGAAAAGCATAAAATAATAAACCTTAAAATTATGAGTCGGCGCTTTAAGTGATCTTTGTTCATTGATTTTTCAGCGCCGACTCAAAATTTTAAGGTTTATTATTTTATGCTTTTCAGTTTTTTCGGCGGTTTAACTTTTTGTTAAAAAGTTTTTATTTAATATTTTTTGTGGCTTGAATGTACTAATAATACTTGGCAAGGTTTACCCCATCCAATAAAAAAAGAATTATCAAAATCGGACTACTCTGTATAAAGTTATGCGTGGTTATACATTACAATCAGTGAGTGAACAATCAATCATCCCCTGTTTTCCGACCCTTAGGGTTCGATTTTGTTTTCCAAATTTATATGGGACCACCTTGGGAGTATACCCTTTCCAATAAAAAAAGAATTATCACAATCGTCCTACCATGTACAAAGTTATGCGTGGTCATACATAAAAAAAAAAAATTAAAAAAAAATATACGCGTCGAATTGATAACCTCCTCCTTTTATTTTCGTCGGTTAAAAAAATTGCTTATTTATCCCAATAAATAATACACACAGACACAGTTCAAAACAATGCGATTGGAATACGGTGAGCATAAAAACAAAGCTTTTGTACAAAAGATTTAGGTCTACAAAAAGAAAAAAGTCTATGCATACAAGAGAAATAATGAACCACAGGGTTCGGGGTTTTTCTCAATTGAAAAAAAACGGAGGTAGTTCTCAATTTGACGCGTATATTTTTTTTATGTATGACCGCGCATAACTTTTTGCAAAGTGGACCGATTTCGATAATTCTTTTTTATTGGAAAGGGTATATCCCGAAGGTGGTCCCATATAAATTTAGAGAGAAAATTCCAGCCATAAGGGTAGAATAACAGGGGATGATTGATTGTTCACTCATTGATTATAATACATAACTTCTTACAGAATAGTCCGATTTCGGAAGCATGTAGTAATTAGTAGACTTTAGCCACAAATAAAATATAAAATAAAAACTTTTTAACAACAAGTTTTTACTTTTTTGCCTTTGATAGCCCAATTTTTGAGAAAAGCTATAGTATAGGCTACGTTTATCCGCCACGCTGGGACCCGTAGGAGCCAAGCAACATAATACAATTCAGAATGAACGCTGAGCAGAAACGAAGTTATAGCGAGGGCAACCGATGCGATGCCACATGTTGGGTTTGCAGAACAATAAATTTGAAAATCGCGGCATTGTAACTCACAACCTGCCTAGCCTTTTTTCAACTGTGGTGTTGGGATCAGCTTACATTCTCACCGTATGCAGCAGAATAACAGCATTAAAGAAGCAACTGTTTATATGGCCTCGATAGACCTTGATGAGACTGGTTTTTTTAAATTTATTTTTTATTTTGGATCTCCAACAAAAGATGTACACAATACATTGACACGTAAACAAAGGACAACATGAGGTATTAGGTAGGTGTACTTCTTCACTTATAGGAGACCAGACTGGTTGTCAGACTTTTGGGCTTCTGACGACCTGCCATAGATCTACTCGGATGAGTCTCGATATATTAAGATGGTCACCAATCCACAGACAAGCGTAGCTAAACCTAATCGATTGGCTGTTATTCTTTCGGCACAAACCTTTCCACAACATGATAACTTTGATCTTTAAAACAAAACCTTTTTCTTTTCACCACAAGGTATAAAATTCATCTTGCCAGTTCGCAGTCCATTGTCTCTAGGGCTTTCCATAACTATCCCTTTCAACACTTAAACTTTCCCGATCACTAACAATAGAGCCTTAATCCCGAAACTTTTTTATTTCAGGCGATACACTTTAAGCGCCCAACTTATTTATGTGCTGGATTTTTGCTGCCTTTTATACGGAAAATTATTCCAGGGTTTTGTAGAGACGCGGGACCTTTTGTCATGGATTTAGCAGATGATTTTTGGACGCACCGTGTTAAAATTTTGTCGTTGGTTATTTAAAAAATATTGCTGTTCCATTTCGACCGCGGAAGTTTTGTGCTTTTGTATGAAACAACAGTTTTTTATTTTTTTATTTTACGATATTTTACACTGGGGCTCTAACATCATGTGCTGAATCAATGCATGACCTACCAGGGTCGCGAGATCTGTTCGAAAGAATTACCGTGGGTGGCCCTTGCATATAGGCAACTGAAGGAACACGGGTGGGTTTTGTCAGTAAAAGTCTGACACGCCCTCCTACTCCGCCCAGAGCGGGAGACGACATTTGTCGAGGTGATGTCCAAAAAAAAAAAATGCATGACACGTTTTCAATCACACGAAGGATTTGACTGAAATTTCTTATTAGTCTGGTCGACATCGTAAATAACGCAGTTAACGGAGCTGACCTATAAAAAAATTAACTAATGGAGGTTAATATTTATATAGGTACAATGAAAGAAAGAAAGAAAAATATTTTATTTGTGACACGCATAGGACATAAAAACATTAAAAAGAACGACAGAATAGCTTATTCAGTTCTAGTTCACACTTGTTAGACACTAAAAAAAGAAAGAGAATACAAAGAAACAGACAAGAGACGCTTCAGGACGACTAAATTACGTCACGATTTCGTTTGAAATTAGTTAGTTAATACGAAAATATTCGTTCAATAAAATCGGCATTATTTTATCCCCGTCTCTTTCTAGATTCATTAGAAGAAAAAATACAGCAATATATAAAATTAAGTTAAGTTGCGGCACAAAATAATTATTCTGATTATCTACAGTCCGTCTCCAAAGTAATCTTTGTTCCTGTCAAAATGAGGTTGCTTTTGGTTTGGTGGTACTAACAAGTCTGCTAATGAAATAGTGATCTTTATTTTCGTTAACATAAGGTTGATGTTAGGTTGTGGCAGTCACCTCTAAATTCACATAATATATTAGTCAGTACAACCTATACTAACAAGTCTGCCAATGATACAGTGATCTTTATTCTTCTTATAATAAGGTTGATATTGGATTGTGGCAGTGAACTCTAAATTCACAAATACGGGCAGGATGACACATACAACAGCTGATTTACAATCCTGTTTACCTAGATACTTGTAGAAATTAAGAAGTGACACGAGGTCAAGTATTCTCAGATACACACGATTTATGCCTATGTTTGTGACTAGAAGGCTAGGTTTATGTGTTTGTTTTTCTGTGCTTTTGCTTTTATAACTCGTAAACATGCGAGCTGGTTTTGATTCGGTTATGATCTTTATGCGAATTTATTTAATGGTGGATATTTTTACTGATACTAGAAGAGTGTGGAAGGAAGGACCAGATTTCATTTTTCTTCTTAATTTTATTATTCTCATTTATTTTTAATCATATTGTAAGCTATATTTGTTAACGTCTATGCCGGCTGTCACTGAAAACTAGCGCTGGGCTCTGTTTCGTGCAGGGTTATAGCATTATGCTGAGCGATGACCGTTTTGCTTGGATATACAGTTTTCCCCAAACTTGTTCTTTTTGTGTTTGAGTTCTTTTTCTACGCCATGTCTACCGCTAATAAAGTTATTTTCTTTTTCTTTCTTTTTTGTTCAACCTTTTGGGTCAAATTTGATGATGTAGGTAAACATGACTATTTGACTTAAATTTCTGACTATTTGACTTAAATTTCTGACATGAATTAGAAAATTCTAGCACTATGTTTGTAACAAATTATATTTTATATGTCAACGTTACCAAGTAATATAAATTCTTTTGTTCAAGAGTGGTTTACTACGAGAAGCTTTTTTGGGTAAAATTTTATTACCATTCTCCACAAAATTGCGACCTTTTGCCCAAAGTAACTTTCAGGTTTTATTAAAATTCGAGGTAGCACTAAACATACCTTTGTTATCACATGCACGTACCGACAATTTTAACTTTTTATTATTAATGTTAAAGTCAGTTTGTTTGTTTGTTTCGCTTTCACGCTAAATCAGTTGAATGGATTGCGAAGAACGGCACGTGGGTATACCATGGCCTGGTTTGGGACTTAAGAAACTCTTGAAGCTTGACACACACCCACACCCACACACACACGCACACAAACAGACACAAACACACACACACACACACAAGTTTCTGTGGGATCATTTCTGACCTCTACGTGAGCCAGCAGACAAAAGCTAGTACCTATATCAAAAATATAAATAAGGCGCCCCCTAACTCCACGTCTGAACGCGTCCGCAAAATACGCGCTCAGATGTGAAGTTGCAGACACCAGCCCGTTCTACCTAAGGCGCCCCTATACATACCTCAAATAAGATTGCGGCACATGTATAATCTAATCAGGTCTTGCACTTAAACGATTAATTTTATACACAAGAACATCGATAGAAAATCTATTTTTAAGGAGTAAAAATCCAAAAATTGCGCAATTCGTGATATTGCGCTACAATAATGTAGGTGTACGGCCCGCCTAACATCGTTACCAATACCTTCACTCTATACGGTACCGTGTGGTGCCGGACGTAAAGAATAGTACGTACCATCCCATTTCATCCCGTGGGTGTCGAATGAGGCGACTAAGGGACTTACTAGAGAATGGGCAGTAGCGTTCTCTATGCATTTTACCTCCATACTGCGATCGCCAACCCGCCTGCCAAGCGTTGTGATTATGGCAAACCCCCAAAATCGGGGAGGCCTATGTCCAGCAGTGGACGTCTTTCGGCTGTAATGATGATGAAGTTGATGCAGTGCAGAACCACTCTTAGGGTTAGTGTTAAAACATTACGCAATTCGTGATATTGCGCTACAATAATGTAGGTGTACGGCCCGCCTAACATCGTTACCAATACCTACAGTCTACCATACATATAAAGCTTATATTCTTGAACTGTCGCGTGTCTTAATCTTGGTGGAAGATCGCTGCCTCACGGTGAATGGCGGATCTTTTGTGTTTGAGCCCACTTAAGGCTGAGGTGCCCTTGTTAGGCTGGAGTTCTTGGGAATAAGCATGATCACGCTACCTCGTTCCTTGAGAATTATGGCTTTATGTGTATTGGTTTGAAGTTATGGAACATTGAGTTAAATGAAAATAAATAAAGCATTACTCTCATAAAAAGGAGATCTGTGTCCCAGCGATGGGAATGTTGTAGGCTTAGTAGGTATGTTGAACATGTAACATAATTAACGCAAGACCTCACAAACCCCAATTATAGTACTGAATTAAAGTGTTACTAGTTTGATGACCAAAACTGATTTTTAGTAAAATCTTACTTTATCCCGACTAATATTATAAATGCAAAAGTAACTTTGTCTGTCTGTCTGTCTCGCTTTCCTGCTACAACTACTGAACCGATTTATATGAAATTTGGTACACAGATAGTTTAGAGCCAGAGAAAGGACATGGGCTACTTTTTATTCTGAACTTTGTCTGCGTCCGCGATAACCGACATTTACGCAGACGAAGTCGCGGGCAGAAGCTAGTTTTCTGTAATTGAATCTTATGATCTTGAGATAAAATTTAAATTACTTTGACTCAACTGGGCGGTGGGTATGGCAAAATTCATAAATTTTGAAAAAAAAAAATGCATATTAAAGTTACTGAAATCGATTCAGTAGTTAATTATGAAGAAACTACTTACAGGACTCTTATTATACACTTCTTATATCTATAGGGTGGCAAAGACTTCTCGTCGGTCATTGTCATTATGGATGGAACAGCTTTCTTTTTTAATGACCCACGAAACTTTTAAACGCTAGGGAGTCTAGAAACATGTACGGTCAGCCAAGAAAGTGGTGTACCAGTTTTGATTTAGTTTCCCGGTCATCGAAAATTACAACAAGGTTCGTTATAAAAAGATATTACTGAAAGAGACAACATTATCATGACGTAAACCTATGTATTTAGTATTCATACGTCATATGTCACATATAAGTACATGACATTTTAACCTTTAGTATAAATGAAAAGGACATTAGTTTCTACAAAGCAATTGAAATGTTTCCAAACAAAAGTAATAAAAACTATTTAAATAGACAACCGAATTCCATTTAAAAAAGAAAACTGACAATTGACATTTTGTCAAATATATGCAAAAAATCGATATATTTTCCGTGTTTTTTCAATCAACTGCATATAAAATCATCTCAATGCCTGCCAACTTGACCATTGCCGAAAGAGCACAAATAATTGCCCAATTTAATGAGGGAAGCAGTATCAGTGCGATATCCCGGAATTTGAATATATCGAGGCGTTCTGTCCGCTTTTGGATTCGTCGTGAAGGAGAGGAGGGAAGTTTGTTGGATCACAGAAGAAGTGGTCGCCGGCCTGCACTCTCCAATAACGATAGAGAATTCATGAGACGGGAATATGAAATCAATGGTTTTAAGCCCACAAAACATTTTGCGGAGATGTTCGATGTGAGTGCCCAAACAATAAGGAATCATCTACATTACATGGGGTTGCACCACAGGCATTACGCCAAGAAAATATATTTGACGGATGCTCACAGACTTGCTCGTCTGAACTTCGCCAGAGAGCACTTAGAGTTTGATTGGTCTAATACAGTGTTTTGTGATGAAAAAACGTTTAAATCCAGTCAGCATGGACGTCTTCACCTTTGGCGATATAATTCAACACGGTATAAAGATGATCATGTAATCCCAAATAGAGAATTAGGTCGAATTTCCGTAAATATTTGGGGCTGGATGAGTGCGGATGGTGTAGGAGAATTGTGTTCTCTACCTCCTCGAGCGACGGCTGTAAATTATATCGACGTGCTTCAGAATGCAATGCTACCGACAGTCCGTAATGTTTACCCGGAGAACGAAGTGCCACAATTTGATTTTGTTCAAGATAATTGTTCAATTCATAATGCGAGGATCGTAAGAGCCTGGTTTCGTTCACACACTGACGTAAGGGTAATTCAGTGGTCCTCAAGATCGCCGGACCTCAACCCGATAGAAAATCTTTGGGGCCTTATGGTCCAACGATGGTCGCATCAAAATGAAAGAACCAAACAAGCTCTTATTAGTCACTGTAATTATATTTGGGAGGAAATGCGGGGAACCGATATTTGCTCACGGCTTGTTGGTTCAATGAGGTCTCGTCTTTTAGAGGTTATAGAGGCCAACGGCGGTTACACCCGTTTCTAATTTAAAAAAAAATTCAATATCTTCTAAATATTACTATATATGCTATGTTTTTGTTTGTTATAAGTATTTTAAAATTGATTGTAGAAATTTAATAAAAGGATAAATCTATTTTTAGCTTGTTTTTTATTGATATTGTAATTACAAGTTTACAGAAATTGTAGGTTTGTGGATTCGCCTTGTGCCTTTACAATTTTATGTAACTTGTTGATTACAATTCTGAATTTGTAGATACAATTTTGTCATCAAAATCTACAGCCCCCCGCCGTTGATTTTACGACGTCATTGGTTCCATCAAGTTCAAACTAAGAACAGCTGTCACGTTACAAACAGTAATAGTCGTTATCAATAATCAGATAAAGACAGCAATAGAAGTTGTCAGATCGATCTGCAAGCGATAATCTTTATCACCTATGAATCTGCAAGCGATATTCAACCTTAGGGTGGTACACCACTTTCTTGGCCGACTGTACAAAATTCATTATTTCAGTTTGGGCGTCGATCTCCGTGCCATATATTGCCACATATTTGTAAGCATTTTATGTTAGGAGCTGATTTTTTTTTTCTTGTGGTTGCACTACAAATACACTTTTAACACCCTTGCTCGTAAAACTGATGTAATTCCACCGGTTTTAAATATGTAAAGCGGGTCATGAAAAACGCCTGTGTTACCAAAGCAAATAGTTAAGTTATAGTCCATACAAATTCCATAACAGTATTATTTGCCATTTCAAATATGGAACTGATCGCCGCCGCACGACTTCAGCTAGTGAGCAGCGCGCTGTTGCTATTCAAATTTCGGACTAATCGCCGCGCGGCGCCAGTCAGTAGACAGCGCTAGCGAGCTGTTAAAATGGCGGGAAAGCAACAGTGTGTATTCACAGATTGAGTTTATTTAAAATAAAAAAAAACAGTTTATTCGGTAATTTAAGAACTTGGCTGCATGCTCTAGCGTCTTTGCCAACATTTTCACGCAGCCACGGCAGAAAATAATCCTCGCGCCATTTTTCTCAAATTTTCTTTTCTTTGTACTTGTATTGTGAATATCTAAAAATGACAACTTTCAATAATGAAGATGAGCAATATATTACATCAACTCCACCGGATATACTAACAGAAGCGCGAACCGCATGCGACAGCTTGCTGCCGTCAATATCCAAGGACAGATACATAACCACGTATGAAAATTTCTTGAAGTGGAAAAACATGAAAAATGCCAAGTCATTTTCCGAAAATGTAGTTATGGCGTATTTTTTTCTGTTTCCTCGCAAATGTGTTAAAAAACGTCGTACGATATCCGTGCTTATTGGTTATAACATGCTCGGCTCAATTACGCCCTCGCCTTCGGGTCGGGCTGAAATTCCGCCTCGCATGTTATAACCATCATAACGCACTAATATCGTAATGTACTATTCTGTCATCTTCTTGATAAAGGTTATGTAATATCATCAGATAGCGAATTCTTGTAATTAAAATCGTTCGAAGTCTAGTTATATTTTCATTTCGGTATCAATCAAATGTCAAAAGCTTGTCAAAAATGTAAGGAAAGTCGAGGTCTTTTTGACATATTGAGACTGATAACAGGCTGAAGTTCTTAAAATTGTCAGCTATATCTTAATGTATTTGTAATTATTATTTACGTATAAACAGGAAAGTTATCAAATTCTCAACTTAACAAACTCCGATTCCCATTTTGCCCATTAAAAGTTTTCCAAACATAATTGGATTCAAGTCCTTTCATGAAGACCGTTTCAAATGACGTTCCATTTGACGTCAAAGGTAACTTTATCAACCTTTAGAAGAGGAAGCGGAAACTGCGTCATACTTTTGTCATGTGAGATGCGGCATTTTGTTTCTTTGATCTACGTCAGTGGCGAATCTATACTAGTATTATAAAGCTGAAGAGTTTGTTTGGGCGATAATCTCAGGAACTACTAGTCTGAATTGAAAAAATCTTTTTGTGTTGGGTAGCCTATTTATTGAGGAGCGGAGCAGCAACGAAAAATGGACGAAAACTGGCAGGCAATTCGATGCGACGGGAAGGGTCAGAGGAGCAAAAATTTGCCGCGGAGGAAGTCGCGGGAAGAAGCTAGTACGCTTTATAGATTCGGAGTAATCCCGTGATTTGGGGGTAGTTTATCAAGTATGACGTCATACCAGGGGGCTACTCTCTAAGTCCGTCTACGAAGATACGGGCCATCAGAAAGTAGTTAAATGCTTCGAAATGAACCCTACTCCCGATTATAAACTTTTTCGAACGGACAAAAACACATCAGGAGTAATGACAGCTGTTAAATCGTGTTGTCATTCGGTCTTGGTACGTACGGGCGAATATTTTGTGCGAAGGTAGTACGGTGTCTTACTAGAGAATGGGCAGCAGCGTTTTCTGTGCATTTTACTACCATACTGTGTTCGCCAACCCGCCTACCAAGTGTGGCGATTATGGCCAGCCCCTCAAATTGGGAAAGGTGTCCAGCATTGGACGTGTGTCGGCTGAAATGATGATACGGTGTCGGAAAAATTGAAATTTCCGCCGTAACTACGAATTTGGTGCTAAGAGAGTAGATCTCTTTATATATTAGCGATTCCTCCTTAATAATCTCCTTAATAGTCTGGAAATTTTACGAGGAGTAAAATTAACTTAACTCAAAAGCTCATTGATCTTGATTGCGCACTTAAGGTGTCTTCACACAGCGGGCGGGGCGCGGCGGGACGTGACGGCGACGCGCCGCACACTGGTCCCAAATTAAAAAAAAGTGGACATTGATAGTAGACCGCTGATATTTTTTTTTATTGTTGATACAATGATAACAGATCAGGCAAAAAAATATTATTGTCCTACTTCAAATACTTTTCTGTAAAAAAAATATTTCTTTTTTTTTTGTATGGGAGCGATTACATTTTACTCAATTTCTCAAAAACTTTAAGCGATGTCGAGATGGCAATCACATATGTTAGAAAACTAATAATTCTAAGTATTTGGCTCGAAGAAACTTATTGCTTATCTCAGAGTACTTTCGAGATAATAGTGACAGAAAATAACATTTTTTTTTAATGTAAATTTTTTGCTTTATTTTTAATCATAGCCTTACTTTAGCACATAATTATAATGTATGCGTAATGTCAAATAAGTAAAAAGAGACTTCTCTGTAAAAGAGGTTATGGGGGCTCACTAATGACTGAAAAGATATGACCTTTCTGAAGGAGTACTTTCATCAGTTCTAAAAAACAATCAAAATGAAGACATATTAAGCTGCAAACATAAAGTTGAATATGTTCACAAACGATTCTGAAAAAATATTATGGTGAAAGATTAATATTTGGGTCTATATTCTCTTGAGAAATCTCTATTTCCTCGTTTTCCAACGAAAGCAATTCATTGTTCAAGATCAAAGCACTAGCCTCTGGAAACAACTGTTTATGTAAACGAGCAAACTTTGGTTTGATATGGCTGATGTAAGGATCTGAGCTAATTAGAAAGCTGTGGATAATGTCTAAATTAGTCTGAACTCTACCGATTTTTCTTGTATGTGCCATTCTAACATTCCGGAAATCTTTATTCCTCGCTTCGGAAGCTTCTTCGGAAAGCATGCCTATCGGAATAAAGGAGAAATTTTCACAAATATCAGCACCGTGTATCAACAATTTATGGACACTTGAAGGCATGTAATACCATGGATATAAGTTTACATATAGCATTGCTGTTTCTTTACAATATTCCCTAAACAAGTTGGTATTAATAAGTTGACCAGATGAAATTGTTTGTAAAATGACTGCAAATCTCTTGATTAAATCAGGGTGGATACCCGTTATTTCAGCAGATACTTCATAATTTTCAAAAAACCTTCTTGCCGTGTTACCGTCATTGGTTGTACCAAATCCCTGTTTTACTATGTCAATTAACAAACCAGTTCTTTCCCGGAATTCTTCTTGTGTCAAATTCTTTTTAATTTCTTTTAACAATTTATCTTCTTTTCGTGCAGCCCACTTTTTGAAGTCTAAGTTGTACGAAATGTGTAAAATACATTCCATACATCTTATCCACATATGAAGCGAAGACAGACCATATTTATACATATCTTCTCTGATGAGTCTTTTGGATACAAAGTCCAAGTCATTCATTTTGCTAGGTGGGGTATTGCAAATATTACAAACAGCTGCAGAAGAAGTATTGGAAATCACAGTAGAAATTTTCCCATCAATCATAGTCATGTACAAATCATGTTTAATATCAAAATTATCTACAATTGTGGGAACAAGATTACGAATTTCTTCCTCTAAGGATGCACTTTCCTTCTTTATCAATTCATTTGTTTCTTTTGCAAATATAAAGCCAATTGGACGACAATAGTTTGTTGAAGAGGGAGCAGGATTTTGCCACAAGATAATACCACTCTCTTCTTCCAAACGAAGTGGAACCAAACTAATCATGAAAACTGAAGAATCGTCAATTTTAGTGTCGGAGTGTGACTTTTGTTTATAATTACTTTGAGAAGATGACCCGTCAAAACCCCATTTGCTTATTAGTTTTAGCGATTTTTTGTCGGCAGAGTTGTGCTGAATTGTTTTTAATATCCTATTAGTTGTCAAATCTAGAAGCGATTGAAGTCTTATCTTAGCATCAGATTCAGTTACAGTTATGTCTGACTCTGGAGGATAACAAGTTTTTTTAGCTTCCAGGAGCTTTTGATAGGATGGAAGACCATACATTTTCTCTGAAGCAAGAATAGTTCTTAAATTTCGATATTGCCATTTTGACAAATTTGTTGAGGTGTAAAGCGCTAACGTTTTATCATCTGGTAAACACGGTTTGTCAGTCTTTTTAGCGAATAGTACATCATGTACCATCTCACATTTTTCCTTGTTTTGGCTGAGTTCGTTTAATATAGCTGCTAATTTTGTTTTTTTAGACTCTTTTAATTTGGCACATAAAGCATAAACTAATTCCTCCTCTGTGTGATCTAGAAGTGTTAGAGAACGCCTTTTCTTCTGTTTATCAGATATATCAACAAATGGTTTTTTACTTGTACCATAACTTAATTGATGAGTATCCACTTGCGTTTCGAAATTTGGAATTACTTCCTCGGCAACTTTAAAAATGCTGCTTAAATCGATATTTTGACATTTTGGCCAAACTATTTCGGATTGTAACCAGTCTGAATTTTTGTTAAGAAAGGTCTTTTGAGCTCTACTGGAAGCAGACCATCTTTTTGAGATATTACTTGAAAAATTACGACAAAATAATTTAATATTACTCAAATCTTCGGAAGACAATTCAACACCAATACGTTCAATAAGGGCATTAAATAAAAATTCGACATTTTTAAAACCACCTCCTGATTTAAGAACAACGTATAAGTCTAAGTTGGTGACAAATGCGGACATATTATAATTTTAAGGAAAATTGAAAACAAATTAGAATCAAAGATATCAAAGACAAAGTGACTTTGATTTTAACAAAAAAAATTACGAAAACAAATTCGACGAAAGAAAGACAAACAAAAATTATTTGATTTTAAAATCCAAAGATTCAAAATACAACAATAACAAAACAAACAAACAACAAGCATTTCTTCAAGCGCACAGAAAAAATAAGGACACGTCTTATCGCAACCACATTTAGTTGTACACTGAGTGAGGTGTACGCGCGCGATTCGTGACCGTATTACGTTACGTCATGAGAGGCGGCCATCTTCTTATCCCGGCAAACTCGCGTCGAAGCTCCATTTTGCTGGCCAGCGGACCTATTGCGATATGAGTAAGGCTATGATTAAAAAAAAGCGAACAATTAACATTAAAAAAAATTGTTATTTTCTGTCACTATTATCTCGAAAGTACGCAGAGATAAGCAATAAGTTTTTTCGAGCCAAATACTCAGAATTATTAGTTTTCTAACATATGTGAATGCCATCTCGACATCGCTTAAGGTTTTTGAGAAATTGAGTAAAATGTAATCACTCCCATACAAAAAAAAAGAAATATTTTTTATAGAGAAAAGTATTTGAAGTAGGACAATAATATTTTTTTGCCTTATCTGTTATCATTATATCAACAATAAAAAAAAATATCAGCGGTCTACTATCAATGTCCACTTTTTTTAATTTGGGACCAGTGTGCGCCGCCTTCATACAAAACCGTCGCGCCACGCCGCGTCGCGCCGAGCGCTCTGTGAAGGCGTCCGTAATATCTAGTACACTACAACTACTCAGCGTCGCGTCGCCGTCACGTCACGCCGCACCCCGCCCGCTGTGAGAAGACACCTTTAATCCAACTATCGTAACACCGGAACGGTGACAGCTGATTCAAGCACCTGAAAAAGAGAGACCATTCGAGCACAGTACGCGGTCAGATTGTTTCCTCCCTCTGTAGCGCCATAGTATGAGCACTTGACATTGTCATTAATGGATTGTGTCCATCTCATGCGCTGCACTCATCCGCCAGGAGCTGGGACCCTATGAGAGGCCGGTAGGCCTCGAGGTCCTAAGCCGTCCGAATTCTAGCCGTAGCTTTCTGAATTTTTGTTCTTTTTTATGTTTGTTGTTATAGTGACCATAGTATTGTTGTAGTACGCGCCCTTGACCCTTCCTTTTTGAATTGCCTGCCAGTTTTCGTTCCTTTTTCGTTGCTGCTCCACTCATTTTAATTGTAGCGTGTTGTTATATAGCCTATAGCTTTCCTCAATAAATAAGCTACTCATCACAAAAAGATTTTTTCAATTCAGACCCTACTGGTCCTGAGATTACCGCGTTCAACCAAACAAACAAGCAAACACACTCTTTCAGCTTTATAATATTAGTATAGATTTCTAGTGTCTACCCATCGAGTTTCAAAAGACACATCCCTTTGACAGACTAACAGTGGAGCCTTAGTAATAAAGTCCAGTTAGCACCCTTTTAGCACGGAACCCAAAATATGTTCGAACCTCTAATTTTTTTAAAATTCCTCTTTACCCTGCAATCTGTCGATCTCGACATTTAACTGAAGATTATGTACATAATTAGACCGTGTGAAGCCGTATTTATTGATATGCCCATACAATTATTTTGTATGGCATCTTATGCCTATTTATGGTATGTGGTGCTCTTCTGTTTAGTCTTTGAAATTATGTGTATAGTACCTAGTCATCACTACATAGTATAAAACAAAGTCGCTACCCTCTGTCTGTCCCTATGTATGATTTTTTTTTGTGGGTTGGGAATCATCAAATGACGTCTCCCGCTCTTGGCTGGAGCGGGAGGGCGTTTCAGACTTTTACTGACTAAAACCCACCCGTGTTCCTTCAGTTGCCCATGTGCCAGGGCCACGGTATCTCTTTCAAACAAATCTCGCGACCCTGGCGGGGATTGGTACTAGCAGACCCCTTCAGTACTGCTGACATCACTTTGAGGCGCGCGTGGAATACTACGCGCCGTCGACACGGGCCTGGTCCTGACGGGGCGGCGAGCTACCCATTGCTCGCCGCCCAAGCCTACGGTGGCTGGGAGTCCGTCCCTGTGTATGCTTAGATCTTTAAAACGATGCAACGAATTTTGATGCGGTTTTTTTTTAATAGATAGAGAGATTCAAGAGGTTCGTACGTGCAGGCAAAGCCGCTGGCAAAAGCTAGTTTTGTAATAAACTATGTTTCAGATATAGTTTAGCATGATGTGAAGTGGGTATTACTAACAATATTAAACGTAAATTCGAGCCCGGTTTCGGTAACATGATAATAATGTATGCGTGTTATTAGGCCGCAGGGATCTACTATTCATGATGTTTGAATCTGATCCCCACTTGTCGGTACGCGTATTATATTGTATAATTAACTTGTTTTGAAATATGTAGGTATATTAATATAGAGGTAAACTAGATTAATTAAGTGCCTTGTTGGTCTAGGGCAGTTGGCAGTAGTTAGCAGGGCTGCTCAACCTCAAGCTCGAGGGCCACCAAGTGGCCTGCGAACGCGTTTAAAATGGCCGACCAAAAACTGTCAGTTGGCGATAGTTTTTTGAGAACAGATTTCAGGAGTTCCATACCTAGGTCTAAAATGTTTTGCTTGTTATGAACTCGTTCTTAATTAGCCAAAAATAACACATATATGTTACTTGACGTAGACGCCCTTGTAAGAGGCGTGTATAAGCTGTGAGTTGCACAATGAGCCATGGAGAGTACCATGCATGTTAGAAAAACTAGATGACGTAGGCGTTTCATATCTTGACTACTCTGAGAAGAAAGCCCGAAAATAAACTCAAAGGTCACAGTCTCTTTTAAAGTCCAGACATAATTTTGGTTATATCATGTAAATTGGTGTCTGAAATGGTCTTTTGAGGAAAGGAACACACAGATTGAGTGGACGTGTCCAGCCAGAGCACGCATTTATCAGGAATAATATCGAGAAAAGAAAACAAAACAAAATACCCACATAGTCTTCACAATCCAAGATAACATTTAGTAATCTTTTCGTTTTGTGTTACCGAGACAAGCAGACGGCTTCTAACCTAATCATCTTAATTAAGAAATCAATACAGCGAAAACATCGACCAGCCGGCAAACGATAAAATTAATACACTTTGAGCTCCTAATTCTGGCCTGAAGCAAAACTCTGCTAACTCAAGTAGAATTACATAACAAAATTACCTAATGTTTGGAAAAGCAACAGTAATTTTCATTCAATTAAGTCTTTCGCTTAAGATAAATCTGCAAGATTGCCGAGTGCCGTTAAGATCTCAGGAAGATTGTCGAGTACCTACTGTTAGGGCGTTAGTCCACCGCAGCTTTCAACGTCACCGAGAAACGAGATTATGTGACTAATCGTGACGGCACGGTGACGGCGATCTTTTTTCCACTGCCACCGAATCCGGTGCTTTACTATGATAGACGAAAGAAAAGTCGCGTGAACGGTGCCAGAGTGACGGCAGTGTGTGGACAAGTTCAAACATGTTTTCTAATGTGGGTAGATCAGATCGTTTCATTTTTGAACCTAATTTTAATAGTCGCGGCGAAATACTCGAATATCCGAGTGACGGTGTGGTGGAAACGCCATAGTGAACGTATGTATCGCTACTTCGTCACCATCATCTCGTTCTCTTTGCCGTCCCGTTGACAGTGGCGATGGACAGACGCCCTTAGATGGTAAGATCAGCCTTCCCGGGATTACGTATCGGTACTACTCTGCAGTAGTAGTGATACGTAATCCCGGGAAGGCTGCAATTCGTACGGAAAACACGTTCCGTTGATGCTTCAGGATTAATTTCAAATGCTGCGTTGTATTTAATGAAGTGGCTTGATTTCCTTTAAACGTATTTACTAATATAAATTCCATTTTGACGCGATTTTTACTGTGCGTGATAATATTTTTTTTTAGCCCAGATAGCAATAGATCGTTGGTATTTATAAGTTTGTATGTTTTTTTATAGTTATTTGTAAAATTACTTACAAAAATTTACATATATCCAATTATTGTATACTAACTTCTGCCCGCGACTTCGTCTGCGTTAAATTTCTTGCTCCCCCGACCCTTCCCGTCACGTCGAATACCTACCCGTGCGATTTTCCCCGTTTTTACAACATTTTTCATTACTGCTCCCCTCCTCTTGATTGTAGCGTGATGTTATATAACCTATAGCCTTTCTCGATAAATAGGCTACCCAACACAAAAATATTTTTTCAATTCGGACCAGTAGTTCCTGAGATTAGCGCGTACAATCAATCAAACAAACAAACTCTTCAGCTTTATAATATTAGTATAGATTTGTAGGACTTTATGCGTTTAAATGTTTTTATTTAAGAGTACATTTTAAAAACAATTGTAAATACCAACGATCTAGTGATTGTCTGAAGTAATTTGATGTATATACGATCCTCACATACTCCTTGTTGGGTTTATGACACTTACAAATCAGTAAAAAGGTTGTTATCCATTTCGAATTCACTTAGCTATACTTAACAGCTTACCAAGGGGTATCGTATTATCCAGCAACTTGGTCGTGGTATTCAGATAGGCAGTTTCTCCATGTAGAATACTATGTTTTAGTTGCATTCGGTTAGACTGGAATCCGAACATGGTTAGGAAAAAGCTAGTCAGATGATTTGTAGAACAAAACCGTTTACTATCAGTTCTAACTCTTTGTGTGACCTTTGGAAAAGGCCTCGCACCCTTTCCAACTCTCCTTATTTCTTGCCTGTCTCTTTCACGTCTTTCAACTCGTCCTCACCAAGCCATCTTGCCATCTTTTCAAGGGTTTTCTTTGTCTTCACCGTCCTAGGGTACCTTGATGAGTTTTATATACAACTAGCTATTGCCAGCGAATTTTCTAGTGGTTAGTGACCCTGACTGCTAAGACTGAGGTTGTGGGTTCGATTCCCACCCAGGGCAAATCTTTGTGTGATGAGCACAATCATTTGTTCTGTGTCTGGGTGTAATTAATCTATAACTAGCTTCTGCCCGCAACTTCGTCCGCGTTAAATTTCTTGTCCCCCGACCCTTCCCGTCGCGTCGAATCGCCTACCCGTGCGATTTTCCCCGTTTTTGCAACATTTTTCACTACTGCTCCGCTCCTTTTAGTTGTAGCGTGATGTTATATAGCCTATAGCCTTTCTCGATAAATAGGGTACCCAACACAAAAGTATTTTTTCAATTCGGACCAGTAGTTCCTGAGATTAGCGCGTTCAATCAAACAAACAAACTCTTCAGCTTTATATATTAAAAAAGTATCCTATGTCCGTCTCCTGGTTCAAAGCTAGCTCCCCACCAATTTTCAGCCAAATCGGTTCAGCCGTTCTTGAGTTATAAATAGTGTAACTAACGCAACTTTCTTTTGTATATATAGATATGTATATATTTTCAACCGACGAAAAAAAACGGAGGAGGTTATCAATTCGACGCGTATATTTTTTTTTTTTTTTTTTTTTATGTATGACCACGCATAACTTTTTACATAGTGGTCCGATTGTGACAATTCTTCTTCTATTGGAAAGGGTATACTCCCAAGGTGGTCCCATATTAATTTGGTAAACAAAATCGAACCCTAAGGGTCGGAAAACTTTGAGGAGTGGATAGAGAGGCGTCACGGCGTCCTCACCTTCCGCCTGACGCAGGTTCTCGCCGGGCATGGGTGCTTCGGTGGGTTCCTGTTCAGGATAAAGCGGGAGGATACGTCCGGGTGTTTCCATTGCGAGGATTGTCTGGAGGACACGGTGGAGCATACGGTGGAGGTGTGCCCTGGCTGGCCGGAGCACCGCCGTGTCCTCGTGGAGGCGATCGGCGGCGGCGACCTCTCGCGTCCGGCCCTGGTGCGAGCCATGGTACGGAGCGAGAGGGAATGGGAAGCCGTCACCTCCTTCTGCGAAGCAGTGATGCTCGCGAAGGAGGAGGCGGGGCGCGTGAGGGAGTGGCAGTCTCTGCGCCCTCACGCCCCTAGCCGCCGCAGGAGGAGACGCCCCGGGCGTCGGGAGTCAATTGCGGACTCCCGGCCACCGTAGGCGCGAGCTTGCGGGTGGCGAGCAATGGGTGGCTCGCCGCCCGGTAAGGACCAGGCTCGGGTCGACGGCGCGCAGTGTTCCACGCGCGCCTCAAAGAGATGTCAGCAGCAGTGTAGGGGTCTACTAGGACCGATGCCTGCCGGGGTCGCGTGATTGTTCGAAAGAGATACCGTGACCCTGGCACATGGGCAACTGATGGAACACGGGTGGGTTTTAGTCAGTAAAAGTCTGACACGCCCTCCCGCTCCGCCCAGAGCGGGAGAAGTCATTTGATGATTTCCCATCCTGAAAAAAAAAAAAAAAAAAAGGGTCGGAAAACAGGGGATGATTGATTGTTCACTCACTGATTGTAATGTATAAACACGCATAACTTTATACAGAGTAGTCCGATTTTGATAATTCTTTTTGTGTTGGATAGTGTATATCTTGCCAAGTATTATTAGTACATTAAAGCCACAAAAAAATATAAAATAAAAACTTTTTAACAAAAAATTAAACCGCCGAAAAACTGAAAAGCATAAAATAATACTTAAACCTTAAAATTTTGAGTGGGCGCTGAAAAATCAATGAACAAGGATCACTCAAAGCGCCGACTCATAATTTTAAGGTTTAAGTATTATTTTATGCTTTTCAGTTTTTTGAAATATATAAGTATGTTTATCAATTGTCTGGTTGCCATAGTACAGGCTCTGCCTAGTTTGGAATCAGATAACGTTGTGTTGGTTGTCCCAAGGTATTATGGTACTTACTAATAATATCTTCAATATTATTTGTAAGTACCATGCTGTTATTCATCGCTCGCAAATCACTTTAATCCGGTTAAACTAGTACTTAGCTGTTGGTTGTCCTAAGATATTTTTTTTTTCTTTACTCTATGTATTGATGAAAACCCCATTAAAATCCGTTGCGTAGTGTAAAAGTCCTCAGCGTACAGCGGTAAGCGACTTTGTTATAGGTATACTATGTAATTATATAAATATAGTGTGTGTCGGCAGTGGAAGTCAGATAGGCAGCCGCTCTATGTAAAATACTAGTACATATTTAGATGCAATCACGGAAGACTGGAAGCAAACTCCAATATAGTTGGGAAAACAACTGACTTCCAAAAAAAAACACTACAAAGTCAAAAATAACTTTAATTTCGAAAGTCGATGTCTAAGGATCTGTATTTAAGGTTTTTTGCCACCAACTTCCGAAATTAAAGTTATTTTTGACTTTGTAGTGTTTTTTTAAGGAAGTCGGTTGTTTTTTTTTTTGTTAAAAGTTTTATCTTTTTTGTTATGGTAGATACCCCGCACTAATCTAATCGCGTTATTCGTTCATTTGTCGCGCAAATACTTAATGCAAATTTAAGACTTATATGGTTTTTTTGACATTGTAGTGTTTTTTTTAAGGAAGTCGGTTGTTATTTTTTTGTAAAAAGTTTTTTAAAACAATAGAGTCAACGACGAAGGTACAAGTTTTTATAAAATAGTAAACTATAGGTTTTTGATGCGCAGCCGAGTTCACGGTCGTCGGACGACTGACGTCAAGAGAAGGGTGCGCGTCGCATGTTTTTGTCACGTATTCTAATTGCTTCTAGACACTTCTAGAAGATGTGTGTATGTTAAAGAATGTCTACGTTTGTATGCTTAGATGTTTGGGTGTTTCTGACTCAACCTCGCAAAAAAGACTGACCGGATTTAAACGAAATGCGGCACACAGATAGTTTATTACCAGGATTTAAAAAATAAAAATTTGGAGGTGGCATGGGAGGGAGACACTTGACTCTAATAAAAAATAATATTTCACAAACGGATCCCTCAATCAAACAAATTTGTATTAAATATTGAAAAATACATCCGGCGACACTTTATTTTCAATATTGTTGTTTTACTAGTTTGTCGGCGTGACTAATATGTATATCCATGCAAAATTACAGCCATCTGCACGCGTAGCATGACCACCATAGAAAGACCTTTGTCTATTCTTGGTAGAATAGAGATAGAATTGTCATGCTACGCCAGCATAAAACGGTACAAATCTTTCTACAATATTTAATCTGTCTTTAATCTTTTTACAATCTGTAATTTTGTCTATTCTTCCGTCGACAAAATCCATTTCTACGGTGGTCATGCTACGCGTGCTGGTACTATAAGTCTTTGAGCTAAGCTGCGGATAGACGGATTGACATTTAGAAAAGATAAAGATTCCTTGTTGACTACAGAACCCTCAAAAACAGTCGAGAGGTATCGTGGGACACCTAACTGAAACGATGACCAGTGCGCGAAAAAATTCATCATCATCATTTCAGCCGAAAGACGTCCACTGCTGGACATAGGGTATTGTGACTTCGACTGGTTTTCAAAAAATCCGACCGCTTTATTTCCGTCCTTGCGAACGTGTACTAAGTATATAGCAAACCATAATTCCCGAATTATCCACTCATCCTCAAATTCCCTTGGGTTACTTTTTGAAATGGGTAAAAGTGCCGGATAAACGGGATTACTCGCACCACCCGGGTTATCCGTTCATCCTCTCATCCCCAATCAGAACTCGAGATCTTGACAGTTAAACAATTGAATTTTATGAGTTTCGAAAGTAACCTTCGCTGATCCTCAGGGATTTCATGTTGATATTTTGCTTTGAACTTTTGAAAGAAAATGCTCGAATCTTTTCTCTTTAAAGATTTCCGATTTAGAAGGCTTCAAAACGCTTTTTGTTTGTAAAGATCGATCTTTGATTTCCATCTAAGTCTTTGGTCGTTGTTTCACTTTGAAAGTCTTTAGCTTGTACTTTGTACGTAAGCTTTTGACGGGCCTTAAAAAAGATAGCTTTGGTATATTAATATTCAATATACAGGATTTTTTTTTAACCAGTGCGCAAATTTATTTGGTGGTTCAGTATTAGTAATAGAACACATTTCAATTATTTTTTCAATACTTTTTTAAATTTTTATCCGACCTTAAATCAGTAAATTGTGGACACCCAACATATTTCGTAACACTATTGTCGATCAATAGTAATAGGTCAGGTAACTGCGCGGCGGCGTAAGTATTTCGAACTTCTTAGAATTTTGACCAATCGAACAGCTGGTAGGTACTCGTAACTACGCTCGGTCGTTCACCTTCGCCATCGCGCCAGCGCCGCGCGCATGTTACCATAAAAACCAGTTTCAAAATAAACATCTTTTGTTAACGATAACTAAATTTTTTTTTTGTACTAAGATATATCAAAATAAAAATTGCACGGTTATTATAACTCGTTTAAATTTAATTTATTAAAATTTGCGCACTGGTTAAAAAACTTATCCTGTTTAGTACCTGTTAACATAGTAGGTACCTATTAGGTAATTAAGCATAAACTTTTGTTTTTTTCTCTTAGCTTGGTACTTTGGAGGTATGAGGTATGGGGTGTGAAGTTCACTCAACCTCTGTAGGAGAGTTAGGATCCTCCGAGCAGACGAGTTCCGTGTCTAGTGGGCTGCCGACGATTGACGTCGGGACGTTTTCGAATGTATGGGAGAACATTATTTCAACGACAATGTTCAGTTTTTCCTTGGGATAAATTCATCCCAACTGCGGATCCCTTCTTTGTGCACAATATAATTTGGAAGTCGACCCCAACATAATTGGCCGTAGTTAAGCGAAAAGAATCCAATCCTCACCCATTTGCTTTTGAAAAATCGACCTTTGTAGTTCAAGAGGTTTATTTTTTTATCAGTGAAATATTAACATGTTTTTTTATTAGTAATGGTATATTAATATATTCTGTTAGAAATACTAGTTAAAAACCAGAATGTTTGAATTGTCTATGCTGGAAAAAAAAACTGCGCCATACCATTGGTTCTAAAATTTAAGTATACGAAACTTAAAGCTATTTTTAGCTAGGTCGTTTTTGTTGACCGTGGTATGTATGATTTGGATCGTTTTTGCTTAGCTACGTCCAATTGAGAAAAGGTTGGGTCCCAAGCTGAACCTCCTAAGCGGTCGGTTATTATCATCTACCTAGAGATGATGATAATCTACCGCTTAGGAGAAACTCATCCGGGAAATTTAGAGAAGCTTTTAGTGTCGAATTGATAGACTGAGCACAATGGTATTGCCGTTCAGCTTGACAGTTCAACGACGTGTTATGCATCATTTACGTTGTCGAGGTAGCCAATTTTTCGTAACGTGAATTTTCTGCCATCAAATGTTTTCACCTTTGATGTAGTAAAGTTATAAGTATAAGGATTATAAAGGTTATTTTGGCTGGCCTGTTAGTCTAATAGTTAGTGACCCTGACTGCTAAGACTGAGGTCGTGGGTTCGATTCCCACCCATGACAAATCTTTTGTGATGAGCACAATCATTTGTTCTGAGTCTGGGTGTAATTTATCTATAATATGTATGTATTTAGAAATATATTAGTATTTTTATCAGTTGTCTGGTTGCCATAGTACAAGCTCTGCTTAGTTTGGGATCAGATAACGATGTGTTCGTTATCCTAAGATATGATTTATTATCTTATATCTTTAAACGAGCAATTCTTGTAATCAAAATCAACGAGCAATTCTTATAATCTGAATCTCGGAAATAGCTCCAACGATTTACATGAAATTTAGTATACAGGGGGTTTCGGGGGCGATAAATCGATCTAGTTAGGATTCATTTTTATAAAATGTCGTTTTATTCATGTTTTCAATGACCAACTTTATCGATAGTCAACTTGAACATAAACTTATTATTTTAAACACAATTTACCAAAAAATACCGAGCAAAGCTCGGTTATCCAGATATTTATTATTTGTAACGTTAACAAAACACAGCCTCTTTGTAATAATCCCTCCCTCCGGACCGGTTATAGCCTAGTTTCCATTAAACCCAACAAATACTAGACGATTTAACTCGAAAATTAAGGCAGAAGCGTCATATTTCACGTGTTATACCGAGTGAAAATATCCAGTTATACCCGGGTCTAGGCAACTATCCGGATTATCCGTCTCGTCTGTTACGGTTAATGGCGCTTAAGCCTTAATTTATTAAGGATTAGTGCGGTTACACTGATTATGTCACATGAGAGGAGGAAGGGCTCGAATTAATAAACGAATATTTATGCAGAAGTAATGAGTTTGAAGGAAATGTAATACTACAGACTAGACACTTAGGGAGCGTCCACTAATTACGTGATGTAATTCTGGCGATTTTTCGACCACCAAGAAAAGGGGGCGAGAATTATAAAAAATAAACAGATTTTTCAAACTGCTTATTTTTCAAGCGATTCTTTTCAAACTGCTTCTTTTTACTGTCAATACGTAAATCTCCTTTCTGGTGCCGGACGTGAAAAATAGCACCATTCCATTTCTTCCCGTGGGTGTCCTAAAAGGCAACTAAGGGGTTTACTAGAGAATGGGCAACAGCGTTCTCTATGCATTTTACCACCATACTGCGATCGCCAACCCGCTTACCAAGCGTGGCGATTATGGCAAACCCCCCAGAATTAAGGGAGGCCTATGTCCAGCAGTGGACGTCTTCTGGCTGAAATGATGATGATGATGAGGTTAATCCGTGCTTATTCGCGTTGGATTTATGCCCTGCGTTTAGCTGACTTAGCTGTCCGGTGGCGGTTTAAGAATAGAAGCGCTACTGTGCTACTTTATGGCGTTCCCTTAAACACGATACATGCTATTTAGTATTATTTAGCCAAATTTTAGTGATAAAACATGATTTACTTAAAGTTGTGTCACAATCATAACTTGTTTCCTGCGAAAAAAAAAACGTTGGTAATGTGCTATTTACCGAGACCCCTCTCTATGTGAGATTTGGCTCTACCCCGTCCCCCCTGAATGCCTTACGTAATTAATGGACGTCCCTTTATGTTCTTCACAAAGGTCAGGTTTGTAGCACTTGCAATCGGCGTACGTGTATGACCCGATGTTTGAACGTAAACATAGATAAAGGAGTAAACATAAGGATAGTAGCAGTATGTATAAAGTGTGGCATCGAGGCACAAACTACTACCATGAATTCGGGAAATGATTCTAGACTACCAGACAGAAAGTTTTCGTAGGTAATAAAAAAAAAACTGTTTTTTTTTCTAAATAACCATGATATCCTGAATCCATGTTTATAATTTGTGCCTCAGTGTCGAAGTAGTTAGTCTTGTGAAAAATGTGAACGAACATTGAATGAAATCCCATCCTCAGTAAATAAAATGGTTGTTGGTTGAAATTTTTGTACCTTATTACGGTTCCTACCCAAAGGGAAAACGGGACCCTATTAGTAAGACTCCGCTGTCCGTCCGTACGTCGCGTCTGTCACCAGGTTGTATCTCATGAACCATGATAGAGAGTTGACATTTTCACAGGTGATGTATTTCTGTTGCCGCTATAACAACAAAAACTAAACAAGTAATAAAATATTTATTTAAGGGGGCTCCGATACAACAAACGTGATTTTTTTGCTCGTTTTTGCTCTATATTCATAGCGGCAACGCTTGAAATAGTCACAGAATACATAGTTGTAGATTCACTTTAAAAAAAAATTAAATTATTGTAAAATAAAACAAATATTTAAGGGGGGCTCCCATTCAATAAACGTGATTTTTTGCCGATAATAGTACGGAACCCTTCGTACGCGAGTCCGACTCGCACTTAGCCAGTTTTTTCAGTAGCAGATTTACCAATGACTTGCCAGTGGACTGCTAACCTAACCTACCAAAACAAATTTTAATCATTTTTCCAACTTTATTGGGGTCGGCTTCCTGTTTAATCAAATACACTTGAATACCAGTATTTACGAGGAGCAATTCCCTATCTGACCCACAAAACCCAGTTACTGGGTGGGTAACAAGGTGGCACCGCGACGACTGAATGTCCGAAGATCTAAGAATGACAGCCGAGACTTACGGCTTGTTTCTGTATTATGAAGTAGCCTGTATAATAGATAATAGATGGAATAGGTGCTCACTCATCCACAATACGATCGCGGCAAGGGTAGCTTTACTTTCGATTGAGCCGTGCGGCTGTTATTATTTAGCCACAAACCTCTCAATACGTAATCTACCAAAAGAATAGTAATTTAATGTTAACAAGCATAGTCTTTGCAAACTAGGCTTGAAGTATTGATTAGTCTTTGCAGACTAATCAATACTTCAAGCCTAAATTCTTACCATTAATTTTGCTCCAGCTAAAATCCTAAGCCCACACAGAGTTAGCGGCATTATCGCAGTAGTTCAGACAGGGCCTATAAAAATTCCGCCTACATTGGACGCGACGGAAACAAATGAACGTCACGTAGGCGCAGACAGTGGTGTACAAACAATTGACTGATTTATGGAGCTATGAGTTTAGGGTGTGTACTACTAGCACGTTTTGTGATTATAATGAGAGGACTATTATAGAATACTAGCTTCTGCCCGCGACTTCGTCCGCGTCAAATATTTGCTCCCCTGACCCTTCCCGTCGCATCGCAGCCTGCCAGTTTTCGTCCATTTTTTTGTTGCTGCTCCGCTCCTTTTGATTGTAGCGTGATGTTATATAGACTATAGCCTTCCTCAATAAATAGGCTACCCGACTCAAAAAGAATTTTTCAATTCGAACCAGCAGTTCCTGAGATTAGCGCGTTCGACCGCGCGTTCAAGTCGGGAGTTAGAAAGAGACAAAAAGTAGCCTATGTCTCTCTCCATCCCTTCAACTATCTCCACTTAAAAAATCACGTCAATTCGTTGCTCCGTTTTGCCGTGAAAGACGGACAAACAGACACACACACTTTCCCATTTATAATATTAGTATGGATATAATAAAGGACTTACAAGAGAACAGGCAGCAGCGTTCTCTATGCATTTAACCAAAATACTGCGATCGCCAACCGGCTTGCCATGCGTGGCGATCATGGCACCCCCCCACGCCCTCCTCCACATTTGGGGATGCTTAAGAAGGGCCAGTTGACGTCTTTTGACTGAAATGATGATAATTATAGAATAGTTGACATAAGAAATCTGGTAACATAAATTGCTAAAATCTGTATACATATTTTGGTCTTAGGTCTTTCCACGACCTGGGTAGGTATATAAAAATAGCTGATGTTTAGGCTTTTCTTTTCAACCATGAATCTATCACTCTGGGGCTATCAAATACAAAAATATTTATTCATATCTGAGATAGTTCTAGAGATTAGCGCGTTCAGATAGACAGACGCGGAGGCGAGATTTTTTTTTTCATAATAAAGTACAACAGTATAACAGTTTCACATACGTAGTGATCAAATTGTCCGTGTGCTGCCGGACGTGAAGAACTACATTACCCCATTTCTTCCCGTGGGTACCATAATATAATAGACAGCAGCATTCTTTATACATTTTACCACCATATTGCGATTGCCAACCCGCCTGCCAAGCGTGGCGATCATGGCAAACCCCCCTTTGGAGGGAGCTTATGTCCAGCAGTGGACGTAATAATGATGGCTGAAATAATGATTTTATAGATTCCGTTTGAGATACAAAACAAAATCGTTACGTATTTCTCGCCACGAAGTCCCGCAAAACAGGGCGCCAATCAATTACATAATTATGTGGGTAAACTGGTCGACAACTAGGTAATCCGACTCGATATCTATGTCCGGTACCTCCGGGCTTATTGTCTGCTGGCAGCATGTGATAACTGATAAGATTCACATTAGCGATAGTACTTACGGTAATTCGAAGTTAGTATACATTTATATATGGGTCATACTCAGAAAAAGTGTACATTTAGTATCTTTTTCCGCTACTTCATAATTAAGTAAATATCTTATTTTGTGATATTTTTTCTTTTTTCCCGCGTTTTTGTTTTTATTAGTCTATTAATAAGAAGAGTTTTCTAGTACTTGAGCTGCAATTTTCATTAGAAGAGTATATTTTTAATTAATGTCAAAGCATTGTTAAAAATGTCACCAAACATTTTTTTTGTGTCCCAATTACCATTTCACATTTTCAGAGATAAATTGTTACGAATATTCATCGCTTTATTAATAGTTGATTGTGTTTATATTATTCTTGATAAATCAATTAACTAAGTATTATCAAAGGATCTAGCCGGTTAAGTATATGAAAACTGCACTTGCGTCTGATGAAGGGTTCTTACCTTGTTTTTCATCTAAAATAGCCATACACTTAATCTCATACCCCCAACCCCTATAGTAAGGGAATAATGGGGGTGACAAACCTTAACAAAAAGTTCTTTTTCTCAGTACCTTTTCAAGATATCTTCATGAAATTGAAACCATATATGACTATTAATACACTTAATATTATATATATATTTTTTTTAGAATTTTTGTAATATAAGTAACTGTACAAAAACGAGAAGTATACATTTTTGTGGGTGGTTTTTTATACCAACCCATAAAGTGACACCTAATAAAAAATAAAAAAATATGTTTGATCTATCGGCTAAAGCAAGAAAGGATTATTAACAAAAAACAGCCAAGACGACAAACAATTGAAGAAGAGCAGCCATCGACACCATCTGTATTTGAAATTCTTTCCGACCCTATCATCTCAGTACACAGAGATTCGACACATATCTAAAGAAAAAACAGTTATTAAAAAAAAAAAATGTTACAAAGTTAGTTTTTAATTATTATAAAGAAGACTGAGAAGCCAAATATAATCTCGTGTTTTATTTGTCCAATCCATGTGTACTATACCTTATTACATCAGTTTCGTGGCGGAGACTCTCAGTATCGTTACCTATCAGTTTAGTTACAAAATTAAAATGTACACTTTTTCTGAGTATGACCCATATGAGATTTGCTTTTGTCGACGACTTCATTTGCGTATAATTTTGGTCCCCAACTCATCGCGTCGTATCTCATCGCCGCGCCTCCCGCCCCTTTTTTGTGTGGGTGTGAAGTCATCAAATGACGTCTCCCGCTCTGGGTGGAGCGGAAGGTCATGTCAGACTTTTACTGACGAAAACCCCCGTATTCTTTCAGTTGCTGACATGCCAGGGCCACGGTAACTCTTTCGTTTTGAGTATAGTATAGGTAATGGGGTCATCAGGGCCGGTAAGACGGCTGAAGCTGCTGGCTATAGTATAAAATAAAAGGTCACATGCACAACGCTTCTTCGTTATTTAATGTTTTTTAGTTAAATCATGATTTCTATAATTTTAATTCTATTGCCAACTGCGTTAAAGAACTTCGTTTACAAAACAGCTGGTTCCTACAAAAGTCCCACACCAACGCGGTCAAAATGTACAGCTTATTAAAAAAAATTACCTACAAGAAATTCCAACGTTATGGGCGAGAGGGCATGCGAAGCAGTAATGCCCGCGAAGGAGGAGGCGGGGCGCGTGAGGGAGTGGCAGTCACTACGCCCTCACGTCCCTAGCCGCCGCAGACGCCCCGGGCGTCGGGAGTCGATAGCGGACTCCCGGCCACCGTAGGCGCGAGCTTGCGGGTGGCGAGCAATGGGTAGCTCGCTGCCCGGTAAGGACCAGGCTCGGGTCGACGGCGCGTAGTGTTCCACGCGCGCCTCAAAGAGATGTCAGCAGCAGTGTAGGGGTCTACTAGGACCGATGCCTGCCGGGGTCGTGTGATTGTTCGAAAGAGATACCGTGACCCTGGCACATGGGCAACTGATGGAACACGGGTGGGTTTTAGTCAGTAAAAGTCTGACACGCCCTCCCGCTCCGCCCAGAGCGGGAGAAGACATTAGATGATTTCCCATCCTGAAAAAAAAAAAAAAAAAAAGGGGTCAGAATGAATGAAGTACCTACCTACCTACTGAATTTATGGTAACAGGTTTGCGCTTAGATATCCCAGCTACCCTACTAGTCTGTGACAGTCATAACCAGGTCCTTTTTAAACTTAATTCGAGTACTAGGCATTTTAGGATACTGGGAATACCCTTATGGAAAATCTATGATGCAAGAGCAAGGGAAGTGAGCTGGGATTTTTTTTGCAACCTGCATTTCTGCAACAGCTTCTTAGCTAGTGGTTATCAGAATAACCACTACTAACCGCTGAGAGGAAACAGTAGGGCCCCATAAATTGCAGGGCCCAGAGTGGCCAGTGAGAATGACCCTGGTCACAGCATGGCATGTTATGATGTAATATTTCTGATTTAAAATATGAAAAAAAAAAACACAAAACAAAAATAAAAAAATCCCCGTATTAAAAGAATTAAATAAGTAAAGGTATAGCTTTCCACACTCACTATAGAATACACACGTTTTGTCTAATATAAATACAGACCATTTTGCCTAACAATAGAAAATTAGTAACTGTTCGCCTATTGTAAACGCTACTAAATGACTTAACGGATTCGCGGTGTGAATGCAAATATTAAGTATTGGAGTTATTTGTTCATGATCTGAAATAATTATAAGTATAACAAAATGTAAACTGCACAGCCAAAAACTATCTACCAACCCGCACTGGGCCCGCGTGGTGAATTACGCGTCACGCCCTCTGAGTGAGAGCTGATTTTGTATGTCATTCGACATCCTCGATGGCCCATAGTGGCCGAAACCACACACTAACTATATTCCCTACATTTACATAGAAGCATGCCTGTTCTAGGACAATTCCTCCTACATATGCATACTCATCTATCCGCCTCAATAGGCGGATAGATGAGTACGAATATCTAGGTTTACGCGGCCTTTAATTGGGAATAATAAAGTCTTCTGGCGTTGCTTCTGCTTAACCCCGAGGGAAAAGACGTCAAGTATATGTGTCTAAAGTTCTTGAATATCCAATGAGGATTGCGGTGTCTGGGTTTAGGTATCCATATTTAATACTAGCTTCTGCCCGCGACTTCGTCCGCGTCAAATTTTTGCTCCCCTGACCCTTCCCGTCGCATCGATTTGCCTGCTAGTTTTCGTCCATTTTTCGTTGCTGCTCGCTCCTTTTGAGTTATAGTGAGTCAACCTTAAAAGATAGACATATGCTCTCGCGGACTTTTTTTTTGAACTTTTTAAAAGGAACAATTCCGTCATACATGATTTTTGCGTTACTTTAACCGTTTACGCAGCGCACGCAACGGAAACTCTCAAAAGGAATAAATTTTCCCCGTTTTTGCAACATTTTTCATTACTGATCCGCTCCTTTTTATTGTAGCGTGATCTTATATAGCTTATAGCCTTCCTCGATAAATAGGCTACTCAACCCACAAAGAATTTTTCAATTCGGACCAGCAGTTCCTGAGATTAGCGCGTTCAATCAAACAAACAAACAAACAAACTCTTCAGCTTTATAATATTATAGTATATATAGTATATATAGTATATATAGCAGTGGCGAAGGCACCATATAACACGATTCCTACCGGCTTGCCTTCGGGGATTCGCATTGGTAACTTTATCACTATTAAAAATACAATAGTATGTAAAAAGTGGCTACTATTATCAATAAATATAGTTACACTACGGGTATTTAATTCACCATAACATTCAAACAACAAAAAAGGTTATTTATACCTTTGTATTACAACAAAAGAGAAATGTTCTAAATTAACCCGGCGCCAAAACGTCATAATCGGGAACTAAAAATTCATACAACAGCGATCCCGTAATGATGTCACTTTAGGTCACGTGGCACCGCTTGATATGTACGAAAGCAACGGGTTATGACAGAGGCAGGTATAGAAAAATGCGTCAGCGAGAACGAGATAGAGGAATATTGCATATTTTATTCGTTTTCATCTGTTCAATTTAATTGTATTTAATTCATTACATTCCTTTATTAATTTTAGAATGATAGTAAGTATTCTTTATTGATGAGTCAGTAAGTTAAGGCCGACTTCGCTTCGGCTTCTCTTTTAGAAAAATTTACGCCTCGCCGCTGATATATAGTATATAGTATAGATTATAAATGGGAAATTGTGTGTGTCTGTTTCACGGCAAAACAAAGAGACGAATGGACGCGATTTTTAAGTGGAGATAGTTGAAGGAATGGAGAGTGACATAGGCTGCTTTTTGTGTCTTTCTAACCCCCACTTCCCTAAAATCGGGGGCGGAAGTTTGTATGGAGCAAAAAAAATTGAGTAGGGGATTGAAATTTGTGTGAGACTCCACAAAATTAGTACAGGTCCTATTATACAAACGAATCACGCTACGATCAAAAGGAGCGGAGCAGTAATGACAATTCTATGCGACGGGAAGGGTCAGGGGAGCAAAAATGTGACGCGGACGAAGTCGCGGGCAAAAACTAGTGTATTATAAAACACTGTTTACAATATTACTGTGTTAGGCGGGATCCATAGCGGACTCCCAGCCACCGTAGGCGCGGGCTTGCGTACGGCGAGCAATAGGTAAGTTGCCGGTAAGGACCAGCAGTGCTATTCTGTAACCATCTCACCGGGTGAAGTGAGCGTGGAGTGAGCTATTAATGTCATTCCACCTGATACTAGGGATGACCAACTATCATATTTACAATCATGATCGAGATTTAGATACCTAATATTCTTATGCTAATTCTATTGATTATTTTTATAAGGATTTCAAAGCTAGCATAGTGTCTAAACAATACTACTCTTTCGGGAAGTTTTTCAAATGAAATAGCAAAACCGAAATTCAGACATTGTTGTTTTTTTTCTATTTTTTCCTCGACTAGCCCTTTATGCCTGACGCACAAGTGCGACACGCACGAACAATTAATGAATATAGTAAGACATATGTACATGTATAGGTAAGATAGCTACAACAGAAAATGTGAATCGGCTTTGTCAGTTATTATGAACCCACTGAAAAACGGATTAAAATTAAATACGTAAAAGCAATCACATGGCCTAATCACGATGTGTCTTGGAGAAGCGATTGTAGATCGACTCGAGTAAAGATTGTGCAACGTTCTTCAGCGTTGTTACTTACCCAAATTTATTAAAAAAATATGAAAGAATCTGGCCGTGCCTGACTGACGGAGCATAGAATTCAATCTCACACATACTATGTGGGAACCCACATCTAGGCGCTGTCATATTCACTTTGATTATATTGACATTTGTTTTTTTTTTTATTATGCAGGTATCGTCACGTATGCGTACTAAGAACATTAGGTAAATGCAATACCAACGTCCAAAATGTGGCGACTAACATTTTATTGTAGACTAGCTTCTGCCCGCGTTAAATTTCTTGTTCCCCCGACCCTTCCCGTCGCGTCGAATCACCTACCCGTGCGATTTTCCTAGTTTTTACAACATTTTTCATTTCTTCTCTGCTCCTCTTGGTTGTAACGTGATGTTATATAGCCTTCCTCGATAAATAGGCTACTCAACACAAAAATAATTTTTCAATTCGGACCTGCAGTTCCTGAGATCAGCGCATTCAATCAAACAAACAAACTCTTCAGCTTTATAATACACCCACAACTAGATTATTGATATGCCTAAATATATTGTGTATTGTTGTTATAAGGTTTATATCTTGAACTATTGTTTATCCAGAATCTAGATGATAGTTGTTTAAAAATCCTTTAGGTATGCTATTTACATATATTATGTAAATAATGTTAACGAACACATCACCAATCACTGAATACTTGCACAATTTAATGAAGTTGCTCGATCTCACCTCATCATCTGCCTGCCATTGTCCAACTGTGTTGGGGTCGGCTTCCAGTCTTAACCGGTTGCAGCTGAATGCACGGGTATTTACATACAATGACTGCCAATCCGACTCCGAAAACCCAGTTATTTGGTAATATGTTACCCCCTTGGTAAGACTAGTTGTCAGAGTTTCCACCTTCGAGATCTTGGTATGTAAATATGGTCACCCATGGACGGACCGACCGAGGCAAGCGTAGCTTAGCCGGATCGGTCGGACTGTGCGGCTGTTTTTATTTAGCTACAAGCCTCTCGATTCACCGAATGCTCGATCTCACACCTCCCAAGTAAGTAGGTACCTAATATTTATTTGTTGAAAACATAATTTATAATTTTGAAATGTTCAACAAGGGTTGGAATTGACATTAACATATACTTCATTGGCTAACTGCGATTACGTCATTGCCTTTAGCAATGACTTGAAAGGCTGAAATTAAAAAAAAACTGTCTTGACAATGACAGCGTCGGTCACCTCACTTCACCCGAAACCGTTACTCACACGGTGTTGTTGCCATAGCAACCACACCGAATGAGTAACTGCTTGCTCGACGTGAACACTTCGCGCGATTCTCGTCACATTTATTCAAGGTGGAGTGAACTCACGCGGGCGCGCTACGCGAGTTTCATTTGAAATGTTGATTTTTGACATACATAATAGGTAGGTATCAAGATGATGATGATTTGATGAATATTCTTGTATTAATAATACGATTATTAAGTAGGTATACATGCATTTATATGAATGTTTCGAATACTTACGCACTAATTATTCTCAATCCGATTACGAAATGGCTTCTGCACAAGGTGATAAAAAAAAAGTTGATACCTATTGATGACAGCGTCTAGCGCGCATGCGCGGCTTGATCACGCGATGCTCGCAATTTCGTTGTCATGGTAACATCACCTCACGAGCACGCGGGTGACCGTTTTGAACTATTGAATTTTGACATTATTATCAAGATGATGACGATTCGATGAATATTCTTTTTAACCCCCGACTGTCTGTCTGTGTGTCTGTCTGTCTGTGGCATCATAGCTCCCGAACGGATGATGCGATTTCATTAAAAAAAAAAAAATTAAAGGTGACTTATCTGCAAGTGTTCTTAGACATGTTTGATGAAAATCGGTTGAGCCGTTTAAAAGTTGTGGGGGGGGAAAGTGGGGAAGAGTAACCGAATGTCAGCAAATATACTCGAGTGGGGTCTCAAATGAAAGCGCACTGAAAGAGAATATTGATGAATAAAGTAATCGAGAGTGTTCTTAGCTTCGTTTGATTCTATATTATTTTAAGTATATACCTATAAAAAGTACAAAATAAAAAATTAAATTAAAAATTTAAAAAACCCCCGACACAAAAACCTAATTTCCCTTTAAAAAGTAAAAAATAATAAAAAATAACTCAATCTTAAAGTACCTAAGAATGTATTAATAATTCAAAAAAAAAAACGTCGCGTTGGGGGACCGCTCCGCGAGTGCAGACGTCGTTGACTGCTTAGTTAGGTAGTAAGACTATTGGTAATTAAATTGTTAGGTTTGAAGCGGTCCCCCAACGCGGCGTATTTTTTTTTTTAACACACACACACACACACACACACACACACACACACACACACATACACACACACACACACATGCACATCATCTTTTATCTCTCATCATCGTTACCTTACCAATCAATGCTCAGACTACGAGAAGATTCTGTGTTACTACACAAGAAGTACCGTACAGCTACCTACTGGTAGCTGTACGGTACTTCTTGGTATTGCATATTATTAGCGTGCAGGTGTCACCACGCGATAAAGGTTAAATGAGCAGTAAGTAGGTACATAGTTTAAAAAAGCGGATTAATTGTTGACATCGAAGTGTAGGTACTAAACTGACATTATACTTGTATGAAAACTGTTGTATTAAGATAGGTACTAGAGATGGGTCGTACTAGGTAAATTTTGTACTAGGTGCACCTAGTCCAAGTCCGTACAAATACTAGATCCAAAACCTGTTCCACCTAGTCCATGAAATACGCATACTTTATAGATGCTTAGTCTTTGCGTACCACCGATACGTGTAGATACGTGCGTCAGCAGTAATAAATTGTACCTTCATAATTTACGCAGGCTTAGGACTATCAACGTAAAATTAATACATGTTGGCCTTTGTCCGTAAAATGATCACAAGCGACACTTCTTTTTTTGGGAGCCATTTTTTAAAACAAAACTTGAGAGGTGTCAAGGGACACCCGGATGGAACGAAGTTCCTTTCCAGGATTCATGATTGTTTTTTTTTTATTATTTATTATGTACAAAAAATCTGTATACACTCAACAAAAATATTATCTCTCTCTCTCTCTCTCCTTCTCTCGCTCTCTATCTCTCTCTCTCCTACGTTCCAAAACAAAATATATACAGTCGAATCGAGAAACCTCCTCCTTTTTTTAAGTCGGTTAAAAAGTGTCGTTACAACTTTTTCTCTTAATTCCGTCTAGCCCCCTTTCGCAACGCGCCATAAGGAACTTCGTTCCATTAAACAAATTAATTAATGTCACAATAAAAATAGACCTAAGTTCTTAATGATTTATCAAAATTTCGTTACGAAAACCGATCACTAAATAAGTCCGATAGTACGTGTTTGCGACGTCGTCGAGTCAAGCGAGATCACATTCGCATGAGTCCGTACTTGATACTAGACTGCATTATCATAGTCTTCATTAGTATCGAGTATTGTCAAAGTACCTATTCTATAAAATACTCCTATTCCGGACTAGTATCGAGTCTCGAGACTAGTCCGACAGACAAGGATGGAAGGACTGCGGAATAGTGTAGTTAAAAAAGGACAGTATATATTCTAGCACAACACAGTGCGTGTCATGTTACTTTTATGCCATTGAATTAGGGTTCAAATTCAAGTGACTGACACACGAGATTTTATCAAACATGAATGAGCTATGACTATGCTGCTATCTCGCTTCGCCGCGTAGTCGGTACTTCGATGCGCGCGGACCGCGGTGCTGGTGCTGAGTACTACCTAGGCACAGTGAGATTAGGTGGATCTAGTATTTTAAAAGTTGGAATAGGTGCAACCTAGTCTCTTTAAATACCTATTCCCTGTATCTATTATAGTATATGCGCCACATCTTTAATAGGTACATATCTACAAGAATTGAAATAAATCCCTGCGTACTAATTATTCTCTAAACCGAATACGAAATGGCGTCTGCACAAGGCGAACAAAAAAAATTGATACCTATTGATGACAGCGTCTAGCGCGCATGCGCGGCTTGATCACGCGATCCTCGCAATGCCGTTGTCATGGTAACATCACTTCACCTCGCGAGCACGCGGGTGACCGTTTTAAACTGTTGAATTTTAACATAATATTTTCATTTGATGAATATTCTTTTTATTGATAATAACGACATAAGTAAGTTAGTAAGTAAGTAGGTATATTTTTAACTACAATAAAATGTTACTCGGCACATTTTTGGACGCTGGTATTGCATTTTCCTAATGTTCTTAGTGCGCATACGTGACACGTTTTTTTTTTTTTTTTTAGGATGGGAAATCATGAAATCACTTCTCCCGCTCTGGGCGGAGCGGGAGGGCGTGTCAGACTTTTACTGACTAAAACCCACCCGTGTTCCATCAGCTGCCCATGTGCCAGGGTCACGGTATCTCTTTCAAACAATCACGCGATCCCGGCAGGCATCGGTCCTAGTAGACCCCTACACTGCTGCTGACATCTCTTTGAGGCGCGCGTGGAACACTACGCGCCGTCGACCCGAGCCTGGTCCTTACCGGGCGGCGAGCTACCCATTGCTCGCCACCCGCAAGGTCGCGCCTACGGTGGCCGGGAGTCCGCTATGGACTCCCGACGCCCGGGGCGTCTCCTCCTGTGGCGGCTAGGGACGTGAGGGCGCAGAGACTGCCACTCCCTCACGCGCCCCGCCTCCTCCTTCGCGAGCATTACTGCTTCGCAGAAGGAGGTGACGGCTTCCCATTCCCTCTCGCTCCGTACCATGGCTCGCACCAGGGCCGGACGCGAGAGGTCGCCGCCGCTGATCGCCTCCACGAGGACACGGCGGTGCTCCGCCCAGGCAGGGCACACCTCCACCGTATGCTCCACCGTGTCCTCCAGACGATCCTCGCACCCGGACGTATCCTCCCGCTTTATCCTGAACAGGAACCCACCGAAGCACCCATGCCCGGTGAGAACCTGCGTCAGGCGGAAGGTGAGGACGCCGTGACGCCTCTCTATCCACTCCTCAAAGAGGGGACTTACCACCGCAATTGTGGCGTGCCCAATACGTGACACGTTATAAGTTAAATAAATACCTACCTAGTAAACAAATGTCAATGTGAATATGACAGCGCCTAGATGTGGGTTCCCACATAGTATGGGTGAGATTGAATTCTATGCTCCGTCAGTCAGGCACGGCCAAGTTCTTTCATCTTTTTTTAATAGATTTGGGTTAGTAACAACGCTGAAGAATGTTGCACAATCTTTAGATACTCGAGTCGATCTACAATCGCTTCTCCAAGACACATCGTGATTAGGCCATATGATTGCATTTACGTATTTAATTTTAATCAGTTTACAGTGGGTTCATAATAACTGACAATGTCGATTCGCATTTTCTGTTGTAGCTGTCTTACTATATTCATTAATTGTTCGTGCGTCTCGTACTTGTGCGTCAGGCATAAAGGGCTAGTTGAGGAAAAAAGAGAAAAAGAAAACAACAATGCGTTTCTGACTTAATTTCTGTTTCGCTATTTCTTTTGAAAAACTTCCCGAAACAGTAGTAATGTCAAGATAGTTTACTAGCTTTGAAATACGCATGAAATGATCAATAGAATAAGCATAAAAAATATTATCAAAATCTCGATTATGATTGTAAATGTTATGTTTGGTCAATCCCTAGCAGCACCGGGATGACACTGACAGCTCACTCCACGCACCTTTTCACGGTGAGATTTTTACAGAATCGACATGCAGGTCCGTGTCGACGGCGTGTTGTGTCCACGCGCGCCTCAAAGAAAACTCAGCAGTAATTGAAGGGGTCCGCTAGTGCCGATGCCTGCCTGGGTAACGGATTTACCGTAGCCCTGGCACAGGCAACTGAAGGAACACGGGTGGATTTTAGTCAGTAAAAGTCTGACACGCCCTCGAGCTTCGCCCTGACCGGGAGAATTAGTCATTTGGAGATATCCGACTCGAAAAAAGACGTTTTGTCGCTAGAAGTGCTCGTACTAGACTGGCAATACGGCGCTCCGCTCCGCACTCTCTCTACAGCACAACCCCCACCACAGCATGCAAATCTAATTTATTAAACGTCAAAAACTTCTATAGAGCCTCTTGTAACAAACAAATAGCTGACAATGATTATTATTTTATTTTCCATGGAAAACGTTTTTTACGTGGCATTGTTAATAAAATGGAGAACCTAATATTATAAGCCCGCATCAAAAGAGACACCTCACAGCAAAACGATATTACCTCTTCACTGAATTTCATCTAAAACATCAAAGCGAAAAAGAACCTTTTTCCGAAACATCAAAGTTCAAATTACAACACTCAAAAGATCTATTTACATTTGATTTTCAGTACTCGTTTCGCCAAGGCCACCAAGGGAAAATTTTAATAATAACAACCGTGTTGCACGACAATAAAGGTTATTATTGCTTGTTTGTGGCGTTAGTTGTTTATGTAGTGGCGAATTTGTTAGATGTTAGTAAATAGGTAGTTTTATCCAACCGTGACGGGAGCTAAAGGAAGGGTGATGTTTATACCATCGTCACGTACTTACTATATCTATCTATTATAGTATACTATAGTTGTAGTACTTGCTTCGGAAAGTATGTTAACATTAACTGCCATGTCGTCTGACACTTTTTGTTCCATTCAAGCCTTGTCGGACTATATGACCGACAACACATACAAAATCTGAACATGCCGTTGCTGCCTGGCGGCCATGTTTTTGGAATAAATAATGTATTTATGGAATAAAATAATCGATTTAATGTTTTCACCGTACCGTGTGGTTCCGGACGTAAAGAATAGCACCACCCTATTTCTTCCCGTGGGTGTCGTAAGAGGCGACTAAGGGACTTACTCGTATTAGAGAATGGGCAGCAGCGTTCTCTTTGCATTTTACCAACATACTGCGATCGCCAGCCCGCCTACCAAGCGTGGCGATTATGGCAAATCCCCCCAAAAATTGTACCAGTCGAATTGGCGGTGCTTGGGGGAGGCCCATGTCCAGCAGTGGACGTCTTGCGGCTGAAATGATGAATGATGAATGTTTTCACATTAAATCGATTATTTTAAATAACACTAAGTACATTTTTTGACTTTTTATGATTTTAGCTATGGCAGTTATCGTGTTAAGCCGTTATATACCGGCTGCCATTCATGTAGGTAATTCCAATCCAGGCCGTTCCTTGCTGTCGCCAGCCCAGCGACACCCTAAGCATCCGTACCTCAAAGGAGGTACACTTAGCGCACAGTCGTATAGTTTTAATTTTGTAAGTCCTGGTTGGAGGCTCTGACGTATTGAAGCAGCCACAGGTTAGATCGCTTAAACAGCCGACAACCTCCGAGATTGACTCTCAAGATGCCGTCAACATATCATTATCATTTCTGCCGAAGGTCATCCACTGGTAGACATAGGCCTCCCACAATTTGAGAGGTTTCCATAATAGCCACGCTTGGCAGGCGGGTGGGTGTTCGTAGTGTGATGGTATAATGCATATAGAACGCGGCTGCACATGCTCTAGACTTACTAGAGCACCGAAAGAAATGGGATGATTCTATTCTTTACACACGGCTCCACACGGACAATTTGATCACTAAGTATGTGTTATAAAAAGAAATTCTCCCTGCCAATTGCTTTTTTCTTTTAATGGCATCTCGTAGTGACTTTTAGAGGTCATGACTACTTAACCGAGTTTGCTGGGTTTTGCGAATTTCTTAATAAATTAAGGCCTCCAGCCAGGGCTAAAAAACTTTAAAACTAAGCGACTACTCGCTAAGGGGTACGGACCTCGGCTACGCTCAGCTAAGGCTAAGTGTCAGCTTGATGCGTAGATCGCATGTGACGGTTTAGATGCCGCTGCAGTCTCAAGCTGGGAAGTCGCTTTAATGTCACTCACGCTTCAACAAGATGCAATCCTTGAAATATCAAAAGAATTTGCCATGTTATAGCCATTTCAGTTGTGATTTTAATAAATAAAAAATTTTAAGTAGTCGTCAATTTGATAAACTATAATATTGATTCCTCTGACTTACAGAATAGGCTTAAATACGTTGTTCAACTCTCGGTGTTGAAACGAGCATTAAGAATACAACTTAGTGCATCCCAGCGCATCGAAAAAACACTCTGTTCAATTTTCAACTCTCGGTGGTAAGCAATACGGTCCAGTCCAATGCACGAAAACCCGTCGCGATATGCTTACGTACATGCATGGCTGTTTTCGTACTTTCCTACTTACAATCCGAAACAAAGAAGCAAATGATTGTCTCCATCCTTTTCCTGCCGTTTTACTGGTTTACTCCGAGTAGAGTCAGTCGTAAACATCATTTTTAAGATCGTTCAGCACGCGATAGTTGGTTTCATCTACAATGCAGTGAATTTGTGCTTTGGTAACACGAAGTACAGTATGCTTATCTCACAAAGCGACACGTGCTTTACTTGTGGTGACCAAGTGTACTATCACAATGTGATGATGATTTTTGCCCGGCTCCTAAAGGACTTAGAGTGATGTTATATAGCCTATAGCCTAAGTAAATAAATGGGTTATACAATACTTAAATAATTTTCAACCGACGAAATAAACGGAAGAGGTTGTCAATTCCACGCGTACATTTTTTTAAACGTATGTTCGCATAACTTTTTACAGAGTAGTCCGGTTGTGATAATTCATTTTTTATTGGATGAGGTGTAACTCGCCAAGTATTATTATTATTAGTAGATTATAGCTACAAATAAGTATAAAATAAACACTTTTTAACAAAAAAATTAAACCGCCGAAAAAACTGAAAAGCAAAAAATAATAAACCTTTTTATTTAACCTTAATAACTAAGTTCTTAAACTATTGTTAGTATACCTAAGTCATTTTGAGTCGGCGCTTTTGCTTTTCAGTTTCTTCGGCGGTTTTTTTTCAATTCGAAGCAGGATTAGCACGTTCAACCAAACAAACACTAAAGCGTTAAAATATCACTAGCTTTTGCCAGCGTTTTCGCTCGCGTAGTATACAAACGAATCACTCTGTCTATTGATGAAAACTGTATTAAAATTCTTTGCGTAGTTTAAAAGATCCTTGAGTAAGCGTATAGACGCGGGAAACGACTTTGTTTTATACTATGTGAAGAATGTGTCGATTAAAGGAAATGAGTATACTTATATCTGGCTAACTGATCTCTAAGCATAATACTGTATATTCTCCATAGCTTCAGATTCTAACGAAAATTTTACTGCCCTGGTAATCGAGAGGGCAGTAAGTCGAAGGTGGCCATTTTTTTTATTATCGATATGGAATGTACGTCAAACGAGCTTTCTTCCTATCTAGGTTTTATATTTCTACGTAAATTAAAAATGCATTTTCTTATTTGATAAAGAGCAGTAAGAACGGTACAATAAATCTAGTTACTACGACTTTTGACTTTTTGACTTTTCGACGCTATTTTTTTAATTTGTAAATAGTTTTAGTTTATTTAGGTTCTATATTTTTTTATTAATTTAAATATGTAAACCATGAAATAAATAAAAGATCTGTTACTACGTAAAAGAGCAGTATTTCATTGACATACTACTCTTTTTCTTTGTATTAACAAATTCCTTAACAAAAAAGCAGTAAATCTCTGAAATACTGCTCTTTTCGTTTGTTTGAACCAAAATGTACCAAATGAATTTACTAGTAAGATGTACAGTATAGAGCTGTACTGCACTTTTAAGATATTAATTATAATGAATGTCTCCTAAATATACAAATATAAACACAGTACCTTCCCTTACTGCTTATATAACATGGCATAATATAAAATAATAATATAGTCTTGCAAATCAGTAAAGCAGTAAGTAGTTGCTACTGTGCTACCTAGGTACAAATAATGATCAAAATATTCAGGCATTTCGCACTGAATCTGAACCTAATTTATTTCGTCCGAAAACAATATTGAAGACAGGCGAAAAAAACAATGAACCCGTATTAAATAATAAACCTACGCTTAACTTAGCCCGCCAGGAAAGCATGCCAGATTCAGAAAATGATAACAGCTTTTATGAGGATTCTGATGACTCAGTCTGTGATAAGGACTACGTGCCACCTATTTCTTCTCCATCGTCCGATGATAGCATAGAAATAACGAAAAGTACAAATTTATTTCCATCGTTCTCATCGATATTTTCTCACAAACAAGCACAGCATATGTTAAAAGAGCAACAAAACGACCAAAATTACTTGGGAAAAATAGAATTTTTACCGGTAGTAAACACCATCACACCAAGACATAGTTGCTGTACAAGTTATCAGAGGTAGTTTTAATCTTCACTTCAAGATTTGCCATAAATCTGTATTCCAACCCTTAAGCTTTTTACAGGTGCAAAATCCTAAAATTAAAAAATATACCACGTCCTAATTCAAGGATTCATGAAAGAGGAATTACTGACGAAAGGAAAAAGCAGATAATTCAAAACCTGTGTCCTTTAATGCCTGCTAATCGTAGAGATTTTTTGGGAAAATTTATTTGTAAATAATGTTGAAAATTTGGCAATCGAGGACGAAGCTGAAGAAAATGAAGCACAGATATAAAACTGGAAGAAGACGTATTTTAAATGATAATACATCTTTTACGTGTTAAAATTTTTGTAGTTTTAGATTTTATAGAAGTTATTTTATGTTTCTAAGCTCTTTAAAGTTAGCTACCTTCGTTTTTTATTTCATTTTATTTTATAAGTGTCATACCAAATAATTATAACTAAGATTGTTGATCTCATTGATTATGTTATCTAATTAAAACGGAAGTTACTCGTAAGTTAGATTGTAAGAATAATTTTGTGCTGAAACCAGGTAACCAATATGTGATATTAGATCTGTCTGATTAAGTCCTAAGTTTTGATGAATAATTATGTTTCTAAAGAAGTTTATAATTGGTATAATAGCGTTAATCCAAATTCCAAGAACTAAGATTGTTCCCTTTGATTATTTTTAATGAAAAAAAAACGATTTTTGTTTTTATTATTAAAGATTTTTTCTTCTTTTCCAAATGCCAAATCTAAGAAGGTCGAGCGACCTACTTACAAATGGAACGACAACCTAAAACAAGACATGAACTACGAGTACTTCGACATGGGAATCAAGTTTTGGACGGAGACAGCTGGATATATAATCGTACCTTGTATGATATATGACTTAAAAGTGTCAGCACTCACAAAGGCAAACCGATCAAGATCGAGAAGATACGAACGAGTTATCATGAGAGACTCGATCAACAAACCGAGACAGAGAAAATGCATCAAATCTTAGACGGGAAAACCATAACAAAACGCATCAAGAACCACAGGATGTGCTACCTGGCACACATTTTCAGACGCTCTGAACCACACCTGTTTCATGCAGCAATGCAGTACAGGCCCAAATCTAAGAAGGTCGGACGACCTATTTACTAATGGAATGACAACCTAAAACAGGACATGAAATACTTCGACAAGGATATCCAGTTTTGGAGGGACACGGCTGGAAACAGAAATAAGATCAAGAAAGCGGCTAGTGATATCTACAAAAAACCAGAAACTGATATCAGCGAAAACTCAGAAAACGACCAAGAAAACAACAACACGGAACATAGCGAAGCCTCGACATAGAAAAAAGCCAAGCAAACGGTTAACTCCACCAATAGATGCATCGGTGAAGCTCGACCTGGATCAACATGCCGGCGACGACGCGACGTTAAAAGATCCTATAGACAAATATCACCCTTCTCTCCACTAGTCCAATGCTTACTTAAGGCTGCATAGTCGGTAGGCTCGTAATCCTTTCCTATCCAATGGGCACGTCTTCCCTACCATTACAGCGCCCCCCGGTCTACTTCTTGATATGCAATGGCCTATGTAGCACCATGAATCATGACGCTTCAGGGGCTATAGCAAATCTCGGGGTTCATTCGATTAATCGCGTCTGGTCAAACCACGCTGGGATCGGTGCAATTCATTTCATTTCATTTCAAAGATTTTTTCTTCTTTTCCATTCGTAGGCGTACTGCTCATGAAATCCTGATACTACCTAATTTAAAATACTACTTTAAAAAGCAGTAATGTTCTATACTCTATAGTGAAATAGCCTAAATCATTTTCAAGATCTAAGGTAAAGGGCAGTGTGAAGCTTCCTTACTGCTGTTTTAAGATAAAATTTAAATTTATTATTTTAAATTCTGTAAACAACAAAGCGGTATGAAATAATACTAAGGAAGAGAGCAGTATCAATGGCAGTTACTGCCCTCTTACCTAAATATTAATTTAAATTAGTTAAGAGTATAGTAATCAAGACACGGTTTGTTATGTTTTACGATAACCCTGATGAAGATGTTAAAACAATATTATTCTACTGTAAAAAACACATTTTTCCCTTTCTTTTTACACATAGAACATAAAAATCAAGTGTATAGTTTTATCACAAACGCTAAAATTGTAATCAAAATATTTGCGCGCCGTTTTCTCGAAACCGCCTTTTTTGACTTACTGCTATATCGATTACCAGGGCAGTTTAGTCATCAGCTCAGTATTTACTACATTTTACTATCGGTCGGTCGCCCAGTGAGTAAAATTCAACTATTTAAGAAGTTTTTATTTTTATAAGTACGTACTCGTTTTCCTAATGCATTATTACATAAAATTATTCGCTTTCTACACTTCTTCTTTCCATAAACTTTTACTATGCCAAATTTTTCCTCCTCCGTCCACGTAATTTTCGTAAAGAGAGGAACAAAGTGTTTTTGCTTCACGTATTAATTCATGTATAGACTATGGTATAAAATTACCTATCACAATAAACAAGAATTAGCTTATAGCATAGTCGCGCACTAGACAAAAATGTGTCTAAAATATTTTTCTACAAAAGAAATAAAATATTCTGAATTGCTACCGTCCAGCTGTACTGCGCGTCTGGCGTCCTTGCTAAAGGTTGGACTTGTTGCAAGGCAATAAATAGCGTCTGTTTTTCTCACGGTAAAGGTCAGACATTTTATACAAAATGAATAACACTAGCAATCGTTTTTTTTTATAAGTTAAACAATGAAATATAAAAATAACCCCTTGACGAAGCGAAGCGTCACTTGTTCTTTCCGTGATTGAAGTCGAAGTTTTCCTGCCAGGGTCGCGAGATCTGTTCGAAAGAGTTACCGTGGCCCTGGCATATGGGCAACTAAAGGAATAAGGGTGGGTTTTAGTCAGTAAACGTCTGACACGCCCTTCCACTCCACCCTAGAGCGGGAGACGTTATTTGATGAATACCCACCCAAAAAAGTCTTAGTCTTAGTTGTTTTCTTAGCTGTACCCTGCCATGCTTCACTGTGGCACATTGTGATTGAATGGTTGAGAAATGAGAAAAAAAAAAACAATGTAATTATGAACGAATATTGTCTCTCATGTGACTGCGCCATTACTATTGCGGTTGTCAGCGAGTGTTTTCCTCGCTTCCGGCAGATGGCGTGGTCACTGGTACACAGCTGATCGTTAAAAAAACTGTTTTTTCGTGGTCGCGGATATGTGACTGATGCAAAAAATAGATAAAAACAATCCTTGATGCGGATTATATATCATGCTAAAATTTCAGCTCGATCGGTGCAGAACTTTTTGAGTTTTTGATTGATTTTTATGTATATATAGATAAAGCATTTGTGAGTGTAAAGTCCGTTTAGTGCCCGACGTAAAGAATAGTATCACCGAAGACCCTTGTACAATAATATTAAAAATACTAAGTAATAACTTAAGACGTTCTGTATCATAGGAATTTCAATGGTATGTTGGTCATGTTTATTACGGCATGGCGTTTGCCTACCATGCTTTCGGTCATAGCGGTAAAGTAGCCAATTAGTACGGCTTGATGGTGTTAAAAGTTGTTTTTAATTGAGTGAGCCTAATAAAACAGGGATCCTTTAATGTACACACGCCACCAGGTCAAGCTACCCGAAACTGTCAATTTTTCCCAATGAACCTTGAACGTAATGCTCTAGAAATAAAGTCGAAAATCTATCAAAGAAATCTGACAGATTTTAGTAGCTTGATGTGTTGGCGTCTGTACGAAGGAGCAAGAGCCACCGATATCTCATCATCATCATCATTTCAGCCGAAAGACGTCCACTGCTGGACATACGCCTCCCCCAAGCACCACCGTCTCGACCGATTCCATACTTTTCGTATCCAGCGAATTCCTGCGGCCTTCACCAGATCATCGATCCATCTTGTGGGAGGCCTTCTAACGCTACGTCTTCCAGTACGCGGTCGCCACTCCAGAACCTTCCCGTCCCGTCGGCCATCTGTACTGCGAAGAATGTGCCCTGTCCACTTAAGTTTAGCAACTTTTCGAGCTATGTCGGTAACGTTGGTTCTTATACGGATCTCTTAATTTTTTATTGTATATAGCACCAATATCTTGTATATAGCATCGACAAGCACTACCATTGCTCCAATCCATTCCATCTGCATTGACACGGACCGAACCTAGCCAGGAATCAGACAGTGTGAGGAGACTGTTGAAAGTCATGTTCATTGCCCGTTGGCGTGACCCTCGAGGCCTAGCATAAAAAGAGCAGTTATTGTTATTTGATCTCGTATTATTAATACGGATTGTTGTATCTGCATGATACAACAATCAAACTACATCTTCAAAATACTCGAAAAAATATTCTCTGTTCATTTTTTTTGACTTTTTAGTATTAAAACTAGTTTTTAATGTTACGAATTAACATAAATTTTCCGTAAATTTTTAAACCAAAATTGAAAGGTATTTTACAAAATGCCCAGACGACAACCACGGTTGCGGCTTCGTGCCGCTTGTTTTTTCCACGTGTGGGTGTAGTTTTACTTATCTTGTGTTAAAATTTTACTTTATTAAAAACTAACTGCTGCCGGCGACATTATCCGTCCGACTCGTACTTGGCCGTTTTTTTTTTAAATTTCAATGTCTATTTAAGTGGTAGTTGATAAAAATACTCCTAAATATTAGTATCGCCAGTTTTTTTAATCTACTTTGTATTATAATAGGCCATTCCAATATAATAAATATATCAGTAGATTCAATACACACAGTTGCCACGTAATCCAACCCCACCCAATAATAGTACCGCCAATATTCTAGACATCAATATTTATCTACCCGCGAAAACAAATAGAATCCGTTTAGTCAAGAAATATTATCTTTATTACACTGGCTCCACACTTTGGTCCTAACGTTGCCCCTAGCACCATTCGTCCAAAGCGTGGGCGAAATAAACGCCAACGTTTGGTATAGTAGTATGTTCTCGACCTACATGTTTGGACGAGTGGCATTTGGGCCAATATTGGGACCAAAGTCTGTTGCCGTCGTTATAACAAATGTATGGCTTTCTCGATAGTATTGTATTCTATTTATAAGATATTGAAATATATTGCCACTATTTATTTGATGTCTATGTATTAATATGGATTATTTTTGAGTGAATGACTCAAAAATAATCCATATCATCATTTCAGCCGAAAGACGTCCACTACTGGACATAAGCCTCCCCGATTTGGGGGGGATTTGCCATATTCGCCACGCATGACAGGCGGGTTGGCGATCGCAGTATGGTGGTAAAATGCATAGAGAACGCTGTTGCCCATTCTCTAGTAAGTCCCTTAGTCGCTTCTTATGACACCCACCGAAAGAAATGGGGTGGTGCTATTCTTTACGTCCGGCACGACACGGTACCGGATGGACACGGTTTTTGAGTAAGTTTAGGGAAAATAAAAGTTTTGTCTTTTTCTCTTAGTACTTATTTTACGTTTGGTTTGTATTCGTGCAATTCAATAGGAGAAAATTAAATATACTTTTATAGCATAATGAGAAGGAAAGAGAAATTCACCTCCTTTAGAAAATAGAAATCCACCATGCGGGCCATTTGTGTGTCCTCGAATATTTGGTTCTAAGACATGTCAATTTCCTCACGATGATTTGTCAGTCTTTGACCTACAATTCTTAAGTCGCGGCGTTACCACTGGGCCACCATTGCTAATCTGCATTTTTTAACCGACGAAAAAAAAAAAAACGGAGGTGGTTCGCAGTTCGACGCGTATATTTTTTTTTATGTATGACCATGCATAACTTTTTACATAGTAGTCCGATTGTGATAATTATTCTTTTATTGCAAAGAGTTTACCCCAAAAATGGTCTCATATCAATTTGGAAAACAAAATCGAACCCTAAGTGTCGGAAAACAGGGAATGATTGATTTTTCACTCACTGATTGGAATGTATGACCACGCATAACTTTATACGAAGTATTTCGATTTTGATAATTATTTTTTTATTGGATAGGATACACCTTGCCAAGTATTATTAGTACATTAACGCTACAAAAAATTTCAAATAAAAACTTTTTAACAAATTAAACCGCCAAAAAAACTGAAAAGCAATAAACCTTAAAACTTTGAGTCGGCGCTGAAAAATCAATGAACAAACAATGATCACTCAAAGCGCGACTCAAAATTTTAAGGTTTATTATTTTTTCTTTGTTCGTTCAGGAGATTCTGAGATTGCTGGGCGGTTTTTTGTGACTCTTTCACTAAATTCCGTATAGGGATATCTAGGATTCGAATCGTACGGGCTCAGTGTTCGAGTACCAATACAACCTATACCTACAAAAACGGTTGAAACATAGGAACGCGCCTTTGTTACCTTGTGCACAAGTTGTGTTGGATACCTTTGGTATAAGAGGCCCTATCACGAACGCGCGCGTTACGTAACTTGAATATGTACGAGGTTTTATTTGAAAATAGAACTATCCAATAGCGAAAGGTTTGTCAGTCTAATAATCGTCTGTTTATCAAAACCTCGAATCAACAGCTGTAGCGCGGTCGAGGATCAACATCACACATTCATTTATTCAAATTAGGCTAAGAATTAGCGCTTTTTAAACGCCATAATTCCATAATACATTCCCAAAACGCCTGCCCTTCATCACTTCCTAGTGTTTTAGCTAGGAAAAACTTTTTACAAAAAAAATAACAACCGACTTCCTTAAAAAATAAACACTACATAATGAAAAATAACTTTAATTTCGGAAGTCGGTGTCTTAGCATCTATATTTAAGGTTTTTTTGCGACCGACTTCCGAAATGAAAGTTATTTTTCACTTTGTATTTTTTTTTTTCAAGGAAGTCGGTTCTCATTTTTTTGGAAAAAGTTTTTTATTTTTAACTTTTTAGTTATGGTATGTCGCACTAATATAATCGTGTTATTCGTTCATTTGTCGCGCAAATACTTTATGCAAATTTAAGAGTTATATGGTTTTCACATGGATCCCATTGTCAGAATGGAACCACACGGGAAGCACCAGCTTTTAAATAGAAAAAGAATCATCAAAATCGGTTCACGCAGTCAAAAGTTATGAGCTAACAAACATAAAAAAAATACAGTCGAATTGAGAATGAAAACGGTTAAAAAAAGAAGTGGTGCAACAAACTGTCCAGCAACACAGTTGTCTGCTACTATCTGAAACGGGCCTTTTTTTTATGACTTCTCCCGCTCTGGGCGGAGCGGGAGGGCATGTCAGACTTTTACTGACTAAAACCCACCCGTGTTCCTTCAGTTGCCCATGTGCCAGGGTCACGGTATCTCTTTCGAACAATCACGCGACCCCGGCAGGCATCGGTCCTAGCAGACCCCTTCAGCGCTGCTGACATCTCTTTGAGGCGCGTGTGGAACACTACGCGCCGTCGACCCGAGCTTGGTCCTTACCGGGCGGCGAGCTACCCATTGCTCGCCACCCGCAAGCTCGCGCCTACGGTGGCCGGGAGTCCACTATGGACTCCCGACGCCCGGGGCGTCTCCTCCTGCGGCGGCTAGGGACGTGAGGGCGCAGAGACTGCCACTCCCACACGCGCCCCGCCTCCTCCTTCGCGAGCATTACTGCTTCGCAGAAGGAGGTGACGGCTTCCCATTCCCTCTCGCTCCGTACCATGGCTCGCACCAGGGCCGGACGCGAGAGGTCGCCGCCGCCGATCGCCTCCACGAGGACACGGCGGTGCTCCGCCCAGGCAGGGCACGCCTCCACCGTATGCTCCACCGTGTCTTCCAGACGATCCTCGCAATGGAAACACCCGGACGTATCCTCCCACTTTATCCTGAACAGGAACCCACCGAAGCACCCATGCCCGGTGAGAATCTGCGTCAGGCGGAAGGTGAGGACGCCGTGACGCCTCTCTATCCACTCCTTAAAGAGGGGACTTACCGCCGCAATTGTGGCGTGCCCATCTGAAACGGGCTTTACATTTCAATAATAATCACCCATAACGTATACAACATGTGAGGGGCTTGTGGCGAAGTAATAACAGCCGCACGGATCGAACGATCAGGTTAAGCTACACTTGCCGCGGTTGGTTCGTGGATGGGTGACCATCTATACATACCAAGAAGTGCTTCGAAAAATACGTTAAGCTGTTGGTCCGGCTTATCATTTGTGGATCTTTGGTAGTCGTTACGGGTCGTCAGAAGCCTGAAAGTCTGACAACCAGTCTTACCAAGGGGTATCGTCTTATCCAGTCACTGGGTTGTGGAGTTCAGAAAGGCAGTCGCTCCATATAAAAAACTGGTACTCAGCTGCATCCGGTGAGACTGGAAGTCGACCCCAACATAGTTAGGAAAAGGCTAGGCAGATGATGAATGTATATGTCGCAGGTTTTTAATAAAATTAGGTTTTTGATCAAAAATCTAGGTGTTTGATGAAGGGCACGCCACAATTGTGGCGGTAAGTCCTCTCTTTGAGGAGTGGATAGAGAGGCGCCACGGCGTCCTCACCTTCCGCCTGACGCAGGTTCTCACCGGGCATGGGTGCTTCGGTGGGTTCCTGTTCAGGATAAAGCGGGAGGATACGCCCGGGTGTTTCCATTGTGAGGATCGTCTGGAAGACACGGTGGAGCATACGGTGGAGTAGTGCCCTGCCTGGGCGGAGCACCGCCGAGTCCTCGTGGAGGCGATCGGCGGCGGCGACCTCTCGCGTCCGGCCCTGGTGCGAGCCATGGTACGGAGCGAGAGGGAATGGGAAGCCGTCACCTCCTTCTGCGAAGCAGTAATGCTCGCGAAGGAGGAGGCGGGGCGTGTGAGGGAGTGGCAGTCACTGCGCCCTCACGTCCCTAGCCGCCGCAGGAGGAGACGCCCCGGGCGTCGGGAGTCCATAGCGGACTCCCGGCCACCGTAGGCGCGAGCTTGCGGGTGGCGAGCAATGGGTAGCTCGCCGCCCGGTAAGGACACCAGGCTCGGGTCGACGGCGCGTAGTGTTCCACGCGCGCCTCTAAGAGATGTCAGCAGCAGTGTAGGGGTCTACTAGGACCGATGCCTGCCGGGGTCGCGTGATTGTTCGAAAGAGATACCGTGACCCTGGCACATGGGCAACTGATGGAACACGGGTGGGTTTTAGTCAGTAAAAGGCTGACACGCCCTCCCGCTCCGCCTAGAGCGGGAGAAGTCATTTGATGATTTCCCATCCAAAAAAAAAAAAAGGTGTTTGATGAAAAACCGGAAGATGACACATTTTAAACTCAATTTCACCATAAACCTGTAACAATCCAGATTTTTTATCAAAAACCTGAACTAGTTTAGGTTTATGATAAAGTTCTTGTCAAAATCACGGGTTTGCTTGGTTTTATGACAAATAAATCTATTTAAATGAAATAAATAAAATAATCCATCATCAGGAAGGACGAGGCGCGCGCGAGCGCAGGTGAAACAAAAGCAGGGGAAGTCCCTAAGTCCATGTCAACGGAAATGTATATCAGATTGATCATAAACTCAAACTAGTTCAGGTTTTTGATACAAATCTGGATTGTTACAGGTTTATGATGAAATTGAGTTTAAAATGTGTCATCTTCCGCTTTTTCATCAAAAACCTAGATTTTTTTATCAAAAAACTAATTTTATGAAAAACCTGCGATATATACAACATTTTAATAAATACACATTTACCTAACCTTTAAATAGCAGTAACTCCAAGAAAACGATCGCTCCAATTACAGTCGTTTAGTTCAGTTTACCGTTACGTTGAGCGCTTTCAAAGACTTTCAATGACTGCGGAATTGATCGTTATGGAATTTTAATGTCAGCTTTATGTGCTTGTATTGAAATTAATTGATTGTGAGTGTGAAGTGAAAAGCTAGCATTACCGAGAGGGGAGAATAGCATAAGGTACGGATATAAAATAGTTATCTGGCTTAAGGTGTGGTAAGAATATTTTATTTAGATATTTTACAATAACGTCACAGTCATTCTTTATGTTTTCACTGCTGATACACAGGCCTCTGCTCGGTGAAAGGGAGTGGGCCGTAATCTACCACACGGGCCTTTTGCGAGTTGGTAGATGTACTCGTAAATGTCTTAGATTTTTTGGTTCTAGGACATGCCGGGTTCCTCACGATATTTTCCTTCACCGTTTTGAACGCAGTGGTGATGAAATTATTTACACAAAGTAAAGCGTCTGCCTGGGCTCGAAATCACGACCACGACTCGTAAGTCTGCTCGTCGTCGTGTCGTAGGGCTAATACCATTTGGTCACCCCTGCTCCAATAAAATGGCAGTAGCATAAAAAAATATAAATACGTGGTAAAAAATAAAGTACGAAACAGTGATGCGTTTAATGTTAGTTGAATCGAATGAACGCCAAAATAGTAGTAATTTTGCAGTTTAAATTGAATTAAATGCAAGGCTCAATGGAATTACTTTGAGGTAAATATTTGTTTAGTTGATTCAATTAAAAAATGCGACGAAAATATTTTAAAGCCCTGTCTGACGATTGTTTTATCATGATACTTTTATTTTTATAGTTCTTCTTTTTTTATTTTATTCTGATACTTTTTTATTTTTCTATGTTTGTTTGTTTGTAACCGACGCCTTATAGCGCGATTTTGACCCACTTTAAACGACCAGATTTCATTCAAACTTTGCACACCTGTCAAAGACCGATGACAATACTATAATTTCATAAATTTGTGTCATTATCCTTGCCAGGGTTACCAGGACAGCAAAAAACTGTCTTCGAAAACTACGCGCAGTTTGTGACGTATGGCAATACGTCACAAACTACGCTGACATACGTCTCAAAATTCGAAACACCCTAAGAAAATAGAAAATAAATAATCGTTTAAAAAAAAAACTAAAAAACACGCTTCCAAAAACCAAACTAAAACGTAGAAAATAATGGAAAAAAAGCATGGGGTGCCTGATATCAATAGAAAATAGCTTAAAACGCACCCCACGCTTTTTTTCCATTATTTCCTACTTTTTAGTTTGGTTTTTGGAAGCGTGTTTTTTTAAAACTATTATTTTATATAATAAACTGTTTTCCACTTGTAGGTATATATTAGGTAGCAGTGACTATGTGTATTTCCATCGTAACTCGATTCTTAGATTTGACGTAATCGAATGTCAGTCGTTGAGACAGCCTGACACTGATGAAACGTTTTATTTATGCGAAACTCTCTTCTAGCTAAAAAAAAAAAAACTCATAAGTATTTAAATTACTTTGTCACGGAACAATTCCTTTTAATTTAGTTTTGCAGCTATTTTGCATATTGTGTGATAAAAGTCATTCGACCGTGTAATGACGTCCCTTGTCCAGAAATGAATAAAATAATATGGTATGGTTTCTTTTTTGTTATTTAATCTACCTAGCCTTTTAATGACCGTCTTTTGACCATAGATTAATGAATAATATGGTATTTTTTTTTTAGTCAATTCAATTTGCCTTGCCTTCCCCAACTATGTATATTTTGGTCTCAGCATCCAGTCCAACTGTATGCAGCTAAATACCTTAATATTTTGCATGGATCGACTACCTATTAGATCGCGAAATTACTGGGTAATCCAATAAACCTATGGCAAGGCTATTTATCGAATCTATTTATTTTAAGGTTTCTGACTATCCAAAACTACTGCCAAAGATCTACAAATTACAGCCAGGAACAACAACTGCAGAATGTACTTCTGAAGCACGGAGAAGTGATGGTCATCCATCCACTAACTGACCTCGGCAGGTGTTGCTTAACCTGTAAGATCGATCTGTGCGACTATTACTATATAGCCATGAGCCTCATTCAAATGTAGGTCATTTTAAAAAAAAACTATTAGATCTATTGTTTATCAATTACGAATAAAGTGGCCTCAAATATTAATATTGAACAATTATTTTAATAACTGTTCATAAAATTGTTAAATATTTAACCATTTCTTCGTGACCTCTATAATGTCAATAGAAAGTCAAGACAATACACTTTAGCTTTTATTTAAAACTAGCTGCCGCCTGTGATCTCACTCACATTCTAAGACAACAAGAAAATAAACGCGTAAAAAAGTGGCCTAAAATATTCATCCAGGTCATCATAGTCGACGTCTACTGCTAGACATAGCCGTCACCCAATTTGAGGGGGCGTATCATAATCGCCGCGCTTCACAGGCGGGTAAGCAACCACAGTATGATGCCAAAAATGCATAGAGAACGCTGCTGCCGATTCCCTAGTAAGTCCCTTAGTCGTCACTTACGACATCCAAGGGAAGAAATGCGATGGAGTTAATCTTTACGACCGGCACCACACGGAAACCAAAGAATGAAAAACAATACCCAATGCCAATGCCAATTGGCAAAACATAGCGCACTACCTAATCTTTAAGATCTTGTAAATAGTTATCACCTATGTTTACGAATAAATGATTTGATTTGATTTGACAACTGTGCATGTGCCAAATGTATCAGTACAGACAGTTTTGTTAGGATTTAGTTAGATAAAATAAGATATCTATTAACAAAACAATCGCTGACAAAGTAGGCAAGGTAGAATTAATATTATCTTCATCTGCCTACTTTGTTGGGGTCGGCTTCCAAATGGAATGCAGCTAAGTACCAGTATTTTACAAGGAGAAACAGTCTATCTGATCTCCACAACTCAGTTACTGAGAAATACGATATATCTTGTTATGGTTATTAATAAGTATACTATAAATAAAAATTAAATTCTTAAATAATATTATTATGTGTTCAAATAAACGGCATAATAAAAACAAACAAATATACAAAAACATAATATGAATCCTCGGTACGCAGCGAGAATAAAATTATTGTATTGGTGCTACGGCGTAGCAGTCACGTTGATGTAACCGCTACGCCGGCTACGCTCTCGTAGCATACATAAATAATCTGCTACGCGTCGGCTCGTCAACTCCCCTAATTGTTTTGTCATTGACATAATAATACAGTGTATTGTTTTCTCCTTATAAGTTACGTAACATAACATCACGCCTGTTATTCCCAAGGGTTAGGCAGGGGTATACCTAGTGCACTCATATTTCACAAGTTACATTTAAATCCCAATCTCAAATCCAGGCTCCGAGCTGCTACGAAGAAATTTCTATACTAATATTATAAAGTTGAAGAGTTTGTTTGTTTGAACTTGTTTTGTTTGTTTGTTTGTAGATGGAATAGAAAGGGTTCAGCGCAAGTACGTCCGTGCTATGTACTGTAGATGTTATGGGACTAAGACTTATCTGTCATACTCCCAACTTCTTGATAAGTACAAGCTTATTAGCTTGGAGAATTGGCGCAAATACCTGGAAGCCAACGTGCTTCATGATATTGTTAACAATAATTTTAATGCCATTGATTTAAGGAGTAAGCTGTGTTATTCTGTCCCTCGAACAGTTCATGTACGTCAGGTTCGTGCACGTACTCTGTTCGCGCTTGGTTCTTGTCGTTCGAACTCGGGCTTACGCTGCCCTATTCATAGACTGTTGGAATCCTATAATTCAAATTTTATTGATATTGATATATTTGCATGCTCGAAAAATCAATTTAAATCTAATATTATAAAAAAATGTCTTAATTTGTAATCGTATTATAACATTATTTATTTATTGCATAATTTACGTAAATGAAACTGTTTCTGATCCGATTTGGTTTTAGCTATAGCTCGCTTTATAGTAACCTATCTATTTATTTTAAAATATTTGTTAATCTTGGTTATGCTCGTCTAGTGGCAACGACAGATCTTCAAATATGTCTTATCTGCGGATAATGCAGTTGACTGCAACATTACCTCTTAAAATTGTGTTAACCTAATGTATTATATAATACTAGCTTCTGCCCGCGACTTCGTCCGCGTCAAATATTTGCTCCCGTGACCCCGCCGCATCGCAGCCTGCCAATTTTCGTCATATTTTTTGTTGCTGCTCCGGTCCTTTTGATCGTAGCGTGATGTTATATAGCCTATAGCCTTCCTCAATAAATAGGCTACCCGACTCAAAAAGAATTTTTCTATTCGAACCAGTAGTTCCTGAGATTAGCGCGTTCCAGCCCCCCATTTGAGGGAAGTGGGGGGTTAGAAAGAGACAAATAGTAGCCTATGTCACTCTCCATCCTTTCAACTATCTCCACTTAAAAAATCACGTCAATTCGTCGCTCCGTTTTGCCGTGAAAGACGTACAAACAGACATACACACTTTCGCATTTATAATATTAGTATGGATGTTGTAGTTGTTTATTATACCTCAATAAATAAAAAAAAACGCCGTAATCTCAGGAACTATTGGTCCGAATTGAATAGTTCTTTTTGTGCTGGGAAGCCTATTTATTGAGAAAGGCTATAGGATACATAACATCACGCTACGATCAAAAGGAGCGGAGCAGCAACGAAAAATGGACGAAAACTGGCAGGCAATTCGATGCGACGGGAAGGGTCAGGGGAGCAAAAATTTTACGCGCACAAAGTCGCGGGCAGAAGCTAGTTATATGATAAAAACCAATAACTCTTTGCCCGATTCGGGAATCCAGCGCAAGATCTTATGTCCAGTAACAGCTCCTGCGGCCACGAGACCAAGAAGACAGTTAGGCAAGCCATATGAAATGAATCAAGTGAAACTAAATAATAATCTTATTTCTTCAGTCTAACTGTTAAATGCTGTAGTATCCAATTTTATAATTTGTGCGATAGTGGTAACGGCCGTGATTTACGAGTTCTAAGACGTAGATTCGAAAAACATTGGTAGATTACGATGCAGTCCCTATTACTGAGCGGATGCCTGTGTCCCAGTCGGCTTCCAGTCTAACTGGATTCTGCTAGGTATCCGTATATTACATCAAGCGACTGCCTATTTGTCCTTAACACCACTGGGTAATACGTTTATCCTGGGTAAGACTGGTGGTCAGACATTCAGACTTCAGACGACCCGTAATGATTACTAAAGATCCAAAAATTACAGCTGGGACCAATGTCTTAACTTGCTTTCCGAAGCACGGATGGGTCTTGATATGTAAAAATGTTCACCCATCCGCGTACCAACCGTGACAAGTATTACTTAACACAAGCCCCTAAATAAAATAATTTATCAACATAAAAACAGCTGTAACATTTTGAAATTCTACAGCTCATTAAAGTCATATAACTTGGCAATGTTACAAGCTTGCGTCTATAAAAAGCTAAGCAAACATTTCAGATACATCTAGAGCTCTGTTGGCTATTGAGGCATTCGCCTTTCAGTTTGTGCCTCGTTTGAATTGCTGGCTTTACTCTGAACTTTACTGGAAGAGTCATTCTTGTTATTGATTTGAAGTTTTTTGTGGGTTAACACGTTAACTGCCATGTAGGACGAAGTGTCCGACACTTTTGTTCCATTCACGTCTTGTCGCACTATATGACCGACAACACGTACAAAATCTGAACATGTCGTTGCTGCCTGGCGGCCATGTTTTTGGAATAAATAATGTATTTATGGAATAAATAATCTATTTAAAGTGAAGTAACACTAAATACATTTTTTTACTTCTTTTAATTTTAACCATGGCAGTTAACGATGTAGTAGTATTTCTTGCCGTTTCTTGATTGCTTCATAATTAACTCACAGAATGTCGTAATTAGAGACACAATAGAAAGACTTAATTAATTGCGTATGTCGAACTGTGTAACTTAAGACATTCAAGGGGTTAAAGCCTTCTCTTTATGCGTTCTGTAGGGAATATTAGGTCTCATTGGTACCGGGGTATATTAATAAAACGTTAAGCATAATCAGATTGTTCGAAAGAGATACCGTGACCCTGGCACATGGGAAACTGATGGAACACGGGTGGGTTTTAGTCAGTAAAAGTCTGACACGCCCTCCCGCTCCGCCCAGAGCGGGAGAAGTCATTTGATGATTTCCCATCAAGAAAAAAAAAGCCTATAACGTGCCCACTGCGTGGACACAGGTCTCATCTCTTCAAGAGAGAATGTGCTTTTAATCTACCAGGTAGCCCCAATGTGGGTTGATAGATGTCACATGTATAAGAATTTTTGGTTGGTATTTTTGGGCTTGGCAGGCGGGTTGGCGATCGGAGTACGGTAGTAAAATGCATAGAAAACGCTGCCGCCCATTATCAAGTAAGTCCCTTAGTCGCCTCTTACGACACCCATGGGAAGGAATGAGATTTAAATTATTAATATTCTGTAAATCCATATTTGTTCTGGTCGTGAATCTTATTTTTTATATGATATACAACCTGACACTGACCTTTAAATTACAAAAACAGTTACAAAATTGGAATTACGCGGACTACCACTTTGCTTTATTTACCCTTAAAACTAGTAGCCGATAAGTAAAACATTTTATCAACATCATAAACTGAAATGAAATTTACAAAGATAGACGTCAAAATAAAGTGTGCTATAAATACTACGTCACTGAGGTTCAATTTGCAAACTAAAGGCAGCACAAGTCGATGTTACGGCAAATTGATTTAATAGCTCTGAAGGTTGCGATGCGGAGCTTGTCTGTAATCTTGGCTTTCAATATGTTTCTCTAAGCTGTTGTTGAGCTATTCTGTTTCACCCATTAATAAGTTTCCATTCTGAAGGTATTTGTTGCCGTGCAAAATTCTTTAAAGTTAACATTTTAAAGAGGACAATTTTGTGAGTTTGTATTTAGGGGCTAATGTTTGGAACTACTAAACTGATTCCGAAAATTCTTTCACTAATTTAAAGATATGGTATTGTCGAGTATCGTAAGATATATGGATGAAGGAACTCAAAGCAGAAGCTATACAGATGACCTGCGAGATGCCAAAATCTATATTAATATTATAAAGCTGAAGAGTTCGTTTGTTTGTTTGTTTGATTGAGCGCGCTAATTTCAGGAACTACTGTTCCGAATTGAAAAATTATTTTTGTGTTGAGTACCCTATTTATCGAGGAAGACTATAGGTTATATAACATCACGCTACAATTAAGAGGAGCGGAGCAGTAATGAAAAATGTTCCAAAAACGGGGAAAATCGCACGGGTAGGCGATTCGACGCGACGCGAAGGGTCGGAGGAACAAGAAATTTAATGCGGACGAAGTCGCGGGCAGAAGCTAGTTAAAAATAAAGCATTACTTTATAAATTTAGTATAGGCTTCATTTTGTCTACATTCTTTGCATAGACTTATTGAAGACTTTTGCAGGCATGATCCATTCATTTATCAAATTTGATTCAGCTCTTCAAATTCCGTAGCTTGTGTGGTTGATAAGTCCTGAAACACCCAAGGTTCTACTGTTTATTTATCAGTAAAAACTTCATAAATATCTTACGAGTTTGCGTCATCGTCGTGCTTAATATGTTAACAGTACCTCTACCTATGAGTATGTCAAGTTGTGCTTGGCCAGGAGTGAAAGCATGCGCCGGCCCTATACCATGGCGTATAAACCTTAGTTTTTCACGACATAAAAAGCGAGTGAGTACAAAGGGCACCTGTTAGTCGTCACCTAAGTGATGGACCTACTTCCACATGGACAGAAGTTGTAAGATCAATGGCGTATATTCATATTATCTTTATCTATACAAATATTATAAAGAGGTAACATTTGTTTGTAAGTTTGTATGTAGGGGGTAATCATAGCCAAAGCGCGCGAACATTGCAGGCCCATGCTCGGGAATCTGGCGATGAACGTACGCAGCGTCTGTCTGATTTAAGACAGCATGTCTCTGCAACAAGGGATAGGGAGACTAGCGCTGAGCGCTTGCAGAGGGTCGCTAGCCAAAGCGCGAGAACATCGCAGGCCCGTGCTCGGGAGTCAAGCGCTGAACGTGCGCAGCGTCTTTCCGATTTAAGGCAGCATGTCTCAGCAACAAGGGATAGGGAGACTAGCGCTGCGCGCTCGAAGCGGCTCGCTAACCAAAGAGTGAGAACATCGCAGGCCCATGCTCGGGAATCTAGCGCTGAACATGCGTAGCGCCTAGCAACAGAAAGACAGCGGGCAGTTACAGTCAAAGCATAGCTCAGTTCAGTTCAGACATAGATCAGCTTTCAATTACGATGCCAATGTACATTATGCTCAGCAAAACACTGTAAAAATAGGCAAAATGAATAAAACATGTCCTAAGTGTTCCGCAAATAAATGGAGTGATGAAGCAAATGGTATGAGTTGTGCTGCAGGAAAAGTGGTTATCCCTGATAATCAAGAACCGCCACAACCAATAAAAGGTCTCTTAACGGGTAATCATCCACATTCTGTGCACTTTTTAAAAAACATACGCAAGTACTGTTTTAAATGACGTCGTTCGGTGCTAAAGAAATTCGTGAAGGAAACTTTATGCCTACTTTTAAGATAGAGGGTCAGATTTATCATTTAATTGGTAGTTTGCTTCCTACAACAGGTCAAAGCCCGAAATTTTTACAGATATATTTCATTACTGATGCGGACCAACTTTCTTTGCGATCAAAAATGGCCCTCACTTTAAAAACCGATTTGATCAATGAGTTACAGACCGTATTAAATAGCCATAACGAATATATACGCAGTTTCAAATACAATTTAGAAAGCAACTCTTCCTTCGACAATTTAAAATTAATATGCAATAAAAACAAAACCCTCCTTTTGGCAGTCAGGAAATAAATCATAGCACTCAGTACTAACCGAACCACACCCATAATTTCATCACAAGTTAAAATGTTTACCGCCCAACGAAGTGGGCACGGGTCAGCTAGTCTTTATAATATAATTCTACTGTACGTGTGCATGTCACTGAACTCCTCCTAAATGGTTGGAACGATTTTGTTGAAATCTTTTGTGTGTATTTAAGTGACTCCCTGGATGTTTTTGATTCACAATTGGACCCGATAGGTGGTGCTGCGATTGGGTTCAAGGAAACAGGACAGGGTCTGTCCGGTCAGCTAGTATAAATTTTATTTTTATTATTTATTCTTTATTTTCGGACAACAATGATCCAAGTAAACAATATTACAACTTATTACTAGTCTTAGTAGGTGGTTAAAACAAAATTGAGAATAACATACAGTAAACAGTAAAAGGACAGTAATGAAAAGGACATCCCCAAATTAATTTTTGGTGATTATTCTCACAAAACTTTTAATAATTGGTGAGTCGATACTCATCGCCACACTTTAACATGCCATTTACAAACATGTGGATGTTAGTAAATTTTTATAATTTGTACCCTCGCTTTTCTCGTCGTGAAAAACTAGGGTTTATACGCCGCGTGTAGGCACGGACGGCGCTGTTGTATGGATCACTATGCAAACTTGTTTACACTCACGCTTTCTTGCGGCATGGTTTATACGTCATGTTGGCACGGTCGAAAGTGTTATAAAGATCACTATATAGAAGCTTCTTGACAGACTTTTTTTTTTTTCAATCATTCCAAACGCATCTAATATCTACATCGCAAAGCTTGTCTACATTTAAGGTTACGCATTTTTATGCTCTAATGCCAATAAAAGCATTTTTTTTTCTTAAGGGGGTATTCTAGTCTAGAAGCCTAAATTTTAGGCATTTTTTTATCTAACATAAAAAAAATATTAAAAATATTTTAGTATCCGTTTTTTCATATGATGTTAATTGACATTTCAAGAATATAAAAAAATGCAACAAAAAAAAATGAGAAATTTGACAAATTACAGGCCGGGTGAAGTGGGGACTACAAAAAAAACGGTGCACCCTGGTTGACATGATTCTAGCCCTTCTAGTGATCTGAAACAAAAAAAAAAAATGAAAAATTCTCAATCTGTAAAGATGTCGCTATCGCGTTGACCTTAGCCAAAGAAAAGAAAAAAAAATTCACAAAATGGCATCGACATGAAAAATCAATTTTATTTTTACCCCTGTTTTTTTACCCTTTTCGAAGTTTTTAAAAATACTTCAAATTGAAATTTTCTTAAATCCAAGACAGACGCGATAGAGAGATATGCAAAAAAGATTCCCACCTTTCAAAGGAATCGGTTGGGTAGAACTTGAGATACCGTGTCAACCATTTCAAAAAAAGTAGTTTCGAGAAAAACGCGTTTAAAGTTTGAGAAACAATTCCAGTACAATAACTCGTATAATAATATTTAATACTCACTTATGATCAATCGGCGATTTCAGATCCATACATTGGGCCTTCTTCTACTTCATACTCGATGTTTTGCGAAGTTCTTTCTGCTAATCGAGCTGTTCTGCCTTCTTTTGAAGTGTTTATTGTGTGATTCGCTCCGGTCGGCCGGCTTAGATGCTGCGTGACAAAATCCACTGTATCTCCGAAAATAATTCGAATTTTGAAAAATCCATTTAAGTACATATTTTTAAGGCTTCAGACTTTGAAAATATGCAAAAAATAAAAAATCGATTTTTTAAAATTTCTAGATCAGAATACCGCCTTAAATTCATCATTTGACAGACAACATACGGCTTTAATCTACAAAATAATTTTATATTATAATAGTGAGTTTAATATTTACTCAGCCTCTCTCCATCTCCTTTTCTCTGTTGCATGCTTGTCTATGTTTAGGTTCACTATTACCTATTTTATGTTTTAACAGCTCAGAATAGCGCACTGTTAGATACAACTTTTTATATGTTGTGGAAAATATCGTGTAGGTTATTATCGTAGGTTTAAACTGCCAACTTATAAAAAAAAAAATACGAAAAAAATAATTAAAATGGTGTAAGTATTATAAGATTTTAATTTTAACTGTTTATTTTCTCAAATAATTAAAATGAAATAAAAAATGTACCACTGAATTTAGAAGCATGATTATAATTAACAATACAACCATAGATACTGAAAGAGAGCTCTAAAAAAGGAGTTATGAAAATGTACATCGGCGAACTTACATACCGACTTACATAAACTTGTATCGGATTTCGCCATCTCTGCCGATGTGAAACTCTATCAGGAAACACAACTTTAGGGTTCATAAACCTCAGGTAAAAAAAGACACGATTAGAATCTATAACCTAAACAAATTCCCTTGATATATGTCTTTGTTTATGTCCGACTTCAAGCAATACTCTCTTATATTTGTCCTTATTTTTCCACCCATCTGTCATGCAGTAAAAGTCTGGGAAAAGCAACGCGGGCACAAATTATAACTAATGTTAGCTACGACACATTTATTCCGGAGAAAAACCTTTTGCGGATTCAGCTGTGAATTCAGTCCAATTTTCCTTTATATTCCGTCCTTTGTCTTAGCGAATACTTTTGCGTTCATCTGCGGATACAGAGAGTAATCAATTATGAGGTATGTTGCTAGATATGTGAAATGTGTTAATGTTGGGTATGTATGCAGGTACTATAGACAGTTTTGTTTAGAGAATAGATATTAGTGGCTAAATAATTACTGGCCCACGATTCGATCCTTTACATATCCAGCGCCATGGTAACCAGCGACATTACAGGTTTCTTAATTTTTTTGAAATTCATAAATAGGTATATTGCTGTATGTTGTTCGAAATATCATATATTTACAGCCATTAAAGTCATTAAAGTCAACGTCGAACGTTGAGTCGTCGTCTCTTCGTTGAAATCTATTCTTATTTTACTTATATACTTATAATATTATAAAGCTGAAGAGTTTGTTTGTTTGGTTGAACGCGGTAATCTCAGGAACTACTAGTTAGAATTGAATTTCTTTTTGCGTTGAGTAGCCTATTTATTGAGAAAGGCTATAGGCTATATAACAATACGTTACAATCAAAAGAAGCCGAGCAGCGACGAAAAATGTACGAAAACTGGCAGGCAATTCGATGTGACGGGAAGGGCCAGGGGAATAAAAATTTGACGCGGGCATAGTCGCGGGCAGAAGCTAGTATTTTATAATCTCATTTAAATATTATTTTCAAGAAATAGTCAATCACTATTATTAAATGAACTAAGATGGTTCAACATACAACCTGACACTGAACAGCAAATTGCAAAGTACGTAAGAAAATTTAAATTCGCGTGATACCATGGCGTATCGCACCTTATGAGAACAGAGGGGCAATTCTTGTAATCACTACATAGTATAAAACAAAGTCGCTTCCCTCTGTCTGTCCCTATGTATGCTAAGATCTTGAAAACTACGCAACGGATATTACTGAGGTTTTTTTAATAGATAGATTGATTCAAGAGGAAGGTTTATACGTAAAATACGCAGGCAAAACCGCTGGCAAAAGGTAGTAAATTATAAAAACGATCACAGTCAGAGGCTCCATTCTCGTAATTTTATGTAGGTTTGATTTCTCAATCTGCCAAAAATACCTCGAGTTTCCAAACGTTTTTGACAAATTATTGACTTTGGTTATCGTCGAGGTGAAACTGCAACTATATTTTGAACGTTTTATTCACAAGAATTTGCCTTCAGATATTAGTTCACCTCGATACGACATTTTATCATATTTCTACCAAACCTATACCTACATACACATAAGAAAATATTTCTATGAATTTTAGTATAGCATTTAATGTAATCACATTTTCTTTGTCAATTGGACGTAGTTAAGCAAAAAGGATCCAATCCACAACTTGGTCAAAAATGAGTTAAGTGCACCAAACTGATCCAAATTATACATACTACGAGTCAGTAAAACGACCTAGCTAAAAATAGCTTTATTTTTCGTGTACTTTAATTTTTAAAACCAATGGTATGTATGGCGCTTCTTATTTTTTTTTTCAGTATAAACTATTTAAACTTTCTGGTTCTTAACTAGTATTTGTACCAGAATATGTTAATATACCATTACTAATAAAAAACGTGTTAATATTCCACAGACAATTTTTTTTTTTAAGTAATGAAAAAAATACCTCTTGAACTTAAAACGTCAATCATTCAAAATTAACTGAATGTGGATTGGATCCTTTTTGCATAACTACGTCCAATTATTCTATGATTAAACCTTTCATTCAATCAAATCAAATCAAATATTTTTATTTCACATAAGCCAACATGGGCACTTATGAAAAGTCAGAAGCTAGGTGCACGATTCCAAATTGTTGATTCCTATGGTGAAGAGCCAGCAAGAAACTCCACGGTTACTCTTTTATAAATAATTGGCTTTTACAACGGTTTCAAATTACATTGTTAATAGATATGGGAGAACAGTGTAGGACTGCCTACAAGTACCAGGTACTTAATAAAATAGAAAATTATCTACAGTCTGCAAGGCCTACAAAGAACATTGGCCACGGCCCATACATGCTGTGACCTGAGCATAAAATACCACGAACATGAATAATGTATGGATTATTTCGTACCCCTAGGCTCAATTATCAACCTTAAATTGAAAATATATTACTTAAAAGCCGAGGATCATAGAACTTTACACATAAGTATTTCGTAACTTTTGAGATTATGATGTAATAAGTTTGCAACCTCAGTTAAAATCGCAAAATGAATCAATAGCCTTTCTAACTTTTTCACTGATATGTATCTAAGACACAGGTGTAGTGCAATGTGCATAAATCAGGGGTATGATTTGGGTAATAATGAAACCATTTCTCATTAAGGTATCTACGTATCATTGTCTTACATATGATAGTTAAAAAAATGATAAACATGTATTTACAATCCGATCGATGTTATCTTTGTCAGCTCTAATAGTTTCGTTCTACCTATTAGTGCATTCTACATTTACTGTTAACCTATCATTTGCGACTCATTTCAGAATAATCAATTCATATACCCATCTAAAAATAATTGTATTCATAATACACTACAAAAATTAATAAAAAATTGGCAATAACATCTAGAATTAAAAAAAAAATGTTTATTTGAGTGTTATAATAAAACGTGTACCACAGATGAAAACGGGACGGGTTTGGATGCGTTCAAAATCTATAAAAAGAAGTAAGAAAATGAGGTTTTTATTATAAACCTAAATTATTTTACCGGCTCGAATAAAATAAGCTGGACCCCGTAATTTAATTTAGACTTAATTCACAATTTTTTGACGTATCAGTCATTGGTGGTCGTTTCATATTTTGGTCAGGTCGTATTTGACCGATGTTCATTCTCACGCGAAAATAGAAAAGAATCTCATAAATGATAGTATTTCATGGTATTTCATAAATAAAACATAATAACCTATTTAAACCAAATGTCGTTGTTGCCACGACAACCAATAATAAAGAGGTCAAATTAGAATTGTATGTATCTATATATAAAATTCAATGAATTATAAACTCAAAACGTGCCTATTTTATACCCTTATTTTTTTTCAGGAAGGGAAATCATCAAATGACTTCTCCCGCTCTGGGCGGAGCGGGAGGGCGTGTCAGACTTTTACTGACTAAAACCCACCCGTGTTCCATCAGTTGCCCATGTGCCAGGGTCACGGTATCTCTTTCTCGAACTATCACGCGACCCCGGCAGGCATCGGTCCTAGTAGACCCCTACACTGCAGCTGACATCTCTTTGAGGCGCGCGTGGAACACTGCGCGCCGTCGACCCGAGCTTGGTCCTTACCGGGCGGCGAGCTACCCATTGCTCGCCCGCAAGCTCGTGCCTACGGTGGTCGGGAGTCCGCTATTGACTCCCGACGCCCGGGGCGTCTCCTCCTGCGGCGGCTAGGGACATGAGGGCGCAGAGACTGCCACTCCCTCACGCGCCCCGCCTCCTCCTTCGCGAGCATTACTGCTTCGCAGAAGGAGGTGACGGCTTCCCATTCCCTCTCGCTCCGTACCATGGCTCGCACCAGGGCCGGACGCGAGAGGTCGCCGCCGCCGATCGCCTTCACGAGGACACGGCGGTGCTCCGCCCAGACCTATTTTATACCCTAAACTTATAGTTTCATAAATCGGACAGTTGTTAGTAGACCACTGTCTGCGCCTACGTGATTCGTTTGTTTACGTCGCGTCCAATGTAGGCGGAATTTTTATAGGCCCTGTCTGGACTACTGCGATAATGACGCTAACTCTGTGTGGGCTTAAGATTTTAGCTAGAGCAAAATTAATGGTAAGAATTGAAGGCTGGAGGTATTGAGTGCCCTGGTTTGAAAAGATTGCTTTTTTCCATACTAATATTATAAATGGGAAAGTGTGTGTGTCTGTTTGTCCGTCTTTCACGGCAAAATGGAGCAACGAACTGACGTGATTTTTTAAGTAGAGATAGGTAGTTAAAGGTATGGAAAGTGACATAGGCTACTTTTTTTTCTTTTTTATGTGGCTGGGGTGAACTTAGAAAAACCGTGCTTTTACCATGGATAATTGTATGTAGCATGTTCACGTGCGTCCAATGCCCAGAATCTTTACATTCTATCCCCAAATGGAATGACATATAATATTGTTTACAGTAGCGTATTAAAATAACACTCTGTTCCGAGTTCTCTTCTGTGTTCTAAATCAGGAAAGAGGAACCGTGTTACCCCGAATTTAACGCGAGCGAAGCCGCGGGCAAAAGCTAGTCCAAACTAATCCTTTAATATTCCCACTGCTGAGACACAGGCTTCTCTCCTTCAAGAGGGAGTGAGCTGTAATCCACCACATGGTCCTTGAGCGGGTTGGTAAATGTCACATATCTTTGAATTTATGGTTCGTGGACATGCCGGTTTCTTCGCGATGTTTTTCATCACCGTTTTGAGAGCAGTGGTGATGCAATAATTTACACGAAGTAAAGCGTCCGTTAGGGTCTAGACCAACACTGCTCCACCAAGAACTGCTTGCCATATTACCAACGTATTGGAGTGTTAGGTATTGACGAGCTTTTGCCTAAATAATGCCAGTCGGACGGGTCGAACGAAGGATAAGTTATATTTGCCGCGGTCGGTCCGTATCTACGGACCTCTGGCCGACGACAAATCCGCGACTCTGGCAGGCATCGGCCCTAGCGGAATCCATCAATGTGTGCTGACATCTTTATCAGTAGCTTAACATGCTTTTCGATGGGCGGAGGGGTATTGATATGTGATGGATGGTAGCCCAGATGGGATGGATTCTGCTAGGGCCGATGCCCGCCAGAGTCGCGGATTTGTCGTCGGTTTGTTTAGAGTCACCGTGGTAACTGAAGGAACATGGGTGGGTTTTAGTCAGCGTGATTTGATTTATATCCAACCAGAAAAAAAAATGTCACCGTCAAATTGCATATTATAATCTGGCGGTTCACAATCTTTCGGTAGATTAAAATCTCACTAGTTAGATTGTAATGTAACGGTATTTACAATTTCACGTTGACATATGTATATAAAGCTATTGATCAATAGAGTTTTAAGTGACGAAATCGATCACATAATAAAAATGAATGATAAAAATCAACAAACAAAGGAAAAACAGTGTTGTTTCAATCAGTGTTACATAACAATAAAATACGACTTTAAAACTTAATATACAGTTCCCTAAAATTACACCACTTTTATCCCCCGAGCTTCTATAAACAAAGCGAACGCCGTCAGCCGGAAAATCACTTGGATGAAAAAAAAGAAAGTCATTACCGTTGGCCTGTCATTCTAGGTCATCCCACAGAGTCGAGTGAAGAGTAATTAATTCATAACACGCAATAATTTGTGGTTGCCACTGCATCCCGATTAGTATTGTATTGTATTTAATTAACATTTTATTGCAATGAGGAAAATGTTGCGATGGTTGAAAATTTATCCAAACAGGAAAGCAAATAACCAGTGCGCGAACTGTAATCATAAATTCAGCATATTATGAGTATCGACCCCGTTTTTCTTTGGTGGGAAGTGGAATGAGTTCCTCTGCTCTGATCGAAGTGGCAGTGCGTATCAGAATTTACTGACTAAAACCCACCCGTGTTCATTCAATTGCCTGTGCCAGGACCACTGTAACTTTCGAAAAATCCCGGAAAATTTTCAAATTGGGAAAAAAAACTGGACGATTCTTTCTATGAGGTTTTTGGATGGACTCAAGACTCCTGGATTAAAGTTAAGACAGAGCAACGCCTGTTAGGATGGCTAGTATAAAAAACAAATGGCATCGCTTTGTAAATAACGTTCGTTTAACCTTAATACGAAATGAATTTCGGATTAAACTTTATTGATTTACGCAAAGTAAACGAAAAATAAAATAATCATTGTAGCACTTTGTAAATAATATCACACTGAATATTATATTATGAAATTAATATTTATACATATGTAGTTGGCACGAAACCGTGATCTTCGCGTTCGTATGTTACTTCTTTGTTCAGAAAACCAGAAGGCGCCTTATGTGGACGCGACCACTCGTTCGGGTTCGCCGAGTCAGTTGCTCCATATCATATACTGGTAATAGGTCTTTACCTATGAAAATGCCGTTTTGTATGAAAAAAATTAAACGAATTTTTTTCATGTATTTTTTATTTGTATTAATCGAAATAATCACCCATGCAATCAATGCATCTTTGCCAACGCAGTGGCAGTTTATTGATGCCCGTCTTAAAAAAATCAGCTGGACGGGAGGCAACAAATTCTTCAAAGGCATTTTGTACTGCCTCTCGGGTATTGAATTTTTTTCCCGCCAAGAAGTTATCCAAATTCTGGAAAAAGTAGTAGTCTGTAGGCGCAAGGTCTGGTGAGTAGGGCGGATGACGGAGAGCTTCCAACCCCAGTTCTTGCAACTTGGAGACCGTCTGCTGTGCAGTATGAGGTCGCGCGTTGTCGTGCAGGAGCAGCGGAGACGAGCGATTGACCAATACTGGTTGGAGATGTGCCAGCTTCTCCATCATTGAGTTGAGTTCTTCACAGTACACATCTGCAGTAATGCTCACCCCGTTTGGTAAGAAGCTGTGATGAATCACACCGGCGCTAGACCACCAAACAGTGACCATCACTTTTCTAGGGCTAAGTTTTCGTTTAAGGCATTGTTTAGGTGCTGAACCAGGCTCCAACCAACTTTCTGAGCGCTTGCGGTTATCAAACAGAATCCATTTTTCATCGCAGGTAACAATGCGGTTCAAAATTCCTTCATTTGTGTGTATATTGAGCAGTGCAAGGCACGTCTCGACGCGTACTTCACGCTGGCGATCATTGACTTCGTGGAGCACCCTTTTGTCAAGCTTTTTTACCTTGCCAATTTGACGCAAATGGACCAATATTGTTTTGACGCTAACGTCGAAAGCTGCTGCTAATTCAGCCGTAGATTGTGTATCATCAGCTTCCACTATCGCCTTTAATTCGTCATTGTCGACCAAAGTCTTCGGACGACCGCAAGGTTCATTTTTCAGGTCGAAATTTCCAGAACGGAAGCGAGCAAACCAATAACAGGTGGTGCGTTGGTTTGTAGTGTTAGCTCCGTAAACGTCGTTGATGTTGCGTGCCGCTTGTGCCGCGTTACTGCCACGACGGTATTCATATTCCATAATTACTCGAGTTTTTAACGTATCCATGATGACGAAAAAGATTGAAATGCGATGAAAATGTAACACTAATCAATAAACAAATGACTACTTTTGGAAAAAGAATTCCATGTTTTTAAAATAAAATTAATTTGAAATTAGAATTCTTAGACAAACAAAAATTATTTTGATTTGAAATGGCCAGTACTGCAAAACGGCAATTTCATAGGTAAAGACCTAATATTAAAGCGCATCTGGTTAGACTCGGAGCTGACCCTCACATAGTTTGGAAAAGGCTAGGCCAATGAAAATGATGACGATTCACCTTGAACAACTTTTCTTTTATTGAGAATCAAAATTAAATAAATCTAACCAAACAAATAAAATAGAAGTGTGTTTTTTTAATGACAAAATAAACTGTTATAAGGAGTAACGTATTCATGATTTGTTCCGGAGGCACGTTCCAGTGTGCAGTGAAATAATTTCCAACATCCATGTGGGCGAAGCCCCGGGCACAGCTGGTTCTTCAAATAACAGATACTACACAATACACTAAAAGTCGATCGATTTTCCAAAACTCCAAAAATTACCTCCGACATAATGATGTCAAGCTTAGATAGTCGTGAATAAATTATTAGATGGGACAGCCTTGCTGCCTTATTTTTATCGTGACTCTGACGGTTCTAATTCTATTAGCATTAATAAAACGTCCACGAATAATGTCAGTAGACTTTCAGTATTTTCGACCAACCCTGCTATTAGGCTAACTGACTATACGTAGTGGTAAGGAGATCAACGCGCAAACTAATACGATGGATTAAGTATATGGTTCTGAAATCACGTTCGTAAAATTTTGGTCACTAATTTAAATAAAATTGCTGTTTCATACATTTTGTCTTTGTAGGACAGCACGCGTAGCATGACCGCCATAGAAACAGAATTTGTCCACGGAAGAGAAGATAAATGATAGATTGTATCGTAGAAAAATTGTGTAAAACTGAAAAGAAGAAATGTTTCTATTCTTCAGTCGACAAGAGTACGATGTCAAGTATGATGACTATTTTTCTGATGAGATAGAAACATTTTTACAGAATTAAAATACATAAGGAACTTTTTTGTTCTTGGTAGAACAGAGATAGAAATGGTCATGCTACGCCGGCTGGACAACGGCTCTCGGGACGGCTAGCATAAAAAAGAAATAACAATGCTTTGTTAAAAACGTTCTATTAATTTTATTACGAAATAAATTTCGGATGTTTGTTCTAGTAGTTGCAAGCTACTGCTGAGCATGAGGTCCTGGATTCGATTCCAAGGTCGGGCAGAGTGTTATTGAGTTTTCTGTCTGGAATTATTCAGTAGCAGTCTGGAGTCTGGATTTGTGCCCGGTTGATGTCCATGGGCTCGCCCCCTATTACTTATGAGACTTAAACATAGCTGGCGAAATGTGGGTGTACTATAGATAGGTACAGCTCTACTCAATCCTTCGGGGAAACAAGGCGAGATGTTATGTTATGAATTTCGGACTAAAGTTTATTGTTATGTTACTTATTTGTTTAGAAAACCGGAAGACGCCCTGTGTCGACGCGACCATGCGTTCGGGTTTGCAATTCACTTGTTCCATATCATATACTGCTATTGTGTGGGTTGCTTGCTCTTTTTACACGCTTTATATTAGCCTCACTTGTATCTTTGTATGTTTTTTTGTTTGTATGTTAGTATGTTTGTTTGTAACCGACTCCTTATAGCGCGATTTTGACCCACTTTAAACGACCAGATTTCATTCAAACTCTGCGCACCTGTCAAAGACCGATGACAATGCAATAATTTCATAAATTTGTGTCATTATCCTTGCCAGGGTTACCAAGACAACAAAAAAAACTGTCTTCGAAAACTACGCTGACATACGTCACAAATTACGCTGTAATACGTCTCAAAATTCGAAACACCGTAAAAAATTGAAAATAAATAATAGTTTAAAAAAACTCGCTTTTTTCCATTATTTTCTAGTTTTAGTTTGGTGTTCTATGGAAGTAATAGTTTTTTTAAACTATTATTTTTATTAATTTTACTTCAAAGGCCCTAGGGGTATAAGCGTAGTGAATTTGCCCTTGAAAGATATCGGGACGATACTTAGAGGATTTTTAGGTATTAATAAGGTAATAAGATCCTGAAAGTTTCAGATCTCTAACCCATTTGGTTTTTGAGAAAAAGAAAAAAATGTAAAAATCAGAAAAAAAATATTTTCTCAGGAACGCGTGAATCGATTGATTTGAATTTTGGATATGTTTTGGGGGCTTGTAGTAGCTTTTAGGAAAAAAATTAACACCCTTTAATGGTTGATAAAAACCTTGAAAAAAATTGCACTTTTGTTTTAATTTCGATTTTTAACTATGATACAATTCTGGCACAATTATGAAACTACTTTTTTCGAATTCGCCATTCATTTTTCTATACAAACACATGCTTTTAAGAATTTTAAAAAAGGTACGCCAAATTGCAAAAAAAAAATAAAAACCATTTTTGTGCAAGTATTTACTTCACGTATTTTATGCCTTCATCTTTATTTGTGTCGCTCGTTTGTCTTTTATTCTTAATTAAAGTAGTCATGTCCAAACCAATAGTTAAATTTTAGAATATTAGTGAATATCAACTAAAATATTATAAACATTGTACACAAAGCAACAAATCAAGCTAAGCATTTCCAGTATAAGTGGACTTCTCATTGTACGAAAAGCCTATAGAATAGGAGGTCAGCTAAAACTGGAAATGTATAGCTTGATATGTAGCGGTGTGTACATTTCTAAAATAAGAAACAGATTTTAATTGATAAATTATAATTATAAAAGAACAAATGTTTGAAAGGTATACTTGAAAAAAGTTTATAATCACATTTTATCGGTCTTCATCACTATCATCTTCAATCACAGGTGAACTGCCAGGGTCGCGAGATTTGTTCGAAAGAGTTACCGTGGCATATGGGCAATTGAAGAAACACGGATGGGTTTTAGTTAGTAAAAGTCTGACACGCCCTTCCGCCCAGAGCGGGTGACATCATTTGATGATTTGCCACACACAAAAAGAAAACACAGGCGAAACATTGTCTGCATCAAATAATTTGGTAAGTGTTTCAGCAGGCCTCAGAATCTGTTCAAATATCTTTCGTGTGACAAATAATAAACAATACCAGCAACGTGAGAGTAGCATCCAATTGTTCTAAGACCATTTGCCCACTCACAACTATGCCTCAATATGCTTTTGGGACCAAAAAAGTTTTTTTTCTAATACTCAATAAAACATCTATAAACCTTCTTATTGATATGACGAGACTGAATTTGAGCTTCGCGTATGTTCTGGTCTTTTACGTATTGAATGGTATGATTACCTGTTTCATCATCATCGCTTAATTTGTCGCCGTGCGTACATGATTATAATATTTTAGTTGATATTCACTGATATTTTAAGATTTAGCTATTGGTTTATACATGACTACTTTAAATAAGAATAAAAGACATGAACGAGGGATACAAATAAAGATGCAGGCTTAAAATACGTGAAGTAAATATTTGCACAAAAAATGGTTTTTATTTTTTTTGCAATATGGCATACCTTTTTAAAAATCTTAAAAGCATGTAAATCTATAGAAAAATGAATGGAGAATTTGAAAAAAGTAGTTTCATAATTGTGCCAGAATTGTATCATAGTTAAAAATCGAAATTAAAACAAAAGTGCAATTTTTTTCAAGGTTTTTATCAACCGTTAAAGGGTGTTAATTGTTTTCCTAAAAGCTACTACAAGCCCCCAAAACATATCCAAAATTCAAATCAATCGATTCACGCGTTCCTGAGAAAATATTTTTTTTTCTGATTTTGTCAGATTTTTACATTTTTTTCTTTTTCTCAAAAATCAAATGGGTTAGAGATCTGAAACTTTCAGGATCTTATTATCTCATTAATACCTAAAAATCCTCTAAGTATCGTGCCAATATCTTTCAAGGGCAAATTCACTACGCTTATACCCCTAGGGCCTTTATTTATTTAGCTAATGCAAGAGTCTCAAATATACAAATAGGAATAATAATATGGTATGAAATTCTCACAAACAGAAGACTGAAATAGATTAAGCAGCGGGACCCAAAGTAAGCACCACCTGTATCTTGATGACTCTTTTTTTTGGGTGGGAAATCATGAAATGACTTCTCCCGCTCTGGGTGAAGCGGAAGGGCGTGTCAGACTTTTGCTGACTAAAACTCACCCGTGTTCCTTCAGTTGCCTATATGCCAGGACCACGGTAACTCTTATCTTGATGACCCAAGTTATGATAATATGTTCATCAAACGTTAGTGGAAAATTCTTTATCAACATGTGGGAATATAGAGAATATTGTTCAACAATGCGTTTGCACTTATGAGTCTTTTTCGCCCGTGTTAATCGAGGTTAAGTATCAATAGAGCTGTGAGTTTTTTGTAAGAACCAGGGTTGATAAGATATGCCACGATCCGGCAGAACCGGGCAGTAAAATAATCAGGATGCCGTGAAAATCGACACGCAAAATGTAACCAGTACTTCAGTTTGTTTTTAGACTACTATAATTTTGTCGTGGGATGTAGAAAAATTAAAAACACCAGTGCCATAGAAAAGTGCAATACCTACGCGGTCTAGTCTAAATCTATGGAGTTACAATATTTTTTTTATAACTGACGACTTTCTACGCTAGAAGCTAAATCTATGCTGCACGGATATAATTTTCATACTGGTAATTCTTTTTTCCTGTATAAATAGATTTCCAACCTCGTCTCATCATCATCTGCCTAGCCTTACCCCAACTACGTTGGGGTCAGCTTCCAGTCTAACCGCATGCAGCTGAATACCAGTATTTTACATGGAGTGACTACCTATCTGATTTCCACAACCCAGTAACTGGTTAATACGATACCCACTGGTAAGACTGGTTGTCAGACTTTCGGGCTTCTGACGACCCGTAACGACTGTCTAAGATCTACGAAAGACAGCCGGGACCAACGGCTTACCGTGCTTTCCGAGGATCGTAAGGGCCTTGGTATATAAAGAAGGTCACCCATCCACAAACCTACCGCGATAGGCGTAGTTTAACCTGATTGATCGATCTGTGTGGCTGTTATTACTTAACCGCAAGCCTCTCTACCCCCTTCTAGTCATCAACTCATGTACCTACTAATTAATTAATATTTGAAAAAGTACTCACTCATGATATAAACTATAGTCTGTGCCAGATGTGAAAAAAAATAAAAGTCGTTGACACCCGCCTTCCTATGTTTTCAAATATTTCAAAACGATACGAAAAACAAATGTAAAGAAAGTGTCCTTAGCACGGTCAAAACGGTAATTTGAATACATTGGTAAGCAGGTTTCAACGACTTGAATTTTTCTCACATCTGGCACAGACTATACGAGTACATATATTGAGTACCACAGTATAGTACTTTTAAATTATTATTATTATACCTTTAAACGAGCAATTCTTGTATATATACATATATATAAAATCTGAATCTCGGAAACGGCTCCAACGATTTTCATGAAATTTTGTATACAAGGGGTTTCGAGGGCGATAAATCGATCTGGCTAGGATTCATTTTTATAAAAAGTCGTTTTATTCGTGTTTTCAATGACCAACTTTATCGATACTCAACTTGAACATAAACTTATTATTTTAAACGCAATTTACCAAAAAATACCGAGCAAAGCTCGGTCAACCAGATATTAGTACCTTTAAACCACGTACAAATATAATTGGTTACTTTAATATGCATTCAATGTGATCAATCAAACACGAGTAATACATTAAGCACACAAATGTACAGTGGAGGATTTAATGCTATTGACATTTAATCAGTGTCTGTACATGTTTGTATGCTTAAAGTGTTAAAATAAGTCAATAATGGCAGTGATTTATTTATTTATTTAATGCTTTAAGTACCCAAATGTACAGAGGCATTTTCTACCAGTCAAGCTTTTGGCGATGCAGGGACAAAACATTTTGGGGAATAATATTTTAAATATAAACGGTTAAACCTACATACATTATAAATTTAAAATAATAATGATTTAAAGCGCCAGTTGAAGATTGTGGTTTTAGGTAACATCATGGTTAATAAGATAAATAATAAAGCCGTAAAATGACTCGCTGGTCGCTAACGTGGCGTCTGGTAACCTTTTTTTTTTTTTTGCGGAAGGTGTATCTTCAAGTGACGTTTCCCGCTCTGGGCAGAGCGAGAGGGTGTGTCCGACTTTTACTGACTAAAACCTACCCGTGTTACTTCAGTTGCCTATATGCCAGAGCCACGGTAACTCTTTCGAACAAATCTCGCGACCCTGGCAGGTCGTAATTAGCCCTCTATTCATGTTTTACTGTCAAACTAATTTAAACAAATCTAAGAGACTAGCTTTTGCTCGCGACTTCTTCCGCGTGGAGTTCGGTTATATCGTAGCGTAACGTAGCGTCGGCGAGCGATAAGAAAGGAAGTACAATTGCATGGACGAAGTCGCGGCCAAAACCTAGTAAACTACAAAACGCCATCTATTGGTGGCGATTCGAACTTGAATATCAATACAGAATAGGAAGGTACCTACTATCTATTTCTTTTGATTTTGCCATTTTATAAATATAAAAAAAAAATGGTTTTATTTGTTTATTTTCATTGTTTTTTTAATTTTTAAATTATTATTTTACGTTTTTGTGCAATTTTTATGAAATAGTTGTTGTTTTCGTAATCAGCGACCTAATAAGCCATAAAAATGATACCCATGTTGATTTTCTGAATCTGTCACCCCTTTTCCACCTTTTAGGGGTTGAATTCTGAAAGAGCCTGAAACACTCATTTATCAATAGGAGTACTCCTGTGAAGTTTCGAATAAAATACTTTAACTAATCTTGTTTCCCTATACAAACTTTCAAGCCCTTTTTCACCCCTTAGTGATTGAATTTTCAAAAACTCTAAGATACGTAACTGTTTATTTTTAATCATTAACCTAAAAACACAGTTTCAGGTTTCTAGCTCTAAAAATGGCGGACTCCCATACAAAAATTATAATCCCTTTTTCACCCCTTTAGGGGGCGAATTTTATAAAATCCTTTCTTAGCGAATGTCTACGTCATTACTACTATCTGTATGCCAAATTTCAGCGGTCGGTTCAGTAGTTTCGACTGTGGGTTGATAGATGAGTCAGTCAGGTTTGCCTTTTATTTATTTAGATATTATTTATTTATGAGTATTTTTTTTACAGCTGATAGCGCCATCAGCCTCTCGATTCGGTAGTACGGAATTCATAGTACAGGTTTATAATAAAATAGGATGATACAACAAATAATTGAGTATTTCACAAAGTACAAGACTAATAACGTTCTTGCTTTTTGAAGTTCTGTGAAACCGACAGTTTGGCGTAGGAGAAGTGGAAGTCTGCGTTCGTTGCTTGTCCTCACAAGAATGACTTATCGTCACTTCCCTACACTCGACTCTATCCACGTGCCGCTCGCTCTCTCTGCGTCACGGTGTTTACTCTCACCTTGATACTACAATAATCAATTGAGATTATCGCTCAACTTTTCTAGTTAACGACAAATAAAATAAATATATAACATAAAACGCTGTATTGTATGTACAAAAGAAAGGTGTTAAACTACTAAATAACAAGACAAGGTTTTTACATATTTAGCTAATACTATATTAGAACGAGCAGAACTAGTCTGCTCCATAGAACAATCTGGAGTCTAGATAAAATAAAACAAGTTGCTAATTATAATTACTCGTATGTTTTATGACATCTACTTATACTCAGTGACTTAAACTCACACACTGACTTATTACTGATTAATATTTTTGGCACATCGTATAATTACTTTTACAATGTTTGTAAATATGTGAGCACCATGTATCTATCATATAATTAATTTATCTAGCATTTCTTCATTTTTTAATTTTTTTTGTCTACTGTGGTATAGTAATTTTATTCTAGGTGCATCTTTATGTAATTTATTTAATGAATGAATCTAAAATATTGCAAATCATTTCTAAAAGACTAATGGTGGAGTTTTTTTCCCATTCTTTTTCATACGAAACTACCTTGTAGAAGGGGCTACTAGAATCAATTCTACAGATATTTTAATGTAAATGTTGACGTTCAAAAGTGTCTTTTATTTTTATATATTTGAAATAACATTGCTTTGACTTTGAGATCATGTTTAAACCAGCAACCTAGTTTTTGAATAAAGAATTCAATATGTATAGAAATGCAGTTCTTTTCACTAAACTGGCAGCTTAGACCTGTGCTTATTTGTCATTGTTGTATTATGAACTTTACCTTAATTAAAACAAAATTTGAAATGAAAAAACTGCCTCGGAGTTTTTAGACTAGAAATAAAGTTGATCGCCTTTTGTAAAAAGACGGGAGCGTCAACAACCAAAAGTCTTTTTCGTGACCAGCATCTGTCTTCAAAAGGGATCCAAGTGCTGAAACAAAGCCCTTATAAATTAGAATTTATTGCCCACTTAAAGGGAAATGGACGCTAAAGTTCTTTTTATGCAAAGATTCGGAAATCCCTACCTTTTTGGGGTTCCGTGATTCGCATGGTTTACTAACTATTTTCAGAGTGTTTATTTATGTTTTATGTGTGATGATAAAACATTAATAATAAATTATTTATTTTCTCTTCCACAAATAAAACAATTACAAACTTAATACACACTATTGGAATGAACCAACTCAAGACATAAGTATGTTTTAGTAGTTACACATAATATTGTATTTAGTATCTTTATATATATAATTCTACTGTACGTGTGTATGTCACTGAGCTCCTCCTAAACGGCTGGACCGATTTGAATGATTTTTTTTTTTGTATGCGTTTGGGTGGCACCCTGGATGGTTTAGATTCACTATTACACCCGGTAGGTGGCGCTGCTATTGAGTTCTAGGGACCAGGACAACGTCTGTACGGTCAGCTAGTTATACTATATATTAGGACACCAGAGGGGTAATTGCGGAACTTTTTATCGGTAGGAATTGGTTTAATATTCATAGTTAAACAACATTCATTGCGTTATTTACGTAATAAGCCGACAGTTTATTCTAACAAATGACGCAATGGTTTAGAAATAATATTCAATCCCATTCAGATTCTGATAAATAGTGCGTTTCGCAATTAGGGTACAGGTCCCAAGAAACTTAAATACAAAGATGGAACATTTAGTGCAAGGACACATGTCGCAATTTAATGTTGACATGTCATGTATATGAGTTTACACAGATGATGACCCTCTCGAAATCAATAAAGTTAGTACAACGAAAAATAGCAGACGAGTGAAAGAGTATACCGGATGACATTATTTACCGTCTCGACCTTCAAATGGTGTGTTGTGTAACTAGAATAGAAGACAGTAACGCCTTCAGATTCATCGCAGGTCACTAAAGGAGCGCGGGACACGGGCAGACGGCGATGAGTGTGCGGCTCGTGCGCCTGTGAAAGATCAATGAGGCCGCCTATCGGCCGGCTTCTAAGGGTAGGACCGCGCTACGAAATCATTGATACATGCCGCGCATTGAGTAGGGTGTGTATGATTTGAGTTTCGATAGACTTTTTTTTTTAATTTCTGTTTTTGTTGTTCTAGTATGAAAATGTTACTTTAAATGTGTAGTATTTATTGCTATATCAATTTCATTATATGTTATTCAAAAATAAAAATTATAAAAATTTCTATGCCAAAGGCTTCTACTCCGTTCACCCATTTTTTTTCAAGACATTGAAAAATGTCACCCGGTCAATGATATTTTAATAAACAGATATGTTATACACGTACAAAACAAGCGAAAAAAGTGAACCGCGCAGCAGCGGCAGCACACATACACACTTTTCATTCATTTACGATTCACACACAAGTCAACGTTATAGAAAAGGGACGGCTTGATAAAACCAAAAAGAAAAAAAGAGACAGTTAGTGTTATCAGTTGCGCTTGAATGTAAACAAACATTATTCATAACATATCTGTTTATTTAAATATCATTGCACCCGGTATAATGATGGTGGATAGTTAACTATAATAACCTTAATCTAGCGGTATTTTATCAACCCTAACACTATAACGTATTGTGCTTGTCGGAGGTCATAATTTTTAAAATAAGTATCATCACCATCTTCATTTCAGCCAAAACACGTCCACTGCTGGACATGGGCCACCATCAGAGGAGAGGGACACCTCCTGATTGCCATATTGCTATAATCTCTACGCCTGGCAGGCGGGCTGGCGATCGCAGTATTATGGTAAAATGCACAGAGAACGCTGCTACCCATTGAAATCTCTTAGTCGCCATCTATGACACCTTCGCAAAGAAATGGGATGGTGCTATTCTTCACTTGCGGCAATATTTAGAGCTACGTAACGGAAATAGGTATATTTAATTAAAAATACATGCATAATTGTACTTTTTTTTTTAAGTATTTAGAGATATGCGGATGAAATCGCACGGCGACAAATCAAGCTTTACTTTTCCTGTAAACTGACTGACTCGCTCACTGTACGAAAAGCCTATACTATGCGAGGTCAGTTTAAACTGGAAATGTATACCTTGATATGTAGCTGTGTGTACGTAGGTCGTAAATGATATAAATGAAAAGAAAGAAAATCCACATCCACATCCACACTATCCACACTAATATTATAAATGCAAAAGTAACTCTGTCTGTCTGTCTGTCTGTCTCGTTTTCCTGCTAAAACTACTGAACCGATTTAAATGAAATTTGTTACACAGATAGTTTAGAGCCCGAGAAAGGACATAGACTATTTTTACCGGTAGTATGTTCCCACGGGATAATTTCCGACCTCCACGCGGGTGAAGCCGCTGGCAAAAGCTAGTTTAAATATAAATGTACAGACGCCAGTACTTGAAGCTGCTACAGTCTGTCAAATTTCTTTAATAGGTTTTCAACTTAAAAGCTAAAGAATTAGGTTCAAAATTGATTGGGGAAATTTGACACTTTGATGCGCTGGCGTCTGTACTTTACAGCAAAAAAAAAATGATTAAAATAAATATAGTCGAAATTTCTAAAGACACTTAGTCTTATGTAAGTAGGTATATGCCAGTATTTTGTCACATAATCTGCTTATAATATCGAGACGCTACATCGCTCCGTAGGGATAATACCATAATCGGGAAATTTGATAGGATTAAGATTGCGATTGCTCACATATCATGTTGATACGCATTTACCTTCGTAAGTGGATAATGCTATTCATCCTCCAGACGTAATCCGTGCTCTTAAGACGCCTACACTCCGAGTGAGGATAATGTTTGAGATTTTGAACTGGAAAATCCGTAAAATAATAAATTTATAGTTTAAAAAACACTAGAAAAACACGCTTTTATAAATGCACGTAAAAACACACATTACAAGGCCTTTCTAACAAGTCCAAACACGGCTATGATACGACATTCCATCATGGAGTGCCAGTGCCTATCTCCCGGCTTCATCATCAGACCTTGAAACCTAATCGTGGTCAAAGTTCATTACAAGACTTTTCTAACAAGTCCAAACACAGCTATGATACGACGTTCCATCATGAAGTTCCAGTTCATATCTTCCGGCTCCATCATCAGATCAGTTCGACAGTACCATATTATTGTATTGTCATCAGAACTACATACAGCTGCCAATTTTCATGACGCTACGATCCTTGGAAGATAGTTAAATTAGTTACCTTAGATTCCATTACGTAGTTACATACAGGTCGACCTAATAAAAGCGTGTTAAAAAGAAATTAGTGATATCATCCGCTGAAATGTAGGACTTACAATTTACTGTTAAATTGAATTGAGGTTTTAATATCGGTTGAGGCGGGCAAAAGGTCAATTGATCACGCTTTTTTTTCCATTATTTTCTAGTTTTTAGTTTGATTTTCTATGGAAGCGTGTTTATTAGTTTTTTTTTAACTATTATTTTTATCAATTTACTTCAAATTTATTTATTTAGCTAATACAAGAGTCTCAAATATACAAATAGGAATAATTATATGGTATAAAATTCTCACAAAAAGAAGACTGAGACAGATTAAGCAGCGGGACCCAAAGTAGGCACAACCTGTATCTTGATGATCCTTTTTTGGGTGGGAAATCATCGAATGTCGTCTCCCACTCTGGGTGAAGCGGAAGGGTGTGTCAGACTTTTACTGACTAAAACCCACCCGGGATCCTTTAGTTACCTGTGCCAGGACCACGGTAACTCTTATCTTGATGACCCAAGTTATGATATGTTCGTCAAATGTAAGTGGAAAATTCTTGATCAACATGTTGGAATAATGGGAATATTGTTCAACAATGCGTTTGCACTTATGAGTCTTTTTCGCTTGTGTTAATCGAGGTTAAGTATCAATAGAGCTGTGAGTTTTGTGTAAGAACCGGGGTTGATAAGATATGACACGATCCGGCAGAACCGGGCAGTAAAATAATCAGGATGCCGTGAAAATCGACACGCAAAATGTAACCAGTACTTCAATTTGTTTTTAGACTACTATAATTTTTTCGTGGGATGTAGAAAATTTAACAAACACCAGTGTCATAGAAAAGTGCGCCCCACGCGGTCTAGTCTAAATCTATGGAGCTACAATATTTATTTTATAACTGACGACTTTCTACGCTAGAAGCTAAATCTATGCTGCACGGATATAATTTTCATACTGGTAATTGTTTTTTCCTGTATAAATAGATTTCCAACCTCGTCTCATCATCATCTGCCTAGCCTTACCCCAACTACGTTGGGGTCAGCTTCCAGTCTAACCGCATGCAGCTGAATACCAGTATTTTACATGGAGTGACTACCTATCTGACTTCCACAACCCAGTAACTGGTTAATACGATATCCACTGGTAAGACTGGTTGTCAGACTTTCGGGCTTCTGACGACCCGTAACGACTGTCTAAGATCTACGAAAGACAGCCGGGACCAACGGCTTACCGTGCTTTCCGAGGATCGTAAGGGCCTTGGTATATAAAGAAGGTCACCCATCCACGAACGAACCGCGGAAAGCGTAGTTTAACCTGATTGATCGATCTGTGTGGCTGTTATTTCTTAACCGCAAGCCTCTCTACCCCCTTCTAATCATCAACTCATGTACCTACTAATTAATTAATATTTCAAAAAGTACTCACTCATGATATAAACTATAGTCTGTGCCAGATGTGAAAAAAAATAAAAGTCGTTGACACCCGCCTTCCTATGTATTCAAATATTATATTTCAAAACGATACGAAAAAAAAAATGTTAAGAAAGTGTCCTTAGCACGGTCAAAACGGTAATTTGAATACATTGGTAAGCAGGTGTCAACGACTTGAATTTTTCTCACATGTGGCACAGACTATACGAGTACGAGTACACATATTGAGTACCACAGTATAGTACCTTTAAACCACGTACAAATATAATTGGTTACTTTAATATGCATTCGATGTGATCAATCAAACACGAGTAATACATTAAGCACACAAATGTACAGTGGAGGATTTAATGCTATTGACATTTAATCAGCGTCTGTACATGTTTGTATGCTTAAAGTGTTAAAATGAGTCAATAATGGCAGTGATTTATTTATTTATTTAATGTTTTAAGTACCCAAATGTACAGAGGCATTTTCTACCAGTCAACCTTTTGGTAATGCAGAGACAAAACATTTTGGGGAGTAATATTTTAAATATAAACGGTTAAACCTACATACATTATTAAAATAATAATGATTTAAAGCGCCAGTTGAAGATTGTGGTTTAGGTAACATAAAAATTACATCATTACTAACAAGTTCGGCAGTACAAACTAAGTAGTAAACTAAATAAAAATGAGTCATAGCAAACATTTACATGGTTAATAAGATAAATAATTAAGCAGTAAAATGACTCGCCGGTCGCTAACGTGGCGTCTGGTAACCTTTTTTCTTTTTTTTGCGGATGGGGTATCTTCAAGTGACGTTTCCCGCTCTGGGCAGAGCGAGAGGGTGTGTCCGACTTTTACTGACTAAAACCTACCCGTGTTACTTCAGTTGCCTATATGCCAGAGCCACGGTAACTCTTTCGAACAAATCTCGCGACCCTGGCATGACGTATTTTTTTTTTTTGGATGGGAAGTCATCAAATGACTTCTCCCGCTCCGGGCGGAGTGGGAGGGCATGTCAGACTTTTACTGACTAAAACCCACCCGTGTTCCATCAGTTGCCCATATGCCAGGGTCACGGTAACTCTTTCGAACAAATCTCGCGACCCTTGCAGGACGTAATTAGCTCTCTGTTCATGTTTTACTGTCAAACTAATTTAAACAAATATAAGAGACTAGCTTTTGCCCGCGACTTCGTCTGCTTGGAGTTCGGTTATATCGTAGCGTAACGTAGCGTAGGCGAGCGCTAAGAAAGGTAGTACAATTGCACGGACGAAGTCGCGGCCAAAAGCTAGTAAACTACAAAACGCCATCTATTGGTGGCGATTGGAACTTGAAGATCATTACAGAATAGGAAGGTACCTACTACCTATTTCTTTTGATTTTGCCATTTAATTAATATGAAAAAAAATTGGTTTGGTTGTTTATTTTCATTGTTTTTTTAATTTTTAAATTATAATTTTATGTTTTTGTGCAATTTTTGTGAAATAGTTGTTGTTTTCGTAATCAGCGACCTGATAAACCATAAAAACGATACCCATGTTGATTTTCAGAATCTGTCACCCCTTTTCCACCTTTTAGGTGTTGAATTCTGAAAGAGCCTGAAACACTCATTTATCGATAGGAGTACTCCTGTGAAGTTTCGAATAAAATAGTTTAACTAATCTTATTTCCCTATATAAACATTCAAGCCCTTTTTCACCCCCTTAGTGATTGAATTTTCAAAAACTCTAAGATACGTAACTGTTTATTTTTAATCGTTAACCTAAAAATACAGTTTCAGGTTTCTAGCTCTAAAAATGACGAACTTCCATACAAAATTTTAATCCCTTTTTCACCCCTTTAGGGGGCGAATTTTCTAAAATCCTTTCTTAGCGAATGCCTACGTCATTACTACTATCTGTATACCAAATTTCAGCGGTCGGTTCAGTAGTTTCGACTGTGGGTTGATAGATGAGTCAGTCAGGTTTGCCTTTTATATAGTTAGATATTATTTATTTATGAGTATTTTTTGTACAGCTGATACCGCCACTATCCTCTCGAGTACGGAATTCATAGTACAGGTTTATAATAAAATAGGATGATACAACAAATAATTGAGTATTTCACAAAGTACAAGACTAATAACGTTCTTGCTTTTTGAAGTTCTGGGAAACCGACAGTTTGGCGTAGGAGAAGTGGAAGTCTGCGTTCGTTGGTTGTCCTCACAAGAATGACTTATCGTCACTTCCCTACACTCGACTCTATCCACGTGCCGCTCGCTCTCTCTGCGTCACGGTGTTTACTCTCACCTTGATACTACAATAATCAATTGAGATTATCGCTCAACTTTTCTAGTTAACGACAAATAAAATAAATATATAACATAAAACGCTGTATTGTATGTACAAAAGAAAGGTGTTAAACTACTAAATAACAAGACAAGGTTTTTACATATTTAGCTAATACTATATTAGAAAGAGCAGAACTAGTCTGCTCCATAGAACAATCTGGAGTCTAGATAAAATAAAACAAGTTGCTAATTATAATTACTCGTATGTTTTATGACATTTATTTATACTCAGTGACATAAACTCACACACTGACTTATTACTGATTAATATTCTTGGCACATCGTATAATTACTTTTACAATGTTTGTAAATATGTGAGCAACATGTATCTATCATATAATTAATTTATCTAGCATTTCTTCATTTTTTAATTCTTTTTATCTACTGTGTTATAGTAATTTTATTCTAGGTGCATCTTTATATAATTTATTTAATGAATGAATCTAAAATATTGCAAATCATTTTTAAAAGAGTAATGGTGGAGTTTTTTCCCATTCTTTTTCATACGAAACTACCTTGTAGAAGGGGCTACTAGAATCAATTCTATTTTAATGTAAATGTTGACGTTCAAAAGTGTCTATTATTTTTATATATTTGAAATAACATTGCTTTGACTTTGAGATCATGTTTAAACCAGCAAGCTAGTTTTTGAATAAAGAATCCAATATGTATAAAAATGCAGTTCTTTTCACTAAACTGGCAGCTTAGACCTGTGCTTATTTGTCATTGTTGTATTATGAACTTTACCTTAATTAAAACAAAATTTGAAATGAAAAAACTGCCTCGGAGTTTTTAGACTAGAAATAAAGTTGATCGCCTTTTGTAAAAAGACGGAGAGTGTCAAGAAACAAAAGTCTTTTTCGTGACCAGCATCTGTCTTCAAAAGGGATCCAAGTGCTAAAACAAAGCCCTTATAAATTAGAATTTATTGCCCACTTAAAGGGATATGGACGCTAAAGTTCTTTTTATGCAAAGATTCGTAAATCCCTACCTTTTTGGGGTTCCGTGATTCGCATGGTTTGCTAACTATTTTCAGAGTGTTTATTTATGTTTTATGTGTGATGATAAAACATGAATAATAAATTATTTATTTTCTCTTCCACAAATAAAACAAGTACAAACTTAATACACACTATTGGAATGAACCAATTCAAGACATAAGTATGTTTTAGTAGTTACACATAATATTGTATTTAGTATCTTTATATATATAATTCTACTGTACGTGTGTATGTCACTGAACTCCTCCTAAACGGCTGGACCGATTTGAATGTTTTTTTTTTGTATGCGTTTGGGTGGCACTCTGGATGGTTTAGATTCACTATTACACCCGGTAGGTGGCGCTGCTATTGAGTTCTAGGGACCAGGACAACGTCTGTACGGTCAGCTAGTTATACTATATATTAGGACACCAGGTCCCAAGAAACTTAAATACAAAGATGGAACATAACAATATTTAGTGCAAGGACACATGTCGCAATTTGATGTTGACATGTCATGTACATATATGAGTTTACACAGATGATGACCCTCTCGAAATCAATAAAGTTAGTACAACGAAAAATAGCAGACGAGTGAAAGAGTATACCGGATGACATTTTTTACCGTCTCGACCTTCAAATGGTGTGTTGTGTAACTAGAATAGAAGACAGTAACGCCTTCAGATTCATCGCAGGTGACTAAAGGAGCGCGGGGCACGGGCGGACGGCGATGAGTGTGCGGCTCGTGCGCCTGTGAAAGATCAATGAGGCCGCCTATCGGCCGGCTTCTAAGGGTAGGACCACGCTACGAAATCATTGATACATGCCGCGCATTGAGTAGGGTGTGTATGATTTGAGTTTCGATAGACTTTTTTTTTTAAATTTCTGTTTTTGTTGTTCTAGTATGAAAATGTTACTTTAAATGTGTAGTATTTATTGCTATATCAATTTCATTATATGTTATTCAAAAATAAAAATTATAAAAAATTCTATGCCAAAGGCTTCTACTCCGTTCATCTTATATATATAAAAATCTTGTGTCACGATGTATGTTGCCAATAAACTCCAAAACTACTGAACCGATTTCAATCAAATTTCACATGTACCCGGATTTTGGTCTAACTTACTGGATAGGATAGTTATCATCTCAATTATTCGCTTATGTCGTGAATGTAAACGAATAAAATGTATCAATTAATTGTTTCTTAAGCAACTGTTTATTTACCGCCATCTATAAGAAATATAGTTTTATGAAGTTCTCATAGATAACGATGTACGTTGATTCATCAATAAAATTCTTCAATATTGTTTGACATCTAGGTTACAAATACACCCAATAGATGGCGCTGTGTTCTGTTTCTTAGAATATAAATTCTATTACTTTATTTCACGTAATATTTATTTATGTTCACGATATAACCGTATTATTTTAATGGTTTGTGACTGATATTTTTATAATTATACTGCGTATTATGTTACAATATTATTACCATTAATAACAAAAAAAAATGTACTATTTTTGTTAGGGAATTATTAAAGTCTAGGCGCCAAATTTTAATCAAAGTTTCGAGATCTGGCCATCAAATTCTATCGAGTCGCCATCTCTGGTTTGACTGTCCAAAGCTTTGGTATTTCATTCGTTCTCGAGACCTCCTCTGAGCGTAAGCAAAGCTCCCTCTCGAACGATCGAGACCCACTATTTCGAACAATCGATCAATCGATTCTTCTCGAAGCATGCGAACTAGAACGTTCGGGAAATTCAAGGTTCAGGTATAAATACTGGCGCCGAGTGTCACCGCAGTTCAGTTCCTTTTTAAAGTAGTGAATTAATACTATCTCCCGGAAAGTGATAGTCTCAATAAAATCTCAGTGCAAGTCTTAGTACTACTCTCTGCGTCAGTCTCTACGTAAATATACCTGTGCATTTACCAAGTATATAACCTCTGTAAGTATTAATCAGTGCAAAATCATAACTTTATACACATGTAAGTATTTTTGCTTGCATTTTATTTTATTTTCGTTATGTATTTTGTAAAGAAGTCATTGTTTATAAAGAATAGTTAAAGATAAGAAAAATAAAATCTACATTTAATAAATTATAGTTTGAAAAAACTAAAAAAAAACACGCTTTTGAAACTAATTGAACTAAAATTTTAAAAATAAAACTGGAGTACTCAATTGAAAAATCATATTGTTGTACAAAAAGCGTGTGGGGGCTTGATTTTCATTGCTGTAAATATTTTAACGATAGTTTAGTATAACTGTAGTAATTATAATAAGCACCCCACGCATTTTGTACAACAACATACATTTTTCAATTGAGTACTCCAGTTTTATTTTCAATTTAGCTAATTCGATTTTACCGGAAGGGTTTTATTTCCTCAGTTGCGATTAGACAAATTAAATAAGGCGGTACGAAGTTCGCCGGGTCAGCTATTAGTATTATATTTTATCAAGTTCTTGAAACATCGTAAGGAAACCGGCATGTCCTAGAGCCAAAAATTTGAAGACATGTGACATCTACGAACCCGCACTGGGCCTGCGTGGTATAATTACGGCCCACTCCCTGTCACCGGGAGGAGGCCTGTGTCCCAGCAGTGGGAACAATATAGGCTGATTATGATGATCAAGCTCTTCTAAGTGAAGAGACAGTTGAGCTGCTGAAGAGTTTGTTGCGTCAGTTTTTCTTCCCAACTTGCCGGGGGACTGTCTTCTTCCCAACTAAAGCACTAGGAAGTGGTGAAAGGCGGGCATTTTGGGGACTGTCTTATGTAATTTTGTCATTCGAAAAGTGCTGACTCCAATCTGCAGTCCAATCTACGGAACAATGAGATCGCTTTGGAAAGCCTCTGATGCTCCCAGGAAGCTTCTGCGCTTTTTGGCGGAGCTAGACTGGCTTTATTAGCCAGAATAAAATAAATATAAAAAAGACCCTCATTCGGGGACCCCCCCGAATGAGGGTCTAAGTGCGAAAAAGCGAGTCCCATCATATTCGAAAGGGAGTCAAAATCATGTTCAAAGTTTCCGTTACATAGGCACATCTATACTTAATATTATAAAGCTGAAGAGTTTATTTGTTTGTTCGATTGATCGCGCTAATCTCAGGAAAAAATATGGTTCGAATTGAAAAAATATGTTTTTTGTTGGGTAGCCTATTTATCGAGGAAGGCTAGAGGCTATATAACATCAAGCTACGGTCCAAAAGAAGCGGGGCAGCAAACAAAAATGGACTAAAACCGACAGGCAATTCGATGCGACGGGAAGGAGAGCGAAAATTTGAGGCGGACGAAGTCGCGGGCAAAAGCTAGTGTATTATATAAACAAAAAAAATGTCACCCGGTATAATGATGGTGGATAGTTAACTATAATAACCTTAATCTAGCGGTATTTTATCAACCCTAACACTATAACGTATTGTGCTTGTCCGAGGTCATAATTTTTAAAATAAGTATCATCACCATCTTCATTTCAGCCAAAACACGTCCACTGCTGGACATGGGCCACCATCAGAGGAGGGGGACACCTCCTGATTGCCATATTGCTATAATCTCTACGCCTGGCAGGCGGGCTGGCGATCGAAGTATTATGGTAAAATGCACAGAGAACGCTGCTACCCATTGAAATCTCTTAGTCGCTTTCTACGATACCCATAGAAAGAAAAGGGAAGGTGCTATTCTATACTGGAGGCAATACATGGAGCTAGGTCACGGACGTAGGTATATTTAAATCGAAAGACATGCCTAAGTATATTTTTTTAAATGTCGAAAGATATGCAGTCATAATACTACAATCTGTCAAATTTCTTTAATAGGTTTTCAACTTTAAAGCTAAAGAATTAGGTTCAAAATTGATTGGGGAAATTTGACACTTTGATGAGCTGGCGTCTGTACTTTACAGCAAAAAAAAAAATGATTAAAATAAATATAGTCGAAATTTCTAAAGACACTTAGTCCTATGTAAGTAGGTATATGCCAGTATTTTGTCACATAATCTGCTTATAATATCGAGATGCTTCCTCGCTCCGTAGGAATAATACCATAATCGGGACGTTTGATAGGATTAAGATCGCGATTGCTCACATATCATGTTGATACGCATTTACCTTCGTAAGTGGATAATGCTATTCATCCTCCAGACGTAATCCGTGCTCTTAAGACGCCTACACTCCGAGTGAGGATAATATTTGAGATTTTGAACTGGAAAATCCGTAAAATAAAAAGAAACTAGTGTTATCATCCGCTGAAATGTAGGACTTACAATTTACTGTTAAATTGAATTGAGGTTTTAATATCGGTTGAGGTGGGCAAAAGGTCAATTGATCAGGTTAAGCTACCCTTGCCTCAGTCGGACCGTGGATGGATGACCATATTTACATACCAAGATCCGTATGTGCTTCGGAAAGCGCGTGATGCCGTTCGTCCTTTCATGGATCTTTGACAAACGTTACGCGTCATCAGAATCCTGAAAAGCTGACAACCAGTTTCATCAAGGGTTTTATCGTGTTAAGGTAACTGGGGTGTTGAGCTCAGATTGGCAGTCGCTCAAAGTCAAAGCATTTATTTCAAATAGGCCAGGGTCCCCGGTCGCGAATCATATTTTGTTCAGCATACAACCTGACCTTGACCTGAAAGTAGCAAAAAAAAAAACAAACAAATTTGTAAGATGCCATGATGTTTTTTTTTATTATGTAACCCACAGACAGATTAAACTAACAGTATGCACCCATGTCTTTGTCAAAAATATTTCTGACAGCTGAGTGGCACAGATAAATAAAATCCAACGGTGCGTGAGTCGTGTTGCAGTCACAACGAAATGTTGCCAGTTTAACACTGTGTTTTTTATTGTGTATTTGTCCTTATTTTTACTCATTGTATGCTGCACCGTTTGATGTCATCACGTCAGCACCGGCTGTCGCTGAAAACCAGCGCTGGGGCTCTGTCTTGCATAGGATCGCAGCATTATGCTGAGCGTTGGCCGTTTTGCGTGGATGCCGCATCCACGCAAAACGGCCTTCGCTCGTATGTTTTCCCCATCTTTTTTATATTTTGTTGTATTCAGTCTTTCTTTGTTACATATTTAACGCAAATAAATGTATTTTCTTTGTTTCTTCTTTTCTTTGTATTTCACGGGCTACTCTGGCACTTTCTCTTTAACCTAGATAACCTTACTGATTGCCAAAAACTTTAGCCACAAGAAAGTTTTTCTCATTTATCTGTTCTTGTCGATAAGAATATACGAGAAAATAATAATATTGGCAAAATGAAGCGTATACGGATCTGTTACATAATAAAAACCGTTATGTCCAGCGTTGAATAACAGTTTAGAAGTCCTATTTTAGCTTAAAACTTTTCTATCAAGACATTTGGAATTCAGCCAATACTTGAACAACACCAACGTCGAACTATCTTTATATACCATTTCCTTTGACAAACAGACAGATATCACTCCTACGTAAATGTTCCTTCAAAGATACGAAGCACTGAGAAAGTTTTGGTAAATAATGGCAGTAGAAGGAGCAAGGTACGGAACCCTTATCAATGGTTCGATCACATTTGACAGTTTGTCGTTCGTGTGTTTGTGTGTTCGTGCCTTCGGTATTATTTGAATGTCATTGTGTGTGTGTGTGTGTTATTATTTTTGATATCTAATAATGATAACTTCTTTTAAACAGGGGTAGAAAGGAATGGTTTATATCCTAAGGGTGGTAGGTACTAGGATAGATATTAGGGAAACTCCGGTAACAATAAAATAGTGGACTGTATTAAAATATAAAAGGTGAGCAAACGGTCATTATCTTAATTTGATCGGTAAAGTAATGAGTATGCGCTCGGTGAGGCGGACGAAGATGCAGTGTCATGTGTTCCGGCCGGTGCGCCCTCGCAGGTGTGAGCGCCCCCGCGACCGCAGCTACCGCCCGCGGTCGCTCGTCGTGTAGTGATGTTCTTAACAGGGGTCCTGCCTCGTTGATCTAGAAGTTGCAAGCGCTACTGCTGAGTATGGGGTCCGATCTTCTGGTCAACAAAATGTTATTTGGTTTTTACCAACAGTTTCTCAGTAGTAGCCCCAGAGTCTGGATTTTTGACCGGTTGATGGCAACTGGGTCTATAATGAGAGTTGATTCTTGTGGTGTCAGACGTTAAGAATAGCATCATCAGAGGGTGTCGTAAAAAGCGACTAAGGGACTTACCAGAGAATGGGCAGCAGCTTTCCCTATGCATTTTTCCACCATACTTTAATCACTAACTCGTCTCCCTAGCGTCGCGATTATGCCAAAGCTTCCCAACCCTCATACAGTCGGAGCATTTATGAGTTACATAGATCTAAGTCCCCTTTGACAAAACGACGGAGGTCGACAAGTGTGGTTTCAATAGGTGGACGTCTGAAAGCCGTCTTTCCGAGAGGGAGAGTGTTTATGAGGATACAAAGTCGAAGTAATAATTTAAATTTTATCATTCACGAATTTGATTGGCAAGCGAAGATTCTCTTAAAGGAAAATGGCAAGCTACAACGGTAAATCGTTCTGTTGCTACAATTTTAAATTTATTTTGATTCATTTCTTCAGTGACATCAAGCTACCCGAAACTGTCAAATTTTTCCAATCAATCATGAACTTTAGCGATAAAATTGAAAACCTATTAAAGTTTGACAGATTGTAGTAGCTTTGTATGCTGGTATCTGTACGTAACCCGGAGAAGATTCTAACTAACAGTCGTTGTTGAGTGTCACTTTTATTTAATCTGGCAATAATAAAACAAATACGATTTCGAACAAAGCATAAAATATTGTAACGTAAGCGAAAACATATATGAGAGCAAAACGCGAACCAATAAAATGTTATTGGCGAAATTCGCCAGTTGCCATAACGATGGCCACCTGCTGCCAATAATGCTGGCTGGCAAATTTTGGCAAATATGCTCGAGGTTACGTGGCTTATATTGGAGCTAGCCTGACAGTATTGCAACATTCGAGTTGGTATTCGTGCAAGAAAAGTTTATATAAAATAAAACCCCGTTGGCAATCCATGAAGATTACCAACAGGGTTTTAATGGTTTTAACGGAGATTTTACTTTTATATAAACTTTTGAACAGAAAACCATACTAAAGAGTAGAAAATAATGGAAAAAAGCGTAGGGTGCTTTATGAGGTATTTTTTTTAAATTGATATCAAGCACCCCACGGTTTTTAACATGCCTTTTTCCATTATTTTCTATTTTTTAGCAAATTTTGTGACGTATGTCAGCGTAGTTTTCAAAGACAGTTTTTTTCTATCTTTTTAACCCTGGCACAAATTTGTGAAATTATTGTATTATCATTGGTCCTTGATAAATTTGGCTGAGTTAATCCGACGTTTTAAAGACGATCAAAATAATGTTCAAATTTCCCGTTACATAGGCACATACTAACATACGTATGAAGCTAATAAAACCGTGTTAAAAATGGGAAATCAAAAGCTCATGGGGCATCATAAATTTTTTCCACATCGCAGTCAATGGGAAACTTGCCCAAACCACTGGCAGTGTTTTCGCGTTCGAGGGCAGAGCTGATTCTTTGGCCTAATAATATGCAAGACCTGTAGTCATGAAGAGTCGACCAACGGCTTGTTATTAACACTGTTATTTGATACCATTGTTAAAGCCAATTATTTAAATGAATAATTGTGGAGTTTCGTGCCGGCTTTTCTATGGAGAAGAGCTGGCACGAAACACCACAATCACTTTAACAACCAATTGAAACTGGAAAGAACCAAATTAAACCGTGCACCCAGCTTCTGATATCTGATGGTTTATGTAAAATAAAAATATTTCGATTTTGGAAGGCTATTGTGTTTAAAATATTAAACTTACACGAACCAGACAGGCGCTTTATCTTGTGTAGTTTTTTTCATCACCAGAGCTCTCAAAACAGTGAAGGGTTTTCCTTCATCGTAAGGACACCGGCATGTCCTTGAACCAAAAAAGACATGTGATGTCTACCAATCTGCACTGGGCCCGCTTGGTGGATTACGGCCCACTCTTTCACTGGGAGGAGGCCTGTGTCCCAGCAGTGGGAACATTATACATAAGGCTGAATATGTATGTATGTTATATAAACTTATACGTAATAATTGATACTCCAAGTTTCCTAAACTGTAGTTGTAATTTGTGCGGAGCAAGTCTGGTCGCCTGTTACCAATAAATGATTAAAATATATTGTATTTTTGAAGTCAGTTTTTCCCTTCTCTGAATTTCTTTAAGAGTTTGGCTGAAATTAAATAATATTAAAGACGCCGATAATCCTTTTAGTTTTCGCCTTATTCTCTTGGGTATCTTCCTGGCGACAGATATCTTTGACCTTTTCCCAGAATAGAAAGTAGTATTGTGATACTTAGGATTTATAACTCGATTCTTCGGCTACCAAGCCGACCCCACTCGAGTTAGAATAAATAATAGTTTACTGTAGAATTTCTTTTGGAAGTCGGTTATTTTAATTTTTTATTTGTTGTGGTATTTACCCCATAGAAATTTGGAACCTTCACTTGCTATGTAAATAATTGTGACAGAAAATTATTACAAACATCATCTCGATTTTTATTTTCTTAAATAAGGGCAACCATATTTTTTTTAGTTTTTCTATTTTTATTATTATAGGAACGAAAATAGACATAATTTGTGAACATTTCAAGTGTCTAGCTATTACGATTCAAAAGATACAGCTCTGTAGCCGGATAAAAGTTTGCTTGCGAATTTGGTGCGCGCCGCACACACCGTACCTACCTGGTTCCGGATGATATTAATCACCTTCTTGAATTTGGAGGAGACAAATTGGGGGAAATGTGACAGCTTGAGTTATGGACGGATAGTGGAGCCTTAATAATAGGATCCCTTTGAGTACAGAGCCCTAAAAAAGCAAGCCGGATGACAAAAAGGAATTCGCTTTCTGGTCATTGTATCTCCATTAAATTTTGAATTAAGTTCAGTATGGAAATAGCTCTATTTGAACGCCAAATTTGTCCTGAGCGTATTATACCGGATGACATTTTTTACCGTCTCGACCTTCATATGGTGTGTTGTGTAACTAGAATAGAACGCAGGAAGGCCTTCAGATTCATCGTAGGTGACTAAATGAGCGCGGGACGCGGACAGACGGGGATGCATGTACGGCTCGTGCGCCTGCGAAAGATCAATGAGGCCGCCTATCGGCCGGCTTCAAAGGGTAGGACCGCGCTACGAAATCATTGATACATGCCGCTCATTGAGCAGGGTGCGTATGATTTGAGTTTCGATAGATTTTAATTGATTTTTTTTTTTTTCAAATTTCTGTTTCTGTTGTTCTAGTATGAAAATGTTGCTTTAAATGTGTAGTATTTATTGCTAGATCAATTTTATTACATGTTATTAAAAAATATAAAAAATAAAAATTTCTCTGCCAAAGGCTTCTACTCCGTTCACCTATTACACCCATTTTTTTTCAAGACGTTATAAAATGTCACCCAGTATATACTAATATTATAAAGCTGAAGAGTTTGTTTGATTGAACGCGGTAATCTCAGGAACTACTATTCCGAATTGATTTTTTTGTGTTGGGTAGCCCATTTATTGAAGAATAGGTTATAGGCACACAAGATGCAGTTTTGAACCTGCATAATATTTCAGGAGGTTGTTATGAGACTCGTAAATAATCATATAACAATACGATACCAAGTCAATAATCAATAATACTTTTTATTTTAGATTATTCATTTTTATTGTTTTTCAGAATAACTCTCTTAGTAACCCTCTTCAAAAAAATCTATGAAAGAAATGTCGGTTGCGTTTGTTTGTGTGTGTGAAAGCGCAGTTTAAGGACACGTACAGACTGGCCGCGTTTTAAAAAAAGGAGTTCACACTTACAATTTCCGTAAATAAGAATGAAATGAAAAAAAAAAATACCTGCCAATGGGCAGGTATTTTTTTTTCGCTTGTCGACTCTAATCAACAATAAAATGTTATTGTTGATTTGAGTCGAGAATCACTAACATAATTACCTCCTTAAATGTTTTGCAGATCCAAAACTGCACCTTGTATAACATCACGCTTTGATCAAAAGGAGCGGAGCAAGAACGAAAAATGAACGAAAACTGGCAGACAATTTGATGCGACGGGCCGGGTCAGGGGAGCAAAATTTTGATACGGACGAAGTCGCGGATAGAAGCTAATGTTATATAAAAAGAGGGACACCATGCAGAAATATTATCATACACTAGCTTCTGCCCGCGACTTCGTCCGCGTTAAATTTCTTGTTCCCCCAACCCTTCCCGTCGCGTCGAATCACCTACCCGTGCGATTTTCCCCGTTTTTGCAACATTTTTCATTACTGCTCCGCTTCTCTTGGTTGTAGCGTGATGTTATATAACCTATAGCCTTTTTCGATAAATAGGCTACCCAACACAAAAAGAATTTTTCAATTCAAACCAGTAGTTCCTGAGATTAGCGCGTTCAATCAAACAAACATACAAACAACCAAAGAAACTCTTCAGTTTTATAATATTATATATAGTATAGATAAATAACATCTTGATCGTGATGTTGTTGCTTTCAAATACTCTGATGTTCAACATAAAAACCTAACTTCTACATTGACATTCTTATCTATCTAATAGTGACGCGACCCACTCTAAATTTCTGTATACAGCGCGATATCCGCTCAAAAGACCTTGTTCTGAACTATATCTGCAACGCAGTTAGCATTGCAGGGGTTGCAAACTTCAGCAGTATTTTCTGAAAGCATTTTATTTTTGTGCGTTCGAGTTTTGAATTTTCTTATAGAGATAAAATTAAATGATGTTTACGTCTGACACTTTTACACGTAATTTTTAGGTTGGTATTTTGGATGGCGTTTTGGAATTGGCCGATCCCTGGGAATAAATTCCGAAATAAATTCAGAGAGAGATTAGATTATGTTGGAAGAAAGTCGACGTTATCCATGAATTCAGCACAATATTTAAGACCTGGCATTAAAAAGTTTCGTCGGTTTTCATATAAAAACAATATGCTGTTTGGGTAGAAAAGTGCAATACCTATGCGGTCAAAATGTATGGAACAGCAAAAAATTTTATCACTTGCCAGGGTCTTCGTCCCCGTGAATTTCGGAAAACAATCCCAAGGGAACTTTCAAAGACATGTCATATATACTAATCCGCACTGGGTCCACGTGGTGGATTACGCCCCACTCTCTCATACAGAGAGGAGGCCTGTGACTCAGCAATAGAAACATTAAATGCTGCTTATGCTAGGCTTATCACCGTCGAAAAACGCTCCCACAAGGCTTCCAGTTTTCTACGTGATTACGCCCCATATAAGAAATACAAGCGTAATTTTATGTTCGGAATAGGTATTGATCGGGAGTCGACAGTTGACACATATGTTGTCGATCCCCTGTCGCTCTTTGTTAGCCGTTTTCCTGTTGGTTAAATTAAATTTAAATGGAGATAAATTATGCAGCACCGGGAGCTTTCACGTGTCAAAATAAATGGAGTTGTGAAGGTCAATTAAATGTATTGAAAAACAGCTTGGAATTTCTATAAATATAAGAAAATGTTTAGTGCATGTGGTTGTTCCTCTGTTAATAATTTAAATGCATCGTTGGTCTAGTGTTTGCACTGCTGACGATGAAGTTTTAGGTCTGGTTCCTAGTTCGGGCATAATGTTATTTAGTTTTTGTATCTGGAATTTCTCAGTTAATTGTAATATGCTTACTATTAGATGGGACTTAAACATAACTGGCGAAATATGGGTGTACAGTCACGACCGCTAATATATCTTATATCTTAGGACAACCAACACACCGTTATCTGATCCCAATCTAGGTAGAGCCTGTACTATGGTAACCAGACAACTGATAAACATAGTTATATATTTCTAAATACATACATATCATAGAATTACACCCAATATGTCATGTATGTATGTACTTTTAATTGTGATTTTGATTAATTTGATGTTATTACGAACATAGCATATTGGAACCCACATTATTATTAGATAGGCTTTATTTCAAATTGCAATCGTTATTTAAAGAGAAAAACGGTTCTGAATTTGACTATGTGTATTTTTGTGCTCGTGACTGTACTATATACAGATACACCAAGGCGTGATGGTATGTCATATACAAAAACCATCAACAATAAAAATAATATCAATTGTTCGTTATTTTGGTTGTTACTGGCATACATTGGTATATAATTAACCCTTTTTCTTTTTGTTTCAGATGAGATAAAAAGCCCGTGCAAACGAAAATAGTGTTACCAAATCTATATTTACGTAAAAAATAGTTAAATTAATATTTTTAATAAACACATAAACATTGACAATAAATCAGGCCAAATCATAGACAAAGTAAATTCTATTTAAAAATAAAGAAATAATTTTCATAAATACTTTTAAACAAAGAACGGTAAATATATAATTTTAAAATTCGTATTAGTGAGTGCCGTCGAGTTATATTTTTGTCGATTGTACCGGTTTTAGATTTGAAGTGATATTTTTGTCGAATTTATCTTTCTAAAATGAGTATCGATTCCAATTCGTCTGCCAAAAGGCTTAATTTAGAGAGAGCCACTAATTTTATGAGGCAGTTTCGTGATCCTGACTCGCGTGAGTTGAAGAAACTATCAGCCAACCAGTTCATGGAAGTCTGGAGCCATTACGACAGGGACGGTAAGTCTGCCTTTTGAATTTAGAATTTTCATAAAAGTAGATTGACTTATTCTTTTTCCAATTTACTTTAATCTATTCATACAAATAAATAAAACTGAAGTGTCTATTTGTAATTTCAAATTAGCAGCTTTTCACTAAATGCATATGAAAGGAAATATGGTACTTACACCAAAAAATCATTTTTTTAAACTTTTGTCTGTCTGTCTGTTTGTTCCGGTTAATCTCTGAAATGGCTGGACCGATTTTGACGGGACTTTTATTGGCAGGTAGCTGATGTAATAAGGAGTAACATAGGCTTATTTTAGAAAAAATCTTTTACATATTTTAGAAAAATACCTGCGTTAATTTCCGACATCCACGCGGGTGAAGCCGCGGGCAAAAGCTAGTTAGTTATAAGAAAATGCCTTGTCTTGACTACACAGCGTGCGTATGTCAGACTATCTAACAAATACATCTACTCTCCGTGACATCAATCATAGTTTTGAAAACATCTTTGTTCTGAATATTCACTACGGTTAAAAGTTTATTAAACTTTTTTGCACTAAATATCTTAATAATGTCTACAAATGGTCGTTATCATCATCATTCATTTAATTTTGTAAATCATCTATTTCTTAAAATAAATAGACTCACGCATTTTCTGGGGAGTTTTAAAAATGTCAGCTAATACATTTCGTTCGCTCTGCTTGCTCGCGGTGGGTTTACAGTTCTAGCCTTACGTGCATACGTCGGGGCTAGGTTAGTTACTAGTATAGTTAGGTTTGTTAGGTTGATGGGCGCGGCTGGGGCGCTGTCAATGCTGCTTCCCAATCTGGGGGGCCCGAACGTCGCCTGTAGGCGGCTCTACGTGGGGATCGTGCGATCCATGGCCCTGTATGGGGCCCCAATTTGGGCCACTGAACTGACGGCCGGCAGCATCGCTGTTTTGCGAAGGCCGCAGCGTGCTATGGCCGTCAGAGTCATCAGGGGATATCGCACGATCTCCTACGAGGCGGCCTATGTACTGGCTGGATCCCCACCATGGGACCTCGAGGCGAAAGTACTTGCATCACTGTACCGGTGGCGCGAGGAAGCGCGGGAGCGGGAGGAGCGACGGACGGAGCGCCACATGGAGCTTCGTCGGTCGCAGCTCCGCGCAGCCCTGGTGGCGGGCTGGCAGGACAGGCTTTCACACCCTACCGCCGGCCTCGCCACCGTCGAGGCGGTCCGGCCAGTACTCGGGCACTGGCTCGGGAGGAGGCACGGCTCCCTGTCGTTTCGGGCGACGCAGGTGCTCTCGGGGCATGGTTGCTTCGGGAAGTACCTGTGTCGCATAAACAGGGAGCCGGACGCCCGGTGTCACTACTGCGTCGCCTGCCGGGAGGACACGGCGCGGCATACACTGGCAGAATGTGCCGCTTGGGAGGAGCCGCGTCGTGCCCTCGTCTCAGAAGTAGGCAGCGACCTATCGCTGCCGGCCGTGGTCGAGTCCATGGTCGGTAGCGAGGAGTCCTGGGACGCGGTGGTATCCTTCTGCGAAACAGTCATGTCGCAGAAGGAGGCTGCGGAAAGGGAGCGGGAGATATCTTCCGCTCACTCGGCCCGCAGCAGGCGCACCGGGCGTCGGCGGAGGGCGGACAACACCCTCTTCTAGCCCCCCTAAATGGGTCCAGGGGCGACGGATCTGGGGACATCCGTCGTCCCCTATTCCTTAGGACCCGAGATGGTGGTGCGTAGTGTTCCACGCGCGCCTCTCTGTATGGGGGGGAGTTTAACACTTCGCTCCCCCCCAACGTGAGGAGGCCCGCAATGGCGGGCCGGCACCAGTCGGGGATCGCGGAAGACATATTGGTTCCCGTGGTCCCCGACATAGGTGTGGGACGGAACACCGGGGTGGTTTTAGTCAGTAAGAGTCTGACAGACCCCTCCGCCCACCCCAGGGCGGAGGACATCCATGAGGATTTCCACTGGTTCAATTGTTATAAAAATGTGCATCATTAGAAGCGCAAGAAGACTTTCGATGGGCAGTTATGTATTTATTTCCCATTTCACAAGTAACATAATAAGCCTAAATTGATCCCACGGCTGGGACAACGGCTTTCTTTCTAAGAGAGAGAGAGAGAGAGGGCTGTAATTTACTATGCGGACCCAGCGTGAGTTGGTAGATTTCATATGTCTTCAAATGTTTAGGTTCTTTCGCCGTTTTGAGAGCAGTAGTGATAAAATTATTTTCACAAAGAAAAGCGCCTACCTGAGCTCAAATCCACGAAACTACAACTCTTAACACTAGAAGCGCGGGCGTCCGAAATTTGACCCATTTCGATTTTCTTCCTGCTCTAATTAATATTTTATTATGCACATAATTGTAACTTTTTGTGACTTTTCATGAAATATGATGATTATTATTATTTTTACAGATCATAAGAGATCAGTAGATATACAGAGTTATATTGTTTATTTAGATAGATGTATTATTTATACGAGACTTCAACCACGTAATTGCAATATACATATTTTTTTATCCAAATTTACCTCAGTCGGTATGTTCCGCGCTTCTAGTGTTAAGTCAGACCCATCAGACCACCAGTGCTCTTCTAACTCTTTCCGAAATAAGCCATTTCTAAAAATAAACTGATTTATGAATTCGCTGGGGAGTTTTAAAAGTGTCAGTCAAGAGATTTATATCTTGACGAGAAGCAGCATCCAATCGTGATCTTAAGTATCAGATATCATCATACGGTTATTTTTGAACGTTTTGCGTTGGCAGAGGTTTAGAGTTCTGCACCCGTAGGGTAAACCGGGACCTGTCAGGGTTGCGGATTTGTTCGAAAGAGTTGCTGTGGCCCTGGCAAAGGCATTTGAAGGAATACGGATGGTTTTAATCAGTAAAAGTATGACAAGCCCTTCCGCTCCACCCAGAGTGGAAAACGTCATTTGATGATTTTCCACCCAAAATATAAGGAAAACCGGGGACCCTTTAAGTAGACCTTCGTCGCCGCCATCTATCTGTCAGCTGTATTTTTTAATCAACACTTATATATATATATATATATATATATATATATATATATATATATATATATATATATAATATATATATATATTATATATATCTACACTATCTACATCTACACTAATATTATAAATGCAAAAGTAACTCTGTCTGTCTGTCGGTCGGTCTGTCTGTCTGTCTGTCTGTCTCGCTTTCCTGCTAAAACTACTGAACCGATTTAAATGAAATTTGGTACACAGATAGTTTGGAGCCTGAGAAAGGACATAGGCTACTTTTTATCCCGGTATTATGTTCCCGCGGGATAATTTCCGAACTCCACGCGGGCGAAGCCGCTGGCAAAAGCTAGTCATAAATATTTTGAAAGTATACGTGTTATTTGCCGCGGTTGGTCAGCGGATGGGTGACCATTTTTAAATACCAAGAAATACCTTCCCTGCCTCGAAATGTACGCTAAGCCATTGGTCTCAGCTATCATTTGTAGTAGATCTTTAGCGATCTCCAGCGCGTCGAAATAACACACTGTTGGATTTTAAACTCTCGGAGCGCAGCAGAGCGTTGAAGATCCGTTAGCGATATTTTTACGTAGGTCTGTACGTGAGATAATAGGGAGGGAAATAGGGGTTAGGTACTATGATCTTCTGGTATAGAACCTTTAGTGTGAGAGTTTGATTTACATGGATCAGAAAGGTGTGGTCATACATAAGAGCGTTCATCCTGCGCGGGCTGGCAACGTCGCATTTCAAGTGATATTTCGTGAATATCTTATTCAGTTTAAGTCAAAGTACTGGATCGTTGATATCTATAAGTTTTTAAGCTATTTGTTTTACAGTTACTTCGGTATTTACCTATAAAGATCGATATATTGTCGATTATTTTCTATTTGCAGTACTTACAGACACAACGGTCTAGAGCTGGGCTGAAAAACAAAAAACATGTTTTATATTTCTAAAAATAATCACAAGACCCACTAGAAATGCGAGATTTCCTGCCTGCGCGGGATGAACCCTCTTAAGCGTATTATACAGGCCATCATACTGAACAACTACATCGTTCTTTAAAACACTGTACTGGATAATCGTGCACGGCGAGTAAATCACAGATCTTCGCTTTGCCATTGACATCGTCATAATGACAGAGGCGATGGACCAGTAAGACCAAATGCTGCACAAGTGCACAGCATATGAAAAAAATTAAGCCTGTGGGCTGGTTGGCCTCGATATAAACTCAAACAAGACTCCGCAACTTCTAACATACACGTCTTGCTAAATTCCACCTACTTCAAAGTTTCACTAGTCGAAGATGTGAACGAGATATGTCTATGTCTCAACCAGGACGTCCTGACTGCTATTTAAATTATGTTTATATCATCATCATCATCATTTCAGCCGAAAAACGTCCACTGCTGCACAAAGGCCTTCTCCAAGCTTCGCTATTCCGACCGGTGTTGTACTTCCCGCATCCAGCGGATTCCTGTGGCCTTCACAAGGTCATCGGTCCACCTTGTTGGAGGCCTTCCAACTCTACGTTATCCAGTAGGCGGTCGGTACTCCAGAACCTTGTTTCTGCTGTTAATATAAAAATGCGAACATAACTACTTAATTTTACATGCAGACTTTTTAAAGGTCTAGTTTATTAACGAATAGAATTGCAAGAATATTATAAGTTTTAGAATATTACATATTTTGACAATGATGCCGATGACGTAAAAAAAAAAACATCGGCGGCGGCGGCGTGGTTGTTATTACCATCGGCGTGCGCCACACATCTCGTATATGATAATGAGATATGGTAATGAGTTTTTGTATGCGACGGTTATTTTTAATTAAAGGTTATCAATGCGACTGTATTTTTTTTTTATGTTTGTTACCTCATAAATTTTGACTGGATGAACGGATTTTGATGATTCTTTTTTTATTTGAAAGCTGGTACTTTCCGTGTGGTCCCATTTTAATTTCCATTTGGACAATGGGATCCATGTGAAAACCATATAAGTCTTAAATTTGCATTAAGTATTTGCACGACAAAAGAAAGAATAACGCTATTAGTTATGTGCGGGGTATCTACCATAACTAAAATGTTAAAAAAAATATTTTTTACAAAAAAGTAACAACCGGCTTGTAATTTTTTTTCACGATATGATGACGGCTATATGGAAAAAAATATGACTCCATGGTAGCATGTTCTGCCAGGGTCGCGAGATTGTTCGAAAGAGATACCGTGACCCTGGCACATGGGTAACTGAAGGAACACGGGTGGGTTTTAGTCAGTAAAAGTCTGACACGCCCTCCCGCTCCACCCAGAGCGGGAGAACTCATTTGATGATTTCCCATCCAAAAAAAAAGAATGGTAGAGCATGTTGAAGTCCCAGCCATCGTGTATTTATCGTACAGACGTGGAATTATCTCGGACCCTTATCTAAAACATTTCAATTGTAGAAGTTCTTGATTTGAAATGACTATTTTAACGACCTCCCAGCTGAGAGTTGCCAAGTTTTGCAGCTAAAGTTAGGAACACTTACGCCACAACGCGGTAACATTTTCAACTGTAACTAGAAAGTTATATTGGTGCTGATAAATGTTTTGAGTGTTATAGATAAATAGATATTTTAAAATACTTATCAATAAATCTATAAATTAAAGCACAAATCACTACAAATCTGAAGAGTTTGTTTGTTTGGTTGAACGCGGATATCTCAGGAACTACTGGTCCAAATAGAAAAATTCGGTCAACATCACGCTACGATCAAAAGGAGCGGAGCAGCAACGAAAAATGCACGAAAACTGGCAGGCAATTCGATGCGACGGGAAGGGTCAGGGGAGCAAAAATTAGACGCGAATGAAGTCGCGGGTAGAAGCTAGTTTATTAAACAAGAACAATTTTAAACCAGTGCGAAATTTTTTTTGGTGGTTCAGTATCAGTTATTACTGATACTGAACCACCAAAAAAAATTTCGCACTGGTTTCGCACTGGTGGTCGCAAAATTTCGAACACATTTTTAATTATTTTTTCCCTACTTTTTTTAATTTTTATCCGACCTAAAATCTGTAAACTGTGGACACCCTACATATTTCGTAATATGATATCGAAATATTAATAGGTCAGTAACCGCGCGTCGGCGTAGGTACTTCGAACTTCTTAGAATTTTGACCGATCGTAGAGCTGTAGGTACATACTAATAGCTACGCTCGGTCTTTCACCTTCACCGCCGCGCCGGTGGCGCCACGCTCGAATAAAAAACAGTTTCAAAATAAACATCTTTCGTGAACGATAACTAAATTTTTTTGTACTAAGATATATCAAAATAAAAATTGCATGGTTATTATAACTCGTTTAAGTTTAATTTGTTATAATTTGCGCACTGATTAAAAACTTATCCTTATATGTGGTAAGGACATCGACGCCCAACCCACATATTACCATGGATTCTGTATCTACTTGGGTTATTTGGCCAAATTATGTCATAGTGTCATTCCAGAAGTTTCACCGCAATGGTTCCACCTTCGTTATGATTATAATATGATATACAGGGTGGTAGGGCATTGACGGAAAAACTATAACCAATTCAGTACATGATTCTAGAACCCGTTGAAAAATTTCGTCGGGTATTAAAAAATATATGAGCTGTTTGATGGCTTTTAAGCGCATGGATATTGCACTTTTCTATTAAACAGCTGGTTATTGTTTTATGGTATTTCTACTATGCAATCTTTGAAAATGAAGTTCATGGCGTGAGGACAATGTAATTAACAAAAGAGACAATTTCGGAGGGTAGGCAAAGCAAAAGTTTGATGTGAGTGATTATGTTCCATAATGTAGAGTGATGCAAAATCAAGTCAAAATCAATATATTTTATTTCACATAAACCTTCATGGGCTCTTAGAAAACGTCAGAAGCTAGGCGGACGGTGCCCATTAGTTGAATCCTAGGATGAAGAGCCTTTAGGTATGGGAGGATGGTGTAGGCCTGACAATAAGTACCAGGTTCTTAACAAATATTATAGAAAATGGTCTACAGTCTACAAGGACTACAACTTTCTCACATTCACAAAATATAAAAGAACCTACATGAATGAAAACTAGATAAATAAAATATGATAACTATTTAAAAAAATAAATGTCATTATAACCATAACAACAATTTTAATAAACGGTGCTAATTAAAATTGTAGGTATATATTAGGTCTTTTTTTTTTTTTTTTTTCAGGATGGGAAATCATCAAATGACTTCTCCCGCTCTGGGCGGAGCGGGAGGGCGTGTCAGACTTTTACTGACTAAAACCCACCCGTGTTCCATCAGTTGCCCATGTGCCAGGGTCACGGTATCTCTTTCGAACAATCGCGCGACCCCGGCAGATATATTAGGTCTTTACCTATGAAATTGCCGTTCTGCAGTACTGGCCATTTCAAATCAAAATACTTTTTGTTTGTCTAAGAATTCTAATTTCAAATAAATTTTATTTTAAAAACATGGAATTCTTTTTCCAAAAGTAGTCATTTGTTTATTGATTAGTGTTACATTTTCATCGCATTTAAATCTTTTTCGTCATCATGGATACGTTAAAAATTCGAGTAATTATGGAATATGAGTACCGTCGTGGCAGCAACGCGGCACAAGCGGCACGCAACATCAACGACGTTTACGGAGCTAACACTACAAACCAACGCACCACCTGTTATTGGTTTGCTCGCTTCCGTTCTGGAAATTTCGACCTGAAAAGTGAACCTCGCGGTCGTCCGAAGACTTTGGTCGACAATGACGAATTAAAGGCGATTGTGGAAGCTGATGATACACAATCTACGGCTGAATTAGCAGCATTTGCGGTCCATTTGCGTCAAATTGGCAAGGTAAAAAAGCTTGACAAATGGGTGCCCCACGAACTCAATGATCGCCAGCTCGAAGTACGCGTCGAGACGTGCCTTGCACTGCTCAACAGACACACAAATGAAGGAATTTTGAACCGCATTGTTACCTGCGATGAAAAATGGATTCTGTTTGATAACCGCAAGCGCTCAGCAAGTTGGTTCGATCCTGGTTCAGCACCTAAACAATGCCCTAAACTAAAACTTACCCCTAGAAAAGTGATGGTCACTGTTTGGTGGTCTAGCGCCGGTGTGATTCATCACAGCTTCTTACCAAACGGGGTGAGCATTACTGCAGATGTGTACTGTGAAGAACTGAACTCAATGATGGAGAAGCTGGCACATCTCCAACCAGCATTGGTCAATCGCTCGTCTCCGCTGCTCCTGCACGACAACGCGCGACCTCATACTGCACAGCAGACGGTCTCCAAGTTTCAAGAACTGGGGTTGGAAGCTCTCCGTCATCCGCCCTACTCACCAGACCTTGCGCCTATACCTAGAGTACTACTTTTTCCAGAATTTGGATAACTTCTTGGCGGGAAAAAAATTCAATACCCGAGAGGCAGTACAAAATGCCTTTGAAGAATTTGTTGCCTCCCGTTTTTTTTTTTTTTTTGGATGGGTAATCACCAAATGACTTCTCCCGCTCTGGGCGGAGCTGATTTTTTTAAGAAGGGTATCAATAAACTGCCACTGCGTTGGCAAAGGTGCATTGATTGCATGGGTGATTATTTCGATTAATACAAATAAAAAATACAAGAAAAAAATTCGTTTTATTTTTTTCATACAAAACGGCATTTTCAAAGGTATTATAATGTAATAAACCTATTATTATAATGTCAAATAACGAGTAGATTATGTCAAAGAAGTATGTAAAAACTAAATAAAAAAATTACATAGTAATTTGGGAGCAGGTAATAGACACTTTCATGGTTTTGCCGTTAATGAGGTACCAAGGAAGCCGGCATGTGCAGAGTGAATTAGTCAGACTTCCTTGTCTTTAACGTTGTATTTTATCTTATAATACGCTTTATTGATAAGGACACGAAAGTAAGGACATGAAGTGAGGGTAAGGTGTGTTTGTGTGTGTGGGTGAGGAGTATAAGTGCATGTAAGATGTGCATTCGTCTATTCCAAGAGAACCCAAACCATGTGATTTGATTTATGATACTACAAATCTATTTCGGTAGATGATACTCCCCATTAACTTCTTTCAATACTTACAGGGCCAGACGCTGGTTACGTGAAGCGAATAAATTCACTTCAATACATTTCAATTCGATATTTACGGCCAACAAACTCTTTTGAGTATATCTTTAACACACCAATGTGGGTAGCCTTCTACTCCATACGGATTATTTCAGTTCAGGGGAAAAGGGACGAAAATATGTTACGATCTTGAAATGGATTAGGTTAAGGCTGTGGTCACACGAGGAAAGTGACATTTTAATATAATTTTTTCCATTATAATATAATTCCATTATATGCCAAAAGCCAAATTTCATCTAAATCTATTTGACCGTGTTTGTGTGATTAATTAATGAACATCCAAATATACACTTTGGTACATAATTTCATCACCACTTCCCCTTAACAACGATGTAGGAAAACATCGCGAGGACACCGGCGTATCCTAGAATCAAATGTCTCTACATAGCACACTTTTTCAAGAGTCATCAACAATAATTATATTAGTTCGACTATTGGTCAAGAGATGGCGGTGACCTAAAACTGCAATAATATAATACTATAAAATATTTATTTATGACGGAACCCCTGGTGCGCGCGTCCGACTCGCTCTTGACCGGTTTTTTGATATAGTGAAGAGATATCTGTGAAGTTTGAAGCTATTAAAATGTAAACCTTTATTTTTTATCAAGGTTCCCAAAAATCTTAATCAATTTCTATGAGAACTTCATGGAAATTGTTCTACAAGAGTCGCGTCGTGCCTGTCTGAAAAGGACTTATTATTTTTCGAAATTATATAATGACTACCAAAGATGTTACTGAATTAAAGGGGAACCATTTTGTTGAACGTAGATATTCAAGTAAAACTCGTGAAGAACATCGATAAAAACTCATCTCCTCCTTATAGTTTAAATAAGGTTCCTAACCCATTGAACCGCACTCATATTCTGACGACGTCGTCATGTCGCCGCGCCGTCACAGCCCTGTTATTAATCAAAATCAACGTCAGACACCAAACTGTCCCGACGCGACGACGCGACGGCGACGCTTCAAAGTGATGACCAATTTACACTTCCAAAGATTTTCGTGTAGATAGAAATTCTGATTGGCCTCTTTGGGCAGTTATCGATGTTGTTAGATGGAATAGTTTTACTGTCATTTAGTGAGGGAAAAAGACAGTCAGTGAAGAGAAAATTACCTTAAATTTATGATAATAACCAATTTATTCAAAGACGACATTGTAAAAGCTAAGCAACGTTTATTATTCTCGGCCAAAGTATTAAGTTTCTTATTTACATGACCAGTGTAGTTCATTTCGATCCGGCCCATCTCTGGCTGCTACCAGCGATGCCCTAAGCCGAGGTCCTTTAGGTTTACATATGAGGTTGACGGCTGCATAACCGGACTTGCCTGTATCCACCTTAATAAATTAAAGCCTCCAGCCAGGGCTTAAAAACTTAACACTGAGCGACTACTCGCTAAGGGCACCCACTGTGTGGTACAGACCTCGGTTAACGGCATCGCTAGGAGAGGGCAGCAAGGGACGGGTTGGTCATGATTTTTATTTAGGGACTTTAAAGCTAAAAGCTTAGCGGCGCGGTATGGGTCGAGCAAGGGTCAGGACGAAGACTCAAGCAAGGGCTGGGGCGGTTAGCATATAGTCTCTCTAGTTTTAAGTTTTTAAGCCCTGGCGGGATGCCTTAATTTATTAAGGTACCCACTGGCAAATCCGGTTAAGCAGCCGACAACCTCATAGGTTGACCTGCCAGATGTCTTTCTTAAAAAAAAATACCAGTGTAGTCACAGCCTGACTTCATCCACTGTATTATTCACCAAAAATATAATTTATTTCCTTTCGAATACCTGCATAGAGTGTCCCTGGGGCAACATATATCCCAATGAAAGAATTCCTTGCGAGGTAGTTAGAGAAGTGTGTTCTGAATAATACACACATTCATAGCGAACTTGGTGAAAACTTTCGTTATGTTTCTTATGTGATTCTGTGAGATGGAAAGAGGTCATGTTCTAAGGAGACTTATATTTATACCGGATGACATTTTTTACCGTCTCGACCTTCATATGGTGTGTTGTGTAACTAGAATAGAAGGCAGGAAGGCCTTCAGATTCATCGCAGGTGACTAAAGGAGCGCGGGACGCGGGCTGACAGGGATGCGAGTGCGGCTCGTGCGCCTGCGAAAGATCAATGAGGCCGCCTATCCGCCGGCTTCAAAGGGTAGGACCACGCTACGAAATCATTGATACATGCCGCGCATTGAGTAGGGTGCGTATGATTTGGGTTTCGATAGTTTTTTTTTTTTATTATTATTTTTTTCAAATTTCTGTTTTTGTTGTTCTAGTATGAAAATGTTACTTTAAATGTATTTATTGCTAGATCAATTTCATTATATGTTATATAACAATAAAAATTATAAAAATTTCTATGCCAAAGGCTTCTACTCCGTTCACCTATTACAGCCATTTTTTTCAAGACGTTAAAAAATGTCACCCGGTATATATCAGCATGAATATAAAAAATAGAGGTGTTGCTGTCCATGTTAAGTTTAGTTTATTGGTTCATAAAATGTGTAACAATATTGAGGTGTGGCACTGGATCCCACACTAGGATATGCTGTGTTCCAGGAACCAGTCTCTTTCGTCATATAATATGAAATTATGGTAAATATAAGCAACGGTACAATATGAGTCTCTAGAACTGACACCATCGGAATTACCTTTTCTCAACTACGTTGAGGTCAGCATCGCATAGACTGCATATATTATACTAGCTTCTGCCCGCGACTTCATCCGCGTCAAATTTTTCTCCCGTGACCCTTCCCGTCCGTCGCATCGAATTGCCTGCCAATTTTCATCCATTTTTCGTTGCTGCTCGGCTCCTTTTAATTGTAGCGTGATGTTTTATAACCTATAGCCTTTCTCAATAAATAGGCTACCCAACACAAAAAGATTTTTTCATTTCGGACCAGCAGTTTCTGAGATTAGCGCGTTCAAACAAACAAACTCTTCAGCTTTATAATATTAGTATAGATGGAGCCACTGCCTATCTGGCCCCTACAGTCACTGTTACTGCGTAACATAATACCTCTTGGTAAGACTGGTTGTCAGACTTTCGGGCTTGTAACGTCTGTCAATGATCCTCAAATGATAGTGGGGACCAATGGCTTAACCTGTCTAGGCCGACACTCTCAAGTCGTTATATCGTCAGTCTGATAATCCCGCCGCCCTATGTTTACGTCCTTAAGTACGTCGACTAAGTACGCTGGAATATAAATAATTACAAGCATAGTTTTAATTCAACAGATTTTTCAATTTTTTCGGCTTCCTGAGCTTTTTTTTTGGATGGGAAATCATCAAATGACTTCTCCCGCTCTGGGCGGAGCGGGAGCGCGTGTCAGACTTTTACTGACTAAAACCCACCCGTGTTCATTCAGTTGCCCATGTGCCAGGGTCACGGTATCTTTTCGAACAATCTCGCGACCCTGGCAGGCATCGGTCCTAGCAGACCCCTTCAGCCTAGCAGACCCCTTCAGAGCTCCTTCAGGGCTTCTGGAGCTTACAAATTGTTACTGGCAATGCGGAGAGAGTAGATTTGTCTCGTTTCTTGGGTAGTTTTTGTCGTAAAAAACTACCCTGTTACTAATAACCACAGAGTAAAGTTATTTCAAGTTCAAACCAATGAAAATTTATAGTCATTTCTTTGTTATGCCTGGTATAACTTTATTCTGTGTTTTTAGCAAGAGGACTAGAGTTAGAGTACTCCTAATATAAGCTCTACGTTTTAGATTTTTGAAATCCTATCTACTTTTAAAATCAAATCGACATTAATTTCGCAGAAGATAAAAGATACAAACTTTTATATTCTGGCACGTGTCTGCCACTAGTTTCGTCAGAAAATCAATAGGTACTCATTCCGAAGTTAATAATAGCTCGACAAACAACCCAGTAACAGTACATAATTGTTCCAATTTTGGTTTAAATAACAAAACGTTTTCATTGAAAACTTTCAAGTTAGGGCATTTCAAAATTTCTTATTGCTTTAAGTGTAGGTTGTTGTAGAAAATTGAATACTCAAATTATTAATGAGAATGGGACCTATTTATTCAAATTCTGAGGTTATTAAATTCTCTTTAATGTTTTTATACTATAAACCAAAGATTTAAGGGAATTGTGGCTAAGTTATAACAGCCACCGGATCGAACGACCAGGTTAAGCAACGTTTGCCGGGGTTGGGTCGTGGATGGGTGACAATCTTTACATACCAAGACTCTTCCGCGCCTCGGAAAGCACGTTAAGACATTGGTTCTGGCGGTCATTTGTGGATCTTAGACAGTCGTGACGGATCGTCAGAAACCCGAAAGACTGACTACCAGTCTTACCAAAGGGTATCGTATTGCCCAGTAACTGGGTTGTAGTGGTCAGATAAGCAGTCGCGCCTTTTAATACTGGTATTTAGCTGCATCCGGTTAGACTGGAAGCTGACCCTAACATAGATAGGAAAAGGCTATGCAGACGATGACCTTAAGAAAGTGCTACAATCGACTGCCTATCTGACAGACACCGGGATAAGAAGTACTCCATGTGTTAATCTAGGTTATAAGCTATCGGTGTGTCAAATTCTATCCAAAACCATTCAGTCATTTTTGCGTGTTTGAGTAACAAATATCGAACATACAAACTTTAATATTTATAACCTTTTCATTCTCAAAAGAGGAAGAAAAAACATTATATTATGAGCCCACAGGAACCGTTAAATATTCATAAATTAAAATTAAATGTCAAACGGGACTCATCGTTCACCATGACGGGCAAATTAAAAAATAATCCATTATAAATATCAATTCCTTTTAATGGTCTATTTTTGGAAACTTGTGCCACGATCCAGAGCAGATTATTACCTTGTGTATTACGGCCTACTCCCTCTCACCAAGAGTGGGCCTGCATTCCAGCAGTGGGAACATTATAGACTGATTATAGGTAGATACGCAGCACAACGAAGCGCTGGTGGTCCAATCGTCCCTGACTTACCGAGTTGTGGGTCGTCGTCGAACACGACCTACAACTCGTAAAAATCAGGGCGTTTGGGACTTTGTAGCTTCTCTCAAAACTACGAAGACATGTGACATCTACCAACCCGTACTGGGCCTGCGTTATGGATTATTGCCCAGCAGTGAAAACATTAATTTCTTATGCAATCAAAAGTCAACATCAAAAGAAATTTACTTTAGAAATGGCAATAAATAAGGGGTCGTGGGGCTTTCGGGACCGGGACCGCGGTCCTAGATTCCACCTATTAATATAATAAATATTTTTAGTAGTAGTTTGGGACCACAAGTAAAATAAACAAAGTTATGTCTTGGAAAAGTACAGTCAACCAAAAAATTAGAAGTTATACAAATAAAATTATTTTTATAAAACGATATAATATTTATTTTATTTCAACAATGGCAGCCAATCAATAAATGATGTGTTAACTTATTGGGCTCCTACCCAGTTATGACAACCTTGTACTTTGAAGGCATAAAGCGTTTTATAGCTAATACATACCAACTCTTGTTGGTTGAGCTCCTATCGAGTTATGACCATCTGGTACTTCGAAGGCATAAAGCAATTTCTAGCTGACACTCCCATGTTTGGTGAGCTCCTCCTAAGTCATGACAACCTGGTACTTCAAAGACATAACGCGTTTTGTAGAGGACACACAAAATTTATGAGAAAATGAAAAATTTGTTTTGTACACTGTACTTTAACTTCATTTTTCTTGTGGTCCCAAAATACTACTGCAAAATAATTATTGTATTTTAGGTGGAATCTAGGACCGCGGTCCTCGTCCCGAAAGCCCCACGACCCTAAATAAGTACCTGCAGCAAGTTACAAATAACTAATGTGCAATTGTTTTCTGAAATATAATGTGTAACTGAATTAATACACATTATGTAAGTAGTTTGTTTAGAATCGGTTACTGCATGGATTTCTGTAATTTTTAATATACGTAGATATTTTTTTATATCCCAAAATTAACAAAGTTAGGTAAATTACAGTCACATTTCCGCAGTGCAGTAAAAACTAACCAAAATGTACGAAATACCTACTACGCTAGACCCTTATACGTATGCGTCTGAGTGCGTTACTAAATTTCTAATGTGACAACAATTTTCTCCCACAATCAGTACAACTCATTTAATCAATAAACAATGTTTTGTATATAACATGAAAAAAATAGTGTGTGTATCATGATTGTAGTGTATACCATAGATATTATGTAGACACTGTCTCATGCACACAAGCGGAGGCAGCTGCTATCACTAATGTCATCTGTCAGTCAGGAGCAATAGCGGGAAACAGAGACGGTGAAGCAGCTCGGCACGGTAGCGCGTGATGTGGTGATGAGCCAGTGAAGTGATATTATTCAACTTAAACACGGTATCAACAGGATGCTACAATGATTTTTTATTACATAAACTCACGCCTTTTTCCCATGGGGGTAGGTAGAAACTACGAAATGCTACGCTACGATCCTTACATAATTCTTTTGCCTCGTTTAGGTTCATACAATTGGTCATACACACACGTCGGTTGCGAGTACTGCGCACCTGACCTTTCTGAAGAACATCACCAATAAGGTCACTATATTGTTACGAGCTGGGGTTCGGGATAAATTAATTAAAACCAATATTACCGAAACACACAAAACAGTTTGATTAAATTAAAACGAATATTGCAACAACAAGAAACGTCACAAGGAATTACTTGTCTCGCTTGTACTGTATCACTTGAATCGTATTTAATCGGCTGGAGGATCATCCGTAACCAAACTGTCCGTCAGCGCGACAGTCCGCTATTTATATCCCGAGCAGAACATTTACGAACATTCGACAATGTGCCACAGTTCCAGTTAGCATAGAAGCTTTCAGTCCTTACGAGAGCAAACTGTTTACGGTTTAATCCCGCTATTCGACAATAGATGGCGGTTTTTCTACGAACAATTGCTCGTGTAGTACTTGCTACTTGATAACAGATTAGCGTGTTGTTTCTAATAGTTTCGAACACTGCCCCATCCTTAGATGGAGTTAGCGTGACGTTTCTAGACTTTTTGATCTACGTAACAATATTTTCTTCTAGGGCGTCCCTTCCCGGTGTTTCCACTCACGTTTGTCTTGTTAATAAATAAGGTATGCGTTAACTCCATGACATATTGTATAGATAATTTCGGGTAACAGAAAAAAAAATACATGTCAAGCAGCTTGTATTCCTAATTTAAATTATTCACGTAGTCCACTGTTGTCAAAAATAACCCACTGTTGTGCCACGAACACGCTCGCGTCCGACTGTCTTACCACTTACCTCACCGCTAGGGGCTGAGTGGGGACACTTCAATTTAGTCGGCCTACATGGAGCCACTTAACCCTCCGACTCGTCGTAATTGAGTTGGCGCACTAATAGCTGGGCTAAGTATTGTAACATCTTTAGAAAGGTTTTCCTGGTATGGTTCTATTTAAAGTGTCTTGTGATATTTCGGGAATTAGAAGAATTTTCTTTTTTAACCGACGAAAAAAAAAAGGAGGAGGTTATCAATTCGACGCGTATATATTTTTTTTTTTTTCTTAATTAAGTGTAAACCTAGACATAAATTAGCAAATAAGCGGTAATACGGCGTCTTTGTTGTCAAGTGTTTACTTGTAATTGGCACATATATTAGAATATTACCGAATGATTTACTATTTGTATGTTAATGTATGTATATGCTGTGAGCGAACCTTTAAGTAAATAAATACAAGCACTCTTTTAGTTTTATATTTTGTTAAGTATCTAAATAGGTGTCGCATGCCATAGCTGTTTGTTTTTAGGGTTCCGAAGGTATTAATGCAAAACGAAATTCTAATAGGATCACTATTATATTTGTCTGTCCATCTGTCACAGACAGTTTGCTCCGAATATACTGGACTGATTAAGTTGAAAATAGGTGCGCACATAAATTTCTGTGAACCAAACAACGATGTGTAACATAATAAGTGGTTTTTGAATTTGGTTACTTTAGAAAACATATGATAACTTAACAACCCCCCCCCCCCCCTCTTATTTTGAAACGACAGACTATCTAAAATTTTGTGAGTCAGAGCCTGTTTCTATTGTGTAGGCAATTTTTTGCTTTTTTCACATAAGTATTTGTGTAAGGTACAATTTACCTTACCGCTCGGGGCTGACTGGGGAAATTCAATTGAGCCCGCCGCACAGTGGAACGAATGTATGGGAGCGGTTGGACGTAGACATGTCCGAAAAAAAAGAGTAAAATTATGCCAAACTAATGATGCCATCTTATTCGATTACTTAATGCCTTCATAACTTGTGGTGATGAATTTCTTCATAACTCCCATATTTCGGGAGTAATTTGAGAAAATGTGAAATTTTACTATGAAAATGAGTGTATCGAGCTCTCTCCCTCCTGATTCCGGGCTTGTTTCAAGTAGCGGTCTCTAATATCATAATGCTAATACTAAGAGCTATATTTAATACTAAGACACATAGTGCGCCAAATGTGCACTTTCTGGGATAAAGAGTGATGTTTATTTTATAACACAATTTTTTTATTTTTTGTTTATTTTGTTGATTAAAACCGTTTTTCTAAAGGTTTACCTTATTACAATAACATTTCTGAGCAGCCAATTAGAGAAGATATAAGCTAATTAGGATATATAATTAGGGACTTAAGGTTTACATATAAAACTGATGCACTAATGATTACTGATAAGAACATTGCTATTATTTAATTACTAAATGGCTCTTAATACACTAATTTAGCATGCATCATTTACTAATTATCACAATAACTAATTACCTTGCAATATTTAACAAAGGATACCTGGGATACCTGGATTTTATATAAATAGGTCACTATTAGTAACTTTAAAATCAGTGTTGATTTACACCTCGTTGTATCCAAGCTAATCTCGCAATGTATTTTCCAAATTTTAATACAAATCTTGATATTCACGTTGCTTTATGCGCACGCGCACATAAAGATTTACGCGACTTTAACTATTTGTTCAGTGTTTTAAAAGATAACAGTTGTGTTCAGTTATGTGAAAGTGCTGAAACAAGTTTAAAAGACTGGTGTCGTCGATTTTGCTACCGCATTTATGCAAAATGGACACAGTCTGGAAGAAGCACAGATAAGTTTCGGAAGAAACATGAGATTTGGCTACAGGCTGCAATTCAATGGCCGGAATTACAGAATGAAAATATGGAACCTTCTACAGAAAATATAAGTGACGTCATCGAGCCCATAATTTCTCCTGCTAAATCTGATGCTTCAACTTGTACACATCCTAGTCCTCGTAAATCTTTTGAGGACCTTAGTAACCGGCAAAAAAGAAGACGCACTGAAGATAGTCTTTCATGCAGCAGTAGCAGCGCTGAAATTATGTTTTCGGCCGAAAGGGCGCTTCAAAAGGCAGGACAAAGCGATACAGCTTATGTTATGAAATACTTGACGGAGAATCCAGAAGAGGCCTCAAAAATCAAAGCCTTCATTGAAGGTAAATCAATTCAGGTACGGGAAATATCCCCTTTGAAGGCATTGGCTCTTTATGTATCGATGAACTTATCGAAATGGCGCTATAACACTCTTCGGGATTTCAACACTCAAGAAGGAGCTCTTCAATACCCGAGTTACTACATGTTGGTTAAAGAAAAAATTAAGTGCTATCCGGCCAAAGAAGATCTCACAGTTACAGAGAGCTCTGCAAAAATCAAATTACAAGCCTTGATGGATTTAACCTCAAGAAGACTTATTAGGTCGTTAGAAACCCCTGTTGATCCCAATCAACAGCTCGTATTGACCAGCAAATGGGGTTTTGACGGATCATCTAGCCAAAGCATTTATCATCAAAGGACGAGTGAAGATGAGCAAATCGATCTTGCTAGTAATTTTATGATTAGTCTTGTACCACTGCGGCTCGTCTCAAAAGGTGTAACAATTTGGGAAAACGAGCGACCATCTTCCACTTCATTTTGCCGGCCAATATTGTTTAAGTTTATAAAGGAAACCAAAGAAAATGTGCAGAGAGAGATGGCTGAAATCGAAGCAGAGATTGAAGCCTTAACTCCATCCACCATCACTGATGGAATTAGTGTCAAACACCAACTGCTGTTGACAATGATTGATGGTAAAATTCATTCCATTATATCCAATACAGCAGCTTCAGTGTGTGACATATGCAAGGCTTGTCCTAAAGAAATGAATAATTTAGAGTTAATCAAAGATAAACACGCAAACGAGGACATGTATAAATATAGCTTAAGCACCCTTCACGCTTGGATTCGCTCAATGGAATGCTTATTACACATTTCCTACAAATTAGACATAAAATCATGGCAAGTAAGGGGTGATATAGCAAAAAGGCAAGTTGATGACAGGAAGAAAAGAGTTCAAGAGGCTGTAAGAAGAGAAACGGGCTTACTTCTCGATGTTGTGAAACAAGGCAGTGGATCCACCAACAATGGCAACTCGGCAAGGAGATTTTTTGAAAACTACACTAAATCTGCTGAACTGACCGGAATAGATGCTATGCTTTTAAGAAAAATCTGTGTGATCTTGCAGTGTATTTCATCAGGAGAGAAGATCAACGTAACTAAATTCCGAGAGTTCTGCTTTGATACTGCTAAGCTTTACGTGGAGTTATACCCATGGTATTATATGCCTTCTTCACTTCATAAAATTTTAATGCATGGGCCAGACATAGTTCAGAACATGTCAATTGTGCCCATTGGTTTTCTATCCGAAGAGGCATCTGAGGCTAGAAATAAAGATTTTAGAAAATATAGAGAGGGGCATTCTCGAAAGCATAGCAGTATCTCATGCAATGAAGATATTATGCACAATCTTTTACTGTCTTCTGATCCACTTGTTACAAGTATCCGTCCAAAAGGAAATAAGTTTGTAAAAAAATCTTCTTTTAAGGAATTTTATGAGCTTACGGATTCTGAGAAAAGTGATATCGAATTTGTTAACATAAATGATTTAGCGGACATCGATTCTGAATTTGAATTAATTGATGATGATGATGATGACGAAGATAATTAAATGATGTTATTGTTTTAAAATGTGTAACTTAGTAAATTAGAGCTTACATCTTAATTATTTATTGTACTTTTAATGAAACTAGGTAATTTATTATCAACTTACTTAAAAGTCATACTCTCATCAGTTCTTGTGAATATTTTTGTTAATATATATTTCTGTATATATATAATATATTTATAGACCTCTTAATAAGTCTGTCTGCGGTTTAAAGTAAATACAAATGGAGAAAAAACGTTTTTTTTTTTAAATTTTCATTTCCTTTTATCCCAGAAAGTGCACATTTGGCGCACTATGTGTCTTAGTATTAAATATAGCTCTTAGTAATAGCATTACGATATTAGAGACCGCTACTTGAAACAAGCCCGGAATCAGGAGGGAGAGAGCTCGATACACTCATTTTCATAGTAAAATTTCACATTTTCTCAAATTACTCCCGAAATATGGGAGTTATGAAGAAATTCATCACCACAATTTATGAAGGCATTAAGTAATCGAATAAGATGGCATCATTAGTTTGTCATAATTTTACTCTTATTTTTCGGACATGTCTACGTCCAACCGCTCCCATACATTCGTTCCACTGTGCGCCGACATGACGGCACTTAACCTACCATATTGTTGTTATTAAGTTACCAACAGTTAGACTAAGAAGTCGTGATGTATTTTATGGGGCAATTTGAATATTTTTTGTGATATTTTGTATTCAATTTTCAAATCGTTTTTATTAGCTTGACCTGTATGTTTGTGTGTAACTATGTTTGTAAATGACTCCTTTGGACTTCATTTTTATCCACTTCATACGATCAGAGATTCATTAAAACTTTGTGAACTTATTGAGAACCGATGACTATACAACAATTCCATAATTTTGCACCATTATCCTTGCATTTGGTATTTTAATTGGTACCAGGCTTTTTGTTTTCAATTAGTTTCTACTTTTTAGTTTAATTTTCTATGGAAGCGTGTTTTTTAAACTACTATTTGTTCTTCGACTGCCTCGTTGGTCTAGTGGTAGCAAGCGCTACTGCTGAGCTTGAGGTCCTGGGTTCGATTCCCAGGTCGGGCAAAGTTTTATTGGGTTTTTTCCGTCTGGAATTTCTCAGGAGCAGCCCGGAGTCTGGATTTGTGCCCGGTCGATGGCAATAGACTCACCCCCTATTACATGGGACTTAAACATAACTGGCGAAATGTGGGTCTACTATAGGTACACCTCTGCCCAACCCTTCGGGGAAACAAGGCGTGACTGGCCTGTTAGTCTAGTGGTTAGTGACCCTGACTGCAAAGACTGAGGTCGTGGGTTCGATTCCCACCCAGGACAAATGTTTGTGTGATGAGCACAATCATTTGTTCTGTGTCTGGGTGTAATTTATCTATAATATAATATGTATGTATTTAGAAATATATAAGTATATTTATCAGTTGTCTGGTTCCCATAGTACAGGCTCTGCCTAGTTTGGGATCAGATAACGGTGTGTTGGTTGTCCTAAGATATTTATTTATTTATGTTATTTGTTCTTGATATTTCGATATGTGGACCTGTGTGTACCTACAGCTTACTTTTGCCGCTAGGGAGCTAAGTGGAGTAATTCAATTTGACCCGCCAACATGACGGCACTTAACCCACCATTTTGTTGTTATTAAGTTAGCTTATTAATAGCTGGGTTAAGTATTGTGAATTGTGAATCTTATTCTTTACATATTAGAAAACAAAGTCGCTTCCCGCATTTGTATATTTGGCTCTTTTACAATACGAACGGATTTTAATGCAGTTTTCATCAATAGACAGAGTGATTCAAGAGGAAGGTTTATATCCACACTAATATTATAAATGCAAAAGTAACTCTGTCTGTCTGTCTATCTCGCTTTCCTGCTAAAACTACTGAACCGATTTATATGAAATTTGATACACAGATAGTTTAGAGCCTGAGAAAGGACAAAGGCTACGTTTTATCCCGGTAGTATGTTCCCGCGGGATAATTTCCGACCTCCACGTGGGCGAAGCCGCTGGTAAAAGCTAGTCTATAATATGCGTGCAAGGCAGAAGCTAGTAATAAGTAAAACAGAAATGTTTTCTATGAAAACTCAATAAAGACATGTGTACCTGGTATGCTTTGGCGTTTCTAGTGATATTTTGAATTGTACAAAATCACCCGGTTGATGATAATAGTTCCGCCCCTTATTACATGTCACTAAATCATAACTAGCGGAAAATGTGGGTGTACCTCTATTTAACATTCGTTAAGACTTGATACTCTTTCCAACATAAGCAGTCACTTTGTACTGTTTTTTGGCAGTCAGCTGGTTTTGTTTTTTGGCAAAAAAAAAAATATATTTTCACTTTTGAGTTACGTTATCTACTCTGCACTAATTCGTATACCACTACTGTAGTACTAGTTCAGTAGCAGGCACAGGAAGTATTATCGAAGGTACCGTTACCAAAGCAAAGTCAATAAAATTAATACGGGACCATTCCTGAACCATATCCTATCCATTATCCGACGTCATCTAGTTAAAAAAAAAAATGAAATCGGTCCATAGTTGGCGGAGAAATAAGTGAACATAAAAAAAAATATGGTGGAACATAGAGCAACTTCCGTCTTGAAGTTCATTAACTCATCGAATGCCGTAATTAGAGACACAATAGAAAGACAATTGCTTATGTCGAACTGTGTAACTTAAGACATTCAAAAGGTTAAAAAGGCTAGGCAGATAATGATAATGAGTTAATATAGATAACAGTGTATTTCTTCAACCCTTTGAGCTTTTTTTTTTTCAGGATGGGAAGTCATCAAATGACTTCTCCCGCTCTGGGCGGAGCGGGAGGGCGTGTCAGACTTTTACTGACTAAAACCCACCCGTGTTCCATCAGTTGCCCATGTGCCAGGGTCACGGTATCTCTTTCGAACAATCACGCGACCCCGGCAGGCATCGGTCCTAGTAGACCCCTACACTGCTGCTGACAACCCTTTGAGCTTACAACCTATATTGTCATTAGAATATTAGCTTTCGGCTCATGTCGGTAGCATGTAGAGCGTTGTCACTCTTACATTCGAGAACTATTGTTTACAGAGCACACGTGTAGCATAGGGTTGCCACTGTACTTTCCCGTCAAAATATTTACACTTGCCCGACTTTGGCTCAGCATCATCATCATTTCAGCCGAAAGATGTCCACTGCTGGAATTAGGCCTCCCTCAAAAGAGGGGTTTTAGGAAATATGACGATGAATGTTGAAGATGTCGGTAATAATCATGGCTACTGGAAGCTGCACTGGTGTACGTCGCGTAAATCAAAGCAGTTTAGAATTGCTGTACTGTTGCATACCCCTACAGGAACAATGTTTTGCATGCGTTACATCGCGTCACATTGCTGCCGTTGACAGCGATTATTCGCATCAGAAATAAAAGTTGTTTTCCACCAAAATGTTTTTCTCAATATTACCTACTTAGTTTGATATAAAGAGTGCCTAGGAATTAGCTATGTGAAAACGTGTGTTTGTGTGTGTGTAGGTATGTGTGTTGTCTGATATGTGCTATGGCCTATGTGTGATGGGTGTCTGTGTGTTTTGTGCTAAGTGTGCCTGCTGTGCTGTGTGTGTATGTGTATATGGTGTAGTTTTTCACACCCTGCATAACTCTTGGCGTATAATTTGTTAAGACTATTAAAGTTCATGTTGACTTCATCAGTTCAACCAACTTATCCTAGCACGATTCTTAGAGTATATTTTCTACTTCGTAAAACCTATGACACAGCCCTACATAGTTTGAACGACGACGCAGAGCCGGTAACGTTGACAAGCACCCGATGGCGGGGCACCTCCTTCTCTGACACAATTGTATCACAGCGCCCGTTGACATTGCTTTCATGTAAAATTAAATAGACACGCTCTATATTTTGGAGAACTGAGTGAAGTCATTCATATTATGAAGCCTAAGAATAATAAATTATTACTATTTGGGTCATTCTATATTTAGGGCAAAAAAATAAAAAATAATAAAACAATAAAACATTGATTTTCGTATGTTTATTGAATTTACTGTGTTTAGTGACATAAATAATCAACAAAATAATTAGTAACAGAGGTCATTTATGTTTTAATTACGAGAAAATCGAACTAAAGTAAAAAAACATGATAACAGATGTGACGCGATACGTAACCGAAATGATAATAATCTGAATAATTTTGGTTTACAAATAACCAAGAATTTGTTATTAACGATAATAGTAAACCTGCATTGTTATCAATTAAACCATAATATCATTATTCTTTAACACAACAAAAAGAAACAGAAAAAATTTTCTTAAACTAAGTTCACAGAAGTGACGTCTTCATCGTCACGTTCTATTAACAAATAACTTACTAATTTGAGATCCATTAATATAAAGGCATACTTGCTTGGAATAATTATTAATCAGGTACAACTTTTTAACACTTATAATTATTATTATTATAATCAGACTCAGCTCTCACTTTCATGATTTTAAAATAATATCGTCTTCATCAGACGAATCAGATGTGAAAATATTAAAACGAATTGATTTTGTAAAGTCGGAAGCTTCATTAAAAAACTGACCTATTAATTGTTTCTTCTTAATTTCTTCATTAGTAATCTCTGCAGATGAAGAACCATTGATAGATTTGAAATAGAAGTTATGGCTTCGTTTTGTTGGAATTGAAACCGTAACCGAATCTTCGTCGTCAGTATCTACGCGGCTTGCGGGAGATTCATTTTCAGTATGTGAAAAACGTCCCGATGGACCGGGTTCTTCGGATATTTCTTGATCAGATTGTGGTTGTGATGGGGGATCAGTAAAGATTTGATTGTACTCTGTATTAATCACACCCATTTCATAATGAGAACAAAGATCTGGGCGATATTCGACGCAGCTAAGTTTTCGCGCATGCAAAAAACCGGGGCTGTCTTCATTCCACGTCACTTGATGGATACTAAGAGTGTCTTTAAATGCTGGTGTTAAGCTTTTTGCCAATAAATTTTCAATAGTGATAACATTGTCTTCGTCTATAGGTATAATTTGTACACCTTTACTATTTTCTTCCAGACACTGAATAAGTTGTTGGAAGTTTGCTACATCCTTACCTCTAGTTACAGATTGGTCTGCCGTATGTTTTACTGTTGCACCAATACCGTCCGGCGATCCTTTGCCATGGCCAACTTCATTATAATGCCAGATTAAGTTTTGAACATTTAAATATACAGCAAGAAAATTAGCCATTAGAAAAAACATAGATTTATTACGATACTGGGAAGAAGGTCCATCACTTACAAAGTGCATTGTCTTTAAGTTCGGATGTAAGGTTTTAATCATATTTAAAATTGGAATTAAATTATTACATATGAGAACTGGATCATGTCTTAGGCTTTCAGAAATAGTACAAAACGGAGTGATTGTCGAATCATTGTCTTCAAAGTGGTATAATACTGCAATATGGAGGGATATTTGAGGCTTAGATGCCCCAAAATGGACGGCTTGTACTTCTTCAGCATATTTGCAAATATAATTTTCTGCAAAATCTATGTGCAGTACTGCTGTTTCTGGATCAACCCTTCTCTTTGCATGATTTATAGCTTGGTATTGATGGTAGACGTTGTTTAAATGGATCATGAATACCGGTAGCTTTAACAGCAAGTGATCAACCAAATCTGTTTTTGAACTCAAAACCTTTTCTTTGATGGTTTTTTGACATAATTTTTCTGCTCCTTTAATAGTCACTGGATTTTTTTTTGGTAATCCATCTAAAGTACTTTATTGAATTATTATTGTTATTGAAATTGAAATGAACTTCCTTGCAGTCGTTATATTTTCTAAGCAAACATTCTTCTTTTAATTTTCCATCACAACATATTGTCTTCACAAGAGCTACAGGGGTATTTTCATTAATTACGTTAGCAGTTTTTAATGCCGTAGTAATTAGTTCCATGTTTGTATGATGAATACATAGACATGTGTCACGCTGTTTTGCGTTAGGAGAAATTATCCAAAAAGGGCGATAGCGACAGAATAAGGAATAAGAAATTTTACGGTTTATTGTAGATTTGAATTTTGCATATAAATTAAGCAGTGAATCGTTTAGCAAACGTATTTGCTTTTTATTTATTTTTTTCTTGTAATTGTTTCTTTGGTTTCTGCCGTCAGTCTGCTACATTCATCATTTTCTAAAAACTCTTTAATCTGTTGCTTTACCTTATTTACTCTAAGCATTTTTTTACATGAGTTGGACGAAATTTGAACTGTTTGTCTTTCAATAGCTCTGTTATAACGCATTTTATACTTTTTAACTCTATTTTCTAATAGACGCAATTTTTCTTTTAGTAGATTGTTCTCCAGCTTTAGATACCTTCTATTCCTTATAGCTATTTTCCTACCAGATTCGGCTCTTAATCTAGATGTGGACGTAACGGGACTGCTGGGTGGAGTTTCATTCTCAATAAAATTTTCAGTCTGTTGATGAATGCGTCGCAATGCTTTTTTATTGTCTCTATACCTTTTAGCCCTTTCTTTCCACTGATTCCTAATTATTCTCCGAGTACGTGGAGTAAACTGATTAATAGTTTTACCTGTCCATCTTCTTTTTTCCGTTGGTACCTTTCTCTGTCTTTCCTTCTTCTCTCTTCTAGTTGTTATTCTGTTAACTTCTGTCGATGTCGTCTCATTGCCATTTCACTTGCTCCCTACGATTTTGAAGTTTTTTTACCTCTGACCTGCTGTCTTTTTTGGGTGGTTAGCGTGTACGCGGTGCCATGATATAGCTAAAATAAAATAAAAATATTATGAACTTAAATGCTTCAAAGTGGCGTATTATTTAATCTACGTTCATAATATTACATTATTTAAGTATCTTGGTCAATTTTGTTTTTAATTTAGCTATAAATTACAATAAAACTAAAATCTCGTCACTTCGGTGATTTTACATCACATCTGTTATCATACAGATAACAGGTGTGATGATCACAGAAATGACGAACATTAATATTTGGGGCCATATTTTTTTGCTGTTCAAGTTTAGACTTGTTTCTGCACTCAATCACAACACTGACATGATAATACATAGAGGCTGAGCAGCTATATGATTTTATTAATATGTCTTACCTTAATACAGCTTAAACAGATGTGATGTGTGAACTTTTATACGACGAAAACACCAATCAAAACTGTTTTTCACAAAAAACAAAGACGAACTTTTCCTAATTTGAAGCCGGCATGCGAATGACAATTATGTGGTGTCGCAATATAATAAAAATTAATCAAACTAAACGAATATTGCTAGATATTTCTTTCTGATTTCCACTAGATGACAGAAGTGACGATGATTTTGTAACAAAAGTAGAATCAAGAGCTGTGACGAATATACTTTACTGGATTTAATTTGCTTTACGGGACAGAAAAAGGACAATATTTGAAAGCTGCTAAGGGATAAATAAGTCATTTTCGTCCATTAATTGTATTTTTTTAGTACGTCCGAAGTCAACGGTGTGTAAATTACACAGATAACAGAACGTGACAGAAGCCATTTAAAATAAGTTTTTTGACAATTATTTAATAATGTTTTACATAATGTGATATAGCCAATTACAATACAAATACTTGAGATTAGAGATGGGTCGAGGGCAAAAACAAATATGGACAAAATGGGCATAAACTTGGCATATTGGGCATAAATGAGTTTACGCCCAAATAAATGCCCGATCATTGGGCATAAAAATGAATAACTTTGTTTTGTAAAAAATAAAGCAGGAACTTAACTTAAAATGAAACTTAATGTCAGTAGGTATTTTGTAAATTAAAATTTTAATGAAATATTCAGTCATAAGATAATCAGTCTTGTTAAAAAAAAATCACAGTTGAAAATTCGAATACGTAATTATAGAAAATATAATTTTAACTCTCGTAAAATGAAAAATGAAGTGAAGTTTTTTAATTGGCTTTGACACTACAATAATCATAAGTAAGTAATATAATAAAATAAATGTTTGTCAAGTTTTACCATCATCGTGGTCCTAATTATAATTTTGGCTTTATTTTGATGTTTATTACGTAAACTAATAATAGGTAATGAAATCGCTCAATACAATGTAGATACTTCAGTCATCATCATCATCACTAAAGTTGATATTAGATGCAACATCAACAAATTCTAGGTTTCGGTTTGTTGAAGTGGATGTTGATGGGCGGGAATCAAAATCCTCAGGCGTATTGAATTGAATCGAGTTAGATTCATTTTGACTATCATAATCATCGCTTAAAAAATCGTCGATTTCCGTATCAAAATCGTTAACATTGGACAATTGGATACTTTTAGATGGATCATTATTTTCCTTTAAATTCCAATTGTATGCCAAAGATGTGATTTGAGCTGCTCTTTCTGTAGTAAGGCGATTTCGTTTAGCACTGTGTATGAAACCATGGATGCTAAACGAGCGTTCAGTAGCCGCAGATGTGCAAGGTGCAGTCAGGATACGAAGTGCCACTTTACTTAACGGCGAGGAACCACAAATTCCTTTCCACCACAATACGGCATCTACCTTCTCTGTAGCTTTCCATGTGAATTCTTTTCCCCATATACCATCTCTCGCTCTATATTGAGCAAGATCAACCAGACAATCTAAATTCAAAAAAATTGCCAGGTTTTGAATAAACTCCATCGCTTCCATCTCTTGATACTGAGTGAGTTCATGTCCTTCAGCTATAGGGTTCAGCATATGTGCAGCGTAGTGTATGGGTTTGAGAACTTGTGCAGTTCTATGTTCCACTGCAGTCTTCAAACGTTCTATATCAGAAGTTTCTAGAATAGTTGTCGAAGTGCAAGCAAATAGCAATTTTGATAAGATATTTTTGAATATCATATAAACTTTACTGATGTTATAATTATCACCCTCGAGTTCAAAGATCGCTTGTGTGATTGGTTCCATTATACTAACACATTGTTCAACCATAGTCCAAAAACCATCGTCGAGAATCGTACTTTTGACGTCTGATGTAGGTTGGGTATGTTCATGGACAGCGAGAATTTGAAGTGCAGCTTTATTGACTTTCAGACTTTTTAAAGCCGCCACATGACTCCCCCATCTAGTTTTACATGGTAATTTCAAGGTTTCACCATGAATTTCTTTGTCTTTCCGAATTTTGCTTAAAAGTGCGCTCAAAATCTGGCTTTTTTTAATGCACTTTATAACTTCTGTTGCAAGATCAATACAAGCTTTAATGACACTCACTTTCATGGCATCTTCACACAGTAAATTTAGGCTATGTGCTGCGCAATTTAGAGGCACTATCCATGGATATTTTCTTCCCAAAATTTCAAAAGCCTTTTGCAAATTCCTAGCATTGTCTCCAATTACAACGAAAGTTTTTTTCTCATCATAAGTTTTAATAACTTTTTCTATTTCTGTAGCCAAATATTCACTGGTGTGCCGATTATCTTCCGTGCTTAAGCTCTTGACGAATATGGTTTCTGGTTTACATATTAAAAAATTTATAATTCCCTCATTTCTGACATTACTCCATCCGTCGCACTGAACATGAAAAAATGGTGATTTTGCTATGTCGTTAGATAATTCTTTATGCAATTCATTGTAAAGTTTTTCCAAATACTTTGTTGCAAGAGCCTTCCGAGTTGGTAGCTTAAAATTTAGTTTTTCGAAAAAACTTTTCCAGAGCGGATGGTCCACCATAGACATTGAAACTCCAGAGATAAATAAGGCCTTAGCGAAATGTTCTTTTAAATTTCCCTTTTTTTCTGCGACAGAAACTTCAGACACAGGAATTGTGCTTTCGTTTGACTCGGATGTCAAATTTCTTTCTTTATTAATATCATTTATTTGCTTCTTGACAATAATCGGAGCTTTACTACAAACCAATAAATGGTTGGCCATTTTAACGACATGTTTCTGTTTGTAAATCTTTTCACAGAAACTACATTTAATCGATTTATCTCCGATATCTTGATAATATTTCCAAATTTCTTCTTTCTTCGGTCTTCCCATTGTAAATCTAAAATAAAAATGAATATTTTAAATTTCATGAGTATCTTTAGAATAACTCGTTTGCTCAATATTAACATGATATATTTATATTATTTTAAGTAGTTTTTAGGGACATACAGACAAAATGGATGTCTTTATTTTAATCAGCACCCCCAAATACCTCGAAAACGATCTCCATGACGATTTTTTTTAAAGGTCACCCTTTCGAGTCCGTGTCCTGGATTTCTTATGGACATCAACAACAACAAGCATTCTAAAAATGCTTATAGTAACACACGTCACAATAACTAAACAACACAATATTAGCAATGATTAGAGGTACTTACCAACTTTTACCAAATAGCCAACAAACAAAAAACTGAATCGTAGTGGGTAGGTAAGTAGATATAAAAATCAGAGCGACGTGTGTCCGAGCAACTGCGTAGAGCGATGTGATGAACGGGCGAACGAGCCGCGCTGCCGCGCAGCGGGGCGCGGTGGCGGTTATTCCCCTACCCCTTCCTAGCTTCCGTTGCTCAGTCCCGCACTCCCGCGCCCGCGTCAACCCGATCGGTGGTATAATATGTAGTTAAACTGTTAAGCGGGGAGTTCCCTTTATAATTACGCAGCATATAACGGGCGCGCGCCCGGAGAACGTTATTGCGCAACATATATTTCAAGCACGTATTCATATGTCCTACCCGTACCACATATTAACCCGTACACGCTATTGTTTACGTTTGACGTATTTATACGTCCCGCTCACTTAACAGGTAAAGCATACTCTTAACCTTATTATATCAATTTCTGGTTTGTTGCAATATATTAGCTATAATCCAATATGATTTTGGAAATTTACCTTTTCCGCACACTCAAATATAGCTATTTGAATGAAAAATTTAATAAAAGTTCTGTTAAAGTTTTTGCCCAGGCAAAAGGCATTTATTGGGCGTTTATGGGCATTTATCTGGCGCTTATTTAATGCGCCCAATATGCCAGGGCATTAACCCATCACTACTTGAGATAGATATCCATCAAAATAGCTATAAATGAAACTCTGAATTCCATTCGATTAATTAATATACTCAATGCACACTTTTTTGGCTGTAGAATAGAATGACCCATTTACGAGTATTTAACACAACATATAACAACACACCGACTTAACTACACTAAACTTATTACTTAATAACAACCACATGGTTGGATCTGGTTAAGCTATGCTTTGACACGGTTGTTCCATGGATACGTGACCAGGTTCGTGGATTTTGGACAATCGTTACGGGTCATCAGAAGCCCAGAGGTCTGCCAATACGTAAGTGAGTAGTCTCACCGCGTTGAAAAAACACAGTGGTCGATTTTCGACTCTCGGCGATACGCAGAGCGCTGAAGATCCAGTGCGGTTAAAAATTCCGCCGCGATTTTATTACGTCGGTGGAAATGAGGGCTTTAATTATCAAAGTTTATGTTCTTATTATTTGCCACGATGTGACCTATTACGGGTAAATAGATACAACTCTGTGATTAATCATATGAGTCCTGCACCCTAAGTATATAATAAACTACTAATCACAATATGAATAACTAGCTTCTGCCCGCGACTTCGTCCGCGTTAAATTTCTTGCTCCCCGGCCCTTCCCGTCGCGTCGAATCGCCTACCCGTGCGATTTTCCCCGTTTTTGCAACATTTTTCGTTACTGCTCTGCTCCTCTTAGTTGTAGCGTGATGTTGTATAGTTTATAACCTTTCTCGATAAATAGGCTACTTAAAACAATAATAATTTTTCAATTCAGACCAGTAGTTACTGAGATTAGCGCGTTCAATCAAACAAATAAACTCATCAGCTTTATAATATTAATATAATATATATTTTATTAGTATAGATTTTTAAAGATGTTACGAAATGTCCATTGCTTCATATGTTTGAAAATTTTCCCTGCTCAATAATGTAACTAACGAAATTATCGTTTTTGAACCGTCAAATTGAAAACATTTCTGTCTTTCGCAATAACCTTTCTGTTGTCATCTATTGGGTACCTACGACAACGTCACCATACTTAATTGCACATTACGCATTGGCAATGCAATAAACATATTACGGTACTGTTAAGTACCTACTTAGGAACCACTTACTAAATTAATTTGTTTAATTGCAGAAATAATCAGTAACTCAGTTTCTAAGTACTTATAAAATAATGACGCTTTACAATACTTTTAATTCATTTTGTATTCAAGCTGCACGTACATACAACCCACAATGAAAAAAATTGTTCTATTTTTGTTTGTTCTCGTATTGGGTCAAACGTTTGGCTACCCAAAAGTAGCACCAGTGTTGGCCATGGAATCACGACCAAAGGATTCTGGGGAAGGAGTGACTACTAACTCTTCGACTACAATGCCTCCTATGGAAGAATTGTCAGCATTCGTAGGATCTGACTGTGCTTCGGGTTCAGCGAGATTCAACGGGTTTTGTGTTAACATTGATTATTAAATAAGTTTATTTTATTCTGGACGTGTTTTTTTTGTTATGTTTATATACGTGAGTATTATCATCATCATTATCATCGGACAGGCCTCCCCAGATTTGGAGGCGTTTGCCATAATCGCCACGCACGTGGAACGCTTCAGACAACTACTTCGGTGGGTTACCGAAATAGTTGTTTGTCAATAACCAACAAAATATTTCTAATCCATACTAATATTATAAATGCAAAAGTAACTCTGTCTGTCTGTCTGTCTCGCTTTCCTGCTAAAACTACTGAACCGATTTAAATGAAATTTGGTACACAGATAGTTTAGAGCTTGAGAAAGGACATAGGCTACTTTTTATCCCAGTAGTACGTTCCCGCGGGATAATTTCCGACCTCCACGCGGGCGAAGCCAAATTACATTTAAATCGGTTCAGTATCTAGTTTTAGCAGGAAAGCGAGACAGACAGACAGACAGACCGACAGACAGAGTTACTTTCGCATTTATAATATGAGTGTGGATGGATAGTATATACAATATGTAACAAAAACCCTGTCCGATCCAATAAAGGCGTAATCTTCGTTCAACATACGTACTAGAAAAAATGATATATAAATCTATCTAAAAAAAAACAAAAGGTAATTGATTTTTTTATTTTTATAATCCATGCGAAATATAACAGTGAATATGGGAAATTTTCATAAGTTAACAACACTCCACCCGTCGGCAAAATCTTGATATTTTTACCTATTTTTATTTCAAAGGGCACCGCCCTACAGTACCGCGTTGTAGGCACTCGTTCGACTCTTTGATGATGCCGACTGGTTGCCTACCGGCGCGCTACTTGTTGGCCAATGGCCAGTCTTTCGTGTAGATAGCTTTTGATCGGACGTCTGTCTGTACGTATCACGTGCCGCTATCGTTTCGCGAAAAATGTCGTATTCCAATCAGCCATTCCACTGGATTTTTATTTATGGGGTCATGTTAAACAAATTGTTTATAAAAGAGAGTGCGATTCGGAAATCGAAGTCAGATCTCGAATTGTGGCAGAATCTAAGTGTGGCAGCTTTCGACTCACTTAAATCGGACACAAATTCGCTGCAAAGAGTACGTGCAAATTTAGTGAAAAGGTGTCGAATGTGTATCAGTGTTGGAGGACATGTGGAGCACGATCGCCGAAGTATGCAACAACAAGAGAACTGAAACCTGCAGTCGGTAAGTACTTTGCCCAAAGGACATCATATTAAAAAAAGCCCTTATCAGGTCTACATTTAATTCAATAAATTGTTTCTTAATAAACATGATTAGGTCTCCGGATCACTATGCCTACAAAACAATATCAGCTGATACCTACGCGTCGGCATAAGGTATGTCGTAGCGTAATTTTTTTTCGTTATAAGTTTGTTTGGCGGCACGCGACAAAGCAGGTTCATGACAAAGGCGGCGGCTTCTTTGACACAAAACTGTACATAGTAACACGTGAACTTTGTGAGCGATCAGTGTTGCCTTTGATTCGTTTTTATTTTTTATTTTTATTTAATTATATTCACAAGGGAAAAATAATAATCTCAAATCCATTAATTGGTTACGTAATAATGTACGCAGTACGATGCCGAATAATACCCTTAAGGATCGGACAGGGTTTTTGTAACATGCTGTATAGTATAGTATAATAGTGTATATAGTATGGAAGTATGGATTTATTATATTTCTATATAATTTAGGCACAATAAAAAAGGGGCTGTAGTGGTCTAGTGATAACGGCCGCGACTTACGAGTAGTAAGTCGTGAGTTCGAACCCAAGCAGGCACTATACTTTGTGCAAATAATTTCATCACCACTGCTTTCAAAACGGTGAAGGAAAACATGGTGAGGAAACCGGTATGTCCTAGAATAAAAAATGGCCTGTGTCCCAGCAGTGGGAATAATGCAGATTGATTATAGATGTATGTTATGTAAAATAAACAATTATTTCAGGCAAAACACATAATACAAAAAAAAAACACACTATTTAAACGAACACGTACCTCTTTATTTTGCCCTTATTAATTCAGGGGTAAAGAAATAAAACACTGCAATAACAAAAAAAACATAATAATTTAATAATCTTCACCAATACATATTCCGTTGAATCTGATTAAACCCGAAGCACACTCAGATCCCACAAATGCCGATCTTAAAACCGCGGGAAGCGACGTCGACAAAGCACTAGTCACAGTCACATTTGCTGCAGATTCGTTTGGTCCAGATTCCAAGACCAATACTGGCGCTACTTTTGGGTAGCCAAACATTTGACCCAATGCCAAAACACACAACAGTAGTACTAAATATTTCATTGTGTGTACTGCACTCACAGGTTGAATGCAAAATGTAATTGAAAATGTTGTTATGTATCATTAATTGTTAGAAATTAGGAACCAGTTTCTTAAAAAAATAATAATAATTAGCAGACGAAGCTGCGGGCATTGCTAGTTTAGTATAAAGTAAATTACAATGTTAAATGTTTATCAAAATTGTATAGTTGTTTAATCGTATCATCAATTACTAGTTCTGTTGTATAACAATCAGGTCGGAACTTAATTATGTAGAAAGTAACTGGTTGTGCTGTTAGTAAAGAAAAACAGTTTTTTTAAATTGCTGTTATTTCAGTTTAATTAATTATTTAAAATTGTAAGCACACAAATGTACAGAGACGGACTTAATGTTATAGAAATTTTCTACCAGTCAAAGGATGATGCAGAGACAAACAGTGATACGTGCAATCAATTTGAGGAAAAAGTGTTTTAAAATCTATACTTAATATTATAAAGCTGAAGAGTTTGTTTGATTGAACGCGCTACGCGCTAATCTCAGGAACTACTGGTCCGATTTGAAAAATATTTTTTTGTTGGGTAGCCTATTTATCGAGCAAGGCTATATAACATCAAGCTATAACTAAGAGAAGCGGAGCAGTAATGAAAAATGTTACAAAAATGGTGAAAATCGCACGAGTAGGCAATTCGATGCAACGGGAAGGATCGGGGGGACAAAAAATTTAACGGGGATGAAGTCGCGGGCAGAAGCTAGTTTAAGATAATAAGATAAGATAATGTTTATTTTTCAAAACAAAGCTTTATATTTCCTTCGGTCTAAGTACATAAATAGCTAGGTTAACATGAAAATGAGACTAAGACGCATAGGAAGCATTTTGTTTATGAACTCCACACTAGGTCGAGCCTGTCTCGTGGAGTCCATGAATGATATTACCGTGTGATTGTGCGTTGCATGAATACTTGTTACAATTGAGAAGCAGGAAAGTGTTATTGTTTTAAAGTAGTTGAAACATTGCATACAAACGCATAAACCTATTTAAACCATAAATATACCTAGCCACATATATTCACACATAAATATACGAATTGACTAAAACCAAACAAAGAGGAAACATTACTGTTTTAATCCCGTTATAGTTCCAGTCAATCGGATTTATTAAAAATAAACATCCTCTTCAACACAAATTCCATTGAATTTCATTAAGTCCGAAGGACAGTCAGGTACAACGAAATTTGAATATCCAAAGTCTGCAACACATTATGAAGGGATGTAAGTACGGCCATCTAGTCTTCTCCTCCATTTCAGGTAGTCACCAGTTTGCTTTGGTCGTAATTCCATATCCAACACTGGGTATTGTGTGAAGCCAAATGTTTGATCCAACGCTAGAACAAGAAAATAATTCATAAATACTGACTGTTCCACACTCCGAGTAGATGTGAAATGATATTTTGTGAGGGTTTTAATATTTTAGGCTTTTTTGCTGATTCTTATGTAAACAAAATGATTAGTTTAATTGGCGATACACATCATCAACATTTCAGCTGAAAGCCATCCACAGGCCTCCACCAAAAAATGGGTGGTTTGCCATAATCACCACACTTGGCAGGCGGGTTGTCGATCGCAGTATCGTGGTAAAATGCATAGAGAACGCTGCCGCTGCTGCCAATTTTGTAGTAATTCCCTTAGTCGCCTTATACAACACCAACGGGAAGAAATGGGGTACCTAATGCAATTCTGTACGTCCGGCACATACAGACAATCATAACTATTGGTATAAAGTGCAACTGTCTGTGGTGAAGGGGCTCAGGGGCATGTGTGCTAACTTTACTTTATGATATAAAGACGTGCTCATTAAGAGCGTCTGTAATAATAAAAAAAAAACAAGTGCCGTTCACGTAGAAATCATTTTTGACATCGATACGAAGAATAAAGAAAATTCTGTGGAGTTTAATCACTGACCTAACGTAGGTATCACACAAAATGAACAAATATGATTGTTATGTTGAGATACAGAACAGTATACTTCATTCTTTTTTTTTATTGTGTGTTCGACGCACGACTGGAGTTTACTCATTACGACCGATTATTAAATATATATAGATTAGTAAACATAACATAACGCATAACTTAAAGTAATGGAGAAAGTTTGATTTACTCCTCACAAATTTTCATACTCTTGGCTTAAACCAAAAGCGACTCTTAACGAGTAAACTCCAAAAAAAACCTGTTTTTTTGCTTGTGTGTAGTTTTTATTTTAAATATTTGTTGGTATATTGGCATGGCTATGTGAAAATGATTTAATCTCTGTGTCTCGTAACGTTTAAATCTACCTACTATTGTATAAAATCAAGTTTATCTGTTTATCTAACTATACAGACAGCTGTAGTGCTAGTGAGTTTGTTGCGCCACTTCTTCTTCCCAGCTAAAGCACTAGGACGTGGCGAAGGGCGAGCGTTTTCCTACGTAATGTTGACGTTCAAAAAGTGCTGCTCCTCAGCCTAATTTGATTTTTTTTTTAGTTTAATTTAATTTGTTAAAAGCATAAAGGACAATGCCAGAAACTCTATAGAGCTTTGACCCATAAAATAAAAGTTTGTTTACAAGCATGAACAATGTAGCATTCTATTGCTGCTTTATTAGAGATATCTAAATGATGTCTAAATGCCTTTAGAACTTGCTGTGTCTGTTTAAATCTACAATGTTTATTATATAGGATTATGCGCTACGGTAAAATCCAAGCAATAAATACCGTAGTATTTACATACCTGTTACAACAATTTCCATGTTGCAACAACATATCTTAGTAGCATCCTGTCGACGCACAAATGACCATTTATGCACCTCGACATCGTTACCCAACTCGAGCATTGTTCAAAATGGAGACAATAATCAGAATCCGTGGCAAATAGTAAAAAGTCGGCGAATAGGCGAGATCGAGTCCATGTACAAGAGCAAAAATCGTCGGTAAAAAAAAGGGAGCGTAAAATACTGTTACGTAGATCGTAAAGTCTAGAAACATCACGCTAATTCCATCTAAGGACGGGGCAGTGTTAGAAACTACTGGAAATGACAGACGCTAACGCCATCTGTTATTGAGTAGCAAGTACTACACGAAATTGTACGTAGACGCTACTGCCATCTATTGTTGAATAGTGGGATTAAACAGTTCAATGGAAGTTACTAGAAGCTTCTACGCTGTGGCGGTGTCGAATGTTCGAGAATGTTGTGCTCGGGATATAAATAGCGGATTGTCGGGCCGACAAGCAGTTCGATTTCGGAAGCGAGCGAATACGATTCGAGTGATACAGTACAAGCGATTCCAAGTGACGTTTCTTGTAGTTACGATATTTGTGTTTATTTAATTAAACTGTGTTGTGTGTTTTGGTAAATTGATTTCTATTAATTTATCCCGAACCCCAGCTCTTAACATTTGGTGTCAGAAGTAAGGGATAAATTATGCCAGTTTTACCGAAGGAGGATACGGAAGGTATCCGTACCAGGAGTCAGCGCCAGCAGGAGGTGGATCAGAGGCTGTTTGAAGGAACTTCTAGACAGACACCTGGGGGTAATCAGCCAACGACAGAGCCAGTCTCCCAAGCGTCTGGTGTTCCTACAGCATCACCAGCCATGGATCTTTCTACGCTAATGGCGATGCTGCAGGAGCAGGCCCGCCGACAGGAAGAACAGGCCCGCCGCCTACAGGAACAGCTGCAGCAGGACAAAGAGGAGCAAGCTCGCCGACAGGAAGAACAGGCCCGTCGACAGGAAGAACAGACCCGCCGCCTGCAAGAGCAGCTTCAGCGCGATAAAGAGGAGCAGATTCTCCTTTTGAAAGATCTACACGCGACATTTGGCAAGGACATCAAAGCCATGAAGGAGACTGTTCAGGTACATGAAAATCGTATCTCCGAGGCCGAAGTCCAGATCGCCGATATAAGAAAAGCGGTTGGAGTTCTGAAAGCTGGGGACCGGACTACGGCTTCGATATTTGCTGCACCTTCCGTGCGCGGGTTTAAAGTGCCACCCTTCGACGGAACATCTTCCTGGTCAGCATATAAAATTCAATTTGAAGCTGTCATGAGTGCAAATGGGTGGACAAAAGGGCAGGCCATGACCGCGCTTACTTTGGCCCTTCGCGATCAGGCCTTAACCGTGTTAGAGGCTCTCGGCAAAAATGTTACCTATGAGCAGCTTGTTGAGGCGTTAGAAGCCAGATACGGTGAGGCGCACCTGGAACACGTTTTTCGTGCGCAGTTGAAGGATCGTGTGCAGCGCAGTGGTGAAAACCTGCAGCAGTGGGCCCTAGAAATCGAGAAGCTGGTTCGAAAAGCGTACCAGTCTGCGCCTGCAGTCATCGAAGGGACTCTGACTCAAGCTTTCATAGATGGCATACGGGACCTGGAAGTAAGGGCTGCTGTAAGACTTGGACACCACGAGACGCTCAAGGACGCCTTGGCCCATGCGTTGGAGGTGGAGGCAGTGAGGCATGATCATCGAGCCCATCGCATCAGGGAGGTTGCGGCTTCACCTGTTCGTGACCGTCTGAGGAACAGCCCTAGGTGCTACACTTGTGGGGAAAAGGGCCACCTCCGTTCAAGTTGTCCGAAGCGTAGCACTGCCAACGAAGATCAGACCCGGGAAAGAAGGGCGGCAGATGTCACTGCCCAGCAGCAGGAAAACTAGTCAACGCCAGGACTGCGGGGCGGGTGCTGGCTGGTGTTAAAAAAGCCCCAAGAATTTCGGTCTCACAAGCCCATGATGGGAACACCCTAGTCATAAAAGGTGAAGTGAACGGAAGACCATGTAAGCTGACATTGGATACTGGACCTTCTCGCACGGTTGTCAGTTCCCAACTAGCGAATCGTTTTCTTGGGGACTTCTTTGGTAAGCATGACGGCGTAAAATTAGTAACAGCCACGGGTCAGCACATAACCGTCCGTGGTGAGAAGGAGGTGGAGTTAAAACTGGGTAACACAATCTACCGGCATAAGGTCATCATGGCTGACATAGTAGATGACTGCATCCTAGGTTTGGACTTCATGCGACAGCACTGTTGCGAGATCGACGTTAATCAAGGAGTCCTAAAATGTGGATCAGAAGAAGTCTTCATGGAAGGTGCACCATCAGGGAAAGTGTACTGCTTGAAGAAGATTGTTCTTCCTCCCCGATCGGAAACAATAGTTCCAGTAAGTCTCCCACATAATTCTGGGCAGAAGAACCGATGTATTCTCATTGAAGGATTGGATGATAACCTTCCATGGAAGATTGCGCGGACCTTGGTAAAGGCAATCGACGTTGCAGCCGTACGCATACTGAACCCAAGTGAAAAGGAGCAAGTAATCAAGAAGGGTACATTGATGGGTTCCTGTGAGGAAGTAGCTTGGATGCGTGAATGCCAACATGGGCCTCCTCAAAATAACGCCCAAAGTGCAAGATTTAACGTGTTAAATCTTTTGGAAGACTGTCGTAAAGATCTGTCAGAAGAAGAAAGAGAGAAGGCTAGGAAGATGCTACTTCAATATGCAGACATATTCTCTACAAATGATGCTGACATAGGGAAGACTGGTTTGGTTCAACACAGAATTAATACCGGAAATGAGTTACCGATACGACAGCGACCAAGAAGACTACCAGTGGCAAGAGAAAAGGAGGTAGATACCATGATTAAAGGAATGGTAAAGGATGGAGTTATAGAGCCTTCGTCTAGTCCATGGTGTTCTCCTGTGGTCCTGGTGAAAAAGAAAGATGGCAGCATGCGGTTTTGTGTAGACTATCGTCGATTGAATGACGTTACTAAGAAAGACAGCTATCCACTACCCCGGATCGACGAAGGTTCGCTAGTGTGGTTGCATAACCCAGTGCGCAGCAAAGGAAAGTCCCCTAAACTGCAGGCAAAATGGGACGGGCCGTACCGAATTGTGACCAAGATCAACGACGTCACTTACCGAATACAAAAGGGTATGCGAACTGCACCTAAAATTGTCCATGTAGATCGATTGGCACGATACTACGGGAATAATGATGCTCGGGACGAGCATGTCTAAGGAGGGGGCAGTGTTACGTAGATCGTAAAGTCTAGAAACATCACGCTAATTCCATCTAAGGACGGGGCAGTGTTAGAAACTACTGGAAATGACACGCTAACGCCATCTGTTATTGAGTAGCAAGTACTACACGAAATTGTACGTAGACGCTACTGCCATCTATTGTTGAATAGTGGGATTAAACAGTTCAATGGAAGTTACTAGAAGCTTCTACGCTGTGGCGGTGTCGAATGTTCGAGAATGTTGTGCTCGGGATATAAATAGCGGATTGTCGGGCCGACAAGCAGTTCGATTTCGGAAGCGAGCGAATACGATTCGAGTGATACAGTACAAGCGATTCCAAGTGACGTTTCTTGTAGTTACGATATTTGTGTTTATTTAATTAAACTGTGTTGTGTGTTTTGGTAAATTGATTTCTATTAATTTATCCCGAACCCCAGCTCTTAACAATACAAACAGCAATGCAACGGAAAACAGAACAGAGCTAATGTCAAAAAGTCAAAGAATGACTTTTTGTGTAGTGGTGGGCGTTATGACAACGAACCGTTTCCGAAGACCGTTTTATGTTTTGCAACGATGAAACCGTTTTTACGTCCTGGGTCCAAACAGTCTTCGTTGCTCAAACCAGTCTTCAAATTACTAGATGCGATTATTTATTGTACAGCTAAGAAAATACGGTCGAGAACCCATCGATTCAACTATCACACTCGTCGCGTCGTCGTCCTTAATCCGTTCCAAAGACCGTTTTATGTTCTGCGACGACTACGACGATGAAAATGGTTTTACGTCTTGGATCCAAATAGTTTTTGTTACACAAACCAGTCTTCGAATTACTTGATGCGATTTTTTATTTTACTGCTAAGAAAATACGGTCGAGAACGCATTGATTTTATTAATTGAACGGCTCTTCAAACCAGTTGCGACGATAACCGTTTTCTGCAACCATTTTCGTCGTCGGAAAAACGGTTGCGTTTCGTTCATCAAAAATTCGATAACGACCCACCACTAACTTTTTAACATTACCATTAGCTCGTCAATGACGTTTCATTACACCTTAACCTACTAGTGCTCAAAATGCGAAACATTTATTAGAATATATATTCATAATAATATTATATAGGTATTACAAAGATTATTTTCATTAACTGTGTGTAATTTAACCAAATACATATTAAAATCCGTATATAGTAAATTAATAGATATTATTTTTTTAATTAAATAACTGATTTGTTCCGCGTGTGTGCGTACTAAGTAACGCAGATGGTCGCGATTAAAACAGGAAATACGTCTTAGGTTTTTAAATTCCTTTTTATCGCTAACTTATTATCCGCAACTGTAACAGAATAATAGTTAAGCAACAAAGGGTCATAATTTCTTCTGATATTTTTGATTAAGTTACATTTTCGGTACGGTGGTGAAGGGTGGGGCAGGATCTGGCATTGTCATTTCTTACAAAAAGATGGGGCAGGAACTCAAACGCCTTTTAAAATGGCCGCAAGATGATAGACCGGATGCAAATGACAATGCCAGATCCTGCCCCACCCTTCACCGCCGTACCGGAAATGTAACTTAATCAAAAATATCACAAGAAATTATGACCCTTTGTTGCTAAACTATTATTCTGTTACACTTGCGGATAATAAGTTAGCGATAAAGAGGAATTTAAAAACCTAAGACGTACTTCCTGTTTTAATCGCGACCATCTGCGTTACTTAGTACGCACACACGCGGAACAAATCAGTTATTTAATTAAAAAAATAATATCTATTAATTTACTATATGACTGCGTTATTTAGTACGCACACACGCGGAACAAAAACAGTTATTTAATTTTAAAGATAATACCTATTAATTTACTATAATATACTGATTTTAATATGTATTTGGTTTTAAATTACACACAGTTAATGAAAATAATCTTTGTGAATACCTATATAATATTATTATGAATATATATTCTAATAAATGTTTCGCATTTGAGCACTATTATTAGGTTACGGTGTAATGAAACGTCATTGATGAGCTAATGGTAATGTCAAAAAGTTAGTGGTGGGTCGTTGTCAAATTTTTGATGGACGAAACGCAACCGTTTTTCCGACGACGAAAACGGTTGTCGTCGCAACTGATTTGAAGAGCCGTCTTCAAACCAGTTGTTGCGACGACGACCATTTTGTAAAAGACGAAACTTACCGAATATGGAATAGAATTCTGTTTTCGTCACGTGAAATAGTTGCAGTTCCTGCAAAGTTACAACTACTTATAAATGCCCAATTACACAACTGACCAAAAAATGTAAACAAACAAGATCTATATGATGCGCTCACCGGCTCGAATTCCAGGATATTCATTTACCTACTATCCCAATTCAATATTAATTAAAAAATTAAAAACGGTTTCATCGTTGCAAAACATAAAACGGTCTTCGGAAACGGTTCGTTGTTGTAACGCCCACCACTACAAAACGTCATTCTGTGACTTTTTGACATTAGCTCTGTTCTGTTTGCCGTTGCATTGCTGTTTGTATTTTACCCTCCTTCTCAACCTCTATTCTCAACGTGATCAATATTATTACTGTTACATTATCCCGACGACTTTTGGTTTTGTACACGGACTCGATCTCGCCAATTCGCCGACTTTTTACTTTTTGCCACGGATTCTGATTATTGCTTCCATTTTGAACAATGCTCGGGTTGGGTAACGATGTCGAGGTGTATAAATGGTCATTTGTGCGTCGACAGGATGCTAAGATATGTTGTTGCAACATGGAAATTGTTGTAAAAGGTATGTAAATACTACGGTATTTATTGCTCGGATTTGACCGTAGTGAAAAATCCTAAATAATATGCATTGTAGATTTAAACAGGCACAGCAAGTTCTAAAGGCATTTAGATATCTCTAATAAAGCAGCAATAGAATGCTACATTTTTCATGCTTGTAAACAAACTTTTATTTTATGGGTCAAAGCTCTACAGAGTTTCTGGCATTGTCCTTTAGAGTAATGGCGGAAATTTGGCCAACGAGGCGGGCGAGGAAATACGGGATAAAGAGAGCTTTTTTCTCGGATTAAAAATAACTCTTTTTAACCGACTTCAAAAAAAGGAGGAGGCTATTAATTCTACTATATTTTTTTTAATATTTGTTACCTCATAACTTTTGACTGGGTGAACCGATTTTGATGATTCTTTTTTTATTTCAAAGCTGGTGCTTCCCGAATGGTCCCATTATAATTTAGTTCCATTCGGACAATGGAATCTATGTGAAAACCATATAAGTCTTAAGTTTGCATTAAGTATTTGGGCGACAAATGAACGAATAACGCGATCAGATTAGTGCGGGGTATCTACCATAACTAAAAAGTTAAAAATAAAAACTTTTTACAAAAAAATAACAACCGACCACCTAAAAAAAAAAAAACAATACAAAGTGAAAAATAACTTTGATTTGGGAAGTTGGTGTCTTAGGATCTGTAATTAAGGTTTATTTGCCACCGACTTCCGAAATTAAAGTTATTTTTCTCCTTATAGTGTTTTTTTTTTTAGGAAGTCGGTTGTTATTTTTAACGATATTTAACTTGACGTTTGTGCGTGCATAACCGTTATCGTGAAAGAAGTGAAACTTTTTAAAAAAATCGTGACGTTTAGAGAAATATTTTTATCCTCTGTCATGTAATGAAATGTGCCTGAACGTGACGCGTCCTTGAAATTTCCTCAATTTTTGTCCAATTATTCAATCGCCCCCTAAGAAGTTTCAGTTCACAATATTCAAATGGATGGTTCTAGGAAGGAATTTGTATTACATAAATAGCCTATAGTTCTGTACCGAATGTTATAAATATAAGTAAAAGTAATTCTTAATACTACCAACTGGTACAATTTTTTCTACTCCCTCTTACCGAGAGGAGACCTGTGTCCCAGCAGTGGGAACATTATAGGCTGCAGATGATGAATTCTTAATAAATAAATAAATGTGTAATAAATAAAACAAATCCTACTAATATTATAAATGCGAAAGTTTGTATGTATGGATGTGTGGATGTTTGTTCCTCTCTCACGCAAAAACTACTGAACGGATTTGAATGAAATTTGGAACACAGTTAGTTTATAACCTGGATTAACACATAGGCTACTCTTTATTCCGGTAGTACGTTACCGCGGGATATTTTCCGACCTCCACGCGGGCGAAGCCGCTGGCAAAAGCTAGTTCTTAATAAATAATTAAATTGTTAACCCTTAATTGCATGATTTTTACTTTTTAACCAAATTCAATTTATTTGGATTCCTTACTATATAGTTAATCTTACATTACCTATTTTGTAAGGAAAAAATATTTAAAAAAATTATCATCACCATTTCAGCCGAAAGACGTCCACTGCTGGACATAGGCCTCCCCCAAGCACCGCCACTTCGACCTGTTCTGTACTTCTCGCATCCAACGTATTCCTGCGGCCTCCACCAGGTCATCGGTCCATCTTGTGGTCATCTACCAAAAAATGTTCATAAAATACTTTTTTTTTTAATGGTTTTGGTGGAAATTTACATCTTTATGTAATCAGAACTAACCTACTGAGAACAAAATGTGTAGTGAGATAATAAACTTACTCATTATGGTATTTGCTGAAACAATTATTGCTGAGGCAAAGGTTAATATTACATTTGGAACAATGTATAGTTGAATATCCCTTACAATTGGGGTATTTGTATCGTAAGGATCCCCCTACCAAAGGCCAATGATCTTGCCCATCCCTGTAAACTTCTTTTGGTGGGTTATTGAAGAGTGAACTTTTTTATCGTTCGGAAACGGCACTATGGTTACGTAAAAGTTACTATGTACAAAAAATGTAATCCCCGTACTCTGTTGAAACGAAAAAATGACATTGAATTGGTTAATGGAAATTTCCATCACTATGCATTTAAGGGTTAATAAATAAATTTATTCGTAATAAATCAATAAATTCTTAATAAATAAACTTCACTGTCATTCATCATTGTTGTGGAATATTCAAAAATCAAATCAAATCAAATCAATTTATTTCGGGCTACAAAGACCCATAACATAAATACCTTACAGACTAACATACATACAAATAAAACAAAACAATTTAAAACTATTGTAATATTACAACAAACAACAAACAACAAACAAACAACAAACAAACAAACAACAAACAAACAACAACAAACAAACAAACAAACAACAAAAACAACAAACAACAAACTATTGTAATATTGCCAGACATCATTTCTTTTTCTTTGTTTTAGGTAATGGCTACATCGAGGGAACAGAGCTGGATGGCTTCCTCAAGGAGTTCGTATCCAGTGCTAACTTCACCGACATTAGCCCTGATGTGAGTACCTAGATCTAAGCTTTTCTTTAAGTAACTAGCGACCTAAACTTGTATCTTAACGTTTTTAAGATTTGACAAAACATTTAGTTTTGTCTATTGTATTTGTTCAAATTTATGCAATATACGCATAAAGCGTCCAAGGTAAATTCTCTAAACGATGGTGAAAATCGCATCAAAATCCGGTATGGAGCTAAGAACAACAACAACAACGTGATCACAAAGACTGCACGTTAGGTTACCACATATAAAGCACGCATCGCTTCGTGAGAAAATATACGGTACCTACTTAATTTATTGAGTCAGCATATTTGTTGATAATTCGCTAACATAACATATTCCGTAAATTATTATAGTTTCTTTTTTAGTCATTTATTTATTTTTTCTTTTTTATCATGCATGTTAGATTATTTTATTTTATTATTTCTTTTTCCTTGTTTTGGTTCCTAATCTTTGTATGCCATAATTAACATGTTCCTTAGTAATTAGGGGAAGACACTAGATCCTATAATACAGTGTACACTAGCGCAGGAGCTAGGGAATTCATAAAAATATATGTATAAATTTATGTCAATAAAGATTATTATGTTATTATGATAAATTAGATTACACTTGCCTTTCAATAATTGAGAAAAAAAAAATATTCCATACCTTCAGCTTTAGCGACATCAGGTGACTCGATATCATAACTTTGTCACTGGTCACAATCACTTCATTTTTTGGTAATTGGTCTTGAATATAATTCTCTTCATATGATTCCTCCATATCTCCTGGCGCCTTCGTTTTAGTAACATATCTTTTCACTTTGTGATTTGGCAATGAATTTCCAATGAAGTTATCTTCAACAATATCAACGAACTCGCAGATCCAGTCATCGTATCCAGTCATAGTAGTAGTGGTAAGTGCAGTTGGATAGGCAAAATGTGACTTTGTTGTCACAATTTTTAGACTCAATATTAAAACAAATAACAAACACAGCCTCATTACTGTTTCTTAAGAAGATGTATCTACGAATTAAATTTATTTTATCCTTAAAACTGGTATTTTTTGGTTTTATTTAACAGCTCTGTGATATTATAAAAACCTGCCAAGTGTGAGTCGGACTCGCGCACGATGGGTATATACCATTATCGGCAAAAAAATCACGTTTGTTGTATAGTTGTATTAAAATATATTTGTTATATTTTAATTTTATTATTTACTAGCTTTTGCCAGCGGCTTCGCCCGCGTGGAGGTCGGAAATTATCCCGCGGGAACATACTACCGGGATAAAAAGTAGCTTATGTCCTTTCTCAGGCTCTAAACTATCTGTGTACCAAATTTCATTTAAATCGGTTTAGTAGTTTTAGCAGGAAAGTGAGACAGACAGACAGACAGACAGACCGACAGACAGATAGACCGACAGACAGAGTTACTTTCGCATTTATAATATTAGTGTGGATGTGGATTTATACAGTGAATATATAACTAAATATTCTGTGAATATTTCAAGCGTATACCTGTTGCCGTTATCAGTATCGAGAAAAAGGGGCAAAAAAAATCACGTTTCTTGTATGGGAGCCCCCTTAGATATTTATGCTATTCTCTTTTTTATAATTTTTGTTATAGAGACAACAGAAATACATCATCTGTGAAAACTTAAACTCTCTTACTATCACGGTTCATGAGATACAGCCTGGTGACAGATGGACGGACGGACGGACAGCGAAGTCTAAGAGCGGGGGCACACGATGCGTTGCGGCGCCGCACCACGAAGATATCACAGTATCAGCGGGCACACGAGCGGTGCGGCGCCGCAACGTTGTTATGTCGCAGCGGCGCCGTAGCAGCGTTAGACAGTCTGTTAATAAAAATGGATCGTAAAAGAACATCTGGGTTGGTACTCATTTTTTAAAACCTCAATCACAATAAACAAAAACTTAGAAAAAAAATCGAAACGAGCGGGCGTGTGTCCTCCCTTGTGACGCATAAACAACTGAGCGGTGCCGCTCCGACGTCGCAACGTATTCACCCCTCACCGCCTCGTATCGGTGGTTGCAAGTCCGGTGCAGCGCCGGAGCGCATCATGTGACATGCCACAGTGAAATACAAGAAACGTGATTTTTTTGCCCCTTTTTCTCGACACTGATAACGGCAACAGGTAGGTATACGCTTGAAATATTCACAGAATATTTAGTTATATATTCAGATTTCTATGTAAGACGAAGCAGCCACAACGCTCCGGCGCCGCACCGCCGCCGCAACGCATCGTGTGCCCCCCCCCCCCCCCCGCTCTTAGTAATAGGGTCCCAGTTTACCCTTTGGGTACGAAACCTTAAAAACGAGCCAAGTGCGTATCGGACCAAACACAGTGAAGGGTATATATGTATATTTAGTATGAATATTAACACATGCATTGTATTGATTTAGTCAACCGTAAAAATAAGTTTGTATTCTAGAGTATTTCTCAAAAAATATATTTTAATTTTTTTAAATTATTATTGCGGTTATAACCGAACACATCCCATATAAGATCCAGAAATAAAAAAAGCTACTGAGAAAAATCATAAATTTTTAAATTATGGGATCACTACACGAATATATCACAATATAAATAAGCACAGTACAGACATGCCAGGGTCGCGAGATTTGTTCGAAAGAGATATCGTGGCCCTGGCATATGGGCAACTGAAGGAACACGGGTGGGTTTTAGTCAGTAACAATCTGACATGCCCTTCCGCTCCTTCCAGAGCGGGAGACGTCATGCGGAGCGACCTCTGGGCGGAGCGGAAGGGCGTGTCAGACTTTTACTGACTAAAACCCATCCGTGTTCCTTTAGTTGCCCACGGTATCTCTTTCGAACAATCACGCGACCCCGGCAGAATCGGCATGTCTTAGAACCAAAAATTCGAAGACATGTGACATCTACCAACCCGCACTGGGCCCGCGTGGTTGCTTATGGCCCAATCCCTCTCACCGAGACGAGGCCTGTGTCCCAGCAGTGGGAACATTATAGGCTGATGGTGAGGATGATGATGATGACTCACCCAGGCGCGCGCATCTACGAGACCTATCAGCGATAGTCGCGGTGCCCTTAGTGGCCAGTGCCGTGTTGAGACAAGTGGGCACGTTATATATTTATATCTAGAGCCACGGACGTCTCACGAACCTTTAAAAAATACCACGATCATGCTGGGTATTTCGCAATAAAATGCTGTCATATACATACCATAAGCACAGTAAACTTTAGATATGACGACCCTTTTTTTTTTCTGAGTGGGAAATCATCGAATGACATAACACACCTTGTTTCCAATTTTCATCGATATAGGTGAAATCGTCTTTACATAACAAAACCCTTCCCTACCTCGGAAAGCACTTTAAGCCGTTGGTTCCGGATGTCTATCGTAGATCTTTAACAGTCATTACGGGTCGTCGAAGCTCGAAAGTCTGACAACCAGTCTTACCAAGGGGATCGTATTACCCAGTTGAGGCGCATCCACACATGCCGAGTGGCACGGCCGGCGGCTAACCCGGCGGCCTGGCCGCCGGCACGCGTATCTTTTACCTGCGGCACGCGCGGCTTTTGGTTGCTGGCGGCAGTTTGCTTGCGGCTTCGATACGGAGTGGTAGTGTTGTGAGAAAATATTTCGTATTCTCATATTTAACATCATTTCGTATAAATAACGAAATGACAGAATTTAACTGGGATTATAATGCAGTACTTTCGTTAATTCCAATCCTACGTACACGACTAACTTCGACGATAGTCGAACAGAACACTACTGCGAAAATTGCAACCGTATCTGCAGGCCGCCGGTAAAGCCGGCGGCAAATTCAGCGGCAAGGCAACCTGAAAGCTGGCGGCAAACCCGGCGGCATGTGTGGATGCACCTTAAGTGGGTTGTGGAGGTCAGATAGGCAGTCGCTTCGTGTAAAATACTGGTACTCAGCTGCACTCGGTTAGACTGGAAACCGACACTAACATAGTTGGGAAAAGGCTAGGCAGATCATGATGGTAGGTTAAATCGTCTCCGAGTAAAGGTTCCCACAAACAGTCACGACGCGCCTTTTGTAAAAAAAATCTACGAAAACTTAATGTAATTTTGTTCTACAAAGGCCGCGTCGCGCTGTCACGTCGAGCCTGTCTGACGGAGCCTTATAAAATGGCTGTATATCTGGACGAATGAATAGATGATATTTTAAGGGTTCGAGTTTTTGCTTTTTTAGTTACGGAACCCTAAAAAGTGATACCGTTAAAACAAGAAAACAAGTTGCATTTCAACTAGTAAAACCAGTTTGTTACTTTTGACATATTATAACGAAACACCCACTTACCTGTTGTGGAGGTATTGAGAACTTCATAGCTAAGAAACAACAAGCCAAATGGTTTTAGGCGCGAGCTTGCGGGAGCAATGGGTAGCTCGCCGCCCGGAGAGACCAGGCTAGGGTCGGCCGCGCGTGTGTTCCACGTGCGACTCGAAAGAGATGTCAGCAGTACTGAAGGGGTCTGCTAGGACCGATGCCTGCAAGGGTCGCGAGATTTGTTCGAAACGGCCACCCATCAAATCTTTCTGTGATGAGCAGAATCATTTGTTCTGTGTCTGGGTGTAATTTATCTATACATATAATAAAACAGTAAAAAAACTGTGTCTGTACATTGAATATATTAAAAAAAAAAAAATTGGGGGGGGGGTTACGAACAGTAATAGAGCACGAAACCAAAAAAGCAAAAAATCAAACAAGCCCAAACTTGATGGGGTTGCGTCGTTTAATTACGGAGTTCCTATGGCTACCTTCCAACTCCATCATCAGACCCTGGTTACCATATACAACATTAATTTTTGTTTATGCGAAACCCGAAACACGGGTCTAGTATTTTTATGTAAAGAATCTATGAAATAAATTTCAAAACTGTTATCATTAATAATCACAAAGTTATAAGCTTGATAAGTTACCTGGTTGTCCACGCAAAAACATATGCAGATTACCACAAACAGCTAGTGTACGTACCATCTCCGTGTAATGGACGTTTGAGTACGAGAAAGACATGATAATTTTAAAATCGAAACAAAATACTAAGGCCCGCGGTCGGTGCGCGCGCGCTCGCGATACGTGCTCATCAATCGGTGGCATTCGGACGACTGAGGGAGCCGAGGGAGGGAGTTGTTACCCGTCGTCGCCGTCTCGCTGTGCGCCCACGCGCGCTATGAACTGCCGTGACCCGCACAGATGATTGTGGATACGTATTGTCGTTCGGTGTCTTACTTGGAAGCGTAATTAAATATTTTTGGTACAAAATATAACATGGTGTAAAAATTATTGGAATCGATTCAGTTACTGATTCTGAACAAACTATATTCAGGTTTCGCATATACTAAATCTTGTAGTTTCAAAGTACTCGCCAAGACGAGTCAAACGAGCCCAAATTCGATGGGGTTGCGTCGTTTAATTACTGAGTTCCTATGGCTACCTTCCAACTCCATCACCAGACCCTGGTTACCATATAGTATCAAAGTACTCGTCAAGACGTAATTTATCTTGGAAACTTGAACACCTGATGCAGAACTGCAACAACTGCTGTTAATCAATCAATCAATCAATCAATCAATCAATCAATCAATCAATCAATCAATCAATCAATCAATCAATCAATCAATCAATCAATCAATCAATCAATCAATCAATCAATCAATCAATCAATCAATCAATCAATCAATCAATCAATCAATCAATCAATCAATCAATCAATCAATCAATCAATCAATCAATCAATCAATCAATCAATCAATCAATCAATCAATCAATCAATCAATCAATCAATCAATCAATCAATCAATCAATCAATCAATCAATCAATCAATCAATCAATCAATCAATCAATCAATCAATCAATCAATCAATCAATCAATCAATCAATCAATCAATCAATCAATCAATCAATCAATCAATCAATCAATCAATCAATCAATCAATCAATCAATCAATCAATCAATCAATCAATCAATCAATCAATCAATCAATCAATCAATCAATCAATCAATCAATCAATCAATCAATCAATCAATCAATCAATCAATCAATCAATCAATCAATCAATCAATCAATCAATCAATCAATCAATCAATCAATCAATCAATCAATCAATCAATCAATCAATCAATCAATCAATCAATCAATCAATCAATCAATCAATCAATCAATCAATCAATCAATCAATCAATCAATCAATCAATCAATCAATCAATCAATCAATCAATCAATCAATCAATCAATCAATCAATCAATCAATCAATCAATCAATCAATCAATCAATCAATCAATCAATCAATCAATCAATCAATCAATCAATCAATCAATCAATCAATCAATCAATCAATCAATCAATCAATCAATCAATCAATCAATCAATCAATCAATCAATCAATCAATCAATCAATCAATCAATCAATCAATCAATCAATTGAAGATTACATCAGCAATATCGGAAGTTGTTGTTGTTGTATCATGTGGATACGTGTTCCGAGATTCGATCATTTATTTTGCTCGTAAAGACGCCATTAGATTCTTTTTATTGCGATAAAAATAGTAACAGATTTTCCGATTACAAATCTGTTTGTGCATTCTTGTTAAAATATCTATATATATAAAATTCAAAGTCCTGAGTGACTGACTGACTGACTGACTGACTGACTGACTGATATATCAACGCACAGCCTAAACCGCTGGACCTAGAGGCATGAAATTTGGAGGGTGTATTCTTTGTAAAGAGTAGGTATCCACTAAGAAAGGATTTTTTGAAATTCCACCCCTAAAAGGGTGAAATGGGGGGTTGAAGTTTCTATGAAACTTTTTATTCTCTGGGTCGATTGACACAAAAATTGGTATACATACTCTTCAAGTATAATTATGCGACACGTGTATCAAATTTTTTCCAAAATCATCCCTTTACTGCGTCAAATACGGCTTCGAAAATCCTACGTGGAATGGTAGACGTGCGCATGGCGTGCGGGGCAGCCCGGGAAGCGCATTGTCGCCACCGGTGTCCAATCTCAACCAAGGTTGATACCTTACCAGAAGTATCAAATATGTAACTGATATTAATATGAACTAACTTTTGTCCGCGAATTCGTCCGCGTAAATGTCGGTTATCGTGGACGGAGACGAAATCTCGGAATAAAAATAGGCCTATGTCCTTTCTTGGGGTTCAAACTTACTCCGTACCTACCGAATATATCTTTCGCAATTTTTTTTTTCATAAAAAGATCTTATGTTACTTCTAATACTTCTAAGAATGTGTGTACAAAGTTTCATGCTGATCGGTTGAGTAGTTTTTACGTAAAAGCGTAACAAACAAACTTAATATGTAATAGTAGGGATATTTGAAAATTATAACAGCCGCACGGGTCGATCGTTCAGGTTAAGCTACGCTTGCCGCGGTTAGTCCGTAGATGGGTGACCATCTTTACATAATAAGACCCTTCTGACCCTCGGAAAGCATGTAAAGCCGTTGATTCCGGCTGTCTTTCGTAGATCTTAGACCGTCGTTACGTGTCGCCGGAAGCCCGAAATTCTGACAATCAGTCTTACCAAGGGGTATCGTATTACCCAGTAACTGGGTTGTGGAGTTCAGATAGGTAGTCGCTCCATGTAAAATACTGGTACTCAGCTGCATCCGGTAAGACTGGAAACCGAACCCCAACATAGTTGGGAAAAGGCTAGGCAGATGATGATGAAGTAAGTACGTGTAAAAAACGCGTTTGTTTCTGTATTAGATAAAATTGAATAACTACACTAACTATTCTTTGATAGATACCTATGCAACTTTATAAGTAAAAACTAATTGGGCACATACCTACTATAATATTTTACGCACTAACATATAAATCTGTACGTTTAGTGAGGAATAGTGCGAATTGGTTTATGCATTAAAGTAAAACATAACGACCAAGCCACAATCATCAATTAAATTCTTTTGAGATCGTTCGAAGAAGTTGAAAATAATTATAAATCAGTGGACTCGAGTGATAAACAATGATGACGCCATACATTACCCGGTTTAGTTTCTTAACACATTGAAGCCTCTCGGTCTCTCAACTCACATATGTAGGTATAAAAATTTAGAGTTGGCGCCCAGTTATCTTGCTGCGTAATTTAAATCCGCCAAATTTATGCAATGATACTGGTGTCATTGCATAATTTTTAACCGACTTCAAAAAAAGGAGGAGGTTATCAATTCAACTGTATTTTTTTTTAATTTTTATGTTTGTTACCTCATAACTTTTGACGGGGTGAACCGATTTTGATGATTCTTCTTTATTTGAAAGCTGGTGCTTCTCGAATGGTCCCATTTTAATTTGGTTCCATTTGGACAATGGAAACCATGTGAAAACCATATAAGTCTTAAATTTGCATAACGTATTTGCGCGACAAATGAACGAATAACGCGATTAGATTAGTGCGGAGTATCTACCACAACTAAAAAGTTGAAGAATAAAAACTTTTTACAAAAAAAAAAAAAAAATAACCGACTTCCTTAAAAAACATTACAAAGTCGAAAATAACTTTAATTTCGGAAGTCGGTGGCAAAAACCTTATAAAGAGCCTAAGACACTGATTTTCGAAATTAAAGTTATTTTCGACTTTGCAGTGTTTTTTAAGGAAGTCGGTTGTTTTTTTTTTGTAAAAAGTTATTTGTTTTTTTTTTGTTATCGAGGCAACTATGCTGACACGTTGTTTCTGAGAGGAGTCTGTGTTTATTCCGAGGATTCCTTTAACGCCATCGAACTACCCTTTCGAGTTTAAAAGAGTACAGTTTCCCCTCAAAGTCTGCTTTGACAAGACTGTTAATAAATCTCAAGTCAAAACACTTAATTTAACAGAGGTAGACTTAAGGGAGAACTGATTTTCACACGGTCAGTTATACGTGGCCTGCTCAAGAGTAAGCTCACGGAGCAGCCTGGTGATTCTGGAACCTGAAGTAAAAACACAAAATATTGTTCACAAAGAAATTCTGCGGTAGGCACAGTATTTCGTAGTAAACAATATTAATTGTAAATCATCCAATTCTGATGTTTCTTGAATAAATATTTTTATGTACGCTTTGAGTTTTATTAAAACTATACTACTCTCATCCCAGAGATTAGTTTAGTTTTAAGGAGAATTTCGTCCTATTTGCTTTGTTTGGGATATTGTCAGTTCGTATATCAAATTGAGAGGTAGTGAGAGCGCGTATGTTTGTTTAAAAAAAAAAGAGTCATTTGTTTCTTGTAGGCCAAGCGGGTAAAGCCGCAGGCAGAAGCTATTCAAAATTAACCAATGAAATAAACACAGGAAAAAAAAACATCTGTCCTAATTATATTACATGCATACGTGTCGAATTCATAAGGATGATACTATATATATATATCCTAAGGAGCTCTTAAATTTATTCAACCCATCTGGTCTTTGTCTCACACACTTATCCTCAAAGTGGGTGCTCCAGTAATGCTACTGCAAAACCTTAATCCAGCCAAGTTGAGCAATGGGATTAGGTTGTGTGTGAAAACCTCACATCAAAACGTGGTAGAGGCCACGCCATTGTATTTACTGACTGTGCTCATGGTGAATCGGTGTACTATTGTATATACCGCAGATACCACTAATACCGACGGAGTACTCATTCGAGTTTAAAAGGCCGCAGTCTCCTTATGGTATGTTTAGCAATGAAGATTAATAAGTCTCGGGGACAGTCACTGTAAACAGCGGGATATGATCTTAGAGGGAACTGCTTCTCGCGCGGCCAGTTTTACGTGGCCTGCTCGAGAGTGAGCTCTTCTAGCAACCTGGTTGTATTAGCACCTAGGGGCAGAACCTCTAAAGTAGTATTTAAAGAGATACTTTAAGTATAGACTAAAACATAAATAGTCTTAAACCCCTGTGAACAGCAAGTTAAGTAGAATCATCATTTGAATAATGTAGGTAACAATTTTTTTTTTTTCAAAATTCCCAGGGAATAAAGAGAATTTATATTTTCGCTTTAAAGTTACCTTCAAATTTGTCATGCATGTAGGTAATTTGCCGTTCCTTTATATATTTCCGTCACTATTGTTAGGTTTTAGGATTAATTATCCTACATCAATCATTTATCAATCCGAGCGCTGCTCCGTGGATAACACAAAGCAAGCAATGGAATAACACATTGTTTACCGGGATTAACACATAGGATACTTTCAATCCCGGTAGTACGTTCCTGTGGGATATTTCGACATCCACGCGGGCGAAGCCGCGGGCAGAAGCTAGTCACTAATAAAATTATTCAAAAGTACTTTCATAGTTTCCGTGTAGTGTCGGACGTAAAGAATAGCACCCCATCTCTTCCCGTGGGTGGCGACTAAGGGACTTACTAGACCTAGAGAATGGGTTTTTAATTTTTTATTGGGAATGACATCTCGCAGATCAACCTATGAGGTTATCGGATGCTTAACCTGCTTTTCCTGTGGCTACCTTAATAAATTAAGGCCTCCAGCCAGGGCTTAAAAAACTGTAGAGCGACCACTCACTAAGGGCACACCCTGTGGGGTACGGACCTCAGCTTAGGGCATCGCTGGTAGAAGACAGCAAGGGACAGGCTTGATCGGACTGAATTATGGAGCTGATAATCAGTGCTTCTAATAAATCGTACTATAGAACTCTGCCTACCCTTTCACATCGATCATATTGTATTGATTTTGGTCCTTAGCCCTTACATCAACAAGCAATGGACAATTTATTTATTGTCTTGAATACGGGGCTTTTGGCTACTTTGTATAATATTTGCATTTTATGTATCTTTTTTTGTCGTAACGTGCATTTTGTTTACGCAGAATAAACATTTTTTCTTTCTTTTCTTTCCTACCCCTTCTGGTGGTACAGTCAAGTTATGTAACAGAAGTCTACGACCTGCCATTTTCTTCCTTCAATATGGAGCGGCAAATATTGACAATGATTATGATAAGTCTGTTCTTAAAATAGATGCTATGAGCACGCGCTTTGCTTTGTGTCTACACACGTCATCGACTGTTTGTTTTGTAAATAATGCACGTCAAAGCATTATCCTTATGCATATTTGGTTGAGAGTGCTAAGTCTGTATCAGTTTACTTAAAATTAAAAGAGCATACTAGAAATAAAACGTTTTTATTAGTTTCTTGGTAATACTAAACACAATACAGGAAAAACAATTAACCAGTGCGCAAATTTTTGGTGGTTCAGTATCAGTAACAGAACACATTTCAACTATTTTTTCAATACATTTTTTTAATTTTTATCCGACCTTAAATCAGTAAACTGTGGACATCCTATATATTTCGTAATATGATATCGACAATAGAAATAGGTCAATAACCGCGTGCGGCGTAGGTACTTCGAACTTCTTAGAATTTTGACCGATCGAACAGCTGGTAAGTACTAGTAGCTACGCTCGCTCGTTCACCTTCGCCGCCGCGCCGGGGCCGCGTGAAAGTTACCATAAAAACCAGTTTCAAAATAAACATCTTTCATTAACGATAACTTAATTTTTTTTGTACTAATATGTATCAAAATAAAAATTATTATTAGTAGCCAAACCAAGCTGCCAAGCCTTTTCCAATGCCATCGTCATCATCATTTCAACCGAAAAACGCCCTCTGCTGGACGTAAGCCTCCCAAACTTTGTCACATCGACCGGTTCTGTGCTTCCCGTATTCAGCGGATTCCTGTGGCCTTCACCAGGTCGTCGGTCTACTTTATGGGAGGCTGTGCAACTCTAAGTCTTTCGGTACACTGTCGCCACTCCGGGACGTTTCGGGTCCATCAGCTATCTGTTCTGTGAGCAACGCCTCTTAAGTTTAACAATTCTGTCGGTTACCTTGGTTCTCCTGCAGATTTCTTAATTTCTGATTCAATGGCGTAGGGAAACTTCAAGTATATCTTTTGTCATAATCATCATCATAATTTCTACTGAAAGGCCCCCACTGCCGGACATAAGCCTCCCAAGCGTCGTCACATCGACCCGTCTTATGATTCTCACATCCTGCGGATTTGTTATTTACATGGTCATGAAACCGTATCGGACCCTATGCTGAGCGCAAGTAATTAAAACAAATATAAAATAAAAAATCAGAAATTAAACTTGAGACTTTTTTTTTGTGGGACATGTCATAGTTAACCTGAAAAAGTTTCCTACTACTTAAAGGGATGGTAGCCCGGCGAGTTCTAAAAAGTTACCTTTTTAGGCCTCCAGCCGGGGCGTATTATACTTAAAAGCTAACGCGAAAGCGCTAAGGGTTACCCCGAGGGGGGTACGAACCTCGGCTTAGGCAATCACTGGTGGGGAGGCAGCAAGGGACTGGCTGGATCTGGGTTAACACTATTTAGGGACTAATTTAAAGCTACTGGCGCCGCATTGCGGGCTGGCTCTTGCAAGGGTCGGGAGGGACTATTAAGTCGGGGTCGCGACGACGGACCTCGACAGCGAGGTCGGTACGGTTTGTGTCTGTGTGTCTTTTGAACTGTAAACTTGAGACTCTAGAATTGCTCCTATTTATGGCAAAATGCTTCCTCAAATAACATAATGCTTATAGGTGGGCCACTTTGGCAACCAAAAATGTGCTCTTAAACTGCAGTTTAGAATTTCAAGAGAGTTTGCATAACCGCGTTACCATGCAGATAAATGCTTGACCTTTGATAAGTGCATTTCAAATGTATATTTTATAACGAAACATTTGAACACATGGCTAAACAAACATTACACGAATCGAATTTTATCTTTTTACCTTCTAATTTATTATGATTGTGTAACTGTGTATGCATGTCTGGTACGCTTTAACAGTTTAACTACAAAACCAACAACATGTAACTCCACAAAGAGGCAGAAGAGTATTGAGTCTCTTGCCACATCAACTAGGCCCAAATTCACCGAACTACACTGCCTGGTCAGGCGAAATCGTGAAACCCGTCTTTAACAAGGGGTCAACTTAATTTTAGTTCCAATCTAAAGCCAATCGATTCCAATGTTAATTTTGCATACACTTGATTCGGTACTCTTGAAAACAATAGTGTCAACATTGGAACAACAATGCCCGATCTCGATTTCACTTACTTCTCTAAAATGGACACCCAATTTAAACATATTTTGGCGCTAGCGTCGAACTCAAGAATACGAAACGTCAAAATTCCAATGTCAATCGATCTGAATTAAAATCAAGAGTAAGCAACCAGGTCTGTTAGGACGGTTTTCACCATTTTCTTAAAAACAATCGCTGGTTCGACATTTTTCGGGTAAAATCACAACTTATAAAAAACAGTGTCAAAAAGGCAGATGCTGCATATAAAATACTGGTACTCAGCTGCCGCCGGTTTGCCTTGAAGCAGACCACTATAAAGTTGGGAAAATATCATCTGACTTCCACAAACCAGAAACCGGGCACCACGAACCGACCGCGACAAAAACCTTTAAGATTCGATCGACCCTTGTGATTAGTGATGGGCAGGGGATAAATACTCAGAGGATAAATACTCGAGTTTTATCCGAAACGGATAAATACTCGTTTTTACTCATTTTTATCGGATAAATACTCAAAATGATGGATAAATATCTTTTTTGCGCGTCGGATGATTATTTTATAATGTAAATTGGTTTTATTGTTATTAAGGCTTTTCAAAATACTACGTTATTATATTATTTAGTTGTAATGTTAACTGTCAGGACTGTAATTGTGTCAGGAGGTCAAACGTCTCTAATAGAGCATGCTCTTTAGACACAATTTTAGAATCTTTCTTTGTTGAGAGTGTAGAGAATTGCTACATAATTGAACATCTCTGTGAAGAGCTTCTAAAAGTCAAGAAAAATGCGGCGAAGACAAGTTCATTGTTGTTGTTTGCCAACGCTATAAACATGCAAAGGACTTTTCAATTAGTTAAAAGGTGTTGAGCCTTTAAACTGCGCAGCACACACTATTAATTTGCTAGCTCATGGCGTCCTGAAATGCGGTAGTTTCAAAAATTTATAATTATGCAGATATGATAAAATATAATAAAACAATTGGTTGTCTGTAAAGTCGGTTTACGGACGATAATTTTACGTGATAGCATCTAAGTCTCTTCTATACGACGCACAGTGATTCGTCTAGTACAAGCTAGCGAGACAAAATTATTTTTTTACTTATTTTAATTGTTTACGTATATTTAAGGTGTCTTAAGCCGTTCTGTGTTCTCTAAGTCCAAAGGTGTGGATGCAAGATGGCAGAAGTTACCAAATGTTCTACTTTTGTCTACTGTTTTGTTTATTTGTTTATCGGTTTAGCTGCGTCTGCCTTCTTATTATGCAGGCAAGGCACTATACATACATGTAGTATATAAAAAAAGACTAAAATGATAAAAATGTTGTAGACAAAAATGTCTCGCGGTATTTCAAAATTAAAATCAGAAATATGTGCAAAATAGGTTTTTATTTATTCACTTTATCAAATAAAATACAATAATAGTCCAAGACAACAACAATTATCCATACATATAAAATAACTCTTGAAACAAAATCGTACAAAATTAGTATTATCCGTCTACTATAATGTTTTATCTAATATATAAAATTTAAAACTAATACATTGTTAAAATTACTACAAAATAAAATAGGTAAACATATTAACAATAAAAGAAAAATCTACCAAGCCGAATCTAATACTCATCATCAGAAGACTCCTCATCACCACTCTCCATTTCGCTAGAATCTTCCGATAATGAATAATCCGCTTCACTAAATTCGCAAACTGATGTTGATTGGGATGGTAATGAAGGTGGGACAATCAACTGCAGAACTTCTGGTGGTAATGTAGTGAATTTTTTTCGCAGTAATTCTCTGAATGTATTTATTACAGGATCGGACGTAATCAAAAGCATTCTCAGAAGATCCGTATTAGTGGCACAGCGTGATCGTTTTCTGGTATGTCGTTCCCGAAATCTACGACAGTCTTTATTTCTTGCTTCTTGGGCTTCTTCGGAAAGCTGTCCAATAGGAAGAAGGCAAGATTTAATGACTTCTGCACTGTGTACAAGAATTTTATGCACAGTAACGGGCATCAAGTACCACGAATACAGATCAAGATATAACTTTCTTGTATCACTACAATACTTTTCGAAATCTACACAGTTAATGTCATATCCCGATGACAAAGTTCTTAAAATTACATGAAATCTTCGCATAAGACTAACGTCTAATCCTGTAATTTCACTGCTTAATTCTGCATTAGAAAAAAATCTACGTGCTGTGTTTCCATCGTTCGTATTGCCATACCCAGGTTTTGGTTTATCCACAATAAGGCCCATGCGCTCTTTAAACGCTTTTTGGATCTCTTGTGAGCGTTGCTTAACAATAGCTTTATCGTTGTCTCCCCTAACTTGCCACTTTTTTATTTGTAAACGATAGCTGATATGAAGTAAACATTCAAAAGTGCGGATCCATGCATGTAAAGTAGATAAACCAAATCCAAAGCGTTCTTGATTGCTGGGATAGTCCTTTGACTCCTCGTTCATAGTAGACGGAGTGGCACCACAAATATAACACTTCTGTGTTGAACGCGTGTCTGTTAAAGCATTACATACTTTGCCGTCAATCATGGTCAACAACAAATCGTGTTTAACAGAGATCTGAGTTCCATCAACGTTACATAAAGTGGGCAGAAGCTGACTTATTTCATCCAAAATTTTACTAGTTTCTTCTTTCGTAAACTCATTTGTCTCCTTGCTAAAAATGAATTTAATAGGACGACAATATAAGGTAGAAGAAGGTCGTGGATTTTGCCAAATAACAGTTTCGCCGTCAAGTAGTCTCAAGGGGACAAATGAGTACACGAACAGAAATTCGTCTGTAGCGTTGATGTTCTCAAATCTCTGCTTATATGTACTATGCCCTGAACTCCCATCACAACCCCATTTGCTTATTAACGTATAATATGAACGAGGTAACACACTTGTAATGACTTTCGACTGAGCTTCAACTAATCGTTCAGCCGTTTTATCTAAAATCGCCTGAAGTTTAATCTCAGCTCGAGATTCAGTCACAGAAATATGATCGTCAGAAGGACAGCAAGAAGCTTTGGACTTACCTAGGCTATAGAAGGATGGATACACTTGATGTCCCGCTTTCATTGACCACTTTCTCGTCTGTTTGTACGAGTGAGAAGTAGATTTAGAGTCTACATAATAAGCTAAAGCTTCGTCTGGACTCAATCGCCTACTCGCTTCAGAACACTTATTTTTTTTTAAACTTTCACCGGCCGCGACACTTTCAATTTGTTTGGCAACACTTCGATGCCCTTCTTTCCGTGTTGCCAATTGTGCTGCAGTAATTAGTTCATTTGCACTTCGCGATTCTAAAAGATCGTCTACTCTCCGTCTTTTTGTTTTTATTGATGGCTCATCAAAGGTTTTCTGGGGTCGCCCTACAGAACGAACTCCCGATGATGTTGAAGGGCACGGCTTATTCACACACACTAACATTTCGATTCCGCATCCTTCTAACCAATTTTTAACCGACTTCAAAAAAAGGAGGAGGTTATCAATTCGACTGTATTTTTTTTTAATTTTTTTTTTTTATTATTTTTTTTATGTTTGTTACCTCATAACTTTTGACTGGGTGAACCGATTTTGATGATTCTTTTTTTATTTGAAAGCTGGTGCTTCCCGAATGGTCTCATTTTAATTTGGTTCCATTTGGACAATGGGGTCCATGTGAAAACCATATAAGTCTTAAATTTGCATTATGTATTGCGCGACAAATGAACGAATAACGCGATTAGATTAGTGCGGAGTATCTACCACAACTAAAAAGTTAAAAAATAAAAACTTTTTAAACAAAAAAACAACCGACTTCCTTAAAAAAAAACACTACAAAGTCAAAAATAACTTTAATTTCGGAAGTCGGTGGCAAAAACCTTAAATACAGAGCCTAAGACACCGACTTCCGAAATTAAAGTTATTTTTGACTTTGTAGTGTTTTTTTTTAAGGAAGTCGGTTGTTTTTTTGTTTAAAAAGTTTTTATGTTTGATGAGAAATTCATCCTTATTACACTTAGAAGATGTCCACTTTTCGTTTAATTTTGATGATAGGCTCGAAATTTTCATTTTGAGTTTCCTCAGTGAATCTTCAGAAGCATCTAGTAGATTATGTTGTACACATAAATGATCAAAAATGTGACTTGCTCTTTCAGTTTTACTATGTTTTAACCATTCTTCGAAAAACTCTAATTTTCTCATAGCTATGGCTCGTTCTGAAAGAAAGTAAATTACTTTATCTACGGGCGGTTTCGGGAGCCAAAAAATAAATTAAACTACGCCTGAATGTTTTAATTATAACATACAGAAGAATCTAGCCGGATACATTGGGATAAAAAAAGTTGCAATCCTTTAAAGTTTGAAGTTAAGAAAAAATATGTGGGATTATTTCAACATACTTATAAACTCTAATTACGGCAAAAAAGTACATGTATTATTTTAAAATCAAGTCAAAATAGTAAGTACATACCTTCAATAGTAGAATCCATCACAAGAAAATCGTTTCACTTTAATATCAATTATTTGAGATGGTGTCACAAGTGTGTTAAAAATGCAACTTATTTACAAATGAAAATTGCGCTTCCTTTATAATTAACACTAACCCCTCCACAAAATTACTTGTTGAAGTAACAAATAAATGATTTCTTAGAATTCCTTACCTGGGAAGGGTTGTTTACAAGTTGTTGTCACGAATTCCTGGAAATGACGTCATGAATTTTGTCCCGCTAGCTTGTACTAGACGAATCACTGTGCGACGCATCGGCCGATGGAGTGGAAGAGAAATAGATGCGTCACAAGTCGAACACTTAGGCCGATCGTGCCTCTCTATTGCTTGTTTCGCTCTCGCTTGCACTCTCGGTGCAGGCGGAACGTGACAATGAGTCATGCTTTTTCGTGCGTGCTGCCAGCGTTCATCGATTCCACGCGTGCCTCAAAGAGATGTCGGCACATATTGAAGGGGTCCGCGAGCACTGATGCCTACCAGGGTTGCGGATCTGTTTGAAAGAGGTATTGTGGCCCTGGCATAGGCAACTGAAGGAACACGGGTGGGTTTTAGTCAGTAAAAGTCTGTCACGCTTTGATATTGGCGATAGCAACGGTGGCCCGGTGGTATTAGCCCCGACTTACGACTTGTAGGTCGTGGGTACGCACTGCTCTCAAAACTTTACATTGATCGCTGAATCCACATCCCACATGGTCGACAACCTCGCAAGCCAAGTCAGGATACTCGATTTCATTATCTTTCACGAGGTAGTTTTTTTGGAACGAAGTTCCTTATGGCGCGTTGCGAAAGGGGGCTGTAACATCACTATTTAGTAATTAGTTAGTATGTACACCACTAGATAATAATCTATGGTTCCGCTCTGCATCGGTCCGTCACTGCTATGTCGGATCCCGTCTGAAATACCACGACTGAACGTGCTCTGTGAAACTGTGATCCTAGTCTGATTAAACCAAGTCTACTCAACATTATCTTTCATTTCTACAAACACAACATGGTGTCAGAAGTCGTGTAAGAAAAAACAAATAAAGAAGATCGGTCCAGAAAATGCCGAACCAAGCCACGAGTGACGACAATGATGGCGGACATGACCAAACATTAAGCACGCGTCTGAAAAAACTCCATATTTCGTCGGATCCAGCAAATAATAATGCGGAGGCGTGGAAAAAATGGTGGCAGCAGCTGGAACTATATTTGCTAGCCACAAGCCTGGACAAGTCCAGCGAGAAGCGGAAAATTGCCATTCTACTGCATTTAATTGGTGAGCGTGGTCTCAATATATTTAACACATTTAACTTAAAGATTGATGGAAGCACACTCCAGGAAGTCAAGTCCAAATTCGACAAATTCTTTGAACCAAGAAAAAATGTGACGATGTGTAGATACCTTTTCTTCACACGTAGGCAGGAGAAATCCGAAAACATCGACGAATTCCTCACGGATTTGGAAAATAAAAGCAGAGAATGTGAGTTTGGCACGCTCAGGGAGTCTTTAATCAGAGATATTTTTATAGCAAACCTCAATATAGATTCGTCACATGTACGTCAGAGGTTACTGCAAGAACCTGATTTGACATATCAGAGAATGCAAGAGCTGGCGAGGACACTCATAATCGCTCAGCAGGATGCTGAAAAAATCGTTAAAGGTACCAGTGTCGCCAGTGAAAACGTCATGCATCTCAGTCGGAGGAACCGTAGTCGACAAGATGGTCAACAGCGAGCTTCCAGTCGCAGGTCGAGCAGTCGCCAGTCAGCTTCGAGCAGTCGCAAGTCAGTATCAGCTTCAAACAGCGACCACATCAGCAACTCGAAGACATGCAGCCGCTGTGGGCAGTCTCATCGCTACAAATGTCCAGCTAAAGGCGTTCAATGCAGGTCATGTAAATCTTTTGGTCATTTTGCTAAATATTGTCTCAAGAATAAAAAAGTCAGTCAGTTGCAATCGTTTAATTCAGATAATAGTAGTCAAGAATATTTTGTTGGCATGTTGAACAGTCAATTAAAGTCGAGTAAAAGTCATTCAGATAATCATGAGGATCATAAAGCACATAGTAGTCAGTCAAGTAGTCATTATACAGCAACACATAGTCAGTCTCACTCACACAGTCAGAGCAGTAGACACGGACACAAAAACACAGCAGCAGTGGTATTTCAGATGGGACAGTCACAGTCACCGTATCTCAAGGAAGAGAACAGTGACAAGTCGGAGAGATCCAACGTCAAGTCCAAAAGTCAACGTCAAGTCTATCATCTCAATGATGAAAATAGTCACATATCTGAGAGATCCAACGTCAAGTCAAATAGTCAAAATAGAAAATGTCAGAGTCCATATTTACATCTCAATGATGAAAAAAGTCACAAGTCTGAGGGATCACACCCCTGCCCTGCCCTGGCACCATCTTTACTGAAGACATAACCCAAAAAACATACTTCTGTGACTAAAAATTTACATTTTGACTTGTTAAATTTTAAATTGACTTGACGAGCTCTTTGCATGACTTTGTGTAATCTTTCATTATGAACTGACTCATTTGGTCCATAAACCAAAATATCATCTATGAATATTAAGACTCCTTCGATATCACCGAATAGATTCATCATGACTCTTTGAAAGATTTCAGACGAGGCATTTATGCCATATGGTAATCTTAAATACTTATATCTACCAAAAGGTGTTTGAAAGGTACATAATTCAGAACTGTATTCATCCAGACGTAGCATCCAGAAACCCGAAAATGCATCTAAATGAGAAAAACATACAGCCCCTTCGAGCTGAGACCTAATCTCATCAATTGACTTAAGTGGATAAAATTCTCTCATGATGTTTTTATTCAAATTTCTAGGGTCTAGACAAATTCTTAACTGACCTGAACTTTTTACAGTTATGACGACTGAGTTAACCCACTCTGTTGGTTTTGTAACCTTCTCAATAACTTGCATCTCCATCATGCGATCCAACTCTTCGTGTAATTTCCCTTGTAACGCAAATGGAACTTTCCTGGGCGGATCAACACATGGTACTGCATCAGGCTTGAGTTTAAGATGACAGACTGGAGGTAGACATCCAAGTCCCTGAAAAACATCATTATATTGTGTGAGAATTTGTTTACAAAAACCCTGCTTTGATACTGAAAAGACACGTCTTATAATTCCTAACCTTTCACATGTTGGTAGACCAAGAACATTTGGACAATCTAAATCTGCTATTATAAACATTATAGATTCGACGACGTCATTGTTATTAACGCATAATTTACAATTTATGTTCACTTTGCCTAGAATCGGAATGGATTTTCCACCAAATCCTGTGACATTTATTTGACATTTGACAAGTGACACTTTTGACAGGTTATAAAATGTTTGCTTTGACATAATGTTGACATCTGCACCAGAGTCTATGATGCATTTAATTTGTTTATTTCCTACTACTAGGTTAATTTCCCATGACTGTTTTGCATGGTTACTATCCACAGTGTTGACATTCTTTACTGTATGACTTATATCTGAGTGACTGACTAATGATCCGTTGTGTGCCTGTGAGAACTGTGAATGATGAAAAAAGTCATTGCATGATGTCCCCGCTAGATTACAGCGTATGATGTTAACTGTACAAAAGTATGATTTAGAAGTAATACATGTACCAGGTAAAGAAATGTATATATCAGACACTTTGTCAAGGGCAGCTTTGAAAGACAATTACACACCTGAAAATGAGTCAGAAATGTCTTGTCATGTCAATTTAATGTATGCTAATTTAGCAATAACAAAGGAATACAGCACAAAATTGACACAGGAAACCAAAAAAGATGAATCCTTACAAAAATTAAAAAAATATTATAATGAAGGATGGCCTAAAAACAAGAACAATGTCAGTTCATTAGTCAAACCATATTGGAATATTCAAGGTGAAATACATGTAATAAAAGATTTAGTGTTCAAAGGTTCAAAATTAATAGTACCACAGTCAATGTATAAAGAAATGTTAGAAAAAATACATCAAGGTCACCAAGGTATAAATAAATGTCTGAAAATAGCTAAAGAATCTTTGTATTGGCCAAATATGTCAAGTGACATTAAGAATTTAGTCGAACAATGTCTTGTATGTGCAAAATTCAAACCATGTAATCAAAAGGAACCACTACAAAATTTTGAAATATGTAAATATCCATGGCAACAAGTCGGTATTGATTTAATGCATTTTGAAAGTTCAGTTTATTTAATTGTCACAGATTATTACTCAAAATACATAGAGATAGCATTATTAAATAAAAACAGTACTGCTCAAAATGTAATTACTCATTTAAAATCTATTTTTGCTCGTCATGGAATACCATTGTCACTGGTGTCAGATGGTGGACCTCCTTTTCAGTCAATTGATTTCAAAAATTTCTTACAAGAATGGGACATAGAACATGTTGTTACTAGCCCATATCATTCACAGTCAAATGGTCAAGCTGAAAGTTCAGTAAAAATAATAAAAAACATGTTAAGGAAATGTAAAGAAAACAAAACAGATCCATACATAGCTTTATTACAGTATAGAAATACACCAAAAAATAATTTGTCATCACCAGCTCAATTGTTAATGTCAAGAAACTTGAGAGACAATATTCCAGTATCATATAAGAGATTAAAGCCAAAAGTAGTAACATTTCAGGATTACAAACAGTCAGTCAAGAAAAATGATGAGAACAAATCTAGGAATTATGATAAAAATACTAAGTCAATGTCGATGTTACATTACAATGACCATGTCTATTTTAAAAGAAATCCAAAAAGTAACTGGGAACAAGCTATTGTCAAACAAAGATTAATGAGCAATAGGTCGTATGTGGTTGAGGATGTCAATGGTGTACAGTATAGGAGAAATAGAATACACTTAAGACATAAGTATTCCCAAAACTATGCAAACCCTCCTATGCAATCCAACTCGTCGCAGGAGAGAGAGGAAGGTGACAGACAGGAGTCAAGACTTCAAGAATCCTCATCTCATATATCCTCAAGCGTAACAACCAGGTCAGGTCGAATTGTAAAACCACCAAGAAGGTTAATAGACGAAATAGATAAACCATTAACTAAGTAGTATTAAGAAGGTTGTCTAGATTAAATGTAACTAAGTATTAATAAGAATGTTGTCTAGTTATAATATAACTATAAGTATCATAGAGCATGTTGTCATGTAGGTAGAGTCACTTGTCAATGTACATCTTATTAATTGTTTGTCAGGGGTTTAATTTGAACTCAACAAGGGGGATGTTGTAACATCACTATTTAGTAATTAGTTAGTATGTACACCACTAGATAATAATCTATGGTTCCGCTCTGCATCGGTCCGTCACTGCTATGTCGGATCCCGTCTGAAATACCACGACTGAACGTGCTCTGTGAAACTGTGATCCTAGTCTGATTAAACCAAGTCTACTCAACATTATCTTTCATTTCTACAAACACAACAGGGGCTAGACGGAATTAAGAGAAAAAGTTGTAACGACACTTTTTAACCGACTTAAAAAAAGGAGGAGGTTTCTCAATTTGACTGTACCTATATATTTTGTTTTGGAACGAAGTTTTTGGAACGAAGAGAGAGAGAGGGAGAGAAAGAGAGGTAGAGAGAGGGAGAGAGAGGGAGATAGAGGGAGATGGAGAGAGATAGAGAGAGGGAGTGGGAGAGAGAGAAGGATAGAGGGAGGGAGAGAGAGAGAAAGAGGGAGATAGAGAGAGAGGAAGAGACGGAGAGAGATCTCTCTCTCCATCTCTTCCTCCCTCTCGGGAGAATATTTTTGTTGAGTGTATACGGGTTTTTTGTACATAATAAATAATAAAAAATAATAACAATAATGAATCCTGGAAAGGAACTTCGTTCCATCCGGGTGTCCCTTGACACCTCTCAAGTTTTTTATTATTACAATGATTTAAGCGTTACATGCATAATGCATGATTTTTACTTATTAACCAAATTAAATTTACCTTTTTGTAATGTGTTGGTGGAAATTTAAATCTTTATGTAATCAGAACAAACCTACTGAGAACCAAATGTGTAGTGAGATAATAAACCACTTTTTTCCAATTACAAAAACAAAAAATAAGTGGAATGATAACGAAAAAATTACATTGAATTGGTTGATGGAAATTTCCATCACAATGCATTTGATGGTTAAATAGTTTCTGCCTACCCCCATGGGAGAAATGCACGAGTTCATGTATGTACGTGAAAAAAAAATGTACAAAATTAAATGTATAATTTTATCTAACTTTGACAGTTATTGACGAATTGTATTCATGATTGAGTGAAATTATTGTCAATATCAGCATTTTGTAATTGTTAAAATTATTAGTAAGGTACGATACCAATCTGCATTGTCTGTTTTTCATTAATTTTAATCCTTTTGTTAGTAAAATGACAAAATTTACGTTACGAAAACTTAAAATAGTATTAATCCGCTGTTTTGGATAAATACTCAGTAAAAATGGATATTTATCGAGTATTTATCCATTTTGAGTATTTATCCGGATAAAATCCCAACACTAATCCCCTCCACCGCCCGCCGCCGCGCCGCTCGATCGCCCGTCAGTTGTGCTCCGTGCGCCACACCGCGTAGTCGCCCCGACTACTCTCCGCTTGTCCGCTTGAAAAACTATCTTTTTCAAGACAATCTGTTTCTTTAACAGAGTCGTCAAAACGTTACTGTCTTGTTTACAAGACAGTTATTTCTTTTAATAAAGTGTCTAAAAACGTTGTGCTTGTGGCCCCTTCAGGGCAGAATCAACAGTTTCGTGGTCACTCGGTGGATACCTTAACGGTGCCAACGAAGCCGAGTGGGTGCAGACCCAACGCACCCGTCAATCCCCTTCAGGGCTAGGCGAAAGTTGGACGGGTCCCAGATCGCTGGCCTTGGGGGCTTCCCTCGTCAGCCCTGGTGACAGTCTTCCCTCCACAGCCGCGTACTAGTGCCGCGGGTATATCTATACCCCCCGCACTAGACTGGTCGGGTACCTTCAGTACCCATCGCATGACCGGATAGGAACCCGTTTCGCACAATAAGATTGGCGACGGGGAACACTCTTAGGGCTCACCTAGGTTCACCTCCCTGTCTACACCCGACAGGGAGTGTAACACTCACCCCCCCGGCAACCCACCGGGGATTAGGTTGTTAGGATTAGGGCTTTGGCGACAGGATCACTCTCATGAGTGATTAGGTCTCCCCCCTCTCCCCTCCAACATGGAGAAACTCGAGAAAATCGAGGCGCTCTCGGCTGAACTCGCGAAGCAGTTCAACCTTAAAGGGTCAGAAGTCGGGGCAGTAATCTCTGTTTTTCTTATTTTATTTAAGAAAAACAAAGATTTCGCAGCCGACTTCGCCGAGCTCTATAAGGCTGAACAGCTTACGATCCCAGCCAGCCCGAGGCCGGGCCTGGGGCCCGAGGCCCCCACCGTCGAATCGCCGTATCTTATGGACACTGAGAATGTACCCATCCCCACTCCCTCCGATACTACCACGCTTACTCCCCAGACGGACTCGCACTCCTCTTCGTCCTCGGACACAGAGGCGTACGAGCTCGTCTCCCACACCAAGGCCAAAGGGAGTAAGCACAAGAAAAACAAGGCTAGCTGCTCAGCCCCGGCCGCTAAAATCATAGCGGCTGAGGACTCCGCTCCTCTGTCTCGCGCCCCCACCCCGCAGGCGACCTCCGCCACCGCGACCGCCCACCTCCCCGCTACGCAGGCGACCCCCACCATCGCGACCGCGTCCATCCCCTCCACGCCGCCGACGACCGCCGCCCCCGCGTCCCCCTCCCGTCCCTCGCCTTCAACCTCCGCGAAGGTTACCGCGCCCCGCGCTAACGTTAGCGCCCCATCCACATCCTCTGGCTCAACCACCGCCAGGAAACACCCTCCACCGCCTCCTGTGTTTATCCAGGGTAAGGCCAAGTGGACGGAGGTGTCCAAATGGTGCGTTGACCAGAGGGTCAACTATACCAGTGCCCGTGCCTCCCAGCAGGGCATCAAGGTATCGGTCCCAACGTCAGGCGATTATCGCGAACTGACCAGCTTCCTCTCTGTAAGGAACGTGTCCTTCCACACGTACTCCTTGCCCGAGGAGCAACTGACCAGGGTGGTGATTCGCAGGATCCCCTGCAAAATCGCCACCAGCGATATAAAGGCGGACCTCGAAAGGCAGAACGTGCCTGTCTTAGAGGTCCACAGGATGCACGGGTCCAGGCAAGGCATTGCCTTTGATATGGTCCTGGTGGTGTGCCCTCCCACGGAGGGTCACCACCACATTTTCAGGGTCAAGGCAGTCTGCAACCTATCCGGCCTTATAATCGAAAAGCCCCGCAAGTCGGGCATCATTGGCCAGTGCCACAGATGCCAACTTTACGGGCATTCGGCATACAACTGTTATGCCACTCCCAGGTTGTTGTTATATAACTGATGTTGAAAAGCGCATCAGAATCCGTTGCGTAGTTTAGGAGAACAATGCACACAGACCACACACCACAGAACCCTTATGGTGCGACTCAGTTTCTCTGTCCGTCTATCTGTCACAGCTTAGGCCGAATGGTTTTGTTCTTATGAACTCAACTAGGTTAAAAAACACCGTTTCTCCACTTACCTCCGAAGTATACATCTGAAATTATTTTTTGTGATAGAAGTTTTATAAAGTTACAGGAAAAATAAAAAGATGTCTCTAAATAGCACACTTTTTCAGAAATCATAAACAGAATTTATTTCACTATAAATCAAGAGATGGCGCTGACTGTTATCAAGTCAGAGTCGAGTTACCTCCAATAGTATGTAGTATAATATAATACTACAAAATATTTATATATGCTGGTATGGAACCCTCGGTGCGCGAGTTCGACTCGCTTTTGCAATTTTTTTTTAATGACTTATAGAAGATTATGTTATTTTGTGTTAGGTAATTATAGCTGACCTCGTCGTGTTTGGTTGCACTAAGTTGAGTACGGAAAACCTATATAATACTAGCTTTTACCAGTGGTTTAGCCCGCGTGCATATCTGAAATTATCCAATGGGAACTTACGACTGGGATAAAAATAAACAAAGGATTTACATATAAACTACAATATATGTCTGCCAAATTTCATCCAAATCCGTTCGGCGGTTTTTTCAGCAGTTGAATTATTATAATTATAATAACAATATCTTAGAACAATCAACACACCGTTATCTGATCCCAAACCAGGCAGAGCCTGTACTATGGTAACCAGACAACCGATAATAATATTTATATATTTCTAAATACATAAATATTATACATAAATTACACCCAGATACAGAACAAATAATTGTGCTCATCACACAATTTTTTTCTGGGTCTCTTACCACCCCCCTTTAGGCCTGCAGCGCCCACAAGGAGGCGTTATCGCCCACTTTAAGAAAGGCTGCACTAGACTAACAGGCCAGTCAAAAAAAGTAAAAGGATAAAAGTATACTGAGTATCTATAAACAATCTGTCTCCCAAATTTCACCCAAATCCTTTCGTTCATTTTTGCATGATTAAGTAACAAACATACAAACGTTCTCATTTATAATACTAATAAGGAAGTAGAATGATTTTTTACTGGAAACGATATCCATCATCATTACATAAATCAGCTATCACGCGCTATGAGATAATATTAAGCAAGTTGATTCACTGACTATTTTCGGTAAGTCATGCATAAGAGGATAATAAAAAAAGTTACAAGATTAGCAATATACACGCAGATGAATTCGCAGATTAAAGCCTGCTTCAACTTGTTGGAACAACAAGTTGGAAGACTAATTAGTTGTTCAGTAAATTTTGACCACGTAAGAATGAGATTGCTCCGTGCGGTAACGGATGTAAAGAATAGCACCGCCCCTTTTCTTCCCGTAGGTGTCGTAAAAGGCAACAAAGGGACTTACAAGAGAATGGGCAGTAGCGTTCTCTATGCATTTTACCAGCACACTATAAATATCTTAGGACAACCAACACACCGTTATCTGATCCCAAACTATGCAGAGCCTGTACTATGGTAATCAGACAACTGATAAACATACTTATATATTTCTAAATACATACATATTATAGATATATTACACCCAGACACAGAAAAAATGGTCGTGCTCATCACACAAAGATTTATCCTGGGTGGGAATCGAACTCACGACCTCAGTCTTAGTAGTCAGGGTCACTAACCACTAGACTAACAGGCCAGCCAAAAATGCACACTGCGATCATCAATCCGCCTGCCAAGCGTGACGCTTATGGTAAACCTTTTGGTGGAGGCCTATGTCCAGCAGTGGACGTTTTTCAGCTGAAACGGCGAAGAATGGTAAAGAACTATGAAACAGAAGATTTTCTATAGCTACTACTATCGTGGCTTCGCTCGTGTTAAGTCGAAAATTAACCCAATTTCCGACTTCCACAAAAAATATCCTATGTTCTAAGGTGATATACCTGTGTGCCTATCGAAATCTGTTCAGCCGTAAGGGCCTGAAAGGTAACAGGCACAGAAATTATTACATAAGCATTTAAAAAAAGCTTGTGGAATCAGTCAGCTTTTTCTTCAACTCCGAATGTAACGTCATTGACTCTAAAATACTCAACATTTATTCTGACTTTACTGTCGGCTTTAGCGCCCTCGAAACTCATGAAAACGACTCCTATTCTCATGCTAAAAAATTTCTGCATCTTGGATTTTCATTATGACCTCAGTACCGCACAGAGGGGACATAACGCCTTTTTGTTCATCATCATCATCATTTCAGCCATAAGACGTCCACTGCTGGACTTAGGCCTCCCCCAATTAGGGGGGCCTTGCCATAATCGCCACGCTTGGCAGGCGGGTTGGCGATCGCAGTATGGTGGTAAAATGTATAGAGAACGCTGCTGCCCATTCTCTAGTCAGTCACTTAGTCGCCTTTTACGACACCCACGGGAAGAAATGGGGAAAGGAATGCCTTTTTGTTACGTAAACATTTATAAAATTCCACTCCTACCGCAAGTTGCGTTAAAGAATTTTGTTCCAATAATATTAAATACTAAAGTTAGCACGCGACTTCATTCGCGTGAAATTTGGGCTGCTGAGAGAGGAACCGCCTCACTATACGCGCCGCGTCCAGTAATACCGCCTTCTGGATCAAGCCTTTGATCCAGCTGCCTAACGAGAGCCTCTTTAGATGTTGGTCGAAGCTCTTGGCCAATATGCCATTTTCCGTCAGGACTATCGGCACAATGACTGCTGTATTCACATCCCACATTTCGACAACCTCGCGAGCTAGGTCAAGATATTGGATCTGCTTACCTTGTTCAGTTTTCTCGTCATGCAGGACTGCTATATTAATAATAATCATTGTGCGACGCTCTGATCGATCTATCACTACTATGTCCGGCTAATAAGCAACAATAGTCCTATCAGTGATGATAGATCGATCCCAATACAATGTGATATTGCCATTTTGGAGAATTCGGTTGGGCACATACTTAAAGTACAACACTTCTGATTCTACAAGACTGTATTTCTGAGCAAGTTGCTGGTGGATAAACCTTGCTACAATGTTGTGTTTATGCAAGTAGTATCCGTTAGCCAAACGAGAACAGCCAGAAATAAGCCTCTTTATTATTATTAGTGTAGATAAGTATGGAAGGAAGAACTCAATGCGGCAGGCCGACTCTAAGATCGAAGTGTTCAGCAGTCACACTTTCCATGTGTTAAAACATAAAATAAAACCACAATGAAATTAAAAACAATTTATTCTACATCAACGCATTTTGAACGGAATCTAACACTATTTGCTGGACACGGCGCATCACCAAAGATCGCAGGCGATGGGTAGAATACAGTACCCAAATCTGATTCATTCGATTCTTCTAGACCCACAGGTTGCACTGACTGATTCAAGTTATTCAATTCAGTTACTTCATACACTTCCAACTTGTCTATGGTCACTTCACTTTTAGTTAGTGTCAATAATGCCACACAAAATAACAACACTGCTAGGACCTTCATTTTGACTGTTTCCTTTTATGTTCGGAGTGGACTGATGGTCTAACAGTTACCGGATTCTTATATAATGTATATTTGTTAATTCATCGCCGATAATAACGTGTGTAACTAATTACTACTCTTGACTGAGAGTGTTTCTGCTTTATTAGGGTTCAGTACATCGAAAGGAAAAAAACGGAGCATTCATTTATAGGATCGCTTGGTTATCTGTCCTTCCACCTGTCCATGTCTGTCAAGGTCCTTTTTCTCAGGAACCCATAAAGGAATAAAGTTGAAATTAATATTACATATAGTTCTATAGTCCCTTGCGGCTCTAAAAACAGCTTCTAAGTCAACGCAATAAAAAATATGGCCGTTTATGCAACATATTGTTATATTCGCAAATAAATCAAACCCTATAGGGCACGTCTGTTCACCTAGAATCACGAATTTTGGCAAGAAGCAAGGTCTCACAGCATAAATATAGGAAAAAGTGCGAAAAATGATAATTCTCAATTTTATCACAAACAAAAACTCAATTACAAAGCTACAATGGCGATAAGAGAATTGACCGGGTCGTATATCGATGAATGGGAAAACATTTTGCACCTACAAAGTTAAGATTGTTGTTCGGATAAATATATTCCAATTACGGAACCTTTCGTTGTGTGTTGTTCAACACGCAGTATGGCCGCTTTTTTGTAAGTTTTTTTTGTGATGAGTTACTACACAATCACTGTTTTGTACTGGTTTGAAGAGTGTCGGTCTCGGTCTTATTACGAAGCAAGATTTTTTGTTAGGTATAGATTGACTAACCTGTTAGTCTAGTGGTTAGTGACCCTAAGTGCTAAGACTGAGGTCGTGGTTTCGATTCCCCCCCAGGACAAATCGCTGTGTGATGAGCACAATCATTTGTTCTGTGTCTCGGTGTTATACACGTTCTGCCTAGTTTGGGATTAGATAACGGTATATTGGTTGACCGAAGACATTATTATTATTATTTTAAACCATTGAAACTGTTTTTGAAATAATAAATCTCTTAAACCGTAACCTAAAGCTTTTGCAAATAAGAACTTATGACATTGAGAGCTTCGTTTTGAACACCGTAATGACGTAGTTTACCCAAAAGCATGTCATGGTGAATACAATCATTGCTTTGGAGAGATCACAGAAAACTCCAATAGCATTTTGCGAGTTCCCCCATGCGTTGAAAATGTGTTTCAGCAGAGCAACACCCGCATCTGTTGTCGAACGTCCTTAATGATGATGATGCGTTAGTACTTAGATTGTCGGCATTTGCTTGTTCATTTACGATAATCACTCTTGTGCCAACACATTACTGAGCAATTTTGTTCTTTTTTTTTTTAGGTTATTTATTTATTAAAACTTAAGCACAAGTATAAAACTTTGTGCGTAAGAGACACACAACCTGCCTGCCAAGCGTGGCGGTTATTGCAATATTCTATTTGGTGGAGGCCTTTGTTCGGACATCCACATGTCTTTCAGCTGAAACGGTGGAGAATGGTAAATAACTATGAAACAGAAGTTTTTTTTTAGCTAATATTATCGTGTTTTCGCTCGCGTATAAGTCGGAAATTAACCCAATTTTCGACTTCCACAAAAAGTATCCTATTTTCTAACTTAGGTCATGATATACCTGTGTGCCCATCGAAATCTGTTCAGCCGTAAAGGCCTGGAAAGGTAGCACACACAGACATTATTACTTTTACATTCATAAAAATGTGTGAGATTATTTCTTAAAATTATAGTTTACAAAAACTAAAAAACACGTTTCCATAGAAAACTAAACTAAAAAGTAGAAAATAATGGAAAAAAATCGTGGGTTGCTATTTAATGTATTTTTTTTTTATTGATATCAGCACCCCATGCATTTTATCCATTATTTTCGTTTTAGTTTGGTTTTCTATGGAAGCGTGTTTATAGTTTTTTTAAACCAGTATTTATTTTCTATTTTTTAGGGTGTTTCGAATTTTGAGACGTATGTTAGCGTAGTTTGTGATACGTCACAAACTACGCTGACATACGTCTCAAAATTCGTATGTCAGTGTAGTTTTCGAAGACAGTTTTTTTGCTGTCCTGGTAACCCTGGCAAGGATAATGGCACAAATTTATGGAAATATAGTATTGCCATCGGTCCTCGATAAGTCTACACGGTCTTATTAATAAAAATCGCCTTCTCTTTAGAGATAACGTCGGATTACCTTTAGGTAATCCGACGTTACCCTTAGATTTGTTAATCCGATAGTAACAAAGTATTAACTTTGTAATTAGAACGTTATTAATAAACATAGAGTAGCTTCGGTTTAACAATACATTCCTTACACCGGGATTATTACGAATGTTCTGGCAACACAATTAATTTAAAAGTAAAAAGAGTGAGTTATTGAATGAAATAAGAACGAAATGACAAATAAAATGACAGAAACTGTCAACGTGACAACTGACAACTCGCTGTTTACTTGAAATTACTTGTTCTGTTAGTTTGTGCGCGATTTTGGATTTCTGGTGGATAAAAATATAAAAGTAGTCACATATTAATCTTTATTACTGTTTTAAATTAAAAATGAGCCAAAAACGCATTCGCTCCATAAACTGGGATGAAGAAGAAAAGGTAAGCCATGTTGTGAGTTAATGCGTGGTCTTTATTTATTATTACCTACCGTGGTTGTTATTGATTTAATGTTGTATTTTACTGTTTCAGCAATTATTTCGTTCAGTTTTTAAAGAATATGCTCAAATTATTGAGAACAAATCCCTGGACACAAACACAAACAAGATTAAAACTAAAGCATGGGAGCAATTTCACTATAAGTAAGTCTTCTTCTTTAAGTACAGTAAGTTAGATAAGTGTTTGTTTATATATAGGTCATGTCGAAAAAAGGATTAATCTAGTTTTATTGTTAGGTTAGTAATCCAAAGGTATATCAGAGCCACATGTGTACAATTACATATCTTGAGACACATTTAAAAAGATTGTGTAATTTATTAGTCACTGATAAAAATTTAAATAAAAAAATAACCCATTATTTACGAGTATCTTATGTTTTAGGTTCAATCAGCTAAATGGCCAACCTCGTGAACTTTCCCAGTTAAAAATTCAATGGAAAACCATGAAAGTAAATGCCCGAAAATCATATAACGCCTTCAAAAAAGAAACAAATAAAACAGGTGGTGGAACAAGACCATCAACTCCAAATGACACCATAATTGAGATTAAAGATTTATTAAATCCTGCGGAGCTGTTAAGGGATGACAATTTATATGACTCGGACGGAGTCATAGTTGGAAATCTTGAGTTTCCAACTAATAATGACACAAATTATAATAACACACACGTCAGTACCCATGCGATTTTTTGTGTATAACACAAAACAATAATAACTTTCTGGAAATTATAAAATATTAAGTTAACATATTTTTACTCTTTCAGAATTTTGCATGTGTAGAAACCATAGAAGATGTTCATGATCAAGAATCTTGTCAGATATTAACTCCTGTGGGGGTGAGCTAAATAAAAACAGTAATCTTTGTATGTGGTGTGTCTGTAAAATCTATAGTGTATTTAATGTATAATTTTATTTTACAGATCTCACAAGAAAAACCAAAACTACTACTAACCAATTGTGTCACTCCAATGGAAATAAAATTAGATTCAGTTCCAGTAAAGGTAAATAACACACATATCACTGAAGATAAAGTGAAAGAAACTCTAATGAAAAACAGGGGCATAACTCCAGCAAAAAAGGTACCTATTTAAAATATGTATGCATAATTATGTTTGTGATAAAATTAGTGTGTAAATATTTTGACAGATTATATTTAATTTTTCTGTATACAGGACATTATTCTGAACCTCTTTTAATATGGGATCAATATCAGCAATGTGACAAAAATGGTTACTTTCAAATGAATGTAATTCTCAATTTTTTCAGGTTGCTAAACGAAAAATAAATTTAAATAATATCATGAATAGTAGTACAAACTCCAAAAAGGTAATATTTATATGTACTGCTGCTATTATGCAAATATTCAATAATTTAAAATTTTGCTATTTGTTATTTACAGAACCATGAGGACTAGTAAATAGCATGATAAGTCATAGCAGAATGTTAAAGGATGAGGAGCATATGAGACGGATGGAAATGGTTGAAGAAGAACATGCGATCAAAATGGAAATACACAGGGAAACAATGAAAATACAAAAGGAAAAATTAAATTCTGCAATATTAGAAAGGGAAATTTTAGAATTAAAAAAACAATGTAATTCTTTATAAAATAAAATAATAGAGAGTTTTACATAAAATAAAACTTACCTATTATTTTTTCATCAATATCCGGAATCCATCTTGAGTCAAGCACCCGTCTTTCAGGCTGTTGTCAGCATTTCCTTTGCCTCTCCGCTGGTGCCGCCCTCTATACTTACCGTTGGTACTAAGTATTTCAAGCGCGCCTCGGGTGATAGCCCGATTGACCGTCATTATGGAACTCATGATGCACCAGGTAGACCTTACCTGGATTCCGGATATTGATGAAAAAATAATAGGTAAGTTTTATTTTATGTAAAACTCTCTATTATTTGTTTTGTATCAATATCCGGAATCCATCTTGAGTGATGTGTTTGTTATCACCTGGTGCGCGTAACCCAAAGACGCTATAATGTGTATAGTATGGATGTAAAATAAAAATGGGTTATAATAAAAATAAAAAAAAAATACTAATGTATAATTCAGTAATTGTATTTACAATACTGCTTGTAGTCTTACACGAGAAAACCAAATAAAACACAAGAAAACAAAAATAATGGTACCTCATCTTTCAATGTACAGGCTCAAAATAATTCGACAAAGATACAGAATGATTAGGAGTATTAGAATCATTTTGCAATTCCCTTTTATAATAATTTTGGAAAGTATGAATCATTTTCCAATTACCAGTTGCAAGAATTTGATCAATAGGAAAGTTTTCTACAAAATTGAGAGAAGCTACTGCAGATCTTACTGATCCTGGAGTTGCATCAATACCACTAGCTTTTAAGAGAGACCTCACCCATCCGCCAATCACAGTTCTAGAGGCGGGTTTGATATCCCCCTTAACTGTAATAAACAAATGTTTAATACTTCCTCGACGGTTTATAGTAATATGCAATAGTTGTCTTAACCAAAATACCAAATTTAATTTTTTATCAGGATGTTCCTTAAGCCTCCATCCAGACTGCCTATGGTTATGGTTGTCTGTTTTAGAACCAAATGCTGGCCATAATACAATCGAGTTATCGTTATCAACTAGACTAGTGCTGTCAATTCGCAACAATGTAAGATCGTGAACCCTGCGGCCTGATGCTAACAGTAAAAGAGTAGCCACATGTCTCGATACATGAAATATATTATTTTCATCAAAATTATAAGTACTCATGTGTTGCAATAAAAGTTTAGGGTTCCAAATAGGTGGTTTAGCAGAATTTTCTCGTGCGACAGAAATAGCTTTTAATACGTGTTTTATAAAGAAATTTGACGACAAATCAATTTTTGATGTCAGGTGTGTGAAAGTTGAAATAACCGATTTATGTACCAAAATAGTTCTATAAGCAAGACCTATATCACAGTGCAGATGTGCTAAATATCGAGCTACTTGATCAGCAATAGGGTATTTGTAACTAATTGACTGCGACTCACACCATCGCTTCCATCTCCGCCACGCTGGTCTGTAGGTACTGATTGTGGAACTTCTCCAGCTTGACATGAGAAGTTTTTGTTCTTTATCTGTCCAGTCCGTCAATATATCTGACCACCCGAAATCAGCCAAGCCTCCAAGTGTAGGTCTTGCACCTGCGGCGGATGTGTCCCTGTTCTGGTATCTATCAGAGTGCGGGCTAGATCTGGAATCAGAAAAGGGGGATGCCGTGCCCGCCGCTGAACATCTGCCTGCCAGAATACCTTGTTCCACTTCGGGGCAATCAAAATGTAGTTTCCGCTGGCTTGGTTCAGGTGTCTCAGAACCCTGGGAATCAGGTTTGGTGGTGGAAACAACCAAGCTAGGACGTAGTGCCACTGATGACAAAATGCGTTGTGGTGTTCTGCTTCCTGATCGTCCACGTCCAATGATGCGTACCTTGGGACTGTGTGAGCTGTTCTCGATGCAAAAAGGTCTATTTCCGGCATGCCCCACATTCGAAATATTTGTGTCGTTGCTGTCTTCGTGAGATGCCACTCTGGGCAACCCTTCTGCCGAGAAAGAGCATCCACTTCTGCATTGTATCTGCCCGGAAAATAATATGCTGTCAGATAAATGTTCTGCTTGTCTAGAACAGCAAGTAGTTGTCGGGTCTGTTGGAGCAGTTTCTTGGATTTCGTGCCGCCTTCCTTGTTTATATACGAGACTACTGTCCGATTGTCGGTTTGCAGCAGTATCTGTGCATTTTGAAGTTGCTCTTGGTTTTGACCTATGGCTGCGTAAACAGCGAACATCTCTTTTTTGTTGGCATGCCATGTCCTCTGCGAATTTGTCCAGGTTCCCACAATATTTGTATCGCTGAGTTGTGCCCCCCAACCGATATCTGATGCGTCTGTAGTCAACAGATGTGTCACCGGGCTCAAGTGGATCGGCATCGACTTTCCTATAGCTTGACACCACCACTCCATCTCTGTCCGAGCTGGTTGAGGGATAGGTAGTAGCCGGTACGGGTGTTTCACCGAAAGCTGTCGACTGTAGTATTGCAGAGTGCGACAGTGAAGGCGGCCTCTCGGAGTCACGAATGTTGCGAAGTTGAGTCTCCCCATTAGAGTTTGGTACTGTTTGAGGGACCACTTGCTTCTCTGGAGTTGTTGGTGAAGTGCTGTGCGTAGCGATAGGCACTTCGGCTCCGACAGGGACTTTGCGTTGCGTTTTGTGTCCCATGTTATGCCGAGAAACTCGAGGCACTGTGTCGGAACCAGGACAGACTTTTCGGAGTTGATTGTCCAGCCCAGTAAATGTAGAATCTTTATCGTGAAAGCGATGTCGTCTTCCAACTGAGATTTTGACTGGTTTGCTAAAAGGAAATCGTCCAAGTATACGACGCACCTGATGTTGTGACTCCTCAGGAATTCTGCCACCCAATTGGTTATCGAGGCAAAAGTTCTGGGTGCCGATGAAAGGCCGAACGGCAAACAAGTCATTTGAAGTAGCTGATGCTGATGTGAATCTTGGTGATAATTTAATCTGAGAAACCTGCGATGCTGCTGTGCTATGGCCACGTGAAAATATGCTTGGCTCAGATCTAGTTTGATCATCCAATCTCGTTGTTGTAAAAAATTTGGAACACGGAAGTGACTGAATAGTTGAAATGGTTTGGCTACTACGAACTTGTTCAGTTGCTTCAGATTGAAGATAGGTCGGAAGGTCTGATCTGATTTCGGTACCAGAAAGAACGTGGAAAGGAAGCTGGGTGACCGTTCTGCAAGTTCTAGTACACCTGACTCTAACAAGGTTTGAATTTGTATCGTCATATTGGGTGATGTTTTGGTTCTGTAACATTTTAGAATCGTGGGACTCGGTAATATTAGCGGCGGTTTCAGTATAAAGGGTATCCGTGCACCGTTTAAAAGCCGGCATATTTTGTCTGGTGCTCCTAGATTGCTCCAAGCATACTGAAATTGCTTTAGACAACCGCCTTGAAATATCCGACAGTCATTCGGGACGCTTGTTTTTAGTGAAAGCCTGCGATTGCGATTTCCTTCCCCTAGGTTTTGCTCGCTGGTTACTTGCTCTGGTTTTGTTTTGTTGTGAAGCGTGTGGGCCATGTTTTTGTCTTTTATTGAAGTTGTCACGACGAAAAAATTTTTCATCAGCTTGCTTACTAGTGGATGGTTTTTGATTTTGATAAAAATTCTCTTTAGAATAAGTTTGAGGTACTGATTTTGTTGATATAGTTAATTTATCCACCCCCCCAATTTTTTGAAGGTAGGTTTGCACTGCCTCGTCATTAAAAAGTGATTCAGTACTGGGAGGAATTTTATGTAATACATCGCGATGAAAGCCTTCGGAAATCTGGCGCAACAAGGCCTCTCGACGTGTATTTATTAAATCAGCCCTACGGCCGCACACTATTTGTAACAAGTCATCAGTAACCTTACTATACGCGGATTCTTTCGAAAACAATGTCTCCAATTTTTCAAATAACGTGTTGGGTGTCAATGTTTCTCTAGACTCATTTGACCAATCCACCAATGATTGTAATGTTTTATGCAATTCGTCTTTTTGAGAAAGTAAAGCATTCGTTAATCCAGCAAAGGTTCGTTCCAATAAATATGAGCGTGAATCTTCTTTTAACATATCCGATTCAAAACGCTTTAATTCGTCGTTAACATTTAACTCGACAAAACCGGGGGTAGCTGAATATTTCTTTTGTGCCTCCGAAAACCGAACGGCATACCAATCGTCACATTTAAAACGCTGTAGTTCCGTTAATCTTTTAAGAAATAATTCATCCGCTCGCGGGTAAATCGGATCTTTTACCGTTGTACTGACTTCCGACAAAATCTGAAGTTTGTTATTTTCAGGTCGTCGTAAGTTTAAATCGTTTATGGTAACTGGTGTACTCTTTGTAGCACTCGAATTTATATTTTCAACGTTGGAGTTTTGCGAAATAAGATTCGTTAAATAGGCCACTTGTTGTGACAAGAACTCAAAATGTGCATAACTCACGGTTTGGGAGTCCCTTCTCACTCTGCGTTTCTCCGGGCTAGGTCCACTACTCGTAGAGGAATCACTATGACTATCCTTTGTACTGGGTGTCTGAGAACGAACCCGTTTACGCGATAATGAACCGCCATTAACACTTTCTGACTCTAAATTATTATTAGAATTTTCCATACTGACAACGGAGAGGTAAAATATAATCACGAATCTAAAACTTAAATAGTTTTACCAAATTTTTTAAATGAAGTAGTGTAGAATTTTTTCGCGAAGTTTAAATATTACTGACAACTAAACGGCGCGAAAAACGACGCTATAATGACGGTCAATCGGGCTATCACCCGAGGCGCGCTTGAAATACTTAGTACCAACGGTAAGTATAGAGGGCGGCACCAGCGGAGAGGCAAAGGAAATGCTGACAACAGCCTGAAAGACGGGTGCTTGACTCAAGATGGATTCCGGATATTGATACAAAACAAATAATATCAAGTTAAATCTATACTCAAATCTTTTATTTTGTTGATATTTAGTACATACATTTAATACATACAATATTAGTCATATATGAATAATATCTCTTTAAACATTTTCATTAATAAATGCTGCCCATGCAGAACTACCCCTGAGCGAGTTGTTTATTGCTTGTGTTACTGGGACAATATCATAATCCTCTTCACCCTCAATGAAATCTTGTCTGTGCATTGCAATATTGTGCAGTACTGCCAATAACAATATACAGTTTCGTATTTTCTCATTTGGTAGTAAACCCTCTCAGTAAACAACGGAACCTTTGCTTCCACAAGCCAAAGCATCTTTCTACTACATTGCGGGTCCTTATATGTGCCCGGTTATATATTTCTTCTTTTTCTGTAGTAGGATGAAGGACAGGGGTAAACAAATATGGAGTGCAAGCATATCCCGAATCTCCTAAAAGCCTGCCTTTAAATTCTGATTGTTCAAGTCTTTGTTTTAAGCGACATTCATTAAATATTCTTGAATCATGTTATCCTTTCCTGTTGATATAATATTGTCCAACTTCTCCACCAACTTTTGGGATCCGAATATGTGTGCAATCAATAGCACCAATCACTTGCCGGAACCCACACAATGAATAAAATCCAACAATGACATTATTCTGTTCTGCATCAGTTTGTGGCATTCTGATCCATTGTGTCCTTTTTGCCAATATTGCTAAGGCAACTTGTTTACATACAACTTACAAGTGATATTGTTGGCTGACTCATTCCACTAAGATCTCCTGCATCATCGTGAATCTGTTGACATGAAAAAATTGCGTTACAAATTGAACACAAGTAGGTACCTTAACAGGCACAGCTTTGATAAAGTAATTTATATTGATCTGATAATAGCTCACCTCTCCACGGGCCCATGTTCTTATTGCTGTTAGAACTTTCAGATGGGGTGGTATAAAGCCACCTCTTGCATCACCAGCTAAATCATTTTTCACCATGTCAATTATAAACACTGCAGTGGATCGAGAAACATACTTAGATTTAAACTCGGTTTCTTGAAGTTCTTCTAGTGGATTTTTCCGTATTTTATACAATTTGACACGTCTCACTAATGCCGTCTGGTTTTCAATCTCATTTACTTCATCTAATACCCTCAAATCATCAATAAAATAATCTCTTTCCATTTTCTAAACACAATAAACACGCGTGAAAGAAGCACAAACGAAAACGACCAATGGTTAGAAATACAAAATAGGTTAGGAATTTTGTGAAATGTCAAAATACACCGTTACTCTATGCTTAATCAGTCGCTAAACTATGTTGTGCCAATGATTAACTTTACTCCGAGAGTATGCTCGGATTCGCTTACTCTCTCCTTACTTCCCATTTATTAATACTAAATTTAATTACTTCAAACTTTAAATTTGGAGTAAAGTTATTCTTGTTCTAGTCGACGTTTATTAATAAGACTGACAGAGTTTAAATGAAATCTGGTCGTTTAAAGTGGGTCAAAATTGCGCTATAAGGAGTCGGTTACAAACAAACATACAAACATACTCGTACAAGTGAAGCTAATATAAAGCGTGTAAAAACAAACTCCTAAACTCAAAAACTTTACCTCTTTATTATTAGTATAGATCAGTATGGAAGGAAGAACTCAATATGGCACGCCGATCTGTTCAGCGGTCGCACTTTCCGTATAAACATAAAATAAAATCACAATAGAATTAAAAACAATTTATTCACTATTAACACATTTTTACCCTATTCTAACACTATTTCCAGGACTTTTCCATAAGTCATCACTGGCAACACACACTGGTCAAAGACTTTCGTCTTGAGATACCGCGGTATGTGAGACGAGAAGGTATTGCGTAGCTTCCCGAACACTGCCCAGCCGAGTCGGTTTCGACGATTGACCTCTTTCTCAAAGTTGGACCTACCTAACTGGACAGTCTGTCCTAGGTACACGCATGGCAGGCTGACCTGAGACCGAAGTGTTCAGTGGTCGCACTTTCCGTATCATAAAACTTAAAATAAAACCACAACAAATTTAAAAACAATTTATTCACTATCAACACATTTTGACCCTAATCTAACACTATTTCCTGGACAAGGTGCAACATTAAAGGCCGCAGGCGATGCGTACAATCTGGTATCCAAATCTGATTCATTCGTTACTTCATGACCCATGGGTTGCACCGACTGATTCAAGTTATTCAATTCAGTTACTTCATACACTTCCAACTTTTCTATGGTCACTTCACTTTCAGTTAGTGTAAATAATACCGCACAAAATAACAACACTTCTAGGACCTTCATTTTGACTGTTTCCTTCTACGTTCGAAATGAACTGATGGTCTAACAGTTACCGGGTTCTTATATAATGTTTATTTGTTAATTCATCGTCGACAATAACGTGTGTAACTAATTACTACTCTTGACTGAGAGTGTTCCTGCTTTATTAGGGTTTCGTACCTCAAACGGAAAAACACGGAGCACTTATTTATAGGATCGCTTGGTTATCTATCTTTCCTGTCTGTCAAGGTCCTTCTCTCAGGAACTCAGCAAGGAATAAAGTTAAAATTAAAATCACATATAGTTCTATACTCTCTTGTGGCTCCAAAAAAACAGCCTCTCCTCAAGCAACGCAATTAAAAATATGGCTGTTTATGCGACATATTGTGATATTCGCAAATAAATCAAAACTTATCGGGTACGTCTTTTCACCTAGAATCACGAATTTTGGCAAGAAGCAAGGTTTTACAGCATAAATAGAGGAAAAATTTCAAAAATCATTAATTTTCAATTTTATCACACACAAAAAACTTAATTTTAAAGTCACATTGGCGGCGGTAAGTGAATTGACCGAAACGTATGTACATAAATATATCGATGAATCGGAAAACATTTTGCAACTAAAAAGTTAGGATTGTTGTTTGGATAATAATAATATTCCACAACTATCACACAACGCCATCTAGCCCCAAGCTAAGCAGAGCTTGTGTTATGGGTACTAGACAACTGATAAACATACTTATATATTTCTAAATACATACATATTATAGATAAATTACACCCAGACACAGAACAAATGATCGTGCTCATCACACAAACATTTGTCCTGGGTGGGAATCGAAACCACGACCTCCGGCATAGCAGTCAGGGTCACTAACCACTAGACCAACAGGCCTGTCAAAATTACGGAACCCTTTGTTGTGCGTTGTTCAAAACGAACTTTGGCCGTTTCTTTTTATGTTTTTTTTTATTTGTTATGAGACACTACACAATTTTTGTACTGGTTTGAAGATTATCGGGCTTATTACGAAATACGATTTTTGTTAGGTACCTATTTTGTGTAAGCCATCGAACCTGTTTTTGAAATAAGAACCTAACAAAAATCTAAATACAGTTCTTTTTACAAAACTTTCAACATATTACCGTGCTATATTGTCATTAACACGCTTTTATTAGGTCGACCTGTATGTAACTAACTATGTAATGGAATCTAAGGTAACTAATTTAACCATCTTCCAATGATCGTAGCGTCATGAAAATTGGCAGCTGTATGTAGTTCTGATGACAATACAATAATATGGTACTGTCGAACTGATTTGATGATGGAGCCGGAAGATATGAACTGGAACTTCATGATGGATAACTGTGTTTGAACTTGTTAGAAAAGTTTTGTAATGAACTTTGACCACGATTAGGTTTCAAGGTGTGATTATGAAGCCGGAAGATAGGCACTGGCATTCCATGATGGAATATCGTATCATAGCCGTGTTTGGACTTGTTAGAAAGGTCTTGTAATGAACTTTGACCACGATAAGGTTTTTGGTTTTTACGTACATTTATAAAAGCGGGTTTTTCTAGTGATTTTTTAAACTATAAATTTATTTTTGTATTAAGAATTTTATCGAAATCGTATTAAAGTTAGAAATGCAAAAACAATAAGATGGATTAGGTTTAGGTTGAATTATAAGAATATGAGTTTTAAGTCTCTTAGTCGCTAAACCTATGAAAAACCTACACCGCTTCCAGTTTAATTGAAAAAATATTAAAACTGCCCAGCCTTTCTCATCTACTATTGGGTCCTATTCCAGTCTAACATTATGCAGCTTAATAGCAGTAGTTTACATGCAGCGACTGCCTATTAGACCTCCATGACTCAGGTACTTGGTAAGACTGAAGAACTAAGGTTGGACTTTTAATCCTATTCACTAACTTGACAATTGGAGGGATACCAGGTTTTGACAAAAAAAAGATAGTGAGGTGGTGCAAGAATAAATGAAATTGAATGAACTTGAAATAATGTACTTACATGCAAACTTTGTAATTTAAATTTAATAACTTGTCTTAAAACAAGATGTGTACTATATCGATATATATATGTAGTCTATGGCTGTCAGAGGAAATAAAATGACTATAGTAAAAAAATAAGCAAAATTACATGATTTTTGTATTTAGTTTTGTTTCTATCAGAAGAAAATAAAAAAGGAAATAACTGTTATTAAAAATGATTAAATATTCTTATAATCCACACCTAAAAATGATTTTTTAACGTTTTATTTAATTTAAAACATTTTTATCATTTATTCTTTATGCGAAATCGTTCACTACCCCGACACTATTAGTTTTAGAATGGTATCATTATTTTGCATTGAACTGTCAAGTTAGTGAATAGGATTAAAAGTTCAACCTTAGCTTGCTAGCTTCTGACGTTTCATAAGCCCGTGTAGGTTTACGTGTATTTTTTTAAATCTGCTACTTAAAATACTTATGTTGCGGGCATTACCACTGCTCTCGAACAAAGCTGAACAAAATTCTTTACAGGGCATTTAGTACTTCAAAGAGAATATCGAAACTAGACCCAAAGAACAAACATTGAACAAAAACGGACATTAGCATATTTCACTCACTTCCAGGTAGAACAAAAACCACATTAAAATCAAATTAATTTTAATCCCTCCGAACACAAGTTGAACCTACTCTAGCACCATTTCCGGGACATGGGTCCACGTTAAACAACGAATTTACAGACGTCCGTCTGGATTATCCCTGTATTAGTCCCTACTGGGACCCCCGTCCCTCCTGTGACCACTTTATTTTGTTGGCTACTCGTTATTGTTAAAAATACGACACTGCTAGTTTCTTCATGTCGATTGCCTTCCTTCTAAGTTTCTCGGCAACTGATGGTGTAATGATTATGTATTTGTATAAGATCTTTCTGTTGAATGATTATGATAATGATGATTATGGCTTAGTACTTAGATTGTCGGTATTTGCTTGTTCATTTACGATAATCACTCTTGTGCCAACACATTACTGAGCAATTTTGTTGTTTTTTAGGTTATTTCATATTAGCTATGCCAGGCCCGTCACGACAGCTTACACCACTGAACCTGTAGATTCCTGTACCTTACTTAGCTGTAGATCCAGCTTGTTCCTTGCTTTCATCCTCCTAGTGATTGCCTAAACAGGGGCCCGTTCACCTTAGATGATGCCTTTCATTATCATCATTTCAGCCGAAAGACGTTCACTGCTGGACCTAGGCATCCCCCAAAATCCGCCACTTCGACCGGTTCTGTGCTTACCGCTTCCTGAGGCCTTCATAAGTTTAGCGGTCCACCTTGTGGAAGAACTTCCTTCTCTACGTCGTCCGGTGCAGCGTGTACATAATGGCTTACCTAATTTGTAACTTTTTGCCCTACCTGGATTCTTTTGGCCCCGTCTTAAGGGGCTCCTAACTAAACGGTTCGTGGTCGTTCCTTGGGTGAGTGAGAATTTTGACATACTGAAATCCTTTCGTGCTAAGTTAAACCGTTGGTCTCGGCTGTCATTAGTGGATCTTTGACAGTCGTTACGGACAGTCAGAAGGCTGAAAGTCTGACAAACGAGCTTACCAAGGGGTATCGTATTATTCAGTAACTGAGTTTTGGAGGTCAGATAGGCAGTCGCTCCTTGCCAAGTACTGGCATTGCCATATTGGAAGCCGACCGCCGTTTATTAGGGTTCCGTTGCCAAATGGCAAAAAACGGAACCCTTATAGATTCGTCATGTCTGTCTGTCTGTCTGTCTGTCTGTCTGTCTGTCTGTCTGTCTGTCTGTCTGTCCGTCCGTCCGTATGTCACAGCCATTTTATTCCGAAACTATAAGAGCTATGCTGTTGAAACTTGGTAAGTAGATGTATTCTGTGAACCGCATTAAGATTTTCACACTAAAGTAGAAAAAAAAAACAATAAATTTTGGGGTTCTCCATACATAGAACTGAAACTCAAAAATGTTTTTTTTCATCAAACCCAAAAATGGTAATGAGGTTTCTAATATCATTTTTTTCTAAACTGAATAGTTTGCGCGAGAGACACTTCCAAAGTGGTAAAATGTGTGTCCCCCCCCCGTAACTTCTAAAATAAGAGAATGATAAAACTAAAAAAAATATATGATGTACATTACCATGTAAACTACCACCGAAAATTGGTTTGAACGAGATCGAGTGAGTAGTTTTTTTTTAAAACGTCATAAATCGTAAACCGCAATTTACCTTATATTCAATCAACTAAAATATAAAAATTTAAAAAAAAATATTTTTAAACCGAGAATACCTACAGGTTTATACGGAACCCTCGGTGCGCGAGTCCGACTCGCACTTGGCCGGTTTTTGAGAAAAGGTTGGCCAGATTAACGACCTTGTGTGGAGGCCTTAATTAATAAGGCAACACAGGAAAGCGAGATGTCAGCTTCAAATTATAAATAATTGAATAAATAAAAACAATTTAATCATCAGGTTGAACACATACATTATTAATCCGAGAACGACCCTTAGCACACGCCATCGCAGCTAGCGCGGTAAATCCAGAAGGTATTGTTGGAGTTGTTCCACTTTTAGTCCGTTGTAGTTTTCGACCTTCTGTCACCCCCTTTTTTTTTCAGGATGGGGACTTTTACTGACTAAAAACCACCCGTGTTCCATCAGTTGCCCATGTGCCAGGGTCACGGTATCTCTTTCGAACAATCACGTGACCCCGGCAGGCATCGGTCCTAGTAGACCCCTACACTGCTGCTGACATCTCTTTGAGGCGCGCGTGGAACACTGCGCGCCGTCGACCCGAGCTTGGTCCTTACCGGGCGGCGAGCTACCCATTGCTCGCCACCCGCAAGCTCGCGCCTACGGTGGCCGGGAGTCCGCAATCGACTCCCGACGCCCGGGGCGTCTCCTCCTGCGGCGGCTAGGGACGTGAGGGCGCAGAGACTGCCACTCCCTCACGCGCTTCTGTCACCCCCTTTACAATCGCTTTTCCTTTTACTATACCGGGGGCGCACATGACAAGATTTAGGAACAAACACACTAACAAAACGCTATATAAATACTTCATGTCGACTGTTGACGCTACTTGTTCTCAATGTATTGGATTTTTTAAATACGAAATATTGCATTATATAGATTATATATAGCTTTTGCCAGCGGCTTCGCTCGCATGGAGGTCGGAAATCATCCTGCGGGAACATACTACCGGGATAACAAGTAGCCTATGTCTTTTCTCAGGCTCTAAACTATCTGTGTACAAATTCGAACTGATTTAAATTTCATTTAAATCGGTGCAGTAGTTTAAGCAGGAAAGCGAGACAGACAGACATGAGTTACTTTTGCATTTATAATATTATAAGTGTGGATACTGTGGATTATAATACCTGGTTTGGCTTTCTTAGTTTGCTTAAAACCGGTTATTATGATTGATTATGGTAATCTGAACTTCGATTTGTCCTTAAACGTGGATTTGAATAAATTATAGAATGAAACTGTGAATAACTCCTTTTTCGCACATGGTAGTGACGACATGTCTAAATATCGAGATATCTGTGCTTTTTTGAATTAAAATATAATTTATTCGTTGAATGTACTGTAGCACTATTTTCGGGACATAGTTTTACGTTATATCGAATTTAAAGGCCCGTCTGGATTATCCCCTGAATGAGTCCCTTGCGTCCCCATCCCTCTTATGGCCACTTCATAACGATGCATAATCGTTATTGTAAAAAATGCGCGCCCCGTATTGACGGTTTCAACAGACCTGTACACCTCAAAGGAGCTATAGGTCTTAATTTATTAGGAACCACAGGAAGGTAGAGCCGCGGAGGAAGAACCGGAGTACATAAATAATCATTCAAACAGAGAAATTTTATTAACCCTCAACTAGTCGCACCACAATATACATTATCAGTAGCGCGGGATCTCGCAGACCGTGATTCTTATATACCCCGTGATTCTTCTTCTTCTTTCGAATGAAAAAATAGGTATAGTAACAAATTCTGTGATTAAATTTGAATCAGAACTATTATAATTATTCCATTCGTAAAGATCTCAAAAAACCATAACATTCTGCTTAGAGCTCTTACACACAACCTGCCTGCCAAGCGTGGCGATTATGGCAATATTCTATTATATTTGATGGAGGCCTTTGTTCGGTAGTGGATGTCTTTTAGCTGAAACGGTAGAGAATGGTTAATAACTATGAAACAGAAGATATTTTTTAGCTACTACTATCGTGGCTTCGCTCGCGTGTAAGTCGGAAATTAACCCAATTTGCGACTTCCACAAAAAATATCCTATGTTCTTACTAAAGTCATGACATACCTGTGTGCCCATCGAAATCTGTTCAGCCGTAAAGGCCTGAAAAGGTAACAGACGCCGAAATACTTATTTTACATTACTTTTGCATTAATTAAAACGTTTGGAGGCCGTGGTACTCCGTTAGGAACGCTTTTCCTGAATTCCGAATTTACTTTGTCTTTAAAATACTCAAAGTTTAGTTTGACCTCACTGTCGCCTTCAGCGCCCTTGAAAATCATGAAAAAGACACCCATGTTGAACTATTTGAAAATTTTCGCTATCACCGTCTTTTTTTGAGTGTGAAATCATCAAATGACATCTGCCGCTCTGAGCGATAGCTGCGTTAAAGAACTATGTTCCAATAATATTCAACACTAACTTCAGCGTGCGACTTCATTCGCGTGTAATTTAGATTCCCAGCCCGTCCCTTAGTATCCCATCGCTATTAACTTTGTTTAAACTTAGCGCTCTTTCCTAGTTTTTTTTTTCATTTTGCTCGGACTCAAAAGCTTGATATAATAATATGTATAAAATAGCCTATAACTTTCCTCTTAATTGAGTTATCAAATGCTAAAAAAAAACTTAAATTCGACTGGTAGTTCCAGTGATTACTTCCTATAAACAAACTAATACATTTACAAACTTTACCTCTTTATTATTAGTGTACATTAGTATAGATGGAAGAACTCAATATGGCAGGCCGATCTGTTCAGCGGTCGCACTTTCCGTATCATAAAACTTAAAATAAAACCACAACAGATATAAAAACAATTTATTCACTATCAACACATTTTGACCCTAATCTAACACTATTTCCTGGACAAGCTGCAACATTAAAGACCGCAGGCGATGCGTACAATCTGGTATCAAAATCTGATTCATTCGTTTCTTCATGACCCACGGGTTGCACTGACTGATTCAAGATATTGAATTCAGTTACTTCATACACTTCCAACTTTACTATGGTCACTTCACTTTCAGTTAGTGTAAATAATACCACACAAAATAACAACACTTCTAGGACATTCATTTTGACTGTTTCCTTCTACGTTCGAAATGGACTGATGGTCTAACAGTTTCCGGGTTCTTATATAAGGTTTATTTGTTCTATACTCTTTTGTGACTCCAAAAAACCTCCAAAAATAATTTGACATTGACTAATAGTAAACATAAATCTATGTTTCTAAACCCTGTAACACCTTATGACATTAATATTATAATTAAAACACTTAAAAACACTAGAAGTGCTGGATATGATGACATTACAACATCCTCAATAAAGGAAGTTGCGCCCATCATCAGCCCAGTACTCAGTCATATATTTAACTTATGTATTGAGCATGGTGTGTTTCCAACTAAACTTAAAAAATCCGTAGTGAAGCCACTTTTTAAGAAAAATAACAAGGAAGACATGGCATGTTACAGACCAATAGCACTTATACCAATTTTTTCTAAAATATTTGAAAAAATCATATAAATTGCAATTAATACTCACTTTGAGAAGTACAACCTATTTACGAAAGAACAAAAAGGCTTTAGAAAGAATAAGACAATTAATTTAGCAATTTATGACCTTTTAAAAACAGTTTATACCAATATTGATAAGCGTTTGCCTGTCTCTGCAATGTTTATGGATATGACAAAAGCGTTCGATTATGTACACCATGGAACACTTTTAAATAAATTATACAGTTATGGTATAAGGAGTAACGTCCATAAACTTCTGGAATCTTATCTAAATGACAGATATCAGGTAGTTGAAATAAATAATATTAATATCTCAAATAATACCGAACAAAAACATAAATCCATGCCCAAAAAAGTAATATATGGGTGCCTCAAGGTAGCGTGTTAGGTCCTCCGTTATTTTTGACCTACATAAATGATCTGCCTAAAGTTTCACAGCATTTTGTTTAACTGGCTGACGAATAATAATTTAATTATCAATTTAGAAAAAACTAAACTTGTGAATTTTGGGCGTAATACTATAAACAACAACTTCAATATTAATCATAATGGGACGAAAATTGAACATGTCAAATGCGTTAAATTTCTAGGGCTTTGGATTGATAAGGATTTGTCTTGGCAAACACACATAGACACAGTATGCAATAAAGTTAATCAGTACTCATATGCTTTATATAAATTATCAAAAATAGTTGATCGATCAGTTCTTTTGACCGCATACCACGCTTATATTTCGGCGACACTGAGATATGCAGTCATTTATTGGGGCAATGAAACTGACAGGGATTTAGTGTTCAAAGCGCAAAAAAGATGTGTACGTGCGATGGTTGGTATCCGTGTTCCAGATTCATGTAAACCATATTTCAAAGAATTAAAAATATTGACCTTCCCTGCAATTTACATTTATGAAGTAGCTGTATTTATAAAAACAAATGAAAATCTATTTGATAAACTTAAATCGAAAAGGCATATGTTTAAAATTTCTAATGTGCCACATAAAACGGCTCTATTTAACAAAAGCTTCTTTGGCATTGCATCTAAAATATACAACAAAATACCTATTAGCATTCTAGACACTGAGGAACTTTCAATATTTAAAAATAAATTACGAACATTTTTAATTAATAAAGCATTCTACACGATCCAAGATTTCCTGAATTGTTGACCATTTATTAGTTCCACTGTATTTTGACATATACATATAAGTATTGACCATGTATTAGATTTACCGTATTTGACATGCATTAGTATTGACCATGTGATAGTTTCACTGTACTTTTACATTTATAATAACTTACCATCTATAATAATTCCAAATTTTTTATGCCATATCTACCTACATAATTATTGTATGCCTATAAGGCAGGACATATTGATACTTTAATATATTGTTAAGACCTGTAACTTACATGTGCCCACAATAAAGATACTTTGACTTTGACTTTAACTATTTGTTTTCTGTTGTCTAGGTATGAGGAAAGGATATTGTATATTTCTCCAGTGATGCCTATGCTTTTTAGCTTTAATAATAGGATTTTATGCGTCAAACGCCTTTTTTAGTTCAATAAAAATTCCGAGTGCAACATTTTTACTGTAAATATTTGTTTTAATGGTGGTGACTAAAACGATTGTGGCGCACAAAGTGTTGGATTTCGGCCGGAAACCGAACTGCCGATCATAAATATAACTGATGTTGTTTAGATATTTTTCTAGTCTCGTGTAAATTAAACGTTCAAAAATTTTTGAGAGTACCGGTAATACCGATATTTCCCGGAATCTGATTTTGTTCCGGATTTGTATATGGGATTGACTTTTGCAATTTTGAGGGTATTTGGATGAGATGAGATGATGCCATTCATTATCATCATTTCAGGCGAAAGACGTTAACTGCTGGACCAAGGCATCCCCCAAGTTCCGCTACTTCGACCGGTTCCGTGCTTCCCGCATCCAGCGGCTTCCTGAAGCCTTCATAAGGCTCATGGCGACATGGCGGGTACGATTGTCGCAACCCAGTGCTGGGCACGCCACAATTGCGGCGGTAAGTCCCCTCTTTGAGGAGTGGATAGAGAGGCGACACGGTGTCCTCACCTTCCGCCTGACGCAGGTTCTCACCGGGCGTGGGTGCTTCGGTGGGTTCCTGTTCAGGATAAAGCGGGAGGATACGTCCGGGTGTTTCCATTGCGAGGATCGTCTGGAGGACACGGTGGAGCATACGGTGGAGGTGTGCCCTGCCTGGGCGGAGCACCGCCGTGTCCTCGTGGAGGCGATCGGCGGCGGCGACCTCTCGCGTCCGGCCCTGGTGCGAGCCATGATACGGAGCGAGAGGGAATGGGAGGCCGTCACCTCCTTCTGCGAAGCAGTAATGCTCGCGAAGGAGGAGGCGGGGCGCGTGAGGGAGTGGCAGTCTCTGCGCCCTCACGTCCCTAGCCGCCGCAGGAGGAGATGCCCCGGGCGTCGGGAGTCGATAGCGGACTCCCGGCCACCGTAGGCGCGAGCTTGCGGGTGGCGAGCAATGGGTAGCTCGCCGCCCGGTAAGGACCAAGCTCGGGTCAACGGCGCGTAGTGTTCCACGCGCGCCTCAAAGAGATGTCAGCAGCAGTGTAGGGGTCTACTAGGACCGATGCCTGCCGGGGTCGCGTGATTGTTCGAAAGAGATACCGTGACCCTGGCACATGGGCAACTGATGGAACACGGGTGGGTTTTAGTCAGTAAAAGTCTGACACGCCTTCCCGCTCCGCCCAGAGCGGGAGAAGTCATTTGATGATTTCCAATCCTGAAAAAATAAAAAAAATAAAAGCCTTCATAAGGTTAGCGGTTCACTTTGCGGGAAAACTTCCTACTCTACGTCTTCTGGTACAGGGTGCCCTTAGCATGTACATAATGGCTTACTTAATTTGTAACTTTTTGCCCCGCCTGGAGGCTTTTGGCCCCGTCTTAAGGGGCTCTTAACTAAATTGTTCGTGGTCGTTCCTTGGGTGAGTGACCATTTTAACATACTGAAATCCTTTCGTGGTAAATTAAACCGTTGGTCCCGGCTGTCATTCGTGGCTCTTTGACAGTCGTTACAGATAGTCAGAAGGCTGAAAGTCTGACAACCGAGCTTACCTAGGGGTATCGTATTATTCAGTAACTGAGTTTTGGAGGTCAGATAGGCAGTCGCTCCTTGCCAAGTACTGGCATTGCCATATTGGAAGCCGACCGCCGTTTATTTGAGAAAAGGTTGGCCAGGTTAACGACCTTGTGTGGAGGCCTTAATTAATAAGGCAACACAAGAAAGCGAGATGTCAGCTTCAAATTAAAAATAATTGAATAATTAAAAACAATTTAATCATCAGGCAGAACACATGCATTATTAATCCGAGAACGACCCTTAGCACACGCCGTCGCAGCTAGCGCGGTAAATCCAGTAGGTATTCTTGGAGTTGTTCCACTTTTAGTCCGTTGTGGTTTACGACTTTCTGTCACCCCCTTTACAGTCGCTTTTCTTTTTACTATACCGGGGGCGCATATGTCAAGATTTAGGAACAAACACACTAACAAAACGCTATATAAATACATCATGTCGACTGTTGACGCTACTTGTTCTCAATGTAATGAATTTTTTAAATACGAAATATTTTATTATATAGATAAACTAGCTTCTGGCTGCGACTTCGTCTGCGTCAAATTTTTGTTTCCCTGACTCTTCCCGTCGCATCGAATTGCCTGTCAGTTTTCGTCCATTTTTTGTTGCTGCTCCACTTCTCTTAATTTTAACGTGATGTTATATAGCCTATAGCCTTTCCCAATAAATAGGCTACCCAACAAAAGAGTAATTTTACAATTCGGACCAGTAGTTTCTGAGATTAGCGCGTTCAAACAAACAAACTCTTCAGCTTTATAATATTAGTATAGATAAGACCTGGTTTGACTTTCTTAAACCAATAAAGACCGATTATTATGATTGATTATGGTAATCTGAACTCCCATCCCTCTTATGGCCACTTCATAACGATGCATAATCGTTATTGTAAAAAATGCGCGCCCCGTATTGACGGTTTCAACAGACCTGTACACCTCAAAGGAGCTATAGGTCTTAATTTATTAGGAACCACAGGAAGGTAGACCCGCGATGGAAGAACCCGAGTACATAAATAATCATTCAAACAGAGAAATTTTATTAACCCTCAACTAGTCGCACCACAATATACATTATCAGTAGCGCGGGATCTCGCAGACCGTGATTTTCAAATAGTTATTATAGACTGAATTACTCATTATTTTCTTTCAAATGAAAAAATGGGTATAGTAACAAATTCTGTGATTAAATTTGAATCAGAACTATTATAATTATTCCATTCGTAAAGATCTCAAAAAACCATAACATTCTGCTTAGAGCTCTTACACACAACCCGCCTGCCAAGCGTGGCGATTATGGCAATATTCTATTTGGTGGAGGCGATTGTTCGGTAGGGGATGTCATTTAGCTGAAAGGGTGGAGAATGGTTAATAACTATGAAACAGAAGATATTTTTTAGCTACTACTATCGTGGCTTCGCTCGCGTGTAAGTCGGAAATTAACCCAATTTGCGACTTCCACAAAAAATATCCTATGATCTTACTAAAGTCATGACATACCTGTGTGCCCATCGAAATCTGTTCAGCCGAAAGGCCTGAAAAGGTAACAGACACCGAAATAATTACTTTTGCATTAATAAAAACGTTTGGAGGCCGTGGAACTCCGTCAGGAACGAAGCTTTTTCCTGAACTCCGAATTGAATGTCGTTTACTCTGTCTTTAAAATACTCAAAATTTAGTTTGACCTCGCTGTCGCCTTCAGCACCCTTGAAAATCATGAAAAAGACACCCATGTTAAGTCATCAAATGACTTCTGCCGCTCTGAGCGATAGCTGCGTTAAAGAACTATGTTCCAATAATATTCAACACTAACTTCAGCGTACGACTTCATTCGCGTGAAATTTAGATCCCCAGCCCGTCCCTTAGTATTCCATCACTATTAACTTTGTTTAAACTTAGCGCTCTTTCCTAGTATTTTTTTCATTTTGCTCGGACTCAAAAGCTTGATATACTATGTATAAAATAGCCTATAACTTTCCTCTTAATTGAGTTATCAGATGTTAAAAAAACCTTAAATTCGAATGGTAGTTCCAGTGATTATTTCCTATAAACAAACTAATACATTTACAAACTTTACCTCTTTATTATTAGTGTACATTAGTATAGATGGAAGAACTCAATATGGCAGGCCGATCTGTTCAGCGGTCGCACTTTCCGTATCATAAAACTTCAAATAAAACCACAACAAATATAAAAACAATTTATTCACTATCAACACATTTTGACCCTAATCTAACACTATTTCCTGGACAAGGTGCAACATTAAAGGCCGCAGGCGATGCGTACAATCTGGTATCAAAATCTGATTCATTCGTTTCTTCATGACCCACGGGTTGCACTGACTGATTCAAGTTATTCAATTCAGTTACTTCATACACTTCCAACTTTTCTATGGTCACTTCACTTTCAGTTAGTGTAAATAATAACACACAAAATAATAACACTTCTAAGACCTTCATTTTGACTGTTTCCTTGTACGTTCGAAATGGACTGATGGTCTAACAGTTTCCGGGTTCTTATATAAGGTTTATTTGTTCATTCATCGTCGATAATAACGCGTGTAACTAATTATACTACTCTTGACTGAGAGTGTTCCTGCTTTATTAGGGTTTCGTACCTCAAACGGAAAAACGGAGCACTTATTTATAGGATCGCTTGGTTATCTATCTTTCCTGTCTGTCAAGGTCCTTCTCTCAGGAACTCAACAAGGAATAAAGTTAAAATTAAAATCACATATAGTTCTATACTCTCTTGTGGCTCCAAAAAACCAGCCTCTCCTCTCAGTCAACGCAATTTAAAATATGGCTGTTTATGTGACATATTGTGATATTCGCAAATAAATCAAAACCGAAAGGGTACGTCTGTTCACCTAGAATCACGAATTTTACACGAATCACAGCATAAATAGAGGAAAAATTGCAAAAATCATTAATTGTCAATTTTATCACACACAAAATAACTTAATTTTAAAGTCACATTGGCGGCGGTAAGTGAATTCACCGAAACGTACATATGTGCATATATCGATGAATGGGAAAACATTTTGCAACTACAAAGTTAGGATTGTTGTTTGGATAAATTTATCGTAATTACGGAACCCTTTGTTGTGCGTTGTTCAACACGAACTTTGGCCGTTTCTTTTTATGTTTTTTTTTTTTATTTGTTATGAGTCACTACACAATTTTTGTACTGGTTTGAAGATTATCGAGCTTATTACGAAACACGATTTTTGTTAGGTACCTATATAGTTTAAGCCATCTAACCTGTTTTTTAAATAAGAACATAAAAAAAATCGAAATACAGTTCTTTTTACAAAACTTTCAACTTATTACGGTGCTATATTGTCATTTTTGTATTAAGAATTTTATCGAAATCTTATTAAAGTTAGAAATGCAAAAACAATAAGATGGATTAGGTTTAGGTTGAATTATAAGAATAGGAGTTTTAAGTCTCTTAGTCGGTAAACCTATGGAAAACCTTCACCGCTTCCAGTTTAATTGAAAAAATATAAAAACTGCCCAGCCTTTCTCATCTACTATTGGGTCCTATTCCAGTCTTACATTATGCAGCTTAATACCAGTAGTTAACATGCAGCGACTGCCTATTAGACGTCCATGACTCAGGTACTTGGTAAGACTGAAGAACTAGCTTGCTAGCTTCTGGTTTACATGTTTTTTTTTGAATCTGTGACTTAGAATACTTATGTTGCGGGCATTACCACTGCTCTCGAACAAAGCTGAACAAAATTCTTTACAGGACATTTAGTACTTCACAGAGAGTGGCGGAACTAGACCCAAACAACAAACATTGAACAAAAACGGACATTACCATATTTCACTCACTTCCAGGTAGAACAAAAACCACATTAAAATCAAATTAATTTTAATCCCTCCGAACACAAGTTGAACCTACTCTAGCACCATTTCCGGGACATGGGTCCACGTTAAACAACAAATTTACGGGTCCGTTTGGATTATCCCCTGTATTAACCCCTCCTGGGACTCCCGTCCCTCCTGTGACCACTTCATTTTGTTGGCGACTCGTTTTTATTAAAAATACGACACAAAGTAGTAGCACTTCTAGATTCTTCATGTCGACTGTCTTCCTTCTAAGTTTTTTGGCAACTGATGGTTTTTTTTTTTTTTTTGTGGGGCATCTCGTAGTTAATCCTGAAAAGATTGTTACTACTTAAACGGACTGTGGCCCGGCGAGTTCTAAAAAGTTACCTTTTTAGGCCTCCAGCCGGGGCTTATTATACTTAAAAACTAAGCGAAAGCTCTAAGGGTTACCCCGAGGGGGGTACGAACCTCGGCTTAGGCAATCGCTGATAGGGGGGCAGCAAGGGACTGGCTGGATCTGAGTTAAATTATTTTGGGACTAATTTAAAGCTAACGGCGCAGCATCGCGGGCTGGCTCTTGCAAGGGTCGGGAGGGACTGTTAAGTCGGGGTCGCGACGACGGACCTCGGCGGCGAGGTCGGTACGGTTTGTGTCTGTGTGCTGGTCTAGCTGTACTGGTCTCTTTTCGACTCTCCTGGGGGAGAGTAGTGGGATCATCAGGATCGGTAAGAATGTGCCGCGAGCGGCGGACTTTGCTAATACGGGAGGGGGTGTAAGTAGCTGCCGCCACAACCAGAGGGTTGCGGTGGGCTACGGCCCTATCGAAGATGGCAACTGATGGTGTAATGATTATGTTTTTGTATAAGATCTTCTGTTGAATGATTATGATAATGATGATGATGGCTTAGTACTTACATTGTCGGCATTTGCTTGTTCATTTACGAGAATCACTCTTGTGCCAACACATTACTGAGCAATTTTGTTGTTTTTTAGGTTATTTCATATTAGCTATGCCAGGCCCGTCACGACAGCTTACACCACTGAACCTGTAGATTCCTGTACCTTACTTAGCTGTAGATCCAGCTTGTTCCTTGCTGTCATCCTCCTAGTACTGTCATAAACAGGGGCCCGTTCACCTTAGAGGCAGCCTTCCATCATTATAATTTCAACTGAAAGACGTTCACTGCTGGACCAAGGCATCCCCCAAGTTCTGCCACTTCGACCGGTTCTGTGCTTCCCGCATCCAGCGGCTTCTTAAGGCCTTCATAAGGTTAGCGGTCTACCTTGTGGAAGAACTTCCTTCTCTACGTCTTCCGTTACAGGGTGCCCTTAGCGTGTACATAATGGCTTACCTAATTTGTAACTTTTTGCCCTGCCTGGAGGCTTTTGGCCCCGTCTTAAGGGGCTCCTAACTAAATGGTTCGTGGTCGTTCCTTGGATGAGTTACCATTTTATCAAACTGAAATCTATTCGTGTTAAGTTAAACCGTTGACCATGGCTGTCATTAGTGGATCTTTGACAGTCGTTACGGATAGTCAGAAGGCTGAAAGTCTGACAACCGAGCTTACCAAGGGGTATCGTATTATTCAGTAACTGAGTTTTGGAGGTCAGATAGGCAGTCGCTCCTTGCCAAGTACTGGCATTGCCATATTGGAAGCCGACCGCCGTTTATTTGAGAAAAGGTTGGCCATATTAACGACCCTGTGTGGAGGCCTTAATTAATAAGGCATCACAGGAAAGCGAGATGTCAGGATCAAATTAAAAATAACTGAATAAAATAAAACAATTTAATCATCATGATGAACACATACATTATTTATTCGAGAACGACCCTTAGCATACGCCATCGCAGCTAGCGCGGTAAATCCAAAAGGTGTCCTTGGAGTTGTTCCACTGCTAATCCGTTGTGGTTTTCGAACTTCTGTCACCCCCTTTATAGTCGCTTTTCCTTTTACTATACCGGGGGCGCATATGACAAGATTTAGGAAAAAACACACTAACAAAACGATATATAAGTACTTCATGTCGACTGTTGACGCTACTTGTTCTCAATGTAATGGATTATTAATTGCTAAACATTGCATTATATAGATATTAATGATCTAGTTGCTTTTCTTTAACCAATAAAAACTGGTTATTATGATTAATTATGGTAATCAGAACTTCGATTATGGTATAGGTAAGTGGATTTGAATAAATTATAGAATGAAACTGTGACTAACTCCTGTGTCGCATGAGCTAGCGACGACATGCCAAAACATCAAGATATCTGTGCTATTTTGAAGTAAAATATAACTTATTTAGGTACTTTTTCTTTTAGCGCACCTTGAACGTACTATAGCACTATTTTCGGGACATGGTTTTACGTTAAATATTGAATTTAAAGGATCGTCTGGATTATCCCCCGTATGAGTCCCTTGGGCCCCCATCCCTCATATGGACACTTGATTTCGATGGATACTCGGTACTGTAAAAATGCGACCATCGTAATGACGGTTTCAGCAGACCAGTACACCTCAGGGGAGCTAGAGGCCTTAATTTATTAGGAACCACAGGAAGGTAGACCCGCGAAGGAAGAACCTTAGTAAATAAAACAATCATTCAAACAGAGAAATTATTAACCCTTAACTACTCGCACCACAATATACATTATCTGTAGCGCGGGATCTCGCAGACTGCGATTTTTAATTAGTTATAACAGATTGAATTAATATAATACAAACAAACTCTTAAATTGGGTAAATTTAAGAGTTTGTTTGTAGGAAGTAACTACAAACAAACTCTTAAATTTACCCATTTTCATTTGAAAGAAAATAATGAGTAGGGTTTTTGTTGTTATTATTTTTGGTTAAATAAAAGCATGTTTTTTTTTTAATTCAGTCTATTATAACTAATTAAAATTCGCAGTCTGCGAGATCCCGCGCTACAGATAATGTATATTGTGGTGCGAGTAGTTGAGGGTTAATAATTTCTCTGTTTGAATGATTGTTTTATTTACTAAGGTTCTTCCTTCGCGGGTCTACCTTCCTATGGTTCCTAATAAATTAAGGCCTCTAGCTCCCCTGAGGTGTACTGGTCTGCTGAAACCGTCATTACGAGGGTCGCATTTTTTACAGTAACGAGTATCCATCGAAATCAAGTGTCCATATAAGGGATGGGGCCCCAAGGGACTCTTACGGAGGATAATCCAGACGATCCTTTAAATTCCCAAGTCGTTTTAGTAGCAATGTTATTAAAACGACTTGGAATATTATTAATAGTGAAACGGGAAGGTCTATAAAACGAAATAATGACTACAGCCTGTCTATCAACGACAACATAATAAAATCAGACTTACAAGTCGCTGCGGCTTTTGAAAATTTCTTTTCAGATATTCCTGTTTCAACTACAAAATCCCTAAACTCATCACCTTCTGTTGCTGAGTCTTTGCTTATTGAAAATGTTAATGTTTGCGATTCGGAATTTCATTTTGAACATATTACTTGTAAAGATATAATTAAAACCTTCCACACTTTAAATGTAAAAAAGACTGCAGATCTGTGGGGTAATTCTGTAGAAGTCGCCAAGTCTATTATTGACATTGTAGCACCTACTTTAGCTCTTATATTTAATAATTGTATTGAGTGTGGGGAGTTTCCTGATCTTATGAAGAATAGTAAAATAATACCTTTATTTAAATCTGGTAGTACATCAGACCCCACTAACTATAGACCTATTTCAGTACTACCTACGTTCAGTAAAATTTTTGAGAAATTAATTTTAGATCAGTTGCAACGATTTTTTAATAAACATAAATTATTACATACCAAACAGTTCGGTTTTACAAGGGGTCGTTCAACTACCGATGCCGGTGTTGAACTCCTAGGACATATTTATAATGCATGGGAAGATAAATGCGATGCTTTGGGCATCTTTTGTGATTTATCTAAAGCATTCGATTGCGTTCTTCATGAAACTTTAATCAGGAAACTCCGCCCCTACGGGATCCGGAACAGAGCTCTGGATCTTCTTACTTCATATTTGAGTAATAGGATTCAGAGTGTCGATGTCAATGGAAAAAGGTCTCCCGGATCTATCGTAACAATGGGAGTCCCACAGGGCTCAATTCTTGGTCCTTTTTTGTTTCTTATTTATATTAATGACTTGCCTTACCTTATAAAAGATAATCATAATATAGTTTTGTTTGCGGATGATACTTCACTTTTGTTTAAACTTAAACGTCAGCAAGTGGATACTGACGATGTTAATAGCGCGATCTCAAAAGTAGTTCACTGGTTCAATGTAAATAATTTGCTTCTTAATGAAAAAAAAACCAAATGCATTAAGTTTACGCTACCTCACGTTAGGCAAGTGAAAACGAATGTGTTGGTGAAGGGCGAAGAATTGAATCCTGAAGATAGCACTGTATTCTTGGGCCTAACTTTAGATACCAAGCTTCAGTGGGGCCCGCATATAGATAAATTGTCGAAAAAGCTAAGCTCCGCTGCATACGCTGTTAGAAAAATTCGGAATTTAACTGACATAGAGACAGCCCGTTTAGTGTATTTTGCCTACTTTCATAGTGTAATGTCGTACGGTATTCTGTTGTGGGGAAATGCCGCCGACATTCAGACTATCTTTGTCTTGCAGAAAAGAGAATTAAAAAAAAAACATGCTTTTATTTAACCAAAAGTAATAACAACAAAAACCCTACTCATTATTTTCTTTCAAATGAAAATGGGTAAATTTAAGAGTTTGTTTGTAGTTACTTCCTACAAACAAACTCATAAATTTACAAACTTTACTTCTTTATTATTAATGTAGATAAGTATGGATAGAAGAACTCAATATGGCAGGCCGACCCTGAGGTCGAAGTGTTCAGCGGTCGCACTTTCGGTATCATAAAACATAAAATAAAGCCACAACAAAATTAAAAACAATTTATTCTCTATCCACACACTTTGAACCTAATCTAACACTATTTCCTGGACAAGGCGCAACACCAAAGACAGCAGGCGACGGGGGCAAAGCAGCACCCAAATCTGATTCATTCGTTACTTCATGACCCACAGGTTGCACTGACTGATTCAAGTTATTCAATTCAGTTACTTCATACACTTCCAACTTTTCTGTGGTCACTTCACTTTTAGTTAATGTAAATAATGCAACACAAAATAACAACACTGCAAGGACCTTCATTTTGACTGTTTCCTTCTACGTTCGGAGTGGACTGATGGTCTAACAGTTACCGGGTTCTTATATAATGTATATTTGTTAATTCATCGCCGATAATAACGTGTGTAACTAATTACTATTCTTGACTGAGAGTGTTTCTGCTTTATTAGGGTTCAGTACATCGAAAGGAAAAAAACGGAGCATTCATTTATAGGATCGCTTAGTTATCTGTCCTTCCACCTGTCTGTCAAGGTCCTTTTTCTCAGGAACCCATAAAGGAATAAAGTTGAAATTAATATTACATATAGTTCTATAGTCCCTTGCGGCTCTAAAAAAAAAGATTTTAAGTCAACGCAATAAAAAATATGGCCGTTTATGCGACATATTGTGATATTCGCAAATAAATCAAAACCTATAGGGTACGTCTGTTCACCTAGAATCATGAATTTTAGCAAGAAGCGAGGTCTCACAGCATAAATATAGGAAAAAGTGCAAAAAATGTTAATTTTCAGTTTTATCACAAACAAAAAACTCTATTACAAAGCTACAATAGCGATAAGAGAATTGACCGGGCTGTATATCGATGAATAGGAAAACATTTTGCAGCTATAAATTTAGGATTGTCGTTCCGATAAATTTATCCCAATTACGGAACCCTTCGTTGTGTGTTGTTCAACACGCAGTATGGCCGCTTTTTTGTAAGTTTTTTTTTTTGTGATGAGTCACTACATAATCACTGTTTTGTACTGGTTTGAAGAGTATCGGTCTTATTACGAAGCAAGATTTTTTGTTAGGTATAGTTTGATTGACCTGTTAGTCTAGTAGTTAGTGACCCTGACTGCTAAGACTGAGGTCGTTGGTTCGATTCCCACCCAAGACAAATCGTTGTGTGATGAGCACAATCATTTGTTCTGTGTCTGGGTGTTATACAGGCTCTGCCTAGTTTGGGATAAGGTAACTGTGTGTTGGTTGACTGAAGACATTATTATTATTAGTTTAAACCATAGCAACTGTTTTTGAAATAATAAATCTCTTAAACCGTAACCTAAAGCTTTTGCAAATAAGAACTTACGACATTGAGAGCTTTGTTTTGAACACCGTAATGACGTAGTTTATGCAAAAGTGTGTCATGGTGAACGCAATCAAAAGCTTTGGAGAGATCACAGAAAACTCCAATAGCATTTTGCGAGTTCTCCCATGCGTAGGTACGTATAACCTCGGTTATCAAGAATCAGCCTATATGGGCTGCACAATCTGACGCACGTGCTCTAAGGGGCGTGGCGTGTGGTCGTCAGAAGGTAAACTACAATAAGATTAGCTTACGGAAATCTTAACGATAGCCCAGTAAACATGGTGTGGCAGAAAATTATCATAATTTCTTATCAATATTATACATGGGTTTGGACCAATTTTGAATATTGTTATAAATATCTGCTGCACAGCCTAGTATTAAAGCAATAGCGGCGCTCATATTTCGGCCCACAAGAAGCTCCCTGGATCGTCAGGACCACTGCGCCCAGAGTAAAGACACTGCTGTTTTTATTATTCTTTAAATATCCACAGAGTTACATGACAACGAAATGTTATGTATGTATTAATACGTGAAATAAAAACTTTTTACCCCTTAACGAAAACAACACGTACGGAGGAGAATATTTGGCAAATTTTTAGTTTATAAGGAGAAGGAGTGAAAAATGCTCATATTTTTATTCATTAGAAGTACAGACGCCACCAGGTCAAGCTACCCGAAACTGTCAATTTTTCCCAATGAACCTTTGAACCTAATGCTCTAGAAATAAAGTCGAAAATCTATCAAAGAAATCTGACAGATTGTAGTAGCTTGATGTGTTGGCGTCTGTACATTAATCTTTAAATGGATTATGGTGGATTTTCGATTACCGGCCGAGCAATAGTATTAATAAACTTTTGTAAACGCTTATCTATCTACAATGTTATCAGGCTTGTTAGCGATAAAAGTGCTATGATTTAGATAATCCTGTCGATTTGATTATGCCATGCCGTATTACTCTTGAGATAGTAAAATATCATGTTGTGACTATTTATTTCGATATTATGTAGCCGAAAATAATGTTGATATCATGTTGCGTAGATCGCGTAAAAAAAAACCGATAAGATAACAACAGGTGTTGTTAATTGTGTATGAGTGTGTGTGTGATATATTATGAAGACGCATGCCCCATAACTTAGGCCACGTGTTTCTTGTTTTGACACTAAATATACCCTATGTTACTCGAAAATTTAACTTTTAGAACTTGAAAGGGTGCAGCGATCTCTGCTTAAGGTTACGTTCTTCCTGCCGGGGTCGCGTGATTGTTCGAAAGAGATACCGTGACCCTGGCACATGGGGAACTGATGAAACACGAGTAGGTTTTAGTCAGTAAAAGTCTGACACGCCCTCCCGCTCCGCCCAGAGCGGGAGAAGTCATTTGATGATTTCCCATCCAGAAAAAAAAAGGTTACGTTCTTCAAACCCTATTGGTTGCCAACCTTCCCACTTATACAACATATTGAATAAAGAACTAAACGTCTATCCTCTGAAACTCCGTGACTGTAAAATAGTTGTGACTGAATGACTTAAAACTAAAACCTACGACGACATTGAAGCCATGGTAACATCGCGTCCTTAATTTGTCTATGAATTAACAGGGCCAAAGTAACGAAATCGTTTAAAGTGGTCGCTTTCCAAGACATTGTCGCAGGGCTAACCTAAACGTAGATCTAAATATAACTGAAACCTAAAATATCTATATGCAGGTAGCCGAATTTAACTTATACACAATGGACACTCACATAATTATACACACTTATGTAGGAACGGTGTGTACGCTATTTCACATACTCACGCACACACACACTCAAAATCCATTCGCATAAATAACACAATAGCTCTCCTTTCTGACCTTTTGTATTTTATTTCCTTTTATTTTATTATTCTGTTTTTAAGCTATTGCATAGCTTTTATCAAGGGCTTTGAGCGCGGCGACCGAATCAAGAAATTCCGTAACGAAAAAACTTAACACAAGTCACTTTCCGGTCTGTCTGTCCCTATGCAGGTATGCTTGGATCTTTAAAACTACGCAACGGATTTTGATGCGGGTTTTTTTGATAGATAGAGTAATTCAAGAGCAAGGTTTATATGCATATAGCATGCATAATATTGTAAAGAAACGCTGATAATTTTAGGGGTTTCTAATGTGATGTCATAAATAAACACATTTTTTTGCGCTTACTTTGCGAACGCTGGCTGAACCCTACGAAATAGACCAAAATAATCTAGTACAGTATTGTACACCTTAAAAAGTTCTACAAAAAAGTCTGCGACGGTATATGTCTATCTCTTAGGGATAACCCACAATAACCATTTTTTATCCGTTACTTTTTACGAGAAATAAGGGCTTATTTATGAAGAGATTTTAAGCAATACAGCATTAATCCTTATCCAATTTAGTACCTTAAATACATTTTGCATTTAATATAGATCAATATGGCCCTTTACAGCATGTAATTTAAATGAAGATCTTAGAAGATATCAGAGATTTAAAAAGCGGGGGCAGTAACTTCTTATTTATTCAATAAAAGAAAAAAAAATGTTTTCTTATCGGTCAAATAAAAAATAAATAAATAATTATGATTGCATAAGTTGATAAAATGCTATGCAATAGCTTTACCTTGGCAGTCCCCGAGTGCCAAACGTCATTTTGTTTTTTAATTTACGTACCCTGTGTTATGTTAAATGGAAGCGTAAATTTACATAACACAAGCATCTACTTGCTTAAAAGGTGAACCCCAAATCACGCATGTTAAAGCTTTTTATGAGATTGAAATAAAAGAAATATATTTATTTCTTTTCTTTGTTGTTTTTCTATTAAATAGCCTCTCAGAATAAGTAAACCCACCAAAACGTTAAATATTTATGGTTCTGAACAGTCAATAAAAATGTTAAACTTAATTATATTTTTCTTTTTTTTTCAGGTAAGTTTCCTGTCGACAATTTCCAGTATTGTAGTAAGGCTGTTCGAATTAATATTAAAAGCTAAGTACTGTAACTATAGATTTTCATCTGGATGGCATTTTCACTCTAACACCACGAATATTGTAAGAGTTAATGGTAGAAATGTTAAAAAAATATACGCTATTTTATTTATAAAAGGAATCGTTAGGGGCCGACTTGATATTAAAATGTATTTTTACCGTACACATAATTAGTTCCTTCTAAATGTCATTTGACATTTCTGGCGACAAGTTATAGCTATTTGTTTTTTTTTTTAACACGGTGTACCATGCCTATATCTAACCATCGCCAATGTTATTAGCAACACTTTTGATAAAGTCCTGTGATTTGGATAATCCTGGCAACTTTTTTATAACATTCACTCTTTAGGTACCTTTATACGTGAGATAGTCAGTAACACCAAGCCGTTGCTGGTCTTCCTCATGGAGCTGGAATGGATCGAATAACCGATTCCCTTGTGTATGCAAAATACGCACTCAGAAGTGGAGTTCGGATACCAGCCCGTTCTACCCATTACCTAACATACACTCTGTAAAATAGAATCATTCACAAACACACACATATTGTGACCTTACAGGCAATCTACTTCAGAAGGATCCGATATGTAGTACTCGCAAACAGCGGCGGCGTAAGTGTATGGCCATAAGAACGTACGTACCTAAACGTACTTATTAAACGTGCGAATTCTGAAGTTATTCGTATGGGAAAAAGCTGTGATTTTATTTATACCTATATGTTTATATGTTATCGTGTTGAATATATCATATCGCACCCACATGGATCACTTACCAGTTCTTACTTTCCTATCCGATTAGTCGTATCAAATAAATAAATAAATCTTTATTTCTCCACTAGCTTTTGCCAGCGGCTTCGCCCGCGCGGATGTCGGAAATTATTCCGCGGGAACATACTACCGGTATAAAAAGCCTATATCCTTTCTCAGGCTCTAAACTATCTGTGTACCAAATTTAATTTAAATCGGTTCAGTAGTTTTAGCAGGAAAGCGAGACAGACAGAAAGACAGAGTTACTTTTGCATTTATAATATTAGTGTGTCAAGTGTGGATAATGTGGATGTGGATAAATTAATTTCCATTGTTTATATTAAAAAAAAATGACTTAAGCTTAGTGTTCTAGAGTAAAAAACCCTGACTTCTAAACTAGGTTTATGTACTAGTATCTTAGAAAATGTAATCATCATATTGAGTAGATCGCGTAAAAACAATCGGTAAGATAATTTAAGTATCCTTGTGTATGTACGTGTGAGTGACGTATTAAGATGAACGACCCCTCCCCCCCCCCCCCTACAATGCACACTTTAATAAGTTTAACAAGTTTTCAAGTTTAACCTTCATCTAATTTTAAAACGGTAACAGATCGTTCATTGTCATTTGCCTAGGAGTTTACAACTTTGTCAAGGTTTTTTTGTGTGGGTGGGAATTCATCAAACGATGTCTCCCGCTCTTGGGCGGAGCGGGAGGGCGTGTCAGACTTTTACTGACTAAAACCCATCCGTGTTCCTTCAGTTGCCCATGTGCCAGGGCCACGGTGTCTCTTTCGAACAAATCTCGCGACCCTAACTTTGTCAGGGTCCGGCTGTATCGGTCAGCTGAATACGAGTACTGTATACGAAATACGGCCAAGGCCTCCACAATCCACTCCCTTTTGTCTAACGTCATTTTTCATTCTTTTTTAAGTCGTACTTGGTGAGAATTTCAGGCCATAATCCACCACGTTACGTCAGTGTATTTCACATATCTTCAATTTTTGTTTCTAAAATAACACGCATTGTACGGTCTTGTTTGTAAACCTCTAAAATGTGTACTTAACCCTTTTTAAGGCAAAGGAAGTATACATACCACCAATAAAATTATTTGTTTTATTCAACTGTATTGTTGACAACGATTTATATTTGCGCAAATATCCCATCGAATTCCCAATTTGAAAAAATACATAAAAATATAATTATTAAGATACTAAGAATTTTTATTTAAGAATTACTATACCATGTCTAATTTTCTCTGACTTATAAAGGGTTAAACGTCCTATATAAAAAAGAATGAAACAAAACAAATACATAATTGCTTTTCCATATTGTATATTTTATTTCAGGTATTTTTAACATTCACTTGCATGATTATTATAAGTTTTACAACACCCCGTTTTAACTAACGTCGAAATTAAATGATACGACCATAGATTTGAACACTGCAGTTGAGTTCCCGTCCCGGCGGCGTTCTCACAGTGATCGAAACGTGATTCGCTAAAAGAGGTCCGATAATTGGTTGGATTTGGGGGTTGTAAATCATGACAACGGTAATCAGGGTGGTAGCGTTTCCATTAAATACTATTTCTTGGTTCAGTGATACGTTCGCAACAGCAGCCGCGTAGTACGATTCACTGAAAATGTTAAAAAATATTGTATAAATTACTTGGTTGCCTTAAAATTAGTCGCAAGAAATTAATCGTCATTTTTTATCATCTACATATTAATACGTGAAGCGAAAACTTTGGATTCCTTTTTACGAAAATTGGGCGGACGGAGGAGTATGAAATTTCGCACACTTATAGTTTATACAGAGTAGAAGTGACGAATGCTAATATTTTTTTTTAATTATAAAAATACATTATTTTCAATAAATAACACGTTACACACACTACTATTCATTACCATGTATTTAATACACACATGCATATATATTCATGATATTCTTTTGTTTATGGTCCAAATCTGTGGTCCAATCAAGAATATCTGTCTTTAATATTTTGTGTCTATAGTCTTACTGAATGTCATGTATAAATCAAACGTAATAAATTAATTTTATAGATATAACCTATTTCATTTTTAAAATCTATGATCACATCGAGAATATTTGTCTTTAATATTATTTGTCTATAGTGTTACTGAATGTCAAATATAACCATATTTTTTTTTTAATATATTTATTATTATATATATTTTTTCATTTAATAATGTATTTCTATTCAAATTCGACCAATGGGCGATCACTAGTATCATTTGAAATGCCATTATCCATGTCTGGTTCCAATTCTTTTAATTACGTCACTGAATGTTTGTTGGCGTGTAAGGCATTTAATATTCTATGTAAATCGCGTGTTGACGTTAGCAGGATTTGCCATAACCCAAGTAGTGCTAAACATGTCTAAATAAGTTTTACAGTTATTTTGTTTAAAATAGATACTTACTCGTGAAGGAGGATTGGCCCCTGCCTACTGATATCTCCTACTTGGTACACAGTGGCACCTTCTCCGTAGGGAGCGGCTTCGTTTGGGATGAAAGCTGCGTCATTGCAGACTGTAAGTGCTGCTAGCACTGTGATGAGGATGAAGCTCTTCATCTGAAAGAAATGCTGTTAGTTAGTGTTAATGCTGACAGAAATGCTGCTTGCTGTGTAACTTTTACCTCCTCTGTCTCTACTACATGGATTTATTGATTTTTGTATGGAAGCCATATTTTTAGTCTTAGAACGATTGCGCAGTGTGTAGTTAGTACTATTTGCATGACGGATTGCGCATTAAATCCGAATGACATACGTGCGAACTTAGAACGTTTCCGAATAAGATAGAACTTGGATCTTGAATTTAGTTCGGACCCGATGCAGCGTGCAAACACTTTTACAGAAACAAGTATTGTACATAATCAGACAATTTAGGTTTAATATAATTGCCGTTATAGGTAATGCCAACTCTGAAGATAATTTTAAGTAACTTAGTGCTTGGTCGACTCTTCACGAGAAATTATTTTGAACGTGACACTACAAGCCTTGCAGACACTTTTCGTGTTGGAAGAATTCTTTTTGACTTTTATATACCTATGTCATGTAGGTATTTGTATTTTTAACAGACTTCAGAACCTCTAACTGGGTGAACCGATTTTGATGATTCTTTTTTATTTGAAAGCTGGTGCTACCCGTGTGGACCCATTTCAATTTGGTTCAGTTCTGACAATGGTGTTCAAGAGGAAATCATATAAATCTTAAATTTGCTAAAAGTATAAACGCGACAAATGGACGAATAACGCGATTAGATTAGTACGGGGTAGATACCATAACCAAAATGTTAAAAATAAAAAAAATAACAACCGACTTCCTTTAAAACACTGAAAAATGAAAAATAACGTTAATTTCGGAGGTCGGTGGCAAAAAACTTAAATACAGATCCTTAGACACCGACTTCCGAAATTAAAGATATTTTTCACATTGTAGTGTTGTTAAGGAAGTCGGTTGTTATTTTTTTTATATCGACGACCCCAAGGAATAAACCTGTATTATACTATTACTGACTTTTTAGTGTTATACCATTTATGGTATCTATGGGTATACTATATGTTCATCTTTTATTTATTATTTAAGTGCTGTTAAATTATGATTAAATCACTGTTAATAAAAATCAATAAAGCTGGAAAGTGAGCTGACACCATACCTATCATGCAGGAGCTTCCAACAACAATGTCCTGACACTTTAGGGGGTTTACTGACACCTATGAACTATCAGACCACTTTTTGACTAAATATAATTCTCGGTTTACATCTGCTAAGTGTCCGATTAACCTATAGGTTTAGCCGACGCTTACTTTGTGCTATAGTACTGTTAGGTTTTAAAATAATATACTAAATTGTTATATTGTCTTAATCGATTATTGGGACTTCGATGGATAATACTGGCAACACTAGTTTTGAAATAACGAGGTTCTGGGACAACGGTTGGGAACACGGGGTTACACTCGGCCTATTCACTCGGGGCCAGCATCGAAGACGGACGTAAGTTTTGTTACTATAATATTCTTAAATATTTAGTACTTATCACATTGTAAAACATTTATTAAAGAGTAGTGCTGGAGTTTCATGTCCTTTTTCTCTAACCGCCATTACTCTTTGGAACGGACAACTAGAGTCAATTCTATTTAAAGTTGTGCCTATTTGAAATAAATGAGATGTGTGGTGTACCTTTGACAGGCCTGTTGGTCTAGTGGTTAGTGACCCTGACCGCTATGCCGGAGGTCGTGGGTTCGATTCCCACCCAGGACAAATGTTTGTGTGATGAGCACGATCATTTGTTCTGTGTCTGGGTGTAATTTATCTATAACTAGCTTCTGCCCGCGACTTCGTCCGCGTCAAATTTTTGCTCCCCTTACCCTTCCCGTCGCATCGATTTGCCTGCTAGTTTTCGTCCATTTTCGCTCCTTGAGTTATAGTGAGTCAACCTTAAAAGATAGACATATGCTCTTGCGACTTTTTTTTTGAACTTTTTAAAAATAACAATCCCGTCATACATGATTTTTGCGTTACTTTAACCGTTTACGCAGCGCACGCAACGGAAACTCTCAGAAGGAATAAATTTTCCCCGTTTTTGCAACATTTTTCATTACTGTTCCGCTCCTCTGAGGTGTAGCGTGATGTTATATAGCCTATAGCCTCCCTCGATAAATAGGCTACCTAACACAAAAAGAATTTTTCAATTCGGACCGGATTCGATTCGGAGATTAGCGCGTTCAATCAAACAAACAAACTCTTCAGCTTTATAATATTAGTATAGATAATTAGTTGACCCAGCGAACTTCGTATCGCCTCAGATTCAATAAATGTTGTTATAAACGTACCAAGTTTGACAACCTGGTACGCGGTGGTGATCTGGTAAGCGTTTTCTAGCTGACACTCATATGTTAGGTTAGCTCCTACCCAGTTATGATGACCTGGTACTTCGAAGGCATAAAGCGTTTTCTAGCTGACACTCCTTTGTTTGGTAAGCTCCTGTCAAGTTATGATAACCTGGTACTTCGAAGGCAACGTTTTTGTCATAGTACCACGTTTTATAGTGACTTGTATTCTCTTTGACGTTTTATGTGACGTCTCACGGGAACGCGGTCGTAAAAAGGGGAAAAAAAAAAAAAAAAAAAAAAACGGGATAAAAAGTATCCTATGTCCTTCTCCTGGCTCTAAACTACCTCCCTGCCAATTTTCAGCTAAATCGGTTCAGCCGTTCTTGAGTTATAAGTGAAGTAACTAACACGACTTTCTTTTATATATATAGATATGTATGTATTTAGAAATATATAAGTATGTTTATCAGTTGTCTAGTACCCCATAACACAAGCTCTGCTTAGCTTGGGATTAGATGGCGTTGTGTGATAGTTGTAGAATATTATTATTATTTCCTTTATTAAATTTTTTACAACATATAAATTACATTTTTAAATATTAAAATAACAAAAATTATAAAAACATTTAAAAATATAAAAAATAGTAGCCCACCGGTATCGGGAATAGGATCTAAGCTACCGGTGGTCAGGGCCGCTGAGAGAGGAACCTTCTCACTATACGTGCCGTGTCCAGTAATACCGCCTTCTGGATCAAGCGCTTGATCCAGCTGCCTAACGAGAGCCTCTTTAGGTGTTGGTCGAGGCTCTTGGCTATTATGCCATTGACCGTCACGACTATCGGCACAATGACTGCTGCATCCACATCCCACATCTCGACAACCTCGCGAGCCAAGTCAAGATATTTGATCTGCTTATCTTGTTCAGCTTTCACGAGGTTCTCGTCATGCGGGACTGCTATATCAATAATCATTGTGCGACGCTCTGATCGATCTATCACCACTATGTCCGGCTTATTAGCAACAATAGTTTTATCAGTGATGATAGATCGATCCCAATACAATGTGATATTTCCATTTTAAAGAACTGGGTCGGGCACATACTTATAGTACGGTACTTCTGATTTCCACAAGACTGTATTTCAGAGCAAGTTGCTGGTGGATAATCCTGGCTACAAGGTTGTGTCTATGCAAGTAGTCTCCGTTAGTCAGACGAGAACAGCCAGAAATAATGTATCGGATTGTCTCCCCCGGACGGTGGCATGCCCGGCAGATGTCAACCGTGCCATCCTTCACAATATTTCCGGTAGTTGTTCGTCATCATAACTTCGTCCATAATTGCAAAGACAAAACCTTCGGTTTCTCCAAATAGATCTCCGAATCGTAACCAGGATACGGACGCTAAGAAGTCTACATCGGGTCCATGTAGAACCCGGTAAAAGCGTCCGTGGAGCTCCTTGCTTTGCCATACCTCCCTGCGATCATTAGTATCTAATACTTTAGGTTTGCGCCAGTTCTCTTTAGCCAAGGAGAGCGGGGTGAAGCCCTTGTCCACTGAGACCATGTCTCGGTGCATCCCCACATCGGCTTCAAGGAAGTATTCACTGAGACTGCATATCTCACGGTTGTGCAGGGTCTTGGCATTTAAGAAACCTCGACCTCCGCACTTCCGCGGGATATACAGTCTCATCACCGAGGACCGTGGGTGATGCATCCAATTTACGGTCAGCAGTGTGCGGACCCGTCTATCCAGGGCGTCCAGTTCCTTCTGAGTCCATTTGAGTATGCCGAAAGAGTACATCAAAACTGGCATAACCCAACCGTTGAAGGCGCGCACCTTATTTCCGCCTGATAAAAGACTATTTAGAACTTTATTCAGGTGGCCAAAGAAGCGCTCCCTCAACGATTGTTTCATTTCAGCAGTGTCGATGCCTAACGCTTCCGAAATACCCAAATACTTGTATGTTTCGATTGAGGAGAGGGATCTTAGGTGTATGGAATCCGTGAGTTGGGTTCCCACGGATTCCACAATTTCCCCTCGCTTCACATGCATGACTGCACACTTGTCCACACCAAATTCCATCCTGATGGGCGCTACTGAAGGTTTGAGTTACTTTCAGTAGCTCGATGGAGCTACTCATGGAAAACTCTTTGCCCACAACAATCTGCAACTGATGAGTTGCAGATTGTTGTGGGCAAAGAGTTTTAGGTCATCCATGTAGAGGAGGTGAGATATAACCTGACCACCTCTCCTCAATCGGTAGCCTATACCTGAATCCTCCAGTAGTGTGCTAAGAGGATTCATGGCTAGGCAGAACCAAAGTGAACTCAAACTATCGCCCTGGAATATACCTCGCTCAATCCTTATCGGTTCGCTATTCCTCTGAATTTGTCGACATCCTGGATAGCGAAGGACCGTCCTCCACTGCCCCATACATGACATCAGGAAGGTGCGCAGCGTTGTATCTACTTTGTACAACTCCAGCACCCTCCTGAGCCATGTGTCATACCGAGTCTATTATATTCTATCCAGCATGTCGACAGATTCCTTCGGGAACGATGAACCTGTTGACTAATGGTCATATCGATTAGGAGCAGCTCCTTAGTACCGCGGGACCCATTCCTACATCCATTTTGAGAGACAGACAATATAGAGTTTGTGTCAATATGATTGTAAATTTTAGCTCTCAAAATGGATGTAAGAATTTTATAGACCGTCGGTAGACAAGTGATCGTCTATAATTTTTGGGTTCCGCGGTGCTACCTGATTTACGGAGCAGGTGGGTTATCCCTGTTGTTAAGAACTGGGGCAACGACCCTGACTGAGATGCCAAGCGAGCGTGCGAGTTTTGGATCCACTTGATCCAAAATTTGTGCAGTCCGTCCGGCCCTGGAGATTTCCAGTTCGGCAACGGACGGACTGCACAAGCGACATCTTGGGGGCTGATGGTAATTGCCCCCATTTCTGGTATGTGTCCGCACGCTCGCTCGATCTCCCTAGTCCAATCACCTTCGGTGTGATTGACAGGCACCGACCAGATGTTTCGCCAGAATGAAGACATGGCGTCATCATCCGGAAGGGGCGTGTCAGCCACACCTTGGTCCGGTCGCTCCCAAGCTCTGTAGACCCACCTTTCATCGCTTTGGAATGTGCGATTTTGAGTGTACCGCTCTATCCTCCGCCGATACCGACGAATACGGTTTGCCCATGCACAGATCTTCTGCTTCAGGAAGTCGATGCGCTCTGTGACGCGGGGCAAATAATCTCGAGGACTAACATCAGTCCCGGAGAACGCCCGCTTCACAAAGCGCATCACTCGAGGGTGAGTATTGCCCTCCCTGAAGCAGATTAGCTTACCGATGAGTGCTCTAGCCTCACCGATACGACGCTCAATCCTGCACTGCCAAGCTGGTACGGCTGGTTTTGGTCGTGTAGCTCTGTCACTGTTAGGAAACTTAACATGAGCTACACGCCAAGCCGCTACAGCTGCGCAGTACAAGATCGAGTGGGTATTGACCAGGTCTTTGCTGCCGTCAAAATATGTTGACAGCTGTGAGTCTAGAGCACACACCAGCGCCTTGTTTTTCTTATGCATGGGCAAACGAGGTAAACGTGGTCTATGTTCAGGCGGAGTAGAGCGATACTCCCTGGAAGCATCCTCCAAAGCGCTCCTCAATCATGCATTGCATTGGGTACTCACGGATATAGTCCCGTCATCATCCTCTTCACCAACGCAGTTGGGTCGCGGTGAAACACTGGGTAAATTTTGCAGTTGCACCGCGACCAGTGGCGAAGCAGGCGTAACATGCCTATTCCGTGATTCGAGGCAAAGTCGATCAAGTACGGCGGCATCCAGCATATGATTACGCTGGATGACCCGTGCCTGATCCGATAATCGTTGCGACGACACGTTGACACTTGGTTCAAGCACCTGAAACAGAGAGAGCATCCGACCACGGTACGCAGTCAAGTTAGTTCCCCCCTCTGTAGCCCCATAGTATGCGCGTATGACATTTTCGTTGACCGCTTGTGTCCACTTCATGCGCTGCACACTTCCACCGGTAGCGGGTATCCTATCAGAAGCCGGTGGGCCTCGGAGTCCCAAGCTGGCCGGTGGTTGGCCTCGTCCGCGCCGACGTACTGGTGGTGGTGTCGTCGGCGGCGAGAAGTATTCGTCGCTCGAGCTCGACGCAACTGCAGCGGCCGGTATCACTGGACTCACGTCTGAAGCAGGCTCAACTGCGAGGCGGAGCTGAGCGACGAACCCGAAGATGTTGGGTGTGTGTTCAGTTTCAGTGCCCGACTTCGCGTCAGCATTTCAGTATTTTGTTTGTGTCAGTTTTCATCCGTGTATTGTAAAATTTTGTCATGCATCCTGGTATACATTTTTGGTCTTTAAAAATACTAAAAAATACACATACCGTCAGGTTGACAGTCGGGCCACAGATTATTATTATTACCTTTAAATGATACAATGTGTTACGTATTATTTTCCTTACCCTGTAATACCTACAAGTCAGTTTATAGTTTGAGATTATCGAGTAATGACGATTAGATGCATTTGGGTACCCATCCATAAGTTTCTACTTTGATGTTAAATATATTAGTTGTTTTAGAGCAAGGGTACCCTATTTTATTACAGTACAAAGATATATTTTGCGTTGTCTACTAAATTGGCCCAAAAATGAGATGAGTAATCATTTTGAATAACGTCAACTTTAGGAAGCTGATAAGAACAATAAATTATTAAAAAGTACTTACTTTTCTAAAGTCACAGTAGTTGAATTTACGGTACCTCTTGAGAGAACAATGTGACATTATTCAGCAAGATATTGTTTATATAGTACACGAATATCAGATAATTAAGACAATTATCAACAATACTCATGAATTTAATCTTTGTGCTTTATCTTATTAAAATCACTAGCTTTGTTTTTTATACCTACAAGGATAACTTCTGTAAAAAAATCATTTTTAAAACTGATAAGATCCCGAGATTAGCGCGTCCAAAGTTCAACAAAGTTCGGATCATTTGATCCGGTAGTATTTGTGGAACATTCAAGTCGCATAATCGGGTTTAATTCGACTCGTGCCGATAGCTCATCTCACTTAGCCGAGCGGCTTTTTTGATTATATCCTACTATACATAATCATTATAAATAATAATAAATATGTGATTCTTTGTAGGTTTGGATGTTTAGATTTTCTGATGTTTGTTACTCAATGAAACAAATACGACTGAACGGGTTTGGATGAAATTTGGCACACGTAATTTTTATCCTGGTAGTAGGTACGCTTCCGTGCGATAAGGGGTAATTTCCAACCTCCACGCAGGCGAAGCTGCTGGCAAAACTAGTATATTCCATTTTGCCACCCGGTTGCACCGACTCAAATCGACCTAGATAAGCTTGCAGCACCATTTACAGATTTAAAACGGTGGTACTGGAAATGAGGCTTATTAACACTTCTAGACATAGGCTTCTAGGCCCAGGCTGCGTCACAACCTTTTCATGGTCACGACCTTCCACTGGTCCTTCCGGCTGGGAGGAGGCCCACACTTCGATAATGTCGACAACATAAGGCAACTTAGGCATTCGGATAATCGAATGTATGAGCACAATAACAATTGGTATCTATCTAACAAAATAACAAAACGTGTGGGCAGAGATAGCCTGGGGCGCGAGCAGATCATAAAAGTTCCGAATTTCGACTTGAAACTATAAAGTTATATGATCGTGATTGGTAGTCCGTATAGTCGTGAATTCGTAAAACTGAGGGTCGGTTTTTATTTTTCCTTCACTATTTGGGGTTTGTGGTTAAGTAATAACAGTCCAAGAAGAATAAACCCGGGAAGTAAAGGTGGATAAAATATTTGATGATAGAAATGATTACTGTAAAGAAGAAGTATGGAGTATACTGAAAAATAGTATGGTGGAAGTAGCCACAAAAGTATGTGGTATAGCACAGAGGGAAAGTGGTAGCAGAATGAATATTTCTTCGGTAGATAATGAAGTTAAAAATGTTATGCGGAAGAAGAAAGAGAGGTACCTAGCTTATTTTGTTAGCATAAAACGCCCAAAACAGCATGAATCAGGCATCGAATGTCACGGTTGGTTTGGAATGAATTAAAAAGAAATACTCCGAAATGAAAGTGAAAGTGAAAAGATGGTTTAAATGAAAAAGGATGAAAGGGAAGAAAAGTATAACAGGAAGATCTCTGATACTTGGTACGGGCACTGAAATCTTTATACTTAATTCTATTGCCTGGATTAGGATAAATGGGGCATACACGAACTGGTTCTGCACCTCAGTAGGTATTAGACAATGCTGTGTAGCGTCACCGTGGCTGTTCAACTTGTACATGGACAGTTGTCTAACAGATTTGAAAGAAGGTGAGTGTGGATTGACAATGAGTGAGTTTCTGTCAAATACGTTCTCTACGTAGGTGAACAGGGGTCGTTGCAGGTGGCGCTCCGTAGTTTCGGCTTATCTCCATGGGAAAATGGCGTAAGTATATAAATGAATGTATGTCCTCCCAAAATTACTTATCGAGACCCCTCCGTGTCACTGAAACTGAGTTTTGAAATGGTTTTGAAAGCGCGAGTCATTGACATCAGCTGTCATTTGTAGATCTTTGGTAGAAATTACGGGTGCCTGGTCAGAAGTTCTAAAATCACATTATTACTCATTTACAGGCAATACTAGGAAAGCAGATGTAATGCATTTTTCTGTCCAAATACTATTGATAAATTATCGAGATTTAGATCACTTAGGTAATTACAATTAATTTATAACAAATTATATCACTGTTCATTTTTATCTTGCGATTGTGTTCGTAAGTTTTACTATTATCTTATCTAATTACATCCGTAACTAATAATTTTCCTGTAGATTTTTAGCGTATATATAATCAGTGCACTCTTTGGAGTCATCTATTGTGATCTTCACCGAGCTACCGAGCACGTGAAAATGTGAGTTGTTTTTAATTAGTTATTTAATATTTTCTTTCAAATGAGTGCCTTTTTACCCAGTAACTGGGTTGAATAGATCAGATAGGTAGTCGCTTAATATAAAAGTTTGAGACACCACTGTATTCGGTTGGACTTCAAACCGATCTCAAATATTTGAGGACCGAATATGGAAATGTAATTTGGAAATATTGTCATTTCTACCAATATGTCTAAAAGCTTGTTGCAAATCTAAGTTAAATCAGTATCTTTTCCTGTACATGTAGAAATAGCACTTATTCATGTTTTTAAAATCCTTTTCCAGTCCAATTGGTCCCATATGGGTCATGGCAAATAATGGGTCATGGCGAATATTATTTCTGCCAGCCTGTTAAGTTTCTCTCATTTGTTTTTTTTTCGATGTTGTAAAAGAATGTTTTTCAAATGGCGCTTGATCTTCAAAATATTTTTCAATAACAGAAATCTACTCAAAACATAAAAAGAAGACACAATCTTCCTATGTTTAGGTATACATTAAAATCATCAGGTTTGCATCTACTTTTGAGTCAACTGCCCTAAAAGATGGTTAAGATTTTTTCTGAAAGCACCTCAATTTATGACCAAAAATGTCATAAATGGAGGGCAGGATCTAATGGACTTGGCACAAAAGAGTGTATGTACATATCTCACTATGTTCACAAAAACTGAATTTTGTGTTCTTTTAGATGCAGAGCCTCATCCTCATCGCGGTGCTAGCAGCACTTATAGTCTGCAATGACGCAGTTTCCTCCCCGAATGAAGGCATTGTGTATCAAGTCACAGATGTCTCTCTGCACCAAAAAGATGGCAAATTTAATCCCGAGACCTTTTATACTGAGCTGTCCAGGTGTGTACCTACATAAAATTCAATAATTATTTATGTCACTTTTAACGAATATGTTAAAAATCAGGGTAAACAAGCTCGTGTGCTCTTGTGCTCCGATAATTGAAGTGATTCCTACCACTGCCAAGCAGTATTCCACATAAAATATATTACTGAACCGGCGACCGCCTCAGGACATTTATAAAAAACTAATATTGACGCCTAAAGAATCATTATCAGCCAGAGTTCATAACATTTTTGTTAATAATAAAAAATAATTGGTTTTACTTTAGGTCATATTGTTGAATTATGAGAATAATGTTCTTCTTTTCAGAATCAACTACCGCAGAACAGGTGTTGCTGACACAATCCAACACCTGAATGTTGTATACACAGGCAATTATACTACCCGAGTGACGGCTATCGCATTGAGCCCACAGCCGCCCTTCGAGTGGGCACATGCCGAAATTTTAAGCGGACTTGGATTAAATAATGCCACCGCCAGGATAACCTCAACTGTAGGTGGAGGATTCCACTATTTAATGCAAGTCTGGGGATACGACACTCAATGGTAAAGGAAATTTTAATTATGTACTAAATTTGTCAATAAATATTTTTTTGATGAATTTTGATTTTTATTTTGTGATTTTTATTTTGTTGATCACATATTTTCTGCTGCAGCATTTTGTCATTTTATCTTATATTTTGTAATACGGTTTTCGCCTGAAATAAATGAATTTATTGTAATGTATATATTTATTTTATTTGACTAAACTTCATTCTCTAAATAATTATTAGGTTGGTAAGAAAGTCTTGCGACACTTCTTTTTCGATTAAAATATGTTTTCTTCTAACGAAGTTCTAGAACATTCGAGGGCAGTATATGCTAGATTAATGTAGAACCTTCCATGCCGCAGGGTATATAAACGAGTTAGTTGTTCCACGCAGACAGTACTAGTAAAAATGGCTGAAAATGCACTTCGATCGTTTGCATATTACGAGTTCGTACAATGGCGTTCCGCAAGAACTACAGCCGCTAATATGTGCAATGTGTTCAAGGCCAACGTAATTCATCATTCAATGATATCCCGTTGGTACCAGCGTTTCCGTTCTAGCGATACATCTTTTGAAGACGAACCTAGGTCCAACAGAAAATTAACTGTTGACGATGAAGAACTACGAACTCGGCTGTAGTCATCTCACGATTCTCCAACATTTACAAAATTTGAGATATAGAAAAATTGTTTCGTCTTGGATACCGCACGATCTTAGCGAATCGAACAAAGCGACACATGTTCATCTGTCTTTTACTCCGGCAATGTCCGCACAGAAAGGATTTTCTTCAAGGAATAGTCACTGGAGATGAAAGCTGGGTGCTTTATGTTAACTACACATGCAAGCGACAGTGGCTACCGAAAGGAGAAAACCCAGATCTGACCCCTAAGCTGAAGCCCCGTGAAGAGAAGAGAGCTTTACTCTGTTGTTGGTGGGACTCTGAACGCATGCTATATTACGAACTGCTCCCATCCAACACTACAATGAATGCAAAGACTTAATCTGCACAATTGCAAAAGCTGGCTGAAGTTATAAAGCAAAAAAGGCGTAAATGTCTTCAAGTTCGGCTTCTCCACGACATTGCTCGATCTCATGTAGCTAATTGTAAGATGACAAAGCAATCTATTTCGCAGCTGGGGTGGGAAGTTCTACCGCACCCACCGTATTCACCAGACCTAGCACCTACCGACTACCATCTGTTTCGAGCTTTGAAAAAATATTAACAGGATAAAAATGTTGATGATCTCACGGATCTCAAAAATACACTGGTTGACTTTTTTAATTCACAACCCAAAACATTCTGGAGTGCAGGCGTGTAAAGTCTACCAGAGCGCTGGGCACGAGTTGTAGATGCAGAGGGAGCATACATCACTGTATAATTGTTTATTGTTAAAATAAAATGTTTTTATATTTTACTCATGTTGTGTGTCGCAAGACTTTCTTACCAACATAACATTTTATTTCTCTACAAAGACGTACGTGACAAATTTTGTTAATTCCTTTATATTTCGTTGCTAAAAAACACTATTTAGCAAGCATAATCAGCATAGACTATCACCACTTTTTGGACACTAGCGTCCTCTCTGTAAGCCTACTACTTTTGTTTTTGACGTCTGAAATGAAGTCTCCTGCTCTGGGTGGAGCAGATGGGCGTGTCAGACTTTTTCTGACTAAAACCCACCCGTGTCCCTTCAGTTGCTTGTGCCAGGGCAACGGTAATTCTTTCGAAAAAATCCGCAACCCTGTCAGGCATCGGTCATCGTGGACCCCTTCAATAATGCTTATCTATTTCCAGTCGTGTCGAATAGCCGTGCCCATCCGACAATGAGATAGACAGAAAACTTGGTGCACCTATATCTGCGCACACGAGGGCACTATAATAACTCCGGTAACTTTATAACTCCGGCGCATAAAAAGGGCACTGAAAGGGAACAATTAAGTACAGATCTATTTCCAAACTCTGTATCTTGGCTAAAGTTTTTGAGAGTGTTGTCTACGACCAAGTTTATGCAGCGCTTTGTGTTTTTAGATGGGAAATCATCAAATGACGTAACCCGCTGTGGGCGGAGCGGAAGGGCGTGTCACACTTTTACTGACTAAAACCCACCCGTGTTCCTTCGGTTGCTTCTGCCAAGGGCACGGTAACTCTCTCGAAAAATCCACATCCCTGGCTGGCATCGATCCTCACGGACCTCTTCAATTTGTGCTGACTTCTCTTTGAGGCGCGCGTGAAACACAACGCGCCGTCGACCCGGCCTGGTCCTTACTGTGAAGTTTAACCTGATTTTGACGCTCTAATGGACAAAATGGTCTATGGGGCACAGATCAACGTCGTTTTCACGAATTACAGTAAGGCATTTGATAGAATCGACCAAAATATCCTTAAGACGAAGCTTTTAACAACGGTTTCAGAGGAGATTTTCTTCATTGGTTTACGTCATACATTGTAAACAGATCGTAAGCTGTTGTTATCAGTAATCACATGTCGAGCTGGCGTTTAGCTCCTAGTGGTGTTCCTAAGAGTCCTTTAATGGGTCCGTTACTTTTTATCATTAATGTGAGCAACATCGACCCGTATTTACACAACTCAAAACTATGTTTTGCTGATGGTATTAAGATATTTTCTGCGATATCATGGATGAATACTCTCAAATCTGACCTGGCGCGATTGGATGATTATTGCTTGCTTAACAAACATTTAGCAGAGTTCAAATCTATTTGAACCCTGCTAAATATTCAGCAATCTCCGTTTGCAGAAAACGTGTCCCTCTCCCTGCAACTTATAAGCTTAAAAGGCAGCTATTACACAGATGCGACGGTGTACGTGACTTGGGCGTTTTCATGAATCTAAACTTTTATGTAACGTGCACATTGAGCAAATAGTGGCCAAAGCTTCAAAGTGACTGGGTTTTTCATTAAAGCCAAAATCCTTAGATTCTTTATTGTTCTTGTGTTAGAATTCAACTTGAATATTCGTCACAAATCCATATTTGACAACCAAAACCTGGATTTTGGCAAGTACATTGATCGTATCGGAAATATTTATCCTTTTCCTATATTTTCGACTGCGTATACCATACCATTCTGATTATTGCATAAAACTTTAAAACAAATTTCATTTACAGCCACCTAAAAATCGTCGTCGATTAGCGGATCGCACTTTTCTTTTAAACATTGTTTTTAACGAGAGATTGACTGTACCGATCTTTTGCATAAAGGCAGGTGAGGACTGTTTATTTCTAACTAGTTTTTGCCAGCGGTTTCGCCCGCGTGGAGGTCGGAAAATATCCCGCGGAAACGAACTACTAGGATAAAAAGTAGCCTATGTGTTAATCCAGGTTATAAACTAACTGTGTTTCAAATATCACCCAAATCCGTTCGGTAGTTTTTGCGTGAAAGAGTAACAAACATCCACACATCCATACATCCAAATACACAAACTTTCGCATTTATAATATTAGTAGGATAAGACCTGATATAAGCATGAGTGTTTGATTATCTTTTCTACTATCTTATAATGTGTAAAAACGTGCCATAGATACCTATAAATTTGGTTAGTTAAGAACCAGCTTATATGGGAAGCACAATCCGACGCACGTGAACAAAAGGGCGGGGCGCATGGTAATCAGGAGGTTGAGCGCTAGCGCAGCAAAGCTTGTCATTGGATACCAGTCCGCGTGGACTGCGATAAGATTGGCTGACGGAATACTTTACGATAGCATAGTAAACAGGATGTGGCATAAACTTATTATTTTTTTCGTATCAATAGTATGTGTCGATAGTAATCTTAACATTTTTGAGTATTGCCATATATATCTTTTTCGCTTGTGGGTAGTTGTAACAGTAACACAAAGAAAATTTTGCTCTCACAAAAAATTCAATATTATTTTATTAAAACTTTATTTATAATTATTTATGCTTTATTTTGAAAGTTAATAGTTAGTACCTGCTGGTGTAGCGTTATCTTTTCACAAATCTTCTCTTTCTATCTACAATCACTTCACTTCATCACTATGGACTCATTAACAAGCACTTTGAGCGAATTGAAGGAACTGTTCCACACCAAGATGTCTGCCTTTGAAGATGAGCTACAGAAGGCTCCTCCAACACCAGTCACAACTTCTAGCCTTGCTGCGGAGTTCGCATTGTTCCGGACTTTTATCACACAAGCCCTCAACAGCATTCAGCAACAGGTGGAGCTACTAGCTCGTAGTGTCGACCAAGTTGAGATGCGGGGACGAAGAAAAATCTTGCTCTTGCATGGTGTTGAAGAGGAGCAGAAGGAGGACACCACTAAGGTCATCACTGAGGTGATATGCAACAAACTACAGCTGAGCGAATTCACTGTTGCGGATATCAGCCGATGTCACAGGATGGGACGAGCCGTCGCTAACAAAACCAGGCCTATCCTGTTCAAGCTTGGTAATCTTGCGGTTCGGGATAAAATCTGGTTTTCTAAAGCCAAATTAAAGGGTACAGGCGTCACCATGTCCGAGTTCCTAACAAAGGGGCGACATGATGTGTTCTTAGCTGCGAGGGAACGATGCGGTGTCACCAGGAGCTGGACTAAGGCAGGCTGCGTGTATGTCCTCGGTCCCAATGACTCGCGGCACCGGGTGGAGTCCCTTGCTGAATTGGACAAGATTGCGCCGAATTCCAGTGAGCCCGAACAAAGTGATCCAGTGGCGGATGTGCCAGCCTCTACCCCGGTCGTTGTTGCTGCGAAGACCGCTAGGTTGAAGCGGGCTGCTGCATTGAAGAATTGATTTGTTTCTGATGTCTGTTTTTAGTCCGGGTAATATCATGTTTTATTTTTATTGTACAATACCTTCAGTTAATAACATTTGTCTAGTCTATTTGACAGAAATTAATTAATGTCACAATCACAAAAGCACAAGCACTTTTTTTTTGTCACTGTCACTGCAGTCAATATAAACGTCAGTTTGTTTTGGGTGCGTTCCGTTTTTCGCTACGGTGCTTATACAGAAGTTTAATTTTAGGCTCGTTTATTTTACTCTAGTTGTGTTTTCTCTAAGAATTTATTCTTTATTTTATTTTAATTTTGTACTTTAAAGTTTTAAACAACTATTTTATCACCCGGACTGCGTAAGTAAGTTTTAATTCTCAATTTTTTTTTTTTTACGCAACCGGCAGGTAAACTAGATTAACGGTTTATACGTTTAGTTTTAGGTTTTTATATAACACATTTAGATAATATTGTATATATATTATATTAGGTAATATTTATGTCTGGCGATGAAAGCAGTAATAATAGTAGTTTTTTCTCTTTAACAAGCAACGACGACAGTTTTGTGAGTATTCCTTCTCTTGCTGACTTGCAGCGCAGTTTTCTGATGTTCCTAAGAATTTTAATGTCATACATATCAACGCTCAAAGTATTCCGGCTCACTTCCACGATATGCTGGCAAGCTTTGACTGTAAGAACGTACATTGTACGCTGCCAGACTAGGCCCACATAAGGTTTTAATTATTTTGTGGAAGCGTGCTAATCGTGGGGCTCTAGAGACAAGAGTGGCTAGCGTACTGTCCGCCGTACGCGGAGCAGACAATATAATTCAAATAACTCACCTGATGGGCGACCACCGGCTTCTTGGGATTACCTGGATCTGTGTATGTAAGTGAGTGTGTATGTATCGTGTTGTGACTTGTAAGTGGGGTTTCCAGAACACCAGGCCGCTGCCACTCGCCAGAGATTCACTCCAACATGCGGTTCAAACACTTAACCTTAAAGTTCTTTAATATCAAGAAACTAAACCCGTATTCCTTCACCAAAAGGGGTTATTGTAACACTAAATCATTAGGTCATGACGTATTGTCCGCAAAACGACCGATTTTCAAGGATTGATTTACAAAAAAACTCGTGGAAGCAAAAGTCTGTCCGACGCTCTCAAAGACCAAACTAAAAAGGGGGGAAAAAGAAGTGACAAGTGTCAAAATCAAACTTGACGAGTCAGATGTCATTCCGTTCGGGCGGCGCGTTCCGAAAGCGCATAGAGTAACAAAGGTTCGTTCCGAAACATCTACCCCCCCCGGACGGGCCTTCCCGTCCGCTAATCAATTGGCAATCTTGACAAGGTTGCGACCGCTCTCTTCACGACCGATCCGTCCACCAAAACTTCTGCAAAACGAGGAACCCCGTCAGTGCCAGCCACCAGATTGAGAATGCGCCCCCGGCGCCAATACAACGGCTTAAGGTTGGCATCCTTAATCAGGACGAGGTCTCCAATTTTGGGCGGATGCGTTTTATCAGTCCACTTGACGCGCTGCTGGAGGATGTGCAAATACTCCAAGCTCCAACGCTTCCAAAAACTCTGAGCGAGCTGCTGCACCAACTGAAACCGCGATAGCCGATTTTGGCTCACATCGACAAGAGGGTACTCGGGCAGGGCGACAAGTAGCTGTCCAATCAAAAAATGGCCCGGGGTCAGGGCCTCCAAGTCGTTCGGGTCCGTAGACAGCGGGCACAATGGACGCGAGTTCAGTGCAGCTTCAATGCGGCAAAATACCGTAGCTAACTCCTCAAAGGTGAGAACGGTGTCTCCTAACGATCTGCGCCAGAGTCCCTTTGCCGCTTTCACCGCGGCTTCAAAAATACCCCCCCAATGGGGGCAGGCTGGCGGGTCAAACAACCAAGTGACCCCTCGGCGGGCTAATTTGTTACCAATGTCAACCTGGTTCTCAGCAAGGAAGGCGTATACCTCCTTCAAATAGTTACTTGTACCCTTGTAGTTAGTACCGCAATCAGACCTGATCAAAGTAGGTAACCCACGGCGAGACACAAATCTATCCAAGGTCGCCACAAAGGCCTCCGTCGAGAGGGAGGTTACCAACTCCAAGTGCACTGCCTTAGTTGACAGGCAGACAAACACACACAAATAAGCCTTAACAATTTTACTATTCCGAAGAGGAGACGTCTTCACCAAAAAGGGACCAGCAAAGTCCGTTCCGACGCCTGCAAAGGGTCTCGCCTCATTGACACAATCAGCCGGCAAGTCTCCCATCATTGGCTGCATAGTAGAGGCCTTAGTCCGGTAGCACGGCAAACAACGGAAGACGATGCTACGAATAGTACGACGGGCCGACAATATCCAAAACTCTCGCTGCAGAATGGCCAACAGCGCATTGCAACCGGCATGCGAGTTCTTAATGTGACGATCAGTCACCAACAATTTAACCAAATGGCCCTCCTTAGGCAACAAAAGGGGGTGACGAGCCCCATAAGGAAGGCTAGAGTGCCTCAACCGTCCCCCAACACGCAAGAGACCCGTATCGTCCAAAAAGGGGTTCAATTTACTAATGGCTCCCGACAATTTAGCCTTACCAGACTTCAAAATTTCAATCTCCTTCTCAAAGTGTGCAGCCTGCACGGAGCGGACCCAAAGGAGGAGTGATTCCTGTCGCTCCTGAGGAGAGAGAACCGGAGACAGGCGTTTGTTCCCGGAGTTCCTAGAATTATGACCAAAACGCCTGATCCACGAGGTAACGTTCAACAATTTGTCGAGGGAGCTGTATCGATTCAACAAAAATTCAGGGTCAAACGGAGGGTCCTTCGTTCCAACAGCGAGCACCTTGAGCCCGGGCAAAGGACCCGACATCAAGACTGGCGTTCGAGGCCAATCATCCTCGGGGTGAATCAGCCAGTCTGGTCCCCACCATAGGGGGTGAGCAATCAGGCGGGGTGCCATGCACCCACGTGAGGCCACGTCGCCCGGGTTCAAATCTCCAGGCACGTGCCTCCAAATCAAAGGCGTTTCAGAATTTTGAATCTGGAACACTTGGTTCGCAACAAAGACCTCCAAAGAGTGGACGGACGTCTTCAACCAACACAAAACAATTTGACTGTCCGTCCAGGCGTAAGAAGCCCGAATGTCCACAGTTCCACCCAAAGTGTGAGCAACGTGGTTCAATAGACGCACAAGAAGCGCCGCCCCTGACAATTCTAATTTAGGGATGGTCAGTGCCGTCCGGAGGGGGGCCACCTTGCTCTTGGCCATGACCAGTGACAACTTCACCTGGCCTGTCGCGCTGACGGTGCGCAGATAAACAACAGCTGCATAACCGTGCGAAGATGCATCACAAAACCCATGAAGGGTAGCAGTGTAGCTCCCAGGGGGGAGGATAGCGCGGGGTAACACGACCTCGTTGACTGCAGGGAGTGCGGATACAAATTGGAGCCAATCTTCCAACAGGGTTTCCCGAAGTGGCTCGTCCCAACCAAGTCCCGCAGTCCAAAGGCGCTGAAGAAAACATTTCGCCCAAAACAATACCGGGCATATCCAACCATTCGGGTCAAAGGTCCTCGCGACAGTAGACAACACCAGTCGTTTAGTCCAAGTGTGAGGTGACTCCAAGTCGACATCGTATGTGAAGATGTCTTGGACTGGTCGGTACTGAACGCCGAGAACTGGTATCATAGCAGGGTTGTCAACATTTTCAAACAAAAGCGGGTCCTGCCTATGATCCTCCGGCAAACCTTCCAATAGCGCTGGCGAGTTGGACACCCATTTACGCAACTCATAGCCAGCGGAAGCCAAAATACCAATCAATTCGTCACGCAACAGAACAGCTTCCCCAACTGTGGGAGCTCCAGTACAAACGTCGTCAACATACAAGTCCGTTTTCAAGATGGCGGACGCACGAGGGAACTTCAAACGCTCTCGGTCCGCGAGCTCCCAAAGGGAACGAATAGCAACAAAAGGGCTCGATCGGAGGCCGTACGTATTCGTATTGAGCTCATACACAATCATGGGGTCCTGGGGATTCTCTCGCCACAGGATCAACTGATAACGTCGGTCATCCTTGTGAATAACCGTTTGGCGGAACATCATTTTGATGTCGGCCACAAAAACTACCTGATGACGACGGAAGGAGGTAATGACGTCACAAAGATCCCTCAACAATTTGGGGCCTGGATGCAAGCAATCATTCAAGGAGACACCAGACGAAGTCCGCGCAGACCCATCAAACACCGTGCGCAGCTTACCGGTAGATGGCTTGAGGACCGCGTGATGCGGCAGGAAATAATGCTCACTTGAGCGCCAATCCAAATTTGACACCGACATGTGTCCCAAATCTGCGTATTCCCGCATGAAATCCAAATATTTCTGCCGCAGCACTGGGTCCCTGCTCATGCGGCGCTCCATTGCCAACAATCTCTTCTCGGCCGTAGGTCTGGATTCGCCGAGAGGTGGTCGCACCGCAACAAAAGGCAACCTGGTCACAAGCCGGCCGGAATGGAGTCGACCTGTGTTGTTCTGGTAGAACAACTCGCACTCCTCGTGTTCCGGGTTCAAACGGGCTACCTGAGGGGGCTCTTCAACCTCCCAAAACCTCTGAACGGCGTCAGAGAGGGCGGAGCCGGATGACAACCCAAAATCAGGTTCAGGTGTAGGGAGGTCCCACAACGCTGGTCCCATCACCGCAAAGCCAAAGATGGTCGAGACAGCCACCAAACCGCGTGGCTGCAGAACCTTTATATCACCCAAAAGTATTCTCCCTAGTACATCGGAACCCAACAACAAATGCGCTGTCCTAGGGGAATCAAACCGGGGGTCAGCCAATTCCAGGCCTGACGTCAACCGGACGATTTCTGAAGACAGCTGACATGGTGGATGACTACCCAAAATATTCGTCAGAACAACGGCCGAAGCAACAATTTTAGGTGCCATACAATTCAGAGGAGTGACCTCAAACCAAGCCAGTCCCTTGGACGTGACCTCTGTTTCGCCCACTCCCCTAATTTTGCGTGAAAAGTCACGCACATCAAGGCCCACCTGTCCCGCTAAAGAAGATGACAAAAGGCAACCCTGGGCTCCCGTGTCCAAAATGGCACGGACCACAACAGAATTCCCCGTGGGCCCCCAGACCCTGACCGATGCCGTTGGCAACAAAACCGTTTCGATCTGAGGGGGTTCCTTAGCGGGGCAGGCGCCAATGTCCTAACAATGCCTGGGCGGCGACCGATCGCCGCACCCAGGCTCAAGTCTTTCCCGACGAGGATAAAGATCAAATTCCTCGTCCGCGCGGTGTCCCGAGCCACGCGCCATCGCTGGAAGGGCATATCCCACCGGATGCCTGAATGGCGGGGGGCGTGACTCCAACCGGGGACGTTCCGCCAAAGGAGGGGAGGGAAGGCGGTGCTGGTCTGGCCAGCGCTGCCTAGCAACAGCTACGTAACTACTTTTACGTGGGGAGACCAAATGGCGATCGCGCGGCTCCCGATCAACTTGCGCGGGGGGTGGAGTGCGGCGCTCAAAATTGCGGGCCTCTCCCCGGTTCTGAACCGGCGAGGCAGAAGCCCGGTGACCAACTCCATGGTGCCCCCTCGTACGCGAACCTTCAACAGAGGCTGGTCTGCCAGCGTGGTTCGCGTTAGCGCACAATATGTCCAAATGGGACCCCCTACAAATTCCACAAGGGCGGGGATTGGGGCAGTCCCGATGGAAGTGAGCCCCCAAACATGAGAAGCACAGACGGCGTGCACTGGCAACTCGGCGGCGGGCACTCACGTGCAATTTCAAAAAGGCCGCGCAAGTTGCCATGCCATGCCCCGTGTCCTTACAGAACTCACAACCAGGACGACTCTGGGTGGCAGCAAAACGAGCGGCGGGGCGACCATCAACAGGCCCGCGAGCCCTAGTCCGTCCCTGGTCTCGTGGCCGGGAAGACGGTTGGCGTGACTCGGTGGCAACGCTAGAATTGTCCATAAACCGACACTCATCCTCTAAAAATTTGACGAGGTCACCAAATGGGGGGAGGTGTGTGACACTATCCCCACCATACTTCTGCTCGAAACGAGCCCTCAAATCAGCTGGAAGACGTTGCAGCACCACATGTACCAAAAGGTAAGACCAATGGTCCACCGGCAACTCCAATCGCTTTAAAGCGTTGGTCGCTGCCACCAACGGGTTCAACAGGTCAGTACGCAATGCTGATAATCTTGTAATGACCGGTAACCCCAAAATCTGTTTGATGTGAACATCAGCCAAACAACGCTTGTTTTGATACCGCCGGGTGAGTAACTCCACAGCGGTAGGGTAGGCTGAGTCAGTCAAAGACAGATGCTGCACCAAGGCTAGGGCCTCACCTTCCAGGACAGACAACAAATAGGCCAACTTTTGGGCGGGTCTGAGGTCCGAGCGTGCATCAACCAAACTTTCAAACAGGTTTTGGAAACTTAACCACTGGTCCAAGCTACCGTTAAAGTGTGGCAGTTCCAAGGTAGGCAGTCTACTCAATAGTCCGAGACCTGAAACAACCGAGGTCTCCGGTTTGACCTGGACAGGTGTCCGGCTCCCCAATATTTCCCGAGCACGTTGACCAATGACATCCCCCAGGTCCAAGATCTGGTCGTAGTCAGCAAGGACCTTGTCACGTGCTGCCTGATCCAGCACTTCCAGAGCCACATCACAAATGTACTCGTTGTAGCGGGTGAGCAGAGCATCAACGTTGCCGAGTCTCAAGTTCAACTGCTCGAACCGAGCAAGCGTGATCCCTTCGAGATCCTGGCGCTCAGCAGTCGCTGCAGCTGAAGTGAACCACCGTAGCTGTGTGGTCAATCCACTGATTGCCTCTCTCACCGCTTTGTGTGCCATTGCACAGACAATACAATTCAATATACCAAACAAAATAATTAAGTAACAAAGTTCAAACAATAATTTCCAAAATACCTACAAGCAAACAATCAAACTACCAAACTGACTAATCAGCAACTCAAGAAATAACAAAATATTGGTTTCAATTCAATGAACAAAAATAAAGTTTTGTTTTAATTCAAACCAATGTCAACGGTACAACAATAATAAACCTTTCTTCCAACTTTCAATGTTAATGCTCAATAATGCCAATCAGCACTGTAAGTATATAACCAGGCTGACTATGGTAACTTCAGTTTACCCGACAACATGAGTTACTCGACTCAATAAATTTAAACAAATTATTTCTAATAACAACACCATTAACAAACATTTACAGCGAATTACTACTTCCCTTATAGAGACTGCCAAGTAATTAGCCTACTGTAAATTACCAATTTGGTGGTTTTGTAGGTTAAAACCACGCCTCTGCTACCAAAATGTACGCTGCCAGACTAGGCCCACATAAGGTTTTAATTATTTTGTGGAAGCGTGCTAATCGTGGGGCTCTAGAGACAAGAGTGGCTAGCGTACTGTCCGCCGTACGCGGAGCAGACAATATAATTCAAATAACTCACCTGATGGGCGACCAACGGCTTCTTGGGATTACCTGGATCTGTGTATGTAAGTGAGTGTGTATGTATCGTGTTGTGACTTGTAAGTGGGGTTTCCAGAACACCAGGCCGCTGCCACTCGCCAGAGATTCACTCCAACATGCGGTTCAAACACTTAACCTTAAAGTTCTTTAATATCAAGAAACTAAACCCGTATTCCTTCACCAAAAGGGGTTATTGTAACACTAAATCATTAGGTCATGACGTATTGTCCGCAAAACGACCGATTTTCAAGGATTGATTTACAAAAAAACTCGTGGAAGCAAAAATCTGTCCGACGCACAGTGGAACGAATGTATGGGAGCGGTTGGACGTAGACATGTCCGAAAAATAAGAGTAAAATTATGACAAACTAATGATGCCATCTTATTCGATTACTTAATGCCTTCATAAATTGTGGTGATGAATTTCTTCATAACTCCCATATTTCGGGAGTAATTTGAGAAAATGTGAAATTTTACTATGAAAATGAGTGTATCGAGCTCTCTCCCTCCTGATTCCGGGCTTGTTTCAAGTAGCGGTCTCTAATATCGTAATGCTATTACTAAGAGCTATATTTAATACTAAGACACACAGTGCGCCAAATGTGCACTTTCTGGGATAAAAGGAAATGAAAATTTAAAAAAAAAACGTTTTTTCCCCATTTGTATTTACTTTAAACCGCAGACAGACTTATTAAGAGGTCTATAAATATATTATATATATACAGAAATATATATTAACAAAAATATTCACAAGAACTGATGAGAGTATGACTTTTAAGTAAGTTGATAATAAATTACCTAGTTTCATTAAAAGTGCAATAAATAATTAAGATGTAAGCTCTAATTTACTAAGTTACACATTTTAAAACAATAACATCATTTAATTATCTTCGTCATCATCATCATCATCAATTAATTCAAATTCAGAATCGATGTCCGCTAAATCATTTATGTTAACAAATTCGATATCACTTTTCTCAGAATCCGTAAGCTCATAAAATTCCTTAAAAGAAGATTTTTTTACAAACTTATTTCCTTTTGGACGGATACTTGTAACAAGTGGATCAGAAGACAGTAAAAGATTGTGCATAATATCTTCATTGCATGAGATACTGCTATGCTTTCGAGAATGCCCCTCTCTATATTTTCTAAAATCTTTATTTCTAGCCTCAGATGCCTCTTCGGATAGAAAACCAATGGGCACAATTGACATGTTCTGAACTATGTCTGGCCCATGCATTAAAATTTTATGAAGTGAAGAAGGCATATAATACCATGGGTATAACTCCACGTAAAGCTTAGCAGTATCAAAGCAGAACTCTCGGAATTTAGTTACGTTGATCTTCTCTCCTGATGAAATACACTGCAAGATCACACAGATTTTTCTTAAAAGCATAGCATCTATTCCGGTCAGTTCAGCAGATTTAGTGTAGTTTTCAAAAAATCTCCTTGCCGAGTTGCCATTGTTGGTGGATCCACTGCCTTGTTTCACAACATCGAGAAGTAAGCCCGTTTCTCTTCTTACAGCCTCTTGAACTCTTTTCTTCCTGTCATCAACTTGCCTTTTTGCTATATCACCCCTTACTTGCCATGATTTTATGTCTAATTTGTAGGAAATGTGTAATAAGCATTCCATTGAGCGAATCCAAGCGTGAAGGGTGCTTAAGCTATATTTATACATGTCCTCGTTTGCGTGTTTATCTTTGATTAACTCTAAATTATTCATTTCTTTAGGACAAGCCTTGCATATGTCACACACTGAAGCTGCTGTATTGGATATAATGGAATGAATTTTACCATCAATCATTGTCAACAGCAGTTGGTGTTTGACACTAATTCCATCAGTGATGGTGGATGGAGTTAAGGCTTCAATCTCTGCTTCGATTTCAGCCATCTCTCTCTGCACATTTTCTTTGGTTTCCTTTATAAACTTAAACAATATTGGCCGGCAAAATGAAGTGGAAGATGGTCGCTCGTTTTCCCAAATTGTTACACCTTTTGAGACGAGCCGCAGTGGTACAAGACTAATCATAAAATTACTAGCAAGATCGATTTGCTCATCTTCACTCGTCCTTTGATGATAAATGCTTTGGCTAGATGATCCGTCAAAACCCCATTTGCTGGTCAATACGAGCTGTTGATTGGGATCAACAGGGGTTTCTAACGACCTAATAAGTCTTCTTGAGGTTAAATCCATCAAGGCTTGTAATTTGATTTTTGCAGAGCTCTCTGTAACTGTGAGATCTTCTTTGGCCGGATAGCACTTAATTTTTTCTTTAACCAACATGTAGTAACTCGGGTATTGAAGAGCTCCTTCTTGAGTGTTGAAATCCCGAAGAGTGTTATAGCGCCATTTCGATAAGTTCATCGATACATAAAGAGCCAATGCCTTCAAAGGGGATATTTCCCGTACCTGAATTGATTTACCTTCAATGAAGGCTTTGATTTTTGAGGCCTCTTCTGGATTCTCCGTCAAGTATTTCATAACATAAGCTGTATCGCTTTGTCCTGCCTTTTGAAGCGCCCTTTCGGCCGAAAACATAATTTCAGCGCTGCTACTGCTGCATGAAAGACTATCTTCAGTGCGTCTTCTTTTTTGCCGGTTACTAAGGTCCTCAAAAGATTTACGAGGACTAGGATGTGTACAAGTTGAAGCATCAGATTTAGCAGGAGAAATTATGGGCTCGATGACGTCACTTATATTTTCTGTAGAAGGTTCCATATTTTCATTCTGTAATTCCGGCCATTGAATTGCAGCCTGTAGCCAAATCTCATGTTTCTTCCGAAACTTATCTGTGCTTCTTCCAGACTGTGTCCATTTTGCATAAATGCGGTAGCAAAATCGACGACACCAGTCTTTTAAACTTGTTTCAGCACTTTCACATAACTGAACACAACTGTTATCTTTTAAAACACTGAACACATAGTTAAAGTCGCGTAAATCTTTATGTGCGCGTGCGCATAAAGCAACGTGAATATCAAGATTTGTATTAAAATTTGGAAAATACATTGCGAGATTAGCTTGGATACAACGAGGTGTAAATCAACACTGATTTTAAAGTTACTAATAGTGACCTATTTATATAAAATCCAGGTATCCCAGGTATCCTTTGTTAAATATTGCAAGGTAATTAGTTATTGTGATAATTAGTAAATGATGCATGCTAAATTAGTGTATTAAGAGCCATTTAGTAATTAAATAATAGCAATGTTCTTATCAGTAATCATTAGTGCATCAGTTTTATATGTAAACCTTAAGTCCCTAATTATATATCCTAATTAGCTTATATCTTCTCTAATTGGCTGCTCAGAAATGTTATTGTAATAAGGTAAACCTTTAGAAAAACGGTTTTAATCAACAAAATAAACAAAAAATAAAAAAATTGTGTTATAAAATAAACATCACTCTTTATCCCAGAAAGTGCACATTTGGCGCACTATGTGTCTTAGTATTAAATATAGCTCTTAGTATTAGCATTATGATATTAGAGACCGCTACTTGAAACAAGCCCGGAATCAGGAGGGAGAGAGCTCGATACACTCATTTTCATAGTAAAATTTCACATTTTCTCAAATTACTCCCGAAATATGGGAGTTATGAAGAAATTCATCACCACAAGTTATGAAGGCATTAAGTAATCGAATAAGATGGCATCATTAGTTTGGCATAATTTTACTCTTTTTTTTCGGACATGTCTACGTCCAACCGCTCCCATACATTCGTTCCACTGTGCGACGCTCTCAAAGACCAAACTAAAAAGGGGGGAAAAAGAAGTGACAAGTGTCAAAATCAAACTTGACGAGTCAGATGTCATTCCGTTCGGGCGGCGCGTTCCGAAAGCGCATAGAGTAACAAAGGTTCGTTCCGAAACATACATGCTATTCTTATTTCCGAGTCATGGCTTAAACCTTGTCTCCCTTCAACGAGTTACTCTCTTCCTGGCTTCCAGCTTATAAGAAATGACCGCTCGGTTGGTGGTGGTGGTGGTGTTGCCATATATCTTCGCACACATATTCCCTACTCAGTAGTCAATGTGTCAGCACAGCCACCGCCATCAAATGCTGGTGAACATCTCTTCCTTGAAGTTGAATTACATCACTCTAAATTACTTCTTGGCGTCTATTATTGTCCTTCCCTACGCGTTAATTTCTTTTCATCTTTCGAAAATCTCTTAGAAATGCTGATACCTTCTTACAGTCATAGTATAGTCATGGGTGATTTTAATACTTGTCTTCTAAAAAAAGACCATCGCTCGTCTTCTCTGACGAATATTTTAGCTTCCAATAATCTTTCTATTCTTCCACTGAGTGCCACTCACCATTTTCCTAATTCTACCCCTTCACTTCTTGACTTGATTTTTGTCTCTTCGCTTGATCATGTCGCTAAGCATGGTCAATGTTCAGCCGATGCCTTTTCCTATCATGACCTAATTTTCCTGTCATACAAAGTTTGCCCACCTAAAGCAAAAGCTAAGATACTCATGCAGCGCAATTTTGGTGAAATGAACGTTGACAATCTGTGCAAGGATGCCAACAGTATAGATTGGTCAGACCTGTTTGCCTCTGATTCAGTTGATGAGCAAGTTAACATTTTTACGGCAAAGCTTATCGAGCTTTACGATCATCACGCGCCTGTTAGAGCAGTTAAAGTTAAACATTTGCCGGCGCCGTGGCTCACAAATGATATTAAAACGCTTATGCACAAGAAAGTCATGGCAAAGTCCAAATTTAAACGAAGGGCTAATGACGCTAACAGGGAAAGATATCTCTCAATCCGTAATCACTGCAATAAGGTGTGTAGGAATGCTAATCGCCGCCACATTCACACTTCTGTCCAAAATGGGGACGCATCCAAAGTTTGGAAATTTCTTAGATCATTGGGAGTCGGTAAAACCCGACAAGAGACCATTCCAAAAGATATAAACCTCGATGCAATGAATAATCACTTTACTGCTTCGTCCAATTATGATGGGACAATTAAACTGAAAACACTGAATTATCTTTCTTCTCTTCCGACTCCCAGTTATCCTCCATTTGTTTTTGATCAGTTCTCCGCATGTGATGTTAAGAAGAGCATACTATCAATTACTTCCAATGCAGTGGGAAGTGACTGTATCAGCCGTAATATGTTGGTCCCTGTGCTGGATGTTATACTCCCTGTCATTTGCCACATCCTCAATTTTTCTGCGGCTAGTGGTGCCTTTCCATGCTCATGGAAAGATGCTCAAATAATTCCTTTACCTAAAAAGTCAAATCCTAAATCCTTTTCTGAATACCGTCCAATTTCCGTTTTACCATTCCTATCCAAAGTCCTTGAACGGTTGATTCACAATCAAATTAGTACTTTCCTCACTAAAAATAATCACCTCAACCCCTTCCAGTCTGGTTTCCGTTCTGGTCATAGCACCACCACAGCGCTTCTAAACATTACGGATGATATAAGGTCATCGATGGAAAGCGGTAATCTTACAGTTTTAGCTTTATTAGATTTCAGTAATGCTTTCAATACTGTTGATTTTGATGTGCTGCTTGGGATTCTATGCTCTCTTAATATATCTCCATCGGTAATTGATTGGTTTCGCAGTTACCTGTTCGGTCGTCGGCAACGTATTTGCCTTGGAGAGACTTTGTCTACCTGGAGTAATACTTCTGCCGGTGTACCTCAGGGTGGTGTTTTATCCCCTTTACTTTTCGCAGTTTTTATAAACTCAATCTCCGATGAACTTATTTCTTCCTACCATCTTTATGCAGATGATTTACAAATTTACTCGCGAGCTCCTCTTGGGAATCTGTCCCAGGCTATTTTAAAAATAAATCGTGATTTGGCCCGTATATGCGACTGGAGCAAGAGATATGGACTTATGGTTAACCCTATAAAGACGCAAGTTGTGGTGGTGGGCAGTTCAAGAATGGTCTCAATGATTGACTGGAGTACTCTTCCCCAAGTTTCTTTTGACAATACAGTTGTTCCTTTCAGCGATACAGTCAAAAACTTGGGAATATTTATTGATAAGAACTTTTCTTGGACTGCCCAGCTACAGGAAGTTAGCCGTAAGCTATTTGCATCCGCTGCGTCTTTGAAGAGATTGCGTAACTTTCTCCCGACTGCCACCAAGATTGCGCTTGCACAATCACTTCTTCTACCCATCCTTGACTATGCCGATGCCAGCTATCTAGACCTTACCCAAGACCAACTGGACAAACTTGAGCGCCTTCAAAACTTTTGTATAAGGTTCATATTTGGTTTGCGCAAATATGACCATGTTTCCGAATTTCGAGTGAAGCTCAAGTGGTTACCAATTCGCCTTCGCCGGAATGCTCATATTCTTTCTCTTTTGTATAATGTGCTATTATCTCCCTCCACTCCTCTCTATCTCAAGAAGCGTTTTCAGTTTCTTTGTGACTCCCACACGAAATTCTTAAGGTCATCAGATAACTTAAAGCTTAAAATGCCTATGCATTCCACAACTTTCTTCGACCATTCCTTTACTGTCCAAGCCGCTCGGTTGTGGAATGCATTGCCTGTTGAAATAAAACGCGCGCAGACGTTACATGTTTTTAAAAGACTCGTGAAGGAACACTACTTGTCGTTGTGATCTTGTTCTCCTAACCGAACTGTAATTTTCTATGTACTGTCGTCATTAATTTTCGTGTCTTATATGGATATTTAGTATGTATGTATTTATGTATATATTATTTAGGATATAAATAACTGTTTAGTTGTGTTTACACCATTGACATACCCATTTTATGTCCACGCTTTTCACTGTCCATTCCATGGTTGCCTGGAAGAGATCGCATAAAGCGATAAGGCCGCCCATTGTATATTTTGTAATAATTATAATGTTTTTTGTGATGTATTTTTATGGTGTACAATAAAGTATATATAAATAAATAAATAAATAAAATAAATATCTGAGGCTCCCTGGATCCTCAAGACAACGACATGCAAAGTAAATTCGTCAGAGTTACATGACATCGAAATATTATGTAGTAATAGGTACATGAAAATGATGAAGACGGAGGAATATGAAATTTGCCACAGTTCAAGTTTATATGGAGAAGGAGTGCAGAAAGCAATTTTTCTAAATATTTTAATGAATTACAATTACATTAAGTTTTAAATGAATTATGGCCAAGTTTAGATCACCGGGCGACCACTAGTATTAATAAAGTGTTGTAGGTAAGAACGCTGGTCTAACTATCGACAATGATAACAGGCTTGTAAGCGATAAAAGTGCTATAATTTAGACAAGCCTGTTGACTTGATAGTGCGGGTCGTATTTACACGTGTTTGATAAAGCGTTGCTAAAAATAACGTTCATATCATATTGTGTAGATCGCGTAAAAAAATTCCGATAACATATTAAAATATCTCCTTGTGTATGTGTTTGTGTGTGATGTATAGACGCATACCCCCCTACCTCCTCCTTCACATATCAACAATGTGCTGTATCAACGAAGACAGGCGGTTGCAATGGCAGAATGAGAACTGTTATATATGACAGTCTTTCGTTTTCGAACCTTCATCTAATTTTAAGACAAAACCTCATAGTTTTCAGAGATTGTATGTCAGAAAGAGATTCTTCATTCTAAAATTAAAGTGAAAAAAACATCTAAATCATTAATTTCAATCAGAATTTGCAACACTTGTTTGCATTAATATAATTTGGTTAGATTTGCCCAAATACGTTTAAAAAATACTTTATTCTCAAATGAGCAAAACTTTTAACAAAACCTCTGGGATAGACGGACAAAAGGTGATCCCAAAGAGATTCCGTTTTTGCAGTCGTTCGTAACCTCAAAATTATAAAACCAGCAGGAACCAATGTACCTTTCAAAAGAACATTTGTCTCTCTCAGCATTCAATAATATTTACAGGTAAGAAGAAGAAAACAAAACTACTAAATAAAAATCAACATTAATTTATTAAAATTCTAATTTTAATAAATTAATGTTGATTTTTATTTAGTAGTTTTGTTTTCTTCTTCTTACCTGTACGCACTCAAATTATTCTGCGTATGGGTGCAAACGTCGAGAGTTGCTTGCACTCCTCGTCATTGCGATCATTACACCTCCAAAAGTATGGTCATCCATAGTTAGATAGTGAACAGCATTAATCGTAAACAATATGTTTTCTTAGCAGAGAGAAATGCAACTTGCCAGTTATCCCGAAAGCAGTACAGCGACAAGATGTAAGATACCGTGACAATTCTACCACCATAATAACTGGTCTCTGTATTTCTGAATTCTAATTCAGAAAAAAATTATTAGATTAAATTCCATTAGTTCCGAGAAGACCTTATGCCGGCCGAAATATCAAAAATAATGGTTATAATTATACATGGTGTTTTTCAAACCGAATTAGTATAGCGTCACCAAATTTCAACGGTTGTGAAAAGCCCCTCACCAGGTGCTGTTGTCAACCTGACAGTGAGGTGCGTAGTGAGGAGTGGTCCAACTTCTACGCGTCCGGGTGAAACTGGAGGCCCTAACGTACAGAGACCAGTTATTATGGTGGTAGAATTGCCACGGTATCTTACATCTTGTCGCTGTACTGCTTTCGGGATAACTGGCAAGTTGCATTTCTCTCTGCTAAGAAAACATATTGTTTACGATTAATGCTGTTCACGATCTAACTATGGATGACCATACTTTTGGAGGTGTAATGATCGCAATGACGAGGAGTGCAAGCAACTCTCGACGTTTGCACCCATACTCAGAATAATTTGAGTGCGTAATGCTGTGTTTCCCAGTAATAATATAAATATACCCATCTGCTGTAAATGGTTTGGCGAATATAATGCGTTGATGTGGCTATGTGATGAGTTTTACACCCTGTATACACCTTTTTTTTTTTTGGAAAATTCGAACAAATGTGATATGAACTCTTTTTGGTTTAGTTAATAAGCTTTATTAACACTGTTAAGCCCTTTCTTTATTAATTAATTCATTTTCGATTTTGATACTTACTCGTCGAACTTAACATCTCCTAATCTGATATCTCCTCTTTGGTACATCTCGACATCGTTTCGGTACACAAAGCACCTTACAAATTAAGGTGCTTTGTGTACCGAAACGACACTTTGGACAGAAGCCGCATCCTTGCAGACTGCAAGTGCTGCTAGCACCGCGATGAGGATGAGACTCTTCATCTGAAATGACCCATTTCAATATTAAGCACCATACATTTTTAAACATTCTTACCGTATATATCTATGTAACGGAATCTTTGGACGTGATTTTCACCCCCTTCAAAACATCGGATTAATTTGAAACTTTGCACACTTATCAAAGTCCAGTGACAATACAATGATTTCATAAATATGTGTCATTATCCGGATCAAACCCCCCAAATTGGTGGAGGCCTAAGGCCAGCAGTGATCCGACCATACTTTGGCTGTACACCGCAGTGATCCGACCCATGATCACCTACGGGGCCGTGGTCTGGTGGCCCCGCACCAAGCTTATTACAGCCTGCAACAAAATGCAACGCATGCAAAGACTAGCCTGCATGGCGGTCACGGGCTGCATGAGGACTACTCCGACTGCAGGCATGGACGCCATGCTGGGACTACCACCGCTCCACCTGTTCATACAGCAGGAAGCCACGATGGCGGCAGCGCGTCTGGACGCAACCAATCTCCTGAGAAAGAGAGACACACAACACACCACGCTACTTAAGGAACTCAACAATGAGTTCCCCATCACCAAGGCTATAAATGACCGGGTAATAAACAGTTCATTTTTGATAAAAAATACAGAATCCAGCTTCACGAAGATCGCCGGTGTGAGGGTCTGCGCCCCACTGAGCTGCGCATCTTCACGGACGGATCAAAAACAGACAGTGGTACAAGTGCTGGAGTCTTCTCGCAGGACTTCAACATACATATAGCTACACCATTAGGAGTCCACAATACAGTGTTCCAGGTGGAATGCATTGGGATCAATCTTGCCGCCTCAGCCATTATGGCCAGGGCAGTTAAAGACCACTCGACCCGCATACTCTCAGACAGTATGGCTGTTCTGCAAGCGCTGGACAGTCACTCGATTGACTGTGGGCTAATATACGAGTGCCACCAGCGCCTCAACCAGGTGGGTAGCCTCAATAATATAACTATTCAATGGATAAAAGGACACAGCGGTTCGCTAGGTAACGATGCCGCCGATGAACTGGCCAGAAGGGGGTCGAGCATGACACCGGTGGGACCAGAACCCATCGCGCCACTCCCCTTTGGGTTCCTACGCTCTCTGGTAAGAAAATGTACCAGGGATCTACACTGTAAGCTATGGGTGGACCAAAGTGAGTGCAGGCAGGCCAAGGAAGCACTTCCTACCATCGATGCCCGCCTCACTAAACAGGTCCTCCGGTTAGACAAACGACAGCTGCGTATGGTTACAGCAGCAATAACTGGCCATGGGTCGTTTAATAAACATCTATTTGTCGTAGGAGATACAGTCAGTCCGCTGTGCAGGGCCTGCATTGAGGACGACGAGACAGAAGCGCACGTGCTTCTAAACTGCCCGGCGATCGGCACATACAGGGCCAAGTATTTCGGTAACCCAGGTACCCTACGTGAGATAGTCAGCAACACCAAGGCGTTGCGTCGACCGCTCGAGGCGCTCAGTCTCGGTCGCGCACCCAACTGTGACAGGCGCGTATCGTCGACAGCGCTAATTATCGAGTTAAAATGACGGACATTCTAAAGTGCAATTCGTGTAACATCGTAATCGACGAGATGTTATCATATATTCAGAACAAAGTGTCGGTTATTGACGAAGTGACCCTGGTGCAAATTTGTACGTCGGCATTTACCAGTGCAGAGATTAAAAAGTCGAAATCACTTCTTTTCGATTCGGTTCGTAGTGACCTGCGAAAAATTGTTCCTAAAAATAAGGGCAAGGAGGAACGAGATCTCGCAGATATTATTAAGATGTTTAGAACACATCCGGATGAACTACCAGTGTTCGTGGCACGGCAACTAGAAAAGTTACCACCCATCACCTTTGACCATTTAGATTGTACAAAGCTTCTGAAGGATCTCGTGCGAATGCAAACTTCAATCGATCAACTATAGACCACTTATGCTACGCTGGATCATCTGAGTGCATTGAAAGGCGAAGTGAGTCAACAGAAGGACTATTTACTACCCCCTACATCCGCGTCCAAAGTGAATTTTAAGCGTGGTGCCTGCTTATTGGATAGTGGCCCTGTGGGATTATCCTATCTACACAATTCACCAAACATTAGCGATTGTGACTCAAATAAAAATACAGTCCAATATCGAGCAACTGAGCGGGTAGAAGATAAACAAATGGAATCTGAGTTGTGTTCCAAACGGCGGGCAGCGACAGCGGCGAAACCGGGTGAATCCAGTGTGGCAACAAGTTACTCGGTGGTGGCAAGTACAATGACGGTGACGTCAGCGCGCTCGAGTCCATTAGATCAAGTAACGGAACGTCAGCTGACCGCCACTGATAACGCTACCGACAATAACAGCTGTCTGATGAGTCAGTCGCATTTGCCCGTACGTAAACGATACTACATCGAAAGTGAATACGGAGGGTGAGGGCTGGCGCCAGGTTTCGTATCGTAGGAAATCTAATTATCGTTACCTAGGAAAGTCAGGCATAGCGAAAGATCAGCTTTCTAACTTCAAAGCTGCTGACAAGAAAGTTCCTATATTTATAACGAATATCCACTGTGAATCGACAGAGGATGATATAATTAAACATATTCGTAGTAAGACTCAAGAAACTGTATCCATCGAGGAAATAATCATGGAGAAAGAAAAAGGCCACAAGGCATACAAATTCTTAGTCTCAGAATCGAAATTGTCTTTATACCTAGACGAGAACATATGTCCTAAAGGTATCATATTTAGACGGTTTATGTATTATAAACACCGCAATCCGAGCAGATTGTTATCTGCGCACGGTCCCAGTAAACAACATAAATAATGGATAGTTATAGTTTCGCCAGTTTCAACTGTAAGAATGTAAAACGCTCCGTAAATAGCATTAGGGAGCTATGTAATACATGTGATCTCATTGCTTTACAAGAAACATGGTTGCTGCCGGATGATATACCATATCTCAGTACGATCGACAGTGACTTTGGATGTGTGGGCACGTCTGCTGTCGACACGTCTGGAGGCATACTGCGCGGGAGGCCGTATGGCGGCGTCGCCCTGTTGTGGAGAAGCAGTGTATTTCAACAAGTGACAGTGTTACGGTGTGACAATGCTCGTATCTGTGCCGTTAAGATAACGACAAGTGATCGACCGATGATTGTGATGAGTGTTTACATGCCTACGAATGCGGTGGACAACCTGCCTGACTTTACGGATTGCCTAAGTACGGTGAGCGCAATTGTTGACGAATACGGTATTTAATATGTTTTTATTTTAGGTGATTACAATGCCGATTTATTTGAACTGTTTTATAACGAGCTTTTACATTTTTGTAGTGAAAAGTGTTGGTCGTGTGTAGATGTTGATTTTTGGGTACTGACTCAGGCGCTTATACCTTTGTTAGTGACGCTCATGGGTCCTGTAGCTGGTTAGATCACTGTATTGTATCTCAAGCGACAAAACTAGCTGTTATTAACGTTTACATTAAATATGAGACAATTTTGGTCTGACCATTTTCCTCTGATTCTTGATATTGACACCGAAGCTGCCTCATAAAGCAAATGAAAATGATAGCGTAATTTGGGGTATAAGAAACGAGCAACAGGTCGCAAACTATACCAAAGTGTGTCATAAGCGGTTGAATTTAATAGATTTTTCTGTCGAGTTTATGAATTGTGCTGATTATTGTTGTAATGACGATGGCCACAGACGTGTCCTAGACGGTTTGTACTCTGACATTGTGTCTGCTCTTCGCGATGCGTCTTTGGTAGGTCGAGGACGCACGAAACGGGTGGAAGTGGTTCGCGTGTAGTGGGTTGGAACGAGCATATCAGAGGAGCCCACGGGGAGGCTCGGCTTAAGTTTACAGAGTGGGTAGCGTGTGGTAGGCCTAGGTTCGGTTCCATGTACACTGAAATGTGTGATAGCAGAAGAGTGTTCAAGTCACGATTGAAGGCTTGCCAAGATCGTGAGGATCAGATGCGTATGGACACTCTTGCTGAAAAGCATTCCAAGGGTGACTTTCGAGGGTTCTGGAAGAGCACAAGCAAAGTAAATGTTAGGCCGGGTCTTCCTGTGAGTATTGATGGTGTGAGTGACCATAAGGACATTGTGGATGTCTTTAGGGACCATTTCTCAGTACAATTCCCTTTGGGGCTTGCAGAGATAGTCGTCGATACTGAGATGCCGAACGAGGCAGTCGGGGTAAGGTTTATTGCGAGTAACGTGGATAAAGTTATTCAGAAAATGAGGAGGGGCAAATCCCCGGGGCACGACGGCCTCAGTATTGAACACTTGCAACATGCTGGCCCGCATATATCTAGAGTCCTTGCGATGTTCTTCTCCCTGTGCGTGAGCCACTCTTACCTGCCGATCGATCTTATGAAGTCTGTGCTGGTGCCCGTGGTGAAAAATAAAACTGGTGACCTTGCCGATAAAACTAACTACAGGCCTATTTCCCTCGCCACCATCATAGCCAAAGTGTTTGACGGTTTGCTTAATGCACAGTTGGATAAATATGTAAGCTTGCATGGTAACCAGTTTCGTTTTAGACCTCAACTCTCTACAGAAAGTGCTATACTGTGCCTTAAGCATACCGTCAGATACTAAACGGATCGTAGAACGCCTGTATATGCGTGTTTCCTCGACCTATCTAGGGCCTGTGACCTGGTAGTCTATGACATTCTTTGGGATAAGCTGAATGGTATTAACCTGCCTCCTGAACTTGTCACCATTTTCAGGTACTGGTATACGCATCAAGTCAACAGCGTTAGATGGGCGGGGGCAATGTCGGAACCGTACCGGCTTGAATGTGGAGTAAGGCAGGGTGGATTGACCTCGCCTACCCTTTGCAATCTCTACATGGACGCGCTGATCGTCGCACTCAGCAGTCAGCATGTTGGATGCCATGTTGATGGTATATGTGTCAACAATCTTAGTTATGCCAATGACATGGTGCTGCTGAGTGCGTCGATATGTGGCCTGAGAAAATTGGTACAGGTCTGTGAGGAGTATGCAGATAAGCATGAAGTATAATGTTGTCAAGAGTCAGTGCATGGTATTTGGAGCCAGCGGTACAAAGTGCCTGGAAAATTTACCACCTGTCTATCTAAGTGGTGTTCCGTTAGGCAGAGTGGACCAATTCAAATACTTAGGGCATATCGCCACGGCTGACCTCAAAGATCATGCTGACATCGAACGGGAGCGGAGGGCATTGTCGAAAAGGGCGAATATGCTGGCTCGCAGGTTTGCACGATGCTCCGATCAAGTTAAAGTCACCCTTTTCAAGGCATATTGCACCTCACTGTACACGTGCAGCCTGTGGGCTCGTTTCACACGAGCGTCCTACAACGCCCTCCGCGTCCAGTATAACAACGCATTCAGGGCTGTGTTGAGGCTGCCCCGCTTCTGCAGCGCTTCGGGCATGTTTGCGGAAGCGCGCACCGACTGTTTTCACGCCACTATGCGCAAGCGGTGCGCGTCCTTAGTGCGCAGGGTGCGGGCCAGCTCTAATACTGTTCTGGCAATGATCGCAGGGCAATTTGACTGCCCTTACATACGTCAATGCTGTGACAGACACGTGTAGCTGGGAGTACTAAATTTTTTGACACCTATTTATTATTCATCATCATCATCATCATTTCAGCCGAAAGACGTCCACTGCTGGACATAGGCCTCCCCCAAGCACCGCCACCTCGACCTGTTCTGTGCCTCTCGCATCCAACGCATTCCTGCGGCCTTCACCAGGTCATCGGTCCATCTTGTGGGAGGCCTTCCAACGCTACGTCTTCCAGTACGTGGTCGCCACTCCAGAACCTTCCGACCCCATCGGCCATCTGTTCTGCAAGCAATGTGCCCTGCCCACTGCCACTTAAGTTTGGCAATTCTTCGGGCTATGTCGGTTTTATGGACAGTTATACACGTCCACCAGAAACCCCGTTATGAATGTGGCTAACGACCCGAGAGCTAGATTGACTCGACACTACACTGAAGATATCCCGGACGTCAGCTTGTACGAGATTAGGATGGCTCTGAAGCAGCTTAAAAATAACAAGGCGCCGGGTGATGACGGAATTACGGCCGAGCTCCTGAAGGCCGGCGGAAAACCCGTTCTAAAGGCCCTTCAGAAGCTATTTGATTCCGTCATACGCGAGGGCAAAACGCCACAGGCATGGAACAGAGGCGTGGTGGTACTTTTCTTTAAGAAGGGTGACAATACCCTACTTAAGAATTATAGGCCCATCTCACTTTTGAGCCATGTCTACAAGCTGATCACGAACCGTCTCGCGCGCAGGTTTGATGACTTCCAGCCTCCCGAACAAGCCGGATTCCGTAAAGGCTTTAGCACCGTGGACCACATACATACGCTGCGGCAGGTTATACAGAAGACCGAAGAGTATAACCTGCCTCTCTGCTTAGCGTTTGTGGACTACGAAAAAGCCTTCGATTCGATCGAAACCTGGGCTGTACTGCAGTCTCTCCAACGGTGCCAGATTGACTATCGGTACATCGAAGTGCTGAAGTGTTTGTATGAAAACGCCACTATGTCAGTCCGGCTCCAGGACAGAGCCTCGAAACCTATCCTCCTGCAGCGAGGGATGAGACAGGGAGACGTCATCTCTCCGAAACTGTTCACCGCTGCACTGGAGGATGTCTTCAAGGTTCTGGACTGGAAAGGGGCTGGCATCAACATCAATGGCGAGTACATCACTCACCTTCGATTTGCCGACGATATAGTAGTCATGGCTGAGACTATGGAGGACCTCAGTACAATGCTCGATGACCTCAGTAGAGCTTCCGAAAGAGTGGGTCTTAGGATGAACATGGACAAGACAAAGGTCATGTCCAATGCTCGTGTGATACCCACTCCAATGAAGATCGGAAGCGCTACACTCGAAGTTGTCGACGAATATGTGTATCTAGGACAGACCGCTCTGGGCGGAGCGGGAGGGCGTGTCAGACTTTTACTGACTAAAACCCACCCGTGTTCCATCAGTTGCCCATGTGCCAGGGTCACGGTATCTCTTTCGAACAATCACGCGACCCCGGCAGGCATCGGTCCTAGTAGACCCCTACACTGCTGCTGACATCTCTTTGAGGCGCGCGTGGAACACTGCGCGCCGTCGACCCGAGCTTGGTCCTTACCGGGTGGCGAGCTACCCATTGCTCGCCACCCGCAAGCTCGCGCCTACGGTGGCCGGGAGTCCGCTATTGACTCCCGACGCCCGGGGCGTCTCCTCCTGCGGCGGCTAGGGGCGTGAGAGCGCAGAGACTGCCACTCCCTCACGCGCCCCGCCTCCTCCTTCGCGAGCATTACTGCTTCGCAGAAGGAGGTGACGGCTTCCCATTCCCTCTCGCTCCGTACCATGGCTCGCACCAGGGCCGGACGCGAGAGGTCGCCGCCGCCGATCGCCTCCACGAGGACACGGCGGTGCTCCGCCCAGGCAGGGCACACCTCCACCGTATGCTCCACCGTGTCCTCCAGACGATCCTCGCAATGGAAACACCCGGACGTATCCTCCCGCTTTATCCTGAACAGGAACCCACCGAAGCACCCATGCCCGGTGAGAGCCTGCGTCAGGCGGAAGGTGAGGACGCCGTGGCGCCTCTCTATCCACTCCTCAAAGAGGGGACTTACCGCCGCAATTGTGGCGTGCCCAGCACTGGGTTGCGACAATCGTACCCGCCATGTCGCCATGAGATCACACCGGAGCTCTGTCCGCCGTGCCGCGATTTGTCGCGGCAGCGGAGTTTCGCCCCGGCGTTTCGCCTCCTCGCGCCACTCCCACATGTGGGCGAGGACCTTTGCCTCCAGATCCCACGGCGGCACTCCGGCAAGGAGGCTCGCTGCCTCGATTTATTATTGCCTTAATCTAAATTCGGTGTAAATTTTGACATTTTATTTGAATCCAATACTGTTACAGTTAAATTTTACATTTTGTTTAAATTCTCATCTTGTGCGTAAAGACATTTTATTTTATTGAAATTCCATTTCTGTGACCTGTTTTGACATTGTATTTTTCTCAACTCTGTGACTTATTTCTATTTTGTTGATGACATTTCATTATTTTCTGCACAGCATTGTCACATTTATAACTTAATTTTTTTTGTAATATATGCCTGAAATAAATGAATTTTATTTTTTTATATTGCTGGCCTTTCTCGAGGCGCTGGGGTGGATCGAATAACCGATTTCCCATTCGTACGCAAAATACGCGCTCAGACGTGGAGTTGCGGACACCAGCCCGTTTTACCTATTACCTAAGTCCAGCAGTGGATGTCTTGCGGCTGAAATGATGATGATGATGATCATCATTTCAGCCAGCATATTGAATTTTTAAGACAATATATTAACTTTAATTAAGAGTTAAAATTGAATTTTAATAAGTATGCCTCAATACTGTTATGCTAATAGACATTATACCTAGTAACATTATGCGAATTAAAATTACGCCTAATAAAATTAGCCTTCAAAATCATTATGCCAACATAAACTGTATGCCAACATAGATATGTCAAAGTACATTAGCAAAAAGAACATTCTGCGAAAAGAAGGGATCCCTTGGTATTCAAATCAGATTTGATATCAAGTACCTATGACTAAATCACCACATAAAAATATTAAAGTATTTAATCACTACCTACTAAAAAGATGGATTGAAAAAAACATTCAAAACATAAATACTGTAATCTAAACGAATCATAAGTGTAATCAGTTATCTTCTAAGTGACTTTCGTATTATCAGCGATTGAATCGATAAGCAGGAAACCCGGATCCCGGATTTTCCGGACATTTGAAGATAAGCCGGTATTTTCTGTAAAGGCTGATTTTTTTCGACAGCATAAATATACCCAGAATTGATTAATCCACACTCATATTATATATGCAAAAGTAACTCTCAGCGGCGAGGTGTAAATTTTTTTAAAAGAGAAGCCGAAGCGAAGTTGGCTTTAACTTAATGACTCATCAATAAAGAATACTTACTATAATTCTAAATTTAATATAGGAATGTAATGAATTAAATACAATTAAATTGAACAGCTGAAAACCGAATAAAATATGCAATATTCCTCTATCTCGTTCTCGCTGACGCATTTTTCTATACCTGTCTCTGTCATAACCCGTTGTACTGCGGTTTGCATATCAAGCGGTGCCACGTGACCTAAAGTGACATCATTACGGGATTGCTGTTGTATGAATTTTTAGTTCCCGATTATGCCGTTTTGGCGCCGGGTTAATTTAGAACATTCTCTTTTGTTGTAATACAAAGCTATAAATAACCTTTTTTGTTGTTTGAATGTTATGGTGAATTAAATACCCGTAGTGTAACTATATTTATTGACAATAGTAGCCACTATTTACATAGTATTGTATTTTTAATAGTGATAGAGTTACCAATGCGAATCCCCGAAGGAAAGCCGGTAGGAATCGTGTTATATGGTGCTTTCGCCACTGGTAACTCTGTCTGTCTGTTTCGCTTTCCTGCTAAAACCACTGAACCGATTTTTATGAAATTTGGTAGGGGGTAAGTTTGAACCCCAAGAAAGGACATAGGCTACTTTTTATTCCGCGACTTCGTCTGCGACCGCGATAACCAACATTTACGCGGACGAAGTCGTGGGCATCAGCTAGTTATTTCATATATAAAAAATTAAAACCATTCACTGACCCGTCACTGATTTTCAAAACGTAAAAAATATATAAATCCGGGCTACCCAGCCACGACAAGGTTTACAGCCTAGAATTTACGTGCACAAACGTATGCAAGTAACTTGCACAACATCGTGCCATAAAGTCAGTAACAGAAATTCGGACATTTTGTAAAATGCCTAATGCGTGGATTCCAAAGTTCTTCCGTACCAGAGGAACATTTACCTACCGCCGCTGCAAGGGTTGTGGCTGGACAATCTGCGAGCTGCCCTATGCGCCTCTGTTAGACCCACCACTTACCTGGCTGACACCGATCACCTACAGATTGGCAACTACCAGGATAATGGTTTTCTTTAGGCGGGCTAGAATTAAATACGCGCTCGATATTCAGAACTCACACCAGCCTTCTGCTGGGGTTAGCTATATTTTAATCTATACTTTTTGAATATTAACGTACTAACGTTTTGAATATTATAAAGCTGAAGAGTTTGTATGTTTGTTTGTTTCATTGAACGCGCTAATCTCAGGAACTGTTGATCGGAATTGAAAAAATATTTTTGTGTTGAGTAGCCCATTTATTGAGGAAGGCTATAGGCTATATAACATCACGCTACAGGCAAAAAGAGCGGATCAGCAACGTAAAATTCAGGTCAGGGTAGAAAAAATTGACGCGGACGAAGTCGCGGGCAGAAGCTAGTAGGGCAGAGCGGGGCTGGTTTTAACGGAGGTAAGAATTAACAAGCTAATTCCTGCCAAACGTAAAGTGTGTAAAATATGAAACTCCGTTTAAGATAACTATATACACAGCCGAACGTGTCCTGACTTGTCATTTGTCGACTGGCCATCGCTAGTGATAGTTGTGCGCAATAACCTCGAATTGACAGGTAACCAGACTTTTCGTACTTCGTGATAATTTGATTTAAGATTTATTTTTTCGTTAAATTCAATCACAGAAAATAATCTATTCAAAATAATTACAAACGAGCATAATAGTTTTAAAGTCAATAAAATAGAATTTCACTGAGGTTTATCGTCAGTGAAATTCTATATTCTCAATTTGTTAATTTTAATACCATATGTAGGTATGTGATATTAGACGAGTGTTTTTTGCAATAACTATGTTTTTTTATAGAATGAGGCATTACAAAAGGAAGAGCACAAGGGAGTCTACGTCTCAAGAAGTACTGAGACTACTAAGTATTAACACTGTGACAATTTTTTATAAATACTAAATAGATTTAAAATACTGTATTGTTTAGTGTAACTCTTTGAGATTCTTTAAGACTGTTGATACTAAAGGTTTATGTGACTTATTACTTAATTATTAAGTTTAAACTATTGAAACCAAATGTTTGTAGGTTAGAAAAACCCTAATGCTCAATCGTTGTTAATTAGTGCAGATTTATAAGATAATACTATTTTTCCTATCTCGTTAAAAAACTTATAGACTGTTGAACCTAAAAAGTTTATGTAACTTTAGAACATCAAGTTTAAAGAGTGAGTTAATTTTTTTTTTATGCTTATATATATTCAATATGTAGCAATGATTGTTATTAAGTGTAGATTCAAAAGAATTTCCTATATTCTATCACTTTCTATCATAAAAGTACTGATTTGTTTAACATTAAAGACAATAAAACATTTTCATTAATTTAAGTGACATTTTATTTAAGTACTAGCTTCTGCCCGCGACTTCGTCCGCGTTAAATTTCTGGTTCCCCCGACCCTTCCCGTTGCGTTGAATTACCTACCCGTGCGATTTTCCCCGTTTTTGCAACATTTCTCATTACTTTTCCGCTCCTCTTAGTTGTAGCGTGATGTTATATAGCCTATAGCCTTTCTCGATAAATAGGCTACCCAACACAAAAAGATTTTTTCAATTCGAACCAGTAGTTCCTGAGATTAGTGCGTTCAATCAAACAAACAAACTCTTCAGCTTTATAATATTAGTATAGTTTAAGTATTTGATAAAATTTTAGTCTCTGCCAATAATTGCCCCTTACGTTAATACTTACCCCAGATCTGTTAATATTTGCCCCAGATGCGGGGTATGTATTAACAAATGACTTTTTTGATTTTTATGGCTCTCTTTCTGAAAGCACTTACTTACCTGATGGTTTTTGTTACTTAGATCATAGCTGAATAACCGAAGCATGTTTTCAATAAAAAATAAAATGAAAAAGTTGATTATCAATGAAAATATAAACCATAATATAAAATTTGTTAGTACCAGCCCCGCCCTCCCCTATATTATATAATAACAGGCACGTTACGGTGGCATGGGTGTTTAAGCAAGTTACTGACATGCGCACCTAACCTGGCTTAAGGGTCGGTGAGAATGACGGTAGCCCTTTTCATCCATTCGTAACCATTTCAGCCGAAAGACGTCCTCTGCAGGACATCGGCATCCCGAAGTTTCGGCACTTTGACCGGTGCTGTGCTTTTCGCATCCAATGCAATCATACGACTTTCACCAGGTCAACTTTGTACGAAGTCTGCCAATATTACGTCTTGGAAAACGTAGGGTCTGGAAAGGCGTTCTGAAGTACGCGGTCGCCTTTCCAGAACAATTCGGCCCCATCGGGCAAGTTTTCTCAACCATTAAAACATAGTATTACATACATATATAAAATCACAAGCTCATGGGAGTAGCCAGAAGCCACGGAACGCCACCTGCTACGATCTCTACACACTCCTTTTGCCTCGTTTACGTTCATACACGCACGCCGGTTACTAGTGCTACGTATCTGACTCTTCTGAAGAACATCACCAATAAGGTCACTATATGTTCTCTTAGGACTACATAGTATTAGTACAGCAATAAACGCTAATATGAAAGCTGCATCCAATGAATCAGAGTAACGTAGTTCCGGGATGTCACTACATCCTGGTAATAGCCATGAATCATTTTTATAAGAGCGATTATTAAATATTATAAAAAAATCACGTTGTATACTTATATTGTGATTAGATTAGGAACCAACTTACTAAGATAGTGTTTATTTTTATGGATATCCCTAATTCGGACTCAATTGTTCAGTGTAGATATTATGGTTACGTATCATAATACCTAAGTTTATTTAAACTATTTTCAGTGTAACTTCGGTCAAAAGACCTATCGTTTGAAATATCTAACGATCGTTTCACCGATTTTTGTAATAACTAATGAACGAAATCCATAAAGGACAATTCAACTACGATTTATTCAACAACAATTAATTAAACTAAGTTTGTTTATAGTAATGGTCGATTCACCTACTGTTGATTTATCTGTGGTCTTGTGTTTGATTTACTGGTGATTTTTTATATGTCGATTGGATGATTTGCTAATTCGAATTTTTGCGAAAACTCTAGGGATATTGCGAAAACATGGATAATTAGACAATGGTAAAAACATTTCTGCGAGCAACTTGGAAGTAGCGCTCACCGGCCGCAACCGCGGCACCGCTCGCTACGCTCGCTCGGCTCGCGCGCGGTTGGTTTCAGTTTTAACCTAACCTATGTCACTAAGCTCAAAATGACGAATGATACAATTTGCCTGCGAGTGGATGATTAGACAATGGTAAAAGCATGTCTGATTCATCATTTTCAAGTGGGTGAATAGGTGGGTCCGTGGCTTACGCCCCAGTGGGCGACGCACCTGTGGCGGACGCCCCCGATGCGAATAATTTAATTTAAAACAATTTTTGATCAAATGTACTGTCAGGCACATAAATGATTTACAAAAATAATAAATGTAAATTTATTGTAAGTATATGTATACTATTTAATCATAATTATATTTCTAACATATAAATCTTTTTTATTGGATATATGTTTTGAAAAGTGAAAGTCTTAGTATATTTTCATTATTTAATTATTTATATCAATAAGAAATCTAGTAAAAAATTGTATACAAATCACATTTTTTTACACATAAAATCAAGAGAATCATTTTACTTAATTACAATAATCAGTCTCATATGTAATAAAGTAAGATAGTGATTTTAAATAATCAGTCTTAAACATTTCTGCAGAGTAACTAACTTTTTACATAATGAAATGTTCTTTTTATCTCTGTACAATAATAATTAACCCATTGAATACCGTAATTACAGATACAATTAAAAACCATTGTGTCTATACCAAATGTGGTATCTAAGGGACTTAGAGGTTAAACATAATCAACTGTGAAAACTTAAACAAATGAGAATATTTTTACCTAATTATAACAGTCAGTTTCAATATAAATAAAATAATAAGAATTTAAAATGAAACGTACTCATAGAGTAACAATTTTTTTACGTGTGAAATGATTTCAAATTTTGTAAGAATAAAAATAATCAATTGTAAAAACTTAAACAAACATAAAAACGAAATTTCAAAAATTAAAACTTAACAATAGTGTATAAGCAAAATACAAAATTAGGTAAATTATTTAAAAAAAATGGTATATAAGCAAAATACAAAGTAAGTTAAATTATTACTTTTTTGGACGGATTGCCACATGTGGGCGGATATGTTCTAAAAACATGATCGTGGTATTTTTTTTTTTTTGTTTTCATATTGTTTAGTCAAATTGTCAATATTTTTTTACTTACTAATCTTTCTTATCAGTTGCATATTTCAATATTCAATAACTTGACTCTGGTGTGAAAGAGATAGACATAATATGTATTCATATTTCCTTATTGCTTTCAATTTTGTGGACACAAAGCTGGACTATTTATTGTTACCAATAACTAGTTTGGCTCAGTTGGTTGACGAGGTGCTTGAAGTTAAAAGATAAAATTTCCATATTGTAAGAATAAGGGGCAAAATGTCCCTACTCTTGTAACACTCCCATATATGTATCAAATTAAAGTATTTGAGAAATGTATCGTTTTATTGTCTGACAAACATATCAAAGATGGGGAAGAAAAGTTATTAAAAACAGATAACCTTTGTTTAGCAAGAAAAAATACTTTATTATTATGGTGAAATACTTTTCTCATTAACTGTACTAAGTGAAAAAGCACAACTTTTTATTTTTATTAAAATAATCGAATCGGGGGCGTCGGCCACAGGTGCGTCGACCACTGGGGGCGTAAGCCACGGACCCGAATAGGTTAGGTTAAAACTGTGACCAGCCGCGCGCGAGCCGAGCGAGCGTAGCAAGCGGTGCCGCGGCAGCGGCCGTTGAGCGCTACTTCCAAGTTGCTCGCAAAAATGTTTTTACCATTGTCTAACTCTCCGTTAAAAAGAAACACAAAATGTGTATACGTAACGTGTAAAGAGATTGACATTGTAACTACCCACCACTTCAAAAATCAATCCAAAGCGCAGTATTAATAAACTGTAGGCGAGTCGTCCATTAGGTATTTCATACTTAGTTGAAATACCAAATATCTTAGTAAATCATTAGATTACTCGTTCGTTAGTGCAATTGATTTTAGTTTAATCAACATAAGTAAGTTGAACAGTAGTTGAGTCGACCAATATGCGTTTTGAACTTATGTGAATCAACCGTAGTTATCTTGAAAATAGAATAAACTTAGGTATTATGATACGTAACCGATATTATGGCGAGCAAAAAACTTCTCGGTGTTCATACGATGTAAGGCTCATACCTAACTTGGTCACTATCGTGGCACAACCATGTTCGTGGTGGCACAACCATGTCCATGTTTCGTGGTCGTGGTAATAGCAAAATATATTGTATTTAAATCCCATAATCATAAGACTTCAAAAATAACATTCACATGGCATATCAATCGGAAAACATGCGTAAAGCATGATTGCCCTTGCTGGAAATCAACACAATCATTTGTCCTAAATGCACTGAACTTTCATTAAACAATCTTTTTCCAGAAAAAATTTCAAAACAAGTATACCTGTGCTTTTAGGGTTCCGTAGCCAAATGGCAAAAACGGAACCCTTTGAGATTCGTCATGTCTTTCTGTCTGTCTGTTTGTCCGTCCGTATGTCACAGCCACTTTTTTCCGAAACTATAAGAGCTATGCTGTTGAAACTTGGTAAATAGATGTATTCTGTGAACCGCATTAAGATTTTTACACAAAAATAAAAAAAAAAACAATTACTTTGGGGTTCCCCATACTTAAAACTGAAACTCTATTTTTTTTTTCATCAACCCCATCTATGGATAGGTCTTCAAAAATTATATTGAGGTTTCTAATAACATTTTTTTCTAAACTGAACAGTTTGCGCGAGAGACACTTCCAAAGTGGTAAAATGTGTCCCCCCCCCGTAACTTCCCGAAAATTGGTTTGACCGATATCTAGTGAGTGCTTTTTTTTTATATGTCATAAATCGTAAACCGCAATTTGCCTTTCATTTAGTCAACTCTAAAATATATAAATTAAAAAATACATTTAATGTCATAAACCCACCACCCACCCACAACCCACCTTAATACCTGCATAAACCCTGAATACCTACAGGTTTGTACGGAACCCTCGGTGCACGAGTCCGACTCGCACTTGACCGGTTTTTTCTTATTTTTATTTGAAGTTGTTTTACTTAAAAAAATAAAACAAAAAATGAGTTTCAGCGTCATTTATTCCATTATAATTACCACATGTTCAAAAAACTGTAGCGAAAAAAAATGTCGCAATTATACATGGTGTTATTCAGACCCAATCAGTGTAGTGACCCCAGTATTGAGCGTAAGTGAATAGTCCCACACCAGGCGCTGATGTGACCTTGATTGTGAGGTGCGTAGTGCCAAGTGCTCCAATGTGTGTGTGTCCAGGCACGAATGGGGGGTTTCTCATAAGGACACCAGTTATTCTGGTGGTAGAATTTCCATGGTATGATATATTTGCATTCTGTACCGTCTGCGGGATACCTGGCAAGTTAACTTGGTGTCTGGAAAGGAAAAAAAAAATTATGAGCAACATTAAATACATACATTTTTAAATTCACTCTTTTCTATGATCCTGACATCGTTCTTTTGCTTTATTTATTTTCTCAAATACATTCATCTAGAATTTCAGAACAATATTGTTGTGTGATAGAGGAACAAATGTGTTTCGTATAATTGTAAGCAAATACCTAGTCTATGCTTTTTATTGTGAGTTTAATTCCTAGCATACTACTCTACATTGCTCGTTGTAATGCTTAAAGTTTGTTTGTAAGTGACTTTGTTGGCGTCCAACGTTGCCAAACGTAGGGTATGTAGTATGTTTCTGTGCATTGCTTTCTTTTCAAGCGAATCAGGATGCGTGAATTAATACTTCTTTCATCGACAAATATCTTCTCTATGCACTGTTTATACAGCAATCTTCATGTTCTGTCTGATAAATATTTTTTTTTATCCATGATAAACACCCACAAAATTCACCCAATCAGAGAATTATTTGCCTGCTGTAATCTTGAAATTGAATCCGAATTGAAAAATTATTTTTGTGTTGGGGAGCCTATTTATCGAGAAAGGCTATATAACATCACGCTTCAACTAAGCGGAGCGAAGCAGTAATGAAAAATGTTGCAAAAACGGGGAAAATCGCACGGGTAGGCGATTCGACGCGACGGGACGGGTCGGGGGAACGAGAAATTTAACGCGGACGAAGTCGCGGGCTGAAGCTAGTAATATTATAAATAGATGAACGAACAGAATTCGTAGACATTTATGGGTTATGTGTTGGGATTATTTACACCCCGTATTATCACTATATTTTATGTAAAAAAACCCACATGAACCCAAACCCAAATTCTCTATTCCACGCTAAGGGCACCCCTTAGCGTGGAATAGAGAATTTTAAGAATTTCGGCCTTAGCTGGAGGCTTAGAGTTCGTATAAGGCAACCACAGGATAGACCACTTAAGTTGTCACGACATCTTAAAGACCGCAACTACAAATTGCCATAAAAAAGTAACTGTGAAGACAGTGCAGTTGCGAATACGAAACGGTGAATTACAAGTGAGAGACAAGTGACTGTGATTAAAGTTTGTGATAACTGTATTTGTGACTATTTAAATATTTTTTTAGTGTGTTTAGGTAAGTTGGCATATTTTGTTGAATCTCGAACCCCAGCTCGCAACAATAGTACTACATCGCACAAACCTTTTCTTTATATACTTAGTTTTATGTCGATACTTACTCGTAGAACATAATGTCTCCTAGACGAAAATCTCCTTTTTGGTACATATCGATATCTTTGCGGTACACGAAGCCTTCTTTTTGTAACAGAGCGGCTTCATTTGGGATGGAAGCCGCATCATTGCAGACTGCGAGTGCTGCTAGCACCGCGATGACTATGAGGCTGTTCATCTGAAAGGATACAACATCAACACTAAACATTGGCTCGAGAGATTGACTGCCTTGCTGCTAACAGATTTCTTCATGACGTGAATTGATAGTGCCAAAATTGCGTAACATACATTTATATGTTTGTTCTATTCGACAGGCCTGTTAGTCTAGTGGTTAGTGACCCTGACTGCTAAGACTGAGGTCGTGGGTTCGATTCCCACCCAGGACATATCTTTGTGTGATGAGCAGGATCATTTGTTCTGTGTCTGGGTGTAATTTATCTATAATATGTATGTATTTAGAAATATATAAGTATGTTTATCAGTTGTCTGGTTACCATAGTACAGGCTTTTTTTTTTTTTTTTTTCTGGATGGGAAATCATCAAATGACTTCTCCCGCTCTGGGCGGAGCGGGAGGGCGTGTCAGACTTTTACTGACTAAAACCCACCCGTGTTCCATCAGTTGCCCATGTGCCAGGGTCACGGTATCTCTTTCGAACAATCACGCGACCCCGGCAGATTTGTACCTACAGGCTCTGCCTAGTTTGGGATCAGATAACGTTGTCTTGGTTGTCCTAAGATATTTATTATTATTATTTATTTAGAAATATATAAGTATGTTTATCAGTTGTCTGGTTGCCCTAGTACAGGTTCTGCCTAGTTTGGTATCAGATAACGTTGTGTTGTTTGTCCTAAGATATTATTATTATTATTGAAGTTAAAATTATATTAAAATTATTCTACCCGACATGCGACAGTGTAAATAAGGCAATGAATGTTTTCAAATTGACAAATGAAAGGCTTTGCAATTGTAGGTGTTAAGTAATCATCACACCGGTGTTAGTAAATCAAGGTCGATCATATTTCATATTGTTTGCACTATGGACAATATTGTACAACCTTTTTAAGCTTGAATACGGGGCTTTTGGCAACTTTGTATGTGTGTATTTTTTGTTACTATTTTATATTGTGCGTTTTGTTTGTGCAGAATAAACAGTTTTTCTTTCTTTTCTTTCTTCTTTCTTTTCTTTCTTTCATCATCATCATTTCAGCCGAGTAAAAAAATCAACAGACTTCAGAAGAAAAATCACTACCAAGTGAAAAATTACTTTCATTTCGGAAGTCGGTTGTATAAGAATGACAAAGCAGAACCAAAGATTCTGAAATCAAAGTAACATTTTTTTTTAACCGACTTCAAAAAAAGGAGGAGGTTATCAATTCGAATGTATTTTTTTTTAATGTTTGTTAGCTCATAACTTTTGGTTGGGTGAACCGATTGTGATGATTTTTTTTTTTTTGAAAGCTGGTGCTTCCCTGGTGGTCTCATTTTAAGTCGGTTCCATTCTGACAATTGGATCCATGTGAAAACCATATAAGTCTTATATTTGCATTAAGTATTTGCGCCACAAATGAACGAATAACGCGATTAGATTAGTGCGGGTACATATTAACTAAAATTTAAAAATAAAAACTTTTTACAAAAAAATTACAACCGACTTCTTAAAAAAAACACTACAAAGTGAAAAATAACTTTAAGTTTGGAAGTCGGTGGCAAAAAACCTTAAATACAGACACCGACTTCCGAAGTTAAAGTTATTTTTCACTTTGTAGTATTTTTTTTTAAGGAAGTCGGTTGTTATTTTTTTATTTTATTTTGTAAAAAGTTTTTGGTTCTAAGACCCGGTTGATTCCGGTTTCCTCACGATGTTTTCATTCACCGTTTTGAGAGCAGTGGTGATGAAATAATTTACACAAAGTAAAGTACCTGCTTGGGTTCGTACTCACGACTCTCGTCCACTGCTTACGAGTAGTCAATTAGAGTAGTAATTGACTTCGTAAGTAGGCCGCTACTGTTACCACTTGGCCACCACTGCTCACCACATAACATACATACACTTGGTTGAAAACAAATATGTATTATAGAAGCTAACTTAAAAAACTCATATCAGAACTTGAACATAAGAAACCACTAAATTAGTATACCATTTCAAACAAAAGAAGAATTTTTCAAATCGCTTTATAAAAGACGGAGTTCTGCGGAAACAAACATAATGGTGCCGATTCTGTTGTCACAAAAATCTCTAAACTAAACTAAAAATCACAAAAATTTTGTTTATTCCTATCAAACGACGATTTCCTATTCTGAAAAAGACTAAAGTGACACAACATAACTATGTTTTAGTTTGACAGCACTAAGATTACACTGAGTTATTAGTTTAGTGAAAATGTCAATTTTGCTATTCTGAGTTTGCTGATTTTCACCAAAAATTTTTACTAGGTATATTAATTTATTTTAACTAAATCTGACTATTTTGAATCGCGATTAAAAAGGTGTGGAATAAAACTAGTGGTCATGAACTAAAATTCACACCAATGCCTCGCCTTCACGTGTAAAATACTGTATTTTTTTGTTTTCCTTTTCTGTTGCTTATATCTTGAAAATGGCGTGTCCTGTCGCAAAAATAATGAAATTTTCGACCCCCTTTATTAAACCCCTGCACATATAAATCTCAACACGTGGGTAACATTTTACTTTTATTTTTCAAACAAAAAGTGAAAAATTCCATATAAAACACGTCCAGGCTGCCCCATTGCGCCCGCCTTCGTCTCTCAAAAAATTCATTGCGTGGCGCGCACACAAGTACCATGTTTCGAAGCTAAAAGAGGATTAAATACCACGTTGAGTCGCGATTGTCAAATTCGATTTTAGTCGTGTCAAAATAATTTTTAAATTTAGAGATTTTTTCTTGCAGAATTGCGTTACAATACTCATAGCCAAAAGTAAGAAATTTCTAGAGATAGTTTAGTTAGTTTAGTTCGATGTACAACAGAATCGGCACCAATATATACAAACGAATTGGAAGACGTTTACAAATGGTAGGGCCTTATCATAAAAACATAATAAAATAAATATTAATTTCTTTTAGGTAAGTACTAAGTCAGAACTACTCACATTTTCAGATTTTCCTTTTTCCTGTAACGAGCACAAGCCGTCGCATAAGAGTCAAGTATTAGTGTGAATTTTGAATTTCTGTATTTAAATGTACGATATGTGTGATAAGATAATGATATCACTAGCTTATTGCAATTAAGAACCTGAACTTACAATAATCTGTACTAAATTATCTCTGATACTGATCTTGTATACATGAGCGCATGTAAGTGATAACACATACTTATATAGCCAAGTCGATAATCTGCAATCGTTAACGCTAGTCGAAAACTAATCAAATGTATGGGAATAAAATCATCTCAACGTTAAGCCACGTGGTTAGAACAAACGAATAGAAAATTCGTAGCCAAGTTCACATCGTTCAAAATGATAGAATGAATTGTTATCGTTTCTACAATGTTCAACGCTACATCCTTTGTTAGAGCGCCTTCATACTAGCGTTTGTCCAGCGTAGGCGTTCGATAAACGTATGCGCAGCGCAAATGCCGCGATAAAGCACCGCTAGCGTCGCGTTGCGCGTTGCGCTAATGCGGCGCAGACGTCACACAATTGCACTGTCGTTTCGGAAATATCATTAACAAAATGGATTCTGACGAGGAAACTCTTTTTTCAACCGACGAAAAAAACGGAGGAGGTTATCAATTCGACGCGTATATTTTTTTTTATTTTTTTTTTATGTATGACCACGCATAACTTTTTACGCAGTGGTCCGATTGTGATAATTCTTCTTCTATTGGAAAGCGTATACTCCCAAGGTGGTCCCATATAAATTTGGAAAACAAAATCGAACCCTAAGGGTCGGAAAACAGGGGATGATTGATTGTTCACTCACTGATTGTAATGTACAACCACGCATAACTTTATACAGAGTAGTCCGATTTTGATAATTCTTTTTATATTGGATAGGGTATACCTTGCCAAGTATTATAAGCACATTAAAGCCACAAAAAAAAATATAAAATAAAAACTTTTTAACAAAAAATTAAACCGCCGAAAAAACTGAAAAGCAAAAAATAATAAACCTTAAAATTTTGAGTCGGCGCTGAAAAATCAATGAACAAAGATCACTCAAAGCGCCGACTCATAATTTAAAGGTTTATTATTTTTTGCTTTTCAGTTTTTTCGGCGGTTTAATTTTTTGTTGGGTTTGCTTTTAAAAACAAACAAACAACAAATCAACGGGTGCAAAGGGGCGCGCGGCTACGAGTGGCGGGGAGAGATCGAATGTGAACAGGATTGTACAAGACTCTGCAATAACGCGGCACATGCGTCGCGTACCTGCGGCGCTAACGCAGCGTATTTTAACCTTGCACTGACGCCGCGACAACCGTATCCGTATGGATATAAGATTAGATTAGCACCTGAACTAAGAATTAATCACCATTTTGGTCATGCTTTGTACTTAAATTTCACGTGTTTCAGGATAACTTGACTTATTTGACAGATTATGTGTACTTAGCAAGTACTAGAGGTGAGGCTCATATCAATGTTGTCTATCGACAAGCTTCTACACGCGACTTCGTCCGCGTGTTTTTTATTTTGATATTAAAAATACCCATAACACTCGCCAATAGTGCAGTTTTCGACTTCCTATCATAGAAAGAAGTGATTAGTGTAATCGGACCAGATTTGTTATCAGGTATAACGAATTGTTATAAATCAGCTCATACAAAATATCTAAAGTAATTTATCGCTACCCACTACAAAGTCAGATTAAAAAACAGTCAAAACATAATTACTTATCATTACTAATCTCAAGGGTTATCATTTACGTTTAGTTATGGACTTACGTCATATCGATACTTAAAATTATATATGCTAACTAGCTTTTGCCCGCAGCTTCGCTCGCGTTAAAAATAACAATATTTTTTTAATATTAAAAACAGACACTCTAATTATATTTAATTTTTGACTGGCCTGTTAGTCTAGTGGTTAGTGAGCCTGACTGCTAAGACTGAGGTCGTGAGTTCGATTCCCACCCAGGACAAATCTTTGTGTGATGAGCACGATCATTTGTTCTGTGTCTGGGTGTAATTTATCTATAATATGTATGTATTTAGAAATATATAAGTATGTTTATCAGTTGTCTGATTGCCATAGTACAGGCTCTGCCTAGTTTGGGATCAGATAACGTTGTGTTGGTTGTCAAAAAAAAAACAAGCTTAGACACTACGTGCAACTACACTTTCCATACATTTTTTTAAATTATTTATTTGTATAGATGTATAGATTAGTAGGGATATTATAATGCTGAAGAGTTTGTTTGTTTGGTAGAAAAACGTGCTAATCTCTGTAACTACTGGTTCGAAATGACTAAACGAAAATTCTTCAAGTGTTGGATAGCCCGTTTATCGAGAAAGACTTTATAACATCACCCTAGGACGCTTAGGACCCGAGCAAAAAGAAATATAGTCACGAATACGATATACTCGTACGGGCAGGTGATTGAATGTGACGAAGACGGTCTGGAGAGCGAGAAATTTGAAGTCGCAGACAGAAGCTAGTCAGCAATAAAATCAATAAGTGGGAACTTATAATACATATTGTCTCCAGATTTTCCGGACATTAGGAGATAACCAGGATTTTCTATTAAGAATATTTTTTTTTTTACAATATTTAAACTAATAGTAAATATGAATACGATATATTTTCTCACAACACTACCACTCGGTATCGAAGCCGCAAGCAAACTGCCGCCGGCAACCAAAAGCCGCACGTGCCGCAGGTAAAAGATGCGCGTGCCGGTAGCCAGGCCGCCGCACAATGGGCCCATACTGAAAATTAGTGGACTTAGGCAACAAAGTTCCTATATCGATGCGATTTTTTTTTATATGACGTGTTATATTATTCCTGACAACTTTTATTCTTATAAAATTTCTTCTAAACTTGATATTTTGTCTTGAAAAAAATTAATTAGATTTTTTTGTATGGAGCGAATCACGTTTAATTTTTTTTCTTCAATTGTACTAATATGTTGAGTGTGTGGCGTGAGTATATGATAGCTAGGGTCATTCTCTATCCATGAAAAAAAAAATCAGTGCCGGCCGTCTGCGGCAGCGCGAGTAATCATTCGGTAAAAAAAAAAATGATTTGGAAGAATTTTTTTGTCATTAAAAATAAATTCAAAGCATATTTTTTGTCTCATTTGGCTGTTTTCACCTTCTTTTTAGTTAAATAAATAGTTTTAATAGCGCATACGTACTTATAACTAGTAATTCTGGTAGAGATTTAGTTATTATTGCATGTTATCGGTAGCACCTGCATTGTGATTGATGACTCATTTGTTTGTGCACTCGGCTAAGCGCATAACTAATGAGTCATCGAAAAATGCTCGTCTCTGATTGGCTGAATAATTTTCACTCACTGTTATGTCCACTACTTGAGTAATTAACACTAACTATAAATATAAAGACATTCATTAAGTCCATCTAGTTTCGCTCTTGTCGCTTGTTTGTGAACACAGTGAAATACTTGTATTTTTATATTTACATTAGAACTATGGCTGGATTTTGTACCAACCTAGATCTTTTTGTGAAATTAAGAAGTGGCGGTGATCTGAAAAATCATATGTTTCTGTACGAAAGTATCATTTCTGTCTTGACTACCGAAGTTTCTGAAGAAGACAAGAACCGAATCAAGGAGTTCTGTCGACTTTTTTGTGTAAATTTAAATAAAAAGTGGATAGAGTCAAGTAGAAATCAAAAAACTTTTATGAATCGTGTAATTAATCGCAAGTGGTTGGAAAAAAACATCAACTGGCCTGTTTGTGACAGTGTTGATCTGAGAAGTGTGATGGGCTTTTCGGACGCAGCCTTATCTGAGCTTGTAGATATAGATTGCCATGTTCCTACTCTTGCAGTATGTACTGCGGAAGCGGGAACATCTACAGAAAAGGAGCACAGAAAACCGTTCGAAGAGTTAAGTAATAAGCAAAAGAAAAGACGTTCTACTTCCATAGTAGAAGAAAATTCCGAGGAAGAGTTGCAGCACTGGTACATAACAAAATTGAAAGACAACGGCAAAACGAATCAGGCAAAAGTGGTCGAATACCTTTCCAGTAATCCAGATGCGCTATCCGAAGTAGAAGAGAGACTATTCAAAAAGCAGAGCTTAAGTACTGTCTCTGAAGATAAGTGTTTAGCTCTTTATACATCAGTTGCGCTCTCGAAATGAAGTACTTAGCTCTTCGACAATTTCTGAAAGAAGAAAACTGTGCTGCCTTTCCATCTTATCCAAAGCTTGTAAATGCCAAGAAAAGATGTTACCCACCACAAGAGAGTATGGAGATTACCGAAAACGGAGCTCACATTAAATTGCAAGCGCTATTGGACCACACTGTGGAGAGGATATTACTTGATATAAATACTGTTGGTAGGTCTCAAAATGAAGAACTCAAGTTGACCTGGAAATGGGGACTTGATGGTTCTTCGTCGCAGAGTAACTATAAACAGAAAACGTCAAACACAGCTACAGAGTTCGATGATTCATCAGTAGTCATGATAAGCATCGTCCCTCTTCGGCTAGTGTCTACTTGGCCATCATCTGGGAATGAAAATCTAGTTTGGGAGAACCCCACACCTTGCTCAACTCTGTACTGTCGACCAGTGAAGTTCACTTTCACTTCGGAGACAGCTGACTTTATAAAGTCTGAAGAGTCTGAGATGAAAAAACAAATTGATGAACGAATATCTACACAGTGTGGAAATATTATTGTATCACATGAATTGCATATGACCATGATTGATGGAAAAGTGGCCAATATTATTGCTGCAGTACCATCATATGCAACGTGTCCCATTTGCTTGGCAAAACCGAGTGAGATGAATAATTTAGACGCTTTGACTTCTAAACCACTTCGTGAAGAAATTTACAAACAAGGAATTTCTTCACTGCATTTGAAGATTCGGTGTATGGAATGTCTTCTCCATATATCTTATAATCTGGATTTTCAACGATGGACTGCTCGCGGCGAACATAAGGCTTTGAAACAAGCTAAAAAAAATACCACACAGCAAGAGTTTCGTGAGCAAACTAGAATGCTGATTGATATAGTCAAACAGGTATGTATTTAATTTTCGCTCTCTTTATGTTGTTTGTGAATTATATCTCTATGTTTTGTATATTACAGTATTGTTTTCCCATTTTAGGGTTTTGGAACTACAAACGACGGGAATACAGCGAGGCGCTTTTTCCAAGATTACAAAAGATATTCCAGAATAACGGGAATTGACGAAAATCTGATTTTCAGATTTTCCGTTATTCTACAAGCCATATCATCAGGCGAAAACATTGACTGTGAAAAATTTAGAAGATACTGTAGAGAAACAGCTGATCTGTACGTGCAACACTATTCGTGGTACTACATGCCAGTTAGTGTACATAAACTTCTAATGCACGGTGCAGACATCTGTAACCACTTTGGTGTTTTGCCAATCGGTAAGTAAAAAATAAATATAGTTTGATGTATTATTTGACTCGATTGCGTTTTGAAATTAAAATGTATGTACTTATTCGTTTTAGGTACCTTATCTGAAGAAGCTTCGGAAGCCCGTAATAAGGACTTCAGAAACGTCAGGGAGAGGCACACTCGGAAAACGGGGAGAATAGCAACAAACGAAGACATCCTCCATGGACTTCTAATAAGCTCTGATCCCTACATATCCTACATAAGGCCTAAAATAATGAAACAGGTTCATAATGAGTTGTTGCCTGAAGCAACTCAGTTGTTACAGACTACTGAGCCTCCCTATGACAGTGAAATTATGGAGGAAGAAGAATGCCTCATAGCAGAGTCCGAAAATTTGCCGGACCCACTAGCACTTCTGGAACAAGAAATAATGTGATTCGGCTCTAAATTATTCCCACAAAAGCCCATCAGGGTTAGGAATATGACAAACACTATACACACTATTACTTCACAGTTTCATATTGATCATACGTACGATAACTTATACTATAATAATATACATACAGTTGATTATGTAGATAATTATCAACGACTTGCCCGTACAAATTTAAATTATTTCACCTATCATTAACAAAATTAGTATAACCTGAAACATTACGATATATTTATTCAACAATAGATAACGTGCAGTTAAAAAATTACACAGCCAATCAGAGACGAGCATTTTTCGATGACTCATTAGTTATGCGCGCACAAACAAATGAGTCATCAATCACAATGCAGAGCACCTGCATTGTGATTGATGATTCATTTGTACCGATAACATGCAATAATAACTAAATCTCTACCAGAATTACTAGTTCTAAGTACGTATGCGCTATTAAAACTATTCATTTAACTAAAAAGAAGGTGAAAACAGCCAAATGAGACAAAAAATATGCTTTGAATTTATTTTAAATGACAAAAAAATTCTTCCAAATTATTATTTTTTTACCGAATGATTACTCGCGCTGCCGCAGATGGCCGGCGCTGATTTTTTTTTCGTGAATAGAGAATGACCCTAGCTATCATATACTCACGCCACACACCCAACATATTAGTACAATTGAAGAAAAAAAATTAAACGTGATTCGCTCCATACAAAAAAATCTAATAAATTTTTTTCAAGACAAACTATCAAGTTTAGAAGAAATTTTATAAGAATAAAAGTTGTCAGGAATATTATAACACGTCATATAAAAAAAAAATCGCATCGATTTGGTAACTTAATTGCCTAAGTCCACTAATTTTCAGTATGGGCCCACTGTGCGCCGGGTTGACCGACGGGTTGGCCGCCGGCCGTGCCGCTCGTCATGTGTGGATGCGCCTTAATAACGCTGTAAAACGTAACAAGTCTATAAATCCAGGCTACACCCAGGTACGGCTGGTTTAAAGCCGAAAATACACAGTAGCTTGCACTTCATTGTGCTACCAAATGCTGTGTATGTTACTGACATATGCACCTATCCTGGCTTTACGGTAATCGAGAATGGCAGTAGCCCCTTTCATTCATCATTCCATCATTATAACTTCAGCTGAAAGGCGTCTCCTGCTGGACAAAGGCTTCTTCAAAGCACCGCCACTTGGATCGATGCTGTGCGCATCCACCGAATTCCTGAGGCCTTTACCAGTTCATTGGTCGACCTTGTACGAGGCTTTCCAAAGGTACATCTACCGGTACGCGGTCGCCTCTCTAGAATCTTTCGATCTCATCGGCCATCTTTTCTGCGAACAATGTGCCCTGTCTACTGTCACTGAGTTCTCTTAACCCATTCGTGGTATTCGTACAGAAAGAAATAAACACCAATAGCATAATAAAATTGAAACCAATGAATCAGACTATCCGGGTTCCGGGATGTCACTTTGTCCAGGTAATCAGTCATCAGTCATAAAAGCATTGTGCTTATTGAATATTATAAAAATTACTCACGTGTGTACATATTGTTCTTAGATTAGGAACCTACTTAATAAGATTGTGTTCATTTCTATGGATATCCGCTTTTTGGACTCAATTTTTCAGTGTAAATATGAGTCACATAGTGCATCTAAGGTCAGTTGTGTGACTTTAAACGTTTGGTGGGTTTCTCTGGTAAGCGTCCATGTTTCAGCACTGGAGGTTCCTATAGTTAAAAAAGGCTTCAAAGTATATACATACATAAACTCTCGCCCTTCTCTCATGGAGGTAGGTAGAACCCACAAAACGCCAGCAGCTACGATCTTTACATACTCTTTTTCCTCGTGTAACTTCATAAATCTGGTCATACACGCACAACCGGCGTGCGTGTATAGACCAGATATATCAGTACTACGCACCTGACCCTTGTGAAGAACATCACCGATAAGGTCACTAGACTTCAAAGTAAACTTCTCTAATTTTAAAGAAACCACGACTATATATTCCCGTAGCCTGTTGGCGTGGCCTACGGGTAAAGTAACCATCTTAACTTAAACTAAACTTCGGTGTATATGTTCCTACGGCATAATGCCGTATGCATTTAACTTATAAGGCGACGAAGGAAACCACAGAGCTAGGAATCGCCCAGAAGCCAACGTTTATTCGATATATTTATTATTATTCGTTGTGTAACGGCTAAGGGTTTGCATAAAAGACTGCGCAGGCTATTTATTATACGATAAGAGGGATAAAGAAAACCAGCTGGTTAGCTTCATACATGTAATATTAATAGAACCCGGCTAGGTTGTAGGTTGACCTCCAACTGATCTGGCTACTCGCACGTCAAATTAAGAAGGGTATCGTTTTTGGTAGCATGAGACCTTGAAAGGGCTCAGCCAAGGTTCGATCAGGTCTTCGTAAAACCGCAAATAGTTTACATTGGTAGCAGACTGTAGAATGCCGGTAGCGCGCTTGTGACGTGCATATCAGCTACGCATGCAGGGTCCAAATAGAGACAGCGTGCATATTGAAGGGAGAATCCCTAGGGGACCCTTGGGGTGTGGGGCGTATGTTAGTGGCGGTGCGAAAGCAGCAACCCGCGTGTGACTTGACCAGCTTCATTCCACTTTGAATGACCAAGGATGGTGTAAGGAGCAAGACACACCGACAGGTGTGTCTTGCACCTTGGCAGTTCGTAACAACGAACCGCCTTCAGAGCTGTCAGATCCCTTACGTCAGTGGTCATACAACGAAAGCTACAAAAGTGTTGACAATGCCGCCTATAACAGTGGCTGTAAAGTCGTCTCTATGCTGTGTAGATAACATAAACCACAAATAAGTACGCTAGTACTCATCGCGATAAGAATTAAGTTATATGGGTCCTCTCAGAAAAAGTGTACATTTGGTATCTTTTCTTGTCCCGCTACTTCATAATTATGTAAATATCTTATATTGTGATATTTTCTCTTTTTTCCCGCGTTTTTCCTATATTCGTCTATTAATACGAAGAGTTTTCTAGTATTTGAGCTTTAGTTTTCATTAAAAGAGTATATTTTTTGAATGTCAAAACATTGTTAAAAATCTCCCGATACATTTTTTACTGTCCCAATGACGATTTCACATTTTCAGAGATTAATTGTTACGAATATATATCGCTTTATTAATTGACTGTGGTTATATTATTCTTGATGAATCAATTAACTAAGTAGGACCAATTTTATTCGTAAATCATTCACAGATTTTTTTATTTAATTAAACAAACTTTGTCCCAAAATTATGAAGTTTCGTTACTCAGGGTTAGTGATACGCAATAAAATTATAAACGCAATTATTTAAAGTGATAGAAACTATTTTTTCCTATTCTGGCATCAATATTACTAACGTTAAAATCACTGTCGCGACAGCTATGTTTTCGCCGTAGTCGTGAAGTCAAGACATGTATCAAGTGAATATTTACAAAAAAAAACCTCAGGGTGATTAACGACTAGTATTGTGGTAATTTAATATATTTTTTTGTGTACTTACTGTTTTATTTTCTTATTTTTTGTATTATTTTAACGAATACGCTCAATGCTTGCGTTTTAAACACGTGGTTTACTTAAAAATATTTTTAGAGTTTATAATTTCTCATATTTCATTCTCATTTGCGTTACGTTATATTGCGTTACGCTATGAAACTGAGAAATTGTTAAGCTTAGTACACATCATCAAAAAGTACGTAATTATAGTCACGGCCTATACTACATATGTAATACTTATTCATAAGTATGTCAGTGTAGTGATCACAAATACTTAAGTTATCTGTCTTCACCTTTACTTTAAAAACAAAATAACACATACAATAATAAATAGTTTGTAATACATGTCAAAAACTTATATGCGTTTCAGTAAAATACCATGGCTCCTGTGTCAAATGCCGAAAGACAAAGAAGATAGCAGCCATCGAAACCTTCTGAATTTGAAATTGTTTACGAGTCTATCAGTTCAGTATACGGAGATTCGACACATAAGAAAAAACAGTTATAAAAAAAAATGATTTGTTACAAAGTTTGTTTTAATTATTCTAAATAAGTCTGAGAAGCCAAATATAATCACTTGTTTTATTTCTTTCAATCCATGTGTACTACAGCTTATTACATCAGTTTCGTGACGGAGACTTTCAGTATCGCTACCTAACAGTTTAGTTACAAAATTAAAATGAACACTTTTTCTGAGTATGACCCATATAGTACATAGCAATGATAATATTTTAGGGCAAAAACTGTCTTAACACGCCATGCCACGCGATATAAATAGAGCGTCCTCATTGGCTACATTTAATCTCGCGAAGGTATGCTTTGGTTGTGGTGTGACGTCTTAGATAGGTGCCTTGTCACAGATAACGTGTTTTTGTATTGTAAACAGACAGTGATATCTTTCGTGTTAGAGTGCAAATAGCAGGGGGTTTTGCACTGAATATTTTAGGCTATATACTTAAAAAGTAATTAATCAGGATTTAATTTTAATCACACTGATAGTTAAAGTGACTTTAACTTATCTATTTTATGTTAACGATTTTTAATCGAATTCGGTTCATGTCTAATTTTACTGTCGATAAATTATTACATTCCCTAAGAGGAAGAACAAGAAGGAAGTTCAGGAGCAGGAATTAGCTAGGACTAGGCGTAATTAATTTCACATAAATATGTGTTTAAAGTTTTTTCAAATCTCCTATCTGTCGAAAAACTTCAATAAGCAAGTTTTCAACATTTTCGAATACGTACAATTACATTTTTAGTGTCCCATACTATTACGTAAACTAATAGATTGGCCCTCAATAGAGCCGTACGATAAACAAATGATTGCCGTCTACTGCAACAAGATTTGGACAGACTATTCTGTTATTGCAAGGAAAATAAGCTGCAATTGAGTTTACCCAAATGCAACTTTCTAAAGACTACGTATGTAGTGTCCATAAATATTGTACGGATGTATGGACTCGTTCGAGTGCGATTTCGAGTCGAACTGGGCCGGTTAGCATAAGCATAAGCGCAAACGCAGAAAAACTTTTTTTTTTTGCGACATCATGCATGGATTATACATATAAACCTTCAGTATACATCTTTACACCCTATTAAAATGGTGGTTTGGAAGAAATAAACGTAGAAAGAGACACCAGAAAACATCTATCGTATTCAAATTCATTTATTACATTCCATATTAAAAAAAGATGCCAACACTAAGAAGAAAACAAAACAACGATAAATAAAGAACTTCATTTATTACCATAAGAATTTCAAACATTTCTAGCCAGTAACATAACCACAGATTCAAAAAGCAGGTTCACAGTCCAACTGTGACATTTATGCATGGTGTTATTCAGACCCAATCAGTGTAGTGTCCCCAGTATTGAGCGTATGTTAAAAGTTCCACACCAGGCGCTGATGAGACCCTGATTGTGAGGTGCGTAGTGCCAAGTGCTCCAACGTGAGTGTGTCCAGGAATGACTGGGAGCCTGGTCATAAGGACACCGGTTATTCTGGTGGTAGAATTTCCACGGTATGATATATCTTCGCGCCGTACTGTGTGCGGGATGCCTGGCAAGTTAACTTGGTGTCTGGAAAGGACAAAAAACATTATGAGCAACATTATATAAAACACACATTACACAAAAAAATAAAAAAAACACAGGAGAGCAAAAACTACAAGAGGCCACCTGGTACGATCCTTGTTTCGTCCTTCTGCTTCATTTACGTTTCTTAAATTAATACATCTAGAATTTTATATCAGTATTGTTGTGTAGTACCGTGTGGTGCCGGACGTAAAGAGTAACACCACCCCATTTCTTCCTGTGGGTGTCGTAAAAGGCGACTAAGGGACTTACTATAGAATGGGCAGCAGCGTTCTCTATGTATTTTGCCACCATACTGCGATCGCCAACCCGCCTGCCAAGCGTGGCGATTATGGCAAAACCCCCCAAATTGGGGGAGGCCTAAGTCCAGCAGTGGACGTTTTGCGGCTGAAATGATGATGATGATTGTTGTGTAATAATACCCCCTCCAAAATCAGCAAAATTCGCCGTCCAAGACATACTGCCATAAGCTATGCGCCCTCATGCCCCGAGCCGCCGGCGCCGCAGGAGGAGATGCCCCGATGAGACGGCGCATCGGGAGTCGATTGCGGACACCCGGTCACCGTAGGCGCGGGCTTGCGGGTGGCGAGCAATAGGTTGGTCGCCGCCCGGTAAAGACCAGGGTGCTTACTCTCGAATATAATTCCAATAGATCAACATTGGAGTTGTCAGTCAAACGTCAGGGATTTTTTTTTTTTTCAGGATGGGAAATCATCAAATGACTTCTCCCGCTCTGGGCGGAGCGGGAGGGCGTGTCAGACTTTTACTGACTAAAACCCACCCGTGTTCCATCAGTTGCCCATGTGCCAGGGTCACGGTATCTCTTTCGACCAATCACGCGACCCCGGCAGGCATCGGTCCTAGTAGACCCCTACACTGCTGATGACATCTCTTTGAGGCGCGCGTGGAACACTGCGCGCCGTCGACCCGAGCTTGGTCCTTGCCGGGCGGCGAGCTACCCATTGCTCGCCACCCGCAAGCTCGCGCCTACGGTGGCCGGGAGTCCGCAATCGACTCCCGACGCCCGGGAGTCCGCAATCGACTCCCGACGTCCGGGGCGTCTCCGCCTGCGGCAAACGTCAGGGATTGGCTGGACTCCCTGAGTCTAGCCAATCCATGACGTTTAACTCAACCAACTGACGTTTGACTAATGTCGATCTATTGGAATTATATTCGAGAGTAAGCATCCAGGCCCGTGTCGACGGCACGTAGTATTCCACGCGCGCCTCCAAGAGATGTCAGCAGTATTGAAGGGGTCCGCTAGGACCAATGCCTGCCAGGGTAGCGAGATTAGTTCAAAGGAACTACCGTGGCCCTGGCATATAGGCAACTAAAGAAACACGGGTGGGTTTTAGTCAGGAAAAGTCTGACACGCACTCCCGTTTCGCCCAGAGTGGAAGACGTCATTTGATGATTTCCCACCCACAAAAAAAGACATATTGCCATTGATTCTGATGACCCGATTAATCTGTATCAGGAAAGCAGTGAGTCCACCAGTACGGGACACAAAAGTAATTTCCATCAATCAGACCTCGACCATTGCTCGACGAAGTGGCAGCCCGGTCTGCAGCTGAGGCTGTAGTTATGAATTCCCACTATATCAGTCTTTCCCAACGTGGGCGATAACGCCCCCTTGTGGGCGCTGCATGCCTAAAGGGGGGCGGTAAGAGACCCAGAAAAAAAAGGGGGCATTGTGTAGGGCTTTGGGGTCGATTTATAATTTCAAGACTCTTAGACACCGACTGAGCTCTCGACTCTCGACTACATCTTGTGAACATCAACTAATATTAATGAAGATATAGCTCAAACTCGGTTCGATATAAAAGACCGCGGGCAATCATGTTTTAACAAGTTTTTGTTAAGTAATCCGAATTGTACATTCCTATACCAGTCGGCTGGTTCTATAATACTTGTTCTTGCTTGTCGAGTACGATTGGGCGTCGAATGAGATAAACGAGTTTATGCACGTTTGTCTTATTCCTGTTGGTGCGTGCTGCTTATGCAATCCTATATAAACGACGTAAATTTATTTTATTTTCACCGTAGCCCACCGCAACTCGCTGGTTGTGGCGGCAGCTACTTACACCCCCTCCCGTATCAGTAAAGGCCGCCGCTCGCGGCACGTTCTATCCGATCCTGACGATCCCACTACTCTCCTCCAGGAGAGTCGAAAAGAGACCAGTACAGTGAGCAAAACACACAAACACAAACCGTACCGACCTCGCCGCCGAGGTCCGTCGTCGCGACCCCGACTTAACAGTCCCTCCCGACCCTTGCAAGAGCCAGCCCGCGATGCTGTGCCGTTAGCTTTAAATTAGTCCCTAAATAATTTAACCCAGATCCAGCCAGTCCCTTGCTGTCCCCCTACCAGTGATTGCCTAAGCCGAGGTTCGTACCCCCCTCGGGGTAACCCTTAGAGCTTTCGCTTTAGTTTTTAAGTATAATAAGCCCCGGCTGGAGGCCTAAAAAGGTAATTTTTTAGAACTTGCCGGGCCACAATCCGTTTAAGTAGTAAGAATCTTTTCAGATTAACTACGAGATGTACTACAAAAAAAAAAAAAAAAAAATATTTTCATTTGTGGTTTCGCGCATAATAGATAAGCAGTACTAGATTTCAACACTTACGTATTTCTTAAAACAAAACAATTTCGGAAGTAAAAAAGAAGAGACGGCAATACTCTGCGGAATATATTAAATTCGGATTTATTGAAAATCCCACAAACCCGTCGTCGCCTTTGTGTCTTCTATGTCTAAAAACATTTTCGAACGAAGCAATGAAGCCTTCAAGACTGCAAGATCATTTGAATAAAATGCATCCAGATAAGACAGAAAAGAATGTATAGCATATTTTCAAGACCTAGAGAAGAAGCATAATACTCAGCCAAGTGTATCAAAACTATTTTCGGCGGCTGCTAAGTAAGATGACGACGGACTTCGAGCTTCGTACAATATCTCTTTGTTAATTGCTCAAAAAGGCAAACCACACAATATCGGAGAAGAGTTAATTTTGTCAGCAATAAAGGAAGTAATAACTACTGTGCTTCATAAACCGGCCGCAGATATTATCCGAAAAATTCCTTTGAGTAATAATTCTGTGCAAAGACTAATTGATGAAATGGCTGAAAACATTGAAGAATCATTGTGCAATCATCTGAGGACTAGTCAATTCTCAATTCAGCTCGATGAGTCCACTTTACCAACTAATGAAGCGTTGTTGCTATCTTACGTGAGGTTTATTAAAGATGAGAAAATACGTGAAGAACTATTGTTTGCCAGAAATTTGGAGACAGATACAAAAGGCGAAACCATATTCAATACATTGGAAAAGTTTTGTGAAGAGAAAGAGATTCCTTTGAAAAATATTATATCAGTTGCTACGGATGGCGCTCCGGCTATGACAGGGCGCCATAAAGGCTTCATAGCATACTTAAAGAATAAAATTCCAGATGTCCTTGCTAAACATTGCGTTATTCATTGACAACATTTGGTTGCTAGAAACTTAAGTGAACGACTATTTCAATCACTGCAATATGTCATCAAAGCAGTCAATAAAATCCGTAGCAGCTCTTTGAATGATAGATTATTTCATCAGCTTTGTGTTACCAATGACGAAGATTTCAACCGTTTGTTGCTTCATACTGAAGTTCGTTGGCTGTCAAGAGGCAATTGTCTGATTCGATTTTACAACCTGTTTGACTCTATGATAGAGTTCTTGGAAACTAAAGATACAGAACTGCGCAACAAGCTCATAACATCAAAGAAAGATATAGCTTACATGACAGACCTGTATAAAATGTTCAACGACATGAACCTCCAACTGCAAGGCGATGAACTAAATTTAATTAAAACAAAAAATGTCGTTGCTGCTTTTTCGCAGCCAAACTGCTCCTGCACAAAAAGAATATGGGCAGACGGGAGTTTCACAATTTTCCGAATTTATCAGTATACTGCAGTAACGACGACTTGTTTGCATACTGCCAACATTTGGAAAACCTCCACATTGACTTCACCAAACGATACCAGGACATTTTAAACTTTGGAAATACCAGACTGGGTGTTGGATCCGTTTTCAAATGTCAACACAGCAATGACACCTCAGCTGGAAGAAGAACTTATAGAATTGACAACAAACGAAGAAATAAAAATCAAGTTCAAAAATGGATATCAAGAATTTTGGCTACAAAAACCGATCCCGCAATTGTACCCTGGATTGCGGTCAATTGTTCAACGATTTTTGATAGCATTCCCATCGTCATATTTGTGTGAACGTGGATTTAGTGCTGTGGCAACGCTGCTTACTAAAAAGAGAAATCGTTTGCGTGTTACCGAACGTGGCGACTTGCGGCTGTTTTTGAGTAAATTGGAACCTGATATCAACAAACTTATTGAACAGCATCAGATTCAACCTTCACATTAGTTTTTATATAAGAATTGATTATGTGTTTGTTTTATTTTCAATAAAAGATACTCTGTTCGAATAAATTTGCGTTTCAATAATCAGTTATAAGTACTTAGCGGTTTTTAAGTATGTTTAAAAAAGGGGGCGTTAAAAAATAATTTATTCTTAAAGTGGGCAGTAGACAAAAAAAGGTTGGGAACCCCTGCACTATATTATTAACTATTCAGTTCAGATCCAACTTGTCCCATCTTGTGGTACTCCCCTAGGACCGCCTTAAGACGAGGCTCATACCTCTGATGCCACAGTATTAAGTAAGAAAATTAAAATACTAAGTTACTGCACGCACCTGCAGTAACTTAGTATTTAAATTTTAAGTATTTTAATTAATTTAAAGTATTATTTTATAATTAATTTTAATTATTTTAATTTTAAATATTTTAAGTACACTTACTCGTAGAACATCATATGTCCTAGACTTATATCTCCTTTTTGGTACATATCAATATCTTTGCGGTACACGAAGCCTTCTTCTTGTAACAGAGCGGCTTCATTTGGGATGGAAGCCGCATCATTGCAGACTGCGAGTGCTGCTAGCACCGCGATGAGGATGAGGCTGTTCATCTGAAAGGACACAACATCGACAATAAACGTAGGCTCAAGTGGCCCAGTTGCTGAGTGAATGACTACTTAGCTGCTATCAAATTTCCTCATGACTTGATTTCATAAAATTAAAAGTCATTTATTAAAATTAGACTGAGAATCAAAACTTTTCAAAATTACGCTAGACAGTCCCCCAAAACGCCCGCCCTTCACCACTTCCTAATGTTTTAGCTAAGAGGAAAAAGTGGACCAACACATATTGTGACTGAACATAATTTTAATTTGCAACCGGCAACAAACAATTGCGTATACAACGCAAATTACGCAATTAATGCTTTCAACTTGACAAAATGAAGGCATTGCAATTGTGAGTAAGTTACACAATCATCCCGCCATTCTTGGTAAACCAAAAGCAATCATATCCCATATTGTATTCACTATAGTATTTTCACTTTATAATTATGGTACCTACCCTAAATAAATTCCTATACCTCTACTTGCTAAGTAAGTAACAGTGACAGGATTTTTTATCACATAATCAACATGAACTAGGTGGGGAAACAAATAAAAAAAAACAAATTTATCAACTTAGCTAACTTTAAAACCACAAATGTGAACTTGACTTAATATATATGGAACCACTCTATGAGTGTACCGTTTCACATAAAAGACGTATTTTTTAATAGTTCTTAAAATTACAGACCTTAGAGGTAACAAAGATTTTTTTTTACATACATCCGATTTGAAGAAGACGTTTTTTTAAAGTCGTTTAAAGATGATAGGGCCTTATTAAAAAGTATTAAATAAAATAAATAAAGGATTTACTTTAGGTAATTACAAAGTCAGAATTACTCACATTTTTAGTTCTTCCTTTTTCCCGTATAGAAGCACAAGCTGTCGCCTAAGAGTCAAGTATTAGTATATTTTTTTAATATCTGCATTTAAATGTACGCTATGTGTGATAACTGATAAGATAATGATATCATTGGATAGTTTTAATACGGTTTACGATAATCTACACTAAATTATCTCTGATAATAATCTTGTACTCACGTACGCATGCGCCTGCTAATTTGCCATGTACAGTAGGCCGCACGAAAATGATAACACATACTTTGCTGGCCTGGCAGGGTGACGGAGTTTCAATGGTATATATTAGAAGCCAGGACAATCTGCTACCCCCACATCCCCCGTAAACTGAACAGCAAGATATATAAAACCATGATTAGACCAGCTGTCTTGTATGAGTCAGAATTTTGGGCCACAAAAGGGATGAATGAAAGGCAATGGTATGCAGCTGAGATGAGAATGTTAAAAAGGATGTGTGGTGTCACCACGAATGGATAAAACAAGAAATGAGTACCTACATAAGAGGAAGGTGGCTACGATAGCTGAAAAGTTGCGCGGAAATCGGGTGTGAATTGTTATATGGCTAGAAAGGAGGTGACAACAGATATGACGACTGATAGAGAAATGTGGAAGAAAAAGACATGTTACGCCGACCCCAAATTAATTGGGATAAGAACAAGAGTATAATGATATAAGAAGCCAAGAGGTCTACTTCCAAAGCACGAAGTCCGTATTTTCGGCCGATCTTACTAGCGTTTCTACTCTGGAGTGTAATACCCATCAAAAGCATAAATGTGAAATGAGAGCCAAGTTCACTATTATGATATACGCTTTGGTTGTTGACTTCAACGACAAAAGAAGTGAGATCGAAATGGGTGCCAAGTTCAATGGTCAGTCCTGAAATTGATTTATAACTACATAAAATATAATTTCTTCTTATAACTTAGGATAATATATTTTAGCCTAAGGTCTGACTTGGCTAGTTCTCATAAGTTTTGATCTATAGGTCAGTCAGTGATAAAAATGATGATTTTTGGATTTTAATATCTAAATAACCGTTTGAGATGTGTTTATGAAATTTGAAGCACATATGTATCTCGCAAGTCTCACTATATGAGCCAAATTTGACACGTTTATGTGAAATAGTTTTTGAGTTATGAAGGGGTCAAAAGTGGCTCCAAATGGTTCGTTTCATATTACACACAGTGCTACTCGCCAGTTCTGTTACTGGAACTTGGCTTGACACGCTGCCGCGTGTCTAGATCCGTATGGGTCTAAGATTGCTTTGGCGCCTGAACTAAGAATAAGTAATTTTCGGACTAGCCTTTTCTGAACAATTTTTCGTCGGAGTCTAACCGGATGAATACCAGTAGGTACACATGGAGTGACTGCCTGACTCCACATGCCATTAACGCACATAGACTGCTGATCAGACTTTCAAGCTTCTGGCGACTCGCAACTTCTGACAAAGATTCACGAATAAGTCGGGAAAAACATTTTAATGAGCTTTCCGAGGCACGGACGGATGTGTAAAAATGGTCACCCATCCATGGACCGACCGCGGCAGGCGCTGCTTAACTTGATCGGTCAGCCCGTGCGTCTATAATTACTTAGCCACGAGATCGTCTTCCTCCTGAACTAGGAACTGGTAAAGAGCGGGCGTTTAAGCACGAACGAACGAACTTCAAGTCTTTCGTGGTGCGAGTTCCAACTCTTCAAATCGAGACCTTCCTCAAGGAAGAGTTTTGGCGGAAGGGTGTCGTGTATCGGCGATTACGCGGAAGACTACGCGACACCACGCAGCGCAACACGACGCCGTCACTTTGTGTACAATAGTTTTATGTTTACATTATTTTTATTTGTATGTATGTTAGTCTGTAAGGTATTTATGATATGGGTCTTTGTAGCTCGAAATAATTTGATTTGATTAAAGGGGTCTATCTTATGTAATGCCATGATTATAAATTACTTTTGATTTAATTTAATTTAATTATCCAATTCAACGTTCAAGTAGGTACCTACATGCACTATTTTACAGAACGGGTTTGTTTTGGTTCTATTTCTTTTCATAGGAAAAGCGTAGAAAAAGAAATAATGTCATTTAAAACATTTTATTCAATATGTAAAAAATCTTACCAAATGAAAAAGGTGTTACTGTTCCTCTTTTTCCTGATGTTTTTTCACGATTTTTGACTTAGAGAGACGCGTGAGCAGATTTCCATGGAATTATTATGTTCAGATCAGAGAGTCAGTGTAGTATCCGGAGAATTTAACCGTGGCTTGAATTCCTTCCCCCGGCCGCGATGTTAACCTGACCGTCGCGTGGGTTCCATGGTTTTGTGAGATTATGTTTGTGTAAAAGTCGTACACTTCAATACGGGTTATCCTGGTGGTAGATTCGGCAAAGAATACTACGTCCCGGATCTGTACTACGTTAGGGATAGCTGCCATGTTGACGAATTGTCTGAAAAAAATAATATGTGTTTTCTTACTTGTACATAATTCTTTCTCACCCGCCTGAACACCAAAAAAAGTTTTTGGAACGAAGTTCCTTATCGCGCGTTGCGAAAGGGGGCTAGACGTAAAAAATTAAGACCAAAAGTTGTAACTTTACTACTTTTTGCTATAGTTGTAAGCCGTGCGGCGTGCGCGTGTTTCTCTGTCTGCCTCTCTCTCTCTCACATAGAAAGCAAGCCAGTTATTTTCGTTTCGTCTTTCTATTTCGCATTGAACAGTGTGGTGTCGCGACGATTATTTTTGTTGAGTGTATACAGGTTTTTTGTACACAATAAATAATAAAAAATAATAACAAAATGAATCCTGACAGTGTTTCTGCACAAGTTCCGGATATTGCTGATGGAGTTACGTAAGTAGAGATTTTATACAGACAATAATAAATGCAATTAATCAAAAGGAACTTCGTTCCATCCCTGACACCCTTGTGTCCCTGGTGTCCCTTGACACCTCCCAAGTTTTTTTTTTAAGTTTGTGAAATGATCTTGAAATATCCATAATTTTTGCATGTTTTATGATATTTGACTCATGTCTATAAAGAGCCAAAGTGGGCAAACAAGCTTGCTAAGCCAAACACAGTCATATGAACAGCCCCAGGCAAGTGTCTGGTGTAGTGATGCGTAGCGAGCTCTTCGTAAAGTTTAAAATTAATAGTTCCAGTTTTGTAGATGTATAGACATCACTTTGGCGCTTATAGAAGCGTCAGTGACAAATTAACATCAAGTTGATCTTTGGCTTGTTTGCCATACAATAAAGTTATAAAAGCGTAGGGTTTTTGGCTACAATGGCAGAGTGGGTCAGGTAACAGCTATCACAGACTGTACATACTCGTTTAACAGGATCAATTCATCATTTTTAAATTGTTTGGCAGTCGCTCCTTCTAGATTGTAATCTTTTTGGTACACTTGGCCACTTTCTTGGGACAGAACGACATCTTCTTGTCCTGAAGCGACTTCGTTTAGGATGGAAGCCGCGTTATTGCAGACTGTTAGTGCTGCTAGCACCGCGATGAGGATGAAGCTCTTCATCTGAAAGAACACAACATGTACTATAAACGACGGATTTTTTTGTGGGTGGGAAATCATCAAACGATTTCTCTAGTGGGAGCGGGAGGGCGTGTCAGACTTTTACTGACTAAAACCCACACGTGTTTCTTCAGTTGCCTATATGCCAGGGCCACGGTAACTCTTACGGACAAATCTCGCGACCCTGGTAGGAAATAACAGAGCTCTGAGCTACGAATAAACGACGACTGGAGTTATGATGTTGCTAAGCGATCGCCTGATATCATTTTCGATATCACCTCAATAGTTGATAAACCAATTAATTGAAATATAAAGTGATGGCTAGAATCACAAGTTAGAATAAACCTAGATCTGGTAAGTCGCTACCTAACATTCTAATTCTGAAACATCAACATTTGCACTTGTAATAAAATTATTTTATCTTTCGGCACTATAATTGTATGGGAAAGTTACAACTGTTTCTTAAATGTACATGTATGTTATGTTATGTTTTGTAAACGTATTTATTAAAAATAAAAAAATGAAATTATTGTAATAGGCATCATCACACAACTTTAAAAACCGCAGTGAACCCATATTTCAAAGAAAAAAAATGCATGAAAATAAGTTTTAAAAATAAAAATACTTACTTAAATGATTTAACTAAACCTAATGTTCATGTAGTTTTAAATAGTAGGCATTTTCACTTTTCTTGCAACATGAATGGAATAAGAAAAATATTTTTAAGGAAATGAAGAAAACGTCACATCATTGCTTGGACAAAGTCTACTTTGTAAAATTTGACCGAAACCATTCTCATTAATCAAGTAAATATATTTTTAGGGTCGGTTCACATCTGACGGAAGATGCGTCGCGTATCATCGGTCGCGTAACGTCAGAACAGACAATTATATGAGAAAACATTCAACCTTTCACACTTAACCGATGATGCGTTAGTGCGTCGAGCGTACAGCGTCTGTTCTGTTTCCGTCAACGCATTGTCGGCTGACGTAAATAGCGGCACCGTCGCGCCACACGTATATTGACTGATGCATTCAGACTAGGCGTAACATCAGCGGAGATCGTTTGTGTACTGACCGTTCGAAGTTTTCTTGCATTGAAAATGTTTAATACAGAACGATTTATCATGGAAATGCAAAATTACGCCCGACGCATCTGGCGTCAGATATGAAAACACACTATTTGACCGAATAGACGCGACCGATGATACGCTCGACGCATCTTCCGTTAGATGTGAACCGACCCTTATTGCGAAAGATCAAAAAAATCTTTCCGAAAAACATTGAAAAGGACAACCAAGATAAAATAACGAATTAGAATTATTCTATTAGAATAAACTATAATAAAATCCAAAAAAAAATAATTAAAAAACACTTACACTATCAATTTCGTACGTAGTCCAATAAAAAACAAAGCAGCTTCTTGGAGTACAGAGTAATTGTATATAAAGATATTTTGTAGTGCGTAGAATATTTTATATCCGGATTTATAACGATTAGATAGTACTATCAAAAGTGCAGTGAGATTGATTATGAGTCAAGCACAGGTGTTTTACTTTACTGATTACTCGATGATAGCCTGGAACAGGTTCCAGGCTATCATCGAGTAATGAGCTCGCGATGACGCCGAGTGATTATTCGCTGATATGCATATACAGGATCAACATAAATTTAGTGGCAATTCTTGACCCACATGTTTGGTCGATATCGATCATATAATTATTTTTATTTATTGCTTATTTTTCTTTTATTTTAATTTATTGTGGGCATAATGTACTCAATACAATGATTTTAAATAAGTTGTATTGCAACATGTAGTTAGCTAGTGACCTCGTTAGCTGTTCATAATATTCTTGCCTGAACAACCGGCAGCAAGTTCGTCAAGCTCCCTTAGATGTTTCTGCTTACGGTAGCGTCGGGGGTCGGGTTGCCACCTTCCTTCAAATATGGCGAGGGGGGTAATGGCTGACCTTTGCGTTATGCTCGTGAACGGGTGCTGCTTGTGGTGACTGGTCGTTTTGCTGACCATGGTTTTTGTTATTGTTCTTTGTATTAACTGTTAATTTATTTTACTCCGGAGGTCCCAGTTTAACAATTGCTACTTCAACTTAGCTAAATGCATCAATGTATGTATGTGAAACATTACGCATCGTTGTATATGTAAGCGGGCACGCACTTTATGCCTGGAGGCTTTTATTTAGGTGTTAAGTTCTATTTAAGATTTTGTTTTTTATTCGTTATTTCAGCTTGAGTTTAGTTTTCAATGTTTTATTGGTATATTGGCATGTGCTAGCTGACATATGGCAAATAATTTTATGTACTTACGTTTTTTTTTATAATATTAATTACATAAACAATATTGTATAGAATCAAGTTCTTCTAACTTAACAGACAGTGCTGCTGGGGAATTTGTTGCGCCACTTCTTCTTCCCAGCTAAAGCACTAGGTGGTGGTGAAGGGCGGGCGTTTTGGGGGGACTGTCTTATGTAACTTTGACGTTCAAAAAGTACTGATTCTCAGGCTAGTTTGAGTAAATGACTTTAGATTTCGAAAACTAATAAAACAAAATATAATAATTTTTGAAGTGAAAACTTCTTTAGCGGCGTTGTGCACTTTTTTTGTAATGGGTAAAAAATGTTAAACTCGCGTCAGGACACGTGACCTGATCGAAAATTCGTAAGACGGACGGAGAGTAGACAGCCGGCGCGGCGTACGAGAGGATGTATCCCCCTCTCTTTCTACGGCGCGGTGAAAATGTATGCCTGCGCCTGCTGTTTCGTTTAAGCGGCGCAGGATGCTTGCGCGAATGTTCGTGTGTGTTTATGTTACAGCGTGCCACGCGCATCCATGGATGGTGACAGCTGATGGCTCGACCGTCTGTGTAGTTGCCACACTGCTGTGTATTCGTAAAATTCGTGTATATAAAGTGTTTATAATATGGAAATTGAACAAAGTGCATCTATTAATGAAAAAAGTGCGAAGAAATAGCGAAAGAAAATGAGTGAGTACTTTATAAATATACTAGATGAAAATTTAATTAATTTTCATTTCATAATTAATACAATTTCATTTTATTATTCAGGTTAGGTTAGGTTTAATTCATTTTCATTTATTAATTAATATAATTTTATTATTAAGATTAGGTTTCGATCGAGTCTACCGTACTGCTTGACGAAATTATTAATAGATAAACTTTTTAATGTAATATAAATTGTCATGTTTGTTTACGATAGCGCAATAAATAAATATTGTATTGTACCATATAAATGATAGTACTTTTATATTGATAATTAAAGCAATTCGTGCAAAATTATTCCCTAACCATTCCAAAATATCAAAAATGCACAACGTTAATATTCAAGTTTTCACTTCTACCGGCACTCCCGGAGTGCAACCGGGCTTTTTTTTTTACATTCGATAGTAACGGTAATGACGGACCGATTGTGATGACCAATTACGGGCAATTTACGAGTACGGTCAGGAAAATGAGTCCAACGGGCGCGCGTAGATCGCTCAACTGTTTTTGTCATCTTTCGTGGATCAATTTACATATTTTTACGTATATTCAGAAATCATAACAGAATAATAATGTATGTTCTTGTGGCTAAGTACTACCAGCCACTCGGGTCTATCCACCAGGGGCTACACGTGCCGTGGTTAGTCCGTGGATGTGTGACCAACAATCCATCGATATTTACATACCCTTCTGTGCCTCGGAAAGCACGTTAAGCTGTTGTTCCTGGCTGCCATTCGAGAATTTTTGAAATTCATTATGGGTTCTCAGAAGCCTATCTGAAGCCTATTTTACTTACACGCGTCCTACAATCTTGTACGTTTCTTAAAATAAAAAAAAATAAACGTAAAAATTACTGATATAATCTGTACTAATATTATAAAGCTGAAGAGTTTTTTTGTTTGAACGCGGTAATCTCAGTAACTACTTGTTTAAATTGAAAAAATATTTTTGTGTTGGGTAGCCTAAATATTGAGGAAGGCTATGGGTTATATAACATCACGCTATGATCAAAAGGAGCGGAGCAGCAACGAAAAATAGACGAAAACAGGCAGACAATTCGCTGCGACGGGAAGGGTCAGCGGAGCAATAATTTGACGTGGACGAAGTCGCGGGCAGAAGCTGGTCCACGATAAATTCAAACAAATAATATAACACTTTACAAAGTGAACTAGTGCTGTCTGAGGCACCGGATGTCGATCGCTCCGTGCCAGATGACCAGATAATACTTATCGTATCCAGTGTTGTATAAACGAATCGACCGCAGCAAGCCTAGCTCAACTTTTATCTTTTTAAGTTAACGTGAGCTATGAAATTCAAATTCAATGTATGCTCAATGTATGCTCGCGAGATTTGTTCGAAAGCGTAACCGTGGCCCTGGTATATGGGCAACTGAAGGAACACGGGTGGGCTTTAGTCAGTAAAAGTCTGACAAGCCCTCTCACTCCACCCAGAGCGGGAGACGACATGATTTCCCACCCATAAAAAAAAACCAGACAAGTGCGAGTCGGACTCGCGCACCGAGGGTTCCGTACACACCTGTAGGTATTCTCGGTTTATGCATAAAGTTTATGTTTATGAAATTAAATGTTTTTTTTTAAATTTTTGTATTTGAGTTGATTGAATGAAAGGTAAATTGCGGTTTACAATTTATGAAGTATTAAAAAAAAATAGATCTCGTTCAAACCAATTTTTGGTGGAAATTTACTTGGTACATCATATATTTTTTTTTTTTTTTATCATTCTCTTATTTTAAAAGTTACGGGGGGGGACACACATTTTACCACTTTGGAAGTGTCTCTCGCGCAAACTATTCAGTTTAGAAAAAAACTATATTAGAAACCTCAATACCATTTTTGAAGATCTATTCATAAATAACCCACAAGAATGGGTTTGATGAAAAAAAAAAATTGAGTTTCAGTTCTAAGTATGGGGAACCCCAAAATCTTTTGTTTTTCTCTATTTTAGTGTGAAAATCTGAATGCGGTTCACAAAATACATCTACTTACCAAGTTTCAACAGCATAGCTCTTATAGTTTCGGAAAAAAGTGGCTGTGACATACAGACAGACAGACATGACGAATCCGTTTCTTTTTCCCCTGTGGCAACACTACAGCTAACAGCTGATTTAAATTTGTCCTCGTAATTTTAATCTTAATTATTATTTTTTCATTGTTTTTATAGCCTATTTCCAATTATTCATCTTGTACATAGGATAATAAAGTGTATTTCATGTTAGATTCTTATAACAAGTGTAAAATAAGTATAAATATTTCAAAGTAAATCGGTGACAGTTGCCGGCAGAAGCGAACTTTTGCATTGTCATCTTGATATCAGGTACAATACTTTGTATTTTACGTGCTGTTAGCTTGTTTGCGTTCTCTTGTTTTACCAACTATAACATTGTTCACTTTTAATACGGCTACTAATGCCAGTGAACTTTGTACGTAAGCATAACCTTACTTTGGTTTGCTGACAGAACTCCTTCCTAACTAAATTTCATTTTTCACTTACAATAATCATTTCTTAGACTGCTGGCTCAACTACCTTCTCACTTTCCATTTCTTGTCGCTTCCTTATTAGTTTTCATCATGATCATGACTCGCAGCGCCCGTGCTCGCCTCGAAGAGTTAAAACTCAATCAGGCTTTGAGTGAATTACAGGCGTCAAAGAAGTTCTGTGACCAACTCAGTAAGGAAATAGATGACAATGAAAGGGTGCTCTTTGAAGCCCATGAAAAGAATAGGAAGTTGAAAATTGAAATGGCTCAGATATATACTCAATTCACTGATGCCATAGAAGAACGCGATAGACTTCAACTTGTTGTGGACGGATTCAGCCAGTGTAGCATAGAGTATGAACAAGCTCTTAGTCATAAGCATTTACTACAACAGCAGCTACATGAGGCTCATAGTCAAATAACAGAATTACAGACTACAAATCATAACATCACTGCCTCGCTGAATCAAAGTCTATTCAATGAGTTGATGCCGATTGCTCCCTCACTGGTTTCCACCATAAACCCCTCTTACACTATAGATTTGACAGGTGATAATGATTCAAAGTCATGTTACTCAATGAGGGTAGGGACCAGTAAAAATAAACTTAAAAAATATATAAAAATGAATAAATGCATTGTCAAAACAAAAAAGTTAGTTAAAAAACATAAATTCTTCATCAAAAATGTTAAACTCAATAGAGAAAGACTAAACTTACTTAAAATATTAGATAGGTATTCTTTAAATTTGGAAGAAAGTAATAGGAGGTATAACATTGACACAGAGTGCTTACAATCTGAACTTGATCACCTACAAGAGAAACTTAGTTCAATGACCAACAAATATAATACCTCAGAAGATCTTATGAGGGAATATGTGTTGGCAATGAATGAGCTGGTAAACTCGCAAACAATCAACTGTGAGCAGTGTCAAAAATCATCAAATTTACCTACACCAGAACATTCATTGACAACTTGCAACACCACCCTACTGCAACCCTGTGTTGATTTTAAATCTCCTGTTACTAATAGTACTAATAGTTACAATAAACAGTGTAAGCAAATTGTAAAAAGTAATGTAGTGTTATTTTGTGATGAAATTGGAAAAGAATTAGGCAACTTGTTGACAGATGAATGTCCAGGTCTATCGATAATAAATTACTGTATTGGGTTGGGTTGTTCCTTATTTAATATTATGAAGAAAATTATTAAATGTAATTTTAACCAGGACACCACATTATTAATTTATATGGGTAATAGGGGAAATTTGAACAAAGGGGAATTGCTCCAATACTATCAAACATTGAGTAATCTTAGTTTAAGAAAAATTTTATTATTTACATTCCCATATAGTAACAGTTTGCCACAGGAGGAAAATAGGTTAAGATTTGAAATCAGCATGACATTGCACAATTTGACATTAAATAATAATTTGTTTCATTTAGTTGATACTAACAATTATGTTAGCAATAATTGGTATTTGACAAAAGATAGGTATAACAGTATTAGGTATTATCTTTCTAACTTTCATAAAAGACAGATAGCTGTGTCGCTATCATATTTTTATTCTATTTCAGCCAAGAATTTGGCTAAAAAACTACTTTCTTTTGAGCAATGCAATGACATGTTGAACCGTTCTGCCCATAATTTGGTAACAATTGAAGACATTGATTTTAATTTAAATTAGAAATTAAGACAATAGAGGCCACCTCTAGCAAAAATGTATGTATGGCAAATGTATGTGTAAAAGACTTACATAGTATCAACCTGGTGCATCAAAATATTCAAGGCTTTTTGAACAAAAATTTGGAAGTAGATTTATTCATGAATTGTAAAAATATAGATATTCTTTGTATGACAGAACATTGGCTTAAAAGCCACCAGTTCATGTTCAGTTCATGTGGAGCCAAAATATAGGGCCAAAATGAAAGTTAAATATGCTGCTCAAATTTTGAGTAACACAGTAGCAGCAGTTGTAAAGTTGATGGCACAGTCACAAAATGATAAATTAAAGTCAGAAGAGATGATGCAGACTGGCACAATAATCAATGACCTTGACCGCCTTTTTGATAAAACCAATGGTCCATCATGCCCAGATGATGTCAAAAAAGGGCGCCGGGAAAACGTATCTCGTAAGACAGACCATGTGGACGCTTGGGTTGAATACCGTGCTAAATTAGAAACTGTAGTTTTCAAAAACTCCAAGGGGATTAGAGCCAAAAATGTACGCTGCATTGAGGGTTACATAACCACTTTAAAATCATTGCGCGATATTTGGACGGAACTGAGCGCTTGCGGTTTCCAATATTTAAATTTAAGGCAATTAAACCAAGATGCTCTCGAAAATTTATTTGGAGTAATAAGACAGCACAGCCCTACAAACAGAAACCCGACTTGCTATTCTTTTATAGCAGCCCTTAAAACCACAATAATTTCTGGAATGACAGCTCCTCACAATAGGGGGTCCAATTGTGAGAAAGATTTTAAAAATCTATTGACAGATTTTCACCATGAAGTTTTTCAAGACCCAGAAAATAAAGAGGAGCTGTCAGGAAAAAGTACTAGTGAGGCGACAATTTTAAAGCAAGTCGGGTTGGGTGAATCTTTTGCTGCAAGCGCCGGTCCGGACCTTCCTGTTCTAAACATCCCAGAGGAGTTTGAAACAATAGAATCAAATTTAGCGAAAATAGAGCAACAGCCCATTGTCTATCTCAGTGGATACTTATGTACAGTCATTTTAAAAAATTTCAAATGTGACATTTGTTTAAAATGTTTACAGACTGACAATCCCGACGATGATGATCATATGTATAGTTACATTAAATTAAGAGAATGGTGGCCTGAAAAATTATCCCTTGCATACCCCACCAAAACCTTGTGTAGGTTGGTCGAGGCAATATGTACTATATTTGAAAAAGAAGTGTTGCCATGTCTGCACTATCCAAATATTTGCCAACTGACAAAAACCATATTTATGGCTAACTGCGATGCTGATTTCATAATTTGTGAAGAGCACCAGTTTAAAATAAAATATGCCATCTTCAATCAACTCGCTCGACTGCTAATCAGAAGGCAATGTCAGCGAATAAATCTGAATATAGTTTTAGAGGAGGAAACGGCTGCTGACTACAGCAAAAAGGCTCAACAACAAGGCATTGCAAAATAATTTTTTTTTTTGTCAATGTAATATTTGTTATCTTAGTTAATTATATAATATTAAAATGTAAATCCTTGTTGTTGAGCATTTTATACACAAAAATATAGCACTACGCACGTTTGTGTAAAAGTTGAGCCTTTTTTTGTATAAGATTTATCGTTTGTAAGCAGCTTCGCTCACGTAAAAGTAGGTTTTTCCATACAAACTTTAAAACCCCGTTTCACCATCTTAAAAGTTTAATTTCCAAAAAACCTAAGTTCTGGCCTACGTCGTAAAAGGAAGCCGTATGCAAAATTTCACGCTCCTATTCCCAGCAATTTTGGCTGTGCGTTGATATGCCAGTCAGTTTCTCCTTTTAAATATATAGATTAAGATTATCTTCATGTATACCGAAGTAAATGAGGTACAAATGTTGATTGGTAGAAAAGTGGCATTAAAAGAAACAGCTTCTGTAAGTATGTTTAAACTATTAAATATATAAATAAACATGAAATAAAATCATATAAATTTGTGTTTTATTTTCCCCAATTTTCAAAATAAATACGTCAGTTTTAGAATTCCGTATAACAACACAATAATGCATTTTATCGATATCGATGAACTCTGAATATCGATAAGTTTATTAATTGCTATACGTTGCGCATCCCTATCTGTGACAGTTCTTCCTTTCAAGGTCACGATTGTCATTGTCAGAGCTACTTCGAATTTTCATGTTGGTAGCTTTGTTTTTTTTTCATGAGGTTGGCTAAAGAAGGTTAACAATTTCTCTAAAACTGAATGTTCCAAGTTCCGTCTCTTATTTATATGCTCTGTGGTTCAGTTTTAATAATCACCAGGTTGGTAGTTCGTTCAGCAGAGTAAATGCCATACATGGTGGCTCACTAATTTTAGTACATAACCAGCTAAAATTTAAAGACCGTAAGGATATTGTGAGCCTCTCTGTTGAGCGGACAGTAGAAATTGCCTGTATAGAATTGGAGCAGATTATTGTATTAAGTGTGTACAGACCACCTTCAGGATTGTATGACTGCTTTGAACAGGTCATGGATGAAGTATTACACAAGATTAGTAACTCAAACAAGTCTATTATTGTTTGCGGGGATTTTAATGTTAATTTATTGGAAAACTCGGGTTCTTGTAGTAAAATAATAAGTCTATTTCAGTCCTACAATCTTGTAAACCTATTTATGGAGCCCACAAGAATAACCCCTACTAGTGCCACATGCCTTGATAATATTTATACTGATGTTATACCAAGCCACAAAGAAATTATTAATTTACTAGATTCTGATCATTGCGGGCAACAGATTACTATTCAAAATCAAAACAAAAATATGGGTAAAAAAGATATCACTGTAAACCCCAAAACTGCAGTTCGCCTAGAAGCCTTTAAAGTTAAACTAGTTCAGAAATTGCCACTTTTATCTACTAATGGTGGTCCCAATAATTTATATGATGATTTTTTTAAGATGTATTGTAATGATTTTAATTCCACTTTTATTCCCCGGACTATCTCAGTTAACAGTAACGTATCTTTCAGTGATTGGGCTACCATTGGTATTCATAAAAGTAGAACACGGCTTTATGAGCTGTACAATGAACGGATTTTTGTCAACACTGCTGAATTTAATTTGTATGTTAGAAATTATTCGAAATTATTTAAAAAAGTTTGTTGGATTGCCAAGTCGCGTTACTTGAGTTCAAAGATTAAAAACAGTAATAATGTTATTAAAACGACTTGGAATATTATTAATAGTGAAACAGGAAGGTCTAGTAAACGAAATAATGACTACAGCCTGTCTATCAATGACAACATAGTAAAATCAGACTCACAAGTCGCGGCGGCTTTTGAAAATTTCTTTTCAGATATTCCTGTTTCAACTACAAAATCCCTAAACTCATCACCTTCTGTTGCTGAGTCTTTGCTTATTGAAAATGTTAATGTTTGCGATTCGGAATTTTATTTTGAACATATTACTTGTAAAGATATAATTAAAACCTTTCACACTTTAAATGTAAAAAAGACTGCAGATCTGTGGGGTAATTCTGTAGAAGTCGCCAAGTCTATTATTGACATTGTAGCACCTACTTTAGCTCTTATATTTAATAATTGTATCGACTGTGGGGAGTTCCCTGACCTTATGAAGAATAGTAAAATAATACCTTTATTTAAATCTGGTAGTACATCAGACCCCTCTAACTATAGACCTATTTCAGTACTACCTACCTTCAGTAAAATTTTTGAGAAATTAATTTTAGACCAATTGCAACGATTTTTTAATAAACATAAATTATTACATACCAAACAGTTCGGTTTCACAAGGGGTCGTTCAACTACCGATGCCGGTGTTGAACTCCTAGGGCATATTTATAATGCATGGATAAATGCGATGCTTTGGGCATCTTTTGTGATTTATCTAAAGCATTCGATTGCGTTCTTCATGAAACTATAATCAGGAAACTCCGCCACTACGGGATCCGGAACAGCGCTCTGGATCTTCTTACTTCATATTTGAGTAATAGAATTCAGAGTGTCGATGTCAATGGAAAAAGGTCTCCCGGATCTATCGTAACAATGGGCGTCCCACAGGGCTCAATTCTTGGTCCTTTTTTGTTTCTTATTTATATTAATGACTTGCCTTACCTCATTAAAGATAATCATAATATAGTTTTGTTTGCGGATGACACCTCACTTTTGTTTAAACTTAAACGTCAGCAGCTGGTTACTGACGATGTTAATAGCGCGATCTCAAAAGTAGTTCACTGGTTCAATGTAAATAATTTGCTTCTTAATGAAAAAAAAACCAAATGTATTAAGTTTACGCTACCTCACGTTAGGCAAGTGAAAACAAATGTCTTGATAAAGGGCGAAGAATTGAATCCTGAAGATAGCACTGTATTCTTGGGCTTAACTTTGGATGCCAAGCTTCAATGGGGCCCACATATTGATAAATTGTCGAAAAAGCTAAGCTCCGCTGCATATGCTGTTAGAAAAATTCGGAATTTAACTGACATAGAGACAGCCCGTTTAGTGTACTTTGCCTATTTTCATAGTGTAATGTCGTACGGTATTCTGTTGTGGGGAAATGCCGCCGACATTCAGACTATCTTTGTCTTGCAAAAAAGGGCTATTCGATCAATTTATAAATTAAGCCCGAGACACACACTCAGAGAGAAATTTAAAGAAATTAATGTAATGACTGTGCCTTCACAGTATATTTTTGAAAATCTTTTATGTGCCCATAAAAATATTAAATTGTTTAAAAAATACAGTGATATCCATAGTATAAATACTAGGAACAAACACAAATTTGTTGTACCTTCAACAAGGCTCAAGAAAATAGGTGGCTCATTCAGATGTCAATGTATACGCTTTTATAATAAACTTCCAAGCCATGTTCAAGATCTAAGTCTCAATAAATTTAAATCATTCATTAAACGTAAGTTGTGCCAGAAAGCCTTTTACACTGTTAAAGATTATATTGAGGACAAAAAAGCTTGGGATTAAGCTGCTCCAATTTTTATTTTTAAATTATTATTGTACTGAATCATATTTTTTATTTTTATTATTAATTACTTTCCTTTTTTTATAATTTTTTTATTGGGAATATACACTTTGACATTTTGATTATTGGTTATACACTTTGACATTTTGATTATTACTTATACACTTTGACATTTGATTATTGCTTATACACTTTGACATTTTCATTATTGCTTAACTGTGCCATGAATATATACTCTGAGGAGTATACTATTATTATTATTTTAATAATTTTGAATGTGAGGACTATGTAGATGTTTGTTTTTTTCTATCCCTCTTACTCATTTCATTTTAATGATAATCTGGCAGTTTGAGTACTTAATGCGGCCTACCAAAATGTCCTTTCTTTGGTATTGTTCGTCGAATCGTTGTGCTCCTTATGTTCTGAGTTGAGCTGAAAGATTACTGACAAATGCGTGCATTGACTGGACAGGTCCACTCAATCTGTATGGTTCTTTCCTCAAAAGACCATTTCAGACACCTCCATGTACATGATCCTCAAATGATCAGACAGCGACTATCTCCTGATTTTATATACACATTGCCATTGATGAATTTTACCTATACAATGACATTAATATTTACTTTTAAAGTATTGTATTGTTTTAATTATTGTAAATGTGAAGATTAAGTGGGTGTTATTTTTTTTTTTCTAGGTTCCTTCTCATTTATTTTTTATCACAGTCTGGCAGTTTGAGTAATTTATGCGACCTACACAAATGTCCTTTCTTTGGTATTGTTCGTCGAATCATTGACCTCCTTAAGTTCTGAGTTGAGCTGCATGATTACTGACAAATGCGTGCACTGATTGGACAGGTCCACTCAATCTGTGTGGTTCTTTCCTTAAAAGACCACTTCAGACACCAATCCACCTGGTCTTCACATGATCTAACCAAATTATGTCTGGACTTTAAAAGAGACTGTGACCTCTGAGTTTGTTTCGGCCTTTCTTCTCAGAGTAGTCAGATAGGAAACGCCGACCTCATCTAGTTTGAAAAAATATGATTGACGTGTAAAAGTGTTTGTACAAACCTACTTGCAAAAATAAAGTCATTTATCATTTATCCATAAGGGTTCCCTTTTTTGCCATTTGGCAACGGAATCCTAAAAACGTATGTTCAAAACGGAAATGTCACCTCTCTGAATTTTCAGTTTAATTCTAAACGTGGACAATATGATCGTAGAAAAATAATTACGGTTAAATAAAGATTAACCCACCTGTAACTTCACAGCGTCGCTAAGCTTTTGATAGTATTATCTTATCATTACTTATTTTTGTAATAAATATGCTTCCTACGACAAAATATTGATATATAATCACTCTGTTGTTTACGCAGATAGCTACTGTGATTTTTACCGGACTAAGCAAGATACTGATATTGTAAGTACTTTTTTTTGTAAATTATTTCGATTTGATACTGTCTGATAATATAAAATTGATAATATAAAATTCATTATTTTTCTTCTGTTTCACTTATTTGTGTTTTTCAAAAAAGATTTTTGGTCTTCCATTCTTGGTTAAAAATATTGACATTATTAATTATAAATTTTGATTGGTCACTTTCTTAATGATTATTTTAATAAATACATGATATAATTTCGTAAGGAATAAAACAACACCTCGTATTTATACTAGTAACTAGGTGGAAAATGGAGCAGGTTCTAAAATTAAAGTTGGTATTTCCATTTTTAAGATATCATTAAACCCGTTTTCTTTTAAAATAAAAGGTACCTAAAGGTGGTTTTTGTCTGAAGTTTATTGTTAAGTCGTTTGATGAAATCCACCTGGTTGTGGTCATTAACCTACATTAATTTCATTGATTGAGCATCGATCAACCTGCAATCTTATATCAACTGTTGGTATGCAAAATGAATTCAGACGATCGCTCAGCAACTGCTTATTAATATATTGTGTTCTTTCAGATGAAGAGCTTCATTCTCATCGCAGTGCTAGTAGCACTTACAGTCTGCAATAACGCGGCTTCCATCCTAAACGAAGTCGCTCCAGGACAAGAAGATGTCTTTCTGTCCGAAGAAAGTGGCCAAGTGTACCAAAAAGATTACAATCTAGAAGGAGCGACTGCCAGACAATTTAAGGATGATGAATTGATCCTGTTTCATGAGTATGTACCATTTTTATTATGTTATTGACTGGCAAATAAGCTGAAGGCCAACCTAATGGTAAATGGTTACTACCACCTTATAGACATTTGCTATACGATGCCTCACGCTTCGTGAATGTGTTGTCATCCCAAAGAAAATCTGGAAGGAGTCATTATTTTTATTTATTAAACAATGGAGGGCCTTTCTTAGTTACTATAACATGTCTCGTTTAAAAGTCGGGATCGGATCAGCTACTCTCGTGGTATTGCATTGTTTTACTTTATTGATATAAAGTAAAACAATGCAGTACACACGTGGTAACACACGTGTTTATTGTGTTAACTTAGTATTGATTAGCAATCACATTTGTTACTTATCTTTTAAATAGGAACGCGATAAAAAATATCTGAAGAAATTGTGGTTTTTGGTTTGAAATCAAGCATATTTTTTTCAATCTCAAATTGCTTATCAGAATATTAATAATACTAAATTAAACAATGTTCCAGAAAATAATATATAGTCTTTCGACAGAACGCATCAATAGTGCTTTATTATTTGGCATGAATTCCATGTTATTAATAAAATAGAAAGAGATGTGTTCATGTATTTTATCGCATTTAGAAATTAGGTAGTCCAAAATAGAATCATTATCGACTAACTGATCGAAAGATAAAAATAATTAAGTATATTATCTGACTGAGGTAATCTGAAGAATATAATTCTTTAAAAGCGCATTTTCCTGTTTATGGTTTTTATCCGTGATAGAAAGAATTAAATATGGTACAGGCAGTAACGAGTAAAACATATATTTTAATCTTTTCAGAGAACTCGTCAACGTGGCAGGTATCCCGAACACAGTACAGGTTCGAGAAGTAGTATACCGTGGCAATTCTACCACCCAGATAAACCGTATCTTTGTGTCCAACGTTCCCTCGCACACATTCATTGGAAATTATTGGACCCACGCCCTGGTTAGACTAACGTCAGCGCCGGGGGAAGGAATTCGCTCAACGGTTCGAGTTTTCGGTCGCTACTCTGACTGGCTCTGAACATAATAACATCATCATCATCATCATCATCATTTCAGCCGAAAGACGTCCACTGCTGGACATAGGCCTCTCCCAAGCACCGCCACTTCGCCTCTCGCATCCAACGCATTCCTGTGGCCTTCACCAGGTCATCAGGTATAACACCATAGAAAACCCTTAATGAAGAAATGTTTTGCAAGCTTATGCGATTGTGTAAGATTTTTCAAAATAATAAATAAAAAATTCAGACAGCTTTCAATTTAATTGTTTTATTTTATACGCCATTCCTATTAAAATATAGGGCAAAAACCAAAATTTATCTGACACACAGTGAGTATCGTAGGTATTTGAACTGAATAATTATTGTTATAAAAACATTTAATTTTTTTACATAATAGTAGACTTCTGATTTTATCACCAATCAATTTTCCCTTGTTTTTTTTCTGGAAGACTTCCTATTGGACCTCCTAAACCCAGTTACTGGATAACACGGTAACCCTTGGCACGACTGATTTAGCGACTGTCATAGGACTACGAATAACAGAAGGGACCAAGTGCTTAACGTGTTTTCCGAGGTACGCAGGGGCTCCGGTATGAAATAGATCATCCACGGATCAACTTCAGGAAGCGTTGCGGCTAACTTTTTTTTTTTGGAATTGTAGGTTTATGTATTAAAAGTTTAGGAGTAGTAGGTCGTGAGTTCAAACCCAAGCAGGCGCATTACTTTGTGTAAATTATTTCATCGCCACTGCTCTCAAAACGGTGACAGGGGTGACAGGGGTGACAATTTAATATGCAAATAGACTGGTACAAGATAAATGATCAATGACCCCTATGCTAGGAAAAACCTGTGTTACAGGGGTCATCCATCCGTCCAATATAAATGTTATAAAGGTACTTACAAATTTAGTAATGTGTACATTAAAAAAAAAAAAAAAAACATAAATTAGACTAATACAATTAATTTTGGTATAAGAAACGGGGAGCAAAGTAAAAGTAGTTTGAGATTAATTAATAACAAGGAGAAAGGAGTATCTATTAGGGTACCTGGTGTGTGTGTTAGTGTAAGTTTAGTTGTGTATGTGTAGGTGTATACGGTATGTGTGAGTGTAGATATGTAAGAGTGAGTGACGGTGTGTATGTGTGAGTGGGTGCCTGATTTGTTTCAGTTATGGTTTAAGTAATTCTTCCGTGTCGTCATAATTTAGGGTGAGCAGATATTCTTTTAGTTTCTGTTTACATTGGAATTTGTTCAAAAAATGTATGTTTAATGTGTGGTGCAGCTTATTGTATAGTAATGTGCTTAAATAACGGTTATGCCGCCGTGCAAAGGTGGTATTTGTTAAAGCTCTTGGACAAATTGGTTTGGGTCTTCTTCTGAGCGTAGGGCTTTCAGATCTACTGGGAGGGTAAAATTTATGAGTACGTGTGGTCGCTCGAAACATATACATTTGGCGGACTGTCAGTACCTTAAAGTCCGAATAAACTTGCTGAGTGGGATACCTAAATGGTTTACTTAACAAGACTTTGATTACTGCACGTTGGGCTCTTTCGGCCGGGATGAGGATTGTTTTGGCTGCACCACCCCACGCAGCGATACAGTAGCTTATTGTTGATTCACAAAGAGCTGTGTATACCATTTTTAGGATATCTTTATGCGCAGAAGTTCTTAACTTTTTGAACACATAAATGAGTTTTCTAGTGCGTGCAGACAGAGATTCAATGTGAGTCTTCCAGCTGAGACTAGAATCAAGGTAAACGCCGAGATACTTAACAGAGGGAACTCTCACCACAGTCTGGCATGAACAGATACTATTCCGGTCGCGCTCATCACAAACATGAGCTTTGATTTGTAGGGAGAGGTCAGATGGAATGGAAGATGGTCTAGAACCAAAGGTTATAAAATTTGTTTTGCCGACATTCAGAGTTAAGCTGTTATTTCTCAGCCAGATCATAACTTGGGTTAAGGACCTTTCAGCAGCATCCCGCGCTCTTTCCCAGTCGGGTCCGCTGGACAGTAAAACGGTATCATCGGCGTAAGCTATAATTTGAGTAGAAGGAAGGGTAAGTAGACAGAGTTCGTTTACATAGATTTGAAAGAGGAGAGGGCTAAGCAAACTTCCTTGCGGCACTCCAAAATCTAGTAGTTGCTCACTACTCATGTGCTCGCCTATTTTGACGCACTGAGTCCGGTCTGATAGGAAATCCTTAAGCAGTTTGAGAGCTGTGCCACGTATTCCAATTTGCTCCAATTTTCCGAGTAAAATAGGGACAGAGACAGTGTCAAAGGCTTTAGAGAGGTCCAAAAATATACCGACACATTTTTGCTTACAGTCTATATTGTTCACAATCGATTCCAGTAGAGCTAATAACGCGTCTTCCGTCGATACCCCCTTTTTGAAGCCATACTGGTTTTTAGCGATGATTTTATATTTGTTGAGAAAATTAAGAAGATTTTTGTGAATGATCCTTTCCAGTATTTTTGAAATTACTGGAAGCACCGAAATTGGTCGATAATTATTTACACTGTCTCTGTCACCTGTTTTAAAGATTGGGTGAACAATAGCTTTTTTGAGAGTCTTAGGGAAAATGCCAGTGGAAATTGCCAGATTGCAAATATGCGTTATGGCTGGAACAAGTTTGTGACTGGTAGATTTTATCAATTTGGGAGAGATATCATCCCAGCCAGAGGCACTGTCTACACGAAGGTCTTTAATTATAGCCTCAACCTGTTCCTCGTTTGTCTCCAATAAGACAATCGAGTTAACCATCGAAACTTGGGGCGGAGTACATTCGGCATTGCTAAAGTTTCCTGGGATATTGTTGGCCAGGTTTCTGCCGACATCAGCAAAGAACTTATTCACGGCATCTACTGCCATAATTGGATCATTGTCGATTTTAAGGAGATCAGTTGGAGCTACAGTGTTTTTATTTGTATCGAGTACATTACGAATGGCCCCCCACATTTTTTTCGGGTTATTTTTAGCATCAGAATAAACTTTTTGTTCATACCCGATTTTCAGTTTTTTGAGCAAATTGTTACAGAAGTTCCGGTATCGCAAATAAGTTAGCTTTAAAATTGTGTTTAGAGGTTCTTTATTCGATTTTTTGTGCATGTTATCGCGGTTGCGGATACACCTCAGAAGGCCAACCGTTATCCAGGGTTTTATAATTTTTAGTTTGCAGGGAATGGTTTTATAGAGTGAGTTCTTTATTAATATGGGAGTCAGAATTTCATAAAGTTTTTCCATCGCAAGATTTGGGTCATTTAAGGTTGCGATAATTGAAAAATCACAACATTCGATGTCGTTGATAGCACAGGACAAGTTTAGGTGGGAGGAACCGCATCTGTTTGTGTTACGTATTGGTGCTTTCGTTTCTAGGTTTAATAAAACAGCGGAGTGGTCTGTAATTGAGGTTTCAATTACCAACGTGGTTGCCTTATAGTTTGTTCTAAGTATAACATGATCCAGACAGTTATTAAGCCGAGTTGGTATCACATGGGCAGGAAGAAGGCTGTGTGAGGCTAGCAAAATTAAATATTGACTGGAGCGAGGGTCATTGTTGTTTGGAGTAATATTAATGTTTATGTCCCCTATTATTGAGATGGTTTTACATTGCTTACAATCTGTTAACAAGTTATCTAAGCTGTTGAAGAAATTGTCTATGTTTTTTTGGGATGGTGGCCTATATAAGGCTATAATAGTAATGTCGTTCTGGATTTTGCAGAGTAGGCAGCTGGCATCGGCAAACGACGGCTCAGTAATGCAATGGCTCAAAGTCTCCTTAATAAAAATCACCACGCCATCATTCTGATTGATTAGTTTATTGGTTTGGAATGTGGTGTAGCCCTGTATATTTGGGACGGCCGTATTTGTCTTTAGCCAACATTCAGTTAAAATTAGGACGTCACATTTTATTTTAATAGACACGAGTAGACAGTTTAGTTCATTGAAGTTTTTGTTTAAACTTCGAATGTTTAGGTGCAAGATATTTAGTGCTAAATCGGATTTTAAATAATCAGCACGGTGAAGCAAAACAACATCGTGAGGAAACCGGCATGTCTTAGAACCAAAAATTCGAAGACATGTGACATCTACCAACCCGCACTGAGCCCGCGTGGTGGATTATGGCCCATTCCCTCTCACCGAGAGGAGGCCTGTGTCCCAGCAGTGGGAACATTATAGGCTGATGATGATGATGATGATTAATAGTTTAAAGATTTTAATTAATTTAGAAACAAAATTAAAACCTAAGTTCGTCGTTTCAGCCGTAAGACGTCCACTGCTGGACTTAGGCCTTCCCCAATTTGAGGGGCTTTGCCATAATCGCCACGCTTGGCAGGCGGGTTGGCGATCGCAGTATGGTGGTAAAATGCATAGAGAACGCTGCTGCCCATTCTCTAGTAAGTCCCTTAGTCGCCTTTTACGACACCCATGGGAAGAAATGGGGTGGTGTTATTCTTTACGTCCGGCACCACATGGTACAAAACCTAAATTAAATTAAACTATTTACAAAAAAAAAAAATTGCGTCGACAAATCATCCGGATCGCTGTCGACTGGTAATGTACCTAAGAGACTGGTGGCATTACCACGTTGTATGGCATTGCTTAACCTCTGCCCAAGATAAAAACCAGCCCTTGGGTCACAGGAAGTGTCCACCAGCCGTTTAGAGATTTGTTTAAATAGGCCAAGAGCACTCGGGCCCCACAGCCTGAGGGTTTCAACCCCAAACGGCTCAAACATATAATTCTTAATAAGGTTATTTATACTTACGCAGCTTGAGGTTTTCCGCAGCCGCAGCAGCGGCACCAGCACAGCACGCCGTGCCAGGAAGATGGGATGGCGCAAGAGTATCGACGCACGTTGCATCCCACACTAAAGGCCTACCCACCTTCCATGGAAATAAAGACATGCCGTCTGGTCTCTTGCCATCGTCACGTGCCAAGCCATTGAGTTCTAATACAGCTGGGACGCCGACGGTAACAAGAGCTCATCGGATGATGTCATTAATACTGCCAACACAATTTTCAAGGGATCGTTTTTTGCAATAGTAAAACCTTGCACTACTTACCTTGTCAAATGTCAGTTTGAGTTTGTCACATGTGAGGCTTAGCTTATTTTATGTGGGGCGAAACTTTTCACATGAATTGCTTAGCTTGTCACATGTATGGCTTCCACTAAGAAGCTCAGCAATGGCTCAAGAATTGGAAAACTTATTGCCAATATATTAATTAAAACTACTGAAGCTTTAAATCCCTCTCCTGCGCGTTCTGCTACCTTACGAAGATAAAATTTAAAGACATGCTTTATGGAGTTTAAGTTTTAGTATACAAACCCCCAGGCGGTTTTAAAGCCTTTGGCCCTCGTAGTGGATTATGGTCCACTCTCTCACCGAGAGAAGTGCTGTGTTCTAGCAGTAAGAACGTGATGGGTTGATACTGGCGTGCGTGTATGACCATATGTATGAATATAAACGAAGCAAAATGTGTATCATGTAAGGATCCTAGCAGATTGCGTTCCATCGTTTCTGCCTACCCCCATCGGAAAAAAGCATGAGTTTATTTATACATATATGTATGTCTGTATGATTCAGTATTCATTTTTTAACAAGGCAAGTAAAACGAATAATTTTCGGTTGTAGAAATATTTATTTGTTGTAACATTTGTTCATGATATTATTATGTTCAAAGCCAGTCACTGTAGCGACCGTAGAATTTAATTGTGCAGCGAAGTCCCACTCCCGGCGGTGATGTTTGCCGGACATGGGCAAAAGTCCGCTCATTTCTAGTGTATGTGTGTCCGGGAACAGCGGGGAGGTGTGAAAACGAGATGCGGTTTATTATGGTGGTGGAATTACCACGGTACACTACGTCACGAGTCTGTACTGTGTGCGGTACAGCAGGCAAGTTGAAGGATTCTCTGAAAAAATGAAAATGTTTATTATTAATCGGTCACTACCTGTGGTATAATTTACATACATATATACATGGTATAAGGGGCATGACGTGCAAACTGTTACCATGAATTCAGCACTTGGTTCTATAGAAAGGAAAAGTAAAAAACCAAAGCCTTTTTGGGCTGAGGGGGTCAGACAAAATTGTTCTTATAATTCTTGCTAACACGCCCCAGGCCCCATTTTTTGTGGTTTCCTACCAATCATCAAGTAACGTCTCTCGCTCTGGACGAAGCGGGAGTGCGTATCAAACTTTGACTGACTAAAACCCACCCGTGTTCCTACAGTTGCCTATATGCCATGGCAACGGTATCTCTTTCGAACAAATCTCGCGACCCTGGCAGGGCTCTAGGACTCTCTGATTGCCATCTAATAACATTATAAAAGGTACATACTCGTGGAATAGGGTCAATTCATCATCAGTAAACAGGCTTCTAGCTCCTTCAAAATTGTAATCTTTTTGGTACCCTTCGATACTCTCTGGCACTCTAATGACATCTTCTTGTCCTGGAGCGACTTCGTTTAGAATGGAAGTCGCGTTACTGCAGACAGTAAGTGCTGCTAGCACTGCTATGAGGAGGAAGCTCTTCATCTGAAAGGATACAACATATATTATAGTAGTTTCAATTATAATCAGTGGCACGAATGGCGCAGTTGCTGAACGATCGCCTCATAATATATTCAATATTCCTTATCGATTGTCGATTGGTGCACGATCGATGCTTGAACAATATATGACCATACATCGTTATCTTTCTGCCCTCCTCCCATGTTCTTTGAGGTTAGCTCAATTCGTTTTCTTCTTGACAAAAAAAAAAAAAATATTCACGCAGGAATATCACAGACTAAACCTTTATATAAATTTAAAAAAAGAAATCAAATTTACAGTAAAGCAGAAAGTCCTGTACGACGCCAAAAGGCCCCTTTCTCAGCATGATGCGCGATATTTAAAAATAAGTGACACAGCGCTTGTATTCTGATAGGGCCTGCAGTGATGTTACGTACCGATGCAGATTTTCTTTTGTTCTTGTCAACTGTCACGATATCATTAACTCGGTTTTCGTTTATTTCATTTTTTACACAATCCCTTCATCTTATAGAACCTCGGTAGTTAGAGTTCACTTTCTATAGCAAGTAATATCCTAAAAAAAGAGCTGACCTGTAATAACATATAATAAAACCTATATTTGTTTAATTTGAATTATCTAACGAGTCTTTTTTTTAATAAAAAATAATAAAAAAAAACTGAATAATTAATTCTTATCAATAAAAGAAAATGAAAGGATAGACGACAGTAAACCTTTAACTAACAAAAGTGTTAAAAGTTTTATATATTTTTCACTTTAGCCTACCAATCCAGAAATAACAGTGACAGAAAGTATTTCAATATCATCAATGTATTTTGATGATATTGAAATACTTTCTGTATTAATTTTGATGATATTGAATACGCTTAAAATTTTGAAACAGTTAATAAAGTAGTTTTTTTAATAAAAAATACCCAAAAATCACCTTTTTTTAGGCCATTACACTAGGTGTGCCCCTTAAGTTGCTTGGTAGAGGCAACTCTGAAACTATTGAGCGTTGCGTGAATTCCTTTTGGGTAATTACTCACTTACTCAAACATAACAACATATATAAAAATCATTGAAATCGGAGGCGGAAAATCTTGGCGGTCTCCTTGTAAGTGTACAGAGATTGGTAATATTAGAACTTGCAAAATATTGTGCAATTTTCTAAGTTCTTAGATCGCAATCTTAATTGACGTCTAACCAGATAAGTCACCCATAATATTTTTTCTTTTTTAGGTAAGTCTCGTCAACTTCTACTATTGTTTGAATGCATATCAAAAGCTAAGTACTGTAACTGTAGGTTTTTATTTGAATGGCCTCCTCATTGGACATTATCGTAGGCGTTAATGGTATAAATGTTAGGAAGTAGAGGTATGGAATTTTATACTGAGAATGAGAGGAAAAGATTTGACAGTCCCCTCGAATAGCTGACAGCGCTCGTCTTTATGTAAATAAGTATTTTTTTCAGGAATAATATTTTTTTAAATATCAATTACTAGTTTCATTCTAAAGTAACCTAGAGCTTCACGAATCCTAATAGTATATTCGTTGTGATATTTGTGAGACATTGTACAAATGACTAGATTCGATGGTATGGGGTGATTCCACAGATAACGTAGATACAATAAACGTAACAAAGCGGATAACTGCAAAATCTACAAGGTATTGCCCACAAGTCGCAGCTCGCTCAGTGTTAGTTCTGTCTCCCAAAGGAACAGGAATTGCTGATCAGTTGTTCAGTTTTGGTAAACAGGTGAACTAAAAGTATTTGTAGACATGTAAACAAATATCTAAAGCATGCATAGTGGTACTTTAAAAGTAGGTGAACATCATGCTGTAACACTTTGGCCATTAGTAGAGAATTTCAATGATGATACTGTACAGATTTTCTTTTTTTAGCTCAACAAGTGCATTTAAGTGGAAGAAAAGTATGTTTATTGCTGCATTACGGAACAAAACTACACGACTATACTGCTTTTTTTTTGTATTATTCGTCTATTCGTTGGGTTTCTTAAGTTCTGAGTTGAGCTGTATGTTAATTGAGAAATGCCTGCACTAAATGTACAGATCCGCTCTGAGTGGTTCTTTCCTAAAAATATCGTTTCATATAACGATCTACATGGTTATCAAATTATCTAATTGAGATTTTTTGTGGATACTCATTGTCATTGATAAATTTAATATCTAAAATTGAACCGCCTAAAAAACAGAAAAGCAAAAAAAAAGAAACCTAAGTAATTTTGAGTCGGCGCCAAACAAGCAAATTAATTCACTAATTTGGTTTGGTTATTTCTATAAATTTAAGGTAATTTAGTGATCTTAGGCTGGCAGCGTTGCCACGTTGGATGGCACTTGGACCCCACGAAAAATTTTTGCGTGGTCATAATATAAAAAATAAATATACGCGTCGCCGTGAGAACCTCCTCTGTTTTTTTTCGTCGGTAAAAAATGACATGAATATTTGCTTTGGGTATTGTTTGAATTGTGGTGACTGAAAATGTGGGTATTTTTTTTTTGTTTTTCTTGTTTCGTTTCTTTTTTCACAATCAATTGTAATCATGTAATCAACGCAAATTTACTTTCTTTGGTATGGTTCATCAAATCGTTGAGCTACTTAAGTTCTGAGGTTGGCGGCACGATTAAAGACATATACGTGACTAATTGCACAGATCTACTCAATTTGTGTGGTTCTTTCCTCAAAAACCATTTCAGACACCAATCTACATGTTCTTCACATGATCTGACCAAGAATATGTCTGTACTTTATATGAGACAAAGACCTCGTGAGCGTTTTTTCGGGTTTTTTCTCAGAGAAGTCAGTTATTTCAAAACCTAGATGAGATCGGCGTTTCTTATCTGACTACTATGAAAAGAAAACTCGAAACTAACTTAAAAGTCAATCTCTTTTTATAGTTTTTTTTCTACTTTTGTCTTTTTGGGTTGATGTAAGATCTGAAATTCATATTCAATTCATGGACAAAACGGAAACGTCACCTCTTCCAACTGTAAATTTAATTCAAAACGTGGACAATATGATGTCAGAAAAACAATTACGGTGCAAATAAAGATTAACCCACCTGTAACTTCACAGCGTGGCTAAGCTTTTGATAGTACTATCTTATCATCACATAATTATGTGTATGATAAATACGATACGTACTACAAATTATTGATATATAATCACTCTGTAGTCTAGGCAGGTAGCTACTGTGATTTATACTGGACTAAGTGAGAAACTGATAATGTAAGTACTTTTTTTGTAAATTATTTTCGATTTAATACCACCTGATAAGATAAAATAGTTCCAATTCAATATTTTTCTTCTGTTTCACTCATTTGTATTTTTTTAAAAGATTTTGTAGTCCTCCATTCTGAAAAAAAAAATTAAAATCGTTAATTAATATTGTTATTTATTTGGTCACAAGTCACGGAGGTAACATGTTTTTCACTTTTTTAATGATTACTTTAATATACACTAGCTTCTGCCCGCGACTTCGTCCGCGTTTAAGTTTTGCTTCCCTGAACCTTCCCGTCGCATCGACTTGCTTGCCAATTTTCGTACACTTTTCATTGCTGCTCCGCTCCTTTTAAGCGTAGCGTGATGTTATATAACTTTTAACCTTCATCAATAAATAGGGTACCCATCCCAAAAATATTTTTTCAATTTGGACCAGTAGTTTCGGAGCCTATTCAATACAAACAAATAATCAAATCTTTCCTCTTTATAGTCGAACGGGATAAAAAAAGTATCCTATGTCCGTTTCCTGGTTCTAAGCTACCTCCCCACTAATTTTCAGCTAAATCGGTTCACCCGTTCTTGAGTTATAAATAGTGTAACTAACACAACTTTCTTTTATATATATAAGATTATGTACATGATACAATTGCGTGAGAAATTAAACAAACAATCTTTGTTAGAAACCAGATGGAATTTACATTAAATTATATGATTAAATATTTGGATTTCTATTTTTAAGATAAAAGTGAACAGTTCTTTTATAATACAAGGTACCTAAAGGTGGCTTTTGCCTGAAGTTTATTGTTAAGTCGTTTGACGACATCCACATGGTTGTGGTCATTAACCTACATTAATTTCATTGATTGAGCATCGATCAACCTTCAATGTTATATCAGCTATTAGTATTAAATGTTAAAAATACATTCAGGCGATCGCTCAGCAAAAGCTTTATCAATATTGTGTGCTTTCAGATGAAGAGCTTCATTCTCATCGCAGTGCTAGCAGCACTTACAGTCTGCAATAACGCGGCTTCCATCCTAAACGAAGTCGCTCCGGGACAAGAAGATGTCTTTCTGTCCGAAGAAAGTGGCCAAGTGTGCCAAAAAGATTACAATCTAGAAGGAGCGACTGCCAGACAATTTAAGGATGATGAATTGATCCTGTTTCATGAGTATGTACCATTTTTATTATGTTATTGACTTGCAAATAAGCTGAAGGCCAACCTGATGGTAAATGGTTACTACCACCTTATAGACTGTTTCGGACCGAACACTTTGTTACTCTATGCGCTTTCCGAACGCGCCGCCCGAACGGAATGACATCTGACTTGACAGTTTGATTTTGACACTTGACGCTTCTTGTTGATTTGGCGCTGAAAAAGCCCCGTCGCGTTTTGGGACGCTCGCGACGCGTTTGTTGAAATTAATCCTTTTAAATCGATCCGTTTGTGACAATTAGTCGTGATCCAATTGCTTTGTTTGTTAATAACCCCAATTTGACGTAATAATACGGGTTACGTTTGTTAAAACTGAAGTTCTTGAAAGGGATGGTCGTCGCTTGGTATCTCGCGATCTTTTGTAAAGTAATCCCTTAATCCCTGAGAACATGTCGTTTTGTGGACAATCTGTCATGACCCGATGTGTTAGTGACGCTATTGGGAATGAGTGATTTGAAGACCGCATGCTGTGATTGCCTCCAGCCTTATTGCAGCGGATTGTTACCAGGAGAATACTCATAACGTCACGACACGATACATATACACTCACTTACATACATAACTCCAGGTAACCCCAGAAGCAGTGTCCTTCAACCACCAGGTAAGTTCTTTTGTTGTATTGTAGGTGAGTTGTTTGATTTGATTGTCTGCTCCGCGTACCGCGGACTAGTTTCGCTAGCCACTTCTTGTCTCCTGGACCCCACCATAATATCTTCCACTGCGCTATTGAAATGCTATTGTAGGGGTCTAGTCTGGCAGCGTACATTTTTGGTAGCAGAGCGTGGTTCTAACCTACAAAACCACCAAATTGGTAATTTACAGTAGGCTAATTACTTGGCAGTCTCTATAAGGGAAGTAGTAATACGCTGTAAATATTTGTTAACTATGATTGCTTGTTTGTTTGAAATAATTTGTAAATTTGTTGAGACGAGTAACTCATGTCGGCGCGGGTTGCATATGCTAGTAGAGTTGAATGAATTGGGCTATGTTACAACCCCTTGTTTGTGTCTGACCTCTGTTGAATGTCAGGAAGACATTAAAATATTGAGTTTTGTACCATCAATATGGTAGTTTTGTTGAAATTGGCATTTTTTAGTATTACCATTGTTTTAAATTGGAATAAATGTTCATTATTGTTGTACCATTAACAAAGTGGTTTGTGAAATTAAAATATTGAGCGTTGACATTGTTTGAATTAAAATAAGGTTCATTGGATTGGAACCAATATTTTTGTAGTTGTCTTGAATTGGTATTTTTTTAGAATTGGATTTGAATTTGGAATTGAATATGAAATAGAATTTTTGAACGTTGATATTGGTTTGAATTAAAATAAAAGTTTGTTGTTGAATTGAATTGAAACCAATATTTTGTTATTTCTTGAGTTGCTGATTAGCGGTTTGGTAGTTTGATTGTTTGCTTGTAGTTATTTTGTAATTGATTGATTGAACTTTTTTATTTGATTATTTAATTATTTGGTTTATTTGAATTGTATTGTTTGTGCAATGGCATACAAATGGAAATACTGCAGTGCCGGACACCTGTCCAGGTCATGCCGGAGACCTCGGTTGTTTCAGGTCTGGGACTATTGAGTAGATTGCCTACTTTGGAACTGCCACACTTTGACGGTCGCTCGGACCACTGGTACGGTTTCCAAAACCTGTTTGCAAGTTTGGTTGATGCACGCTCGGACCTCAGACCCGCCCAAAAGTTGGCCTATTTGTTGTCTGTCCTGGAAGGTGAGGCCCGAGCCTTGGTACAGCATCTGTCGTTGACTGACTCAGCCTACCCTACCGCTTTGGGACTACTCACACAGCGGTACCAAAATAAACGTTGTTTGGCTGACGTTCATATAAACTGGTAATGACCGGTAACCCCAAAATCAATTCAGATTTTGGGGTTACCGGTCATTACTAGTTTTTCAGCATTGCGTACTGACCTGTTGAACCCGTTGGTGGTAGTGACCAACGCTTTAAAGCGATTGGACTTGCCGGTGGACCAATGGTCTTACCCTTTGGTGCATGTTGTGCTGCAACGGCTTCCTGCCGATTTGAGGGCTCGTTTCGAGCAAAAGTATGGTGGGGATAGTGTCACACATCTCCCCCCATTTGATGACCTCGTCCAATTTTTGGAGGATGAGTGTCGGTTTGTGGACAACTCTGGCGTTGCCACTGAGTCATGCCAGCCGTCTTCCCGGCCACGAGACCAGGGACGGACTAGGGCTCGCGGGCCTGTTGATGGTCGCCCCGCCGCTCGTTTTGCTGGCACCCAGAGTCGTCCTGGTTGTGAGTTTTGTAGGGACACGGGGCATGGCATGGCAACTTGCGCGGCCTTTTTGAAATTGCACGTGAGTGCCCGCCGCCGAATTGCCAATGCACGCCGCATGTGCTTCTCTTGTTTGGGGGCTCACTTCCATAGGGACTGCCCCAACCCCCGCCCTTGTAGAATTTGTAGGGGGTCCCATTTGGACATTTTGTGCGCTAACGCGAACCACGCTGGAAGACCAGCCTCTGTTGAAGGTTCGCGTACGGGGGGGTACCATGGAGTTGGTCACCGGGCTTCTGCCTCGCCGGTTCAGAACCGGGGAGAGGCCCGCAATTTTGAGCGCCGCACTCCACCCCCCGCGCAAGTTGATCGGGAGCCGCCCGACAGCCATTTGGTCTCCCCGCGTAAAGGCGATTACGCAATTGTTGCTAGGCACCGCTGGCCAGACCAGCACCGCCTTCCCTCCCCTCCTTTGGCAGAACGTCCCCGGTTGGAGTCACGCCCCCCGCCATTCAGGCCTCCGGTGGGATATGCCCATCCAGCGATGGCGCGTGGCTCGGGACACCGCGCGGACGAGGAGTTTGGCCTCCATCCTCGTCGCGAGGGACTTGAGCTTGGGTGCGGAGCCTGGGTGTGTGGCGATCGGTCGCCGCCCAGGCATTGTTAGGACATTGGCGCCTGCCCCGCTAAGGTACCCCTCAGATCGACACGGTTTTGTTGCCAACGGCATCGGTCAGGTCTGGGGGCCCACGGGGGACTCTGTTGTGGTCCATGTTATTATGGACATGGGAGCCCAGGGTTGCCTTTTGTCTATTGTTTTGTTGTTTGTTTGTATTGTTTGGGTGAAATTGTTTTCTTGAGCGCCTTTGGACTGCGGGACTTGGCTGGGACGAGCCAATTCGGGAAACCCTGTTGGAAGATTGGCTCCAATTTGTATCCGCACTCCCTGCAGTCAACGAGGTCGTGTTACCCCGCGCTATCCTCCCCCCTGGGAGCTACACTGCTACCCTTGTTTGTGATGCGTCTTCGCACGGTTATGCAGCTGTTGTTTGTCTGCGCACCGTCTGCGCAACAGGCCAGGTGAATTTGTCACTGGTCTTGGCCAAGAGCAAGGTGGCCCCCCTCCGGACGGCACTGACCATCCCTAAGTTAGAATTGTCAGGGGCGGCGCTTCTTGTGCGTCTATTGAACCACGTTGCTCACACTTTGGGTGGAACTGTGGACATTCGGGCTTCTTACGCCTGGACGGACAGTCAAATTGTTTTGTGTTGGTTGAAGACGTCCGTCCACTCTTTGGAGGTCTTTATTGCGAACCGAGTGTCCCAGATTCAAAATTCTGAAACGCCTTTGATTTGGAGGCACGTGCCTGGAGATTTGAACCCAGGTGCCGTGGCCTCACGTGGGTGCATGGCACCCCGCTTGATTGCTCACCCCCTATGGTGGGGACCAGACTGGCTGACTCACCCCGAGGATGATTGGCCTCGATCGCCAGTCTTGATGTCGGGTCCTTTGCCCGGGCTCAAGGTGCTCGCTGTTGGAACGAAGGACCCTGATTTTTTGTTGAGTCGATTTAGCTCCCTCGACAAATTGTTGAATTGTTGTTTTTTGTTGTTGAATTGTTGGTGACTGATCGTCACATTAAGAACTCGCATGCCGGTTGCAATGCGCTGTTGGCCATTCTGCAGCGAGAGTTTTAGATATTGTCGGGAGCCGTTATTAAGTTGAACCCCTTTTGGACGATACGGGTCTTTTGTTGTTTGGTTGTTGACGGTTGAGTCACTCTAGCCTTCCTTATGGGGTCCGTCACCCCCTTTTGTTGCCTAAGGAGGGCCATTTGGTTGTTGTTGTTGTTGTTGTTTGGTTGTTATTGTTGTTTGGTTGTTTTGTTGTTTGTTGTTGTTTGACCCGCCAGCCTGCCCCCATTGGGGGGGTATTTTTGAGGCCGCGGTGAAAGCGGCACAGGGACTCTGGCGCAGATTGTTGGGGGACACCGTTCTCACCTTTAAGGAGTTAGCTACGGTATTTTTCCGTTTTGAAGCTGTATTGAACTCGCGTCCACTGTGCCCGCTGTCTACGGACCTGAACGTCTTGGAGGCCCTGACCCCGGGCCATTTTTTGATTTGACAGCCACTTGCCGCCCTGCCGGAGCACCCTTTTGTCGATGTGAGCCAAAATTGGCTACCGCGGTTTCAGTTGGTGCAGCAGCTCGCTCAGAGTTTTTGGAAGTGTTGGAGCTTGGAGTATTTGCACATCCTCCAGCAGTGCGTCAGGTGGACTGATAAAACGCAACCTTGTCGGGATTGCCAAGTGATTAGCGGACGGGAAGGCCCGTCCGGGGGGAGTAGATGTTTCGGACCGAACACTTTGTTACTCTATGCGCTTTCCGAACGCGCCACCCGAACGGAATGACATCTGACTTGACAGTTTGATTTTGACACTTGACGCTTCTTGTTGATTTGGCGCTGAAAAAGCCCCGTCGCGTTTTGGGACGCCCGCGACGCGTTTGTTGAAATTAATCGTTTTAAATCGATCCGTTTGTGACAATTAGTCGTGATCCAATTGCTTTGTTTGTTAATAACCCCAATTTGACGTAATAATACGGGTTACGTTTGTTAAAACTGAAGTTCTTGAAAGGGATGGTCGCCGCTTGGTATCTCGCGATCTTTTGTAAAGTAATCCCTTAATCCCTGAGAACATGTCGTTTTGTGGACAATCTGTCATGACCCGATGTGTTAGTGACGCTATTGGGAATGAGTGATTTGAAGACCGCATGCTGTGATTGCCTCCAGCCTTATTGCAGCGGATTGTTACCAGGAGAATACTCATAACGTCACGACACGATACATATACACTCACTTACATACATAACTCCAGGTAACCCCAGAAGCAGTGTCCTTCAACCACCAGGTAAGTTCTTTTGTTGTATTGTAGGTGAGTTGTTTGATTTGATTGTCTGCTCCGCGTACGGCGGACTAGTTTCGCTAGCCACTTCTTGTCTCCTGGACCCCACCATAATATCTTCCACTGCGCTATTGAAATGCTATTGTAGGGGTCTAGTCTGGCAGCGTACATAGACATTTGCTATATGATGCCTCACGCTTCGTGAATGTGTTGTCATCCCAAAGAAAATCTGGAAGGAGTCATTATTTTTATTTATTAAACAATTGAGGGACTTTCTTAGTTACTATAACATGTCTCGTTTAAAAGTCGGGATCGGATCAGCTACTCTCGTGGTATTGCATTGTTTTACTTTATTGATATAAAGTAAAACAATGCAGTACACACGTGGTAACACACGTGTTTATTGTGTTAACATAGTACTGATTAGCAATCACATTTGTTACTTATCTTTTAAATAGGAACGCGATAAAAAATATCTGAAGAAATTGTGGTTTTTGGTTTGAAATCAAGCATATTTTTTTAACCTCAAATTGCTTATCAGAATATTAATAATACTAAATTAAACAATGTTCCAGAAAATAATATATAGTCTTTCGACAGAACGCATTAATAGTGCTTTATTATTAGGCATTAATTCCACGTTATTAAGAAAATAGAAAGAGATGTGTTCATGTATTTTATCGCATTTAGAAATTAGGTAGTCCAAAATAGAATCAATATCGACTAACTGATCGAAAGATAAAAATAATTAAGTATATTATCTGACTGAGGTAATCTGAAGAATATAATTCTTTAAAAGCGCATTTTCCTGTTTATGGTTTTTATCCGTGATAGAAAGAATTAAATATGGTACAGGCAGTAACGAGTAAAACATATATTTTAATCTTTTCAGAGAACTCGTCAACGTGGCAGGTATCCCGAACACAGTGCAGGTTCGAGAAGTAGTATACCGTGGCAATTCTACCACCCAGATAAACCGTATCGTAGTATCCAACGTTCCCTCACACACATTCATTGGAAATTATTGGACACACGCCCTGGTTAGACTAACATCAGCGCCGGGGGAAGGAATTCGCTCAACGGTTCGAGTTTTCGGTCGCTACTCTGACTGGCTCTGAACATAATAACACCATCATCATCATCATCATCATCATCATTTCAGCTGAAAGACGTCCACTGCTGGACATAGGCCTCCCCCAAGCACCGCCACTTCGCCTCTCGCATCCAACGCATTCCTGCGGCCTTCACCAGGTCATCAGGTATAACACCATAGAAAACTCTTAATGAAGAAATGTTTTGCAAGCTTATGCGATTGTGTAAGATTTTTCAAAATAATAAATAAAAAATTCAGACAGCTTTCAATTTAATTGTTTTATTTTATACGCCATTCCTATTAAAATATAGGGCAAAAACCAAAATGTATCTGACCCACAGTGAGTATCGTAGGTATTTGAACTGAATAATTATTGTTATAAAAACATTTTTTTTTTACATAATAGTTGACTTCCATTATTTCTCACCATTATTTTCGGTTGGCTGCCGAAAATAATGGTATCTTACTATCTACCTATGATTTTATCACCAATAAATTTTCCCTTGTTTTTTTACTGAAAGACTTCCTATCGGACTTCCTAAACTCAGTTACTGGGTAACACGGTAACCCTTGGCATGACTGATTTAGCGACTGTCATAGGACTACGAATAACAGAAGGGACTGCTTAACATGTTTTCCGAGGTACGCAGGGGCTCCGGTATGAAATAGATCATCCACGGATCAACTTCAGGAAGCGTTGCGGCTAACTTTTTTTTTGGAATTTTAGGTTTATGTATTAAAAGTTTAGGAGAAGTAGGTCGTGAGTTCAAACCCAAGCAGGCGCATTACTTTGTGTAAATTATTTCATCGCCACTGTTCTCAAAACGGTAAAAGAAAACATCGTGAGGAAACCGGCATGTCTTAGAACCAAAAATTCGAAGACATGTGACATCTACCAACCCGCACTGGGCCCGCGTGGTGGATTATGGCCCATTCCCTCTCACCGAGAGGAGGCCTGTATCCCAGCAGTGGGAACATTATAGGCTGATGATGATGATGATGATTAATAAGTTTAAAGATTTTAATTAATTTAGAAACAAAATTAAAACCTAAATTCGTCGGTTCAGCCGTAAGACGTCCACTGCTGGACTTAGGCCTCCCCCAATTTGGGGGGCTTTGCCATAATCGCCACGCTTGGCAGACGGGTTGGCGATCGCAGTATGGTGGTAAAATGCATAGAGAACGCTGCTGCCCATTCTCTAGTAAGTCCCTTAGTCGCCTTTTACGACACCCAAGGGAAGAAATGGGGTGGTGTTATTCTTTACGTCCGGCACCACACGGTACAAAACCTAAATTAACTAAAACTATTTAAAAATAAAAAAAATTGCGTCGAAACATCATCCGGATTGCTGTCGACTGGTAATGTACCCAAGGGACTGGCGGCATTACCACGTTGTATGGCATTGCTTAGCCTCTGCCCAAGGTAAAAACCAGCCCTTGGGTCACGGGAAGTGTCCACCAGCCGTTTAGAGATTTGTTTAAATAGGCCAAGAGCACTTGGGCCCCACGGCTCGAGGGTTTCAACCCCAAACGGCTCAAACATATAATTACCAATAAGGTTATTATACTTACGCAGCTTGAGGTTTTCCGCAGCCGCAGCAGCGGTACCAGCACAGCACGCCGTGCCAGGAAGATGGGATGGTGCAAGAGTATCGACGCACGTTGCATCCCACACTAAAGGCCTACCCACCTTCCAAGAAAATAAAGACATGCCGTCCGGTATCTTGCCATCGTCACGTGCCAAGCCATTGAGTTCTAATAGAGCTGGGACGCCGACGGTGACAAGAGCTCGTCGGATGATGTCATTAATACTGCTAACACAATTTTCAAGGGATCGTTTCTTTGCAATAGTAAAACCTTGCACTGCTTACCTTGTCAAATGTCAGTTTGAGTTTGTCACATGTGAGGCTTAGGTTATCTTATGTGGGGCGAAACTTTTCACATGAATTGCTTAGCTTGTCACATGTGTGGCTTCCACTATGAAGCTCAGGAATAGCTCAAGAATATGAAAACTTATTGCCAATATATTAATTAAAACTACTGAAGCTTTAAATCCCTCTCACGCGCGTTCACCTCGCGAAGATAGAATTTAAAGACGTGATTTATGGAGTTTAAGTTTTAGTATACAAACCCCCAGGCGGTTTTAAAGCCTTTGGCCCTCGTGGTGGATTATGGGGCCCACTCTCTCACCAAGAGAAGTTCTGTGTCCTAGCAATGAGAACGTGATGTTTTTTTTTTTTTTTTTTTGAAATCATCAAATGACTTCTCCCGCTCTGGGCGGAGCGGGAGGGCGTGTCAGACTTTTACTGACTAAAACCCACCCGTGTTCCATCACTTGCCCATGTGCCAGGGTCACGGTAACAAGACAAGTAAAACGAATAATTTTCGGTTGTAGTAATATTTATTTATTGTAACATTTGCTCATAGCCAGTCACTGTAGCGACCGTAGAATTTAATTGTGCAGCGAAGTCCCACTCCCGGCGCTGATGTTTGCCGGACATGGGCAAAAGTCCGCTCATTTCTAGTGTGTGTGTGTCCGGGAACAGCGGGGAGGTGTGAAAACGAGATGCGGTTTATAATGGTGGTGGAATTACCACGGTAAATTACGTCACGGGTCTGTACTGTGTGCGGTACAGCAGGCAAGTTGAAGGATTCTCTGAAAAGATGAAAATGTTTATTATTAATCGTTCACTACCTGTGGTATAATATACATACATATATTCATGGTATAAGGGGCATGACGTGCAAACTGTTACCATGAATTCAGCACTTGGTTCTTTAGAAAGGAAAAGTAAAAAACCAAAGCCTTTTTGGGCTGAGGGGGTCAGAACAAAATTGTTCTTATAATTCTTGCTAACACGCCCCAGGTCCCATTTTTTGTGGGTTCCCACCAATCATCAAGTGACATCTCTTGCTCTGGACGAAGCGGGAGGGCGTATCAGACTTTGACTGACTAAAACCCACCCGTGTTCCTACAGTTGCCTATATGCCATGGCTACGGTATCTCTTTCGAACAAATCTCGCGACCCTGGCAGGGCTCTAGGACTCTCTGATTGCCATCTAATAACATTTAAAAAAGGTACATACTCGTGGAATAGGGTCAATTCATCATCAGTAAACAGGCTTCTAGCTCCTTCAAAATTGTAATCTTTTTGGTACCCTTCGATACTCTCTGGCACTCTAATGACATCTTCTTGTCCTGGAGCGACTTCGTTTAGAATGGAAGTCGCGTTACTGCAGACAGTAAGTGCTGCTAGCACTGCTATGAGGAGGAAGCTCTTCATCTGAAAGGATACAACATATACTATAGTAGTTTCAATTATAATCAGTGGCACGAGTGGTGCAGTTGCTGAACGATCGCCTCATAATATTTTCGATATTCCTTATCGATTGTCGATTGCTGCGCGATCGATGCTTGAACAGTATATGACCATACATCGTTATCTTTCTGCCCTCCTCCCATGTTCTTTAAGGTTAGCTCAATTCGTTTTCTTCTTGACAGAAAGAAATATAAAATATTCACGCAGGAATATCACAGACTAAACCTTTATATAAATTTAAAAAAGGAATCAAAATTACAATAAAGCAGAAAGTCTTGTACGACGCCAAAAGACCCCTTTCTCAGCATGATGCTGCGACATTTAAAAATAAGTGACACAGCGCTTGTATTCTGATAGGGCCTGCAGTGATGTCACGTACAGATGCAGATTATTCTTTTGTTCTTGTCAACTATCACGATATCATTAACTCAATTTTCTTTTATTTCATTCCTTACACAATCCATTCATCTTATGTAACCTCGGTAGTTAGAGGTTACTTTCTATAGCAAGTAATATCCAAAAAAAGAGCTGATCTCTAATAACATATAATAAAACTCATATTTGTTTAATTTGAATTATATAACGAGTCTTTTTAATAAAAAAAAAAAAACTGAGTTTTTATTTCTCACCAATTCACGAAAACGAAAGGATGGACGAAAGGAAACTTTTAACTAACAAAAGTGTTAAAAGTTTTATATATTTTTCACTTTTGCCCACCAATCCATAAATAACAGTGACAGAAAGTATTACAAGTATTGTCGAAATCGATAAACAATTTAGGAGATATCGCGGAAAAAATGTACAAAAAAGAATAAAGACGAATTAAGAACTTCCTTCCTTTTATAATGGTTAAAAAATACTTACATTATTTTCTCACTTAGTCCAGTAAAAGATCGCAGTAGCTATCACCTTAGAGTACCTTCACTATATGTCAACATTAGCAGCGTGTTAAGCTTTTATTACTTGGCTCATGATAACGATAAGATAGTACTATCATAATACGGATGTTGTGTGACGCTTACAGTCCGCTTACACGTATCCTTATCTTGCGCTATATTATCGAATAATAAAAAGGAATCTTTTGGCATTATTAGTCATGACAATAAAAACCCAAAGGGAGTGCAACATACTTTAAAATTGTTTAATCAAAATATTCAAGGTTGCTCTTCCAAATTACTTGAAATAGAATTATTTTTAGAAAATACCAAGTTTGATGTAATTTGCTTAACTGAACATTGGTTAAAAGATCATCAAGTAATGTCAATAAATTATTAAAATTTTTGTTTAATTAGCTTTTCAGCCGAAAACGCATGATACGTGGCGAATCATTAATATTAGTTGAAAAATTATATTAAATCGACAGAACGAAAAGGGCTTTTTTTTGGATGGGAAATCATCAAATGAGTTCTCCCGCTCTGGGCGGAGTGGGAGGGCATTTCAGACTTTTACTGACTAAAACCCACCCGTGTTCCTTCAGTTGCCCATGTGCCAGGGTCACGGTATCTTTTTCGAACAATCACGCGACCCCGGCAGGAAATGAGGGGACGGCGCGAACGCAGTCCCCACTATCAAAAATAACACGTCCGAGTTATCCACATTAGGGATAATCGCAAGGGTCAACCCAACCGCAGTGCAATGGGAGGGCCTCGCCCTGGAGGAACCGCCTACATGATTACGGTAAAAGGGCATAGTTTGTCTGTAGAACACACTGTTGAGCTGTTCTGTGTTGAGCTTGATAATCATGTTATAGTAGGTACGTCTGTCTATACAGACCTCCAATTTACCAGAATCTATCTGTGTTTGATTCTGTAATGAAAGAGGTGCTAAAGAAACTTAGTACTAGTAGTAAGTCAATAGTTATATGTGGTGATTTTAATATTAATTTATTAGAAAAAACTAGCTTTTGCCCGCGGCTTCGCCCGCGTAGATGACGGAAATAATCGCAAGAGGACGTATTACCACGGTAAGAACGTATTAATACATGTTATACATACATAAAATTACGCCTTTTTCCCATGGGGGTAGGCAGAAACTACGGAACGCCACCTGCTACGATCCTTACATATATTGTGTGTTTGATGTACTTAAAATAAAACTAATAGTATTCAGAGTGAGAAGACTGCGACATAGGGCTGGATTAAATTGAATATAAGTCTTCCTGGTTTTTCTTAACGCTCCTATTCTACCTATATAAACACTCAGTTATTTACCAGACACCAAATTAAACATAGTTATAAGAATAGTACTTTGGCCAGTGGCTTTGCCCGTATAGCTGTCGGAAAATATCACCCGGGAAACTACTACCGGGATAAAATATCTATGGTATGCTATATAATATATGGTAAGTATCCAGGATAACCAAAAATCCAAATCCATCCAAAAATCTAAACATCTAAGCCATATTTCGCGGTCTCTTACTTGGAATAATACAATTAGCTTTATTTTGAGTACTTCGAACACACATGATGATATGCATTTACTATGAAGCCCAAGTAATATGAATTATAATCCTACTAATCCTGCACTACCCGACCGCTATCAAGCGAGATTGCCGGACGCGGAACGGCCCGCTAGCCACTCTGCGGCTATTTTATTATAATCTCTGATATCTTCTAAAATATTCATTTTAATGATATGCTGTAAAAGGCAATTTTGATCTACATGAAATGCACAACGTATCTAATGTATTTAATTGGATAAGAATTAATGCTGTATTGCTTAAAATCGCTTCGTAAATAAGCCATTATTTCTCATAAAAATTAAAGGATAAAAAATGGTTATTGTGGGTTATCCCCAAGAGATAGACATATACCATCGCAGATTTTTTTGTAGAACTTTGTAAGGTATACAATACTGTAGTACATTATTTTGATCCATTTCATAGGGTTCAGCCAGCGTTCGCAATGTAAGCACAAAAAAATGAGTTTATTTATGACATCACATTAGAAACCTCTAAAATTATCAGTGTTTCTTTACTATATTATGCATGTTATATACATATAAACCTTTCTGTTGAATCATTCTATCTATTAAAAAAACCCGCATCAAAATCCGCTGCGTAGTTTTAAAGATATAAGCTTACATAGGGACAGACAGACAGCGAAGTGACTTTATTTTATAATATGTAAAGATAACTCAAATACTTTCAGATTGTTAAGTCTTTTTAAGTCATTTAATCTGTCAAATGTTTTTATTGAACCAACCCAAGTGACAGCTTCTTCTGCCACTTGTTTAGATGATATTTTTTGTAACTGTGCTTACTTAACCCTTTGCAACCGGGAGTAAAAAAACTCGCATAGAGTAGTAAAAACTTAGTCATCGTTTGGAAAGTGTTCAGAGGTCCTGGAAAAAATACAGATTTTTTTTTGCAATTATGCAACCAATGCAAAGTGGTCTTCAGCAATCAGAACCTCAAGTTCGTGATTTTCACGAATAATTTGCTAGTCGCACGATTCAATGATTTAGTTAGAATAAATGAAATAAAAATCATCAATTATAATAAAATATGAATATTAGGTATCCCTTTTACCTTAAATCAATCTTTATCACAAAATCTTTTCCTAATACTTGGTGATGATGCCGATCTTCTTCCTCGAGAACGTTATGTTGGCACCGATCTTCTTCCCCGAGTACTCGTGGTTAATCTCGGTCGTTCAGAGGATAAATGTGCTGACTTTTGTTGTTGTAAAGAACGACCAGACGTAGATGATAACGATGGGCAAGGCAAGCTTCGTTGTTGATAGTTTCGAGTAATGAGGAACAGGGTGTAAATTTCACTCAACCTCCATAAAAAAGGGAGGTTACTCCGACGAGACGGGTGTCGTGTCTAGTGGGGAACTGCCCGACGATAGTTGTCGGGACGTTGTATATTTGCTACTGACGCAATAAACTCTGTTTGCGCAATGCAGGATTTGCGCGAAATCAGTGTTGATTGTTCACTCTCCACCGTTGACCGGAGTTTGCTTCTGGGCTGAGTCGTGTGTCTTGTGATGCTTGCCCGCGCCAGTTGAAGTCCCAGTGAGTTTTAACCGGATGTTGCATAGCTCACGGTGATTCTGAACTGTCTGATTATCTCCGAAGGTTCCCCAGTGCGTTGAAGTGGTGCTGCGTTATGCTCCAGTGTGTCGGATGTGGTACAGCCGCGTTGAGGTTGACTTCTGGCGTCTTTCAGGACAGGGTTTAGAGCTATGCTTGTGGACCGGCCGAAAGTGCAGTGGGCTGTGCCAAGGTTACTACTACTAAAGGGAATGACCAAGAAGGCGCGTCCACTGCAACCTGGTGTTGAGGACCGTTAATCCCATTGGTGCTAGCTGGATGTATAACTCGCCGTTCTATAGATTGACGTAATAATCATGATGACGGTAATTTGTATTCGGAAATTCGTATTCTTGCCTATGCATTGTTTTGTAAATACAAATGTATACGAACACCATGTATCTATCATATAATTAACTAGCTTCTGCCCGCGACTTCGTCCGCGTTAAATTTCTTGTTCCCCCGACCCTTCCCGTCGCGTCGAATCGCCTACCCGTGCGATTTTCCTCGATATGCAACATTTTTCATTACTGTTCCGCTCCTCTTGGTTGTAGCGTGGTGTTATATAGCCTATAGCCTTCCTCAACAAATAGGCTATCTAACACAAAAATATTTTTTCAATTCGGACCAGTAGTTCCTGCGCATTCAATCAAACAAACAAACAAACTCTTCAGCTTTATAATATTCTATATATAAATATATATTAAGTATAGATTTATCTCTCATTGCTTCATTTTTAGTTCTTTTACTTGTTGTGGTTTGGTAATTTTTATTTTAGGTGCATCGTCTTCAATTATAATTATATAAATATTGTATACATATTTTGAAAACATTTTAAGAGAGTACCGGTGGAGTTTCTTCCCCATTCTACCATAACACAAAAATAATCAAATTACAAATGTACCTTTTGGAAGGGGCAACTAGAATCAATTCTATTTTCTTGAACCAGTTGACGTTCAAAAGTGCCTTTTTTAGGCCTAATTGAAATAAATGCTTTGACTTTGAATTTGACTTTACGGTATATAATGAAAGGCCCTACGGCTGCAGCTGACCTCTTTTCGTTTGTGTCGGATTTTCATTCCACGGGACTATAAGAGTGAGGGCAGATTGCTTAGATATCTTGCGTAAGTGTTTTGCTAGTCTCCGTCGACGCAGGTCCTCACTGGATATGGCTGTTTCGGGAGGTTCCTGTTCCGAATAAGGCGGGAGGAAACGTCCGGTCGTTTCCATTGCGCGGATCGTCTGGAGTACACGGTGAAGCATACGGTGGAGGTGTACCCTGCCTGGGCGGAGAACCACCGTGTCCTCGTGGAGGCGATCGGCGGCGACCTCTCGCGTCCGGCCCTGGTGCAAGCCATGGTATGGAGTGAGAGGGCATGGGAAGCCGTGATCTCCTTCTGCGAGGCAGTAGCACAGCTCGCAAAGAAGGAGGCGGGGCGCTTGATGGAGCGGTAGTTTCTGCGCCCTCACGCCCCTAGCTGTCGCAGGAGGAGACGACCCGGGCGTCGGGAGTCCATTGTAGACTTTTGGCCACAGTAGGCGGGAGCTTGCGGGTGGCGAGCAATGGGTAGCTCGCCGCTCGGTAAGAACCAGGCTCGGGTAAAACGGCACGTTATGTTCCACGCGCGCCTCAAAGAGATGTCAGCAGTACTGAAGGGGTCTGCTAGGACCGATGCCTGCCAGGGTTGCGATATTTGTTTGAATGAGTAACCATGGCCCTGGCATATAGGCAACTGAAGGAATACGGGTGGGTTTAAGTCAGTAAAAGCCTGACACGCCTCTCCACGGGAGAAGTCTCCCGGATCTATCGTAACAATGGGAGTCCCACAGGGCTCAATTCTTGGGCCTTTTTTGTTTCTTATTTATATTAATGACTTGCCTTACCTCATAAAAGATAATCATAATATAGTTTTGTTTGCGGAAGATACTTCACTTTTGTTTAAACTTAAACGTCAGCAAGTGGATACTGACGATGTTAATAGCGCGATCTCAAAAGTAGTTCACTGGTTCAATGTAAATAATTTGCTTCTTAATGAAAAAAAAAACCAAATGCATTAAGTTTACGCTACCTCACGTTAGGCAAGTGAAAACGAATGTGTTGGTGAAGGGCGAAGAATTGAATCCTGAAGATAGCACTGTATTCTTGGGCTTAACTTTGGATGCCAAGCTTCAGTGGGGCCCACATATAGATAAATTGTCGAAAAAGCTAAGCTCCGCTGCATACGCTGTTAGAAAAATTCGGAATTTAACTGACATAGAGACAGCCCGTTTAGTGTATTTTGCCTACTTTCATAGTGTAATGTCGCACGGTATTCTGTTGTGGGGAAATGCCGCCGACATTCAGACTATCTTTGTCTTGCAGAAAAGGGCTGTTCGATCAATTTATAAATTAAGCCCGAGACACTCACTCAGAGAGAAATTTAAAGAAATTAATGTAATGACTGTGCCTTCACAGTATATTTTTGAGAATCTTTTATATGCCCATAAGAATATTAATTTGTTTAAGAAATTCAGTGATATCCATAATATAAATACTAGGAATAAACACAAATTTGTTGTACCTTCAACAAGGCTCAAGAAAATAGGTGGCTCATTCAGATGTCAATGTATACGTTTTTATAATAAACTTCCAAGCCATGTTCAAGATCTAAGTCTCAATAAATTCAAATCATTAATTAAGTGTAAGTTGTGCCAGAAAGCCTTTTATACAGTTAAAGATTATATTGAGGACAAAAAAGCTTGGGATTAAGCTGCTCCAATTTATGTATTATTGTAATTATACTGAATGATTTTAATTTTTTTTATTATTATGGCTTCCTTTATTTTTTTTTATTATATTATTATTATTGATTTGGAAATATACACTTTGACAATTGATGACTATTGTTTAAACTATGACATGAATATAAACTGAGGAGTATAATATTATTTTTATTTTAATGATTTTGAATGTGAGGACTATGAGGACTATGTTTGTTTTTTATATCTCTCTTACTCATTTCATTTTTAATGATAATCGGGCAGTTTGAGTACTTAATGCGGCCTACCAAAATGTCCATTCTTTGGTATTGTTCGTCAAATCGTTGTGCTCCTTATGTTCTGAGTTTGAGCTGCAAGATTACTGACAAATGCGTGCATTGACTGGACAGGTCCACTCAATCTGTATGGTTATTCCCTCAAAAGACCATTTCAGACACCCCCATGTACATGGTCCTCAAGTGATCAGACCGGGACTATTTCCTGATTTTATATACACATTGACATTGATGAATTTTACTTATACAATGACATGAATATTTACTTTTAAAGTATTATATTTTTTAATTATTGTAAATGTGAAGACGAAGTGGGTGTTCTTTTATTTTTGGTTTCCTTTTCTTCTAATTTAATTTTTTACATTGTCTGGCAGTTTGAGTAATTTGTGCGACCTACACAAATGTCCTTTCTTTGGTATTGTTCGTCGAATCATTGACATCCTTAAGTTCTGAGTGGAGCTGCATGATTACTGACAAATGCCTGCACTGATTGAACAGGTCCACTCAAGCTGTGTGTTCTTTCCTTAAAAGACCACTTCAGACACCAATCCACATGGTCTTCACATGATCTGATTAAGATTATGTCTGGACTTTAAAAGAGACTGTGACCTCTGAGTTTGTTTCGGCGTTTCTTCTCAGAGTAGTCAGATAGGAAATGCCGAACTCAACTAGTTTAAAAAAAAATTGATTGACGTGTAAAAGTGTTTGTACAAACCTACTTGCAAAAATAAAGTCATTTATCATTTATCATTAAGTCATTTGATGATTTCCCACCCACAAAAAAAAAGGGTACAGAGATTGGTAATATTAGAACTTGCATAATATTGTGTAATTTTCTACGTTTTATATCGCAATCATAACTGACGTCTAATCTGATGTGTCAAACTTAATAATTTTTCTTTTTTTCAGGTAAGTCTCGTCTCAACAACTTCTACTATTGCAGTCAGGCTGTTTGAGTGAATATCTAAAGCTAAGTGCTGTAACTATAGGTTTTATCCTGGATAGCTTACATATCGGGCCTCCTCGAATATTTTAGAAGTGAACGGCATAAATGTTAAGTTCTCTTAATATTTATGCCGTACACTTCTACAATAGGTGTGATATTTTATATTTAGAATGAAAGGAAAAGATTTGATATAATCAGATCGGATAGCTGTTAGCGTTCGTATTAATATTAAAAAAAAAAATTACAGGAATATTATTTTTTAATATCAAACTCTTCAAGAAATCTTGTACAAACAGTTAGGTAGGATGGTATGAGATGATACCAAAGACAATATACATACGTGCGGTAGATGGAACAACGCGAACGACATCAAAATTTACAAGGTATCACCCACACCGCACACGTCGCTCCTTGCTCAGTGTTAGTTTTGTCTCTCATTCACCCCACATAACAGGTCGCTTTGTGTGCGAATACTTGTATTTTTAGGCAAGACGCAGATTGCAGCTGGATTCTTCACTGTTGAACATTTTATTCAGCTTAGATGTGTGTTGGGGTTGAGAAGAAATACTCTGAAGATGATTATTGATTTTTAGGATATATTTGAACTTGCCGAACGACGCGTTGGACAGTTTCTAGACACTTGTTGCCCGCATGAAGTCAAGAGAGCTATGCCACGCTGTTGGGTTACTCTCGTTGACTCGCACGAACTTCAGGCTAGACTCTATCGAAGCGCACCAACTTCACACTTTCGTTTTGTTGCCATCTGGTATCCCGTACTTATGACTCTGCTGACATTCAAATATTTTCGAAGAAAAGTAAACTCATTTTATCTACTATCATGTCGTAAAATTCGAATTATAAACTTCAAAACGCGTTTCTATTGATATTATTTATCAACTCAGTACCTACTGAAATTATGATTATGTAAAAAAATATAATCATATTATAACACTTTTTTTATCTACAAAGTAACGATATTGTATAGATAGAAAATACGTATCGTATTTTCTATCTATGCAAATCCAAGTAGGATTTTTTTTTTTTCATTTTTTTTTTTTGTAATGGAATGCATATGCGTGGCTCGCCATTTTTATAGCTTTACAAAATGTTTTGATATCAATTGTGTAATATCAATGAATATTAAGAGTAATAGGTTTATTCGTGGTTCAGTCCCTATAGCTCAATATATGATAGTACATTAAGTAGTGTATGAAAATGCATATAACTAAAAAAGAAAAAACTACGCCAACGGTTCGGTTTTTAAATACACACTCGTGTTTTGATACCTTTGAAGCATACAACAGTTTTAGTAAACTACTATTTTATGAATTTAATTGTTTACATCATTTAAAAAAAAACCGGCCAAGTGCGAGTCGGACTCGCGCACCGAGGGTTCCGTACAAACCTGTAGATATTCTCGGTTTATGCATAAGGTTTATGTTTATGAAATTAAATGTTTTTTTTTTATTTTTATGTTTGAGTTGATTGAATGAACGGTAAATTGCGGTTTGCGATTTATGACGTATTAAATAAAAACCGTACCGTGTGGTGCCGGACGTAAAGAATAACACCACCCCATTTCTTCCCGTGGGTGTCGTAAAAGGCGACTAAGGGACTTACTAGAGAATGGGCAGCAGCGTTCTCTATGCATTTTACCACCATACTGCGATCGCCAACCCGCCTGCCAAGCGTGGCGATTATGGCAAAGCCCTCCAAATTGGGGGAGGCCTAAGTCCAGCAGTGGACGTCTTACGGCTGAAATGATGATGATGAAATAAAAACTACTAACTAGATCTCGTTCAACCAATTTTCGGTGGAAGTTTACATGGTAATGTATATCATATATTTTTTTTTAGATTTATCATTCTCTTATTTTAGAAATTACTGGGGGGGGGGGGCACCTTTTACCACTTTGGAAGTGTCTCTCGCGCAAACTATTCAGTTTAGAAAAAAATGATATTAGAAACCTCAATACTATTTTTGAAGACCTATTCATAAATACCCCACACGTATGGGTTTGATGAAAAAAATATTTTTGAGTTTCAGTTTTAAGTATGGGGAACCCCAAAATTTATTGTTTTTTTTTCTATTTTAGTGTAAAAATCTTAGTGCGGTTCACAGAATACATCTACTTACCAAGTTTCAACAGCATAGCTCTTATAGTTTCGGAGAAAAGTGGCTGTGATATACGGACGGACAGACACACAGACAGACAGACATGACGAATCTACAAGATTATTTTTAGTATATGCGAAACCTGAATATAGTTTGTTCAGAATCAGTAACTGAATCGATTCCAATAATTTTTACACCATGTTATATTTTGTACCAAAAATATTTAATTACGCTTCCAAGTCGCGGGCCTTAGTGTTTTGTTTCGATTTTAAATTTATCATGTCTTTCTCGTATTCAAACGTCCATTACACGGAGATGGTACGTACACTAGCTGTTTGTGGTGATCTGCATATGTTTTTGCGTGGACAACCAGGTAACTTATCAAGCTTATAACTTTGTGATTATTAATGATACAGTTTTGAAATTTTTTTCATAGATTCTTTACATAAAAATACTAGACCCGTGTTTCGGGTTTCGCATAAACAAAAATTAATGTTGTATAAGGGTTCCGTTTTTTACCATTAAAACGGAACGGCTACGGAACCCTAAAAAGAACTCTCTAAAAGAATAATATGTACAAGTCTTTAATAAAGAAAAGAACCATAAGGCATCCGAAGATTCGTCTGCACCGTTGTTTACAGCAGGCTTGGCATGAAGCTTTCTATTTCTACGAAGAATAGACACTGCTCTTTCTGTACAAAGTGACAGTTCGTTTCACTATTTTTGATAAATCTTAGAAATCGTTTTACAACCTGTCAACATGTTATTCATTTCTCACGATTCTTAAAAATGTAGAGTATTTCAGAAGAAAGTTTCCTTTGCAAACTGACAAAAAATTCACAAAACCACACTAACAACTGTCAGTTGTTTAAGGTAGTGAAGACAATTAAATTTTGTAATCTCCATGCTAAAGATAGTAGAAAACTCGACGGCTATAATGCGGTATATATAACAGTTATCTACAAAATAGTGATTTTACAGAAGAGCGTTTTAAACGCCAAACTGTGATAATGTTACTTAATAGAAGATTAAAGCTATCTTTTCCTATTTTACATCATTTTGTTAATATGGCATTACCAAGGAAATGGTTTACGCCTATATTACTCTTTATTCATTTTTGTTTTAAAATAGGTAGGTACTTCGACCGTTTGAGAAAAATTGTTGTAGTTGTCTAAAAATTTAGTTAAAAATTGAGAATGAAACAGAAAATAAATCCTATGATGAAACACAGTATACTGAATTTCGTAAAAAGTGTAGTTTACTCTTTCTACTTTGTTGCCGTCATGCTATTCACACAGAACGTCATTCTTGTCTATTCTTCCGTCGACAAGATGGAGTTCAAGCTACACCTGCAGAAAAAGTTTTCAAAAATAACACAGGTCAACAAAAATAGTTATTTGTTATACAAGAGTGCAAAGTTGCTTTTTAACCGCGTGCTCAATTTTGATGACCGAGCAAGCGAAGGATTCAAAAATTGAATCACGAGCGCAGCGAGTGATTCAAAATTAGAATCCTGAGCGTTAGCGAGGGAATCAAAAGAGCACGAGGTGAAAAATCTTTGCACTCGAGTGCATCACGTAACTTTTCATTCCACCTCAGCGAGGAAAGAGTATTTAAAAATACTCTTTCCTCGCTGAGGTATCACAAACTTAGTGCACACGATGTTCTAAATTCAATTTACTTTATCCTCCAGAGAATAAAAACGGCTTTTCCACTCAGATATTGAACATTAAAAATACTCTTTCCGAGATGGTGGGATGAAAAATATTTTTTTTTTGGTGCAGAGATAGCGATAATGGATTTTATTAAGTAGCCATTGATAACACTAAAACATTTTTTTTCCTACGTGTAGTTTTGGATTTACCTTCAGTTTTATGTATTGGCTGTAATCAGTACTTTTATGCGCTCGTTTTGCTAAATTCTCGGTAAATTTCTATAAATAAATTGATTTTAATATTATGTCTTCATCGCAAAAAAGTTGTCTCAATGAACCATATGTGTATTGTAACAAACACAGTTTAAAAATACAGAAAACTTATGAAAGATTTCATAAAAGATCTTATTTTTCTAACTTTAATTATAAAATTGTGGATGAATACAAGCCGTGGGTGGATACCTCAAAATCTCTGTAAAATAGGCTGTGGACACTTGAGACAACTTTTTGAATGGGGCAATGGTAAAAAAAGCCAACATGCTAGCCAAGCAAGTCAAGAAAGCTATGACATTCAGAGTGCTTATGCAATGAAAAGAACAAGAAAATCACATCGATGATTGTTACTTCCGCCTGTGTTGATATGCGTGGTGTTAACATAAAAAAATGGTTTGCCCAGACTTAAAATCGGCTAGAAGACCTTTGCCGCATTCAGAGGAAGTACCTACTCCAACATTTTGTCCTACCCGTTATAGTGTTCATCCTATACTTGTACCTAATATGTTCATCAAAGTGCACTACCGCCAGAGTCATCTTGATCAATTTCCAGAGAATCTTGGATCCTATAGCGATAACAAGGGAAGTGGTTCCACCAGGACCTAAAAACGATAGAGGAGAGGTACCAAGGCCGTTCGGATCGGCATATAACGACTGATTACTGCTGGGGTATGCAAAGTGATTGTCTCAATACACCTAATTCACGAAATTCGTGAAAAATAAACATTTAATGAACATAACAAATGAATAAATGCTGTTTTTCGCTGTAGATTTGATTTTTCTGTACAAGTCATATCTAGAAAACTACACGTAGGAAGTCAAATTTTTTGTATGAATGTAATTAGTATACGGTCCTAAGTTATTAAAAATACAGTTTCTTGACACCAAAACTAGTGTTGACCAGTGTAATTAACTTGGCGAATTATTATGCATTGTGGTATTGGAAACCTCGTAGTGACAAAAAGAGTCGATTTAAGCCCGTCTACTCTGAAGCCCGTCTACTCTGAACTCTGAAGCCGATCTACTCTGAAGCCCTCTTGAAGCGTTCTACTCTGACAGTTTACTCTTTTTCATTTAATAAATTGTATCAGATCTGCCTTATCCATCTCTTTCACTAAGCAGATTCGTAACAGATTGGCGCCCATATAGACACGAACCCACTCTTTTTTCAAAATTAAAAAAAAAACTAACACTAGCATCTCCTTTAGGACTCCCTTTTTGACATAACTAACTTATTTTTATTTTTTTCAGCTCTCCTGACTCCTACAACCTACTCAACATACTGAACATCATCTAATACTACATCCCCACAGACATACCTTTACCCAATGGTAATTGGCATCCATTCTTCGCTTGTGAGTGTTCTTAAAACCATTCGTGGTCACTTACAAGTTGGGGTTTGGCTTACTCTACGACGTTCTATTGGAGAATATCCCAACCAATACATCATTACACTGCATCCCACACACTTGCACACCACTGCGTTTACCCACTGGTAATCGTACTCAGTTTTCACTTGGCGTGTTTTTAAAACCCTTGTGGTCACTACCAAGTTAGGGGACTGAGACACTTCACGACAGAAACAGGAGAATATCCTGTGGACGTTTTTACAAACCTATACATCTACATAACTCCTATTACAAATACTTCACTATCTTACTATACATTTATATAATATATTTATACATATACCATCTGGGAATCATACCAAAATATGTAGGCTCTCATAATATTTTTAATTTCATCGGTAGCTAGGTAAAAACCCAAAATTTATATCGTTGTTATTTGTCATCGGTTGCTAGGTAACAAACCAGGCCATAGATTATTATGAACATGGAGTACTAGTCCTTTTGTACTGTGGCAAAACTAGGTACTAAAGTTTACTTTCATATGTACTAACCTTTATGCTTTAGTTCCAAATTTTACCACCAAAAATAAGTTTTCCTTAGTGTACGTGAGTCCGAGTGCGAGTCCTGAACACTCTCTTCGAGTCCCTTCTAACATTTGACTTTTCTCTAACACTTTTCTTAATAAGTTTTCCTGAGTGTACGTTTTTTTTTTTTGAGTCCTTTACATTATACTCATAACTCATCCCTTTCTTTTATCCTTCCTCTATAATAGAGTTCTTTTCGATTAATTAAAACTCTATTTTTTTAATTCATTCATCGGTTCTTAAACCACCATTTAAAAAAAAAAATCTTTATATCTTTCCTTTTCTACAAATTAGTTTGTCTAACTTGTTTCTTTCTATCGACTAAGTTGATTGGAGCGGATGACAACTCCATAAAAATAAGCCATTGTTAACTAATGACTCTAAAAGTCAACCTATCAACTGCTAAAAGTTGATATGACTCTAAAAGTCAACCTATCGACTCCTAAAAGTTGATTGGAGCGGATAAAAACTCCATAAAAATAAGCCCATGTTAACTAATGACTCTAAAAGTCTAAATATCAACTAAAAGTTGATTAGGAGCGGATGACAACTCCGTTAAAAATAAGCCTTTGTTAAAATCTTTCTATTTCATCTCATTTGTGGTTTTAGACGCGAGCGGATTACAACTCCTAAAATAAGCCTTAAAGTTATTGATTTATCAGGTTGAGTAGTGATCATTGAATGTGAATCCTACCTGACCTAACTTCGTAAGATGTCGGTGGGTTTGAATGAGTTTTGAAAGTTTTTAACTAGCAAAATTTTTGTTCTAGGCCAAAAAATTTCTCGGGGTCTTTGGGGAAATATAGTGTTCATCCTATACTTACACTTTAATTCATGATTCTTTATCATCCTTTTTATTTGTTTCTATGTTTACACTATTCATGCTTTACTTATTTTTATTTGTTTATATGTCTACACTCAGCAAATCGATCTAAATACGATTTATTAACTTAAAAATAGCTGAAATAAAATATTAACTCAAATTTTCATGTTGTGACAAGCCAAATTGTCAACTGTCAGTTACTGTTCTGCTTAGTCTATGAATGGCTACTTTTTGGTTTATATAATTTTAAATTATTTTTATCAATATGTCTAGCTATTTGATTTTATTAATTATTACGATTGTTTACTAAATAACTTAACTTAAAATTATATTTATAAAATTCTTTACGCACTCATGTGGCCAGCTACATGCACTCATGTGGCCAGCTACACGCACTCATGGATATGTCCTGGCCGACTACACTTGTCAGATGAGATGATGGCTAAACTAATATTTTGAAAATGTTTGGAAAGGGAAGACGGCTTTGGTATAAAAACGGGCGTCTGAACCGCTGATACACACTCTAGAGGACCACACTCTGGAGGACACACTCTGGAAGACTGTAGACTCTCGGAAACTACTCTGAAGCACCCGCACTCTGGGGAAACTACTCTGAAGCCCGTCTACTCTGAACTCTGAAGCCGGTCTACTCTGAAGCCCTCTTGAAGCGTTCTACTCTGACAGTTTACTCTTTTTCATTTAATAAATTGTATCAGATCTGCCTTATCCATCTCTTTCACTAAGCAGATTCGTAACACCGTGAACCATCATTTGACGAAATCTTTAATAAAGTGAGTAGCGACAGTGATTTCGAAGGCATAGCGTTTACAGGACCAAAACCTCTTCTACCTATTCAAGAAGAATTGAATGATCTTATAAGGATTCTTGAGCTACCTAAAGAATTTGTGGAAGTATTGGCTTTCGGATTAAAAGAAAAAACTTGTTGGCGACAGATACAAAAGTGACGTTCTATCGTACAAGGTAGCAAGACCTGCTATCTTTTTTTTCATTCAGAAAATGGTATTTTTTCCTTTGTAGAGAACTCCAAGAACTTAGGATGTACCTAATATGTTCATCAAAGTGCACTACCGCCAGAGTCATCTTGATCAATTTCCAGAGAATCTTGGATCCTATAGCGATAACAAGGGAAGTGGTTCCACCAGGACCTAAAAACGATAGAGGAGAGGTACCAAGGCCGTTCGGATCGGCATATAACGACTGATTACTGCTGGGGTATGCAAAGTGATTGTCTCAATACACCTAATTCACGAAATTCGTGAAAAATAAACATTTAATGAACATAACAAATGAATAAATGCTGTTTTTCGCTGTAGATTTGATTTTTTCTGTACAAGTCATATCTAGAAAACTACACGTAGGAAGTCAAATTTTTTGTATGAATGTAATTAGTATACGGTCCTAAGTTAATAAAAAAATACAGTTTCTTGACACCAAAACTAGTGTTGACCAGTGTAATTAACTTGGCGAATTATTATGCATTGTGATATTGGAAACCTCGTAGTGACAAAAAGAGTCGATTTAATTACAGTTTATTTTCATAAGTATACTGTATTATAATTAACCGAATCTATACTTAATATTACAAAGCTGAAGAGTTTGTTTGTTTGTTTGCTTGAACGCGGTAATCTCAGGAACTACTCATCCGAATTGAAAAAATCGTTTTGTGTTGGATAGCCTATTTATTGAGAAAGGCTATATAACATCTCGCTACGGTTAAAAGGAGCGGAGCAGCAAAGAAAAATGGACGAAAACTGGCAGGCAATTCGATGCGACGGGAAGGGTCAGGGGAGTGGGCACGCCACAATTGCGGCGGTAAGTCCCCTCTTTGAGGAGTGGATAGAGAGGCGTTACGGCGTCCTCACCTTCCGCCTGACGCAGGTTCTCACCGGGCATGGGTGCTTCGGTGGGTTCCTGTTCAGGATAAAGCGGGAGGATACGTCCGGGTGTTTCCATTGCGAGGATCGTCTGGAGGACACGGTGGAGCATACGGTGGAGGTGTGCCCTGCCTGGGCGGAGCACCGCCGTGTCCTCGTGGAGGCGATTGGCGGCGGCGACCTCTCGCGTCCGGCCCTGGTGCGAGCCATGGTACGGAGCGAGAGGGAATGGGAAGCCGTCACCTCCTTCTGCGAAGCAGTAATGCTCGCGAAGGAGGAGGCGGGGCGCGTGAGGGAGTGGCAGTCTCTGCGCCCTCACGTCCCTAGCCGCCGCAGGAGGAGACGCCCCGGGCGTCGGGAGTCAATAGCGGACTCCCGGCCACCGTAGGCGCGAGCTTGCGGGTGGCGAGCAATGGGTAGCTCGCCGCCTGGTAAGGACCAAGCTCGGGTCGACGGCGCGCAGTGTTCCACGCGCGCCTCAAAGAGATGTCAGCAGCAGTGTAGGGGTCTACTAGGACCGATGCCTGCCGGGGTCGCGTGATTGTTCGAAAGAGATACCGTGACCCTGGCACATGGGCAACTGATGGAACACGGGTGGGTTTTAGTCAGTAAAAGTCTGACACGCCCTCCCGCTCCGCCCAGAGCGGGAGAAGTCATTTGATGATTTACCATACTGAAAAAAAAAAGGGTCAGGGGAGCAAAAATTTGACGCGAACGAAGTCGCGGGCAGAAGCTAGTATTTAGATATATTAAACAATATTCTTAAATAAATATGTGTCTGTCTAATTGTCGATAATCATCCCTCGAAAAAAGGATTTAGAGTATAAACATTATATAGTGTTTTCACAAACGACACTTTAAATTAAACGTCAGCAGCTGGTTACTGACAAAGTAAACAGCGCCCTCGCAAAACTAGTAAACTGGTTTCATGTTCCTAACCTACTTCTTAAAGAATATATATATATATATATATATATATGTATATATATATATATATATATATATATATTTATCCTGCTAATGATATGGCGTCCCACATAGCCCGAAATGCATTTAATCTGGCGTCCACCGGCTTTAGACGTCCGCATACCGGACGCCACTTTTTTAGTCAGTGTTACTTTGGTCCTTTTGGTTCTAGCGACCTGTACAACAAAAATTGTCGGAAGGCAAAAAATCACTGAAGCGCTTGCATTTGTATAACTAAAACTTCCGCGAAATCCCGCATCAACGGTGCGTCGCTCGTGTAGCGCGTATATCGACAGTGCGTATACTTATCTAAGACACTTTCGATAAAGCCGATTATTTGGCGTCCAATTGCGACGTTGCCAAACCGACTGTATTTGAACGGTTCGAAATATTTTATAAATGAAAACAACAAATCAGTTATACACAGTTTGCCGAAGTTGCCACATACGTATCGCTGCTTATTTGACGCTCGGTTGCAAAATAAGTATTGTGCCCTCACTTGTGAAAATCAGGTGTTGGCCATCCGTAAATTATACAGCTATTTGAAGTCGATTATATGATTTTGATTATATTATACGTTCGGAATACGCTTAGCACGCCTAATAACAATACAACAATCTAATATCTAATATTTTCTTAAAATTAATTATGTTAGATCTGAAAGTCACAAAAGTAAATTGTCATTAATACGTTGAATAATACTAATTATTTTACGTAATTTTTAGGGATTGATTTTTAAAGTTTTATAAATACAGAAAACTATTTCAATTGTTTTCACCTGTCATACCTATAGGGTAACCCATCTGTCTATAATAAAATAGTAATCTTAAATTTATGTGTGTTTATTTCATTATTTTTCCTTGCGACTGTAGAAAAATACACGGATGTCGAATATGGTGCGGCATGAATAGTATGTACCGTCAACTGAAGTTTGTTTATGGCTTCAAAGCTGCGCGACACATATACGGATGTCAGTTTGACGCATACTTTTCATACTGTACGATATTTGACGTCCGTATACATGAATCTATGGCACTACGTTAGAAAAATAATCGGACGTAGAATATGGTGCGGCATGAATACTATATACTGTCAACTGACGTCCATATATAGCTTCAAAGCTACGCGACATTTATAGGGATGTCGGTTTGACGCATACTTTTCATACTGTACGATATTTGACATCTGTATACGTGAATCTATAGCACTACGTTAGAAAAATAATCGGACGTCGAATATGGTGCGGCATGAATAGTATATACTGTCAACTGACGTCCGTACATAGCTTCAAAGCTACGCGAAACTTATACGGATGTCGGTTTGACGCATACTTTTCATACTGTACGATATTTGACGTCCGTATACGTGAATCTATGGCACTACGTTAGAAAAATAATCGGACGTCGAATATGGTGCGGCATGAATAGTATATACCTACTGTCAACTGACGTCCGTATATAGCTTCAAAGCTACGCGACACTTATACGGATGTCGGTTTGACGCATACTTTTCATACTGTACGATATTTGACGTCCGTATACATGAATCTATGGCACAACGTTAGAAAAATAATTGGAAGTTGAATATGATGCGGCATGAATAGTATATACTGTCAACTGACGTCCGTATATAGCTTCAAAGTTACGCGACACTTATACGGATGTCGGTTTGATGCATACTTTTCATACTGTACGATATTTGACGTCTGTATATATGAATCTAATAGCACTTCTTCCTTTTCCTATAAATGCATAAGCTCCCATTATGAATGTATGACCCATCGCCGCGCGCCGTCTCAGATAAATAAATCATAAATTATTTTATTTGCAACCAAGTACTTAAGCCTAGCATACAACGACACTTTTTTTCTTTTTTTGGGTGGAAAATTATCAAATAACTTTTCCCGCTCGGGGCGAAGCAGGAGGGCGTGTCAGACTCTTATTGACTAAAACACACCCATGTTCCTTTTGTTACCATGTTGCCGGGGCCACGATCTCCCTTTCGGACTTCTTCGCAACCCTGGCAGGCATCAGCCCTAGTGAACCCGGTCAATTCCGCTGACATCTCTTTGCGGTGCACGTGGAACACAACGCACCGTCAACCCGGGTCTGGTCCCTATCGGATGGCGAGCTACCCATTGCTCACCGACCGCTAGCCCGCGCCTACGATGGCCGGAAATCGGCCTGCAGACCTCTACCATATGCTCCACCCTGTCCTCCGGGTGATCTACTCAATGGTGACACCCGGGCGTTTCCTCCCGCCTTATCCTGAACAGGAACCTCCCGAAACAACCGTGACCCTGCGTCAGGTGGAAGGTGAGGACGCCGCGCCGTGGCGCCTCTCTAGCCACTCCTCAAAGAGGGGACTTATCGCCGTAATTGTGGCGTGCCCAGCGCTGTGTTGCGACAATCGTACTCTCCATGACGCCATGATATCCCACCGGAGCTCTGTCCGCTGTACCGTGATTTCTCGCGGCAGTGGAGTTAAGCCCCGGCGTAAGATATAAGGACCCTGGAAGGGTTTCGCAACGATCAGATAACTTACAATCAGGTACACTAGTGGCTCTGTGAGTTGTAGACCTCGCGAGACTGTCTTTTTTGCATAACTCAGACGACGGTGAACTTGAGCGACCTTCTTCAAGGTACCTATACAGCAAAAGAAGTAGAGAATGTATTGGTACATATGAAGCGCGGAAAATCCCCGGGACACGACGGGCTCAGTGTGGGACACTTAAAGAACGCTGGTATCCATTTGCCCAGGGTACTGGCTTTGTTTTATAATTGTTGTGTGTCGCACGCTTATCTGCCAAAGGATATGATGAAAACTATTGAAGTTCCTAATGTAAAAAATAAGACTAGTGATATATCAGATAAAGCGAACTGCAGACCAATCTCTCTCTCTTTTAAAGAATGATGTCAAGCTCCATGATGCTCAACATGGGTTCAGAGAGGGCTTATCTACGGAAACTGCAATTTTATGTATAAAAAGACTGTAAAATATTATACAGGAAATCAGACTCCTGTTTTTGCCTGTTTCTTGGATACCTATTTCAAAGGCATTTGACATGGTGTTTTGTGACAAGTTATGGTCTAAATTGTGTGTGCCCAGTGAATTGATGAGTGTTTTTAAAAACTGGTACACACATCAACTTAAATGTGTAAAATGGGCAAATGGACGGTCGGATGAGTACGTGATGGAATGTGGAGTTAGACAGGGTGGATTAAGCTGTTTAATTTATATATAAATGTGCTTATTCTCGAGCTCAGCAGTTTGCATGCTGGCTGCTACATAGATGGGCTAGCATTTAATAACATTAGCTACGCTAATGACATGGCGCTGCTGAGCCCGTCTATGGCAGGTCTCAGAAAATTTAATAAAGTTTGTGAGTGTTACGCTGAGGAGCATGGTTTTAGATATAACACGGACAAAAGTCAGTTGCTTATCGTTAATGTGGCCAATAAAGGCGCAGAGAGATACCCTACTGTCACTTTAAATGGTGGTGTCATATGCGTATTGTAGCGGAGGATTTGAGGAACAATCTAGATCGGATTAATGAATACCGGGAGCGAAGAGCATTATCAGTGAGATGTACCTAATAGTTTTTTACTCGTGTAGCGTTTGGACTAGTTTCACTCAAAAAGCTGTTAATGCTCTTCGTGTCCAGTGCAACAATGCATTCAGGATGCTGTTGGGGCTGCCACGCTTTTGTAGTACCAGGAAGATACGTTTAGTAGTGGGCGATTACAGGCTGTGAATAATATTATATTATCAGAAAAATCTAGTTAATAGTAATCTTTGAATCTAGTCAAGTTAAACTTAGAAAAACCCGTAGTAAACTCATGCTAATATTAGGGTTCCTTCGTACGATGAGGAAGAACAATTGATTCCACAGCAGTAGTAACATCTTGTATAGGTATACAAAAATGAACGAATAACGCGATTAGATAAGTGCGAAGTATTTACCATAACTAAAAAGTTTTTATTTGTAACTATTTAGTTATGGTAGATACCCCGCACTAATCTAATCGCGTTATTCGTTCATTTGTCGCACAAATATTTAATGCAAATTTAAGACTTATATAGTTTTCACATGGACCCCACTGTCCGAGTATCCAAATTAAAATGTAACCATTCGGGAAACACCAGCTTTCAAATAAAAAAAGAATCATCAAAATTGGTTCACCCAGTCAAAAGTTATGATTATGAGGTAACAAACATAAAAATATACGGTCGAATTGATAACCTCCTCCTTTTTTGAAGTCGGTTAAAAACACGATTAATAATTTTCAATACTGTGTCTCTGTATTTAGGCTTTCATTCGATAGAGAACTTTTATCTGACTATTAAAATCAAAACCCATAAGGTGGATGTGTGTTTTTATTTTTAACTCTTTAGTTATGGTAGATACTCTGCACTAATCTAATCGCGTTATTCTTTCATTTGTCATTCAAAAAATAATCATCAAAATCGGTTCACCCAGTCAAAAGTTATGAGGTAACAAAAATAAAAAAAAATATAAAAAATACAGTCGAATTGATAACCTCCTCCATTTTTTGAAGTCGGTTAAAAATGAGAACAGCCCAAATAAGTCAGCGGTCAACCGTGAAACTAAAAAAATATTTACTTAGAATAGACAATGCGTTTTGCGAGACTCCGTGAAAGAAAGAGATAAGTATAAATAAACGAATCATAATGCTGGCAACGTCGCACTTTGAAATCCCAACCGTCCGATTTGGACGTAAAAATATCCACGCAATAGATTAATAATATTGATATACGTAGGAGGTCAATAAAGCTTCACTATTGTGCGGGGTCCAAAAATGTTTGGGCCTAACTACAAGAAGAATATTGCCGCAAATAAATGAGCAAGAAAATGAAGTTTAGGATGGAGTAGGAAATCAAAAAACTAAGCAATATTCATCAACAGATGATAAAAAATGTTAGCAGAACTGGTGGACGTCGTAATGATGCGCAACATGCTTGACGCCAAATGAGTTCCTGGATGTAAATATATATATATATATATATATATATATATATATATATATATATATATATATATATATATATATATATATATATGTTTTAAGTTTAAAATACTTCATGTTAGACACGTAGAAGCTGTTCTTATAAAGGGTGAAGGGTTAAAAAATTTTAACAAAAAATTAAACCGCCGAAAAAACTGAAAAGCAAAAAATAATAAACCTTAAAATTATGAATCGGCGCTTTGAGTGATCTTTGTTCATTGATTTATAAGCGCCGACTCAAAATTAAGGTTTATGATATTTTGCTTTTCAGTTTTTTCGGCGATTTAATTTTTGTTAAAATGTTTTTATTTTATAATTTTTTGTGGCTTTAATGTACTAATAATACTTGGCAAGGTATACCCTATCCAATGAAAAAAGAATGATCGAATTCGGACTACTCTGTATAAAGTTATGCGTGGTTATAAATTACAATTAGTGAGTGAACAATCAATAATACCCTGTTTTCCGACCCTTAGGGTTCGATTTTGTTTTCCAAATTTATATGGACCTTTGAAGTATACCCTTTCCAATAAAAAAATATTATCACAATCGGACTATAGCTTCAATATAGTGTTGTAATGGACTCGAGTCTTCGAGTCTTAATTTTAGTGACTCGACTCAATTATGCAAGACTCAGTGTGCTCAAAAGTCTTGGAGTCTAGAGACAAGCCGAGCCCGAGTCATTCTTAAAAAGGACTCGAGTCTTAAAAAGGACTCGATTCTTAAAATGAACTCGAGTCTTAAAGAAAAACTCGGAGCATGAAGTGACCTTATTGGTCAAGTTCTTCAGAAAGGTTAGATGCGTAATACTCGCAACCGGCGTGGGTTTATGTCCAATTGTATGAACCTAAACGAGGCAAAAGGAATATGTGAGGATTGTAGCAGGTGGCGTTCCATAGTTTCTGCCTACCCTCATGGGAAAAAGGCGTGAGTTGTTTATGTATGTATATATGCATGTTATCCACATTTTCTATCGTGATGATGTTGTAATAAGTCCTGTCACTGTTTTTAGTGGCCAATAGTGGTATACGAATAAGTTTGAGTAGGTACAATTATTGCCTGTAATGTCCCGGCTATCAGGCTAAGGTAACTTCTCAGAGAATGAATGAGCTTGATCACCACGCTGGTTCAGTGCGGGTTGGTAATTTCAGACCGAAGTCCAGGGTTTCCTCACGATGTTCTAAACCGTCAGTCACTGGTGTCTAAGAATATAGACTCACTTAGAAAGCACATACATATAACTTTGGCCCTGGCCGAAATCAAAACTGGGCTTAATGTAGTATGATATGAATCTTCGGCTGTACATTAAGCACACTGCATTTTAGCCATGACAGAAGCCAAGAAATTCGGCCTATAATTTGACCTATCCGAGTCGTCTCTGGTCCTACTTTTGATCACTGGTACCATCAGAGACTGCAACATATCGGGAGGAAGTTATGAATGACCCAGGCATAGATTTAATAGAAGTACCAATTTTTAATTTTAAATATTTCCCATCATACTGCAGGTGCTCGATGCTGAGTTCATCTTGCCCAGGGGATTTGTCCTTCTTCATGATTAGATTTTTTGCTTGTATAGCTTTTGCTAGAACGACTGTAGCACTGTCTACAGCATCAATCTCCCGACATGGCGGATGCAATCGCGATTTCACATCAAAATGCATACCTTCTAACAAAACGCATATGTACCTAATAAAAAAAAGGAAAAAAAAAACTAAAAAATCATAAACATCCTTCGAGTTGGAGACACCATCAATACTCACAGAAACCTCCAAAACCGGAGTACGAATTGCGTTTAGCTAACAAATCTAAAAAAAGGAGCTCATTTATTAGAACGATTATCATGAACTAGTGATCGCCCATTGGTCGAAATTCGACCGTACTTCATTTGAATAGAAATACATTTTTAAGTGAAAAAATATAGATAATAATAAATATAAAAAAATAATATGGTTATATTTGACATTCAGTAACACTTTAAATAAATTGTTGACGCTGTACTGCTGTGGAGAGGGTTCGCTGGCGGGATGGTGATGGCCAGGACCAGGACGTAGGTGTAATGAGTAAAGAATACTTCTTCAGGACTCTCTTTTTTATTTTCTTAATACTTCTTAACTGCTGGATATGGAACAATATGGAATGAATTATCACAGAAATTTGTTCTATTTTATAGAATTTTCCCTATTATTTTTAATTAATTATGACGGTTCCAAATGTCATAATTATAACCAGCCTGTACAATCTATGACCAGCCTGTACAAACGTGAGGCATACAACCTCTACAGTTTGCACGCGACACTAAGTCTTGTATGGGAAACTTACTAATGCCATACTTGACACTCCCCATAAAACCACAAAAAATATTTCATAAAAATCTAAATTAAATTCCTATCGTCGTTAATACAAATAATATTAAATACAAATATTCTCGATATGATCATAGATTTAAAAATGAAATAAGTTAAATATCTATAAAATTAATTTATTACCTATGGTTATACTTGACATTCAATAAGACTATAGACACAAAATCAGGCTTACCAACTTACTGCTTTTCCCAAATTTAGGGGGTAAATAAGAGGATTGAGATTTTTTAGGGGCGTTCCATTTTTAGGGGTATTCTTAGGGATTTTTTGCCATCTTACATTTCTCATTGTGTTTTTGATTACAATAAAAGTATTAGCGACTTCTAGTACGGTTCCTCGATACTAAAAATGCAGAGTGAATGATTAACAAATGTCGCGTAAAAATATAGACAAATATTACTACTGTGTGCTGGTCTATGATTACTGAACATTCGTTGGTTATTTTCATTATAATTTTTTAGTGGATTTTTTTAGTATTTGTGGCAATTTTAGGCGTTTTTAACTTAAGCTTTAGGGGTAAATATTTCTGGTTGTTGGTAACACTGCACAAAATAATAAAGACAGATTTGGACCATAAACAAAAGAATATCTATGCATGTGTGTATTAGATACACGGTAATGAACAGTAGTGTGTGTAACGTGTTATTTATTGAAAATAATGTATTTTAACGCATAATTTAAAAAAATATTAGCATTCGTCACTTCTTCTGTGTATTTTTTATTTTATTTTATTTTATTTCGGGATAAAAAACAGGAGTACAATTATATGTTATAAATAATATCTTACTAATAAACAAAATACTTATCATACTACTAGCAACATTATCCACTTATTACTAAATTGTTGATTATTAATGCTACGTGCGATAAAAAAAAAACAGAATACATGCGTGAATGGAGTAAAAGATTAAATGATTAATGATTAATTGATCGAATAATACTTCCTATAACAATAACATTAATTAAATTTATATAATATAAAAAGAAACAGTAGAAAAGAATACAATCCTTAATAATTATAAAGCTAAGATACAATCGACTACAGATTTTCTAAATTGATGTGTTGTTAAATTGAAAATATCAATGTTTTCAAATCTAGTGTTATAAGAATCCACAAGTTGGCGCAGAGGAGCGCGAAAGCCAGCATTGGAATTACAGACCTGCCTAATATTAACAGACAGTAAGCGGTATGGACGCGCTTGTCTACGCACTACTGTCCTCGGAACGATGTAACAAAGTTTATTTGTTAATTCTGAACAATCATATTTGTTATGCACAATACCATGTAGAAACATAGTTCCGAGAAGCAGTCTTCTGGATTCTAGGGTTAACAGTTTGTAATTCTTAAGCAAAAAGTCATGCGAACCATGGCTATGATAGCATCTGTAATGCAGAGCTCTTAGAAATTTACGTTGAACCATCTCAAGTGAGTCAATATATTTTGCGTAATAGGGATTCCATATCATAGTAGCAAACTCCAGACAAGGCCTAACTAGCGATATATATAAATATCTAAAGGTTGATGGACGCTTAAATTCTTTGCTATTGCGCATAACAAAACCGTACATTTTAAGGGCTTTGTTGATAACATTGTCTACATGGACATTAAAGTGAAGTTTAGAGTCTAGTACCACACCAAGGTCTCGCAATGAGTATACTCTTTTTAATTGTGTATTTAGCAAGTGATAGCTGTAATTGTGTTGCTTTTTGTTTTTAGTAAACGTAATGGAATTGCATTTAGATAAGCTTAATGAGAGTTTATTTAAGGTGCAGTAGCTGGACAATCGATCCAAGTCACTTTGAAGCATCAAACAGTCATCAATACTTCTTATAGTTTTGTACACTTTTAAGTCATCCGCATACAATAAAAAGTTTGAATGCTTAAAACAATCGCTAATATCATTTATAAACAATGTAAACAACAAAGGGCCCAGAATTGAGCCCTGAGGAACCCCGGATGTGACGGAGATAAGCTCCGATTGAAATCCGTTAATAACAACTTTTTGAGTACGGTTTGTTATGTAAGAGGTGAACCATCTCAATAGATTTCCTCGAATACCGTTGAAGGCAATTTTTCGTAACAGTATTTCATGATCCACCTTGTCGAAAGCTTTTTGAAAGTCCGTATATACTGCATCAGTTTGTAAACGGTTATCCATATTTTCAAAAACATTGCCTACGAAAATAAGTAGATTTGTGTAAGTTGATCTTTGTTGGACGAATCCGTGCTGTTCTTTAATTATAGCCTTATGTAAAGTTGGATAAATTTCATTATACACCAGTCTCTCAAAAAGCTTCGACAAGGTAGACAGAATCGAGATCGGACGGTAGTTCTCTACGTCATCCTTATTTCCCTTTTTAAAAACGGGGGTTAAATAAGCAATTTTCCATACATCGGGAAAAACGCCTTCGCAGATACATTTATTGAACAGCAGATGTAGGGGTTCACATAATTGATCAGCAACAAGTTTGAAAAATGAGGGAGGAATGCCATCGGGTCCAGGTCCTTTTGAAGGGTCTAACGACCTTAGCTCCTTAAAAACTTTAGAAGGTTCGATGTAAATATTGTTGAGAATGTCACTATTATCATGAGAGCTAGAAGGCGGCGCCCATTCATGGATATCAAGTGTTAATGGTTCATACACTGATTGAAAATAGCTAGAGAATAGTTTACAAATATCACGTGGGTCACTACTGGAAGTACCTTTATATTTAATACTGGATGGAATTCCAGAGTTATTCCGTTTACTAGACACATAGCCCCAGAAGTGTTTTAGATTTTTGTGTACATTTTCTTCTACAGTATTCATATAGTTACAGTAACATAGGTAACATTCTTTGTTGAACCTGCGACGAAATAGGGAAAACTGCTCATAGTCTGATATGTTATTGTACACCTTCCATTTGATCCAAGCGTTGTTCTTATTTTTGAATAACCTTATAAGGGGTCGAGTGAACCAAATGGGGAATTTAGAAGTACTGTATGATTTTTGGGGGATGTGTTTTCTAATTATACCAAACAAGCAATCATAAAATGTGTTTACAGACTCCTGTGCTGGTAAATTTTGTAGCAACATTTTCCAGTCAATTTCAGATAAATCTGCCTTTATAAGATCGTAATTGCCCTTGTTATAGTTAAGTTTGATGATTGGGCAGCGTTTCATAGTTGAATACTTCAAATTAGGAGAAGTCACAGCACAGTAAGGAGGGTGATGTAGGTCCACGGGTACTAAATAATCACTCGGTTGGTAAACATGGCAGTGTTCATTGGGGATTAGTAAATCCAATGTTCGGTTATTAGCGTTTTTCAAAATATTATATTGCGTAGCGTTAAATTCGGCAATAAAATTTTCGAGATATCTGCAATTAAAAGATCGGGCCTCACGGGGCTGGTCGCGTGTAGCACTGTCACAGGAAGACCAGTCCATAGTAGGTAAATTAAAATCACCAACTATGTAGAAACAATGTGTCGTGGTATTACTTAAAATTGACGAAAGCATGTTAAAATATGTAGAATAGATGTCGTCTGGTGTGTTCGGTGGTATATAAACCGCGCTGATAAAGTGTCGTTTTGCACGGTCACGGCTAGGCAATTGAATAAGTAGGTATTCTATGTGCGTATGCAAAGAGTTCCCTATAATATTGGTAAAATATTCGGGTTGAAGTGTTCGCAATATGGCGACAAGAACACCTCCACCCTCGCGTTTACCAGTGGCCGCGCGATCTCGGTCGCGACGAAAGACATTATAGCGCTCATCTATAATCTCACAATCTGTTATATCCGGTATAAGCCATGTTTCTGTTAGTACAATAATGTCGTATGAGTTACTTAATATATTCATATAAATTGTCTGAAGTTTGCCACGTATGCCCCTACAATTCTGATAGTAAATAGTAAGTGTGTCAGCCATTTAGCTGGTGATAAGTTTTAATACGATTACTAAAAGATGTAGAACTTGCATTGATATTTAAAGATGCTGCCACTAATCCTGGTTTTAAAAGTAATAGATGATGAAAACAAAAACAATATCGAATGTAAAATGTTTTAAACTCACATGAACTTGGATTGTATAAAAATTGAAAGTTTACGTAGTCGATTTTTGTTATAATATGATGGATGAAATAGTTCGTTGCAGTAACAAGACGGTATAATATACTAAACATTTTGTTTTGTAGTTGTATCATTGGTGATTTTAAATTTGTGAAAATCATTGTTGTTTCGGATGGCAAGTATTGTTGATATGTCAGTCCTGCGTACAAGAATCGTAGAGTGCTTAACCCAACAATGCTTAAACTTGTGTTTATTGGCTTCAAGGCGACATTCGCGAAAAAAAAGCTTTTTCTTCAATGTTAGGTGCTCATTCACATATATTGTGTGTGGAGTGCCTGCTATGCCGATCTGGTCAGATTTCAATCCCTTAGCCAAGCGGTAGGCACTTAATACATTGTCACGTAAAGGCACAGAGGAGAACCTAACCACAATATTTTTGGGTCTATCTTTATTCAAAGTTTTCTGGGGCACGCGATGTATAGAAATAATATCGTTTTGGGCAATCGGAAATTTAATTTTTTCACCAATTGATGCAATAAGTGTGATCAGATTCTCCCCCCGCCTCTCCGGGACATTACACACTTCAATATTACAGGCTCTGGCTTGCTGTTCTAACGTGTCGATTTTAGCCTCAAGCTCAGTGACTAAACTGTCGGTTCGTTCCGCCGAGAGGAAGGAGCCTTCCAGTGTGGAGATCTTCTTCATGACATCGTCGCATTGGTTAGAAGTAAACTGAAGAGAACCTTCCAATGAGTCGATGCGTTGAGTCAAGTCCTTGTTTCTGCCATCTAGGGCTATCATCTGCCGCTTAAAAGCTTCCTGTTCAGCACGCAGAATGTTGATGTCATTACGAATTTCTGAAGTGTGCGTGGTGAGAAGTTCTAAGTCGCTTTTCATACCAGTAATGCTGGAATTGATAGAGGCTAGGCTGGAGTCAACATTGCTGCGAAAAGACTTCAAGGTCGATCTTAGTTCGGAAGCAAGTGCGTTTAAGTTGTCTGTAAAAACGCATTCTGGCTGTTTACGTTTCCTGCATGTAACTCCCGGATCAGTCTCTGACGTTGTTGCCCGTAAATCGGGGCTAGAGCTCATTTTGTTAGGCGACTGAGACATCATTATTATTAATAGTAAAATTCTTGCGGGTCTTCAGCGAAAGCAGGAAACAAATCAAAAGACAAATTACCAAAAATCAAATCAAATTAAAGCTTCAAAATGTCTTCTAGTTATCGCTGTATCGTGGTACAGGGCGACCAATGTGACGTCACTAAGCACCAAGCTAATGATAGTGTATTTCGCCGCGCCGCACTCGTGTCGAGTTGGTTCGGTGGCTCGAGCCGCGCGCCCGTTAAGGCCGCTTGCGCTGAGTGTCGCAAGTTCAAATCCCACCAAATGATTCTCGGTAAGTGTGCCTGTACTCACGATTTTTACGAGTACTGCAGTGACCCGATGATCGATTCGCTTCGCCTTCGGGGAACACGAGTGAGACACAGCACCAGGATCAAATATGGCCGCCACAGTAAATGGACAATCCCGCAAGATAGTAAGAGAGGGACCGATAAATAGCAGAAATCGTCTACTTGTCCGGCAACAAATTACAATAAAATAATTTAAAAAACACTCACTCTCAGAGGCAAATAAACGTCCACACGTAGCAAAGTAAAACTGACGAATGGTGTATAAACTATAAGTGTGCGAAATTTCATACTCCTCCGTCCGCCCAATTTTCGTAAAAAGGGATCCAAAGTTTTCGCTTCACGTATTAATATATAGATGAGCTCATTTTAGTTTGGCCAGAGTGCAGCGTGTGGCAGGGTGGCCTTTTTTTTTTGGATGGGAAATCATCAAATTACTTCTCCCGCTCTGGGTGGAGCGGGAGGGCATGTCAGACTTTTACTGACTAAAACCCACCCATGTTCCTTCAGTTGCCCATGTGCCAGGGTCACGGTATCTCTTTCGAACAATCACGCGACCCCGGCAGGCATCGGTCCTAGCAGACCCCTTCAGCGCTGCTGACATCTCTTTGAGGCGCGCGTGGAACACTACGCGCCGTCGACCCGAGCTTGGTCCTTACCGGGCGGCGAGCTACCCATTGCTCGCCACCCGCAAGCTCGCGCCTACGGTGGCCGGGAGTCCACTATGGAGTCCCGACGCCCGAGGCGTCTCCTCCTGCGGCGGCTAGGGACGTGAGGGCGCAGAGACTGCCACTCCCTCACGCGCCCCGCCTCCTCCTTCGCGAGCATTACTGCTTCGCAGAAGGAGGTGACGGCTTCCCATTCCCTCTCGCTCCGTACCATGGCTCGCACCAGGGCCGGACGCGAGAGGTCGCCGCCGCCGATCGCCTCCACGAGGACACGGCGGTGATCCGCCCAGGCAGGGCACACCTCCACCGTATGCTCCACCGTGTCCTCCAGATGATCCTCGCAATGGAAGCACCCGGACGTATCCTCCCGCTTTATCTTGAACAGGAACCCACCGAAGCACCCATGCCCGGTGAGAACCTGCGTCAGGCGGAAGGTGAGGATGCCGTGACGCCTCTCTATCCACTCCTCAAAGAGGGGACTTACCGCCGCAATTGTGGCGTGCCCAAGGCAGGGTGGCCTGACATCACCTTTATTGTTTGATCTGTACGTGAATGCACTGATCGAGCGGCTCAGCAGCACACGTGTCGATTGCTTTATTGATAGAGCATGTTTTCATCATTTGAGCTATGCAGACGACATGGTGTTGCTGGCCCCCTTGGTCTAATAGTCTATAATCTTCAAAGGACGGCCCCTTAAAACCTCCTCTACACCCTTCTTCTCCTCCTTCTCTGTTTTTTGTATGCTTCTTTGCTTCATGTTTGCCGCAAATAAACGTATTTTCTCTTTTTTTCTTCAATTAGAGCAATAGTTTCAGGAGTGCACACTTCCTCTGGTCGACCGTCATGGCCGATGTTTTCCACGGTTTCTCTCCCGAGGCGAAACTCTTTCACCCAGTTTTTAACTATGCTGTACGGGGGGCTTTGAACGAAAGAACGATTAGATGGTGTTTACAAGCAGTCTTCACTCCTTGTACTCGCCATCTTATTGTTATTTTATTTGAGTGGGAGTTAAGCCTTCTCTAAACAGAAACTTTATGACGCTTCGATATTCGGTTTTCGACATTTTCAAAAAACACGCGAGTCTTGTTTTTCAAACAATTGTTGAGCTCAGACTACGCTTTTCATTTCGATGCATGTGCGTATATAAAGTAACACGATAAACGTTCCGTCCGATAGATCATAACATGTATCGCCATGTCGCGTAGAACTATATCAGGCCAATTCATTTTGGGACCTACTACGTATGTATTGTAACTAAGGTTCATGCCAAACTCATGCTATTAGTCGGTCTATAGAACGCCTGAAGAAATAAAATAGGCAAAGATATTTAGTTCTACGTACCTACATAATATTAATTAAACACTCACTGTGCTCCTTAAAAATGTAATTAGCAATGTTGTAGCAGAAGTAGCTTTGATATTATTTATCATCATCTGCCTAGCCTTTTCCCAACTATGTTTGGGTCTGCTTTCAGTCTGACCGGATGCAGCGACGATAGAACGATTGCATATCTGACCTCCACAACCCAGTCAATGGGTAATACGATATCCCTTGGTTCTTCATTCTTTTAGTCTTCTCTGACATTATTAATCATCATCATCTGCCTAATGATGTTTAACAAAATAAAATGATTGATTGATTGATTGCCTAGCCTTTTCCTAAGTATAGGGTCGGCTTTCAATTAAGCAGATACCGCTGGATACTAGTATTTTATTATTCCGAAAATTTGGCTTGCTGCTAGAAACTAGCCATCGAACATAATAATTCGTACATGAGAACTAGCCAAGTCAGATTTTTGGCTACAATATATTATACTAAGTTATAAGAAGAAATGATATTTTATGTAGTTATAAATAAATTTCAGGACTGACCATTGAACTTGGCACCCATTTAGATCTCACTTCTTTTGTCGTTGAAGTCAACAACCAAGGCATATATCATATCACATCGACGCTTTGTCAAAGAAGCTTAGTCAGTTTGCGATTGCAAGCATTATAAGCAATTTGTACCGTAATGCGGTTAACCGATTTTGATAATTTGTACAGAGCATATGTACAAATTATCAAAATCGGTTAACCGCATTACGGTACAAATTGCTTATAATGCTTATGTGGCTTCTGGCATTAGATACGGGATCATTTTCTGGGGCAACTCCACTGACAGAGACATTGCCTTTAAAGCTCAATAGAAATACTTGCGATCGTTTACCAAATTACAATCGATTGATAGTTGTAAACCATTATTTGAGGAACTAAACTTGCTCACTCTGCCGTCAATGTATGTACATATATGAAATGGGAGTGTTTGTTCGCTGTAATCCGCATTCATTTGAAAAACTGCGCTCGCACCGTTATCAGAATACCATTCGTGTTACCTCTCATAAAACCACATTTTTCGCCAAAAGTGTGCTTGGTATGGCCCCAAAAATATATAACAGTATACCAATAACTATAAGAAATAAAGAGTGTCTGGGATCCTTTAAGCGGTCTTTGTTTAAATTCCTAATAGATAGATGTTACTACTCCATCACTGAGTTTACTACAAACAGACGTATGACGGTTCTGACTTACTAATTAAACACTTATGATTGTATTTATTGATTATTTGTAAATGTGTTTATCTGTCTTTGTATAATTGTAATGACTTGTTTATATTTTTTTTTTATGTAATCTACTGACATGCCACCCTAATTGTAATGCTTGTTTTCATGTTAATTTGTAGGCCATTAATTGGCAAAACATAGTGCACAAAATGTAGACAATTTACTATCTGTAACCATAGATACCTATGTTTTACAAAATAAATTATTGATTGATTGATTGATAATATCAAACTTGGCTCTCATTTCACATTTATGTTTTTGATGGTATTTTAATTGACAGACTTATTTTCAGTTGATCAGTGAGCCAGTGTTCGCAAGCGCTTCTGCTGAGTATGAAATCCTGGGTTCGATTCTCAATTTGGGCTAAGCTTTATTAGCATTTTATCATCTGAAATTTCTCAGGTATCTCTTCGATTGATGGCAATAGGCTCACCCCTATTACATAGAACTTAGACATAACTGGCGAAACGCCCCCACGTTTACAGTTACTATAGATACACTAACCGGGAGAAACAGGCATGATATTATGTCCCGTATTTGGACATGATGGCAACTGGCCAATGTCAACTGATTCCGTAACACTATCGCAGTAGAGGTGACATATCGTATTGGTTACGAGCTTTTTAAAAAGATAAACAATAGTATATTAGAGTAAAATAAATAAATCAATTGATTACAAAAGCAAAAGTATGTTCGGAGATTTTTTTGTTGAATGTATGTTTGTGTGTGCGTATGGAGGAGAGTGTGTCTATGTGGAGGTATATGTGTGTGTGTGGGAGGGTGAGCATGTGTCTGTGTGTTCGTGAGAATGATAATGAATGAGTCTGATCAGACTAAAACGTCAAAGAGAGCTTCCGTGGCAGTATATATCTGAGTTTGGAGCCAGGCTTGTAAAGCGATTTTAAAATTATGTTTGTTCAATGAGTGCAGGGAAAGAATTCAGTTTCATTTATTGTAAAGATAGGGTCCAAGGAAAATAAAGAATCTATGACTAAAGGAAGTTTTAAGAGGAGTAGTCAAGGCAACTATACGGTTACGTCGATTTGTTTGCTGAGAATAGTAGGAAATACCGTGTTGTTTAATAGCAGTGGCCAGTACAAACAATTGCTGAACTGTAAGGACCTGACCATATTCATAGAGCTTGAAGGTGATGAATAAAGTCTTGGCTTGGAACAGCACACCTTGAGAACCGCTCTTTGCGCGCGTTTGATCTGAATATAGTGGGATTTGATTTGGGTGGAATTAGTGGAAATGAAAAGAAGCTGTCATGTTGTTAAATAAAGATTAGCAGTACGGTAAGTACAATAGATACAGGAAAACCAACCTCCACGGATTAAGGGCTTATGTTCACGATGCATGTCACACATATTTTGCTCAACAACTTTATTTATCCTCAGTCTCTGTTCTTAACAGGAAAAAGAAAATAAACATAGATACCTTTAAAAATTGTTTATTGTAATCAAAATGATGTTTTTTCTATTAAAACCCTCTTAGAATTTATCCCAGATGCAAAATTTATTTTAAAACCCGTCGTAAAAATTATCCATTCATCGTCAAAAAATCCATACGTTGTAAAAGTTGTCCATTTGTATTTCAAATGTTTAACGGCCGTAGATTCGGACCAAGTAGTAGTATCCGAAGCCTCTGGCTGTTGTCAGTCTGATTGTTGCCTGGTTAAATCCAACGCCTCCTGCCCTGAGTGAGGGCTGTCCCCACTGGGTACCTCCGACCTCTACTGCCTCGAGGTACGTGATACGCACGTTGTTGGCTCCTCGGTAAGTGATGTCCTGGTACTGTACTGCGTTAGGAACAGCGTTCCTGGAGTAGTAGGCACTGAAACAATATCAAGGTGATGTTAAATATTTGTGAGATTCATTGTTTGGGCTCTGCAATGGTAAAAAGAAACCCTTAAGCTGTGACTAGAAAGAAGAAAGAAAGAAAGAAAATATGTTTATTTGCAGAAACTATGACTCAGTCTGTCTGTCCGTCTGTCTGTCACAACTGGATATCTCAATAACTTGAAATTTGAAATCGTTTTAGATGACGTATTCCCAACTATTTAGCAAATAAGAAATAAATAAAAATAATTTTATTTAAAACACGGACCGACCGAAGTTCTTAAAAACTCGAAGTGGGGTTATTAGAGCAGTGAAAGAACCATATTTGTACATTCTCAAAAAAAAAATTGGTTGCTTCGTTTTCGACTTTTGACGAAATATGTATTAAAAATACCAGTCCCGCGGGGGGGACTGGTATTTTTCCCCTCTCTACGAGTTTGCGTAGGGAAAATATCGGAAATTATTCTATGTGATAAAAGTTCACGTCAAGATTACAGGAAAAATAAAACGATGTCTCGAAATAGCACACTTTTTCGGAAATCATTAACAAAAATTACATTAGTTCCACTATCGATCAAGAGATGGCGCTGACCTAACACTGCAAAGCAAAGCAAAGCAAACATCAGTCCAAAACTATTTGTCTTTCGGTAAAAAGATTTCTAAAGAACTCTCATGCTCCAAACGTCTAACATCACAGGAGGCACCTGCTAACTGGGTAATATACTGTCATAATTGTATTGCAGCATTCTCGTGTCTTATCAAGCAGAGAAGAAGACTTAGTTTTAATATAGGTACACACCTGTGAAGCAGTCTGTCTCCTGGCCTGTAAGTTCCTTGGTACATGTTAGCCCTGAAGGCAATATTTTTGCCTTCAGCCGCATCTTCGCAGGCGACGAGTGCTGCGATCACAGCGATGAGGAACAAGCAAGCCTTCATCTGAAATGACACAACGTTACCAATTTAACGAAAGCTCAAAAGAAGCAAAAGAAAATTGTCCGGTACGGAATGAACATTTAAAAAAAAAACAAAGACTTTTTCAATATTAAATAGATTGGAATTTAAGTAAAACTAATTAAAAACAATGCATAAGTAATTACATTTTCAGTTTTTTTATTAGGTAGTCCCGTAAAATAACACAGTTGCTACCTTAGAGTACAATGTGAATATAATAAATCAGGAGATAGTATTTATAGTCTTCCGATACTAAATGATAAGATTAGTTTAAGTGTTGTCATTGAAAAATGACTAATTCATTATTAAAAACAAGCGGCGAATTTAATAAAATCAGCTCGTTTGTTATCTTAATATTGTCCAAAGTATTGTTGATTAGTTAAAATCTTGAGGAAAATGATGAACAAACATCTTTTTTTTGTCTTGGGAAAACCCTATTGGAAAATTTAGCAACTAAATAGTACGGCGGGTTGTGGAAAACAAACTTTTTAAACGTCTGCTGACTAACTGCTGCTGGTAGGAAGAAGAACAATATATACACCAACTCAGCGTGCGATGCCAAGGGGCAGACGCTGGGCTTTCAAACTTGTATCCATGTCAATCAATACGCCAGCGTGCGCAGCGTCATCTGGATGCACGGTAGTGACCTCGTCAAGACGAACCTAGCAAAGTACAAGGAAAGAAAAGAAAGAATACCGTTTATTTGACACAGATCGTAAAACACAAAATAATGAAAAAAATAATTTAACAAAACAACAAGTGTGTGCCTCACGACTGCGCCAAAAAGGTTCATTTCAGCATTAATGCCAGACAGATGCTGTCTGACGCTGGTTTTCTAATGAACCTATAGGGACAAGTGACGAGGAGTACAAAACAGTTTCAACATACATTATTTAATACTTATAAATAATAGTACATTATGGTACAAGTGTGTAATGTTGGTGATTACCGCTGAGGCGCCATTGAGACCCGAGCTGTCAGGTGAGGGTCTTAAGAGAGCCGAGGACGGTAATCATCAATACACACGTGTATCATACGACGTTTTTCAACACACTTGCGAGCAAAAAACAAATATGTATTGCATAAATCGTTTAATTATTAAAACAATTGGTGAATGTACAATTTTCAAAACGATATTGGATTGTTTTTGATGGCAATTTCACAGTTTGTGTTACATTGGTACTTGCCACTTCTTTAGTACCTTCATTTACTTCTTGTGTAAATGTCGGCGACAAAGGTAAATCATACAAATTACTGGAAGGAGAGGGCACCAAATAACTCACGCTAGTAGATGTACATGGTTGTGGTTCGGGGCAAAACTTTTTTGCCTTTGGCTCCAAATTAATGGCTTGCGTTATTTTGTCATTGATTTTTGCTTTGTTATGAATTGAGTCTTCTATGTACGATTCAGCGATTGCGTCAGAACGCCATCCACCATGTCGCTTCAAAGTTAGTATATCAGCCCCCGAATCAGCCAACATTGTAGCCGACGTTCTTCTAAAACTGTGTCCAGTGTAAAAATCGGCCTCAGGCAAACCTAAATACTTCGCTATTTCTCTTGGCATATTACCAAATTTGTTAATACCGATTGTTTGTGCAGTACATTTTCCTTTCTGAAAGTTTTGGAAAAAGCGGTCATTCTTTGTTTTTGTTGAACGGAGATCTTGGTATTTTTTCACTATTTCACGAAACGTTCCTTGGATTGTAAAAGATCGTGGAATCTTGGTTTTAGTCTGGGTAATTTTGACAAGAAGCATATCTCCGTGGATTTCTACATCTTTTGTTGTAATATTGTACAGCTCTTGTCGTCTACAAGCACCAGTAACACCGAATATTAAGGCAACCTGCAAAGAAATCAATTAATTAGTTCTAAGAAATTATGCTAAAGTTACACACTTGTATATTGTAGATTCGTTTCGATTAAAAATATGAAACGTACCTTTGTTGCTAGATACTGACTATCCGGAGCCTCATTCAAAAACTTTTCAACGTCGGCTGGTGACAAAACTTTAGATTTCCGACCAATATATCCATCCGAGCGTCTCTTCAAAAATGCCATCAGGTTACAGTACGTTTTGATATCAACACCATGTTTGAGCTTAACCATGCTTCTTAACATGGAATAGATGCACCACAGGGAGCTAGGTTTGTATGTATTGGCGAGTTCAGAGAAATACGCCAAAAACACATTTTCAGAAAATGACTGGGTTTTTTTGTTGCTCTTCCATTGCAGGAAACTATCGTAAGCAGCTAAATACTTTTCTCTAGATTTTGCAGGTATTAGGCTTTCGTTTGCATTTTGTGCTGCATTTAGTATTTCTGGCGGGGTTAAATCAATCAATTGTTCATCTTCTGTACTAAAACCTGACATTTTTATAATTATTTACCACACAGCAACAAATGCGATACAAACAAAATATGAAAATTAGGGGAAAATTGGGAAATGGCGCGCAATTTTTTTTTTTTGCACGCGCCAAATGTAAGTTGATTGATTACAGCCATACAGCCTACTTCAAAATGATAATTTTTGTGATAAAATGCAAATATTTTATAAGAAATTATTGTGAATTATAAATAATTTGATAATAATAAATGTTTTTTCGTCTTAATTAGGGACACATTTATTTATTTCAAAAATGTAAATAGATTTTCGGTGGCATAAAACCTCTTTTTTGTTACAAAAAAAAAAAACTGTATTACCCGGTTAAATTGAAAATGCTCTGTTTACTCGCATATAATTTGCAGTTAGGTACTAACTTAACTTTGTAGGGATCATTCTATTATGCACTAGTGTGTAATATTATTATGCACGTGTATGTTATAGTTCGGTTTATGGCCCTAAGAACGATATAATAAGGCTCACTTTACGAGCAAGTGTGTTGAAAATGAATAAACTAACCATTAATCATATACATTTACACACAAACACAAAAGAAAACGAAACGAAGACAACATAAACTAAGGCAAAACCTTCTTCCGTGCGCGATGCACTCACACACAGCACCTTATCGCCGCGGATGGCACGGCAGCGTCATCCAGTCGAGGACATTTGAGGCAGCAAAGGATGGAAACCGGGTGGCATAACAGGAATTATGCTTAAAGTATTAAGCATTTCATTTTAAATAAGTCAAACATTTAAGGCGACCATATCAATTTTCCGTTGCGTACTTATCAGATACTGCCGTAATCAGCAGCAGTGTAGGGGTCTACTAGGACCGATGCCTGCCGGGGTCGCGTGATTGTTCGAAAGAGATACCGTGACCCTGGCACATGGGCAACTGATGGAACACGGGTGGGTTTTAGTCAGTAAAAGTCTGACACGCCCTCCCGCTCCGCCCAGAGAGGGAGAAGTCATTTGATGATTTCCCATCCAAAAAAAAAAAAAAACGTATTCTGAACGTGTGATATAACTGATGTGATATAAATGCCCTTATAACTTTGATTTGGATTATATCATCAGTAAAATAAAATTCTTGGGATATGATGTCAATAGTGGACCTATTAAACATAATTGTAAAGTTTAATTTAGTTGTATGCAATTTAATTTTTAAATAACTTTAAAAAGTTATCTGACTTTATTTAGAGCCAAGCTGCTAACTCTACAAGCCCTTTTTTTATCGGGAAATCATCAAATGACTTCTCCTACTCTGGGTAGAGCAGAGTGGCACGCGACGTGTCAGAGTTGTTCTGACTAAAATCCACCCGTGCTCACTCAGTTGCCTGTGCCTGGGCCACGGTAACTCTTTTGAACAAATCCGCGACCCTGGCAGGGACTCTGCTGGCGAAAAATTTATTAACTGTTCGTTACTCTTCTGTTATACAATACTAACTTTTGCCAGCGGCTTCGCCCGATTGGAGATCGGAAATTATCCCGCGGGAATATACTACCGGGATAAAAAGTAGTCCTATGTCCTTTCTCAGGCTGTAAAACTATCTGTGTACCAAATTTCATTTAAATCGGTTTAATAGTTTTAGCAGGAAAGCGAGACAGACAGACAGAGTTACTTTTGCATTTATAATACTAGTGTGGATTTCTTGTAGTAACGAAATGGCCACATATTTTGACATAGGTAGATTTTGTGATGTATGGGCTTGTAGAGTTAGAAACTTGGCTCTATCTGAGATCTGAGAATTTTTTAACAGTGCGAGCCATATGGGCTCGTCTTTGCAACATTTTACATAAAAATGTATTGTTGCGATCAGCATATTTTCCCTGCCCTGCGACCGCGAGGAATGAGGATAAATAAGTAACTAGCTTCACTGTGGAAAACGTACATAAAAGCAACGCAAATTTATTTGAGGCATACCTAAGTCGATCGTACCGTATCTACCGGTAGTAAACCTTAATAAGCAGAAAATAAAATTTAATAACCCCAAACACAAACAAAGACTTCTGATAAGTTAAAAAAAAATAGTATGTATTGGCCCTTTACGTTTAATTAGTACTTGTATATAAAATTTTCATAAAAGTACATAGTCACGTCGTGGGACGGTCAATTAGAATACCATAGAGGTCCAGCAGCAATTAATGCATGCTATTGTAGAAAGGATAACTTTTTCAGTAGCCGTACGTCCGACGTCAAATTAATTTCCTGACGCGACGATGCTTTGATCAAACTTAAAGTTGCCAGTACATAGGTATTATTTTTCTGCTTTTTAGATGTTTGTGCCTAGGGTTTTTTCCTTTATAATTTTACTAATGGATTCTTCGAATCACAGAAGATTGTATTAAGATAACGACTTATTTTTTTAAACCGCGACCTAACTCTTTTTGTGAATGAATTAATCAGTGATAAATGTGATAATACACGAATTATCTATTTTATCATATATTCTTCTATAAAATACATCTTCTTCAGTTGTCTTATTCACTTTCACACAGTACTCTGAAGAAATAGCTGCTCTGAACTTTAACGGAACGAAGTACCAAAACACTGAAAATGTAAGTGCTTAATCATTTGTCATTGATTAACGTTTTTCTCATGAATATAAAAATCATAATTACTTTTCTGTTGTAGAACATATTTTTCACAAATATTCGCGACATTCGTGCTATCATTAAATTGGTAACTATGTGAAATTTCAGATGAAAACTTACCTGATCCTCATCGCTGTGCTCGCTGCACTTGTAGCTTGCAATGACGCAGCTTCAACCAAAAATGCTGCCCTCAGGGCTAACATGCAACAAGGAACTTACAGGCCAGGCGATAGAGTGCTTCACAGGTATGCTCTTACATTAAAACTAAGTCTTCTTCTTGTCTCCATTTGACACGATGTCAATGAGATTAAGGTATAAACGTGTTGAACAGATTTGGTAGACATCAGAAAGGTAGCGTGACTTAGGGTACGCAGGGTCAACCTCTAGCACCTATCGTTCCTGGTGAAAATTATTTTATTGCACCTATTAAATTATTCTTGTGATGGAACGGACTTCATTCATTAATTCTCCTGCCACTATCCCAATTTATTTGGGGTCGGCGCAACATGTATCTTTCTTCTACATTTGTTTATTGGTCGGCTCCTCGGTAATCACACCCTTTCTATCCATAACATCATTCACATAGTCCATCCATCTTTCGTTGGTCTCGCTATCCTCTTATAGCCATTGAAATTCATACTTAAAACTTTCTTCACAACATTTTTCTCATTCCTCCGTATCACGTGACCATACCATGACAATCGATTTACATACAATTTTTCAGATATCGGTGCCAATTTCAGACTTCCTCTTATGTATTCATTTTTTAATCAATCCATTCGTGTAACACCACACCTCTCTCTTAACAACAGATTTACCACAGTAAGAACCCTTGTCGCTGTCACGTTGGATCTCTTTAATAGAATAGTAGAAGTTATTAAAATGAAACATACGACGAAACAGATTCTTAAGTCAGCGTGCATTCGTTCTTTATTTCTTTTAATAGAAAGGCAATATTTTCAGCCGGCGTAGCATGACCAATTCTATATCTATTCTAGCAAGAACAAAAAAAGTTCTTTATGTATTTTAATTCTGTAAAAATGTTTCTATCTCATCAGAAAAAAAGTCATCATACTTGACATCGTATTCTTGTCGACTGAAGAATAGAAACATGTCTACTTTTCAGTTTTACACAATTTTTCTACGATACAATCTATCATTTTGTCTTCTCTTCCGTCGACAAATCCGTTTCTATGGCGATCATGCTACGCGTGCAGACTTACAATTTTACAGATGTATCTGTTACTTAATTAATTCAATCGGAAAATTTGGAAAACAAATAGGGTACAATTCTTTGACTCAGTAAATGAAATTGAACAAAGCTGTTAGAGGCAAGGCCACTAATTTAAAGTGCCGGACAAAACTAAAGAAGTTTCACAAAAGAATAACACCTAATAATCTTTTCAGTGCCTACTACTCCAAGCCTCGTATGAACGCCACTCAGTTCCAAGACATCACTTACCGCGGAGCCAACAACGTTCGTATCACCTACCTCGAGGCGGTTGAGGTGGGTCAGACCCAATGGGGAATGCCCTCCCTCAGAGCAGGAGGCGTTGGGTTCAACCACGCGACGATCAGGCTGACATCGGCCAGAGGCTACGGATACTACTACTTGGTCCGAATCTACGGCCGTTAAATATTTAAAAAATAAATGAACAACTCTAATTATTACAAATGGAAAAGTCTTACTACGTATGGATTTTTAAAGTATTGGGTGATTTTTTTAAATAGAATGCTTCTCTGAGGAGTAATCTTTCTGAATACATGTTTTTTTTTTAGAAATAATTTAAATTGATTACAATCTGATTCAAATAAATTATTGATTAATGTATTTATGTTACTTTTTTCTTTTGTTCTCCTAACTAAAAACAAAACTCGATTGAAGATGTTTTTTTTTTGTCCTTATAGATAGGAAGTATTTTTAGGGTTCCGTTGCCAAATGGCAAAAAACGGAACCCTTATAAATACGTCATGTCTGTCTGTCTGTCTGGCCGTGTATGTCACAGCCACTTTTCTCCGAAACTTTAAGAGCTATGATGTTGAAACTTGGTAAGTAGATGTATTCTGTGAACTGCATTTAGATTTTCACACTAAAATAGAAAAAAAAAAACAATAAATTTTGGGGTTCCCCATACTTAGAACTGAAACTCAAAAAATGTTTTTCATCAAACCCATACACGTGTGGGGTATCTCTAAATAGGTCTTCAAAAATGTTATTGAGGTTTCTAATATCATTTTTTTCTAAACTGAATAGTTTGCGCGAGAGACACTTCCAAAGTGGTAAAATGTGTCCCCCCCCCCCGTAACTTCTAAAAGAAGAGAATGATAAAACGAATAAAAATATATGATGTACATAACCATATAAACTTCCACCGAAAATTGGTTTGAACGATATCCAGTAAGTAGTTTTTTTTAATACGTCATAAATCGTAAACCGCAATTTACCTTTAATTCAATCAACTCAAATATAAAAATTAAAAAAAAAAACATTTAATATCATAAACATAAACCTTATGCATAAACCGAGGATACCTACAGGTTTGTACGGAACCCTCGGTGTGCGAGTCCAACTCGCACTTGGCCGGTTTTTTTATCTATAAGGAAAAAAAAAACATGTTTATAACTAACTGTAAACTATAGAACGGAACATGCTACGACCCTTGTTTACATCCTTTGCTTCGGCTGTATACATACACATATCTTGTCGAATTGGTTAACCAGATAAGCCCAACTAGACATGAGTATGAGATAGTGGTAAAGATCTAAATAGTATTAAAAACACCAAGACCTTACATCAAGTTGCCCGGAAAATAGTTAAAATGATAGATAAATTAGCATGTATTCTCCCACTACTGACAGTATTCAGTATTCAGTATATTTAGTATATATTCAGTATTCATATTGGTAGAACTGTCCCAGGTATTTCATCCTTTGTATATAGATTTTGCCAGCCGCTTCGTCCGTGTATTATCTTAATAAATGTTCCTCTAGAGTCACTCCGTCTATTGTTGAAAACCGCATTAAAATTCATTGCCCAATTAAAAAAGAAATAGTGAGCCAAACTTATAGGATAGACTCTAGAACGAAAAGTCTGCGAAAGCAAAGATATTATTATCCTATCGGAGACTTTTTTTTAGAACTTTTAAAGAGGATCAATTCCATCGTCCATGATTGTTACGAACTTTAACCTTTAACGCAGCGCACGCAACGGGGGAACACTCAAAAGGTTCCCCCGATTTGCAACATTTTTCATTGGATTCGATGGGACTTAAACATAACTGGCGAAATGTGTGTATGCTATTAGTACATCACTGCCCAACAATTCGAGGAAACAAGGCGTAATGTTATGTTTGTTATTTTAGTCAATGATTGTTTGTTTTATTGACAATCTTATCATCTACCCTAATGATAATTTACACAAAACTGGGCTATGTATATTTTTGTATTTTACCTCAACGTGGTACTCCAATTTCGACTCTTTTAATTAATACATGTTTTATTAATAAATTTTTCAAACATCATCATCATCATCAGCCTATAATGTTCCCACTGCTGGGATACAGGCTTCCTCTTGGTGAGAAGGAGTGGGCCATAATCCACCACGCAGGCCCAGTGCGAGTTGGTAGATGTCACGTCTTCGAATTTGTGTTTCCTCACGATGTTTTCCTTCACCGTTTTGAGAGCAGTGGCGATGAAATAATTTACACAAAGTAATGCGCCTGCTTGAGTTCGAACTCACAACCTACTACTCGTAACTCGCGGCCGTTACCACTGGGCCACTGCTCTAAAAGCTTTCTCTTTTCAAACAAAATAATGTAATTTAACCTCTAAATAAATAATCGAAATCACTTATGTTGTCGTTAAACAACACTATTCGTTTATGACGTTTTGTAAAAGATAGACTGAAGAGGACTTGGTTATACCAAGTCCTCTTCAGTGGCCAATAATAACAAAAATACTATTTTTAACCGACGAAAAAAAAAGGAGGAGGTTATCAATTCGACGCGTATATTTTTTTTTTTTTTTATGTATGATCACGCATAACTTTGTACATGGTAGTCCGATTGTAATAATTCTTTTTTTATTGGAAAGGGTATACTCCCAAGGTGGTCCCATATAAATTTGGAAAACAAAATCGAACCCTAAGGGTCGGAAAACAGGGGATGATTGATTGTTCACTCACTGATTGTAATGTATAACCACGCATAACTTTATACAGAGTAGTCCGAATTTGATAATTATTTTTTCATTGGATGGGGTATACCTTGCCAAGTATTATTAGTACATTCAAGCCACAAAAAAAATATAAAATAAAAACTTTTTAACAAAAAATTAAACCGCCGAAAAAACTGAAAAGCAAAAAATAATAAACCTTAAAATTTTGAGTCGGCCATGAAAAATCAATGAACAAAGATCACTCAAAGCGCCGACTCATAATTTTAAGGTTTATTATTTTTTGCTTTTCAGTTTTTTCGGCGGTTTAATTTTTTGTTAAAAAGTTTTTTTAATTATCTTTTGGAAACGTAGTTTGATACTCGACGCACCGCAGTTTAGTTTTGGCATACAGCAAATGTCAATTTGTGGGGTGATTGAGGATTGTTTCATGTCGTAAGGTTTGTCTCTAAAAAGCTTTAATACTATACAGTTCTGTAGGAACAATCGATTAGGAATTTTTCTTGATTCTTTCTTGTTGTCATGTTAAATTGCTTGTGTATAGCATATGAACTAATATATATTAATATTTGTAATAGATCGTAGCATCTATGGTATTTAGTTATTGATATTGCGTATGTGAGAAATGGCGCAATTTCATGTCCCAATCGAGGCATAAATTATTGTCACTGTAAACCTCATTTAGCGGAAGCAAAAGAAAGAAAAAAATAAAATTAAAATTAAATATATTTATTCTAATCAGATGTTTTAAACATAAATTAATGCTCTTAAAATAAAACGAATACAAAATCTTGTCGTAAAAATTCCATCGTCGTAGAAGTTGTCCATTTGTCATAAAAGTTGTCCATTTAACTTTTAAATGTTTAACGGCCGTAGATTCGGACCAAATAGTAGTATCCGAAGCCTCTGGCTGTTGTCAGTCTGATTGTCGCCTGGTTAAATCCAACGCCTCCTGCCCTAAGGGAGGGCTGTCCCCACTGGGTACCTCCGACCTCTACTGCCTCGAGGTACGTGATACGCACGTTGTTGGCTCCTCGGTAAGTGATATCCTGGTACTGTACTGCGTTCGTAATAGCGTTTCTGGAGTAGTAGGCACTGAAACAATATCAATGTGACGTAAAATATTTGTGAGACTCATTATTTTTATTTATAATACGCCGAACACTCTCGATCACCTCGTGAAAGGAAACAATATTAAAAAAAGCTTTACATTGTAGCGGAGACGTATGGGATTGCACAAATACAGACAAGACGTGAGACGCGAGACGCGATGTGAATATCATTCTATTTAATTTATCGATTCCTAAATGTATCCGCTACACTCAGCTTACCTTCTTTCGTCCTGGCTTAATTGAATACATAACCTAAGTGATCTGCTCGAGTTTATATCTTGCCGCACAATTTAATCAATAATTCCACATAATATCTCCCAAATTAATAATAAGATTCCTTAAGTCTTACGTATCATACTGGCAAATATCAGCCAGAAAGGATTCGCCTTACGATCGAAAGCTACCTAAAGATTTCTACACTGCTAACATGTTGACAATCGAAACGAATTTTAAAGGGGATATCTGCTAACTGGCTAATCTGTTACAACAGTATTGTAGATTTCTCATATCATATCGAGCAGAGAAGAAGACTCTGTTTTGATATAGGTACACACCTGTGAAGCAGTCTGTCTCCTGGCCTGTAAGTTCCTTGGTACATGTTAGCCCTGAGGGCAGCATTTTTGGTTGCAGCCGCGTCATTGCAGGCGACAAGTGCAGCGAGCACAGCGATGAGGATCAGACAAGTCTTCATCTGAAATAACATAAAGATATTTAATTTAAATATAGTTTGAATGGCGCCAAATATAATTCGGTACAAAATAAACATTAAATAATGAGACCGTATAATAATATTTTGATCGAAGAAGCAAAATTATTATTAGATAATTAATTAGTACTTACATTTTCTGTTTTTAGTTAAATAGTATCGTAATACAGTAGCTATCTACTTAGAGTTCAATTTGAATATAAGTAGCCACCTGCAGAAGACGGTATATATAGTATCCACACACTAAATGATAAGATTAAATTTCGTGATTATTTATCAATGACTAATTTATTCGATTAACAACAAGTGGTAAATAAAGCTTCTTTACAAAAATAGCTCGTTATCTTAATTTAATCGGCTTTGTCAATAACGAGAAATCTTGAGGAAAATGATGACCCAAAACACTTATTTCGTAGGAAACCCTCATTGGTGCCTTTCGACTGAAAAGTATGCAGTGGTATGTTCTCGCACATATCCCATGTCTCTGACAGGGATCCATAGGTGCCTGTCATTCAAACCATCCGGCCCCATCACCAGGTTTTCACCTGTCGCCCAATCGCAAATTCTTTCCGCTTTTTACTTTTTCCAACGCAAGTACTGAATGAAGGTAATTTCTTCAGAATCCATATCAGAATAAGGCCGAAGATGGTGGCGCACAGAATCTGCGCACCTCGCTGGTCAGACGAATTCATCCCTACCTTTCAGTCGAAAGGCATCTATAAAGTTTCTTAATAGAAAAAAAAATCTCCCATTTAATTTAACTAAAGCATTCTCCAAATTATCAAACATTTCAATAACTTAAATGTTAAATTTTAAGTAAACACGATGCGTCTTCTGTTTTGAATGAATTAATCAGTGATAATACACGAATTATCTATTGTATTATTATATCATGATTTTGTTGAGCAATGACGCAGCTTCAATCCAAACTGCTGCCGCCAGCGCTACCATGCGCCAACGAACTTACATGCCAGGAGATAAATTGCTTCACACCACACCATTGTGTGCAACATTATAGTCTTTGATGACGAAAAAATTAATAAAAAATAACTTTAATTTTGAAAAGTTTAGGTTTCGACCTAAGTCACCGACTTCCGAAATTAAAGTTATTTTTCACTTTGTAGTCTTTTTAAAACTAGAAGCGCTGAACATACCGACCCCCTAGAAGCGCGGATGGGTTAATTTTGGCCATTTTATTTTTGCTACAGTAATGTGAAGCGTACAAATACAAAACTTGTAATTACGATAGAATGTTTTTATTACATACTAGCTTCTGCCCGCGACTGCGTCCGTGTCAAATTTTTGCTCCCCTGACCCTCCCGTCACATCGAATTGCCTGCCAGTTTTCAACCATTTTTCGTTACTGTTCCGCTCCTTTTGATTGTAACATGATGTTATATAGCCTATAACTTTTCTCAATAAATAGGCTATCCAATACAAAAAGATTTTTTCAATTCGTACAAGTAGTTCCTGTGATTAGCGCGTTCAACCAAACAAACAAACTCTTCAGCTTTATAATATTAGTATAGAAGTAAAGATTGGTATAGATTACACATATTTTTGGTGTACTTTGGCTTAAAATAGAAATCACAATCACAAGTGTTAAAGGCAAAATTAACCCTGGAAAGGCTGTGCGACAGGGAGCCGAGGGACAGCGCTCTGAAAACGCTACCGTTGCACGGTGACCATCACGAATACAGCTCGGGTTACTCCACCGAATAGGCACTTCATCTGGTAGTTAGCCAGATAGAGGAAGTGATTCATCAGAAAAGGACCTGCCTGGGTGCCTTTATAGACATCGAAGGAACCTTCGACAAAACAAACTTCTCCAGCATCAGCAGCGCCCTCTCCAGACATGTAGTAGAACAGGTACTCCCAGACTGGATCACACACATGCTAAGCAAGCGCGTGGTTTGCCTTGAGGATGAGCAGCAGATGGCCATGATTGATACTTGATTTCAGCAGGTCTTAGACCACGTTTAGCCATAGTGAGCGAAAATTACGTAAGTGTGATGCGACAGAAATTAAACACACGTTACGCTCTCGCCACCGCGCACCGCCCGGTTACTAATGCAGGGATTCCAATGTCACACCAATCCCTGCCCACACCTCTCGCCGCTTCGCCACGAATGTTTAGTACCTACATTGACACCAATCAACGATATTTTGATTAACTTAGAAGTAAGATAAAGTTAAAATCAGACATCCAAGGCTGCGTCAAAATTGACCCAGCCGCGCTTTGAGGTAAATTTAGATAAAAAATGTATATTGCATTTACGTGGTTGAAGTCTCGTATAAATAATAATCATCATATTTCATGAAAAATCATAAAAAGTTACGATTATATGCATAATAAAATATTAATTAGAGCAGGAAGAACATCGAAATGAGTCAAATTTGGGACGCCCGCGCTTCTAGTGTTAAGGAAGTCCGTTTTTTTAAGTTTTTAGTCGATTACTTCTTTATATAGTTTGATCGAAAGGAAATATTTTCTGACTGCGAGTCTATTTCCTAAGAACTCCTGATTTACGAGTCTTTTAACTCATTTTTCGAAAATATCCTAAGAATTAAGTAAAATGCGCTAATTGCGTCACACATATTATTTAAAACTAATCATCTTGAAATTGTTTTCTTGCCTACTACTCTAAGTCTCGTGTTAACGCCACTCAGTCCCTAGACATTACTTACCACAAAACCAACAAAGTTCGTCTCGACTGCCTCAAGACGATCGAGCTTGGTCACAGGCTCAGTGCGTAATGCCTACACTTAGGGCAGGAAGCACTGGGTCTAATGACGTGAGTCCCGGGCTGACAGCAGACTTTTCTATCATTAGCCGCACAGCACTCGCGTTGTCTTCAACATTCACCGTAGAAGGACGTCCTACTCGCTAACCAGCAGTGAGTACGCTTCGACACGTTTAAACCAATTGTAGACAGTAGTACGGGATGGAGTTTGGTCATGAAATTCTAAACGAAGTCTATCGTAAAACAAAACAAAATAAGGTATTCCTAGAATGTATGTTTTCCGCGTCGATAAGCAAGTTGCACTGATATTAGTTCTTATAGTTATATTGACTTGCAATCTTCAACTACTGTGGACGGTTACATGCATATATAAGCATGAAAGACGAAATAAAACTATAATATTGATTGAATCATCCATTCATATGCGTTTTCCCATGGAATAAACAGAAACTACAGATTACCTACTAGGATCCTTGAATACTGCTATTTCTCTTTCTTGTACTTTATAAATATTATCATTTCAGTCCAAATTCGTCCACTGTTAGACATAACATCAATTGACCTGTTGAAGGTCGCAAAAACCAAATGGATGCTGGAAACGACGGACCGGTTGATGTGGCGACGCTTTGGGGAGGCTTTACTTTCTTAAGGATTTTTTTTTTACTATTCTGGCTCATCTCGCCAACTCCGTCTGTGCCTGCCGCGATGTCTCTTGCTATTAAGCGGGACCCACTGGGTCGTAAGTTTGGCCCACTGATCGTCTGAAATACGGCAGAAGTGTTCAGCCAAACTCTATTTAAGCGTGGCAGCTTTCTGAGTGACACTAGTTATTTGAGTATTGGAACCGATTGTTGTATTCTTAACCCGTTCAACAAGCATAGCACCCAGAATACTCCATATCAATCTCTGAATGATTTTTAAGATTATTTTTAATCAATTGCGTCTTATGTTAGAAAAAATGTCTCCTCAACAACGTATTATAACGCAATGAATTATGCTGTACTATCAAAATGACACTGATAGTAAGTAACGCAATGACCCTTCTCGTGAAGGTCGTGAGAACTAATAGATGCGAGAAACGATGGACCTGTTGATGTGGCGACGCTTTGGGGAGGCCTAACTTTCTTACCTTGCATACCTTTTATCCATCTTAAGTATGTTTTTTTTTTTTTAAATAAAATAGTTAAGTGTTATGGTTAAAGTATTGTGACAAGATAGCGTCTTTAAATCAATAAAACTGTGACGTTTCAACCGGTCAACAAATTTTATTGCTCGTGTTTGAGACATGAATGTAGGTAGACGAAACACAAGGTTTTATTATAGTTTTATGCATGGTATGTGATAATCTGCATACAGTTCTAATTTTATTGGAATAGGCGTAAAATCATGTCCCAATTTAGGGAGGTTTTTTCATACTCTAAACGAAAAGTAGTCTCCGTAAGGAAAAGCAAAAGAAAAAACTTAGATCAATTTTAAAATAATTTATTCTAATCAGATTCTTTTTAAATCAATCAATTCTTAAAAATAAACCCCCGGATAAATATTTGACACCGTAGTGAAAATATCCATTCGTCGTAAAAGTTGTCCATTTGTCATAAAAGTTATCCATCTATCTTCCAAATGTTTAACGGCCGTAGATTCGGACTAAGTAGTAGTATCCGAAACCTCTGGCTGTTGTTAGTCTGATAGTTGCATGGTTGAATCCAACGCCTCCTGCCCTGAGGGAGGGCTGTCCCCACTGGGTGCCTCCGACCTCTACTGCCTCGAGGTACGTGATACGCACGTTGTTGGCTCCTCGGTAAGTGATGTCCTGGTACTGCACTGCGTTCGCAGTAGCGTTCCTGGAGTAGTAGGCACTGAAACAATATCAAGGTGATGTAAAATATTTGTGAGACTACTTTTTTTTATTTATATCTAAACGTTCGTTTTCACTATGTACGAGAAGTAATGTGAATCATCCTATGTAATTGATCGATTCTTACGTATCCGCTCCACTTGTTGGTTTCAATCGCCCTAGCTTCGATGGAAACACATACTATGTACTCCACACTCGAGTTCATATCTTTCGACACAAATTAATCAATTATTGGACTAAATATCTCCTAATTGAATATTAGGATTTTTAAGACTTTAAGTATCATACTGACAAATATCAGTCAAAAGAGACACACCTGCGAATTAGCTAATCTGTTACAACAATATTGCAGCATTCTCGGGTCATATTGAATAAATAAAATGACTTAGTTTTGATATAGGTACATACCTGTGAAGCAGTCTGTCTCCTGGCCTGTAAGTTCCTTGGTACATGTTAGCCCTGAGGGCAGCATTTTTGGTTGCAGCCGCGTCATTGCAGGCAACAAGTGCAGCGAGCACAGCGATGAGGATCAGGCAAGTCTTCATCTGAAATGACACAAAGTTATTTATTCAAATATAGTTCGAATGCTACAAAAAAAATCGAAACAGAATAAATATTTAAAAATAAGACAGTATAAAAATATTTTGATTGAAGGAGCAAAATTTTTATTTCATAATTAATAAGTACTCACATTTTCTGTTTTTGATTAAGTAGTCTCTTAATACAGTAGCGATCTTCTTAGAGTATAATTTCAATATGAGTAGCTACCTACAGGAGACATTATATATAGTGTTCAGACACCAAATTTAATGTGATAAGATAACATTTCGTGATAATTTATCAATGACTAATTTATTAAATTGACAACAAGTGGTAAGTAGAGCTGCTCTTTTGTAAAAATAGCTCGTTATCTTAATTTAATCGGCGTTGTCAATTACAAGAAATCTTAAGGAAAATGATGGACTAAAAGATTTATTTCGTAGTAAAACCTCATATATTCCATTGAAATTATGCAGGGTTTTGTTGAACTTCTTTCGAGTGTCGACTTGCTACTGCTACTGGTAGTAGGAGGAACAGACTAAGCTAAGGATTTTCTTGCACATGTCCCATGTCCCTGACAGGAATCCATACGCGTCATTATATCAGCCGGCCCTATCGTCACGTATTTGCTCGTCATTTAACCGCGCACGTCTCACGCTTTCACTTTTTTTAAAGTAAGTCTTAAATGATGGTAATTTCTTTAGAATCCATATCGGAAACAGACGATCAGTAATGAGATGTGCAAAATTTTCAGATAAAAACATTTTCAGCCATTATATAAGTAAAACATTCTCCAAATTATCAAAGGTTATAATAATATACTTATTTAATTTTGCAAACCGCGGCACGTCTTCTGTTTTGAAGGAATTAATCAGTGATACATGTGATAGATAACAAACGAATTATCTATTTTACTAACCGACTTCAAAAAAATGGAGGAGGTTTCTCAATTCAATCATATATATATATGGTCGAATTGAGAAACCTCCTTCATTTTTTTTAAGTATGAGTGTTAACGGATAACTTCGTCGTTTGTGAACCGATTTTGATGATTCTTTTTTGTTGGAAAGGAGATATCCCAAGGGTGGTACCATGATAAGGAATCCCAGAGAAATTGATGGGAATATTCGAAAATCATAGTGGCGACTAGTGCGTTTATAATTTTTTTCATTACTTATCTTAAAGCACTAATATTTAAAAAAGGTCTGAAATTGCTCTGATGATGAAGCCGAAAGACAGTCGAGGGAACTCCTCAATGACTTACAGCAATTACCTGTTGTTTGGACTTAATTAATTTCTATTGATGAGAACTTTGCACCTATCCATAACTAAAAAGCAAAAAAAAACGTTTTTACAAAAAAAAAACCGACTTCCTAAAAACACTACAAAGTGAAAAATAACTTTAATTTCGGAAGTTGGTGTCTTAGCACCTGTATTTAAGTTTTTTACCACCGACTTCCGAAATTAAAGTTATGGCATTTTTTTGTCGTGCAATGCTGCTGCTTAAATGCAAAATGCTGCTGCCAGTGCTAACATGTACCAAGGAATTTACATACCAGGAGACATATTGCTTTACAAGTGGATACCAATATTAGAATTAAGTCTTCTACTTCGCTCTAGTCGTCACAACCCATGCAAGGATATTGCAATATCATAAGAGATTAGGTTGTAGGTGGAGTGGCTCCCCTCCGATGGGTTCCCGCACTGTAAAGCTAAGAGGAACCTGAGGAGGGGCCGTTCGTCTGGGCTTCTGCTGCCAAAGCCGACGACGTAGCGGCCAACACGTAGTTTGCGGTGTTACTTTGGCGGCATCGCAACTGAGGGTTGGACGCCGCGGAGGGAGAGAAGTACCGGTATTGAGGTGCACCGCTCTCCCTACCTTCCGCGGCCTGAACGGGGTCGCCACCGTCCGATGGCGGACGCGGTGGGGCCGCAGGGGAAGAGGAGTGTTGGTATAGCGTTGGCCACTCTCCCTATCCCCCTGCTGCCAAAAAGTGGTAGGCGGCGGGGCCACAGTCCTGACCCGTCGCAGGAGGACCAAGGGTGCTATACATGGGGTCGTCTGGCGTCCATGTCATTATTGGTCTCCGGGGTGGTCACGGCGTGCTATGTTTGATCTGGCGCACCGTAAATCTTATTCCCCAGAGAAGGCTCCGGAAACGGGCAGCCGCAGCGAGTTCGCGGAAGAATTACGTGTGCCCGTGTTCCCGCCATGAGCGGCACAGGAGGACACCGTGGAGTTTAAGTGGGTTGGAGTCCCACATAACTGCACTATCTCCCCGTGGTAGTACAGTATCCATGAGCATTTCTCAACGTTAAAAAGGAGGCGTTGGGTTCAACTACGCGATCTTCAGACTGACATCAGAATTTCTATCATTAGCCGCACAGCACTTACGTTATCTTCGTCGTCATCGACGTCCTACCCGACATCCTCCACCCCAGGACTCGCTCATCAGCAGAGTGCTTCGACTACGTTTAAACTTACTAAACCAGTTGTAAACAGAGGCATGCGATGGAATTTTGTCACCGAATGCTAATCAAAGTCTATCTTAACATTGTTGCTGTGTAAGACCGCAACGAAAGTCGTAATAAATCATTGAGCGAATATTTTCTGTAATCAAATCCATTTCGAAGCACGACAGACACTTTTTAAACAGCCGCCAATTTGTTAAAACAAATGACGTATTTAATTCATTATACATCTACAGGTTTCCAAAGACTTCCTAAGTCGAATTTTAAATAAATTTTTCATCAGCTGCTCTTTTTCTGGCTTGTTCTAAAAACTTACAGTGTGACCTCCGTAATGTTTTTAAATGTCCTTCCCATAAGACTTTCACATAAGATATTCCAAAAAAGTGTGTTTCTGGTTTGATAAGCAAGTTGCACTGATATAAGTTTATCATAGTCATATTAGCACGCAATCGTCTGCTACTGTGGACGGTTATATGACATGATCAAGTGACAGACGAGATATAACTATAATATTGATTGAATCATACATTCACATGCCTTTTCCCATGGAGTAAGTTACCTATAAAGCAGTATGCAAGGACTCTAGGATCCTTGCAAACTGCTATTTCTCGTTCTTGTACTTCACTAATATCATCATTTCGGTCGAAAGAGGTCCACTGTTAGACTAAAGATCATTTCGATGCCCCCAAGCAATAAGGCGGCAATCGGAAAATCCAAATTTTAGAGGAGGAAAGATTTACTGTTTCGTCGAATATCTTTTCAGCCAATAGGGATATTCAAGTTAATGATATATCAAATGAAAGCAATTTTTTTCGGAATTTAACTTATATAGTAGGGATACCAATACCAAAATTTAAAAACAATGTTAGAGTATATTACGGTATACGTGTTTTTCAATTAGTACAAGAAAATCCCTGTATTTGATTTTACCAAAACCTTACGAAGATAAATTTAGGCCAATAATCCAGTAAGAGCTACTTATCAAAATAAAATATAAATTATTTCTTTGCACAGACCTATAACAGAATTTTAGCAGTAATAATTTTGTTTGTAAACCCAACGATAAAAATATATGGCATGCTATCTTTGTAAATTATCGTTAGAAAATCTGAAAAAAATTGCTAAGGTGTATTCTAGTCCACAGAAGCTAAACTTGCCATAACAGCAAGAAGTCCATAATAGTATATTGCCGACCTATTGCTTGGGGGCGTCAAATTAACCTGGTGAATGTCACGAGAACCGAATTGATGCGAAAAACAAATGACCGGTTGATGTGACGACGCTTTGGAAGGCCTAACTCTCTCATGGAATTTAAGATATTTTTTTGTCAACAATTATAATGTCACTGCATACTTTTTATTGGCCCTAAGGCTGTTTTTTTTTTTCACACTCTAAGCCTCAGTGACAAAAAGCTGAAGAAAAAACTTAAATCAATTTAAAAATAATTTATTTTAATCAGATTCTTTTTAAATCAATCGGTACTTAAAATAAACCCCCGGATAAATATTTGACACCGTAGTGCAAATATCCATTCGTCGTAAAAGTTGTCCATTTGTCATAAAAGTTGTCCATTTATCTTCCAAATGTTTAACGACCGTAGATTCGGACCAAGTAGTAGTATCCGAAGCCTCTGGCTGTTGTCAGTCTGATGGTCGCTCTGTTGGATCCAACGCCTCCTTTCCTGAGGGAGGGCTGTCCCCACTGGGTACCTCCAACCTCTAGCGCCTCAAGGTACGTGATACGCACTTTGCTGGCTCCTTTGTAAGTGATATCCTGGTACTGTACTTTGTTCGCAATAGCGTTCCTGGAGTAGTAGGCACTGAAACAATATCAAGTTGATGTCAAATATTTGTGAGACTAATTGCTTTTATTTATGCCTAAACATACGTTTTCACTATAGCAGAGACGTACAGAATCACACAAATGTAGACGTGACGTAATATGAATGTCATCCAATGTAATTTGTCGATTCTTGCACGTATCCGCTCCACTTGTCTTGGTATCAATCGCCCTCGCTTCGATGGAGACGCATACTATGTACTCCACTTGAGTTAATATGTTGCTACAAATATTTGGTAATAATTTTACTAAATATCTCCCAATTTAATATTAAATTTCTAAAACTTTAAGTAAAAGAGGCACCTGCTAATTAGCTAAACTGTTACAACAATATTGCAGCATTCTCATGTCCAATCGAGCAAAGATGAATAATTAGTTTTGATATAGGTACACACCTGTGAAGCAATCTGTCGCCTGGCCTGTAAGATCCTTGGTACATGTTAGCCCTGAGGGCAGCATTTTTGGTTGCAGCCGCGTCATTGCAGGCGACAAGTGCAGCGAGCACAGCGATGAGGATCAGGCAAGTCTTCATCTGAAATGACACAAAGTTATTTATGTAAAAATGATTCCAATAGCGTAAACAATAATTCGATACATAATTAGCATTCATTAATAAGTATGTACTTACATTTTCAATTATTTATTAGGTAGTCTCGTTACACGGTAGCTATCTCTTTAGAGTAGAGAGTGAATATAAGTATCCACAGGCAGGACACAGTATATATAGTATCCAAACACTAAATGATAAGATAATATTAGGAAATTATCAATGACTAATTTATTAGATTCATAACAAGCAGTAAGTAGAGCCTCTGATTTATAAAAATAGCTCGTTATCTTACTACTCGAGAATTACAAAAGTTTTGTAAATAGGAACCTTAAGGATAATGATGAAGGAAAAGACGTACTTCATGTGGAATCCTTATGGATGCCTTCGATTGAAAAGTATGGAGGGATATGTTGAACTTTTGCCGAATGTATTAAACACTGCTGGTGCTCGTAGGAACATTATACGGCCTAAGCACCTCAACATCCCATATGTTTTCGCACGAGTCTCGTGCCTCTGATAGGTATTCGTGCCCGTAATTATACCAGCCGGCCCCATCCTCATATCTTCGCCAGTCCTCCAATCGCACAATCTTTACGCTTTTTAGGGTTCCGTTGCCAAATGGCAAAAAACGGAACCCTTATAGATTCGTCATGTCTGTCATGTCTGTCTGTCTGTCTGTCTGTCCGTCCGTCCGTATGTCACAGCCACTTTTTTCCGAAAGTATAAGAGCTATGCTGTTGAAACTTGGTAAGTAGATGTATTCTGTGAACCGCATTAAGATTTTTACACTAAAATAGAAAAAAAACAATAAATTTTGGGGTTCCCCATACATAGAACTGAAACTCAAAAATTGTTTTTTCATCAAACCCATACGTGTAGGGTATCTATGAATAGGTCTTCAAAAATGGTAATTAGGTTACCGTTATCATTTTTTTTTAAACTGAATAGTTTGCGCGAGAGACACTTCCAAAGTGGTAAAATGTGTGTCCCCCCCCCCCCCCGTAACTTCTAAAATAAGACTATGATAAAGCTAAAAAAAATATATGATGTACATTACCATGTAAACTACCACCAAAAATTGGTTTGAACGAGATAGAGTGAGTAGTTTTTTTTAAAACGTCATAAATCGTAAACCGCAATTTACCTTACATTCAATCAACTGAAATATAAAATTAAAAAAAAAAATATTTTTAAACCGAGAATACCTACAAGTTTGTACGGAACCCTCGGTGCGCGAGTCCGACTCGCACTTGGCCGGTTTTTTTCCTTATTCAAAGCAAGTCTTGAAAGTAGTTTCTTGCAATCAGGATCAAGCTGAAGATGGCGGCTGGTCTATAGGATTCCATGCAGCTAGTTAAGAGCATGCGCAGGCTGAAGGCATCAAATCAAATTACAGTGTTAATAGGTATGGGAGAACAATGTAGGACTGTCAACAAGTATCAGGTACCTGATGAAATAGAAAATTGTCTACAGTCTGCAAGGCCTACATCGTTCTCATCGGCAAAGTTTCTCAGTATAAAACATTTTCCTGTATCATTTTACTGAAATTTTCTCCAAATGAACAAAGATTGTAATAAGATAACGATTAAATTTTATGGAACGACTGGCAAGACTTCTATTTTGAATGAATTAATCGGTGATAAATGTGATAATACATGAATTATCTATTTTGTTGTTATGTCAGGTTTTTACCGCGTTATGACGCATTGTCGTTTAATCACAGGCCAGGAGATAGGTTGCTTCAGGTGTGTACGTATATTAAAAATAAATCTTCTACCTCGGTCTACTTATCATACAAAAATATTCCAATATCGTGGTAAACAGATTAGGTGGACAAGTAGCTGAAGCGGCTCGGAGTGCGTTCAATACCGTCACTTGTAAAGACTCTTACTGCAGTTAAAAACTAGGTGTAAAAAGTGATCCTTGTGAACGAAGAAGGCGTACCTAGTGCTAACCACATTTTTTTACCATCATTCTCTGCCCACTCCTGCGCTAAGGGCTCCATCCAATTTCGCGAGCACATCTTTCGCAAGCTTGGGTGTCCTTCTTTTGACAGCCTACCACACTGACTCCATAATAGATCAGAAGAGGTAACTTCCTATTCGATTGCTTCTTCATATATTTTGATCAAATAGTTATATTTTCAGAATGATAGTTCTGACAATATTTTACTAAAACTGATGGCCCGGGAGAATTTAAAATTTACACTTACATGACTCAATACAAACTCCCTTAGTAATTAGCGTAGTTATCAAAATGTCGAACGAAGTAAACGGTGTTCATTGCGTTACAAATATTCATTAAAACTAAACATCTTGAAATTTTTCCAGTAACTGCTAATTAAGTCTCGTATGAACGCCACATAGTACCAAGACATTACTTACTGTGGAGCCAACAACGTTTATTACACCTACCTCGAGGCGGTCGAGGTGGGCAATGCCCACCCTCAAGGCAAGAGGCATTGGGTTGAACTACGCTACCCTAAGACAGACATCAGCCAGAAGCTACGAATACTACTAACTGGTTCGAATCTACGGCTGTTAAACGGACCATTTTTATGATCGGTCTGGGAGACCGTACTCTTTGTTTCTTTGTTCTGTCCTACAATACAAAGAAACTTTGAATGTCGATAGCTGTCGATAATTTTAATTACAGTTTTTTCGTCAGTTTCACCTATACGTAAGAAATTACAAGAAAGCTGTAATTGATTTTAATAACAAGAAGGTTTCTCGCTCCGCGTAGATAATAATAAAATATAATATAATAATAATAAAATTAAGAAGGACAACTGAAGGAACACGGGTGGGTTTTAGTCAGTAAAAGTCTGACATGCCCTCCCGCTCCGCCCAGAGCGGGAGAAGTCATTTGATGATTTCCCATCCAAAAAAAAAACGGATACAAACTCGCCATTTTCTCACAATCTTTACAAAATAATTTTCCTTGTTTTTCAACATTATCATAATTTCGGTAGATACACACCCACTGCTGGACCTAAGATCAACTGATCTAGGGAAAGTCATGACAACTAGCTGTTCAGTTATATAGCCTAAAACCCGTATCATTTGAGGTGGCGACGCTTTGGGGAGGTCTTACTGACTTATATGGAGTTAATGATTTTATCAATTGTATTGTCACTAGCAAACCTTTTATCAGTCCTTATGATAATGTTTATAAAGTATGATTACCTAGTGACGTAGTGATTATAAAACTGTGACGAATAGGTGTCCGAAAAATTTTCATATGTCTCAGTTTTGTTGAAGCAACTGGTTTTCAATGTTTTAAGTGAAAACTTCTTTAGCGGCGTTGTGCACTTTTTTTGTAATGGGTAAAAAATGTTAAAGTCGCATCAGGACACGTGACCTGATCGAAAATTCGTAAAACGGACGGAGAGTAGATAGCCGGCGCGGCGTAGGAGAGGAAGTATCCCTCTCTCTTTCTACGGCGCGGCGAAAATGTATGCCTGCGCCTGCTGTTTTGGTTTAGGCGGCGCAGGACGTTTGCGCGAATGTTCGTGTTGGTTTATGTTACAGCGTGCCACGCGCATCCATGGATGGTGACAGCTGATGGCTCGACCGTCTGTGTAGTTGCCGTCGTCGAAATTATGGATGGAAGTTGATTTTTCTGGGAGATAAACTTTTTAATGTAATATAAATTGTCATGTTTGTGTACGATAGCGCAATAAATAAATAATGTATTCTACCACATAAATGATAGTACTTTTATACTGATAATTAAAGCAATTCGTGCAAAATTATTCCCTAACCATTCCAAAATATCAAAATGCACAACGTTAATATTCAAGTTTTCACTTCTGCCGGCACTCCCGGAGTGCAACCCGTCGTTTTTTTTTATTGGTTGTGTGTATAGCAGATGACCGAACGGCTGACCGAATTTACACATATTACATGGTGTTCTGCAGAAATCTACTTTTGTAGGAAAAGGCGTATCTTCATATATATCCCAATTTAGGGACCATTTTTCACACTCTTGAAGTCATTAAGAAAAAGAAAACAAATAAACATAAATTTATGTTAAAAATAATTTATTCTAATCAGATTCTTTTAAATAAATTAATACTTAAAATTTTATCTAGTTTTTTAAACACATTCATCGTAAATTTTGTGCGTTTGTCATAAAAGTTGTCCATTTATCTTCCAAATGTTTAACGGCCGTAGATTCGGACCAAATAGTAGTATCCGAAGCCTCTGGCTGTTGTCAGTCTGATGGTCGCTCTGTTGGATCCAACGCCTCCTTTCCTGAGGGAGGGCTGTCCCCACTGGGTACCTCCAACCTCTAGCGCCTCGAGGTACGTGATACGCACTTTGCTGGCTCCTTTGTAAGTGATATCCTGGTACTGTACTTTGTTCGTAATAGCGTTCCTGGAGTAGTAGGCACTGAAACAATATCAAGTTGATGTCAAATATTTGTGAGACGAATTGCTTTTATTTATGTCTAAACGTACGTTTTCACTATAGCAGCAGTGACGTACAGAATCACACAAATGTAGACGAGACGTAATGTGAATGTCATGCAATGTAATTTGTCGATTCCTGCACGTATCCGCTCCACTTGCCTTGGTTTCAATCGCCCTCGCTTCGATGGAGACGCATACTATGTACTCCACTTGAGTTAATATCTTGCTACAAATATTTGGTAATAATTTTATTAAATATCTCCCAATTTAATATTAAATTTCTAAAACTTTAAGTAAAAGAGGCACCTGCTAATTAGTTAATCTGTTACAACAATATTGAAGCATTCTTGTGTCGAATCGAGCAAAGATGAATAATTAGTTTTGATATAGGTACACACCTGTGAAGCAATCTGTCGCCTGGCCTGTAAGATCCTTGGTACATGTTAGCCCTGAGGGCAGCATTTTTGATTGCAGCCGCGTCATTGCAGGTGACAAGTGCAGCGAGCACAGCGATGAGGATCAGGCAAGTCTTCATCTGAAATGACACAAAGTTATTTATATAAAAATGATTCCAATAGCCTAAACAATAATTCGATACAGAATTAGCATTCATTAATAAGATAGTATAATATTTTAAATGAAGAAGAAAAATTGAACTTTAATACGTATGTACTTACATTTTCAATGATTTATGAGGTAGTCTCGTTACACGGTAGCTATCTCTTTACAGTAGAGAGTGAATATGAGTATCCACAGGCAGGACACAGTATATATAGTATCCAAACACTAAATGATAAGATAATATTAGGAAATTATCAATGACTAATTTATTAGATTCATAACAAGCAGTAAGTAGAGCCGCTGATTTATAAAAATAGCTCGTAATCTTACTACTCGTATAATCGGATTTGTTACAAAAGCTTTGTAAATCGGAGGAACCTTAAGGATAATGATGAATGAAAAGACGTACTTCATGTGGAATCCTAATGGATGCCTTCGATTGAAAAGTATGGAGGGATATGTTGAACTTTTGCCGAATGTATTAAACGCTGCTAGTGCTCGTAGGAACATTATTTGGCCTAAGCATGGGATGTTTTCGCACGAGTCCCGTGCCACTGACAGGTATCCTGCCCGTAATTATACCAGCCGGCCCCATCCTCATATCTTCGCTTGTTCTCCAATCGCACAGTCTTTACGCTTTTGACTTTTTCAAAGCTAGTCTTGAAAGTAGTTTCTTGTAATCAAGATCAAGCTAAAGATAGCGACAGGGTCATAGAATTTCACGCAACTAGTTGAGAGAATGCGCAATCTGAGGGTATCTGCGAAGTTTCACAGTAAAAAACATTTCCCTCTATTATTTTACTTAAGATCTCAAAATCATCAAATATTGTAATAACGATTTAATTTTATGGAACCGTGGCAAGACTTGTATTTTGAATAAACAATCGGTGATAAATGTGATTATACACGAATTATCTATTTTGTTATTATGTCATGTTTTTACCGCGTTATGACGCATCGTCGGTCACTCACAGGCCAGAAGATAGGTTGCTTTAGGTTTGTACCTTTATTAAAAATAAATCTTCTACGTCGCCCTAGTCACCATAACCTTTACAAAAATATTCCAATATCGTGGTAAACAGATTAGGTGCACAAGTAGCTCAAGCGGCTCGGAGTGCGCTCAGTATTCTTACTTGTTATGACGGTAATTGCACTTCAAACTAATTCTTAGTTGCGAGTCTTGTGAACGAAGAAGATGTACCTAGTGCTAACCATATATTTTTTTACTATCATCCTCTGCCCACTCCTGCGCGAAGGGTTCTATCAGCGCAGTTATCAAAAATGTTCGAACGAAGTAAACGGTGCTCATTGCGTTACAAATATTCATTAAAACTCTCTCTCTCTCTCATTAGATCTTGAAATTTTTCCAGTAATTGCTACTTAAGTCTCGTATGAACGCCACATAGTACCAAGACATTACTTACTCTGGAGCCAACAACGTTTATTACACCTACCTCGAGGTGGTCGAGGTGGGCAATGCCCACCCTCAAGGCAAGAGGCATTGGTTTTTTTTTTCTTTTGTAGGGCATCTCGTAGTTAACCTGAAAGATTTTTACTACTTAAACGGATTGTGGCCCGGCGAGTTCTAAAAAGTTACCTTTTTAGGCCTCCAGCCGGGGCTTATTATACTTAAAAACTAAAGCGAAAGCTCTAAAAGGGTTACCCCGAGGGGGGTACGAACTTCGGCTTAGGCAATCACTGGTAGGGGGACAGCAAGGGACTGGCTGGATCTGGGTTAAATTATTTATGGACTAATTTAAAGCTAAAGGCGTAGCATCGCGGGCTGGCTCTTGCAAGGGTCGGGAGGGACTATTTAGTCGGGGTCGCGACGACGGACCTCGGCGGCGAGGTCGGTACGGTTTGTATTTGTGTTGTTTGCTCACTGTACTAGTCTCTTTTCGACTCTCCGTAGTAAGAGGCATTGGGTGCAACTACGCTACCTTAAGACAGACATCAGCCAGAAGGTTCGAATCTACAGCTGTTAAACGGACCATTTTTATGATCGGTCTGGGAGACCGTACTCTTTGTTTCTTTGTTCTGTCCTACAACACAAAGAAACTTCGAATGTCGATAGCTGTCGATAATTTCACACAGTAAGTGTGTGTTAAATAGTTTCACCTATACGTAAGAAATTACAAGAAAGCTGTAATTTATTTTAATTACAAGAAGGTTTCTCGCCCCGCGTAAATAATCAAATTCACGTTATTAATTTCATATTCATATCTCAACAAGTTGTTCTGATATTCGTTATCATAGTTATTTTAGCATGTAATGGTTGACTACTGGTATTAAAAGAACTGATATAAACTCGCCATTTTCTAACAATCTTTACATAATCCTTTTCCTTGCTCTCCATCATTATCATAATTTCGGTAGATAGACGGAAAGAGAAAGGAAAGGGCAAGGCAGATGATGAGACGCCCACTGCTGGACATAAAATCAACTGACGTAGTGAAGGTGACAACTAGCTGGATGCGAGAATCAAAGTATCTGTTGATGTGGCGTCGATTTGGGGATTTTTTTTTTTTTTTTTCTGTGGGGCATCTCGTAGTTAATCCTGAAAAGATTGTTACTACTTAAACGGATTGGGGCCCGGCGAGTTCTAAAAAGTTACCTTTTTAGGCCTCCAGCCGGGGCTTATTATACTTAAAACTAAAGCGAAAGCTCTAAGGGTTACCCCGAGGGGGGTACGAACCTCGGCTTAGGCAATCGCTGATAGGGGGGGCAGCAAGGGACTGGCTGGATCTGTGTTAAATTATTTTGGGACTAATTTAAAGCTAACGGCTCAGCATCGCGGGCTGGCTCTTGCAAGGGTCGGGAGGGACTGTTAAGTCGGGGTCGCGACGACGGACCTCGGCGGCGAGGTCGGTACGGTTTGTGTCTGTGTGCTGGTCTAGCTGTACTCGTCTCTTTTCGAATCTCCTGGAGGAGAGTAGTGGGATCATCAGGATCGGTAAGAACGTGCCGCGAGCGGCGGACTTTGCTAATACGGGAGGGGGTGTAAGTAGCTGCCGCCACAACCAGAGGGTTGCGGTGGGCTACGGCCCTATCGAAGAAACGCTTCGAAGCGCGTTTTATGAATTGGTGAATAGTCGGGAGTTTCATGTCTAAATGAAGATTGATATTCCGAACAAACCAAGGCGAGCCTGTGGCTTGACGGAGAAAACGGTTCTGGAGAGTCTGCATCCTATGGATGAATCGGGGCTTAGCATGTGCCCAGACTGGGCTTGCGTATGTCATAATCGGCCTGATACAAGCGGTGTAAAGCCGCTTCTTACACAGAAGAGACAATTTACTCCGCTTGTTCAGGGCGCAATGGAGCCTACCCAGAGCGAAAGCGGCCCGCGAGCGAGCCTGCTTTATGTGCTCAGAAAAGGTGAGGTGTTCGTTGAGGATGACACTTAGATATTTGGCTTGCTTCGCCAAAGGGATCTGCTTGCCGAACATTGAGATGGGTCGGGGAGGGGGGTGATTACGTCGAGGTCGGGTGTAAAAGACCGCCTGACTTTTGTCGGGATTGACTTCGATTCGCCACTTCCTGAACCATTCGCCGAGCTCGTCGACTGCGGTTTGGAGGTAGCGAACCAGCGCTGTGTCACTAAATCCCGAGAAAAAGATGGCAGTGTCGTCTGCGAACAGAGCTAACCTTGCCTTCTTGCTTCTGGGGATATCGCTAGTGAACAGCGTGAAAATGAGGGGGGCTAGTACAGAGCCTTGAAGGACTCCTGCACGGATGGTGAGAGGGGAGGAAAGTGCCCCTTTGATGCGATAGCGAAAGGTACGGTCCGCAAGAAAGTCTCGTAAGATGAGCACGAGACGGTCTGGCACTCCGAGTTGGTACAGCTTATATAATAAGCCGTTGTGCCAGACTTTGTCAAACGCTTTCGCTATATCGAAGTATACAGCGCCCGTGAACATACCACGCTGAAAACCAGCATTGATATGTTCGACGATACGGTGTACCTGATGGACACACGAGTGTTGGGTTTGAAAACCAAACTGCTCGTTGGGAATGAGGCCCTTGGTTTCGGCATAATCTCTGAGTCGCTTATAAATAAGTCTCTCATAGATTTTGCCGAGAACTTTGAGCAAACTGATGGGGCGATAGCTCGTGGGCTCGGTTTTGGGCTTACCGGGCTTAGGGATGCCAATAACGGTGGCTTCCTTCCACGCTTGGGGGAAAATGTTATTACTCAAGGCACCATTGAAGATGGTACACATGAGCATAATCAGGTGCGCGGGGAACAGCTTGATCACTCTGTTGGTGATGCCGTCTGATCCGGGGGCTTTACGAGATTTCAGACCCTTGATGATCTCGTGCACCTCGTCAGGTGTGACAGGGGGCAGGGGATCATCAGGGTCTTCAACGGGCGGGAGTGAGGCTTTGCGTTCGACTTCCGCGTTTAGCTTATCGACAAACGCTTGGTCTACTGGCTGCGAACTGGGTGTGCATTGGGCTTTGAGGCTATCGGCTAGGCATTCAACCCTGTCGATATCCTCGAATGCAATGGTCGCATCGGGGCGGGTCAGGGGGGGCATAGTGGAAAACTCAGAGGATTTCAGTTTCCTCTGAAGTTCCCAGAAAGCGAGATGAGTCGGCTCTAGTTCGCCCACCATCTTGTCCCAGTTAGCGTCACGCAGCTCAGTCACACGTGTCCTTACAGCACGCTGTAAGTAACGCATGTGAGCTTTGTTAGCGTCACAGGGAAAGTTGCTGTAGGCACGAACGGCCGCGTTCTTCTCTGTCAGCAGATCACGTACATCGTCGGGGAGCTTCCATTTACAGTCACCCGTATCTGGAACCTCCCGTGAACTTTCGTTCACGATCGATTGTACGTGCTCCGTGAGAGAGCCGATCGCGGCCGTTGTGTCGGCGACAGAGTCGAACTGATCTGGGATAGAGTCTAAGTGATGTGACGTGTTAGATTGTAAGCGTTCGCTTACTTTCTTCCAGTCAGTGATCACTTTAGTGGCGGGGGGTTGAGAGGGGTCGCGAGTACCTAATCGGGGGGCCAGGTTCATGACTACTGGTCGATGATCAGAGTCGAGTTCGTGAATAGCCTCTATAGAATCCAACCTTAAGTTGATATTCTTAAGGAGTGCTATGTCAAGAACGTCGGGTAACTGATCGGGGTCGAAAGGAAAGTGAGTGGGAGTCATCTGGGCGATGACGTCAAAGTTCATGGTAGAACAGAGGTTGAAAAGTTGCCTACCTCTGGTCGAGGTCCTGGTGCTATTCCAGGCGGGATGTTTGGCGTTGAGATCGCCCGCTATGATAACGGAGTCACTCATGCCGAAAAGTTCGGAGAGGTCATTAGTGAGGAGTTGAGGGTCCTCGGAACCGTCTGGGGGAGGGAAGTAAGCCGACACGATAGTGATTGGCTGGTGGCCTGTCAGTGCTAACCGACAGGCCGAAACTTCTAATCGGGAGAGTTGGGGGGGATCCATAGGTATGCAGTACAGGGACTTCCTATAGTATATGAGGGTGCCGCCTCTATGACAACGTGACCTGTCGTTGCGAACTAAACGATAGTTTGCAATTTTCGGGTCACGATGGTGAGGTTTTAGGAACGACTCTTGAATGAGTAAAATGTCTACGTGATGGTCGCGGAGGAACGTGGCGATCTCATCACGTTGGCCGTGAATTCCGTTGGCATTGAAGAAGCCTAGCTTTAGGGAACGGGGTTTTTGTCTAGTTAGTATTCCGCGACTATCCATAATGGGGGCGTTGGGAGTTCATGACGTGGATTGCTTGCGTGATCTCGGGATACGCAGCATAAATTGACTGGATACGGAACAAGTTACCACCGGCGGCAACTAGTTCCTGGGCCATCTGTTGGGCACGTGGGGAGAGGAACGTGCTATAGGTATTAAAGGTCCCAGTGATGACGTTAAACGCATCAAGGGGAGCCTGACCTTTCCTCTGTACGGGTACTGATCCTGCCATAGGGGCGGTGGAAGGGGCCGCGGCGCGGGCGGGAGGTGCGGTCGCGGGAAAACCGGGGGGCGTAAGGGGCGCGGGGGCACGGGTACGCGGGTCCACTAATGGAGGGATGGGAGCGGGCTTAGGCCTGGAGGCCAGTGGGGGGAATTCCTTCTGGGAACTCATTAGAGGCCATTGGGAGGGACGCTGTGGGGCCAGTCTCACGGGGAGTTTGGCCGAGGGGGATTCCCTAGTCTGACGAGCGCCGAAACGTTGCGCCAATTTAGGGGAAGATGACTTGGGGGCTTTCGGGCAGCCCCGGTAGTTTGCCGGATGACCGGACTCTTTGCAGAGCACACAACTAGGTGGCTCGGTGCCGAGAGTGCGGTCTTTAGGCCGGGTACAGTCGGCTGTACCATGTTCTGAGTGCCCGTAAAGTTGGCATCTATGGCACTGGCCAATGATGCCCGACTTACGGGGCTTTTCTATTATGAGACCAGACAGATTGCAGACTGCCTTGACTTTGAAAATGGGGTGGTGACCCTCCGTGGGAGGGCACACCACCAGGACCATATCAAAGGCAATGCCTTGCCTGGATCTGTGCATCCTGTGGACCTCTAGGACAGGCACGTTCTGCCTTTCGAGGTCTGCTTTGATATCGCTGGTGGCGATTTCGCAGGGGATCCTGCGGATCACCACCCTGATCAGACGCTCCTCGGGCAAGGAATACGTGTGGAAGGACACGTTCCTGGCAGAGAGGAGCCTGGTCAGCTCGCGATAATCGGTCGAGGTCGGTACCGATACCTTAATGCCCTGCTGGGTGGCACGGGCACTGGTATAGTTGACCCTCTGGTCAACGCACCATTTGGACACCTCCGTCCACTTGGCCTTGTCCTGTATAAATACAGGGGGCGGTGGAGGGAGTTTTCTGGCGGTGGTTGAGCCAGAGGGCACGGACGGGGCGCTGGATTTAGCGCGGGGCGCGGCAACCTTCGCGGAGGTTGAAGGCGAGGGGCGGGAGGGGGACCGCCGGTGGCGTGGAGGGGATGGACGCGGTCGCGGTGGCGGGGGTCGCCTGCGTAGCGGGGTGGGGGGGGTTCGCGGTGGCGGAGGTCGCCTGCGGGGTGGGGGCGCGAGACGGAGGAGCGGAGTCCTCAGCCGCTATGATTTTAGCGGCCGGGGCTGAGCAGCTCACCTTATTCTTTTTGCGCTTGCTCCTTTTGCCCTTTGTGTGGGAGACGAGCTCGTACGTCTCTGCGTCCGAGGACGAAGAGGAGTGCGAGTCCGTCTGGGAAGTGAGCGCGGCAGTATCGGAAGGAGGGGTGGGTACATCCTCCGTGTCCATTTGACACGGTTCATCGGTGGCGGCTGGGGCCTCGAGGGCATCGCTGAAGTCAGCGATGCCCGGGCTGGCCGGAATTGCGAGCTGCTCAGCTCTGTACAACTCGGAGAATTCGGCAGCGAAGTCTTTGTTTTTCTTTATCAGTAAAAGAAAAACAGAGACTACAGCCCCGACCTCCGAGTGCTCAATGCTAAGCTGACTCGCAAGTTCAGCCAGGAGCGCCTCGATTCTTGCTAGTCTCTCCGTAGGATCCATGGGTTTCTCCATGGCGGAGGGGAGGGGGGACCTAATCACTCATGAGAGTGATCCTGACCAAAACCCTACTCCTACGTAGCCTAATCCCCGGTGGGTTGCCGGGGGTGAGTGTTACACTCCCTGTCGGGTATAGACAGGGAGGTGAACCTGGTGAGCCCTAAGAGTGTCCCCCGTCGCCAATCTTATTGTGCGAACGGGTTCCTAACCGGTCATGCGATGGGTACTGAAGGTACCCGACCAGTCTAGTGCGGGGGGTATAGATATACCCGCGGCACTAGTACGCGGCTGTGGAGGGAAGACTGTCACCGGGGCTGACGAGGGAAGCCCCCAAGGCCAGCGATCCGGGACCCGTCCAACTTTCGTCTAGCCCTGAAGGGGATAGACGGGTGCGTTGGGTCTGCACCCACTCGGCTTCGTTGGCACCGTTAAGGTATCCACCGAGTGACCACAAAACTGTGGATTTGCCCTGAAGGGGCCACAACACAACACACGTTTTTGACGATTTTCTGACGAATCAGAAATACCACTGTCTTGCGAACAAGACAGTACGGTTTAGACTGAATCTGATGAAAGAAACAGGACGTCCGAATTTTGCGATTTAAATCGCAAAATAGCGGAGAGTAGTCGGGGCGACTACGCAGCGTGGCGCACGGAGCACAACTGACGGGCGAACGAGCGGCGAGCGGTGGAGGGGATACGCGCAGCGGAGCGGCAGCGTAACGACCTTCCAAGGCGGGCGTCGAGCGTAGCGATGTTGACGCTTTGGTGAGGTCTTACTGACTTATATGTAGTTAATGATTTTTTCAACTATTGTATTGTCACTAGCAAACCTTTTATCAGTTCTTATGATAATGTTTATAAAGTATGATTAGTCACGTAATTATTATATAATTGTAACGAATATGTATCCCAAAAATGTTTATATGTGTCAGTTTTGTTTAAATAATCGGTTTTCAATTTTTATTGGTTGTGTGTATAGCAGATGAATTAACGTAGATATGTACACATATTATATGGTGTTCTGCAGAAATTTACTTTTGTAGGAAAAGGCATATCTTCATATCCCAATTTAGGGATTAATTTTTCACACTCTTGAAGTCATTGAGAAAAACAAAACAAATAAATATTTTATGTTAAAAATAATATTTATTCTAATCAGATTCTTTTAAATAAATTAATACTTAAAATTTCAATATTTTTTTTTAAACGCATTTGTCGTATTTCTTTCGATTTGGCATAAAAGTTGTCCTTTTGAAGTTTAACGGCCGTAGATTCGGACCAAGTAGTAGTATCCGAAGCTTCTGGCTGTTGTCAGTCTGATTGTCGCCTGGTTAAATCCAACGCCTCCTGCCCTGAGTGAGGGCTGTCCCCACTGGGTACCTCCGACCTCTACTGCCTCGAGGTACGTGATACGCACGTTGTTGGCTCCTCGGTAAGTGATGTCCTGGTACTGTACTGCGTTAGGAATAGCGTTCCTGGAGTAGTAGGCGCTGAAACAATATCAAAGAGATGTAAAATATTTGTGGGACTCATTATTTTTATTTATAAATCTTCACTTCACGATCACAACGAGAAAGTACTCAGAACTAAAATCCGCGAGACTGGACATAACTCGGCAGAAAAAATATAATCAATGAGTCTACTAAATACACCCCAATTAAATATAAAGTTTTTTTTATGGCCTAAAGTAAGTACTGCCAAATATTACCCAGAAAATATTTGTCTCACAATCAAAATCTTCTAGATGTAGTCTGAATTCCAACATGAAAACAACCGTTGAGAAAGTAATCAGTCCATTATTTTAAGCAGACACCTGTTTACTGGCGATTCTGTTACCATAATATTGCAGCATTCTCTTATCATACCGAGCAGAAAAGGATATCTACTAAGGTTTGATGTAGGTACACACCTGTGAAGCAGTCTATCTCCTGGCCTGTAAGTTCCTTGGTGCATGTTAGCCCTGAGGGCAGCATTTTTGGTTGCAGCCGCGTCATTGCAGGCGACAAGTGCAGCGAGCACAGCGATGAGGATCAGGCAAGTCTTCATCTGAAATGATACAAAATTATTAATTGATCTATACTCGAATGGCACAAAAAATAATTCGACATAGAATGATCATTCATTGATATAATTTTATATTGTTTCGATTGAAGAACCAAAAATAGTACTTATTGGAAAATTAATAAACACTTACATTTTCAATTTTATAATTAGGTAGTCCCGTAACACAATAGCTAACTCCTTGGAGTACAATGTGAATATAAGTAACCACCTGCAGAAGACAGTATATATAGTGTTCAGCCAACAAATGATAAGATAATATTAAGTAATTATCAATGACTAATTCATTAGATTGACAACAAGCAGTAAGCACAAAAATAGCTCGTTATCTTAATTTAATCAGCTTTGTTGTAAAAGCTTTGCAAATTAGGAGATACCTTAAGGATAATGATGAAGGAAAAGACGTATTTCGTGTGGAATCCTTATGGATTCCTAAACCTTTGCTGAGTATGGATGAAATGCTGCTGATGCTAGTAGAGACATTGTGCGGACTAAGCGTGGGATGTTTACGCATGTGTCCGCTGCCTTTGACAAGTTTCCATGCCCGACAGTATACCAACCGGCCCAATCATCTTGCCTTCGCCTGTCCTATATTGTAAACTCTTCACGTTTCTCAAATCAAGTCCTGAAAGTAGTTTTATTATAAATTTATACCAGAAACACGCGATCAGAATGGCGATTGCGCCACGTACGCAAGATTCAATGCACCTGGCTTGGAAATTGCTTGGTCTCAGGTCCGCAAAACATCACGATGGATCATCCTTACCTTTCAGATGGAGGGCATCTGACAAGTTTCTCAGTAAAAAGCATTTTCCTCCATCATTTTACTAAAGAAGATAACGATTTAATTTCAAGAAACCGCAGCGCGACATATATTTTGAATGAATTAATCAGTGATAATGTACGATAATACAAGAATTATCTATTTTAGCATTATGACATGTTTTTGTCGTGCGATGACGCGCTTTCAGTCCAAAATGCCGATGCCAGGAATATACATCAAGGAACGTGTAGGCTTGCCGGCTAGATTGCTTCACAGGTGGGCACTAATATGAGTCTTCTTCTACGCTCGAGTCGTCACAACATATACAAGTATACTGCAATATAGAGAGAAAGTTGATTGAGAGATTAGTTGGCGCAGGTAGGTGGTGGGGCTTGGAGTGCCCCGGGTGAACGTTCAATCCTGTCACTTTTGAAGACTTTGAAAGTACGAAGAACAGGGTGTAAACCTCCGTAGAATAAGAAGTATCCGTCGACCAACCAGTCGTGTCTGGTGAGCAACTACTCGACGATTGATGTCAGGATGTCGTATATATGCTAGTTGTGCGTTAAACACGGCTTGCACGATGCAGAATTTGACGTGACATCAGTGTGTCCCATAGTTCGCATAGCTCACGGTGAGTCGGAACTGTCTGTGAAGATTCCCAGTCAGTCGGGCTGACGTTGCGTTACACTCCAGGATGCCGGAAGTAGTACAGCACCGGATTGAGGCTGACTGCGTTGAAGTCGCGGTTTCTGGCTGGCTCTGTGTTTTTCCATTCGATAGATTGAGGTAGTAATGATGATGACGTCACGCTGACGAGGTTGTATGAAGGCTGCGCTAACGTTTATCACGTTGGGGTCACCAGTTTGGAGGTTGGAAGGTTTAAAGTTCACTCAACATCCGTAGAAAAGGGAGGATTCTCCGACTAGACGGGTGTCGTGTCTGGTGAGGCCGTTTATGTTAGGACAGATAAACTTTGCTTGCGAGATGCAGAATTTTACGTGACATCAGTGTGATGCATAGGTCGCATGTGATGAACGTAATTATGCCGCTAAAGAGTATTTTTATTGTACTCTTAATCTAAGTGATACTTGCAATTCTTGTAAAAGAAGAAACTTGATCAGGGAAGTACCTAAGGCTAACCACATGCTGCCACCTTTACAAAACTGAAGCGGTGACTTTCTTTTCATTTATTTTTTAATCGACTTCAAAAAGGAGGAGGTAATTTTTTTAATGTATGTTCGGCCATAACTCCGTCATATATAAACGGATGTGCAAAATTCTTTTTTTGTTCGAAAGGAGTTTATTTCGAAATGGTTCCATATAAATTTCATATAGGTCTGATGATGAGTTCCTGAGACAGACACCGGAACTCTTTAAAAATGACAGCAAATCAACTGCGATTTCTGCTATCGCATAAATATGCATTGTTTGTTTGGAATTAGTGCGGGGTAAATACCATAACCAAAAATTTTAAAATAAAAACTTTTTTTACCAAAAAAAAAGCAACCGACTTCCTTAAAAACACTACAAAGTGAAAAATAACTTTAATTTCGGAAGTCGGTGGCAAAAACCTTAAATACAAATCCTAAGACACCGACTGCCGAAATTAAAGTTATTTTTCACTTTGTATTGTTTTTAAGGAAGTCGGTTGTTTTTTTTTTTTGTAAAAAAAGTTTTTTCATTTAATCGAAAGGTAATATTTTCCATTAGATATTTTTTAATAATATACCACTGATACTGAAGACTTGCAGGGAATATAATGTGGTCGAGAATGGAAAAAAAAAAAAACGAATGGACAACTTTTACAGGGAATGGATTTTCTAACGATTTTGCGAGTTTTTTTTTTAACGGAGCGCTCTACTGACGGTTTGTTGAAATAAAGTATTTAGTCATGTTTTAATGGTTTTTCGTTTGATAAAATGTTAACATGTTTTTTTTTCGAAACTGATACACGATAAAGACATGAATGAACCGGTAAATATAGAACGACAAATGCTACGATTTTTTGGGAGCACGGTAGTGCCCCCGCCAAGTCGAGCAAAAAAGCGGCAAGGCCGTACCATTCTTTTCTCGAAACAGTTCACGCCATTTTCGGCTCCCTATAACTTCGTTGTGGATAAAATTAGAAGCTTGAATTTCATCAGTAACCAAGTAGACATTGTCTAATCACGGTATATTTCAAATTTCATTCAATTTGAACCATAAGTTTAAGAATTATAACAAGTCAAAGTTTCTTAATTTTGTAACTCACTGACTGACTGACCGATCATCAAAACTCTAAGGCACTTCTAGCAGACATAGAAGCTTTAAATTTAGAACACAATTAGTGTTTAGTGTATACATTAAGGAAAAACTAAAATATTTTTTTCAATTTCGTTCCAGTTTTCTCGATACACCAAGTGCATAAATAACTTTATAATCCCATATAAATAATTAGGATTACAAAGTTAGATCTGCATTTAATGAATTAGTGTACCTGTATGTGTTTATCATAATGGAATAATAGGTGTAGATAGGTAGTTTTACCAAGGGGTATCGTATTACCCAGTATAGTAAAAAATATTTTACGTCTCAAATAAACAGATTGACTTAGCAATCGCACCAAACAATCTAATTTAATATAATATGTATTACTTGTGTGATACATTGCGTTTTCATGCGATAGCCAAGTCAATCTGTTTAAAGACGTAAAATATTTTTTTAATATTGATATGGTCACTATATGATGTTGTAAGGTTGGCTAATTACGTAATAACTTAAGACAGAAGGTCCCTTAAGGAGGGACTGAATAAATTAACCGACTTGGTATACAGAGATCTCTCAACTTTTTACGGTAGAAGAATTCAGTTGCGAGACTTGGCTTTTTTTACAAGTTATGGTTTTGATGGCATTAACATATTTTTCTTCGGTTATTCCCATTCATCTTTATTTATTTATTACTATGTCACTTATAAATACGACTTACGCATTAGAACATACACGAGCAAAAATCACTTATACTTTTAGGTATTATGAGGACGGCGAGGAGCAGTGGCGGCCCAGTGGTATCGGTCCCGACTTATGAGTTATAGGTCAAGAGTTTGAACCCAGGCAGTCGCTTTACTTTGTATAAATTATTATATTTCACCACCACTGCTCTCAAAACGGTAAAGAAAAAACATCGCGAGGAAACCGGCATGTCCTAGAACCAAAAAATTCGAAGACATGTGAGATCTACCAACCCGCACTGGGCCCTCGTGGTAGATTATGGCCCTCTCCCTCTCACCGAGAGGAGGCTTGTGTCCCACCAATGGGAATAATGTAGGCTGATTATGAAGACGACATAAGACGTGTAAGAAACCATTAGATGATTTTTTCTCAACATAGAAAGGGATTTTTAAGAAGTATTGTGACTCAAATTAGTAAACTAATTCAAATTTAATAAGTGATTAAATTTAGACGTCTGATACTGAAACGCAGTCACTCACTACAACAACACTACACTCACCACAATGGCCTTTTAAGAAAGCTAAAAGTTTCCCAATGTGATCGAATCAGAAATGAATAGATCAGCACGAGAACCAAGGTAACCGAAATAGCCCGCCGCTAAACTTAAGCTGCAGTGGGCAGGGCACATTGCTCGCAGAACAGATGGCCGATGGAGGGAGCTGAAAGGTTCTGAAGTGGCGTGTAATGGATGACGTAACGTTGAAAGGCCTCCCACAGGGCCGACCGATGATCTCGGCAAATACCTGCATGTTAGGTTATATCTAAATAGCTCGAATGGCGCTATCCTATACCAGAAATAAAGTTTGAATATTTAATATGATTATTTCAACAATTCACATTGGAATACCAAAACCCCCTATCCATAAGAAAATCTAAGAAAGTGTGTTTCTCATCCGCGTATAGCTAATCAAATGCAACGGATTAATTTCTTGCGTGACACAACATGTTGTTATGATATTAATTATCTATTCTTTATGATATTACTATTCTATTGGAATAATCGTCCGCTACCGATTTTGATGCTTATTTCAATAGAAATAAGCATTACCTTTGTACATATTTTTCTGTTCCTTTCTATTTGTCTATTTATATGTGTGCATAAATGGTTAAATAAATAAATAAATAGAAACTGACCTAGGTACGTCATCATACATAAGTTTACATATAGTCACTCCTTTTGCCTGAGGAATCTAGAGCAAGGATTCTTGTAGGTGTACTGCAACACCACTTTTTAAACACCAAATTTTAAATGCTTGTGTTTGTGTGTATAGCAGATGGATAAACATAGACCAATTACACGGTGTTATTACGGTATTATGCATGGCTACTTTTGTGGAATAAGGTACAAGTTCATGTCCCAATTTAGGGATCAATTTTCCACTCTCCAAACCTCATTTGGAAAAAGCAAAAGGAAAAAAAACATAACTCAATTTAAAAATCATTTATTCTAATCAAAGTCTTTTAAAATAAATTATTACTAAAAAAATAAATCCTTTCTTTTCTCAAATCCATTTGCCGTAAATTTTGTCCGTTTGGTATAAATGTTGTCCATTTATCTTTTAAATGTTTAACGGCCGTAGATTCGGACCAAGTAGTAGTATCCGAAGCCTCTGGCTGATGTCAGTCTGATGGTCGCTTGGTTGAATCCAACGCCTCCTGCTCTGAGGGAGGGCTGTCCCCACTGCGTGACTCCAATCTCTAGCGCCTCGAGGTACGTGATACGGACGTTGTTGGCTCCTCGGTACGTGATGTCCTGGTACTGTACTGCGTTAACAGTAGCATTTCTGGAGTAGTAGGCACTGAAACAATATTAAGGTGATGTAAAATATTTGCGAAAACTCATCATTTTTAAAATACATCGAACACTCTGGTTAAGGGACTCCCGTTTATATTGTAGCGGAGATGTGTAGTAATTGACCCAATACAGACGAGAAGCGAGATTTAATATGGGTTTTAGCCAACGCGATTGCTTGATACCTGGACGTCTACATTCCAGTCTGCTCCACTACGATCGTTTTCGCTTCACTAGCTAAACAACCTAAATGTTTGGCTCACATTCGTGTCTTACCACACAAATTACGTGTATTAATCAAAAATCCTATTTACTAAATATGCCAAACCAAAATACCCGAAGTATAAATGAATATTAAAATTTCTAAGGCCAAACTGCCAAAAGTCTCTCTGTTGTCTTTCGATAAGATGTTTTAAATAGTCACATGTTCAAAATTGGTATCATGTTGCGTATGCTACAATCGAGTAGAAAGTTACTGATTCTATTATTTACAAGAGATTTCTCTTAACTGGTTTCTATCTCACTGCAAGTGGTTTGGTGATTTGTATGTAAGAAAACTTAATTTTGATATGGGTTACACACCTGTGAAGCAGTATGTCTCCTGGCCTGTAAATTCCTTGGGTCATGTTAGCCCTGAGGGCAGCATTTTTGACGGCAGCCGCGTCATTGCAGGCGACGATGGCAGCGAGCACAGCGATGAGGATCAGGCAAGTCTTCATCTGACATGACACGTATAATTTAAAATATGTCTCGAAATGCATGAAATTTCTGAGATGAATGAAATTTATATTTGTGCCAAAAAAAATGAACATTTAAAATGAGAATAATATAATATTTTGAGTAAAAAATATAACCAAAAAAATTAAAAATATATAAATGTACTTACATTTTCAGTTTTTAATTAGGTAGTCTCGCAAAATACCACAGTAGCTATGTCCGTAGAATAAAAAGTGAATATAAGTAACTACGTCCAGAAGGTAGTATATTTATAGTGTTTACCCATTAAATGATAAGATAATATCAAGTGTTTATCAATTACTTATTCATTCAAATCACAAGAAGCCGTAAGTAGAGTCGCTGTTTCATGAAAGTAGCTTGTTATCTTAATACAGTCAGCTTTGTTACAAACGCTTTCTTCAAAGGAGAAATTTTAAGGAAAATGATAAAGGAAAATACATATTGGTATTTCGTGGGGAACCCTCATGAATACGCTTCGACTGTTTATTTACTTTTTGTTAAAGACTTCTCGTTTTCGAATTAATCTATAATTGGACTTGCCTGTGATTGCCTCAATAAATTAAGGCATCCAGCCAGGGCTTCAAAACTTAAAACTATATATAGTCGCTATATGCTAAGGGCACCGCTTGTGGGGTACGGATCTCGGCTTAGGATATCCCAGAGAGAGGAGGGGTCTAGGGCAGCAAAGGGGGGCACCGTCAGTTTTCGGCAGACACAGGTGCTTACTGAACATGGTTGTTACGGAAGTACCTGCGTCGCGTAGGTTGAGAGCGAAAGCCAACTTGTCATCACTGTGTGGACTGCTAACCCGTGACCACCCCATGGTTCAGTCCAAGGTCGGAAGTGAAAACGCGTTTGCGAGGTGGTGCTGCATCCAAAGGTAGCGGAGAAAGAGAGAGTTTTCCTCTCATTACACCCGCCCGAGAAAAGCAGCCGGGCGTCGAAGGGCGATTTTGGGGCTGTGTCGTCGCTCGAGCGTTCAGGCTCAAAGAAGTGGCTCGCAGTAAGCGTCTCTTGATCGACAGGATGTGCAGTCGTCAGATCGGCCGCAGTAGGTAGTAGGCTATTAATATTATTCAGGGGTGCGGCTAATGAATAACTCCTCGGGTCCCCAAACCATGGTAGTAGAAAGAATGGTATGGTTCTAGTCTGTAGGAGTCTGACATAACCCTCGGTTTTTCCCACACTGAGGGTATCCATGAGGGCTTCCTCAAGGAAAAAGACATATATAAAAAAAGGTTTTATATTGCTCAAATGGGTCTTTCATGTAGCATAATGATAGTTGGACTGTTTACAACATTTTTCTACAGCAAGATCTATACTTAACGTGTTTAAATAGTTACCTAAGAATTTTCCCCAGTAAATATGTTTTCAATCTTGTATAAATAGTATGTATCGGAATAGGATCCTATTCAACGCTAATTTTAGTTACTTATCATACAGATATATGTCTGTTTTGGCATGTTATACGTCCATTACAGATACGGAGAGCATTTACGACTTCTTCTCTTCTTCATCATTACTTTTTCAGCCGAAAGATGTCCACTACTGGGAATAAGACCGGCATCCCGTTAGCTATAAAAAGCGTAGGACAAGTTGCTGTGGTGACGCCTAGAAAAGATCTTATTTTTAGAACACTTACAAAGATAATGTCATTGGAAAACGTTTTATCAACATATAAAAAGGCAATGTAAGGTTCTGGAGTGGCGACCGCGCACCGGAAGACGTAGAGTTGGAACACACGCACAAGGTGGACCGATGACCTTGTGAAGGCCGCAGGAATCCGCTGGATGTGGGAAGTAAAAACCTGGTCGAAGTGGCGGAGCTTGGGGAGGCCTATGTCCAGCAGTGGACGTCTTTTGGCTGAAATGATGATGATGATATAAAACAGTTAGAAGAATTTTATTATGTTCAGTTAAATTCAGTGGGCCTTCGATATTCCACCCTCTCTATCTTCATTTAGAAAAATTAAAGAGACATTTTTTGAATATTACTAGACCATATACTCTTTATAATGTATACCATACTACTTACTATAACGTTATTATGATTTTTATGTTCAGCATCGTAACAAACACAACCTTTTTTTTTAACGTACTCCAAACTAATATTTTAAATCACAGTCGTAATAAAATCCATCAGTCCACAGCTTTTCTTTATGTACAGATTAAATGATCACAGCAGCTTTCTCCATAACAAGTTAATTTCTGAAGAAAAGCTAGCTAAATACAAGTGTAACATCTTGGAAAGGGAGAAAAAATACGGCTCTAATCAATAAGAACTGCGAACCACATACAATATTTTTCTAAAAATCTGTCTAGCGAATGCAATCGCTACTGCTGAGCAGGAGAGGAACTGGAGCAGAGGAGGAATCTTCAATTTCCAGGTCGGACAAAATGTTATTGAGTATTTCTATCTGCAATTTCTCAGTAGCAGCCCGGAGCCTGGATTGGTGTCTGGTTGATGGCAATAGACTCGCTCCCTATTACGTGGGACTTAAAAATAACTGGTGAAATGTAGATGTGCTATAGGTACACTTCTGCTGAATCCTTTGGGTAGACAAGGTGTGATGTTATGATACTATAAAATTAAAGTGACTCAAAGACATATGACCAAGAACATTGAAACCTGAAGCTCAATAACCATTACCGTGGCCCTGATGTGGGCAACTGAAGGAACACGAGTGGGTTTTAGTCAGTAAAAGTCTGACACGCCCTCGCGCTCCACCCAGAGCGGGAGAAATCATTTGATGAGTTCCCATCCACGTGATGGGTATTGACATTATTGACAGTTCACTTCAAGTTCATTTCACCTAAGTTTAAAAAAAAATGATTTCCTGTTGCACCGATGCATGAAGTCAGCGTTGTTGAGGTGATATTACATGGGAGATAAAGATCACCGAGCCGTATAGTACGCACGCTTGTCCTTGCTGTTGATATAGGTATGTCTTTCAACCCGTTTTACGATAAATGCGTGTTTTAACTTGCTATTTATCTCATTTTTATCATCATCTGCTTATCATGTTCCTAACTATGTTGGGGTCGGCTTTCACTCAAACCTGATGCAGTTGAATACCAGTATTTTACATGGAGTCACTTCCAAAACTTCACAACTGGGATTAGACTGGTTGTCAGAATTTGGGCTTCTGACGACCCGTACCGACTGTCAAAGATAATAATAATAATATCTTAGACCAACAAACACCGTTTTCTGATCCCAAACTAGGCAGAGCCTGTACTATGGCAACCAGACAACTGATAAATATACTTATATACATATTTCTAAAAACATGCATCATCATTTCAGCCGTAAGACGTTCACTGCTGGACTTAGGTCTCCCCCAATTTGGGGGGCTTTGCCATAATCGCCACGCTTGGCAGGCGGCTTGGCGATCGCAGTAAGGTGGTAAAATGCATAGAGAATGCTGCTGCCCATTCTCTAGTAAGTCCCTTAGTCGCCTTTTACGACACCCACGTGAAGAAATGGGGTGGTGTTATTCTTTACGTCCGGCACCACACGGTACATGGGCAAAAACATGCATGTTATAGATAAATTACACCCAGATACAGGACAAATGATTGTGATCATCACACAAATATTTGTCCTGGGTGGGAATCGAACCCGCAGCAGGCAGGATCACTAACCACTAGACTAACAGGCCAGTCCAATAATACCTAATGTGTAGGGAAAATAACAGTTTGATCAAAGCGGAGTTTGAATTTGGAATATCGCATCTCATTAGTTGCCACCTATCATTAATAGGAATAAATCATGTTGTTGACTGCCTCGTTTCTCGCAAGCGCTTCTGTTATTATTTATTTATTTATAGTTAATTAACACGGTACAATACCAATTACATTAATTAACATAGAAACATAAAGAAAATAAAATTTTACAATTAACAATCTACTTACTAAAATGGAACACTGGACACCCTGGCATACTGTTTCTCACAAAACATCAGACATACGCGCATAATTCTACTCCTTTCGTCCGCAAACACATCAAAATCAGGGTCGGCCGTCAGGAGGGCATTGAGCATCCTCAATGTACGACATACAGGCGATTCAGCTCTGGCGACTGTTCTGCAAGGCAGTTGCGTGAACAGATTGTGCCGGCGACTTAGGCGGTGGCCGATGTATTTGTCGGGCACAAATAGTCGTCGACAAAAAAGGCCATGGAGCTCAGGGCAGTCGATACGACCGTTAAGGGTCTTACAAGCTACCGTGAGCTGATCAAGGCCTCTTCTTACCTCCAACGAGTTGAAACCCAAAGTCCCAAGGAGATAGTTGGTGGGGTACATGTAAGGGTAGAAATTAAAAATTCTTTTAAAATAGTATCTCAGAAAAGTTTTCTGCACTTTCTCGAGCATAAGTGTTAACTATAACGTCGTCTTTGGGTCAATTCTCGGGTCGTAGAGAGTCTTTTTCATCTGGAATTCTCAGTAGCAGGCCACAGGCTGCATTTCTGCCTGGCTGATGGCAACAGGCTTACCCCCTAATACATGTGACTTAAAGAAAAATGTGGCTCGAACTTTTGGTAAACTTCTGGCTTACCCTTCATGAATTACAGGCGTCATGCTATGTATGTCGGGAGTCAATAATGGACTCCCGGCCACCGTAGGCGCGAGCTTGCGGGTGGCGAGCAACGGATAGCTCGCCGCCCGGTAAGGACCAGGCTCGGGTCGACGGCGCGTAGTGTTCCACGCTCGCCTCAAAGACATGTCAGCAGAACTGAAGGGGTCTGCCAGGACCGATGCCTGCCAAGGTCGCGAGATTGTTCGAAAGAGACACCGTGACCCTGGCACATGGGCAACTGAAGGAACACGGGTGGGTTTTAGTCAGTAAAAGTCTTGACACGCGCTCCCGCTCCGCCCATGAGCGGGAGACGTAATTTGATGACTTCCCATCCAAAAAAAAAATGCTGTGTGTGATGTGATTTTACATAAATAAGTCACGGGCGAGCACATCCTCCATAGAGTGAGACGAATAGACTTCTACCATTATAGTAATAGATAGTAATTATAAATTAGATTTAACTAAATAAATAAAGGAGGAGGAGATATTGCAAAAACATTATTATAAAATTCGCTTATCGGGTAATAATATAATTTTTTAAACATAATTTAAAAACATTATGTTATGATGCGTGGCGTGTAACAGATTATTTTGGGTTCGCGTTTCAGTTTAACCGGCAACAGCTACAATCAAAGACGTTTATGTTTTCACATCTAACTTCAAGAACGCAGTTGTTAGGTAACTTGATTCTTCTTGGTAAGACTGGTACTGAGGTCGAAATATTCATATCTTCAATGGTAGGTACAGTAGAGCGTCGATAATCAGAACGTCGATCAACCGAACGACCGCTTATCCGAACTACTACGCCCGCCCAACTCGCGTACAATATACGCGAAATTGTCTCGAGCTGTTAGCAAGCGCGGTCCGAGAGGGGGGGTTCAAGGGGTCATGACCCCCCACAAAGTCAGCCATGCTGTCGAGACTCTGAACGATTTGCCTGAAAAACCCAGTAAAACTCCCGACCTGAGAATCGAACCCGGGACCTCATGCTCATCAGTAGCGCTTTCGACTACTAGACCAACGAGTAGATGTACCTTCCTAAAAATATTCTTCATTACCTACACATGGTGACCCCCCCCCCCCCCCCAAATCATAGGCTGCGACCGCGCCTGACTGTTAGTTGTATGTACTCATATGTCACTCCCAAGTAGCCGTTATTTGATAAACAAAATTTTACCGCGTCAAAGAAACTATTTGTCATTTAAAATATGAAGGGCTAAGGGGAAGAATCGGCTTAGTCACATTTTTTTAGCCAGTTCTTCTCACTAGCCCTTCATATGTCTAAACATAAGGTTTTCATTCACCTGTGCATAAATATCTACGGCTGAATCAATACAGTTCGATTATCCGAAAAAACTGGTTTTCCGAACACTCCTGTCCCCCAATTAGTTCGGATAATCGACGCTCTACTGTATGTGTATAACTGTATATGTAGGCCTCATAACTCGTGGAGTTCTGTACTACTAAAGGTAGGTTGTGGGAAAGTCGGAAGTTCATGTCCCAATTCAGGCATAGATTCATCACACTCTAAACTCTTAGGAAATTTAGGAAAAAAAAAGAAACAAATAAATTTGAAAAATAATTTATTCTAATCAGACGTTTTTTTCATAATACTGTTTTTTTTTGGAATAAAACCCCAGATGCAAATATTTAACCCCGTTCAAAAATAAACCATTCACCGAAAAAGTTGTCCACTCGTTGTAAAAGTTGTCCATTAATCTAAATTCTTATCGGCCCCAGATTTCGACCATGTAGTAGTATCCGTAGCCCCTGGCGGATGTCAGCCTGATGGTCGCGTTGCTCCAGCCGACCCCACCTGCCCTCAGAGATGGCATTCCCCACTGTGTCGCTCCAACCTCTGTGGCTGCAATGTATGAGATACGGACATTGTTGGCTCCTCGGTAAGTGATGTCCTGGTATTGCACTGAGTTGTAAACTGGTGCCTTGTAGTAGTAGTTCCTGAAACAACAAATATTTTTAATTTCAGTTACTTGAAACGAATTATGATGTTTACTAAGATTAAGTCATAAAATTTATAAATAACTAGCTTCTGCCTCCGGCTTCGCCCGCGTGGATGTCGAATTATCCCACGGGAACGTGCTACCGGGTCAAAAGTCTCATCTCATCAAAATCGGTTCAGTTCGTTTAGGAGTGCAAGCGTGACAGGCAGACAGAGTAGATTTCACATTTATAATATTAATAAAGTAGGGATTACTTATAGACTGGCAATGAAATCCAATAAACTGTTCTTGTGATTTCGACCCAAGATGAACCCTACGGTCTCTGATTCAGTTAAAATCTTGTCAGACAGATCCGAAACCTAAGAGAGACTAAAACCGTAAACAATCATAAAAAATAGTCTGCCATTTCTGCATGAGAAAAGCCGAGAGTTTATGTATGATTCATAAAAAAATATGATGTAATAAATGTCAAGGAAAAAACTACAATCAATTCAAAGCATGACTGGAAAACCCATATTTTAGTTTATCAGCTCATGCGACTATTTATTTGCAATCAACTGAATGATACGGTATTATTATAGCGATGATACTTGATAAATCCGAATGACATGTAATAGATTTTTATATATCTCCTATCACATCGGTCAATAAACCCGCTTAGTCCCCAGTTACGTATCTAAATAATAATCACTAACGTAAAACAATAATATGACTCATTAGTAAAATTAGGCTAAGAACGCGCAAATATGCAAGTAGGCTCTGCTTAAAATTATGTATCTTGCAGAACTTTTGTGCAAGTTATATAATTAGAAAGAAAAAGAATGAAAGAAAATAATAATAAAAGAAAAATAATTGTCAGTGCATATTTTATGCAAGGAGAATCTGCGTACACTTCTGAAACTTGCACAAAAGTCGTGCAAGTAACTTAATTTTTATTGTATATTTAATGGAAGCAGTGTGCTGCGTATGTTGCATGCAGTGGCATGCGCTTTTGTAATCTCTAACGTAACGCAATGAGGATCAATTCGACAAAAGGATATAGCAATTTTGAATACTACATCGAATACAATATAAATATCTGAGTTCATTTCTTTTTGAATCACTCAAATCCATCGAGAAATTACGAAGTTATTAAACTTTAAAAAAAGGGAGTTTTAAAACGCACGCCGCGCGCGCGAAACTGCTGATGACGTCACGAGGCTCGATCGCCCGCCACGCGCCGCACTGCTTAGTTATGATTTGCGGAGTTTAATCGATGTTTCTTGTTTATTTATGTTTTATAGATATTGGTAGATAGGAAACATGGAAGTCGGATTTACCCAAGGCCCAATCGGACAATCGCGCGAAGATTGATTCGTTTATGGTTGAAAAGTAAAAAAAAAAAAAACAATTTATTCCAGTGCACAGGTAGGTACTACGTTTTAGAATGTTTTGATTTGGCAGGCAGGTACCTTTTTCGTGTTTCTACAATGTGTAGGCACCTCTCTACCTATTTTAAATAATATTTCTTTCTAGCTTCTGCCCGCGACTTCGTCCGCGTAAAATTTCCTGCTCCCCCAACCCATCCCGTCGCATCGAATCGCCTGCCCGTGCGAGGTCTTTGTATGCGTGACGTTTTTCTTTGTGCTCGGCTCCTAAGGGTCTTTGCGTGACCTTATATAATATATAGTCTATAGCCTTCCTCGATAAATGGGCTATGCAACACTAAACGTACAACAAAATTTTTGAAATGCAGTAAGTATAAAGTACTTTTAGTTAAGGGGACATGGGGCGTCGCTCCTCATGAAAGTACACCACTTCTTTCTATTTTTTGGGTATTTTGGGACGCAAAATAACAATTAGTCCGGTGTAGCAACACTTGTATTTTCGCATCGTGGCACGATACAATATTAGAAGAAGACATTATTCGTTTAAATGTTCTGCGAGTCACGTAACTAAAGGCAGAAAGAACGTGCGCGGCGGTGCCGCGGACGCGAACGTGGAAAATGACGTCATCAACAAATTGTGCGTATTGGCGGGCGTTTTTGAACATGCAAAATTAAAACCGCTCTAACTTCGTCATTTTTGGTCCAATTTTAATAATTCTTTCACTGAAATAATTGGTTTAGGTATGATTGTAATTTTACATATTTAACTAAAATCGTCGCTGATCCTCATTATATCGTAGACATCAGCGGCGAGGCGTAAATTTTTCTAAAAGAGAAGCCGAAGCGAAGTCGGCCTTAACTTACTGACTCATCAATAAAGAATACTTACTATCATTCTAAAATTAATATAGGAATGTAATGAATTAAATACAATTAAATTGAACAGATGAAAACGAATAAAATATGCAATATTCCTCTATCTCGTTCTCGCTGACGCATTTTTCTATACCTGTCTCTGTCATAACCCGTTGTACAGCGGCTTGCTCTCGTACATATCAAGCGGTGCCACGTGACCTAATGTGACATCATTACGGGATCGCTGTTGTATGAATTTTTAGTTCCCGATTATGACGTTTTGGCGCCGGGTTAATTTAGAACATTTCTCTTTTGTTGTAATAGAAAGGTATAAATAACCTTTTTTGTTGTTTGAATGTTATGGTGAATTAAATACCCGTAGTGTAACTATATTTATTGACAATAGTAGCCACTATTTACATACTATTGTATTTTTAATAGTGATAGAGTTACCAATGCGAATCCCCGAAGGCAAGCCGGTAGTAATCATCCACGTGAATATCATGTCATTACGATAGCATAAAGAAGTACATTGTAAAGAAATATATGGCTAAATGTCCGTCAACAAGTTTTATGGATTTAAACGTTGACGTCTGTGATAATATCGTCACGTTAGTAATTGTAAACAAAATCATTGTGTCACACCCTTGTTCTCACCGATCAGAAATTGTTGAGGCATGTCATACAAGCTATTTACATGACATACTTTTGTACAAATAACTGCAAGCGTATGTATTCTTGGCTTTATTATCAATATTACTGAAACAGGAAAGTGTCTGAAAGTGAAATACTTCACTCGAGTGGTTCGTGATAATGATAAAAGATAAGTGATTGCATTTCTGTAAGTATAGTTTTTTTATAAACACTTTTACACGTCAATCATATTTTAAAACTAGATGAGGTCGGCGTTTCCTATCTAACTACTCTGAGAAGACTAGCCGAAACAAACTTGAACGGAACTTGTGAAGATCATAATGATCAATCAGTATTTAAAATTGTCTTTTGAGGTTCTGAGAGGGAGCGGGCCATAATCCACCACGTAGGCCCAGTGCGGGTTGGTAGATGTCACATGTCTTCGATTTTTTAGTTCTAAGACATGCCGGTTTCCTCATGATGTCTTCCTTCACCGTTTTGAGAGCAGTGGTGATGAAATAATTTACACAAAGTAAATCGCCTGCTTGGGTTCAAACTCACGACTACTCGTAAGTCGCGGCCGCGGCCGTTACCACTGGGCCACCACTGCTCTCAACAAGATAGATATATTGATTGTTAAACTTGTTTAGGTATAAAAAGAATAAACAGATAATATGGCCTACTTGTCTGTTATGTTATGTTTTGATAATATTGTTATCAAGTTTGACTAATTTTGAGATAAGTAGATGGTTAGAATACTCCTTATTACGAGTTTTTTTGCAATCCATTACGATGTATTTGCTGCCATTGTCCTTTTAAGATAACAATATGAGGTGTTTCAGTTTTTCCCCAGAAAATTCCTTACTTTCCTTAAAACCTCAATATTAATTAATTTAAAGGGACAATCACCTTTACGAGCCGGTCTACCATTCCTGGCTAAAAATATCACGCACACCAGAAAAAGCCCTACAGACAAATCGATTTTTTTTCAGTCCATTTAAATTGAAACTTACGTATACAGCGTTAGGTTCAATTTAAATGGACTGAATAAGAAACTAAGTGATTGCTATGTTATACATTTTAGCACGCCTCTTGGCCATTGACTAATCTTATCGCCATAAAATGTACCATATTCTGACAAATAAATAATTTTGATTACGCTCAATAAATTTGAAATACAGGTAGTTCTGTTTCTAACAATCATTTGAAGATGACAGGGACAAAATGCTATTTTAACCAGTCAATTACCGTAATTAAAGACACAATTAAAAAACTATTGTGTCGATACCAAATGTGGTATCTCCCCTGAGATACCACATTTGGTATCGTTGTCAAACTTAGAGGTTAAATACTGTTAAATGTATTTAATGATTTTTAGTAAAAAAGGGAATTTAATTTTAAAGTTATGGGCAGGATACATACCTGTGAAGTAAATAATCTCCTGGCCTGATAGATCCCTGGTACATGTTGGTCCTGAGGGTGGCATTTTGTATTGCCGCCGCGTCATTGCAGGCCACAAGTGCAGCGAGCACAGCGATAAGGATCAGGCACTTCATCTGAAAATTTAATAGAGTACCGATTTAGTGATGACTCGAAAGACGAAAGGTCTTTTTTTTTCTCAATTTTTAATTTAGGAAGAAAAAGACATGTTGCGCCAACCCTAAATAAATGGAGATAAAGGCAGGTGAATGATGTTGCCTTTTTTGATGACTGTTAGTCTATATTATGCTATTAAACACAGCCACTGATGGACTAAAACCTCTCTCCATGACTTCCATCTCGTTCAATCTCGGTTTATGTGGATCACTGGTTGTTTGACTTATGTTAAATTATTATACATATAATCATATATTTACTAATATTACGTTATTTTCAAAGTGAAATTGAATCCTGCCGTTATTCGACCACCCTGAGTTAAATATAATTTTAAAAAATGTCGTGAAAAATAATTTGTTACAAAAAAAATGGCGACCTAAATATTTGTATTTACTTCACTGTGTTACAAAATGTAAACAGCTATTAATTTAAAATCTATTCTGAACTTTCTTTTTACAATAATCTATATGAACAAAATAGTTATCAAAAAGAATGTAAGATTTTATCTGTTATGAAAGCCAAGAAATACCATTAAAACATTACTTACAATTTCACTTTTTCTCTAAGTAAATCTTCACAGTAGTAATCTCTTTAGAGAACCGTGTGACAATAAGTTAACATCTAAAGAATATAGTATATATAGTTTACAGATATATACTCGATAAGATAATACTATCACTGACTCATGAATAACAAGTGGTCGTGTTAAGGTTTCATAGAAATCTTTATGTCAATAGTATCAATACCTTTGTTGATGGAAGGAAAACTTGTTATAAGGAAAACAATTATACTTGCAAATAACAACTATCTCTTCATCATTAATATCTACGTTGCAGAGATAAAAACTATAATATATGGTTTACCCCTATTTTAATTAAGAGCGGCCATCATCATCATCATCATCATCATCATCATTTCATCCGAAAGATGTCCACTGCTGGATATAACCCCTAATTTGGGGGCTTTGCCATAATCGCCTCGCTTGGCAAGCGGGTTGGCGATCTCAGTATCATGGTAAGAAGATAGATAAAAATTTTTTTTTAGTGCACACAAAAGGCATTACACAACACCTAAAACTACAATTAAATGATAAAATAACAACAATTAAAAAAAAACAAAACACGGTGCCATTATATCCCCAAATGGAAAACGAACTTAAAATAAAGGTAGTTGAGACACTATGACATAATTCAAAAAGATGCATAGTGAACGCTGCTGCCCATTCTCTACTAAGCCTCTTAGTCTCCTTCTACAACACCCACGACATGAAATGGGAATTAAGAACGGCCAACCGCGTCATGATTCTCATGTAAAAGCTCCTACGTGAACATGGCGTTATAAGAAAATTTCCTCCAGATATTTTGAATACACAGGTATCTTGTGTTTTAAATACTATGTACTAAAAAAAAAATTTTGTTGAGAAACAAATTCAGTAAACACGTCTGATATTCAGGTATTTTGCACAAATTTTATCTAAACGTTGGTCGTGCAAACTGCACTCATACATTGAAAAAGTAATGAAAACATCTTGTATTTCCTGGAACAAATTTTGTGAAATCTCCAATCAGCACCAATTTTTGTTCGAAGTTATCACGGTTTATTCGAACAACAAACTTTTCTATTATGCTCACGTTGATGATAGGTACGGACCGGTAAGGTTCCTCTTAAACACCACTTACAGGTTATTGTCTAGACACTGATCAGTCAGAGAGATAAAGAAATTGCCCATTCCAAGACGAAGTATGGAGAAGAACAGGCTAGAAACTCCACAGACACTCCATAAACTCCAATACACTATTTTCGCATTGTATCCGATCTAAATCCGAAGAAAATTGGAAGTCATAGTACTAATACAATTTTTATGACCTATTGCGCACTAAATCCGAATTCTATTCATTCGAATTTAGAACATTCTATGACGTTTCCAACCGTAATCGGCACAGATGCAATGTGCAAGCAAGTAAATGGAAGTGGGTTGGCCAAACTGTTCGGATAAATGGGGACAGACGTATAGGCCAGTCCTTCTGCACTTTCTTAAACCTTCTCTAAGGTGCTGTTCAAACATAGCATACCGTAAACACACAGTACAGTATACATCTATGTATAGGAAGATATTACAAAAAAAAAAACGAGTGGATTGTTGGAAAATATCCAAAGAAAATAAAAAAGTATTCTAGTAGTTGAATAAATTCCTTTCCAAAAAACCATTACATAAAATATGATAGTTCACGCTCGAAAAGAATACGCTGAAAACAATTTTTTGAGCTGTTTTATGTTTGTTTTATTCATAAAACAGCTCAAAAATATTTTTCGTCGCAATATTCTCAACATTTTGAGCATGAACTATCGTATTTTCAACCGACGAAAAAAAACGGAGGAGGTTCTCAATTCGACGCGTATATTTTTTTTTATGTATGATCACGCATAACTTTTTACATCGTGATTCGATTGTGACAATTCTTCTTTTGTTGGAAAGGGTATACTCCCAAGGTGGTCCCATATAAATTTGGAAAACAAAATCGAACCCTAAGGGTCGGAAAACAGGGGATGATTGATTGTTAACTCGCTGATTGTAATGTATAACCACGCATAACTTTATACAGAGTAATCCGATTTTGATAATTCTTTCTTTGTTGGATAGGGTATACCTTGCCAAGTATTATTGGTACTTTAAAGTCACAAAAATATATAAAATAAAAACTTTTTAACAAAAAATTAAACAAGTCGGCGCTGAAAAGTCTATGAACAAAGATCACTCAAAGCGCCGACTCAGAATTTTAAGGTTTATTATTTTACTCTTTTCAGTTTTTTCGGCGGTTTATTTTTTGTTAAAAAGTTTTATGTAATGGTTTTTTTGGAAAGGAATTTAATAAGGTAAAGAAATACCATAAAAAATTATTTCACTGAGCCGTACATTTATCTTTTAACATAAAAAAACATAACATCACGCTTTATTTTCCCGAAGGATTTCGCAGAGTTGTACATCCACATTTCGGCAGTTATATTTAAGTCCCATGTAATAGCGGTGAGCCTATTGTTATGAAGCGGCCACAGATCCATACTCCGATTTGCAACTGCGAATTTTATTTTGGAGTTTACTCCTTAAGGATGGATTTTCATATTATATATAAACCCGGTATGAAAATTTATGGAAACTAAAATCAAATTTTCTCCGTTACGTTAAATTATGCGTCATCTATATTTTTAATTTAATTAAAACTGCAAAATTACTTTTTATTTGGTGGTCATTGGTGGTTGACGGTTTGACCGTGGCAAACGAAGCAACGTTTGCCTTGGCTGGCACAAATTGCAATTTAACGATATTGTTACGCTAACCATCACTGATAAAATATTTCGTGCTTTTTATTGTGTAATTCGAACATGAATGATTGAAAACTGAACCAATATTGAACTATTTCATATGTTAGGTTAGGAAGATCAAAGAAACGATGGATGGACGGTGTGAATGATGATATGGATGGAAAGGAGCTACTACTGAGATGACAACTAATACAGAAGTGAGAAAGAAAAAACCCAGCTAAAGCACTAGGAAGTGTCGAAGGGCGGGCGTTTTGGGGGGACTGTCTTATGTAACTTTGACGTTCAAAAAGTGCTGACTCTCAGCCTAGTTTGAATAAATGATTTTTGATATTTTGTTTTTTTTTTTGAAAAAAACATGTTGCGCCAACCCCAAATTGGGATAATGATATTTTTTGTTTTAATTCGCTAGGAATTACCACTCTTCTTAATTCTAAACTACTTTATGCGGTTTTACCAGCAGCTACGCTCGTATGTATGTTAAAAATAAATACCGACCAGAACGCAATACTTACCAGGATAAGAGTCCTAATACTAACTGTGTCAGCAGCGACTGGTCATCTCTTAGCTGCCACGGCTAATTTTAATTTCTGAATTGTTAGGTATTTTATTTTAATTTTAATTACAGACGCTTTTATGGGCAAGTTTTTTTACATCGTTCTCACATTGATAATTTCAACACAAATGGTGTAGCTAACTTTCTTTAACAACATTTTGATTTAGAAGAGTGTCCATGGAATTTCTTTTCCGTTCCTCTCCCTATGGAGGTGCCTATGTACCTACCACACTTTGGAATTAACAATTTAACAATTTATAATAACGTTTGATGGTTGTACAGCAGCACATAATACATGATCTACCAACTCCCAAACTAAGTCAAACTTGTATTTTGAAAGTTGGTCGTTCTCTAAATCCATGACTTACATAGACACAACCTTGTAGCCTCGTAACCTTTAACAATTAATAGTAAATAAACGAAATATACATTGAGAAACAAAAACAGTATCAATATTATCTAAAACTACAATTTACGAAGAAAAATATTTAATTGGAATGGATTCATCTTTGGGAGCTTCATTCTTCTGACAAGCCGACCCCCTGACAATTGAAAAGTACCTATAAATGGTTTATTTGACATAAATGCTTTCAGTCTGAGTTCACGTTGTTAGAAGGTACCTTTCATTAAAATTAATTCAGCTAATAAGGGATGTTTGATTAATCGGTCGAAGAGCACTGGTCGAGACACAATAGATATTCTATTATTATTACGTCTGTCAAGATGTCATAAGAATATAATTTATATTGTGTAACGCTGCCGCGTTTAGTGTTCTACAAACTGTTATGTTGGTGATTCTCAGAGGTTTTATAAATAAAATAGCGAATTGTAATAGTAGGTATGGTTCCTATATGACTGTAGGATGTTTCATGTTGAGAGGATGAATGAAGGACGGCTAACAAAAAGTATTTACAAGACAGATGTGACTGGTCACGCCGGAAGGAGACGCTCTAAGAGAACATACAGTGACTTTATTGGTGATGTTCGTCAGAAGGGTCAGGTGCGTAGTACTGGTAACCGGCGTGTGTGTATGACCAGATGTATGAACTTAAGCGAGGCAAAAGGAGTATATAAGAATCCTAGCAGTTGGTGTTCTGTATTTTCTGCCTACACCCATGGAAAATGGCGTAAGTTTATGTATGTATGGTTTATATATTGCACTGAAGAAGACGCGCCTCTCGGTCCGTCGTCTTTTGAAATAAAGGGCGGTGCTGGTCAGCGGCTATCGTCACTTCGCCCCCGTTCCCGTTCGCTGCTGTCCTGCTCACGGAGGAGTATTGGTATATAAAGATCGACCTGTGTTATTTAATAGCCTGTACGTTAAGCCATTGTCCCCGGCTATTATTCGTGGAAATTTAACAGTCTTTTTTTTGGATGGGAAATCATCAAATGACTTCTCCCGCTCTGAGCGGACTGGGAGGGCGTGTCAGATTTTTACTGACTGGCCACAGTATCTCGTTTGAACAATCTCGCGACCCTGACAGATATCGGTCCTAGTAGACAAGGGGTCCGCTAGGACCGATATCTGCCAGGGTCGCGAGAGGGTCAGTATTGCTGACATCTCTTTGAGGCGCGCATGGAACACTACGCGCCGTTGACACGAGCCTGGTCCTTACCGGGTGGCGAGCTACCCATTGCTCGCTCTCAAGCTCGCGCCTACGGTGGCTGGGAGTCCGCTATCAAGTATTTGATAGTCTAACAACCAGTCCTACCAAGGGGTGCCGTATAACCCAGTAACTGGGTTATGGAGGCCAGATAGGCAGTCGCTTCTCCACATATTCGTGCCACTCTGTATATTTGTGGCCCTTTTCATGTAAATAAACTATTATTCTCCTTTATTTCATACTTAAAAATATAATTTATAAGTTTATAACTTATAAATTATATTTTTAAGTATGAGAAGAAAAAAAATAAAAATAGTAGCCCACCGGTATCGCGAACAGGGTCCAAGCGTCGGCGGTCAGGGCTCCGGAGAGATGTACCTCCTAACAATGCGAGCTGTACCCAGAAGTACCGCTTTCTGAATCAAGCCCTTGATCCAGCTGCCTAACGAGAGCCTCCTTAGGTGTTGGTCGAGGCTCTTGGCTATCAGCCATTATTATTAATATATATATTGCATCACTTATGAAAGTATTTTGTTGAAAACCCTAAATAGATATAGTAGGAACTGTCATTGTATCTCGTTTTGTCATGAAGTGGTGGTCACTTCTCGTAACTAATGTATCACTAAAATCGGCATTAGTTCTCGAGTGGCATACTTCAAATAACAATGCATTGTTGAACACTATCTTAAATATACCGTGAAATAATTTCAACGCATAACCGGAATAATTCTCATTTAAAAATGATCTTTGTTATCTAGGCGATAAGCATTAGTCTCAGTTTATAAAACTGACTTAGTAAATCAGGCGATTAGCATTCGCCACAGCTTCGAAAATTACCCTATGATGTAACCAATAATACACTGCCCCGTTGGTCTAGTACTCGTAAGTGCTACTGCTGCATTAGGTCCTTGAATCGATTCCCAAGACGAGCAAAGTGTAATAGGGTTTCACCATCACGAAATTCTTAGTCTTCTTCTTAGCGTGTCCATGGCAAAAATAATACAAAAAACCGGACAAGTGCGAGTCGGACTAGCCCACCAAGGGTTCCGTACAAATTTGTAGGTACATATTATCAAAAATAGTTTTTTGATTACTTAAATATCAATTTTTGTATGATTTTTTCAAATATATAGTTTTCAGATTTTTCCCTATACTTGTAGTATACGACGGTATTTCCTGCCAATTTTTAACCGACTTCAAAAAAAGGAGGAGGGTTCTCAATTCGACCGTATATTTTTTTTTTTTTTTTATGTGTGTTCACCGATAACTTCGTCGTATATGGACCGATTTTGATGATTCTTTTTTTGTTGGAAAGGAGATATCCCAAGGGTGGTCCCATGATAAGGAAACCAAGATCTGATGATGGCATCCCAGAGAAGTCGAAGGGAACCTTCGAAAATCGTAGTGGCGACTAGTGCGTTTTTTATTTCTTTCATTAATTATCTTAAAGCACTACTATTTAATGAAGGTCTGAAGTTGATCTGATGATGAAGCCGAAAGACAGTCGAGGGAACTCTTCAACGACTTACAGCAATTACGCGGTGTTTGGACTTAATTCATTTCTATTGATGAGAACTTTGCACCCATATGGGCTATAAGTGCCATTACAGGTCTGATGATGGAGACCATAGACAGTTGAGGGAATTCCTCAACGATTTACAGCAGTTCCCTATTATTGGGGTTACTTTATACGGTTCAAAGTGCCAATTTTATCACTACTATTTAATTAAGGTCCGGAGTCGATCTGATGATGGAGCCAAAAGAGAATCGAGGGAACTCCTCAACGATTTACAGCAATTACCTGGTGTTTGAACTTAATTCATTTCTATTGATGAGAAAGCTCCCATAAGGCTTATAAGTACCTACCATAACAGGTCTGATGATGGAGACCATAGACAGACAGTCAAGGGAATTCCTCAACGATTTACAGCAGTAGTAAAGTATTAAATTTCACCTGGCGATTAGTGGTATAGGAATTAGTGCGGGTAGATACCATAACTAAAAAGTAAAAAATAAAAACTTTTTGACAAAAAAAAAACCAACTTCCTCAAAAACACTAGAAAGTGAAAAATAACTTTAATTTCGGAAGTCGGTGGCAAAAAACTCAAATACAGATCCTAAGACACCGACTTCCGAAATTAAAGTTATTTTTCACTTTCTAGTGTTTTTGAGGAAGTCGGTTTTTTTTTTGTCAAAAAGTTTTTCATAGTTCTAGGTCAACGGGAAATACCCTATACATTTTGATTCCCTTAATAATATTGAAATATACGTTAACTTAGAAGTTTGGTTTTTTCACACCTTCAAGAGACTTTAGACTTGAGTATATTGATTTAATTTCAACTCGATACCTCCACGCGTTCCCGAGATAAAGGGTCTTGACAGACAGACGGACGGACAACAAAATTATCCTATACGGGATCCATTTTTCTTTTTGAGGTGCGGAACCCTAAAAAGTAATTATGTAAAGTTTTTCAACCGGCCGGAAGGTTCTGGAGTTCAGTCCATCTTGTGGGAGGCTTTCCAATGCTTCATCTTCTAATACGCGGTCGCCACTCCAGAACCTGCCGGCCCCATCTGTCATCTGCTCACTGCTACTTTATATTTGGCAATTTATTTATTATTTACTAGCTTTTGCCAGCGGCTTCGCCCGCGTGGAGGTCGGAAATTATCCCGCGGGAACATACTACCGGGATAAAAAGCAGTAGCCTATGTCCTTTAACAGGCTCTAAACTATCTGTGTACCAAATTTCATTTAAATCGGTTCAGTAGTTTCAGCAGGAAAGCGAGACAGACAGACAGACAGACAGACAGACAGACAGACAGACAGACAGAGTTACTTTTACATTTATAATATTAGTATGGATAGTATGGAAGTATGGAAGTATGGATGGATTATTTTTTTTATAACTTGACTTTCCTATGGATCTCTTCATTTCTGATTCGATCACGTAGGAAAACACCAAGCATAGCTCTCTCCATTGTCTTTTGGCTGACTGTCAGCATTCTTATGAGGCCCATTTGCAAGGTACTTACATCCTAACATTTGTCATGCAAAGTATTCTTATCTACTTAAGACAATATCTAATCAGCCAAAGCTTGTGACTTCCTACTACATCCCAACATAGTTCCCTTAAAACGAAAAACTCCAATCAACTATTACACAATAAAATAAAGTTAATGATTGATCGCTACCACATTTTATCAGATTAGAACATATTAATAAAGCCAATTCAGTAACTATCTACTTTAATCTTAAATAAAGTGAATCATGAAATCATCCGACTTTATTATCACGTTATTATCAAATCAATAAAGAAAGACTTTATCATCGTATTTATTTATCGCGTTATGTAATTTTATTTGTTTAAATATTTATTTTCCTTAAACATCACTTAGAAGGTGTATTTTATTAAGTGAAACCTTCTTTAGATTTGGTTTGCACTCTTTCTGAAGAGTGAGCGAAACTGAAACGTCGCTGTCGCGCAATGTAATCTGTTTTTGTTCAAGCGTTTATTTTCCTTAAACATCACTTAGAAGGTGTATTTTGTTAAGTGAAAACTTCTTTAGGTGCACTTTACGATTCTTCCGAACAGTGAATGAAACTGAGAAATGAAGAATCTTAACATCATTAGGCTGAGCTGTGTGTTAGAAGCGGTGGTGGCCCAGTGGTAACGGCCGCGACATACGAGGTTGTAGCTCGTAGGTTCGATTGATAGAAGCTTTAATTTGTATAAATTATTTTAACACAACTGGTCTCAGTCAAAAACGGAAAACATTGTGAGGAAACCGTCATGCCCTAGCCCCAAAAATTTAAAGACACATACACCTACCTGTAGTGGGCCCGCGTAATGGATTACGGCCCGTTCCTCCTCGAAGAGATGAAGCCTGTGTCCCAGCAGTGGGAACCTTATAGGCTGATTATCATGAAGAGTAGCTGATGATGGAAATCATACCTGTCCCAGACAATAACAGGTTAGATATAAAAACAGTGGTTTTCAAATCAAAATTGCAGTTTAATTTAATCCAAGATCAGCTCCTTCCAAAACCTTGGTCCACTTATCATGTGAAGTCCAATAGTCCTAACTCACACTGTATTACGACAAATAGAACAACAAAGAAACTTATTTAAAACATGTTCCTATACTATTGGTAAATCTCCTCTCAGAAGATCTTTCAGTGACCAATAGCTCCTGCAGGCGCTCTCGTTTGCCAGCGAGCCATAGAGCGTATATCCTGGGTGCTCGACTTTCAGAACGTATAAGGAACACAACACTGCGCGCCAAAACCAAGGTCACAGATGTTACCCAGAAAGCGGGACTGAGCCGGTTATATCTGCCGGATGTCTGATGACAAAGGGACTAATAGAAGCACCAACTGGATCCCATTAAACGCTCGATGACATCGCGGCAGGCCGAGACGAAGATGGCAGGACGAGCTTGACTCCTACAAAAAGGACTGGCCAGCACAAGCAGAAGTCAGAATTCTGTGGAAAATGGAGAGGGCATGGGACAAAACAGGCTAGTTAGATTAGATACTATTGTATATCGGCTATTTTGGTAAAATTATCTAACATTATCACTTAATTATAGCCGATTTCAATTGCGTATTAGCTATCTACCTATTGCTAAGTGTTTTTACGAACAAAGTCTAACGGTCATATCTGGACCTTTATACTTTGTTTGACTTATACAAGATGCAGTTTTGAACATGCAAAACATTTCAGGAGGTTGTTATGAGACTCTTAAATAATCTTATAACAATACGATACCAAGTCAATAATCAATAATACTTTTTATTTTAGATTTTTCAACTTTATTGTTTTTCAGAATAACTCTCTTAAGGGCCCACCTTCAAAGTGAATGATAGTAGGATGGGCGTGGTTTATGGCGGGTCAACCTAAAGTGGCCGGCCGCCACAAACTTATATCTGAACCGTTTATAGAGAATAGGAAAACCAGCGGCCAAAAGTTGAACTAATGACAGAAAATTTCTCGATATAAAAAACGTTACTAACTTAGCATAGCCTTGCTGTAAGCACTATTCCTGTCACTGTTGCACATCTGTCAAACTGCAATAGCAAGGTAGAGACGGAAACATCTTAGAAAAAAGTACGTGAAAGTAGCATTAATTTAGTCGGTCTATGAAATTTTTGCACATAGCGTGCGATGGAGTAGACAAATAATACAAATATTTAATTATAAGCAATAAAACTATCTTACAGCAAGAAATTATCTTCTTTATCTATATGTAATATTATAAATACGAAACTAATTCTGTCTGTCTGTTACTCTTTCACGACTAAACCTTATTCGTTACCCATTAACCCTATTTATTCCGCGACTTCACGTGCGTCCGCGTAACGTAAGATTTACGCAAACGAAGTCGCGGGAAAAAGCTAGCTAATATTTATGTACGGATGTTGGGTTATACGAGATTGATTAACTAAAAATATGTAATAAACAATTTAAGTATTTATTAATTACTAGTGATCGCCCATTGGTCGAAATTCGACCGTGCTTCATTTGAATAGAAATACATTATTAAGTGAAAATATATATATACAATAATAAATATAAAAAAATAATATGGTTAAATTTGACATTCAGTAACACTATAGACAGATAATATTACAGACAAATATTCTCGATATGATCATAGATTGAAGAAATGAAATAGGATATCTATAAAATTAATTTATTACATATATTTATACGAGGTCTGTTCAAAAAATAAGGTGAATTTTCAAATTTCGCGGGCTACGTACATTCGATTTTCGATTTTTTTATTTTGTTATGTTGGTACACTTATCTCAAACATTATATTCACAGTTTAAACTATATAGCACATTTAGTTTGTTTGTGAGAGGAATAAAAGTTAAAAGTGTTTTGCGTGTTCGGCGATTTTCTGCTGTCGAAAAACATGGATCAAAGAGTTTGCATTAAATCTTGGGTGAAAAATGGAATCAAGTGCTCCAAAACACTTGAAATGTTGGAAGTGGCATACGGTGGGTCTACTTTAAGCCAAAAAAACGTTTACAAGTGGTACAAGCTTTTCACAGAAGGTTGAGAAGATGTGAATGACGACGCTCGCCCTGGACGCCCCAGCACATCAACAACCGATGAAAATGTTGAGGAAGTGAAGAAAATTGTTATGGAGAATCGTCGAATCACTATTAGTGAAGTTGCTGAGGATGTCGGCTATCGGTTGGCTCATGCCATGCAATTTTTTCGGAAATTTTGGGCAGCGAAGTTTGTTCCAAAATTGCTGAATTTTGACCAAAAAAATCGTCGCATGAGCATCGCTCAAGAATTGTTAAATGACGTCAACGGAGATCCAGATTTGCTTAAAAGGGTCATAGCTGGTGACGAATCATGGGTATATGGTTATGAAATCAAAACCAAAGTCCAATCGTCCCAATGGAAGAGCCCAGAAGAGCCAAGGCTAAAAAAAAGCACGCCAAGTTCGATCAAATGTGAAGGTTTTGCTGACTGTTTTTTTCGATTACCGTGGCGTAATGCATCAGGAGTTCTTACCACATGGTTGTACGGTCAATAAGGAGTATTATCTTGAAGTTATGCGTCGCTTGCGAGAAGCAATACGAAGAAAACGTCCGGAATTGTGGAAAAACAATTCATGGCTTTTGCATCACGATAATGCACCTGCTCACTCGTCATTGCTTGTTCGTAATTTTTTGGCCAAAAACAACACCGTAATCATGCCTCAGCCACCGTATTCACCAGATTTGGCCCCCTGCGACTTTTTCCTGTTCCCAAGATTGAAGAGACCCATGAAAGGACGGCGTTTTGAGACGATTGAGGAGATACAAACCGAATCGCTGAGAGAGCTCAAGAGCATACCAAAAAGTGCATATCAGAACTGCTTCGGGGATTGGAAAAAACGCTGGCACAAGTGTATTATATCTGAGGGGGACTACTTTGAAGGGGACAAAATAGAAATTGATGAATAAATAAATATTTTTCGAGAAAAATTAAAATTCACCTTATTTTTTGAACAGACAGTGTACTTGACAATAATACAAACAAATAAGATCTTTATATTTTACCTATATTAACAAATAAATAAACTGAACTGAACTGACATTCAGTAAGACTATAGACCACAGATTTGGACCATAAACAAAAGAATATCTATGCATGTGTGTATTATTAAATATACGGTAATGAATAGTAGTGTGTGTAACGTGTTATTTATTGAAAATAATGTATTTTTACGCACAATTTTAAAAAAAATATTAGCATTCGTCACTTCTTCTCTGTATAAACTATACGTCTGCGAAATTTCATACTCCTCCGTCCGCCCAATTTTCGTAAAAAGGGATCCAAAGTTTTCGCTTCACGTATTAATATATAGATTTACAACATGAAATTAAAAATAACGAATTAATCTTCTAGAGCTCTATAAATAAAATATATGATGGTGTTTAAGAGATTAATAAACTTCAATTTCGTTTCACCGATCACTATACATTTATTTGGTAAATGACAATTACAATATTTTACATAGACTTCGTCCATTACGTAATACTAGTAATGATTTTTTTTTTCACCTTATTTTACAAGTCATTTATATTTCTTTCAAGGTCAATTACGTATGGCAATGTGAATGATAAATGTCAAAATTACTTGACGTATACATATATATTTTAGTAATTACGTGTGACTGCGGTTAGAAAACCAAAACCGATATTATTGCCGATATTTTGTAACTATGTCTAGATTATATCTTTTTATTTGGGTGTTTTACCCGACTGCTGAGAGCAATGTGTTAACAGCCTATTAACTCGTATGTATATTTGTTCTTTTATTAACTTTATTTTTCATTACATTTACTTTGGGGTTAGGGGTAATTCAGAGATGGAGTACACAAATAATTTGCTAAACAGTCTTCATAAGATTATAGAAGTATGTTTAGTGTTATTCAAAACAGAGTAAAACACCATTGTTTTGATCATCCAATTATTTGATTTTGATTAAAATCTGGTAGGAATGAAAAATTATAAATAGCCAATATGTTTTCAGAAAGCACTCTTGTAGACCTTTGATTAGATATCAATTAGATATCGAGAAGCAGTGGTGGCAACGGCTACTACTTACGAGTTCGAACCCGAGCAGGCGCTTTACTCTGTGTAAATTATTTCAACACCACTGCTCTCAAAACTGTGAAGGAAAACATCGTGAGTAAACCGGCATGTCTTAGAACCAAAAAAATTCAGACATGTGACATCTACCAACCCGCACTGGGCCCTCGTGGTGGATTATGTCCCACTCTCTCTCACCGAGAGGAGGCCTGTGTCCCAGCAGTGGGAACGTTATAGGCTGCTAATGATTAGGTATCAAACACGGTACATATAGGGTTCGAAACACCTAGGCCTGGCTTCAGGCCACGTGCCTGACATGGATGGCTTCGTGAAGGTAGAGAGAAGCTTCGTAGTCGGAACCAGTGTGAGACCGCGCTAGCAGGACTCAATATGCTGCTGCGTCCAGCTACACTAACGACGCAGCTCTATGTGTCCCGTCTACATTACACCACGAAGGTTAAGGAGATCGTGGAGTTTGTACGTGTTAAGTCCAACTGGACCTTAAGGGTCGAGAAGTTGGAACCGTGCCACAACACGAACTTCAAGTCATTCGTGGTGCGAGTTCCAACTCATCAAATCGAGACCTTCCTCAAGGAAGAGTTTTGGCCGAAGGGTGTCGTGTATCGGCGATTCCGCGGAAGGCTACGCGATACTACACAGCGCAACACGTCGCCGTCACTTCGTGTACAATAATTATGTTGACGTGGTTTTTATTTGTATGTATGATAGTCTGTATGGTATTATGATTTGGGTCTTTGTAGCCCGAAATAAACTGATTTGATTGATATATGAAATTAAAATTTATATTTTCAATAAAACTTCACATCTGCTATAAATGATAAATGATTTTATTTTTGTAAAAGGTTTGTACAAACACTTTTACATACCAATATTATGTTAAAAACATACTAGTTCGGCGTTTGACACAGCCTGTTTAAATCATTACCCTTCTTTGGCCTGCTGTCAAGTAAAACCTCACCTTTTTTACAATTCTAATGCTACTCCATTCATTCGTTGTGCTCTTGCATTTGAAGTGACAGTACTTGACATATAGATATATTGTTGACATAATTCAAACCTAAAAACTAATTATATATTTTATTTTATTTCTAAATGAATGATTATTATAAGTTATTGGGATAAAACAGACGTTCTTCTCTAGAAAACAAGGTGTTTACTCAATATTATTTTACAAAGTGAGAATAGATTGTTGCTGTAATGCTTTAGTGAAGGTGGTGAATTCGATTTATTGTTATCATCATCTTATCGGTATTTCATTCTTGCAAAATGAATAAATTAATTGCCCTGTGCAGGCACTCCTAACCTTGAAGGTACTGTTCAGTTTTGGTTTATGGTTCTTCCCATTTTCATACATAATTTAGGTGGTCTCTAAATGGTAATAGAGAAAGAATGTTATATTGTTCACAGTTACAAAAATAGACACATATACAGACGAAATACAAAGTTATTTGGAAAGCCAACACTTATTATATTAAATAATTACAGCAAAATGCTTAACTACTACCTTTTTCTGTGAACACAAATATTTAAAAAACGTAATTTTGATCGCACCGATTTGTAAAAAAGTGACATAGGTTCGTCGTCGATGAGCCCTATTGGGCGACTGATTTATGAACGAACGAGAGTGATGACACTATTTATGATAGGCAAAAGAAGAGATGGCGATAATGTGTCTGCGCTTGGAATAAAATAACGTATGTGCCAAACCGAATCGCCGTTTTTTATGAATGAAAAGTATTATTAAAACGAAAACTGTTTTACAAAAACTTAGATACAATTATAATCAATGTTTTAAAGTAAACTATGTTTAATAATACATACGCATCGCGCCTTGAGGCTAAAAAAATCATAATCATAGATAGAACTTTGCGATTTTTTTGTATCGAGAAAATTTCATCGTATCGTGTATTCCTTTTACAGGATACTAGATCATATAGTCAAAAAACATACACTAAAAGATTAAGTACGGAAGTCATACGGTAAGAAAGGTACGCTAAAAAGAAAAAGCACGTTTATCTCGCTACGTCACCTTAATAACCCGCTTCAAAAAATCTATGAAATAAATATCGGTTGCGTTTGTTTGTGTGTGTGAAAGCGCAGTTTAAGGACACGTACAGACTGGCCGCGTTTTAAAAAGGGAGTTCACACTTACCGATTACCGTCAATAAGAATAAAATGAAAAAAAAAATTAAAAAAAACCTGTCCATTTTATTGTTGATTCAGGTCGAGAATCACTAACATAATTACCTCCTAAAATGTTTTGCAGATCCAAAACTGCACCTTGTATAATTGAGAAAGTCAATAAAAATACAAATGACTATCTAATCACAATCGGTTTATGCACACACATGTACGCAAGTTCTCTATGCAATTAACCACCTTACTGCAATTGCCAATTCGCCTGCCACGCGTGGCGATTATGGCAAACCTTCCCAAATTGGGGGAGGCTTATGTCCAGCAGTGGACGTCTTTCGGCTGAAATGATGATGATGACTGCAAGTACTATTTAGGCGGCATTCAAATAAAAAAGACGATTGATAACATAAAATAAAAAAATACACCATCAAATAGCTGAAAAACACGATTGACAAAAAAATTCAATTTTAATTTTGAAACATTAATATTAGTCGATACAGGGAATTGGACATCCGTTCGTGTGGTGCCAGACATAAAGAATAACAATATCCTATTTCTTCCCGTGGGTGTTATAAAAGGCGTATAAGAGACTCACTAGAATATGGGCAGCTACCTACTGTATGACTGTATGAGGTTATCAATTCGACGCGTATATTTTTTTTATTTTTTTTTATGTGTGACCACGCATAACTTTTTACATAGTGATCCGATTGTGACAATTCTTCTTCTATTGGAAAGGGTATACTTCCAAGGTGGTCCCATATAAATTTGGAAAACAAAATCGAACCCTAAGGGTCGGAAAACAGGGGATGATTGATTGTTCACTCACTGATTGTAATGTATAAACACGCATAACTTTATACAGAGTAGTCCGATTTTGATAATTCTTTTTGTGTTGGATAGGGTATACTTTGCCAAGTATTATTAGTACATTAAAGCCACAAAAAATATAAAATAAAAACTTTTTAACAAAAAATTAAACCGCCGAAAAACTGAAAAGCATAAAATAATACTTAAACCTTAAAATTTTGAGTCGGCGCTGAAAAATCAATGAACAAGGATCACTCAAAGCGCCGACTCATAATTTTAAGGTTTAAGTATTATTTTATGCTTTTCAGTTTTTCGGCGGTTTAATTTTTTGTTAAAAAGTTTTTTTACCACCATACTGCGATCGCCCAACCCGCCTACCAAGCGCGGCGATTACAGCAAACCCCCATCCCTCTGGGGAGGCCTATGTCCAGCAGTGGACTCCTATAAAACTGAACGTATACAGCACATCTGAAATGTTCTGCATATAATAGACACGTTGTTAAAATGAGGTTGGGTGGGTTTATTTTTGAGCAGACATTTCAGCAAAAACTTTGAACGAGTCACAAAACGTCATAGTAAAAAAGATTGAATTTATAACTACCTTTTAAGCGACTTCAAAAAAGGAGGAGGTTCTCAGTTCGACTGTATTTTTTTATGTTTGTTAGCCCATAACTTTTGACTGGGTGAAACGATTTTGATGGTTCATTTTTATTAGAAAGCTACCTCTCGTATGGTCCCATTTTAATTTGGTTCCATTCTAACAATGGGATCCATGTGAAAACCAAGTCTTAAATTTGCATTAAGTATTTGCGCGACAAATGAACGAATAACGCAATAAGGTTAGTGCGGAGTACATACCATAACTAAAAAGTTAGAATTAAGAACTTTTTACAAAAAAATAACAGCCGACTCCCTTAAAAAAAAAACACTACAAACTGAAAAATAACTTTAATTTCGGAAGCCGGTGCCAAAAACCTTAAATACAAATCCTAAGACACCGGCTTCCGAAATTAAAGTTATTTTTCACTTTTTCATTATCAGTATGAAGTCATTACGATTATTAAACTATTTGTATTTATTTATTCACTGGTGTGATCAATAAAATATCCTGTATGTCGTCTGAATTTGCTTTGTAAACGAGTATTTAAAATTTTGATTCACCTAAATAAAATCTTTCAAAATCTAATCGAAATCTCAACTCAGCGATAATCATCGTCAAAAACTGACAATAAAGATTGAAACTAAGATATGAATGCAAACGGTAGATACTAACTGGTTTCCCTGTGATTTTAGGTATTGACCACCCCTTTACATACATACATACATAAACTCATGCCTTTTTTCTATGGGGGTAGGCAGAAACCACGGAACGCCACCTGCTACGATCTCTACACACTCCTTTTGCCTCGTTTAGGTTCATACACTCATACACACACGCCGGTTGCGAGTACTACGCACCTGACCTTTCTGAAGAACATCAGCAGTAAGACACCGACCCCTTTAGATACCTACAATACTGAAGGCATCATTCGATAGCTCCGTGAGTCTTGTGGTAGCAAGCTCGACGGCTGACCGTGGGTCTTTCGTTTCATTCCCAAGTTAAGTAAAGCGCTATTGTATATTTCTTTTCCATAGGACCATACTACGCTTTGTAATCTTTTAAAAACAGCTTCGTCTTTGTATCTTACCAATCCCTTGAAAATTCAAAAGTGACTGTAATTGGTTTATCTATACTAATATTATAAAGCTGAAGAGTTTGTTTGTTTGTTTGGTTGGTCGAACGGGCTAATCTCAGGAACTACTGGTCCGAATTGAAAAAATATTTTTGTGTTGGGTAGGCTATTTATTCAGGAAGGCTACAGATACAATCAAAAGGAGCGAAGCAGCAACGAAAAATGGTCGAAAACTGGCAGGCAATTCAATACGACGGGAAGGACCTACCCAGCGCACGTGTTGACTAGATCATTCCATCTCCATGAGACAAAATATCAAATTTCAAACTACGTCATAATGAATGATATTTTTTTTTTAGTTATTCAAATGTTCATTTTTTCTCTTATGGATATGTAGTAGTCATTGGATACATGAAATGGGCTGCCGTTGTAAGACATTAAAATGTCATGGTGTATATTATCCTACGTTATAAGAAGAAATGATATTTTATGTAGTTATAAAATAAATTTCAGGACTGACCACTGAACTTGGCACCCATTTAGATCTCACTTCTTTTGTCGTTGAAGTCAACAACCAAGGCATATATCATGGAGCATACGGTGGAGGTGTGCCCTGCCTGGGCGGAGCACCGCCGTGTCCTCGTGGAGGCGATCGGCGGCGGCGACCTCTCGCGTCCGGCCCTGGTGCGAGCCATGGTACGGAGCGAGAGGGAATGGGAAGCCGTCACCTCCTTCTGCGAAGCAGTAATGCTCGCAAAAGAGGAGGCGGGGCGCGTGAAGGAGTGGAAGTCTCTGCGCCCTAACGTCCCTAGCCGCCGCAGGAGGAGACGCCCCGGGCGTCGGGAGTCAATAGCGGACTCCCGGCCACCGTAGGCGCGAGCTTGCGGGTGGCGAGCAATGGGTAGCTCGCCGCCCGGTAAGGACCAAGCTCGGGTCGACGGCGCGCAGTGTTCCACGCGCGCCTCAAAGAGATGTCAGCAGCAGTGTAGGGGTCTACTAGGACCGATGCCTGCCGGGGTCGCGTGATTGTTCGAAAGAGATACCGTGACCCTGGCACATGGGCAACTGATGGAACACGGGTGGGTTTTAGTCAGTAAAAGTCTGACACGCCCTCCCGCTCCGCCCAGAGCGGGAGAAGTCATTTGATGATTTCCCATCCTGAAAAAAAAAAAGAAAAAAAAAAGGCATATATCATAATATTGAACTTGACTCTCATTTCACATTTAAGTTTTTGGTGGGATATCATTATTTTTTTTTTCATAAATTACTAGTAGGTACTTATTTTTAACAAAATTAATACCAAATGGTTTTTGTTATAAGTGTTCCTAATAGAATCAGTTAAGTGAAAAATTATAATAAAATGATAAAAAATTACCAGTTTCTGATTTATTCCTTTGTATTCACCTAATTACCTATCTGCATGTCAAATCTGAACTTTCTAGGTCATCTGGAACTAGGTTAGAGTTTGGATCTATAGGTCAGTCAGTGATAAAAATGACGATTTTTGGACGTTAATATCTAAATAACCGTTTGAGGTGTGTTTATGAAATTTGGAGCACATATGTATCTTACAAGTTTCAATATATGAGCCAAATTTGACACGTTTATATGAAACAGTTTTTGAGTTATGAGGGTGTCAAAAGTGGCTCGAAATGGTTCGTGTAATATTACATACACACGGTGCTGCTCGCCAGTTCTGTTACTTGAACTGGTGAGAGCCTGGTGATCCGTCACACAGGGTATCCTAGTATGGACGCCAGTCTCTCACAAAGGATCATGTTTGTGAACTTTTGTTAAAATTATATAATTCCTGTCTCTATGCTATGTATGTGAACCTTTGTGAAGAGAGAAAAAATAAAGATAAAGATATTAGAACTTGGCTTGACACGCTACCGCGTGTCACAGCATTGTGTAAATTCAAAATTCACTAAAAACTGAATCTAAGTGTCACAAAGTGACATTCAACCGCAGGGTGTTAATAGAATTACCAATATACCTTCATTACAACCCAGCTTAGCAGCATGCTGAGATCGTTGAAGAGCCTTTTGTCCTCGAAAATCATCAACATCAGCTTACAGCAGTCCGCTGCTGGACAGAGGCCTCTCCAGTTGTACGCCATTCAACTCGATTCTCGGCAAATCTCATCTAATTGCTACCACCCACCCTGCAAACATCACTGCAACACCCAGTCTGAGGGCGTCCTACCTTACCTTGGCCGATTCGCGGTCTCCACTCAAGAACACGTCTACGCGGTTCTCGGTTCTACGGCTAATGTGGCTGGCCCATTGCCACTTCAGCTTGTTAATTCTGTGAGCTATGTCGACAACTTTGGCCTCGAACATGTCATATTTATCAATCGACTTAAAAATAGGTGGAGGTTTTGAATCCGTCTATTAATTCTTTTTTTTTTTAATACATATATTATCAATATTTTTCATTTGCGCAGTAGTCCCATACAAGTTTAATTAACTTTGATAAAGTAGTTTTTGAGTCAGCTTCGACAAAACCTAGGTATTTAATCAACTTGGTGTATATTTTTGAAGTCTGTTTTTTTTTAGTATTTAATTTATCAAGAGTGATAAATTAAATACTAAAAAAAAACAGACTTCAAAAAATATAAAAATACGAAGAGAACCTGGTTCACACAACAACATCACTGGTTCTCTTCGTATTTTAATATTTTTGGAAGTCCAATTTTTGCTAATTTCGTAACACACTAATATTTAGAGTCTGAATAATTTTGAAGTTTATTACTAGTCTATTGCTTTCTAACTTGGAAACATTTGTCTACTCTGCAACGTTAATAACGGAATGAATGTTGTTGAACTGCCAAAATGAAAACCTTTCCTTCTAATAGTGTGTTACGCCATCACAATGCAAAACGAATTTAAAGTCCGTAAAAAATGAAAATACAGAACAATACTTTCTGCTCTTCATTCTATACTTCTTATTTCTTACCTTAACACACAAAGAAACAGGAACAAAACAAAAATATATTGCAACATGCTATCGTTAAAGTCACCGTATATAAATCGTTGTTTGCGATTTAAAACCGTCTCGGATAGCAGTTGGAGAAAGTTAAAATCACGCAACATTTTCTGCCAATACATCGGGTAGCAATGTTAGTTATCTACGAAGCGTTTTTAAAATATATTCTTATAAGTTTATTTGTAAGTTTATCTCTGTGCCTGCTAGTCAGATTACAAAAAATGATTTTGCGTTTGATAGCTCACTTTTTGAGTAACGTTGCTATTTAACACTATGGTATGACATTAGGAGCCAGATAAAAAAAAATATACCAAAAATCCAACTTTTGTAGGTAGCCAAACTAAAAATAAATAATAGACTAAAAACACGCTTTCTGAAAATAATGAAAAAAATAAACGGCCTCGGAATGTTGATAACTTTTTTTATCGCCTATTAAAAATAACAAAGCAGAAACGCTGATCAGTCAGCTGCTATGAATAATGTTGACTGCCATTTCAGTCTGGCACAACCGCGTTGCAGCGTTGTGCCATTGAGATCCCATATTCATAACTTCGGAAAAGAAGTGAAGTTACTAGCATATATGTAACTTGAAGGGTAAGTAAGCTGAAGTTGCAGTGGACTGGCCATGTCTGTCGATTCACCCATGGCTGGCGAAACAAACGAATCCTGGAGTGGAGACCGCATATCAGCAAGCGAAGTGTCAGTCGCCGCCAGCTAGATGGTCTGGTCATCCGTACAATGTGGTAAAGACGAACTTGGATCCAAGGTGAAGGACCAGATGTTGTTACACAGCTAAGGAGAAGCTCATGTTACCTGTGGACTGAATTAGGCTGAGTTGGTTATTTCGAACCTTTGTTTTCCACATCAGATCTGTGCGAAATATATAAATGGTTGCCTTACTTATCATCTATTTTACCGCCAAATAACTAAGCAATAATGGCTAAGTATTAGCAGACGATTCGATCCATCAAGATTCAACGCTTGCCACGGTTAGTCCGTGGATAGTTGACCATCTGTATTTATTTATGTATATATACTTTATTGTACACCATAAAAATACATCACAAAAAACATTACAAAGATTGGGCGGCCTTATCGCTTTATGCGATCTCTTCCAGGCAACCATGGAAAGGACAGTGAAAAGCGTGGACATAAAATGGTCAATGGTGTGAACACAACTAAACAGAAAACTAAAATAATTAAACAGTTATTTATATCCTAAATAATATATATGTCGGCGCTGTCACTATTCCAAACTGTCAAATGACGTCTAATACATGTCAACGTCAAAAACGAACACCGAGCACTGGTGAGGCGGCCATCTTAGAAAAACAGGCAGTTGACTTCAGATCGCGAAGAAGTGCGCATGCAACCACGTGCTCGGTGGACGTTGTATTTTCGTTGCATCCCTTATAATCTTAGCAATCTGCAATTATTCTGTAAAGTGTCTGATTCGAATATTGTGAATTATAAGTAGAGTGATTAGAACAATAGCTATTTTATAAAATACTGTCTTCCTACCCGACAATCCACGCCTACCTGAATATGGAGAACACGTTGGACAATACTCAAACCACTTTATCAGAAGTGGGATTTGAAGGGTCAAATCAACCGGAGGCAGTATCTAACCTTGGAAATAACGACCATAGTGTGAGCACCCGTGATTTGCTCACCGGAATGGAGTCGATTTTGACAACATTGCTAGCTGCAACCACTAGCAGCACCAAGCCACCACAGCCGCTACTTAACCCGACCCAGTTGGTTAAATTTGACCCCGACGATGCGGACGCCGATATTGAAGGTTGGTGTAGAATTACTGACATTATAGTCACTAACCGAAACCTTTCCGGAACCGAGCTGTTGCTTGCTTTAATCAACTCACTGAAGGGACGCGCTGCGTCTTGTTTGACTAAATTAAGGAATTCGGAAATAGAATGGCCACAGATTAAGGAATTGCTACTCGCGAGATTTGGAAAACCTATGTTAATGCAGGACTACTTTGACAATGTGATGAGATTTGAGATTGGACCTCAAGAAGCAGCTTCCGAAGCAGCTTTGCGTTTGTGGAGTCTCATTGAACGCATCCCAAAAGTAGAAATGACTGAAGAGGTAATTACCGGATTCGTAATATCAGTCCTCAGTCAAAAAAACTCTTTAATCCGTAGAGAGCTCAATTCATACACCATTACAACGAGAGCCCAATTATGCCGCGCTCTTAGTGGCATATCGATGAAGCGCCGCCTTGATGATAACGAAGAGTAAAATTCCAACTCAAAGAAACCACGTACTGTTTCTGATGCAAAATTCGGAGGATCCTGTCACTACTGCGGTCACCGTGGGCACAAGATCGAAGAGTGTCGCAAACGTCGAGATGGTGTCACAGCTGCGAAGACCGAAAGAGAAAAGACAGTCACCTGTTTCACATGTCAAAAACCCGGACACATCAGTACGGCTTGTCCCAATAACAAGGCAGACAAAGAATATCAAGCCAAGAAGGACGTAAATATCTGCGAGCGCAGACTAGTGAAAGGTACTCTGTCCACATCGGCTGGTAAGTCAATGTCATTTTTATTCGACAGTGGTTCGGCATGTTCACTGATCAAAAATAGCTTAGTTGACCAACTCGCTGGTTCCGTACGCAAGGAGACTGTTTATTTGACAGGCCTAGGCGGTGAAGACATAAAATGTTTGACCCAAATTTTTAGTTCGGTTCAGATTCAAGGTATTCAAGTTAGCATATTGTTTCATGTGGTCCCAGATGACGCTTTGGTAGATCCTGTTATTGTAGGTAGGGACATCTTAGAACAAGGGGTACATGTCGAGATTAATAGTGATTCAATTAGATTTACAGCGCGTAAACACATTAATACTTGCCGAACCTCTGGTCACGTAGATTTTAGCTCAGTCGACACTGATTTAGAAGGCAATCAGAAGGAGCAACTACTCAACATCCTTCGTAAGTACAGTGAGTATTTTATAGAGGGCATGCCCACTCGTAGGGTCACTACAGGCGAAATGAAAATCGAACTTATCGATCCGCATAAAACCGTGCAAAGGCGTCCTCATCAGATGTCACCAGCTGAAAAGGTAATTGTAAGAGAAAAAATACAATCACTTTTAGATGCGAATATAATTCGTGAGAGTTCATCTCCTTTTGCTAGTCCTATCGTACTGGTGAAGAAGAAAGACGGCACAGACAGGTTATGCGTTGACTATAGAGAATTGAAAGCCAACACACGACCCGAACACTACCCACTTCCTAGGATAGAAGAGCAGGTGGATCGTTTAAACGATGCTCATTTCTTTAGTTCGCTGGATATGGCTGCCGGCTACCATCAGATTAAGGTCAGTTCTGAGTCAATCGAGCGTACTGCCTTTGTAACCTCTGAAGGCCAGTTCGAATATCTCACTATGCCATTTGGTTTAAGAAATGCTGCATCCGTTTACCAACGATGTATCAATAAAGCCCTCAAATCATTGAAAGACACTGTAGTTCTAGCATATATGGATGACGTCCTAACATACTCGTCCAGTGTGAACGAAGGATTACAACGCCTTGAAACTGCACTCAGGACTCTGACAGAAGCAGGGTTCTCTTTTAAGACGCCTAAATGTAAATTCATGAAAACTGAAGTCAATTATTTAGGATATATTATACGGGCGGGAGAAGTAAGACCCAACCCCGGGAAAGTCAAAGCCCTTCTCGAGGTCCCATTTCCTAAAACAGCAAGGCAAGTGAGGCAATTTCTAGGATTGGCCTCTTACTTCCGACGTTTTATACCTAACTTTGCAAACATCGCTAGCCCCTTATACCCCTTGACCAAACTCAAAGGCCGCATAACTTGGACACAAGAACATTCGGAAGCACATAAGAAAATTGTCAATATTCTATCATCCGAACCCGTCCTGACAATATTCAATCCCAACAAACCCGTTGAGCTTCATACCGATGCCAGCTCAGACGGCTATGGCGCCATACTAATTCAAAGAGAGCAAAACATACCCCATGTTGTGGCGTATTTCAGTCGTCGTACAACCGAGGTAGAGTCTAGATACCACTCATATGAGTTGGAAACTCTAGCGGTAGTACGGGCAGTTGAAAGTTTCCGTCACTATCTCTACGGCCAACACTTCACAGTCTTCACTGACTGTAATTCCCTAAAAGCTTCCAAAGCTAAGACCGATTTATCACCTCGCGTCCACAGATGGTGGGCGTTTCTCCAAGCATATGATTTTGACATCATATATAAGGAGGGGCGCAATATGGCACATGCCGACTTTCTGTCTAGAAACCCGTTACCTGCCCCTTCAGATATTAAAGAAACAGATACTCATTTGACCAACTCCATTGACTTTCGTAAATCCGTAAACTTCGTCGAGTTACACGATACCTGGATCCAGGTAGAGCAAAAAAGAGATTCAGAAATCCAGACCCTTATTAGGCAGCACGAGAACGGTGAACTACCAGAAACAGTTGCACACTCTTACGATGTTCGGGACGGTATCCTTTACCGTAGAGTAGAAAGGAACAAGGTAAGCAGCTGGCTCCCCATAGTTCCACGTTCTCTTGTGTGGACACTTATAAATCATGTACACACAGAGATCAAACATCTAGGTTACGATAGAACCCTCGACAAATTATACGAGCAGTACTGGTTTCCCCAGATGTCAAAAAATGTTCGCAAGTTCATCGACTCTTGCATAGTATGCAAAGCCTCCAAAGGCACCTCAGGTGCACAACAGGTCAGATTACATCCCATCCCTAAAGTTTCTGTACCATGGCACACTATCCATATAGACTTTACTGGAAAACTTAGCGGCAAGAGTGATAGAAAAGAATATGCCTCTGTCATTATTGATTCTTTCACGAAATATGTCCTTTTAGAGTACATCATTTCGTTAGATGCAGCCTGTGCTGTAAAAGCCTTAAAGAAAGCAGTGTGCCTCTTCGGTTCCCCTAAAATAATAATAGCAGATCAGGGTAGGTGTTACATTAGCGCAGAATTTAAAGAGTTTTGCACTGATCATAACATAGAACTACATCTTATAGCAACCGGATCTACCAGAGCCAACGGCCAGGTAGAAAGGGTAATGCGCACCTTGAAAAACTTACTCACTATTATCGAGAATGACTCAAACAAGATTTGGAGAGACGAGCTAGACGAAGTACAATTAGCATTAAATAGCACTAAATCTAGGATTACAGGTTTCACACCAACAGAACTAATGCTTGGCATACGCGCACAGTCCTTAGGAATGTCCCAAATAGCTTCCAACGTCAGTTCTCCTTCGCGGGCTGACCTTGACATCATAAGAAGGCAAGCATCAGCAAATATTGTTAAGGCGGCCAGTTCACAAGAACAGCTTTTCAATAGGGGCAAAGCTACAATAAAACCATTTGAACTGGGAGATTATGTTTTCATTAAGTGTAGTGAACGCAATCAGACCAAGCTAGCTAAAAAATTCAAGGGACCATTCGTCATAACTAAAGTTTTAGATAACGACCGCTATGAACTAAAAGGCATCAATAGATCTAGTCGCGTTTATAAGTACTCTCACGAAAACTTGCGTGCGGTACCTAGGGGGTTTGAGGGACTGGTAGAAATATCTACAACCTTGATCAATGACGAGGATGACGTGTCGGCGTTCGATGAAAATGACATCGACCGAATAGAGTCTTCGGACACCGATAGTGAGACAGTTTCCGTCGCTAGTGAAGAAACCTTGACTGCCGGGTCTGACACGCTCTCAGCCTCAGAAGACGGCTCTAGTATGGTTATAGAACGGGCTCAGGTACATCGAAGTGAGTAGCCTTCCGCCGACTCACACGTAGTCTCTCTCATCGCTGTAATGTAAAGCTGGTTGAAGGGGCCTCGTACGCCCGGGCCATGCTTTGGTGATTGGTTGAAAGGGCCTCGCACGCCCGGGCCACAAGGTAGTAACTGGTTGAAGGGGCCTCGCACGCCCGGGCCACAAGGTAGTAGCTGGTTGAAGGGGCCTCGCACGCCCGGGCCACGCTACGCAAAGAGATCGAAGGGGCCTCGTACGCCCGCACCTGGTGGAGTAACTGGATGAGGGGGCCTAGCACGCCCGGTCCATGTTAATCTGCAATATCAATGAATTTCCTATGGGTCAGGAACAGCCGAACGCATGTAAAAGTGTGTCTTTATTGATCAAACAGGTCGAGAGGAGTAACGCCGCAGCCCATGAATGCACGACATCATGCGCACGAGGTCGTGCTATTGTCAGGGTTGGCCGTGTCGGCGCTGCCACTATTCCAAACTGTCAAATGACGTCTAATACAAATGTCAACGTCAAAAACGAACACCGAGCACTGGTGAGGCGGCCATCTTAGAAAAACAGGCAGTTGACTTCAGATCGCGAAGAAGTGCGCATCCAACCACGTGCTCGGTGGACGTTGTATTTTCGTTGCATCCCTTATAATCTTAGCAATCTGCAATTATTCTGTAAAGTGTCTGATTCGAATATTGTGAATTATAAGTAGAGTGATTAGAACAATAGCTATTTTATTAAAATACTGTCTTCCTACCCGACAATCCACGCCTACCTGAATATGGAGAACACGTTGGACAATACTCAAACCACTTTATATACATAAATACATACATACTAAATATCCATATAAAACACAAAAATTAATGACGACAGTACATAGAAAATTAGAGTTCGGTTATGAGAACAAGATCACAACGACAAGTAGTGTTCCTTCACAAGTCCTTTAAAAACATGTAACGTCTGCACGCGTTTTATTTCAACAGGCAATGCATTCCACAACCGAGCGGCTTGGACAGTAAAGGAATGGTCGAAGAAAGTTGTGGAATGCATAGGCATTATAAGCTTCAAGTTATCTGATGACCTTAAGAAATTCGTGTGGGAGTCACAAAGAAACTGAAAACGTTTCTTGAGATAGAGAGGAGTGGAGGGAGAAAATAGCACATTGTACAAAAGAGAAAGAATATGAGCATTCCGGCGAAGGCGAATTGGTAACCACTTGAGCTTCACCCGAAATTTGGAAACATGGTCATATTTGCGCAAACCAAATATGAACCTTATACAAAAGTTTTGAAGGCGCTCAAGTTTGTCCAGTTGGTCTTGGGTAAGGTAATAGTAAGTCAAGTCATAGTCAAGGCTGGGTAGAAGAAGTAATTGTGCAAGCGCAATCTTGGTGGCAGTCGGGAGAAAGTGAACTCTGTATGTACTCTGTATGTATATACCAAGACCCTCTATGGCTCGGAAAGCACCTTAAGCCATTGGTACCGGCCGTCATTCGTGGATAAGCCTTACAAAGTTGTATCGTACTACTCAATAACTGGGTTGTAATCCATCTCCTGCATTTATCCAAATTTGTGTGTGGTGTGCGCAACATGTCATTTTTTCAATACTTCTCTATTATTTGACCTCACGGTAGTCACCCCCTTTCTAACCATAAGTGACCTCCACAAACCAAAAACTTGTTGTGGAAGTCAGAAAGGCTGTCACTCCACATAAAATAGTGGTATTCAGTTGCACACGGTTAGACAGGAACCCGACCCCAACATAGAAAAAGGGAAAAAGCTAGGCAGCTGATGACAGGCAATTGGGAATTAGAAAAAAAATGTTTTTTTTATGTATTTAAAAACTTTATTATTAACAATATTGATATTTAATGCAAAAAACTAAAAAAAAAACAATTAATTATAAACAATTAAAAATTGTTAACATTTCAAAAAATATCACGTGACTATTTAATAAACGCGCTACATACAACTATGGGGCGCAATGACGGCGCACCATAGTTGTGACTTCATAATGTTTAGTTACTTCATCGGGCAGCTAAACATTATGACGTCACACGCGCTCGTGCATCGATATTGTATATGTATGCGCTCGTGTTTATTCTGGTGTTTTCAGTACTGGATTCAAAAGTATTTTTTTTATTTTGAAATAGCTTTTGAACTATTGCGAATATAAAAAAAAAAAATATAGTTTTGTGATATTTATATATTATATTTCCATTTCTCACAAAAAAAAAATTAATCGAAAACCTAATTGTCAAGGAGTTGGTCAATGAGAAAGATAATGAAAATTACCCATTCCAAAACGTAGTATGGAGAGGAACAGACTTGAAACTCTTTATACGTGTTGCTTATCCATTCAAAGGCTAGGCAGGAGATGATACATACTCGTACATACATAAATTCACGTCGTTTTCCTACTGGCAGGAAATACAGAACGCCACCGTCTACAATCCTTACATACTCATTTTGCTTCGTTTATGTTCATTTGTCATACACACACGCCGGTTACCAGTACTATGCACCTGACCTTTCTGTAGATCATTACCAATTAAATCACTATATGTTCTCCTAGGGCGTCCTCGCCCGGCGTGTCAAATCACAGCTGCCTGGTAAATGCCTTTTGTAAGCCGTCCTTCATTCATCCTCTCAACATGACCAAACCATCTAAGTATACTTATTTAATTTATTGTCAATACTTCTTCTTTTAAACCATCCCGTTGTCTTATCACGTAGCAGAAGACGATACGTGCTATAAACTATCTGGTTTTCCTACAAAGGTGTGTGGTTTGTCAGTCGTTGGCCTGCTGCCAGCGTTGGCTACCACAGTTTTAAACTTTATTGCAAATAGAAAGAAGTATCACTGTTGTATATCAATCTTTTTATTACGTAATTTTAAGTATATTGTTATTGGTACGGAAGAAAAATTGCAGTAAATGTGGATAGGCAGAATATTTTGAGGGTTCTTATTTATTGAATAAGACTGCACTCTTTACTTATAGCTACAAATACGTCTTTTGACAGATCATACACAACGTTCTGAGTCTAGTTTATACGCCAATTTTTTTTTATTCAATTCGAACCTGGATTTTTATTTAGTTCAATAGTTTAAAGATTTAAATTAATTAAGAAACAAAATTAAAACCTAAATTAACTAAAACTATTTACGAATTAAAAATTGCGTCGAAAAATCATCTGCATTGCTGCCTACTGGTAATGTACCCAAGAGACTGGTGGCATTACCACGTTGTATGGGAATGCTTAGCCTCTAGCCAAGGTAAAAACCAGCCCTTGGGTCACGGGAAGTGTCCACCAGCCGTTTAGAGATTTGTTTAAATAGGCCAAGAGCACTCGGACCCCACATCAAAATGGACTAACTAGAGTAAATATGTATAGTACCTAAAGCCATTTGTACACGATCGTTTTACTTGCCGTGGGCCGTGGTGCCGCGAGAGACTACGGTTGTCGCCGTGTGTAGGTACACTCATCAGTTGTATGGATCATTACGGAAGCTTGTTGACAAACAAGGTTTTCTATGGCGAGGTTTTTACGCCGTATTGTAAAGAAACTGTGACTTGTAAAAAGGTTCAGTTTTATTCTATGATCAAACACAGATGCTGTGATCTCCCAGCACAGTGACTTCGTATGATTGATTCCAACCCATGATGTTAAAGTGAAAAACATTTGTAAACCAACATTTTTGATCTTGAGTAAATAATTTTATTTAAGTTATACGACCAACCTGAATTTGTGCATTGTGATCTCAAGCTAAATAAAAAATCAAGAGAGCGCGACGAACTATTGTCTGTGCGTGCAACCAAACCGCACCTCACAAAATGCACGTATGTTTATAAAACCAACTTCACGTAACTGTTAACTTGGTCTAAGGTTGTGATTTCATAAGAAAATTGTATGCAATGAGTACCTGGCTAATTTTATTAGCAATACCGTGGTAGAGGACGTTGCTCTGATTTTCCTGCTATTTAATGCCAAAACACAATAGTCCCCATGTAAACACAATGCAATGAACTGTTAAGCTTAGTGCTCATTATAACCGCCGCTGGCCTCAGTGCAATGCAATGCAAAAAGGCACAAAATCACACTAGACAACGCAGTAAGTAATTGTTATGGACACATTTAAATTTCGAATTCGAATTGTTTCCACTCCAGTGCAATTTGGCTCGCGCACATTTGGACGGCGTTCTTTTTGGTGCCGGATGTGTGTTATAAAAGACGACTTCGGGACTTAGTAGAGACTGGGCAGCGGCTTCATTGATGATGATGATGACATTTAGGCATTGCAAAAATCGTACTAGATCACTTTCGTACATTTTTATGACACATCGTACAATACGTTGGAGTAAATGTAGTTCCTAGATCAATTCATCGCGTCGTGGAGTTCGCGATTACCGATTGTTTGATCAGGTTTCCATCCAGACAAACGCTGGTAAGCGTGGACCCCTTCGGCGTGTCACGCAAATTTACAATGAACATTTCCTAGATATAGATTTATTTATGCTACATAAAAATTCATTTCGCACTAAAGTTATTGATATACTGAGCAAATTACGTATACTTAACTAACTGTTAAGTTTGTAAGGAATAACAACTACGTTACCGATGAGTCCTCAGCTCACCATAGTATATCTTTTTGTAAATAGGTGGAAAATGTTGTTGTTATTACATTGATTTTGTTTTACATAACTTTTTTCATATCTAATATGTAATGTAATATCGTTTTTTTTTTTTCAAATAGAAATAAAAAAAATAAATGGCAACGCAATTCAATAGCCGCAAAAACTTGGCGAGCGATCTGCTAGTGCATGCATTGTGGCGGCATCGTCATCTCAATATGCAGGCTATGTATCGCACTGACGACATGCAACATTCTATATCGCGAAAGCACAGTTTACCGCGCGACTAGCATATGAAAGACGTTCTTACATCAATTTTCGGGTAGTTGCCCACCAGACACAATACCCTATCGTTCCCACTGCTAGAACACAAGCCTCCTCTCGGTGAGACAGAGTAGACCGTATTCCACCATGCGAGCCATTGCTATGCCGGTTTCCTCACGATGTTTTTTTTTTTCACCGTTTTGAGAGCAGTGGTGATGAAATAATTTACACAACTCGTAAGTCATAGTCGATACAATTAGGCAACCACTGCTCACGGTGAGACAATAATAGGTTGGTATTCTCATGCTCGAACACGGGCCACAAGAAACTATAATTGGGACAATCTAAGAACTCGGATATGACGTTTCTCATTTGACATGCCGCGATAACTTCGTATGAACGTCTATCTAAGAAATTGAAAAATCAAATTCATAATCCTAAATAATTACTATGTTACCCATACTCTGTAACAACGTGTATCATTCGTAAACCTCAAGTTTAAATTTGTATTGAAAAAATGCACTCAAAAACACGAATTAATCGTTGATTAATATCCCGACAGGACGTTTTGACAATGTTATGTCTTTGGGTTGGTTGCCGTAGTGCTGTGACCGTATAAAAGCCGTATTTTGCCGAATAAAATTGATTTAATGAAAAATCGTTACTTTTACAAATATTACTTTAAAAAAAGAAATAAATGTATGTACAATAACCGTATTATTAAATATTTAAACAACAAAATTTGATCACATATATTTTAGCCTTATTTTGATATTTTATATGAGTATTTTGATATTATAACGCCACTGGTGCATAATACATAATGTATTCCGCCACTGGGGTATAATACATAAACCTTCTGGAAGAAATTAGTATGTCGAGTTTTAGTTTACGTCTTGTTTTCGTTTTGAATCTCGACCAAATTTAAACTTCATTGGATTTTTTGTAATAACTGTTAAATAATATAAACTCATACGTGTAATTAAACGATATTCCTCAAAAATCAGTTTTAAACGATCTAAATACAAAAGTCGATTGCAAACACGAACTCGATTTTAAATCGATGAGTCTCAAGAATCGGATTTTAAAGCAACCGATTTTTTTCCCCTCAATACACCAAGTATTTTGATAGCTGTCATATCGGACTTCTTAGATTGTCACCACAATAGTGCACGCTATTTTGAAGCCTGTTCAAATTGTGATTAAGCTCATTATTTAGTTATCAAAATGCTTGATCATTTTGTTACGCTGTCTGTGCTCTGTGCTGCATGTCGATTCTGTAAAAATCTCACCGTGAAAAGGTGCGTGGAGTGAGCTGTCAGTGTCATCCCAGTGCTGCTAGGGATTGACCAAACATAACATTTACAATCATAATCGAGATTTTGATAATATTTTTTATGCTTATTCTAATGATCATTTTATGCGTATTTCAAAGCTAGTAAACTATCTTGACATTACTACTGTTTCGGGAAGTTTTTCAAATGAAATAGCAAAAATTCAGACATTGTTGTTTTTTTCTATTTTTTCCTCGACTAGCCCTTTATGCCTGACGCACAAGTGCGACACGCACGAACAATTTAATGAATATAGTAAGACATATGTACATATGGTAGGTATAGAGTATGATAGCTACAACAGAAAATGCGAATCGACATTGTCAGTTATTATGAACCCACTGTAAACTGATTAAAATTAAATACGTAAATGCAATCACATGGCCTAATCACGATGTGTCTTGGAGAAGCGATTGTAGATCGACTCGAGTAAAGATTGTGCAACGTTCTTACTAACCCAAATCTATTAAAAAAAGATGAAAGAACCTGGCCGTGCCTGACTGACGGAGCACAGAATTCAATCTCACACATACTATGTGGGAACCCACATCTAGGCGCTCTCATATTCACATTGACATTTTTTTACTAGGTAGGTATTTATTTAACTTATAACGTGTCACATAAGCGCACTAAGAACATTAGGAAAATGCAAAACCAGCGTCCAAAAATGTGCCGAGTAACGTTTTATTGTAGATAAAAATATACCTACTTACTTACTTATGTCGTTATTATCAATAAAAAGAATATTCATCAAATGGTCACAATCTTGAAAATATTATGTTAAAATTCAACAGTTCAAAACGGTCACCCGCGTGCTCGCGAGGTGAAGTGATGTTACCATGACAACGGCATTGCGAGGATCGCGTGATCACGCCGCGCATGCGCGCTAGACGCTGTCGTCAATAGGAATCAACTTTTTTTTTTTGTTCGCCTTGTGCAGACACCATTTCGTATTCGGTTTAGAGAATAATTAGTAGGTACGCAGGGATTTATTTCAGTGCTTGTAGATATGTAACTACCTAAATACAACAGTTTTCATACAAGCATAATGTCAGTTTAGTACCTACACTTTGATGTCAACAATTAATCCGCTTTTTTTAAACTATGTACCTACTTACTGCTCATTTAACCTTTATCGCGAGGTGACACCAGCACGCTAAGAATATGCAATACCATGACGTACCGTACCTACAGCTAGGTACCTACTACAAAGAATCTTCTTGTAGTCTGAGCATTGATTGGTAAGGTAACGATGATGAGAGATAAAATATGATGTGCATGTGCACTCAAACACTCATCATCATCAGCCATCATTCTCATCAAACTCATTGTCTATAATAATAGAATATTCATCAAATCGTCATCTTGATACCTACTAGGTATATCAAAATTCAACGCTTCAAATGACTATCGCGTAGCGCGTCTCTGCGCGTGTTCACTTCACCGAGAATACATGCGATGATGACGAGAATCGCGTGAAGTGTTCACGTCGAGCAAGCAGTACTCATATGGTGTGGTTGCTATGGCAACAACACCGTGTGAGTAACGGTTTCGGGTGAAGTGAGGTGACCGACGCTGTCATTGTCAAGACAGTTTCTTTTTAATTTCAGCCTTTCAAGTCATTGCTAAAGGCAATGATGTATTCGCAGTTAGCCAATGAAGTATATTTTTACTTAATGTCAATTCCAACCATTGTTGAACATTGAAGCGTTGAATTTTGATATACCTAGATATCAAAATTCAACGCTTCAAATGACTATCGCGTAGCGCGTCTCTGCGCGTGTTCACTTCACCGAGAATACATGCGATGATGCGACGAGAATCGCGTGGAGTGCTCACGTCGCGCAAGCGCACTATGCCACTAGTTCATCAATGTCATACATATTTTTTTCTTTTAGTTTTTTTTGATGACCATGTGCCTGAACATATTTAGAGTTCAGACAAAATGATTAGATACCTACTCATTTATTTCAATGTTTGAAGCTAACCTATTTGGTTGCAAACAATAAAAAAGAATATTAATCGAATCGTCATCATCTTGATAATAATGTCAAAATTCAATAAGTAGTTCAAAACGGTCACCCGCGTGCTCGTGAGGTGAAGTATGTTACCATGACAACGGAATTGCGAGCATCGCGTGATCAAGCCGCGCATGCGCGCTAGACGCTGTCATCAATAGGTATCAACTTTTTTTTTATCACCTTGTGCAGAAGCCATTACGTAATCGAATTGAGATTAATTAGTGCGCAAGTATTCGAAACATTCATATAAATACATGTACACCTACTTTATAATCGTATTATTAACTAGCTTCTGCCCGCGTCAAATTTTTGCTCCCCTGACCCTTCCCGTCGCATCAATTTGCCTGCTAGTTTTCGTTCATTTTTCGTTGCTGCTCGCTTCTTTTGAGTTATAGTGGGTCAACCTTAAAAGATAGACATATGCCCTCGCGGACTTTTTTTTAGAACTTTTAAAAAGGAACAATTCCGTCGCACATTATTTTTGCGTTAATTTAACCGTTTACGCAGCGTACGCAATGGAAACTCTCAAAACGAATAAATTCTCCCCGTTTTTGCAACATTTTTAATTACTGCTCCGCTCCTTTTAATTGTAGCGTGATGTTATATAACCTATAGCCTCCCTCGATAAATAGGCTACCCAACACAAAAATAATTTTTCAATTCGGACCAGATGTTCCTGAGATTAGCGCGTTCAATCAAACAAATTCTTCAGCTTTATAATATTATAAGTATAGATAAAAGAATATTCATCAAATCATCATCATCTTGATACCTACCTACTAGGTATGTCAAAAATCAACATTCCAAATGAAACTCGCGTAGCGCGCCCGCGTGAGTTCACTCCACCTTGACAAAACGTAACGAGAATCGCGTGTTCACGTCGAGGAAGCATTCGGTGTGGTTGCTATGGCAACAACACCGTGTGAGTAACGGTTTCGGGTGAAGTGAGGTGACCCAAGACAGTTTTTTTTTTAATTTCAGCCTTTCAAGTCATTGCTAAAGGCAATGACGTATTCGCAGTTAGCCAATGAAGTATATGTTAATGTCAATTCCAACCATTGTTGAACATTTCAAAATTATAAATTATGTTTTCAACAAATGAATATTAGGTACCTACTTACTTGAGAGGTGTGAGATCGAGCAGCTTGTAGCTAAATAAAAACAGCCGCACAGTCCGACCGATCCGGCTAAGCTACGCTTGCCTCGGTCGGTCCGTCTATGGGGACCATCTTTACATACCAAGATCACGAAGGTCGAAACTCTGACAACCAGTCTTACCGAGGGGGTAACATATTACCAAATAACTGGGTTGTCGGAGTCGGATTGGCAGTCATTGCATGTGAAATATCCGTGCATTCAGCAGCAACCGGTTAAGACTGGAAGCCGACCCCAACACAGTTGGACAAGGGCAGGCAGATGATGAGGTGAGATCGAGCAACTTCATTAAATTGTGCAAAGCAAGTATTCAGTGACTGGTGATGTGTTCGTTAACATTATTTACATAATATATGTAAATAGCATACCTAAAGGTTTTTTTTTAAACAGCTATCATCTAGATTCTGGATAAACAATAGTACATGATACAAACCTTATAACAACAATACACAAAATATTTAGGAACATCAATAATCTAGTTATGGGTGCTGTTGAGACACAAATTGCTTATCTCCCTTGCTAACAAGATTTCAACATTATTCATGTATTGATTTTCGTTTATTTTTGTACTATAAGGTACACCTCTGCCCAACCCTTCGAGGAAACAAGGCGTGATGTTATGTTTTTTTTTTTCATAATATGTGTAAATAAACATTGTATGTAAGTACAATTATTATTTTAAGCCGATAGAACTATGTATGGTTTGGTTGCTATAGCCTAATTAAATCTGTATAATGTATACCGTTTTCCACAATGCGTCTAAGTTTCTCATTCAAATTGCAGATGTGCTGCAAGAAATTTCTTATGTTTCAAGCAGATCCTTTGTGCTTTCCTATCTTTGTGTGTTTCATTTTATCGTGTGTGTTCTTAAATAAATAAGATTTGTAACACATCAAACAAATTTGCTAATACATTTTTCTACTGAGCTTGCTGTTTCCCGAGCTTTAACTTCTTGATGCTACGAATGGAGGGTCGTTGGATGTGTGAGGACTGCACGTCGCCATCGCGACTAGCTGAAAATAATGGTAAGCGTTTATTACGAAGCATTTTTTAAACTCATTCCTACACATACAATTCTTTTTTTTTTTGTGTATTTCAATTACATTTTATGTGGTTCAATGTCACGAGCATGTAATTTAAATTATCAACAGAATCCTGCAGCCAATTTAATACTTTCAAAAACTGTAGCAGTATGACTTATTTATAATACATTTAACAATCAGTGTCCAATTCCAGCCCAAATAAATCAAAGCGGTCAATATTATTCCTACATTTTGAGTACAATGAGTTGCAACATTTCTTAACTCCATGTATCCTTGTCCCAATTTTTTGGCTCTATTATGTTTATCAAATATGGTCTGAAATTATGAACACTAACCTCAGACTGCCAAGATCAACAGACAGCCCGGACTGATGTAATCAAGTAGATGCGGTGTTCTTTTACTGTCTTCAGTTCCTTTATCCTCAGCAACTGCATGGTCGAATAGGCTCATCTACCGAGATGTAAAGTATTCAGATTTTTATAATTGCATTTTTTTTATCCATACCTTCTCCCACAGCTGGGCAAAGGTCTCCCCGATACTTTTCCAGTTTTTCTTATGTTATGCCATCTTTGGACAGTATGTATGATCTTGATGTTACTATAGCTTCTTGCTAAAACCGTTGTTATGGTGAACCTGATGTTCAGAGGGTAGTACCAATAGTTAAAAAAATATAGTATTTTTGTCCAGAGTAGGCCAACTTCATTCCCACCAGTATGTTGAGCTGGAACAAATGACAGTTGAATTAAACTTGCTATAAACAGGCAAGATAATTGAAAAACAAATGAGTCTAAGTTGGAATTTCAGAAAATATATCAGAATTATTGAAATCATGATGATGACATTAATTACAGGTTTCAATAAGTACCTAAATAAAATCAAATATTGCTGGATTTTTTCTAATTATTATGACAGTTTAATGCTAGTAAATGACAACATATTATCATGTATATTTTATGTGAACAGTAAATTGCAGACATAATAATAAACATATTACTAATATCACAAATACTTAGGTAATACAGGCTGAAACTTCACATCAAAGCGTATATTTTGCATGTGGATCACAAAAACTTACATATCTGAATACGTAAATCAAAAGTGGCCGCAACCTATTTCTTTTTTCTGTCAACTCAGGCCCAATTTTCTAATTCAAAGGCACGGCATTCAGGTATCTAAAACACAAGTTTGTATTTTAATATTCACATTAATATTTTAAGCTTCAAGATAGTTAATTGAAATATCAGTCATACCAGGCAGGCAGGCATATAAGTATGGTTTTTGTTTCATTTTCCATTAATATGATCACATTTCTGAGAGTCATCTGAAAAAAACAATGTATAGGTACATTAGTACCTACTATTTAAACTTTATTGACAGGCTTGTATAAATAAATAGCGAAGTTGGTCGGCCTGCTCAGGTAAACACAAAGTTGGCAAGGAAAACTTGAGTGTCTTGTATTGAAATTTACTAGTTTCACACCATTCGTTAATGATAACGTACAAACCTTCGTAAACTTTTCGTGATTATTCCTGTGGTAACTTCGTCGGCCTAAAACCACGAGGGGTAAGATCACTTTGAGCCAATGCTAATCATTGATATATATCTTTTACAAAGTGTTTCTGCCACACACATAGTTTGTGCTACCCTTGTTGATCTTGTTGTATATATTGCACTACCGATGTAAATGAATACACTATAAATACACCGAGAACTTTATTAGGTCAGCATGAGCAAACAAACTCGAAACTACTAAACAAAACTAGATTATGGAAAAACCCCTGTTTATTAATATTTTACTCTTTGGGAAAGACTTTCTATGAAAGACAAGTAAAATACCGCCAAAATTTGACACTTGACAGTAACATTCTAAATTATCTATGGTTTCACTAAACAGAGAGACCACAGGGTTTAATTTTTTGTGATACTATTTCCAGACAACGTAGCGTACATATTTTTTTTTAAGTTTTACTAAAAGGACATTAAATACAGACTGACGAATATTTTTTGATCAAACTCAATAATATCTAACTCCAAGATAACACATTTTTTTTTTGTTGAGGAATATGCCATAGACATCGATTTCCAAAATAGATGATCAAGAGTTTAGTAAAGTTTTTAATGATGATTTGAAATACATTAACATGTGTAAAATTTTTACTAACAAAGCGAACTAAATTCAAACTAAACTAATAAAATTAAATTAAATTTATAAGTTTTTGTGATCCACATGCAAAATATACGCTTTGATGTGAAGTTGCAGACATCAGCTTGTATTATTTAAATATTTGTGATATTAGTAATATGTTTATTATTACGTCTGCAATTTACTGTTCACATAAAATATAAATGACAATGTTGTCATTTACTAGCATTAAACTGTCATAATAATTATAATAAATCTAGCAATATTTGCTTTTATTTATTTAAGGAAACCTTATATTAACTAATATCTTCATCGTGATTTCAATAATTCTGATATATTTTCTGAAATTCCAACTTAGACTCATTTGTTTTTCAATTATCTTACCTTTTTATAGCAAGTTTAATTCAACTGTCATTTGTTCCAGCTCAACATACCTAATGGTGGGAATGACGTTGGCCTACTCTGGAGAAAAATACTATATTTTTTTAACTATTGTTACTACCCTCTGAAGATTAGGTTCACCATAACGACGGTTTTAGCAAGAAGCTATAGTAACATCAAGGTCATACATACTGTCCAAAGACGGCATAACATAAGAAAAACTGGAAAAGTATAATATTTATTAGCAAAGAATATTTGACACAAGTTTGCATATACATATTTGTTAAATACAAAAAATTGAGCCCTGTCTCCTAAACTAGGAAGATCCTGTATCTTAGGAGGCATTGTTTTCGCTATATAATTGAGGTCGATCGGTTTATGAGCATTACATGCTGATACGGTACTTATACACAGAAATAATGTTGCAGTCAAAACTCTTAACCAGTCAAAAGTATTATTGACTAGCAAAATCAGTCAAAAGTACTTTTGACCGTATGCTTTAGTCAAAAAATACTTTTGAAAAGTATGGTAGTATGGAGGAGACCTTTGCCCAGCTGTGGGAGAATGCATGGATAAAAAAAATGCATATTAATTATAAAAATCTGAATATTTTACATCTCGGTAGATGAGCCTATTGGACCATGCAGTTGCTGAGGATAAAGGAACTGAAGACAATAAAAAAACACCGCATCTACTTGATTACATCAGTCCGGGCTGTCTGTTGATCTTGGCAGTCTGAGGTTAGTGTTCATAATTTCAGACTATTTTTGATAAACATAATAGAGCCAAAAAATTGGGACAAGGATAAGCATGGAGTTAAGAAATGTTGCATCTCATTGTACTCAAAATGTAGGAATAATGTTTACCGATTTGATTTATTTGGACTGGAATTAGACACTGATTGTTAAATGTATTATAAATAAGTCATACTGCTACAGTTTTGAAAGTATTAAATTGGCTGCAGGATTCTGATGATAATTTCAATTACATGTTCATGACACTGAACCATATAAAATGTAAATGAAATAGACAAAAAAAATATGGATGAGTTTAGGAATGAGTTAAAACAAATGCTTAGTAATAAACGCTTACCATTATTTTTAGCTAGTCACGATGGCGGCGTGCAGTCCACACACATCCAACGACCCTCCGTTCGTAGCATCAAGAAGTTGAAGCTCGGGAAACAGCAAGCTCAGTAGAAAAAATGTATTAGCAAATTTGTTTGATGTGTTACAAATCTTATTTATTTATGAACAAACTTAACACTTAATAAAATAAAATATACAAAGATAGGAAAGCACAAAGGATCTGCTTAAAACATAAGACATTTCTTGCAGCACATCTGCAATTGGGATGAGAAACATAGACGCTTTGTGTAAAACGCTATACATTAAACAGATTTAATTAGGCTATAGCAACCAAAACATACATAGTTCTATCGGCTTAAAATAATAATTGTATTTACATACAATGTTTATTTACACATTTATGAAATAAAATAAAAAGCAAACATATCATCACGCCTTGTTTCCTCGAAGGGTTGGGCAGAGGTGTACCTTATAGTACAAAAATAAACGAAAATCAATACATGAATAATGTTGAAATCTTGTTAGCAAGGGAGATGAGCAATTTGTGTCTCAACAGCACCCATAACTAGATTATTGATGTTCCTAAATATTTTGTGTATTGTTGTTATAAGGTTTGTATCATGTACTATTGTTTATCCAGAATCTAGATGATAGCTGTTTAAAAAAACCTTTAGGTACTTATGCTATTTACATATATTATGTAAATAATGTTAACGAACACATCACCAATCACTGAATACTTGCTTTGCACAATTTAATGAAGTTGCTCGATCTCACCTCATCTGCCTGCCTTTGTCCAACTGTGTTGGGGTCGGCTTCCAGTCTTAACTGGTTGCAGCTGAATGCACGGGTATTTCACATGCAATGACTGCCAATCCGACTCCGACAACCCAGTTATTTGGTAATATGTTACCCCCCTTGGTAAGACTGGTTGTCAGATTTTCGACCTTCGTGATCTTGGTATGTAAAGATGGTCCCCATAGACGGACCGACCGAGGCAAGCGTAGCTTAGCCGGATCGATCGGACTGTGCGGCTGTTTTTATTTAGCTATAAGCCTCTCTCGATTCAGCGAATGCTCGATCTCACACCTCTCAAGTAAGTAGGTACCTAATATTCATATTTTGTTGAAAACATAATTTATAATTTTGAAATGTTCAACAATGGTTGGAATTGACATTAAGTAAAAATATACTTCATTGGCTAACTGCGAATACATCATTGCCTTTAGCAATGACTTGAAAGGCTGAAATTAAAAAGAAACTGTCTTGACAATGACAGCGTCGGTCACCTCACTTCACCCGAAACCGTTACTCACACGGTGTTGTTGCCATAGCAACCACACCATATGAGTACTGCTTGCTCGACGTGAACACTTCACGCGATTCTCGTCACATTAAGTCAAGGTGGAGTGAACTCACGCGGGCGCGCTACGCGAGTTTCATTTGAAATGTTGATTTTTGACATACCTAGTAGGTAGGTAGGTATCAAGATGATCATGATTTGATGAATATTCTTTTATTAATAATACGATTATTAAGTAGGTATACATGCATTTATATGAATGTTTCGAATACTTGCGCACTAATTATTCTCAATCCGATTACGAAATGGCTTCTGCACAAGGTGATAAAAAAAAGTTGATACTTATCGATGACAGCGTCTAGCGCGCATGCGCGGCTTGATCACGCGATGCTCGCAATTTCGTTGTCATGGTAACATCACCTCACGAGCACGCGTGTGACCGTTTTGAACTATTGAATTTTGATATTATTATCAAGATGATGACGATTCGATGAATATTCTTTTTTATTGTTTGCAACCAAATAGGTTACCTTCAAACATTGAAATAAATGAGTATCTAATCATTTTGTCTGAACTCTAAATATGTTCAGGCACATGGTCATCAAAACAAAAATAAAAGAAAAAAAAAATGTATGACTGATGAACTAGTGGCCTAGTGCGATTGCGCGGCGTGAGCACTCCACGCGATTCTCGTCGCATCATCGCATGTATTCTCGGTGAAGTGAACACGCGCAGAGACGCGCTACGCGATAGTCATTTGAAGCGTTGAATTTTGATATACCTAGTAGGTATCAAGATGACGATTTGATGAATATTCTATTATTATAGACAATGAGTTTGATGAGAATGATGGCTGATGATGATGAGTGTTTGAGTGCACATGCACATCATATTTTATCTCTCATCATCGTTACCTTACCAATCAATGCTCAGACTACAAGAAGATTCTTTGTAGTAGGTACCTAGCTGTAGGTACGGTACGTCATGGTATTGCATATTCTTAGCGTGCTGGTGTCACCTCGCGATAAAGGTTAAATGAGCAGTAAGTAGGTACATAGTTTAAAAAAAGCGGATTAATTGTTGACATCAAAGTGTAGGTACTAAACTGACATTATGCTTGTATGAAAACTGTTGTATTTAGGTAGTTACATATCTACAAGCACTGAAATAAATCCCTGCGTACTAATTATTCTTGAAGCCGAATACGAAATGGCATCTGCACAAGGCGAACAAAAAAAAAAGTTGATACCTATTGATGACAGCGTCTAGCACGCATGCGCGGCTTGATCACGCGATCCTCGTAATGCCGTTGTCATGGTAACATCACTTCACCTCGCGAGCACGCGGGTGACCGTTTTCTTTTTTAACTGTTGACTTTCAACATAATATTTTCAAGATGGTGACCATTTGATGAATATTCTTTTTATTGATAATAACGACATAAGTGAGTAAGTAAGTAGGTATATTTTTATCTACAATAAAATAAATACCTACCTAGTAAACAAATGTAATTGTGTATATGACAGCGCTTAGATGTGGGTTCCCATATAGTATGTGTGAGATTGAATTCTATGCTCCGTCAGTCAGGCACGGCTAGGTTCTTTCATCTTTTTTTAATAGATTTTCTGAAGAACGTTGCACAATCTTTACTCGAGTCGATCTACAATCGCTTCTCCAAGACACATCGTGATTAGGTCATGTCATTGCATTTACGTATTTAATTTTAATCAGTTTATAGTGGGTTTATAATAACTGACAATGTCGATTCGCATTTTCTGTTGTAGCTGTCTTACCTATACATGTACATATGTCTTACTATATTCATTAATTGTTCGTGCGTGTTGCACTTGTGCGTCAAGCATAAAGGGCTAGTCGAGGAAAAAATAGAAAAAAAACAACAATGTCTGATTTTCGGTTTTGCTATTTCATTTGAAAAACTTCCCGAAAGAGTAGTATTGTTCAGACACTATGCTAGCTTGAAATCCTTATATAAATAATCAATAGAATTAGCATAAGAATATTAGGTATCTAAATCTCGATTATGATTGTAAATATGATAGTTGGTCATCCCTAGCATCAGGTGGAATGACATTGATAGCTCACTCCACGCTCACTTCACCCGGTGAGATGGTTACAGAATAGCACTGCTGAACCTACCTCGAGCGATCCAAATGAAGTTTGTTTGTGCAGTACCTAATGCAATAAATATATCGTACCTATCTGCTCTACATTATTTTCAGTTTGTTGAATCCGCATGTTATCCATATTAATCCACTATAGATAATAAATTGACAGCTAATCTGTTTGAAGAACACTAATCCATGAAAGTAGATTGACACAGTTTTGAAAATAAAAATTACCGTGTGCTTAGTTATCTCATCAGTTCGACGTCAAAAACTTGCAAAAATGTAGGGAAACTCGAGATATTTTTGACAAGACTGTGAACATACTTAAAATTTCGAAAATTGCCGCTCTTCAGACGCGCTACGCACTTCGTGTTTGCTATTTCATTTGAATTTTAAGCTGTGTCACAGTCCAAAGTGTCATCGCTGCTATGCCTGCTTTTCTTCTCTTTTTGTACATTTTTAACCGACTTCAAAAAACGGAGGTTCTCAACTCGACTAATTTTTTTGTTGTTACCTCAGAACTTTTGACTGGGTGAACTGATTTTGATGATTCTTTTATTATTTGAAAGCTGGTGCTTTTCGTGCAGTCCCATTTTAACTTGACTTTGCCTTGGTAGTTTTTGCGTTAACTTCGATAATACGAATTTAATCAAGTTTGTTTATCGTGATGATATTCTAATAGTCTTGTCACTGCAATTCACCTGGGCAGCAGTGGTATAGGAATTAGTGCAGGGTAGATACCAAAGATAAAAAGTTAAAAATAAAAACTTAAAAAAAATAACAACCGACTTTCTTAAAAACACTACCGTGTAAAAAATAACTTTAATTTCGGAAGTCGGTGGCAAAAAATTAAATTTAGATCCTAAGACACCGACTTTCGAAATTGAAGTCACTTTTAAGGAAGTCGGTTGTTATTTTTTTTAAATTTTATTTTTGTATATTTTACACCTTATAGTAAGCTATATTGTAACATTCGTGTAATTCGTTAAATGATAAATGACTTTATTTTTGCAAGTAGGTTTCTACAAACACTTTAACATGTCAATCATATTTTTGTAAACTACATGAGGTTGGCGTTTCCTATCTGACTACTCTGAGAAGAAAGGCCGAAACAAACTCAGAGGTCACAGTCTCTTTTAAAGTCCAGACATAATTTGGTTAGATCATGTGAAGACCATGTGGATTGGTGTCTGAAGTGGTCTTTTAAGGAAAGAACCACACAGATTGAGTGGACCTGTCCAATCAGTGCACGCATTTGTCAGTAATCATGCAGCTCAACTCACAACTTAAAGAGGTCAACGATTCGACGAACAATACCAAAGAAAGGACATTTGTGTAGGTCGCATAAATTACTCAGACTGCCAGACTGTGATAAAAAATAAATGAGAAGAAAAGGAACCTAGAAAGAAAAAAAAAACACCCACTTAATCTTCACATTTACAATAATTAAAACAATATAATACTTTAAAAGTAAATATTAATGTCATTGTATAGGTAAAATTCATCAATGTCAATGTGTATATAAAATCAGGAGATAGTCGCTGTCTGACCATTTGAGGATCATGTACATGGAGGTGTCTGAAATGGTCTTTTGAGGAAAGAACCATACAGATTGAGTGGACCTGTCCAGTCAATGCACGCATTTGTCAGTAATCTTTCAGCTCAACTCAGAACATAAAGAGCACAACGATTCGACAAACAATACCAAAGAAAGGACATTTTGGTAGGCCGCATAAAGTACTCAAACTGCCAGATTATCATTAAAATGAAATGAGTAAGAGGGATATATAAAAAAAACAAACATGTACATAGTCCTCACATTCAAAATTATTAAATAATAATAATAGTATACTCCTCAGAGTATATATTCATGTCATAGTTAAGAGCGTTAACGTGAAATCCACGGCACCAAGTTTAGGTAATTGCAGTGCTCCTTCCACTCACACAGATACGCACATAACTGTGTGCGTAGAGTTGGTGTGCTGCCCGTCATTATAGTCAAACTAACCCAAGTTGATCCGTAATGTTTAATGATACTTACTTATTTAATCGTCAGTTGATTTTTATTTACTATTCTTATTTTTATTACATGCTTGTGAAATAAAAAGGCAATTTTGGATACGTAGTATAGTAAGTAGGTACTATTTAGGGGAGAAAAGTTAGAAATATTGTACAAATGTAAAATCCTACTACGAATAATATTATAAACACAAAGGTTTGTGAGGATGTATGGATGAATGATTTTAACAATTTACCGTAAGAACTACTGAACGAATTTTGATGAAACTTCAATTCATATCAATTACACATCAGAATACCATACAGATCATATTTTCAAATAATAATTATAAACGCGCAAGTTTGAGAGTTTATTTATGGATGAGTAGATGTATATTTGTTACTCTTTCACAAAAACTACTAAATGAATTTTGATTAAAAATTACTCATTTGATAAAAAAGTACATGAAAAAATCATAATGAAGGGGGTTCATTATTTTGAAGTCGTAGGAAGTCGCGATGGTCCTCTAGCAAATTATTAAGTATTCTAGTTTTAAATTAAATATTTCAATATCGAAGAATTCTTTATTTATAATATTATATTTATTATATATAGCACTTGTATGTAGATTTAAATAAATGTTTTCCTTTACCGACTTTGAAAGATAGCCGACACGTGTGTTCCACACATCGACAAGCTGGCTTTGGAAGACGAGGCTAAGTCCTGAAAAAAAAAGATAGATGTAATCCCATACATAAATATGAAATTGTAAATAAAAAATACGTTAGTTGTGCTTTACCTTTACCTCATTTTGGATTTTAACATCTTCCGTACTCACAACAACATTATTTTCTTTACAATGCCTGAAGATAAAAAAACAGGATTTTATTTTACCCCTTTGTCTGCGTGAACTCATGTTGAATTCCAGCTTTCTAGTACTAAGGGTCTCTGAGCTAAGCCGCGGTCGGACAGACAGACAGACTTAGCGAAACTATAAATGGTTCCTCTTTCACTACGGAACCCTAAAAACATTTTTAAAAACAAGCTTTTAGTTAAATTCTCTAAAAAGAAGAAATAAAGTTAAATCAAATCAATTAAATTATTATTATTACAATGCAAGTTAAAAAAAATCAGATGATCGACGGTTTCGTTTGAGGAAGTATTGTATTTTGCAATTTCGAAATTGATAGTTTAGAAAAAAATAATGTATTTGAGTAGTACAATCACCCCCTAGAAGGAAATAAATTAATAAACGAGGACCTTATATAGCAAACTTCGATCAACAAAGATAAAAAATCAAGTTCTATTCAAAATATTATTTTACCCAACCTTTTAGCCCTAGCTTTAGCTAAAACCTCTTGATTGAGTCTCTTCCTTTTCCTCGATAAAACTAGTTTCGTTTTTTACTCTTATTCCCCATGGCACCTGAAACAATTTTTGTTGTTTCGAAAAACATTGTTTTCAATTATCTAAATAAAAAATAATTATTTTACTTACCAACCCAAGATCGTTATATCGCACTATAAACTCACTCGATGCCAAGGGTCGGGAGAGGTCACGCGTAGAGCACTGAGCGATACGTCCACTCTTTGAACAGCCTCGCGGCGGACTGATTTAAAATTATTACCGCGCACGGTTTTATAGTAGTTTTAAAATAATTGTAGAAAAATAATAAAACTAATTTAGTTGAAATTTTTTATTGCAAGTTTTAAAGAAGATGTTCTTCTATAACAATACACCTTTATTTTGTAAAATTAAATAAGATTTATTGGAAGAAATAATGAATTTAGCAACTGCTTTTTCTTATTTATTTCACTTTGTTTATTGTTTTATTTATTATGTTAGGCGCTGAAAATCAAAAAAGTCTCTCTCAGTTTTTTGCTCAAGGATGTGAACAATTAAATATGTTTATTAGTTTGTCAATTTTATTCGTGGTTTCGGATATTTTAAGCTTCGAAATGACTACTGTAAAAGGATTTTAGAAAACACTGTTTGTTTATCTGGTTAGAATTCACGAATACTTTATTAATGTAAAAAGGTTTTCAGTCAACTTTTCAGACCGAAATATTTCCAACAATATTTAGTTATTCACACTTTCGTTAGATACGTTTTATGAGGTGATTAAATGGTTTGAAAAGTACGCTTTTTGGGTCAAACAACCAAAATCGACGTTAACGCTCTTAAGCAATAATCAAAATGTCAAAGTGTATAAGCAATAATCAAAATGTCAAAGTGTATATTCCCAATAAATGATTAATAAAAAAAAGGAAAGTAATTAATAATAAAAAATAAAATATCATTCAATATAATAATAATTTAAAAATAAAAATAATAATTGGAGCAGCTTAATCCCAAGCTTTTTTGTCCTAAATATAATCTTTAACAGTGTAAAAGGCTTTCTGGCACAACTTACGTTTAATGAATGATTTAAATTTATTGAGACTTAGATCTTGAACATAGCTTGGAAGTTTATTATAAAAGCGTGTACATTGACATCTGAATGAGCCACCTATTTTCTTGAGCCTTGTTGACGGTACAACAAATTTGTGTTTGTTCCTAGTATTTATACTATGGATATCACTGCATTTTTTTAAACAATTTAATATTCTTATGATATAAAAGATTTTCAAAAATATACTGTGAAGGCACCAGCGGCGAGGCGTAATTTTTCTAAAAGAGAAGCCGAAGCGAAGTCAACCTTAACTTACTGACTCATCAATAAAGAATACTTACTATCATTCTAAAATTAATATAGGAATGTAATGAATTAAATACAATTAAATTGAACAGCTGAAAATGAATAAAATATGCAATATTCCTCTATCTCGTTCTCGCTGACGCATTTTTCTATACCTGTCTCTGTCATAACCCGTTGTACAGCGGCTTGCTCTCGTACATATCAAGCGGTGCCACGTGACCTAAAGTGACATCATTACGGGATCGCTGTTGTATGAATTTTTAGTTCCCGATTATGACGTTTTGGCGCCGGGTTAATTTAGAACATTTCTCTTTTGTTGTAATACAAAGGTATAAATAACCTTTTTTGTTGTTTGAATGTTATGGTGAATTAAATACCCGTAGTGTAACTATATTTATTGACAATAGTAGCCACTATTTACATACTATTGTATTTTTAATAGTGATAGACTTACCAATGCGAATCCCCGAAGGGAAGCCGGTAGGAATCGTGTTATATGGTGCTTTCGCCACTGGAAGGCACAGTCATTACATTAATTTCTTTAAATTTCTCTCTGAGTGTGTGTCTCGGGCTTAATTTATAAATTGATCGAACAGCCCTTTTCTGCAAGACAAAGATAGTCTGAATGTCGGCGGCAATTCCCCACAACAGAATACCGTACGACATTACACTATGAAAATAGGCAAAGTACACTAAACGGGCTGTCTTTATGTCAGTTAAATTCCGAATTTTTCTAACAGCATATGCAGCGGAGCTTAGCTTTTTCGACAATTTATCAATATGTGGGCCCCACTGAAGCTATTGTTATTATTTTATTGTGCTTTTGGATGTTGTGCTATGTCTTTTCTGTGCACCAAATAAATGATTTATCTATCTTCCTATTATGTCCAATGCTTACTTCCGGTATTGGTATGCCGTACATAAAAAAAACAATGTAATATTTCTTTCCGTATCGTTTTTAGGATTCAGATGATACCGTTAAACGAGTACCAAAAAGCACTAAATTAATTTACTTTGGGACGTTTTGGTCTGTTACAGGTGGTTTTCTTGCTGTAAATCGCACGGAACACCAAATTAACTCGATGTTAATTATTTTAGACATAAGCTCAATTACGGAACAATGCTACATAGCTACCATCATAAAAAAGTTAAATCATTATATTTGCAAAAATAAGTAGTGGTAAAAATGATGTTATGAACATAGTACAGACGAGTTGATTTGTTACTTAAATCCACACTATTATTATAAATGCAAAAGTAACTCTGTCTGCAGGTCCGTCTCGCTTTCGTGCTAAAACTACTGAACCGATTTCAATGTAATTTGGTACACAGATAACTTAGAGCCTGAGAAAGGACATAGGCTACTTTTTATTCCGTGACTTTGTCTGCGTCCGCGATAACCAATATTTACGCAGACAAAGTCGCGGGCAGAAGCTAGTCAGAGATATTTTTTCGTGTATTATAAATTATACCCTAGTGTGTAGTTTATTGTAGATGGATTAAAAGCATAGAACCCGTGGTCTGTGTCGCTTTCCAACCACAAAAAAAAACACTTGAAATGCCGCCGAACTTTATCGTAGGGCATGTCTTGTAGTTCTACGCGTAATGCTACGGCGTAGCTCTGTGTTACGATGGCAAATCTCTAGTAGACAAAATAAAACAAAGCTCGTCCTAATTTGATAAAAAGTCACGGTCTAAAATGCATGGAACAAGCAAATATTCTCATCTAAAATTGTTATGTAACACTGGTCAAAACCTTTCGTCTTAAGACTGTGGTATACGACAGAGACGAAAAGATATTACGTAGTTTAAAAGTATTATAAAGTATTTATTACTAAATTATTTTTTATCCTTTTAGCCTGACTTTTGTGTTGACTGTGGGATTAAAGAAAGAAGGTCTTACCGGAATTAACCAAATAGATAAGCCTGTAATAAAAGGATTATTTCAAATGTATCACTTTTTCTGATATAAATACTGCTTCTTCAGTGAACAATAAACAATAACGCCTGAACTCTTCTGGAGCCAGGTACAATTTTGGTGGGTCAAGTCGAAGTGAAAATAAAAGGTAAGTTTTTTAAATATTTTTTGAAGGCACATTTGTCACTGGCTTGAACAATTAAATAGATGTTAAGCCGGAGGTAGTGAGTTAATCTTGGAAGGCCTATGTCTGGCAGTGGACATCTTACGGCTAAAGTTATGATGAACTTCAATTTTGTCCATTGATTTCCGTCACATCATTTACTATGACTTTCTCTCTTGCCCCATATATGACACAACAAGCCATTAAAAATAACTTTTGTTTCCATATTTTTTTGTCTTAATAGGCCTAATCTTAACCTCGATTTTGCTTGATGAATCAGATCCACGACAACGTGGGTAGCCAAAAGTTGCTTGCTCACTGTTTTAATTCTTTTTCCAGATGAATAGCCTCCTTGTTATCACGTTGTTAGCAGTGGCAGCAAAATGCAACGAGGCACCAGAAGTACCTGCAGTGTCTAAGGTGGCCGAACTAGACAATTATGAGGTTGACGAAAACGGCATACCATTAGAAAGTATACCAGAATCTCGAAGGTCTTTGTCCGTGGGAACCGTCGGTTCTAGTGATAGACTGATGGCTAGGTAAGTAATATTTTAATCTTCTTCTTTCCTCACAGTTTCTAGTGGTCACTATTGATGTACAGCTCATTTTCATATTCAACCAGGATGCAAGCAACTGTTGATGGACTGCCAATTATTCCCGTAACTTATAAAAATGTTATGACGTTTCAGGATCATTCACAGAGTAAACGCTGCTTCATTCGTAATTCAAGACCAAGATATGACCTTCCGTGGGCCTGAATACACCAATATAACTGCTGTTCAGGTGACAAGGAACGGAGCCACAACGAGTGCCACCCCCTCTATCAGGGCTGGAGGTCTCTTCCATGAGTATGTCACCGTCAGGATTCGAGGAGTTCGAGGTCAAGGATTCGATTACACGATTAACGTCTACGCATCCATAAACTGCTCAAATAGTTAAGATTATTTGAAAATACACACAGATTTTTGTTTTTACAAAATATATTACCTCTGTCAAATCGCGGATACTAAGATGTTATTAAAAAATACTAAACATAGTAATTTGTTCGTAATAAATCATTTTAATAATTAATTTGTGCTTTTATTATTGATATTTTTACTACCTCATTACTTCAACGTCTGTATTACTATGTCTTCAGACTGTTCCCTATGTGATGAGGGCAAGAATTTCTTCAATGAAGATTATTATTGTCTACTTTTAATATAAACGTACATTTCTTTAGAATAAATTACTGGCCTGTTAAGCTAGTGGTTAGTGACCCTGACTGCAAAGACTGAGGTCGTGGGTTCGATTCCCACCCAGGACAAATGTTTTTGTGATTAGCACAATCATTTGTTCTATGTCTGGGTGTAATTTATCTATACTAGGTATGTATGTATTTAGAAAATATATAAGTATATTTATCAGTTGTCTGTTTGCAATAGTACAGGCTCTGCCTAGTTTGGGATCAGATAACATTGTGTTGGTTGTCCTAAGGTAATTTATCTTTATACAATAAAGTTTTTAATAGACGAACATGGCCATAAACGGAAAATTCTACGGAAAATCATTTAAGACCATGTTCGTCTCTACACTCACTTGTCACTTTTTATGTAAAGTGAAGATCTTTGCGACGGTGCTGCCACTCACGGGAGGATTGCACGATGTTCACGCTGCAGGATGCTTGCGCTATTTGTCACTTGATGACACTGTAGGTATGGCACGCCACAATTGCGGCGGTAAGTCCCCTCTTTGAGGAGTGGATAGAGAGGCGCCACGGCGTCCTCACCTTCCGCCTGACGCAGGTTCTCACCGGGCATGGGTGCTTCGGTGGGTTCCTGTTCAGGATAAAGCGGGAGGAAACGCCCGGGTGTTTCCATTGTGAGGATCGTCTGGAGGACACGGTACAGCATACGGTGGAGGTGTGCCCTGCCTGGGCGGGGCACCGCCGTGTCCTCGTGGAGGCGATCGGCGGCGGTGACCTCTCGCGTCCGGCCCTGGTGCGAGCCATGGTACGGAGCGAGAGGGCATGGGAAGCCGTCACCTCCTTCTGCGAAGCAGTAATGCTCGTGAAGGAGGAGGCGAGGCGCGTGAGGGAGTGGCAGTCTCTGCGCCCTCACGTCCCTAGCCGCCGCAGGAGGAGACGCCCCGGGCGTCGGGAGTCGATAGCGGACTCCCGGCCACCGTAGGCGCGAGCTTGCGGGTGGCGAGCAATGGGTAGCTCGCCGCCCGGTAAGGACCAGGCGCGGGTCGACAGCGCGTAGTGTTCCACGCGCGCCTCAAAGAGATGTCAGCAGCAGTGAAGGGGTCTACTAGGACCGATGCCTGCCGGAGTCGCGAGATTGTTCAAGCGAGATACCGTGACCCCGGCACACGGGCAACTGATGGAACACAGGTGGGTTTTAGTCAGTAAAAGTCTGACACGCCCTCCAGCTCCGCCCAGAGCGGGAGAAGTCATTTGATAATTTCCCATCCAGAAAAAAAAAATTACACTGTAGGTATATTCAACAATAAGAGATAAGACAAGGTTAAGTTCCACATGGCGAAGTGAGCCTATTGCCACATCGAAATTTCATACACACATTCGTGGTGTTAACAAACTCACCCTGAAAGCATTATTCTTATGTCTTTCTTTATAAAAAATAGCATCATCCCATTTCTCCCCACGGGTGTCGTAAAAGGCGACTAAGGGACTAACAACAAAACAGGCAGCAGCGTTCTCGATGCATTTTACCACTATACTGCAATCGAAGTTATATTGGTTTGATGTTCTCCGAGGAAGGTTACGTCTTGATCATGAATTATGAACGCAGCAGCTGCAACGCTGTGTGTGATTCTGAAAAAAACATACAAAATTATGGAGAGATATCAGTCAATTGATAGACAAAACCATAACGTTTTTTGCCCGTTCTTCTCTATGAGCACGTGCAACGCTTTATACTTTTCGAGGTATTTTTTTCTTATCTTTTTCTTTAATGTTATCTTTATTATGATACAAAAAAAAACCATTCCATCCATTTATTATTTTATGATTATTTGGGGGAGGTACGTTGGCATAAACGCTGCGCTTGGCAGGCGGGTCGGCGATCGCAGTGTGGTGGTAAAATGCATCGGAACGCTGCTGCCTGTTCTCTAGTAAGTCCCTTAGTTGCCTTTTACGACTCCCATTGGAAGATATGGCAATTCATATTATAATGTATATTTTAGCTACTCCACGGGAAGAAAGAGTAGGCCTATTTTCACACTAATGGTACCAACCTAGACACCAGTCTTTCATCAGGACCGATGACTCCCACGCTCAAACTTTGCCGAGCTGCTGGTATAGTCCGTTTGGCACGCCATCCTCGTCATATTCAATCTCGCCATTCTCAGCCAGTTCACCCACCACTTCAGCAACTTCAGCCTCCCGTAGCACTTTAGCCACTTTAGCCACAGTCTTCTCTGGCACTTTGGGTACCTGACTGCTGACTGAAGTTGCTGCTGCCGTTGCTAATAACGCAAAGAGAAGTAACCTATTCATCTGAAACCAAAAAATGTTGATTATTTTTCCACCCTCGTATTGACAAAAACTATAAAAGGAATAGCTCATGTCGGTGTAAATACTAACTACTACAGTTTTTTCATCTCAACAAGCGACACGTGCCTAACTTTAGATGAGTAGCGTTAACACATAATACACACACGCACACATGCACACACACACTTCCGACTTCACCATTGTTTCTTACTTTACCAAGATCTCCTGCGCTTACACACAGCGTGTTTGCACATGTGGTAACCACAAGGAAAGCGCATATCGCTTCGTAAGAAAATAATACTATAACACAGGAGGTGGCTAAAGTTTAGAACATTTTTTGCCTATCATAGTCATGAAAATTCAAAGTATTTATTGACGTCATGTTATTACGTTTATGTGAAGTTTAGGTTTTTTTACCTTTACATCTATTCTAAAATAGTAAGAAAAAAATAGCAATTCATAATAAAAAAAATCATCAAACTTGGCTAATTCGTTGAAGTTTTGTTATTTTAAGCACTTATTTACTTTCATTATAAAATAAACTGTTAAGCGCTTTATACACCTCCACCGTATGTTCCACCGTGTCCTCCAGACGATCCTCGCATTGGAAACACCCAGGCGTTTCTTCCCGCTTTATCCTGAACAGGAACCCACCGAAGCACCCATGCCCGGTGAGGACCGTCAGGCGGAAGGCGAGGACGCCGTGGCACCTTTCTATCCACTCCTCAAAGTGGGAACTTATCGCCGCAATTGTGGCGTGCCCAAGGATTGCTCGTCTTGACATGCACACCGCACTTTGTGTGACTAGAATCAATTATATTTCAATGTACGATAAACGTTGACGTTCAAAAGTGTCATTTATTTGAAATAAATGCTTTGACTTTGACTTTATTTGTTGTTTCATTTTAATTTAAGGTATTTCACAGCCCCAAGACTCAGATTATTAAGTCTTCTTTTCTTTCCCATTTTTTATATTTTACACCTTGATAAAAGTTAGGTATTTCCCAATATTCACACATGTAAATACGATTTATCTATTTATTTTTCATGTGTAATTCTTACTTTCGGAATTGGTGGACCATATATAAAAACACAAAGTGATATCTCGGTTTTATAACGGAATTAATTTGTTCAAATGATACAGTTAATCGTGTACCAAAGTGAACCAAATTAATTGACTTTGGGGCATTTTGGTCAGTTACAGGTGGTTTTTTTTGTTGTTAATTGTACGGAACACTAAAAGTGTACCAGAATGAGAATTAAATTTTAATTCCAAAATGTTTATTGTAGGCAGCATAAGCTCAACTACGGAAAAGGATTACCTACTATCTTAAATAAAAACATTATTTTTGCAAAAATATGTAGTGGCAGTAAAAACATTAATATGAAAATAATAATTTACTATGGGTACACCTCCGCGTAAGCCTTTGAGGAAAAAAGACATGACGTTATATTATTTAAGTCTACTTCCGCGTATTATAATTTTCTACTTACTATTTAGTTTATTGTAGTACGATTGTGGCCATGGAACCCATGGTCTGTGTCTCTTTTCAAACACAAAAAAAAAATAACTAATGCTCTCACGCTACTGAACTTTGGCTTAGAGAAAATCTCGTAACTCTGTGCTACGATGGCAAATCTCTAGTAGGAAAAAAACTTTGGCACTTCCTATTGTGGTTTTAGTTTTAATGTCATCATGATCATCATTTTCTGAAAGACGTCCAGTGTTCTTATACAGGCCTCCCCACCGCACCACCATACCACCACTTTGACCGGTTTAATTTTTCTTGCATCCAGAGAATTCCCGCGACTTATCAGGTCATCGGTCCAACATGTGGATGGCCGTCTAACGCTATGACTGGTGATACGCGGTCACCACTCCAGAACTTTTTGACTATATCTGCCATCTGTTATGCAAGCAATATGTCCCGCTTAATTCCACTTAAGTTTAGCAATCTGTCGGGATATGTCTATTACCGTGGTTCTCTTACAAATTTCTTTATTCGATCGCATAGGGAATTCCAAGCATAGCTCTGTCCATTGCTCTTTGTGTGTTTTTCAGCCTTCTAATGAAGTCTAATGAATGACCAACTTTCAATGACTATAGAAAATTATAAATATCATACGTTGTCTCTCTAAGTTATGTACAACATATATTATGGACATTCATATATTTGTAACTGAACGAAAAAAAAATTGTATTTTTTTTTCTCGAAAACCAATACATATTTTTAAGTAATATTTTACAGGTAAGTTGTACTCCATAAGACCATCATACACAAAAATTGGCAGTTGAAATTACCGCCGGGGCCGCTCTCCATGCTTATCCCGCCATGCTCTTTCATCCAAATCCATTCAGTAGTTATTGCGTGAAAGAGTAACAAACATCCATACATCATTACTCACAAACTTTCGCATTTATAATAACAGTAGGATTAGTAGGATTAAAATTTATTTTTATCCTTATAGCTTGACTTTTGTGTTGACTGTGGGATTAAAGAAAGCAGGTCTTACTGGAATTAACCAAATAGATATGCCTGTAATAAAAAGATTATCTCACATGTATCACTTTTTCTGATATAAATACTGCTTCTTCAGTGAACAATAAACAATCACGTCTGAACTCTTCAGGAGCCAGGTACAATTTTGGTGAATTAAGTCGCAGTGAAAATAAAAGGTAAGTTTTTAAAATATATTTTAAGGCACATTTGTCACTGGCTTGAACAATTAAGTAGATGTTAAGCCGGAGGTGGTGGGTCGAGCTTGGCGCCTCTTGGCAAGGTGTTGGGCCATCCTGGCTTAGGATTTTATGGCAAAGCCTCCAAATTGGGGAAGGCCTATGTCCAGTAATGGACATCTTACGGCTAAAATGATGGTATGCTTTTTCATGTTTGTCCATAGATTTTGGTCACAACATTTACTATGACTTTGGCGTCAGCCCAATTTGCCATGGGACATAGCAAACCATTTTAAAAACTTTTGTTTCTATTTAATTTAGGTCTTAATAGACCTGCTTAATAGACCTTAATCTCAATCAAAGTGATGAATGAGATCCACGATGGAACATGCGTGGTCTGAAAATACCTGCTCACTGTTGATCTTTTTATTCCAGATGAATAGGCTCCTTGTTATCACGTTATTAGCAGTGGCAGCAACATCAGTACTCTGCAATGTGGAACCAGAAGTACCTGCAGTGTCTAAGGTGGCAGATCTAGACAATTATGAGGTTGATGAAAACGGCATATCATTAGATAATATACCAGAATCTCGAAGATCTTTGTCCGTGGGAACCGTCGGTTCTGGTGATAGACTGATGGCTCGGTAAGTAACATTTTAATCTACTTCAGAAAAACGTAGGTATTTGTTTGGTCTCATCTTCCCGTGTTTACTGTTGCTGACCAGAGCATTCGCTTATTCAACCAGGATGCAAGGAACTGGTGATAGATGCCCATTATTACCCTTATTTTCTAGTTCGATATAATCTTTATTTTCCATTAGAAAGAAATTTTACTTACATGAGAAATATTTACATAACTGAAAAAAAAATTGTGGGTGGGAAATCATCAAATGACCTCTCCGGCATTGGGTGGAGCGTGTCAGACTTTTACTGGCTAAAACCCACCCGTGTTCTAGCAGTTACCTATATGCCAGGGCCACGGTAACTCTTTCGAACAAATCTCGTGACCTTGGCAGGCCAGTTGTTCCCCTAACTTATAAAAATGTTATGACATTTTAGGATCACTCACAGAGTAAACGCTGCTGCGTTTGTAATTCAGGACCAAGATGTTACTTTCCGTGGGCATGAGTACACAAATATAACTGCCGTTCAGGTGACAAGGAACGGAGCCACAACGAGTGCCACCCCATCCATCAAGGCTGGAGGACTCCGCTATAACTATGTCACCGTCAGGATTCGAGGAGTTCGAGGTCAAGGATTCGATTACACGATTAACGTCTATGCATCCATAAATTGCTCAAATAATAACATAAATTGAACTAACAAAGTTTTTTTATATACACCGTGATAATTTAGTCATCCTATAAAGGTTGTCCAGTTAATGTATTCGACATAATATACCTATAGGCGTGATTTAAAAATTGTTACCATTAAGATAATAGGTACTAAGAATGATAAATAATGCATTTATTAACAGGATGTTTCGTAATATTTGAATTGAGAGCATACCTACCCAGCGCATGAGTCGACTAGATCATTCCATCTCCATTTTCCATGAGAAAAAATATCAAATTTCAAACTGCGTCATAATAATGAATAATATTTTTATTTATACAAATGTATTTTTTTTTTCTTATGGATGTCTAGTAGGTAGTCTAGTAGGATACATGAAGTGAGCTGCCGTTGTAAGACGATTAAAATGTCACGGTGTATATTAAACCATGACTCATATGATGTCATTTAAAAAAAAATATTTTAAAAAAATTGTTCGTTTAATTATTAATGTAATGGTTTTATTCTAAACCTTTTACGTCCTTTACCTGACTACGTCTTGTTTGTATCACTAAGAGATAGGGTAAATATTTTCCAGATAAGGATAAGTCTCGCGTGTTTGTTCGAAAGAGATACCGTGACCCTGGCACATGGGTAACTGAAGGAACACGGGTGGATTTTAGTCAGTAAAAGTCTGAGTCCCGCTCCACCCAGAGCGGGAGAAGTCATTTGATGATTTTCCATCCAAAAAAAAAAGAAAATGATAAGTTCTACGTGGCAAAGTGAACCTATTGCCATCGCCCAGGCACTAATAAAATGATAAACAAGTGAGACTGGAGGGTTGTAAATGTTGTAACTCGGGTTAGGTGAACCGACTATTTTGCAGATGTTAGCTAAGGATAGAGATAAGACGCGTACGATTTGAAAAATCTGCCAGTCCTACAGTGGACTATTGATTAACAGGCAGCCGTCGCCTGTCACGTGGGATATAACATTATCTGCAAGCTTAGCATGAGCACCGTCTTGTCGACGAAAGAGTACGCAAGAATGACGTTCCGTGTAGACAAGCACGACGGCAACAAAGTAGAAAGAGTCAGCTGCAGTTTTTACGAAATTCACAATACATACTTCGTTTTGTCATAAAATTTCTTTTTCTACTTGATTCTCATTTATAGACAACTTTAACAGTTTATATCAAAGTCTCGAAGTACCGTATTGTGGAACAAAATAATATTACAGTAACCATTATACATTGGCCTTTAGCGTTTCCTTGGTAATGCCCTATTAACTGAATGTTGTGAAATATGAGGAGATAACTTTGATCTTCTATTAATTATATTATCACAGTTTTGGGTTCTAAACGCTCTTCTGTAAAATCACGATTTTTAGATAACCGTTATACTTTGCGGCCGTCAGTAGAAAGTTTTCTACTGTCTGTAATTTGGTGATTACAAATCAATTGTCTTCACTACCTAAGATAACTGTCAGTTGTCACTGTGATTTTGACAGTCTGGAAAAGAAAACTTTCTTCAGAAATAGTCTACATAAAAACTTTTAACAAAAAAAAACAACCGACTTCCTTAAAAAAAAAACACTACAATATCTAAATAACTTTAATTTCGAAAGTCGGTGTCTAACGATCTGTATTTAAGGTTTTTTGCCACCGACTTCCGAAATTAAAGTTATTTTTGACTTCGTAGTGTTTTTTTTTAAGGAAGTCGGTTGTTGTTTTTTTTTTTTTTGTTAAAAGTTTAACTTTTTAGTTATGGTATATACCCCGCACTAATCTAATCGCGTTATTCGTTCAGTTTTCGCGCAAATACTTAATGCAAATTTAAGACTTATATGGTTTTCACATGGACCCCATTATCCGAATAGAACCAAATTAAAATGGAACCATTAGGGAAGCACCAGATATCAAATAAAAAAAAATCATCAAAATCGGTTCACCCAGTCAAAAGTTATGAGGTAACAAACATAAAAAAATAAAAAAAATATAAACGAATTGATAACCTCCTCCTTTTTTGAAATCGGTTAAAATAGGACGTAGGTGAAGATCGTAAGAAACAAAAGACAAGATAGCAGATTGTAGAAGTATTTATATGGTGCGATGTCAAAATTACAGAAACGAGCAGTCACTCTGTATAGAAGGAGACTATTCTTCGTAGAAATAGAAAGCGTCATGAAAAGTCTGTTGGTCAAATATGGGTATACGGTAACTAAAAGAGATACGTCGATGGTCCTAGTTTATCATTTGTGACCTCGATATATATATATATATATATTTTTTGCTTATGCTTGAGCATAGTTTTCATTTTATTTGTTGGTATATTGGGTTGGCTAGCTGGCATATAGAAAATAATTTAATTTAATGTTTTGGATCTCTAAATGTTTTACTATATACCATTGTATAGAATCAAGTTCTTCTAACTGGACAGACAGCTTTGCTGCTGGGGAGTTTGTTGGCCACTTCTTCTTCCCAGCTAAAGCACTAGGAAGTGGTGACGGGCGGGCGTTTTGGGGGGACTGTCTTTTGTAATTTTGACGTTCGAAAAGTGCTGATCCCCAGCCTAATTTGAATAAATGACTTTTGATTTTTGATTTTAAGATCAGCGAACCAGGATCGTGATATATAGTTGAAGTTTAAAAAGAAGCCGATGAATGTTTTCGAATAAAATTTATTTTTAATGAAACAGCACGAAGAGTTAATTTATAAAATTAAAGTGATGATATTATATCTTTTATGGTACCTGTTCAAACAGATTAGCCTACCTCTTCGTAGTGACCTAATAAAATTATCAGGAATAAAACCACTCCATAAAATTATTTATTTAGAACAAATTACATGATTAATACATAAACTATAGTATTAAAGCTCTGTTTCTTATGTTTCTAATAGATTTAGAGCTAAGTACATAATTTGGTGAGTACCGTGTGGTGCCGGACGTAAAGAATAACACCACCCCATTTCTTCCCGTGGGTGTCGTAAAAGGCGACTAAGGGACTTACTAGAGAATGGGCAGCAGCGTTCTCTATGCATTTTACCACCATTCTGCGATCGCCAACCCGCCTGCCAAGCGTGGCGATTATGGCAAAGCCCCCCAAATTGGGGGCGGCCTAAGTCCAGCAGTGGACGTCTTACGGCTGAAGTGATGATGATGACATAATTTGGAAGAATACCGAAGAAAGATTTAATGTTCCAACGAGGGTAAGGGTAAAACAAAGGTAGGGTTGACTGGCCTGTTAGTCTAATGATTAGTGACCCTGACTGCTAAGACTGAGGTCGTGGGTTCAATTCCCACCCAGGACAAATCTTTGTGTGATGAGCACGATCATTTGTTCTGTGTCTGGGTGTAATTTATCTATAATATGTATGTATTTAGAAATATATTATTATAAGTATGTTTACTAGTTGTCTGGTTACCTTATTACAGGCTCTGCCTAGTTTGGGATCAGATAATGTTGTGTTGGTTGTCCTAAGATACCTATATATATATATATATATATATATATATATATATATATATATATATATATATATATATATATATATATATATATTTACATCCAGGAACTCATTTGGCGTCAAGCATGTTGCGCATCATTACGACGTCCACCAGTTCTGCTAACATTTTGTATCATCTGTTGATGAATATTGCTTAGTTTTTTGATTTCCTACTCCATCCTATACTTCATTTTCTTGCTCATTTATTTGCGGCAATATTCTTCTTGTAGTTAGGCCCAAACATTTTTGGACCCCGCACAATAGTGAAGCTTTATTGACCTCCTACGTATATCAATATTATTAATCTATTGCGTGGATTTTTTTACGTCCAAATCAGACGGTTGGGATTTCAAAGTGCGACGTTGCCAGCATTATGATTCGTTTATTTATACTTATCTCTTTCTTTCACGGAGTCTCGCAAAACGCATTGTCTATTCTAAGTAAATATTTTTTTAGTTTCACGGTTGACCGCTGACTTATTTGGGCTATTCTCATTTTTAACCGACTTCAAAAAAAAGGAGGAGGTTATCAATTCGACTGTATTTTTTATATTTATTTATTATTTTTGTTACCTCATAACTTTTGACTGGGTGAACCGATTTTGATGATTATTTTTGGAATGACAAATGAACGAATAACGCGATTAGATTAGTGCAGAGTATCTACCATAACTAAAGAGTTAAAAATAAAAACACACATCCACCTTATGGGTTTTGATTTTAATAGTCAGATAAAAGTTCTCTATCCTGACTTAAGGAATGAAAGCCTAAATACAGAGACACAGTATTGAAAATTATTAATCGTGTTTTTAACAGACTTCAAAAAAAGGAGGAGGTTATCAATTCGACCGTATATTTTTATGTTCGTTACCTCATAATCATAACTTTTGATTGGGTCAACCAATTTTGATGATTCTTTTTTTATTTGAAAGCTGGTGTTTCCCGAATGGTTACATTTTAATTTGGATACTCGGACAGTGAGGTCCATGTGAAAACTATATAAGTCTTAATTTTGCATTAAGTATTTGTGCGACAAATTAACGAATAACGCGATTAGATTAGTGCGGGGTATCTACTATAACTAAATAGTTACAAATAAAAACTTTTTAGTTATGGTAGATACTTCGCACTAATCTAATCGCGTTATTCGTTCATTTTTGTATACCTATACAAGATGTTACTACTGCTGTGGAATCAATCGTTCTTCCTCATCGTACGAAGGAACCCTAATATTAGCATGAGTTTACTACGGGTTTTTCTAAGTTTAATTTGACTAGATTCAAAGAGTACTATTAACTAGATTTTTCTGATAATATAATATTATTCACAGCCTGTAATCGCCTACTGCTGAGCGTATCTTCGTGGTACTACAAAAGCGTGGCAGCCCCAACAGCATCCTGAATTCATTGTTTCACTGGACACGAAGAGCATTAACAGCGTTTTGAGTGAAACTAGTCCAAACGCTACACGAGTAAAAAACTATTACGAACATCTCACTGATAATGCTCTTCGCTCCCGGTATTCATTGATCCGATCTAGATTGTTCCTCAAATCCTCCGCTACAACACGCATATGACACCACCATTTAAAGTGACAGTAGGGTATCTCTGGTTCAGTCTCAGAAGATCCATTGGCTAGATCCATGATGGATCTAGTGAGAATTATTTTTCTCATTAGGTCTATTTCCATAAAAAAATAAGCAAAATGGATCTAATGAGAATTTTTGTTTATGAATAAAAAATATGCTACTAAAACAAATAAATGTCACAAAAAAATGTTAATTTCAATAAATTACTATCCTGAAACCTGTCCTGGTGAAAATGATTCTTTGAGATCAAAATCGAAGAAACAATTAATGAGGAGATGAGGGAAGGGCAATAAGGATAAATCTAAAACAATTAATCACAAACAAAAATATGTTTATTTCATACAGAACTTATATATATATATATTTCAATAATATATAACCCAAATATTCCTCAGTGGAAAATAAAAAACGAACAAAACTGTAAGAAGGGGGAAAACGACATAGAAAAATTAAGTACGAAGTATTTGGGGTGGTGTCCTGTCAGTTCACCAAAAATTAATTCACAATTTTTTACTTGACAAGCAACGATTGACAAAAACATGATTTGTCATTTCATCATTTTACAACAACAAGTTTGTCAAATAATTTACTTAAAAAAATAATTATCCGATAAACTTTTTTTTTATAACGTATTATTTGACAAACAATTCATTTTATTTTTCATTTTATCTCATAAAACAACGTTTGGAGTAAAAGTCATTCGGTCATTAGGCTATTTAGGTTGTGGTTTTTTTAAGCCTTGAAATACCGTTCGGGGCAGATCCGACATGGATTGGGGAGGTTAGGTTAAGTTAAAACTGTGACCTCCTACGCACGAGCCGAGCGAGCGAAGCAAGCGGTGCCGCGGCAGCGGCCGGCGAGTAACAGAAGCGACTAAATTTTATGGAGGTAGTTCTTTTAAATTATGCAAAACAATACCGTCATTATCACTTTGCGAGTAGTTTAGAAAATGTATTATAAAATGATATTTAGTATAAACGTAATATTTTCAAAAGAATCTAAATATTACATGAAAAATGCATATATGATTAAATATGCGACACATTTGTTAAGAGAACATTTGCCAAATAAATGTTTGTAAAGCAAGTGTTTATAAAATAAAACATTTTCGGAATAAGTTGTTTGTAAAATAAATAGTATATGAAACGTTGGTTGTGAACTAAAAGTTTGTGAATGGTGTTTTGGTGAAACATTAGTGAACCATTTGGGGTACTTATCTTAATTTTTCTAAAAAGTGGCCGATGCCAATTTCGCCATTTGCGAGCTGTATTTGTGCGAATAAAATAAAAGCGTCATTTTGAATGCTCGTTTTGCGCCGTTTAGGTGATGACCTTTTTTTAAATCTTTCTGAACGGTCGCAGTTGAGGGAAGTCAGTGATGACTCTTGATATAAAATGTGCAATATCTGTAAAAGATGCACTTCGTTTTTATTAATGTTTGTATTAAAACCGTGATTCCAACCTTCTACACTATTGTTAGTGCGGTGGCGCAGCCCATACACACACCAGATCCTATAGAAGTTGTCATCCATCCAATATTTTTGAAAATAATTTACAAATTTGGTTAGCTCGTTCTCGTTTGGCGAAATCTCCCTTTTAATGTAATCCCAACCATCTTTTATAAGATTTTCAGGAAGTAAAGCCAGTTTACTACATAATGTTATTATCCTCCTGTTGTTTTTAGTAAGCTTTATGTCTAAAGCTTTCGCTTTACGAAATAGGGCATTGGAAAAATGATAGTGGCACCCATGAATTTCCACATCCATTTTTGATAATGCAAGCATGGCTGCCTTTTCAAAATCAATTGTGACTGTCTTCGGCTGCCAGTCTGGAACCTGGGCTTGAATTAAATTAAATAAGATAGATAGATAGATAGATAGATAGATAGAACGTTTATTCGATGCACACAAAAGACGCAACACAACATACAAAGCACGATGAAACAATAATTGATTGTGATAACAAATTAACGAACTAGGTAGGTACAAAATGCCAATATACAAAGATAAAAAAAGAAGAAAGAAGACATGATATAGTAATGATGACACTTTGTGACACAAATTAAAATTCAGAAGTAAAATAATGTGCGGTGGAGTACAAAAGTGCGGTGTGCGTCTCAAAGTTGCACCAAATGGGAGTCCAGCTCAGCATGTGTCAGGTAAATATACCGGACGCTGATATTCTGCTGGATCCCTGCAGTGACCCACGGACATCGAGCAGATGAGTTCAAAACGGGAATCATTAATAGCGATGTTGTGAATAGCGGAACTTGCGGGGTGAAATTATGTAAGTACCCACAATGTTTATACAATGTATACTACGGTAAAGATAATACGGCATTTGGAGACATTCTTGTTCGATGATGCTTGTTTATTTGATAACTTGATTGTTTAAATATATAAATGTGTAATGTAATATGTAACGTGTAATATATAAATGAATATTCAAAATATGAGTAAATATGAGTATGTGTGAATAAATAAATAAATAATCATTTTGACTGGATTGAAATGTGTTTGCAGTAAATAAAAATCGGTATATGTGTTATAACTAGTATCTATGTAACATATATCTAACAACAATGGAATTTTCAATAATTAATACTTCATTCGTTTACAGGTGCGTGACAAAGATGCGAATTGAAAACAGGACGAATTAGGAAGAACACGGCAGCCAGTTATATTATGGACGTGTTCGAAACAGTCATACCCACTTGTTTCTGAGATTCGATAAGAAATTGCCGCAGACGAACTCTGAAAGTGCCAAGACATTGGAGATTCCTTATCGGCGGAGGAATATTGTTCCAGCATTTGGATGCGGCGTATCTAAAACTTCCCCTGAAGGCAGCAGTCTTGTGTGACTGAGTGGCGAGCTGTTGCGAGCACTGCCTACTTGCGCATTCTCTTTTGCTAGCGATCCAGCTCAGTTTTTTGTACAAGTATGTCGGCTGCTTGTTCTTTATTACTCCAAAAAGTAGGCATGCCAAGTGTAACTTACGCCGTGATTTCATCTTGAGGATGGAGTGTTTATTTAAGAACGGCGTTACGTGACTTCTTGGTGGAATTGTGAAGCAGAATCGAGCACACGCGTTTTGCACCCTCTGGATCAGTCGTTGAGTTTTAGCCAGTAGTCGAGGGCCAATAACCGTGTCGGCATGGGTTAGGTTGGATAGCACGAGTGACTCAACCAGCTGGATACGCAGCTCCTCTGATAGATAAGGCCTTATTTTATAAAGGACCTTAAGCCGGTAAAAACAAGTGCGCACTGACTCTGCCACGTGCACTTCGTATCGCAACCCAACGTCCATGTTCAGACCCAGATTACGGGCCTCATTGACTCGACTCACCGACTGACCCAGTAGAGTAACGTTGAGTGTTGCTGGGACTGCACTGATTTGGTTCTTGGTTCCAAACAGCATGTATTTGGTTTTAGTGGGGTTAAGTACCAAACCGTGATTTTCAGCCCAACATGCTATCCTGTCAAGATCATCGTTAAGATCCTTTATCGCGATGTCATACTCACTTGGCTTAAAAGAGATATAAACTTGTATGTCGTCAGCGTAAATATGGTACCTACATCGCTTCAGGGTACTTATGATATCCGCACAATACAAAATAAAGATTATGGGGCCCAGTATTGAGCCTTGCGGGACTCCTCTGCAAACGGAAGTGAGTGACGAAATAAGAGATGAGCCATTGCTAAGTCGTATTTCGACTCGCTGCTGTCGGTTGGAAAGATAGCTTTGGAACCAGTCAATAGTATTTTGGTCAAACCGATAGTAGTAAAGCTTTGATAGAAACAAATCTATATGTATGCAGTCAAAAGCTCGCGAAAAATCAAGTAGGACAAGAAGCGTGCAGAGGCCCTTGTCCTGTGCTGCCAGAATGTTGTCTGTCACGTCCAAAAGAGCCGTAGAAGTACCACGCTGTTTGCGAAAACCTGACTGAAGCTCAGGCAGAATGTTTTTATCTTCTAAATATTTTGACAGCTGCTGGCAAACCGCCTTTTCAGCAATTTTAGATAGGCAAGGCAGAATACTAATAGGCCTAAGGTCCTTCAACTCAGTTGGATTTGTTTTTTTAGGCAATGGTCTAACGATGGCAATTTTCCAGATGTCTGGGTATGTTGCTGAGACAATTGACCTATTTACTATGTCAGTGATGGCTTTAAGTGTCTGAGGGAGTGTAAGCAAGAGCATATTCAGAGTCACATTGTCACAGCCTTCAGCGTTCGATTTTAGCTGGCGGAAGTATCGCATAATTTGATCAGGAGTTACCGGTTGTAAAGCAAATGCGAAGTCCTCATCACCATAACTATGAGATTCGAAGAAAGTGCGTTGCGATATATTGCAGACTGGGTTACCAGGAACATTCAGAAAGTGATTATTGATTTGGTCTGGATCTCTGAAGTGAGAGGGAAGGTCTTCAATTTGATTCGTTTTTGTTAATACAGTGCTTTTTAAATTTTTCCACAAGGTTTTAGGGTCTCTGATTTGGTTATTAATATTAAATTTAAAAAATGCAACTTTTTCTCTAAATATGGAGTTTATTACCAAAGACTTAAGCTGCTTGTAGTATGCCTTTTTGGAATCTGATTTCGTTTTACGGTAATTGGTCAGAGCGTCATTCCGCAAGTGCATCATAAATTTAATTGTATCCGTTATCCAGGGATATGAGGGTTCCTTAATTAAACATTTCTTGACCGGAGCGTGCGCATCGTAAATTGTTAAAATGTTTCTGTTGAATTCCTCAACCATCTCATTCACATCATATAAGGCACAAATGTTGTCCCAGTTTATGTGCGATAGATCACTTTCTAGTATTTCTCTATTTATTGTCTTAATGGGTCTGTAAATAACTGTGTGGGGCTTATATTTACAACGCTTAATATTAAATTCGCACACAACAAGTGAGTGACCATTTAGTGAGCCATAGGGCTCAACAGATATTCCTTTGTGACTGAGATTCGTACAGACAAGGTCGATCAATGTTTGGCTGTGATCTGTGAAATGGGTGGGTGAACTTACTAGTTGTTTTAGGCTCAGGCTATTCAAAAACTCACAGACTTTCTTACTTTGCGCGTTCGTATTCAATATGTTAACATTGAAATCGCCGAGCAGCACGTAGTGATCACATTTTACCATGGAAGTAATGGAGTCTGTTATGGCGTCGAGAAAGAGATCCAAGTCACAGCGTGGGGGACGATAAGCTGTGCCTATTGCAATTTTATTTCCATTTAGTGTAAGGGTAATCCACATTTGTTCGATAGTATCGTATCTAGCGTCAATTTGGGTGGACCAAGTACGAGCAGTAAGACCGCGTTTAAGATAAAAACCTACACCACCCCCGCGACCCCCATGTACACACAGCGGTCGCGGCGTATGGCGCAGGCGGTAACCTGGCACAGTGGGCGCTCGCCCCTCCTCACCCGGTCTTAGCCAAGTCTCATTAACCGCCAATACATCGAAAGAATGCGTTTCCACTGCAGCTATAAAATCGTCGTGGTTAGTGCCAAGGGAGCCTACGTTTAGGAAACCAACTTTAAGGTATTTTTCAAGCATTAGTGAAATGAAATATACAACGTTTTGCATATGTCAAGGAAATTAAAATAAAATTATAATGTTCTCTGAAAACAATGCAAATATGTTTCAGAAGTAACAGAGAATAGAATATCATAGCAAGTATAGCAACCGTGAACAAATTCAATAAAAGTAAACATAATAACATTATTTTAAAAATTAAAAATAGTTTTGTGTAAGTAATTGTAAATAATAATTTCAAATAAATAATTGTAAATAAAAATTGAGAATGAGACATTGTAAATAATAATTGTACTAGTTGCATACGAGTATACGTGCTTGCTAGTAATTTGAAAGTCATATTCGACATTATATCATCACAACTGTGTCTATAAATACGTGTATTAAAAGTGTAAATATTAGTAATGTGTTTGAAAATAATATCTGCATAATAATATGTTTTATCATTCAGGTAGACTGTGCTAAAAAACACTATTAACTTGTTGTAAGGTATCTGTAGTTGATTAAGTAGCATAACTGTCCACAATTCACGAAAATAATCTACATTATTTGAGTAAATTGTGTGTAATGTTGACAAATATCGGTTAGAGCAAAATATATTCCCATTTGGTACCACAGAAAACACACACCGCCTCGTGACATATCTTAATATACAGAACAAAATAAAAAATCCTTTACATGCCCAACAAAACAATAAAGATATTAAACTGGGAACAATAGCTAATCGAAACAAGGTAAGAGAACGCGTTCGGATGTGGCACAAACCGAACATTACCCAAAAATCCTACTAATATCGTCTTCTGACCTAATTCGTTCGGCTTTTTGGTGATCTTCTCTGCGAGCTAAGATTCTCCCTTCCCTTGTCCATACGTACTTCCATTTATTTAGACTCCCTGCCTGACGAGCGTGATAAAATAACTGGCGGTTTGTCCGAGTAAGACGTTCGTTAACATAAACTCGGTGCGGCGGCCCAGTGATATCAAGGTCACCTGTACTCAAACCGCGGCGAATCCGAGCTGCGCGCAGTAGTGCGTCGCGCGTGGCGCGCCTTGCGAAGCGCACGGATATACACCGCGGTCGCTGCACAGCGTGGTCGGCAGAGATCGAGCCATCCGAAGTCTCTATGCGATTACGGCGCGTGGATCCCACTCGCTCAGCATGAACCACGTCCCTCTCATCGACGACGACGCCAAGCTTTATGGCAAGAACCTTAACGAGGTGTAGCGCGCTCTCGTCCTTGCTCTCCGGTATTCCAGTCACCTCAATGTCGTTCAGCAGTAGTTCCTGATCACGCTCGTTTAATTGGCATTTTAGTTCAGCTATAGTGTTTTCTAATGGACCCCTGTCCGGCTGCACTTTTTGCTCTAGTTTTTGTTTGAGCGCACCTACCCGCGCTTCTAGGCTATCCATCCGCTCATCAGAGTTCTTAAGGGAATCCTTTAGTTGAGCCATCTCTGCTCGAAATTCTTGGAATTCCTGATGCATCAGGCGAAACTCTGCACGCAGCTCCTCCTTAAATAAACGTAGCTCGTCTGCCAAGTCGGGAGAAAAATTAACGGTGGCGTCCAGGGTAGTGCTGTTTAAAGGACTGTCCATGTCCATGAGCTCCTCTGGGCTACTGTGCTCCTCTGCCTGTGCAGGATCCACCCTACCTCGAACTGGAGTCTCCGTCTTATTGTCTCGCACCAGATGTTTTATACACTCTGGGCAGCGCCAGGTTGGTGCAATGATACCCGTACTAGGTAATCCCACGCAAGCTCGATGGTAAAAAGCAGCGCACTGACTGCATTTAGCGGCCTCTATCGGCGATAAGAATTTGGCGCAACCACCGCACTTCGCCGCCGGCATGGTTGTTTGGCTTCGTTCGTACTTCACGCTAGAATATTGATCTGGCTTTGTAGTTCCGCACAGTACCAATAGATGGCGTTGTTTTGAACATATACTAATTAGGGTTTGATGGGAGTGTAATGGTTTGCTAACACCATAGAACAACACTGGCATAAACAGAGTTGGAACACACTTTCGGGCGACACTTCACGGCTAGTGTTAGGTTTATTCACTAAAATATTTTAATATTTTTAATGTTAAGGGTAGATTTTAGTCACTTGTGTGTAGTTTTAAGTTTAAACAATAATTACTTTATAAACACTGCACTTGCGCACTAGATAACGTTTCGTGTCTTGAATTATTGTACGTAGAAACTTTCTGTATAGAAATTGTTCTTACTGAGTGGGTTATTTCATTTAAACACTATAAACAACAGTAAGACGTACCGACCAACTTAACGTCCGTGACGTCAAGATCGTATAGGCCTCTGTTGTTTTATGTGTCATAAAGGCAAACACCAATGGCACTATATTGGTACTATTCGAGTCACTGCCTATATCTGCTTGAATTACATATATCTGTCCAAAAGGTGTAGGACAAGCTTGATACGTCCCATCCATAAAATAATTAGTAAGTAGTTTTAGACGCATTTTTGCGTCTTTTGAACAAAATATAACAATTCGCATACCTTTATGCGAGTAATCTGCAAGTAAAAAATCTTCATACTGTTTAGGTACTTCTACGTCCTCTGGTTGTTTTGTGCTAGTTTTCTTTACTTGAGCCAACTTATTTCTTTGACGATATATCCCAGATTTTTTTTCATCGAAAGTAGGTACTGGTTTGTTAGATGATAAATGCCATCCTTTGGTTTCTATATAAGTCAGTGCCTTCTTATATATACGAGGAGCAGGTTCTTTGCCATATGTTGCTTCTTGGCAGTAATCACTTATTGTGCCTTCTATAAAATTATGAGCTACATCGGGAACACAGACGTCGCAATGGGGTTTCCGTTTCGTAATAATGTTCTCCTAAAACAAATTATGTTGGTAAAAAACCGGCCAAGTGCGAGTCGGACTCGCGCACCGAGGGTTCCGTACAAACCTGTAGGTATTTTCGGTTTAAAAATATATATTTTTTTTAATTTTTATATTTCAGTTGATTGAATGTAAGGTAAATTGCGGTTTACGATTTATGACGTTTTAAAAAAAAACTACTCACTCGATCTCGTTCAAACCAATTTTCGTTGGTAGTTTACATGGTAATGTACATCATATATTTTTTTTAGTTTTGTCATTCTCTTATTTTAGAAGTTACGGGGGGGGGGACACACATTTTACCACTTTGGAAGTGTCTCTCGCGCAAACTATTCAGTTTAGAAAAAAATGATAATAGAAACCTCATTACCATTTTTGAAGACCTATTCATAGATACCCCACACGTATGGGTTTGATGAAAAAAAACATTTTTGAGTTTCAGTTCTATGTATGGGGAACCCCAAAATTTATTGTTTTTTTTCTATTTTAGTGTGAAAATCTTAATGCGGTTCACAGAATACACCTACTTACCAAGTTTCAACAGCATAGCTCTTATAGTTTCGGAATAAAATGGCTGTGACATACGGACGGACAGACAGACAGACAGACAGACAGACAGACAGACAGACAGACAGACAGACAGACAGACATGACGAATCTATAAGGGTTCCGTTTTTTGCCATTTGGCAACGGAACCCTAAAAAGGAGTAGGGAAATTTGTAAAATAATGTTGGAAAACGTTTTTTTACCTGGCATGGGACTACAGACAACGAAATCACTCACCGAATTTAATGTTACTGATCCTGTACATTTTAATTTTGAAGATTTGTAATTTTCACAACGCCAGAGACTAGTGCCTTTTTTATAAAGGACATGTTTATGGAATCTGTAGCCCTCGCATAATAATACTTTACCACGCCCACTTTTAATAAATTTCAACTCTTCGTTCGCACTCATTTTCGGTAAACAATTTTAAAGACAATTTTATATCGCACTAAACTGCAATGTCAATATGACAGATATATTAATTTATTACTCATATTATCTCATATCAAAAAGATTAATAATGTATGCAGGTTGAATAAGAATAATAAGATCCATCATGGGTCATTTGAAAAAAATCTCACTAGATCCACATCTTGAATCCAATGAGAAAAATATCATCACTAGATCCATCATGGATCTAGCCAATGGATCTTCTGAGACTGAACGAAAAAAAAAATCTCACTAGATCCACATCTTGAAATCAGGATCCAATGAGAAAAATAATTCTCACTAGATCCATCATGGATCTAGCCAATGGATCTTCTGAGACTGAACCGTATCTCTCTGCGCCTTTATTGGCCACCTTAACGATAAGCAACTGACTTTTGTCCGTGTTATATCTAAAACCATGCTCCTCAGCGTAACGCTCACAAACCTTATTAAATTTTCTGAGACCTGCCATAGACGGGCTCAGCAGCGCCATGTCATTAGCGTAGCTAATGTTATTAAATGCTAGCCCATCTATGTAGCAGCCAGCATGCAAACTGGTGAGCTCGAGAATAAGCACATTTATATATAAATTAACCAGCTTAATCCACCCTGTCTAACTCCACATTCCATCACGTACTCATCCGACCGTCCATTTGCCCATTTTACACATTTAATTTGATGTGTGTACCAGTTTTTAAAAACACTCATCAATTCACTGGGCACACACAATTTAGACCATAACTTGTCACAAAACACCATGTCAAATGCCTTTGACATAGGTATCCAAGAAACAGGCAAAAACAGGAGTCTGATTTCCTGTATAATATTTTACAGTCTTTTTATACATAAAATTGCAGTTTCCGTAGATAAGCCCTCTCTGAACCCATGTTGAGCATCATGGAGCTTGACATCATTCTTTAAAAGAGAGAGAGATTGGTCTGCAGTTCGCTTTATCTGATATATCACTAGTCTTATTTTTTACATTAGGAACTTCAATAGTTTTCATCATATCCTTTGGCATATAAGCGTACGACACACAACAATTATAAAACAAAGCCAGTACCCTGGGCAAATGGATACCAGCGTTCTTTAAGTGTTCCACACTGAGCCCGTCGTGTCCCGGGGATTTTCCGTGCTTCATATGTACCAATACATTCTCTACTTCTTTTGCTGTATAGGTACCTTGACGAAGTTCGCTCAAGTTCACCGTCGTCTGAGTTATGCAAAAAAGACAGTCTCGCGAGGTCTACAACTCACAGAGCCACTAGTGTACCTGATTATAAGTTATCTGATCGTTGCTAAACCCTTCCAGGGTCCTTATATCTTACGCCGGGGCTTAACTCCACTGCCGCGAGAAATCACGGTATAGCGGCCAGAGCTCCGGTGGGATCTCATGGCGTCATGGAGCGTACGATTGTCGCAACCCAGCGCTGGGCACGCCACAATTACGGCGATAAGTCCCCTCTTTGAGGAGTGGCTAGAGAGGCGCCACGGCGCGGCGTCCTCACCTTCCACCTGACGCAGGGTCACGGTTGTTTCGGGAGGTTCCTGTTCAGGATAAGGCGGGAGGAAACGCCTGGGTGTCACCATTGTGTGGATCACCCGGAGGACAGGGTGGAGCATATGGTAGAGGTCTGCCCGACTTGGGTGGCAGTAATGCTCGCGAAGGAGGAGGCAGAACGCGTGAGAGAGAGGCAAATTTCGCGCCCTCACGCCCCTAATCGCCGCAGGAGGAGACGCCCTGGGCATCGGGAATCGCAGGCCGATTTTCGGCCAACGTAGGCGCGGGCTTGCGGTCGGTAAGCAATGGATAAGTCGCCATCCGATAGGGACCAGACCCGGGTTGACGGTGCGTTGTGTTCCACGTGCACCTCAAAGAGATGTCAGTGGAATTGACCGGGTTCACTAGGGCTCATGCCTACCAGGGTTGCGAAGAAGTCCGAAAGGGAGATCGTGGCCCCGGCAACATGGTAACAAAAGGAACACGGGTGGGTTTTAGTCAGTAAGAGTCTGACACGCCCTCCTGCTTCGCCCCGAGCGGGAAAAGTTATTTGATAATTTCCCACCCAAAAAAAAGAAAAAAGTGTCCTTGTATGCTAGGCTTAAGTACTTGGTTGCAAATAAAATGATTTATGATTTATTTATCTGAGACGGCGATGGGTCATACATTCATAATGGGAGCTTATGCATTTATAGGAAAAGGAAGAAGTGCTATTAGATTCATATATACAGACGTCAAATATCGTACAGTATGAAAAGTATGCATCAAACCGACATCCGTATAAGTGTCGCGTAACTTTGAAGCTATATACGGACGTCAGTTGACAGTATATACTATTCATGCCGCACCATATTCAACGTCCAATTATTTTTCTAACGTTGTGCCATAGATTCATGTATACGGACGTCAAATATCGTACAGTATGAAAAGTATGCATCAAACCGACATCCGTATACGTGTCGCGTACCTTTGAAGCTATATACGGACGTCAGTTGACAGCATATACTATTCATGCCGCACCATATTCGACGTCCGATTATTTTTCTAATGTAGTGCCACAGATTCATGTATACGGACGTCAAATATCGTACAGTATGAAAAGTATGCGTCAAACCGACATCCGTATAAGTGTCGCGTAGCTTTGAAGCTATATACGGACGTCAGTTGACAGTATATACTATTCATGCCGCACCATATTCGACGTCCGATTATTTTTCTAACGTAGTGCCATAAATTCATGTATACGGACGTCAAATATCGTACAGTATGAAAAGTATGCGTCAAACCGACATCCGTATAAGTGTCGCGTAGCTTTGAAGTTATATATGGACGTCAGTTGACAGTATATAGTATTCATGCCGCACCATATTCTACGTCCGATTATTTTTCTAACGTAGTGCCATAGATTCAGTGGCGGATTTGCCCTAAGGCCCAGTAGGCCCGTGCCTAGGGCGGCCAGATTTTAGGGGCGGCCAATTGTGGCCAAAAAGACACCGATGATAACAAGAAACAACCCAAAGTACTAGGTGACCCTGTGGTGACTTCTTGTGTTGGATGGTGATCTTTCGTGTGTTGGCACCTAGGCCAACACACGTAATTGGGTAAATGATTTCATCATGTACATTATTTTATCATTCGATGCGACGGGAAGGGTCAGGGGACCAAAAAATTTATGTGGACGAAGTCGGGCTCAGCAAGTCGAGCTAGGAAGATGGGATGGTGCAAGAGTATCGACACACGTTGCATCCCACACTAAAGGCCTACTCACCTTCCAAAGAAATAAAGACATACCGTCCGGTCTCTTGCCATCGTCGCGTGCACAGCTTTTGGATTTTAATACAGCTGAAACGCCGACGGTGACAAGATCTCGTCGGATGATGTCGTTAATGTTTGCGTGCCGCGCTAATCGACCCGCACTTCGGCTACAAGACAGGCCGTGGTGTCCTAGACTGGTGACAACTTCGCCACAGTGACAGCGATGAGGAAAACAACAAGGAGGTCCTAATCTTAGGGAAGCAGCAAGACGGAAACTAGTGTAGTGGAGCAAAGTGCCTATGTTCGTCGACGGTAGTGCATGAACCAACAGACCCAACTCCCACTTAACCACGGCCAGCAGGCGTGCACGCTTCGAGTAGTAGCAGTCAGATTCAGTAGAGAGACACAAAAAGAGATAACGAGATCGATGTTGCACGACATAATTAAATTTCTGAATCTAAATATATTGAAGTGATTATACAATATGGGAGCGGAAAAAGGGGCGTTTTGGTATTACGAGGCCTAGGGCGGCCAAGACTGCAAATCCGCCACTGCATAGATTCATCTATACGGACGTCAAATATCGTACAGTATGAAAAGTATGCGTCAAACTGACATCCGTATATGTGTCGCGCAGCTTTGAAGCCATAAACGAACTTCAGTTGACGGTACATACTATTCATGCCGCACCATATTCGACATCCGTGTATTTTTCTACAGTCGCAAGGAAAAATAATGAAATAAATACACAAAAATTTAAGATTACTATTTTATTATAGACAGATGGGTTACCCTATAGGTATGACAGGTGAAAACAATTGAAATAGTTTTCTGTATTTATAAAACTTTAAAAAACAATCCCTAAAAATTACGTAAAATAATTAGTATTATTCAACGTATTAATGACAATTTACTTTTGTGACTTTCAGATCTAACATAATTAATTTTAAGAAAATATTAGATATTAGATTGTTGTACTGTTATTAGGTGTGCTAAGCGTATTCCGAACGTATAATATAATCAAAATCATATAATCGACTTCAAATAGCTGTATAATTTACGGATGGTCAACACCTGATTTTCACAAGTGAGGGCACAATACTTATTTTGCAACCGAGCGTCAAATAAGCAGCGATACGTATGTGGCAACTTCGGCAAACTGTGTATAACTGATTTGTTGTTTTCATTTATATAATATTTCGAACCGTTCAAATACAGTCGGTTTGGCAACGTCGCAATTGGACGCCAAATAATCGGCTTTATCGAAAGTGTCTTAGATGAGTATACGCACTGTCGATATACGCGCTACACGAGCGACGCACCGTTGATGCGGGATTTCGCGGAAGTTTTAGTTATACAAATGCAAGCGCTTCAGTGATTTTTTGCCTTCCGGCAATTTTTGTTGTACAGGTCGCTAGAGCCAAAAGGACCAAAGTAACACTGACTAAAAAAGTGGCGTCCGGTATGCGGACGTCTAAAGCCGGTGAACGCCAGATTAAATGCATTTCGGGCTATGTGGGACGCCATATCATTAGCAGGATAAATATATATATATATATATATATATATATATATATATATATATATATATATATATATATATATTATTATCCCTACTGCAGAAATACAGACGTCCTCTCAGTGTGGGACGTAATCAAACACGGGGGCTCAGTGGGAATTGGTAACCACAATTCACCGAATTTTTGGTTCTAGGACATGCCGGATTCCTCACGATGTTTTCTCTCACCATTTTGAGAGCACTAGTGATGAAATTATTGACATAAAGTCAAGTGCCTGTCTGGGTTCGAACCCGAGACCTACAATTCGTCAGTCAGGACCGATACCACTGGGTCACCACTGCTTCTGTTGTCCTGGGTCACCACTGAGTTTATTTACTCCACCATAACTTCTGGGCCAAGTTCGATTTTTATTATTTTTATTTGTGGCTGGTTGATCACATCGGCTCACTCCGTCACGTACGACTTTTAGTTACTTTGTCTGGCAAAGTCTGGGTGTAATAAGATCTCTGCCTATCTCTTAAGAATACAGGTATGACGTAGATAATATGCCAATAAAACTACACTGCAATGACTATTCGAATTCTTTATTATCCGTCATAATGTTTTCCTTAACTATTCGCGCAGCCTATAGATGCATAGATGCTAATCGTGTACGAGAACCCACTTCCTCTAACTCCTAGAATCCTGATGACGGCAAAGCTCTGACCAAGTCCTCCGGCTTTGATGGTTGGAATAGCATGCATAGTGTTCCCGACGCGAGCGACCTGGATCGAAGTTATATTGGTTTGATGTGCTCCGTGGAAGGTTACGTCTTGATCATGAATAATGAACGCAGCAGCTGCAACGCTGTGTGTGATTCTGAAAAAGCATACAAAATTATGGAGACGTCAGAGATTTGACAAAATCATAAGTCATTTATTCAAACTAGACTGAGAGTCAACACATTTTGAACGTTAAAATTACATAAGACAGTCCTCCAAAATTCCCGCCCTTCACCCCTTCCTATTATTTTAGTTGGGAAGAAGAAGTGGCGCAAAAAACTCCCCAGCAATGCAGCTATCTGATAAGTTAAAAGAACTCTATACAATAATATTATGTAAGTATAATTAATATTACGAAAAACAAAACATAAATTAAATTATTTGCCATATGTCAGCTAGTATATCAACAAAACATTGAAAATTATACTCAAGCTGAAATAAAAAACAAAAACGTAAACAGAACTTTAAACCTAAATAAAAGCCTCCAGACATAAAGGACGGGCCCGTTTTCATATACATTTATGTATACAGCTAAATTGCAGTAACAAATGTACGAAGAAATGTACGAACGTATGTGTTAAAGTAATCTAAGACAGAGAAGTCCACGGAGTATTTTGCCCATTCTTCTTCATAAGCATCTACTACGCTTAAGAATGGGCAACAAGACTCTTCTTATTAGAGTATTAGAGTCATCAAAAGTACTTGTAATTGGTTTTATTTAAATAAATATTTTGAGTTTGAATTTGAAAACTACTACTAGTTGTTATCGGTGATTGATGGCAATATTTTATCAATTTTATGTTGTTAAATAATTCATGTTACACCCCAGGGGTGTAACTACTTTTTGCCTTTGTATAGAAAGTATATTTGTATATCACAGTCACTTAGGGCCAGTTTTGAGCGGCACATCATATAATTTATATCTACGCTGTTCCGAGAGTAGAAAGACAAATAATGGCAACTTTCAGTTGACAAAAAAAATCTCCTAAGGTGAGAGTTATGCTTGGAGTTTTCCAAGTTAACTGACATTGCCCAAAGAATTGCCAAACTTAAGTGCCACTACCCAGTGCGTGTTGCTCGCAAAAGAAATCAGTTCGCGAAACAATCTGGAGTGGCAACCGCGTGCTGGAAGGCATAGCGTTGGAAGGCCTTCCACATAATGGACCGATGATGTGGTGACGGCCCGCGGAAATTTGTTGGATGCGTGAATCATAGATCCGGTGGCGGTTTTTGATAGGGGCCTAAATCCAGCAGTGGACGTTTTTCGACTGACGATAATTATTTTCATATGAATGGTACCAACCTAGACACCAGTCTATCATCAGGACCGACGACTCCCACGCTCAAACTTTGCCGAGCTGCTGGTATAGTCCGTTTTGGCACGCCATCCTCGTCATATTCAATCTCGCCATCCTCAGCCAGCTCACCCACCACTTCAGCAACTTTAGCCTCCCGTGGCACTTCAGCCACTTTAGCCACAGTCTTCTCTAGCACTTCAGGTACCTGACTGCTGACTGATGCTGCTGCTGCCGTTGCTAATAACGCGAAGAGAAGTAAGCTATTCATCTGAAACCAAAAAATGCTAATTATTCTTCTACCCTCGTATCGATACGATATATAAAATGACATGAGCTATAAAAGGAATAGCTCATGTCTCTATAGATACAAACTACTACAGTATTTTTATCTGACGAAGCGATACGTGCTTTGCTTAAGAGGAGTAGCGTCAGCATATAACATACGCACGCGCGCACACACACTTCCACTTCATCATTGTTTCTTACGGTAATAAGAGCTCCTGCGCTTACACACACATTCACAGCGTGTTTGTACATGTGGTAACCATAAGGAAAGCGCGCGTTGCTTCGTAAGATATTTTGGCAAGGTGACGGCTGAAGGTACAGACACCAGAGCTTATAGCTACTAAAATCTGTCAAATTTCTTTAATATGTTTTCAACTTTATCGTCAAAGCATTAGGTTCAAAATGGATTGGGAAAATTTGACAGTTTTGGTTAGCTTGATGTGCTGGCGTTGGACCACCTCTCTATCACTAGTGGATTCTATTGTAATACAAATTGTTTTCCAATTACGTTTGGGTTGATTTCCAGTTTAGCCGGATGCATCTGCATAACAGTATTTGACATAGAGCGACTGCCCATTTAATGTACCCAAAAGTGTTTATTTATTTATACACTCATAGTTCATAAGTGAGTTGTCCGATGAAGGGTAAGCCTGATGATCTGTGTAATACAGGCTTTACCGACAACAGACACCAGGTTTTGTCAAGTGTTACCTTGACTTTGTTCTGTGTTTGTGATTATGAAAGAACAATAAAGACAATATTTTTTCATGAATATTGACCCTGCTATAGTCGCCCTTCTTTTGCAGACAATAAATGAGTGTGGCAAGATGAAAATAGTTTTTTCCAATATTGTATTTTCATTAACCCTCATTAAGAGAAGACTTAAAAAGATTACAGCCGTAATCTATTTATAATGTCAGACTTTTACTTACTAAAAGCCACCCGTGTTCCTTCAGTTGCCTAAATGCCAGGGCTACGGTAACTATTTCGAACAGATCTCGTGACCCTGGCAAGAGGCTTGTAAACCTGAACACGGTTTCAAAAGATGGGAAGTATTCTAAATTGACAGAAGAAAACTAATTAACACTTTTCCAGGATACGTAGGCTTTGTGATTACAGTAGTCACACTGAAGACCACTAGACTAACAAACATAATCTTTACATAATATAATACAGTCATATTTCATGTCAGTACGGTTAGATTTTTTAAACGAGTTTTAATGCGGTTTTCATCAACAGACAGAGTGATTCAAGAGGAAGGTTTATTTCTATATACGCGGGCTAAGCGACTGGCATAAGCTAGTTAGCTTATAATGTTCCCACAGCTAAGACAGGTCTCGTCTCGATGAGAGGCCGTAATTTACCACACGGGCCCAGTGCGGGTTGGTCTCACGGGCCCAGTGCGGGTTGGTCTCACGAGACCAATGAGGGATAATATAAATTGGAAATTAATAGGTCAATTTTGAATGCAGCAGTTCTGAATTCAAAATTATGCAATAAAAAATCTTACCTTTATAATTAATATGAAGACTGTGCACGTTAATCAGTGTTATAAAAATACTTCTGCAGAAGATAGTATTTATATTGTATTACAATTGATGAAAAAATGATAAGATTATTATCTTATGTTTTATCACTAATTACTTCTGGATTGCTAATTATTAATCTCATACTAGCCTACTTAGTTGTCATTTTAACTGCACAAACAAAATGTACAGATAGAAACAACAGTCAATAACTGATCGACCAAAATGAACGTCTAAATTGTCACATGAACTTGTCGGTTCCCCATCCATTTGCATAAAATTTTAAGACCTTATATTAATTGGCATAATTTTGTTTCTCCTAATTATATTTTCGCATAACATTATTTACGCATAACAGTTGACGCATATTTTTTTAAGCATAATTTCTCTAATCATAATAATGATTAAGCATAACATTCTAAAGCATACATTTATTTACGCATAATAATATTACAACCCAATTTATTTCGACGATTGGAAAAAATCCATATCTCCTGAAACAGGTATCATTAGATAATTAGATATTTGTTTTGAACATAGTTGATGGTGAATATATGTGGTTTTTTTTCCTGTAAAACGCATGCAAACAAGCATATACCATGCATGCAGCAAGCTTGCAGTGCAGCAAGCAACATGCAGCAGGCATGGTTTCTGTCACGGCTCCGGCGCTGCGGTCTCCAGCGGTTCCACGCGAGCTTATGGTCGCATATGTGTTTTACGCTCGCCGCCGCGCCAGCAAGCCGAAGCTGTGGTAGTCAAAACAGGTGGCTCCTCAGCTCACGGCTCGGGCAGACAAGATTACGTGGAGTCGCTTTTACAGCGATTAAGGAATCGCTTGTTTTGGTTTTCAGTGAAGGAAAAGCTTCCCAGACAATTGGAAAAATGGAAAAAATTACAGAACAGCCTTCTGTTCTGTAATTTTTACAATTGTCTGGGAAGCTTTTCCTTCACTGAAAACCACTGACTCTCACAAAACGAAAAAAAATAGTAACAAAAATGGTCCAGCCGTTCAAAAGTAATGCGGTTGGCAACGAATATTTTTCAACATTTATTTTTTATTGAATACAAGGTTTAGCTGGCGGTTTCGATGGTTATCTCACGGGAACGTACTATCGGGATAAAAAAAAATCCTATAAATCCAGGTTATAAACTACTTGTGAGCCAAATTTCTTCCAAATCCGTTCAGCTGTGATTGAGTAACAAACATTCAAACATACAAACTTTCACATTCATAATAACTGGGATAATAAGTAATAAAAAGTGTAGTAAGTAGAAAAAAGGGTAGGTAGAAAAAAAATATATAAACAGTTTTCACTGTCTGTACACTTTGTTTACCAGTCTTGTGTTCGAAACCTCGAAAAAGTAATTTACCAATCTAGATGATATGATAGTAACATTAGATTCTAATCTAATTGTTATTCCCCTTTTTAATTACTATATAAACGCTGCATTTTCATTAGGATTTTATTACCAGTATCTACACTTTCAAGCAGCTATCATCTGGTACATCAAATCACAGTGTAATTTTAAAAGTAAGTGTTTCTTTCAATATTATTGTCATATTTATTTCTATAATACACAGCTTGGTCCGTGGATAGGTGGGCCATCTTAACACGTTAACTGCAACGGCTAAAATCAGAAAAAGTCAAAAATGTACTTAGTGTTATTTCACTTTAAATCGATTATTTATTCCATAAATACATTATTTATTCCAAAAACATGGCCGCCAGGCAGCGACGACATGTTCAGATTTTGTATGTGTTGTCGGTCATATAGTCCGACAAGGCCTGAATGGAACAAAAAGTGTCGGACACATAGTCCAACATGGCAGATAACGTGTTAATATATCAAGAACCCACAGCGCCTCGAAAGCACGCTAAGCCGTTGGTCCCGTCTGTCAGTTGTGGTCATTACGGGTCGTCAGAAGCCCGAAAGTCGGACAACCAATCTTCCCAAGGGGATCGTAATACCCAATGACTGGGTTGGGGATATCAGACAGGCAGTCGCTCCATGTAAAATACCAAAATTTCGCTGCATCTGGTTAGACTGGAAGATGTCCCCAAAAAATAAATAAGACTAGACAGATTAATAAATAAAAAAAAGACTTTTATTAACAGACTACATGGGCCCAAATTGTGTTAGAGACTATATTATCGGATAAACTATGTTAGTATACTTAGAAAAACAAAACAAGATGAAAATATATCGACCACAGATAGTTTCATCAAGCTCCATGCAATACATGAAGCTTGATAAGCCTACCCATGGTAGGACCATCCAGCTTTTCAGCAAACACCCTCAAGATACTGTTGGGTTAATGAGCTATTTTAATTTAATTCGTTACGATACGATTGACAACTCACAATTTCTTATTCCAGATGAATACTTTACTTCTCATCACATTATTAGCAACGGCAGCAGCAGCAACAGTCAGCAATAAAGTGCTTGATGCGGCTGAAGTTGCTAAAGTGGCTGACAAGGCTGAGAAATATGATATTGACGAGTATGGCGTGCCATTGCGGACTGTGCCAGATTATCTACAAAGTCTGACGGTGGGAGTAGTCGGTCCTGATGATAGACTCATGTCTAGGTGGGTACCATTAATCTGACTGTATGCCATTACCAAGCCTTCTAGGGTACCGACTTATGAGTCAGTAAGAGTCAATTCAAACCCAAGCAGGCGCTTTACTTTCTGTAAATAATTTCATAACCACTGCTCTCAAAACGGTGAAGGAAAACTTCGTGAGTAAACATGTTCTACAACCAAAAATTCGAAAATATGTGACATCTACCAACTCGCACTGGGCCCATGTGGTAGATATCGGTTCACTCCCTCTCACCGAGAGTAAGACTAAGTCCCAGCAGTGGGAATGGTATAGGCTGATTATGTATGTATGTAGGCTTCTAAACTTACTTTATAAAACACTAACTTCTGCCCGCGACTTCGTCCGCGTCAAATTTTTGCTCCCCTGACCCTTCCCGTCGCATCGATTCACCTGCTAGTTTTCGTCCATTTTTCGTTGCTGCTCGCTCCTTTTGAGTTATAGTGAGTCAACCTTAAAAGATAGAAATATGCTCTTGCGGATTATTTTTTAGAACTTTTTAAAAGGAACAATTCCGTGATACATGATTTTTGCGTTACTTTAACCGTTTACGCAGCGCACGCAACGGAAACTCTCAAAAGGAATAAATTTTCCCCGTTTTTGCAACATTTTTCATTACTGCTCCGCTCCTCTTAGTTGTAGCGTGATGTTATATAGCCTATAACCTCCCTCGATAAATAGGCTACCCAACACAAAAAGAATTTTTCAATTCGGACCAGTAGTTCTTGAGATTAGCGCGTTCAATCAAACAAACAAACAAACAAACTCTTCAGCTTTATAATATTAGTATAGATTAACTTCTGCCCACGCTTTCCTCCTATTCACATGGTTTAGCCCCTGACCGGCCGCGTCGCATCCCATCGCCCGCCCGAATTTCGTTTCAATTTCGCTTAGCGTTCTATCCGACTTTCTTTCATTTTATCTTACTTCTAAGGGCCGAAGCGTGGTGTTAAATCCTACTTTAATTAATTAATTAATAATATTATAAATGCGAAAGTTTTTATGTATGGATGTATGGATGTGTGGATGTTTGTTACTCTTTCACGCAAAAACTACTGAACGGATTTGGATGAAATTTAGAACACAGTTAGTTTATAACCTGGATTAACACATAAGCTACTTTTTATTTCGGTAGTAGGTTCCCGCGGGATAAATCCGACCTCCACGCGGGCGAAGCCGCTGGCAAAAGCTAGTAGCTTATCTTCCTTAAAAATTGAGCTGTATTCGACAGCAAGATTTTTTTTAATCCGGCTGAGTGTTTGAGAAACCACCTACATACAAACAAATATCTCTTTATAGCATTAGTATTACAGACAACAATCCTTGTGCTCAAAGGGATTTACTTACACATATACATATATGTAACATGACATTGCACTTGTATTCATCGATGGGTTAGAAATAGCTGAAACTATAGTACGTAGGTACACCCACATTCAACCAGTTAAGTTTAAAGCCTCCTGTAGAGAGAGCCTATTGAGATCGAATTAGGAAGTTTGGGAACGAGCAACTAGTTTCAGCTTTCTGACTAACTGACCAACTCTTTGACAACTGGAAAGCACCTGGAAATGGTTTAGTCTATATATTAATACGTGAAGCAAAAACATTGTACCCCTTTTTACGAAAATTACGCAGAGAAGTATGAATTTGGCACAGTTAAACTTTGTATGGAGAAGGCTAGCAGTGCTAATAGTTTTGATTTAAATGAATTATGGTTGAATCTCGACTACTGGGCGACCCCCAGCTAAAACAAATCCTTCATATTTTTATGACTTTGCAGGACTACCCACGGTGTCGCAGCATCTGCGTTCATAATTCATGATCAAGATGTTACTGTCCGCGGAGCAGAACACACAAACATAACTTCAGTTCAAGTGACTCGAATTGGGACTGCACAGCATGCTATCCCGAGTATTAAAGCCGGGGGCCTGGGTCAGAGCTTTGTCACCGTCAATATTCTTGGAGTTAGAGGGCGCAGCTTCGAATACACGATTAGCGTTTATTCATCTATTGGTTGCGCAAATAGTTAAGAATTTGGGTATTTCTAGGTATCTACGTAGTTTTAGTGAGTATTTTAGTTTATTTTCGTTACCAAAATTAGTGTCGTATAAGTATTTTTGTGTTACAAACAACGAAATAAATGTATTTGAAATCTAAAATAAATGAATTCACATATCAATGCCCTTGTAATATATTCTTAATAAATTATTTTAGTAAATACAATATTTCTGTAGTTTTATTCAATATCGCCGCGACTACGTCTGTGTGTGTTTTTTATTTTACATATACTAGCTCCTACCCCCGACTTCGCCAGCGTAGTTGGTCGACAAGAGTAACCTGTGTCCTTCCTCCAGGGTTCGCAGTATCTCAAAATATACGAAATTTCCATAAAATCGGTCCGGAGATTACACAAAATCGAATTTAGCCTCTTTATAATTTTATTTTATTTTATTTCAGGATAAAAAACAAGAGTACAATTATATGTTATAAATAATATCTTACTAATAAACAAAATACTTATCATACTACTAGCAACATTATCCACATATTACTAAATTGTTGATTATTAATGCTACGTGAGATAAAAAAAAAACAGAATACATGCGTGAATGGAGTAAAAGATTAAATGATTAATTGATCGAATAATACTTCCTATAACAATAACATTATATAATATAAATTTATATAATATAAAAAGAAACAGTAGAAAGGAATACAATCCTTAATAATTATAAAGCTAAGATACAATCGACTACAGATTTTCTAAATTGATGTGTTGTTAAATTGAAAATATCAATGTTTTCAAATCTAGTGTTATAAGAATCCACAAGTTGGCGCAGAGGAGCGCGAAAGCCAGCATTGGAATTACAGACCTGCCTAATATTAACAGACAGTAAGCGGTATGGACGCGCTTGTCTACGCACTACTGTCCTCGGAACGATGTAACAAAGTTTATTTGTTAATTCTGAACAATCATATTTGTTATGCACAATACCATGTAGAAACATAGTTCCGAGAAGCAGTCTTCTGGATTCTAGGGTTAACAGTCTGTAATTCTTAAGCAAAATGTCATGCGAACCATGGCTATGATAGCATCTGTAATGCAGAGGTCTTAGAAATTTACGTTGAACCATCTCAAGTGAGTCAATATATTTTGCGTAATAGGGATTCCATGTCATAGTAGCAAACTCCAGACAAAGCCTAACTAGCGATATATATAAATATCTATAGGTTGATGGACGCTTAAATTCTTTGCTATTGCGCATAACAAAACCGTACATTTTAAGAGCTTTGTTGATAACATTGTCTACATGGATATTAAAGTGAAGTTTAGAGTCTAGTACGGTCAGCCAAGAAAGTGGTGTACCAGTTTTGATTTAGTTTCCCGGTCATCGAAAATTACAACAAGGTTCGTTATAAAAAGATATTACTGAAAGAGACAACATTATCATGACGTAAACCTATGTATTTAGTATTCATACGTCATATGTCACATATAAGTACATGACATTTTAACCTTTAGTATAAATGAAAAGGACATTAGTTTCTACAAAGCAATTGAAATGTTTCCAAACAAAAGTAATAAAAACTATTTAAATAGACAACCGAATTCCATTTGAAAAAGAAAACTGACAATTGACATTTTGTCAAATATATGCAAAAAATCGATATATTTTCCGTGTTTTTTCAATCAACTGCATATAAAATCATCTCAATGCCTGCCAACTTGACCATTGCCGAAAGAGCACAAATAATTGCCCAATTTAATGAGGGAAGCAGTATCAGTGCGATATCCCGGAATTTGAATATATCGAGGCGTTCTGTCCGCTTTTGGATTCGTCGTGAAGGAGAGGAGGGAAGTTTGTTGGATCACAGAAGAAGTGGTCGCCGGCCTGCACTCTCCAATAACGATAGAGAATTCATGAGACGGGAATATGAAATCAATGGTTTTAAGCCCACAAAACATTTTGCGGAGATGTTCGATGTGAGTGCCCAAACAATAAGGAATCATCTACATTATATGGGGTTGCACCACAGGCATTACGCCAAGAAAATATATTTGACGGATGCTCACAGACTTGCTCGTCTGAACTTCGCCAGAGAGCACTTAGAGTTTGATTGGTCTAATACAGTGTTTTGTGATGAAAAAACGTTTAAATCCAGTCAGCATGGACGTCTTCACCTTTGGCGATATAATTCAACACGGTATAAAGATGATCATGTAATCCCAAATAGAGAATCAGGTCGAATTTCCGTAAATATTTGGGGCTGGATGAGTGCGGATGGTGTAGGAGAATTGTGTTCTCTACCTCCTCGAGCGACGGCTGTAAATTATATCGACGTGCTTCAGAATGCAATGCTACCGACAGTCCGTAATGTTTACCCGGAGAACGAAGTGCCACCATTTGATTTTGTTCAAGATAATTGTTCAATTCATAATGCGAGGATCGTAAGAGCCTGGTTTCGTTCACACACTGACGTAAGGGTAATTCAGTGGTCCTCAAGATCGCCGGACCTCAACCCGATAGAAAATCTTTGGGGCCTTATGGTCCAACGATGGTCGCATCAAAATGAAAGAACCAAACAAGCTCTTATTAGTCACTGTAATTATATTTGGGAGGAAATGCGGGGAACCGATATTTGCTCACGGCTTGTTGGTTCAATGAGGTCTCGTCTTTTAGAGGTTATAGAGGCCAACGGCGGTTACACCCGTTTCTAATTTAAAAAAAAATTCAATATCTTCTAAATATTACTATATATGCTATGTTTTTGTTTGTTATAAGTATTTTAAAATTGATTGTAGAAATTTAATAAAAGGATAAATCTATTTTTAGCTTGTTTTTTATTGATATTGTAATTACAAGTTTACAGAAATTGTAGGTTTGTGGATTCGCCTTGTGCCTTTACAATTTTATGTAACTTGTTGATTACAATTCTGAATTTGTAGATACAATTTTGTCATCAAAATCTACAGCCCCCCGCCGTTGATTTTACGACGTCATTGGTTCCATCAAGTTCAAACTAAGAACAGCTGTCACGTTACAAACAGTAATAGTCGTTATCAATAATCAGATAAAGACAGCAATAGAAGTTGTCAGATCGATCTGCAAGCGAAACTAATCTTTATCACCTATGAATCTGCAAGCGATATTCAACCTTAGGGTGGTACACCACTTTCTTGGCCGACTGTACCACACCAAGGTCTCGCAATGAGTATACTCTTTTTATTTGTGTATTTAGCAAGTGATAGCTGTAAGTGTGTTGCTTTTTTGTTTTTAGGAAACGTAATGGAATTGCATTTAGATAAGCCTAATGAGAGTTTATTTAAGGTGCAGTAGCTGGACAATCGATCCAAGTCACTTTGAAGCATCAAACAGTCATCAATACTTCTTATAGTTTTGTAGACTTTTAAGTCATCCGCATACAACAAAAAGTTTGAATGCTTAAAACAATCGCAAATATCATTTATAAACAATGTAAACAACAAAGGGCCCATAATTGAGCCCTGAGGAACCCCGGATGTGACGAAGATAAGCTCCGATTGAAATCCGTTAATAACAACTTTTTGAGTACGGTTTGTTATGTAAGAGGTGAACCATCTCAATAGATTTCCTCGAATACCGTTGAAGGCAATTTTGCGTAAAAGTATTTCATGATCCACCTTGTCGAAAGCTTTTTGAAAGTCCGTATATACTGCATCAGTTTGTAAACGGTTATCCATGTTTTCAAAAACATTGCCTACGAAAATAAGTAGATTTGTGTAAGTTGATCTTTGTTGGACGAATCCGTGCTGTTCTTTAATTATAGCCTTATGTAAAGTGGGATAAATTTCATTATACACCAGTCTCTCAAAAAGCTTCGACAAGGTAGAATCGAGATCGGACGGTAGTTCTCTACGTCATCCTTAGTTCCCTTTTTAAAAACGGGGGTTAAATGAGCAATTTTACATACATCGGGAAAAACGCCTTTGCAGATACATTTATTGAACAGCAGATGTAGGGGTTCACATAACTGATCAGCAACAAGTTTGAAAAATGAGGGAGGAATGCCATCGGGTCCAGGTCCTTTTGAAGGGTCTAACGACCTTAGCTCCTTATAAACTTTAGATGGTTCGATGTAAATATTGTTGAGAATGTCACTATTATCATGAAAGCTAGAAGGCGGCGCCCATTCATGGATATCAAGTGTTAATGGTTCATACACTGATTGAAAATAGCTGGAGAATAGTTTACAAATATCACGCGGGTCACTAATGTTAGTATAAACTAGCAGTGCCCACGGCCTTATCCGCGTTCATATAGGAAATTATCTCACGGAAACGTGTTATTGAGACAAAATGGTGCATTTTTTTATCATAAGTACCGTGTACTCTCATAAATAACCATTTAGCTAGAATCTGTCAACTTGATAATTGCCAACTATCGTCGGATTTTCAGCAGAGCAACCAGGATAAAAATTAGTCAGCGAAATTCAACAGACGCGATGGTTAACGATATGTAAACATGATAATACAAAACACAGACACAATAGATAATTCTTTGGAGGTCAATAGCCGCAAATGAGATTACTAAATCTGGTATTTTTTTTTTGTATTATCTTATTTAGATATCGATTCCTATCATGTCAGTGGAATTTATACAGTAAGTCAATTTTTCAACCGACGAAAAAAAAGGAGGAGGTTCTCAATTCGACACCAATATTTATATTTTTTTTATGTATGACCACGCGCAACTTTTTACATAGTAGTCCGATTGTGACAATTCTTCTTCTCTTGGAAAGGGTATACTCCCAAGGTGGTCCCATATAAATTTGGTAAACAAAATCGAACCTTAAGGGTTGGGACGCATAACTTTATACAGAGTAGTCTGATTTTGATCATTCTTTTTTGTTAGATAGGATACCTTGCCAAGTATTATTAGTACATTAAAGTCACAAAAAATTATAAAATAAAAACTTTTTAGACAAGAAACTTTAAAATTATGAGTCGGCGCTTTGAGTGATCGGATTTTTGTTCATTGATTTTTCAGCGCCGACTCAAAATTTTAAGGTTTATTATTTTATGCTTTTCAGTTTTTTCGGCGGTTTAATTTTTTGTTAAAGAGTTTTTTATTTCGTATCGTATATGTGTACCTACGTGTTTTAAGTTTTAGTTTCGCAGATTTTTCGCATTCGCAGTTTAGTTTAGATACAGCAAAATCGTGAGGCCCACGAAATTATTTTCTTACTTTTATGCTGTTTAAAGACCTTGTAGACTGTCGACAATTTTCTATCTTATTCAGTACTTGGTACTTGTTGACAGGCCTACACCGTCCTCCTATACCTATTAACAATGTAATTTGAAACCATTGTAAAAACCAATTATTTTTAAAAGAGTAACCGTGGAGTTTCTTGCCGGCTCTTCTCGATAGGAATCAACAATTTGGAAACGTGCACCTAGCTTCTGACGTTTCATAAGTCCCCATGTAGGTTTATGTGAAATAAAAATATTTTGATTTGATTTGATTGATTTGAAAGATCAGTATAAGTAAGGAATAAAATTAGTAAGCAGTATTAATATATATACATATATAAATAATAATTCAAAATATATATAAGGTATATCTATTCATACACGAAATATTTTAAGAGGTACACCTGTAGGTGGTAAAGAAGCTATCGAAGCAAAAAGAAAATTTTATTGAAGCGTTTTCGAATTTTCGTAATTATTATAGTTTTAAAACTGCTTGAGACGTTTTGCGTAAAACCTTTACTCCAAATTCTATGACTGGCCCGCCTGACGCTGCGAGGGCGGCGACCGGACGGCACGAGCATGGCCGCGGTGTCTCGGGCCGTAAAAAAAAGAAGGAGCCAGTATTTCTTATGTACGTCAAATAATGTATCAATATTAAATTTTGAAAAAAATACATTTAGAATTTTTTTTTTTCGTTGCTGTAGCTTCTTTACCACCTACAGGTGTACCTCTTAAAATATTTCGTGTATGAATAGATACACCTTATACATATATTTTTTTTTATTATTTTTAAATTTTATGATTTTACATGTATCATACTTCTATTGGTAATACATTTCTAACACAAACAATACACTCGTAATGGACCCAAACTTTTGGGGTTTAATCTCCATATATATAGACTTGGTAGGCATAGCCGCGGCTTCTAGGTGATTGAAACCTAATTGTAACGTTATTTGATCCTAATCCCCCTGACCTGATGGTGGCTGATGTGCCCTCTTCGACGTAATCAATGGCCTGGATCCCAACTATCTTGACAGAAGACTTGAAGGAGAAATATACATCATGAATATGAAATACTCTCGGTGCAGGTTGCTTGACGACCATGGTCCTGAAAAACACAATAACATAACATCAAGCCTTGTTTCTCCGAAGGGTTGAGCAGAGGTGAATTAATAGGGCACCATCATCAGACTATAGCAGTCCACTGCTGGCCATAGGCCTCTCCAATTGCACGCCATTCAGCTCGATTCTCGGCAACTCTCATCCAGCTGCTACCAGCCACCCTGCGAAGATCGTCGATCCACCTAGCCTGAAGGCGTCCTACCTTACGTTTGCCGATTCGCGGTCTCCACTCAAGAACACATCTACCCCAACGGTCATCGGTTCGACGGCTAATGTGGCCGGTCCATTGCCACTTCAGCTTGCTAATCCTATGAGCTATGTCGACAACTTTGGTTCTCTGCCGGATTATAGGACACCAACATTTCGACAAATATTATTAACGTAACAGAGTGCGTGCCTATTTCAACCGACCTGGCATAAATCCAAACTCCGGGCTGCTACTGAACAATCCAGATGGTAAAACCCAATAACACTTTGCCTCACCTAGGAATCGAACCCAAGACCTCACGCTCAGCATGCACTTGCGACCACTAAACCAACGAGCGGTCAAAATAAAAGTAGAAAAAACTGAGTTTACTAAAAGTTTTTTGTTGATGCTAATTTTGGTTACGTACGAAGTCAACAGTGGAACTGGTGGTTCAGAGATCCCCTCATTCAGATGACGTTGGGGAGCATCTGCAGTCCGCACCTCAGCGATAGAAGGCAGCTCAACGACTTCACGAATATAAAACACCACTTCACCATACTGAAAATAAGCAGAATCAGGGTGAATGCTCCTGGCCACGTCAGCCCCGTCGTCTCTGTCAGCCCGTTCAGACACTTCCACTACGTCAGCCCCTTCGTCTCTGTCAGCCCGTTCAGACACGTCCACCACGTCAGCCCCATCGTCTCTGTCAGCCCGTTCAGACACCACCACGTCAGTTACTTCATTGCTGACTACTGCAGATGTTGCTGCCGCTGCTAACAACACGATGAGAAGTAAGCTCTTCATCTGGAAAATAATCAGTAATTTCATTTCTAAGAACAGTCCTCTGTTTAGTTTTGTCCCAACTCTGTAGAAGTTGGCATCTAATCTAACTTGTAACTTGATGCATTTCTGAAATTTCGCTAGTAAATAATCAAAAAGCTACTAAATTTTTATCATTGTCTTATCAGGTATTTGCAACATTACTGCTTTTTGAAGTAATCGCTTTACTATCTGTATCAATATTAAGCGTGATTATAGATAAAATATAAGGTGACATTCGCAGAGTATTCCCCGAATTTGACCTGGATTTATATTGCTTTCGAATCTTGTTTTACAGAGTTCAAAGAAATGATTAGAAAAGGCGTCATCATCTGTTAGGCCTTTTACCCATCTATGTTGAGGTCGGCTTCCAATCTAACCAACTACCACTGAGTGCCAGTATTTTACACAGAACTACTGCTTATCTGCCCTCCACAACCCAGGTACTGGGTAATACGATACCCCTTGGTAAGACTGGTTGTCAGACTTTCGGGCTTCTGATGACCCGTAACGACTGTCTAAGATCTGTGAAAGACAGCCGGAACCAACGGCTTAACACTGCTGCCCATTCTCTAATAAGTCCCTTAGTCGCCTTTAACGGCACCCACGGGAAGAAATGGGGGGTGCTATTCTTTAACACAAGTAAACACACGGGTAATAATATATATATATATGCATTATGCTATATTATTTTCTTTAAATTTTAAAATTCACATACCTTTTCAATATAACTTTTACTAGATACTCCAAATACTTCAGTTGACTCCTATGAGTTCACTGTTACTATATCTGCCTTCTTAACGAATTATCTGTACTATATATACTATATTATAATATTATAAAGCTAAAGAGTTTGTTTGTTTTGTTGAACGCGGTAATCTCAGGAACTTATCGGTCCGAATTGAAAAATTATTTTTGTGTTGGGTATCCTATTTATTGAGGAAGGCTATAAGTTATATAACATCACGCTACGATCAGAAGGAGTGGAACAGAAACGAAAAATAGACGAAAACTGGCAGGCAATTCCATGCGACGGGAAGGGTAAAGGGAGAAAAATTTAATGAATTATAAACGTACATAGGTACAACTAATATTATAAATGTGAACATTTCTATGATTGGATGTTTGTTTCTCAATCACGCAAAAAAGGCTGAATGGATCTGGACATTCTTACCGCGGTAGTACGTCCTCTTGCGATAATTTCCGATATCCACACGGGCGGAGCCGCGGGCAAAAGCTAGTTACTTATATTAGAATTGTATAATGATAAGAAAATACTATCAGTTCTTTATTGAATACTAACATATGGCACTTACTTTGATTAGTTTAATTGATATAGCGGTTGTAAATCGGCATGTCACTTGAATCTCTTAGCGATAATAATTAATGGATTTGAAGATAAAGAAATGGCCTATATTTAATAGTGAAAAAAGTCGTATAGAATCTTTGTAAATTACCCCATAGCACTTACTACTTAACATAGTAAAAAAAATACCGTCAATGCTCAGACCAAATGGAGCGCCGCGGTCTCGCAGTGAAGCAGGGTAAAGGAAGCCAAATTAGAAATAGGAAGCCGATCGTGTTCCGGTGCGTCGCGTGACACCGAATGCGCTACACGTCATTACCCTAACATTGGTTATTATTGTAAAATGCCTTCCTGTGTTGTATAAACTTGTTAAAACAATTCTGTAATACAAAAAAAGCCATGTGGGATAACTTTTCACAAGTGTTTCATTTTATTTAATCTGAAATAAAAATACAAAAAATATTTCGTAATGCGTTTTTGGAACACGAAACCTCGCATAATATCATCGGTGTGACCAGTATATCCGTATACAAAACTCCCCGAAATGCGGGTAGTTTAATTATTATTAATTTTAAAATTAGTTTGTGTATTGGTTAAATCTTTTTAATTACTACGAAAATTATTATTATCTATTTTCGATGTCAAATAAACAGAGTAAGCATTAATAAATTACTCCGGTTTAAATATTTTGTAACATAACATGAATACAATATGATAAGCTATAAGTAAATGATTATTAGGATTATTATTTCTATATACAAGTACAATATAAAACGGTTTTATGTAAAATATAGTTTTGGATTCATTTATTTCTCAACCTTTTCATTTGTTGCATTTGAAAACAAAGTGTTTTTATTATTTTAGATTCCCAAGAGACCTAAAGTGGAAACAAAAGGGGATCGAGATTATTAGGTTAAGCCGAAATAACGAAACTTGGTTGCCATCAAAATTTAGTGTTGTGTGTTCCACATATTTTACAGAAAATGATTTGTATGTTACTAAATGTGGGCTGCGTCGTGTGATGAAAAATGCAAAACCAAAAAAAAGTATGAACCCATGTTGCTATTAGATTATGTTATATGTTTTGTACACTTTTGTACCTTCTAACATTCGATCAGTATTCTTTTTAGGTTCTTATTGACCAACCTGGCAATGCTATTGATATTGCCGTTTCTGAAAACGTTGATTTCTCTGTTCCAAGCTCATCATATACTGAGTCACAAAACGTACGTTTATATTTATCTGTATTGTTACCTATTTAAAATAATGCAATATAATATTTTTATATAAAATCAAAACATTAAACTAGCTTATTTTATTTACAGCAAAGTTGTAACCATTTGTTTACTGTGAATGCAAATACCAGTACATACACATCAGAAAATGTAGATATACCAAATATAAATATTTAAGATTCAGAAACAGAAGCAATATTTGAAACACCAAGGAAAAGTAGATTAAGAAAGCAACTAAGGAAAAATATAAAAATACTAGATATTCACAAAAAGAAGATTACATTTTTGAACCAAAAAGTACGACGATTGAAAAAGTCTGATAAAACTTTAATTTTTTTTATAAATGAACTTAAAGTAACTAAAAGAATAATGTTGATAGTGACGTATATAATAAACTTACCGAAAATGTTGTAGCAGCCGATATTTTCAATAATATATATAAAAAGGAGAAATCTAGCAAAAAGTTGAAATACACCATGGCAATAAAAAAAATCTGTTTGACTCTATTCGTCAAAAGCTTATGATTTTGTACGAAACACCTTTAAGACATGTCTCCCACGTCCTAAAACTATATCAAAATGGTACAGTCATATAAATGGAGAACCAGGATTTACAGAAGAGTCATTTGCAGTAATAAAACAAAAAACGCAGGCTAGTGGACATCGCCTATTATGCGCCCTAATTTTTGATGAGATGGCTATATGTCAACAAAAAATATGGGATGGGAAAAAATACCAAGGCTGAATCGACATGGGTACTGGCACCTCCGATTCTGATTCTTTGGCTTGTCAAGCATTTGTCGTTTTGCTCGTAGCAGTAAACCAACGGTGAAAAATTCCGTTAGGTTACTTCTTATGCAATGGTATAAGTGGAGACCAAAAGGCAAATTTAATCAAAATTTGTTTAATAAAATGTTTTGAAGCGAATGTCGATGTAATTTCACTGACATTCGATGGTCATAGTACAAATTTTACTGCTATAGAAATACTTGGCTGAGACATAAATTCAATCAAAAGCACTTTTAAACATCCATCTTGTGACAAACAAGTAGCTTGCATTTTAGATCCCAGTCACGTGATTAAATTACTGAGGAATCAATTAGAGTCCAAAAGATAATTTTTTGATATTAATAAAGAACTTGTGCAATGGAATTATTTAGTCCATCTGAACGAATTACAAAGTAATGAAGGACTACATCTGGCCAATAAGTTAACGACTAGACATATTGCTTTCAAAAATCAAATAATGAAAGTGAATCTGTCTGCCCAATAACTAAGCAGAAGCGTAGCCACGGCCTTAAAGATTTGAAGGGAAGACCTTAAACTGCCTATCTTCGAAAACTCTAAACCCATGGAAAATTTTGTAAATATGGCAAATAACTTCTTTGATATATTCAATACTCGAGGAATGAATCAATTCGGATTCAAAAAAACAATTTTCCAAGGAAACAAAGACCAGATGTATGAATTTTTTGATGAGATGAAAAGATACATTATTGAATTAAAACTCAAAACCCAAAGAGGAAGATAATGAAAGATAGTAGGAAAACTTTGCTTCGCTTTGCTTTGCTTTTGCTTTGCTTTGCTTTGCTTTGCTTTGCTTTGCTTTGCTTTGCTTTGCTTTGCTAGCCTGTTGTCGAAGCAAAGTGTAAATCGGGATTTCTAGGCGTTCCGATGAACATAGAAAGTTTAAAGTATTTATACGACACTGTAGTGCAAAAAGAACATCAACTGGCATATTAACCAACATACAAATTTAGCCAAGACCATATCAAGATATTGTTTATTTCAATTAGGATGCACGGGGGTCATAATGATAACCCAAATTTTAAACAATTTAAAGCTATTTATAAGAAATTACTAACGCATCTTGAATTTAAATGTTTGGCTTCTGGTAATTGCATACCTTTGGAAAATATTGCGATTTTAAACTGCTCATCAGCAATGCAAGTAATTAACACGACTTCAATTTCGTATCGCCATGATGAAGATTGTAATGAATTATCTGCTTTTGATATTATTGAACCACTGCAAGGTGATATAGAAGAAATGGTCAGACGTTTAGACGTGCCCGACTTCAACAAGTTAAGGCAGTATATAATTGGTTATATTGCTGGTGCTGTCGTACATTACTTATCAAAAAATTTAAAATATGAATCTTGTATCTCGGGACTTTTATCCACTCAGAGACATTATTTTCATAAGTTAATTACGGTCAGGGACAAAGGTGGTTTACATTTTCCGTCCAAAGATATTTTTTCAATTTGTTCCGCTTGTGAAATCGTAATAAAAAGAATCATCAAAGATGACATAATAATAAAGTCAGAAAGACAACATTTATACGTCGTTTCTCAAATTTTAAAAACCTTTATAGGGGCAAAAAATATTTTTTATGATTTGGAAAACGAACACAATTTCGCCGGCATGGATCATAAAGTAAATTTAATACGTACTGTTGTTGAAAAATATATAAATACAAGATTCCACCATATTTCAAAACTAGATACTATATCCAGAAGTCGGGATACAAAAAGGCAGTATTACCGGAAATTAACGCAACACAAAGGCTTTTAAAAATTTTCTCTTTTATTTTTATTAAAAGTACCCAATCGTAAAAAAGTGTTTTATTTAAAAGTATTTCTATGTCATAAAAATTCACAATTATTTGATCAGAAATGGGGAAAAAAGTTTTTGGTGGCAACATTATTTCCTTCGCACACAGACGCAATACAAGTGTGACACTGACGTTACGCACACAATTCTCTAGATGGTGCTTCACTTTTCGAACGCTATTGTTGGCGTATGCGCCGTCTACCTTTTTTATTTGGTCTGAGCGTCAATGCTTTTCCGCCCAAGGGTGTCAAAAGGAGATTGTATTGTCTAAAACTAGGACCGAATCTTTTGCCAAAAACATATCTATGTGATTATAATTTACAATAGTTATTATTATTTGCCAATACTGTTGTTTTTAACGAAAACATTACTCATTAGGACTAGTTTAACGTCATTCGGATTTTAATCCAGACAATTTAAGATGCTATTGCAGAATACAAATAGTTAGGAAATAACAAAACTTAAATTTCACATCGTTATCGACAAATGGATGTATTAAAAATAATAGTTTAAAAAAACACGCTTCCATAGAAAACCAAACTAAAAAGTAGAAAATAATGGGAAAAAAGCGTGCTTTTTAAGGTATTTTTTTATTGATCTGGCACCCCACGGTTTTTTTCCATTATTTTCTGCTTTTTATTTTGGTTTTCTATGGAAGCGTGTTTCTTAGTTTTTTAAACTATTATTTATTTTATATCTTTTAGGGTGTTTCGAATTTTGAGACGTTGACATACGTCTCAAAATTCGAAACACCCAGCGAAGTTTGTGACGTATGTCAGCGTAGTTTTCGAAGACAGTTTTTTTGCTGTCCTGGTAACCCTGGCAAGGATATGGCACAAATTTATGAAATTATTGCACTGTCATCGGTCTTTGACAGGTGCGCAAAGTTTGAATTAAATCTGGTTGTTCAAAGTGGGTCAAAATCGCGCTATAAGGAGTCGGTTACAAACAAACATACTAACATACAAACAAACATACAAGTGAAGCTAATATAAAGCATGTAAAAAATATTTTGTTCAACCGACTTATGACAGCACCATAGTTTTAAAAATATTTTAAATATAGAACTATGACCACATACCATAATCTTAACGTAAATACAGTTAACAAAAACAGTAACTTGTGATTGAACATATTTATTAACCAAATTTAAAAATATATTACATGCAAATTTTGAACTAAATATTTTCTTAAATCAAAATAAATTCTCTTCTTTCATTTTTACTTTTGCGGTTTACTAAGCCACTACTTTCACATAAATAAATTCTCTTAAATTTTAAACCAAATATGCTCGAGACCCATTTTTGAGCATATTATCTGACATAGACTTGAATCCTGTAGTGGTATCCGCGGCCTGTAGCTGATCGTATCCGGATTGTGACAAAGGAGCTTCCAATTCCTCCATTCAGGATGGATGGGCTTGCGTTCTGCGAGGCCCCCACGCGGTTCACCCGGATCGCACTCACGCGCCGGTTGGTGCGGACTGTTATATCTCTCACGTGGAAATGATTCGCGATGCCGTTCGCCCTGACCTCGCTACTGTAAACAGAAAAATGTTCATTGTTAGGAAAATGCAGTTAATCTGTTATTTTTTGAATGTATGAAAAATATTTCCTGAGTTGTCAATGTCGATGAGGCATCCAAATGTGAGAATCACCACTATTCTCAGCTTTAATATCTCCGAGGTCTAATTCCCGATGTTAATTCTAAATGTGAGCCCCATTCGATACCCAGACGTATGCTAATTACACTTTTCTTTTACTTTTGAATGACATAACGTTTGCACTGTTTGTTGATTCACATTGTAATGTTCTGTTGATGGTTACTTACTTGTATACCAGTGCATCTCCAGAAGCGATGGTTCCCACGTTCAGGTTACGCCGAGTGACTACTGCAGTCTTCATCGGTACATCAACCTCGTCAGGCAGCTCTCTCACGTCAATCAGCTCATCCACGTCAGTCACAACCACCTCTGGCATCCCGTTCACGTCCAAGTCTGCCACATCGTCACCGTCAGCCCTCTCAAGCAGCTCCACCACGTCAGGTACTTCTTTGCTGAGTACCTGAGCTGTTGCTGCTGCTGCTGCTAACAACACGACGAGGAGTACGCTGTTCATCTGGAATAATTTTATTGCTTTTAGTAAACATCACCATAAGAAATTTACTTACGAAATATATATTGAATACTTTTTGTTCTAGTTTACAATAGAACAAAATTAAATTACTTACCTTTTCAATTTTTATTTAGACTTGATCTACAAAACTCTGAAGTTGACTGCTTGGAGAACAGTGTAAGTATAATTTTTATTCTGATGGAGCCAGTATTTATAGAAAAATTAGAAAGCAATCGCATGAGATAAGACACCATTTGACCTACATTTCGGTTAATTACATATGCTTAATATATCATGACAACTAATCAGTAACACCAATGCCATTCTTTTAAGGAAAATTATTTAAAAATAAAGCCAGTGGGTCCCAATATTTTAGTACCATATAACTACTTAAAATATTACATCCACGGGTGTCGCAATTTTCGACTATATCTAGTAGAGTATTCCGACCAACTAGCACATTTCGTAATGCTACGCGGCCAGCTACGAGTTGCTACGGCGTAGCTACTACGATGATGTCCACGCCTATCCAAATAATTTACTTCATAAAAGCAGTTGCTAAGTCTTTCATAATTATGTTAATTTAAAATCGCAGGCTCAGCAGAACCCTGATTTAAAGTTAGATAATAATTTTATGTGTGAAAGCAAATCCAATATACCTACTTAATCTGGATCTCGGAAACGGCTCCAATGATTTTCATGAAATTTAGTATGCAGGGGGTTTCGGGGGCGATAAATCGATCTAGCTAGGATTCATTTTTAGAAAATGTCGTTTTATACGTGTTTTCAATAATCAACTTTATCAATAATAAACTTAAACATAAATTTATGTTTTTTGTTTTATTGGAAGAAAAATAACAAAATGTAATTTGTATGTAAATATAATTTCTAAAAAACACTATTTACCAAAAAAGAATTAATACTGAGCAAAGCTCGGGCATCCAGATACTACTCTTAATTCCTGATACAATCTCTATAGTAATACTCTCCATACAGTTATTATTGATGCTATATGGTTGCTGTTAGAGATTAAAATTATTATTCAAATAGCTTATTTCTAACTTTAGTTTAAGTAGGAGAAATTTGGCCTTATTCATCATCAAGGTTATTACTTAAATCAAGATTGTTGCTTGTACATCGTTATTAAAGAGTATTAGTTCAACTGCGTAATCCTCGGTACTTTTTTATCGATATAATTTATAATTGATACATGCAAATAATACCTCAATCCCCTGCACCTGCATTTATCAAAAGACTTTTCACCTTTAATACATTGTGTACGCTGCCAGACCAAACCTCAATTCAATTGCTCAATTGCTCAATTCAAGCTCTTTGAAAGAGTGATTGCAGACCGCCTCGTCGGGTGGCTGGTGCGAGTGGGGCCGGACTTGTCGGACGGCCAGTACGGCTTCCGCAAGGGGCGCTCAACGGTGGACGCCATCATGCGCGTGCGAGCCCTCACGACGGGGGATGCAGTGGCCCGGGGTGGGGTCGTCTTGGCGGTGTCTCTTGACATCGCCAATGCCTTCAACACCCTACCCTGGAGTTGCATTAGGGAGGCACTCCGGTATCACCGGATGCCGACCTACCTCTGTCGCGTGGTCGAGGCCTATCTGACGGATAGGGCTGTTATCTACCCCGGTCACCAGGGAGAGTGGAACCGGCGAGAGATGTCGTGCGGTGTCCCACAGGGATCGGTCCTGGGGCCGCATCTGTGGGACATCGGTTACGACTGGGTGCTGCGCGCCGACCTCCCTAGCGGCGTCAGCGTGGTTTGCTACGCTGACGACACGCTGGTCCTTGCGCAGGGGAGGTCGTATGAGGCGGCGGCCGAATTAATGACACGCGGGGTTGCGACAATCGTCGATAGAATCCGGCAATTGGGACTCGAGGTGGCATTGCACAAGTCCGAGGCCATGGGTTTTCATGGTCCTCGGAACGCGCCACCTGCGGGTTCCCAACTTACGGTAGGAGGGGTTCACATCGGCGTCGAGTCGACGATGAAGTACCTGGGACTTGTCCTCGACAGCCGGTGGAACTTCGTTGAGCATTTCCGACGTTTGGCTCCCAGACTGGAGCGGGCTGGGGCTGCACTAAAGCGGCTCCTGCCCAATCTGGGGGGTCCGAACGCCTCCTGCCGGAGGCTCTACACGGGGATCGTGCGGTCCATGGCCCTCTACGGGGCACCGGTGTGGGCACCCTCATTGAGGCTGCGCCCAGCGCGCCGGCTGTTTGCGGCCCAGAGGGTCATGGCCATCCGGTTAATCCGGGGATACCGCACGGTCTCGTGCGAGGCGGCGAGCCTCCTTGCCGGAGTGCCGCCATGGGATCTGGAGGCAAAGGTCCTCGCGCACATGTGGGAGTGGCGCGAGGAGGCGAAACGCCGGGGCGAAACTCCGCTGCCGCGACAAATCGTGGCACGGCGGACAGAGCTCCGGTGTGATCTCATGGCGACATGGCGGGTACGATTGTCGCAACCCAGTGCTGGGCACGCCACTATTGCGGCGGTAAGTCCCCTCTTTGAGGAGTGGATAGAGAGGCGCCACGGCGTCCTCACCTTCCGCCTGACGCAGGTTCTCACCGGGCATGGGTGCTTCGGTGGGTTCCTGTTCAGGATAAAGCGGGAGGATACGTCCGGGTGTTTCCATTGCGAGGATCGTCTGGAGGACACGGTGGAGCATACGGTGGAGGTATGCCCTGCCTGGGCGGAGCACCGCCGTGTCCTCGTGGAGGCGATCGGCGGCGGCGACCTCCCGCGTCCGGCCCTGGTGCGAGCCATGGTACGGAGCGAGAGGGAATGGGAAGCCGTCACCTCCTTCTGCGAAGCAGTGATGCTCGCGAAGGAGGAGGCGGGGCGCGTGAGGGAGTGGCAGTCTCTGCGCCCTCATGCCCCTAGCCGCCGCAGGAGGAGACGCCCCGGGCGTCGGGAGTCAATTGCGGACTCCCGGCCACCGTAGGCGCGAGCTTGCGGGTGGCGAGCAATGGGTGGCTCGCCGCCCGGTAAGGACCAGGCTCGGGTCGACGGCGCGCAGTGTTCCACGCGCGCCTCAAAGAGATGTCAGCAGCAGTGTAGGGGTCTACTAGGACCGATGCCTGCCGGGGTCGCGTGATTGTTCGAAAGAGATACCGTGACCCTGGCACATGGGCAACTGATGGAACACGGGTGGGTTTTAGTCAGTAAAAGTCTGACACGCCCTCCCGCTCCGCCCAGAGCGGGAGAAGTCATTTGATGATTTCCCATCCTGAAAAAAAAAAAAAAAAAAAAAATCCCCTGCACCTGCATTTATCAAAAGACTTTTCACCTTTAATACATTGGCTCACAGAACATGCTGGAAAACTTGACAATGCATATGGGTCTTGGCTCAAGGACACTAAATTTGCAAAAGAGGTGTAATTTTGATAGCCTCCTTACTATTGTTTTATCTTATTGCGCAACATTGCACTAGATTAAGTTGAATCGATATTGTTTTTTAATATCTAACTATTTTGTTTAATAATTTGTGGATAACGTCGTTAGCAGTATATATGTTACTCCTATTGACTAAGTGTTATCATAATTGTATTTATACTGCATTTTTTATCCTTCATCATCACCATTTTTAACCGACTTCAAAAAAAGGAGGAGGTTTCTCAATTCGACCGTATATATTTTTTTTTTATGTGTGTTCACCGATAACTTCATCATTTATGGACCGATTTTGATGATTCTTTTTTTGTTGGAAAGGAGATTTTCCAAGGGTGGTCCCATGATAAGGAAACCAGGATCTGATGGTGGCATTCCAGAGAAGTCGAAGGGAACCTTCGAAAATCATAGTGGTGACTAGTGCGTTTTTTATTTCTTTCATTAATAATCTTAAAGCACTACTATTTCATGAAGGTCTAAAGTTGCTCTGATGATGAAGCCGAAATACAGTCGAGGGAACTCTTCAACGATTTACAGCAAATACCCGGTGTTTGGACTTAATTCATTTCTATTGATGAGAACTTTGCACCCATATGGGCTATAAGTGCCATTACAGGTCTGATGATGGAGACCATAGACAGTTGAGGGAATTCCTCAACGATTTACAGCAGTTCCCTATTGTTGGGGTTACTTTATTCGGTTCAAAGTGCCAATTTTATTACTACTATTTAATTAAGGTTCGGAGTTGATCTGATGATGGAGCCGAAAGACAATCGAGGGAACTCCTCAACGATTTACAGCAATTACCTGGTGTTTGAGCTTAATTAATTTCTATTGATGAGAAAGCTCCCATAAAGCTTATAAGTACCATTACAGGTCTAATGATGGAGACCATAGACAGACAGTCAAGGGATTTCCTCAACGATTTACAGCAGTAGTAAAGTATCAAATTTCACCTGGTGATTAGTGGTATAGGAATTAGTGCGAGTAGATACCATAACTAAAAAGTAAAAAATAAAAACTTTTTTACAAAAAAAAAACCAACTTCCTCAAAAACACTCGAAAGTGAAAAATAACTTTAATTTCGGAAGTCGGTGGCAAAAAACTCAAATACAGATCCTAATACACCGACTTCCGAAATTAAAGTTATTTTTCACTTTCGAGTGTTTTTGAGGAAGTCGGTTTTTTTTATAGCAGTCCACTGCTAGACATAGGTCTCTCCAATTGCTCGACTTTCAGCTCAGTTCTTGGCTACTCTCATCCAGCTACTAGTTTGTTGTTCTAAATAAAATAACACATAACAGTGAATATGACTGATACTCAATATACATCGTCTCATCTACCTGCCCTTTTCTTAAATCTGTTGAGGTCGACTCCCGATGGTTACGTATCACAATACCTAAGTTTATTCCAACTATTTTCAGTAGTCAGTCAGTCTCGTGTGGTGTCCGGACGTAAAGAATAGCATCACCCATTTCCTCCCGTGGGTGTCGTAACAGGCGACTAAGGGATATACTAGAGAATGGGCAGCAGCTTTCTCTATGCATTTTATCAAAACCATACTGCGATCGCCAACCCGCCTGCCAAGCGTGGCGATTATGGCAACCCCCCCCCCCCCCCAATTAATGACAAGCACAACTAAAAAACGGCCCCTAGTGCCCGGCGGCCCACCTACCCTTGACTATGGTAGCGGTCAAGGCCACGGTGAGGCAAGGGGTGCTAACAATCCCCGGAAGAGATCCGGCTACCACAATCACCGAAAACTGGACCTGGCAACCTACAACACGCGCACACTCCGGACCGACGAGAAGATCGCTGAACTTGAGGAAGAATTGAGCAGGTTACGATGGGGCATAGTAGGGTTATCTGAAGTCCGAAGACAGGGGGAGGACTCGATAATCCTAAATTCTGGAAACCTGCTCTATTTCCGGGAGGGCGACCAGCAGTCCCAAGGTGGTGTCGGGTTTATCGTCCATAAGTCCCTTGTGAGCAACGTTGTGAAGATCGAGAGTGTGTCGACCAGGGTGGCGTTCCTTATACTCAGAATATCCGCAAGGTATTCGCTGAAGGTCATACAGGTGTACGCCCCGACCTCGACACACCCCGACGATGAGGTGGAGACCATGTATGAGGATATTTCCAGAGCCATGCATGGTACCAAATCTCACTTCACCGTTATCATGGGGGACTTCAACGCGAAACTGGGCAAGCGAAGCGATGATGAGCTGCGAGTGGGGCAATTTGGAGTTGGACGTCGGAATCACCGGGGTCACCTACTGGCTAGTTTTATGGAGAAGGAAGGCCTCTTTATGATGAATTCCTTCTTCAGAAAACGCGAGCACAGGAAGTGGACCTGGCAGAGTCCAGACGGTGCAACTAAAAGTGAGATTGACTTCATTATGTCGACGAAGAAGCACATATTCAATGATGTCTCTGTGATCAACGCGGTGAAAACCGGGAGTGATCACCGCATGGTAAGAGGCACATTGAATATCAATATCAAGCTGGAAAGATCTCGGCTGATGAAGTCAACGCTCCGTCCAGCACCGATCCAACTTCAGAACCCCGAGAGCTTTCAGCTCGAACTCCAGAATCGTTTTGAGTGCCTAGGGAGCTCCGTGGACGATTATAACGATGGGTTTGTGGAAACTGTCCATACGATTGGGTCTCAGTTCTTCAAGACCCGCCGTACTAATAGCAAAAAGAAACTCTCAGATCCAACATTACAGCTCATGGAACAGAGGCGCGAAATGATCCTGCAGTCTTCAGAAGCTGCACTCGAGTACCGGCAGCTAAATAGACGGATCTCTAAGTCCTTGAAACGCGAACTTCGCCTTTTTAATACGGAACGTATTAGAGACGCGATAGAACGGAACAAGGGCTCCAAAATATTTGCAAGAGATCTGTCTATTGGGCAGAGTCAGCTTGCCAAACTGAAGACCGACGACGGCTGAGTCGTGTCCGCCAAACCTGAGCTGTTAAGAGAGATCGAGAAGTTTTATGGACAGTTATACACGTCCACCAGAAACCCTGTTATGAATCTGGCTAAAGACCCGAGAGCTAGATTGACTCGACACTACACTGAAGATATCCCGGACGTCAGCTTGTACGAGATTAGGATGGCTCTGAAGCAGCTTAAAAATAACAAGGCGCCGGGTGATGACGGAATTACGGCCGAGCTCCTGAAGGCCGGCAGAAAACCCGTTCTAAAGGCCCTTCAGAAGCTATTTGATTCCGTCATACTCGAGGGCAAAACGCCACAGGCATGGAACAGAGGTGTGGTGGTACTTTTCTTTAAGAAGGGTGACAATACCCTACTTAAGAATTATAGCCCCATCTCACTTCTGAGCCATGTCTACAAGCTGTTTTCAAGGGTCATCACGAACCGTCTCGCGCGCAGGTTTGACGACTTCCAGCCTCCCGAACAAGCCGGATTCCGTAAAGGCTTTAGCACCGTGGACCACATACATACGCTGCGGCAGGTTATACAGAAGACCGAAGAGTATAACATGCCTCTCTGCTTAGCGTTTGTGGACTACGAAAAAGCCTTCGATTCGATCGAAACCTGGGCTGTACTGCAGTCTCTCCAACGGTGCCAGATTGACTATCGGTACATCGAAGTGCTGAAGTGTTTGTATGAAAACGCCACTATGTCAGTCCGGCTCCAGGACAGAGCCTCGAAACCTATCCTCCTGCAGCGAGGGGTGAGACAGGGAGACGTCATCTCTCCGAAACTGTTCACCGCTGCACTGGAGGATGTCTTCAAGGTTCTGGACTGCAAAGGGGCTGGCATCAACATCAATGGCGAGTACATCACTCACCTTCGATTTGCCGACGATATAGTAGTCATGGCTGAGACTATGGAGGACCTCAGTACAATGCTCGATGACCTCAGTAGAGCTTCCGAAAGAGTGGGTCTTAGGATGAACATGGACAAGACAAAGGTCATGTTCAATGCTCATGTGATACCCACTCCAATGAAGATCGGAAGCGCTACACTCGAAGTTGTGGACGAATATGTGTACCTAGGACAGACGGTCCAGTTAGGTAGGTCCAACTTCGAGAAAGAGGTTAATCGTCGAATCCGACTGGGCTGGGCAGCGTTCGGGAAGCTACGCGGTATATTTTCGTCCCAATTACCGCAGTGTCTCAAGACAAAAGTCTTTGACCAGTGTGTGTTGCCAGTGATGACATATGGTACTGAGACGTGGTCGCTCACAATGGGCCTCATAAGAAGGCTCAAAGTCACCCAAAGAGCAATGGAGAGGGCTATGCTTGGAGTTTCCCTACGCGATCGAATCAGAAATGATGAGATCCGTAGGAGAACCAAGGTTACCGACATAGCCCGAAGAATTGCCAAACTTAAGTGGCAGTGGGCAGGGCACATTGCTCGCAGAACAGATGGCCGATGGGGTCGGAAGGTTCTGGAGTGGCGACCGCGTACTGGAAGACGTAGCGTTGGAAGGCCTCCCTCAAGATGGACCGATGACCTGGTGAAGGCCGCAGGAATGCGTTGGATGCGAGAGGCACAGAACAGGTCGAGGTGGCGGTGCTTGGGGGAGGCCTATGTCCAGCAGTGGACGTCTTTCGGCTGAAATGATGATGATGATGATGATGATGATTTTCAGTATAACTACGCTCAAAAGATCTATCGTTTAAAATATCTAATGATCGTTTCACCTATTTTTGTAATAACTAATGAACTAAATCCATAATGGACAATTCAACTACGGTTTATTCAACTACAATTAATTAAACTAAGTGTGATTAAACTAATGGTCGATTCACCTACTGTTGATTTATCCGTGTTCTTGTGTTTGATTTACTGGTGATTTTGTATATGTCGATTGGATGATTTGCTAATTCGAATTTTCGCATAAACCCTAGGGATATTGCGAAAACACGGATAATTAGACAATGTTAAAAATATTTCTGCGAGCAACTTGGAAGTAGCGCTCGCCCGCCGCTGCCGCGGCACCGCTTGCTACGCTCGCTCGGCTCGCGCGCAGTTGGTCACAGTTTTAACCTAACCTAACCTATGTCACTCAGCTCAAAATGATGAATCATACAATTTGCCTGCGAGTGAATAATTAGACTTAAACTTAAAAGAAAGTTAAGAAAACACAAAAATCGTTGAATCATAGTTTATTTACATTTAATTAATGTTGTTGTGTATGTAACGCTTAGCGTGCTTTGCCCTTGCAAAGTCTGCTAAATGATTAACTGTTTGTGCCTCCACAGAGAGGTCTCGTTATGTAAAGGCTGGACTCCCATCCTCGGACTGACCTCGGCAAGAGTTGCATAACGTTGGAGATCGACTAGTTTATATGTTATATAGTACGATTCCCCGATGCACATACGTGGAGACCTACCTCAAATATAATTTAAAAAAATAAAGGCAGGACAGTCATAGTGGTAATGATACCTAACTATCTTTTATAAGCTTAGGCTCTGAGTATATTACCGTATATTACCGAGGCTCTGCTATATTACCGTCTGAGGACCGGTAGGTACTGTACTTTACAGGATGCATAATTGCACACCACCTGCCCTTGTGTCTGAACTCTTTCATGCTCATATAAATACACGATTAAGGATGTAAGTGAGCTGCCAGGGTCGCGAGATTGTTCGAAAGAGATACCGTGACCCTGGCACATGGGCAACTGAAGGAACACGGGCGGGTGAGTTTTAGTCAGTAAAAGTCTGGCATGAGTCTCCCGCTCTGCCCAGAGAGAAGTCATATGACGAGTTCCCATCCAAAAAAAAAAATAAGGATGTAAATGAGTCTATAAATTATGTAGGTGTGATGACAATAATCAATCTACATACTTACTTATCTTTATTTCTGTAATCCTTCTTATAAGTAATCACAGGTACTTTACTCAAAAAACTACTACATTCTTATCGTTATCTTATCAATCAGAAATTCTATTTTTGCATTATTTGTGATTCTTAAATGATATCGGTATCCAACATCAGCACTATTATAGATAATATATTTAAAGTCATTAAAAAAGTGGTTCCTCGAATTTGTCCTAAATTTCACTTTCGGACTTTGTTTTACAGGGTTACTAAAAAGGACTAAAAAACAAGCAATAATTAGCCGAAAGTCCTAGAATCAGTGCCATGGTCATGCATCGTGCGTATTTGGGACAAATTATTGCGTAAAGTATGCTTTTTCTGTCACAAGAAATAGACATAATATAAACGGTTTATTAAGTAAATAAAAATTACTTTTACTTATTCAATTATATAAAATCTTCATTTTTCGTATTTATGGAGTCCAGACATAATCTTGATCAGATCATTTGTAGACAATGTAGATTAGTGCCTGGAATTGTATTTTGAAGGAAGAACCACGCAGATTTGAGTGGACCAGTCCAGTTAGTGAGAGCATTTATCAGTTATCGTGTAGCTCAACTCAGTAGTTGAGGAGTTCAACGACTCAACGATTTACGTATCATTAGTTCTTGTATTACTCAACAACTTGATTTTGGATGTCAGACAGGCAGTGTGTCCATGTAAAATAGGTACAAAGCCGCACTCGATTAGACTGTTAGCCGACCCCGACATTGTTGGGAAAAATCTAGGCAAATGATGATATACAGTTTAAAGTTAAGTTGAAAGATTTTCTGATAAAAAGTAATTATTGTAAGCTGTCGAATTTCATTTATTTCTCTAATGAATTATATCACCATCATCCATAGCTAACTTTTCAAAGTGGAATACAGTTAAGTACTAAAAATGTCGGTAACATTAAACATTTCTTATTTATAGGTAACGAGACGAAATTTTGAACAAAAAAACATTTTGTGCCACACAGCAAATAAAATTGTAATCAAATATATCGACAAATGGCCACTCCAGTTGTCGATATATTTGATTACAATTTTATTTGCACACACTGGGCATCTTATTACATGTATAAAAATACTAGTCACAAGGAAAAGCCGTTTGATTTCAATAAACTTTATCGCAAACACACGTCGGTAAGCAAAAGACGCGTGAAATTCAATTTAGTCAATATTTCAAAGAAACTAAGGGTGAATAAACAAAACTAATTATGAGGTTTACTTATGGGTACGTAGTAGTGTTTAGAAAAGTAACTAGATTTTGTTTAACAAAATCACTGTTTACCAGGGTAATCATTAGGTATTCATGTAAACGTATTTGTGATAAGAATCATACATCACTTAACGCCAGCGAACTATGATGTATGGTGGTAATCGGTAATAACAAAAGAAAGTCCAAAGAACACACTGTATTTATTAATTTTAACTTTATTTAAGACGTTTGGTTTACATTTAATTCTTGTCATTAATAGCGCCGACACAAAACATTCTGATCGCCCTTGCAAGCTGGCTATCGTCCATAGACTTGGATCTGGTAGTTATAGCCGCGGCTTCTAGCTGACTGGAGCCTGATCGTAACAAAGTTACTTCCAACTCCTCCAGCCCTGATGGATGAGGTGGCGCCCTGTACGGTCCCCACGTGCACCACCCGAATCGCGGTTATCCGGAAGGAGTTAGTGCGGAAAGTGATGTCTTGAACATGAACCACGTTGTTAGCAGCTCCCCTGATGTGAGCGGTTCTGAAAAAACATCAACTGCTCATGAGAAGAAAATATTTGCAATAAGCCTACAACTAGCCACTTCGCGACAAAGGCCTCTTTCTGAGAGGGAGTGAATCGCATTTCAACACGCGGGCGTTGTGTGGGTTACCTCACGATGTTTTCTTTGCCGATTTGAGAACTGTAGTGATGGTATAAATGACAACCTATAACCTACAACTTGCTAGTCGAGGCTGTTACTACATGGCCACCGATGCTCGCAATTAAGTAAACAATATACATGTTTATCAATAGCCCACTATGGTGTAATATTGAGTGTAACGCTGCCCACCTGGCGAGCAGCCTGCTGTTGCCGATGGTGCCCACGCTCAAGTTGCGCCGAGAGGCGACCGCAGTCAGCGGCGGCAGCTCGGCCACGTCGCTCACGTCAACCTCCTCATGCGTCACTATCATCTCGGGCGCCTCCACCACGTCATTTCTGACAAATGCTGCTGACGCCGCCGCTGCTAACAACACCACGAGGACTAGGCTCTTCATCTGGAATTATTATAAGTCGATTTTATGACTGGCCTGTTAGTCTAGTGGTTAGTGACCCTGACTGCTAAGACTGAGGTCGTGGGTTCGATTCCCACCCAGGACAAATCTTTGTGTGATGAGCATGATCATTTGTTCTGTGTCTGGGTGTAATATATCTATAATATGTATGTATTTAGAAATATATAAGTATGTTTATCAGTTGTCTGGTTACCATAGTACAGGCTCTGTCTAGTTTGGGATCAGATAACGTTGTGTTGGTTGTCCTAAGATATTTTTTTATTTATTTGATCATAATGACACACTAGCAGTGGCACACGTGGAGTTCGAAAAGTATAGATACAACGTGAAGGCACTACTGGGATAAAAGAATTCCATGTCAAAACCCAGATCATCACCTATTCGTGTGTAAGTGAAGGTATTAAAAGGAAACGGACAGGTAAACACAGTTACTTTTGCATTTTAGTATTGGGGTGGTTTTTTTTTTGCTGTCCGCAAATTTGAGCTTAGTGATTACTTAAACAACTGGGTTCTTCTTTGTAAGTATAGTTTTAGAGTGAGCTCTGAAATCTCATTTCAAAATGTCATCCTGTATATTTATTAAACGAAATAAAAAAAAACTAGTAAAGATGTATTATTGATATATATATAAAAATGAAAATCGGTTGTCATGGTATGGTCACGTGATACGGAGGAATAAGGAAAATGTCGTGAGGAAAATATTGAGTATGAATGTCGATGGCTTTAAGAGTAGAGTGAGACCAAAGAAACAATGGATGAACTGTGTGAATTATGTTATGGATAGAAAGGGTGTGACTACTAAAACAACAACTAATAGAGAAGTGTGGAAGAAAGAACTTACCTTGACAATGTGTTTTATAACGAGTTGATGCTCAAAACAATTCAGCCGACTCCTTTGAGTTCACTGCTACTATATTTGCATTCTGAATGAAGCAGTATATATATTAAATTGCACTTATGATAAAAAGATTATATAAATTATCTAGTAAATAACAACAACATGTAATGACACCGACTCTGATAATTTATGCAGCGGTTGTAAATCAGCATTGATAGGTACTTATTTCTTTGCGATAATATAAATGGTTGCGATGATACAAAGCAAATAAAATCAAATTATTTTTAGGCCTTTATTACATTGTTGTTTACAAACAAAAATATACAATACATAAATTACAATATGTCTCTTACAAAAAAAAAATCTCTCTAGTCTTATTTTAAACTGAATGTGCCCAACACTCCATTATGAGTATATTATCTGACATAGACTAGAATCCTGTAGTGGTATCCGCGGCCTGTAGCTGATCGTATCCTGATTGTGACAAAGGAGCTTCCAATTCCTCCATTCAGGATGGATGGGCTTGCGTTCTGTGAGGCCCCCACGCGGTTCACCCGGATCGCACTCACGCGCCGGTTGGTGCGGACTGTTATATCTCTCACGTGGACATGATTTGCGATGCCGTTCGCCCTGACCGTTGTACTGTAAACAGAAAAATGTTCATGGTGAGGAAAATTCAGTTTATCTCTTACGGTAAGCATGTATGAAAAAATATTTATCGTGCTGTCAATGCTGATGCCGCTTCCAAATGTGAATATCACCACTACTCGCAGCTTTAAGATCCCCGAGGTCCATTTCATGCTGTGAACCCCATTCCATTGCTAGACGTGTATTATTTACAATGTTCTTTACATTTTACTGTTATAAGGATGTCGTTGTTGATGATTCACATTATAATATAATGTTATGTTGATGGTTACTTACTTGTATACCAGTGCATCTCCAGAAGCGATGGTTCCCACGTTCAGATTACGCCGAGTGGCTACTGCAGTCTTCACCGGTACATCAACCTCGTCAGTCAGCTCTCTCACGTCAGTCAGCTCATTCACGTCAGTCACAACCACCTCTGGCATACCATTCACGTCCATGTCAGCCACATTGTCACTGTCAGCCTCCTCAAGCAGCTCCACCACGTCAGGCTCCTCTTTGCTGAGTACCTGAGCTGTTGCTGCTGCTACTGCTAACAACACGACGAGGAGTATGCTCTTCATCTGGAATAATTTTAGAGCTTTTATTAAGCATCACCACAAAAACTTTACTTGCGAAATTGATATTTAATATTTTTTGTTCTAGTTTACATCAGAACATAATTAAATTACTTACCTTTTCAATTTTTATTTAGACTTGACCTACAAAACTCTGAAGTTAACTACTTTGAGAAAAGTGTAAGTATAATTTGTATTCTGATGGAGCCCAGTATTTATAGTAAAATTAGAAAGCAATCGCATGAGATAAGACACCATTTGACCTACATTTCGGTTAATTACATGCTTAATATATCTTTACAACTAATCAGTAACACCAATGCCATTTTTTTAAGGAAAATCATTTAAAAATAAAGCCAGTGGGACACAATATTTTGGTACCATATAATTACTTAAATTATTACATCCATGGGTGTCGCAATTTTCGACTATATCTAGAAAAGAGTTCCTCCTAGCTAGCGGATTTCGTAATGCTACGCGATGAGCTACGAGTTGCTATGGCGTAGCTACTACGATCATGTCTACGCCTATCCAAATAAATTACTTCTTGAAAGCAGTGCTGATGTCATTCATATTATAAAATCGGAGTCTCTACAGAACGCTGATCTCAAGTTATAAATATACTATATATATAAATATATATATATATATAATAATTTGACCTGTGAAAGTAAATCCAAAATACTTACTTAATTTATATTTAATTCATAGAATTTAAATAACACTGATGTACAAATGCATTCGTTCTACAAAAATTGTTGTATATGGCTTCTACTTCAAATGAGACTCAAATACTCTAACTACTGATATAACTACTCTATACAGTTATTATTGATGCTATATGGTTGCTGTTAGAGATTAAACGTATTATTCAAATAGCTTATTTCTAACTTTAGTTTAAGTAGGAGAAATTTGGCCTTATTCATCATCAAGGTTATTACTTAAATCAAAATTCTTGCTTGTTCATCGTTATTAAAGAGTATTAGTTTAACTGCTTAATCCTCGGCACTTTTTTCATATCGATATAATTTATAATCAAAACATACAATTAATACCTCAATCCTCCGCACCTGCATTTATCATAAGTCTTTTCACCTCTGATACATTGGCTTACAGAACATGCTGGAAAACTTGACAATGCATATGGGTCTTGGCTCAAGGACACTACATTTGCAAAAGAGGTGTAATTTTGTTAGCCTCCTTACTATTGTTTTATCTTATTGCGCAACATTACACTACATTAAGTTGAATCGATATTGTCTTTTAATATCTAACTATTTTGTTTAATAATTTGTGGATAACGCCATTAGCAGTGTATATGCTACTCCTATTGACAAAGTGTTATGATTATTGTATTTATACTGCATTTTTTATCCTTCATCATCACCAGCCTATAGCAGTCCACTGCGAGACATAGGTCTCTCCAATTGCACGGCTTTCAGCTCAGTTCTTGGCAACTCTCATCCAGCTACTAGTTTGTTGTCCTAAATAAAATAACACATAACAGTGAATATGACTGATACTCAATATACATCGTCTCATCTACCTGCCCTTTTCTTAAATCTGTTGGGGTCGACTCCCGATCTATTAGTATTTATTCAAAAAGTAATACAAGTATTGTATCCAGCACGCGTAGCATGACCACCATAGAAAGAACTTTGTCTATGCTTGGTAGAATAGAGATAGAACTGTCATGCTACGCCAGCGGTACAAATCTTTCTACAATCTTTAAATCTGTCTTTAATCTTTCTACAATCTCTAATTTTGTCTATTCTTCCGTCGACAAACCCCCTTTCTACGGTGGCCATGCTACGCATGCAGGTAAGCTAATATTACACTCCAGCAAGATTGGCTGCAGACTTGCGGGCTTACGACTACCCATACGGGCAACTGTCAAAGACCAATAAATGTCAGCCGGAATCAACTGCTTAGCGTGCTTAGCCCTTGCAAACTCTGCTAAATGATTACCTGTCTGTGCCTGCACAGAGAGGTCTAGGTATGTAAAGGCTGGACACCCATCCTTGGACTGACCTCGGCAAGAGTTGCATAACGTTGGAGATCGACCAGTTTAGGTGTTATTTAGTACGATTCCCCGATGCATATTCTCGGAAACCTACTTCAAATAAATTGGTTTATGGGCAGAACAGTCTACGTGGTATGAGATCTAAGTCTCTTATAAGCCCAAGCTCTGAGTGCTTTATTATCTTCTGAGAAGCGGTAGGTACTGTACTTTACAGGATGTATAATTGCACACCACGTCCTGCTCTCGTGTCTGAACTCTTTCGTGCTCATATAAATACGCCATTAAGGGTGTAAATGAGTCTATAAATTATGTAGGTGTGACGACAATATTCAATCTACATACTTATCTTTATTTCTGTAATCCCTCTTATAAGTAATCACAGGTACTTTACTCAAAAAACTACTACATTCTTATCGTTATCTAATCAATCAGAAATTTTATTTTGGCATCATTTTTGATTCTTAAATGATATCGGTATCCAACATAAGCATGATTATAGATATTATATTTGAAGTCATTAAAAAAGTGGTTCCTCGAATTTGTCCTAAATTTCACTTTCGGGCTTTGTTTTACAGGGTTACTAAAAAACACTAAAAAACAAGCAATAATTAGCCAAAAGCACTAGAATCAGTGCCATGGTCATGCAACGGGCGTATTTAGGACCAATTATTGCGTAAAGTTTGCTTTTTCTCTGTCACAAGAAATAGACAGTATAAACGGTTTATTCAGTAAATCAAAATTACTTTTACTTATTAAATTATATAGAATCTTCATCTTTCGTCTTTTTTTGAGTCGAGACATAATCTTGATCAGATCATTTGTAGACAATGTAGATTAGTGCCTGGAATTGTATTTTGAAGGAAGAACCACACAGATTTGAGTGACTGGTCTCACTAACTGACTGATCTAGTCAGTTAGTGAGAGCATTTGTCAGTAATCGTGTAGCTCAACACAACAGTTGAGGAGCTCAACGACTCAACGATTTACGTATCAGGTTATTGTATTACTCAATAACTTGATTCTGGAGGTCAGATAGGCAGTGTGTCCGTGTTAAATAGATATAAAGCCGCACTCCATTAGACTGTAAGCTGACCCCGACATTGTTGGGAAAAAGCTAGGCAGATGATGATATACAGTTTAAAAGTAAGTTGAAAGATTTTCTGATGAAAAGTAATTATTGTAACCTGTCGAATTTCATTTATTTCTCTGATGAATTATATCACCATCATCCATAGCTAACTTTTCAAAGTGGAATACAGTTAAGTACTAAAAATGTCGGTAACATAAAACATTTGGTATTTTGAACAAAAAAAAATGTAGTGCCACACAGCAAATAAAATTGTAATCAAATATATCGACAAATGGAGTGGCAAACCGCGTACTGGAAGACGTAGCGTTGGAAGGCCTCCCACGAGATGGACCGATGACCTGGTGAAGGCCGCAGGAATACGTTGGATGCGAGAAGCACAGAAAAGGTCGAAGTGGCTGTACTTGGGGGAGGCCTATGTCCAGCAGTGGACGTCTTTCGGCTGAAATGATGATGATGATGATGAAATCGAAGAAAATTAAATACGTGGAACTTATAATAAAAATAAAGAGGAAATTCATGTCGCATTGAAAACATACAAAAGATTTTATTATCTTAATGATATTTATCCTCAATGTCGGTCACCAAACTGACTGTGTTATAATTTGATTACGAGGTTCAATAAATTGTTTTATGTTAACAAGTTTGTAATTCATTGCAATCATGATGCTGACAAGACTGACAAAATTACGGTCTCTACTAATTACCGATACATATCATTTGTTGATCATCACAACAAGTATGATAACATATTTATCTAGGTTCTGCCCGCGACTCTGATCGCGTGCAAGTCGTACAGAAACCACCATATACTTAAAACGACCCACCGTGTCGCATAGCATTACCCGCCCGCGCTATTGCTTCGTTTCTGACTTTGTTTTTCTTTTTGCTCGAGTCCTAAAGGCCGTAGCGCGATGGTAAATAAAATAAATTATAACCTTTCTCTAGAATTAAACTATAAAAGTAGAAATATTATTTCAAATCCAACTGGTAGTTTCATAAAGCAACAAACAAATTCTTCATTAATTGATTTTATTTTAATTAATAAGGATACAATAATCAGTCAATAGGTGACAAAAAAAAGACATAATATGATAATATTAATCACCATTAGGAATTTATTGAAACATAGTGGTAATAAGTATCACAAGTCACTTAATGCCAGCGAACTATGATGTATACTGGTGATTGGTGATAAAAAACAATGTCCAAAGAACACACTGTATTTATTATTTTTAACTTTATTTAAAACGTTTGGTTTACATTTAATTCTTGTAATTAATAGCGTCAAAAATAAGAAATTCGATAGCCCATTGCAACCAGTTTATCGTCCATAGACTTGGATCTGGTAGTTATAGCCGCGGCTTCTAGCTGACTGGAGCCTGATCGTGACAAAGTTACTTCCAACTCCTCCAGCCCTGATGGATGAGGTGGCGCCCTGTACGGTCCCCACGTGCACTACCCGGATCGCGGTTATCCGGAAGGAGTTAGTGCGGAAAGTGATGTCTTGAACAGGAACCACGTTGTTAGCAGCTCCCCTGATGTGAGCAGTTCTGAAAAAACATCAATTGCTCATGAGCAGAAAATATTTGCAATCCTTTACTATAATATACCATAATAAGCCTACAACTTTCCACTTCGCGACAAAGGCCTTTCTGAAAGAGAGTGAATCGCATTTCAACACGCGGGCGTTGTGTGGGTTACCTCACGATGTTTTCTTTACCGATTTGAGAACTGTAGTGATGGCATAAATGACAACCTATAACCTACAACTTACTAGTCGAGGCTGTTACTACATGGCCACCGATGCTCGCAATTAAGTAAACAATAAACATGTTTATCAATAGCTCACTATGGTGTAATATTGAGTGTAACGCTGCCCACCTGGCGAGCAGCCTGCTGTTGCCGATGGTGCCCACGCTCAGGTTGCGCCGAGAGGTGACCGCAGTCAGCGGCGGCAGCTCGGCCACGTTGCTCACGTCACCTCCTCATGCATCACTATCATCTCGGGCGCCTCCACCACGTCATTTCTGACAAATGCTGCTGACGCCGCCGCTGCTAACAACACCACGAGAACTAGGCTCTTCATCTGGAATTATTATAAGTCGATTTTATTGATTTGATAATTATGAGACAGTAGCTTACGCACACGTGGAGTTCAAAAATTATAGATACAACAGGAAAAAACTAGTGGAATAATAGAACTCCATGTCCTAACCCAGATCATGTCCAAAATTCTTGAGTCCCATCTCATAAGGTTATCCCTTACATTTATTAAACGGCATAAAAAAAGGTTAACATTTATTTTTTAAATATAAACATTAAATCTTACCTTGACAATGAAAGTATACAATGATGAGTTGATGTTCAAAACACTTCAGCTGACTCCTTTAAGTTCACTGCTAGTATAGTCGCCTTCTGAAGAAAGCGGTATTTATACTAAAATTGCATTTATGATAGGGAGATTATATAAGTTATCTAGTAAATAACAACAACATGCAATGACACCGACTTTGATAATTTATGCAACGATTGTAAATCAGCATTGATAGGTACTTATCTCTGTGCGATAATATATATTGGTTGTGAGGATACTAAGCAAAAAGAATCAAATTATTTTTAGGTCTTTATAAAATTTTAATCCAAAAAAAAAAACACAAAGCATCACAATCACAAAATGTCTCGTACAAAAAAAAACTCTCTAGTCTAATTTAAAACCGATTGTGCTCAACACTCCATTATGAGCATATTATCTGACATAGACTTGAATCCTGTAGTGGTATCCGCGGCCTGTAGCTGATCGTATCCTGATCGTGACAAAGGAGCTTCCAATTCCTCCATTCAGGATGGATGGGCTTGCGTTCTGTGAGGCCCCCACGCGGTTCACCCGGATCGCACTCACGCGCCGGTTGGTGCGGACTGTTATATCTCTCACGTGGAAATGATTCGCGATGCCGTTCGCCCTGACCTCGCTACTGTAAACAGAAAAATGTTCATGGTCAGGAAAATGCAGTTCATCTCTTTTTGTTGGCATGTATGGAAAATATTTCTCGGGCTATCAATGCTGATGCCGCTTCCAAATGTGAATATCAGCACTATTCTCAGCTTTAAGATCCTCGAGGTCCATTTCATGCTCTGAACCCCATTCCATTGCTAGACGAGTATTATTTACAATGTTCTTTACATTTTACTGATATAACGATGTCGTTGTTGCTGATTCACATTATAATATACTTTTCTGTTGATGGCTACTTACTTGTATACCAGTGCATCTCCAGAAGCGATGGTTCCCACGTTCAGGTTACGCCGAGGGGCTACTGCAGTTAGCGCCGGTACATCAACCTCCTCACTCAGCTCTCTCACGTCAGTCAGCTCATTCACGTCAGTCACATCCACCAATTGCATCTCGTTCACGTCCATGTCAGCCACATCGTCACCGTCAGCCTCCTCAAGTATCTCCACCACGTCAGGTACTTCTTTGCTGAGTATCTGAGCTGTTGCTGCTGCTGCTAACAATACGACGAGGAGTACGTTCTTCATCTGAAATTATTTTATAGCTTTTATTAAGCATCAACACAAAAACTTTACTAACGAAATGTACATTTAATACTTTTCGTTCTAGTTTATATTTGAACTAAATTAAATTACTTACCTTTTCAATTTTTACTTAAACTTGATCCACAAAACTCTGAGGTTGACTGCTTTGAGAACAGTGTAAGTATAATTTGTATTCTGATGGAGCCAGTATTTATAGTGAAATTAGGAACCAACCGCTTGTGATAAGACATCATTTGACCTACATTTCGGTTAATTACATACGCTTGATATATCATCAAAACTAATCAGTAACATCAATACCAATCTTAAAGGAAAATCAGTCAATAATAAATGCATTGGGAACCAATATTTTAGTGCTAAAATTATTTAGTTATTATACTTAAAATGTTATATCCTTGGGTGTCGCAATTTTCGACTAGAGAGTTCCTCCTAGCCAGCGCATTTCGTAATGCTACGCGCTACGCGGCCAGCTACGAGTTGCTACGGCGTAGCAACTATGATTATTTCTGCTGTGCGTAATTAAATATCTCAGGACAACCAACACATTGTTATCTGATCCCAAACTAGGCAGAGCCTGTACTATAGTAACCAGACAACTGATAAACATACTTATATATTTCTAAATACATACATATTTTAGAATAATTGATGATCTCCAGGCCTATCAAAATAATTAACTTAATGAAAGCAGTGCTGAAATCATTCATATTATAAAATCGGAGTATCTACAGAACGCTGATCTAAAGTTAGATAAATAATTTTACCTGTGAAAGTAAGTCCAAAATACCTATTTAATTATTATTTCATTCATAGATTTTAAATAACACTGATATACAAATGCTTACGTTTTACAAAAAATTAGTATATGGCTCGTACTTCAAATGAGACTCAAATACTCTAACTACTGATACAACTACTCTATACAGTTACTATTTATGTTATATGGTTGCTGTTAGAGATTAAAAAACTATTTAAATAGCTCATTTTTAAATTTAGTTTAAGTAGAAGAAATTTGGCCTTATTCATCATCAAGGTTATTACTTAAATCAAGATTCTTGCTTGTACATCTTAAAGAGTATTAGTTCAACTGCGTAATCCTCAGTACATTTTTCATATCGATATAATGTATACTTAAAACATGCAATTTATACATTTAATACCTGAATCCCCTGCACCTGCATTTATCGTAATACTTCTCACCTTTGATACATTGGCTTACGGAACATGCTGAAAAATTTGACGATGCAATGCAATGTTTTGTGATTCAAGTAAACTAAATTTGAAAACGAAGGTGTAAATTTTTATCCTCTTTATTTATTTTTTATTTTATTGCGCAGCAGAACAGAGAAAATGGCTGATACTCAATATAAATCATCTCATCTACCTAGCTGTTTACCACTATGTTGGGGTCAACTTCTGATCTACCAGCAAAAAAGTAACAACAGTATTTTATCCAGTTACTAGGTAATACGATACCCCTAGGGAAGGCGTGCTGTAAACTTGCGGGCTTCTGACTACCCATCCCGACAACTACCAAAGATCTACAAATGTCAGTCGGGACCAACAGTATAGCGTGCTTTGCCTTTGTAAAACCCGCTCATTGATTACCCTACTGTGCCTCCACAGAGAGGTTAGCGGAGCGGGACTCGTTGGGTAAAGAATGGGTACCCATCTAGGGACTGACCTCTACAAGAGTTACATCATATTGGTGATCAATTCGATTGGCTGTCATTAGTTTAGTACGAGCACACGATGAGTATACACGGAAACCTACTTCATATAAATTGTTTTATGGGTAGGACAATCATAGTGGTTATGATACCTAAGTCTCTTAAAAGCTTAAGCTCAGTTCAGCTGAACTGCTGCTGCTGCCACTGAGTGCTGTATTGCCGTCTGAGAACTGTTAGGTACTGTACTTAACAGGATACATAATTGCACACCACCTGCTCAGATGTCTCTCCTTCATGTTAATGCATATACATACACTATTAAGGACGTAAATGAGTCAGTAAGTTATGTAGGTGTAATGACAATAATCAATGTACATAAATACTTACATATCTTTATTTCTGAAATCCCTCTTATGAGTAATCACAGGTAATTTACTAAAAAAAATCTACTGAACTACATTTGCATTATTATCTTATCAACCGGGTATTCTATTTTTGCATCATTTATGTTTATTCAACGTTATCAGTAAATCATTCAGCATTATTATAGATAAAATATTTGTAGTCATTATAAGAGTGCTTCCCCGAATTTGCCTTAGATTTTATTTACTTTCAAACTTAGTTTTACAAGGTTACTGCAAAAACAAGCAACCGTTAACGTTAGTGGAAGGTTCAATGATCAAAAGGGTGAAAAAGGGTCCAATGATCGCGTAATTTTATACTCTTAAATTACTTTAACTCTTTCATTGTTTATAAGGTGTATCTATTCATACACGAAATATTTTAAGAGGTACACCTGTAGGTGGTAAAGAAGCTATAGAAGCAAAAAGATTTTTTTATGTAAGCGTAGAAAATTCAAAAACGCTTCGATAAAATTTTTATTTTTGCTTCTATAGCTTCTTTACCACCTACAGGTGTACCTCTTAAAATATTTCGTGTATGAATAGATAGGTACACCTTATATATGTCAAGAAATAAGTTGTTATATTTTTTAAATCTTTAATGCATTACTTATTTCAAAATGTCTTATTTCGTGTTACGTTTTTCTGGTGGAAGAGAATGCAAGTACGAAACGTGCCATCTTCTAAACTAAGGAAGTGATCTCAATATGCAAATGAATAAATATATTTTCTTAGCAAACTGCTAGTATTGTCACCAACATTATCACTGTCATCCATAGCTTAATCTTCAAACTAGGATACAGTGAATTACCTACTTAATATTGTTTGGTATCATACAACATTTTGTAAATAAAAGTAACAAAGCAAAAATCTTACAATAATAATAGTTTAAAAAACTACAAACACGCTTCCATAGAAAACCAAACTAAAAAGCAGAAAATTATTGATTGTTTTTTAGTTTTTTAGACTATTACTTATGTATTTTTTATCATTTCGTTCGACTAGCTACAAAGGAGGTTTTTTAGTTTCTTTTTTTACTCTAGCAAGGATAATTACACAAATTTATGATTATTATATTGCCATCGGTCCACAGATAAGTCTACAGAGTTTAAATGAAATCTAACCGTTTGAATTGGATCAAAATCAAGACAAACATACAGGTGGTCTTGATGTTCTAATAAAACCGTGTTCAAAAAAATGATGGTGAGACACAGCAGGATAAAATTGAAATATTTGATTACAATTTAATCTTGGTATTTAGAAACATCTACGTCGGCAAAATTAAAATAAGCGGAACTTCTAAAAAAACAAAGAGGAAATTCATGTTACATTGACCACTTACAGAAGGTTTTGTCATCAGAATGATATTTATCGACAACATTTAGTAATTTAAACAAGTAGAATCCATTTCAAAAAATGAATTATCTATTTGGACAACGTTGGTAATCTAAGAGTATTTTCACTACATTTTTCAGCATATAACTTTAGCATGCGTGAATGCACTTTTTTATAAGAAAGTTGTTTTACGTAGACGCTCTCAGAAAAGATTTCTAACATCTTTCGGTTCGGGCCTCGTTCGGTTACGCCTGCTTTACACAGCTTGCATATTGGACAATCAGTGAATCTGAAGGAAGTCAAAAGAACAGAGCAGCTGAGCCGTCCTATCAATAGATCAGCTGCGACCAACCTGATTGTGATTATAATTTGGTTACAAAGTTCAGTAAATTATAAACATAAAAGTTTGTAGTTGATTGCAATCATGATGCCGGACAGGGCTGACAACATTACGGTATCTACTAATTACCGATACATATCAATTGTTGATCATCACAAAAAGTGTGACAATATCTTTATCTAGGTTCTGCCGGCAACTCCGATCGTGTGGATGTTGTACAGAAACCACTATATACTAAAAACGACCCACCGCGTAGCATAGGATTACCCGCCCACACTATTGCTTCGTTTCTGATTTAATTTTTCTTTTTGGTCAAATCCTAAAGGCCGTAGCGCGATGATAAATAAAAAAGATTATAGCCTTCCTCTAGAATAAAACTATGAAAGCAGAAATATTTTTTATTTAATTTATATTAATTAATTAATATGCAGTACATCAGTCAAAAAGCGAGAAAAAAAAAATGACAAAATATGATAATATATATCATTATGTATTCATTGAAACATAGTTATCATAAGAATCACAAGTCAATTAATGACAGCGAACTATGATGTATACTGGTGATTGGTGAAAAAAACAATGTCCGAAGAACACAATGCAACTCTTAATTTTACCTTTATTTAAGACGTTTAGCTTACATTTAATTCTTGTAATTAATAGCGCTAACAATAAATAATTCGATAGCACTTGCAAGCAGTTTATCGTCCATAGACTTGGATCTGGTAGTTATAGCCGCGGCTTCTAGCTGACTGGAGCCTGATCGTGACAAAGTTACTTCCAACTCCTCCAGCCCTGATGGATGAGGTGGCGCCCTGTACGGTCCCCACGTGCACTACCCGGATCGCGGTTATCCGGAAGGAGTTAGTGCGGAAAGTGATGTCTTGAACATGAACCACGTTGTTAGCAGCTCCCCTGATGTGAGCAGTTCTGAAAAGACACCAACTGCTCATGAGGAGAAAATATTTGCAATCCTTTGCTATAATGTACCATAATAAGCCTACAACTTCCCACTTCGCGACAAATGCCTCCTCTTTCTGAGAGGGAGTGAATCGCATTTCAACACGCGGGCGTTGTGTGGCTTACCTCACGATGTTTTCTTTGCCGATTTGAGAATTGTAGTGATGGTATATAACCTACAACTTGCTAGTCGAGGCTGTTACTACATGGCCACCGATGCTCGCAATTAAGTTAACAATAAACATGTTTATCAATAGCCCACTATGGTGTAATATTGAGTGTAACGCTGCCCACCTGGCGAGCAGCCTGCTGTTGCCAATGGTGCCCGCGCTCAGGTTGCGCCGAGAGACGACCGCAGTCAGCGGCGGCAGCTCGGCCACGTCGCTCACGTCAACGTCTTCATGCGTCACTACCATCTCGGGCGCCTCCACCACGTCATTTCTGACAAATGCTGCTGACGCCGCCGCTGCTAACAACACCACGAGAACTAGGCTCTTCATCTGGAATTATTATAAGTCGATTTTATTGATTTGATCATAAAGACACACTAGCTTAGGCACACGTGGAGTTCAAAAAGTATAGATGCAACGTGAAGGCACTACTAGGATAAAATAACTCCATGCCATGACCCAGATCATGGCCTTCCTGTGTGTAAGTGAAGGTATTAAAAGGAAACAGACAGGTTAACACATTTACTTTAGCATTTTAATATTGAGACAGATTTTTATGCTGTCTGTGAAATTGAGCTTAGTGATTACTTTGACAACTTGCCCCTTCTTTGTTAAAAAAAAACGTGTAAAGAAAACGTCAACCTGTATATTAATTAAAGGAAATAAATAAATGGTTAATATTTATTTTAGCACATAAAATTAATTGACTTACCTTGACAATGTATGCAATTATGAGTTGATGTTCAAAACACTTCAGCTGACCCCTATGAGTTCACTGCTACTATACTTGCCTTCTGAAGAAAGCGGTATTTATACTAAAATTGCATTTCTGATAAGAAGATTATATAAGTTATCTAGTAAATAACAACAACATGTAATGACACCGACTTTGATAAATTTATGCAGCGATTGTAAATCAGCATTGATAGGTACTTATTTCTGTGCGATAATATAAATGGTTGTGAGGATACTTAGCAAAAGGAATCAATTTTTTTTTAACGTCTTTATTACATTATTGTTTATAAAATATATAAATACACACTACATCAATTACAATACGTCTCTTACAAAAAAAATCTCTCTAGTCTTATTTAAAACCAAATGTGCCCAACACTCCATTATGAGCATATTATCTGACATAGACTTGAATCCTGTAGTGGTATCCACGGCCTGTAGCTGATCGTATCCTGATCGTGACAAAGGAGCTTCCAATTCCTCCATTCAGGATGGATGGGCTTGCGTTCTGTGAGGCCCCCACGCGGTTCACCCGGATCGCACTCACGCGCCGGTTGGTGCGGACTGTTATATCTCTCACGTGGAAATGATTCGCGATGCCGTTCGCCCTGACCTCGCTACTGTAAACAGAAAAATGTTCATGGTGAGGAAATTTCAGTTAATCTGTAAGCATGTATGAAAAAATATTTCCCGTGCTGTCAATGTTGATGAGACATCCAATTGTGAGAATCACCACTATTCTCAGCTTTAAGATCCCCGAGGCGTATTCCATGCTGTGGAAAACTTTCGATTATCACAATTGTTTTAATTTCAGTTTTTTCTGCTATTGAATATAACATTACCGTTATTTTATCCGTAATATGTATGTATTTAGAAATATATACGTATGTTTGTCAGTTGTCTGGTTACCATAGTACAAGCTCTGCCTTGTTTGGGATCAGATAACGTTGTGTCGGTTGGCCTAAGATATTATTTGATGACTCACAGTATAATATTATGTACTATTGATGGTTACTTACTTGTATACCAGTGCATCTCCAGAAGCGATGGTTCCCACGTTCAGATTACGCCGAGTGGCTACTGCAGTCTTCACCGGTACATCAACCTCGTCAGTCAGCTCTCTCACGTCAGTCAGCTCATTCACGTCAGTCACAACCACCTCTGGCATACCATTCACGTCCATGTCAGCCACATTGTCACTGTCAGCCTCCTCAAGCAGCTCCACCACGTCAGGCTCCTCTTTGCTGAGTACCTGAGCTGTTGCTGCTGCTACTGCTAACAACACGACGAGGAGTACGCTCTTCATCTGGAATAATTTTAGAGCTTTTATTAAGCATCACCACAAAAACTTTACTTGCGAAATTGATATTTAATATTTTTTGTTCTAGTTTACATCAGAACATAATTAAATTACTTACCTACCTTTTCAATTTTTATTTAGACTTGACCTACAAAACTCTGAAGTTAACTACTTTGAGAAAAGTGTAAGTATAATTTGTATTCTGATGGAGCCCAGTATTTATAGTAAAATTAGAAAGCAATCGCATGAGATAAGACACCATTCGACCTACATTTCGGTTAATTACATGCTTAATATATCTTGACAACTAATCAGTAACACCAATGCCATTTTTTTAAGGAAAATCATTTAAAAATAAAGCCAGTGGGACACAATATTTTGGTACCATATAATTACTTAAATTATTACATCCACGGGTGTCACAATTTTCGACTATATCTAGTAGAGAGTTCCTCCTAGCTAGCGGATTTCGTAATGCTACGCGATGAGCTACGAGTTGCTATGGCGTAGTTACTACGATCATGTCCACGCCTATCCAAATAAATTACTTCTTGAAAGCAGTGTTGATGTCATTCATATTATTAAAGCGGAGTCTCTACAGAACGCTGATCCCAAGTTATAAATATACTATATATATATATATATATATATATATATATATATAATAAATAAGTTTACCTGAGAAAGTAAATCCAAAATACCTACTTAATTTATATTTAATTCATAGAATTTAAATAACACTGATGTACAAATGCATTTGTTTTACAAAAATTGTTGTATATGGCTTCTACTTCAAATGAGACTCAAATACTCTAACTACTGATATAACTACTCTATACAGTTATTATTGATGCTATATGGTTGCTGTTAGAGATTAATAGAATTATTCAAATAGCTCATTTTTAAATTTAGTTTTACTAGGAGAAATTCCGCTTATAATTTACTCATCATGAAGATTTAACTTAAATCAAGATTCTTGCTTGTTCATAGTTTTTTCAAGAGCATTAGTTCAACTGCTTAATCCTCGGCACTTTTTTCATATCGATATAATTTATAATCAAAACATACAATTAATACCTCAATTCTCCGCACCTGCATTTATCATAAGTCTTTTCACATCTGATGCATTGGCTTACAGAACATGCTGGAAAACTTGACAATGCATATGGGTCTTGGCTCTAGGACACTACATTTGCAAAAGAGGTGTAATTTTGATAGCCTCTTTACTCTTGTTTTATCTTTATGCGCAACATTGCACTAGATTAAGTTGAATCGATATTGTTTTTTAATATCTAACTATTTTGTTTAATAATTTGTGGATAACGTCGTTATCAGTATATATGCTACTCCTATTGACTAAGTGTTATCATAATTGTATTTATACTGCATTTTTTATCCTTCATCATCACCATTTTATAGCAGTCCACTGCGAGACATAGGTCTCTCCAATTGCACGGCTTTCAGCTCAGTTCTTGGCTACTCTCATCCAGCTACTAGTTTGTTGTCCTAAATAAAATAACACATAACAGTGAATATGACTGATACTCAATATACATCGTCTCATCTACCTGCCCTTTTCTTAAATCTGTTGGGGTCGACTCCCGATGGTTACGTATCACAATACCTAAGTTTATTCCAACTATTTTCAGTATAACTACGCTCAAAAGATCTATCGTTTAAAATATCTAATGATCGTTTTACCTATTTTTGTAATAACTAATGAATGAAATCCATAATGGACAATTCAACTACGGTTTATTCAACTACAATTAATTAAACTAAGTTTGATTAAACTAATGGTCGATTCACCTACTGTTGATTTATCTGTGTTCTTGTGTTTGATTTACTGGTGATTTTGTATATGTCGATTGGATGATTTGCTAATTCGAATTTTCGCGTAAACCCTAGGGATATTGCGAAAACACGGATAGTTAGACAATGGTAAAAATATTTCTGCGAGCAACTTGGAAGTAGCGCTCGCCCGCCGCTGCCGCGGCACCGCTTGCTACGCTCGTTCGGCTCGCACGCGGTTGGTCACAGTTTTAACCTAACCTAACCTATGTCACTCAGCTCAAAATGATGAATCATACAATTTGCCTGCGAGTAAATAATTAGACTAACTTAAAAGAAAGTTAAGAAAACTCAAAAATCGTTGAATCATAGTTTATTTACATTTAATTAATGTTGTTGTGTATGTAATGCTTAGCGTGCTTTGTCCTTGCAAAGTCTGCTAAATGATTACCTGTTTGTGCCTCCACAGAGAGGTCTCGTTATGTAAAGGCTGGACTCCCATCCTTGGACTGACCTCGGCAAGAGTTGCATAACGTTGGAGATCGACTAGTTTATATGTTATATAGTACGATTCCCCGATGCACATACGTGGAGACCTACCTCAAATATAATTAAAAAAAAATAAAGGCAGGACAGTCATAGTGGTAATGATACCTAACTATCTTTTATAAGCTTAGGCTCTGAGTGCTATATTACCGTCTGAGGACCGGTAGGTACTGTACTTTACAGGATGCATAATTGCACACCACCTGCCCTTGTGTCTGAACTCTTTCATGCTCATATAAATACACGATTAAGGATGTAAATGAGCTGCCAGGGTCGCGAGATTGTTCGAAAGAGATACCGTGACCCTGGCACATGGGCAACTGAAGGAACACGGGCGGGTGAGTTTTAGTCAGTAAAAGTCTGGCATGAGTCTCCCGCTCTGCCCAGAGAGAAGTCATATGACGATTTCCCATCCAAAAAAAAAATAAGGATGTAAATGAGTCTATAAATTATGTAGGTGTGATGACAATAACCAATCTACATACTTACTTATCTTTATTTCTGTAATCCTTCTTATAAGTAATCACAGGTACTTTACTCAAAAAACTACTACATTCTTATCGTTATCTTATCAATCAGAAATTCTATTTTTGCATCATTTGTGATTCTTAAATGATATCGGTATCCAACATCAGCACGATTATAGATAATATATTTGAAGTCATTAAAAAAGTGGTTCCTCGAATTTGTCCTAAATTTCACTTTCGGACTTTGTTTTACAGGGTTACTAAAAAGGACTAAAAAATAAGCAATAATTAGCCGAAAGTCCTAGAATCAGTGCCATGGTCATGCATCGTGCGTATTTGGGACCAATTATTGTGTAAAGTATGCTTTTTCTGTCACAAGAAATAGACATAATATAAACGGTTTATTAAGTAAATAAAAATTACTTTTACTTATTCAATTATATAAAATCTTAGTTTTTCGTATTTTATGGAGTCCAGACATAATCTTGATCAGATCATTTGAAGACAATGTAGATTAGTGCCTGGAATTATATTTTGAAGGAAGAACCACGCAGATTTGAGTGGACCAGTCCAGTTAGTGAGAGCATTTATCAGTTATCGTGTAGCTCAAGTCAGTAGTTGAGGAGTTCAACGACTCAACGGTTTACGTATCATTAGTTCTTGTATTACTCAACAACTTGATTTTGGAGGTCAGACAGGCAGTGTGTCCATGTAAAATAGGTACAAAGCCGCACTCGATTAGACTGTTAGCCGACCCCGACATTGTTGGGAAAAATCTAGGCAAATGATGATATACAGTTTAAAGTTAAGTTGGAAGATTTTCTGATGAAAAGTAATTATTGTAACCTGTCGAATTTCATTTATTTCTCTAATGAATTATATCACCATCATCCATAGCTAACATTTCAAAGTGGAATACAGTTAAGTACTAGAAATGTCGGTAACATAAAACATTTGGTATTTTGAACAAAAAAAATGTAGTGCCACACAGCTAATAAAATTGTAATCAAATATATCGACAAATGGAGTGGCGACCGCGTACTGGAAGACATAGCGTTGGAAGGCCTCCCACGAGATGGACCGATGACCTGGTGAAGGCCGCAGGAATACGTTGGATGCAAGAAACACAGAAAAGGTCGAAGTGGCTGTACTTGGGGGAGGCCTATGTCCAGCAGTGGACGTCTTTCGGCTGAAATGATGATGATGATGATATCGACGAAAATTAAATACGTGGAACTTATAATACAAATAAAGAGGAAATTCATGTCGCATTGAAAACATACAAAAGATTTTATTATCTTAATGATATTTATCCTCAATGTCGGTCACCAAACTGACTGTGTTATAATTTGATTACGAGGTTCAATAAATTGTTTTATGTTAACAAGTTTGTAATTCATTGCAATCATGATGCTGACAAGACTGACAAAATTACGGTCTCTACTAATTACCGATACATATCATTTGTTGATCATCACAACAAGTATGATAACATATTTATCTAGGTTCTGCCCGCGACTCTGATCGCGTGCAAGTCGTACAGAAACCACCATATACTTAAAACGACCCACCGTGTCGCATAGCATTACCCGCCCGCGCTATTGCTTCGTTTCTGACTTTGTTTTTCTTTTTGCTCGAGTCCTAAAGGCCGTAGCGCGATGGTAAATAAAATAAATTATAACCTTTCTCTAGAATTAAACTATAAAAGTAGAAATATTATTTCAAATCCAACTGGTAGTTTCATAAAGCAACAAACAAATTCTTCATTAATTGATTTTATTTTAATTAATAAGGATACAATAATCAGTCAAAAGGTGACAAAAAAAAAGACAAAATATGATAATATAAATCACCATTAGGAATTTATTGAAACATAGTGGTAATAAGAATCACAAGTCACTTAATGCCAGCGAACTATGATGTATACTGGTGATTGGTGATAAAAAACAATGTCCAAAGAACACACTGTATTTATTATTTTTAACTTTATTTAAAACGTTTGGTTTACATTTAATTCTTGTAATTAATAGCGTCAAAAATAAGCAATTCGATAGCCCATTGCAAACAGTTTATCGTCCATAGACTTGGATCTGGTAGTTATAGCCGCGGCTTCTAGCTGACTGGAGCCTGATCGTGACAAAGTTACTTCCAACTCCTCCAGCCCTGATGGATGAGGTGGCGTCCTGTACGGTCCCCACGTGCACTACCCGGATCGCGGTTATCCGGAAGGAGTTAGTGCGGAAAGTGATGCAGTCCTGAAAAAACATCAATTGCTCATGAGCAGAAAATATTTGCAATCCTTTACTATAATATACCATAATAAGCCTACAACTTTCCACTTCGCGACAAAGGCCCCCTCTTTCTGAAAGAAAGTGAATCGCATTTCAACACGCGGGCGTTGTGTGGGTTACCTCACGATGTTTTCTTTACCGATTTGAGAACTGTAGTGATGGCATAAATGACAACCTATAACCTACAAATTACTAGTCGAGGCTGTTACTACATGGCCACCGATGCTCGCAATTAAGTAAACAATAAACATGTTTATCAATAGCTCACTATGGTGTAATATTGAGTGTAACGCTGCCCACCTGGCGAGCAGCCTGCTGTTGCCGATGGTGCCCACGCTCAGGTTGCGCCGAGAGGTGACCGCAGTCAGCGGCGGCAGCTCGGCCACGTTGCTCACGTCACCTCCTCATGCATCACTATCATCTCGGGCGCCTCCACCACGTCATTTCTGACAAATGCTGCTGACGCCGCCGCTGCTAACAACGCCACGAGAACTAGACTCTTCATCTGAAATAAATATCGGTCGATTTTATTGATTTGATCACTAACACACTGGCTTAGGCACACGTGGTGTTTGGAAATTATAGACACAACAAAACGCACTACTGGGTTAAGAGAACTCTTTGTCACAACCCAGATCACGAACTCCCTGTGTGCCAGTGAAGGTATTAAAAGGAAACAGACGGGATATCACATTTACTTTAGCATTTTAATATTAAGACAGATTTTTGTGTTGTTAATAAATAAATGGTTAATTTTTATTTTATTACACAAAATTAACTGTCTTACCTTGACAATGTATGCAATTATGGGTTGATGTTCAAAACACTTCAGCTGACTCCTTTGAGTTCACTGCTACTATACTTTCCTTCTGAACGAAGCGGTATTTATACTAAAATTGCATTTGTGATAAGAAGATTATATAAGTTATCTAGTTAATAACAACAATATGTAATTACACCGACTTTGATAATTTATGCAGCAATTGTAAATCAGCATTGATAGGTGCTTACCTCTATGCGATAATATAAATGGTTGTGAGGATACTAAGCAAAAAGAAACTAATTGTTTTTATGTCTTTATTACATTATTGTTTATAAAATATATAAATATACACTACATCAATTACAATATGTCTCTTACAAAAAAAATCTCTCTAGTTTTATTTAAAACCGAATGTGCCCAACACTCCATTATGAGCATATTATCTGACATAGACTTGAATCCTGTAGTGGTATCCGCGGCCTGTAGCTGATCGTATCCTGATTGTGACAAAGGAGCTTCCAATTCCTCCATTCAGGATGGATGGGCTTGCGTTCTGTGAGGCCCCCACGCGGTTCACCCGGATCGCACTCACGCGCCGGTTGGTGCGGACTGTTATATCTCTCACGTGGAAATGATTCGCGATGCCGTTCGCCCTGACCTCGCTACTGTAAACAGAAAAATGTTCATTGTTAGGAAAATGCAGTTAATCTGTTATTGTTTGAATGTATGAAAAATATTTCCTGAGTTGTCAATGTCGATGAGGCATCCAAATGTGAGAATCACCACTATTCTCAGCTTTAATATCTCCGAGGTCTAATTCCCGATGTTAATTCTAAATGTGAACCCCATTCGATACCCAGACGTGTGCTAATTACACTTTTCTTTTACTTTTGAATGACATAACGTTTGCACTGTTTGTTGATTCACATTGTAATGTTCTGTTGATGGTTACTTACTTGTATACCAGTGCATCTCCAGAAGCGATGGTTCCCACGTTCAGGTTACGCCGAGAGGCTACTGCAGTTTTCATCGGTACATCAACCTCGTCAGGCAGCTCTCTCACGTCAATCAGCTCATCCACGTCAGTCACAACCACCTCTGGCATCCCGTTCACGTCCAAGTCTGCTACATCGTCACCGTCAGCCCTCTCAAGCAGCTCCACCACGTCAGGTACTTCTTTGCTGAGTACCTGAGCTGTTGCTGCTGCTGCTGCTAACAACACGACGAGGAGTACGCTGTTCATCTGGAATAATTTTATTGCTTTTAGTAAACATCACCATAAGAACTTTACTTACGAAATATATATTGAATACTTTTTGTTCTAGTTTACATTAGAACAAAATTAAATTACTTACCTTTTCAATTTTTATTTAGACTTGATCTACAAAACTCTGAATTTGACTGCTTGGAGAACAGTGTAAGTATAATTTTTATTCTGATGGAGCCAGTATTTATAGAAAAATTAGAAAGCAATCGCATGAGATAAGACACCATTTGACCTACATTTCGGTTAATTACATATGCTTAATATATCATGACAACTAATCAGTAACACCAATGCCATTCTTTTAAGGAAAATTATTTAAAAATAAAGCCAGTGGGTCCCAATATTTTAGTACCATATAACTACTTAAAATATTACATCCACGGGTGTCGCAATTTTCGACTATATCTAGTAGAGTATTCCGACCAACTAGCACATTTCGTAATGCTACGCGGCCAGCTACGAGTTGCTACGGCGTAGCTACTACGATGATGTCCACGCCTATCCAAATAATTTACTTCATAAAAGCAGTTGCTAAGTCTTTCATAATTATGTTAATTTAAAATCGCAGGCTCAGCAGAACCCTGATTTAAAGTTAGATAATAATTTTATGTGTGAAAGCAAATCCAATATACCTACTTAATCTGGATCTCGGAAACGGCTCCAATGATTTTCATGAAATTTAGTATGCAGGGGGTTTCGGGGGCGATAAATCGATCTAGCTGGGATTCATTTTTAGGAAATGTCGTTTTATACGTGTTTTCAATAATCAACTTTATCAATAATTAACTTAAACATAAATGTATGTTTTTTGTTTTATTGGAAGAAAAATAACAAAATATAATTTGTATGTAAATATAATTTCTAAAAAACACAATTTAACAAAAAAAATTTAATACCGAGCAAAGCTCGGGCATCCAGATACTACTCTTAATTCCTGATACAATCTCTATAGTAATACTCTCCATACAGTTCGACCGTCCCTATTAACAATGTCGGTTCTGCAAAAAGACTACTGTTCAGTAGAGCAGTTCAAAGTTTGTTTTACTACTAACATTGTTGCGCGGACAACCGACAATATTATCTTTAAAACTGGCTAAATATCATGATTTTCAACAAAAAAAAAAAAAAAAAATGCGTACGATAGATCTTTTTATTGTGATTCTATTTATGTAAAAAAGTGAATTTTGGTAAAAATGCATAACCGACATTGTTAATTGGGACCGTCGAGTTATTATTGATGCTATATGGTTGCTGTTAGAGATTAAACGTATTATTCAAATAGCTTATTTCTAACTTTAGTTTAAGTAGGAGAAATTTGGCCTTATTCATCATCAAGGTTATTACTTAAATCAAGATTGTTGCTTGTACATCGTTATTAAAGAGTATTAGTTCAACTGCGTAATCCTCGGTACTTTTTTATCGATATAATTTATAATTGATACATGCAAATAATACCTCAATCCCCTGCACCTGCATTTATCAAAATACTTTTCACCTTTAATACATTGGCTTACAGAACATGCTGGAAAACTTCACAATGCATATGGGTCTTGGCTCAAGGACACTACATTTGCAAAAGAGGTGTAATTTTGATAGCCTCCTTACTATTGTTTTATCTTATTGCGCATACACTACATTACACTACATTAAGTTGAATCGATATTGTCTTTTAATATCTAACTACTTTGTTTAATAATTTGTGGATAACGTTTTTAGCAGTGTATATGCTACTCCTATTGACTAAGTGTTATGATTATTGTATTTATACTGCATTTTTTATCCTTCATCATCACCAGTTTATAGCAGTCCACTGCGAGACATAGGTCTCTCCAATTGCATGGCTTTCAGCTCAGTTCTTGGCAACTCTCATCCAGGTACTAGTTTGTTGTCCTAAATAAAATAACACATAACAGTGAATATGACTGATACTCAATATACATCGTCTCATCTACCTGCCCTTTTCTTAAATCTGTTGGGGTCGACTCCCAATCTATTAGTATTTATTCAAAAAGTAATACAAGTATTGTATCCAGCACGCGTAGCATGACCACCATAGAAAGAACTTTGTCTATGCTTGGTAGAATAGAGATAGAACTGTCATGCTACGCCAGCGGTACAAATCTTTCTACAATCTTTAAATCTGTCTTTAATCTTTCTACAATCTCTAATTTTGTCTATTCTTCCGTCGACAAAACCCCTTTCTACGGTGGCCATGCTACGCATGCAGGTAAGGTAATATTACACTCCAGCAAGATTGGCTGCAGACTTGCGGGCTTACGACTACCCATACGGGCAACTGTCAAAGACCAATAAATGTCAGCCGGAATCAACTGCTTAGCGTGCTTAGCCCTTGCAAACTCTGCTAAATGATTACCTGTCTGTGCCTGCACAGAGAGGTCTCGGTATGTAAAGGCTGGACACCCATCCTTGGACTGACCTCGGCAAGAGTTGCATAACGTTGGAGATCGACCAGTTTAGGTGTTATTTAGTACGATTCCCCGATGCATATTCTCGGAAACCTACTTCAAATAAATTGGTTTATGGGCAGAACAGTCTACGTGGTATGAGATCTAAGTCTCTTATAAGCCCAAGCTCTGAGTGCTTTATTATCTTCTGAGAAGCGGTAGGTACTGTACTTTACAGGATGCATAATTGCACACCACGTCCTGCTCTCGTGTCTGAACTCTTTCGTGCTCATATAAATACGCCATTAAGGGTGTAAATGAGTCTATAAATTATGTAGGTGTGACGACAATATTCAATCTACATACTTACTTATCTTTATTTCTGTAATCCCTCTTATAAGTAATCACAGGTACTTTACTCAAAAAACTACTACATTCTTATCGTTATCTAATCAATCAGAAATTTTATTTTGGCATCATTTTTGATTCTTAAATGATATCGGTATCCAACATAAGCATGATTATAGATATTATATTTGAAGTCATTAAAAAAGTGGTTCCTCGAATTTGTCCTAAATTTCACTTTCGGGCTTTGTTTTACAGGGTTACTAAAAAACACTAAAAAACAAGCAATAATTAGCCAAAAGCACTAGAATCAGTGCCATGGTCATGCAACGGGCGTATTTAGGACCAATTATTGCGTAAAGTTTGCTTTTTCTCTGTCACAAGAAATAGAGAGTATAAACGGTTTATTCAGTAAATCAAAATTACTTTTACTTATTAAATTATATAGAATCTTCATCTTTCGTCTTTTTTTGAGTCGAGACATAATCTTGATCAGATCATTTGTAGACAATGTAGATTAGTGCCTGGAATTGTATTTTGAAGGAAGAACCACACAGATTTGAGTGACTGGTCTCACTAACTGACTGATCTAGTCAGTTAGTGAGAGCATTTGTCAGTAATCGTGTAGCTCAACACAACAGTTGAGGAGCTCAACGACTCAACGATTTACGTATCAGGTTATTGTATTACTCAACAACTTGATTCTGGAGGTCAGATAGGCAGTGTGTCCATGTTAAATAGATATAAAGCCGCACTCCATTAGACTGTAAGCTGACCCCGACATTGTTGGGAAAAAGCTAGGCAGATGATGATATACAGTTTAAAAGTAAGTTGAAAGATTTTCTGATGAAAAGTAATTATTGTAACCTGTCGAATTTCATTTATTTCTCTGATGAATTATATCACCATCATCCATAGCTAACTTTTCAAAGTGGAATACAGTTAAGTACTAAAAATGTCGGTAACATAAAACATTTGGTATTTTGAACAAAAAAAATGTAGTGCCACACAGCAAATAAAATTGTAATCAAATATATCGACAAATGGAGTGGCAAACCGCGTACTGGAAGACGTAGCGTTGGAAGGCCTCCCACGAGATGGACCGATGACCTGGTGAAGGCCGCAGGAATACGTTGGATGCGAGAAGCACAGAAAAGGTCGAAGTGGCTGTACTTGGGGGAGGCCTATGTCCAGCAGTGGACGTCTTTCGGCTGAAATGATGATGATGATGATGAAATCGAAGAAAATTAAATACGTGGAACTTATAATAAAAATAAAGAGGAAATTCATGTCGCATTGAAAACATACAAAAGATTTTATTATCTTAATGATATTTATCCTCAATGTCGGTCACCAAACTGACTGTGTTATAATTTGATTACGAGGTTCAATAAATTGTTTTATGTTAACAAGTTTGTAATTCATTGCAATCATGATGCTGACAAGACTGACAAAATTACGGTCTCTACTAATTACCGATACATATCATTTGTTGATCATCACAACAAGTATGATAACATATTTATCTAGGTTCTGCCCGCGACTCTGATCGCGTGCAAGTCGTATAGAAACCACCATATACTTAAAACGACCCACCGTGTCGCATAGCATTACCCGCCCGCGCTATTGCTTCGTTTCTGACTTTGTTTTTCTTTTTGCTCGAGTCCTAAAGGCCGTAGCGCGATGGTAAATAAAATAAATTATAACCTTTCTCTAGAATTAAACTATAAAAGTAGAAATATTATTTCAAATCCAACTGGTAGTTTCATAAAGCAACAAACAAATTCTTCATTAATTGATTTTATTTTAATTAATAAGGATACAATAATCAGTCAATAGGTGACAAAAAAAAGACATAATATGATAATATTAATCACCATTAGGAATTTATTGAAACATAGTGGTAATAAGAATCACAAGTCACTTAATGCCAGCGAACTATGATGTATACTGGTGATTGGTGATAAAAAACAATGTCCAAAGAACACACTGTATTTATTATTTTTAACTTTATTTAAAACGTTTGGTTTACATTTAATTCTTGTAATTAATAGCGTCAAAAATAAGAAATTCGATAGCCCATTGCAACCAGTTTATCGTCCATAGACTTGGATCTGGTAGTTATAGCCGCGGCTTCTAGCTGACTGGAGCCTGATCGTGACAAAGTTACTTCCAACTCCTCCAGCCCTGATGGATGAGGTGGCGCCCTGTACGGTCCCCACGTGCACTACCCGGATCGCGGTTATCCGGAAGGAGTTAGTGCGGAAAGTGATGTCTTGAACAGGAACCACGTTGTTAGCAGCTCCCCTGATGTGAGCAGTTCTGAAAAACATCAATTGCTCATGAGCAGAAAATATTTGCAATCCTTTACTATAATATACCATAATAAGCCTACAACTTTCCACTTCGCGACAAAGGCCTTTCTGAAAGAGAGTGAATCGCATTTCAACACGCGGGCGTTGTGTGGGTTACCTCACGATGTTTTCTTTACCGATTTGAGAACTGTAGTGATGGCATAAATGACAACCTATAACCTACAACTTACTAGTCGAGGCTGTTACTACATGGCCACCGATGCTCGCAATTAAGTAAACAATAAACATGTTTATCAATAGCTCACTATGGTGTAATATTGAGTGTAACGCTGCCCACCTGGCGAGCAGCCTGCTGTTGCCGATGGTGCCCACGCTCAGGTTGCGCCGAGAGGTGACCGCAGTCAGCGGCGGCAGCTCGGCCACGTTGCTCACGTCACCTCCTCATGCATCACTATCATCTCGGGCGCCTCCACCACGTCATTTCTGACAAATGCTGCTGACGCCGCCGCTGCTAACAACACCACGAGAACTAGGCTCTTCATCTGGAATTATTATAAGTCGATTTTATTGATTTGATAATTATGAGACAGTAGCTTACGCACACGTGGAGTTCAAAAATTATAGATACAACAGGAAAAAACTAGTGGAATAATAGAACTCCATGTCCTAACCCAGATCATGTCCAAAATTCTTGAGTCCCATCTCATAAGGTTATCCCTTACATTTATTAAACGGCATAAAAAAAGGTTAACATTTATTTTTTAAATATAAACATTAAATCTTACCTTGACAATGAAAGTATACAATGATGAGTTGATGTTCAAAACACTTCAGCTGACTCCTTTAAGTTCACTGCTAGTATAGTCGCCTTCTGAAGAAAGCGGTATTTATACTAAAATTGCATTTATGATAAGGAGATTATATAAGTTATCTAGTAAATAACAACAACATGCAATGACACCGACTTTGATAATTTATGCAACGATTGTAAATCAGCATTGATAGGTACTTATCTCTGTGCGATAATATATATTGGTTGTGAGGATACTAAGCAAAAAGAATCAAATTATTTTTAGGTCTTTATAACATTTTAATCCAAAAAAAAAAACACAAAGCATCACAATCACAAAATGTCTCGTACAAAAAAAAACTCTCTAGTCTAATTTAAAACCGATTGTGCTCAACACTCCATTATGAGCATATTATCTGACATAGACTTGAATCCTGTAGTGGTATCCGCGGCCTGTAGCTGATCGTATCCTGATCGTGACAAAGGAGCTTCCAATTCCTCCATTCAGGATGGATGGGCTTGCGTTCTGTGAGGCCCCCACGCGGTTCACCCCGATCGCACTCACGCGCCGGTTGGTGCGGACTGTTATATCTCTCACGTGGAAATGATTCGCGATGCCGTTCGCCCTGACCTCGCTACTGTAAACAGAAAAATGTTCATGGTCAGGAAAATGCAGTTCATCTCTTTTTGTTGGCATGTATGGAAAATATTTCTCGGGCTATCAATGCTGATGCCGCTTCCAAATGTGAATATCAGCACTATTCTCAGCTTTAAGATCCTCGAGGTCCATTTCATGCTGTGAACCCCATTCCATTGCTAGACGAGTATTATTTACAAAGTTCTTTACATTTTACTAATATAACGATGTCGTTGTTGCTGATTCACATTATAATATACTTTTCTGTTGATGGCTACTTACTTGTATACCAGTGCATCTCCAGAAGCGATGGTTCCCACGTTCAGGTTACGCCGAGGGGCTACTGCAGTTAGCGCCGGTACATCAACCTCCTCACTCAGCTCTCTCACGTCAGTCAGCTCATTCACGTCAGTCACATCCACCAATTGCATCTCGTTCACGTCCATGTCAGCCACATCGTCACCGTCAGCCTCCTCAAGTATCTCCACCACGTCAGGTACTTCTTTGCTGAGTATCTGAGCTGTTGCTGCTGCTGCTAACAATACGACGAGGAGTACGTTCTTCATCTGAAATTATTTTATAGCTTTTATTAAGCATCAACACAAAAACTTTACTAACGAAATGTACATTTAATAGTTTTTGTTCTAGTTTATATTTGAACTAAATTAAATTACTTACCTTTTCAATTTTTACTTAAACTTGATCCACAAAACTCTGAGGTTGACTGCTTTGAGAACAGTGTAAGTATAATTTGTATTCTGATGGAGCCAGTATTTATAGTGAAATTAGGAACCAACCGCTTGTGATAAGACATCATTTGACCTACATTTCGGTTAATTACATACGCTTGATATATCATCAAAACTAATCAGTAACATCAATACCAATCTTAAAGGAAAATCAGTCAATAATAAATGCATTGGGAACCAATATTTTAGTGCTAAAATTATTTAGTTATTATACTTAAAATGTTATATCCTTGGGTGTCGCAATTTTCGACTAGAGAGTTCCTCCTAGCCAGCGCATTTCGTAATGCTACGCGCTACGCGGCCAGCTACGAGTTGCTACGGCGTAGCAACTATGATTATTTCTGCTGTGCGTAATTAAATATCTCAGGACAACCAACACATTGTTATCTGATCCCAAACTAGGCAGAGCCTGTACTATAGTAACCAGACAACTGATAAACATACTTATATATTTCTAAATACATACATATTTTAGAATAATTGATGATCTCCAGGCCTATCAAAATAATTAACTTAATGAAAGCAGTGCTGAAATCATTCATATTATAAAATCGGAGTATCTACAGAACGCTGATCTAAAGTTAGATAAATAATTTTACCTGTGAAAGTAAGTCCAAAATACCTATTTAATTATTATTTCATTCATAGATTTTAAATAACACTGATATACAAATGCTTACGTTTTACAAAAAATTAGTATATGGCTCGTACTTCAAATGAGACTCAAATACTCTAACTACTGATACAACTACTCTATACAGTTACTATTTATGTTATATGGTTGCTGTTAGAGATTAAAAAACTATTTAAATAGCTCATTTTTAAATTTAGTTTAAGTAGGAGAAATTTGGCCTTATTCATCATCAAGGTTATTACTTAAATCAAGATTCTTGCTTGTACATCTTAAAGAGTATTAGTTCAACTGCGTAATCCTCAGTACATTTTTCATATCGATATAATTTATAATTAAAACATGCAATTTATACATTTAATACCTGAATCCCCTGCACCTGCATTTATCGTAATACTTCTCACCTTTGATACATTGGCTTACGGAACATGCTGAAAAATTTGACGATGCAATGCAATGTTTTGTGATTCAAGTAAACTAAATTTGAAAACGAAGGTGTAAATTTTTATCCTCTTTATTTATTTTTTATTTTATTGCGCAGCAGAACAGAGAAAATGGCTGATACTCAATATAAATCATCTCATCTACCTAGCTGTTTACCACTATGTTGGGGTCAACTTCTGATCTACCAGCAAAAAAGTAACAACAGTATTTTATCCAGTTACTAGGTAATACGATACCCCTAGGGAAGGCGTGCTGTAAACTTGCGGGCTTCTGACTACCCATCCCGACAACTACCAAAGATCTACAAATGTCAGTCGGGACCAACAGTATAGCGTGCTTTGCCTTTGTAAAACCCGCTCAATGATTACCCTACTGTGCCTCCACAGAGAGGTTAGCGGAGCGGGACTCGTTGGGTAAAGAATGGGTACCCATCTAGGGACTGACCTCTACAAGAGTTACATCATATTGGTGATCAATTCGATTGGCTGTCATTAGTTTAGTACGAGCACACGATGAGTATACACGGAAACCTACTTCATATAAATTGTTTTATGGGTAGGACAATCATAGTGGTTATGATACCTAAGTCTCTTAAAAGCTTAAGCTCAGTTCAGCTGAACTGCTGCTGAGTGCTGTATTGCCGTCTGAGAACTGTTAGGTACTGTACTTAACAGGATACATAATTGCACACCACCTGCTCAGATGTCTCTCCATCATGTTAATGCAAAATAATGCATATACATACACTATTAAGGACGTAAATGAGTCAGTAAGTTATGTAGGTGTAATGACAATAATCAATGTACATAAATACTTACATATCTTTATTTCTGAAATCCCTCTTATGAGTAATCACAGGTAATTTACTAAAAAAAAATCTACTGAACTACATTTGCATTATTATCTTATCAACCGGGTATTCTATTTTTGCATCATTTATGTTTATTCAACGTTATCAGTAAATCATTTATTTATTTATTTATATATGCTTTATTGTACACCAGAAAATACATTACAACAAGGATATTTAACAAAAAAAAAAAAAAAACATACAACGGGCGGCCTTATCGCTTTCTGCGATCTCTTCCAGGCAACCTTGACCTTGACCTTGACCATCATTCAGCATTATTATAGATAAAATATTTGTAGTCATTATAAGAGTGCTTCCCCGAATTTGCCTTAGATTTTATTTACTTTCAAACTTAGTTTTACAAGGTTACTGCAAAAACAAGCAACCGTTAACGTTAGTGGAAGGTTCAATGATCAAAAGGGTGAAAAAGGGTCCAATGATCGCGTAATTTTATACTCTTAAATTACTTTAACTCTTTCATTGTTTATAAGGTGTATCTATTCATACACGAAATATTTTAAGAGGTACACCTGTAGGTGGTAAAGAAGCTATAGAAGCAAAAAGATTTTTTTATGTAAGCGTAGAAAATTCAAAAACGCTTCGATAAAAATTTTATTTTTGCTTCTATAGCTTCTTTACCACCTACAGGTGTACCTCTTAAAATATTTCGTGTATGAATAGATAGGTACACCTTATATATGTCAAGAAATAAGTTGTTATCTATATATTAATACGTGAAGCGAAAACTTTGGATCCCTTTTTACGAAAATTGGGCGGACGGAGGAGTATGAAATTTCGCACACTTATAGTTTATACAGAGAAGAAGTGACGAATGCTAATAATTTTTTTAAATTATGAGTTTAAATACATTATTTTCAATAAATAACACGTTACACACACTACTGTTCATTACCGTGTATCTAATACACACATGCATAGATATTCTTTTGTTTATGGTCCAAATCTGTCTTTATTATTTTGTGCAGTGTTACCAACACCCAGAAATATTTACCCCTAAAGCTTAAGTTAAAAACCCCTAAACATGCCGCCACAATTACTAAAAAAAATCCGCTAAAAATTATAATGAAAATAACCAACGAATTTTCAGTAATCATAGACACAGTAGTAATATTTGTCTATATTTATTACGCGACATTTGTTAATCATTCACTCTGCATTCTTAGTATCGAGGAACCGTACTAGAAGTCGCTAATACTTTTATTGTAATCAAAAACACAATGAGAAATGTAAGACGGCAAAAAATCTCTAAGAATACGCCTAAAAATGGAACGCCCCTAAAAAATCTCAATCCTCTTATTTACCCCCTAAATTTGGAAAACCCCTAAGTTGGTAAGCCTGATTTTGTGTCTAAAGTCTTACTGAATGTCAAGTATAACCATAGGTAATAAATTAATTTTATCTATATATAACCTATTTCATTTTTAAAATCTATGATCATATCGAGAATATTTGTCTTTAATATTATTTGTATTAGCGACGATAGGAATTTAGTTTAGATTTATAAGAAATATTTTTTGTGGTTTTATGGAGAGTGTCAAGTATGGCATTAGTAAGTTTCCCATACAAAACTTAGTGTCGTGTGCAAACTGTAGAGGTTGTATGCCTCACGATTGTACAGGCTGGTCATAGATTGAGGCTCAGTCAGGCTGGTTATAATTATGACATTTGGAACCGTCATAATTAATAATTTGAATTAATATAATATTATAAAGCTGAAGAGTTTGTTTGTTTGTATGTTTGTTTGATTGAAAGCGCTAATCTCAGGAACTGCTGATCGGAATTGAAAAATTGTTTTTGTGTTGGGTAGTCCATTTATAGAGGAAGGCTATAGGCTATATAACATCACGCTACGGTCAAAAAGAGTTGAGCAGCAAACGAAAAATGGACGAAAACTGGCAGGCAATTCGACGCGACGGAGAGGGGAGCGAAAATTTGACGCGGACGAAGTCGCTGGCAGAAGCTATTAAAAATAATAGGGAAAATTCTATAAAAACAGAGCTTTCTGTGATAATTTATTCCATATTGTTCCATACCCAGCAGTTAAGAAGTGTGAAGAAAATAAATAAGAGAGTCCTGAAGAAGTATTCTTTACTCATTACACCTACGTCCTGGTCCTGGCCATCACCATCCCGCCAGCGAACCCTCTCCACAGTAGTACAGCGTCAATAATTTGTCTATAGTGTTACTGAATGTCAAATATAACCATATTATATTTATTTTTTATTTTTTTTATCTATATTTTTTCATTTAATAATGTATTTCTATTCAAATGAAGTACGGTCGAATTTCGACCAATGGGCGATCACTAGTATTTTTTAAATCTTTAATGCATTATTTATTTCAAAATTTCTTATTTCGTGTTACGTTTTTCTGGTGGAAGAGAATGCAAGTACGAAACGTGCCATCTTCTAAACTAAGGAAGTGATCTCAATATGCAAATGAATAAATATATTTTCTTAGCAAACTGCTAGTATTGTCACCAACATTATCACTGTCATCCATAGCTTAATCTTCAAACTAGGATACAGTGAATTACCTACTTAATATTGTTTGGTATCATACAACATTTTGTAAATAAAAGTAACAAAGCAAAAATCTTACAATAATAATAGTTTAAAAAACTACAAACACGCTTCCATAGAAAACCAAACTAAAAAGCAGAAAATTATTGATTGTTTTTTAGTTTTTTAGACTATTACTTATGTATTTTTTATCATTTCGTTCGACTAGCTACAAAGGAGGTTTTTTAGTTTCTTTTTTTTACTCTAGCAAGGATAATTGCACAAATTTATGATTATTATATTGCCATCGGTCCACAGATAAGTCTACAGAGTTTAAATGAAATCTAACCGTTTGAATTGGATCAAAATCAAGACAAACATACAGGTGGTCTTGATGTTCTAATAAAACCGTGTTCAAAAAAATGATGGTGAGACACAGCAGGATGAAATTGAAATATTTGATTACAATTTAATCTTGGTATTTAGAAACATCTACGTCGGCAAAATTAAAATAAGCGGAACTTCTAAAAAAACAAAGAGGAAATTCATGTTACATTGACCACTTACAGAAGGTTTTGTCATCAGAATGATATTTATCGACAACATTTAGTAATTTAAACAAGCAGAATCCATTTCAAAAAATGAAAGAAAGTTGTTTTACGTAGACGGCTCTCAGAAAAGATTTCTAACATCTTTCGGTTGGGGCCACGTTCGGTTACGCCTGCTTTACACAGCTTGCATATTGGACAATCAGTGAATCTGAAGGAAGTCAAAAGAACAGAGCAGCTGAGCCGTCCTATCAATAGATCAGCTGCGACCAACCTGATTGTGATTATAATTTGGTTACGAAGTTCAGTAAATTATAAACATAAAAGTTTGTAGTTGATTGCAATCATGATGCCGGACAAGGCTGACAACATTACGGTATCTACTAATTACCGATACATATCAATTGTTGATCATCACAAAAAGTGTGACAATATCTTTATCTAGGTTCTGCCGGCAACTCCGATCGTGTGGATGTTGTACAGAAACCACTATATACTAAAAACGACCCACCGCGTAGCATAGGATTACCCGCCCACACTATTGCTTCGTTTCTGATTTAATTTTTCTTTTTGGTCAAATCCTAAAGGCCGTAGCGCGATGATAAATAAAAAAGATTATAGCCTTCCTCTAGAATAAAACTATGAAAGGAGAAATATGTTTTATTTAATTTATATTAATTAATTAATATGCAGTACATCAGTCAAAAAGCGACAAAAAAAAATGACAAAATATGATAATATATATCATTATGTATTCATTGAAACATAGTTATCATAAGAATCACAAGTCAATTAATGACAGCGAACTATGATGTATACTGGTGATTGGTGATAAAAAACAATGTCCGAAGAACACAATGCAATTCTTAATTTTACCTTTATTTAAGACGTTTAGCTTACATTTAATTCTTGTAATTAATAGCGCTAACAATAAATAATTCGATAGCACTTGCAAGCAGTTTATCGTCCATAGACTTGGATCTGGTAGTTATAGCCGCGGCTTCTAGCTGACTGGAGCCTGATCGTGACAAAGTTACTTCCAACTCCTCCAGCCCTGATGGATGAGGTGGCGCCCTGTACGGTCCCCACGTGCACTACCCGGATCGCGGTTATCCGGAAGGAGTTAGTGCGGAAAGTGATGTCTTGAACATGAACCACGTTGTTAGCAGCTCCCCTGATGTGAGCAGTTCTGAAAAGACACCAACTGCTCATGAGGAGAAAATATTTGCAATCCTTTGCTATAATGTACCATAATAAGCCTACAACTTCCCACTTCGCGACAAATGCCTCCTCTTTCTGAGAGGGAGTGAATCGCATTTCAACACGCGGGCGTTGTGTGGCTTACCTCACGATGTTTTCTTTGCCGATTTGAGAATTGTAGTGATGGTATATAACCTACAACTTGCTAGTCGAGGCTATTACTACATGGCCACCGATGCTCGCAATTAAGTAAACAATAAACATGTTTATCAATAGCCCACTATGGTGTAATATTGAGTGTAACGCTGCCCACCTGGCGAGCAGCCTGCTGTTGCCAATGGTGCCCACGCTCAGGTTGCGCCGAGAGACGACCGCAGTCAGCGGCGGCAGCTCGGCCACGTCGCTCACGTCAACGTCTTCATGCGTCACTACCATCTCGGGCGCCTCCACCACGTCATTTCTGACAAATGCTGCTGACGCCGCCGCTGCTAACAACACCACGAGAACTAGGCTCTTCATCTGGAATTATTATAAGTCGATTTTATTGATTTGATCATAAAGACACACTAGCTTAGGCACACGTGGAGTTCAAAAAGTATAGATGCAACGTGAAGGCACTACTAGGATAAAATAACTCCATGCCATGACCCAGATCATGGCCTTCCTGTGTGTAAGTGAAGGTATTAAAAGGAAACAGACACACAGTGGAACGAATGTATGGGAGCGGTTGGACGTAGACATGTCCGAAAAATAAGAGTAAAATTATGACAAACTAATGATGCCATCTTATTCGATTACTTAATGCCTTCATAAATTGTGGTGATGAATTTCTTCATAACTCCCATATTTCGGGAGTAATTTGAGAAAATGTGAAATTTTACTATGAAAATGAGTGTATCGAGCTCTCTCCCTCCTGATTCCGGGCTTGTTTCAAGTAGCGGTCTCTAATATCGTAATGCTATTACTAAGAGCTATATTTAATACTAAGACACATAGTGCGCCAAATGTGCACTTTCTGGGATAAAAGGAAATGAAAATTTAAAAAAAAAACGTTTTTTCCCCATTTGTATTTACTTTAAACCGCAGACAGACTTATTAAGAGGTCTATAAATATATTATATATATACAGAAATATATATTAACAAAAATATTCACAAGAACTGATGAGAGTATGACTTTTAAGTAAGTTGATAATAAATTACCTAGTTTCATTAAAAGTACAATAAATAATTAAGATGTAAGCTCTAATTTACTAAGTTACACATTTTAAAACAATAACATCATTTAATTATCTTCGTCATCATCATCATCATCAATTAATTCAAATTCAGAATCGATGTCCGCTAAATCATTTATGTTAACAAATTCGATATCACTTTTCTCAGAATCCGTAAGCTCATAAAATTCCTTAAAAGAAGATTTTTTTACAAACTTATTTCCTTTTGGACGGATACTTGTAACAAGTGGATCAGAAGACAGTAAAAGATTGTGCATAATATCTTCATTGCATGAGATACTGCTATGCTTTCGAGAATGCCCCTCTCTATATTTTCTAAAATCTTTATTTCTAGCCTCAGATGCCTCTTCGGATAGAAAACCAATGGGCACAATTGACATGTTCTGAACTATGTCTGGCCCATGCATTAAAATTTTATGAAGTGAAGAAGGCATATAATACCATGGGTATAACTCCACGTAAAGCTTAGCAGTATCAAAGCAGAACTCTCGGAATTTAGTTACGTTGATCTTCTCTCCTGATGAAATACACTGCAAGATCACACAGATTTTTCTTAAAAGCATAGCATCTATTCCGGTCAGTTCAGCAGATTTAGTGTAGTTTTCAAAAAATCTCCTTGCCGAGTTGCCATTGTTGGTGGATCCACTGCCTTGTTTCACAACATCGAGAAGTAAGCCCGTTTCTCTTCTTACAGCCTCTTGAACTCTTTTCTTCCTGTCATCAACTTGCCTTTTTGCTATATCACCCCTTACTTGCCATGATTTTATGTCTAATTTGTAGGAAATGTGTAATAAGCATTCCATTGAGCGAATCCAAGCGTGAAGGGTGCTTAAGCTATATTTATACATGTCCTCGTTTGCGTGTTTATCTTTGATTAACTCTAAATTATTCATTTCTTTAGGACAAGCCTTGCATATGTCACACACTGAAGCTGCTGTATTGGATATAATGGAATGAATTTTACCATCAATCATTGTCAACAGCAGTTGGTGTTTGACACTAATTCCATCAGTGATGGTGGATGGAGTTAAGGCTTCAATCTCTGCTTCGATTTCAGCCATCTCTCTCTGCACATTTTCTTTGGTTTCCTTTATAAACTTAAACAATATTGGCCGGCAAAATGAAGTGGAAGATGGTCGCTCGTTTTCCCAAATTGTTACACCTTTTGAGACGAGCCGCAGTGGTACAAGACTAATCATAAAATTACTAGCAAGATCGATTTGCTCATCTTCACTCGTCCTTTGATGATAAATGCTTTGGCTAGATGATCCGTCAAAACCCCATTTGCTGGTCAATACGGGCTGTTGATTGGGATCAACAGGGGTTTCTAACGACCTAATAAGTCTTCTTGAGGTTAAATCCATCAAGGCTTGTAATTTGATTTTTGCAGAGCTCTCTGTAACTGTGAGATCTTCTTTGGCCGGATAGCACTTAATTTTTTCTTTAACCAACATGTAGTAACTCGGGTATTGAAGAGCTCCTTCTTGAGTGTTGAAATCCCGAAGAGTGTTATAGCGCCATTTCGATAAGTTCATCGATACATAAAGAGCCAATGCCTTCAAAGGGGATATTTCCCGTACCTGAATTGATTTACCTTCAATGAAGGCTTTGATTTTTGAGGCCTCTTCTGGATTCTCCGTCAAGTATTTCATAACATAAGCTGTATCGCTTTGTCCTGCCTTTTGAAGCGCCCTTTCGGCCGAAAACATAATTTCAGCGCTGCTACTGCTGCATGAAAGACTATCTTCAGTGCGTCTTCTTTTTTGCCGGTTACTAAGGTCCTCAAAAGATTTACGAGGACTAGGATGTGTACAAGTTGAAGCATCAGATTTAGCAGGAGAAATTATGGGCTCGATGACGTCACTTATATTTTCTGTAGAAGGTTCCATATTTTCATTCTGTAATTCCGGCCATTGAATTGCAGCCTGTAGCCAAATCTCATGTTTCTTCCGAAACTTATCTGTGCTTCTTCCAGACTGTGTCCATTTTGCATAAATGCGGTAGCAAAATCGACGACACCAGTCTTTTAAACTTGTTTCAGCACTTTCACATAACTGAACACAACTGTTATCTTTTAAAACACTGAACAAATAGTTAAAGTCGCGTAAATCTTTATGTGCGCGTGCGCATAAAGCAACGTGAATATCAAGATTTGTATTAAAATTTGGAAAATACATTGCGAGATTAGCTTGGATACAACGAGGTGTAAATCAACACTGATTTTAAAGTTACTAATAGTGACCTATTTATATAAAATCCAGGTATCCCAGGTATCCTTTGTTAAATATTGCAAGGTAATTAGTTATTGTGATAATTAGTAAATGATGCATGCTAAATTAGTGTATTAAGAGCCATTTAGTAATTAAATAATAGCAATGTTCTTATCAGTAATCATTAGTGCATCAGTTTTATATGTAAACCTTAAGTCCCTAATTATATATCCTAATTAGCTTATATCTTCTCTAATTGGCTGCTCAGAAATGTTATTGTAATAAGGTAAACCTTTAGAAAAACGGTTTTAATCAACAAAATAAACAAAAAATAAAAAAATTGTGTTATAAAATAAACATCACTCTTTATCCCAGAAAGTGCACATTTGGCGCACTATGTGTCTTAGTATTAAATATAGCTCTTAGTATTAGCATTATGATATTAGAGACCGCTACTTGAAACAAGCCCGGAATCAGGAGGGAGAGAGCTCGATACACTCATTTTCATAGTAAAATTTCACATTTTCTCAAATTACTCCCGAAATATGGGAGTTATGAAGAAATTCATCACCACAAGTTATGAAGGCATTAAGTAATCGAATAAGATGGCATCATTAGTTTGGCATAATTTTACTCTTTTTTTTCGGACATGTCTACGTCCAACCGCTCCCATACATTCGTTCCACTGTGAGACAGGTTAACACATTTACTTTAGCATTTTAATATTGAGACAGATTTTTATGCTGTCTGTGAAATTGAGCTTAGGATTACTTTGACAACTTGCCCCTTCTTTGTTAAAAAAAAACGTCGTGTAAAGAAAACGTCAACCTGTATATTAATTAAAGGAAATAAATAAATGGTTAATATTTATTTTAGCACATAAAATTAATTGACTTACCTTGACAATGTATGCAATTATGAGTTGATGTTCAAAACACTTCAGCTGACCCCTATGAGTTCACTGCTACTATACTTGCCTTCTGAAGAAAGCGGTATTTATACTAAAATTGCATTTCTGATAAGAAGATTATATAAGTTATCTAGTAAATAACAACAACATGTAATGACACCGACTTTGATAAATTTATGCAGCGATTGTAAATCAGCATTGATAGGTACTTATTTCTGTGCGATAATATAAATGGTTGTGAGGATACTTAGCAAAAGGAATCAATTTTTTTTTAACGTCTTTATTACATTATTGTTTATAAAATATATAAATACACACTACATCAATTACAATACGTCTCTTACAAAAAAAATCTCTCTAGTCTTATTTAAAACCAAATGTGCCCAACACTCCATTATGAGCATATTATCTGACATAGACTTGAATCCTGTAGTGGTATCCACGGCCTGTAGCTGATCGTATCCTGATCGTGACAAAGGAGCTTCCAATTCCTCCATTCAGGATGGATGGGCTTGCGTTCTGTGAGGCCCCCACGCGGTTCACCCGGATCGCACTCACGCGCCGGTTGGTGCGGACTGTTATATCTCTCACGTGGAAATGATTCGCGATGCCGTTCGCCCTGACCTCGCTACTGTAAACAGAAAAATGTTCATGGTGAGGAAATTTCAGTTAATCTGTAAGCATGTATGAAAAAATATTTCCCGTGCTGTCAATATTGATGAGACATCCAATTGTGAGAATCACCACTATTCTCAGCTTTAAGATCCCCGAGGCGTATTCCATGCTGTGGAAAACTTTCGATTATCACAATTGTTTTAATTTCAGTTTTTTCTGCTATTGAATATAACATTACCGTTATTTTATCCATAATATGTATGTATTTAGAAATATATACGTATGTTTGTCAGTTGTCTGGTTACCATAGTACAAGCTCTGCCTTGTTTGGGATCAGATAACGTTGTGTTGGTTGGCCTAAGATATTATTTGATGACTCACAGTATAATATTATGTACTATTGATGGTTACTTACTTGTATACCAGTGCATCTCCAGAAGCGATGGTTCCCACGTTCAGGTTACGCCGAGTGGCTACTGCAGTCTTCTCCGGTTCGTCAAACTCGTCAGGCAGCTCTCTCACGTCAGTCAACTCATTCACGTCAGTCACAACCACCTCTGGCATCCCGTTCACGTCCAAGTCAGCCACATTGTCACCGTCAGCCTCCTCAAGCAGCTCCACCACGTCAGGCACTTCTTTGCTGAGTACCTGAGCTGTTGCTGCTGCTGCTGCTAATAACACGACGAGGAGTACGCTCTTCATCTGGAATAATTTTAGAAATTTTGTTAAGCATCACCACAAAAACATTACTTACGAAATATATTTTAATAATTTTTTTTCTAGTTTACATTAGAATAAAATTAAATTACTTACCTTTTAAATTTTTACTTATACTTGATCCAGAAAACTCTGAAGTGAACTGCTTTGAGAACAGTGTGAGTATAAATTGTATTCTGAAGGAGCCAGTATTTATAGTGAAATTAGGAAGCAACCGCTTGTGATAAGACATCATTTGACCTACATTTCGGTTAATTACATACGCTTGATCATGACAACTAATCAGTAACATCAATACTAATCTTAAAGGAAAATCAGTCAATAATAAATCCATTGGGAACCAATATTTTAGTGCCAAAATTATTTAGTAATTATGTTTAAAATGTTATATCCTTGGGTGTCGCAATTTTCGACTATATATTATAGTAGAGAATTCCGTAACGCTACGTGTTACGCGGCCAGCTACGAGTTGCTACGGCGTAGCAACTGCGATGGTCTCCACGCCTGTCAAATATCATTAACCCCATTAAAGCAGTTCCGAGGTCATGTTTATGTTAATTTAACACTTTGTATCCATAAACATGGATCCACGCGAGACACAATGGATTTTTAATTATACTGTAATTGCGGTATCCAACCGGTTAAATTCGCAGAGTCTCCAGAACGCTGATCCAGAGTTAAGGAACGAATTGACTTACAACATAATTAATTATTCCGTAAATATAAATCAGTGCTGTCATGCTTTATCTATCGTTGTTTGAAATTACTATAAAACGTCAAATTGGTGTATGGTGTCAATCTGCTTGACAGTTAATTTCCTTAACTGAAAAATGAATCGTTCTGCATCGAAATTATGGATGAGAATATTTTCTTGTTTTATACTTTTAAGAGGTTGATCTTTTAGTAGTCGGGTTTTAGTTTCTGAACTTATTTTTCATTTCAGTTATTTTGGGGGTTATCATTTTTCTTAACATGTATACCATCTTTCATAATAAGAAATAATTTGAAATATGCTGAGTATACATACATATAAACCTTCCTCTTGAAGAAAGGTTTATATGTATAATACGCGGGCGAAGCCGCTGGCTAGAGCTAGTATAGTATAAAATACAAAAATATTCTCATCCGAAACTGTTATAAACACACTTTTCAATATTTATCGTCTATTAAATAAACACTTCCACGTAATTAATGTATTTAATAAATATTCGTGGTGATGTTCAGAGAATTGCAATTTAGTATGACTTCACATAGCCTATAACCAGAGGACGATTAAGACGCTTCCAACGATACGTCATTTGTCATATTATGATAAGTAGTTTAGAAGTTATGAGGGAACAAATAACTATACATACATACAAACATACCGGTTAAAATCATAACCTTTATTTTTGCTTCGCCATAGTCGAGTAATAGACTACACCTGCGCAGGCTATAAAGTTTGCACAGGTGTCCAAACTTATGCAAATAAGTGCAACATTATAATTATGCATATACAAAACTCATTGAGTTAAGTAGGTTACTAAGTCCGTTAATATAAATAATAAATAGGTAGGAAGACGCTAATAAATCTAGATACTTACTTATCTTTATTTCTGTAATCCCGCTAATAAGTAATCACAGGTAAATTACACAAAAACCTTATCATCGTCTTATCAGGTATTTTATTTTTGCATCGTTATTGTGTTTTTAAGTGATCGCTAAATGATTTGTTTTAATATTAAGCATGATTATATGTAGATAAGATTAGTTGGTGTCATAAACAGTGGTCCCCAAAGTCCTACATTTTATATGCTGCCAGATTTTGTTTCACAGAGTAATTGACCTACTACTTAAAAATAAGCAAGGGTAAGCTAAAGCGCTGAGTATCTTGGGTACAATTCCATGGTCGTGCAATGATTTTTTTTTTGGGACTAAACATTGCGTATATTAATAACTCTTTTTACAACATAATATAAAAAAATAACTACTCCAGACCAAATATATAAAAAAAAAACAAGAAATGGAGCTAGTAGCTTTGAGGCCTTTGAAGAGCGTGTAATGTATGTATCACTACATAGTACATTAGTATGTACTATGTAATCATAGTATAAGACAAAGTCGCCTCCCTCTGTTTGTCCCTATGTATGCTTAGATCTTTAAAACAACGCAACGGATTTTGATTCGGTTTTTATTAGTAGATAGAGTGATTCAAGAGGAAGCTTCACACGTATAATACGCGGGCAAAGCCGCTGGCAAAAGCTAGTAAATAATAACAGCAGCACGGGTCCGTCAATCAGAATATGCTACACTTGCCTCAGAAAACACGACCTATGACAGTTGTTACGGGTCGGATCGTGTTCTTATGACAAGTGATTATTGTCGAAATTTATCAATTTGGCTATCGGCAGCAATCTCACACGCAACCAAGCGGAACTGAATTTTATTATTTACTTTTCCATATAAGTAGACTATTTTGAGAAGAAATAAATTTCAAATATCTTTTAATCCGGGCCATGGTGGTAGGTAGGCTTTTAGATAAACACATTATGCGTGTTTACCAATAAACGAGCACTAAGTAAGTCAAAAGAACAATGTATAAATGTTTGCCTGCCAAACATTTATACATTGTTCTTTTACGACTAGAATCAGTTCTGTTTTAATGTAAATGTTGACTGTAGTGTATCTATTTCATAGATATGTATATGTTACTGGAAATGTATGAAATCTAGGAATTGTATACATTTCCTAGGAAATTTATACAATTCCGAAGCTATTTAGGAAATGTATAAACTATTGTTTTAAAAATTATTTAATAAATACATATCCTGGGAAATGAATACATTTCCTAGGAATTGTATATAATTCCAATATCGTATTAGGAAATGTATAAAAAGCGCCATAATAAATTGTTTTCTAATCTTTTTCCAAGCTAGGCGACGGAGCCCCGCTACGCGGGGAAACATGCATGCTAGATTCACATCTAGTAGATGTTCATCAAAAATAATGTGTTACATCGGTTTTATTGTATTTGTGATGGTACATCAGTTTTCTGAATTACAATAACAAAAAGTTGAAAATGTCATATCGTCCCGCCATATTCCATTCCACAGACTAAAAACATTACATTGTTACAACAACATGAGTAGACCGAAGCACAAAAGTTATTCAGCCAGTATTCATTCTAACAAAGCGTATAATTCATATTTCAAAATGTGAAATTCTGTATTTAATTCGAAATCCAGACAGAACTGGGCGACACGGACGGGCGTTCTAAGTTTAAAATTGCTTCCCATTCAAGCTCACTGAACAATGGCCGTTGCCACGTAAACGGAAACTACGGAAGCAAAACCTACATTTATATAACAGATATCCAGAATTTAATGTTAGACTTTTACCCTGTTACTCTTTTGTACTGTATTGGGGTTATTTCCGTGGTAGTACACATTCAATAGTTGGCGATATACTACCTGGCGTATAAGAAAGTTGTGTAAATATTTTTTTATGAAACTGTAAAAAAGATGGATTTCAAGTATTCAGGCAGAAACATAGCGTTATTTTAGAAAACAATAACTTTCTACGAAAAAAACGTACCTAGCGATTAAGAAATTGTTCATCCATTTATTTTAAAAACAAAAGTAGCATGGGCACATGAAAATTATGTACTTGACTATAGCTTTGCACTATGGAATTAGTATGTATGATAATTTTCAATACAGTGCACATGTGACGTTGCGATGACCAAACGGTCCAAGAAGTTTAATTACGAAAAAGTTCCTACTAACTTAATTCAAATCTTCTTTCTCTTTTTTCGCAGGCGGTGTCGGATGAAATGCTGGTCGAGCTGAAGGCATGCTTCATGGAGGCTTATGACGACAATCAGGATGGCAAGATCGACATACGAGAGGTAATTATATAACATCATTTTTTTTAAATGCATAGTCTCCGATTAAGAATACACTAGATTCAGGATTAGCGCCACAAGATCAGCCCGAAAAATTGGGCTACTTAGATTTTAACATTTTTTTTTCACCTACTTTTTTGTACTTATTTCAAGATGACTCTATACTCAAGCTTCTATCGAATTTGGATTAATTATAACAGAGGACTGTCTGTTTGGTCAAACATTAACTCGATATCTCAAACATAATTTAACTACTACAATTGGATACTTTATGTTTTCACCACTAGTGCTCTGAAAACGGTGATGAAAAACATCGTGAGGAAACTGGCGTGTCCTAGAACCAAAAATTCGGTCAGGACACAGGTGATCTTTCCTATTAAAATTAATTTTGAATTGTAGTATACAGCTGCCTATCCAAAACTGGTGGAAAATAACTGTAGCTAACAGTTTTTGAACAATAAATTCATCATAATCAGTCTATAATATTCCAACTACCGGGACTCGACCCTCCTATCTTCAAGAGGACTTGGCCGGAATTCGTGCTTATAAATAGCTTTGTCACATTGCGAATTTATGTACTTTTAACACGTTTTATATGTGTAAATATCTGGATGACCGAGCTTTGCTCGGTATTTTTTGGTAAATTGTGTTTAAAATAATAAGTTTATGTTCAAGTTGATTATCGATAAATTCGTCATTGAAAACACGAATAAAACGACATTTTATAAAAATGAATCCTAGCTAGATCGATTTATCGCCCCCGAAACCCCCTGTATACTAAATTTCATGAAAATCGTTGGAGCCGTTTCCGAGATTCAGATTATATATATATATACAAGAATTGCTCGTTTAAAGATATAAGATAAGATATGAGCAGTGATAACCAAATGGTATCGGCCGTGACTTACGAGGCGGTAGGTTCGAACTCAGAAAGACGCTATACTTTGTGTAAATTATATCATCACCATTGCTCTCAAACCGGTGAAGGATAACATCGTGCGGACACTGGCATGTCGTGCCCAAAAATTAGAAGACATGTTACATCTACCAACACACTGGATCCGAGTGGTGTATTAAGGCCCACTCCTCTAATCGAGTAGAGGAGGTCTGTGAGCAGTGGGAACATTACAGGCTGATTTTGTGATACAATATTATAGTACCATCTATGAAGGTGCCTGAAAGTGGTAGGTAAGTAGGATGATGCTAAATCTCTTACCAAACTAAAAGGATATGCCAGACGCACAGCGAGCTTCGTTAGTTTTAAGAAGGCCCTTCCTGTTCCTGGTCCATTTTTCATCAATGCGGGTTTAATCGAAAGCTTGTTGTTTCATCCAATGCAATACAATCGAATTTCAAGCAATTGAGAACCCGATAACGTCGAACAGAAATGGGCGCGCGGAGATTTCACAAAATTTGTTCGGCCAGTTTTAATGATATTTATTTTTGAAGTAGGTTTTATAATTCGTTAACCGTGGTAACCGTTTTTACTTCAAACGGAAAAGAAATGTATTTAGCTTATAGCATTTGCGCTCAATTGATCCTCGTTACCTTTTGCCAGCGACTTTTTCTGCGTAGAGGTCGGAAACTATCCCACAGGAATGTACTACCGAGATAAAAAGTACCCTATGTCTTAATCCAGGTTATAAACTATCTGTGTGCCAATTTGTGAGTATGGATGTTTGTTACTCTTTCACGTAAAAAACGACTGACCGGATGTAGTGAAAATTTCACTTTTAAATTTTCACATTTATAATATTAGTAGCATAGTGGGATATAATATATTATATATATAGTAGGATTCATCTATGCTCATACAATATATTTTACAACCTCTATCTATTGTTTCAGTTGGCACAGCTGCTTCCAATGGAGGAGAACTTCCTGCTACTCTTCAGGTTCGATAATCCTTTGGAGTCTAGTGTGGAGTTCATGAAGGTGAGTCCAGTTCAATGCAAGAGCCCTAGCAAAAGCATGCGTGATCGGTGACTCAGTAGCTACGTACAAATATCGGTTGTCAGAGTCACCAACACGCAAACTGAGAAGCGATTCTCGTAACTATAAGACTGTTCACAGGTTGATCTGTCTGAATCTGTCAAAAATACCTCGAATCCTTTTGACGAGTTTTTGACATTTGATTGTCGCCGAATTGAAATTGCGACTAGATTTTGAACATTTTTTTTTAATTACGAGTACAGTTCGAGTCTCGTTACGAGTTCAGTTACAATAACTTCAGTACATAATTCTGAACGGCTCTACGTCGACCTTTTTCGTCGATTGCTCAAAAACAAGTTTCCTGTTCCATAGATTGCAGTATTCCATTTAGAAAGTATTGCAATTTTGTATGACACAGCTATTTTTTTCTTTGATAAGCGACTAACATTTTCTAATCTTATGTCTATACTAATGTGCAGTATTAACACTTTTGTAGATATAAAAAAAAAAACAAGTACAGATACCAGCACCCCTAGCCAAGTTGATAACCTGCAATCGTTAACTAGTCGCTTAACGTTAAGTCACGTGGTTAGAACAAACGAATAGACAATTCGTAGCCAAGTTCACATCGTTTAAAATAATAGAATGATTTTTTATCGTTTCTACAATGTTCAACGCTACATCCTTTGTTATAATGTATCGTTTTTCTAAAGACATTGTAGAACGAGCGGATCGATATCGTAGTTTTGTCGATCTTCGCTGGATTGTTTCCCTGATAGATAAACTAACAACTGTTGCTTTATTTTAAACAAAGATATTTATCAAGTGAGCGTACCGGTAGAAAAAGTCGAGCCAATTTGTAAGAAGATGACAGATTTTATAAGTAGTTAAAACACGCCGCTTCGATTTTATTAGTAGCGACAATAAAGAACGTCAAATCGTACAAATCTGTAGATACCTTAAGGAACAGGTTTTAAACCTATCCCAAGTAGAATGTTTTGAGCGGCGAGCAATGGGTAGCTCGCCGCCCGGTAAGGACCAGACTCGGGTCGACGGCCCGGTGTGTTCCACGCGCGTCTCAAAGAGATGTCAGCACAAATTGAAGGGGTTCGGTAGGACCGATGCCTGCCGGGGTCGCAAGATTTGTTCGATACAGTTACAGTATCCCTGGTATAGGTTGGCATAGGAACACGGATGGGTTTCGTCGGCAAAAGTCTGACACGCCCTTCCGCTACACCCAGAGTGGGAGGCGCCAGTTGATGACATCCCAACCACAAAAAAGCTGTATGCTTTAACAACATAAAAAGGGTGTAATAGCTTCTTTCTCGACCTGTCTCTTTTATTTACGTGAAAAAAGCTTACAGTAAATTCGGATAAATTAATTGATAAGAAAACATAATAGCAACTTAGATTGATAAAAATACAGCTTTTATTTGAGTATACGGAATATTGAAATAAAACTTATATTTGTATAAAATGGCTGTGACGTAGAGTCAATTTACATAGAGGGGATGCGAAATTCAATTATTCTTAGGATTTTTGCAATTTGCGGGTCATGGTCAGGCCGTTGAACATAATATGATTCGCGTATGTAACACTTATGTATTTACATAATTATAATCATTAATAAAAAGAAAAAAGACAAAGGCGGTAAAAAGACAGCGCAAAATCAACGAAATAGTGCAAACTAGCTCACAAATGCAAAATGATTACGTGACACAAAACTCGCAAAGGAAAACATACGCGCGTGTTACAGCCAAAACTGTTGAACTTGCAAATATTCGTGAGAATGTTTCTTCCGATAAAGGTATGGAAGGAAAGTTGGACGAAATTATAAAACTGATGACCTCATTTAACGCTCGCTTGAATCAACTTGAAAATAGCGCTATAGCATTCATAGCGCTATTTTCAAGTTTATTCAAGCGAGCGTATTTCCATACGTAAAAAATGGATCCATTAAAAATAATGGCATGGAACTCAAACGGATTACTTAAACATCAACAAAAATTGGAAGTAATCCTGATCACTGAAAATATCGATGTATGCCTTATTTCTGAAACTTACTTTACTAAGGAATCATACATAAAATTCCGAGGTTATAAAGTGTACCATGCACTGCACCCTGACAATACTGTCCGGGGTGGTAGCGCGGTTATAGTCAAAGAAAATCTCCGCCATCATGAAGAAGTTATGTACGAATGTCATGAAATTCAAGCTGTGGCGATTTGTATTCAATCTAAACTGTATCCAGTCACCGTAGTAGCCATTTACTCGTCTCCGAGATATAATATAAAAAAAGATCATTATGTGAGATTCTTACAGCAACTCGGACAAAGATTCATTTAAGGTGGTGACTTCAACGCTAAAAATACGCAGTGGGGGTCAAGACTAACCACGACTAAAGGAAAGGAACTAATGAGTGCTATGAACGAGCTAAAGTGTAAAGCTATTTCTACCGGAAAACCAACTTATTAGCCAAGCGATCCACGCAAAATTCCAGATCTAATAGACTTTTTTATAACTAAAAATATTTCCACTAATTATTTGAGCATCGATCAATGTTTTGACATGAATTCGGACCACTCACCAATAATTTTATCGGTATGGTATCGGATCCTACACACAGAGAACAATCCTACGCTTGTAAATACTAACACAGACTGGGAGAGTTTCAGAATAGATTTGGATAATTCAATAGAATTGAGGGTTCCATTGAAAACTCCGGAACAGCTGGAATTGGAACTGAGTAATTTTACAACTAGTATACAGAAAGCCGCCTGGAGAAATACACCGGAAAAATCACACCGAGTCAGAGCAACCACCTACCCTGCAAGAATTAGGTGTCTTATAACCGAAAAGCACAAACAAAGAAACAGGTGGCATCAGACTAGATGTCAACAAGATAAAAGACTGTTGAACAACCTCACTAAGTAACAACACAATGGCTCCTTAACAAACAGCTACCTTAGCCAATTAACGAGTGACACTAAAACCGGCTACTCGCTTTGGAAAGCTACGAAGCACATAAAACGACCGATCGTGCAAATTCCTCCTATCAAGGAAGTAAATGGAAAATGGGCAGTGACCGACGAACAAAAAGCCCTAAGATTCGCTGAGCATTTAGAGCAAATATTCCAACCAAATGAAGCTTAGACTGATGAGAAGCTGATTCAGGGAGTACAAATTAGTACAGACATTAAATTAGTTACCCCAAAAGAAGTATCTAGAGAAATTAAGTGTGATTTTAATCGAAGAAAATCCCCTGGTTACGACCTAATTACAGGAGAAGTTTTACAGAATCTCCCACGTAAAGCTATAGTTAAGCTTACCACGCTTATTAATGCTATAGAAGAAGGTGTGCTCCACGGTTTTCCTTGATGTTGCACAGGCGTTCGATAAAGTGTGGCATGAAGGCCTCATTTATAAGTTAAGAACAATGCTGCCTCAACAGTTTTCAGATATCATAGAGTCCTATATATCAAATAGATTGTTTAGAATAAGACAAGGAAATGCCTTCTCAAACCTTAGGCAAATAAAAGCTGGCGTACCACAAGGAAGTGTACTAGGCCCGGTCCTGTATCTACTATACACCTGTGATATTCCTGAGCTAGAAAATGGGGTAATTGCAACCTTTGCTGACGACACCGCTATCATGGCTGTTGGAAATAGCCACGAGGAAGCCGTAGAAAAGGTTCATAAGTCCGTAAATCAAGTTTATGAGTGGACTGCAATATGGCGTATCAAACTTAATGAGAGCAAGTCTATCCACATCGACTTCAGGAATAAAAAGCCACATTACATCCCGGTATTCATGAATAATCAACAAATTCCATACGCGAATACTGCTAAGTATCTTGGCATGACCCTGGATGCAAAACTGCGCTGTAAAGAGCATGTCAAAAAGAAAAGAACCGAATTAGATATTCGATACAAAAAAATGTATTGGCTACTTGGTAGACAGTCGCCATTGTCAATACGTAATAAATTGTTGATATATAAACAAGTTTTAAAGCCTGTATGGACCTACGGTATACAGCTGTGGGGCTGCACCAGTCAAAGTAATCGACAAATTATACAACGCTTTCAAAACAAAGTACTTAGGGATATAGTCAGTGCGCCCTGGTACATAAGAAACAGCGACATTCACCGGGACCTTAAAATGGATGTCGTAAACATAGTTATACAAAAATATGCAGAAGCTCATGAACACAGACTTCATCATCACATGAATGTCGAGGCAATCCAAATCCTTGACAACACTGAATTAGTGCGAAGACTAAAAAGGGTTAAACCCTTTGAGTTAGTTTAGTGGAGTGCAAGTGAACTGAAACAGTAGTGAAAGTGCTAACTTTTTTAAAGAACACGTGAATCAAGTGTCTTCCCTATAACTTATAGTGAATAAGAGAGACGTTATTGGACGATTTCTTAGTTTTATAGTTACTTAGCAGTTTAAGTTATATTTAAATTACTTATTAGCTCATAGGCTAGATTGTAATGTAAATAAAGTATCATCTAATGTGATACATTATTTAGCAAAAAAAAAAAATTAGTACCACCCTCTAAGTTTATACAATCACATTTAAAGACTATTTCATGAAAAACTCTTTAAACGGAAACAACATACAGCCAGACACTGACTGCCAAATTCCAAAAAAAAAACGTAAAAATAATGAATAATGCGCTAAAGGTGCGCTACCTTTAGCGCATTATTCACAACAAGCATAAATTATCCTTTTCGTACCACTTGCTCAAAAAAGTGACATTCTATGCCACAAAAAGCTAACATAAACAATAGTCATTTTTAATCTGTTAAAAACAGGGAAAGAAAATTGTACTGAATTTCATTCATCTTCTAGTGGGAGAATGTGATTTAAATTTGGAATACTTACCGAAATTTATACTGAACTACATCTGTGTTTACACCATTGAGTTTGTATAATATAAAGCATTATACATCTTTTTGAAAAAGGAATACGCATTTATTATGCAGTTATGATTATTAAATAAAATTACGAAAACCGACGAGGCCGTATGAGCTTGATGCCTTTGCTTTTCCGATAAAAAAATATTAGTCTAGGAATTTGCCGTGTTTTTGTTTTCTTCAAATACATAAACGATAATTGGACCAATGTTTCGAATGTTAACTTTTACTTTTAATTGTCATTATTTTTAATCTGCTTATCTCATATTATTATTGTGTTAATTTTTTTGCAAATGGTACGAAAAGTAGAGTATTTTTCTCGGTGATAAAGCTGTCTTAGTCTTGGGTGAACTTAAATCCCTCGCTACACTCAGGACTCGTCTTAAATCCCTCGCTTCGCTCGTGATTTAAGTTTTAAACACCCTCGCTACGCTCGGGAGTAAACCTCTAGTCCTTCGTTACCACTGACCTCTATCTAATACGCTGGACTGGCTATCCCATACAAAATGACAACTATTTGCTGTGCCGATTCAAAGCGCCCCCAGTGAGAGTTCTAAGAACTAATAAGATTGCAAATGGCCGTTGTTTGTTGTATTTGAGCTAAGCGTCTCTGCGAAATAAAAAGTTTTCTAAAGTATTTACTGTGATTGTGATTTAGATTAAAGTGTTATAATAATGACAGTGATTATAACATAGCTTGTATTGTTCGTCCAACATGAAATCGTGCGTATATTGTAAAACACGATACGAAAAAGGCAGTGGTGTCACTTTTCACAAGTAAGTGTATCTAAATCATAAATACTTATTAGAAAACCGCTTAAAGCAGTGTATTTTTACAATAATAAACGTTTACGTTTATTATTGTAAAAATACACTGCTTCTGTTCGAGTTTACGGGATTTTACGAACATTTTTACTTAACCAATAACTTTTGTTAGGGATGTCAAAATTCATATCGATACTTTCGTAATATTATATTAAGATGTAAAAAAAAAACATGCTTAACAATAATGTTTATCATCTTTGTTAAAATAATAATACGCACATTATTATGATCTGTAATAATAGCAAAACACTTTAAGGTTTATTATTATTAGAGTCAATAAGAAATAATTTAACACCTATGATTCATAATTCTCATTAAGTGTTCTATATAATTATAGACATACTATATTATTTTAATTTTTTACCCATACCTACTATAATGTTTCTTTTAATTACAGGTTCCCCTCCGATTACACTCTCAAACTTTGGTTAAAAAATATGAAGGTTGTCAATTGGACTCCAACCATGTATCATTATCTTTGTTCTAAACACTTCACGGATGGATGTTTCATAAAACATCAGTCACGGACTACATTGAAAAAATGCAGTATCCCCACAATATTTCTTGGTGAGTGTACATTCATAGTACCTAAGTAAATACTTTGTCGGTATCCAAGAAATATTATTGATTATCTTAATAAAATAAAACTTTTGTTTTTCTCAGAAACTAATTTGTCCTTGGTACAAACTGAGATGCTTAAAGACGCTGACCAACCAACGAGATACCAATGCCAGAGTGATATTGAAATGAACTTGGATAAATTTAATTTACCTTTAGTACCTGTGCAAGTCGGGTTAACAAATTATGATTGCAAATATATTGAAGTTAATCCAAAAGAAATATTGCCATGTGAAGCCCATGCAGGTAGATATGTAAAAAAAAATTATCTAAAATACTGAACATGGTTTACTGATGTACTAAGTTGGCGACTAACAGTGGTTAAATACTAATACTAAACAATGTTTAATTTTGTGCCCTTGTGTAATTTTTTTTTTAAATATACGCGTTCATATCGCATGTTCTTTGCGTATCGGAAAACGTAAAGGTGGACCGATGACCTGATGAGAGTCACTAGAATCCGATGTGGCGACGCTTGGGGGAGGCCTATGTCAAACAGTGGACGTCTTTCGGCTGAAATGATGATGATGACATACCTTTCCAAATTATTTTCAATGATATTTTCACTATCTAATCATCCTTCTTTGAATAATATAAGTAATGAAATATAATTTCTTGTTACAGTTCCAAGCACAAGTTACAACACAAGCAACTGTAGTACACCAAAGATATCTAGAACTTTAGCGGAAATCTGTTCTAGTGTAAAATTAGATCACCGCTACGAGAACACCCCAAAATCTTCCAAAATTAAATTGGAAAGGGTCAAAAGAGCCTTGAAAATGTCACAAGCCCGAATTAAAGTATTGTCTCAAAATGTGAAACGTATGAAAATTACCGTGTCTACTTTAAGATCTGTAATTGCTGATTTAAAAAAAAGAAAACTGGTATGTGATGATTGTTTATATATGTTAAATCAGTACGACAATTTTAAACCACAACTTTTTAAAAGAATGACCAAATATTTAAAACATGCTAAGTATGCTCCAGAATTAAGATCATTTGCCATTACTCTACATTTTTACTCGCCAAAGGCATATGCATATGTGCGTAGTAAATTTAATTTGGCCTTGCCGCATCCTCGTGTTATACGCTCATGGTATAGTTCAATTGATGCCAATCCAGGTTTCTCTGTTGAAAGTTTCAATGCTTTGCGACTTAAAAGTGAACTAGCAAAACAAAAAGGGGAAAAACTTATATGTGCATTAATAATTGACGAAATGAGCTTAAAAAAAAGTTGCACTCGCAGTCGTGATGGAGTGACTCGTGGCCAAATCGATTTGGGTATAGATTCTGAGAGTAACGATTTACCTGAATGTAAAGATGCGTTGGTATTTATGGTCGTGCCTTTAAATAGTTATTGGAAATTGCCCATAGCCTATTTTTTTATTAATAATTTGACTTCAGAAACCAAAAGTGCTCTAATTAAACAGGCTTTAATTCGGTTGCATGACGTATCTGTGGAGATATGCTCCTTAACTTTAGATGGACCACCCGAACATTTTTCTGCAGTAGCTAAATTAGGGGCAGAGCTTCAAATAGGAACAGCAGCAAAACCATATTTCTGTCATCCCATAGATAAAGAACACAAAGTGCATGTTATTTTTGACCCCTGTCATATGTTAAAAAATATAAGAAATTGTTTGGGTGATCTAAAAGTTTTAAAAGATGACAGAGGTGATTTAATTAAATGGGTATATGTCGAGAATTTGGCAAAATTGCAAGAAACTGAAGGCCTAAGATTAGGAAACAAATTGAAAAACTTGCATATAAATTATAAAAAAATGATTATGAAAGTTTACCTTGCGGCTCAAACTCTCAGTAGCAGTGTAGCAGACGCGATTGAGTTTTGTGATAAAATTTTAAATCTCCCTGAGTTTAGTGGTTCCGCAGCTACGGTAAGGTTCATAAGAGCTGTGGATAGAATCTTTGATTTTCTAAATGTACGGAATCCTTGGGGTCGAGGATTTAAAAGTCCTTTACGAGTAAATAATGAAAACAGGTGGAGGACAAAAGTTCTTGACGAAATTAGGTATCTGAGTCAAATCAAACTGATGGATAATACTTTGGCAGTAAAATCACGCCGTAAGGCGGGTTTTATAGGATTCTACAACGCAGTAATTTCTGTTATGAATATATTTGATATTTATGTGAAGTCAGACAGACCTGAATTAAAGTATCTTCTGACATATAAGATGAGCCAGGATCATCTAGAATTGTTTTTTTGTGCCATTCGTAGCCGTGGGGGTTGGTGCCCAAACCCAACAGCTGCACAATTTGTCAATGCATATAAACAGTTATTAATCCATCACGAAATAAAAACTTCTACCGGCAACGTTCAGGACAATAATGTATCCATATTAACTAATTCTAGTGCAAAGCGTGCTAAAATAAATAAATTTAATGTTGATGATTTTACGAATGCTGAAAATATGCGTACTACGAAGAAATACCGCCTTGACGACGATGATCCATCCTCGTTACAAACCGAGTTAGGTGAATTTTTACATATATTTTGGGCTATACCCGACTCTAATATTAATGAGACTTCCAAACAATGCATTGGCTATATTGCAGGTTTTGTAATTCGATCGATTCGAAAAAAAATTAAATGTGATGAATGTTTAATAGCCTGTGAAGCTGTACCACTAGATGCAGTGTCAAATAGGAGAAATGGGGTAGCACTTATTATCCAAAAGCAGAGAGGTGGTTTAACTGTGCCCTCTGTGAGTGTAGTCAATATTTGTTTTATGGTGGAATCATTATTCCGACAAGCATGTAAATATAATAAAAATAAACCACCTATAGAGTTGAATTTTCCTGCAGTACTCACTGCAAAGGTAATAAGGAACCTCTTAACAAAAACAAATGAACTGTTTCCTGAGCTAGAAGATCATTTTAGAGATATTTATGTCTCAGACAATTTTCACAGTCATTTAAATATTCTTTTAAAAGAAATAATAACTAAATATGTAAACATCCGTTTGTTCGCAGAAACAAAAAAATATTCTTTATTAATAACTGGAGAGAAGGTTAGACATTTTTTGACTCGGCAAATAATATGGGCTCGACAGTAAGTTTTAATTAAACAGTTATTAATCCATCACGAAATAAAAACTTCTACCGGCAACGTTCAGGACAATAATGTATCCATATTAACTAATTCTAGTGCAAAGCGTGCTAAAATAAATAAATTTAATGTTGATGATTTTACGAATGCTGAAAATATGCGTACTACGAAGAAATACCGCCTTGACGACGATGATCCATCCTCGTTACAAACCGAGTTAGGTGAATTTTTACATATATTTTGGGCAATACCCGACTCTAATATTAATGAGACTTCCAAACAATGCATTGGAAAACTTTTTATTTCGCAGAGACGCTTAGCTCAAATACAACAAACAACGGCCATTTGCAATCTTATTAGTGTCAAAAAAATATTCTTTATTAATAACTGGAGAGAAGGTTAGACATTTTTTGACTCGGCAAATAATATGGGCTCGACAGTAAGTTTTAATTTAATAAAATATGTGATTTCAGAATGCTTTTTTATTTCCCTGTCCCCCTCCCCTGCGGTAATTAAGTTGTTACAAGTTAATTACCGTAATTACAGACCTAATAAAAATTTATTGTGTCTCGTACCACATGGCGACATACGGTATCTGACTAGTAAAAGATAATCCCTTCCTTTAAAGAGTGCACGATAAGACAATTAGAGGTACTTAATTTACTATTTTACAGAATTTTATTATTTATTGATCCGATAGTTAACTTTTATCCGTTAAAGGGCGAATTTCACCAAACTTTTATACCTAGAATAAGTCATATCCAGAGAATACATTTTGAATTTTTGACAGTTCATTCGTACTGAAACTGTCAAACGTCGATTTAATTCCCAGGATAAAAGATATCTGACGTTGCTAAAATCTGCCCTAAGGAGAACAAGGAAGGGGTCAACTTATTATGAATTACAGTCCATAAACAGTACTATATACTGCTATTTCAAGTTATGTTTTATATGTAAAATATCTGTTTATTACGACTATCTATAGTTCATTGGTTTAGTTAGGTACTCAACTAGTGCAGACATGTCTTTTTATTTGTGTTTTAGTAACAAAATATATGCCTGTATTACTTGTTTTAAATTAATTATCTATGATTTTAGTAAATCCTAACGTATTTTATGTTATAAAACGTATTCCACGTTTTAAAAACATTACGTTTAGAAGACAACACGAATGTTACATGTTAATAATTATCTAAACAAATTAATTTATAGAAAATAGTAACAAAAATAGCCTTGGTAATATTTCTATCATTGTAGTCGATATCAGAGAAGTTTTTATCGATAACAAACCATTTGTTGTACATCACTAGTATTAGTTCCATTCCCCCTCACTGCTGCCGTCAGCGCCAAAATGGCGATTTTCAAATAGGCACAATAAATTGATAGCGGTAGCCAGTCCAGCGTATTAGATAGAGGTCAGTGTTCGTTACGCTCGCGATTTAAATCGTCACCCGCGACAGAAGACACTGCTTTATCCCCTTGGTTAATAATCTACTATTATCCTTGGGCATAACAGAGGGTTATGTCAGACTCCTACCGACTTGAACCCCACTGTTCCTTCTACTACCATATGTCAGCGGCCCAAGAAAGCATAATCACGACGTTCTGACGTTGTCGTTCAATTCATGACTACGTTCGAGTCGTGTTTTTGACCTTAAGTTAACGCTTATTAGTATTTGTGACAATTTTGTGATATTTGTTTTTCAGATTTGGCGAGAATACGACACTGATGGCAGCGGGTACATAGAGGCTGATGAACTGAAGGTAAGACGGTATTAGACTTGCGATATGATAGTGAACTTTTTTTTGTGGATGGGAAATCATCAAATGACGTCTCCCGGGTGGAACGGAAGGGTGTGTCAGACTTATACTGACTAAAACCCACCCGTGTCACTTCAGTTGCCCATATGCCAGGGCCACGGTAACTCTTTCGAACAGATCTCGCGACCCTGGCAGGCATCGGTCCTAGTCCCCTTCAGTTCGCTCTTTGAGGCGTGCGTCGATACGGGCCTAGTCCTTACCGGGCGGCGAGCTACCCATTGCTCGCCGCCCGCAAGCTCGTGCCTACGGTGCGGTGCACAGTGGATCGTCCCCATACAAGAGGTCGGACATAGAATCAAAAATTGAAATAGTTATTTGTTATACAAGAGTGCAAAGTTGCTTTTTAACCGCGTGCTCAATTTTGATGACCGAACAAGCGAAGGATTCAAAAATTAGAATCCTGAGCATTAGCGAGGGAATCAAAAGAGCACGAGGTGAAAAATCTTTGCACTCGAGTGCAACACGTAACTTTTCATCCCACCTCAGCGAGGAAATGACTAAATGCAAAAAAAGCATTTACAATCACAAGATACTTTTATTTCAGTTTAGGTATTAATATTTATTAGGTACTACATTATGATAGGTAAGTATTACAGAATTATCTTTAAATTATTTCAAATAATACTTAGGTATAATTAAGAAACATTGAAAGTAAAGTTGCTACAGCTGCCTAAGTAGAGTGTAATATTTTTGTTAGTGACGTGAAAAGAAAATGGGGCGCGCAAAGTAAATTAAAAAAAAGTACACCAATAAGGTTCCGAGTCTGAGTTTTTAACAAATTACAAAAAGGTTGTATGATAAATTCGGCACCATGGAGGTAGAAGTAAATAGGTTTAATGATGTTTTGAATTTACAAACTTAGTGCACACGATGTTCTAAATTCAATTTACTTTATCCCCTAGCGGATAAAAACGGCTTTTGCACTCAGATATCGAAGGGCAAAAATACTCTTTCCGAGATGGGGGGATGAAAAAGTATTTAATTTAAAAAAAAAAACAAAATATACAGTTGCATTCCTCTATTAAAGAATAACAAAAACAGTTCTACGATTTTTTTATCTGACCAGCACTTTAGGCGATATTCGATGAAAACTGTTATTTATGTACGGAAACGATCACAAAAATGTATGTATCTCCTGATTCCCTCTTTGTTTCGACGTACGGTTTTCACTACTGTTATTTACCTATTTTATGCCACATTTTCTTCAAGGACACATGGTGCCCCCCGAGCGCCCCCTCCGAGATATTTTGCCTATAGTAACTATCTTTGTTATTGTATTACTTATGGAATTGAGGTACATTAAGTATACTTATTACTGAGAATTAGTCATCCCTAAGTAGTTCCTTAAATAACAGGTGCATTTTTGAGTACTTTAATGACTTATGAACGCTTTTGTTGCAACATAACTAAAGCGTTAATGAGTCATTAAGTAACGACTACCAGTACTTTCTTAACCACTTGACAGTCCTTGGCCACTATAGTTGCCAAAGTGAAACTACTCTCAGCAGCCCGTGGCCACTATAGTTGCCAGTTTCAAATTTCACGGCACTGTCCCGATTTTTCCGATTTGTCGATACTATGAGAACAAATTGAACAAAACCTCTATTTCTATGTCACTCTAATAAACCACGGAATGCTTGTGTGCGAACAATACCATACTTCTTGTGAATGTTGTAGCGAAAAAAGCGCTGGAACGTCAGTCTTGGTACGCGGCTGTCGTGTTGTTGTGTGTGCGAAGTGTTTGTGTCGATTTTTGGATATTTATCGTGTCGTAAGTACTTAAATTATATACTAAAATGATCTTTAAGATTTGGGCTTTGAGTTAATGTTGTCAGATTTTAATCTAATTAGTTATTGTAATTACTATGTTAGCAGCCCTTTAGCTCTGCAGTGTGATAGGCTCATGTCATCATTAGCTTATCAAATTCATTGCTAGTTGCCAACTTGCTGCTCTAAATATTTTAGTATGTTTTGTAAATATAATTTAGCTGTAATTACAACCTCTACCAAGTGTTTTCATTATGGATTTCCGTGGGTTTCCTACTTATCTAGAGTTCTTTATGTTGCTCTTCGTCATCATAAAGATCTTTGTGACCCTGAAAATTTATTTAACACAATGAAGTCGAATAGTAACGTCCAGTTAATTGAAAATAATGTGTCGTATCTAAAGAACTAGTGTTGACGATTTTGATATCGGATTAACTCCAAATGGATCAAGTAGGACAGTCGACAAGTTCATGGACAAAAAGAGAGTGGTTAAGTTCCGATATCATTGGGCCAAATTGCTTTAAGGAAAATATTGTTCACACTAGACAAGCTGAAAATGAGGCAGAAGAGGTAATCAGTCCATTAAAATCGGATGCATCAACTTCAACATATAAATCTCGCCAGCGCTTTGAAAATTTATCGAGAAGACAGAAAAGAAGACGCGTTGATGAAAATATTGCCAGTTGTATTCGTCCAGATGAGCTTTTACATACTGTTGAAAGTGCACTTAAGTCTGTCGGAAAAAGTATATGGCCAGAATAATGAAACATTTGCTGGAAAATTTTGAACACGTCTCAACAGTCATGAATGTCCTGGAAACTAAACAGAATACTTTGCTTCGTGAAGTTCCTACTCACAAAGCACTTGCTCTTTACGTTTACATGCAGTTATCCAAGTGGCGTTACATCACACTTAGGGACTTTAGTTTTAAACAAGGTCATGCGAAATACCCAAGCTATTACATGTTAGTGAAAGAAAAACTTAAGTGTTACCCGGCAAAGGAAGAAAGAAAATATTTGCAAAGCACACTAAAATATCATATAGGTATAGGGCAGCAAGTTTGTGACTAGCAATGAATTTGATAAGCTAATGATGACATGAGCGAATCACACTGCAGAGCTTAAGGGCTGCTAACATAGTAATTACAATAACTAATTAAATTAAGAAAGTACTGGTAGTCGTTACTTAATGACTCATTAAGGCTTTTGTTATGTTGCAACAAAAGCGTTCATAAGTCATTAAAGTACTCAAAAATGCACCTGTTATTTAAGGAACTACTTAGGGATGACTAATTCTCAGTAATAAGTATACTTAATGTACCTCCATTCCATAAGTAATACAATAACAAAGATAGTTACTATAGGCAAAATATCTCGGAAGGGGCGCTCGGGGGGCACCATGTGTCCTTGAAGAAAATGTGGCATAAAATAGGTAAATAACAGTAGTGAAAACCGCAAGTCGAAACAAAGAGGGAATCAGGAGATACATACATTTTTGTGGTCGTTTCCATACAAAAATAACAGTTTTCATCGAATAATCGAATAGCGCCTAAAGTGCTGGTCAAATAAAAAAATCGTAGAACATTTTTGTTGTTCTTTGATAGAGGAATGCAACTGTATATTTTTTTTTTAATTAAATACTTTTTTTAATTTTTGATTCTATGTCCGACCTCTTGTATGGGGACGATCCACTGTGCGGTGGTCGGAAGTCCGCAATCGAATGGTGGACTACTTGGGGTTAATTGATTGAATTGAAAAAAGTGATAATATTAATGTTTACATTAATAAGTTGCAATAGATACATACAGTTAGCGACATACGTCGAATAAAGGCTCCTCCTCCTATATTACTATGAAAACTCCATGGAAATAGTTCTACCTGAACCGCTCGCATGGTCGCGATGCGCCTGTCTTCGGGAGTCTTAATACTGCTTCTTTTACACAAACCTTCTAAATTGCTAAACAATGTACTTCAGTATTGCATACAATAGCTATGAAGTCATATTCTTTTAATTCCTGTTCCATTTTTTATTTAAAACAACAGCTAACTCGCAAACGGCTATGCTGCTGGGAAATTTGTTACGCCATTTCTTCCCAGTTGAAACACTAGGAAGTGGTAAAGGGTGTTATTGTATTAGCCGGAAGATCCAAAACGGCGTTTTGGATCTTCCGGCTAATACAATTTTAACGTTCAAAAAGTTCTGATTCTCAGTCTAATTTTAATAATTGACTGTTGATTTAGAAATAGTTTTGTTAACTATACAGGACAACGGCCCTATATCAAAAATGTTGCAGCTGAGTAAATTCTCAACTAAAAACCTAGTAATTAGTCTGGGACTTCATGTGTAAATATTTTAATAGTCTACGTACTAGATAGCTGTTTTAATTTCATTATGAGTCTTTGGCCTTGGTGGCGGAGAATTTCAATTTAAATTGTATTATTTTTATTTGTGTTTTGTTTTTGACGCTTAAAATTATATGGCCAGGTTGTCATATTCAGTTCTAGCACCCTGCTACGCTATAATAATGGTGATATTTCATGACAAGTCCTCAAAATTTCTGTACTCTACCTGATTTAAATTTTAATGTGTCACACACATAATTGTTCTAGAATAAATGCTTTAAATTATAATTAAAGATGCATAAAAATGCATCAAGTAGTTTAGAAGAACTAAGCGGTCCCAAAGAGACACGTAAAATTACTTTATTTTATACTATTAATAAATAAAAATATAGAAGGTGTTCAAACAACCTTTGAGCCGAAATTATCGCACACCACCAAACACCTAAAATATAATATTATGTTATAATTATATTAATCATAGACTGAATTTTTACTTTGCGTAGTTTTAACTATTTATGGGATTAAAAAAATCTATATTAAAAACGACAGAATTTGATTCGGCAACCAATATGAACTAACTACTAGCATAGTGTGCATTAATTCAGTTACACATTGTATATCAATATCAACTTACCTCGTTTGTAAATTATAAAATTACAGTGAGCAAAATAATTTACGAAACATTTTATTTTCCAGAACTTTCTCCGAGATCTTCTGAAGGAAGCAAAGAAGATTAACGACGTGTCAGAAGATAAACTCATCGAATACACCGACACAATGGTATCTTGTCTAAATCATTTTTCGTACCAATTTAGCCACATAGAAAACAGGTCAGCCGTAAAGTCTTACCATAAAAGCCTATTTTAGCAGTACAACAAAGCTACAAGACTCGTCTAACTCGAGCAACATTATCAGCTCACTGCAGGGACACAGAACTCTCTGTAACAGGAAACGGGCCCTAATCCACTGTAGCGGCATCTACACCGTCACAAGCGTACTACGCAACAAACTGACGTCACGCAAAATCCTACATCGCGCAAGCAAAGTTTACCGCGCAACTAGCATATATACAACGGCCCGATATCATTAATCGAGCGGAAGCCCACCAGACACGATATCCGTCAGCAGTATTGAAAGGGTCCGCTAGGGCCGATGCCTGCCAGGGTCGCGGACTTGTTCGAAAGAACTTGTTTTTAGTCAGTAAAATTCTGCCAAAGGAACCTGTCCCACCCCTGGCGATTAATGAGTAAAGAGTACAGCTAGCAACTGAAAATGAGCGAACGGTATAGATGGCCCAACATGTGGGTGAACTATTTCCAGCTAATATAATTTGCTAATATCATTTTCCCTGTATATTAACCACCTTTTATATAGTCCTTTTACTCACAAGGGTTTACAACCTTTTATACGTCTCTTGAGCGAGAAAATCGTCGATAGGTATTCGCAACTTCGTCATCGGGAGTCAGGAGCTTAAGGAGGTATAAAAGTAAAACTGGCACTTACTGATTAGCAATATTGGTGACAAAGAACGGGTAATCTTTATCAATCTAGCTGCCTAATCGTAATCAACGCTAGGGAAGAACCTGAGACAATCTCAATAACAATATAATTATTTTTTTATTATCTGTATACATATAGGTCCATTGTCTACAAGATACAAATCTTTCCTACAAAGGTATTAAAGAAAAGTTCTCATGATTTTCCAAGCCACACTGGGCGCTTGTAGTAGATTATGGCCTATTCCCTCCCACAGATAGATCCAAAGTAGACTGACTATTATACACCGTGACATTTTAATCGTCTTACAATGGCAGCCCACTTCATGTAACCAATGACTACTACACATCCATAAGAAAAAAATGAATATTTGAATAACTAAGAAATAAGAATATTATTCATTATGATGACTCATGATGTAGTTTGAATTTGATATTTTGTCTCATGGAAAATGGAGATGGAATGATCTCGACTACTGCACTGGGTAAGTATATTCTCTACCATATGATACGTAAACATTATTAACAGGATGTTTCATAATTCTAATGCATTACTTATTTTTATTAGTACCTATTATCTTCAATATCTGGATGACCGAGCTTTGCTCGGTATTTTTTGGTAAATTGTGTTTAAAATAATAACTTTATCAAGTTCAAGTTGATTATCGATAAATTTGATCATAGAAAACACGAATAAAACGACACTTCATAAAAATGAATCCTAGCTAGATCGATTTATCGCCCCCGAAACCCACTGTATACTAAATTTCATGAAAATCGTTGGAGCCGTTTCCGCGATTCAGATTATATATATATATATATATATATATACAAGAATTGCTCGTTTAAAGATATAAGCTTAATGGTAACATTTTTTAATCACGCCTAGAGGTATATTATGTCGGATACATTGAATGGGCAACCTTTGTAAGACGTCTAAAATGTCTTAGGTAGGTACGAAGTAACACAAAAACACGGTTGTTTTACACGGCGTCAAGTGAAGAAAGCTCCTTACTATACATTTTTATTTTTCTGAATAGTTTTCAATCTTTTGTTGCTCATAAATTGGCGTATGGCTGACATCTTGTGAGTCACTTAATTTAATGTTATGTGTTTCGTAATGTTAATTACTTAGGTACTATTGTACAAAATCAAGTTCTTGTGCCTGAACAGACAGCTGTGCTACTGGGGAGTATCTTACTCCACTTCTTCTTCCCAGCTAAAGCACTAGGAAGTAGTGAAGGGTGAGCTTTTTGGGAGACTGTCTTATGTAATTTTGGCATACGAAAATGCTGACTCTCAGCCGCGTTCGAACTGAAACGATTTTTTAAAGATATAATTTAGAGCTATTTAGATTCAAGAAGTATATGGATCTTAAAATATTTATTTATTTTTATTTACAGTTGCAAGTATTTGACTCCAATAAGGATGGCAGGCTACAGTTATCAGAAATGGCCAAGTGAGTATAATCCTTTCATTGCCTCTTTTGTTTTAGGTATTACTTTTTTCTCCAACTTCAAAAACGAAATTAGAACATTCTCGTTTCGTTTCATTTATTTTTATTTTGATCCCATATCTAAATACTTACTGATAAAGGTTTTTAAAAATATCCTTTTTTCGTATTAAAGATAAAAACATAACAAACAGATAATTTAATCATTAATCGGGACATAATCAAGGCCACTGCAGGGGAATAACAATTATGGGTGTAATCGCTATCTATCAAAAACGATTAAACGGTAATTAATATTAATCTGACAATAATTACAGGATCTCTTTGTTATCGATTAGATAGTAAAAGCAATACCGGTTCCCTTTTCTTCAAAACAATGATAATAATACACTTATAATAATAGATAAACTCACGTTTTCTTTCCACTGCAGTAGGCAGAAAATACACAACGAAACCATAGGGGTAATATCGTAACTTGCTATCAGTAGGAATTGGTTTCATATTGATAGTTAAACAACATTCATTGCGTTATTTACGTTGATGAGCCGACAATTTATTCGAAAAAATGAAGCAATGATTTAGAAATAATCTTCAATCCGATTTAGATTCTGATAAATAATGCGTTTCGCAATTAGGGTGCTGCTCCGATACTTACATACTTCTTTTTCTTTCGTTTACGTTCATACATTTGATCATACACACGCGGCGTTTGCGAGTACTATACACTTTTTTTTTTTTTTGTGGGGCATCTCGTAGTTAATCCTGAAAAGATTGTGACTACTTAAACGGTTTGGGAGTACTATACACCTGATTTTTCTGACGAACATCACCAATAAGGTCAATATAATGTCCTCTAGGACTCCCATCTACCTAGTAACCTTTTGTTACTCGCCTTTCCTACATCCTCTCAACACGACCCTACAACTAGCTTTTGTATGACCAGGATGCAGCTGTGAGTATGTTATGCTCACACAAATGTCTCGATAGTGGTGGCGTGTGTGTTTCATTAAGTTCCCTTCAAAATGGTTGAGCTTAATGGTGCTGATCCATACGTCATGTTCGTGTAAGGGCGCCGTCAGGAGGGACTGATTATCTCTTAACTGCCACGGCTTATTTTAATTTCTGAATTGTTTTTTATTTTTATTTATAAGGATGCTTTTAATGTGCACGTTTTACATCGTTCTCACATTGATAATTTCAACATGAATGGTGTAACCAACTTTTTGTAACAATCTTTTCGATTGAAAAGAGTGTCCATGGAGTTTTTGCCCGTGCATAGGTTTCTTCATAGGTACCTACTACGCTTTGGAATCTGATCTGATTCTGGTGGATATCATATCTCATATAATAATAATATATAATATTCCACAACTATCACACAGCGCCATCTAGTCCCAAGCTAAGCAGAGCTTGCGTTATGGGTACTAGACAAATGATAAACATACTTATATATTTCTAAATACATACATATTATAGATAAATTACACCCAGACACAGAACAAATGATCGTGCTCATCACACAAACATTTGTCCTGGGTGGGAATCGAACCCACGACCTCCGGCATAGCAGTCAGGGTCACTAACCACTAGACCAACACGCCACTAGCTTCATCTTCCTGACTCACCGAATATTCAAAAGTGTGTGTGGGTTATCTATACTTTAATATTATAAAGCTGAAGAGTTTGTTTGATTGATTGAACGCGCTAATCTCAGGAACTACTGGTCCGAATTGAAAAATCTTTTTGTGTTGGGTAGCCTATTTATCGAGAAAGGTTATAGCCTATATAACATCACGCTGCAACTAAGAGGAACGGAGCAGTAATGAAAAATTGTAAAAACGGGGAAGATCGCACGGGTAGGCGATTCGACGCGACGCGACGGGAAGGGTCGGGGGAACAAGAAATTTTACGCGGACGAAGTTGCGGGCAGAAGCTAGTTTGAAATAAATTCTTTGAGTTTGAATTTATGATCCAATTTCCTGAAAAAACATAGGATTACGATCGACATATAAAATTACTCGAATCATCAGATAAAGCAATAAGCCCGCAGCAAAGGTTATGTTAGGTCCGTTCCAAAAACAATCCGGAATCCAATAATTGGATATCGGCTACCGTCCGAAAACTTTAAAATATATTTAATTAACTAAAGCTTTGCCAATCCCGAACAGATTAAACGGTAACGTCCGGTATTGATCCCAAATTCTGAACCGTCGACATGTTCAGAAATAATTCAGTGTGTGGGTAGTCTAGGTTTACATATGTTGAATCGTTCGGAAGTTTTAATTAAATACAAATAGCTTCAAAATTACATATGTATTTGGCAAACACAGTGACTTTATTACTCGTGGTCCTGATTTGATTTGATTTGATTTCCTGAGAGGGATGGGCAGAGGTATTATTATGTTTAGAACGTTTCACCAGGGATGTTTAGGTCAGTTGGACCGATACATCACTGGCGAAATGATCTCAATGCAATATAGGTCAAGATTATTACCATCCGCGAGAGATCAGTCGCAGGACCAACGGGTTAACGTGCTTTCGGAAGCACGGGAGTGACACACCGCCAACTTCCATACTGCGGGCTATTACTAAGTAATTTCTAATGGAAAACCCTAGTAGCACTTTGCCCGACCCCGCACCCTTTACATGTGACGGGCCTAAACAAAGCGTGATGAATAACTTGTAAATTTTGTCAAATACAAAACATATATATATATGTATATTTGCATAAAACAGTTCTATTCAAAGAAACAAGCTCCCTTTGTGTCATACATCTCTTAGCGTAGATAATGGAAGGTCCCCGAGATTTATGTATTATACTTAAGCCGCTCAAAACTTGACCACTCGTGTAAGTACGTCCATTTATGGATTAGCAACTCCTTTGATGGACCTTTTTGTGAAAAAAATAAGAACATAATGGTGTCTCGAGTATCTTTTTCTTTGTGGGCTTTTGTTTGTGATATTGGACTAAACCGCGTCTAAAATCCGTACGTTTATGAAGAAATCGGTTTGGCTCAGTTCATGTGGAAAGTGGCTATACAATAAAATTATATATACGCTTTAGCACTTGACAATAGAACATCTTTCTGTCAGTTAAAGAATTCGGAGAAGTATTTCCGAAGATCACATACGTGGGACACTCAGAATGTTTTGCGAAAATAAAAAGAAGTGTTCTATAGGTAAATATTTTTTTTATTAAATGTTTTCAAAATACTCTCCACTAGCCTCTATGCAAAGTTTCATGCGTCTGAACCAGTTTTTGAAACACTTTCACCAGTCCGCCGCAGACACATCGTTTACAGCCTGCTCGGACGCTGACACCGCATCCGGCGACGAAAATTGTATCCCTTTGAGCTGATTTTTAATTTTTGGGAATGAAAGAAGTCACACGGTGCTAGGTCAAGGCTGTAAGGAGGGTGACCCAGAAGTTTGACCGCCGTGCTGTCCAAGAAGTCCCTCGTTTTGAGCGTGGTGTGCGTGGGCGCGTTGTCGTGGTGGAGCAGTACCCCGCGGAGCCCTGTGTTTGGTCGCTTGTTGCTCACAACAGAGAAAACTTCTGTCAAGCATTTGGTAGTATACCATTCGGCGTTGATGCTTCTTGATCCAATCTGCAGTATGTGTATCTCCTGATACGTAATTCGCCTATTGTCTTGAATTAAAATTTTCACTGCTAGCACGTTTTCCTCCGTAACAGCCGTCAAAAGGCGACCACTTCTTTCTTCATCCCCCAAAGTTAGTCGACCACGTTTGAATTCGTTATACCAACGATACACAGTTGCCTTGGAAGAGCCTTCAGCCATGAATGCAATTTGAAGTATATCGTATGATTCGTCCAGTTTCAGGCGACACTTGAAATCGTAAAAAATCATAGCGCGAAAATGTTCCCGGCGCAAATCCATTTGCCAATGAGACACGATAATTTAATTAGCTCGCAAAAATTAAATAAAAGAAATTTTGAAATTGGAACGTACCTACTTACTTATAAATAATCATTATTTTTATAATAGTTTATAACTAGCCAGTCTTTCATACAAAAAAACTTTTTTTCGCAAAACTTTCTGAGTGACCTGGTACATATTACATCCAAACTTACAAGATTTACCTCTTTGACCAGGCATATAGCCATAGACGTTATAATGTGAACCTATTTCGAACTGCTCCCACCACAATACACTCGACTAATAAGAACGCAGCTTCTTGGATTTTCTAGGAGCCGTGTGAAAAAGTTTTTAACCAATCAATTACCGTAATTACAGACACAATTGAAAAACGATTCTGTCTATACCAAATGTGGTAACTCAGGGACTTAGAGGTTAAACACACTCTTCTTTTGACATTAGTCGTTTGACGTGTCAACTGGACTACGAACCAGAAACTTACAATTACAATCTTACAATTTATTTACCTTTTATGTACGCCCCTAACCCTATTTTTTTATATACTTTTCGTTACTGCATATAAATTACTATCGCATTAAATATCTTATAATTCTTAAAGTGTAGGGGTACTCTACCTGCGATATTTGACAGAAAAAATATACTGTTTTGACAAGGCAACAGTTTTTATTAAATTAAATCTTAGCTGCCCAATTTCGTGCGGTTTTGAAGACTTGGCCATACATACAGATTTCTGTTTTATACACAGTGACAAGGAAAACCGGACAACCTATTACCATAGATTCATTACCAGATTCTAGAACCCCCTGCGTCCAAACACAGCATACAGCCGTTTCCTACGAAGATGCAATACCGAGGCTGTCAAAATGTACGAAACAAGTGGCTTTTTTTAAACCTACGAACAGTTTCAACGAAGTTGTTCAGAATCATGAACTTATTTAATCCATGGTAATGGGATGCGCTTCGATATCCCTGCAACTCTGCACGTTAGCTAAATATTATTGTATTGTAACAAGAAAGTAAAGAAAAGAAAAACGTTTATTTGCGTTACACGTAACCCAAAGAAAGAGCAGAAAAAAAAACAAGAAACAAATAAGAAAAAGCACACAGACACAAACCATTCACACATAAACTCCGTGGAGTATTCTCTAAATAGCGGTGAAATACGCACCAAAATCTGTTGCATAACGCGGCCATACAGAAAGACACGAAAAAGACCAAAATTTATAAAATGATAAATAGATACTTAATATGTATAGTTTGAAATAGTCAAACAGTTACTAATATTACGATCACATATTGCAGGCTGCTGCCCGTCAAAGAGAACTTCCTCTGTCGACAAGTCTTCAAGGTGAGTGACATTTCATTTCCCGCCATTGTTCACACCGACGCCATGTTGCCGTACGCATTGAAACCATAGAGAAAATAGAACTAAAGAATAAAAAGGAGCATTATTGAAACGCAACTTCTGAGGAGGCGATTTGATAATAAAATTAGACTACGAGAATTGTGTGTTAAACAAGGATACGGCAAATTGTACGTTTAGATACAGTTCGTTACACGAGAGAGAAAAAAGATATAACTATCTCTGTCTGTCATACTGAATCTCTTTTAATTCTTTATTTTGTTTAAAGTTTTACTTCCATCACGTGTACGGTGTTGCACGCGCAATATTTTGTTATATTTTTACTAAGGATACTTTTTAAATATATCTGTACCAAATGGGGTTAAATAATATTTAAATAAGTTTAATTCATAAATAAAATACGAAAAGATTAGAGGTACATTTCATATTACATGCTTAATGCCGAACATTATATACTTATTCAAAATTTCACCTACAATTATTTTTTTCTCACTTAGTTTCAACACCTTTAGATTATTTCAATTTCACACGAAATGTAACTGTCAATTCATACTACCCCAGGGTCAAAGCACAGTAAAGCACCAATCTAAAAGATAACATAGCAAATTCACCCTTATCTCTACAACGTAACGCATACAATTTCTGTCGAGGTAAGAATCGACGGGCGAATTCGTGTAGATTCTGCGTACTCGTAATACACCACCTCTGATGATGTTGGCGACGTTGTAGAGTTGACGGTATTTTTTAAAGTTATCTTTTAGATAGACGCTTTGCTGCATTTCGACTCAGCACTAGAATGAATCGACCCACACATACCAACAACTTTTAATTTTATTATTTTTCCAAGCATCCCTTCGTTATAATATATTAAGTAGATAGTCACATTATCATAGTGTAATGCACTCATTTCCTTCCTATTTAGTTTTGCTTATATTAAAAATATAACTATAAAACTCCAGAAATAATATAATTGCAATTTTCCAGACATGTTACATTTTCATGCCGCTCGGCACATTAACCCACCTACATTATGATTATCATGATACAAGTACATATCCTACAAATAATAACTTAGTGGCACGTAGACATAGAATTAAACACATGAGATATGTTTTAGAGGAAATGTCTACCTATGTAATTTAGTCTGTTAAAAGTTTAGATCTACTTTTCACTCTCTAAACTTGTAGATGCACGAAGCTCATGTGCGATTTCAAACAATTTACTTATCAATTCTATCTTTTCTGAAAATAAAAGGCTTTCTTCTTTCAAAAACAATATTGGAACACCTGGCCAATAAAAAAGAACATTTAAAAAAGGAATACTCACGTGTCTTTGATAAAAACTAAACGTAAAATTATAAATAATTTAAATGAGCACGTTACTATGATTAATTTGCCTGTCTGTCTGTCTGTCTGTCTATCCTAACACTAACGCTTATGTCTGCACTCTGCACTCCTAGGAGGGCATAGAGGTGAGTCCTCACGTTGTGTTTACACGTTGGCCCACACTGGCCCCAAATGGCTGTCATTGTTTCATAAGAACCAATTTGAATGACTTTCCTATTAATATTGAATGAACAAGAATATGTAGCAGAGGCCATTATTATTTCATAAATTTCTTAGTTGGCCAACGTTTTAATGCGACGTCACTTATTTTTCTTAATAGTTACACGAAAAAAATTATGAATGATAAAATAGTTTGCTTTTATAAAATTAATTATCTAAAACTCTTTTATTTATTTAGTCTTTTTGCACTGCGAAATGCTTTAGAACTTACAGAATGTAAAATTTAATTATTTTGTTTTATTTTGATTTCATTAACAAACATGTGATCGAATATTTGATTTTTACTTAATTGTAATACCGCTTCTCTTAAAAAATGTACAAAAAATTTAATATATATACATATTTTGTAAAATAAAAAGTTGGCGCCCAATATGGGACAAGACTTAAGTTATTTTAATGTGGTTTGACACTAATACAAATATTTTTTTGCTATCAGGGCGCTACAAAACTTACGAAGGACGATATTGAAAGGGTCTTCTCTTTATACGATAGGGTAAGATGTTTTATTATTATTTTATAAGGGTATTTTCGGGACACTCTCCTTTTATAGAACACTTTTTAGGGTTCCATACTCAAAAGATGCCAACGGGATCCTTTTACTAAGGCTTCGCTATCCAATCGTCTGTCAAAGGGCTGTATCTTTTGAACCGTAATAAGTAGACACTTGAAATTATACACAGAGTGTGTACTACTATGGCGGCTTTGACAACAAATAATAAAAAGTACCTGGATGTCCGAGCTTCGCTCGGTTTATTTTTTTGGTAAATTGTGTTTTATAGAAATTATATTTAAATACAAATTACATTTTGTTAGTATTCTTCCAATAAAAAAAACATACCTAAGTTTATGTTTAAGTTGATTATCGATAAAGTTGATTATTGAAAACACGTATAAAACTACATTTTCTATAAATGAATCCTAGCTAGAGCGATTTATCGCCCCCGAAACCCCCTGTATACTAAATTTCAAGAAAATCGTTGGAGCCGTTTCCAGGATTCAGATTATATATATATATATACAAGAATTGCTCGTTTAAAGATATAAGATAAAATACCGTTAGAAATGAAAGGGTGTACACCCAGAAACTTGTTTCTTTCCTCATATTTTTGAATTAAGTCTTACAAATTAAATAAATCTTTGAATAAAGATTGGTCTTTGACAGCTCTGGACAGAGAGACGTGGAAAGAGAGTCTCTCTACTCTGCCTTCTCCAACAGTGGGACATTAATGGTTAATAAAAATAAGAAATTAATTTTAATATTCCACAATAGTGGTGGTACGGAACCCTTCGTGTGCGAGCCTGACTAGCATTTGTCAGCTTTTATTAAAGGATAGTGCCCCAAAAATTTGCGCAAGAAAATCGAAAATTTGAAAGCATTTTTGAAGGTCGATATTTATAGTGGGGAAAGAAACCTGTCACAAAAACATTTACCTAAGGTATGTTATACGTATGCCCGCGATCCGCTTAGATTGTTTACTCAATCCTCAATAGTTTATTTGCATTACACAACGTGTACTTAGACGGTAACTTAAAATTGTAAATATGATCATTGTGGTCCCTGTCGGGCAAGTAGTAGGAGAGAAGAAGCCTCAAATACTTGTCTTGCTTGTCATTCTGCTGAACTGAATGTAATCTATAAAATCGTAGCGGAATCAGAAACGGTGAGAACGATTGTACCTAATGCTGAAAATAATTTATTTTATTTTTTTCGTTTGTCTAAATGTATGTTCCAGCATCAAACAAATGTGTCACTTTTAGATGGTATCTGTTATTTTTTTTTTCATAAATATTACCTATAAGTCTGTTCAGTTGGCTATCAACGTCACGCTATATGCTGTGAGGGATGGTCAATATTTCTTTACGTTCGTATTCTTCTCCGCAAATTGTTAGAGACGAACAAACTGGTTCGGTTAATCCAGATAGTTACCGATTTGACTTACCCTTGATACGATACGATTTGATCATCACGTTACCCCTTTAAGGAGCTAAACAAATCATGACATATACAGGATATTTTTTTTACATTGGGAAATATGCGCAGGTACCTTCAGGAAACGGACCTTAATTTTTTGAAAAATTTATATCTGCATTTACAGATTTCTAAAAAAAAAACCAGTCGGTATGAAAATAAGCCATATTAACAAATACTTTTTTCGGACCAACTGAGGTAGAGTTTCCACCTACTAGAAATGTCAGAGTTCGCACGTAGCATACAGTGAAGTTTTATGAAAAATGTAGCGGCTATTTTAGTATATTGGGCTGCCTTACCACTTCCATTCGAAGTCGCGGGCAGAAGCTAGTTTAAAATAAAGTATTGAGAAAAAACTAACGCGGCTTTGCCAATGTATTTACATTCCTTTTGAATCGTTCTGTCTATTGATGAAAATCACATTAAAATCCGTTGCGTAGTTTAAAAGATCTAAGCATAATAACTCGAAATGTGACTTTATTTTATACTATGTATAAAATCTTTCAAAAAGTCTTATGTTTAGTTCAGAAATCACAAAAAGAAAGTCCTTTTAAAGGAACTAACCCAATTTAAGTTTTCTAACGAATCCATTCAAACTGTTCCAGGATAACAATGGCTCGATCGAGAACGAGGAACTCCGGGGCTTTCTCAAGGATTTATTAGAATTAGTTAAAAAGGTTGGTGTTTTTGTTACAAACTTTTTTGTTCTAGCTTTTGAATTGAGAATTAGAATAAGTTTTCAAGTTTCGAATCAAAGAATAATTTGAAAAAGGAAATCAGAGCGGTAACTGCGTAATACAATATAAGATGGAACTGCTTTCTTTTTAACAATTCCAAAACTTCATGGCGTCGTTTACGTTACTAAGCAGACAATTTTTACAAACGTATGTAAGAACGGACCTTCAAAATAATTCAAATTCTGATTAATAGTGTATTATGCAATTAGGGTCTACTGGTCAGAAAAACTAAAAAAAAGACAACAAATGCATTCATCAAATTATTAATTCCCGAAAGGTCAGGCAGAGGAGTACATTTATATTACACCCACATTTCGCCAGTTATGTTTAAGTCCCATATAATAGTAGTTTTGACCTATGTATGTAACAATTATGGACGACCCATTATTAGTCTGAAATAAATGTATTTAAATTAATAGGTTGAGGGTTTTAAAAGTTTTAATATATAGACATTTTATGTTAATAGCTACCGCACTTGGGACTTGTGTTTCTAAATTCCCCCTAGTTACTTAGAAATAAAAAAAAAATATGCGAAGTCTTTAAAGTTTAAATTAAAAAATCTGTGGCAACCGCAGGTCCACCATTCTCTCTTCCAAGGCTCTCCCGATAACACTTTCTTTTGTCTATAGTTCATCAGATTTCATGATATACAGACTCAATCAATAGCCTTTGTTTACTATTTGGTACTGCACAACACTGCACTCGGAAGCCCTATGGTTCTTATATACCAAAAAGTCTTACAATCCTCTGCATATCCAATTCAATAAGTCGTATTTAAGCCCTGGCTGGAGGCAACCACAGGCAAATCTGATTAAGGAGCCGAAAACTTCCTCGGTTCACCTGCGAGATACCATTCCTATAAAAAAACATCTATCACGTATTCAGGCTACTGTTACGAGGGGCTTATGTAGTGCGTCGGCGATGTTTTCCGACGCTCGCACTAACAGCTTTGACGTACAATGGTTTAAGAAATCTGCCTCGCTACTTCGTAAGCTACTCGCCAGTCCTAACACTATCTAGCAAACGATAGCTACCCGGACAGACAGCCCGCTAGTATGGGCGCTCACAAATAGGACTAGACTAGGAAAATAGACTGGTATTTTAGTTGTCAAGTACTGTCATAGGTGGGTTTTGTGAATAACATTGTAAACGTAGTTTTTGTCTGAAGAAATGGAGTTTATTACTATTATATTTTCAAAATATAAAGCATCCAAACCGTATGTTTTCAGGACTACGACGCTCAAGACCTTCTTGAGTTCGAAGAAACGATTCTCCAAGGTGTCGAATACAGCAGCGAAGGCAAGATAAGCAGAAAACAACTGACGATGATTCTCCTAGCCCTCGCCAAGCACCATCAAGAAGAAGAACCAGCTACTCCATAATTGTTTCCGAACGCAACCGCCACTCCGTCCCAAAATCCGAACGAATTTGTAGCATCACGACGTTTTGACACATTCGACGCCATCTTGGCATTCTAAATTTATATTTCAAACTTACCTTCCTCATAATTATGAACTTTTTGAAGTATCGTTCTACTGAGGTTATAGTTGAAGATGTTTATATTCTGATGTTGTATGAAAACAAAACAAAACGGTAGCCTATTTTATTAATAACTAGCTAACCGACAAAAGTCCCATAGAAAACACCATTAACAGTCTTTCCCTGAACTTTCCAGACAACTTTTAAAAATAGTATTTGCTTTAACCAGTCAATTACCGTAATTACGGACACAATTAAAAAACGATTGTGTCTATACCAAATGTGGTATCTCAGGGACTTAGAGGTTAAAACCATATTCGGGCCATAACGAACATTACAAAAATAAAATAAACCAAATCGGTCCAGCCGTTCGTATTATACTGGGACAAATTAAACTCCGCTGACGTGATTCGTATCGATATCCAAACAAGATATAATGATTTTTTCTGGGGTCATCGACCGCAGTTCAAAAAACAAAATTTTGTGTGCTTACTCTACAGAATAAAACAAAATAAAACAATTTTTCTAACTACGTACGTCGTTGATCCCTAAAGAAAAGAAATAGCAAATATTTTAAAAAAATTGTATTAAGTTATCCATACTAATTACTTTCTGCAAAGTTCCACTAACCAGTTTAATTTGACCTTGTATAAACAGATAGTCGCAAACAATAACAAAACAATAACGATTCAAGGAAATACTATAAGTGCAATGCCTTTGAAATCTCTCATAACTTACATAAGAAATCATTTTCCAATAATTCATCTTGATCATAACATGCAATCCATGGTACCCACCGACGACAATATTCAATGGTTTGAATAATTGACTCCGAGTGAGCAGCATACATCCTTCACGGATTCGGACGTTTGAAGTAAGGTTATGTCAATCAAAGCAAATGGTTACCAACCTACTTTCGTTCCGATTAAGATTAAAGGATAAATTGAATAATGTTTACTGGCCGGTTTAAGGTCACAGCACACATATCAACTCGGAAACTAATCGTAACCGTATCAACTCGAGCCATGTAGTATTCTTTGTATGAAACTCTCTACTGAAAAGCCCACTAATCGAAATCATAACGTAAACTATTCGCCTTGGGACAAGCTCACGAACCGCGGTGTTGCTCGTGGCAACCAGCGGTCCCCGCGCTTACGGCTCGTCGTCCCCACGCTTACGCCTCTCCGTCGCCGCGCTTACGTCTCTTCGTCCACCCTTACCCCTCTCAAGGCACCTTCACAGTCGATTCAAACTGATCTGGTGCCAGCCAGGTCAACCGGCGGTCGGCAAACTGTAAGCGCGGCGTCGCCTACCTGTACATAGCTATATGCATCAATGTATGTATATGTATCATTTTGCATCGTTGAATATGTAAGCGGGCACGCCCTTTATGCCTGGAGGCTTTATTTAAGTTTTACGTTCTGTTTACGATTTTTTATTATTATTTATTTCAGCTTGAGTTTAGTTTTCAATGTTTTGTTCGTATATTGGCGTGTGCTAGCTGACATATGGCGAATAATGTATGTTTTGTTTTGTTTTATAATATTAATTACTTACACGATATTGTATAGAATCAAGTTCTTCTAACTTAACAGACAGCTGTGCTGCTGGGGAGTTTGTTCCGCCACTTCTTCTTCCCAGCTAAAGCACTAGGAAGTGTCGAAGGGCGGGCGTTTTGGGGGGACTGTCTTTTGTAGCTTTGACGTTCAAAAAGTGCTGACTCTCAGCCTAGTTTGAATAAATGACTTTTGATTTTGATTTTGATTTTGTAGCCGAGTCGACGTATCGGAGGTGCTAGTCCTCTTTGGTTACATGCTTACGTTAGGTTGACGCGTGTTTGACGGCGAGGCGAAAGGCGATACGATGACGATCCCTTTCCGAGTTGATATGTGTGCTGTGACCTTTACTCATGGGGCTAGTGGATAAATGATAATAGTTGTACTATTTGAGGGTTAAGCTACAATTTCCGCAGTCGGTTCGTGAATAGATAACCATCCATTACATATTGAGACCTGTCCGTGCCTCGTAACGAAAGTACGTTAAACCGTTGGTCTCGGCTGTCTTTCGTAGATTTTGTTGGCAGTCGTCTCGGGTAGTCCGAAGCCCAAATGTCATAACAAAATGGGTATTGTCTTTACCGTGGCCCTGGCACATGGGCAACTGAAGGGACACGGGTGGGTTTTAGTCATTAAAAGTCTGACACGCCCTTCCGCTCCACCCAGAGCGGGAGACGTCATTTGATGATTTCCCATCCACAAAAAAAAAAGAATAAAAAAGGGGTACTGTCTTATCCAGTACCTAGGTTGTGATGGTCAAACAGGCAGTCACATGATGAAAAATACTGGTATTCAGCTACATGCGGTTAGACTAGAAACTAACCTCAATAGTTGGAAAAAGTCTAAGCAAACATCAGCTGGTTTTGTTCCCATAGTTTTCTTTAAAAGTGATTTTTCAAAACAAAACCCACAAGATTTTTTTTCGACAATTTTGTAAGTTTGGCGTTGAATGTGTCGAACCAATTTTGAAGGGCTGGGATAAATTGTTGTATTATTATAGTGTTTGTATTGGTCGATTATGTTTTGTTTCTAATAAGAAATTGTTAGTTCCAAGGTTTAAGATTGTGGCGTTTTCGGATCGGATGATTCGGCACAGGTGGAGCGGCAGAATCGAATGTATATTTTGACTCTCAGCTGCGTCAAATCGTTGTGAATCATACCGATTATTTGTATAGCACGCCTAAGATTTATTTTACTTGAAATCAAATACTAAGTGTATTTGATTTAAACTAAAAAACTAGTCGAAAATGAAGCACAAAATAGTATTAAACATAATCAAATAGAACTCTCAGTAATTATAACACGACAAATTATATTTTTGTGTGAACGAAGTCATGTCTAGAAAGTTAGACCACAATCTCTCCACTCACACCTACCCACCTATTGTATTGTATTATACTTATTATAAAACAGTTATTACTCACAATTTGATAACATCAAAACGTAATATTTAAATAAAAACACTTACATATGTATTTATTATTAAAATTATATTACATGTTGCACCTTTGGATGAATCAACCAAATTAAATCTTGTAAAAATAAAAGTGAATACCATTAATTTCTGAGCAGTGTGTTTTACTGTGTAATAATATTATCACAAAATAATTATTATAGGGTGTAAAAAGACAGATCACGAAGTCGTCATCTACACATCAAAGTAAGTAGTAACTTCTTGCAAAAATCATTGCTGGAAAACACTTATATTTTTGGAATGGATAATTTGCTGTTGACGGTAGTACGCAAAACATTGTGCTTATGTGCATACAACGATTCAGAGGTCATGGGGGTATTTAAATTGAAGTTAAAATATTTGAGTCCTTTTTTCATAAACAAAACGTCAAAATAAAGTTAAAACTTTGACCTGTAATAACTCCGTAACGTAAAGGTCCCCAAGAATCCAGTAAAACATAAATATTACAATGTCGGTATGAATGAGTGATTCTCGGCTTCGTGAAGCGTCTTTTTCACCAATTATATGGCAACGCTTTAAATCGACTAAACTATTAGACTCGACTATTTATCGTATAGACGCCACCACATTAAGGTCTCAATCTGTCAAATTTTCCCAATCAATCTTGAACCTAATACTTTAGCGTTAAAGTTGAAAACCTATTAAAGTTTGACAGATTGTAGTAACTTGAAGTGCTGGCGTCCGTACCTCTTATTAGAAGCTTAAAAAATATTTTTTCTTGTTTTTAAAAGCTGTTTTTGCATTGTCGTTTAATTTAAAACACATAAAATAGAGTGCAAATTTTAAGTATATTGAATATGATATACATGATCATCTACAAAGCCAAATCGTATGCCAAATATTTAAATATAGCTATTTCATCGACTCTTGGTTTAAATGGGGATAAAATTTACTAACCCTGTCCTAAAAGGGTATAAGTATTTTAAAATTGGAACAAAATAGAGGTGAATGGTCAAAATCGATTTAAAACTTAAGTCGATTCATCATATAAAAAGTCCTATTTCAAGTCAATTTATACATATTCCCATCCCTATAGTAAAGAGCTAAAATTTATCGTTTGTTAGTAACGGTCACGCTGTCAGGCTATCTGTTTACAGCATTTCCCGCCTTTTATTCAATATCAAAGAATGGATTATAACCTCGCTTCATTAGTAAAAGAAAAATAAACATTATTTCTCTTTTCCTTTTTACCAAGAGATCCGTTGATACTATTTTCATAAAACATTTTTAATAAAAGAAGTAGCTAAACGTTACATTGTGTATAAATTTTCTGGTACGTACATATCATTCTAAATCACTTGAAAATAGCACACTGTTTTGGATAAATTCTGTTTCATTATGATCGTTGTTTGTTCAAATACTTTGTAATGAGATTCAATATTAGCCCACCAAAATATTGATCGATCTACGACGTAGCAGACGTCGACCTACGCCGTAACTCGTAGTCTGCTACGCCGTAGCAGCTTACTTGCGCAGACCGGGCTACGACCTATTGACGCGTAGCACAGCCTACGCGAGAAAGGTATTTTTAAGAAATAAAAAAATATCTGTATGAAGATAAATAAACATCTGCATAATACGTCCACTACTAAAAACCAGAAATAAACAAACAACGTTCATTGAAAAGTATTCCACACAAATTCGCTTACCGTAGCTAGGAACTTTTTTAAATATCACTCTCCCAACTCTATTTGAGTACCGAAATCGAAGTATTTTATTCCCTCACAAATTCTATTTTAGACCTCTAGAATTTTGAATACAAACAATTGTTTTTTTAAACACTCTAATAAACATCACATATGAAAATGCCCTACCAAATACAATGGTGATACCTAATTTTACTCATTTTCATCGAAGTTCATCTCAAATATTTTACAAACTCAAAATTAATGTGGCCTAATATTAAGAAAATAGTATTTTCTCCTTTATCTCTCTAGTCTTTAGATACCTAATCTATTCTTACCTTATCCTTCGTCCATCCATTGTACAAAAGAAAAAAAAATACTACAGTACGACCTTTTAAAAATGGCTATAAATCATTAGATTAATCGGTGTAGCTTTAAAATATCCCTTAAGATTTTCCTCTAAAATGTCTCCGCTTGATAGTCCTTGTAGATAGAATAATAAAATGTGATAATAAAAAACAGCATAAAAATCTCGGTGTAATATTCGCTTTTTTATTTAGCTAATATAATGAAGACATTGCAAAAAATAAAAAACCTGGCAGCATTAAGAATTTTTGGTATACTAGGTGTTATCAGCATGCATTTTCTTTTTCAGCAACGTTTTTTTTTTCGTATATTGTGTATTATCATATTTATAATCGAAGTCACATGTATTGAATATTTATAATGTATTTTTTTGTAAAAAAAACGTAAGTTTAAAAAAAATGTAACATAACTTGATGTTTCACTTAAGTATTGTTTTGTAACGGAAAATAATGTGATGTTAATTAATATTTTGTATAAAGACTTGTTATCTAGAAAAATATAAGACAAAACTTATACAAAGATATGATGACAAAAAATTTCGAAAAATCTTGCAAGTATCAAGTTTTGTTTTTAATCTTTCTAGTCCGAGCTTAAATCGATGTTAAATATAAATGAGTATAACGTAGTTATTGTTAAAATACCCTGATTGTGTGTAGCGGCCTTCTGTGTATTATTTAAAAAATAATTAATTCTATGGACGGTAGTCAAAAGAGATAAGTACGTCCGTTCACAGTTGTTTTACCTCTGATAGCGGCAACCCAACAGCAACCTTAATATTCCAAGAATAAATATCACTATGATATTGATAGACTTGTTAGTGGAAGCACTGCAAATGGAACCTTATTTTAATGAAACAAAGATAACTTTGAATTTTAATAGTGACGCAAAATTAGAAGTAAAAAGTGTGAGCGGCCTGTAGGCTATCATATGATAGGCAAAGGTAACTATCGACATGCTGCCTAGACAAAAATGTTTTCAAATGGCTTAAAATATTTTCGAAAGAATGTGATATTTTTGTTCATGCGTACAAAGCTTTGGTTTCTTACGTCACAAAAGTCTCGGCCGCAGTGACGGCTATCATGATTTTGTCAAAATGCTTTCTAGGGAAACTGCAACTTACTTTCATAAATAACGTTTCAGTGACGTCATTCGAAGGTAAATTGCGAAAACTATTGCGGTATCCTAGCTTAACCAATGTCAGGCACATATTACTAGTGTCGCAAAGGACTTGAGTCCTCGAGTCGTAATTTTAAAGACTCGACTCCATTATGCAAGACTCAGTGTGCTCCAAAAGCTCGGAGTCTAGATTCAAGCCGAGCCCAAGTCATTTAACAACAAGCCATCGAGTCTTAAAAAGGACTCGAGTCTTAAAATAAATTCGAGTCTATGAATAACTTGTCAGTTTTTTTTTTTTGTACGCATTATTACATCGTAACCACTAATTTGAACTTATCACCTCCTATTCTTCATATGTATTTTCATATTTCGAATGATGAACTACAGGTTTCATCTCCATGCTCCGAGTTTTTCTTTAAGATTCAAGTTCATTTTAAGAGTCGAGTCCTTTTTAAGACTCAAGTCCTCTTAAAGACTCGAGTCCATTTTAAGACTCTAGTCCTTTTTAAGACTCCAGTGCTTGACTCTAGACTTCGAGCCTTTTTAGCACACTGAGTCTTGCATAATTGACTCGAGTCTTTAAAATTATGACTCGAGGACTTGAGTCCTTTGCAACACTACATATTACATAGTTGTCTGGCATGTATGCTCATTGATTAGGTACCTACTTGCATGCTTATCTCTTTTGTCGTTTGTATTTACGTATATTTTATATTAACAAAAAATAAATATGTGTTGTGATGGTATAATGTCTAGCTTTAAATATCTATACTAATGAGTTATCTATGTCTTACGCACAATGAAACATCGCTCAAGCATTCCCTACTTTTTGGCGCCAAAATAAAAAAATCATAGACAATGTGATTGTTTTTACATGTTTTATCGATAAGTAGGTTTTCTATGCCTTGTTACTTTTTTCGCTTGTGGCAATTTTAAATTAGTCATATTTGATGTTTCATTGTACTCCATGTTATCTAGTCAAAGCAAACCGATGCTAGGTACACATACAGCGGCTTTAGTTGCTTACCACAAATCTGCTGTTAAAATCTACGTGTGGATTTTAAATTAGCCAGAGTCACCAGTGAGCAAAGTCACTGCGTGTAGGCCTGGCATAACAACTGTTTTAACTAGACTGAAATAACAACTAAACTGATTTAATTGAAGCTTCCTAACTGAACAGAAAACTTTTAACTCATAGGCCACTGTTTTGAGATCCATCAGTCATGTCACTTGACAGTTTTAAAACGTAAACTCAGTAAAATGGATGAACCTAACTAGATGATACAAATGGCTACCTATTAATTTCTTCGCCTGGCACTAAGTGTTAAATGTAAGGTTGGAATACGATGATGTTTGTTATAAAATGTTTATATTTGTAAATCTGCTGTTTCATTTTGTCATCCCTAGTCATCCTATTCCCTACTAAGTCCCCTACCTATTCAAAAATATGTATACAGTAGAGATTCGATTAACCGGACTAATGTCGTTATAATAGGCATTCGGATTAAAGAAAATCCGGATAAACGAATGTATGAAGAAAAGTGGTTTTGTACATATTATTGCATTGCTATTATTATTATTGCATAATGCTAGGTAACTATAAAAAACAACAAACCTAAATTTATCTTATTAATATTTAGTAGAAATTATTAAAATATGACATATTTTGTAGTACCTAATGCAAGTTCCGATATGTCCGTGCATGCATGGGTTTGACTTGAATGTATTTAAGTTATTTAATCGCGGTTGCTAGTCCAGATAATCGCGAATCCGTATAACTGAGTGCCGGATAACCGAGTTTCCACTGTACTAGATAACTAAAAAGAGTATCCACAAAGTTTTTTGCCCGTTCTTCTACATACCTAGCTACCTTATACGCTTAGGAATGGCCAACTAACTTCATATTTCTAACTGACCGACTCCTTGATAATTCAAAAGTACCTCATGGTTTAAATGTTAATATTGGCACAGCTCCGCTCCTCTCCGCTCTTCTGCGCTCCAATGGACAGGCAGCCTTAAATACTACAGCCTTAAGTATAAAAAAATGCCATAAATATGGTAACAGGCCATGGTGTACACCCCGTAGAAGACAGCGGGACGAGTTGAAGAAAACACATGATCAGTGTTCCTTTTAGCCTTGGCTCGAAAGAGCTGGAAATCATGGGTAGAGGCTTTTGCCCAGCAGTGGGATCATGTGGGCTAACAGTAACAGTTGAAGTGGTGTTACTTCTGACGTATGTACAGTTGACCATACCTTTAGGCTATAGTCACACAAGACACTAGTTGTAGCCATAATAATATCACGCCTCCTGCATTCCCTGTAGAGATTGGCAGAGGTGTACTTTCGTAAGCCACTATAGTTCACAAGTGATAAGTTATATGGTAAGGCCCCATGAGGTGAGTGCAGGTTTCTGAGTCCATCACACTAACTGTGGAGTGTGGAGGTGAAATGATTTAGCATGCGTGTGCTGTGCTTGTACTGCTGTGTTCGGGAGAGAGAATAGACGAGCCGCCCCGGACCCAACGTCCCGCACCCGCGCCGGTCACCGCCCTCGCCGTATAATAAAATAAATATTGTCAAAATTTACATTGGTTTCCTTGTAGTACTTGCCTGAATTTGAAACCCATCCATAAGAAGCGAGGTCTTGTCTGGTCTTAGGTTCTCACTGGTCCTCTGGGACATTACATTATTTCTCTTGATGCCTCTCTAATTACTGAAGGTTGGCAATCTTTATGCATGAGAGGTGAGGGGTGTGTAGCTGTTTTATGTTATCTATACTTAATAGTAAAGCTGAAGAGTTTGTTTATTTGTTTTTTGTTTGGTTGAACGCACTTATCTCAGAAATTACTGGTCCGAATTGAAAAAAAATCTTTTTGTGTTGAATAACCTATTTATTGAGGAAGGTTATAGGCTATATAACATTGCGCTACAATGAAAAGGAGTGGAGCAGCAACAAAAAATGATCGAAAACTGGCAGGCAATTTGATGCGACGGAAAGGGTCAGGGGAGCAAAAAATTTGACGCGGATGAAGTCGCCGGCAGAAGCTAGTTTATAGTATAAAACAGCTTCACAGCTACATCAACATCATTTAAGTTTTTGAGTTTCAGTTCTATGTATGGGGGACCCCAAAATTTATTGTTTTTTTTTCTATTTTAGTGTGAAAATCTTAATGCGGTTCACAGAATACATCTACTTACCAAGTTTCAACAGCATAGCTCTTATAGTTTCGGAATAAAATGGCTGTGACATACGGACGGACAGACAGACAGACAGACAGACAGACATGACGAATCTATAAGGGTTCCGTTTTTAGGGTTCCGTTGCCAAATGTCAAAAAACGGAACCCTTATAGATTCGTCATGTCTGTCTGTCTGTCTGTCTGTCTGTCTGTCCGTCTGTATGTCACAGCCACTTTTCTCCGAAACTATAAGAGCTATGCTGTTGAAACTTGGTAAGTAGATGTATTCTGTGAACCGCATAAGATTTTCACACTAAAATAGAAAAAAAAAAACAAAAAATTTTGGGGTTCCCCATACATAGAACTGAAACTCAAAAATTTGTTTTTCATCAAACCCATATGTGTGGGGTATCTATGAATAGGTCTTCAAAAATGGTAATGAGGTTTCTATTATCATTTTTTTCTAAACTGAATGGTTTGCGCGAGAGACACTTCCAAAGTGGTAAAATGTGTGTGTCCCCCCCCCCCGTAACTTCTAAAATAAGAGAATGATAAAACTAAAAAAAATATATGATGTACATTACCATGTAAACTACCACCGAAAATTGGTTTGAACGAGATCGAGTAAGTAGTTTTTTTTAAAACGTTATAAATCGTAAACCGCAATTTACCTTACATTCAATCAACTGAAATATAAAATTAAAAAAAAAAACATTTATTTTTAAACCGAGAATATCTACAGGTTTGTACGGAACCCTCGGTGCGCGAGTCCGACTCGCACTTGGCCGGTTTTTGCCATTTGGCAACGGAACCCTAAAAAGGTTACATTAAGAACAAATTTAGAAAATCAGATAAGAAATTTAAACATACCAATAACAAAAGTCAGCCCTTTCGTAAACGTCGTGGCAATACAGAAAAGTCCGCTAAGTCCAAAGAAGATTGACTCACAACGGATTTTCAGAGGGGGTTGTCTAAAATTTTACACAGAAATTTGGGCTCAGCTAGGAGCCAACCACTTTATATTAAAAACAATAGCAAAATACCGCTTGCCTTTCAAAAAGAAACCCCCCTTGAAATATCCAACCAAAAATTATTTAAAGTGCCTAACCACCCAAGTTACACCGGAAATGACCCAAATAATACAGGATTTAAAAAATCAGGGAATTTTAGAGAAACCACCTTTGATGGACCCAGGTTTCCTATCAAGAATGTTTTTAATAAAGAAAACGGATGGTGGGTCACGGCCAATTTTCAACCTCAAGGCCTTAAATACCTATATTGCAACAAAACATTTTTACCTAATTTCACAACCAGACATAGTCAATTTTCTCCAACCGGAAGACTGGTTGGTGAAAATAGATCTTCACCAAGCTTATTTCCATCTGGGGGTTGCGAAGACTCACAGAAGGTTTTTAAGGGTTGCTTACAACGGAGAGATTCTCCAGTTGACAGCGCTACCATTTGGCCTGTCTTCAGCACCCCGAGCGTTTGCAGCAGTTTCAAACTGGGTGTCCGAAATCCTCCGGGGTCGGGGCATACGCCTTTTAGTTTACCTGGACGATTACCTCCTGGCTTGTCAGGACAAATCCAAGTTAATGGCACAGGTTTCGGAAACGCTGACCATCTTGGAATCGCTGGGTTGGCACATAAACTACCTGAAATCGGTAACAGAGCCCACACACAAATTAGAATATTTGGGCCTGGTCTGGGATACACAGAACCAGAGAATAGCTTTGCCCACCCGAAAGATACAGGGCATAAAAATTACTCTGAAGATTTTTTTAGATCGGGACAGCTGCTCTTTAAGAGAGCTCCAGTGTTTGTTGGGCAAACTAAATTTCGCCAATTATGCGGTCCCTCAAGGCCGTCTTCACTGTCGCAGAGCACAGCTTTTTCTAAGAAGATTTTCCCAGAAAGGCCAGAAAAAGGCACTGTGTCCCAGAATGTGGGAGGATTTGCGGTGGTGATTGGATGCAGTAGAGGGCAGTCCAACCACCACAAGAAAGAAGTAACCCATTTCTTAACCACAGACGCAGCGGATGCGGGCTGGGGAGCGAATCTAAACAGTCAGTACGTTTCTGGCAAATGGACCACAAACCAAAAAGCCTGGCATTCGAACATGAAGGAGATGTATGCCGTTTTTGCCGTAATGAAGTCCCAGGGCGCACTGTTAAAAAATGCCCATATTTTAGTCCAATCGGACAACAGGACTCTAATAGCATACATCAGAAATCAGGGCGGAACTCGCTCCTTAAATCTATTGGGTCTGACATCCCGGTTGCTGGAGTTGTCATGTCGATTGAACATTATGATGACAGCTTACCATCTGCCAGGGAACCTAAACAGCATCGCGGATTGCCTGTCAAGAGGAAGGTCAGTCCTCGAGTGGCATCTGCTACCAACAGCCGCGGAGGCTGTATTCAGGCAGTGGGGTATTCCCGAAATAGATCTCTTTGCAACAAGAGACACCGCGGTAGTATCAAGATATACAAGTCTAGACTCAAGGGATGGTTCCGCAGAATTCTGCGACGCCTTCAGCCGACAGTGGGAGTTTCGGATAGCTTGGGTGTTTCCACCTCCAAGCATAATGCCCAGAGTCCTGGCACACTTGAACAAAGCGGTAGGGATATACCTGGTGATAGCACCACAATGGACCCAGTGTTTCTGGTTCCCCGATCTCAACGAGCGCGCGCTAGCTCCTCCGCTGCCGATAGAGAATCTGAAAACGGTCCTACTAGATGTGACAACGGGGTTGGCCCCACCTCAAGTGGACAGCCTGGTACTTCATGCCTGGAAAATTGGGGGTGGGGGGATCAAGTGAAAGACTGGAGTAGAGACGAACAACAATTGCTGAAAAGTAGTTGGCGTCCTTCCACTCTTAGCACCTATAATGCACCCTTAAAAAGGTGGTTGCACTGGTGCGAATCTCATAGCGTAGATAGCAAGCGCCCAGAAGGTAAGGACGTAGCTAGATTTTTGGCTAGCTTATATCTCAAAAATAAATTTGCGTACAGCACAATTCTGTTGCACACATCGGCGATCTCGACTTACTGTGCATTAAAAGGTGAAGACTTAGCGAAAAACTTCTTCATCCAACAAGTGTTAAAAGCTGTAAGTTTGGACAAACCACGCCCAACTAAGCCCCCAGTATGGGATGTAAAAATCTATTTGACTGGCTAAAGTTGTCTGAATTTCCAGACACTTTATTTTACCAAAGCAGACGGACTGCATTGATTCTTCTACTTGCATCTGACCGTAGATTGCATGACCTTACCCTCTTAGAACTCAGTGAGCAAGGATTTATTGAGACTGAGGATACTGTAACATTTTGGCCAAGATTTGGCTCAAAAACTGACACAGGTTCTCATAGGCAATCAGGCTGGCTTCTTATGAAACACCAAGACCCTACAATTTGCCCAGTCACTAATTTAAGGAAGTTGATTAGGCTATCAGAAACCAGACGCTGCCAGGATACAAATGTTAAATCTCTTTTTATATCAATCACTGGTTGCATAAGGCCTGCTTCGAAAACCATGATTTCGGGTTGGGTGAGATCAGCTTTCAAGCTAGCTAAGATAGATGGCTACTCCCCAGGCAGTATTAGATCAGCTGTAGCCTCCAGGGGTTGGCTGGACAATAGGCCTATTCAGGAGATATTGGAAAGAGGAAATTGGAAGTGTGTAGACCTTTTCTAAATATTATTACATAAAAGGATATTAATAAATCCGTCAGTGAAGAGGTTCCAGCGGATCTACTATATAACAATTTCAAGGCAGTTTGATTGTATGCCGTTATTGTGATAATGTGATTTTGATCTCAAGATTTATGTTTAAGTTGGAGTTTATTTTATGTTTATTATTTTTAATTTATGGTTGTAATAGCAGAGTTCCACAGGTTCCACTGCTATTTGCATATTTTCGTTTTGTAAGAACTTTAAGTTTTTTGTTTTTATGTTAATTTTGTGGAAGTAAAAATAAATATTTCTGACTCAAATTATTGTTAGATTCTTATTCATTTTTATGATAGAAAACCTAGAGGTTAGTTAGTAAAAGTCATCTTGGTTTGATTTAACCATTTACTTTCACATTGCATTCTTGTGTTTTATTATTTCTAAGCACCAGCAGATATCAAACAGGTCTTCATATCATTGCTGTTTTTTCGAAGACATATAATATGACTGTTTTGCATTAAGACAAAACAGGTATTATATGTTGAAGAAAACACAGCAATGAAACAAGGAGCTTGCTGATGATGACTGCAATGGCGCCAACTAGTGGTGGGCGTTGCGACAACGAACCGTTTCCGAAGACCGTTTTATGTTTTGCAACGATGAGACCGTTTTACGTCCTGGGTCCAAACAGTCTTCGTTGCACAAACCAGTCTTCGAATAACTAGATGCGATTATGTATTTTACAGCTAAGAAAATACGGTCGAGAACCCATTGATTCAACTATCACACTCGTCGCGTCGTCGTCCTTAATCCGTTCCAAAGACCGTTTTATGTTCTGCGATGACTACGACGATGAAACTGTTTTTACGTCTTGGATCCAAACAGTCTTCGTTGCACAAACCAGTCTTCGAATGACTAGATGCGATTATGTATTTTACAGCTAAGAAAATACGGTCGAGAACGCATTGATTCAACTATCACACTCGTCGCGACGTCGTCCTTAGTGAACCGCGTTCGTTTACAAAACAGTTCTTACAGTAAAAAGTGAACTTTTTGTCAATGGTATAGAGTCTATATTTTATTACTACTTCTCGAAGAAACTGCAACTATTTCACGCGACACAAACGTAATTCTATTCTATATTCGATAAGTTTCGTTTTTTACAAAACAGTCGTCGTCGCAACAACTGGTTTGAAGACGGCTCTTCAAACCAGTTGCGACGACGACCGTTTTCTGCAACCGTTTTCGTCGTTGGGAAAACTGTTGCGTTTCGTCCGTCAAAAAATCGACAACGACCCACTACTAGCGCCAACCGGCTAATTTGGCGGTAAAGTTATACACCGCCCTCTGGTGGCAGAAAAAGGAAAGATATTCATGGTAAAGTTACCAAAAAAGGTTGGTATTCTCGATTTTCTACAGAATCATAGGACTGCTTCTTTATATCATTGCTGTGTTTTCTTCAACATAATAATACCTGTTTTCTCTTAATGCAAAACAGTCATATTTATTGTTTCCAAACAAACTCCTTCATAATGTTTTAAGTAGGTAAAACTTTTTAAACATGTTTTTAAAAACAACCCCGCCCTCTGTCTAAGTCAATGTCATTCAAGTCCGAAAGTATCCGTAAAGCACTATAATCCTGCAATCATGATTCGAGAATGTAGCAATAATTTCTAATCAATTGAATTAAATTTTCAGATTTAATCTGCGAATGCAATTCAAGTTATTGAAGTTTTAGATGCATGTTGTATATACTACACCCAAAGACTACACCACACCTAAACCCGATGCCATCTTTCATTTCGAATCCGAAAACATTACCATAGACAACACTCAGAAATATCTTTATGTGATCTTTATGTTGGCATTGGCAGCACTGTGGATCCGCCATCATTAATGAAAATCGGCGTATTGGAAGCCGTGACGCGTGGTACCTATTGGATTTAATAAACCGTGTAAATATATTAACTAAACCACCATGGGTGTAAACGTGGAAACCATTTCTCCTGGAGACGGTAAGTTTATATAAAATGTCAAGTTTTACTCGGTGGTAAATGTAATATTGAATGATTTTTTTTCTATCAATTCTTTTTACTTTTCCTGTATAATTTCACTCATTTGTAACTCATCACGCATATGAAAATGTCAATAGCATCATTTGAAGTCAATTCCTGCACTTATGTGTTAAAAAACTGATTTCACTAGGATTTTTTTGCGGTCACCGTCTGACGCCTCGGTCGTATCATGATCGTCAGGTAAATTGCACGAACAATGACTAATCTGTTTTCGATAACTCATTTCAATATTTATTTTCGCCATTACTCGCCAGGAAACAGTCATTTCGTGTGAATATTTCTCATATCCACATTTTTTCACACTAGATTCAGGTTCGGGGCAGATAGGGTTCTTGCCGGCATTTATTTATAACGCGTGGGAATAAACCACATGTGGTAATACTGCATTATGCTAATATTTTTTGCTCCAATTCAGTGTCTTTATGTATGACCTATTTACCAAGACTTAAAACTTCCTCTAGTAACATTATGTTATCTAATTTATATAAGTCGTGATAAGTACCTATGTAATGTAAAAAAGATAACAGAATAAACATTATGTACATATTAAATTATGCAGGTTGTTTGTCTTATCAGTCATTTCCCCTTGTTGATATAAGGACATTGGGTTGGTTTATAGAAGACTGTCTATTTGCCACGTTATAGGTCAGCCTACCTCGTTGATCTACTGAGCATGAGGTGTTGGGTTTGATTCCCGAGTCGGCAAAGTTTAATAGTAGCAGCTCGGAGTTTGGTTTTGTGCCTGTTTAATGGCAATTGGCTCACCCTCCATTACATGGGACTTAACTAAGGTTGGACTCTTAATCCTATTCAGTAACATGGCAGTTGGAGGGATACCAAAAAAAAGATAGTGAGGTGGTGCAAGAATGAATGAAATTGAATGAACTTGAAATAATGTACTTACATGCAAATTTTGTAATTTAAATTTAATAACTTGTCTTAAAACTATGTATATCGATATATATAGTCTACGGCTTCTAGAGGAAATAAAATGATTATAGTAAAAAAAAGGTAAAATTACATGATTTTTATATTTAGTTTTGTTTCTATCCGACGAAATTAAAAAGGAAATAACCGTTATTAAAAATTATTAATTATTTTTATATTTCACATCTTAAAAACGATTTATTAAAGTTTCATTTAATTTAAACCATTTTTATCATTCATTCTTTACGCGAAATTGTTCACTACCCTAACACTATTAGTTTGAGAATGGTATCATTATTTTTCGGTGAACTGTCAAGTTACTGAATAGGATTAAAAGTCCAACCTTAGTGAAATGTGGGGGACTATAGGTACATCTCTGTGTAACCCTTTGGAGAAACTAGGTTTAAATTATGATTTAATTATTTATGATAAAGGTCACCTGCATACCTAGCTTTCATTTTCAGCTGGATAACCGCTAGTCTGACAAAAGCTCACTCAAGCATACATCAATAATTTGGCACTATCCTAAAATTAAGTGTTTATAATAAAAATACTTTACTAGATAGATTAACAAGGTCTAAAACTGCCTATAAGAATCATATTGAGGGACACCCTAAAAGTACATATAGTGACCTTATCGGTGATGTTTTACAGAACAGTCAGGTGCTTTGTACTCACAAATAACATACTTGTATGACCAGATGTGTGAACGTAAACAAAGCAAAATGTGTATGTAAGAATTGTAACAGGTGACATTCTGTAGTTCCTGTCTACCCCTATGGGAGAAGAGTTTAAGTATGTGTATTTAACATTACCCACCATATTTTCCACAGAGTCTACCTACCCCAAGTCTGGCCAGACGGTGGTTGTGCACTACACAGGCACGCTGACCAACGGAAAGAAGTTCGACTCGTCCCGCGACCGCGGCAAGCCTTTCAAATTCCGCATTGGCAAGGGAGAGGTTATCCGAGGCTGGGATGAGGGTGTTGCCAAGGTAAGAAACAGTTTTTAATGGATGAAATTCTTCCTCTTGAAACTAGGGTAACCATTTCGAAATTCCTGACTAAAAGGCAAAGTCCAAACAGGGACCCCAAAAAGCCAGAAGTTACTGAACCAATCAAAACAGATGGTAACTGTATATAAAATATAACATACATGCCTAAAAATTAAGCAAGGTCATAATTATGGGAGTGTCCAATCATATTACTGCACCTTTCAGGGGTGGACAAGCAATTCCCAAAATAAGAATATTGTGTCTTTGTGGATGGAGCCAGCCCTCTTCCATATTGTTACTTTAATCTGAATGATTTGGTGAATTATGTTAAACTAATATTTTTTGTACTACTCAATGTTCTATTACCTTTTTATTTTTAAAAGAGCTTTTATTTCAAATTAGGTCACCATAAAATGCCTGGATCAATTAAAATATGGCTCTACTCACTCATTTTTAAGCAAGTGTATTTGTACTTATGGTAATCACATTTATCTCATAATTCGATTATACATATTTAATAAGTCTTAACTCAAATATCTATAAAGCTTAGTCAAGCCAAGCAGATAGCATTAAGAACTATTGTAATGTTTACACAGAAAAATGTTGACTACGATGTTCACACACAATGCCATATCGATACTGGAAATATGAAATAACGTAAGGGACAAAACTAAGGTTTTCAGGAGAGCAAAAATAAGATATTTTTTTTACAAAACTCGCTATAATTTTTTAACTATATGTTTTATGTAAAAAGTATCTAGGACAAAGTTTCTTAGATTTCTTCATTCTTTGAAGCTGAAATAGTAAAAAATCAATAAAGCCTACAGTTTCAAAGATAGCATGTCCCTTACGTTAAATTATAATGAATACGAGTGATATACGTTTACAAAATTTTAGATGTAAATAAACGGCATTGATGTATGGGACACTTAAGGAAATAAACATTTAGCGTTTTTCAAAGTAAAGGTCTCTTAATGGTACACTCTATATTGTTAATGCTGTTAACAAATATAAAAAATAGAATTTTATACATTGGTGAACTACTATGCCTATGCCATACAGTTTAAAACTACTTGCTGACTCATAGGGATAAAAAATAAACAAATAAAATAGATCCAAACTTTTATTTGTGCTCACTAGTCTTGTTTTATAAACGCAATTCAAGTACTCTCGTAAATTATGTTAAGTATAACATTATTAAATTCTGTTTTGAATCACAATAAAAAATTGCTATTCTGACTTACTGAAATTAGACTCATTGTCCCAAAAGAAAAATAATATTCACTTAATGAATAAACAAAATCAATCAGTGTTTTTATGTGAATTATCATTTCAGCCGAAAGACGTCCACTGCTGGACATAGGCCTCCCCCAAGCTCCGCCACTTCAACCGGTTTTGTGCTTCCCGGATCTAGCGGATTCCTGCGGCCTTCACAAGTTCATTGGTCCACCTTGTTGGAGGCCTTCCAATTCTACGTCTTCCGGTACGCGGTCGCCACTCCTGAACCTTTCGGCCCCATCGGCCATCTGTTCTGCGAACAATGTGCCCTGCCCACTGCCACTTCAGTTTAGCAATTCTTCGGGCTATGTCGGTTACCTTGGTTCTCCTACGGATCTCTTCATTTTTGATTCGATGGCGTAGGGAAACTCCAAGCATAGCCCTCTCCATCACCCTTTGGGTGACTTTCAGCCTTCTAATAAGGCCCATTGTGAGCAACCACGTTTCGGTTCCATAGGTCATCACTGGCAACACGCACTGGTCAAAGACTTTCGCCTTGAGACACTGCGGTATGTTGGACGAGAAGATATTGCGTAGCTTCCCGAACGCTGCCCAGCCGAGTCGGATTCGACAATTTACCTCTTTCTCAAAGTTGGACCTACCTAACTGGACAGTCTGTCCTAGGTACACATATTCGTCCACAGCTTCGAGTGTAGCGCCTCCGATCTTCACTGGAGTGGGTATCACATGAGCATTGGACATGACCTTTGTCTTATCCATGTTCATTCTAAGACCCACTCTTTCGGAAGCTCTACTGAGGTTATCGAGCATTGTACTGAGGCCCTCCATAGCCTCAGCCATGACAACTATGGCAAACCGAAGATGAGTGATGTACTCGCCATTGATGTTGATGCCAGCCCCTTTCCAGTCCAGAACCTTGAAGACATCCTCCAGTGCAGCAGTGAATAGTTTCGGAGAAATAACGTCTCCCTGTCTCACCCCTCGCTGCTGAGGGATAGATTTCGAGGTCCGATTCTGAAGTCGGACTGACATAGTGGCGTTTTCGTACAGACACTTCAGTACCACGATGTACCGATAGTCGATCTGGCACCGTTGAAGAGACTGCAGTACAGCCCAGGTTTCGACCGAATCGAAGTCTTATACTCTTCGGTCTTCTGTATAACCTGCCGCAGCGTATTTAGATGGTCTACGGTGCTCTAAAGCCTTTACGGAATCCGGCTTGTTCGGGAGGCTGAAAGTCGTCAAACCTGCGTGCTAGACGGTTCGTGATGACTCTTGAAAACGGTTTGTAGACATGACTCAAAAGTGAGATTGGTCAAATTTTTTAAGTAGGGCATTGTCACCCTTCTCAAAGAAAAGTACCTAGTATGTCGGGTCAACCTAGCTCTTGGGGCATTTGCCAGATTTTTAACGGGGTCACTTGTTGACGTGTATAACTGTCCATAGAACCTCTCAATCTCCTTAAACAGCTTAGGTTTGGCGGATACGATCCTGCCCTGTAAATAGTAATCATTAAACATAAAATAAAAACAAATTAACTTCTTCCTTAATAGAAAGCCTACAGTCAAATTGAAAGAGTCTCAAAAATTAGTCATTATCTTTATCAGTCTCATCATCGTCGGTGTCATTGATCCTGTCTTTAATTATACTCTTATTAGGAAGATTTAAATATTCATTGTGAAACCTATTATACCACTGTCACATAAATTTTTTGAGATCTAAAGATCTCAAAAAATTGGCAGTCTTTCCTTATACAGAAATGGTAAGCTGTCTATGCTACTGGGCACAGCTAGATTTCTGGTACTTTCTTCGGATTGATAATTCTTTGCAAGGCCCTTGCCCTTCCCTTTACCATTCACTGTCCTTCTTTCAGTTTGCATTTCTTTGCAGAGTTCTGTTTTGTGAGTTGTGCCATCCTCTAACATCGTATATTTTACTGCCACTATCTTTAAGTTCGATTTTTGAAATGGACATATTCGAATTTTCTTGAAATGCAGGTCTTTGTTTTTGAGAGTAGCAGGAGTAAAAACTGATTCAGCAAAATCATTGAAATCAAAGAAATCCTGATGTACTAACTCATTCACTCGATAAGCATGAGGTCTTTTTCTGGCTGATTCCATAAATGATGGCCACTGGGAAGGTCCCCAAACAATCAGTTTTTTAACCTCCCTTTCAATGATAGCATGCATGCTATCTACTGGCATGTATGTGTGTCCAGCTAAAAAGTAACTTATTATTCGCAGAACGTTCCAGATTACACTTTCACTATTTGCAGTTAGAGTAATGAAAACGATGATTACTTAAATGAAGATTTGTAGTGTCACAAACCATGTTATTGTTACTTTTAGACGCACGTAAACAATGTTATCGACGCACGTGGCGCACGATTGCCAGCGAAATATGAAGTTCACACAAAATTCGTATTGCTATCTAGCTTAGACAAGTTGCACCGTTTTGCGTGTGTGACAGAGACGCATAATAATATTCATCCCGATAAATTTTGAGAAATTGTAAGGATCACGCAGTCCAGTGTGATGTAAGGGACAGATCAATTTATTTTCGATGCTGACAAATTAACGTAAGGGACATTATATTTGTACCTTCTCAGGGAACACTAATGTATAAGACAATAATAAAACATCTCAAATTGTGGAATAACTTATGTGACTTGTTGTAAAATGTACTCGATTTTGATTTAATGTAAATACCAAATACTTTGAATAAAGAAACTTACATTAGTTTTTTATAAAAATATTAATTTAAATGTCATATACAGCCAGTTTCTAGAAAAAAAATGGTCTAGGCCTATGGAAAATATGTGATGTAAAGGACATTTTTTTTAAGATATCGAGATTTTAATTATACCAATCGATAGAGCAAAAAATTCCGAATCTAACGATATATATAACTCATTTTCGACAAAATGTCCCTTACGTTATTTCATATTTCCGGTATCGATATGTGCATTGTTTTATAAACAATTGTCTGAGGCAAAGAAACATTATTTCTTTGGACTAGGATGTTAGGAATTCACCCACGATTGCACTTGTACCCTTATTTTCAACTCTGCGTTGAGCTGACAGTTAACAATCCAAGAATACTAGCACATATAAAAACCTCACTGTTGTCTATACAACAGTGAGTAAAGAAAAATGTTCAAGTTAAAAAAGCGCCCATGCAATCTTCAATGTTAACTTCATTATTGTTAATATTTAATATCAATGTAGTCAGTATGTACAGGCAATTTTTTGCCACATAATGGATTTTCAATGCAATAGCTTAGCAGTCAAAGTTGAAACTTATTTTTTACGCGCCAGGATGTACTCTGTCGGATTCTCAATAGAAAATTCTCTGTTGAAAACCCAGTGCACTATAAAAAGTAAAGAATACGAATCTGGGCGTTCTTTCTTATTTTCTATATTCTAGGCTTTTCATTTTATTAGAAAACCTTGCAGTCATTGATCAATTAATCTAGTATCAATTCTCTTGTTACTTTAAATTAGATGACGGCTTAAGGGTGGAATCATTAGACATATTGCCATTATTACCTAATGGCAATATTTTTTTATCATTCATAAGGACTTAAAATGATTGCTTCTTCCATGTATTTAACTGTATTCCTCTTTTATTTACAGATGTCAGTGGGCGAACGCGCCAAGCTGACTTGCACTCCTGACTTCGCTTACGGTCAGCAAGGCCACCCTGGGGTCATCCCCCCCAACTCCACCCTCGTCTTCGATGTGGAACTCCTGCGCCTCGAATAAAACCTTAATGCGACCACCTACTTATAATTAACATTAGACATTATCTTTTTCAACATGCAAACTTACTAATAATAACTTTTAATACGTGGGTACATAGGAAATGTCTAAGAAAAACCACTCTTTAAACTGCCAAGATCAAATGTCAAAACTCCCCAGTTGTATGAATTTATAGCTTGTATTCGTAGAGGGAGTTTACACGTAATTTTTTACGATAATTTATCTAAGATGCTGCACAATGTAACTTGTGTCAAAATGTGTTTTATATTTTATGCAAACATTTTATGAACTAATAAGATCTTCAAAGTTATTCACAAATGGAATTTCTCACTTAATTAGAGTCAATTACAATTTGTATTTTACTCGTATCTTATTCATGGGGCTGTCAAAATATTCAAATCTATAGATTAGTGATGTATTCTTTCTTCCCAATTAGATACATTGTGATCTAATGGACGAACCTTAGCTCATACGACATTCCTTACGCATTTGGATTATTAGAATCGTGCAATATTGTCATAATAGTCACATTTAGAAGTCTTGTCACTCTTTCACAAAGGAGATGTGTAAGATCATGATAGAATAAGGCCAAAATATGAGAAGTGCGTTGAAGCTTAAGCCCAAAACTGTATATAATGTATGGACAAGTTGTACTAACTTGAGTGGTCTCTTATTCTGAATGTGGTAGGTAAAGGTGATTTCAATGATAGCTTTATCTTATAACTAAGATGAATAAACTTATTGTGGAAATTTTGTTTTATTTTACGAAATGCTTAATAAGAATTTGTTAGCTCATTCTGCAGACCTACATATGAGATGCCGAACTAACTACTGACAGGTTATAACATTTTTAAATATTTTAAAATATGTCGAGTTATGTACTTCTGATACCTATGTACATGCAACATACTTTTCAAGGGTAGATAGGTACGGATTTGCTAGTTAGCAAATAAAATGCTTATTCGCCCGAACAAACAACCAGACGCTTCGAGTACAATTCAACTACAATAATTATTATCATTAGGGGTGTGGCACAAGGAACTTATACCCGACCCCTGGAATGTGCATTGTCAATTTGACACCATTATAAAAATAAACTGTCACTAAGTTTTATTACAGACAATCACTTGGTCAAAGAGAAATTAGGTCCGAGAGAGAAAGCGTTTCGAGAGCCCTGTGTCCCTTTCTTGAAGTAGGGTGCCCATAATGAACGAAATTATAAGATTATTTACGGATAAAGTCCATTGACGCATTTGCCCAATAAAAAGAATCCCAACCATTTTTCTTAAAGACGACGTCTGTTAGATTTTTACGACAATTAATACTAAACAAAATGGTTATTTGCCCAGTGCGCCAGATATTCCAGGATATACAATAATACTCGATAGCAGAGTTCATGCGTTGCGTTGCGTTTATGTTTACTGCGTTTTACTTTAATCCATCTTTAAAGCGTAACTATTTTTTTTTAAATCAAATTATTGGTTCATATATTATATCCTGTTATATTAGTATCTATCTAAATCATATTGCTTGGTCACCCTAATGAAAGGGACAGAGGGCTCTCGCGAAGCTATCTCACTCGGACCGCGTATTGGCAGCCTGTGCGCATTCCAGGTTGGATTTAAGTTCCTTGGTGGCATAAATCGCAATTTACGCCGCCATTTTGTAATTTTTTTAACACTTGACCAAAAACGTCCTCTGTCAATGTCATTCAAGCCTCAAAATATCCTTGTAACTGTACATCCGCGCTTCAGTTAGCATGCTGCTCGAAAATCAACATTTTCCAGCATGGTACCTGAAGCGCGGGTCAAATCATTCAGTTTACTTTGCTAAAAATACTTTACAAAAAATGCAAACTAGGTGAAATGAGTTCAGACTAGGACGTAGCAGTTTATCCTCATTATCATCAGCCTATAATGTTCCCACTGTTGGGGCACAGGCTTCCTCTCGGTGAGAGGGAGTGGGCCATAATCCACCACGCGGGCCCAGTGCGGGTTGGTAGATGTCTCATGTCTTCAAATTTCTGGTTCACAAACCAATTCGACCTAGGCTAAACTGGTTTATCCTAAAGGTAACAGGATTAACGAGTATGGCCTAGGCCTGGTTTGTCCTATCGCATGTCGAGAGAACTGGTTTAGCCTAGGTGAAACAAGTGGTTATATAAACCTCTATCATAGAATAGTTTCAGAACGGTAATTTATTTGACATTGTCCTTCAAAAGTCGGTCAAGAGATGGCGCTGACTTAAAACTACAACATTTTACATCGCAATGTTAAAATTCTCTGAGGAATGTAGGTAGGCCTAGTCGATGAGAATTTAAAAACATTTCACGGTTCTCAATCAAAATATTTTCCTTCCTACCTACTCACAGGTTACTTTGGGTTAAGCTTTCGATCAAAAATGTGATTAAGCACAGTTAGTTTTTTCCGTGCATAGAAATATTTAGGTACCTATACGATTGAAGCTCCGAATAGGCTCCCGGCACTTAATTAATAAATATTTTAAAATAATATAATAAATAAATATGGTACTGATAGAAGGCGTTCAGCTGATTTGATGGGCGATAGTCTGGTTTACAAAGCATCGCTATTAATGAACCCTCAAGAATGCAACCAGGGGTTGAGTTATGAAAAATATTAATAAACAAATCATCCTATATTCATTGCCTCTGCTGGTTCACAATAATTTATGAGAGAATGTTTTTTGTATTTTTATTCCAAAAAACTTTATTCGTGTGATTACTTAAACTTCCCCTAGCTGAATTCTTGATGGTTCATTAAAACCCACCTTGTACTGAGTCATCATCAACATCATTTCAGCCGAAAGACTTTCATTGCTGGACATAGGGCCTTCCCCAAGCTCGCAGTATGATGGTAAAATGCATAGAGAACGCTGCTGCCTACTCTCTAGTAAGTCCCTTAGTCGCCTCTTACGACACCCACGGGAAGAAATGGGATGGTGCTATTCTTTACGTCCGGCACCACACGTATCGGAGCGTGCAAACAACAGGACACGCTGGACAAGATATCAAGTGCCGCACTGTTTGTGGGAGAGCACCACATTTAAACTCCAGGGCGGAGTCATCACCATCATCATCATCATTTCAGCCGTAAGACGTCCACTGCTGGACTTAGGCCTCCCCCAATTTGGGGGGCTTTGCCATAATCGCCACGCTTGGCAGGCGGGTTGGCGATCGCAGTATGGTGGTAAAACGCATAGAGAACGCTGCTGCCCATTCTCTAGTAAGTCCCTTAGTCGCCTTTTACGACACCCACGGGAAGAAATGAGGTGTTATTCTTTACGTCCGGAACCACACGGTACAAAAAAAACCGGCCAAGTGCGAGTCGGACTCGCGCACCGAGGGTTCCGTACAAACCTGTAGGTATTCTCGGTTTATGCACAAGGTTTATGTTTATGAAAATAAATGTATTTTTTTTTAATTTATATTTCAGCTAATTGAATGAAAGGTAAATTGCGGTTTACGATTTATGACGTTTTAAAAAATAATTACTGACTCGATCTCGTTCAAACCAATTTTCGGTGGTAGTTTATATGGTAATGTATATCATATATTTTTTTTAGTTTTATCATTCTCTTAGTTTAGAAGTTACGGGGGGGGGGGGACACACATTTTACCACTTTGGAAGTGTCTCTCGCGCAAACTATTCAGTTTAGAGAAAAATGATATCAGAAACCTCAATACCATTTTTGAAGACCTATTCATAGATACCCCACACGTGTGGGTTTGATGAAAAAAAACTTTTTGAGTTTCAGTTCTATGTATGGGGAACCCCAGATTTTTTTGTTTTTTTTTTCTATTTTAGTGTAAAAATCTTAATGTGGTTCACAGAATACATCTACTTACCAAGTTTCAACAGCATAGCTCTTATAGTTTTGGAAAAAAGTGGCTGTGACATACGGACGGACGGACAGACAGACAGACATGACGAATCTATAAGGGTTCCATTTTTTGCCATTTGGCAACGGAACCCTAAAAATGAGTCACAGGGCGGAGTCATTAGATAATAAATAAATAAATTAACACAATTTACATGTACACACATTTATTCACGCCATTTAGATATTAGTTAACATTATTTTACGAGATCAAAAATAAGCCTGTCTTTGTAGACGAGTAATAGATAATACATAATACTTAAACAATTAATTACTTACTGACTACATTTAACAATTTAATTAATTGGTTATTTAGTAGGTTTTTAAAATTAGGTCGTATACTTTTTTTTTTTTTTTTTTTTTTTTTTTTTTTTTTTCAGGATGGGAAATCATCAAATGTCTTCTCCCGCTCTGGGCGGAGCCGTGTTCCATCAGTTGCCCATGTGCCAAGGTCACGGTATCTCTTTCGAACAATCACGCGACCCCGGCAGACACGCGACCCCGGCAGTAGGTCGTATACTTAGGTCGTCGTTAAGCAAGATTAGGTACCTATTGTCAACATGACCATGTTTCTGGTATACGCTCTGGATGAATTCTTTCCGTATTCTTTCTTGCGTTCTCATCGATTATTTGATGTTTGATTCCTAAAAAGAAAAAAAAAACATTTTGATTAATTTTGAGTACCTAAGCCCCTAAGCCGTTCGTTTTCTGGCACTGGGAAGAACAGCACGTTAAGTCCACGTTACGTTTACGTCCGGCACTTTCATTCATCGAACATATGACGATGAATGGAAAGTCGACTGATCGATTGTTCCAATGGAACTTATTGCGAAACAGCCTTTTATCGCCAAACGCTACTTTGACTGAACGATTCATCGAATATCTATAAATTGATGTACTGTTGTTTTTCTTTTTGGTAGAAGAAACTGACTCATCTTGGGCTTTAATTTTTTCTATGATCAACTCATTATATTTTTGTTCGTAATCGTAACGTAATTTTCTTTTGTATAATGAACAATTTTCCCTTCATTTGTGCTTTATTACGTGCCTTGTCACCAAATTTCATGTTTCCCAAATCTACGGGGAGAACATACTGTTACGAGCTGGAGTTCGGGATAAATTAATTACAACCGATATTACCGAAACACACAAAATGTTTAATTGAATAAACTCAAATATCGCAATCAAATCAAAACGTCAAACACTTGTCTCACTTGTACTGTATCACTGGAATCGTATTCGATCGCTTCCATAATCGAACTGCCCGTCGGTTTTTTTTTTTTTTTTGTATGACATCTCGTAGTTAATCTGAAAAGATTCTTACTACTTAAACGGATTGTGGCCCGGCGAGTTCTAAAAAGTTACCTTTTTAGGCCTCCAGCCGGGGCTTATTATACTTAAAAACTAAAGCGAAAGCTCTAAGGGTTACCCCGAAGGGGGTACGAACCTCGGCTTAGGCAATCACTGGTAGGACCAGCAAGGGACTGGCTGGATCTGGGTTAAATTATTTAGGGACTAATTTAAGGCTAACGGCACTGCATCGCGGGCTGGCTCTTGCAAGGGTCGAGAGGGACTGTTAAGTCGGGGTCGCGACCCTCGGCGGCGAGGTCGGTACGGTTTGTGTTTGTGTACTGGTCTAGCTGTACTGGTCTCTTTTCGACGCTCCTGGAGGAGAGTAGTGGGATCATCAGGATCGGTAAGAACGTGCCGCGAGCGGCGGACTTTACTGATACGGGAGGGGGTGTAAGTAGCTGCCGCCACAACCAGAGGGTTGCGGTGGGCTACGGCCCTATCGAAGAAACGCTTCGAAGCGCGTTTCATGAATTGATGGATAGTCGGGAGTTTCATATCCAAATGAAGATTGATATTCCGAACAAACCAAGGCGCGCCTGTGGCTTGACGGAGAAAACGGTTCTGGAGAGTCTGCATCCTATGGATGAATCGGGGTTTACTGCCCGTCGGCCCGACAATCCGCTATTTATATCCCGAGCAGAACATTCGCGAATATTCGACATTGTGCCACAGTTCACAAGTAGCGTAGAAGCTTCCAGCAACTTCCTTTAACCCTCTGCCAACCGTGTGTTTTTTTTTTCACACCGCCAACCGTCGGGGACGATATCGTCCCAATCGACAATTTAACCCATTTAAACGTAGGAAAAATTCCAAAAATATCAGGGAATATGTTCTAGATTTTTTTTTCTTGTTCCCATAGTTTTTGACTTGAATACTTTGCCCCCTGATGGAATAAAATTTCGTAATGGCTGCAAAAACCGTAATTTCGAAGGTTTCACAAAAAAATCGATATCATGGATTTAAATTGGTTATAAGGAGTAATGTTTTGGGGATTTATTCTTCATATAAAGGGGCTTTCAAAAACTATTAGTTGGATCTTACATCGCTCCAAAAAGTATATTTATTTGAACACTCGAAAATGGTACATTTTTAACAAACGATAAAAATTCTGGAAATATCACACCTGATTATTTTATTATACTAAATTTTCATTCAGAGCACTGAATGATGATAATGCGATGAAAAATGTTTATATTGTTAGTAGATCGAATCTAGAAACGTCAAGCTAATTCCATATAAAGTTGGGGCAGTGTTCGAAACTACTAGAAACAACACGCTTATGCCATCTGTTATCAAGTAGCAAGTACTACACGAAATTGTACGTAGACGCTACCGCCATCTATTGTCGAATAGTGGGATTAAACAGTAAACAGTTGTTTGTGGAAGTTCCTAGAAACTTCTACGCTACTTGTGAACTATGGCACAGTTTCGAATGTTCGCGAACACGGAGCAAATACAAAGAGTAGTCGGCCTAAACAACTGTGCACTGTGACTTTCAACTAGGTCCTGACGTCATCAAGTAGGTGTGGCCTTAGTCAGTGTATTGTTGGCGTTCGTCCTGTACACAACTAAGTAAAAGTTCAGTATATTCGCGCTAGACAAAAATAAGAATGAAGTGTTGTGTTTTATCTTGTAAAAACTACTCGGATAGACGTTCTGATGCTATGAATGGTATCACATTTCATTTGTAAGTAAATTTAAACGTTATTTATAAAAAATATTCTAGAAACATGTCATAACTTCGGTGTTTCCAAATATAATTCTACCCGACACTAGATGGCGACACTTGTGACATGGGTACTAAAATTATTTAGGTACGTAGAGCTCAGTATTAATATATTTTAATAATTATATGTTCTGAAATTTATTCAAAAGTAATTCCCAAAAACCTTTCGCTAAAATATTGTTTTTGTAGTTTTTATCGTGGTTTTTATATCATGTTGTCAAGAGGCCGCCATCTATCGTGAACCATGAAAAACAAACATAAATTACAAAAAGACAGGGCCGTAATTACATTCTAATTATTTTACCAAATGTTCCGCGACTGTCTCATAAATGGCAAGTGAAACATTAAAGATGCTGGACATAAAAATAGGCTTCGTCCCAACTCAACATTATAATAAGCGTGTTCTCGGAGAGGTGGGTTTTTTTTTTTTTCAGGATGGGAAATCATCAAATGACTTCTCCCGCTCTGGGCGGAGCGGGAGGGCGTGTCAGACTTTTACTGACTCAAACCCACCCGTGTTCCATCAGTTGCCCATGTGCCAGGGTCACGGTATCTCTTTCGAACAATCACGCGACCCTGGCAGAGAGGTGGGTCTCTCCACTGCTTTGCCACTGGATATGTATACATATTGCACTGTGAGCAGCGGACAGTGCTTCTCGGTTCTAACCCTTATAGATTTGTCATGTCTGTCTGTCCGTCTGTCTGTCTGTCTGTCTGTCCGTCCGTATGTCACAGCCACTTTTCTCCGAAACTATAAGAGCTACGCTGTTGAAACTTGGTAAGTAGATGTATTCTGTGAACCGCATCAAGATTTTTACACTAAAATAGAAAAAAATAATAAATTTTGGGGTTCCCCATACTTAGAACTGAAACTCAATTTTTTTTTTTTTTTTTTCGTTCATAGATACCCCACACGTATGGGACCATACGTGTGGGGTATCTATGAATAGGTCTTCAAAAATGGTATTGAAGTTTCTAATATCATTTTTTTCTAAACTAAGTTGGCGCGAGAGACGCTTCCAAAGTGGTAAAATGAGTGTGTCCCCCCCGTAACTTCTAAAATAAGAGAATGATAAGACTCAAAAAAATACATGATGTACATAACCATGTAAACTTTCACCGAAAATTGGTTTGAACGAGATCCGGTAAGTAGTTTTTTTTAATACGTCATAAATCGTAAACCGCAATTTACCTTTCATTCAATCAACTCAAATACAAAAATTAAAAAAAAAAACATTTAATTTCATAAGCATAAACCTTATACATAAACCGAGGATACCTACAGGTTTGTACGGAACCCTCGGTGCGCGAGTCCGACTCGCACTTGGCCGGTTTTTAATGCTATATTATATTTCGTGTGTTCTTATTGCTTTCATTGTTTTATTGTTGATGTCAATTAATTGTATATAAAATTTGTTTTTTTTTATTTGTGTGTAAAATATAGATGTTTTGAAAAACAAATATGTATGTTTAATGCTTGTCATTTACAAATAACAGACACACTGATTATCTTCTTTCGTCAAGCATTAAAAATATTTTTATTCTAAAATTATTGTTTTTCGAAAAAATACGTATTAAGATGAGTAAAAAACAGGTCCTCCCTGGTACGCAAATTCTGAGTACGACCCTGTTGCATCCTGCACGTAGTGACATCTAGTATGAGATAGATAAATAACTACAAAAGCAAACAACAACCACCTAGTTACCTAGCAACCAGCAACCACCTAGTTTTGCTATTAACCGGTAGATGAAAAATAAAGAAGTGGGCGGGATATAACACCCCGCACCCCGCAAAATGTCACGCGTTGTTTCTTAGGAAAATCTAATTACAACATCTCCTCTTTGTATTTGCTCCGTGTTCGCGAATGTTCTACTTGGGATATAAATAGCGGATTGTCGGGCCAATGAGCAGTTCGTTTACGAATGCGGTCGAATGCGATTCAAGTGATATAGTACAAGGAAGACAATTAGTGATTCTTTTTGACGTTTCTTGTTGTTGTGGTATTTGTGATTATTTAATTAAACTGTTTTGTGTCTTTCGGTAATATTAGTTTGAATTAATTTATCCCGAAACCCCAGCTCATAATACTATTGTACATACCTAAAAATTCGTAAAAGTTACGTCGCCAACTGTATAGGACGATATCGTCCGTCCATAAACTTGCACACGCTCGTACTCACTGACGTTACAATGGATATTGACGCGCTTGCGCCTGTGAGGTGTGCGCGAGTGTTTGTTATTTTACAGAGGAGTTCGAGGCCCTTTCCTTTTCTCCTACCAAAGATATGCATCAGCTCCAAACTTGGCACGGACGATATGGTCTGGTACGGTTGGCGGAGGTTCAAACAGCTATTTACTGTTTAATCCTACTATTCGACAATAGATGGCGGTACCGTCTACGTACAATTTTGTGTAGTACTTGCTACTTGATAACAGATGGCGTTAGCGTGTCGTTTCTAGTAGTTTCGAACACCAAGAGTCGAACATCCAGGGCACAAAAATAATCCCCGATTTTATTACGTCCCCGTGAATGTCGACTTACGCAAGTATCCCGCTGTTTGTATGGACGCCAGCACAAAAAGCTACTACCATCTGTCAAATTTCTTTATTATATTTTCAACTTTATGGCTACAGTATTAGGTTCAAGATTGATTGGGAATTTTTGACAGTTTCGGGTAGCTTGATGTGCTGACGTCTGTATTACATTTAGATTTTTAAACTTGGAAACTAATATGTCAAAATTACGTGAAACAAAAGAAACAAACACAAAGACTTGAAATGTCAGATTTGTATCTAGCACTAAAAGACGAACTTAAAAAATGTATTGCCTGCATATCTACCTGCTAGAGTGTTGATTCCTTCTTACGTGTCCAACATCTTTATGTTACCAAAATCCATGATCTTTCATTTTTTAACTGAAAACAAAAACAAAAGACTTTAAATGTCAGATTGGTAACAGGTATTAAAAAACTGACTTAAAAATAATAGTTTATAAACCAAACTAAAAAGTAGAAAATTATGGAAAAAAGCGTGGGGTATTTTTAATTTATATCAAGCACCCCACGCTTTTTCTATTATTTTCTACTTTTTAGTTTGGTTTTATATGGAAGCGTGTTTTTTAGTTTTTTTTAAATTGTTATTCATGATATTTTCTATCTTTTAGGGTATTTTGAATTTTGTGACGTATGTCAGCGTAGTGTTCGAAGACAGTTTTTTGGCTATCCTGGTAACCCCGGCAAGGATAATGGTACAAATTTATAAAATTATTGTATTGTCATCGGTCCTTGATAAGTATGCCAAATTTCGAGTTAATAATCCGACGTTTTAAAGGAAGTCAAAATCATGTTCAAAATTTCCGTAACATAGGCACATACAAACATACGTTTGAAGCTAATAAAAGCGTATTAAAAATGTATAGCTTAATATGTAACAGGGATGTGCATTATTACCTGCTAGAGTGTTGATTCCTTCTTATGTGTCCAACATCTTTTTGATTGTTCTTTTACACATAACTGAAAGCAAACACAAAAGACTTGAAATGTTAGATTTGTAAATGTGATTAAAAACGAACTTAAAAAATGTATAGCTTGATAAGTCCACAGTGATGTGCATATTTACCTGCAAGAGTGTTGATTCCTTCTTACGTGGTCCAACATATTTTTACTATATACAAAATCCAAGATCTTTCATCTCATAGCTGAAAGCAAACACAAAAGACTGTAAATGGCAGATTTGTATCTGTGATTAAAAAACGAACTTAAAAAATGTATAGCTTGATATGTCCATAGGAATGTGCATATTTACCTGCAAGACTGTTGATTCCTTCTTATGTGGTCCAACATATTTTTTTATTATATACAAAATCCATGATCTTTCACCCATAACTGAAAGCAAACACAAAAGACTTTAAATGGCAGATTTGTATCTGTGAATTAAAAACGAACTTAAAAAATGTAAAGCTTGATATGTCCAAGGGATGTACATATTTACCTGCAATAGTGTTGATTCCTTCTTACGTGCCCAACATCTTTTAAATTCTATACTAAATCCAAGATCTTTCATCTCATAGCTGAAAGCAAACACAAAAGACTTGAAATGGCAGATTTGTATCTGGGATTAAAAAATAGAACTTAAAAAACGTATAGCTTGATATGTCCACAGGGATGTACATAGGTATTTACCTGCAAGACTGTTGATTCCTTCTTATGTGGTCCAACATAATTTTTTACTAGATATATGTATACAAAATCGAAGATCTTTGAATTCTTAACTAATCTTTTCCGCCTTCTAATAAGTTATAATTTCGGTACCTATTTATAAAAAAATATACTTCCATTGTTCTAATGGACAGACAGAAATATCAAATAGTGTTAGGTATATTTTCATCTTGCTTTATCTTCATTCCTTATAATTATTAAGAACAACGATTTATTTTAAATGGCGCTCTTGCCTATTGCGAGTCGATCATCTTCTTATTCTTAGTTATAATTTAATAGGTAACATCAAAAGCATTATTATAAGGGTAAATAGATACAAGATATGGTGTATAAATGGCCAAGTAATCGTCGTTAATCGTACCACTCATGGTTTTATTTCTCTTCGATGTTCATTTCGTTAATTCTGCTTCTTCGAAAGCTTTGTCTTCATTTTCTTTGACGGATGTTAGTCAGTCAATCGACTTAGGCCATGTACATAAATATAAATCAAATATAAACTTACAACAGGTAATTATATAGGTACCTGTATTCTAATACAGTGTCAGGGCTATGTATATATTCCTATGCTCAGAAATAATACTTTATAAAATCGTCCAGTGATTCCCTGTTTTCCGGGATATCGTAATTTTTTCAACTAAAGCCATTTACTATAGTTAGTCTTATTGTTGTAATGAGAATTTGTACTTGTTTGTTCTAATTCAGATAAGCCCGGTTCTCCGTTAGCACGTCTAATATAAAACACAGGCGTAACAAATAAATGTTCCATCGTTTCTCAGAATTATACACTGAGCCAGGTTCTGCATGCCCCATCAACTGTTTAAAGGGAATGCGCAGGGTCACAACATCAAATATGGCAGTTCTTGCTCGTATACATTAGATTATAATTATTATTATAATTCTGAACATCTACTTTTTTAATAATAAATACACAAGAATGTGATAGTATGGTCGTTGAGACCGAAAGAAACACGAACATTGCGAAACATCAATCGCTCCTATTGAGCTTGCGTGAAGTGGTAACGGAGAAAAGAGGTAGAACTTAAAACTAATACTCCACCAGCCTCTTTAGTCGCTGGGGGAGTCTACTCCGGCTGAAACAGAACAAACACTCATGTAGTTGTACCTACTAAAACAATTAAGAATTTAGGGGCTGTCCATTTACTACGTAAGACGATTTGAGTAGGGAAAGTTGCGAACAAGTCTTTTTTTTTCTTACAGGGGTTGGGAGAGATCTAGATTATTATAAATACAAAGTTCATACAAAGGAGCGAGTGTATTCGAAAACCGTACTCACACTTACGCAAAATCACTAAAGTAAGCAAAAATTATATAATTTCAAAACACGCGCACAAACCAATTCATATTAATACCTACGTTTTTATATTTACTTGCCACTTTCTTTGCAGTTTTGTTAGTTAGGTACGGAATTTACTCCATATTAAAAAGGCAGGTTTCAAGTCGTTGTCTCTTACACAGAAAAAAGGAGGGTTAGAAAGTGGTTTAAATTGTCTTACGTAATAAATGAACAGCCAAGACAACTACACAAATTAATTGGCAATCGTTTCCCAACACTATTGAGTGTTGCCATTTGATCGAGAAAATGATTTTAATTTAGTTAAATATTGCTCTAAAATCTTTAGTGTTTGAAATTACTAAGGAAAACACGAAAACTTGTGCTTTAGTTAAGTTAAAATGAGTAAATAAGGGAAATGATGCCATTATAATTTAACAGATAATGCATAACAGCTAACTAGACTGTGTTACTGTATGTGGCTTCTGTAAGTACACAATGGCTCATAAAAAACTGATAATTAATTTTATTTTTCTAATTCGGCTAAATGGTACTTTTAATGACGAATATAATATATACATATGAAAAGAACTACGGTTTAATGTGTTACTCTGAATGTGTAGAATTCTCAAGTAAAAACACAATTTAATAAATGACCATAGGGTACGAGTGCCCTCATCGTTTTTCAAGACATTACCAAGCGGTTGGTCGAATCTACACGTGACCACAGGGCTGGCCTTTTTTGCCAAAAATCGGTATTGCCATACAACATGGCAATGCCAATTCTTTGATGGTCTGTGGTTCTTTTCTTTTTATATACTTACGTGTATATATTATTATTTGAAGACTTAGCTTTTAAATTATGTAAATATTTTAATGACATTTGTACCATAAAGGAAATAAAACTGGCCTGCATACTAAATCTGTTTGGAAAACTACACGATTGAGCCATTTTGTACTTATAAAGCCATTTACTAAAACTATACTTTGTCAGCTTGATGTCCGTAGAGACTTATAGGTATTATCGTTTCACAAATCAACGGTTTACAAATATCAAGTCAAAATATAAAACCTAGCAGAAACGACGTCGTATAGTTTTAGCGATAAAATAATTGAAAAATCATTACAAAAAACCTCTTTAAATCACATCACGGAGAAGTAAGCAAACGGAAAGATAGTGCAATGGCAATAATAGCAAAAAATAATATGAGTCAAGAATAGGGTAGCCATTTCGGAATATACTATACAATACAACGTAAATATAGGTACATAAAATACAAACGTAAATTACCAGATATTTTTTCTATAATTTGTATTATTTGGTAATTAAGATCTATACGGTACTAGATATGACACTATTATTCTTTTTGACACTTAAAAATGCAATAGCTTTCCATCGTGTTTTCCATTAAATTTTTGAATAGATACTATTTTCGTCATAAATATTCTGCTTTTTTATTCGAGTTTGACATTGACACGTCATTTTAGATAACCCCTAAGAAAAGTCAGGAAGTGTCAAGAAATTATCAATGACCAAGATGGGTCATCTTCAAAATTGTTTATGAGCTTCAGAAAAAAAAATTGAAAGTATTACGATGTTTATGGTCTAATAGACTGTGCATAACGAATTTTAACTAAATAATAGACATCATACAACTGCAAAATTTGACGTTCAATCAGAATGGGGTCCTTAGAAAAGTTGTAAACATCCGAATTGGCCACCCCATAATTGATGCTAATTTCGCATTTAATTGGGGCTGTAACAAGGTTGCGCACGTGCAAAACTATTATGCCCAAGGGCGGCTAAGGTATTAGGGGTCCAATAATAATCCCATGGCAGCTGGCATGATGTTCATGCTCTGTTAATCCGCTAGCGAAAACCCTAATTGAAATACACTATAAAAGAATCAAACATTCTTTTTTGTTGTAATTTTTCTGAATTTGGACCGTCGCCAAGGTCGGATTGACTCGACCTGGGTCGTTCCTTGACTCTTGACCTGAACCCGGGTCCTCCTACGCAAGTGTCATATCAAAAGAAAAGCTAAAAATTCACAGACAACCCGCTTACTACTCCGTGGTAGGATTGGCTGCCATGTGCATTATTTGTTTAGCACTATTATCTTTTACCTCATGAATAAGTAGGTGTATAAATAAAATAAAAGCCAATAACTACATAATGTAACACAGAAGAAATCCGTTTCATTTTTTTCTTCAGTCTCCTGTGTTTAATTGTTAATTTCGCAATCTGTATTTTTTGAATTTCGATTATGGCAGTTGCCATTTCTGCTGCAATCATCTCTCCTGATTGAAGTTGTAAACGTATCTTTTGGACCTCTTTCATTTCATCCTCTTTCGCTTGGATCGCCTACAACAATATTAAGAAGAATGAGAAGCAATGATAATGATTGGTTAAGATATATAAATTGGAATAGTAAGAGAAGGGAGCGCTGTTATACAAATTTGTTAGAAGATTGAATCTCACCGAGTCCTTGAAGTACGGGGATGGATGAAATTTTAATGAATAATGATGAAAAGATGCATGACATGAATTAAACTAAATATATGGTCAAAAAAAACTTCAGAACACTCATAAGATTACAACTGTATTATGTAGGTAGTCTCAGAGCTTTTAATGAGTGCTCACTCCATTTGCTTACTACTCCGTGGTCACTCAAAGAGTAAAGGGTTCTCGACAAAAAGGTTTGATTCACACGAGCGCTTTTCATAGAAAAGAGTAGTTACTAACAGAGAGCTGAAGGCAAATTCTCGTACTTAATAAATGTTCAAATTCAAGTCTCATTCTCGTCTCAGTGGCTTTTTAAATGTTAAAAAATTAATTCTTCAAGTACTTGTAACTACCTAATTGGTCTCAACGTGAGGTCTTGTGTTCGATTCCTAGTCCGGGTCTTATTGGGTTTGCCTATTAAGAATTTCTTAGTAACAGCTCCCGAGTTTGGCAGTGGGCGATGTGATATTACGGCCCTCGCAAAGTACGTGAAGAAGTCCTTCGCCTGTTCTCTCTCCGGTCGTGTCGGATTGCCATCCCATCGGACTATGAGAGTGAGGGAAGAGAGAGTGCACCTGTGTCTGCGCACACATTTGGGCACTATAATATCTCCCGCGCCGATGGCTAGTCTCCGTTGAGATTCGCTGCCATGGCTTTTTTTTTTTTTTTTTTTTTTTTTTTTTTTTTTGTTTTTTTTTTTTCAGGATGGGAAATCATCAAATGACTTCTCCCGCTCTGGGCGGAGCAGGAGGGCGTGTCAGACTTTTACTGACTAAAACCCACCCGTGTTCCATCAGTTGCCCATGTGCCAGGGTCACGGTATCTCCTTCGAACAATCACGCGACCCCGGCAGGCATCGGTCCTAGTAGACCCCTACACTGCTGCTGACATCTCTTTGAGGCGCGCGTGGAACACTGCGCGCCGTCGACCCGAGCCTGGTCCTTACCGGGCGGCGAGCTACCCATTGCTCGCCACCCGCAAGCTCGCGCCTACGGTGGCCGGGAGTCCGCTATTGACTCCCGACGCCCGGGGCGTCTCCTCCTGCGGCGGCTAGGGACGTGAGGGCGCAGAGACTGCCACTCCCTCACGCGCCCCGCCTCCTCCTTCGCGAGCATTACTGCTTCGCAGAAGGAGGTGACGGCTTCCCATTCCCTCTCGCTCCGTACCATGGCTCGCACCAGGGCCGGACGCGAGAGGTCGCCGCCGCCGATCGCCTCCACGAGGACACGGCGGTGCTCCGCCCAGGCAGGGCACACCTCCACCGTATGCTCCACCGTGTCCTCCAGACGATCCTCGCAATGGAAACACCCGGACGTATCCTCCCGCTTTATCCTGAACAGGAACCCACCGAAGCACCCATGCCCGGTGAGAACCTGCGTCAGGCGGAAGGTGAGGACGCCGTGACGCCTCTCTATCCACTCCTCAAAGAGGGGCTGCCATGGCTGAAATATGAACTGGAACACTATATATTTTAACTAGCTTTTGCAAGAGGCTTCGCCCACGTACCTATTATACATATAAAGAAAATTCTGTCTATTACTGAAAACCGCATTCAAATCCGTTGCGCAGTTTAAAAAATCTAAGCGTATAAACACGAAATGCGACTTTGTTTTATACAATCTATACTAATATACTTATAATATAATAAAGCTGAAAAGTTTGTTTGTTTGTTTGGTTGAACGCGCTAATCTCAGGAACTACTGGTCCGAATTGAAAAATTCTTTTTGTGTTGAGTAACCTATTTATTTAGAAAGGCTATATGTATAATCCAAAGGAGCGGAGCAGCAACGAAAAATAGACGAAAACTGGCAGGCAATTCAATGCGACGGGAAGGGTTATGGGAGCAAAAATTTAACGCGGACGAAGTCGCGGGCAGAAGCTAGTGTAAAGATATAAATAAGTTGTATTGTTTAACAGTTCGAGACTGAAATGTTAACATTAAAAAAATACGAGAATTGGCCCTCCAATTGCTTTAAAACAATGCCCAAGTTGCAAGTTTGAAACTTGGGAAAGCGCTCTTGTGAATTTCTCGTTATGTCCTATGGAGCTGAGAAGAACAACTCACGGTCACTGGGTCCAGCAGAGTTTCGAGCCCTGTGTGACTTGCGGTGTGACCACTGCATCTTTTTACTTCGGCCCTGTGAGAATTGTGGTGAAGTGCTCATGAATAACAGCGACCTTTAAACTTAACACGTTAATTGCCATGTCGGACTATGTGTCCGACACTTTTTGTTCCATTCAGGCCTTGTCGGACTATATGACCGACAACACATACAAAATCTAAACATGCCGTTGCTGCCTGGCGGCCATGTTTTTGGAATAAATGATGTATTTATGGAATAAATAATCTATTTAAAGTGATTTTGTTTTACTTTTTCTGGTTCTAGCCATGGCAGTTTTAACGTATTAAGCAACGCTTGCCTAGGTTGGTCCGTGTATGGTGGCATACCGACGCCCGAGCGTGTTACAGAAAGCATGTTAAGCAGTTGGTCCCAGCTGTCCTTTGTAGATCTTTGCCAGTCACTACGGGTAGTCAGAACGCCACGAGTCTGATAAGCAGTCTCGCACCGTGTCGTACCGTGTAACCATTTAATTGGGTAATGGCTTGGGCATAGTAGTTCGCGACTGAGATCGCTCAGTTTAGTTCACCGCTCCTTAAAGAACTAGTTAGCTCTTCTAGTTCATCCGCTCCCAGCTCGAATCAAAGAGAGGCAGATCGTTCGCTTGTTTAGATTTTGCTCGTACTGCATGTGACAAGATTATGGAATGTTTCACTTTTACCTACAATTTTTGGACTCTAAAAACAGCAAAAACCTTTGAATGATAATTCATAAAACTTTTTACAAAAAAAATAACCGACTTCCGAATTCGGTAGCGAACTGATGAACTAACGAACTATGGATCGGGAAATGAGCGAACTAGTTCGCGTAGTTCATCTATGGGAGCGCTCTTACGACCTAGTTCGTTCGTGAACTAAACAAGACTATTGGGTAGTAGAGATCATAAATATGCAGTCGCTCTATGAAATCATCAGCAGCCCTATAATGTTCTCACTACTGGGACATGGGCCTCCTCTCGGTGAGAGGGAGTGGGCCACAATCCATCACGCGGACTTCTTCGAATTTTCAGTTCTAGGACATGCCGGTTTCCTCACGATGTTTTCCTTCACCATTTTTAATCCTAAAATGCATAATTTTAACTTTTAAACCAAATTAAATTTATTTGGATGTAAGATTAAAAATATAAACAAAAATTTATACATTTTTTTTTTTTAAATGGGCTGGTGGAAATTTACATCTTTATGTAATCAGAACTAACCTACTGATAACAAAATGTGTAGTGAGAAAATAAACCATTTTTTTCCAATTACAAAAACAAAAAACCGGCACAGTGCGAGTCGGACTCGCGCACCGAGGGTTCCGAACAAACCTGTAGGTATCCTCGGTTTATGCATAAGATTTATATTTATGACATTATTTTTTTTTTAATTTTTATATTTGAGTTGATTGAGTTAAAGGTAAATTGCGGTTTACGATCTATGACGTATTAAAAAAAAACTACTTACTGGATCTCGTTCAAACCGTTTTTTGCCATTTGGCAACGGAACCCTAAAAATGACGAACGGAAACGAAAAAATTACATTGAATTGGTTGATGGAAATTTCCATCAAAACGCATTTAAGGGTTAAAGCAGCGGTGATGAAATTATTTTCACACAGCAAAACGCGTGTGTGGGTTCGAACGTACGACCTACAACTCGTAAGTCGCGGCCGTTACCACTGGTCCACCACTGTTCTACAATGTTCCAAGAATGGTACATGGGTTAATTTTTCATTCAAACTTGGTTTTTCGACAAAAAGTTTGAACTGTGACCTTTCATATCTCTTAACAGTCTGGTCCAGCGCAACAAAAAATAATAGAAAAAATTGAGGGGATTCATGTATCCCCTCAATTTTTTCTATTATTTTTTCCCTCCAATCCGGTCCAGTGCAAAAAAAAATATTAAAAAATTTGGGGGGATAACTGACCCTCCATTTCCCTAAACGTAATGTTTACACCCTTTATGCATTTTAATGTCTAATTGATACACGTGTAACAGAATATAAGTATTGTTATAGAAATATAATTGGGCAGGTGAGGGTGCCCTTGAGGGGGTGCTTGGACAGGAAACCTCCTCGTGTGCCCGGGGGTTGGAGTTCCCTTATGGATACGTCCGGGGGGAAGGCCAATGTCCGGGACGGTGCATCCTGGGGTGCGGGCAAGGACTCCCCATTAGGTACTGTGTGCCTAAGGGGTCTCGGTGCCCGTACGCTAATGTCCTGTCGGAGGAACGCTTCACCGTGTGTCCCTCTGATCTTAGCAGAGGCGCACAGCGGTGGAGTTAGAGCGGGCTCGGTGTGCACTAACCTGCCGCCGGGCAGGCAAGAAGGAATGTACTCCTTCTGCCACCGTTAGTCTCGTAGCCCCGAAGATCGTCACGGTCATGTCTCTGACTTTTGACGGAGGTCGAGGGTCTTGGCTTAATCGCCCGGGCCGCGAGGTAGAAAACCTCTATAAAAAATCACCCCAAACCTCCAAGCGGCGGCGCACCGTGAGGGAGGTTGACAGCTTGACTAATGGGTAGCTGAATTAGTCACTAGTGCGAACCACTGGATCTCTTGTTTAAAATTGTTTTTACTCGTGGGAACAACTATGGAAAAATTTCTAAAAAAACCAAAAACCAAAGAAGTGGAAGGGAACGATGCGGGGTCGGAGTCCGACGCCACGTCGAGCGCGAAGGGCTCGCTTGCGAGCTCGGAGCGAGGAGTGTCGGGCGCTGCTGGTGGGAACCGTAAGGTCTCCCAGAAGCGCCCTAAATCAGGGGCAGGACAGGAGTCCTCCTCCGACGGCGGGCTGAGCTCGGCCCGTCGGAAAATATCGAAGCGTGGTGGACTCCAGGATAGGGGCACCGGCCGAGGACTCCCGACCAAGGAGGCCGGCGCGCCGAGCCGAGCAGGCCCAGCCGAGCTCACCCAAGGAGGGGAGAGGCTCGCCACGGAGGGGCATCCCTCTGGACGGACCAGTAGTAGGAGTCCTCCGGTGGCGAGTCGGACGCTGCCACCTACTCCGAGGAAATGGGCAGGTTCGCGGAGGTCGTGGCCACGTCCATCAAGGCGGCGACCTTAAAGAGGCTCCAGAGGTCGAAAGATAAGGCCATATCTGCTGCCACGAAAGCCATCGTGGCGGCAGCGAAGCCGCCGCCGCGTCTGCCCCAGCCAATGGGCCGGGGCAAACCAAAGGCCGGCCCAAGCAGGCACTTGCTAGGGCCCCCCCAGCGCAGGTGGCGAGAGGGCCGCCAATGCCACCCCCGCCTTCTAAATCTCCCCCTGCCAACGCCGAATGGCAAGTGGTTGGGGAGAAAAAGAAGGCAAGCAAGGCTGCAAGGGCGGCCAGAAATAAAAAGAGGCAGCAGCGGCGCAAAAAGAGCACTGTCGCGGCTAGGCTCCGCGCCCCGAAGTCCGCAGCTGTAGTGATAACACTACAGCCGGAAGCGGTGAAAAAGGGCGTGTCCTACCACGACGTGCTCTCCAAGGCGAGGGCAGCGGTGGACCTGACGGAGCTCGGCATCGCCGATGGGCTCCGGGTTAAGGTCACTTCGACTGGGGCCCGGATGCTTGAGGTCCCCGGTACGGCTAGCGGCCCGACCGCTGACGCTCTGGCCGAAAGGCTTAGGGCGTCATTAGACGCGGAGGAGGCCCGGGTGTCCAGGCCCATCAAGTGCGCTGACATGCGCATCCTGGGCCTGGACGATTGCGTGACGGAGGCGGAGGTGGTGGCCGCCATCGCTAGGGCGGGGGCTTGTCCTGCCGAGCAAGTGAGGGCAGGCACCATCCACCCTGACAATGCGGGATTGCGAACCGTCACGGTGAGCTGTCCCGTGTCGGCGGCCCAAAGAATCACCGCGGAGGGCCGAAGGCTTCTGGTGGGCTGGGTCTCAGCGCAGGTGAAACTGTTGGAGTCCAGACCTCTGAGGTGCTTCCGATACCAGATGGGCAACCACGTGTTCGTGAGTTGCACCTCAGAGGTGGACCGCAGTGGTCACTGTTTCCGCTGCGGTCAGCCCGGTCACAAGGCCGGCTTGTGCAATGCCACGCCGCACTGCTATGCATGTGCGGCGGCTGGCAAGCCAGCTGAACACCGGGCTGGGAGTAAGGCCTGCGCTGCAGCCGCCAGGGCCAGAGGCAAGGGTAAGCCCTCCGCCACCGTCGTCACCGCTGTCGCCGCTGCCGCCTCGACCACTGCAGCTGTCGTGGCCAGCACCGCCACGGCAGGGCCCTCACAGGGGGCTCGGGAGGGGGCTGATATGGACTGTCAGTAATGGCTGCTCCATTACGCCTCCTCCAGGCGAACATCAACCACTGCGCCTCTGCTCAGGATCTTTTGCTCCAGAGCATGGCGCAGTGGTCGATTAACATCGCCGTGGTCGCTGAGCCGTACTTTGTCCCGCCCAGGGATGACTGGGTGGAGGACCTGAGCGGCTCAGTGACCCTCATTTCGTCGGCCGCCGCCGGAACCCCGACCCTCGAGGCTGTCAAGAGGGGACGGGGTTGCGTAGCAGCACGGTTCGGGGAGATTGTCGTGGTAGGAGTATACTTCTCCCCGAGCCGAACTCTCGCCGAGTTCCACAACTCCCTTGCGGAGTTGAAAGTTATCGTCGTCGGGTTCCGTCCCCTCCCCGTGCTCGTACTCGGGGACTTCAACGCCAAGAATTTGGCTTGGGGTTCCCGGTATACGGACACACGGGGCAGGATGGTGGAGGACTGGGCTCTGGAGACAGGCCTAGTCGTCCTTAACCGGGGTTCTGTCCCTACGTGCGTACGGATGCGGGGCGATTCAGTGGTGGACATTTCGTTCGCCAGTCCCGCTCTGTCGCCGCAGGTCATTGACTGGCGTGTAATGGAGGGGGTGGAGACGTATTCCGACCACCGGTATATCCGGTTTGACGTCTCCGCCCAGACCTCGACCGCGCCGGTCCGACAGGCCCCGTGTGGTCCGCGGTGGGCGCTGAAGAAGCTGGACCGGGAGCTTCTCCTGGAAGCCTCGATCGTGCAGGCCTGGGTGTCACCACCGGACAGGCCTGCTGACATCAACGACGAGGCCGAGTGGTTCCGGGAGGCCATGTCCGAGATTTGTGACGTGGCTATGCCCCGAGTCCAGCCAGGACGGGCTTGGCGCCAGGTGTACTGGTGGTCGCCGCAGCTGACAGCGTTGCGCGAAGCGTGCGTTGCGGCGCGACGCCGGTACACCAGGCACCGCAGGCTCCGTATCCGCCCCCCGGATACGGAAGCCATTCAGGCGGAGCTATATGAGGGGTACAGAGCGGCGAAGACCGCCCTCCAAGAGGAGATCCTGCGGGCCAGAGGACTGGCCCGCAAGGAGTCGCTGGAGACTCTGAACAAGGACCCATGGAGACGGCCCTACAAGGCCGTCCGAGAGAAACTCCGCCCATGGGCTCCTCCGCTGACTCAGAGTCTCCGGCCCCAACTCGTGGAGGGCGTGGTGAGCGCTCTGTTCCCTTCAAGAGGGGAACATAGTCCCCCACCCATGGCTCCACCTCCTGCGGTGCCCGATGCTGCGGACCACACCACCGATGACGACGACAACGCTCCAGAGGTGACCGGGGTAGAGTTGAGAGTGGCGGTACGTCGGCTAAATGCCAAAAATACCGCCCCAGGACCCGACGGCTTGCCTGGCAAAGCCTGGGTCCTGGCCTTAGAGGCTCTCGGGCCTCGACTCAGGGGGCTCCTAAGCGCATGTTTGGAGAGGGGCCAGTTCCCACTTCGTTGGAAGACGGGGACACTGGTCCTCATTAAGAAGCCTGGGCGCCCAGCGGACTCTCCGTCCGCTTACCGGCCCATCGTGCTGCTCGACGAGGTGGGCAAGCTCTTTGAAAGAGTAATTGCAGACCGCCTCCTTGGGTGGCTGGTGCGGGAGGGGCCGGATTTGGCGGACAGCCAGTTCGGTTTCCGCAAGGGGCGCTCTACGGTGGACGCCATCATGCGCGTGCGAGCCCTCACGACGGGGGATGCAGTGGCCCGGGGTGGGGTCGTCTTGGCGGTGTCTCTAGACATCGCCAACGCCTTTAATACCCTGCCCTGGAGTTGCATTAGGGAGGCACTCCGGTATCACCGGATGCCGACCTACCTCTGTCGCGTGGTCGAGGCTTACTTGACGGATAGAGCCGTCATCTACCCCGGTCACCAGGGAGACTGGAACCGGCGAGAGATGTCGTGCGGTGTCCCACAGGGATCGGTCTTGGGGCCGCATCTGTGGGACATCGGTTACGACTGGGTGCTGCGCACCGACCTCCCTAGCGGCGTCAGCGTAGTTTCCTACGCTGACGACACGCTGGTCCTGGCGCAGGGGAGGTCGCACGAGGCGGCGGCTGAACTGATGACACGCGGGGTTGCGACAATCGTCGATAGGATCCGGCAACTGGGACTCGAGGTGGCATTGCACAAGTCCGAGGCCATGGGTTTCCATGGTCCTCGGAACGCGCCACCTGCGGGTTCCCAACTCACGGTGGGAGGGGTTCACATCGGCGTCGAGTCGACGATGAAATACCTGGGACTTGTCCTCGACAGCCGGTGGAACTTCGTCGAGCACTTCCGACGTTTGGCTCCCAGACTGGAGCGGGCTGGGGCTGCCTTAAAGCGGCTCCTGCCCAATCTGGGGGGTCCAAACGCCTCCTGCCGGAGGCTCTACACGGGGGTCGTGCGGTCCATGGCCCTCTACGGGGCACCGGTGTGGGCGCCCTCATTGAGGCTGCGCCCAGCGCGCCGGTTGAGTGCGGCCCAGAGGGTCATGGCCATCCGGTTAATCCGGGGATACCGCACGGTCTCCTGCGAGGCAGCGAGCCTCCTTGCCGGAGTGCCGCCATGGGATCTGGAGGCAAAGGTCCTCGCCCACATGTGGGAGTGGCGCGAGGAGGCGAAACGCCGGGGCGAAACTCCGCTGCCGCGACAAATCGCGGCACGGCGGACAGAGCTCCGGTGTGATCTCATGGCGACATGGCGGGTACGATTGTCACAACCCAGTGCTGGGCACGTCACAATTGCGGCGGTAAGTCCCCTCTTTGAGGAGTGGATAGAGAGGCGTCACGGCGTCCTCACCTTCCGCCTGACGCAGGTTCTCACCGGGCATGGGTGCTTCGGTGGGTTCCTGTTTAGGATAAAGCGGGAGGATACGTCCGGGTGTTTCCATTGCGAGGATCGTCTGGAGGACACGGTGGAGCATACGGTGGAGGTGTGCCCTGCCTGGGCGGAGCACCGCCGTGTCCTCGTGGAGGCGATTGGCGGCGGCGACCTCTCGCGTCCGGCCCTGGTGCGAGCCATGGTACGGAGCGAGAGGGAATGGGAAGCCGTCACCTCCTTCTGCGAAGCAGTAATGCTCGCGAAGGAGGAGGTGGGGCGCGTGAGGGAGTGGCAGTCTCTGCGCCCTCACGTCCCTAGCCGCCGCAGGAGGAGACGCCCCGGGCGTCGGGAGTCAATAGCGGACTCCCGGCCACCGTAGGCGCGAGCTTGCGGGTGGCGAGCAATGGGTAGCTCGCCGCCCGGTAAGGACCAAGCTCGGGTCGACGGCGCGCAGTGTTCCACGCGCGCCTCAAAGCGATGTCAGCAGCAGTGTAGGGGTCTACTAGGACCGATGCCTGCCGGGGTCGCGTGATTGTTCGAAAGAGATACCGTGACCCTGGCACATGGGCAACTGATGGAACACGGGTGGGTTTTAGTCAGTAAAAGTCTGACACGCCCTCCCGCTCCGCCCAGAGCGGGAGAAGTCATTTGATGATTTCCCATCCTGAAAAAAAAAAAAAAAAAAAAGGTGCCCTTGACGGACGAAAAGGGGCTAAGTGAGGGATGCGTTATAAATAAACATTAATTAGAGGTGATTTGTTTTTTTTTCTCGAATTTTTGTAAGTACCTACTGACTGGGAGGGCTAATTAATGTAAGCAGATTATTTTCTGCTTGAGGAAAAATTAGCGTAAATAATACGAGGTGGCTGTGAAATCTGGCTGTAAGCATGAATGCGGCCAAACTGTAAACATGAATGCTGTATACATGGTTCCAGAACCCACTGCGAGAAATTCAAAGCTAATCAAAAAAAAATCTACTGTTTCATAGAAAAGTGCAGTAACAGCAAAATTTTCAATAACCGACGAAAAATTTCGTTGACCGTCGACCCGTAAACATGGATTCATCATCCTCAGCAGCAGCCTATAATATTACCAGTGCTGGGACACAGGCCTCCTCTTGGTGAGAGAGAGTGGACCATAATCTACAACGCGGGCCCAGTGCGGGTTGGTAGATGTCACATGCCTTCGAATTTTTGGTTCTAAGACATGCCGGTTTCCTCACGATGTTTTCCTTCACCGTTTTGAGAGCAGTGTTGATGAAATCATTTCAAATAGTAAAGCGCCTGCTTGGGTTCCAACTCACGACCTACTCGTAAGTCGCGGCCGTTACCACTGGGCCACCACTGCTCCATCAACCATGGATTAAGTTCATGTATCTGAACCCCATACAAAAATAATTAGCTGTTCCATACATTTTGAACAAGGATATTGAAACACTGGAATACCGTCAACAGGGGCGCTCTTGGTCAGCATTTATGTCACATCAAAAAGATGGCGGACAACACAAGATGGCTGCGTCAGAAGTGTAATCACGTCACACACTAACAACAGGAATGGTTTTCATTTTGACAGACACATTCATTGCGTTATTTACATGGTTCAGTAGTCTAATATTTCGAATATATGAAGCAATGAATTAACAACAATGTTTAAAATGACTCAGATTTTGATTCATAGTGTGTTACGTATTAGAGACTGTGGCTGCGCGCCAAACTGTTCATTTATTGCGTGGCTATAATGTCATCATCATCATTTCAGCCGTAAGACGTCCACTGCTGGACATAGGCTTCCCCCAATTGAGGGGGGCGGTTGCCATAATCGCCACGCTTGGAAGCCGGGTTGGCGATCGCAGTATGGTGGTAAAATGCATAGAGAACGCTGCTGCTCATTCTCTAGTAAATCCCTTAGTCGCCTCTTACGACATCCGACGCGAGAAATGGGATAGTGCTATTCTTTACGTCCGCTACCATACGAAGCAACGGCTATAATATGCGATGGGAGAATTCAGTGTTGGGTCAAAGATTATCACTGAAAAGTTCTTCCACTACCTTTCGGCTTGTCCTCCTCTTTTTGACAAGCCTTGCAATCGTCTCCAGCTTTTCCTCAGGAGACGCATTTGGCGCTTCAGGCGTCATAGGGAACGGCAGATCCTGGAGATGTGGGTCCACTAGTGCGAATGGAATGCTCGATTCCTGTAAATTAAATAATTATAAATGGCAATGATGGTATGGAGATGGTAACTATCTGTTTAAGTATAATATATAATATTACTAGCTTATTATTTATAATATTACTAGCTTTTGCCCGCGACTTCATCCGCGTCAAATTTTTGCTCCCCTGACCCTTCCCGTCGCATCGAAATGCCTGCCAGTTTTCGTCCATTTTTCGTTGCTGCTCCGCTCCTTTTGATTGTAGCGTGATGTTATATAGCCTAATTTTTTAGGCTAGTATTTTTATTCTTAATAAACAAGCTACTCAACACAAAAATATTTTTCAATTCGGACCAGTAGTTTCTGAGATTAACGCGTTCAACCAAACAAACATACAATCAAACAAACAAACTCTTCAGCTTTATAATATTAAGTAAAGATCTCTTCATCTTCTTATTATTTTCTTTTCTTATTATTTTCTTTTTTTTTTATTGCAAAACAATATGGTAAACCATATTGTTTTGCAATGTAAGAAAGATTTTGTTTTGTAGCTCTCGCCGCCATTTTTATTTATCTGTCAATGATTATGTTTAAGCTCAAATAATGTGGTAACGATTAGGGAACGCCTATGTTAAGCAGTGGATGTCGTACAGCTGAAATTATGAAGTCTAAATAGCACAAAATTTCATAATATATAAAGTTTTTCGTCTCCATAAACCATCATCATTATTAGCTGACAGAAGACGACGTTTCATTATCAGTCGAAAAAAGATGACGTTGCAAATTGAATGTCAATTATATGTTCCAAATTCAGTTCAACTTTAGCTTGAAACATATTCTTGAACTAATCGCGTAATCCACTATCAATCAGAATCTGAACAATTTTGAAGGAAGCTAATTCATTGCTTTATACATATGTGTGTTCCAAATTTTTGAAGTGAAAACTTCTTTAGCGGCGTTGTGCACTTTTTGTAATGGGTAAAAAATGTTAAACTCGCGTCATGACACGTGACCAGATCGAAAATTCGTAAGATGGACGGAGAGTGATTTTTCTGAAAGATAAACTTTTTAATGTGATATAAATTGTGATTTTTGTGTACGATAGCGCAATAAATAAATATTGTATTCTACCACATAAATGATAGTACTTTTATATTGATAAATTAAAGCAATTCGTGCAAAATTATTCCCTAACCATTCCAAAATATCAAAAATGCACAACGCTAATATTCAAGTTTTCACTTCTGCCGGCACTCCCGGAGTGCAACCCGTCGTTTTTTTTTTCTGAGATATACCGCAATGAATGTTGTTGAACTGTCAAAATAAAATTAATTCCTACTGTTAGTGTGTTATGCAATTTCCCCTTTGTTTGAAAAAAGGTACCCCTACTGAACCATCAAATGATTTTTTTTTGTAAATGAAGACAAAAGTATTGGCAGCGTCCCAACTAAGTTAGCAAGGATGCCACCCTCTTTCAATCACATTCTGTCGAATTTCGAAGGAAATTACTAATACATTGGTTTATGTTTGAAAATTCAATTGCTCAACAACGTTAATAACGGAAAATATATATTGTTGAATTGTTAAAATTAAAAACATCCTGCCGTCTTCATTTTTCATTCATCCACTTAGTTGGAACGCTGCCAATTTTTCGTTTTTTTTTACCGACTTCAAAAAAAAACGGAGGAGGTTATCAATTCGTCCATATTTTTTATATTTGTTAGCTCATAACTTTTGACTGGGTTAACCGATGTTGATGATTCTTTTTTATTTGAAAGTTGGTGCTTCCCGAATAGTCCCATTTTAATTTGGTTCCATTCGGACAATGGGGTCCATGTGAAAACCATATAAGTCTTAAATTAGCATTAAGTATTTGCGCGACAAATGACCGAATAACGCGATTAGATTAGTGCGGGGTACATACTATAACTAAAAAGTTAAAAATAAAAACTTTTTACAAAAAAATAACAACCGACTTTAACGACCGACAAAAGATTAAGTAGTAGGCCTTACCTACTATATCTATGTAAGTCATTGCATTAAAAATTCAAACGACCCGTAAAAAAAACTTTTTTCAAAAAAAATAACAACCGACTTCCTTAAAAAAAACACTACAAAGTCAAAAATAACTTTAATTTCGGAAGCCGATGGCAAAAAACCTTAAATACAGATCCTAAGACACCGACTTCCGAAATTAAAGTTATTTTTGATGTTGTAGTGTTTTTTTTAAGGAAGTCGGTTGTTATTTTTTTGTAAAAAGTTTTTTTTACGGGTCATTTGAATTTTTAATGCAATGACTTACATAGATATAGTAGGTAAGGCCTACTACTTAATCTTTTACTGTGTGAATATCATGGATATTCTCCGTCTGGTGATAACAGGGCCTAAGTCAAACTCCTACCGTCTAAAACACCACGGTTTCTTCAACTACCATTCGTCTTTTTTTTCTAGGAGTGGCATCTCGCATATTGTCGGCTACTTAACCGAACTTGTCTGTGGCTGTGTTGTAAATGTGAATGCAGATAACAAAATAATTCTTTTTAAGAGTTACTAGCGCCACCTACCGTTTACTTATGTAATGAATGTATGAATGAATGGTATGTCTCAATAAAAGTTCAGTTGATTCCAAGACTCCTTTGTTTCAACAGGTTATGGGCCCAGTCCCGCTAAAAATTTTACAGTAGTAGTAAATGTGTAATTAAATTCAGTATGCTCGTTAAGAAGATGTCTACAAATTACTTAGTCAACATCCCGAAATTAAAAGGACGAGAAAATTACGATGACTGGTGTTTCGCGGCGGAGAACATTCTCGTGCTAGAAGGAATGGCGGACGCCATCAAAGCACCCTTAAATAAATTTACGCCTATAGTCAAGGCATGAAAACTTAAAATTAAACGACTACACTGTAAGGGCATTCCCTATGGGGTAAGGCCTCGGGTAAGGGTGTCGCTGGGGGCAACAAAAGACGAGCTGGATCGGAATTATTTAGGAACGAATTTTAAGCTCAGCGTCGCGGGTAAGGGTAAGGTTCAGGGCAGAATATCATGAGTCGGGGGTCCAGGAGTGTTTGTACATTCGCCACATCCTCAAGTGGGTCCTTCCTAGCTCAGGTAGATCAACAACACCAACGGATTATCCGGATCGGATTAGTGGTGGCCCAGTGGTAACAGCCCCGACTTCCAGTAGGTCGTGAGTTCGAACCCAAGCAGGCGCTTTACTTTATGTAAATTATTTCATTACCACTGCTCTCAAAACGGTGAAGGAAAACATCGTGAGGAAACCGGCTTGTCCTAGAACCAAAAATTCGAAGACATGTGATATATCTACCAGCCCGCACTGGGCCCGCGTGATGCGTGAGGCTGATGATGAACGGATTATCCACTTACCCCAACATCCCTCCAGTTTACGTCAAGCGCCGACGAGGCAGCAACAGCTTCGGAGCTATTATCAAAAATAGACTCATGTAAGCCCTGCCCGAGGCAAAACGTAGGCTGAAAACAGAGAAAAGCAGGTTTTTCTTAGTTATTATTGTAATAAAAATATATAAATTATTGTAATAAAAATATAAATTATTGTAATAAAAATATATAAATTATTGCAACAAAAATTTATAAAAAATTATCAAAAAAAAAAAAACAATGTGAAAGTTAATTGATTAATATAAATTAACACAATTATTACAAAAAATAAAATAAAATAAAAAAAATTGCTTATCAGCTATTTTCGGTACAGAAGTTGAATAATTACATAAAAAGTTTATTCAAATTGTGTACCGACTACAAAAAAAATCGTCACACAAACGTCTAAATAAAATCTTAAAAACGAAACGCGAGCAGCGCTAGGCTTGTAAAAAAAATGTTTTTTTTTTATAGTTACCCGATCTTTATCCCATTCATCTGTGCCATTGGTGCTATCCGGCTCTTGCTTGCCCACGGATGCTGATATAGCAACTGAGCTGCTGGTATCAGGTTCCTCGGGTTCCACTTCAGTGGTTTCTTCAAGTTCCAATTTCACTTTTACCTCGTTTTCGAGCTAGAAGAAGTAAGTAAAAGGCGCTTTAATTGATATGTTATTAAAAAACCAGTTAGTAGAACGGTAAGCAACGAGCAGCTTATATTATGGAACAATTGAATTTTGCTAGATTTAAGTTGCTCAATGATAATAATTGTTCTACTAACTATGGCCAGAAGAGAAGTGATAAAGTAAAGGTTTATTGTTTTTTTTTTTATTAAACTAGTGGTAGCCTGGTTGAAATTCGACCATAATTCATTTAAAATTTAATGTATTAAATAAATACAAATATTAGCTTTCTGCCCTGTTTCCCGCCATATAAACTTAACTGTGCCAAATTTCAAACTAATCCGTCTGCGTAATTTTCTTAAAAAGGGGTACAAAGTTTTTGCTTCACGTATTTAATATACAGAATATTTTTTTGAATTAAACATGAAAGTCGAAAGTCAGTGTATTCTTATCAGTACTAATAATAAAGCTAAAGAAATTTTTTGAACGCGCTAATCTGTGTAATTTATACGACTTGGATTTTGAAAAACATTTTTGTAATTAGTAGCCCCAATTCTTGAGAAAGCCGTTAGCTATTTATTTTTACTTTAAGAAAACGCAAAAAACTCAAAGAGATAACGAGATCATAGTACCGTAATGTCAAATATCGATAATAAGCTAATACAATTTTTAAAGGATATTGTTAGAAATAAACAAACAATTTCCAGTTTTTTTTTAAATTTTTTTTGTTCTTCATCTCATTTACATACTGGTAGTTAGGTGCATCACTTTAGATTGGAAGCCGCAACGTACATTGTTAAAGCTAGGAAGATGTTTTAAAAAACACTTATGTTTTCCTATATCGTAAAACCCTTTACACCAACACTAAATATTTTTACTTACAAACTATCACAACATGCACTAACCTCTGCTCTCCACACTGAAAAAAACAAACACTAGGAGAATTCCAACAAACATACACAGTACAATATAAGCGGGAATCTATTAACCCGTAATATTAGCAAATCATTTTACAATTGACACACAGTGCTTGGGACTCCGAGGGAGTATCCAGACAGGAGACGTACATACATAGAAGTGAATTTATCGGAGTCTGGCGGTAGAGGTGTACCCGTTACGGTCTGGGATGATAAATTTCGAACAGACTTTAACTTATGCGATGATTTTAGTTGTGATTTTGTAAAATGTTGGCGACCCCGTGACGAAACGGGGTAATAAACCTAAAATACAATTTTAAAATGCGATGATTATTTGAAATTTTGGAAAAGTTTGAGAAAAAGGGGTATTAAACATCCTACTTGATATAACATTATACAAAGTTTTTTTTTTATTATTGCTTAAGAATGCCTACTCTTCACAGTCAGTCTTCAGTCACTTCACTAGGTCTAGCATTAACAATAACGCTCTCTAACTGCATCACTGTATGGTTTTCACCCTGCCTGACTCATTATAAGAAATACACATGCTCCCTTAATGCTGAAATTGATTTCCACAGACGCGTTTTCAAAATTTTTAAGAGAAAACTGACAGATGATCTCGAGTGACCTTGAAAAAATCTACAGTTTTTTTTTTAGTTGTTTATCTAGGAGCAAGTGTACACGTGTAGCATTGAACCAGAATTCCTTAAGGGGTTGGGCAGACGTATTAAATATAGTCTATTTTCACAGTTAACTCATCACGTACAAAAATAAATTAATATATCCTAAATCCTGATAAAAAAAAATATTGAAATACTTACGCAAGATAGGTTGTAGATAACATGCTCGCATGGGACCGCAGCGACCCTAAGGTACTTCATCCCAGATCTTTTTACTAGGAAATCCTGTTCTCGGAAATGGCGTGAACAAATGCGGTCATTGCTCGTCGGCTTCCATTTTTCTCTCCCTGTCATCTGCACCCATACTGCTTTTACTTCTTCCTCGCCTGGGAAGCTGTAGCAAATAAATATTATGTTCACCTAAGAGACATTTTTCATGTATATTTTGTAGCGAACCCACTTCTGTCTGCAAGTTTCAGGTTTTTTTTTTGGGTAAGAAACCATCAAATGACTTCTCCCGCTCTGGGCGGAGCGGGAGGGCGTGTCAGTCTTTCACTGACTTAAAATCCACCCGTATTCCCTCAGTTGCCTGAACCAGGACCACGGTAACTCTTTCGAACAAATCCGTGACCCTGGCAAGTCCAGTGTCTGGTCTAAGGTAATAAATACCTTTATCTAACAATGGAATCCGTTTGGCTTATCAAGAAATCTTATTAAAATAAATAATAAAATTATAATATATATATTAAATTAAAATAAATGATAAATAATGGTTATTTTTGTATTGTTATGTAATTTATATCGACAAATATTCTGTGCTTGCGGTTATCTTCATATGGCGTAGCGTCGTAGCGTCGTAGCGTTCGTAGCGTCGTAGGCCTTCTACTAATTTGTAAGAGGCTACGACGCTTGAAGACTACGCACTACGCAACAAGTTGCTGCGAGTTGTAGCGGGTACCATTATGATCGGTACCTACATTGTAGGCATAAGTTTTTTTTTTTTGGCAAATATTTTTCGGCGTAATGAAACGCCTACGGACCATATTTACGTAGAACTCTGATTTTACGAAAAGCTACAATAGTTTTCAGAACTGAATAGAAAACATTTATTTCTGGCTACCTTATGCCTGCGACTTCGTTCGTGTCAAATTTCTTGCCCGTGTTTTTTTGCTCTTATATTATTATAATATATAATGGAAAATGTACACCTTCCCTATTTGAATCGGATATTTTTCACTATTTCATTGGTTTTAATTTTGTTTCCGCATAATCATCTTTTTTTAATTAAAATAAATACAATTTCTAAATTAAAATTAGGCTAAGTTACTCCTTATTACATTAACTATTGAGTGAAAGTCCCATCAAAAGCCGTTTCGGAGATTAGTCAGAACAAACAGACAGACAGACAAAAAAAAAATTTTTTTTGATGTTACCGTATATAAATTTATTTCTTTATATAGATCATCATCACACTCTTGCCCTTATTTAATTATTAGGGGTTGGAGCACCATGTCTTTCCTTCCAAACTTCTCTAAGTCGTCATTTTTTAAAATAATAAAATAATATCGATCAATCAAAAACCTCTTTTTCTTGCTAAAGCCGATTGCGCCATATTTGTCTAAAAGCGGATTTCGGTACGAGCATGCGCACAATGCGATCTCTTTGTTTGATATTTACTTACAATTTTTCTCAAAACGTCGTTCATGGCAAATTTTGTAACCACGTTTTGAATAAAGAAAGGAACTTTTTGAAAAACGTGACCGTTTTTTACGCGGGAATTCATTTTTGACACTTTTTAGAAATAATGACATACAATCAGATGAGATTAAAATTACAATAATAAAATTGGTATTTTGAATGTAAATTATATATAAGTGCTCACTGAAATCTGAAATATTAAATTACTTAGCGATCAGGCGAGGCGAGGCAACTGTGGAGTGGGTTTCCATTGCTTCCAAATTCGCACTTTTTATACTAAAAGCATAGCACAAATAACAAGAAACACTTCTAATAGAACATAATATACTGTCTTCATCGATATTTCCGTCATAAATAAATAACCGGAGCACCTCTAGCCTTCGACCCTCACCATGAAACGCGTTCCGAGTTCACGTCGTAATCGGTCGCTGCGTAATACAATGTCCCTTATGTTACGAGCGACGAAGTTTAATACCGAACATCAACACCAATGTATGTAAATCGCAATGCAACAGTTTAATAGTCGCTAGAACAGGTGAACTTGCAATTTTCCAGACACTTTTTTTTTTGAAATTTAATAAGATTTTGTACTTACTGAAATAAAGGTCCATAGCCTTGACAGTCAAGAATTGAGCAGGACATTTTTTTCAGGTGGAGGTGACGGCGGTGCACGTATCACTGCGGCACGAGGCACACTAAAATATCGCCTGCGCTTATTGCGATCGATAAGTGTATGACCAATTGCTGCGCAGTTCCACCCCCAAATTCTATATTTAGCTCGCGTAGGTCCTGTGAACATAGGGAAGCAATTTATCTGTAATATGCAACTTCATGTCGCCTCTTCAGCGTCCGCCATTGAAAATGCAAAATGTTAAAGTTATGTAAACATCAGCCATTACATCGCTGACCTGATATGTAAAATATTTATTACAATGCTTTTTGAGTTTTCGGGTGCAATGTTTGTTACCCTTTTGGGTAACTATAACATAAATTTTCAGAAGCTGCGTTCTTTGTTCGTTTTTGTTGTAAAAACTGTAGGTATTCAATCTATTTAAATTTTAGTGTTGAGATTAAATCTCTTTTTAGTTAGAATCCTAGTTTTGAGACTAGATAACGATTTTCAAAACAAAGTATGGACCTCCTACCATCAGAGGCCCTAACATTTTTTTTAAGTCAAGTATTTTGAAGAAATACAGGAATTCAAAAATATTGTCTTATGTCTAAGATGAAAGCTGTGCACAATACGATAAATAAAATATGGTAGAATGATGTTTACACCCTTTCTTTTTCCGTGGCAGTGAAAATTAATATGTATGGCGATAGTTTGAAATGAAGTTCTATGGCACTTGCCAATGACATCGAATAAAATGGAACATTTTGACTATCACGACGCTTTTATTTTTTAATTTAGTTACTCTGAAACGTTGTTAATTTATTTACTAGGCTTGTTAGTATTTCTTTTTTAATTTTTTTCTCTCAAACACTATTATTTACTTACTCTAAAACTTTGATTTTTTTTTTTTGATAGGGCCTTTTTTATTTAAGTACTGTAAAACGTTAATTTATTTCATGAAGCCTGTTATTTTGTACTTCTTTTATTTAGTTACTCTAAAACGTTGTTTATTTATGTAATTGGATCTGTTTTTTTTTATTTAAATACTCTAAAACGTTAATTTATTTCATGGGGCCTGTTTTTATTTTAATTTTATATTTCGTTTCAAAATTGTTAAAATGTATGTCACTAGGCCTGTTTTTTTTTTATTTATTTTATTAAGTCTGTATCTATGTTCTATGTTATGGGGTTTTGGTTTCCGCACTTAGTCCTTTGAGTGGACCATTGTGCGTGGGCCTATTATTTAAGTCTGTATCAAACATTTTTAATATATTTATTTGTGCCTGTTATTGAATAGATAAGATACAGCGGTAACATACATGCGGGTGTCCCACATCATCTCGAGTTTTTTGTGCCTGCTGCGCGGACAGTGAAAGTGTTAGATATTTCTTACCTAAGATAGTTAATGAAATGAAATGTTATCTTAACTTCAACACAAACCCAATCTAGCTACTTTTATATAAACATTATTTATGTTTATTAGGTTACACAAACCACTTTACTCACTAAATAACTGAAGCAGGTTGTAGGTAACATATAATTTTTTCTTATATTTTCTAAGAGCTGAAGTTCTTTACAATTGATAACAATCTTAACCGCAGCCTAAAAGAAATACGCAATTTAACTCCAACTTATTATTTTACGTTACAGATTGTCATACCTAATTGTAACCTAGAATAGTGTCCATTTTCACGTTCTTAGGGTCTGAAAATGGTCGCGAGATTCGTTCGAAAGAGATACCGTGCCCCTGCCATATGGGCAACTGAAGGAACACGGGTGGGTTTTAGTCAGTAAAAGTCTGGCATGCCCTCCCACTCCGCCCAGAGCGGGAGAAGTCATGTGATGAATTCCCATCCAAAAAAGGGTCGGAAAATTGTTAATAACGCTTTCTATGTGCTATATTGCATAGCACAGCAATATTACTACTAATTATACACTAACAAAAATAGTTTAGAGATAAGTACAAGGGTGAATCAAAAAGTTCTTGGAATCAATGTCAGAAAATGCAAATTTTTTATACTATGTAGTGATAACGAATACTCTTCTACCGCAACTCTTAAAGTCTAGATTTATCAAAGAGCTTCTCCATTGCTCGGTCTTTATCGACTCACTTATAAAATATTGTGATTGTCCTATTACAGCGGGGTGCCGGCGCACCAGCTGTCGGCGACACGTCTGCTGAGATCACCTGACCCATCCAGACACCACCTCGATGAGCCACAAGGTAATGTACACTACAAAGGATCTATATATGGCTATTAGAGTAGGAGAAGACCAATGAAATGATGGCTGGACTGTGTGAATGATGATATGGTTAGAAAGAGGGTTACTACCGAGATGACGACAATGAAAGAAGTATGGAAGATAAAGAAATGTTGCGCCGACCCCAAAAAAAATTGGTATAAGTGCAGGAGAATGATGAAAGTTTCTATATATCGATCTCATTCTTAGCAGCACGTTCAACATGGATTTAACAAATCGTCCCTTTATTGGTAAAACCGATTATTATCTACCGAAAACTAAACTTGTGGCAATGATGATTTAAGGTTTGACAGAAAAATTATGTAACTAAATTACATCTATCTTACCTGCAATAATGTAATTATAATGAAAAAAATAATAAAGTATGTTTGTAAATCATAAAAATAGAAGTACTTCATTGATAATGCTTGAAATGCCAAACACTATCTTCAGGGAGGTCATTTAGTTGGTTTTTCTTGAATAACGACTTAAGCATACAGTAGCGCTCAAAAGTATTTTGACAACAATAAATTATTAAAAATAAAACAAAGTAAAAATAATATTGAATTGAATCAAATTATTTATTCATAATAAGGATATGTTTTACAAATTCGAACACTCCGATATTAGGAATTGCTTAAGAATAAGAAATATTAAATTGTTCTCTGATTATTGTGGATCAAAAGTATTTTGACAATGAAAAAAAAATCTTTTCTTGATCTTATTTTTTAATATTTTTGACATTTAATTATTAGCATTTAGTTGCATACCTACTTGCCTTTAAGACAGCTATGCATCGTTTCGGTATTGAGTCTACAAATTTTTGTAAGTTGATTTTTGGAAGATGGGGATTTTGCTCCATACCTGCCATAGTGCTTCATATAAAGCCTCCTTATTTGAATAATTTCGACATCTCACGCGACGATCCAGCTGCTCCCAGAGATGTTCTATCGGGTTTAAATCAGCACTTTGGCTTGGCCACTCCAATAATTTAATTTTCATGAGAGTTATGAAGTTACTAACATGCTTAGATTTATGTTTCGGGTCATTATCTTGTTGGAAGTACCAACCAGGAGGCATATTATCTCGAGTGTACGGTCGCATTTGCTTCTCTAATATCTCAGCATATTTAAAACGATCCATAGTCCCATCCATCTTAAATAAAGGTCCAACTCCGTGACGAGAAAAACATACCCAAATCATAACATTACCACCTCTATCTTTCAACGTGGGTATTTGGTATCGAACATCAAATTTTTTGTTTGTCGGACGTCGAACATACCGTATTCCATCAGATGACACCAAATTAAACTTACTTTCATCACTCCACGACACCTTGGACCATTCTGAGCTAGTCCAGGATCTATGCCGTTTTGCAAATGCAAGCTGCAGCTTCTTGTTCTTTTCAGAAATCAGAGGTTTTTTGGCCGGACGTCGTCCATGTAGTGCGAAGGCTTTTAGCTGACGTTTCACAGTAGAAACATGTACATTCACGTTATAGTACTCTTGAAGTTATTTTTTTTTGCACAGGCGATTTTTGCTCATCACTCTTCAATAACTTTTTTACTAAATGGTTTTCATGGGGAGTCGTTTTTTGGGGACGGCCACTTCCAGGCTTATTTTCTACTGTCTTACGTTTAGTATAAACCTTATTCCATGCACTGACTAGCTGCCGAGACACATTAAAGTTTCGAGCATCTTCTGCTTGCGTCTTTTCACTTTTCAAAGCAGTTATCACAGCATTTTTAAAATCACTTGAATATTCTTTTGTCATAGACATGTTTAATAGATAATAACGATATTATGAAAATAAAAAAATAATAGCTAGGGCTAACTCTGTCAGCGAAGAATAAGAACACAATATTTGTCAAAATACTTTTCAGCTGAATATGAACACATTTCTAAGAATATACGGAAAGTAAACAAACAAGTTACAACTTGTTTTCATTAATATTTGCAGGCTCTTTGGAAAGATTAGTGTAGAATAAAATTTGTTTACCTAGGGGTACGCGACATTGAGATATTAACGGAAATATGCTTGTCAAAATATTTTTGAGCGCTACTGTATATATCATTAATTAAATCACTTGGAGCTTATAGGTTCACCGTAACCTTTCGAGTAATATTAAATAATAAGGTAACAAAAACAACTGTAAGAATAACACTCTGAAACATTCTATAAATTGAAATTTTAAAAATGATAATTGGTTTTACTTGAGTAAAATTAAGAATTGTGGTAGACTATCTGCTTAAAAGGTGCTTAAAAGGTGCCTCCAAACATAGGTTACTAGTAATTTACATAAGTTGTGCAATAAACATTTTTATGTTTTTATCTGCAATATGTTCATACAAGGAACTACAGCAGGCCTCGTCATTGTTATTTTTATAATTACAAAAATACCAAAAAAACATTATTTACATGAAAGTAAAAACTGAATAAAGTAGAAAAATAATTAGAATTATATATTAGGAAGTAATCAATAAATCGCTCGCAGCTGGTGTCGGATGCACTCAGAGCCAGTCGGATGCGCTCGGAGCTGGTCGGATGCGCTCGCAGCTGGTGTCGGATGCACTCAGAGCCAGTCGGATGCGCTCGGAGCCGGTCGGATGCGCTCGCAGCTGGTAGTATGCGCTCGGGGCCGGTCGGATGCGCTCGCAGCTGGTCGTATGCGCTCGGAGCCGGGTGAAAAGGCACGTATTCTACGCAGTCCATGTTTTGTTTTCGGTGTTAACGTGTTCTTTTCGGAACATGGATAGAAATATATGTGTTAGCAAGATTTAACATATTTGAAAAAATATTATTTTAAAATATTCGAACGGCTGCGCGAGCGAGAGAGAGCGTGCATTCGGAGCCGATCGGCAGCGCGAGCGAGAAAAGTACGCGATTGGAGCCGGTCAGCTCCTCTTATTATTTCACCAAGCGCGTTCAAGCATTCTTAATGACAAAATCAGTGCACATGCAAAAATAAACCTTACTTTGTAGTAAGGTTTATTTTTGCCGGCTTTGTACTAAAAACTCTGTTTCCAACGTGATAAAAATCTGCTCTCCTCTCCGAGCCGGTCTGTGTGAACGGACCCTAAGTCGCGACCGTTACTTCTAGCTAGACCACCACGGCTCTCTCTCTCTCTCTCTCTCTCTCTCTCTCTCTCCTCTCCCCATGATGGTGAATGAATTTTGCTAATTTTACTCAATAACATTTTCTTTCTTTGCAGATTTTAACTCTGTGAAAGAGGGATGTCAGCAGTGTTGTAACAATGGATATGTATTGTAACATCAGTCACAATTCTACTTAATCAGGTAATCGAAATTTCTAACCTTGAAGAATACAGGGTGGTTTGTCAATGTCCCATCGATGCACAATCTTTTACCACGAATTTGGTTCATGGGTCTGAAACCCCCCAGCGTAGAAATTATAATACGGTTATGTTTGAATGGCATAGGTACCTATTTCACTTTTCTATGAAACAGCAGATTCGAGAGGTTCGTACCCCCCTCGGGGTAGCCCTTAGAGCTTTCGCTTTAGTTATTAAGTATAATAAGCCCCGGCTGGATGCCTAAAAAGGTAACTTTTTAGAACTCGCCGGGCCACAATCCGTTTAAGTAGTAAAAATCTTTCAGGTTAACTACGAGATGCCCTAAAAAAAAAAAATAGTACAACTTTATTTCTCATAAAGAATTGCAGTATAAATTCACTTACTGAGAAACAATATTTAAAATTAAGATTAATGTTAGAGCGCACAGATGTACGTAGGTATATAAAATAACAAAATAAAACAAAATAGAAAAAAAAAAATGAAAACAACTCGATCGTAACTTAAACAAAACACAACATGGATGTGAGTTTGATTTTACTGGATGTGGCATTGATGGCCTATGCCATCAATGCCACATCCAGTAAAATTGGATGATCCAGTAAATTGGTTTGTTATAACAAGACCATTTTATTTTTATTTTATTATTCTTTTTATATACATTTTGGGTACTTATACAGTTTATAAAAATATTTTTGGGTATTGGATTTTATTTATTTTTGTTTCAGTAAAGTAATTACTAATGTATATTTAAGAGGGCTATAGTTCATTTATATATTTTGTGTATTTTATTTATGCTAATATACATTTTTATTTTTGTTTATTCACTTATTTTAACATTTAGATATTAAAACGCATATCCGGCACTGCTTATTATACGAGTACCAATCTGGCCATTCTGCTGCACAAGCCACACGTAACATATGCCAAAGGATAGCTGATGATGCAGTCTCCGAGGCTACAGCAAAGCAGTGGTTTCAAAAATTCCGCAAGGGTAACTATTCCTTGATCGATTAACCAAGGTCTGGGCGTCCGGTGGAAATGGATATAAATAAATTAAAGGCATTAATTGAAGAAGATCCTAGGACCACAACTCATGATTTATTTAGCTGCTAAGATCGGATGCTGTCATGGCACGGTGGAAAATCATTTGCGCGGTTTGGGGAAGACATACATATATGGCGTTTGTGTATCCCACCAGTTGAACAAAGATCAATTGACTTATCGCGCAGATATCTGTGCACACCTTTTATCGTTCCGTCGCACATTTTGCTGGCTGGACCATCTCGTCACCGGGGACGAAAAGTGGGTTATCTATATTAACCATAGACGCAAGCGCCAGTGGTTGGGCCGCAACGAACCAAGCAAACCTACGCCAAAAAAAGATCTTCACCCTCGGAAGGTGATGCTCTCGGTCTGGTGGGACATACATGGTGTGATATACTGGGAAATTCTTCCTACTAATATCACGATGACGGCAATAGTATACTGTAATCAACTTGAACATCTGAAACTTGAACTCCGTCGTAAACGTCCACAACATGACAAAATATTTTTTCTACATGACAATGCCCGGCCCCACATCGCTAAGAGTACCCGACAAAAACGATTGGAGCTCAACTGGGATATAGTGCCACACCCTCCGTATTCTCCAGACTTGGCTCCAACAGATTTCAGTTTATCCCGGTCACTCAGTAATCATTTACAAGGAATAAGCTTTGATGATGAACATCAGTTGACATCATACATAGACGAATGCTTCAAAGCAAAACCGACGAAGTTTTACAGGGATGCCATCCATGCTTTGCCCAAGCGTTGGCGAATGGTAGTAGACAACGACAGTGATTATATTGTCAGCGATTAACATTACATTATTTATAAAAAAATACAAACATAAAGTCATGTATGTCGCTCATAATTTATTAGCCAACCCGATATTATAACTATATATATAAAAGAAAGTCGTGTTAGTTACACTATTTATAACTCAAGAACGGCTGAACCGATTTGGCTGAAAATTAGTGGGGAGGTAGCTTAGAACCAGGAGACGGACATAGGATACTTTTTATCCGGTTTGACCGCGTTCCCGTGTGACGTGACATAAAACGTCAAGTAACTATAAAACGTGGTATGGCAAAAACGTTGCCTTCGAAGTACCAGGTGGTCATAACTTGGTATGAGCTTATCAAACAGCAGTGTCAGCCAGAAACCGTTTTTTGCCTTCGAAGTACCAAGTAGTCATAACTTTCTGCCAGGGTTGCGAGATTTGTTCAAAACCAGTGATGGGCAAAAAGTAATTAGATTAATAATTACAAATTACAGTTACATTGTAATTAGTAATTAAAATACTTTGGAACAGATTACTTATGTAACTAATTACAATGAGTACTTACTGTAATTAAATACAAAGTAATTTAATTGCAAGTTAATCTAATTACATTATAACAGATTACATAAGTAATCTGATAAAACGTAATTACACATTTATATTATTAATTAATGTCCGTAATAGATGGGACACCTGGATCTTACAAAAAATGCCATATTTAATTCATTTTTGTCAAATTAATACGAAAACGAAACACATTGTTATAAAAATAAAATCATCAATCATTATATAGTTTTAAATCTTTTATTATATATAATTTTAACCGTTAGTTGATGAAAAAAATTGTTTTCTGATTTATAATATAAATAAACTTTGAATATGACTCTTTTTTCAAACATTTCGTCTGACAGACGGTTTGCTTTCGGACAATTGATCATTGCCGCGTACGAAAACATACGTTCCACAGGCGCAGAAGAAGGTAGAGAGGGTATTAAATTTAAAAAATATTTCTTTCATTTCCTTACGATTATTTAATAGTTGAAGTTCTCTGCTGTCTTTTGCCAAAAAATGAGTGACTATAAGTTCAGCAATTCAATTATTTTGTAATTAATTTCACAGCACATCCAAAGTAATCTAATTACAAAGTAATTGAATATTATGTAATTAGATTACTTTTTAATCAAATTACTATGTAATTCAATTATTAATTAGATTACAAAAGTAACTAGTTACGCCCATCACTGTTCAAAACAGTTACCGTGGCCCTGGCATAGCCAACTGAAGGAACACGGGTGGGTAGTCCGTACCAACACAAAATAAAATATCAGCTAGAAAACGCTTCATGCCTTTGAAGAAGCAGGTTGTCATAATTGGGTAGGAGCTTGCTAAACAAAGAAAACGCTTTATGCCTTCGAAGAACCAGGTAGTCATAACTTTGTAGGAGGTCGCCTAACTTCACCCTAATTGCGCAACACACTATTATCAGAATCTGAATCATTTAGAAAGTTATTTATTGCTCATCATCATTAAATTTCTTTCTTTCTTTCTTTTCTTTCATATGGTCGAAAAAATTGTCTGTCCTTAGCAACGTAAACAACGTCATGAATTTTGTGGAACTATCAAAATGAAATGGATTCCTACTGATAGTGACGCAATTACTCTCTGGGTATGTGTCAGGTAGAAAACGTTTTATGCGACGTGCCTGGTTATCATACCTTGGCAGGTTACCAAACCAAAGAGTGTCAGCAAGAAAACGCTTTATGCCTTCGAAGTACCAGGTTATCATAACTGGGTAGGAGCTAATCAAACATATGAGTGTCAGCTAGAAAAAATAGGGGTCCGTAAGATATTTGGGTTTTTCAGACCCAAGGTGTAAAAAATCATCCAAAAAGTTCCTTATTAATATGTCTTCGAAGTACCAGGTTGTCATAACTTGGTCTAACATGGGTATATGGTACTTGGTGCTCTTTGCTTTGTGTTGGTGGGATCTGATAAGTTAACACAACATTTATTGATTCTGAGGCGGTACGAAGTTCGCTGGGTCAGCTAGTATCAAATATAAGAAGATAAAAAATAACGCCTATTTTATTGAAATGGAGCGCTGAGAAGGGATTTAATAAAAAAGACAATGCCCCACTGGGTTTAAATATGCACTGACTGGACTGATCCACTCAAATTTGTGTGGCTTTTTCCTCAAAAGACCATCCCAGGCACTAGTCTACATTGTCATCACATGATTTGAGCAAGATTATGTCTGGAGACTTTGACTCTTGACTTTGTTTCGCTATTTATTCTCAAGGATAGTCAAATAGGAAATGTCGATCCCATTTAGCTTATTTGATGATACAATTACGTGTAAAAATGATACCGATATCCCATTTAAAGAATATACAATGTCATTTTTAACCGACTTCAAAAAGGAGGAGGTTATCAACTCGGATGTTTATATTTTTTTTTATGTATGTTCGGCCATAACTCCGTCATGTATAAACGGATTTGCAAAATTCTTTTTTTGTTTGAAAGGGGTTTATTCCGAAATGGTCCCATATAAGTTTCATATAGATCTGATGATGACTTCCGGAGACAGACACCGAAACTCTTTAAAAAAAATGACAGCAAATCAACCGCGATTTCTGCTATCGCATAAATATGCATTGTTTGTTTGGAATTAGTGCGGGGTAGATACTATAACTAAAAATTTAAAAATAAAAACTTTTTTACAAAAAAAAAAAACAACCGACTTCCTTAAAAACACTACAAAGTGAAAACTAACTTTAATTTCGGAAGTCGGTGGCAAAAACCTCAAATAAAATCCTAAGACAGTCGGTTTTTTTTTTTTTTTGTAATAAAGTTTTTTCATTTCATGGAAGTTCGTTATTATTGCTGATGTGAATGCCATCGAGCACGCGGTTTGTCTAGGCAAATAATTCTTACAACTTGCAAAGCACATTATCTCTATTAAATCATTTCAGCCGTAATTCGTCCACTGTTGGACATGACCTCCCCCGATTTGGGGGGCTCTGCCATAATCGCCACGCTTGGCAGGCGGATTGGCGATCGCAGTATGGTGGTAAAATGCATAGAGAACGCTGCTGCCCATTCTCTAGTAAGTCCCGTAGTCGCCTCTTACGACACCCACGGGAAGAAAAGGGGTGATGCTATTCTTTACGTCCGGCACCACACTGTACTCTCTATCTCTATTAAATAAAAATACATAAAACTTAATTAGTTAGGTACTCTTTAAATTAAATAGACTAATTTTAAGAAGTTTATTACATAAAAAAACAACTGACATCCAAAAAGAAAACACTAAAAATAACTTTTTCACGGTAGTCATTTTTTTGCCACCGGCTTCCGAAATTAAAGTTATGATACATTTTATAGTATTTTTTTTGGAAGCAGTTCGTTTTTTTAAAATAAGTAACACTTGTCTCACTTTTTAGTTGTGGTACCTACCCCACACAAATGCGTATAGGTAGACTAGCTACGTAAATAATAGTGACAGGAATTAATTATAACATCATCAACATAAACCAAGTGAAAAAACAAAGTGTTAATGAAATAACTCAAAAATCACTTGTCAAAAGTTGTCCATATTTCTATGGGACCACTCGTTAAGTATACCCTTTCATACAAAATCTTGATTTAAATCAGTTTAAAAAATGACAGTTCTGAGGCAACAACATTTAAAAAATAAAACGGAAAAGGAGGTTCTCACCTGCTTTTTTTGAAGTCGTTTACTCATCAACCAGGAAAAAGCTAATTAATAAACTCAAAAAAAAACTGATCCGATTGGCTAATCATAGCTAAGAACACTCGACTGTTCCTCTAACGGCTAAACCGAACGTACTAAAATAAAAATAAAATAATAATAAGTTCAGCCGCTTGAAACAACACCCCACTTTTTGCATCGAGATTTAAAAAAAGAGTTAAAACTTAAGTGAAGTGTTCCGTTTAAGTAGTAAAAATCTTTCAGGGTAACTACGAGATGACAGACAAAAAAAACCGGCCAAGTGCGAGTCGGACTCGCGCACCGAGGGTTCCGTACAAACCTGTAGGTATTTTCGGTTTAAAAATATATATATTTTTTAATTTTTATATTTCAGTTGATTGAATGTAAGGTAAATTGCGGTTTACGATTTATGACGTTTTAAAAAAAAACTACTCACTCGATCTCGTTCAAACCAATTTTCGTTGGTAGTTTACATGGTAATGTACATCATATAATTTTTTTAGTTTTGTCATTCTCTTATTTTAGAAGTTACGGGGGGGGGACACATATTTTACCACTTTGGAAGTGTCTCTCGCGCAAACTATTCAGTTTAGAAAAAAATGATAATAGAAACCTCATTACCATTTTTGAAGACCTATTCATAGATACCCCACACGTATGGGTTTGATGAAAAAAAACATTTTTGAGTTTCAGTTCAATGTATGGGGAACCCCAAAATTTATTGTTTTTTTTCTATTTTAGTGTGAAAATCTTAATGCGGTTCACAGAATACACCTACTTACCAAGTTTCAACAGCCTAGCTCTTATAGTTTCGGAATAAAATGGCTGTGACATACGGACGGACAGACAGACAGACAGACAGACAGACAGACAGACAGACAGACAGACATGACGAATCTATAAGGGTTCCGTTTTTTGCCATTTGGCAACGGAACCCTAAAAAAGACATTTTTCTTACTTGATTCGGAATCACAAAATGAAAGAATGGGGAGCGTGAGCCTATAAAGATTTATTGTTTTGGTGCGCAACAAGTGGGGTGTACTTGACCTTGTCATGTGTTGTTTTCTTTAGGAGATGGGGAGTTACTAAGGGATACCCCGTGTTACCTAGTAACCGTGTGGAGGTCAGATAGGTAGTCACTACATCTAAAATATTGGTATTGATCATTTTTATTATGGAATTGTAATAGTAGATACTACTGTAGTATAAAATGACAATAGGTTGATCATTCACAATTATATGAATATCGTTTTTGATTTTAAGTTACTTTTATTGTATTTTATTTATCATGACATAACATATTCACGATTGTATACCCTGTAGATATAGGCAGAGATGGTGCTGGGGAACCGATTACTTTTCCGAATTTTTTTTGTTCGAATTTCATTTTACCGAAAACTATTGGCCGACGTCTTTTTTGCAATATGCATCATTTGACATATTTTTAAATCATCGAAGTATCATGTGTCATAGGTATTATTTTACCGAATTATGTTTCGCCGATTTACGAAATAACTTTTTGCTAATGGCCGAAGCCACTTTTGAACTTTTTTCATTTGCCAAATGATTTGTTTGCCATATTTTCACCACAGTGAAACAAAATTTTAGGGAATATTATTTGGTCACAAATATATAGCCGGTTACTTGGTAGCGTTTTCAATATTAAATTAAATATATGAAGTGTCATAAAAAGTCAATAAATTGTGCTACAAAATTAAGTGAGAAATGAATCGCTGTAAAACCGACTTTACGTAGTCTTGTCTGCCCTACCCCTAGAGTGTAATTTAAGCCCGCGCAGGCGTGGAGGGGTAGGGCGGCCCGCGAGCTGAGGAGCAGGTGGTCTGAAGGCCCGCCGCCGCAGCTGAGGCTGGCCGGCAAAGCCGGCCAGCAAGCCGAACCTACGGTGGTGACCATTAAAACCATCTGCGACGATAAGCTCGCGTGGGGTCGCCCAAACCCCGCAGCGCCGGAGCCGTGACAGAAACAATGCTTGCTGCATGTTGCATGCCTGCTTGCATGTTGCATGCTTGTTTGCACGCTGCATGCTTGCTTGCATGCTGCATGCTTGCTTGCTGCTTGCCTGCTTGCCTGCTGCATGCCTGCTTGCACGCTGCATGCATGGTTGCATGTAAGCAAGCAGCATTGTTTGCATGCTTCTTACTGGGACCCTTTAAAAAAACTTTTGTTCATAATAAACTGTTTTATTAAGTACCATTACATTTAAATAAATAATTAATTAAACCAAAGAGTAGATTCATCTTAACATAGGTATAATGAATGTCTGGAAACATAATACTTCGAACAAATGTTATATCGGCTAAGTGTAACTTCGGTAAAGAGTTTATCTACCAAATGAAACGTCGGAGTAACGAAAAAAGTAGAATTGATAATAGGTAGACGATAATAGTTGAAAAGTTTTATGGGAAATGAAATTCGGTCAAATATTTTTCGAATTTATGATAGGTAACCATTGTGCTGCTATATACCGATATCAAAACTTTTTCAACAGATTTCAGACATATCTCAATTAAAAGGTCTTGGCTTTCTCACCATTTTTAAAATTCCGTACCCTAAGGGAGTCAACGGAACCCTATTACTAACCCTCCATCCATATGTCTGTCTGTCAGTGGGCTGTATACACGCACTTATATAGTGGATTCATCTTATTGATCTACCAACCCGCACTGGGCCCGCGTGGTAGATTACGGCCCACTCCCTCTTACCGTGAGGAGGCCTGTGTCCCAGCAGTGGGAACAATATAGGCTGATGATGATGATATAGTGGATTGTACAATCGATGTAACTAAATCTATAAATAAAAAATTGGCAGATTTAAAGTTGTTAGAAACAAAACTCGAAAGCCACCTCGAACCAATAGTATCCCAGCACCAAAAGCCGAAAGCGCACGTGTGAGCGAGCGACGCGCGGTCAGTGACACGCTACAGCTGATCAAGAACTACCTACTCCTGAGCTAACGAAAATCTATGTCTCATACTCTTACGAAACCATCATAAATACTTTTTGTCATTAATCCTACTACACAAAAAAGTGAAAAACTATAAATTTGCAACCCAATAATTTTCAGAATTGGATAATACCACCTGCGCCCACCTGGGTGCTTACTCTTGATTTTAATTCCGATCGATTGACATTGGAATTTTGACGTTTCGTATTCTTGAGTTCGACGCTATCGCCAAAATGTGTTTAAATTGGGTGTCCATTTTGGAGAACTGAGTAGAATCGAGATCGGGCGTTGTTGTTGTTCCAATGTTGACACTATTGTCTTCAATAGTACTAAATCACGTGTACCTATGCAAAATTAACATCGGAATCGTATTGGCTTTTTTATGTGGGTGGGAAATCATCAAATGACGTCTCCCGCTCTTGGGCAGAGCGTGTCAGACTTTTACTGACTAAAACCCACCCGTGTTACTTCAGTTACGTGCCAGGGCCACGGTATCTCTTTCGAACAAATTTCGCGACCCTGGCAGGAAGACCTAGCAACTCCTGAGTTAATAAAACACAATATTACATACTTTTACGAGTTTAGGACCATCATAAATACTTTTTTATCTTCATCTTACTGAACTCAAACCTGAAATACAAATTTGAGAACATAACAAAATATAATTTTCTGAATTGGATAATACCGTCCGCACCCACCTGGGCTGCGCCCGAGTCGACATTCACGAAAACTAGCTTCGCGCACCGCGATACCGGACCGAATTCTCATCCAAAATATTTAAAAAATTGGATCAACTTCTTTACAACGATTTTAATTAAGTCATCTATTTTGCTTGTTTGCTACTTACAATACGAGATACGATATAATACGAGATATTGGATACGAGAAGGTACTCACACTTCCCGGTAACGGAGTATGTTCGAACTACAAGCCACTACACTACTTTGAAAACACAATGGAACGTTTTATATGTTTGTCTCAAAGTTTTAATCACGTCTTATGAAATTAAAAACGTCAAGTATCGCAGTTATTTGAGCGTCGCGAGTTTCATGTTCTTCAAGATACACCAAACGGTTGAACTCAACTCAGACCACAAGTAAAAGTCCTACAGAGTCAGGGCGGTTCTAGCTGGTCAAAACACTGGCCCGCCGCCTCCGATCCAGCGCTGGGCAAACACAGAGTCAAGATCTTCCACTCGGCGCGCGGAAAACAATCCGAGCCAGGCACCGCTAGTGAAGCGTCATCCTATAAGTCCGGGATAACTTTACTTAGTCTTTTATAAGTTTCACCTAACCTTCGATCACGATTTCGCGATTACGCATTGCGCGTACGACGGTCTTGAGACAACTGAGAGGTACGCGGTGGCGACGGCGCAAGGTAAGGCGGCGCGGCGTAGGGGCCAAGAATTAGCCACGTACGCGAGGGTGCTCTTTCTGCCAGGGTCGCGAGATTTGTTCGAAAGAGATACCGTGGCCCTGGTACATGGGCAACTGAAGGAACACGGGTGGGTTTTAGTCAGTAAAAGTCTGACACGCCCTTCCGCTCCAACCTAGAGCGGAAGTCATTTGATGATTTATGATGATGATGATGATGATTTCATGATTTTCCACCCACAAAAAAAGGGTGCCCTCTGCCGTATCACTACGTGCGATAATTCTATCTAGTGGAATACTACTGTATGTCATGCTTTCGAGTTGATACATTTTTTTTTGATTTTTTGGAGACATAAACATGTTTATTTTTTTAAGATGAAGTAATGGATGGACTACTAAGGGTAAATCGTTCGACCACAGGCAAAAATCTGCGTGTATACAGTGTGGCGGTCCAATGGTAGCACTAATTTAATACACGTATACAGCTTCGCGTTATTATTTTATTTTGATTTCATTAAACGTTACTACGTCGGTATTATGTATTGATACATTTGCAATTATCTAAAATCCCATATTGGAGCAACCGCTACTTAAACAGCTGTAGCGCAGAAGTCAATTGCCGATGTCACGAATCCATACCAATTAGTGTTGGGATTTTATCCGGATAAATACTCAAAATGGATAAATACTCGATAAATATCCGTTTTTACTGAGTATTTATCCAAAACAGCGGATAAATACTATTTTATGTTTTCGTAACGTAAATTTTGTCATTTTACTAACAAAAGGATTAAAATTAATGAAAAATAGACAATGCAGATTGGTATTGTACCTTATTAATCATTTTAACAATTACAAAACGCCGAAATAATTCCATTCAATTATGAATACAGTTAGTCAATCACTGTCAAAGTTAGATAAAATTATACATTTGTTAATTGGTTTTTCACATACATACATGAACTCATGCCTTTCTCCCATGGGGGTAGGCAGAAACTATTTAAGTAACACTTAAATCATTGTAATAATAAAAAAAAAACTACCTCGTGAAAGTCGAGAAAGATTACCAAATCAAATATCTTGACTTGACTCGCGAGGTTGTCGACATTGTAGGATATGGATTCAGCGAGCAATGTGCAATTTTGAGACCAGTGGTGATGTAATTATTTACCACAAGTACAGCGCCTGCCTGAGTGCGAACTCACGACCTACAAGTTGTAAGTCGTGGCTGATACCACCGGGCCACCACTGCTATCGCCAATATGAAAGGCATGTCAGACTTTTACTGACTAAAACCCACTTGTGTTCCCTTAGTTGCCTGTGCCAGGGTACCTCTTTTAAACAGATCCGCAACCCTGGCAGGCATCGGTCCTCGCGGATCCCTTCAATATGTAATGACATCTCTTTGAGACGCGCGTGGAACACAATGCGCCGTCGACATGGGCCTGTTCTTTACCGTGGCGAGCAATGGGTGGCTCGCCGCCCGCAAGCCCGTGCCCACGGTGGTCGAGAGTCCACAATGAACTCCCGACGCCCGGGGCATCTCCTCCTACGGTGGCTAGGGACATGAGGGCGCACAGACTGCCTCTCCCTAACGAGCTCCACCTCCTCCTTCGCAAACCTTACTTCTTCGCAGAAGGAGGTGACAGCTTCTTATGTCCTCTCGCTCCATACCATGGCCTGCACCAGGGCCGGACGCGAGAGATCGCCGCCGCCAATCGCCTTTACAAGGATACGGCGTTGCTCCGCCCAAGCAGAGCAAACCTCCACACTATGCTCCACCGTATCTTCCAGGCGATCTACACAGTGGTAAAATTTACTGAAACCTGCTTTTAGATTTTTTCAAATCCAATGACTCATTATCAGTATTTGTCTGTAAATATAACCCATTTTGTGTTGATTTCATATCCTTAAATGTTATAAACACTAGAAGGGCATTGCATTTGTTGGACTCTTGTTGAAAGACAGGTTCTGTTATGGGTTCAAAAACAAATATGCATTGATATACCTAATCCCAAAAGTTATCATCAAGCAAAGCTGCTTGTAGCATTTGACTTGACGATATATTTTTCTTTTGCGTACGCTGAGAGAGCGGCTTTTCTATTTTTCACACTCGTGTGTGTGTGTGTGTGTGTGTGTGTGTGTGTGTGATCGAGTGAGCGTAGATAGCTGCCCTATCTTGTGTAGCATGGCAGGTTTAACTTTTCTCCCGTTACCTTTTGTTTTACGATTTGTTGTAGCTTCGATCGTAGTTTTTGGGTTTAGTTCTTGTGATTTTTTGACTGTCTTATAAATCGATGAACGTTGGCTGCACGCATGGAAAAGCATAACTTATTGTCACGTTCCGCCTGAACCGAGCGTGTAAGCGAGAGAGAGGCACGATCGGCCTTAGCGTTCGACTTGTGAAATCTATCTCTCTTCCACTTCATCGGCCAATACGTCCGAGTAAAAGAGACTGAGACATTATCACGTAAAATTATCGTCCGTATACCGACTTTACAGACAACCAACTGTTTTTTATTAAAGATTTTATCATATCTGCATAGTTTATAAATTTTTGAAACTACCGCATTTCAGTGCACCATGAGCCACCAAATTACTAGTGTGTGCTGCGCAGTTTAAAGGCTCAACACCATTAACTAATTGAAAAGCCCTTTGCATGTTTATAGCGTTGGCAAACAGCAACAACAAACTTGTCTTCGCCGCATTTTTCTTGACTTTTAGAAGCCCTTCACAGAGATAATCAATTATGTGGCTATTCTCTACACTCTCAACAAAGAAAGATTCTAAATTTGTATCTAAAGAGCATGCTCTATTAGAGACGTTTGGGCTTCTGACACAATTACAGCCTGGCAATTGACATTAGAACTAAATAATGTAATAACGTAGTATTTTGAAATGCCTAAATAACAATAAAAGTCATTAACATTTTAAAATAATCATCCGATGCGCAAAAAAGATATTTATCCATCATTTTGAGTATTTATCCGATAAAAATGAGTAAAAACGAGTATTTATTCCGTTTCGGATAAAAACTCGAGTATTTATCCTCCGAGTATTTATCCACTGCCCATCACTAATACCAATGCATCAATGAACGCAATGAATGCATGAAAACTTAAAACGAGAAATGAATACTATTGTTAGCAGTTTATACTTACTAAACATTCGTCGAACCGACTACGCCAAATAAAATGCATTTTTTGGAAAAAGTATTTATTAATCACAGGAACTTCTGACATTGGTACATTCTTTGGATCATTATTAAACAAAAAAATAATCAAAACACTCATTAAGAACTATTCCACACAGACACAGCATATATCGATGTTCACCTAGAAGTACACGAACACGAGAATCGCGGGTAGGTGCCGTAGGTGGGTCGTCGAACGGACGAATGTTTAGTTATCAAGAGTTATACTTGCCCTTTTTTTTTTTTTTTTTTTTCAGGATGGGAAATCATCAAATGACTTCTCCCGCTCTGGGCGGAGCGGGAGGGCGTGTCAGACTTTTACTGACTAAAACCCACCCGTGTTCCATCAGTTGCCCATGTGCCAGGGTCACGGTATCTCTTTCGAACAATCACGCGACCCCGGCAGGCATCGGTCCTAGTAGACCCCTACACTGCTGCTGACATCTCTTTGAGGCGCGCGTGGAACACTGCGCGCCGTCGACCCGAGCTTGGTCCTTACCGGGCGGCGAGCTACCCATTGATCGCCACCCGCAAGCTCGCGCCTACGGTGGCCGGGAGTCCGCTATCGACTCCCGACGCCCGGGGCGTCTCCTCCTGCGGCGGCTAGGGACGTGAGGGCGCAGAGACTGCCACTCCCTCACGCGCCCCGCCTCCTCCTTCGCGAGCATTACTGCTTCGCAGAAGGAGGTGACGGCTTCCCATTCCCTCTCGCTCCGTACCATGGCTCGTACCAGGGCCGGACGCGAGAGGTCGCCGCCGCCGATCGCTCCCACGAGGACACGGCGGTGCTCCGCCCAGGCAGGGCACACCTCCACCGTATGCTCCACCGTGTCCTCCAGACGATCCTCGCAATGGAAACACCCGGACGTATCCTCCCGCTTTATCCTGAACAGGAACCCACCGAAGCACCCATGCCCGGTGAGAACCTGCGTCAGGCGGAAGGTGAGGACGCCGTGACGCCTCTCTATCCACTCCTCAAAGAGGGGACTTACCGCCGCAATTGTGGCGTGCCCAGCACTGGGTTGCGACAATCGTACCCGCCATGTCGCCATGAGATCACACCGGAGCTCTGTCCGCCGTGCCGCGATTTGTCGCGGCAGCGGAGTTTCGCCCCGGCGTTTCGCCTCCTCGCGCCACTCCCACATGTGCGCGAGGACCTTTGCCTCCAGATCCCAGGGCGGCACTCCGGCAAGGAGGCTAGCCGCCTCGCACGAGACCGTGCGGTATCCCCGGATTAACCGGATGGCCATGACCCTCTGGGCCGCAAACAACCGGCGCGCTGGGCGCAGCCTCAGTGGTTATACTTGCCCTGTGTTATTGTTCCAGAATAACCTTTTTATATTTATCCGAATGAGACGCAAAAAGTAGGTAAATTAAAGGAAAGAGAGCCTTTCTTCGGCGAGCTGCGCATGCGGCGCGACCTCTCCCTTCCACCAACCACGCCATGTACTTATAAGCGGTTATAAGGGAAAACTATAAAATGTGATCAGTAGACAATGAATTCATTCCGATCCAACCCGTCCCTTGCAGCCCTCTACCAGTGATGCCTTAAGCTGAGGTCCGTACCCCACAGAGGGTGGTGTTAGCGAGTAGTTGTTCTAGTTTTTAGTTTTTTAAGCACTGGCTGCAGGCCTTAATTTATTAAGGTAGCCACAGGCAAGTCCGGTTAAGCAGCTGACCACCTGATAGGTGTACCTGCAAAATGCCATTCCAAAAAAATTAAACCACCGAAAAAACTGAAAAGCATAAAATAATAAACCTTAAAATTATGAGTCGGCGCTTTTTGATTTTCAGCGCCGACTCAAAATTTTAAGGTTTATTATTTTATGCTTTTCAGTTTTTTCGGCGGTTTAATTTTTTGTTAAAAAGTTTTTATTTTATAATTTTTTGTGGCTTTAATGTACTAATAATACTTGGCAAGGTATACCCTATCAAACAAAAAAATAATTATCAAAATCGGACTACTCTGTATAAAGTTATGCGTGGTTATACATTACAATCAGTGAGTAGACAATCAATCATCCCCTGTTTTTCGACCCTTAGGGTTCGATTTTGCTATACAAATTTATATGAGACCACCTTGGGGGTATACCCTTTCCAATAGAAGAAGAATTGTTACAATCGGACCACTAAGTAAAAAGTTATGCGTGGTCATACATAAAAAAAATACGCGTCGAATTGAGAACCTCCTCCGTTTTTTTCGCCGGTTGAAAAAGAAAATTGAGTCTGTTTTTTTAGGTGTTGTGTTTTCACCAGCAGCCTGTAATGTTCCCACTGCTGGGACACAAGTTTCCTCTCGGTGAGAGGGAGTGGGCCATAATCCACCACGTGGGCCCTAGTGCTAGTTGGTAGATGACACATGTCTTCGAATTTTTGGTTCTAAGACATGCCAGTTACCTCGCGATCTTTTTCTTCACTGTTTTGAGAGCAGTGGTTGTGGAATAATTTACACAAAATAAAGTGCTTGGGTTCGAACTCACGACCGACCGTCCGACTCGTAAGTTGTATTCGTAAGTTACTACTGGGGCCACCACTACTCCCTTGTGTTTTGTGTGTATGTAATTTTCCTTTATTTCTACTACATGCATTTCTACTATCCATACTAATATTATAAACTAGCTTATGCCCGCGGCTTCGCCCGCGTGGACGTCGGAAATTAACGCAGGTATATTACTAAAATCAAAGATTTTTTCTAAAATAAAAGTAGCCTAAGTTACTCCTTGTTACATCTGCTATCTGCAAGTGAAAGTTCCGTCAAAATCGGTCCAGCCATTTCAGAGATTAGCCGGACCAAACAGACAGACAAACAGACAGATAAAAATTGTAAAAAAAAAATTGTTTTGGTATATGGACCGTGTATACATCCATATGCACTTAGTAAAAAGTGGTTATCTTTTTTTTTTTTTTTTTTTTTTTTTTTTTTTTTTTTTTTTTTTTTTTCAGGATGGGAAATCATCAAATGACTTCTCCCGCTCTGGGCGGAGCGGGAGGGCGTGTCAGACTTTTACTGACTAAAACCCACCCGTGTTCCATCAGTTGCCCATGTGCCAGGGTCACGGTATCTCTTTCGAACAATTACGCGACCCCGGCAGAAAGTGGTTATCTTAATATTACAAACAGACACTCCAATTTTATTTATTTGTATAGATGTATAGATGGGAAAGTGTGTGTGTCTGTTTGTCCGTCTTTCACGGCAAGACGGAGCGACGAATTGACGTGATTTTTTAAGTGGAGATAGTTGAAAGGATGGAAAGTGACATAGGCAACTTTATTTTCTTTTCTTTTTCAGTTGGTTGGGGTGAACTTAGAAAAGTCGTGCTTTTCCCATGGACAATTGTATGTAGCATATTTGCGTGTGTCCCATGCCCAGAATCTTTACATTCTATCCCCAAATGGAAAGACATATAATATCGTCTACAGTAGCGTATTAAAATAACATTCTATGCCGAGTTCTCTTCTGTGTTCTAAATCAGGAAAGGGGAACCGTGTTACCCCGAATTTAACGCGAGCGAAGCCACTGGTAAAAGCTAGTATTTAATAAACTGCATTGTTAATGACGTATGTCCATCGCACGCTTGACAGGAAACCGCACAGTGGGAACCTATGCGCTTATTAATTCAATTGTGTGTTATATGGGCTTTGGACATCATAATGATTCTAATGCATCAGCAGAGCTATTAAAAAGCATTACAGTTGACGATCCCTGATTATACGTGACGGAGAAGGTACGTCCCACTCGTTATCATCCTACTAATATTATAAATGTGAAAGTTTGTGAGTATGGATGTGTTTGTTACTCGTTCACGCAAAAACTATTGATCTGAATTTGATGAAATTTGGCACACTGATAGTGTATAACCTGTATTAATATATGGTACTGTTTATTCCAGTAGTACGTTCTGTTGGATAATTTCCGACCTCCACGCGAGTGGTGCTGCTGGCAAAAGCTAGTGAGCCATATTTTAACTACTGTGAGCATCCTATGGCTATGGTTGGTTAATCCGCAATAGAAAAATCGTTTGCAGTTTAAATCTAATAATAATACATACATACATACAATCACACCTTTTTCCCATCTAATTATAATTTATAAACAAATTAATCACACAGTGTAGGTACACGTCATAAATGTACGGAACGCGTAACAGTTTCTAAACGTGTTCACTGCTTGACTGCCACCGCAAAACTGAACTTAAATGTGGTTGAGCTGTTGTAGACTCTTTCAAGCGCCGCTTGGTGGCGCTGACGTTCCGATTAGTCAATAGAGTGACTGACGTATTTCCGATATGTACATATTATTTGCAGTTAGAGCGATGGTGGCCTGTCGAACCTAATTTTTTATGTTTATTTTTATAATCTTTATAAAATTTCAACGCTCAGGGGTTCAGCAAAATGTACTGAATCCAGTAGTAGCAGGTTCCTGCCAGGGTCACGAGATTTGTTCGAAAGAGTTACCGTGGCCCTGCCATATAGGCAACTGAAGGGACACGGGTGGATTTTAGTCAGTAAAAGTCTGACACGCCCTCCCACTTCGAGCAGGAGACGTCATTTGATGATTTCCCACCCACAAAAAAAAAGTAGTAGCAGGTTGTGCCTCGACGTCCCTTGCACAACCCTGTTAAGAAATATCTTTGCCTACCCCTCCCTACGAAGAATAGTAGTGTGAAGTTAGGGTCCACCCTTTATGGCAGAATTTTTTTCGTCATAATATTATTTTGCATAACAGCGGATAGCATAAACTTCATTTCGCAGAAAATCGTTTGGAATACACTCATTTATCATACATTCACAACGCATAATTTTATAAGTCAGAATCATCTTTAAGCATAAATTTTATTCCATAATAATTAAAAAGTAGAACCATCATATCGCAGAAAGTTCGCAGTCAGAATCCTCTCTTGGCATAATTTCATATCGATAGTTATTAAAAGGCAGAACTATCATATCTCAGAAACTTTAAACTTAGAATCATCTTTTGGCATACATTTCATATCGAAGAAGCATGCAGCATGCAAACAAACATGCAGCATGCAAGCAAGCATACAGCATGCAAGCAACCAAGCATACAGCATGCAAGCAACCAAGCATGCAGCTTGCAAGAAAGCATGCAGCAAGCAAGCATGCAAGCAAGCATGCAGCATGCAAGCAAGCTTACAGCATGCAGGCGAGCATGCAGCATGCATGGTTTCTGTCACGGCTTCGGCGCTGCGGGGCTCCGGCGGTCCCACGCGACCTCATCGTCGCAGATGGTTTTACGCTCACCACCTGGCTTGCTGGCCGGCTTCGCCGGCCAGCCTCAGCCGCGGCGGCGACCGTCAAAACCACCTGCTCCTCAGCTCGCGGGCCGCCTCGCCACTCCGCGCCTACGCGGGCTTGAATTACACTCTAGGGGTAGGGTAGACAAGACTACGTGGAGTCGGTTCTGCAGCGATTCGTTTCTGTCAATAATTTTTGTAGCACAACATATACTGACTTTTTAAGACACTATTTCATTTTATTTAAGGGTAAAATGCAATTTAATAGAAATGAAAATATGCCTAACAAAACTATTCTAAATGAAATTCTGCCATCTTCATAGTATGCCAAGTGAAATTATGCCAAATAATCATTGCTCTAAATAAATGTTATGCTATACGAAATTATGCGGAATTTTAAGTCTGCCAAAGGTAATTATGCGAAATAAAATTCTGCCATCTTAAAAGTATGCCAGCGTAAAGTCGAGCATATAAACATTCGGCCAAACAATGATTATGCTAAACATTTTTTATGCCTTACAAATATTCGTTTAAATAAGATTATGCCAAGTGTGTTATGCCAAATAAAATTCGGAGCATCAAGTTTCTGCCAGATAGAGGGAACCCGTGAAGTTATTTAAGTAAAATCAATAGAATATAAATCGCAATATCTAAAGTATATTATAAAAAGGTTTGTTTTTTATGTTTGTTTGGTAGGCTTTCACGCTAAAACGGTTGAATGGATTTGTATAAAAATTAACAAGTTTAAAAAAAAAATATTTAAAAATATTTTCAGCATGAACAATTCAAACCCTCTGCTTCTTAAATAGTATTTCTAAAAGAATATATAAATATTTACCTTTACTGATAAAAAAAAATCATGTTAATATTCTACTGACAAAATTATACTTTTTTTTTAATTTTAAAACAAATACTAATAAAAAAATATCTCTTGAACTTCAAACGTCAAATATCTAAAAAGTAAATGGGTGTGTATTGGATACTTTTCACTTAACTAGGTCCTATTACCCCATATATTTCTTCGTGTGGCGCCGGACGTAAAGAATAACACCATCCTAGTTCTTCCTGTAAGTGTTGTAAAAGGCGACTAAAGGACTTACTAGAGAACGGGCAACAGCGTTCTCTATGTATTTTACCACCATACTGCGATTGCCCACCCGCCTGCGAAGCGTGGCGATTATGGCAAACCCCCAAATTGGATGAAGCATATGTTCAGCAGTGGGACGTCTTTTGGCTAAAATCATCAATGATGATGATGAGCTATTTAATTGTGGCAATATATAGAAAGCAAACATCTAAGTAGATTTTCGTTAGAAAATACCCCTTTATATTTAAAACTTGAAGAAAACGAAATAATGAAAAATATGAAAGAAAAACTATGTCTGTTAGATGAAAAAAAAATGCGGACGCCGTCTCTATAGGCTAGGCAGATGTTGAACCTAGGTACTATTACCTAGGTTCATCAACATCTGCCTAGCCTTTTCCTCAACTATGTTACACTATACGCGAAATTGTCTCGAGCTGTTAGTTTTATCTATACTAATATTAATATCTGGATGACCGAGCTTGGCTCGGTATTTTTTGGTAAGTTGTGTTTAAAATAATAAGTTTATGTTCAAGTTGATTATCGATAAAGTTGGTAATTGAAAACCCGAATAAAACGCCGTTTTATAAAAATGAATCCTAGCTAGATCGATTTATCGCCCTCAAAACCCCCTGTATACCAAACTTCATGAAAATCGTTGGAGCCGTTTCCGAGATTCAGATTACATATATACATATATACAAGAAATGCTCGTTTAAAGATATAAGATAAAGCTGAAGAGATTGTTTGTTTGGTTGAACGCTATGATCTCAGGAACTACTGATTGGAATTGAAAAAATCTTTTATTTATTTATTTATTATTCATTTACTTCGGACAGAATCCATATAAGTGTTAGTAACAATTTTCTTAACATCTATATTAGTACGTACATAACTTAATAAAACTAGAATAAGTTAAATTACAGTTTCCCGGTAGGTAACTATTCCCACCCAGTGTGCCTGTATGGGACAGTCATGTCGAGATGCAATCATTTGCAAAATGGTGTTGGTGCTACCGCGTAGTCTTTGAAATAATGACGTCACTTTCTTGCGAACTATAGCGTGGAAACCGTCAACGCGCGCATTTGTGAACATTTGCGACGCACTACAGTACCGCGGCAACCGCAACAGCATTCTGAAGGCATTATTGGGGTTATTGTTTTTATGGGCCTTAGTAGCCTGAAATAAAGCATTGTATTATTATACTGAATACGCAGGACTTTGTAAGCTCGTTGCGTATGCCGAACCCACAGGCCGCTCGAGTAAAAAGATTGACAATATGCCCTAAAAAGTGTCAACTTTACTTCTGTGGTACATCGAGCGAACCTAAGGAAGGGCCAGCATATTGCTCAGTACCGCCAACGCCCTGCGTTCAATATCTGCGTCATCCTTTAAGTCCTCCGTTACCAGATGACCCAGATATTTAAATTGCTGCACAATCTTTAATTTAGTTCCACCGATCATGATCGGAGGCACTGTACTCGGTCTTTGTTTTCCGGCCCTAAAAATCAGTACCTCACTTTTCTGTGAGTTTTACCTGATACCGTGATCAGATGCGTAGCGTTCACAGATTTTCACCAGAGTCCTCAGGGCGCTGACCGAGGGGGCCAGCAGAACCATATCATCCGCATAGCTTATGTTGTTGACACACGTTCCGTCAATGTAGCATCCGACATGCGTCCTGCTGAGCTCCTCGATCAACTGGTTCACATATAGACTGAAGAGGCCGGTAGATGTGAGGCCACCCTGCCTTACACCGCATTCTAACCTGTATTCATCGGATAGTGTATCAACCCATCTCACCTGATTAGTTTGGTTTGTATACCAAAATTTCAGGATATTGTTACACTCCGCTGGCATACCTGTTTCCTCTAGCTTTTGCCACAGTATGTCATAGGCAACTGTGTCAAAAGCTTTTGACAAATCGAGGAAACAAGCATATACTGGCGGCTTTCTCTCCGTGTTTACCTGACAGTATGCTTAAGGCATAATATAGCAGTCTCAGTGGATATTCCCGCCCTGAAACCAAATTGCGCGTCATGTAAGTGTAAATACCCACTGAGACTCTGATTAAGTAGACTGTCAAGTATCTTAGCAGTTGTTGTAGCCAGTGAGATGGGTCGATAATTTGTCCTATCTGAAACATCCCCTGTCCTATTTTTAAGAATGGGTACAACCAAGGTTTTCATTAGCGCTGTCGGTAACTATGAGTGACCGATACACAGTGTAAAAAACGTAGCCAATACACGCGGCAAATGAACACCCCCATGCCTGAAATGCTCGATGCTGAGACCGTCATACCCTGGAGACTTATCCCTTTTCATTCATCGAATTGCTGCGATAACGTCTTTTGCTGAAAAGCATGTCAGCCTCGCGGGCATGCCGGCTCCAGGACCACCGGTACCGGTCGTCGCGGCCCCAGGGGAGATCTTACCGTAAAGTGATCCTTAAAACTATTGGCAATACCTTTAGGATCACTGATGCCACCGAAGCTCACAGGAATACCCGGCTTAGGGTTCATTTCTTTAGTGTTTATCCAGAAAGATGAAAATTTTCCCGCTGAAAGACTTGAGGCAAGAAAATCCATCTTAATTTATATGTTAATTTTAATGTTGCATTTTAGTGTTGGGTAGCCCATTTATCGAGGAAGGCTGAATGAATACGAACAAATCGCACGGGCAGGCGATTCGTTGCGACGGGGAGGATCGTGGGAATAAGAAATTTAACGCGGACGAAGTCGCGGGCAGAAGCTAGTGTACTCATATGTCACTCGTAAGTAGCCGTTAGTTGATAAACTAAATTTTACCGCGCCAAACAAACTATTTGTCATTAAAGGTATGACTAAACATAAAGTTTTCATTCACCTTTACATAAATATGTAGGGCTGAATCAATTCAGTTCGATTATCCAAAAAACCAGTTTTCGGAACACTCTTGTCCCCCAATTAGTTCGGATAATCGACGCTTCACTGTACCTACTAGTAAAGGTACCTTTTGTATGAGTTAAGTACTTACATTTCCATTCAAACCACTTTCGTTTGTTATTATTGCCAGTTGAACAAAAGCTAACACAAACCGCTCTGTAATTAAGTTATGCCCCACCGGATACATGCTTATAATATGTAGTTAGGTTTTGCGTGAAGCAAGGATGACTACAATGTTACCTATCCATCAATTAAAAACCAACACCGTGACGTTAAAATAAACAATTTATTGGTAAAATTATAAGTTTGTAAGGTAAGCTGTTTAGTTTTTTAATCTATACTATCTATACTAATATTAGAATCTATATACTAATATAATAAAGCTGAAGAATTTGTTTGTTTGTTTGGTAACTACTGGACCGAATTGAAAAATAATTTTTGTGTTGGGTAGCCTATTTATTGCAGAAGACTATAGGATATATGCCGAAAATTATTGCACGCTGTATTTTCAACCCTCATGAGGAAAGTATTGAGTATGAATGTCGATGGCTCGAGTAGAGGGAGACCAAAGAAACGATGGATGGACTGTGTGATTATGGATAGAAAGGGGGTGACTACTGAGATAACGACTAATAGAGAAGTGTGGAAGAAAAAGACATGCTGCGCCGACCCCAAATAAATTGGGATAAGGGATTTTCAACCCTCAACGATGAACGTTAATCCATTTACATACAGATACTGTCTAGTGTAGACCAATTTCTGAAAAGTGTTTTTATGTATTTTTTATTGCGAATTTAGTACCTCGTTGGTCTAGTAGTCGCTAGCGCTACTACTGATCATGAGGTCCTGAATTAGATTCCCAGGACGAGCAAAGTGGTATTCGGTTTTCCTACCTGAAACTCAGTAGCAGTCCGGATTCGTTGATGACAATAGGCTCGTCCCCTATTACATGAGACTTAAACATAAATGCCCAAATATGGGTGTACTATAACCGCACCTCTTTTCTTTTTTTTTTATTTCGAGATTGAAATCCCCATGGATGTCGTCCGCCCTGGGTCGGCGGAGGGGTCTGTCAGACTCTTACTGACTAAAACCACCCCGGTGTTCCGTCTCACACCTACGTCGGGGACCACGGGACCTAATGCGTCTGCCGCGATCCCCGACTAATAGGTACACCTCAACCCCAACCCATCGGGGTAACAACGCGTAATGTTATGTTATGTGTTTGATTGCGACATGGGGCAGCTCTTTACCTTGATCTCGCCTGATATGGAAAGCCATGGATGAAGTCTGCGACGGAAAGAGCATGCCTATAAGATGTCTATTCACTCTTGCTTACTTTGAAAGTAGACGGGTAAAATGTGGAAGGGAACACAGATGCTGGCAGATAATGTACCTTAACCGACACAGATCACACTTAATTGAACGCATTGTAAACAGCTGTGTCCTTGCACGACCAATCAAATCATTTGACGCCACTTTATTTCTGATAAGTTGTTGATGATGCACTCAGTTTAAATGACATATGATTTTATTTCTATACGTAGGATTGTACAGATGCCAGCACATCAAGCTACTAGAAACTGTCAACTTTTCCCAATCAATCTTGAACCTAACTCTTTAGCGATAAAGTTGAAAATCGATTATAGATATTTGACATATTGTAGTAGCTTTATGTGCTGGCGTACTAAACACTTTTACACATCAGTAATTATTTTTTAAACTAGATGAGGTCGGCATTTTTTTTTCTAGTTTATATGAAAGTATAATTTTCATACAATCCGGATGAAACCGGGTGTATATTACGTAGTACGTAGGTAGAGCACCACCACTGCTCTCACCCCAGTGGGAACGGCCGTGACTTACGCGTTGCAGATCGTAGTTGGGGCTTTACTTGGTTCAAACTATTTCATCACCACTGCTCTCAAAACAGTGAAGAGAAAGGTCGTGAGGAAACTGGCATGTGCTTGAAAAAAAAATTCGAGACATGTGACATCTACCAACTCGCGTTGGGCCCGCGTGGTAGATTACATCCCACTTCCTCTTGCCGAGAGGAGGCTTGTGTCCCAGCAATGGGAACATTGTAAGGTAGTTATGTATGTTTAAAACAGTTGCCTACTTCAGGGGCCGTTTGAATCACACCGATAGGTTAGACAACAATTCGACAGACGTCAAAATGCGCCATTTTAACGAGTTTTGTTTCAAAGTGTTAGTGCTTTTAAATCACATGTGCCTTCAAACGTGACCATTTTAAAAAAAGAATGACAAATATGCCGTATATGTTGGTACTGGGTACTGTCAATTATAATAAAAGAGACCCCAGGAAGTGCAGCAATTTATCCCTGCACCGATTCGCGCCAAGGCCGGTCTCGAGTGCCGCTCTGATAGACCACTGAGTGCCAATTACGGCCGGGGTCCAGTGTCATGGCTGCATTCGTCCTATTGATTATGTGGCTCGAATGTTATTTATCTGGAGCAGTTCATATCTACCTATACTTACATACTCATAACGCTGAAAATCTTGTTAGGTTGAACGCGCATATCTCAGGAACTACTAGTCAAATTTGAAAAATTATTTTTGCATTTGATAGCTCAATTTTTGAGAAAGGGTACAGGTTATTTAATAATACGCTACAACTTTTAGGAGCCGAGCAAAATGAGGTAATACGCTACGTATTAACGAAGTAATAGCGCGAGCAGGCAATGAAATACGTCGCGAGGGGTTGGGAACGAAATCGCGGGCAGAAGTTAGTAGCCAATATAGTCGGTTGAAGAATACTAAACGAGACACGATTATAGAAGTTTTATTGTTAGTTTTTTGTTTTTTTTTTGTCAGTGATTAATAACTCTTAAGTTTTAAATTAGATATCATCATCATCACCATCATTTCAGCCAAAAGACGTCCACTGCTGGTCACAAGCCTCCCCCAACGGGGATGGGGTTGCTTGGCAGGCGGGTTGGCGATCGCAGTATGGTGCTAAAATGGATAGAGACCGCTGCAGCTCATTCTCTAGTAAGTCCCTTAGTCGCCTTTTACGACACCTACGTGAAGGAATGAGATGGTGCTAGTCTTTATATCCGGCACCATACGGAATGGAACTTAGGTATACAGAGGGGTAATTGCGGAACTTTTTATCGGTAGGAATTGGTTTAATATTCATAGTTAAACAACATTCATTGCGTTATTTAGGTTGCTGAGCCACAATTTATTCGAACAAATGACGCAATGTTTTAGAAATGATCTTCAATCCCATTCAGATTCTGATAAATTGTGCGTTTCGCAATTAGGGTGCAGGTTGGGAATTTTAGGTACTAGTTGGATGTGTGACGGGCAGGCTACTTTGATAATACCCTTATTACCAAAAAGAGTGCGCCCACGAATGAAACCGCACTTTCTATTTTCTATTGGTTTTAGATTATGATCTTAACACATGAACCCCAAAGGTCCACCGCCAGTCGAGCACGACCGGGCGGATGTTGCGTGTGAGCAGTGACCAACTAGGTAAGCAAAAGGTTGCATAAAGGTCATCATTTAATAAAACAGCACGGCTCCAACACGACAAATACCTTGCCACTCGAGGTGGGATTTTAAATCGACTGTTTTAGAGTTTGCTTGTTTGGTTGAACGCACTAATCTCAGGAACTACTGAACCGAATTGAAAAATTCTGCCGCGAGTAATGTATTTATTAAGGAAGACTATAGGCTATATAACATCACGCTACGATCAAAAAGAGCGGAGCAGCAATGAAAAATGTTCGAAAACTGGCAGGCAATTCGATGCAACCGACGGGAAGGGTCAGGGGAGCAAAATATGACGCGGACGAAGTCGCGGGCAGAAGCTAGAAGTACATAAATGGTACAAATTATCCCATATTTCTGTTGCAGTCAAAACTCTTAACCAGTCAAAAGTACTATTGACTAGCAAAATCAGTCAAAAATACTTTTGACCATATGCTTTAGTCAATAATACTTTAAACTAAAATAACAGTTAAAAGTACTTTTGCCCAATGGAGCTGGTTAAAAGTACTTTTGACTAAGTGATTCCGTCAAAAGTGGTTTTGACTGGTTGTATCAGTCAAAACTCTTAAAAAGTCGGAACTCCGGTCAACGGACGGGTGCCCTAAGTCACGACCTCGCTTAATAGTACTTTTGACTGATGCTTTATTGCAGTCAAAACTACTTTTGACGAAGAGCGTCAGTCAAAAGTACTTTTAACCGCAAATTTGCAGTCAAAAGTACTAATAACCAATAATTTTCAGTCAAAACCACTTTTGACCAACCTGTTCAGTCAAAAGTACTTTTGACTGATTTTGCTAGTCAATAAATAGTACTTTTGACTGGTTAAGAGTTTTGACTGCAACATTTCCATTGTGGCCATTGTTTCCATTCCGGTGTGTGCGACCAGGGAGTACCTATACATGACCTATCGTAACAACTACTAAACGAAGCGTGCATAACAAGCTGTCAGCTCACTGGTGGTGTGCCAGCAGTGAGCTGTCTTGCTGACGCCACGTTGGCGACAAATGGGTGGAGTTATATCAAGACGATTCTGGAAACCGACATAGCTTACAGAGTAAGCAGGCTGAAGTGGCAGTGGGCTAGCCATGTCTGTCGAAGGACCGATGGCCGATGGAGCAAACGAGTTCTGGAGACCACGTATCGGCAAGCGTAGTGTGGGACGCCCCCCAGCTAGATGGATCGACGACCTCAAAAAGGTGGCTGGGACAGACTGGATGCGGAAGGCGGAGGACAGGATGTTGTGGCACAGCATGGGAGAGGCCTATGCCCAGCAGTGGACTGCGATAGGCTGAGTTGATTGATTCTGGAGCGTTATGGCTATATATGACTAGCTTCCGCCCACTACTTCGTCCGCGTTAAGTTTCTTGCTCCCCCGATCCATCCCGTCGCATTGAATCGCCTGTCCGTGCAAGTTTTTCGTATTCGTGAGCTTTTTTTTCTTTTTGCTCGGCGCCTAAGAGTCCTAGCGTGATGTTATATAGTCTGTAGCCTTCCTTGATAAATGGGCTATCAAACACTAAACGTAAGTTCCTGAAATTAATAAGTTCAACCAAACAAACTCTTCAGTGTTATAATATTTCGATTTGATAACATTCGAGAGGAAGCGGCCCGTAATCTACCACAGCAACCCAGTGCGAGTTGGTAGATGTCACACGTCTTCGATTTTTTCGGTTCTTCTTCACCGTTTTGAGAGCAGTGGTAATGAAATAATTTGCACATAGTTCGGGTTCGAACCTACGATGTAGGTACAACTCTTCAGTCGAGGCCGATACACTTCAAACGTCATCAAGGACACAGTAATAAAAAAATGTCAAATGCATAATAGCATATCAATCAGGCAGTGATTCATCATAATGGAAGTCATCAATTGTGTAATAAACTTATCTTTATACTGTATTAGCTTCTGCCCTCGACTTCGTCCGCATCAAATTTTTGGTCCCCTGACACTTCCCGTCGCATCAAATTGCCTGCCACTTTTCGACCATTTTTCGTTGCTGCTCCGCCCCTTTTGATCGTAGCGTGATGTTATATAGCCTATAGCCTTTCTCAATAAATAGGCTACCCGACACAAAAATATTTTTTTAATTCGAACCACTAGTTTCTGAAATTAGCGCGTTCAACCAAACAAACAAACTCTTCAGCTTTATAATATTATTAAGTATAGATAATAGATACGAGGCATGCCTTTTAAGTTTTGTCGTTTGAAGAATAAAAACACAACTAGAACCTTATAGTAGTTTTTATTATTTTTCAAAGTATTCACCACGTAGCTTAATACACTTTTCCATTCGCTCAAACCAGTTATTATAACATTTATTCCACTCTAAAGTGGAGGTGTTCAATATGGCTGACTTGAAAGCGTCGACTGCTTCTTCACCGGACTGGAACCTTTGACCACGGAGACTTTTCTTAATTGGAGGAAATGTAAAGAAATCGTTAGGGCTTAGGTCAGGACTGTATGGAGGATGGTCAAGAATTTCTACTTTTTCCTACTTCAAATACTCAATCGTTTGATGAGCGCTGTGTGAGCTTGCGTTGTCGTGGTACAGGATGATGCGTCGCTTTGAGTTAGATTTTCGAAGTTCGGCGATGACTTGTGGTAAACAAACTGCTCGGCCACAGTCGGTCCATTGCTATACAACATGCAGATTCCCGCAATCGTCACTAGTTCGTATGGGTTAACTACATAGCATTATTTACGAACACATGACTTACGTTGCGGTATTTATTTATTTAATATATGTACTTTATTGTACACCACATAAATACAAAAAAAAAAACATTACAATGACTACAAAATATACAATGTACAATGGGCGGCCTTATCGCTTTATGTGATCTCTTCCAGACAACCTCAGGAAACAGGCTCTCCGTGTAACGAAATAACAGCTGCGTTCAGTTACAGCACCTAGAACTGGCCATGGGGGACGGCGAGACGTCTGACACCACATGGAAAGAAAGAAAGAAAGAGCAACGTGTTTATTGGCATTTTATCATTAAAATAAAACTATAAAAAAGCAGAAAACAAAAAGATGATAAAAAATCCATGGAACAAAAATCTTTGAAAAAATGATCAAAAGTCAACAGTAGTATCAAACATAACGGTAATGAGGAAACTGACGAAATACGTATCAATTTCCAGAAGAGAACATAAATTGCACAGGAATACAGGTCGGATATTAATAAAAGTTAATAAGCTTAGTTAAAACAATCAGAAACTTTAGGCAAGTTAACAAGTTCCAAAACGTGTTAAATCTTGATAAAGCTCCTAAAAATATAAGCGATGGCTCATTCGATTCGGAATGACGTTCAGAAAAATGTATCGAAAGTATGTAGTAACACATAAAAAATCGCAATTGTTATTAACAAATTAAGATGAAAAAAAGATAGCATTCTGTTTTTTGTTAATAACTCAAAAACCATTAATATTTAAGGTATTTTGAAAAATGATCCTTAAAGAGGTGAAAACTTTGAAACAAAATGTTCCAACTCCTGGATTTCGAACTCTATTATTTATAACTAGCTTCTGCAAGCGACTTCGTCTGTGTCATATTTTTGCTCCCCTGACCCTTCTCGTCGCATCGAATTGCCTGCCAGTTTTCGACAACTTTTCATTGCTGCTCCGCTCCTTTTGATTGTAGCGGAATGTTATGTAGCCTATAGCCTTTTTAAATAAATAGGCTACCCTACACAAAGAGAATTTTTCAATTAGGATCAGTAGTTCCTGAGAATACCGCGTTCAACCAAACAAACAAACTCTTCAGCTTTATAATATTAGTATAGATTTTAATTTAACGCCGTTAATAGTTCTCCGCCCAGCCATTACGACATATTCGCACTACCGCTAAAGACAATGTACCACATAAAATATTTTTTTAGGAACAAATATAAATTAACACTTGAAAGAATAAAACCCCGTCGGAAAAATAAATTAAGCAAATTTTTCTAAAATATATACTATTGTTAATTAATTATATTTTTTCCAAGCTCTGTTAAATGACTGAATATAAGTTTAAATAATATATCAAAAAAAAATTGGCTTCGTGGAGCCACTCTAGAATTAAAAAAATATATAAAACGGGGGTTTAATTCTGCAATAACCCATAAGCCAGAAATTAAATGGCATGCATTTTGTACAAAATCTAAGTTTAAAACTCAGCAAATAAATTGTCCAAACAAGTTGCAATACTAATCAAGAAGGTTTAACTATAGCGTTGGGTTTGTTAAGATACGGGATACGAGTTTGTCTCGAAAAATCTTCTTCTGACTGGTGCTCTCTTACTGCGGGTGTGCCTCGGGGTGGCGTTCTGTCTCCTCCCCTCTTTTCTATTTTCATTAACTATGTCACCAAACTCATCTCTTCTCACTTCCATCTCTACGCCGACGATCTGCAGCTTTACACTCATTTCTTGGCACAAGATGCGGATGCCGCTGTATCTGCCATGAACAGAGACCTGGATGTAATTAGCGAGTGGTCGCAAGTTTTTGGATTTCTGATCAACTCTAAGAAATCCCAGGTCATAATTATCGGCGGCAGATATATGCAGAATAGGCTCGATGCTGCGTCACTGTCTGCACTCTGCTTGAATGGAGTGTAGATAGAATACGCGAAAACGGTTAAAAATCTGGGGGTGACCATGGACTCTTACTTATCGTGGAGTCTTACTTACGGATCGTGGCTCAAGTCAGTCGCAGAGTGCACTTCACGTTCATTCATTGAAATGCCTCCAGAGCTTTCTGCCCTTCAACACCATTTCAGTTGCGCAAACTCTTATTCAGCCCATCATTGACTACACTGATGCCTGTTACTTAGATGCCACCGAGGAGCTTTTAAATAAACTTGAGCTTTTGCAAAATATCTGCATTCGTTTTGTTTTTAATCTTAAAAAATATGATCACGTGTCTAACTTTCGCAAGGTTCTCAAGTGGCTCTTTATTCAACTTCGCAGGAACTCTCGGATTTTGTGTCTGCTATTTAACATTCTCCACAACCCTAAGACCCCATCCTATTTGCGGGAACGCTTCTTCTACGCCCGTCCTTTTGATGCACCTTGCAATTTTGGACAATGCAATTTTGCATTGTCATCTGATTTACACATGTATGGAAAATTTCAGCTCAACCAGTAACCGGGAAGTGGATCAAATTTAATTTGCGACATTTGATTACAAGCATCGGGACAGGTGAAACTAAATAAAAGCTTGTAAAAAGAAAGCAGAGTTAGTACCTACATCAATTTCTTTACATTTGTTTCTAAAAGACTCGCGAGTCCTATTTTATAGATTGCGTAGACAGACTACTCTCTTTTGTAAAATAAAAAATTGAATCTTCGTCAGCTGCCGAACCATACAGCAGAACGCCATAAAACATAGGTAATAATGTGGAAATAACTAAGTATACTAATCTAGCTGCCGCTATATCAGTCAACTGCCTTATTATTCTCACTGCATATGCAGCTGAACTTTATCTACCTAAAAGAGGTTTCTTGAATTCTTGAATGTTAATAGGAACTCGTGAATTGGCGTAGAAAATATATTTTTAGGGTTCCGTTGCCAAATGGCAAAAAACGGAACCCTTATACATTCGTCATGTTTGTCTGTCCGTCTGTCTGTCTGTCTGTCTGTCTGTCTGTCTGTCCGTCCGTATGTCACAGCCACTTTTCTCCGAAACTATCAGAGCTACGCTGTTGAAACTTGGTAAGTAGATGTATTCTGTGAACCGCATCAAGATTTTTACACAAAAATAGAAAAATATAATATAATTTTGGGGTTCCCCATACTTAGAACTAAAACTCAAAATATTTTTTTTCATCAAACCCATACGTGTGGGGTATCTATGAATAGGTCTTCAAAAATGGTATTGAGGTGTCTAATATCATTTTTTTCTAAACTGAATAGTTTGCGCGAGAGACACTTCCAAAGTGGTAAAATATGTGTCCCTCCCCCCCCCCCCCCGTAACTTCTAAAATAAGAGAATAATAAAACTAAAAATATATATGATGTATATAACCATGTAAACTTCTACCGAAAATTGGTTTGAACGAGATCTAGTAAGTAGTTTTTTTTTTTTTAATACGTCATAAATCGTAAACCGCAATTTACCTGTCATTCAATCAACTCAAATATAAAAATTAAAAAAAAAACATTTAATTTCATAAGCATAAACCTTATACATAAACCGAGGATACCTACAGGTTTGTACGGAACCCTCGGTGCGCGAGTCCGACTCGCACTTGACCGGTTTTTTAAGATTGAAGAAAGCGTTCTTATTGAGAAAGAAATCGAATAAAATAAAGAGACTAAGAGTCTGCTTTCGATAATTTGAACGAATAAGAAAGCACAAAACGTAACCAATGGGCACCAAAAAAAAAATTGGGCCCGCGTGGTCGTGGTTTTAAACAAAAATGGTCGAATGCAAAAGTTCCTAATTTAAAAAATCTAAGGGCAGAATTTATTGCTGGTCAAGTCGCACTTAAACAGTTTGAATATGTTTTGATCGGAGGAGGTAAATTACAAAATATTTAATGCATTTGGAACAGTGCCGGATTTACCATAAAAGCTGAAAAAGCTGAAGCTTAGGGCAGCAAAATTGGCCCAAAAAAATTTGGTACAGAAAGAAAGTAAGGTTGCAGACACGAGGTGGGGCTACCGCGGCGGCAGCCCCGCCTCGTGTGATGGAGTGTCTGGGACTTAACTTATAAATTGAACGAATTGCCCTTTTTCTGAATTTCGGCGACATTACCCCACAACAGAATACCGAACGACATCACACTATGAAAATAACTAAAGTTAACTAAACAAGCTGTCTCTCATCATCATCATCATTTCAGCCGTAAGACGTTCACTGCTGGACTCAGGCCTCCCCCAATTTGGGGGGCTTTGCCATAATCGCCACGCTTGGCAGGCGGGTTCGCAATCGCAGTATGGTGGCAAAATGCATAGAGAACGCTGCTGCCCATTCTCTAGTAAATCCCTTAGTCGCCTTTTACGACACCCACGGGAAGAAATGGGGTGGTGTTATTCTTTATGTCCGGCACCACACGGTACCGGGCTGTCTCTAAATCAGTTAAATCACGAATTTTTCTAAAGGCTTATGCTGCAGAGCTAAGCTTTTTTGACAATTTATCTATATGGGGGCCCCACTGAAGCTTGGCATCCAGAGTTATGCCTAAGAATACTGTGGTATCTTTGGGTTTCAACACTTTACCCTTTATGAGGACACTAGTTTCTACTTATCTAAAATAAGGTATCGTAAACTTTAACACTTAGCATTTAACATTTAGTTTTTTTCTCGTTAAGAAGTAGGTTATTAACATAAAAACAGTTAACTACAGTCTCAAGGGCTCTATTTACATTGTCAGTAAACAGTTGCTGACGTCTGAGTTTAAATAAAAGTGAAGTGTCGACTGCAAACAACACTATATCATGCTTATGCTTTATGAGGTAAGGCAAGTCATTTATGTAAATAAGAAATAAAAATGGGCCTATAATTATAGACCCATTTTGAGGGGTACACTACATAAATACGAAAAACTTTATTCCGACAATCACAAATACAAATTTCAAAATACCGATTTTCATAATTCCGAATGATTCAAAATTCCGAATATTACAACTCCGACTTATCATTACTCCTATTTTTATAATTCCTACATTTCAATATTCCTAACGTTTATAATTACTATTCTCTAAATGCCGAGTTTCAATAGATCGAATAACAAAAAGTCCGACTTAATGATAATTCGAAACATCAAAAATACCAATTCCGATTATTAAAATACCGATTCATACAATTCCGAAATAAAAACGCCTTGTAAACCCGATTAGCAAGACAAATAACACATAATTGCTCGTCATAGAAAGTATAATATTATGTTCAGTATGAGGAAGTAGAATTAAAAAACATGCAAGCAAGCATGCAGCATGCAAGCAGGCCTGCAGCGTGCAAGCAGACATGCAACATGCAAGCAGGCATGCAACATGCAAGCAGGCATGCAACATGCAAGCAAGCATGCAGCATGCAAGCAGGCAAGCAGCAAGCAAACAGGCATGTAGCAAGCATTGTTTCTGTCACGGCTCTGGCGCTGCGGGGTTTGGGCGGCCCCACGCGTGCTTATTGTCGCAGATGGTTTGAAGGTCCACCGCCGCGGCGGAGGCTGGCCGGCACAGCCGGCCAGTAAGCCGAAGCTGCGATGGTCACCTGCTCCTCAGCTCGCGGGTCGCCCTACCCCTCCGCGCTTACGCGGGTTTAAATTACACTCTAGGGGTAGGGCAGATAAGACTACGTGCAGTCGGTTTTGCAGCGATTCATTTCTGTCACTAAATTTTGTAGCACAACATGTTGACTTTTAGTTTATTCGGAGTATTGAAAATCGGAATGTCGTTTTTCGGACCGAGAACCCTTCGAGCATTTGATTCTTCGAACGTATGCAAATCGGAAAACTCACAATTCGCATTTACGACTTTCGGTAAAATAAATTTCGTGATTATTAATAATAAACATTAAAATTCTTAGGTATTATGAAATTCGGACTTTTGAAAATCGGAACATCGAAATTCGGAATAAAATATTTCAGAGTATTTGGGTGTTCCCAAAATTGAGCCCTGGGGGACTCCCATTCTAAACTACAGATCCAGGTGATCCTTTTCCGTTGACGTCAACTCTCTGAATCCTATGACTCAGGTACGAAGTAAGAAGATCCAGAGAGGCGTTCCAGATTCCGTAGTGGTGAAGTTTCCTGATCGATGTTTCATGAAGAACACAATCGAATGCCTTGGAAAAATCGCAAAAAATACCCAAAGCATCGAATTTGTCGTCCCATTCATTATACACATGACCTTAAAGTTGGACCTAGGAGTTGAAACTCCGGCATCGGTAGTCGAACGACCCCTTGTAAAACCAAAATGTTTATTCTGTATAAATGTTTATTTAACAAAAAAAAATAACTGATTTAGAATAAGTACTGCCAATTTTTGGATATTTTGACGTTGACAGGTGCATGGTTAGCAGTATCGGGCCTTACCTACCTATCTTCCTTAGCCCAGCACACCTTATAACTAAGGTTGGACTTTTAATCCTATTCACTAACTTGACAATTGGAGGGATACCAGGTTTTGACAAAAAAAAGGTGAGGTAGTGAGGTGGTGCAAGAATGAACGAAATTGAATGAACTTGAAATAATGTACTTACATGCAAACTTTGTAATTTAAATTTAATAACTTGTCTTAAAACAAGATGTGTACTATATCGATATATACATAGTCTATGGCTGTCAGAGGAAATAAAATGACTATAGTAAAAAAATAAGCAAAATGACATGATTTTTATATTTAGTTTTGTTTCTATCAGAAGAAAATAAAAAAGGAAATAACTGTTATTAAAAATTATTAATTATTCTTATAATCCACACCTAAAAACTATTTTTTAAAGTTTTATTTAATTTAAACCATTTTTATCATTCATTCTTTATTCGAAATCGTTCACTACCCCGACACTATTAGTTTTAGAATGGTATCATTATTTTGCATTGAACTGTCAAGTTAGTGAATAGGATTAAAAGTTCAACCTTAGTGCAGTAAAACAAAGCTTTGCTTTTCTTAGCTTAAAAATATACCCAAAAAGTTGTAAAAAAAAGGAATTAACCTTACTGTGAACAGTGTATCTAATTTTAGAAATCAGTAGGAGCGGCAAAAGTTTTATAGCTTTGGGGCGGCAAATGTGTAAATCCAGCACTGATTTGGAAATAATACCAACTGCAATACTTATTACATAAATAACGCAAAACGTGTTTGTAGGAAGTACATTCCACATAGCGACTCATTTCATCTTACAAACAAGAATATCATATATGTACATAGTTCTTGTTAATAATAATACAACACAGCCAATCAATAACTACGGTTCGAACATAGTGCTAAAGGCTGCGCAATCATTTTTTTTATTTTTAGACAGACCTAAGTCGAGTCTGAGCATGCGCTAAAGTTACACAAATGTCGACCCTAAGCGATTCTGAGTTAGAGAGCATGCGCGAAAGTTCGGAGCTTTCCGTGATACTTCGGCCGTATTACACCACCTTTTAAAATGTTATATGTTATTGAAGAGCTTGAGTAATTGTAATTAATCATAACCGTAATTTAGAGCATACACAACCTCTTCTGTGTTTCCATACCCTCCTTAGACAAGTACTTTTGACTGCTCAGTAGATGATAAAAAAGTTAAATAAGTTCTGTTAATGCTAAACAGGTCTAGGTCCAGCAGTGGACGTTTTTCAGCTCAAATGATTAATTTAAAACAAAATATATTATGTATGGGGGAAGGGGCAATGTCGGGCAATGCCCACCCTTGAAACTCCTTTAAGGATGGTCAACTACTGCCAGGGTCGCGTGATTGTTCGAAAGAGATTTTTTGTGTAACGTTACCAATTTATCGTTATGTTAACGATAAAAAAGTAACGTTAATAATACCGATACCCAAAGTCAGTTAGCGTTATCTAATTACCAGTATGGGTATCGGTACAAGTAACGATACTTATATCGGTAATTTATACGTCCATCTCTTTCTAACTGACGACGATAAGGAGACTAGCAACTTTCGGTGTAGCTAGCTTCGGCGTGTATAATATTGTTTCTGTGTCTTGCTGCATCTATAATTATATTATAAAGCTGAAGAGTTTGTTTGTTTGTATGCTTGTTTGTTTGTTTGATTGAACGCGCTAATCTCAGGAAATCTCAGATCCGAATTGAAATATTATTTTTATGTTGGGTAGCCAATTTATCGAGAAGGGCTATAGGCTATATAACATCACGCTACAACCAAGAGGAGCGGAGCAGTAATGAAAAATGTTGTAAAAACGGGGAAAATCGCACGGGTAGGCGATTCGACGCGACGGGAAGTGTCGGGGGAACAAGAAATTTAACGCGGACGAAGTCACGGGCATAAGCTAGTCTGTGATAAACAAGAGAGTTTACGAGCGCCAAATAATGTATCAGTGCCTAGTTTTTACATTATTTAAATGTTCTGTTAAGGTGCTCTTACACGGGCAATTTTTTGAGCAATAATTGCTCGGCAACACTAATGGATCAATCTGGATCAATTAAGTTGAGCAATCTGGAGCAACAACAATATAAAATGCGGAAATTGTTTCGCGAATATTGCTTCTGATTGCTCCATATATTTCACATTTCTCAATGTCGCCAATATGAGTTGCCGAATATACAATCGATTTGAAATCTTTATTCAATTTTCTTTCTTTGTACGTATACTGCGTCTTGTTTTTGCGACAGGAACCGGCCGGCGGCGGAGGCGGTGGGGTTGGCCGTATTGCCTAGTTGCTCCATATTGCATAGGAGGTGCTGTGGCCGTATCTCTCTCTAAATTGCTGGATGTAGCCGTGACATCATAGTTGACGAGAATTAACCAAGATGGAGCAATTTTAGTTGCTCGTGTAAGCGCACCCTTAGTAGTTAGTATACTCATACATCATTTTATGTGCGTATAGTCCACCACACGTCTCTGGATACAATTTGACCTTGACAGCGCCTATAATATTTCCATAATAAGATTGGTTTTCATAGAGCATGTGTATTGTGTATCCCCAAAGGTCGTCTTTGGGTCATTTCCCTACATACTACTGGACATAGCAGTAACTAAATTTCCTATTGCTATTGTTTTAACTAACCAAAGACCGAGTGTAATGATTCTTGAATCACAAACTCAAACCCAATTGGAATCACCGGAAAATTGTCATCAAGGTAGTAAGTAATTATAGCATCTGATTTATTGTATCAAAAATACTATGTGCTTAATGACACGCTAGAGACTGTCACTGTTTGTTTGCCCTAATAAATAAAATATAGAGACAGTGATATGTCTTGCATCTGCGCAGCGGTGAACGCAATAACAATAATACGAGACGTTCACTGGGTGTTAGTCGACATTCAAACGGACGTAATAAAATCGCAGCGGGTTTTTTTCGAGAACTGAATTTAAAACTCTTGGTGTTGAACCGGGCATTGAGCACTAAGCAGAGTGCATTTAAGCAGTGCGTTGAAAATCCGGTGAGCGAAAATATCCCGTGATGGCCTAATATTATGAATTAAAAATAAAGATTTATAGGTACTCACGTCGTTGTTGAATCGCTTGTTGATGATTAGTACTCAGTATAAATATGGACAAACAGAGGTTGAGATAATTTAAGCTTTTTTTTTATAAAGCGGCAACGACGCGCGCCGGAGCGCGACGTGTCAGCGGATGGCCCGGGTGGGGCGCGCTGGTTTTATGTTAGGTTTTCAAATACGCGCACAACAACAATCACAACAAAAACACTAAATTTTAAAATTCTCGATGTTTCCTCCATTCACATTAATGCACAAATTATACCGACGGTGAATATTGTTATTTATTTTTCTAATTAAATCACTGTCCGTCGCTAAGTACTTTAATTTGTGAAATGCTAAAATAATCCTATTTTTTAGTTCAACAATTGTATTTACCTCTGTGGCATACACTTCACCCTTAATGTACCCCCATAAAAAGAAATCCATGGGAGTGAGGTCTGGAGATCGTGGTGGCCACCGAACAGTCGTATCGTATCACAATAAAAGCAGTCAATCACAAAAAAACTCTAACACTAAATAATAATAATCCTAAGTTAAAGTGTTCACAGACGATCGAACTTGGTTCGGAACGAACCATAAACTGTACGGTGCGGTCTACACAACAGACGAGCGCACCAGACTCCGAATCGTCCAGTCGTATTGTGCAATAGCAATGCGTGAACACGTCTCCTCGACATGCCACCTATTCTATCAAAACAGGCCAAAATTGCATTAGTTGCGGCAACTATCGTTGCTACATCGCCATTACATAACCAACGAAAAAGAAGAAAAGAATGGGCAAAATTTTATCTCAGAAACAGACAACAGTACAGTCATGTGAATCTCATTAAAGATCTCCATGATAAATATTTTCGTATATATCTTCTTTTAACGATGTTTTCTTGGCGTCGCTCCGAATCCATGTCTGTGAACACGCTGCAACGTTTTGCGCGTACGGTGGCACAATAGCGAATAGACTGACATATGGTTCGGTGCGCCGTCCACACGATCGATTCGGTTCGGAACGCACCGCGTTCGATGTGCAAACGCTCCGAACCAGCCGTACCGATATTAATAATAATAATGTCCGGCGGACCGTACGCCACACGATCGAATTTGGTTCAAAGCGCACCATGTTCGTGGTCCGTTCCGAACCAAGTTCGATCGTTTGTGAATACTTTTACGTGTCTTGTCACAATAAAAAAATAAATACGGTCTGTCTTAAGCTTATTTAGTGTCCTATCACAATAACAAAATCACAATTGCGGCGCGGGAAAAACAAGTTTTGAGACGCCGATCGCAAGGATCTAAGATGCAGTAGCAATACAGTGACCTATTTCTATTTCTTTTAAGCGCGGGATGTTTTGCTATGACTGTCACTCTCGTAATGAAAGTGCAAGTGTGTGTATTTATTGCTTCCTTGTTTGCATTGCCATCTTTTAGCGAAAATATTTGGTTGTACTTGTGACTTGCATCACAACGGCGACAACGCATTACTCAGATTTATCGTTTTAAGCAGGGATGTTAAGGAGCTCCGTAACCGTAACCGAAACTATCGGATATCCGATATAAAAATTTATCCGTAACCGTAACCGAATCCGAAATAAAAGTTTCGGATAATATCGGATTTGTTATTACATTTTTATTTTAGGTAGATAAGATAACACTCAATATATATTTATAATCATTGTTATTTTAAATAGCTGTGATAATTACTCACGGACTGATTGTAATTCCTATCAAATAGTGACATATAAATAAAAACATTTTATTAACTATTTATATTTTACTTTGAAATTCCTTAAAAGTTTAATATCCGTAACCGATATTATCCGAAACTAACGGATAATCCGAAATAATTTCATATCCGTATCCGTATCCAGTACAATAATCATTCCTACATCCGTATTCAATCCGTATCCGAAATGTCATATTCATAACATCCCTAGTTTTAAGGTGCATGATCTATGCGTAGACATAATCAGCTGTTAGAAAAGATACATCGTGTTGAAACGGCGCAAAAACTTAAAAAATCATTTGTGACTAAGCTACTGCTCCTATTTAATTGATTTTTGGTACAGAGTTTGAACATGGTACCTAGTATAGGCAGTTTAAAGGAAAGCCCCTCTGTCGTATCAACTTTTTATACTAAATACTCAGCTGAAGAGTTTGTTTGAACGCGCCAATTTCTGGAACTACAACTACGATTTGTAAAACTCTAAAATAAATTTGTTGAAATGAAACACATTAATGTTGTTTATTTTTATTTTAGAAAGCCAAATCGAGTATAATGAATACCGTCAACGATGGGATGTTTCTACACAATTAGAATCACAGCACCAAAATGACAGCCAGGAAACAATGATGTTGGATTTATATACATACGTCATTTTACCAGATACGGTTAATAATATGATCACAGCCAAAAATATAAGTACTCAAATAGACCCGGCAATAATAATATAACAAGTCCAAATTTATTATCTAACGAAGCCTGCACTCAAACATTGCTTACAGAAGACCCTGAAAATTTAAAAGTTGCCAACGAATACTTTATTATGTTTGTTGCACTTTCAAATGTACCTCAGATTAAGCGACGTCAAATCATGTTTGAAATTGTCAGATTACACTGGTCTGCAACGAAATTCTACTTTCAATAAAAATATGATCAATATAAAGAGTTTAGCATGTTGAATCTAGATCTGCTTTTAATTTTTTGCTATCACGTAAACATTTTTTTTTTGTAATAGTTTAAAAATTCTGATTTTTTTATTGTCATTCTTGCGGCCACTCAACTTTATTTAGCTAACATCGTGTTTGCACACAAAAAAATGGCGTGCACTGATAGAAAGAGAGAGAACGATATTGTTTGATGACATTTTTATACGAATACATGCGTCTGCGCAATTCTCGTTGTGACTCCGTGGCGCACAGTACGTTAAAAAGTTGTATATTGATTGTTCCTGATTTATACCGGATATTTTGGTAAGTTTGATATTATGTTGATACATGTAGTGAAATTTTATGTATATTCTCAACTACCGAGCATAATAACCTCACATTATTGGAATATTATTCTGATTTTGTAGCAAATTTCATTTTGTTATAGGTAAAAAGTGGCAAGAGCCTGTAAAAATTCTCCCGATGTGTTTTGTTACGTTTGTGGTGAATTTACTACAAATCTCAACGAGGTACATCATATCTAGTCTTGTTAAATGTGCTTATCAGCTTTACTTTGGATTTAAAGTTGATGACAGAGACAAAAATTGGCTCCCAAATATTTGCTGCCTGCTAATTTGTTGTTTGCTTGCTTGCTGATCATTTCTTGGACTCTCACTTAGATTTCTTCCCGAAAAATCTTGGAATGGTATCAGATGAGCATGGCGAGAGGTTTCATCAAGATATTCAGCACATAGAGAGGCGCTACAACGGGAAATGGTCCGAAGCAATGCTCGCAGATTTTTGTTGGTCAATTTGTCGCGAAACTACAAAGTAAAATATGATTAGCAACAAGTAATAATATTGTCAATTCCGTTTTAACGTTTTGTAAGGGTTTACATAGAACATTAGCAAAGTTATTTAATTTATGATTAAAATTGTTGCTAAAAAAGAAGTTTTATTTTAAAATTACATTTAAAAAAATCCTTACGTGATAGAGAACTTTAACTACTATATTTTTATTCAGTATTATTGAATCTATAATAATTATATATAAATAAGGGAAGGAGAGAAAAAAAAATTTTTTTTGCAAACCAGTGTTATTAGAGTTGCGATCATTTTGATATTATTTCTAATATTCCCATTACGAAAGTTTTGTACTAGGTATCTAATTATTACTGTTAATCACAGTAAAGCTTCATTTACGCTAGGTTAGTTTCGATTGCGAGTTCCAAATGAGAGCGGTAGCTTGTGGTGGATTAACGTACAAACTTGATTAGGATTACCGAAATTTTGTTGCCTAGCAATAATATGCTGCTCGCATTCGAGGAATTATCTTTGTGCAAATGAGGCATTACTATTTACTCGCGTTAACTTATAAGGATCGACTATTGCTACCATTTTTTTTTCTTAAAATGTAATTCTACAAGGTGCAGTTTTGGATCTGCAAAACATTTTAGGAGGTAATTATGTTAGTGATTCTCGACCCGAATCAACAATAAAATGGGCAGGTATTTTTTTTTCATTTTATTATTATTTACGAAAATCGGTAAGTGTGAACTCCCTTTTTTAAAACGCGGCCAGTCTGTACGCGTCCTTAAACTGCGATTTCACACACACAAACAAACGCAACCAACGTTTCCTTCATAGATTTTTTAAAGAGGGTTATTAAGAGAAAGGGTTAGAAAGAGAGTTATACTGAAAAACAATGTTATTGAAAAATCTAATATAAAAGTATTATTGATTATTGACTTGGTACCGTATTGTTATATGATTATTTACGAGTCTCATAACAACCTCTTGAAATGTTTTGCAGGCTCAAAACTGCATCTTGTATAGAAGATTTATTTGGAGTATCTAGTCGTCACGAAACACACTAGTTTTTTTGACAGATAAAAAGCTGTAGCCGCTCTAAAATTTACAACATATATTGTATATACAATAAAATCATTCAGAACAAAAAAAAAACATCAGCACTAGTTAGACTACCAGCTGTGTATTTATTTTTTGTTTAAATCTATACTAATATTATAAAGCTGAAGAGTTTGTTTGTTTGTATGTTTGTTTGTTTGGTTGAACGCGCGAATCTCAGGAACTACTGGTTCGAATTGAAAAATTCTTTTTGTGTTGGGTAGTTTATTTATTGAGGAAGGCTATAGGCTATATAAAACTACGCTACAATCAAAAGGAGCGGAGCAGCGATGAAAAATGGACGAAAACTGGCAGGCAATTCGATGCGACGGGAAGGGTCACGGGAGCAAAAATTTTACGCGGACGAATAATTTGTCTTAAAACAAGATGTGTACTATATCGATATATATGTAGTCTATGGCTGTCAGAGGAAATAAAATGACTATAGTAAAAAAATAAGCAAAATGACATAATTTTTATATTTAGTTTTGTTTCTATCAGAAGAAAATAAAAAAAGGAAATAACTGTTATTTAAAATGATTAATTATTCTTATAATCCACACCTAAAAACTATTTTTAAAGTTTTATTTAATTTAAACCATTTTTATCATTCATTCTTTATGTGAAATCGTTCACTACCCCGACACTAAGTTTTAGAATGGTATCATTATTTTGCATTGAACTGTAAGTTAGTGAATAGGATTAAAAGTTCAACCTTAGGAAGCAAACTCTGGACCATGTTCGTACGGACGTAAAAATATTGCGGCGAGATTTTATCGTGCACTGGAATTTCAACGCTTTGCTGGGCTCCGAGAGTTGAAAGTCCAATACTGTATATTTGGACGCACTAAGTTGCACTCTGTTAGATTGTCAACATTCACACGGGCGTTATAAAATCGCAGCGGGAGTTTTTTGCGCACTGGATTTTTAACTCTTGTAGTTAGTCATAGCATTGAGAATTCAACAAAGTGCATCTCAGCGCATCGCGTTTATCAATACATAATTATATTTTGGGACGGCGCAGGCGGCGCGCGGTTTGTTGGTCATACGAGACAAAGTCTCGATGGGTGCCGTTTGATTATGAATGAGATGAAGCACGCGCAAGCGCCAGTCGTGTCGTATTCGAATGTTTGCGAACGTCGTAACAAGCTAGTTGTTGCCGTTCCGCTTTTAAGAGCCGTCCAAAAAGCGGGAGGCGCACGGTGCGGTTTGGCAACGTCGCACAAGATGTTACTTACTAGAATTTAGCGAAATATCGGTATTATTAACGCTATTTAATTACCGGTAAATCTAATGATATAACGCTACTTTTAACGTTAAATATTTAACGGAACGGAACGAAATGTTTTGGTAGCTTTACCGGTAATTTATTGGTAACGGTAACCGTCCCCCTGACCGTGACCCTGGCACATGGGCAACTGATGGAACACGGGTGGGTTTTAGTCAGTAAAAGTCTGACACGCCCTCCCGCTCCGCCCAGAGCGGGAGAAGTCATTTGATGATTTCCCATCCTGAAAAAAAAAAAAAGAAAAAAAAAAAAAAAAAGGTGGTCAACTTTTGTTTTATTAGCTCTTAAATTTATTAGTAATTTTTCATCTTGTTTCTCTAAGTCATGTACCATTATATTCATCAGTTCAACGGAAATATATGATGATAGTGACCATATGTACAAGCGCCATCTATGGCCAACATCAATCCTACCTGAAACGTAAATGTAAACCTTTAATGAGTAGTTCTCTACGGTCATATAGGTCGGTAAAACAGAACATTCGGAAAGACAGAAAACGCCATCTTTTAGCGAGTAGCAGAACTACACGAATATCCGCTAATGACCTCGAATTGTAGAAACTTAAAACCATCTATGTATGATCAAGTAGAAGAAATAGACGAAAGTTCTAAAATTATCTAGAAGTTTAATGTAGAGTAATGCCTTCCCAAGAAACTTCCTTAATGGTCAATTTTTTTAAGTAGTAACTTTCATCAGTTCAACGCTAATTAAGATCATATTGGCCATATGTGCAAGCGCCATCTATGGCCAACATCAAACTGACCTGAAAATTAAATATTGTTAAATAATGTGTGGTCATGTAGGTCGGTAAAACAGAGCACTTGGTAAGATAAAATAAGACGGGAAAACGCCATCTTTTATCGAGTAGCAGAACTACACAAATATTAGTAAATGTCCTCGAATTATCTAGAAGCCCAAAATGTCACGTTACCGCCATCTATGACCGAGTAGCAGAAATATACGAATGTTCTGAAATTATCTAGAAGTTTACACTCGTGATATAAATAAAGGGTTAGCAGCATTGCAAAGGAGTCCCCCCCACCCATCTCTATCCCTCGGGAAAAGCGAGCCAAATATCTTGGCGTGATCCTCGATCAACACCTCTTCTTCCCTGAGCACACAAAGAGCGTTCGTTCGCGGGCCGCTTTCGCTCTCGCATGCATGCATGTGCAGTCTTTGCACACGTGAAACCCTACCATATCCATAGGATTCAGACTCTCCAAAATCGTTTTCTCCGTAAAGCCACAGGTTCCCCTTGGTACGTTAGAAATGAACCTATCCATCCTTTCATGAATCCTCCACCTCGATCTCAAAATCCCCACTATCCTTCAATTCATGAAACGCAACTCCAAGCATTTCTTCGATAACGCTGTAACCCACCGCAACCCTCTGGTTGTAGCGGCCGCCAGTTACACCCCCTCCCGTATCAGTAGAGTTCGCCACCCAAGGCAGATACTGACCGAACCTGATAACCCTATTACCCTCCTCCAGGAAAGCAATAGGGCGTTAGTACGCTTCTTTTGTCTTACAAAACGTCCGTCTTACCGACCTCGCCGCCGAGGTCCGTTGCGATGCTCCCGACTAAATAGTTCCTCCCGACCCTTACTTAACGAAGTGGCAGCCCGCGCTCTAGCTGAACCTGTAGCTTTAAATTCGTCCCTAAATAATAAGCATACAGATCCAGCCCGTCTCTTGCTGCCAGCGACGCCAGAAGCCGAGGTACGTACCCCATAGGGCGTACACTTAGCGAGTAGTCGCTTTAGTTTTTAAATTTATTAGCCCTGGCTGGAGGCCTTAATGTAAGTAGGTATTAAGGAATTCACAGGAAGGCCCGGTTAAATTGCTACGAACTTTTAGGCCGACTAAAAGATGCCCTTACAAAAAAAACTGCAAAGGAGTATCGTTGGAATCGCGACATTGAACTGCCACTGAGAGACTTACGAGCAAACGAGTAATTCTGACTTAAGTTCTGATTATTTGTGACATTAATTAAAAGTTTTTAGTAGGTTTAAGACATACATTAGTTAAAGTGCTCGATAGAGTCATAGAATCTTGGATACAATTTTTTATTCAGAAACGTTCTACTAAACGGTCATGAAATTATAATGAAGTCATCCAACATACCGACTCGTCAAACGATAATATCTGTCTATAAATGCGGCTGGGTCATTGGCTTGATTCAGAAGGCAGGACTCCTGAACACAGCACTAGGGCTTCCATTACGTAATTACGTAATTACGCAATTACGTAATTACGAACTCATTTTAAAGTATTTTCAATTCCGTAACTGAAGATGTCAATTCCGTACTTACGTAATTATTAGTATCATCAATCCATCAAAATAGTCAACCAATAAAAAAGCATTATACGTACACATTTATAATGTGGCAACACTATACTATATTACTACATCGAAACTGTACAAATAGGGTATTCCCCGCAGTTTATTTTATATCTATTTTGCAAAAAATAGTTCTAAGACGTACAGAATAGAGTTCAAATATATCAACTTGGCGAGTCGGCAAGGCCGGGGAGTCCCTGACGAAAAGTCCCTACGACCACGGGGAACTTAGGGGAACTACTATGCTCCTCACATTCTTAACTAAAAAGAAAGTAGTTTCATTGCTCAATTGTCGGTTGTTCAGCTCACATCGCTAGACTCTCGGCACAGTTGACACTTGATCTGATACTTAATTAAAAGTTGGTGGTAAATGCGCGCAAATATTAACAATTTGTAGCAGTTGTATCTTTATCGTGGGTGACTTTGAAATTTGAATGTGTGGATTATCTCTTCAAAGATGTAAGTACTTAAATCAGTCTTATTTAGTATTAAAAGGGCATTAAAAACCTCATGAGGCGTGGAGCATGCATAGTTCATACAAAATAATTTGTAAATCAAACATTTTCTTAAGGTGTATTTATTCCGATTAGATTATAGAATATCTAGGTTCCCAAATATACAATATGTAACAAAAACCCTGTCCGATCCAATAAAGGCGTAATCCTCGTTCAACATACGTACTAGAAAAAATGATATATAAATGTATCTAAAAAAAAAACAAAAGGTAATTGATTTTTTATTTTTATAATCCATGCGAAATATAACAGTGAATATGGGAAATTTTCATAAGTTAACAACACTCCACCCGCCGGCAAAATCTTGTTATTTTTACCTATTTTTATTTCAAAGATCCACCGCCCTATAGTACCGCGTTGTAGGCACTCGTTCGACTCTTTGATGTTGCCGACTGGTTGCCTACCGGCGCGCTACTTGTTGGCCAATTGCCAGTCTTTCGTGTAGATAGCTTTTGATCGGACGTCTGTACGTATCACGTGCCGCTATCGTTTCGCGAACAATTTCGTATTCCAATCAGCCTTTCCACTGGATTTTTATTTATGGGGTCATGTTAAACAAATTGTTTATAAAAGAGAGTGCGATTCGGAAATCGAAGTCAGAGATCGAATTGTGGCAGCTTTCGACTCACTTAAATCGGACACAAACGCGCTGCAAAGAGTACGTGCAAATTTAGTGAAAAGGTGTCGAATGTGTATCAGTGTTGGAGGTGGACTTGTGGAGCACGATCGCCGAAGTATGCAACAACAAAAGAACTGAAACCTGCAGTCAGTAAGTACATTGCCCAAAGGACATCATATTAAAAAAGCCCTTATCAGGGCTACATTTAATTCAATAAATTGTTTCTTGATAAACATGATTAACTCTCCGGATCACTATGCCTACAAAACAATATCAGCTGATACCTACGCGTAGGCATAAGGTATGACGTAGCGTAATTTTCTTTCGTTATAAGTTTGTTTGGCGGCACGCGACAAAGCAGGTTCATGACAAAGGGTCATACAAACCGCGGCTTCTTTGACACAAAACTGTACGTAGTAACACGTGAACTTTGCCGAGCGATCAGTGTTGCCTTTGATTCGTTTTCATTTTTTATTTTTATTTAATTATATTCACAAGGGAAAAATATTAATCTCAAATCCATTAATTGGTTACGTAATAATGTACGCAGTACGATGCCGAATAATACCCTTAAGGATCGGACAGGGTTTTTGTTACATGCTGTATATTAATTAAGAACACTGATTAAAACCTAAAAGGTCGGTACCTATCAAAAATTTGAAATTCCTCATAGTTCGTCTCTAAATCAGGAATGAATGAACTAAGCATGCTCTTTCGCCTATTATAGAAGAAAAAAACGTTTGGCTACAAAATAAGTGTTTACATTATTTTGTAATGAGTTGACAACTATGTTTAACCAATATCATTTTAACCTAACTTCCTTTTATTTTTTTTCAGGTCTTCTTCAAATAAGACTGTATACAAGGAGTTTTTGAACAAACGCACACAAAGCTCTATCTGGTAACATTTCTTGAGAGCTGATAATGGACAGAGTGTTGAATGTAAGCATTGCAAAAAAAAATTGAAAACTCCAGGTTGCGCAACTGGAGCGTTACACACTCACATGCGTGCCAAGCATATCGGAGAGATGCCGCAACAGCAGGAGTCGCAAAGCCCGAGTACATCAACGTCTAATAGTGGTCAAATTCAAACACGAAAACGTACGAATGAACCTTCACAAAAGAAAATTAAACTCACTGATTATTTTTCAAATATGGAGGTTCGAGTGGCCAGAATGGCTGCATTGGATGGGATACCATTGAGCACATTTTGTACGTCAGAAGATCTGAGATATCTTTTTAAAAACTCTGGCTACGATGTGCCGAAATCTTCTACGACTATAACACAGATAATTCTAAAACAGAGAGATAACACAAAAAACAAACTGAAAAATCAATTGAAAATTATGAAGTCTGAAAATAAAAGATTTACTATCACGTTTGATGATTGGACGTCTACCCGTAATAAAAGGTATATGAATATAAATATCCACAATAAAGACTTTGATATGGCCAAATATAAAAATTTGGGACTTGTACGGATACAGGGATCAATGCCAGCTGAAGTAGGCACTCAATTATTACAGCAACATTTGAGTGACTTCGGTTTAAGTCTGGAAGACGACATAATTGCTTTCACAACAGATGGAGCGAGTGTTATGGTCAAAATGGGTAGAAATTTTGACGGCCACCACCAATTGTGTATGGCTCATGGGATACAACTAGCAGTCCTGGATGTTTTATATAAAACACAAAAATCTCCAGAACCTGAAGTCCAGGAGGATGTCTCAAATACCGGCGCTGAAGAAGAAGAGGAAATTGAAGAAGATGAGGATGCGTTTATTGTAGAATCGACCAGAGTTCCAGAATCGGAGTTTTTATACAAAGGCACTATAAAAAAATTAAGAGATCTAATAAAATCGTTTAAAAACTCCCCTTTGAAAAACGACTTGTTGCAAAAGTACATTTTAGAAGAACATGGTAAAAATATTGACCTAATACTAGACTGTAAAACGCGATGGAACAGCTTATCAGATATGGTAGGCCGATTTCTCAAATTAAAATCATGCGTTTTTAAGGCGTTATTAGATTTGAAATCAAATGCGAAATTTACAGACGAAGAGATCCAAGACCTTCACGACATTCATTACAGCTTGGATGTAATAAAAACTACAGTTTTGTCATTCTGTCGCCGTGATTCAAACTTATTGACGGCCGACGCTGCGCTTCGATTCATGCTAGAGAAACTTAATCTTCAGTCAAACGATCTCAGTGGAAAACTAGCCACATCTCTTAGAAAGAGAATTAAGGAAAGGCGAACAAATGTATTCGGTGTTTTGCAATATTTGCATAACAATGAGGAATTTTTTAAAACAGCTGCCTCAGAATATTTCACGAAATCATCGTCGGATGATATCCGAACGTACATAGTGGAACTTTTGGAACGGTTGAAATATAATTCTACTCAAAAAAGCACTAATTCACAACCACAACCGAGTGCATCGGACGCAATTGCTACCAGTGACGATGATGACGAGGAGTTGACAATCGCACAACCGTTAGACAAAGAAATAAACAAAGTGACTGTAAATAAAACAATTTCAACAGTAAACACAGATCTCCATTCCATTATTAGGGTAGAAATGTGCATTTACGACAGCGCTGGCGGCGGTCGCGAAGTTTTTTTGACTGCAGCGTATAATTATTTACTTTCGATAACGCCTACAAGTGTTGAAGCCGAGCGAGCCTTTTCATCCGCCGGATATTTTTGTAATAAACTAAGAAGTTCCCTAGGTGACAAAACTTTAAATGCCTTGTCATTTATGAGGTCACATTTTCAAGAAGAAAGATTATATTCGGGACGATAAAAAATGGTTTGACTTAACTAAGTTCTTGAATAATTCATAACAATTTAAAAAAATTAACCACCTCTTTAAATGAATCGATAATTTGACAGTACAGTGTTAGATTATTTTGTCATGGAACTAATTTTTTTTTTTTTTTTGTATCGCTCTGTGGAGGCTTGTTATTAGCAATTTAGTTATATATTCTTGTTACTATAATGTTATTAGTCTGTAAGCTTTCTAAAAATCTTTATCTTTACATATCTTTACATATTATAAAATAAAGTCACTTCGCTGTCTGTCTGTCCCTATGTATGCTTATATCTTTAAAACTACGCAACGGATTTTGATGAAGGTTTTTTAAATAGATAGAGTGATTCAAGAGGAAGGTTTATATGTATATAACATGCATAATATAATAAAGAAACGCTGATAATTTTAGAGGTTTCTAATGTGATGTCATAAATAAACACATTTTTTTGCGCTTACATTGCGAACGCTGGCTGAACCCTACGAAATAGCTCAAAATAATGTACTACAGTATTGTACACCTTAAAAAGTTCTACAAAAAAGTTCGCGATGGTATATGTCTAACTCTTAGGGATAACCCATGATAACCATTTTTATCCTTTACTTTTTACGAGAAATAATGGCTTATTTATGAATGCGATTTTAAGCAATACAGCATTAATCCTTATCCAATTAAGTACGTTAAATAAATTGTGCATTTCATGTAGATCAAAATTGCCCTTTACAGCATATCATTAAAATTAATATTTTAGAAGATACAGAGATTATAATAAAATCGCCGCAGAGCGGCTAGCGGGCCTTCGCGCGTCCGGCGGTCCCGGTTGGTAGCGGTCGGGTAGTGTAGGATTAATAGGATTGTAATATTGTAATTCATATTACTTTGGCTTCATAATAAATGCGAATATCATGTGTGTTCGAAGTACTCAAAATAAACCTAATTGTATTATTCCAAGTAAGAGACCGCGAAATATGGCTTAGATGTTCAGATTTTTGGATGGATTTGGATTTTTGGTTATCCTGGATAGTTACCATATACATAGGATACTTTATCCCGGTAGCAGGTTTCCGAGTGATATTTTCCGAAAGCTATACGGGCGAAGCCACTGGCAAAAGTACTTTTCTTACAACTATGTTTAATTTGGTGTCTGGTAAATAATTGAGTGTCTGTATAGGTAGAATACGAGCGTTAAGAAAAACCAGGATGACTTATATCAATTCAACCCAACCCTATTTGACAGTCTTCTTACTCTGAATACTATTCATCAAACACACATGATATTCTCATAAACTATGAATCCGAAGTAATCCACATCCACACTTCCACACTTCCACACCAATATTATAAATGCGAAAGTAACTCTGTCTGTTTGTCGGGCTGTCTGTCTGTCTGTCTGTCTCGCTTTCCTGCTAAAACTACTGAACCGATTTAAATGAAATTTGGTACACAGATAGTTTAGAGCCTGAGAAAGGACATAGGCTACTTTTTATCCCGGTAGTATGTTCCCGCGGGATAATTTCCGACCTCCACGCGGGCGAAGCCGCTGGCAAAAGCTAGTTAAAAATAAAATAAATAAATATAAATAAATATTTTTTTGTTTAAATATTGTGTTTATTTTGATACATCCTTGAATTTGAGATAGTAAAAGATAACTGTAAAAATTGTAGATACTCTATCTACAATATTTACAAAAATTCATAATCAATTTAAAAATAATAGGAAAAATTACGTAATTACGGAATTACGGAATTGGAGAAAAAAGTTGCGTAATTAGTTACGTAATTGACATTTCCGTAATTTTGGAAGCCCTACACAGCACGCATAGTCAGGAGGCTCCTCGTTCTAGAACCCTGACCACCGGCAGCTTGGACCCTGCTCCCGATGCCGATGGGTCACTATTTTTAAATGTTTTTTTTTAGATTTTTGTAAAAATATTTAAAAATATACTTAACAGGTTCGCTGCCACCTACAAAATGGAAGTGCAACTGCAAGGCCAAATATGTTAACAGTATTTAAAGTGAGGGAGGCAAACTACACGCATCGCTGCGTGCTAGGCACTGGGAATTAAAGCATAACCAGTGCCGAAGAACGCACGGGTGCATTATCAGTTTATTACAAGATTTATGGTTGATTGGGAATAATACACATTTATTTATTTTAGAATGGTTTTTATTCGTTACTTTTTGTATATCGCTAATGAAACAAACTTCAAAATAAACATTCTTACAGAGAAAAAAAAATGCTAACTGTGTTGAGATTGTTAAATAAAACAAACTAGTTTCATTTGATATTGTAATGTGGAAGCAGAGTTTCAGCACAGTTCGTACATCCAGCAGCAGACAGAACAGGAAGAGTGGTGATACCAGTGTTGCCACACACACACTAATAATATTAGGCGATGACATAGTGTTATACAGCCATATCAGGCGGGGTGTACACAATTTAAAAATAAGAAATTACAACAATATTGTTAGAATACTTTAACACCCTTCCTTAATTTCTTCATTTTACAAAGTTTTTGTACATGGCACTTGCTGATGTGCATTGGAATAGCATAGTAATTAACCTTTTGTCCACCGTCTGTATTATTATGTACTTAGCTAACGCGTCCTTTTTGCTGAAATCGGCCTTGAGTTCGGGCTTGTCCGAATCATCCATTTTTATGTCGTCCTTTATTATATCTGACAGCCCCTTGGCTTATAAGATTATATCAATTTGAAAACGCCACAGCTGATAATAGGTCTTTACCTATGCACTGAGAAAAATGTCATTTTGGCATAATCTTAAAATATCGTGACGTTGGTTTAAAATAGATGCGTTGTCTTATAATATGTTGATAATAAGTAAATATTACGCTAGAACTGAAATGTGTTAAGATGGAATCGAATTTTTTGGGTAAATAATGCAATATTATGATACTTGTCATCGTAAAAATTTGTAATTATGAAATAACATTGTCTTCTTCAAATAATAACACAATGTAATAGAAAATGGTCCACTGTCCCATAAATTAGTATGATAATTATAAATAAGATTCTAATTAAAAAACACAATGACAGTCACCGTAATATAAATAGATTTCATAGTTTAATATGAAGAAGTATCTCTAAAAATACGATGACCTCCCCCTAATGTACTATATTAAATTATAATGCTTTAAACTTATATTTTTAAAGTAAGCATCATTTTTTAATATTACAGTCATATTATTTTATGTGAATCCTATGATAATACGATTAAATAATCTCATATTTTTAGAGTAAGCATCAAAGTTCAATAATATAGTCATATTATTTTATGTGTATCCTACTAAATTATTATTACAGAGACCCATTTATGAGTAGCATTTGAATGATGTCCTACAAATTTAAGGTGACGGCATTATATAATGAGGTCTCCCTCTCTCACTTCATTCCGCCGCCGCGCCATTTCGGTCGGCCATTTGTATTTCACCGCTACAGCCGGCAAGTCACGACTCACGACTCGTTTAATTAATAGCAATAACAATTCCATTAGTGCCAGTGAACGTGTTTGATCAGTGCAAAAATGGATATGGCTACGCGTGATCTTTTGAAGAAGTGGAATTTGGAACGCTACATCGATCGTTTTGAAAGTAAGTTGACAAACCTACCTAGTAAGTTGCTAGCATGAGCTCACACATTACATTCACACATTCTAATTTCTAGCAAGAATAGGGTCAGAGTGTCGTCTTAGAGGCACTATGAAAATATACTTAAAAAAATTTCGCGACCAATTTCAAGGTCACAGTTCTAACATAACCTTACCTATGGATCCCTTCGACATCGTTTTTACGACAAACGGTTGGTCGGAGACAAAAAACACCCAGACACTTTTAGCCTTTCTAGGTGTTACATACTATAGAATCGAGAAAATAAACGATTTGCGAAAATAACACTTTTTTGGCCGCTGTACACTCCAACCAAGAATAGTCTTGTCGTATGGTACCTACCCACCTACCTAGATATACGTTCATATTTATATTATACACTAGATTCGATGTGCAACTGCAACCCAAAAAAAAACAAATAGGTAGAGTGCGTCTAAACTAAAATGACGCGCCCCACTACCGCATTTACCGTAGTGTACGTATACAAATTTAAGTAGTGGGGCGCGTCATTTCAGCTTAGACGAGCTCTACCAACCTACATTTTATAAAGTCGATGCGACGTAGTGCATTTCACAGCTGCAATCAGGGCGCTGTTAAATTTACCTTTTTTTTCAGCTGAAAGAATTGATATCGCAACAATGCAGATGCTTAGTAAACAAGACATACATAGTATGTTCCCTCAAATAGGGGACAGACTCCGGTTTGAAGCAGCTCTGGCCATGTTAAAAAGCGACCAACCAAAAGATATGGTTTGTTTTCATGTTAAATTGTATTTCAAAAAAGTAAATTTTGTTTTAAACTTTTTGCTTACACATGCCCTGCGTCGCTTAAATGCACATTCTCCTACTTGCATGTAGGTAGGTAGGTACCTACTTATTAACTTTTATTATTTTAAAGTCTTCTTAAGATACCTAACAATTTAACCGGTGCAGTATATATTTAAAAAGTGGAATAAAATCATAACTTTTCATCAGTCTTGTTAGTTTACCAACTAAGTACATTATTATTACCTTTTTAAATTTCTTGTTAAATTTCAGGATAACTCCTACAATTCATCACTCTTTGAAGAGGTCCTGAGGAATGACTTGTTAACTAGTCTACCTTGTAACTTAGAGCCTCTGCCACCGTGTGAAGGACTGCAAAGCTCAATCCTCAACCAAGACTGCGAAGCAGGACTTAACCAGGAAAATTTGGTAAGTTCTGCAAAATTGTAGAAAAGTACTCGTACTTACTGTTTTTTGGTTCAAGAGCAATATGTATTAATTTGTAATTACATCCATACTAATATTATAAATGCGAAAGTAAGTTTGTCTGTCTATCTGTCGGCTGGGGCAGGACCTTTTCACATTTTCATACCTAAGACACTGAACCGATGCAAAATTTGGTATAGACATTCTCTGAGACCAGGATCAGTCCTGATCTTGATCGATTAGTTTTTATCAGGGCCGGATCAAGGGACGAGGGCAGGACCGTTCACACCTGCAATGCTGAACCGATTACTAGTAAAAAAATATAACACTTCCCTTGAGTTATCTCCGGCTAGGGCTAGCTATAGCCTGTTAGTTAACGGTCGCACTCGGACACATTTAGTGATTATTTCAACGATTATTGAGGTTAATTGACCGTACATACTCATATTATCACACCTTTTTGTTACATGTACTATTATAACATTGTCTCAAAGTAAATATTATTTTAGGATGGTGACATACTGGTGATACCACTGGACTCGTCGTCGTCAGTGGGTGAAGCAGTTAGACAAGAGTCCACCGGGAGCAATTTAGTAAGTTATTGCCTATTATCCTGTACTTTTGATAAGGAATTTAAATTGACATTCAATATTGTTAACCCCCGGCGTAAACAGATAAGTTTAACGTCTGTACCTGTCCTGTCCTGTATGTGTGTACGGACGGCCGTTTAGGAGCTATACTATATGTCACAAAGATCAGTAATATATTTGGAGTTGGTGACAGCTATAACTAACAACTAAATGCATGATGCCTAGACTGGCACCGACTCCAACTGATCATTATACTGAATGGAAGGTAGGTATTGAACCTGTATTTTCAACATTTTAGTGACATTTTTTTTTAACTTTTACCTTGCATATTTAGTTTGTAATGCCATACTTATACTATTTGTGTTTCAGGTGAATACCATACTGAATTCATCAGTCGAGGGAAAACAAATAATAGCAATTGGGCAGAAAACGGGCACCTTACCCTCAAACGTGCGTGGGCGTTTATGCAAGCTGCTTATGGAGAAGCTCATTACGGCCGAAAACCCGGTACTTCTGACAGATTCGCAGCTGCTTGCTCTATCCTACGACATTGGCAGATTATTTAAAGAGGAGTCACCACCCCTATACTACGCGCCGTACCTGCCGGCTGATGCTTACCAGGCTAAGCGCAATATCTCTGGCTGGTTAGTCACCGCCAGAAGGGCTCGACGGCAGCATTTAGTTTCGTTGGGCCTTATTGAAAAGCCCAAGTCACGTTCTCGCTCCAAGTCCAGTCCTAGGCTAGACACCCCTCCACTCGCTGGAATCGACCTGACCGGACTTAAAGAAGGTAACTCCTTTTCAAGAAATTTTATGTTTTCAGATTGAATTAAATTATCAAGAACAAAATTATTGAGAAAAATATCTGAATTAGTATAAATTTTCGTTACAAATTACAAAATATCTGAATCTAAGAACCGTTATTGTCATTGTACTAATTATTAATCGTTTTAATTTTTGTGTGCAGGTGAAGTGGAGGACGTAGCGTCAGCATTAGAGCAGCTGTCAAGTCCTTCAGCTGGTCCGTGGCAGGAGGTCAGTGCCCTGTGGCGGGAGACGGTGCGAGCTCGCCTCCGGTACTTGTACTACGAGGAAGGGACATTACAGGAGTACTTCAATAAGTATCCTATCCTGAAGTCAAGTGATGGATGGCGACTCCTGACTCATGACTACGAAGCACTGTTCCCTGATAAATCCGGGGGCCTCGACGCCTTGGATGCTTCATCGGAAAACATACTAAAAGCTGCTCAGCAGAAGCTTAACACCACAAAGGACTCGTTTCTTCGTCGAAAAATAGCTGATACATTGGCAATTTGTGACGGTAAGGAAATGATTCTGTTATATAGTTCTAGGTGCTCGACCTCCCTGGGTCGGTGAACCCGTTATAAAATATATAGACAAAAAAGAATTTAAAAATTATCTAACATGGTGCAGTCGTTCAGAAGTAACGGGCGGGCGGACACACATTTCGGCAATTCATTTTTACTTATATAGATAGATTTTATTTTGTTCTGATACTTTTCCCTATTTGCTCAGTTAATGATGATGTGTTGTGTCAAATATACTATTATTATTTTCTTTCCAGATGAACAACCGGAGACAAAATTAATAGCAGCGATATTGCTACTCGGCTGTCTCTTTAATATTCCTCCTGCCCGTCGATCTAGAAAAGACTGGCAAGCTTCACGAGCGGAGATATTGGATGGATTTGTGACCATCGTGGATGATGACGCAGACGTGCAAGTGGTAATTGAGGAGCGTCGCCAAAAGCTTCAAAACCTAGGTATTAGCCTCCAACCATTTATAATTTGGTGCCGCCAGTCAGGTGTCTCCTTCACAGTATGTGACAATACGTTTTACAAGTTCACAACACTAACTGAGGCTGTTGATGTGACTTTTAAAATATTTCATGCTACTGCGGCTAAATATCCTACTGAAAGCTATAACATTTGGCTTATTATCCAAATTGGTTTTTACAAAGTCAAAACATCGTACGATCGTATGTCACAATCTGTGAAGGAGATATTAGTTACTCTCGGAGTCACAATTTAAATTAAGATGAAGTGTCACAGTTGTAAAAGGACTTTTCCCACGTTTTCTTCACTTATTACCCACATAAGGAAAGAATGTGAAAAAATTGATATTACTGGAGTTTATAAATGTGGTGAAGACGCATGCTACCGGTATTTCACGGACGTTAGACAATTTAGAAAACATGTTAACTTAAAACATTTGAATAAAGTAAACACTCGTTATTTGCCATCCACCTCAAACGAGGCTTGCGTAGTTCCTATGTGTGAAACAGAGACTACCAAAGTAGCAACTGAGCACATATACATTGAAGCTGATAGTGAACCGGAAGTCCTTGATAATGCTGATAGTATTATTCATAAAGAAGTTTTGAAATTTATTTCAACGCTCTATGTAAATCCCTCTGTATCTCGATCGTCTGTACAAGCTATGGTTAGTCATTTGCAAACCCTTCTTGACAATATCGCACCGTCTTTAATGTCCGTATTCGGCCCTGTGCTAGCTGATGAGGAAAGCATGTCTGGAAGCGAAATTAATAAACGACTTCATAAGTTCAACACAGCTTTGAAGGGCATCTTTTTTCCGTTTCGTTCAGAATATTTGAGATTCCGAGAATTGAATTTATTAGGTTCTTTTATACCACCACATGAAGTAATCGTTGGTTATTGTCCTGACATTTCACAAAGGAGTAACACTTTAACATTACACACCAAGCCACGTACAATGCAAGTAATTCAACTTCGCCAGGTTTTGAAGAATTTTTTTTCCATTGACACTATTTGGAAAGATGTAACGGATTATTTGAACCACCTAAGGGGTAATTTAATAATCCGTGAAGAAAATCCGATGAGGCCAATGTGTCTAGAAAATGTAATGCAGGGATCTGTATGGCTGGCAATGTGTACACCGCAGGCGTCGGACATTATTCTTCCTTTAGTAGTATACTATGATGATTTTGAAATTGGAAATCCTTTGGGGAGCCACGCTGGGGTGCATAAGCTTGGTGGTGTGGTGTATACGTTTCCTTGCCAGCACTCCCACCACATTTATTTTCATTGTTGAATAACATTTTGCTGTTAGCTATTTGCCATTCTGCTGACAAAACTAAATATGGAAACAAAGCTATTTTTGACCCTGTTATTGAGGAATTGAATTACTTGCAAAACAAAGGAATTTTTATAGAAAATAAGTTTTTTAAAGGAACCGTAAAATTGAAGGTTGTTGCTATAACTGGCGATAATTTAGGCCTGAATTCAATTCTCGGGTTTACTGAAAGTTTTTCAGCTAACAAGTGTTGCAGAATCTGTAACATTGACAAGAAAGAAAGGTTTGCAAACTGCTCTATATGAAAACAGTAACTTGCTTAGAAATATGACTTCATACCACGCTCAATTGCAAGAAAACGATACACCTAACACGGGCATTAAAGAATCATGCTGTTGGCTTAAGGTGACAGGATTTGATTTATTTCAAAATGTAGCAGTAGACCCAATGCATGATATATTAGAAGGTGTAGCTCGTTATGTAATGACCTTTGTCATAAACCACTTCCTTGCCGAAGGTCTTTTAAAGATCTCAGTATTGCAACAAAGAATAATTTCATTTGATTATGGACCAGATAGGAATTCAAAACCAAGTAATTGTTTAGTTGTCCAAGGTTCGAAAGTAAAATTGAAAACTTCAGCATCAGAAATGCTTACCCTTATTAGATACTTCAGCCTAATAGCCGGGTTTTACATTCCTTTAGAAAATAAAGTATGGAAATTATACATTATGTTGCGGCAAATCACCGACAGGTTATTAAGTCATAGGGTCTTCAGTGACACCAATATTCAACTCCGGGTTATAATAGCAGAATTTAATCAATTGTACACGGAGCTAACAAAATCACCCCTGCAGCCAAAGTTTCATTTTCTGACTCATTATCCTACCATGCTAATGAAGTTCGGCCCCGTACGTAACATGTGGGCTATGCGTTTTGAAGCCAAGCACAGGGTATCTAAGTTAGTGGCTAGATCATCTTTTAATCGAGTCAATGTTTGCAAGACTCTAGCAATAAAATGTCAACTTATGCTCAATGACTTGTTTGTGAAAAATACAATACCTACAACAAAAATACTAGGAAAAAAATCTGCATTAAATTCAGGAGACACTGTCAAGTTTTCTCTCGGCACTGGCGTTGTCCTCAAATATTCGGTTACTTCCGCTACAATAGCTGGTGTTATATGGCAGCGGAACTCTATTGTTACTGTAGATATAGATGATGAACAATTCTTACCCACTTTTGGCCAAATTGATGCAATTTTGGTGACAGATACTGAAGAGGTTTTTTTCCGTTGCTGTATGTTTGAAACTATTGAATTTAATTCTCATTACAATTCTTATGAAGTTAAACGTGGTAATGATTATCTGTGCTTTCCTTGCCAAAATGCCGTTTCTCCGTGTCCTAACACGCTCACTCTAATGCGAGGTAACACGTCATATATTACAAGTAGATGGTACCTAGAGTAAAAATTTCAAAATTCTGTAGGTATTCTAACGGCTTACGGTCGCTGCTATAATACCTTGAAAATGCGCAAACGAGTTAACTCGTTTGCTCATTTTTAAGGTGTTTTTATTTTGAATCCAGTAATATCAATTTTTTTTGGAAACGTTTACATAATTATTAATTATGTACTTATACCGTACGCGGCGTTGCTAGTTTGAGGCACTGCAGAGTCCAAGGGCAGTTATTTTTTTATAGCAGAGTGCGCTCAACTAGTAATCTACCCTTAGTTACGGTATTTATCGGATATCCCTTTAGGATATCCTATAAAGACGGCCCGATAACGGTGTCCGCATAAAGTAATGGTATGAGCCAGCACCAATAGCTGGTTTAAGGTGAACGCACACTTATCAGAGCCGAAGGAGGCGAAGGAATCAAATTTTAGAATTACTTAAATGAAGTCCAATGTAACTTCGCACACTTATCCGCACCGAATCGTACGACCTTATTCGTCCGATTCGGTAAGTGTGCGAGGTTCCATAGGATTTCATACAAGTAATTCTAAAATTCGATTCTTTTGCCTCCTTCGGCTCTGAAAAGTGTGCGTTCACCTTTAGTAATAGATTTTAAAGTAAAGTATTTGTATGAGGGATAGATTAGTCTCATCGGAGTGTTTATAGTAGCACTTTACTTGAAAATAGATATTTACTATAATAATATAACCAATTTATTGTATGCAGCTTTAAGGTGAAAGCGTCAGGGTAGCCCGCGAAATTCAAATTTTCTTACGTTTTTTGCAATTTGCAGGCCAGTGCTAGGTTTTGATTGAAATGTTAGACGCGGGTGTAAGACGTATGTAGTACAACTTATGTACTTACACCCGCGTGCAACATTTAATTAACATACAACCTAGCACTGGCCTGCAAATTGCAAAAAACGGCTACCCTGAAGCAATCACCTTAAGGGCAAAAATGTTTTAGTTATAGGTACATTAATGTAAAGTTTGTTATTTTTTGTAAATTAAATTTCTACTCGTCTCAACCTTTATTTTAATTTGTAAAAACTAGAATTATTGAACATAATGTATATAATGATTCTTTATAATGACCGACAAATAGATACTGTAATCATTAAGGCGAGGATTTTTCTAAACAAAACAGTCTTCTTTTATACTGAATATAAATGTTTAGAGTATATAATAATTATTCATTCATACTATGGAAATAAAAATACCATTCAATTTTCTGTTTAATTTATACATACTATGCGATTCAAATGAGAATAGGATCGACTTTGCGCCATATTGTGACGTCGTAGCTGTCAATTCTAACCAGTTAGGTAGGGTGAGCAAAAAAAGATTTTTTAAATATAAATTTTATTAACAAAGATTTAGTGAAAAATATTAATATTAATTTATATCCGTAGCCAAATGACGTCGCTTGGCGACTTTTCTTGCATTTTGCAGTGTTTGCAAAATGGTACCGTACGTTTCACTAGTCAAACTTATATTTCCTCCACTGTTGCATCAGTTCTAATGTTTGCTGTTTCTCGCTCTGCAACTATTTATCTACACAGCGCCTCGTTTACTCATTTTCGAGCAAAATGAGTAAGACAATAACAAAAAAAAAATAACAACAATCACAAAAAATAACAACAATGTAAGAAACACAATTAAAGAAACATTATCAGTCCACAAGCACATGCACTTTTTGGCGTGGCTACTGGGCCTTTGCGCCAACAATGAAAATAAAAAAGGCTATGGTATGGTTTTAAAAAACGAATTATGACTTTAAATAATTAAATATTATATTAAGACGATTTACTACTATTTAACCCTTTTATCAAAATTTGATGTAAGACTACTATTATTGATAAGCAAATACGTTTTTTTGCAAACCGTACTTTTCAAGTGAAATTTGACAGATAGAGGTTATTGACATTCCTATTCTTATTTGAACCGCACTATACATCCCTTTTCACCTTCTTACCATTCTTGCCAAGGTACTTTTTTCTATTTTTTTTACTTACTCTCCATTTTTTTAAGGTTCAAGTTTAGGGTTCTTCAGTTTTTTTTAATGTTGAGCTCACACCTAATAATATTTAAAAGGAAAGAACCAATATTGGATACTTAAAAATAAGGGGATCATGTAAGTCCAGTGGCGCCCTCAATTATAGGAGGATTGTGATTTCTAATAATCCAAACAATTTCTGTGTAATCCACCAGTATTTAGTTGTAGTCCTACTGATGGAGAATGAGTAGAACTACAACTAATCACTGGTGTATTATAGAGATATTAATTGGTTTATTAAAAAACACAATCCTCCTATTGAGGGCGACCTCCGTAAGATAATAGGCTATAACCAGAGATATGAGGAAATAGTAGGAAAAGTAAGAGGACCTAACCTAAAATACGAGGAGGTTACCGAAAAATAGTAGGAAAAATAATAGGATATAACTGGATATATGAGGAAGGCACCGAAAAATAGTAGGAAAAATTGTATGACATAACTGAATATGTGAGGAAGTCACCGAAAAATAGTAGGAAAAATAATAGGATATAACTGGATATATGAGGAAGGCACCGAAAAATAGTAGGAAAAATTGTATGATATAACTGAATATGTGAGGAAGTCACCGAAAAATAGTAGGAAAAATAATAGGATATAACTGGATATATAAGGAAGGCACCGAAAAATAGTTGGAAAAATTGTATGACATAACTGAATATGTGAGGAAGTCACCGAAAAATTGTAGGAAAACTAATAGGATATAACTGGATATATGAGGAAGGCATCGAAAAATAGTAGGTAACTAAAACTAAATCCATGGTGACACATCATCTTAAATACTGTTATCATCAACATCAGTATTATCATCGTTCTTTTTGGTGAATCACTATGCTCCGTCCTTTGAGTGAATTCATCATACTTTAAGCTGAATTCACCTCTTTTATGATTGTCAGTTTTCTCAGTGTGAAAATGCCGTTTTGTATGAAAAAATTAAACGAATTTTTTTCATGTATTTTTTATTTGTATTAATCGAAATAATCACCCATGCAATCAATGCATCTTTGCCAACGCAATGGCAGTTTATTGATGCCCTTCTTAAAAAAATCAGCTGGACGGGAGGCAACAAATTCTTCAAAGGCATTTTGTACTGCCTCTCGGGTATTGAATTTTTTTCCCGCCAAGAAGTTATCCAAATTCTGGAAAAAGTAGTAATCTGTAGGCGCAAGGTCTGGTGAGTAAGGCGGATGACGGAGAGCTTCCAACCCCAGTTCTTACAACTTGGAGACCCTCTGCTGTGCAGTATGAGGTCACGCGTTGTAGTGCAGGAGCAGCGGAGACGAGCGATTGACCAATATTATGCTGGTTGGAGATGTGCCAGCTTCTCCATCATTGAGTTCAGTTCTTCACAGTACACATCTGCAGTAATGCTCACCCCGTTTGGTAAGAAGCTGTGATGAATCACACCGGCGCTAGACCACCAAACAGTGACCATAACTTTTCTAGGGGTAAGTTTTCGTTTAGGGCATTGTTTAGGTGCTGAACCAGGATCCAACCAACTTGCTGAGCGCTTGCGGTTATCAAACAGAGTCCATTTTTCATCGCAGGTAACAATGCGGTTCAAAATTCCTTCATTTGTGTGTCTATTGAGCAGTGCAAGGCACGTTGCACGACGCGTACTTCGCGCTGGCGATCATTGTGTTCGTGGGGCACCCATTTGTCAAGCTTTTTTACCTTGCCAATTTGACGCAAATGGACCAATATTGTTTTGACGCTAACGTCGAAAGCTTCTGCTAATTCAGCCGTAGATTGTGTATCATCAGCTTCCACAATCGCCTTTAATTCGTCGACCAAAGTCTTCGGACGACCGCGAGGTTCATTTTTCAGGTCGAAATTTCCAGAACGGAAGCGAGCAAATCAATAACAGGTGGTGCGTTGGTTTGTAGTGTTAGCTCCGTAAACGTCGTTGATGTTGCGTGCCGCTTGTGCCGCGTTGCTGCCACGACGGCACTCATATTCCATAATTACTCGAATTTTTAAAGTATCCATGATGACAAAAAAGATTGAAATGCGATGAAAATGTAACACTAATCAATAAACAAATGACTACTTTTGGAAAAAGAATTCCATGTTTTTAAAATAAAATTAATTTGAAATTAGAATTCTTAGACAAACAAAAATTATTTTGATTTGAAATGGCCAGTACTGCAGAACGGCAATTTCATTAAAAAACCTAATAAAACCCCCCTACCTACCTTACCTACCGTACCTTTAAAGACCTAATATGTATCGATATCGCTGAGCTTTTCTATGTTTTTAAGTTCCTCAGTCGTAGAGGAAGCCATTTTAACTTACGAAAAACACTGGAAACACAGCGACGGTTTTATCGGATCGAATCACATGGGCTTTTCGATTTTTATTTTATTTGTACGAACTGTGTAGCAACAGGAGGCATCTGGGCCCATAACCTGTTGAGATTTTTAAATAAAACAAACTAGTTTCATTTGATATTGTAATGTGGAAGCAGAGTTTTAGCACAGTTCGTACATCCAGCAGCAGAGAGAACAGGAAGAGCGGCGACACCAGTGTTGCCACACACACAGTAATAATATTAGGCAATGACATAGTTTTATACAGCCATATCAGGCGGGGTGTACACAATTTTAAAATAAGAAATTACAACAATATTATTAGAATACTTTAACAAACTGAACCTTACCTAGAAATGGCATTACACTTTGGTATCAATGTAAATCAAACATCTAATAAAATTAAGTGGAAATGGCATACAATTATCAACCGGCAAATATTATTAGAAAATAGTTATAAACAGTTATATAAAAGTATAAATAGTAATAATTACAGGCCAAGTTCTGAGTGGTAATTGTCGAAACACAGCACACAAAGTCCAGGCTTGTCAGGGCAGGTGTCACAATACCAAGGAGAGTCACTACGTTTTTTATTCTTGGTGCACTGGCAGCATGGCTTTCGCTTGAGTCGCCTATTCGATGCAATTTCAGTGGTTTTCTTTAAAATATGAGAATTGGCAGAAACACGACTTCTTTGGGTATTTGAAAGTCTATTTTCAGATAGATTTTCTGGCAGCAGAGCATTTATGATATTCAACCGGTAATCATACAGAGACATTTTAGGTTGCCCTGAATATTTATTATAAAATATCTTCATTGAATTGACGAAAAGTAACTGGAATGTGTGGATGGCAACCTTCAGATACCAACGCAAAGTTTTTCTTTGACAAGAATAGTAAGTAGGCTAAAAGCTGGTCTTGCCTGTCTACTCCTGAGATATAATTATTATACTTGTATGGCTTCCGGCTTTTGAATAACCTGGCCACGTTTATTTGCGACTGGAACCATTCTGTCTTCATACTGGGTAGTAATATACGCCACAGCACGTTTGTCTTTCCACATACCGACCTGAACTCCTTCCCGAAACATTGAGCAAACTTCCCCTTTCTTCAAATTTTTTTTTTCATAACTTCCCGAGGATTTTCTTTCAAATCTTTCCGCAGAGTTCCCGTGCAATAGGTATTGTTCTCAAGCAGTTTCTTCGCCAAACCGAAACTATTATAATAATTTTCCATGTATAACTCATGACCATTATTTAGTTTCCCCGGAAAGTAGTTACAGAGCTACTCTCTGTAACTACTTTCTCAGCATGGCCCTTTCCAGTGACTTCGATATCTTTTCCACCTGCATACTCTCGGAACTTCAATATCAAACCATCTGGTTCCGTGAGCATATATAATTTTATGCCGTACTTGTGACGTTTGTTTTTTTATAAACTGCCGAAAACTTAATCGCCCTCTCCATAACACCATATTTTCATCAAGAGACAGTTGTTTTGCGGGATAATAACACTCGGTCATCTTGTTGTTGATGTAATCAATGACACTTCCAACCTTGAACAGGGGGTCCTCACTTTCTTCCTCTGAGGTAAAATGCAGACATCTCATTATAAGGAGGAATCTATTCCTGCTCATTTGTTGTCCGAAAATACGCATGGAAAACAACCTGTCTGTTTTCCAGTAATCTTCTAGACGACTTAGAGGAATAGTTCCCAAGTGAAATAGCGAACCAAGAAAGATTTTCAGCTTAGGAACAGTGACCGATTTCCATCCAGTAATCCTCGAAAAATCTCTTCGTCTGCCTGGTTCTTCCCTAGTTGGCGTATTATATCTATTTAGCAACCTCTTTGCCTGTGCATTTGTCTCCGTACAAATCATCGATAAAAAATCTTCATTGAAAAAGAAATTAAAATAATCAATAGGATTTACTCCATCAACTTCGCCATAAAATTCTTTTGATTTAGTAAAATCAATCTTTTTCATTTCACCAGTTGTGGTCCATTCAGACGTCGAGCCTAGTGCGCAGGGTTGATTTGGCGAGACTTGGTCTTGAGAGCCTGATGCAGATGGTGAGCTTGGTTCCAGGTCTTGATCCTGAGCTGTAGATGACCATAATCGGTGTCTGAGAGGTTGCAATTCGGAATTTGCCAGGTTCACCTCAACTTCACTCTCTGATGCTGACTCCTCCTCATCAGGTCGGTAGTCATCCTCAGAATCGTCATCATACAGTGTCTTCTCTATATCACTGTCATTCAGAACACTAAACACTTGTTTTCGCCGTCTTTTAGAACCAGAATGGCCTTCTCCACGGTCCATTTTATTATTTTTTATTCACACGTAAAAACACAACCGTTCAAGATACGATAAAACCACAAACACGTAACGAATTTTTGAAATTTCAAGCATAGAGCCGCTTCAAACATAATATCCCGCGCGGGATGCCGGCGCTGCACTGATTCTATAAACTTAACTAGGAGCGAACACGCACCGGTGCGTGGTCGGCCCCCCACTTGGCCAACGCTCCACGCACCGGTGCGTCGGTGATCGGTGGCAGCGAACCTGTTAATATGTTAGAAAATAAAATATATAGGTACACCGAATAATTATTACCATAGTCATTATTACATACTGTAAACTATTTTTGTCTACAGTTTCGTACCCTGTATTAGTTTCGTGGTTGACCCCATGGTAGAAATAACCCCGAGGTAGTAATTAACAGTAAAAAACTGAAACATAAACATAATATCACGCCTTGTTTCCCCGAAGGGTTAGGCAGAGGTGTACCTACAGTACACCCACATTTCGCCAGTTATGTTTAAGTCCCATATGTAATAGGGGGCGAGCCTATTGCCATCCACCGGGCACCAATCCAGACTCCGGGCTGCTACAGAGAAATTCCAGATGGAAAAACCCAATAACACTATGCCCGACCTGGGAATCGAACCCAAGACCTCATGCTCAGCAGTAGCGCTTGCTACCACTAGACCAACGAGGCAGTCATAAAAACTCAAAATATGCAATTATTTATTATAATATGCATGCTCCTGTTTTAGATGCCACGAAATAGAATAAAAAAGTCATGTTTGTCATGTGTCTCTCATAAGATATAAACGTAAAAAAGAAGCTAATCGTGACGAATTTATTTCTAAGGGTATATACTCCAGCAACGAAAGTATTTACCGAGGAGCGAGAACAAAACATAGCGAAATATTTAGTGAGAACAGCAGATATTTATTATGGTTTCACGCCAAAAGAAGTAAGACGCTTGGCACTTGATTTGAACACATGGCTATATACTGTTAGTAATGAAACAGTCTTTATACTGAAATCAACACGTTTAATTAGAGCTATGTATTACAAATCACATGGCACGTCACTCATAGAGAAGGGAGGGAGACTGGACTGCCGGGTCACGGGCGCACAGCGCGGTCAGCTTTGCGTGACGTCACAGGGCTGTCTGTCCGGGCGAGGCCCATGTTGCTAACACGGCCATACTGACGACTGCTTTGCCCTCGAAGCTTTTACTGAAATGAAATATAGGAGAGGAGGTTATAATCCTCTCACCATCTGCCTTCTGCCTGACTTTAGTCAGATGTCTGTTCTGCCAGCCAACTTCGCATATTTTTAAAAGTGACCGTCACTCTTTGAGTGTTGCCATTGGGTCTCGTGCCCAACACTTCAAAACGATCATTCTTTAGGACTTTCACAACTTTATAAGGAATACTACGGAATCTGCCTTTTAACTTTTTGTACCCGGGATTCCTTTTACTTATGCGAATCAACACTATATCCCCGATTTTGTACAGACTTCACATAGCGTTTAGCATTAAATCACCGCATCTGCCGCTTTTGATCTTCCTCCAATAGCTCACGAGCTTTTGCTCTTGTAACTCTCAGATCCAGCCTCTCACCCGCCTGCATGAGATTATTTACCAAAGCGCCTCACACAGTGCTGTTGACTTATAGCCTAACAGTAACTCGTTTGGAGTTCCGCCAGTGACTTTATTCACAGAATTAATGGATGCCCACTGCGTCCAATTTAATGGATGCCCACTGCGTCCAATTTAATGGATGCCCATAGCGTCCAATTTAATGGATGCACGTTGCGTCCAATTTAATGGATGCCCGTTGCGTCCAATTTAATGGATGCCCGTTGCGTCCAATTTAATGGATGCCCGTTGCGTCCAATTTAATGGATGCCCACTGCGTCCAATTTAATGGATGCCTATCTACCATGCGTAAATAGTGCATGCTGGTGTAGATGTCACATATCTTCGAAGTGTTGGTTCTCCGACATGCGGTTACTAGGTCACATAATTGTACCGCTGAATAGGTATAACTGACGTCGCCAGGTTCTGCGTATCTGATGCGGACACCTTCCTTATTAGCGATTATTTGAACACCCGGATGTTCCAATATATCGCAGCCCACTAACAAGTCCACTGGAAGATCGTGGTCGTTCTTGATCAATGGGGTGACATCAACACCAACACCATCAGTACTCAGTCTGCACGATGTCTGTCCGATGGCCACCACAATACTTCCTTTAATTCCGCTCATCAAAGCTGTTGTTGGATTTAAGTGTAAACCAAGCTTTTGCGCAAAGTTCTGTCTTATTAGAGACGCTGAACTTCCAGTTTCAATAATGGCTCGAATGGGATTATTGTTTATGTAGCATATAGTGGACATGCGTATCAGTTTATCGGAGCATAAGTTGACGGGTTTTGTATTTCTTGAAACAGTTCTCTATTGTATGCCCATAGCGGTGACAATGTTTACATTGAACCGACCCTTTGTTAATGTTATTAGAATTAGGGGCCCCGGCCTTATCACCTCTAGTTTTGACGACCTCGCTCGACTTGCTTACTTTTGACTTACATTCAAATCGTCGATGGCCTGGCTTCCCACACTTGAAACAGGAGCCCTTTATTTCGTCGGGGCGGTGCGATGAACGAGATTTGTTTTTATTATTCCAACTCTTGATAGATGGTGAGGCGTTATCAAGGCGGGCACGATTACGTGTTTCGCCCATTGACCTTCGTGACATTTGTGTTACCATGTCTTGCATTGTTTCGCAACCTTCCAGTACAATACTAATATTCTTATCGATTATACCACCAAGCATTAAATCCATTTGCTGACGTTCGGTCAATTTTACGCCAAGACGTTTGATCTTGGCAGACATTCGACCTGCATAAAGTACCAATGATTTCGCCTGATTGCTTTTAAAATTTACAACATCCTCTATGGCGCTAAAGAGATTAGCTTCCCTAGGATATGATATAAGTAGATCTTTTTGGAATTGCTTCCAAGATCGCTTTTCGGGTAGCCAAAGATTGTACCATGCCCTACCTTCGCCTTCCAGAGCCTGAGTTGCGCGATATAATTTTCTTCGTTCACTCCAGTTGCAAGCAATCGCAATGTCCTCGACCTGTCGGATCCACTCTTTCACATACCTTCCCTCCTTGCTGGGATCGAAACCCGGAACAGAGCCCAGTTCTGGTGTTCTGGATCCCTTACGCCGTAGTTTTCTTTGAGGAATGTAACTCGACGTTTCCGACTCGGACCTTTCACGGCTACGGGATGATCGTGACATTATCAATAAGTGTCTGTTATCACTCTCACTTTAAGTTTGCTAAGTGTCACTTTCACAATACACTTCGGAAACTGTTTATGGATATAGTATCCCACCGCTGTGTTAGTAATAAAACAGTCTTTATACTGAAATCAACACGTTTAATTAGAGCTATGTATTACAAATCACATGGCACGTTCGTCACTCATAGAGAAGGGAGGTAGACTGGACTGCCGGGTCGCGGGCGCACAGCGCGGTCAGCTTTGCGTGACGTCACAGGTAGTGTTGCCCAAATTCAGTCTTGGTCTTGCAGTCTTGGTCTTGTTCTTGCGTTTTTGCAAGACCAAGACCAAGAACAAGACCGCGTATTTTTAGCAAGACCAAGACCAAGACTGACCGTGCAAGACTTGAGCAAGAACAAGACATAGCCTGCAAGACTCTTGCGTCTTGCAGCTAGGACTTAGCGCTATTTCACTGAGTAGTTAGGTGTAACAGTTCGGTGTATAGGTAGGTACGCTTAGGAATTCTATGAGACGCAAAAAACTGTATCAAAGAATATGAAAAACTGGACCTATGCGCATTACGACTAATACCATAAACATAACGAATAAAAAAATATCTATTAAAATCAAACTGAGTGCATGCATAGTTATGTTTTAACCATCGGCACTTTGATAATGCTGCATCAAAGGTTTTGTACTTAGGTACTTCTCAAAGAAATTTGCCGCTTTTCGGAAGTACATGGTTATGATACACGCGCCGGCGGCTTCTTTTGAAATCTAAAACAATCGTTGCCGCCACGCCGAAATCATAACATTTGTGACACTATTTGATTGCCGCCATAGGGCGTAGGTATACTCATGCAAAATAATTTCGAATTTTTTTAAGAGTACCTACAGGTGTTCCAAAGAATAAATAAGTTTCAGAGTGCTTAGAATGAAAATGAATACATTATACTGATCACGCAAGTAGTATTATGATTAGGATAAAATGGTAAGGATAGGTAGTAGATGTCATATTAATTCATTCTAGTAAGTATATATTATAATATTGATTACTTATATGGTTTTAAACTAATTACTTAGGTACTATTATTGTACATTTAGTCATTATATTTCTTAAGTTTTTACAAGAAAAAATAGCAAAAAAGTGTTCAAATATCACCCGTTTAATAAATATTGTAGCCACTTTTAAATATACTTGAAACGTGTAAAAAAATTCTACAAAACTAATAAAATAATATAAAAAGCGTAGGTACTTACCTACTAATAAAATAAAAAGCCTGCGATAAGAGTTTTGTATTACTTACCAGCCCGAATATCTCTGAGAGAGATGATGAGAGTAAGTATTTACTAGCTGTGCCCGCGACTTCGTCCACGAGGAATAGTAACTTTGGAGGTATAGTGACGTTCAGGACTTATTTATTTATTTTAAAACTTCTGTCATCAAACATACAAACGAACTCTTCAGCTTTATAATATTAGTATAGATGTACGCCAAAACAAGAGTAAGTATTTACTAGCTGTGCCCGCGACTTCGTCCACGAGGAATAGTAACTTTGGAGGTTGGAGGTATAGTGACGTTCAGGACTTATTTATTTATTTTAAAACTTCTGTCATCAAACATACAAACGAACTCTTCAGCTTTATAATATTAGTATAGATGTACGCCAAAACATTCACTTATATGTAAAGAATAGTGATTGGCACTAATTCTATTTTATTCACGCGTCGCGTCTGTACAAGTAGGTAATATTTAGTGTGTGTTTGTACGCCGCACGCGGCATTGTTTGATTTGCGGCGGCATCCTTTTCATAGAGCCGGCACGTGGCGAGGCGGCGCGGTAGAAAGCAAGGAAACGTACTATAAATAAAGGAATTATTTTAATTCCAGTCATTTCCAATTGAGCTGTGCTTCGAGTCTAACTTAATAATTGTTTTTACTAATTCTCGTTGTTTTCTAAAAACGTATCACGTGTACAATTTAATATGAGTGACGAAGATTCAAATTATTCTAGTCCGAGTAACGAGAGTTTGAGTCACAGATCTAAAAGACCCAAAAGCAAATTTGAGGAGTTTTTCGAAATAATTCATGCATCCCAAACTGCCTTCTGTAAATTGTGCCAACATAAAAAGATTGAAATAAAAATGAAAAACAGAAACACTTCAGGCTTAAGGAAACATCTAATAACTTTCCACAAAAAGGAATCAGAAATATTTCTTCCTGTTAAACCAAAATTAAGTGGAGATATCACAAGCTTTTTAGTAACCGCTGGAAGAAGTGGACAGGTAAGAATATTTTTTTAACAGTTAAAAGAATTTTAACTCCGCGTAGCTATTCATGCGATACTTTCAAAAACGCCATTAACTTACGTAAGTATTTTTGAGTTAGTGGTGTTTTCATCTAGGGGTGCGACATATTAAGTATGTAATTATCGTCTTAAATATTTTTTATAAACACCCATATTTTCATTTAATCGGCCAGTAACAACTAAGTACTTTATTTTGGTAAATTACAGTACAGTGCAACCTTAATATAACAAATATCAATTTAACGATTTTCTCGATTTAACAACAACAAACCTCCTCCTCTTATACGCTCAAACCTAGTATGTTTTAAATAATAACACAAGATTTATTGTTTTGTTTCAGTCGGAAAACAGCAGTGACAACATCACGACAGCTACAGTTGATTGGGTGGTGAAAAAATATCTTCTCTTCTCATTTTTCGATGACGAAGCTACACAAGTATATTTTCGACGTATTTGCCCTAATATGGTGTTTCCTAAAAGGTCTACACTTAGAAGGAAAGTCAAAGAGCGATTTGAAGAGCTCCAATTGAATCTCAAGGAACGACTTCAACAATTATCATCTAAAATGTCTTTTACCATTGATGGGTGGACGTCAATTGCTGGTAGGAGTTACTACGGGGTTACTATTCATTATATAGACAACGAATGGAAGTATCAATCTGTAGTTCTTGATTTTATACCATCACGCGGTCGACATACTGGGGAAGATATTGCAACGATTTTCCATGAATGTTTATTGGAATATGGCATAATTGATAAAATACAAGGTATCACGGTCGACAACGCAACTGCAAATACCAAATTTATGTATGAACTGGGCAAACAGCTGCCGCCACACTTTGATTCAGACAATCAACATTTCCGGTGCTTTGCTCACATTTTAAACCTTGGTGTCCAAGATTTATTAAAGACCTTAGCATTACACTGTGAGTCTGACACTAACGCGCAAGATCAGCAGTACGAAGACTATGCAGACGAAACTGAGGATGAGGAAGATGAAGAATCTGCACCAAATATTGCTGACTCGCGTACATCTGTAACAAAGTTACGCAGTATTTCCAGTAAAATAAAAAGAAGTGAGATAGTGAAGAAGAAGTTTCAGTCTGCTTGTGAAGCAGCTGGCGTGCCATCAAATCTAAATGCCATTCTTGACTGTCCAACGAGATGGAATTCCACACATGATATGATTGGATTTGGTTTAAAAGTGAGAGCGGGCATTGACATATTGTGCAGTTCTGTCACCGAATTAAATGATTTTCAAATCACAGCTAATGAATGGCAGGTACTCGAAAAATTACATAAAAGACATTGCCCATTTTGTTAGGAGATATGGGCCCCTAGAAAAAAAACGCGGGCAACGGTGATTTTAACTTGGTTTTGAAGAACAACAATTACCTTTTTAGATCCTGAAATCAATTTTCAGTTTTTCACCCTAGTTTCAGAGAAATGTAATTTTTAAAGATGATGAAATTGAGATTCCACTTATAAACAATTTGAGTGATGTATTGATTTGACAGATTAATCTTTCTACTCTCCTCGCGTTCCGAGTTACGCAAAATCGATGTATGTAAGCGCGCCAAACAACCCTTCCGTAGAGCTTGGCGATTTCTTGACGCACTAACAGCGATGTTATTGTGATTCGGAACGCGGGGTAGGTGTGGCCATGTTAATTATTTTGTTGATCGATTTACCAAATCGATTTGATAAAAGTCGATTTTTAACAATTGTGGTGTGACCGTTTTGTGGTAACTTTTGTTAGTGTTGATATTTTGCTGTTTGTGCAACAGTTGTAAACAGTTTCTCTTTGTAAAAAACAAGCTCTTGCTTTCTATTTACATAATTAAAGAGATACTTTTGCATTTGATTTATATTATTTACTAAAAGTGAATAACAATTTCAAATCGAAACGTCAATTGAGATATCATCAAACGTTAATTTTTAAACGATCTAGCCAGTTTTAGTTGGCCATATCATGAAATGCAACTAATTCACTGACCACGACATATGTATACATATATCCTCAGATTACAATTCCTTCGTGTTTTAGTTTATTTACTGCCTATTTCTATTTTCTTTTTATTTTAACCCGCCCGCTGCTTATTTTAATCTGCAATTTGAATATACGTCTAATCAGTTACATGAGATCTAGATTATGACCGGAGAATAGTCGGCGGAATAGTAATATATCGATATTTTCAATCGATTACTACCATTTAATTGACATAATCTGTGGTCTATCTTGACAACATTCAGGTTATGTTTTAATGGCAGAACTACCTTTGATTCAATAAAATAATTATTAGTTACGGTTTTTAATGCTAGGGTGAAAGAGATGTTGATAAAATAAAATTGGACTTATAAAATTACGACTTAATTTTTGAGAAGTAAATAGTCTCTGCCCGGCACTGAAAATAAGGGGCCCATCGGCGGGCAATGTCTTTTCTAATAAACTTTAAACTTTTAAGTACAAAACTTGGTGGAGACAAATATGTTACATTACCGCTAGTCATTGTATCATTCAATCTCTTGCTAGATAAAATTGAATCCATGGTAAAACAGTTAGATGAGAAACCTAATCGATCTGAAGTGGATGAAAGGCTCATTCTAGCTTTCCAAGCAGCTCGAGACAAAATGCTTAAACATTACAAGAAGAGCAACTGGATTTATTGTACTTCTTTAATTTTAGACCCAAGGCATAAGGCTCAGACTTTTGACCTGACAATGTGGGGGAAGCAACTTAAAACAGAAAGTCTGCGCAAGTTCAATGAACTTTATGAAGAATATAAAAGTCTACACTCACTGAACAAATCTCTGGAATTACCAGAAAAAGAAAATAAAGTATGTGATGAAGATGAAGACGTAATAGACTTTGATAAACTCTATGAATGTCTCTCGACGTCATCTGGATCTTGTCTTCAAGGCTTAGTGATAGACGAGTTGGAGGAGTACCTGAGAAAACCAAGAACTGCCAGCTCGGAAGACATTTTAGATTGGTGGAGGACGCATGAGACAAAGTATCCGATTTTATCGAAAATGGCCCGTGATTTTCTCTCAATACCTGCAACTTCAGTACCTGCTGAGAGGTTATTTTCTAAAGCATCATTAGTAATTAGAAAACATAGAAATAGGTTAAGTGATGAGTCAGCCAGATGGTTACTTTGTATTAATTCTTGGTCAAAAAAATTGATATAAAGTATCATAACCTAATGATAAAGCTGTTGATTTGTGTTGTATTTTATTTTTTATTCAAATAAATGATAAATCGTAAAACTCTTTTATTAAATTTCTTATAAGTTGAGGGTTCAATCTCTTTCTAGACAGATAAGTATTGTTCTTTAAAATACAGTCAAGTTATTGTAATTAATTTGTTTTTTTACATGTTTTAGCAAATGTAAGCTTATAAATCATAAATGTTTGTTAAGAAACAGTTACTTCCATGGCAAACGACATATAGGTCAGTTGATTTTTCGAATTTCTTATCAAATCTTCAGTTATTTATTAATCTGCTTGATCTTTACTATGGCTATGTTAATTCAAGCTCACAATGTTCCAATCCTAATACGTTTTTCTAAGATTTAAAGTAAACTTTAATAAATAGTAATAGACTAATAGGTAATTGCAAGACTTGCAAGACTCTTGCTGCAAGACCAAGACCAAGACCAAGACTGGGAGCGCAAGACCAAGACCAAGACCAAGACCAGGTGTATTGGCGCAAGATCAAGACCAAGACTGGCTAAGTCTCGTCTTGTTCTTGCATTTGGGCAACACTAGTCACAGGGCTGTCTGTCCGGGCGAGGCCCATGTTGCTAACAATACAGAAGCTGTACTGATACGGAGGAAGCTGAAAAACGAAAGAAAGCTAAACAAATTAGAAAAAATCTACAGTACCCAGGAAGATCTAAAGGGATAAAATGTGAATCCAGCCAGAAAAAGAAAACTGCAGCAAAAAATGACTCTGAAAGCAGTAAAGAAGAAGAAGAACAGTTTTTTGTGTTGTATGTATGGAATCTTATAGTAACAGCTGCCCTAATAAAATGTCGACTCAATGCGATTAATGCAGATTATGGGCACACGAGGAATGTACACCTCTTGAATCAATTCATGTTTGTCACAATTGCGAATATGACTATTTTTTTTATTATAAGTAATTAACATTCTATGAGGGTCAATTGTACCTCCATACTAATATATTTATGTTGATTATTTCTATTTTATAATTGTTATAAAGCTAGATAGGGTAAATACGCTAAATGTCGGCCCCCTTACGGTTTTTCTGTTTTGGGATCGGTTTGACACCATCAATTTGCAACGAAAGGATAGCTTCCGATGCGGTTTTGGATAGCTTGGTAAATATATTTCATGTTTTTGGGCATAAGATTGACTTTTCTACTGCTAGGAAAAAGTACTAAGGTTTAGATGCGTCGAGAACAAAAAAACCCTAAAGTCGGCCATTCAAGGCCCATGGTCGGTCGCGTTTTTCCCAAATGTCGGCCGGGTATAGGATGTTTTAAATTAAGATAGACAAATATTATTAATATGATTTATTTTGCAGGAGTCTCACTAATTATACATTATAAATCGTATTTGTTTAATAGTAGGTAAAGTATTCTTTTTATTTGCACTTAAATAATGTTAGGTATTACAATTTACAACGAAGTAAACAACACAAAAAATTTAAAAAAAATCGTATTAAAATACTTCAAAAGTGATTGTTTTTTAAACTTTTAACGTCTTCGTAACAATATTTATAATAACATTAAATATTTGTCAAACAAGTCGATAAATAATAAAAAAGGTTAAACAGTCTTAAAAACCATTGTGTCTGATACCAAATGTGGTATCTCAGGGACATAGAGGTTAAACATTATTATGCTATGGTAAATATACGTAAATGTGTTTGTCATTAATTAAAAAAGTCTTAATCTCTTCTGTCATATAAAAAAGTATGTACCCACCTAGCATCAACATTTTTGGGCTTAATTAGGAACTCTCGTTATACAATAATCAACAAAAAATATTCAACAATATACAAACTAGGTACATAATAATATAGGTAAGTCTAGTTATATACAATAATCTGGTAAACAATTAAATTATTTTACCAGTAATAGGTAGTCGTGTCAAGGACGTCCCGTTTTAAAAGTATGTATGTCTAGGCGACCAGCTAATCTATCTTGTAACGTGGTTCACGGGACGCCAAATAGTTTGGAGGCTGCACGATGGGCATTCCATTATTTATTGCCTCAAGCGCTTCCTTTATTTTTGTGCGATCGTAACTGCATAATTTTCTTTGCTTCCGTGAAGGCCCTGGATCTCCCTGCTGTCATTGTAGTACCTTAAATTAAAAGCATTAATTCTAAAAGCAGCTTTTTGTGACATGCAGGTTAATTAATTAATGAAAGTTCCACGACCTACCATTTATATTTTTTAAGCTAATTAACACGGGTTTATTAGGTAGCAAGTTCCAAAGAGCAATTTATATCTTACTAGCGACCCGCCCCGGCTCCGCACGGGTGCAATCTCTACTATATTATGCATGTTATATACATATAAATAACATAACATAACATCACGCCTTGTTTCCCCGAAGGGTTGGGCAGAGGTGTACCTATAGTACACCCACATTTCGTATATAAATACTTCCTCTTGAATCGCTCTATCTATTAAAAACCGCATCAAAATCCGTTGCTTAGTTTTAAAGATCTAAGCATACATAGCGACAGACAGACAGCGGGAAGCGACTTTGTTTTATACTATGTAGTGATATTCCCAAACCGTAATTAGCGTTATGATACCTTAAGCTTTTCAATATTATCAACTCCTACATTTAAACTTAAATCTTTATATTATTCATAAATTAAATATATAATAAATATTTAATTTTGAGAAAATAAGAAAAAGTAATCAGCCTGTATAGTTGGGCTAGAACTCGATGCAGGTCGACATTACGATCTTTAACGTTTCTAAAGCCGGCCCCTATTTCGTGTACATTATTTCTCGAGATTCAACTAATATCACCCCGGCCGGTATTTGGCGATTAAACGTAAAATAGATTTATTTGCCTATATGCGTTGCAAATTCTCTTAAAAAGCCAGTAGAATTAGTACAATTGGAATTTATAAAACAGACTGCACTTACTTTAAGTTTTAACTAAAAATTGGTATTCTATTGGCGGCCTCCTATTTTTCCTTTAAAACAATACGTAAAACATTGAAAAAACTATCTCAAAATATAGTAAAAATCACTAATTACTGATAATAAAGCTTATAACAAAAAAAAGGAATGCCTTACCGTTCTAATATCAATCCCCGAAGTGTGGGTATTCACAGCAAGTAAGGTACTTTAAATATAAACTTGACGCTTCGACGGCGCAATCGCTACTGACGCTCAGTGTGCCGTGTGCGAAGAGTGAGTAACGTCATCGGAAAGTAACGGATTGTACATATTGAGTACAAACTAAGGTTGTAATTCGAGTGGCAAATTTGACACTTCATTACGTTTTAAATGAACGCAAGCTGAAAATGTGCAGACGGCCGAAGTTTGGGGGGGGGGGGGCGACGTATGGCGTATTTACCCTAATAGCAAATATGCAACTTGTGAACCAAAGTTGATTATTTCTTAATTAAAACAAATTTTATTTTTGTTCGAAGTGAAGAATTGTTATGTTAGTGTTATTACTTTACATTTATGTTGATTTAAAACACCGATCTCACGATATTTTCGTTCCGTTTTTTTAGAATGATTATAAACCCATAAGACTTCAAATAAATGACTTAGAAAATGTAATTAATACCTTTTTCGCGTTTTATTACCCTTAGCAGTTCTGGTACAATTAACCCTTAAGCATTTGTAGCACTAGCCATCGTTTCATTCAAAGTCCATTTTGACCAAGTTTTGTTCTATCTAGGCCAACTTTAGATATTTTCTTAGGTAGATAATAAACCAAGGCTGTAAAATAATAATAATTAAAACAAAAAGCGTCAGTCAAATTTGTGTAATTAACCGATGTTTCGAAAATGGTTCTATTGCCCCCGGTCTACCCTACTTTAAAAATATGTCATTAACTGATGGCCGCCAAAAAAGCTGGATGAGCAATCTCCTTTCAGTTCTTCTGTCTCTTTTTGTCAGTGAATTTGAAGTTGTAAAAAATGAGTAATATCGTCTAAAAGTGTCTTAAATTATGTGTAACGTGTGTAAAAAATCTATAACTTCAATCAGACTCATTCTTAGGCTAATAGATTAAATTGCTTATTTTAGTAAAATAATACAAGTTTATATGTAAAACTAGTCGATACCATGACATTTTAAAATCTGATCCTTATTCGGTTTGTTTTAAAAATTTTAATTTTTGCGTCCTAAAATAGAATAAGCCTCTGTTCCACGAAACTAATCTGACCAAAATATGAAAACAGCGCCATCTAGTGGCGAGTAGAGATACAACAACAGTGGTGACAATAATTGCAACCCTGTAAAACTGCTAGACAAATTATCTTAAGTTATAAAAACTAACATCATTACTCTTAAACGGGGTTCACACTGAAATTTAGAATAGGCCAGTGAGTAACTTTATATAAATTTTGAATTCTGGGGATTCTGGGAATCTGTAGATCGTTGTTGCAACTTTAAGACCTCTTATGTGTTAAATTCAACTTTATGTGAAAATCGAAAACCGTCTACTAAAAAAAATTATGTATAGTGAAACCAACTACAACAAAAAAATATAGGTATCAGCCATATGATTTCCGGCTTTTTATTTTGCTATTGTTAGTTGAAATTAAAAGTAGTATCATAGTAAAAAAAGAAAAACAGCTTCAAAAAGTGATTTGCCAAAAGTGACACATAAGAGGTCTTAAAGTCGCAACGACGAGATGTCAAAGACTATTGGTTATATTCTCTATGGTAGATGTGTAATGAATTCATGTCATTCGTTTATACAAATTGGCGGCAATTTAACCAGTCAATTACCGTAATTACAGACACAATTAAAAAACCATTGTGTCGATACCAAATGTGGTATCTCAGGGACTTAGAGGTTAAAAACTACCATAATACTACGCTAATATTTTTATTGCTTTTCGAAGTAGCCTCTACTTCGAAAAGCAATAAAAATATTAACACGCTTCTACATCATTCCGTTTTTTATTTTCTAACTAGCTTCTGCCCGCGACTTCGTCCGCGTTAAATTTCTTGCTGCCCCGACCCTTCCCGTCGCGTCGAATCGCCTACCCGTGCGATTTTCCCCATTTTTGCAACATTTTTCATTACTGCTCCGCTCCTCTTAGTTGTAGCGTGATGTTATATAGCCTTCCTCGATAAATAGGCTACCTAACACAAAAAGAATTTTTCAATTCGGACCAGTAGTTCCTGAGATTAGCGCTGTACTGTACAGTGTAAAGTGTAGTCAAATATGTGTGTAAATGTGTATGTATTTTGGTTGGGTATCAATCTGTCTGCGTTTTCCCAACTATGTTGTGGTCGATAGACCGACTACCTATCTTACCTCCACAACCCAGTTATTTGGTATGTAAAAGTGGTCACCCATCCACGGACCAACCGCGGCAAACAAAGCTTAACCTGATCGATCGACCTATCGACTGTTATAACAGTATTATAACTCAGCCACAAGCCTCAAGAAAAGTTAGGAATAATGAATAAAAACCATCAATTGTTATTCATAAATGTAATTTTAATCGTTTGCCGTATCTCAACGTTTCTCTTATATTAGATACATTTAAATAGAACTCAAATACAAAACTTACAATCACTCCTTTTAATTAAACTTAAAAATTAATCTCTTCTTATAACTAAAGTTATATAATGCACCAAGAACGCGCATTTTTTACAAAGCCAACCAAAAACTATATATTTTTTTCTTGTGTAGACAAGTACACAGTATCCTTAAAAATTTGAAATAAACTATATATGTACTTGAACTCAGAAACTTTGACAATTTTTCATTTATTCCCACTTACTCAATTATCTACTTTAGCGTTATGTAGTCAAGTTGATATTTGAGTGACCATTTCCAATTTTTCTTTCAGTGGAATTTGAACTCTGTGTGTACGTCTCGTATAAAATCATTGTTTAAAAAAAAATGATAATAATCTAAGATTCTGAGTACAAGCGTATTCGAATATAAAAGATCAGTTAATTGCACAACTTACGAATCTCGAAATCACAAGGCCATCTACTAATTTAAGAAAATTCTAAATATAAACCTAAAATGTTCAAAATGTAGCTTCACCAAAAACGAATTATATCGTCACAGACGCGATATGTGCGCTATCGCAAAACGTGTTTGTAGGAAGTACATTCCACATGGGAACTCATTTTACAAACAAGAATATAACATAGGTATTCGTACAATGATAAATTACTCGTGGTATTAAGAATACAAACATGACCGATGAACTTAGCGCAGAACGCTGAGCAAATTTTTCTTTTTTTTTTTTTTGAAACAGTAGTGACCACATGCGTTTGTGAGTGCTATGACATGCGCGAGAGTTCGGCGAGCCTTTCTTGATTCATTGGCTTTATTGCACCACCCTTTAAATTGTAAAATATTTTTAAAGAGCTTCCATATTTTGTAAATAATCATAACCGAAATTTAGAGCACATACAGCCTCTGCTGCCCATACCCTCCCTAGACTACCACGTTTAGATGCTTAGTAGATGGTAATAGTAGTAAAGTTTAAACGCCAACGATACGCGATTCAGCTTCATGGACCGACTGGAGGCGAGTTTGCCCGATTTAGTGTCAAAGGCCCGAGAGTGCTGCATTTCGTTCACTGTTCAGGAAGAGCGCTAAGTGTACCTTAAGAAGTTTTCACCACAAAATTTTTGGACAATACTGGAAGTCAAAATAGCCGTAGCATGCGAAGCTACATTTGAGCCAATAAAAATGGATCAAATAGGTTTTCAGTTCCGTATACAACATAGGACTAAATATAAGTACATAAAAGGCATTTTGCATTACAAGTTCTGTTAATGCAAAATAGGCCTATGTCCAGCAGTGGACTTTTTTGGCTTAAATGATGAATGCATAACAAAATATATGCTGTATCCATTCTATCTAATATTATAAATTGGGAAGAAACTCTGTCTGTATGTTACCTTTTCATGCCTAAACCACTGAATGGATTTCGATCAAATTTGGCAAGGACGTAGATGGCATTCTGATGAAGGACATTATACTACTTTGCCTGGATAGTAAGATCTCGTCATAAAATCATTTAAAAAAAAATACAAATTAGTATCTAATATTTACACAATGCAGTCCGTGACAAATAAATTTTGAAATATTTATTTGTAAATTTTAAAATAAACATTTCATTTCAATTTTATGAAGATCATTTCAGTAGCAGCCAGAGTAGCTTAGAGTCACATTCCGGAACTCGAGCTTAGTCTATTCTATAAGAATCTCAAATTTAAAAGTGAAAGATTTCAAATTGAAATTTTATATCGTTCCAGAATATGTTCTTTCAAAGACTCAATGTCAAAAGGTTTACCACAGATTATCAAGAGAAGACAGATCCCGACTTACTCTTGATCTATGGTTTTTATACAAGCATTGTGATTCAATTATCTATTGTTGTCGCGTTTTAGTATCACAATAGAGGTCACTGCCATTTTCCTAATATTTCTTTGCAGGAACCCAAACAATAAATTATTAATGTTTTTCAGGTCACCGGACTTTTTGAAATGAAAAAATGCTAGAAAATGTAGATGGGTTAGTGACCGCTATTTCCATGCTAAAACGTGAAAACTATCCCGAAACTTCGGATGTGATGGTCACTTAATACATTCTTCTTACTTTTATCATCATATTTCACAGTATAAAGTTGGGATCACAACTCAACCCTCTGTTCATACGGTTAAAGACAAAATGCAGTATGGAACTGTCATGTGACCCCAAAATTATACAGTAAAATTTCGTATTGATCAACTCCGTGTCGACGGGGCCTTAAATATCGATTCCCATCTAATTTATCTACCTAATAGTCACACACCACACCATATAAGTAGACTAAACATGTACTCGACATTATTTAGAGCTATTTCTAATTTTTTACTATTATTTGCAATATTACAGTTCCTATGCCAAGTTTGAACATAGTGTAAGAATATTCACTCCAGACACATAAATCGAGAAAGAGCCACCATGTATATTTATATGTTTGTATAAAGGTCTAAAACATCAAAATAAGTATGAGTAAAAAAGTTTTTATGCAGTTTTGAAGCCGGCGTACAAACCAGCATCTAGGTGTCATTGTTGTTCCAAATTTGAATTCGAGAACATCTAAAAAATTACAAACTTTTACAAAAAAATCAGCAGGGTATCTCGCTTTTTGTGTCTGGAAGTGAATTATACAGGTTGTCTGAAATAATCAGTAAGTATATTAACTTATACAATATTAAGTATAAAAATATGTAAAAGGTTACCGCTGCTAAGTATGTGTAGTTTATGCACAAATTTCAACAAGGCCGTTTGTATGTTGGAGGGCAATTTATTTGGAACTGTCTGTTAAATAATACATAATTATTGTTATTTACGCATTATTTTATAGCAAGCCAAACTATTTAAAACGAAAGTATTCAAGTTGAAAAGTATTTACTAAATAATTATGTTGATCAAGTTAAATGCTCAACGCCTTGTTAAAATCGTATTTTCTATTACTTATGGAACATATCAATCAATTACTTGTAATAAAATGTTTGCCTCTACTACTCTTAACATTTTAACTTTTAATTAATATTTAAACTAATGTTAGCAGTCATACTGGCAACATTGTGAGGAACTAAAGGGAGAGTATAAAAATTTAAGTTTTTTTTTCACAATCTCAGAGACTTAATTTTACAAAAATAACTTTACATCAAGTTATCCTGTGCTGTGCTCCGCTGTGCTGTGCTCTATTTGGTTAATTTGCTTTTCTTAAATTACAATAACAAAACCAACTCTTGCATCACACCTGATAAAGCTCAAGGTTGTTTGAACATAGCATAACACAGCATAACAAAGCTTAAATATCGTTTTTAGGAATTATTAAGTAGTATGTTTTTGATAGTGATTTTGGTTGGATATCTTGACATTACATTTCCTATTAAAGAATAACTTGACATAATAGAATGAATGAGAATGAATTATTATTAGTTTAAAATAAAATACCAGTGCCCACAAATCTATTTCTAATTTCTTATTGATTGTTGGACAATTAATTAAAATGTCTATTTATAATGACGTGAATTGTCAGTAGTCTCCGAGATGATGAAATAATACAGATTAGCTGCTTAAAAATATAAAAATAACATATCCATGAATAATTGATGAGCCAAAGCCGAGTCTGCGGGCTACTTGTCATAGATATTTACACAGGTGGGAGATCATCTGAAATATGTACTTGACATCGAGTAACACGTATACAATACCAACTGTTTTTATAATGATTGATAATAATATAGCATGAAGCCAGTAATCCTCAAGGGTCAGATAGAGGACCTATAGTACACACGGTTACATATCAAGCTATACAGTTCCAGTTTTAGCTGACCTCGCATTGTATAGGCTTTTCGTACAGTGAGAAATCAGCTAATACTGGAAATATATAGCTTGACCTGTGTCCGTGCGTACACCCACAATTCTCCAGTTATTTTTAATTCTTATGTAACATAAAAATGTAACATTTATTACATGTGAATGATTGATAATATAATTAAATATACAATAAACACATGTTATGTTAATACAAGACTAAAGGTCAGGTGCATAGTACTTGCAACCGGCTTACATGTATGACCAGATATATGAATGTAAACAAATCAAAACCCCCATGGGTAGAAGACGTGAATTTATGTATGTAATTGGTTCTTAACATAAAATTCCAGATTTGTCACTGTCACTGTTAACACCGCTATCATACCCTGAAACTAAACTGATGTTATCTTACCGAGTACAATGGCAATGGGGTCATATTCATATTTCAGATGATCAGATAGGATATTGTATGCCACAGCTCTAAATTTACCAACTTTGATGTCAGTGATCATAAAAAGACATAGTACAGCCCATCTTCTATCGCTGACACGGTTGGTCGATCACTTTTCAATCTTATTGCTTGAGGCATAACGGTAAAAACTGATTAACCGCGATGAATCATGGGCACTCGCCTCATGTTACCATTTAGTTCCTAAAAATGTTATTGCGCAGTCTGCCTAAAGTTCAGACAGGCCGTGATTATATACTCGTCTCGGCTTAGACTCACAATAGTTTAAATCGGAGCTTGTTTTGTATTTCCTTGCCAGGACTCACTCACAAGTTTTGATATAATTTACAAAAAATGTCATAAAATAATTCATACATGTCATTACTGTGTGTATTCATCATAGAATACAGAACTGAATTGTTCTATATTAGACTACGTTCGCAAAACATAAAAATATAGCGACGAAGAATTTATCGTGCACTGGAATTTCAACTATCGGTGTTGGACCGAGCATTGAGAATCCGGAGTGCATACCAGCGCGTCGAAAAATATAATAATTTTTATTTTGAACTCTCGGCGATACACATTGCACGTAAAAGTCCCCCCTGCGATATTTTAACGTGTGTGCGAATGTTGACTTACATTACAACTACAAGCCATGCCATAGCCATATAAAATATTGTTATTGGTACAACAATTTTTTTCAGTCAATTATTGTTATTTCAGTCATATAATTACAACTACAACAGGGATATTTTCCATCACATTATTTTTTTTTCGTATTTGTTGGAATACCGTCTTAAATAAAAAAGGTGGTACATACCTTACAAAGAACCATTTTTTATTTTACTAAGGAAATATTTATACCAGCTTTTTCCTTGTAATTTTCAAGCTGGTAAAATATTTTTGCTTTCAGTTTAACTTTTCTACCTTCAATTATTTTAACGCATACTTTTTTACTATCATTATATTTTTGTATTGCTAAATTTCCTTTTATAACTTGACACCTTAGAAATCATTAGAATAACATGACTTCAGAAATTCCTTGACGTGAAGGGTACTTGCATAACATTAACAGAAAGAATGACTTTATTTATATAAGGTCAACAGCATTCATTACGTTATTTACGTTGCTGAGCATACAATTTTTACAACATATAAACCTAGGGATTAGCAATAATCTGGGTACTGGCTATGATATGGCTGTGGATTGTAAATAACATTTCATGCAAACAAATCCTTTAAATTAAAAACATGCTCCGATCTAAAGGACTTCAAAATAAGTATGTCCTTAACTGAACAATAATAATGTGTAAGAAAGTAAAATATAAATGATTTCACTTATTAGAAACGCATTTAAACTATATCGAGTTCACTCAACAAAATAAAGTATTTTACAAAATCTTTGTGACACATTCCGTTCCAAGAGTCAACACAAAAACTTTTAAATCACAGTTTGCCACTTTCACTCATTTTTCAATACATGCTGTTTATATATACAGTCTATGAGTTAGGTAAAGGTTTAAGAGGCCCTAAACTTAGTAGTCCATCAGCTCCTAAAGCTTGCAAACTGTTTGTCATACCATTTTGTACATTATGTACTGAGATTACTGGAATTCCGAAGCATCCTCCCGCTTGTTCCCTATTCGCTAGCGGTATAAAACTATATATACCTAAACTACTCAACCGTTTGAGGTTTTCTTCTTGTGATAGATCCACAACGGGCAGTCCGAGTTCTCTATTGGGTCCTGTCACATTGTGGAATACCCTTTTATGATGTTGCAACTGTAATGATTTTGGATATGAAGCTGGACATTCGTCACACTTGAAGACTGGTATTTTGCTTTGAGGATGTGCGCTAGACATGTGAACGGAGAGTGAGTTGTGGTTCATGAACATTTTCTTGCAAATCTTGCAGGCTAGCATCCCGCCGCCAACTTTAGCCTCTGGTATAGAGAAGTTGCTTGATTTAGATGTGTGTTTGATGCTCATACCGGCGCCAAGGTTCGGGATATGCGGGATGGGACGCTCCGGAGTCGGGGACCGACTCTTCTGCTTTTGTTTGACGCTTATACCTCGCGATGCCAACACGTTAGCCATAGCATTAGCTTCTGTATTCACTTTCTTCTTCGTAATAGATATTTGGCTGCCTAGATTGAGTTTGTCTTTCGCGCCTTGCACACTGTGGATCATTGGTAGTCCTTCCCTCTGTTTCTGCATCGCCATGACGTGACAATCTTCGTTATCATGCTTGCCTGGTAGCAACATGTCTGTTCGTCGTTTCTGGCCAGGTCCACCGGCCATGGGCGCTGGTCTCTTCATGGGCATTCGCATTGCTGGTTTCTGCTGCCGAACTTGAGCATGTACTTGAATGCCTGGCCTTATTCCAGGTCGAGGGCCTCTAGGATTCGCCATGCGAGGCCTTGTCCCTGTAATATTTGCACCGGGTGCCATTCTAATCTGATTCGGTGCAGGCATTTGTCCTCCTACCATTTGGCCGGGTGCTGGTGCTTGTCCAGGCATGTGGTCTGGTCCAGGCATGCCTAACGTCTGCCCGGATTGGAAGGTTTGTACATTTTGGATCTTAATACCACCTGTAGGTTGTTTCATAGCTCCACTCGGGCTTGAGGAAGGTACGTAAGTTGATCCGGGTGGACCCATTTGACCCAAAGCTTGTCCCAGCTGCGAGTTAATTCCGCCGGTAGGCGCTTGACCATACACGGCTTGCTGCATACCCTGCAACGGGGAAGCCACGGAGTAAGGAGATGAGGAAGGCGGGAACTGCCCCTGCTGCATACCACCAGGATAGCCCTGAGGTTTAGGCTGTTGGAACTGCCCATAAGGTGATTGACCCATATAAGCTTGTCCTGGATATGGCATCTGCCCTGGCATTGGTTGTTGCTGACCATACATATTATTGCCATAATCAGGCTGTACATTCTGTCCAGGCTGATAACTGTTGTATCCTTGAGGATTCATCATCATTCCACTGGCGCCAGGATACGCTTGGATATTGATCATGACATTCTGCTGATGCGTAAACCCTGAGGCTGAACCTCCGATGGTAGATAACTTTCCAACTTGGTCAGCTAGTTTCACAGGCAGTAAACTAGAGAGAATATTTGAAGAAATATTAGAATTCGGATTGTATGGCATAAGTGTGGACGTCGATGAAGGAAGAATCAGTGTTTTTGTATGTCCCGTCATCCTTCTGTGTTCATCCAACAAGGACATGTCTGTGAATCTAGTATTGCAGACATCACATGAATGTTGGGGGCCTAATGTGTCTAAGGATATGTATTCACTCGCATCTGATATAGACATGCTTTCTTTTTTTGTGGAATTCGATAGGAGACTTTCGAATATGTCATCTGCACTTTTTTCTAGCATATCCAAAGGTGGTTTAGAATCTGGGGCATTCCAGTTGAAATTGTGTTGCTTTTCCAGGGATGGGGCAGTTAGGCGTGTGCCGAGCATACCTGTGGAACTGAAGCTTGGCTGCGTTGTCGGATACGCAGGTGGAGGGTACGTTACTGGCGGATTTTCGGTTTTAGGTATCACTACAGGCTTAATATCCGGCGCTGGGGTCGCGGACACCACACAACAGTCATCATCTTCGTCATTCGAATCTCCATTTATTTCTATAACCGTCACTCCTCCTGGTTCTTCCTTTTTGGTAACTGGGAGAAGTGGTGTGGTATTAGACGTTAGGTGCATAGCTAGAGCACTGGGCGGTGCGCTCTGGTGGGATGCTAAGGCGTCTGGTTCAGATTTCACAGTAGCAAGTAGTGGAGTAGACACCCCTTCGTTCGGCGTTGGTGAAGCCCTTTCGGACTTAATGTGTGAGGAGAATGCAGGAACGTTGGACGACGGCGTTTCGACAGCCTCTACTTCTTCTTGTTTTATTGAGACATTTTCTAAGCTTGCACTTGATTCACGCCTTTCTGGAATAGGAGCTTTGGTCGGAGTAGCAGGTTTGATTGGAACTTGTCTCTCCTGCAAAGTGATCAGCGTAGGATCTTTGGCAGCGATAGGCAGATTCGCTCCTCTCTTTGGAGTCTGTTTGACAGCCGGCCTTACAGGTGGCTTTAGACTCTGAACAGGAATTTTAACTGGCGTAGGAGGCGTCGTTTTTTGAACGATAGACATTCCCTGCAAGTTTTTCAATGGACTTGTCGCCTGTGGTTTGAATTTCGCAGATTTGTCTGAGTCATCGCTTTCTGATGTTTTACGAGTATTAGGCGGTGTTTGTTCGTTGTCGCCCTCGGAATCATTTCCTGATTTGTCTGGATCCTCATCATCGCCTGGGTCTTCTCTACTCTCGTCATTCTCGCTTCCCTCATCCTCGTCATCAGATGCACCAAAATCTTTTAGCCCATTGATCACTTTGAACGAGTTGGCGTTATTCCCGTCTGATTTTAATTTCAATTTGATGCCGCCGAGTTTACCCAGTTTTTGCATCACATCGTTGGCGTTTTTTTCTGGTTCTGGTTCATTCTTAATCGGGGTGGTACTCTTCTTTATAGTGAACCCTAATCCACTTAGTTTGTTCAGGGCTAAATCGGAGCTCTTATTGTCATTGTCAGCGGGCTTTTTGAGGGAGATGCCTGTCTTTTTTAATAATTGTGATATGTCAATTTTAGTCGGTGTGGTTTTCTGGGGGGTCTGAGGCGGGGCTGGCTCTTCGTCTTCATCGGACCAGTTTTCATCTCCGGATGGAGGGGCGTCTTCGTCGTCGGAAGGCAGCTTGTCGAGTACCACGGAGGGCAGGGAAACGTGCTGTATCAAGTGGTTTTCTAGTTCTTCCCAATCTCGGAAATCTTCGTCGCACGTGAAGCAACGGTACTCTTGTTTCGGTTTCTTGATGAGAGCACCAGAAGACTGGAGTCTTTTCAGAATATTCGCAACATTGCTTTCTTCTGGTGTTACGCCTGCTTCCTCTTGGTCGGAGCCTGCTGAGTCAGCGGCCTCCTCATCTGAAAAGCAGATAAAATCTGTATTAATTTAAAAGTTTACAATATATTAATGTTCATGGAGGTAAATAAAGAACTTTGTCTAGTTAAAGACGAAAGGCAGTAACAGAAAAAGTTAATAAGACCATTTAACATATTGAGACACTACTCGACAAACTAACTTATATTTACATAAACCTTCGATAGGACTTAAGCAAATGCGGTCAATCGATATAACTTTAAAATTCAATAGGGTACAATTATTCATTTCAATTCAACCTTTAACTCAATTGGGTTGGCTGATTTTGAACCAACCGTTTTGACTAAAAATGGTTTTTGGTAGCGTTATACGGCAGATATGTAAGTACCAAAAAGGATTTATAGTAAGCCCCTCAGACGGGAAGGACGACCGACAGGGGAATACCAAAGGATTCCGCTGAGAGAACCTTTGAGCGCAGCTCTTTAAAGCTCAAATAGAACACTGCACCTTATCACCTGAGCACCAGGTTCTAAAACTGACTATATGTAACTTTTGTACAACGGTGAGGGTCGAAAAGAGCTAAAATGAGACTAGTACATGTAGCTAAAGAATATCGATCCTCACGACTTTGTAGCCGCGAGCCGCAGACAATAATACTGGTGTGTAAATGTGTCTAGCAAAGAAGACCAAAATGGAAAGTCGTGGGTTGATACCATAAATGTGGATACTTAATCAAATAAATTATGTACTGTTCCATTAGTAATTATTAATATTGTTGGTAATTTCATTACTTAGGAAACCACGTGAGTGGCAATTGACTTAATTTTAAGAACATTCACAGTCTGATCTCAGTGTGAATCAGTCAAAAATACCTTGAGTTTCCCTAAAGTTTTAACAAGTTTTTGACATTTGATTGTCGCCAAGACGAAAGTTTATAATTACGAGAATTGGCCGTCCGACAATAAACATCTTTCAATGAACAAGTCAATAGTGTTAGTTCCAAAATCCAAAAAAAAAGGCAAAATAGTTATAGTTACCAGCACACAGTTCCATTTTTGAAATAGACGTCAGTGTTCAAAGCCGTTGAAAAACATTTCACTATGGTAAATAAAATATACTTTTGCGTAGGCTAAATAAACCAAGATTTTCTATGTAATTCTTATTTGGATGTTTTAAAAATTAAAATCGATTAAGCCCTAATATAATCGTCACATGGACGAAAAAGTAATGTAGTAGGGCTGTATAATATAGACGTAACGATCCATTCAGGAAAATAGCCAAAATTAAATCGCTGGGCGGTTCGGTAATACCCATTAGATATAATGACACGGGTAGGCCCGGGTATAAGCCCAGAGTAGCTTAGGGTCAGGAAGCCCACGGGAGAACGTGGGTAGAGCGTAGAGGCCAGGATGGAAATGGGATGCCCGAAATTTGATGCTAGGAAAAATATCTTGGTTTTACAACACAATACGTTCTAACAGTAGTAAGCGATCGTACGTTTTAGGGCTTAGTATCATATGACCACGCTTTCCTCTGAACATCACTATGAATATTATATACATTCAAATACAATATTACGTGTAATTTGTTGACTTAATATGCAGAAGATAAATAGAGATCAGTTTGTACATAACAGTTTCAGATGACAATATTTTGTTGTTTTATTTTTAGAGTGTAGTTTTTCAGTAGTCGAGTTTCAAGTTTTTAGAAAAATAACTTTAAAATCCACCAAATAAAGTTCTTTGCCCCAAGTATTTATTTTTTTCTAATGGACTTTTCAAAACCATAGTTATTAATTCCGTATCGTGCGCAAAAAAGAATGGGCAGCGGCGTTCTCTATGGGTTTGAAAAAAGTTCCGAGTTTTTTGTTTAATTCAGTATCGATAACGATACCCAACACGTGAGTTCACTCAAGTTTTAAAAGCTAATTTAATTTGAGCCTGTATAATGTCACCGTAAAATTGTAAAAACCGTTAGATTATAAATCGGTTTACAATTCGTCGGTTTGCCATGAACAGATTAATCTATCGAAAAATAATGCATTAAATAGTAAATAGATTTTGCAGTTCACAATTTTTCAGTAATTTATTATCTCACGAGACAGATTGTAATCTAAAGGTATTTACAATTTCACGGTGACATTTATAATTTAAATAAAAGATCGTGCCATAGTAGTTTATTATCTGGTTGTTTAGAGAAGTCGTCTAAGTATTGTACCTCTGGTCAAGGTTGTCTGTAGTGTTAAAGACTAGTTTTACTAAGACGTAACGAAATGGCCAAAGCATTGCCGCATATGACGTGATCAGAATCTATTTAAAGAACCAAAAAAGACAACTGCTAACCAAAGAGGTTCGAACTTTTTTGTATGGGAGCTGGCATATCCAACCGCCACTATTTTGATTATTTTTCGAAATCACGGCGCACGATGAAAGTGGTATGTAATTATGTATGGGTAGAGAGAGGACACATAGACGAACAAAACATCGCACCTCCGAGCTCCGGTGCAACAACGTCACTTATGTAAAAGATGTAATATTTCAGGAGAAGCGTTTGAAAATTCCACATCCTATTATAATGTATTGACTTAAGAAATTAACTGTTAAGTATTTAAACTACAATTCTGAACTTCGAAAGATTTGCGGCTGTCTATCGAAGTTGACGTAGATGCGTCCGAAACCCGACATACCGGGTCTATTATAATATTTGTAAAAGAATCGGATGTTGTCGCAGCTGGTTCTTCAGACGACTCATTCATACCTTCTTCTGTTAGAGCACAGTTCTCTTTCCAATTTTCCGTTTAATGTCTGTTTGCAACCAGGAAGAATTCTTCTTCATAATTTTTTCCTGGCTTCTTGAAGATTTTGTCCACTTAGCTAAGATCCGATAACAGAATTTACGGCACCAATCTTTTACTTCTTTATCAACACTGTCACTTAACTGAACATTACAGTTTGTTCTTAAAGATGTTTAATAGATTATAGTCCCGGAGATCACCACCATCACGTAGAGAAACGTGAAGGTCGAGGTAAGTAACGAAACCAGGGAAAGACATAATGACAACACTCGGATGAGGATGAAATTACAACTGATGCACGCACCTATTTATATGGTTTAAAAATTGGTAAGTACTAATGAGAATGATAATTATAACAAAAGTATAATTATCAATTAGCTATTGATCGATTCTTTGAAAATGATGGTTATGTTCGACATTAAAGAAACATACCTTTTAGAGAGATTAACTAGTGATAAGAATTACAACGAAAAGGTCATTAATACACAAAAGGTGAGGTAATCAGTAATTATAAGGGGGTCTCAGGTAATAGCCTCATTAGGTGTATTAAAAATCGATTTACAGAATTTAACAAGAATCGATGGTTAGGTGGTTAACAACACAATCGTTTCCAGAGATTGGGTGCAATAAAATGTTTTCTGGTAATCTATTATCAGTGCACCGATGATTTTTGACCTGACCAATTTATCAGTAAGTCACCAGTGAAGTGAGATTTGGAGATAAAATATTTCGAAATAATAACTTATGAATCAATTTTAGAGGAAAAAATCGGTCAACGCTTGTAGGATAAGGCGCGGGACAAATACAAGAGGCGTCGGGCGGAGGCGAGGCGCGGGCGGGGCGCGGCGCGGGCGTGGTGCGGGCGCGGCGCCGGTGCAGCGCAGAACAGGCGTGCTAACGGTGTCGGAAAGGCGAGGCGCGGTGTTTCTCGTTAAATTCTATATCGTCACGCATTTTCCGGGTGCGCCGAAGGCGAGGAAGCGGCGCCCGCGCCGTGCCCGCACCCCGCCGTCTCAGTATGTCTCGCGCCCCACCTCTTCTATACATTTTGTATGAAATATCAAAGAAGTGGCGCCACGCCCGCGCCGCGCCCGCGCCGCACCTCCGCCCGACGCCTCTTGTATTTGTCCCGCGCCTAAGGGGTGCGAGTGGCGCACCATGTTTGTTTGGAGAAAATGTAGGAAATATTATGTCTTATTACCATATAAAAAATCAAGTCGAAACACGAAGGGACTCAGAAGGTATCCTATTATTCATGCCGTTTCCCATACAAAAAAATCACGTTTGGTGCCATAGCTCTCAATATAAGATTCCGATAAGAAAATGCTTCATACGTTTTTTACAGCTTATAAGAAGGCCTATACGATGGAACTCAGATCACACAAACAAAGGAGATGTGCTAAGGCGACTCGGCCCGTGCGAACGCATGTGGCCAAAATTTGGCTTGTTGTTAGTTTCCGTCCGCCAGTCGAAAGTCACCACGCGCTCGCGTCACTTCTCCTAATTTTTTACAAAATGCCTACTAGTACATTCGTTGTTTGCAAAAATACTAGCAGCAAAGTGAACTACGTAAAAGATGGAATCTCATTTCACATGTAATTATTACAATATTAATGTTTTTCTTCTTTAAATTCAAAAAATATAAATTAAGTACTGTAAGAACGTGATGGAAAGATAAGTGATTTATTCGTAATGAACAAAATTCATTGCTTGCTTATTACAAACCGATAAATGAATCTGTTCATTCGACTGCGCGATGTATTCGTATTTTAACGATACTCACAATACGATGACAGTCATGTGCCGCGTGGTACGGCCGCTGCCGGCTTCCGTGAAATAGAGACGTAGTAGTGTCGATTAAAAATTCTTAGTAAGTAGTAGCACGATGCATGGTCAGCTATTAGTACTACCCATTTACTTAATAATGTAGTAGAGTTAATACTATTATTGACTTTATTTAATTGATTGCTAGAATTGCTATTGATTGTTGTTCTTGCAGTGACTTTGTATTTTTTTATATTGTAGTTATCCAAAGGATTTTCATCAAGATCAAGACGGAGGTATACCACAGTTAATTTAGAGATCGTGTAAAGTTTTCCATAGCTAAAATAATGTAGGTTTGTAAGTTTAAATAGGTACGGCCAACCCTTACAGTTTGATAGTGCAATTTTTTTATAGCTAAATAAAAAAAATAGTGATTGTTTTATTATTTGCGTTAGTTTAATTAAATGATGATAATAACAGTATTAAAAACACCCTTCATCGATATCGATACTGAGCAAGTCTGGTCTAAATACTCTATTGTTTGAGTGTGTGTTAGTGTAGTACACTTGGTTATTTTAGTGTGCGAACCAATAGCAAGTGCACGTTTGAATGCTTGTGTGCATTGTAACCATTGAATGATGCCTGTAGGAGTGGTAAGTCGTAGGAGTATCTGGCGACATATGGTTTCGAAACAAATCCTGCGGCATGCCATATCTCCTTTGTTTGTGTGATCTGAGCGATGGAATGATTTGTTTTTCAAAAACTGACACATGCATTTTTGAGTTGCCTATGTCTCTTTGTTTGTATGACGTCGATCCACTGTGCTCCGGTGCAACAACGTCACTAATGCAAAAATTGTAAAATATTTCGGGAGAAGCGTTTGAAAATTCCACATCCTATTATAATGTATTGACTAAAGACATTAACTGTTAAGTATTTAAACTACAACTTTGAACTTCATATTAAAGTTAAAGCGAACATTTAATAAAGGGGTACATTAGCTACATACTTTTTCTCATACTTAGACAAATTTTGACAAAATTTACTTAAGTTTCGTTGTTGCACCGGAGGTGCGACATGTGCAAGCATTTCGTTAAAACAGATGTTTTTTTCTTTGTCAACCGACTACATAAAGGTCTAAAAATCTTTTTGTCAGTCTTATTACAGCTAGACACACATTTGGCCGTTCTAAAATAATGCAGTACAAAAACAATGGACACAAAATTGTTCAATTTTTTTTATTTGAAGGAACGAATATGCGCGTTAGTTCTACGAAATTTAGAAAACGTCATAAATAACAGATTATAAATACTTACACACGACTCTCGGTAGTGAGGTATGCTTGTAGGGGTTTTAGGGCAAGTGACAGTTTCATTTATAGAGGCCAAAGCTTGAAAAACTACTGTCCCATACAAAGGCTTCTGTTTCTCACCTTTAGAGGGTTTCGAGAGTTAAAACAACACACACACGCAAACACTCTAACTTGTAGAGTTTTCTCTCTTATCCAGTTCTCCCCCACTCAGCGGGACATGGCTTGTGTCAGATATTTTATCACAGTTTGGTCGATAAAAGCGTTTTATCTTAAATGCTAGGACGGCGGCGCCGTTGACATGACAAATATGTGACATCGAAGGAACACCAAAACTATCGGACGAGTCACCTGGACGACTGATATTAATTTATTTATTAAAACTATGCACAAGTAAAAATATACTGTACAAAGGCGGACTTAATGCCTGAGGCATTTTCTACCAGTCAACCTATATTACTGGATGAATCATAAAATCTGATATTATTGCTGACCTATCTATTGTAATATATTTATGCTTGGGACTGTATTCCCTTTCACTCTCAGCTGCCGTTGTAAGGCAGGTAAAAAAAACTTGCGTCTACTATCACTTTCCGTACTACGGCAGATCAACTGTTTCACACGCTACCACCACCATTCCGATTATCTATGAAACTAATCCTTGAAACTATCTGTCATTCTTGTGGTATGGTGAAGGCAAAAGACAGAGTTAACAATAAAACACGCTACTTTACTAACATTTAAACGTCAAAACGAACGCATGACAGTCGTAATTCACTTCCGGATGTTGCAAAGGTTGCGATTACGTGTTTTTTTAGTTTATTGATCGAATTAATCCTAATAATGGGGACTGCTTGTATTATGAAGGTAGTTTAATCTTTTTTTCAGTAAAAGCAATGAGATGTCATAAACAAAAAAAAATGTGACGACGACGGCGACGGTTGCTTTCGGTTAGTATCGTATTTGGTAATAGTAGTGAGTGAGTATTTTTGAACCTTTTCGAACGTTTAAGTATTTGCTTATCATTAGCTACACTAATTACTTTGTAACTTATCTCTCAACATATACAACTTTGACGTTTACAACAATTACAGAGCCTTGAATGATCCGAATCACTAAACGTTCTGTCGGTTCTGCAAAATGCTATGACGTGTTTCAATTCAATATTTTTAAGCTACAATATTGTTTCATCTTATTTCTATCAATAAGATGAAACAATATTGTAGCTTAAAAATATTGAATCAATATACAGGATGGGCCGTAATAAAATTCACTTTTGAAAAAATTATAATAAAACATAGGTTATACCTGCAAGAGTTTAGTAACTTTTAAAACATATAAAAATATCGTTAATTTATTTTTTAAATATAATATCAAGATTTTTTTTTTTTCAGGATAGGAAATCATCAAATGACTTCTCCCGCTCTGGGCGGAGCGGGCGGAGAGGGCGTGTCAGACTTTTACTGACTAAAACCCACCCGTGTTCCATCAGTTGCCCATGTGCCAGGGTCACGGTATCTCTTTCGAACAATCACGCGACCCCGGCAGGATCACGCGACCCCGGCAGGCGTCAAGATGACTTCCGGATCAGCGAGAACACTCTTCCAAACGAGGTCTGAAATTTTCGAACACTCGCTTACAAGTCGCTATTGAAATCTTCGCCATTTCTTCACGAATGTTTTGCTTTAATTCGCCGAGGGTTCTTGGGTTATAATTGAAAACTCTACTTTTGAGATAACCCCATAAAAAGTAATCGGGAGGGGACAAGTCAGGACTTCGTGGTGGCCACTTAATGTCATTGTCACCCCTCTTCCATATCACTTTTCCAGGGAACATTTCCCGAACGACCACAATGCTGGCATTCGATGTGTGACAGGTGGCTCCATCCTGTTGAAACCACGTCATTGAATTGTATTCATTGAATTCTTGAAGCTTTGGACCTAAAAACTCTTTCAGCATTTGAACATAACGTTCTGAATTAACAGTTAAAGCTTGACCACCAACATTTTCAAAGAAATAAGGTCCGATCAAACCTCTTGCTGATATTGCTGCCCAAACTGTAACTTTTTGGCAATGAAGTGGCATCTGATGTTTCAACGATGGCTGCTCCGCACTCCAATATTGACAATTTTGTTTATTAACAGAAAGTGGGCCTCGTCTGAAAAGAGGATGTTTCCATAACTAGAGAACCGCTCGAGCATTAAAGATGAAAATTCAAATCTTTTAGTGAGGTCAGTTTTTTTTAACTCTTGAATGAGTTTGAATCTTATAAGGATGCAGTTTCAAATCACGTGACAAGATTCGCCTTAAGCTCGTACGGGCGATCTCCAAAGCCGCTGAACGCCTACGGGTTGAGAGTTCCGGGTCCGCTCGAACAGATTCACTAACTTCCTCTATTCTTTGTTCTGTTCGTGAAGTCCGCGGGCGACCTTGACGTTTAATTGGCAATGTCGAACCGGTTTCTTCGAACCTCTTCAACCATTTTTTGATTAAATTGGTACTAGGGCAACTGACGTATACTCTGCAATCCATATTTTACTCAAAATAAACGTCGCACGGTAACGTACGAACGATTATTCTCGAAAAACGCTCGCACGATGAACGCGCGTTGTCCCCCCGTGAAGTAACTCATGGCTACTAAAATTGAATAAAACGCGCGTCCGAACGATACCCTCCCTCGCACGTCTCACACCGCACCTCGCGGTTTTATTTAAAAAACAAAAGTGAACTTTTTTATGGCCCACCCTGTATATTAACAAACATAAAATTTTTGCGTATATATACAATTTCGTAGAAAATGATTTTATTTTATGCTTTTAGAGCATAAAATCATTTTCTACGAAGTTGTATACGCAAAATTTTGATGTCTATGGTCTTGAAAGGCAAAATTCAGTGAAGATGATAAAAAATGTCTTCTGTTTGAAACATGCTAGTTTTAATATAGGAAAGAGTAGGAAATATTGTAATGAAGCATGCCACAGTCTTATATGGTTTTCCTAGTGAAATAGCGTGAAATCGTGGGTTTAAACGCCAGTGGTCCGAAAACGGGCTTGGCCTCGTCAAGGTCGTCACTGTCGTGAGCCGACTTGTCAATTTTGACGTTCGACAGCTTGGCGGTTGCAGGGAAAAACAAACTGTGCGTAGCATTCACTAGTGCCTGTGCCACATATACAAAGCATGTTTACTTCCAAGGGTCATTCTCATCATCATTCAAAGCTTCATTCAACGTAGAAAATATAATGCCCATTTATTACTGTATCTTCTTAGGACACCGCCGAAGCAGTTTTCACGAATGTTTATTTATGCATGGCATACCATTTGCGAAAACTGCTTCGGCGATACGGCTTGTCGATACTAAGATCGATTTATCGACACTGAAATGACTGATATAGTCTTTGTGGATAGAGACATTAAGGGCCTAAATCGATTAGGCCGCGGAGAAATAAACATAAAACCTCTTTTGATTGGATGAGCTCGGTAATACTCAGAATCAACTCTTTTTTTTTTTTTTTGAACGTCAGCAATAGTAAAATCTCCCAAAAAAGCCGTCATCCGATCATCGTCAGCCGTATATCAAGATTATACCATGGGCAACACAAAAATCTCTATGAGTTAAAAGCGGCGAAGAAAGCAAATAAAAGATCTAGGGGCCTGTTATATAATAAAAGTGACAAGTGACAGGTGACAGGCAATAATGCGACAGTTTTTAAGTTTTTCTCATTTTCTGCTGTAAACAGCACCTGTCGTACAAAAATGTGCCAATTTAGTTTTTTATTATAATTTTATGTGTATTAATTAGATAAGTAACTGATTTCAAAACAAGGAAGTTTTAAGTCGTTCGTTTTTTTTAGGGTTCCGTTGCCAAATGGCAAAAAACGGAACCCTTATGGATTCGTCATGTCTGTCTGTTTGTCCGTAAGTCACAGCCACTTTTTTCCGAAACTATAAGAGCTATGCTGCTGAAACTTGGTAAGTAGATGTATTCTGTGAACCGCATTAAGATTTTCACACAACAATAGAAAAAATACAATAAATTTTGGGGTTCCCCATACTCAGAACTGAAACTCAAAAAATTTTTTTTTCATCAAACCCACACGTGTGGGGTATCTATGGATAGGCCTGGCCTGTTAGTCTAGTGGTTAGTGACCCTGACTGCTAAGACTGAGGTCGTGGGTTCGATTCCCACCCAGGACAAATGTTGTGTGGTGAGCACAATAATTTGTTCTGTGTCTGGGTGTAATTTATCTATAATATGTATGTATTTAGAAATATATAAGTAAATTTATCAGTTATCTGGTTACCATAGTACAGGCTCTGCCTAGTTTGGGATCAGATAACGCTGTGTTGGTTGTCCTAACATATTATATTATATAGGTCTTCAATAATGGTATTGAGGTTTCAAATATTTTTTTTTTCTAAACTGAATAGTTTGCGCGAGAGACACTTCCAAAGTGGTAAAATGTGCCCCCCCCCCCCCCCCCCGTAACTTCTAATATAAGAGAATGATAAAACTAAAAAAATATATGATGTACATTACCATGTAAACTTCCACCGAAAATTGGTTTGAACGAGATCTAGTAAGTAGTTTTTTTTTAATACGTCATAAATCGTAAACCGCAATTTACCTTTCATTCAATCAACTCAGATATAAAATTAAAAAAAAAACCATTTCATTTCATAAACATAAACCTTATGCATAAACCGTGAATATCTACAGGCTTGTACGGAACCCTCGGTGCGCGAGTCCGACTCGCACTTGGCCGGTTTTTTTTTTTAGCTCCGTCATTTATAAACATAAAAACCTTTTTTGGTTTGAAAGGGTATAATTACTGAGTGCTCCATTTTAATCAAAGTTTAATTAGTGTTTTTGAGTTAGATTCAAAAATACGTTTTTTTATCCACTTGTATGTGTATGTTGATGATCATAATAATTTCTTGGCTTGTTATTTACTTAGCAAGTGAACTTATACCAATTTGTGTGGGGTAGGTACCAAAATTAATAAGTAAAAAGTTTAATCTATACTATATTATCTATACTAATATTATAAAGCTGAAGAGTTTGTTTGTTTGATTGAACGCGCTAATCTCAGGAACTACTGGTCCGAATTGAAAAATTATTTTTGTGTTGGGTAGCCTATTCATCGAGAAAGGCTATATTATATATAACATCACGCTATAACTAAGAGGAGCGGAGCAGTAATGAAAAATGTTGCAAAAACGGGGAAAATTTATTCCTTTTGAGAGTTTCCGTTGCGTGCGATGCGTGGAATTGTTCCTTTTAAAAAGTTCTAAAAAAAAGTCCGCGAGAGCATATGTCTATCTTTTAAGGTTGACTCACTATAACTCAAAAGGAGCGAGCAGCAACGAAAAATGGACGAAAACTAGCAGGCAAATCGATGCGACGGGAAGGGTCAGGGGAGCAAAAATTTGACGCGGACGAAGTCGCGGGCAGAAGCTAGTAACTTAATAAAACAAAAACAACCAACCTCCAAAAAAGGACCACAAGAGTGTGAAATAAATTATATTATTTTCTTTTATTTTATTTTAAGACGTGTGAGTCGGTCTCTTTGTTTCTGTATTTTCTTTTTTTGCCAGTGCCTTCCGATATAAAATTTATTTATCACCATGTAGTTTTTTTCTAGAAGTCGTTTCTTTTGTTTTTTTTATAAACTTTTTATTGCTTATATATAACTTTATGAGAAATAGGAGAAATAGTGGGCTTAGCAACATAGGCCGTGCAATCATTATCATTACCGTCGCGTCGTGGCCAACAACCTTATCGATAATGAAACCGTTCGTGACTGCTTCCACTTTGCGAGAGACGGGTCAAGTGGTTGCAACGAACTCCATGATGAGGTCTGAAATGTGAACCCCGGAAATTCCATCCCCACTTTAGAATCCAAGGACTTACGTTGTATTTGGCCGTCAATAGCGCGGTAAAAAATTTCTTTCGGAGTTATTTTGATCAGTCAAATCTCAAAACCGACAAGATGTTTTTTTTTTTTTTTAAATAAAATGTTCTTTCATGTTAAAATAAAGATGGATGAAACGTCAATATTGTTACGTAGTGCGAAAATTCCTCGTAAAATGGAACACCAGCCGCTTGAAAAAAAAAATGATTACAGCAAACTTAGCTATCGATACGCTGAAAAGTAGAGAATTTTGAAAACAAAAAAATAGGCAGTCGACAGAAAAGAAAACGTAACACTCGGGAAAAAAAACACATCACATTAGCGTGTCGGTGACGTAGTTACATTAGCATGACTGCTCAACAACGCAAATAACGCAATTAACGTTGTTGAACTGTAAAAATGAAAATCATTGCTACCGTTTTAGTGTGTTACGCAACCATCCTGCTGATCTAACACATAAAATTACAGGGGATCTATAAGGACTTTGGCTGGCTCACAGCGTTACATAAGTCTGCACTTACGAAAGGACTTCGCTCAGAAGCTCGGCTCAAGTTCCCGCTAAAACCTACCAAACTATACTTCACATAGATCGTCAACTAAAGGACTTATGTCCGAAAAACCCAAAGATCGAATTTAGCACCAAACTCTTGCAGCATAGAGTACAATTTAATTCACATAGATCGCCAACCAACTAAAGGACTTATGTCCGAAAAACCCAAAGATCGAATTTGGCACCAAACTGTTGCAGTATAAAGTAGGATTTAGCTGTCAGCATTTAGGCATAAGAGTTTGAAGACGGGTGGTGCATTTAGTACTGGGATTAGTCGCAGGGGAAGAGTTTGGGGAGATACGATTACTTAACTTATCTTAAAATTTTGAAGTAACAATTTTTGCTGTTGGAGTCTTAAAATTAGTCCTACATTTTAGCTTTGACGGCTTTGCAAGCAAGAAATGAAACAATGAATAACAACTGCCGTCAGGTGCGAGCTCCATAATTATGTTCTGTTTCTTATAATACAATGCAGCACTTTATTTATTTTTGAGTATCCTGCAGATAGCCATCATTAACATTGTGGGTATCAGTGCTTTTGTAGGTCTATTTCTGTAAACACATCACGATAAAATCTGCACCCTAAAAGCCTAACACACTATCAATAACAATCCCAATCTTTAAAAGGCACTTCTTCATATGTTTGAAAAAAAAAATCTGCTCAAAAACGTAAATAATGCAATTAATGTTGTTGAACTGCCAAAATGAATACCTTTCCTCCTACTGGTAGTGTGGTACGCAATACGCCTGTGGTTATCCTTGTTATCCAAGACCGCACGCTACAAGCACGCTATCGTTATTGTTGACTTCGATTTGACTCTTCCGGAAAATTAAATTAAACAAATATCAGATCTAAAATTATGGGACCAAATATGGTTTGAGCGCTACTCTCGTAGAAAGTGTTTGTCCACTCATGGTTCTCGACGACATGTATTTTTTATACGCTTTATATTAGCTTCACTTGTATGTTTGTTTGTTTGCAACCGACTCCTTATAGCGCGATTTTGACCCACTTTAAACGACCACATTTCATTCAAAATTTGCACACCTGTCAAAGGTCGATGGCAATGCAATAATTTCATAAATTTGTGCCATTATCCTTGCCAGGGTAACCCGACAGCAAAAAAACTGTCTTCGAAAACTACGCTGACATACGTCACAAACTACGCTGACATACGTCTCAAAATTCAAAAGACCCTAAAAAATAGAAAATAAATAATAGTTTAAAAAACCCAAAAGAACATGCTTCCATAGAAAACAAAACTAAAAAGTAGAAAATAATGGAAAAAAGCGTGGGGTGCCCGATTTTAGTTTTATTAATTTTTATTTGGGGTCTCGCTAGTGATCCTAGGAGGCTGTATAACCGGAGTTACCCGTGGCTGCCTCAATAAACTAAAGCCTCCAGCCAGGGCTTAAAATCTTAAAACGAAGCGACTACACGCTAGGGGCACCCGCTGTGTGGTACGGACCTCGGCTTAGGGCGTCGGTCGATGGAAGAGGGTAGTAAGGGATGGGTTGGATCGTTGCGGTTTATGAAAATGAACAGTTGGTGGTAATAAATTAGGAAACTACGCCATTTTCGGAGCCAAAATCAAAAGCCATTTGTGTAAATTAAGTCGAGAATATGTAGTTTTGAACGTCAAAGGAGATTTGGCTCGTTCTTATGTAATGGCGAAAAAGAAACCTCAGTGAAATTCAAAGCTAATTGGGTCTTCTTCACCTGCATAGTTCGAAAATAGGATAACCAAATCAATCCGTACCTTCCATGAATGACTTCAATCTGACGCCATCTATTGAAAGCCCACAACTACATCTTCCGTCTAACTTGGGGAGTATAATACTCCGATCGTATCAACGTCAGGCAACTAAACAAATCGTATCTTGTTTATAAACTTTCCATACTAGACCGCACTTCACTGTTAGCACTTTGAACTAAAGCTGGCCCAGCGCAGTAAGGAGTTTCAATCCAATAAGGTCAATTGTCATTGACACGCGACACGACAAATAGCAATACAAAATCGAATTTATTTACTGCACAAGGTATACCCAATACGCAGGACGTCGCATCTCAGCGTAATTCGAGACGCAATCATGCTCTCAAAGTGATACCTTTTTATATGATAATAAGGTCGACACTGATGATGATTATGCTGTGCACTAAATAAAACTTAATTTAGGCTATTATTATATTTTTCAAACAATAAATAGCCGGAAATAAATGACCTAGGATTTTCTTCGACAGAAGAGTATGCTTAGATAGTTTGGTCATGTTGACAGGATGAATGAAGGTCAGTTAACAAAAGGTATTTACAAGGCAGAAGTGACTGGACACGCTGGAAGGGGAAGCCCTAGGAGAACATATAGTGACCGTATTGGTGATGTTCTTCAGAATGCTCAGGTGCGTAGTAATGACCAGACGTATGAAGATAAACGAAGCAAAAATAGTATGCAAGGATTGTAGCAGGCGGCGTTCTGTAGTTTTTTACCCACCCCCATGGGAAAAGGCGTGAAAATACTGTGGAAATAAGCAAAGTATACTAATCTAGCTGTAGCTATATCGGTCAATTGCCTTATTTTTCTTACTGCATATGCAGCTGAACTTAATCTACCTGAAATAGCTGTAATGTGGGCACCCCATTGCAATTTTGAATCTAAAGTAATTCCTAGAAATACAGTTTCCGAAATAGCATCTACTTTCTTGCCATCAAGTTTTAAATTTAGACCTACTTGGGGTACACTTACTACATACATTAATTTAAAAAAGCTTTACTGAAAATATATGAAAAACATGTACGGTTAACGAGCACCTAAGTAATACATCATAATTACTTTGTTTCTGCCAGGATCGCGAGATTTGTTCGAAAGAGATACCGTGGCCCTGGCACATGGGCAACTGAAGAAACACGGGTGGGTTTTAGTCAGTAAAAGTCTGACACGCCGTCATTTGATGATTTCCCAACCAGAAAAAATAATAATAATTACTTTATTTAGATTATTTATTTATTTGACAATTTATACCAGAATTTATTATTATTATATTTTATGGGAATATTATATTGTATCGATAATTTGAATTTGAACTATTTAATCATATATGATAATTGTTTGATAATTTATTATAATCGGCATGTTTGTCATCATCATCATCATTTCAGCCGAAAAACGTCCACTGCTGGACATAGGCCTCCCCCAAGCACCACCACTTCGACCGGTTCTGTGCTTCTCGCATCCAAAGGATTCTTGCGACTTTCACCAGGTCATTGGTCCATCTTGGAGGCCTTCCAACGCTACGTCTTCCAGTACGCGGTCGCCACTCCAGAACCTTCCGACCCCATCGGCCATCCGTTCTAATGCACGCTTGTGCAACACACTGAATCTAGTCTTCACTGGCGTAGGAGGTCACAGTTTTAACTTAACCTAACCGAGTGTACTACGTGAGCTCGAGGGTGTCCCACAAGCATGCATTCAAACTATAGTGAGTCGTAGTACAGTTTTGTCGCACAAGTGTTATTCGCACATCCATTTGTCGAGCTCACGTAGTACAGCCGTCAACGATCAATCAAGATTCAAGCTGCCATTATTTTAGTTGGCGCCTTTATGTTTGTTTGCCGCCGACTCAAAAGTAGTAATTTACAACAACGACGGCGCGTCCTTATATTTTTGTCGGTTAAAAAGTGCACTCAGCGTCGCGTTGCGTCACGTCTTAGTGTAAACTGACCCTAAAGGCTAGCATACACTAGTTATGTTAGAAACCACTACGTACGGTCAGCTGCCTACTGTACTTAGAACGAAGTTATTATAGCTATTATATGCAGCTCGGCAAAACCAGATAGTCTTGTCGCTGTGCCTCATCTCATAACCGGTTTAGTCTAGCCCTCCTGAACAGTGAGGTTTCATATTTGACTACGCAAGTAATTCAAGACTATAGTCAAGCCAGCGCGGTTTGCGACAAGACATGATAAATTATGTCGGTTATGGCGGACACAGACCTAGTCACGGATTAAAATGTAGCCTATGTCCCGTCTTGGGATTCAACTAAATACTCAACTTACCTTCAAACATATTTTCATCAAAATCGGTTCAGTGGTTTAGTCGTGACCGCGTAACAGACTGACAGTTACTTTCGCATTTATAACTTTATTATAGATTAGTAATTATTATTAATTAATATACTAGTATACGTAATTTAAAAAAAATATGTATATATCGTTTTCTAAAAGATTTATGTAGATTATAAACAAACAGAATACTGCGTCCTCTACCCACACATACGTAGCGACTTTCATCGTACGCCGCGATTCCGACAAAAAATGAAAATGGAGGCGGGTCGATATGCCAGAGGGCCTAAAAAGGCCACATTAAGCAATTCATATTCTGAATTCCCAGCAATTCATTAGCAATTCCTGTAATTTACGTGAAATGATGACACATATTAGCACAATCATACTCAATTCAGTTCAGAATGAACTGTCATTATGGGTTGTCAATTTGTGACCATATGCCATTTTACGATTTATAATATGATTCTTATTATCCTATTATGATTCTGCCAAAGTGGCCTTTTTAGACTCGCAGATCGATTCTAACTAAGCCCTTTAAAAACCGTTATATTACAATCTATCTAGCGAGATTATAATCTGTCGAAATATTGTGAACCGTAACAAACTGCTTACAATTTAACGTATTAACGTTAAACTGTAAGCAGTTTGTTACGGTTCACAATTTTTCGTTAGATTACAATATCGCGAAGTGAAATCTTCAATTGTGAAATGGTGTGCGACGAAACGCAGCTAGCGCGCAGATTGGTTGAACGTAGTGATGTACAATGGATAAATACTCGGAGAATAAATACTCGTTTTTACTACGTTTTTACCGATAAATATATTTTTTGTGCATTTGACGATTCTTTAATAATGTTAATGACTTGTACTGCTATTTGAACTTTCCGAAATACTAGATTTTTACATTATTTAGTTCTGACATCAATTGCCAGGGCTTTAAATGGAAGTCAGGAGTCCCACTTAGTGAATAGTCCCGGGAAATCCCGGAACCGAAAGTACCGGGAAATCCCGGAAATTTGCGTTGTTTTAGGAACCGGAATTTCCAAAACCAAATCCCGGTCCTTTCGGTACTTTCGGCAAAAGATACTTCGCGTTTAGAATTTTTCTAATTTTACTGCCTAAAATCCGACCGCTGCACTGTTACTATACTACTTAGCTACCACCTAACCTAGGTTATTAAGTGCCCCCATTGTAACTATAAGAATCAGACCAATGTAATATTGGTCTGAGCAAGTATTCCAACATTTTATAATTTTATAGGTTGGGTATTTTTATTTATAGTATTGTAAGGATGAATATCTATGTTTAAGTTTTGCAAAAATATTTAAGTTTAACGTTATATTTTTATTTTGTATTTTTCTTAAATGTATAATTAGAGTCAAGTTGATTTAAAGAATTTGTCGATTGAAGTTGTTCCAAACTATTGTTGAATTATTATATAAGGTTAAAATTAAAAAAAAAACAACCATTAAGATTATCTAATCAATAAATATTGAGACTGATTAATGCTACGCTAAAACTCCATAGTTCCTTTTTTTGTAGATGTTACGTAAGTTTTAAATTATAATTTGGTTATGCAGAATTGCAATAAGAGTCATGTTAATTTGTTTGGTAAAGTAAAGATGTTTAATAAATGTTTCTGTTATTATTATGTAGGATTAGGTATAAAAATCGTTTAATGTTAAAAAATGTTGCTGGCATACCTAATATGCGTAATTACCAGTAAATTATACTAAATAAGACTGATTTAGTGTCTATAAAACAAGAAATAAAACGTTTTATTTGATTTGATTAAAATGTTTTTACTTTGCCCTGTCATTTCGTCTTTTTTTTACTTTCTCCGTTTCAACACTTTCAATTCTCTTACAAAAGACTTATTAAAGTATCAAAAGTATCGATAGTACCGGGAATCCCGGTTCTTAAGCCAGAAGGTCCCAAAAATCCCGGTTCTTTAAAACAGCACCGGTTCTGCATTCCCTAGTCCCACTGTATCTAATAGAACATGCTATTAGAATTTTTTTTAGAACCTTTCTTTAATGAGAGTACACAGAAACGCAACGCAAGTGAATATCTCCGTCAAGAAATTCTAAAAGACATTATAAACACAGTGAAGAAAATATGGTGGTTGGTGGCGACCACACTTGAAACGCAATCAGTAAAAGATGTTGACCTTTTAAACCCTGCAAACCCTTTAGACCCTTTGTACCCTGCACTATTGATTTGCTGGTTCATGGGTCTGAAATATGAAGATTTCAACAATTTTATAAACTATGCAGATATATAAAATCTATAAAAAATCAAAACAACTGGTTTTAAAGCAGGCATTGTAAAACAAAGGAAATCGGGAGAGAAGTTAAAGCTGCCGTGCTGCACAAGATGGGGCACCTGATAAATACAAAAGCCGCTCTCTTAGTTTTAACAACAGAAGATACTGTCATGTCAAATGACACAAGAAGCTTTGCTTGATGTTATTTTTGTGGGATTGCGTAGATCAATGCTTCTCTCTTTCAAATAGAGTCCAATAAGTGTTCACCTAGTGTATATGATCTTCTATTTAGGATAAGACATCTAAAATTAGGTTTATTTTGTCTGTTATTAAGTTTCTTTATAATAAAGCCAAGAATCAAATTCTCTCAGCAGTGGCAAAAAAGGTAAAGATTTCCTTTAAATTTTTCCGCCTATCTGCTTGACTCAGAAGCTTGATGCTTGGCACGTGGTATGGAAGAAAGAGGAAAATGTCGTGAGGAAAGTTTTGAGTATGAATGTCGATGACTAAAAGAGTAGGGGGAGACCAAAGAAACGATGGCTGAACTGTGTAAATAATATGGACAGAAAGGGTGTGAAGATGGCGACTAGTAGCGAAGTGTGGAAAAAAAAACAAAGAGAAAAAGACAAGTTGCGCCGACCCCGAATAAATTGGGATAAGCGCAGAAGAACGATGATAATGATGAAGATCTGCTTCACCCAAAGATTAAAAAGGTCGAGTTAAATCAAGACAAAGAACTGGATGCCATAGATTTTATAAAAGGAATGTCGAAATGGTTTGTTGAATGTGGAAATAATGCCAACATTCGCTGCATACGGTTGTTGATGAAAACCTTTTATTTGGAATAACACTAACCAAAATAAACCCCTTAGCCGAACGCGAGGGAGAGGCAATCTCTGCGGGGCGTCGGGAGTCAATTGCGGACTACCGGCCACCGTAGGTACGGGATTGCGGGCGGCGAACAATGGGTAGCTCGCCGCCCGGTAAGGACTAGGCTCGGGTTGACGGCGCGTTGTGTTCTACGCGCGCCTCAAAGAGATGTCAGCATTATTGAAGGGGTCCGCTAGGACCGATGCCTGCCAGAGTCGCGGTTTTGTTCGAAAGAGTTACCGTGGCCCTGGCATTGGCAACTGAAGGAACACGGGTGGGTTTTAGTCAGTAAAAGTCTGACGCCCTTCTCCACCCAGAGCGGCAGACGTCATCTGATGACGTCACCCAAAAAAAAGCCTGGTGGAAAGAGATATGTTTTTCGACAAAGTTAACTAGCACTAGCAGTGGGTTGCTTTCAACACCGTATACTTCTGTCGCAACAGAAAGGTCTACTAGACCACACAAAACATTCACAGAAAAAAAAAGGTATGACGACAGAAAAAGCGGCAAAACTTACATTTGCCGGCGGTTTATTTTAACGAACAATAGTGGTTTCAACGAATAATAGTGATTTCTGACGAACTCTATTCATGATTGAGTGAAATTATTTTAAAAAATATAGGCTTTTTAATTGTTAAAGTACCGTACTCAACTTTTTTTTCAACCGACGACAAAAACGGAGGAGGTTCTCAAGTCGACGGGTATATTTTATTTTTTTATGTATGACCACGCATAACTTTTTACAGAGTAGCAAGATCATTCTTTTTTTTTATTGGAAAGGGTCCAAGAAGGTGGTCCCTATAAATTTGAAAAAAGGATTGTGTGGTTTTTATGAAAGCACGGTAAAAGTGAAACTTTTTTTCACATTATAGACATTTAACTAAAAATATTCAAGATATATGCAATAGCTTAATAAAAAGACTTAATTTAATATTCATTAGAAATAAGTTAAATAATAAATTCAATCACTCAAAATTGAAATAAATCCATAAACAACAACATGCACCAGTGAGCGCCTTTCACTTTATCCCTACTCCGCGGCCGACCGTCACGCGAAATGCAACACACAGACGAAAAAGTGTAAGACGATGTAATAAAAGTTTCACTTTAAAATCATTATGTTAGTATCTTACATATTAATGCTATACTCTAAAGCAAAACAGTACCTGAGTCTGGATTGTTGTACAATTCAATAAATGGATTTGCATCATGTTGTATAAGCGGCAAAATTTCAAGGTCTTCCTCATTTTCATCAGAGTGACATAATTTTCTGTATGCTTCATTAATTCTATCAATATCTAAATTTGCTTCGAACTCTTCACGACGAGCCAAAATCAGTTGTTCGTTTTCTTCATAAATTTGATTGAATCGCATTTCAGCCAAAATGTCCCTTTCTTCATTACGAAATGGAATGTACAAAGTAACCATTTCACGTTTGTAGTCTAACATTTGATTTGCCATATCGTAATGTCGATAGCGTACGATCCTTGGAGTTTTCCGACGGTAATATACTTTATTACTTTGTTGATTAATGTTTTCTTCTGGTGCTAACCCTTCTTCAATGTCTACCTCATCATCTGAATTCAAATGTTCGTCTGTAATCTCAGATTCCGACGGGTTTTGTCCAGATTTGACTGTATACCAAGCAACAAACCGAATCAACGAAATATCTTCTAATCCTGCAGGTCGATTTTCGTATTTTTCGAAACAATTTTCTTGCCAAATATTGGTATCGTTACCAGAAAGTCTTTCTAATTCTTTCTCTGTTTTTCGAATACGATGACGTTCCTGAGGCCACATCGTAGGTATAAATTCAACCTTAAGCGTTGATTTAGACATTGGTTCCCTAAGAAGAAACCATGCTGCTTCTTGGCTGGACATTTCTATTGTATTTAAAGTATTAACACTCATATGCCTTGTCATTTCAACTAAATCTAAATTTGGATTTTCTCCCAAAAGATCCAGTAGTTCCCGCTGAAGATTACTAGTGCCTCGATTCGATTTGATTACATACTCTACAACGTATGCAGCACAGGAATACTCATCTGTTATGTATTGGATATCCATGTTCGACTGCAAATGGTGAAATATAAATGGATTAAAGAAGTTATGACATTTTTCATTAGGGTGCCGTTTAATGAAAACCATTGGCCGTAAAATACCAGCAGATAGAATTTGATAATAGTCCTCATCTGATGTAATGTTATTTTTATTATAAAAATCATCAATATCATCGTAGTTATTGTTCTCGAGATTTTGGTGTATTGTTTTATATCTTTTCTTATACTCATCATTAGCGTATCTTTCACCATCAGCAGATTTAGCCAAAGGCTTGAGTAGTATAGTTGACCGACTCGGCATGAAAGGGGCGTTGAATCTGCATTTTCGTTGATTCCGATTATTTTTATAACATGTAAAAGTGTGATGGTGTGTGACAAGATTAATATTTCCTGACGCTTCTGTGCTCGATACTGAAATTAAATCATCAATAAGCTGAATAGTAGAATTCATATCTGCTCCAAACGAATCTTTAGGCGCCTCATTCAGCCAAAGTAAAATATGAGCATGAGGACTTCCTCTGTGTTGAAATTCAATCCTCTTGAAATAATGTTGGACATAATGCTTACCGAATGGGCTAACGGTTTTATGTTGGAGAATTTTCATCATGACATTGACGAGTTTGTTGAAATAAATGGCGCATGTCACAGCATCTTCATTTATTAACTCTGCCTTGACTTTATAATGCAACTGATCAATTTGTAAATCAGTTATCTCCGTGCCATATTTCAATTTATGCAATGTTTTCAAAAGCCATTTCCATGATATTTCATTGGCGCTCATCGTCAAAAATACTGTTGGCTTACCAAGCTGCCGGATCATTGCAAAGAGGTCTTTTTTTCGACTTTGCCAATATTGTGCTGAATTCGGTATCGATTTAAGAAAAGCCAAATTTGATTCCATACAGCCATTAAGATATTCAGACGATAATATCTGGTCTTTTGTTATGTTTATGCCTAGTCCTATATGTTTAAAAGCAATACTGATGTTTTCACTCACTCGAAGTCGCATAATCTTCATGGCTAAGTAGAGCAAGTGGCGAGGAGTAACTCCTCGTCGATCAGAGCGCCGCAATTCGCTTGTTGCAACCGAGTATGCCTTACAATTAACATCATTTTTGAATTTCCGAAATTGTCCATAGTAAATTGCTGGGAAAGACAATTCTTCTGCATGAGAATCAAACAGCAAGCTTTTAGGTCTTTTGTTCTCTCCCGGTGAAATTTGTAAATATTTATCCTCCGACCATAAAAGAGTATGCTGTTCAGCAACTAGACTATCTTCAATTTCAATTGGTTCAGCGATATCGTCTAAAACAACAACTGGATTTTCACTCTCATCGGTTAACTCTCCCAAGAAATTCTGACTTATTTTAATGCCATAATGCTTATAAACCGGAGTAGCTACAAGATAATTGAGCCAGTCTTTAACAGTCCCCTTTTTCACTAATCCGTGCAAATAACTAGATTTGTGCATTAAACGTTTTTTTATGTGTACATTTATACAATAATCATCATCTATATTTCGAGGCAGAGTTTGGACCATGTTATCAACGTCAACGGGCACATTGATTACTTGTCCAGCGATTCCATATTGCCCTTGTACGTATCTTAGCCGTCGAATTTGCATAAAGGGTAATCTCGGTGATATTAATCGCTCGGACACTAAATCCAATTCAGGGAGATTAGGCTTAGGCGGATACTTAAATCCATTGTACACAGCTAAATTTGGTATTTTTCCAGCAATTAAGGAGGTTTTACAGGTCGCACACACAAGAATGTCTTGCAACGAGACAGATTGGCATATTTGTTGTAAAATTGCACTGCAAGATAAAGGTGGAGATTTCAAATCATTTTTGAACCATAGTCTATCACAAACAGTGCACGCAAAACCAAATGGATTATCCTCAAATAAATTTTTAAAAAGATTATGAGCTCCATTATGTCTCATATATAATGTATAAATCGATGAAGGATTTTCTTCTGCGTGAGATCTTCGTGCTTTGAGTCTTCGTCGGTACTGACGACAGCGTACGCCCGCAGAAGTAGTGGTGTTTGCATTGCCAGTTGTATTTTCAGGAGCCTGTGGCGAAGATTCATGGTTGAACAATTGTTGAGGGTGATCTGACGAGTTTTGAAATTCCTCTGGATTTACAGTTAATTCTCGATTTGTACTTGTATCTCGACTTGTACTTGTATTGCTGTCACTAATGTCTCCGTTAAAATTGGCACCCGATTTTAGCCGCTTGCATTTTTGACGATACCTGCGGCATCGTTCCGCATTTAGTTGCTTTTGATGTAAAAGTTTTTCTGTAAAAATATTTTCAGATACAGGTTCACCACTTTGAATGGTGCTAGTACTCGGCATGGCATCTGTTAAATAAAATTAAATATATTGAATGGACCGAATATAAATAAAAATAAAAAAGTGTAGCACTCGGGGACTCCCGCGGCAAAGCCATAGCATTTTTTATCAACTTATGCAATTATAATTATTTATTTATACAGTATTTTTTTTTCTTTGATATTAATTCAAGTTACACTTTTTGAGCGTGGTGACCGATAAGAAAATATTTTTTTTTCTTTTATTGAATAACGAACACACATGATATTCGCAATCACTATAAAGCCAAAGTAATATAAATTATAATCCTACTCATTCTGTACTACCCGGCCGCTGCCAACGGATGGACGGGACGGACGTACGACCCGCCAACTGCTCTGCCCTCGCTTTTTAAATCTCTGATATCTTCTAAGATCTTCATTTAAATTATATGCTGTAAAGGGCCGTATTGATCTATATTAAATGCACAATGTATTTAAGGTAGGGGAGAGTTGGATAATACCGCGCGGTTGATAATACCGCGCATCAGCGTAATTCTAAAAACTTTTTAACAATCAATTAAACCGCCGAAAACCTGATAAGCATAAAATAATAAACCTTAAAATTATGAGTCGGCGCTTTGAGTGATCCTTGTTCATTGATTTTTCAGCGCCGACTCTAAGGTTTATTATTTTATGCTTTTCAGTTTTTCGGCGGTTTAATTTTTTGTTAAAAAGTTTTTATTTTATCATTTTTTGTGGCTTTAATGTACTAATAATACTTGGCAAGGTATATCCTACCCAACAAAAAAAGAATTATCAAAATCGGACTACTCTGTATAAAGTTATGCGTGTTTATACATTACAATCAGTGAGTGAACAATCAATCATCCCCTATTTTCCGACCCTTAGGGCTCCCTTGGGAGTATACCCTTTCCAATAGAAGAAGAATCGTCACAATCGGACCACGATGTAAAAAGTTATGCGTGGTCATACATAAAAAAAAAATATATACGCGTCGAATTGAGAACGTCCTCCGTTTTTTTCGTCGGTTGAAAAACTGTCCATGAGTTCTGCGATGCAGTGCGTATACATCGAAGCCGGACATGCCTACACCCTTCCCCGCGCACCACCGTAATTTACGGTCCGCGCGACGACGAAGATAGTATTTGTTGTAGATGTTTTTTTCGTTACTGCTTATAATTTTTCGTGTACTTTCGGAAAGAGGTAAGTAATACTGTATTTATCTATACTAATATTATAAAGCTGAAGAGTTTGTTTGTTTGTTTGATTGAACGCGCTAATCTCAGGAACTACTGGTCCGAATTGAAAAATTCTTTTTGTGTTGGGTAGCCTATTCATCGAGAAAGGCTATAGGCTATATAACATCACGCTCCAACCAAGAGGAGCGGAGCAGTAATGAAAAACGTTGCAAAAACGGGGAAAATCGCACGGGTAGGCGATTCGACGCGACGGGAAGGGTCGGGGAACAAGAAATTTAACGCGGACGGAGTCGCGGGCAAAAAGTATTACATTTTTAATGCTTGTATACTGTAGAATTAATGTCAGTATACGTTTTTACATACTATAATATTTTCCATATAATTTTGAGGTTAAAAAATAAAATGATGAAGTTTGATAATTCCGCGCTGGGGGCGCGCAGAAGAAAGCTAAAGAAAAGACACAATAAAGGAAAGTCTGTCAAGAGAAAAGTTTTGAACAGTAGCGAAAGTAGTGAGGATGAAGATAAAGCAAGAAGGAAAAGGTCAGGCAAGGAAAAAGAAAGGCAAAGGGAAGTCTAAGAAATGTATCGACAGCAGAAGTGAAGATAGTATGGATGATGTGCCCCTTACTCAACTGTGCGATGATGATGAAGATGACGACATAGAGAATCGTGATATTGGTTGTGAGTTTAGTCGTAATGGAGAAATGTGGTTCCGTTGTTGTAGATGCTCGAATTGAATAAATACATAAAGAATGTAGCGGAAAAGATTCTGCCAAAGATTTTTTATGTGATTTTTGCCGTGATTAATATAACTTGCTATCTGATATTTAATTGATATTAGGTATTTTTGAGACTGATTAGTCCATATATAATTCAAAGATTTACTAAGACTTCTAGTTATAAAAAAATACGTTTTGTTGTCATAAAGAATTTAAGTTTTGTTAATACTTATTGCGTGATACTTAATATACTGATTTAATTTCTAGAAAAAGATTTTGATCTCCCTATCTTCACGCGAGAAAATTACTTAGAATGATATTCTTTTTTTTTACTTTTATTACTCACCCATTTGTGTGCAGTTAATGTGGGCACGATATTATCAGACCAGTTTGATAATACCGCGTCTTTACTTGTTTTTTGTAAATTGACAATAATTACTTTTTGTTTAAATTTTGGAAGTTTTTGTTATGCGGTATACGTACCTGAGCAAATGTCCTACTATTTACTCAATTTTGTTTCTTTTAATATCAAACAGTTTCCTAATTATAGGTCAAAGTCCTTAGGGGCTCGGTAATATCCAACTCTCCCCTACTTAATTGGATAAGGATTAATGCTGTATTGCTTAAAAACGCTTAAAAGCCCTTATTTCTGGTAAAAAGTAAAGGATAAAAAATGGTTATTGTGGGTTATCCCTAAGAGATAGACATATACCATCGCGGACTTTTTTGTAGACCTTTTTAAGGTGTACAATACTGTAGTACATTATTTTGATCTATTTCGTAGGGTTCAGCCAGCGTTCGCAATGTAAGCGCAAAAAAATGTGTTTATCTATGATATCACATTAGAAACCCCTCAAATTATCAGCGTTTCTTTACTATATTATAAACCTTCCTCTTGAATCACTCGATCTATTAAAAAAAAACCCGCATCAAAAACCCCTTGCGTAGTTTTAAAGATCTAAGCATATCATAGGGACAGACGGACCGGGAAGTGACTTGTGTTAGGTTTTTTCGTAACGGAATTTCTTGATTCGGTCGCCGCGCTCAAAGCCCGCGATAAAAGCTATGCAATAGCTTAAAAGACTTAATTTAATATTCATACGAAATAAGCTAAATAATAAATTCAAGCACTCAAAATTGAATTAAATCCATAAACAACAACATGCACCAGCAAATAGTTCTAAAAATTCTATATAAAAATTATGTTTACTCACCAAGATCTTTTTTCCTTTTTCTATAAGCACGTGCTCTGTCGGCGTTCTGTTTTTTACGGCGTATAATTAATTCATCGTCATTCATTTTTTGCACTATCCTTTGCTTTTTCCTCGTTGATCAGTTTTTTCGACTCACTAGCTGTGTCGTTGTTTACCAAAAGCAAATAAATAACAACTTTTACATTAAACACTGACAAAAACAAACAAAATAACGTGGAGCACTGGCATAAATGAATAATAGTCTATACACTACACGGTCAGCTGATGCGAACTATAGGCGCCGCCATATTGGCCTCGGCTGCTCTGACGGGCGCCTTTCACTTTATCCCTACTCCGCGGCCGACCGTTACGCGACATGCAACACACAGACGAAAAAGTGTGAGACAATGTTATAAAAGTTTCACTTTAAAATCAAACCCCTTTTTTGGATGATTAATTGTTCATGTTCACTCACTGATTGTAATGTATGACCACGCATAACTTTTTACAGAGCACTCCGATTTTGATAATTCTTTTTTAATGGGATGGGGTATACCTCCCCAAGTTTTATTAGGAGATTGTATCCACAATTTTTTTTTTTAAAAGTAGAAGTTTTTTAACAAAAAAATTACACCGCCGAAAAAACTGAAAAGCAAAAAATAATAAACGTTTCAGTCATTTTGAGTCAGCGCCAAACAATCAATGAACAAAGATGAATTAAAGCGCCAACGGTACACAACTTCTTTTTTAATTAATTTCAATCCTTTTCTTTATAAAATGACAAAATTTTTGTTAATGAAACTTGAGATAGTATTTATCCGCTGTTTTGGATAAATACTCAGTAAAAACCGGATATTTATCGAGTATTTATCCATTTTGAGTATTTATCCGGATAAAATCGCAACATTATTTGCACGTCATTTGTCAATTCGTTTGTTGTCGAATATAAACAAACAGTGTTTTGGTGATTATAACTTGATTTCGTGTTGAAAATAACTCAAAGCTTTAGAATTTGATAAATGACATTGTTGTGGAAGTAAAATGAAAGAAGTGCAGTTTTGAATGAAAAATAAGTTAATCGTGTTAGTCATCGAACGTTGCCAAGTTACATACATTTTCCGTGTTTTGATATTTTTTATGCATGAGAACCTATGTGATCTCATTTGATAATATTCACAATGTCGGATATTGAGCCCGTCCGTCAATAAAACTCAGAAATACCAGTTATTGTCAATCAGCATGAATTGGTATGATTGAAGTAGTGCTCGGCGGCCGCTGCCGCGCCACCAATGATTCCGTTCCTTAATTTAAAGGGTGGGGGTGATTTACTAAAACTCCTGAAATATGTATTTTAAAGAGCAACTTTTATTACATTGTCTCACACTTTTTCGTCTGTGTGTTGCACGTCGCGTGACGGTCGGCCGCGGAGTAGGGATAAAGTGAAAGGCGCTCACTGGTGCATGTTGTTGTTTATAACTTCAATGTTGAGTGCTTGAATTTATTATTTAACTTATTTCGTATGAATATTAAATTAAGTCTTTTTATTAAGCTATTGCATATATTCCGAAAAATTTTAGTTAAATGTCTATAATGTGAAACAAAGTTTTAGGTACTTTTACCGTGGTTTCATAAAAACCACACAATCCTTTTTTATTTATAACAAAGAAAAAAGTTAAAATTGTTTATTTTTTAATTTAATCAAAATTTGCGGAAGTATCATACCAACTTCCACCCCCTAAAGAGTTTTGGGGGTAAAAGGTCTAAGTTTTAGAATGTTTTTATTTGTGGTGGTGGAGACGTGTGTGATGCATTTTCCGCTAGCGGCGATATAGATCAGTTGAATCAATTTTTCAAAATTTTTCTTTGACCACGTTGAAAATAATAAATAACGGACAACTTGTTTACCCTTTTTTTCTGTGTGGGAAATCATCAAATGACGTCTCCCGCTCTGGGTGGAGCGGATGGGCGGATCAGACTTACTGACTAAATAAAACTCACCCGTGTTCCTTCAGTTGCCCATATGCCAGAGCCATGGTATCTCTTTCAACCAAATCTCGCGACCCTGGCAGGAACTTGTTTATCCTAACGTGAGCGAGTTTATTGTTTAGTTTCCTGTTCACCAAGATAAAAGCAAGTATAATAGGTCAGTTATACAAATAAGTAAAGTTTCACTCGAGTCACTGTTTATTTTTAACCGACTTCAAAAATGGAGGAGGGTGCTTTTTTTGTTTGTTTTCTCAGAACTTTTGACTGGGTGAACCGGTTTTGATGATTCTTTTTTATTTGAAAGCAAGTGCTTCCCATGTGCTCCCATTTAACGAATTACTAGTAAAAGGATACACACAAAAATAGGGTTTACGTAAATTTTGCAATTAGTGAAGGATCAGCTTAATGAGGCTCAGTCGAGTAACAACTGAACTAAACAATATTGCATGATCGAAGGAAGAAGTATCCTGGTTCCTTAGAATAACAAACAAATCCAAGTTTATAATTATGCTTTACATTATTTAGCTAAATCAAAAAATCAAAATCAAAAGTCATTTATTCGCACTTTTTGAACGTCAAAGTTACAAAAGACAGTCCCCCCAAAAAACTGACAAAAGACTGTCTTGGCCTATAGTATAAAAAAATATAGTGACTTAGACTAAGCATATTCATAATTAAACCATTTAACCATAAAAATGAATAATCGACACTACAATGTTTTTTTTTTTAATTATGAGGATTTAAAAACAAACACAAATGTTGGCGCAACATGAAGAATGTCAAAAAATTACAAACAAATGGTAATCTGTGTGTGAGGATATAATGGCGAACCTTATGATTCCAGATATAGCCTCATTTCTCATATCAGCGCCATACAATTTTTTCTTTAAAAATTATAACTCCTTCATTTGTACACGCAATTGCCCCATAAGAAATTTTATAGAATAGTAATGATCAGCAGAATCGATTTCTAGCTATAAAAAGGACCCTTCAAAATTCGAGTCTCTATGTCTATAAAAGGCGATTTTCAACCTACCGTGCGCCCCTGGTCTATTTCTTGAAATGCAATGGCCTTAAATGGCCTATGTAGCACCATGAAACATGAGGCTTCAAAGGCTAGTGTGAATCTCGGGGTTCATTCGAAAAATCGAGTCTGGTCAAACCACGCTGGGATCGGTGCAATTAATTTCATTTCATTAAGTATGTGCGCGACAAATGCGACGAATAACGCGATTAGATTAGTGCGGGGGATACTATAACTAAAAAGTTAAAAATAAAAACTTAAAAAAAAATAACAACCGACTTCCTTAAAAAAACACAAGTGAAAAATAACTATTATTTTGGAAGTCGGTGGCAAAAAATACCTTAAATATAGATCCTAAGACACCGACTTCCAAAATTAAAGTTATTTTTCACTTTGTAGTGTTTTTTATAAGGAAGTCGGTTGTTATTTTTTTTAATTTATTCACGTTTATTTCATTTCATTTTTCGATCATTCGGTAGGCGTGTGAAATTTCACGAGTGCCAAAATCCAACTTTGAATCAGATTCTGGTTCAGGTGGTTTCAGGTTCTGTTCATCGTTGAATTCATTTTTTTTCACTGAATAATTTGTGTTCAAATGTTTCAGTTTAAATGCAAAATGTAGAATGCCTTTTTTAACCGATTTCAAAAAGGAGGAGGTTATCAAACCCGCCTGGTTTACAAATTGCTAATATTTTTACATTTAATAATGCATTACTTATTTTACAATTTCTTATTTGATGTTACATTTTTCTGGTGGAACGGAACGCAAGCTCGAAAACGCGGCGTCTTCGATAATGTCGGTAGTAACCTAAAAAGCATGTGAATAAATATCTTTCCTTAGCAAACTGCTTGAATTTCTCACCAAGGTAAGTTAGTAAGTGCGATTTCTGCTTGAATACAGCATAAAAAATAATTTTATTAACATGATTTGGGGCAAAAACAGACGTGTAAGCAAAGCCGTATCGTGGTAAATGACGTCACAATGTGCCCGTGACAATAACCCACGTTTGAACTGTAGTAGAAAATAGTTTAATTTTAATAATAATATATTTTTGAGCAACAGACCGTAGTAAAGACTTTTAATACTTTTATTGGGTTTATATTAACGTTCATGGATTAATGGAAAAATGCACAGATATTGCGGATCGATTTCGATTTTTTTTTTTTTTTTTTAAATGGATACGGTATGCTACAGTGGTGAACTTTGCTTGGGCAGTATTAGTTAGCTTCAAACGTATTTATTCCACTTTGTGGATAATGTTATAATACATTCTTTCAACTCATACATAGCAAGTAGTAGTTTGCGAATTTATTTGGAAAGCTTCCGCAAATAAAAAGTGAAACTTAAAAACTAATTCACAAAATAAAACATTCAGTTGAAAAAAAATACATTAAAAAATGAATTATAACTTTAATATTGGAATGTTGTTTTTATTTTTTTGGTCGTATTTTTTTTTTGTATAAGTTTTTAAGTAGGTGCGTATCTAAATCAAAACAAAAATGTGAGTGGAATGTGTGAGGTGGTTTCATGAGTAAGGGCTACGATTTAGTGCGGCAAACCGTTTGGTAGGGCGACCATTCCTTCAAGTGTAGTCAGCCGTACTGGACGTGTTTTTAGGAAGCGTAAGATGGATCGCAAAAAGATTATTGCACTGCTGTTATTGTTAAATAGATATAAAAGAAAAAGAAGATTCTGGGTTCATCCCACTAAAAACTTTTTAACAAAAAATTAAAGGTTTATTATTTTATGCTTTTCAGTTTTTCGGCGGTTTAATTTTTTGTTAAAAAGTTTTTATTTTATAATTTTTTGTGGCTTTGATGTACAAATAATACTTGGCAAGGTATCATTCCTATCCAACACAAAAAGAATTATCAAAATCGGACTACTTTGTATAAAGTTATGCGTGTTTGTTTATACATTACATTCAGTGAGTGAACAATCAATCATCCCCTGTTTTCCGACCCTTAGGGTTCGATTTTGTTTTTCAAATTTATATGGGACCACCTTGGGAGTATACCCTTTCCAATACCAAGGCGGAAATAAAAAAAAAGAGACCCTGGATACGAAGATTTGTCCCAGATGTGGTGATGAAAAGGAACACAAACAACACCAAAACAGATCTTATGTGGGCCTCGTTGTCATCTGACACAAGCCTTTTCCTTTTCTTTTATGTTGGGGTCGGCTTCCAGTCTAACCGGATGCAACAGAGTACCAGTATTTTACACGGAGCAACTGCCTATCTGACCTCCACAACCCAGTTCCTGGGTAATACGCCTTGGTAAGACTGGATGTTGTTAGACTTTCGGGCTTCTGACGACCCGTAACGACTGTCTAAAATCTACGAAAGACAGCCGGGACCAACGGCTTAACGTGCTTTCCGAGGCACGTCATCCGACACGAGTATTACGTTTTTCAGGGTCACCATCTCGCCCAAAAAAGAACAACAACTCTATAAAATAATATACGGCCGGCTAAAACCGAAAATGAAAAAGCTGTGAACCAAAAAAAACGACGGGTTGCACTCCGGGAGTGCCGGCAGAAGTGAAAACTTGAATATTAACGTTGTGCATTTTTGATATTTTGGAATGGTTAAGGAATAATTTTGCACGAATTGCTTTAATTATCAGTATAAGAGTACGTACTATCATTTATGTGGTAGAATACAATATTTATTTATTGCGCTATCGTACACAAACATGATAATTTATGTTACATTAAAAAGTTTATCTCTCAGAAAAATCACTCTCCGTCCGTCTTACGAATTTTCGATCAGGTCACGTGTCCTGACGCGAGTTTAACATTTTTTACCAATTACAAAAAAAGTGCACAACGCCGCTAAAGAAGTTTTCACTTCAAAAAATTTATACATTTTTTTCTCTTCCAGCAAAATGAATACGAGGACGGGCGCAGCTAACGCACAAAAATTGCTGATGAAATACTAAAAAAAAATGTTAATAGTTATTTGTTATACAAGAGTGCAAAGTTGCTTTTTAACCGCGTGTTCAATTTTGATGACCGAGCAAGCGAAGGATTCTAAAATTGAATCACGAGCGCAGCGAGTGATTCAAAATTAGAATCCTGAGCGTTAGCGAGGGAATCAAAAGAGCACGAGGTGAAAAATCTTTGCACTCGAGTGCAACACGTAACTTTTCATTCCACCTCAGCGAGGAAAGAGTATTTTTAATCTTCAATGTCTGAGTGGAAAATTGAATTTAGAACATCGTGTGCACTATCACAAACTTAGTGCACACGATGTTCTAAATTCAATTTACTTTATCCTCTAGAGAATAAAAACGGCTTTTCCACTCAGATATTGAAGATTAAAAATACTCTTTCCGAGATGGTGGGATGAAAAATAGATTTGACTGGTTGACAGTCAAATGTATAGTATAGTGCTAAGCTATTTATCATAAGATGTACGGAAAATAGTCTCTAACGACAGAGTAACACAGTTTAATCTCATCTGGTTGTTTTATTAAAAAGTCGATAAGGATGACAAACCAAATTACCGAAAAACGGTTAAAAGAGCGTTCAAAGACCAACAGCCAGTTGGGTGGACAACCTACAGAAGATTACGGGGAAGACCTGGAGGAGACTCGCGCAGACCAGAGAAACATGGTACACACAGCTATAGCAGTTTATTTATTTCCAGTTTTAGCTGACCTCGCATTGTATAGGCTTTTCGTACAATGAGATGACAGCTTATACTGGACACTTATAGCTTGATGTGTGGCTGTTCGTACAAAAGGCCTGTTTTCGGCCGAGGGTGGCTGAAAACAAAGCTGCCACTGATGATGATGATGATGAATCCAGTAAATCATTATTCTCCAGCCCTTATCCCAATTTATTTGGGGTCGGCGCAACATTTCATTTTCTTCTACACTTCTCTATTAGTCACCGCCTTTCTATCCATATCTAGACACGCGGCAGCGTGTCAAGCCAAGTTCAAGTAACAGAATTGGCGAGCAGCACCGTGTGTAATATTACACGAACCATTTGGAGCCACTTTTGACCCCCTCATAACTCAAAAACTATTTCACATAAACGTGTCAAATTTGGCTCATATAGTCATCATTCACACAGTCCATCGTTTCTTTGGTTTCCCCTACTCTTATAGCCATCGACATTCTTACACTTTCCTCAAGAAATTTAAGTCATACCCCGTATCACGTGCCCGTACCACTTTCAGACTTCCTCTAATGTACTCATTTCTTATTTTATCCATTCGGGTAACACCACACATCCCTCTTAACATTCTTAACCACCAACAATAGCATTCCCAAGGAGGGTAGGTGTCAGGGTGGCGGCCGACTGTGAAACTGCCAAAAACTAGAGCAACAATGAGTGAATCGAGTAAATATTCAAGTGAATCATTTAATCGGTCTTACCCTTCGTTTCTGCGCATGCAACCATAGCAATTTCTTTGAACCCTGTACCCGGTTAGGCCAGAGTGCTTGGTTACGGTAAATGAAACTTAAAGTGAATAAGTCTGCACGTTTTGTAGGGATATCTCACAAAAGTCGTTCTTTAATGAAATTTTGAACACCCCAGGCAGTTTTCGTTCTACATCATCATCATTTTAGCCGTATTATGTCCACTGCTGTACATAGGCTTCACTCAAAAGTATGATGGTAAAATGCATAGAGAACCCTGCTGCCCATTCTCTAGTAAGTCCCTTAGTCACTTTTTACGACACTCACGGAAACAAATGGGGTTTACGTCCGACACCACACGAAGCCCTCAGAAGAGGGTAGAGACATAGGTCTTTTTAACACGCTTTTATTAGCTTCACATGTATGTTTGTATGTACCTATGTCACGCTTTTATTAGCTTCACATGTATGTTTGTATGTACCTATGTCACGCTTTTATTAGCTTCACATGTATGTTTGTATGTACCTATGTCACGCTTTTATTAGCTTCACATGTATGTTTGTATGTACCTATGTCACGCTTTTATGAGCTTCACATATATGTTTGTATGTACCTATGTCACGCTTTTATTAGCTTCACATGTATGTTTATATGTACCTATGTGTGTAACCGACTCCTTTGGACTTGATTTTGACCCACTTCAAACGGTCAGATTTCATTTAAACTTTGTACTTCTCGAGGATCGATGAAAATACAATAATATCATAAATTTTATTACAGGGTTACCAGGACAACAACAAAAAATCACTCTTTCCCAAACTAAAAAAAATTGAAATTAATAATAGTTTAAAAAACCAAAAAACACGCTTTCATAGAAAACCATACATGTGAAGCATTTTGAGCTATTTTAATTGGTATGTATCACCCCACGCTTCTTTTTTCAATTATTTTCTATTTTTAGTTTGGTTGTCTACGGAAGCGTGTTTTTTAGTATTTTAAACTATATTTTTTTATTATATGAAGTGGCAAAGTTGTAGAAACTTGAGAGTTGCATGAAAAAAGTGACAAAATAAAAATTCACGTTCAGAACTGAGTTACAATTATTAAATAATGCCGTATGTCTAGCCAAACACGTGTAAAATAAAAATAAAAGATACGCGCATCTGTGATTCATAGAGATTTAAAGATAGGTCTATTGTCACATAAGTGCCGGCACGTGTCAGATATTAACATTTAAGTAGCATACCTTACATCGTACATTTTTATTTTTGAGCTCTTTTTGCTAGCTTTAGTGAAATACTCATACTTAATGTTGAATTTTTATAATTATATAAGGTAGAGAATTTTAATGTACATAGTTCAGATAACCATTCTTTAACACATTTATGTAGCAATTAGATATCTGATGCATTCAAGTTTCAATTTCACATCGTCAGAAACAATCTGACATATTCAAGAATCATGCAACTATACTCTAATATGTATATTCAAGAATCATGCAACTATACTCTAATATGTATATTCAAGAATCAATTAACTATCAGCTGACACATTAAAGATTCAATTAACAAAAGTCAGAACACAAGCTAGTATTAATTAAGTATCGTCTGACACATTCAAGATCCAAGTAACTATAGTCAGTCTCAATCAAGTATCAATTAACTATTGTGTGACATATTCAAGTACCAATCAACTATTGTGTGAAATATTCAAGTACCAATTAACTATGATAACAAAATTATATATTAACTTAACCAAAACTATACACAAACTAAAGTAAAGCATCGAAAAATTCATCCTCAACGCTGTCGACAGGCTATGTACCCAAGAGACTGACGGCATTACCACGCTGTATAGCAATGCTTAGCCGCTGGCCAAAATAAAAACCAGCCCTTGGGTCACGAGAAGTGTCAACTAGCCACTTTGAGATTTCTTTAAAAAGGCCATGAGCACTCTGACCCCACGGCCCGAGGGTTTCAACCCCAAACGGCTCGAAAATATAATTGCCAATAAGGTTGCTATACTTTCACCGCTTGAGGTTTTCCGCAGCGGCAGCGCCAGCGCAGCAACCCGAGCTAGGAAGATGGGATGGCGCAAGAGTATCGACACACTTCGCGTCCCACACTAAAGGCCTACCTACCTTCCAAGGAAACAAAGACATACCGTCCGGTCTCTTGCCATCGTCGCGAGCCAAGCCATTGGGTTCTAATACAGCTGGAACGCCGACGGTGACAAGTGCTCGTCGGATGATGTCGTTAATGTTTGCGTGCCGCGCTAAGCGACCCGCACTTCGGCTACAAGACAGGCCGTGGTGTCCTAGACTGTTGACAACTTCGCCACAGTGGCAGCGATGAGAAGAACAACAAGGAGCTCCTAGTCTTAGAGAAGCAGCAAGGCGGAAAGTAGTGTCGTCGAGCAAAGTGCCTATGTTCGACGACGGTAGCGCATGAAGCCACAGACCCGACTCCCATTTAACCACAGCCAGCAGGCGCGCACGCTCCGCGGACGAGTTAAGTAAATTGTCTTGTACAACTCTGCAGAGCGGCTCATCCCACCATCTCTGGGAAAGTGGGTTATCGGGTAGATTTGAATTCGGGCAAGCGAGTTTCCAGGCATCTATAGCCTCGGTGAAGCACGGCACATCAAAATTAATCAGTGTGGAAGCTAAGATTTTCCTGATTAATTTCGCAGTGCCGTGGACCGAGGATATGAAAGCCGGTAAACTAAGACTGGAAATTTTTCGGACGCCGATGCCTCCCATACGAATGGGAAGAGTTGCTTGTGCCCAAGCTCGGTCATCCAAGGCGACATTTAATAGTGAGGTTAGTGTGTGCCGGATAATTTGGTCCATTCTGTCTAAAAGGTAAGTGTGCTTCCATAAATGGGAAGCGCGTAGGAAATATGTTAATTTTGGGGCGAAACAACAGTATCGAATTAAGGTGATAGCCGAATGCATGTTAATTTGGAACAGTCTTTCTGAAACATAATTAAAATTTTGTATTTTTTCCTCTATAAAAGAGGGAAAGGAGTTCTCAAGTGTCAGTTGTCTGTCAGTGCCTACTGTCCGTTAAATAAAGTTCACATTTTGATAGGTTTAGATCAAGGCCGATGGAATGAAGCTCATGCTTTAAGAATGTTAGGTCATTTATAACTGTTTCTACATCGCCTCCCAAAGTTCCATCATCGAGATACCAAACATTAAATTTGGAATTTAGGTGTCGAATGATTGGGTGAATGGCTAAACTAAAAGTCACTGGCCCGAGGGGGTCACCTTGTTGGCAGCCAACTGCAGATTCTAAAAGGTTGTCCCGATATAGTAATTTAGATGGGTGTCTGTAACACTGCCAAAGGAAACTATAGATTTGTGGTATTTCTTTTTTAGTTTCTGCCAGCAAGGTGTCCTTATTAACCGAATTGAAGGCGTTCTTTATGTCAACCTTCAGGATGACCTCTCCTTTGCCAGAATTTAGATAGGTCGACAAAGCGTGTACGGCAGCCTCGCAGCCCCCTTTAGAGCCATAACCTAGCTGCAGGGGCTGAAATTTTTTCGAAACTACCTCACCATAAAATTTACAGCAAATCTTGGCTGCCATACGACGGTAAGTAGTTCCCACGGCAATAGGACGAATGCCGCCATCCTTCTCACGCAGGGCGCATAAATTGGCCCCGTACAGGACGTCGATGACGGCCTCGTTCACCTTGCCGGAGAGCATAAGGTTAATCAGAGCCGTGAGCTCCTTCAGAAGTAACTCACTAGCTTCCCCGGCGCCTGAACAGACAAGGTCCTTTAGGTGCTGAGGACTCAGACCGTCGAGGCCGCTAGCGGAGCCGCTCCGGAAGGAACAGACGGCTGCGACTAACTCTCGACCTGTAATGGTGAGGGAATGGTTGTCCGGATCACGGGGTCGGGAAAAGAAAGGCCAACCGCTGGGGCAGGGTGTTTGCTCTCCAGAGCTGCGAGCGTTTCAGGAGAACACGGTGCCACCACATCACTACTGAACAGAATCCTGGCTGCTCCACTAATGTCACCTTCCGCTAACTTAGATTCCACCAAATGAGATATACCTCTTGAAGCGGTATGTCTCTGTGTCAGTAATTTGGAATCCAAATTATGAGGCGAAATATTACAGTTTTTTTTTTAATTTGTGCAGTTAATGTTTTTTTGTTTGCCAAATTCTTTTGAGCATGTAGAATTCTGGAAGGGAAGGTGACCAGCTGTTCCCAAGCACTTTGTGAGTTCTCCCGGGCGGCAAGACGAACGCAACCTGCTAGGTGTTGCGCCACAAGAGGTCTAGCCCCGCGGGGAACTCGCTTTAAAACTGGTACAGAGTTTTTGAATTTAGAGAGGGTTTTCCAAAACGGGTCATCGGATGTAGTTGGTGTTGTAGTTCTTGATGTAAAGACAGGGTCCGAAGTGAGTGCATTGAGTGGTCTGTGTACTTTTCCAATATGCACATTCAGAACCCGCTTACCTTTAAAAAACCGTGCCTGGGTACATAGCGGACATCTCTCCAGGATGTTCAGCGATGCTGAAGGTTGACCAGCATTAGTTACCACCACATCGCTGCTTCCACTAATCGTTTAATACTTATTTTACTTAAATCTAAATAAAAATAATATATATAAAACAAACTAAATTAATAAAAACACTAAATGTCTGTGTGTCACCGATGACAACGTCGCCGGTGACGGGAGCGACGCGACGCAGTCGCGCTGGCGGCCTAGGGTGCTGCGCGACCTATGCATTTTGGCGCAACGCTGGCAACCGTTGCCGGGAGACATGTGATCTGGCGTCGCGTCATTGATCTTCTTATTTAACCAATATACACGAAAGGCCTCGAATTGTCGCACTCCGGTGACCGAAAGTCTCTTTACAAAACGAGATTGTCCGTTTATTTGGATGATTTATTATCATGGCATCATTGTGTAAAACGCAACTTATGTCGTAGTTTTCCGATGTTCGGTCGGTATGGTGCTGTGCCTTAAAATTTGGGATATCTTAAAAAGCGTTTTTATTTTATTTATATTTTAGTACAACGTATTTTCGATAAACTCTGGCGTATTAAACCAAGCTAGGTTTCAATAAATATTTATTAGTTTATTTTCAAATATTATCACACTTGATTGACACATTTGACATCTTTTTCCAATAATTAATTGTGTGACATATTCAAGAATCAATTAACATTCAAAAAAACTATAGTCCGATATATTCTAGAATCAATTAACTATCGTCTGATACATTCAAGGTTCAAGTTACTATTAGCAGACGCAATCAAGTACCAATTAGCTATGGTCTGACATATTCAAGAATCAAATAACTATAGTCCGATATATTCAAAAATCAATTAACTATCGTCTGACACATTCAAGGTTCAAGTAACTATTGTCAGACGCAATCAAGTACCAATTAACTATTGTCAGACGCAATCAAGTACCAATTAACTATTGTCAGACATGTTCAAGAGCCAGGTAACTATCATCTGGCATATTCATGAATCAAATAACTATCGTCTGATATATTCAAGAATAAATTTATTATCGTCTGACACATTTAAGGTTCAATTAATAATCGTCAGACGTACGCTAACATTAATTAAGTATCATGTGACACATTCAATTTTTAAGTAACTATTATCAGACACAATGAAGTCACAATTAACTCTGATATATTTTAGAGTCAATTAGCTATAGTCTGACGTATTCCAGAATCTATCGTCTGACACATTCAAGGTTCAACTAATAATCGTCAGACGCAAGCTAGCATTAATTAAGTATCGTCTGACACATTCAAAATTTCATGTAACTACTATCAGACACAATGAAGTCACAATTAACTATTATCTAATACATTCTAGAATCAATCAACTAGTATGACATATTCAAGAATCAATTAACTAATATCTGACATATTCAAGAATCAATTAACTATTATCTGACGCAATCTCGTATCAATTAGTTATCGTCTGACGTAATCAAGTAACAAGTATCGATTATCATGAATCTGACGCATTGGTAAACAAGGTTCGCCGCATATCTATTTAAAGAATTAACAATATAAAATAAACTTATTTACGTATTGCAAAATGATCTACAAATGGTTGAAAATCACGACTACTAACATGTTCCTAATTCCTAACTTACTATAGAGGAGAGCAGTGGCGCAGTGGTATCGGCCTCGACTTACGAGTTGTAAGTCGTGAGTTCGAACTCAGGCAGGCGCTTCACTTTGTGTAAATAATTTCATCACCACTGCTCTCAAAACGGTAAAGGAAAACATCGTGAAAAAACCGGCATGTCCTAGAACCAAAAATTCGAAGACATTTGACATCTGCCAACCCGCACTGGGCCGACGGGGTGGATTTCGGACGACTCCCTCTCACCGAGAGAAGGCCTGTGTCCCAGCAGTGGGAACAATATAGGCTGATGATGATGAACCTAGTATAGGTTTTTTTAATCCTTAAAGTTTAGTATTTGTGTAACATATAGGTACTTATAATAACCATATTCAAGAGCTCTGAAAAATTAAATACCTAATCAAGTCAATGCAACACTTCAGTAGACAGGTACTACCCAAAAACGTTTCATACACTCCACAACTTACTATAAATCATTTGATGCATAAATTCAACTAGTTTAAAAAAATCATTAATGCTCTCAACAATTCACAAAAACGATTGAGTGCAGTCAGCCACTTGCTAAAAATAATTTAGTACACTGAACCACCTAATAAAAATAATTTAGTGCACTGGACCACTGACTAAAAATCATTTAATGTATTCAAATACCGAAATCATTTAGTGTACTCAGCCATTTCTTAAAAATATTTATATGGTGCACTGAACAACTGACTAATAATCATTTAGTGCACTGAACCACTGACTAATAACCATTTAGTGCACTGAACCACTGACTAATAATCATTTAGTGCACTGAACCACTGACTAATAACCATTTAGTGCACTGAACCACTGACTAATAATCATTTAGGGCACTGAACCACTGACTAATAACCATTTAGTGCACTGAACCACTGACTAATAATCATATAGAGAAGTCAAACACCTAAATCATTTAGTGCACTCAGCATTTCCAAAAAATATTTATGTAGTGCACTAAACAGCTAACTAAGAATCATTTTGCGCACTCAGCTACTTGCTAAAAACTATTGAGTTGCCTTAACCACCTACTAAAAATCATTCAGTGCACTCAGACATTTCCTAAAAAATATTTAAGCAGTGCACTGAACAGCTAACTAAGAATCACTTAGTGCACTTAGCCACTTGCTAAAAAATATTTAGTAGGCTGCACCAACTACTAAAAATCATTTAATCAAACCACCACCTACTAAATTTAATTTAGTGCACTCAACCATTTACTATAAACAATTTAGTGCATTTAACTACTAACAATTACACTCAACTACTTTCTAAAATCATTTGATACACTCAAGTTACATACAACAGAGTTCTTTGTGAAAAAAATATATTTCATCATTGATTTTCAATAGACCTACAAGTAGAATTTAACCAGTTAATTACCGTAATTACAGACACAATTAAAAAACCATTGTGTCTATACCAAATGTGGTATCTCAGGGACTTAGAGGTTAAAATAATTAGTTGGAGAGTATAAATTAAATTGTAAATAAACATTGGTCATCATCAAATTGGTCAGGCTCATACCTGACCAATTATGGCAATATAAGGTGGATTTTTGAGACGGGGCAGTAATGGCAAATACCTTATAATTGTTGTAGCTAAAAGAAAACTTCCTAGCTGTCTGTCTTTAACTTTAAGATTAATTAATAACAGCATAAACAAATTTTGGGTAAATGGTACAGTCAGCATAAAAAACGAAATTTCAGTACTTATTATTTTTATGATGCCGATAAATGCGGTTTCATATAAGGACTAAAAGACCCTTTTAGAATAAACAAGGTTAGACTAGAAAAATTACAATAAATCTTTTCCTATCTGTTACTGCCGCGTCTCAATAATCAACTCTGTTTAACGCTGATTTTAATTCGAACTTAGGAATGGTGATCAACTACTAACTACATTTATCGGGCTCATGTCTAGTTTTTTGTTACCGAAACAAATACTCAAAAAATCAATTTAGGAAGTAAAATGAGAAGCATTGTTATTACTAGCATGACATACTCTACACATCTCCAATACAAAGCATACTATAAAATTAAAAAGAAAAGCATCAAAATAACAAACCAAAACTTAAAACTAACCTGATTCATTGTTTGTAGGCGGTGAGGAAATAACAGGCTCATGCTTAGTAGCCATCATCTACGAAACCTGTGAACAAGTTATAATATCATCCTTGCTGCATCCTCTTTGGACAGTAATAATTTTGTATTTTGTGCATAGCACAGTAATCATTTTGTATTTTGTGCATATCAGTCATGACAGTCTCTCTCTATCTACAACTTTATACTTATTTTATAACGTCTATGGAAACATAGGTATTTTCTCATTTGTTTTGGTCAGCATTTGCACAAGGTAAGCCATCACACAGCCTAGGTTGTAAATTCTTTTGGTTAATTTGTTTGCTGTTGTTAATCTTGTTGAACTTTTGGATTGCTTTTTGGTAGGAAGGTATATGGATATAAATAATGTTATAAACTCATTCACAGATAGCTTTTGTTAGTAAGTAAACACAACAGATACCAATCACAGACACTAGTTTCAAAACATTACAAATTCTAAACATTTAAATGGATAAGCTTTGGGAAATAAACTTGTTTTGTTTGGAGTTGAGGTTAGTTTTATAAGTTGAATTGTGTACCTACCAAATTAATAGAATTTAATTAGAATTAGGTAAGTACAATAAAAGTTGATATTTTGAATCAAAATTCTAAGTTATTATGATTAGACAATTAGAATCACAAGTTCAAATGAATCTCAACTTCATACACATTAATGAGTTAAAAAAACAAGAAACACAACTCAAAACATAGTAAGTGGACAGAGTTTCATGCCGCAAAATTAAAGCAATAATTCATATTATACTCACGATCATAGTCTAGTTTTTGGTGAAATTGCAGCCGATTCCTACACGGACATCAGTTTAATTTGGTTCATAATCACACAATCAACACAATCCGGCACAATCCTGCACTTAACAATCCAATTGTAACACTCAAGAGTACATGCAACAACTAAAACAACCACATATTCGACCGCTTTTCCAGTTTTTACTATGCCAGTTAAATAACCTTGAGAAAACTATCACAAACACTGGGAAATGCAAATAATTTATTTTACACGAACTTCTGCCACTCGCTTCGCTTCTGCAGGAAAATACAAAATGGCCGGCCAAATAAACGGGCGCTGTCAAAAAAGTCAATCTTTACCGATAACCCAGCGTAGTCACTGCACGCATTCAGCATTTATCTCTGACATCTTGCGTCAAACAGGTTAAGTTTACAATTGCTGTAAACCAATTATGTAAATTATACTGTTAATATGATCAGGTTAAAAGAGCTGAGCAAAGTGGCTAACCTACGTCTTTTGATCGAAAATTCGAAACGCACTCTCAGTTTACCAAGGCAGACCGAAACTCTGTTCCTTTCACTCACAGGCAGACGCGGAGAGACGCGGTTGCCAATGCCAGTATGGCGGACTGCCAGCCAGTATTGGTCGGCTGGCAAATTCCTAGCGGTTGTCGGCAGTAGCGTGTTCTATCTCTGTCTAACGAGGTAGGTGGGGACCACAGTCGATATATCTATCTCTGTTGCTCCGTTCGTAAGCGGCGACATTCAACATAGGCATAAATAACTCTCCGGGCAACATAGTGGTATATTATCGGAATGGTTAGCCCCCATTTTGACCTCGCTCGCTCGCTCGGCTCATGCTCATGGCTCGAGTGGCAAACAACGCAGAACGCTAAGTCAAAAGTAATAATAATACTGGCTGCGGATTGAGCCGAAATGTTGAGTCATGAAATGAATTGAGCAAAGTGTGCTAAAGTGTCTCACACACTATTGCTCGTAATGTAAAGTGTATATTTAATAGTGCTTAATATAAAGTAAGATAATTTATCTAATATAATAGAACTTATATATATTATTATATTATATAATTATTATAACATAATATTATAAGATTGGAATAATATTACATTATCGTATAGGTATAGGTAAAAGGCGTGAGTTTAAATATGTACCTATCTAATATAATATGAGCACTATACATTCTACCGGACCTATCTACCGCTTCGTCTTTAGAACCGCAGGGTTTCGGCCCTTTCCAATACAGGCTGTTCAGTTTTTGTAATTTTATTTAAGCGCATATAAAACTTACTTTTGCTAGACCCATTTGATAGCTCATCTGACGAAGATTGGGATGGGTGATTCGAAATTCATAATGCAACTAGTGAAATTAAAAACCGTAAGGGTAGTATTCTTTTTTATCTTCAATTGACTTGTAGCAACAAAGTTATTTCCTATGGATAATGTTTAGTAAACGTACTAAACATCATCTAATAAATGATTTTATGAGGCATAGTGCAAAATATAGTAATTTATTTAAATAAGGCCTTGTACAGTACAAAACTTTTCTTTTTCAATACATTACGTTAGAAATGTTTGTTGCAAAATAAATCTGCTTAGCCTTTTTCTAACGTAACTATGTTGGGGTTGGCTTCCTGTATAACCGGATGCAGCAGAATACCAGTATTTTTTACATGAGGCATCTGCCTATCTCACCTCCACACCCCAGTCACTGGCTCACAGCATACAATGACAGCCAGGGTCAATGACTTAACTTGCTTTCCGAGGCACGGAGAGGTATTAGTATGTAAAAATGGTCACTCATCGACGGGCCAACCGCAGCAAGTGCCTGATATTAATTACCCAGAAGTCTTTCATGAAATACCACACATAATGAATATAAATTTTATATAAAGCGTCTCACAAACTCTGAATTTAATGTAAAATATATTATATCATCTTTGATATATCGTTCATTGTACAATTTAATGGAACACCACTAACGGTGAACATAACGTTGTCTTCTATACTATATTATTCCCTTTATTCATCTTAACAAACTTATAAATTAAGCCACTATCCCACTAGGCGTTTTACGAGCGTTGACGTCAACGTCGCGTCAACACAGCGTCAACGCCGCGCGTGACAAGCATTAACGTCCGCTGAACGCGACGTCAACGTCGCGTCAACGTGCAAATGGCCGCCGATCGTAGCCCCCGCTCGTACCCACACGGACAGAGCAGGACGGAGTGATTGTACCTGTTGCCAACAAACGCGACGTTAACGTTGCGCAGACGCGACGTTGACCTCGCGTTCAGCGGACGTTAATGCTTGTCACGCGACGACGTGACGTCAACGTTGCGTCTGCGCAACGTTGACGCTGCGCAGACGTTCGAGAGACGCCGACGCTCGTAAAACGCCTAGTGGGATAGCGGCCTTATAGTTTTAAATATTAGAACATAAAATAAAAAACATTTCAAATATAAAAAATGGTAGCCCACCGGTATCGGGATGCCAGGGTCGCGTGATTGTTCGAAAGAGATACCATGACCCTGGCACATGGGCAACTGAAGGAACACGGGTGGGTTTTAGTCAGTAAAAGTCTGACACGCCCTCCAGTTCCGCCCAGAGCGGGAGAGTCATTTGATGACATCCCATCCAGAAAAAAAAAACCGGTATCGGGAACAAGGTCCAAGCTACCGGCGGTCAGGGCTCCAAAGAGAAGAACCTCCTGACAATGCGAGCCGTGTCCAGAAGTACCGCTTTCTGAATCAAGCCCTTGATCCAACTGCTCAACGAAAGCCTCTTCAGGTGTTGGTTGAGGCTCTTGGCTATCAACCCATTGGCAGTGACGACTATCGGCACAATGATCGCTGAGTCCACATCCCGTATGTCGACAACCTGGCGAGCCAAGTCAAGATACTTGATTTGTTTATCTTTCTTGGCTTTCACGAGGTTCTCGTCATGCGGAACCGTTATGTCAACAATCATTGTGTGCCGTTCTAGTCGATCCACCACCACTATATCAGGCTTTTTTGCAACAACAGTCCTATCAGTGATGATGGATCGATCCCAGTACAGTGTGATATGGCCATTTTCAAGAACGGGGTCGGGCACATACCTGTAGTACGGCACTTCTGATTCCACAAGGCTGTATTTCAGAGCAAGTTGCTGGTGGCTAATCCTGGCTACAAGATTGTGTCTATGCAAGTACTCTTCGTTAGCTAGACGAGAACACCCGGAGATAATGTGTCTAATTGATTCCCCCGGACTGAGGCATGCCCGACAGATGTCCACCGTGCCGTCTTTCACAGTAAATCTCCGTCTCCGTCATCATAATTTCGTATATAATTGCACAGACAAAACCTTCGGTTTCCCCAAAGAGATCACCATAACTCCATAACGCAGCCAGGCTACGGACGCTAGAAAATCTACGTCGGGTCCGTGTAGGGCCCGGAAGAAGCGTCCGTGAAGCTCTTTACTCTGCCATACCTCCAAGCGGTCATTAGTATCAAGTACTACAGGCTTGCGCCAGTTCTCGTTAGCCAAGGAGAGCGGGGTGAGGCCCTTGTCAACTGCGCCACATCTCGATGCATCCCCATGTCAGTTTCTAGGAAATATTCCCTGAGGCTGCATATCTCGCGATTGTGGAGAGTCTTAGCGTTTAAAAAGCCTCGACCTCCACACTTTCGCGGGATGTACAGCCTCATAACCGATGACCGTGGGTGATGCATTCGATATGCAGTCAGCAGCGTATGGACCCTCCTATCTAGGGCGTCGAGTTCGGGTTGAGTCCATTTGAGTATGCCGAAAGAGTACATCAAACCGGCATGACCCAACCGTTGAAGGCGCGCACCTTGTTTCCGCCTGATAGAAGACTATTAAATACTTTTTAACACCCTTGCTCGTAAAGCTGATGTAATTCCACCGGTTTTAAATATGTAAAACGGGTCATAAAAAACGCGTGTTTTACCAAAGCAAATAGTTAAGTTATAGTAGTACAAATTCCATAACAGTATTATTTGCCATTTCAAATATCGAACTGATCGCCGCCGCACGACTCTTGCTAGTGAGCAGCGCGCTGTTGCTATTCAAATTTCGAACTAATCGCCGCGCGGCGCCAGTCAGTAGGCAGCGCTAGCGCGCTGTTAAAATGGCGGGAAAGCAACAGTGTGCATTCACAGATTGAGTTTATTAAAAAAAAAAAAAAAACAGTTTATTCGGTAATTTAAAAACTTGGCTGCATGCTCTAGCGTCTTTGCCAACATTTTCACGCAGCCACGGCAGAAAATAATCCTCGCGCCATTTTTCTCAAATTTTCTTTTCTTTGTACTTGTATTGTGAATATCTAAAAATGACAACTTTCAATAATGAAGATGAGCAATATATTACTTCAACTCCACCGGATATACTAACAGAAGCGCGAACCGCATGCGACAGCTTGCTGCCGTCAATATCCAAGGACAGATACATAGGTAACCACGAATGTTTCTCGAAGTCGAAAAACATGAAAAATGCCAAGTCATTTTCTGAAAATGTAGTTTTGGCGTATTTTAATGAACTACCTAGTAAATATAAGCGTAGCTCGTTGTGGACAACATCTATGATGATCCCTCAAGATGAAAAATGGTGTCGATATTAATTTATATTCAAATCTCATGGCATTTTTAAAAAGACGCTATGATGGTTTTATAAAGAAAAAATCTAAGGTACTGTCATCAAATGACGTCGAAAAGTTTCTAAAAGATGCTCCAGATAGCCAGTACCTGGCAACAAAGGTCAGTTTGCCTCCTTATTTTATGTATTGATCTACCTACTGTACATACTCTTTTACATATTTTTAACGACCGTCTGTAAGCTAAATACCTATACCTTATCTAACACATTTTTATTGCTTTTCAGGTTGCGTTAATATTTGGTATTAATGGTGCATGTAGATGGCAAGAGCTTCACAATATTACCACAAAAGACATTGAAAATCAAGGCAAAATGCTTTTAGTTAAATTCCCAAACACTAAAAACAAAATACCCCGATCTTTTATTATCGACGGCCCATTTTATGACGTGGTCAAAAAATATGAAGCTCTGCGTACGACTAACGACTAAGGCAAAAAATAATCATTTCTTTCAGAATTACCAAAAAGATAAATGTACTGCGCAACCTATTGGCATAAATATACCTATATACCTATTGGCAACTGTAATAGGGGAAAAACAGAAGAAGGGTGCCCAACCTGCCCTGGCTGCGGTCCGTAGCTCCTTGCCGAGAACGGGCCAAGTTGATGAAAAGGGTTTCACGAAAGTGGAAAGGAAGAAGAAGAAGCCCTGTTCACGAAACCAGTGTGGTACCGCTCCGAGTGGACCCAACATGCTGCTGCGCCCTGCTGCGCCTACGACGCAGCTGTACATTTCACGCCTGCACTACTCCACGACGATTTAAGAAGTAGTGCAGTATTTGAAAGTGAAGACCAACTGGACTCTGAGGGTCGAAAGGTTGGAGTCGCGCCACAACATCAACTTTAAGTCGTTCGTGGTACAAGTTCCAACCGACAGACCGACAGACCTGCTTAAGAGAGGACTTTTGGCCAAAAGGTGTCGTATTTCGACGTTTCCGAGGACGGTTACGCGACACCACGCAGCGGAACACGACGCCGCGCCGTCTTCATTACGTATTTAGAGACAGTTTTAGTTTAGTTTAGTTTTATAGAATATGTATTATTTTATAGTTATTGATTTTATATTATTTATGTATTGTTTTTATGGGCGTTAGTAGCCTGAAATAAAGGATTGTATTGTATTGTATAAATAAATTCGGTGCCATGCCAAAGGAAGTCGCCAAGTTTTTAGGATTGCCGGATGCTGATTGTTATACAGGGCACAGTTTCAGAAGAACGTCAGATACATTACTTGCTGACTCGGGAGCTGATATATTGACTTTAAAGCGGCATGGCGGGTGGCGTTTTAACGCAGTAGCAGAATCTTATGTAGATTCCATCCAAAACAAAGCAAATATAAGTGCCAAAACAACTCAGGCAATAAATTTGGAGCCACAAACGAAGAAGTTTTGCCCTGAGCCGCGCTGCTCTACTTCTACTAATAATACTTTTTTATTTACAACTAATGACGAATTACAATGCTCTTCCGCCGTCTTTCAAGAAGTTTCGTCGTCTCCAACATTTACCGTAACACAAAACAATGACATTATGAATAGTATTAATAATAATAATAAAAAAGAGAGAAGAGGTTCAGAGCTCCCACCTCATTCTTGCCTTTATTGGCTGGCTTGAGTGGAGATTCGCAAGAGCAAACGTGCTCGGGGAAAGGAAGTATTCCAGTAAGTGCTCGTAGGGACTTGACCATCTTCCGGGCTCTGGGATTGTTCTGAAAGCCGTGGAATACCTCTCCACTTCTCAAGCACCTCAGGAAGTGTTGCCCCCTTGTCGCTGCGTCACTATGTGCCAGCGACGTTTCCCGGGGGCCCATTATTGAGTGTGCAAGTCACCCCCTGCCATTTTATCCGTGTATACAAAACATTGATCAGGCAGGGGCCATAGTCCTTTCATAGTTGCGGTTACCAATCCACTATAGCCATCCAAACCCATAGCCTAATTTGCTTTGTTTCCATATTCTATAATAGTTCTGCTCCAACCGGGGATTGTCCTTGGGTGCACTTGCATAGTGCATACAGGGATAATCGTCGGTTGGTGCCCCCTCATCATTTAAAATTTTCTAAGGGGCCTCTGCGAGTTGGCTTCGGCCCCTCGTACGCCTTCCAAAAGACCGGGATCCTAGGATCCCGAGATGTATTAACATATATGAAAATAATAAAAACATAATTAAAAAGCCAACTAGCAACTACGTATCATTTTAATAATTGTAATTTCACTAACTGTTTCAATAATTAAAACCGGCCAAGTGCGAGTCGGACTCGCGCACTGAGGGTTCCGTACAAACCTGTAGGTATTCGCGGTTTATGCACAAGGTTTATGTTTATGAAAATAAATGTATTTAAAAAAAAAAAATCAGCTGATTGAATGAAAGGTAAATTGTGGTTTACGATTTATGACGTTTTAAAAAATAACTACTTACTCGATCTCATTCAAACAAATTTTCGGTGGTAGTTTATATGGTAATGTATATAATATATATTTTTTAGTTTTATCATTCTCTTATTTTAGAAGTTACGGGGGGGGGGACACACATTTTACCACTTTGGAAGCGTCTCTCGCGCAAACTTTTCAGTATAGAAAAAAATGATATTAAAAACCTCAATACCATTTTTGAAGACCAATTCATAGATACCCCACACGTATGGGTTTGATGAAAAAAAAACTTTGAGTTTCAGTTCTAAGTATGGGGAACCCCAAAATTTATTATTTTTTCTCTATTTTAGTGTAAAAATCTTGATGCGGTTCACAGAATACATATACTTACCAATTTTCAACAGCGTAGCTCTTATAGTTTCGGAGGAATATGGCTGTGACATACGGACGGACAGACAGACAGACAGACAGACAGACAGATAGACAGACAGACGGACAGACAGACATGGCGAATCTATAAGGGTTCCGTTTTTTGCCATTTGGCAACGGAACCCTAAAAATGAACAAAATATAAAATGTTTTTTTTTTCTGTTTCCTCGCAACTGTGTTAAAAAACGTCGTACGATATACGTGCGTATTTGTTATAACATGCTCGGCTCAATTACGCCTAGCATGTTATAATCATCATAACGCACTAATATCGTAATGTACTATTACGGCCAAAGAAGCGCTCCTTCAGCGTTTGCTTCATGTCAGTAACATTGATTCCCAACGCTTCCGACACACCCAAATACTTATACTTAGGTTTCGGATGTGGAGAGGGTTCGAAGGTTTATAGAATCCGAGAGTTGAGTTCCCACGAATTCCACTATCTCCGCTCGCTTTACATGCATGACCGCACATTTGTCGACACCAAATTCCATCCTGATGGCGCTACTGAAGGTTTCAGTTACCTTCAGTAGTTCCATCAGTTGCAAATTGTTGTTGGCAAAGAGTTTAATTTATATTATTATAAAGGTGAAGAGTTTGCTTGTTTAAATGAACGCGCTTATCCCAGAAACTACTGGTTCGAATTGAAAAAATATTTTAGTGTTTGGTAGCCCATTTATTGAGAAATCCTATAGGCTGTATTACATCACGCTACAACTAATAAGAGCGAGGCATCAATGAAAAATGTTACAAAAACGGGGAAAAATTATTCCTTTTGAGATCTTCCGTTGCGTGCGCTGCGTTAACGCTTAAAATAACGCAGCAATCATGGAGGATGCAATTGTTACTGAATACATAAGCTACAATATTATGCATGGCGCCTTACTTAATTCTAAAGATGGTGTCCAGTCAGCGACTATAGTCGATGACCATTACGGAAGTTTGGTTGATTATACCATGGAACCTTATTATTATTTTAAATCTATAGGTGTACTTAATATAATAAAGCTAAAGAGTTCGAGGTAATCTCTGTCATCATCATCATAATCAGCCTATATTGATCCCAATGCTAGGACCCAGGCCTCCTCTCGGTGAGAGGGAGTGGGCCGTAAACTACCACGCGGGCCCAGTGCTGGTTGGTAGATGTCACGTTTTCGAATTTTTGGTTGTAGGACATGCCGGTTTTCTCACGATGTTATCCTTCACCGTTTTGAGAGAAGTGGTGATGAAACCTCTGTGTTTTGTGCTAATTCTTATTTTGTCTTCTACACAATTTCTTTTTCCTCTAGATGCAACATGAATAAATCCCCTGCCCTAATTTGCGTCAAGTAATCTGTCAAGTAAATCTAGCAACAGTAAGTTTTGTATGCGCTTCATTGTGAAAACTGAACAGCCTGTATAAAGGACATAACGTGCGATTCTGAAAACGGCGACCGCTAGAATGACGCACTCGCGATATATTTATCGTATCTGAGTTGCGTATTATTTTAAGTGTGTGTGTTCCGCTTTAAAGTGTCTTAAGCCGAAACATTATGCTTATGCTGCGCTATGCTCCGCGATTACATTGATTGATCGAACAATAACTGAAACATATAAATCAAAGAGAATTAAGTAGGTAGCTGTTCTCTTACTTATTTTTCTGGTATTTAAATACTTGCATGATTACATCCGTCAATATTAGTATCGGTTAAGTACCTACTTAGGTGTAGCGTATATTCAAATGTTATTTTCAAACATTGCTTGTAAAATAAAGTAGGTCATTTTTCGATTCTCGAACAGTTCGAGAAAATAAAAAATCTAGAGCGTGCTCGTCGGGCCTCCCACCGCAGCATGCATCGGTCGGCACGACGCTAATTCTGGTTCAAACCGGTTAGTGAGCAGCCAAGCGCATATTCTACCTCTCTCTAGCAAGTGGGCAATAAAATTTAACGAGTTTAGTATTATTATTGAGAAGTTTTATAATATATCGCCGGGTTTTATTCACTGCGTTGATAACGCAGTGAAATCGAATGTAAGTAATAATAAAACTCTAGCAATACAATCTAATTTTATGTTACATTTTTATTTTAAATATCAATGGCCTTTATCATGTGGCTTATCCTCAATGGGCTTATCAGTGTATTTTGCAATGTAGCCTGACCTTGGCGCTTGCTAACGCTGACGTGGCGTTTAGGAACGCAAATTAAGTACGACAACTCGTACTGATTTACGAGTTTGCGTTGCGGTTAGGTATCCCGAAAAGCATGCGTTCTTGGAAATTAGGGCAACGCTTTGAGTTTGTCTCGCACGGTTTGCACATGACGTAGTTTGTTGTGTTGTGATATTACTACAACACACACAGTCACTCATGCTCCCCTCGTAGGTAGATCCCCATATTTAACAGATGTCTTTATCTTTTGTTGGGTAGTCTTCCATAAACTTGAGAGTAGGTATTCTGTACTATGGGTAAGTAGTTTTGTTACCATTAATGTGCAGCCTAATAGATACGAATAGGAGAAACAGAAAAAAGGAGAATATAAATCTCACACACACACGAACCCGTGGCTGATATTCAATCCGTAAGTTGAAAAAAGGGGGATGAAGGTGGGGTGGATTTTGTTGGGAGCCTCAAACTCTCAACAAAACCCACCCCTCCACTCGGGCGCCCCCAGCTCACCTAAACAACACAACCTACCCTTCTCTAACCTTTTCGACGAAAAGCCCCAAGGACAAAGTCGCTAGTCCCAACCCTAGGCATGACGTAAACAACAGCCAAAAAGGGACGGAAACGAACGAGTACGCTGTTTCGTATTTCACATAGACTCCGAATTGTCGTACCAATTTTCTCATACTATAAGAGTAGGTAAGTAAATAAGTATTTGTAGGTAGGTAGGTACTAGGTTCCACTTTAGCTAAAAGGCTAATAAAACTCTAGTATTTTTTAGTAAAAAACGAATTAAAAGTTACAGTACAAAAAAAATCCAGTGTTAGCTGGCCTCGTATTGTATTGAAAGTCCATAGAATACGCTAGGCCAGCTCAAGGTGAAAGTGTTACAACGACGGCGGTCAATTGCACTAGGTTTATTAATTACTCACACTAATTAATTGGTAAGTAATCAATCATACCAACTTCGTTAATAATAAGGAAAATGTACCAACCTACTCAATTAATAAGGGCCTAGCCTTTTCCTACACAACATACGAATTTACCAATACCTAGTAGGAACCTATTTGTCCTTGCCAGTAATTTTTCTCTTAAAATTGTATGAGACTATTTCGAATTCATACCAAAATGACAGGCCGACCCTTTCAATTCGTATAGGCTATTTGTCCTAAAAATTATGAATCTCAATTTATAAATGGGATTACAAAATTTGCAGCAAACCTAATAAAACAGCTTTAAATAGGTAAGCAAGTAGGTGAAGTCTGAACTCTCTGTTAATTTTTTTTTTTTTATCTACTGTTCCGAGAATCCGACCCCGAGCCACACCCGAGTTTTTGTGTGTGTTGTGTCGTGTATGTTTTTGTGTGTGTGCGTGAGACTGCGGGCTGTGTCTGTGTGTGCACCCAGTACCCACGCGGGCACGACCCACAGGGGGAGACCTTGTATCGAGTCATTATGAATTTGAGCGTATTATTATTAGCAGTAAAGCGAATAGGGTGACGCATTCACTTTACTTTGAGACGTTTACGTTTAGATGCAATGTTTTTTTATTATACACAAATATGACGGGATGTAACGTGAATATAATGCCGTGAGATAAGTTACATGGCAGACTGTAATGTCACAAAACTTAATTTATACCGGTTCGAAAAAGGACGAACGCAAAAAAATTGCTAGGTTACAAGCTGGTTTTTCCTTATTCAATTCAGATGTAAATATTGCTTATTTTTAGCTATTTGTGTTGTTCACAGCGGCGTTGTTTTTATTACCTAGGTACCTACTGAATTCAGAAACTCTATAAAGAGGTCAATAATTATGTGTTCTGGGACCAACGCAATATTAATAACCTTAATCAAATGGTTATTAGAAAAATAATTAAAAATGGTTATTAACGAAACCCATTTTAAAGTGGTTATTAATTAAAACCCGTTTTGATATGGTTATTAAAGAAACGAATATTGCAGTGGTGATAGGTAACAGAACTCATAAATTTTACGGTGGTGATTAAATTAGAATTGCCACGTTATATCTATGTATTCATTTTACGGTGGTGATTATCATTAGAATTGCCACGTTATATGTATGTATTCATTTTACGGTGGTGATTAACATTATAATTGCCACGTTGTAGGTATGTATGTATTCAGTTTATCGTCTGCTTGTAGTTAACTCTCTAAAACAAAAACTCTTTGCCTATTTAAATATTAAGTTATGATCTTTTCAGTAACAAATGTGTGGGTAGGGTAAAAAAAAACAAAATTATATTTTATCTATAAGTATTAATATTGAAAAAAAACATATGTGAGTTTTTATGTAGAGGATAATATTCGGAACCACAGATCCGATTCCGGAAATTCTTTCACTAATGTATTGCCGAGTATCATACATAATGCATATTTAATGTTCAAACAAGAACTCTATCTTAACTTCAAAATGGGCCTCTACTTGTGCGTATACCACGAAACTCATAGATTCCTTTAATTTGGTAAATTTTCAACTGAAAAAGGAATTACGAAACACTATTTCAAACAATGTCCCGCAGTATGGATGTTTCTATACCTAGCAGCGTTAGTCCCGGGTCCTTGGATGTGCTAGAGTTTGTACGGATATCCTTACGACAGGACTTGGGCGGGCCAAGCCCTCCCTTTGCCCACCACACCACACCTCCACCCTGTCTGCGTTATACTGGTACGAACCTCTATATAAAATACTTTATGTTAGCAGTGGCATCACGGCGTTTTGAAGCATTTTTATTCTAATGCTTCTCTTCTATTACCAGCTATTAAAAGTAAGGTGCTTTTAATATGTCCAACTATACTTAGATCTTTGTTTAAGCTGTTGTTTATCACAATTCAACTCCATTTTGTGTACCTAAAATAGTATTGCGAATCGAATATATATTTCGTTTTAAAATAAAGAACTTGGTAGTTCTTGTAAGTACTTAAATGTTATCCTTCTTCTTCCTTCTTATCTCTGGTATTACTACTCTCTAATATTCTCCACAATATTCATAAAAAGATAAGTCAACGCACTTAAATAGTAAGCATTTAGATTAAAACACTTATCTTAGTCGGCCGACTAAGATAAGTGTTTTATCTAAATGCTGCAGACTATGTGTGTAATATAATAAGTTTTTATCTTTCTAGTGGCTACTAGAAAGATAAAAACTTATTATATTACACACATAGTCTGTGATTCAGTGTTCATTAACCACTCAATTACCTTAATTACAGACACAATTAAAAAACCATTATGTCTATACCAAATGTGGTATCTCAGGGACTTAGAGGTTAAAAAGATAATGAACTTACAATACGTGTAATTTTTTAATGGAAAAATGAGAAGAAAATGATCATTTCAGCACAGCAACCGTTATTAAAGCTGCGGCCGAGTTATTGACTGATAATTTATAATTATAAGATAAATATTAAGGTATCCTATGAGTTTGTAACTACACAGAGCATGAAGTCACTTAGGCGGCCGCTGCTAGCAGCTACATTGTTTCCATAGAAATCAAGCATGTCACCATTTACTGACAGTTTTTAAGGCGGTCCGTAACAGAAGTTTTGCGTTAAACGCACTTTTAGCAACAATAATTTTCTACGTACTGTCGATGCCACCTCTAGACGCTACTGTTTGGCGTGGCGATTCTGTGGTCTGTGGGTAAGTGTCAAAGGCCAACGTGTATGGCAATATAAGTTGCGAACTCCTAAGCAGATGCAGTATTGATTTCCACCCTTTAGGTTATTGTCGACACCCATTCCTTGCACAAACAGAGTACAGAGTACACCATTAATCCACAAGTCTCCACAACCCTCATTGTACCACAGAATAAAACAGATCGTCACAGGATCAAGAGCAGCTCAAACTTAAACTAAAATGTATTTTCGCCCTTCTATAGATCGCATTTGAGCAAAATCGATGTTCTCGAGAGGAGAAGCGAGGGTGGGAGACATGCGCCGCGCCGGTCGTACCCCCAGTCTACAACAGCCAAGGGTGGATTCAGGGTAGGAGACAAACCGGGGAGGGTGGCGTACGCCCAACACCCTAAAGTCGGCGTTAATAATAATAATCCCCAGTTGAGTGATCACTCATTCCGCAATTGAATGAAATAATACGCAGTTCTATTATTTCCATCATGCTTTCTCGTGCTGTACCTACAAACAATTTGAAAAATAATAGTATTGTTGAATTTATAATAAGAGTAAATAATCTATATTATAAAGGTTCACTGGTGATAATACAAAGGAATGCAAACGTTTTTAAGTGGTGATACAGTTAAAATATAACCGTTTTAAGTTGGTGATTATCGTAGGATTATTCTTTTGCTCGCCGTTTTAATCTACTGATTTAAAACTTTTAAGAGGATTAATGATGCAATTTAAATGCAATCTCAGGTCTAGGTAGGCAGGTAGGTACAATAGATATAATAACCCTACTTTTTGTTATTGTTAAACTCGAACACTTTTTGGTGGCCGCCTGTAAGAGCCTGACGCCAGAAAAGGGGGTCGCCCTTTTCTGGCGTCAGGTAGCCGACCCGAGGCGATGAGTCATGCATGCGCCGCCACCGCCAGGACGCTCAATTGTTTGAGTGCTGCAATTTGTCGTTGACAAGCATTTTTGACAGGTTGCCGTGCTGGCAGTATTAATAAAATTCGCGGCATTTGTGCCGTACTGCGAGTAAATAGTGCCACGCTTCATTTATATGGAAAAAGAGAAAGAAAATACTTACGTTTATTTTAGGTAAACATGACGCACAGAGAAAGAACACAAACAAGTTGAGGGAAATGCGTCACATCTACGCAAAACGGCCATCGCTTAGCATAATGCTACGCTACCCTATGCGAAGCAGCGTCACAAAATTAAAATTGTTGACAACCATTGAGTTATAATGTAACATTTTAAGTATTATAACTCAATGTTGACAACGCTGGCTCTTACTGCAGGCGGCCACCAAAAAATCTCCGTGCTCTGCAGACAGAAAAGTGGGATTACCACCAAAATAAAAATGGTTATTAATTATTAATTATTTTAGGTCCTAATTATCATTTTATGTTGGTGATTAATAATGATGGACAACTAATTACTTTTCCATTATTAATCATTATGTAAGTAGAAGTAGACTAGTTATGCAGCATTGAGATAGTTTAGTATGCTTAGCGAGTATTTATCTAAATATTGGATAATACTCATCCAAATCTATTCACATAAAACTCGGTTCCACGCTGTTCTAAGCTTCTCAAAATAAAGATATATGTCCGTCTTACTACCTACTAAATATGAAATATTTCGTGTCAAAGTAGACGTCAACTGAAAATAAACTTCATGTTACAGGATTCAAAGTTCATAATGGTAGGCGCTAGATTTAGACATGCGTCATCTGTGATCTCAAAGTGGCTTTCAACTCAGACGATTTTTATTTTATTTTTAGAACTTGAATGGGGTATTTTTTTCATCGGCTTTAGAGCAGAATAGTTTTAAAAGATAGATGAAAAAACCGGCCAAGTGCGAGTTGGACTCGCGCACCGAGGGTTCCGTACAAACCTGTAGGTATCCTCGGTTTATGTATAAGGTTTATGCTTATGAAATTAAAGGTTTTTTTTTAATTTTTTTATTGGAGTTCATCGAATGAAAGGTAAATTGCGGTTTACGATTTATGACGTATTAAAAAAAAACTACGTACTGGATCTCGTTCAAACCAATTTTCGGTGGAAGTTTACATGGTTATGTACATCATATATTTTTTTGAGTTTTATCATTCTCTTATTTTAGAAGTTACGGGGGGGGGGGGGGGACACACATTTTACCACTTTGGAAGTGTCTCTCGCGCAAACTATTCAGTTTAGAAAAAAATGATAATAGAAACCTCATTACCATTTTTGAAGACGTATTCGTAGATACCCCACACGTATGGGTTTGATGAAAAAAAACATTTTTGAGTTTCAGTTCTATGTATGGGGAACCCCAAAATTTATTGTTTTTTTTTTCTATTTTAGTGTAAAAATCTTGATGCGGTTCACAGAATACATCTACTTACCAAGTTTCAACAGCGTAACTCTTATAGTTTCGGAGAAAAGTGGCTGTGACATACGGACGGACAGACAGACAGACAGACAGACAGACAGACAGACAGACGGACAGACAGACATGACGAATCTATAAGGGTTCCGTTTTTTGCCATTTGGCAACGGAACCCTAAAAAGACCTCACTTAAGTATTTCTTTTTCTTATTTTATATTTTTATGAATTTTGACGCCAATATATATAAAAAATGTGGAGAATGACATCCACATCGGTGTGCCATATGATACATATATATGTACGTATAGCCGTTATATTCGTATACCTCCTTATATTCTGCAGAAACGTAACTATTTTAGGGGTATTAGATACGATTTCCTGTTTTCACCACAAAGTTTTACCCCGGTGCGCGGTGTCTTGGCTGCATATTTTTCCTTATTTACCTATCTGCATAAGGGTGGATCCGCCGTTTTGATTCTTTACTATTTATTTTGTATATTTTTTTAAACTAGTCGAAAATGCGTGCTAAACGCAAAAAATAAATATTTTTTATAATAACCATTACTAAGCTATTGAAGGCACTGAAATCCAACAAGAGAATCAGAAGTTATCGATTTTCAAAGTTATTTAACTAAAGTGGTAATGACGTTTATAACATGGTAATGACTTTTCTTTAACGGGAATGACAGTATGTTAATGGGAATGATGAAAAAGAGTAAATAACATATCTTTCTTCTATGAATCACTATAATCATAATAAAATATCACAAATCAACGATTGATACATACTCGTAAGTAGGTAGGTATAAATGTTCTAAACAATAACAACCGAATGGTATAAAGGTAACTTAAAAAAATCCTACCAATACAATTTTTCACTGATTAACCGATTTTTGGCTAATTCTTTGGAAATTAAGTCATTCGTACAATTAGTTTACTAAATAATAACATGTTTAGTTATAAAACAAATTAGGAATCATCGTAACAGCCCAGTATTTCTTTTATTGATGACAATATGAATGATGGGATCATTGACGAACTTAAAAAAAAGTAGAAGAAGTACTAAAAAAAATTTCAAATTGCAGTCGACTATTCTTCGACAATCAATATTATAGTATAACTCTTTTATTAGATAAAATCTTTATGTTAGAAGTTCCAGCAGCACAAATTTTGTCTACAGTTGGATGTGGACGCCTGCATCGTGTTAGTAATATTTGCGAATACTGCATTACCATAATCACTCTTCGTAGCTATGAGGGGTATCACTTTATCTGTATCAGGAATAGGAGACGAGCTCAAACTTTGCGGTATATTCAAAAATCCAAGGTGTTTCCCATGGGTGCATATGATTCCGCAGTCACATTCAAAGCAGCTTGCATTTCGAAATGTTAAAGTAGGGATTCCCTTTTTCCACAACACTTGATGGACTTCTAGAGTTCCTTTGAATGGCTGCAAGTTTTTTGAGATTTTCTTCTCTATCTCACTGATGTTTTCTTCGGGTACATCAATTAGAGTCACATTTGTTATATTTTCTCGGCACACACGCATAAACTGGTCATAGCTGCCTACATCAATACCATGATTGACGCAGGAATCAACTGTCCTCTTTATTGTTCCCCCGACACCATCGGCAGCACCCTTGCCGTGACCAGCTTCAGTATAGTTCCACGTTATTGTTTTTATTTGTGGGAATTCTTTGTGTATTTGTGGAATCATATGAAAAATGTATTTATTTTTATATTGGGAAGTCGGGGAATCTGTTTGAATATGTAAGGTGTCAATAAATGGGTTATCTTTGATGGTTTTTTGTATCAAAGGAACAAAGTGTGCCCAAACAGCTGGAGCGTCGTGTCTCAAACAAGAACTCGTTGTACAAATTGATTTTGGTTTCGTTGAACTAGTTGCAAAGTCAAAACTGTAAATTATTGCTGTGTGAAGGCTAACTTCTTTTCGATTTCCACCAAAATGCATGGATTGTACTTCTTTATTAAATTTTAATCCATAGTTTTCAGAAAAGTCTGCGTGAATTACAGCACAGTTAACAGGCGTTGAATCCTTTAATTTCTTCAAGCTAATATATTGGTTATGAATTTTGTAAATATGTTTAAAAAATGGTGGTAAACTTGCAATCAAAGCATTAATTAATTCTCTTGGTGTGGCTTTTACCTCTTCTTTTTTCGTGATTGTTATAATTTTTTGGCCTTTTTTTGTTTTAACAGTTTCTCTCGTACGCATCCATTTGCAGTAAGTAATATCTTGATCATCAGAAAATTCCTTGAACTGTACTAACTTATCTTTACAGTATTGGCACTCTCGCCTCAGACATTACTCTTCGTATACAGAACAACACATAGTCTTTATTAATGCATCACAGTCTGGCTCATTTATTATAGAAGATGTTTTCAATGCTTTGATCATGAGATCAATATTTTCGTGAACGATGCACTTGCATGTGTCCCTTTGGGCATTCTTAGGAGTCAACACCCAAAACGGTCTATGCTTACAAAAAAAGCTGTAACTAACTTTTACTTTTTTGTTTAAGTAATTTGCCTGTTTTTTTTTTTTTTTTTTGTTTTTACTTGATATTTAGTCATGAACTTCTGATGCAATACTTTTTGTATGCTTGTCATGTAGCGTTTTTGCTTTTGTACTTTCAATCTTGTCATATACTCCTTCTTTCCTGCTCCCATTGTGCTGTTTAAGTCGTCAAGATAAAAGTTGCGCACTTTTCTTACCAACTGTCGAATTCGATTATCTTCTTTACCCTTTTCTTTATTTATCACTCTTTTAACTTTTTCAGCTGACTCTAATTTATTTTTTTCTCTATTCTTCTTTTCTCTCATACTCATGTTAAGCTTTACTTTTAACTGCTTGTTCTCCTCTTTAAGCTTCTTTATTATTCTCATAAGGTACTTTCTTTTCTTCTGCTCTATGTATCGAATTCTTCGAAGTTTTAAATCAGCTTGAGGAGATTGATTTATTTTTAAGGGATCTTCATACTTTGCCTCTATTTTATTGCTGTCTTTTATCGTTGTATCAATAAGTACACTTACCTCAGGGACCTCCGGATTTTTTTAGACTCTTCTTTCTTATTTTCTCTGTATTTTTTTGAAGCTTCGCGCCATTTTTTCCTTTTTTCCCGTTGATCGCGAGGAGATAATTCATTCACGCTTTTAATTTTCTTTTGATCTTTTCTGTTCTGATATCTTCTTTTTTCTTTTTACTTTTTCCTTTTCTAACTCGTAGAGAACTGGATCTGCCTTGATTTCAGAGTATTTTATTCTTCTAGCAATCTTTTGCTTCTCTAGCCGCTTATTTTCTTTGGATTTCTTTTTTCTGCCCATGATTTTTCTAAAAGAATAAACAAAATTTACATCAATATTTACATGTAAAAAAGTAAACTAGAAACAAATAAACTGTGGAGTTTTTAGCACGTTAATGGCTGTCTAGTTTATAGACTTGTTTAATAAACTAACTATTCGATTTCTTTTAAGCAAACACATTAAATAGGACTTATTAAAACACAGTATGTCATTACCATTCACATATCATCATTACCGTTAACACAGAAAAAATGGTAATGATGATGATGGTTATGACGTATACGTCTTCTTAAGATTTTTATACCTAAATACCAAGCTGCAAAGCGCACAACAAGCCATTATTATGATTAATTACCTAAAAAATACAAATGTGCATATTTAAAAAAGATCTTGTTTTGGTAATTACCTGATTTTCTGTGGTAATGGTGATGACTTAAATAATTGACAAACTGTTCACAAACTACTGTTAATCGAAAAATTTACGTGTTCAAATTGACGTGCGCTCCGCTTCACTTTGTAAGAGAGACTGAGGGGACCGAGGAAAGGAGAGGTATCTTCCCCATCGCGGTAGGTAGTAAGAACATTCGAGAAATATAATTTTGACGGTGCCGAAACGGTGTTGACGAATTTCTGTGACAAAATTTATGTTATTTTTTATTATATGTTATTTGTTGTCAAATCACTTCACGATTTATTATGTTGTTTTAGATAATATGTACTTTTGAAATATAAGAAAAAAAACGGAAACTGCATTGTAATTTTTTCGAAAATAAATAAGGAAGTTTAAGACTCGACTTTTTTTCGTAAATGGTGATGACGTTCGGTGCGTGTTAACTTAAATAATAAAATAAATAAAGGTGGTATTTTAGAGAGCGGAGCCTTACGTAAAAATATGTAAGAAATGTCATGTAAAGTAAAAAAAAATTGCAGCTATGATATTTAATTTATTATTATCATATATTCGCCATTAATGGATTTCCGCGGATTGACCCATAAACTAACAAGGGTTCTGTAGTAGGTACCTACCATGTTTAATGATATGCCTTGTAGAAAAATATTATATACCTACTTTTGTAGATACCTAATATTATTTAATAGCGATAGGTATACCTAATAATAAGTCAATAATGTACTAGCGAGGCTGTTGAAATTAAATGAACGGATAGTTGATTGGCCAGATACCGAATATCCGACCATTTTAAAACTACCTAATATTATTTTATATCTATAGTTACCTAATAAATGTGAAGACTAAGTGGGTGTTTTTTTTTCTGGTTTCCTTTTCTTCTCATCATGGTCTGGCAGTTTGAGTAATTATGTGACCTACACAAATGTCCTTTCTTTGGTATTGTTCGTCGAATCATTGACCTCCTTAAGTTCTGAGTTGAGTTGCATGATTACTGACAAATATGCACTGATTGGACAGGTCCACTCAATCTGTGTGGTTCTTTCCTTAAAAGACCACTTCAGACACCAATCCATATGGTCTTCACATGATGTGACCAAGATTATGTCTGGACTTTAAAAGAGACTGTGACATCTGAGTTTGTTTCGGCCTTTCTTCTCAGAGTAGTCAGATAGGAAACGCGCCGACCTCATCTAGTTTAAAAAAATATGATTGACGTGTAAAAGTGTTTGTACAAACCTACTTAAGAAAATAAAGTCATTTATCATTTAATAACAAGTCTACTAGCAAGGCTGTTGAAGTTAAATGAACGGATAGTTGATTGGCCAGATACCGAATATCCGACCATTTCAAAAACTGGATATGCTATAGAACATTAATTAATCATTAGATATAGCCTAATCTGCGATAGAGCCCTCAAAGCTAGGTGAAATTTGAACAGGCGACTAGATTCAAGCACCGCCGGATATTGACACCTATAAGTACTATCCGGTCGGATAGTAGGCCACATACTGAAAAGATGCCGATTTGGTTGCTGGACGACAGTCTATGTATTCAAAAGATGAACGTACATTCACTAGCCAGTGTCTGGAGCAGCCTTAAGGCTTTGCCAAGGTAAATTGGATTACTACTAATTACTGAACGCAAGGCCAAATTAGGCTGATTCTAGCGCGACAAATAACTGACAATTGTTTATCTATGACTCGTCTTGAGGCAATTCTGGCTCATGACGCAACATGCCTCAGGTTGAGGTATTGCCTTAACACGAGGCGGCCTCGGGCCAAGGCTGCTTGTCGCGTACAATACGACTGCGCCGCTATCCGTCCAACACAGTGCGGAATAGGGAATTTTTTATACCCATCTACATAAATATACCTACCTATGACGCAAGATCCCGGCCCGGCCTTTCGCACGTAGGTACACTATAGGAGGGTCATTGCGCTCTGCGCTCACTGCGCGCGGCGCTCCATTGTTCCCTATCAATGTGTTGAGCGAATTAATTACTCAACAACTTGAGCATTTATATTCGGTATAAAGTCGTCGATGCTCGCACGGACGTCAGTGGAAACACTTTCACCTTGAGCTGGTGGTGTAGCGTAGTACGAAATTTTAAGGGTCGGTTCACATCTGACGGAAGATGCGTTGCGTATTATCGGTCGCGTAACGCCAGAACAGACAATTATATGAGAAAACATTCAACCCCTCACACTTAACCGATGATGCGTTAGTGCGTCGAGCGTGCAGCGTCTGTTCCGTTTCCGTCAACGCATTGTCGGCCGGCGTAAAGAGCGGCTACCTTGCGCCACATGTATTTTATGTAGATGCTGAATGCAGAAACTGAATAGACTCGTAATAACGTGGCAAAACAAAGTTACGCCCGACGCATCTTCCGTCAGATATGAAAACACCCTAATTGACCGAATAGACGCGACCGATGATACGCTCGATGCATCTTCCGTCAGATGTGAACCGACCCTACGTCGAATAAGGACTGCGTGCACACAATGCACGTGGCATTTTTTACACGACGACGTCGACAACGTGTGGCGTAAATAGTTGTCCAATGTTATAAAGCGGTCATTTCATAACAGAGTGAGTAATAGAGATTTTTTATGAAAAAAATACCTTTTTTTTTTCAAACCATTTTGTGAGCCATGTAATTTTTTTTATTCCACTCCTATTTAATATAACATTGCCTATTTTATTTTTTTATAGGTAATGGAATTATTATTGGGTCTACTATTTTAAAATCTACTTAGTTGAACTTATAGAAGAGTGTTTAAATTGTTGAAGTGATAGTTGAATGTGAGTCATTTAATGATAGATCTATAACTGTAATTTTATTATTGTAGTAATAAATAATTCCACCAAAATTATTTCATGTAAAGTACAAACCGTACATCTTGGACAAAATGTACAGCTAGGCCGTTTCGTGGCCTACAAGGCCTACCTCTACAAACTTTACATCTTGGTCAAAATCTCAAATCATCTTGGACAAGGCCCAACTCTACAAACGTTACATCTTAGTCTGAATGTACAACTTGGCCATTTCGCAAACCTTACATCTTGGATAAATTGTACGTCTTGGCCGTTTCCCGGTCTATAAGACCTAACTCTACAAACAGGACATATTCGTCAAAATGTACGGCTTGGCCGTTTCCCGGCCTATGAGGTCCAACTCTACAAACCGTACATCTTGGTCAAAATGTACGGCTTGGCCACTTCGCGGCTGTCGCTCAGAGACTTATGGTATGAAATAAAGTCACTGGTCTTAGATATTATGAAATTACTTCAATAGAACGGTCAAGCCATACATTTTGACCAAGTTGTAAGATGTGCTTGCATTAGATCTGATAACGAGCGTTATTTAATCGTGGCAATCTACTTTACATGAAAATGTTTTTGTGGGATTATCATGAGGGAATTGCTGCGTTTTATTATAATCAAAAACGCTATCGTCGTGACCGCCGAATATCAACTGATGCCAGCGACATGCAGGTCAATCTCGCTCGGAGCACTCCAATGCCCACCCTTCCTCCTCGCCCCTTTCCGCTCCCCATATCCACACCCATGAGCATGATCACCATAGAAACAGGTTTTGTCGACGTAAGAATCGTCAAAACCATAGATTGTAGAAAGATTTTAGAGGAAAATTTATATTCTTTTTATTTTTCTTTTTTGTGGGTGGGATATCATCAAATGACGTCTCATGCTCTAGGGTGGAGTGGAAGGGCGTGTCAGACTTTTACTGACTAAAACCCACCCGTATTCCTTCAGTTGCCCATATGCCAGTGCCACGGTATCTTTTTCAAACAAATCTCGCGACCATGGCAGGCATCGGTCCTAGCGGACTGCTTCAGTTTTGCTGACCTCTCTTTGAGGCGCACGTGGAACACTACGCGCCGTCGATACGGGCCTGGTCCTTACCGGGTGGCGAGCTACTCATTGCTCGCCGCCCGCAAGCCCGCGTCTACGGTGGCCGGGGAGTCCGCAATTGACTCCCGACGCCCGGGGCGTTTGCTCCTGCGGTGGCTAGGGACGTGAGGGCGCATAGCTTGCCACTCCCTCACGCTCCCCGCCTCCTCCTTCGCGAGCATTACTGCTTCGCAGAAGGAGGTGACGGCTTCCCATTCCCTCTCGCTCCGTACCATGGCTCGCACCAGGGCCGGACGCGAGAGGTCGCCGCCGCCGATCGCCTCCACGCCCAGGCAGAGCACACCTCCACCGTATGCTCCACCGTGTCCTCCAGACGATCCACGCAATGGAAACACCCGGGCGTTTCCTCCCGCTTTATTTAGATCAGGAACCTCCCAAAGCACTCATGTCCGGTGAGGACCTGAGTAAGGTGGAAGGTGAGGACGCCGTGGCGCCTCTCTATCCACTCTTCAAAGAGAGAACTTACCGCCGCAATTGTGGCGTGCCCAACACATACCACTTCAATTTTATGTGCTGAAATGATCGCGAAAAGATTTAGTGAAATTATATTATCACTAGCTTCTGCCCGCGACTTCGTCCGCGTTAAATTTCTTGCCCCCGACCCTTCCCGTCGCGTCGAATCGCCTACCTGTGCGATTTTCTCCGTTTTAGCAACATTTTTCATTACTGCTCCGCTCCTCTTGGTTGTAGCGTGATGTTATATAGCCTATAGCCTTTCTCGATAAATAGGCTACCCAACACAAAAAAAAAAATCAATTTGGACCAGTAGTTCCTGAGATTAGCGCGTTCAATCAAACAAACAAACAAACTCTTCAGCTTTATAATATTAGTATAGATTAGTTATTTAGTAGGTGGAAACGGAGCAGGAGCAAGAACAGTGAAGGAAAACATTGTGAGGAAACCGGCATGCCTAAGAACCAAAAATTCGAACACGTGACGTCTACCAAACCGCACTGAGCCCACCCTCTCGGAGACAGGAGGCCTGTGTTCCAGAAGTGATAAGATTATAGACTGATCATGGTATTGAGTAGGGTTGGGTCGCACTTGTCCACCTTAAATTGTAATAAGAGGAAGTCTGAAAGTGGCACCGTTAAATGATAAGTTGTGTGGATATCGGTTGTCATGGCCCCTAGCACGTGGAATACGGACGAATGAGGAAAATGTCATGAGGAAAGTTGTGCAGATCCTTTATGGCAGCCAGTGAAATTCAACTTTTCATAGTTTGCGACATTGATGACCAGTGGTGTTTTAAGGCGCTGATAATTTTGGCTCTGTCATTGCCTGATGAAATGATTTTAAATAGGTATTGATAATTTTTACATGTGATATCGGAGTCATTTCAATGCACCTCGGTACATCATTATAAGTTCAGCCGAAAGACGTCCACTGCTGACATAGGCCTCCCCCAAGCAACGCTTCTTCGACCGGTTTTGTGCTTTCCGCTTCCAGCGGATTCCTGCGGCCTTCACAAGGTCATCGGTCCACCTTGTGGGAGGGCTTCCAACTCTACGTCTTCCGGTACGCGGCACCTCAGTACACCACTAGACAATGGTAACCATTTGACCTTGAGCTAGCCCAGCGTACTACGGAGTTTCAATTTCAATCACAATCAGAATCATTTTGAATGACAATTCTGGTCCATTCAAAAAATGTGTCTGCTCAACAACGTAAGCAATAAATATACAGACGCCAGCACATCGAGCTACTACAATCTGTCAAATTTCTTTAATAGATTTTCATCTTTATCACTATATAGCATTAGGTTCATGGTTGATTGGGCGAATTTGACAGTTTCGGGCACCTTGATGTGCTGGCGTCTATACTTGAACTGTCAATATTAAAGCCATTGCTACTGTTATAGTCTGTGCCAGATGTGAAAAAAATAAAAGTCGTTGACACCTACCTACCAATGTATTCAAATTACTGTTTTGACCGTGCTAGCGACACTTTCTTTACATTTTTTTCGTATCGTTTTGAAATATTTGAATACAATGGAAGGCGGGTGTCAACGACTTTAATTTTTTTCACATCTGGCACACACTATAGTGTGTTACGAAATTACCCCACTGGTTATATTACCGACGAGCTCAAAAAGATAGCTAGGACAGACTAGATGCGAAAGACGAAAGACAGGATGTTGCGGCGCAGCATGGCTGAGGCCTGTCCAACTGTGGACTACGATAGCCTGAGTTAATTGAAGTGTAAGATACAGTCTAATCTGGAGGATGATTGCCAGGTCCTGACATTTTGACCTACGAAAACCTGTAAAAGTGAAAATCAGGAACCTTTGTTTCTTTTTGAAACCTTTTGAAAAACGTTAGTTTTCACGCTTAGATCACTATGAGACTGCTATTTGCCCTAAGCCCCCCTGCAAGTATACCTCACTACTGCAAGTCGTGTGTATTTATAATTTGTTATTTATGATGTTTTCTAAATTTCATAGAACTTATGTTACGAGCATATGCTTCGTCCTCGTAACCAAAAAAAACACTGAAACGAGCATTTTTGTTTCCAAGATCATTGTTTGCATGCCACATTTATTTCGAACAACCAGAGGTGGGTCTCTGCAGGGTATTTTGTCAATCTTATTACAGTTGATTAGTACCAATTGCGCAGAAAAACTTTACTCGGAAACATTAAGCCATGGTTAAGCCACAATCCACTACGCGGATCCAGTGCAGGTTGGCGGATGTCGGTTTCCTCACTATGATTTCCATCATCGTTTTGAGAGCAGTGGCGTTGAAATAATTTACACAAAGTAGTGCCAGCTTGGGTTCGATTTCATGACCTACAACTCGGAAGTCGTGGCCGTTACCACTGGACCATGACTGTTCGAATGTTCGTACCTAATTATAAGGTATTTATGCTCTTGGCTCCTATCCTACGTCATTTGTAAGTCGACGAATACAAGAACCCGACCCGCGACGCTAAGAGTGGAAAATCTAACAGAGTGCATCTCAGCGCGTCGACAATACACCGTTGCACGTGGCTACGTACCCTACGTCTTTTGTAAGGCGACATATATTGAGGACGCGACCCGCGTCGCGAGTTGATTCGAACAGAGTCAGAGTGCATCTCAGCGCGTCAACAATACAAACTTGTACGTGGCTACGTACCTACGTCTTTCGTAAGTCGACACAATATAATACGAGTAAGGACGCGACCCGCGACGCTAAGAGTTGACTCGAACAGAGTGCATCTCAGCGCGTCGTCAATACACACTGTTTGTTCAATTTTCAACTCTCAGCGGTAAGCAGTGCGTTGAAGATCCAGTGCACGAAAAAATCCCACCGTAATTTTATTACGTCCCTATGGACGTTGAGTAATGGTTCCGGGTTCCCATAGTTTGAGTCAAGGAAAAAAGGTAGAAAACTCCAGATAACGCTCCTTATACACCTAAATTGATATCAAAGACCAATGCCATGTTACTGTTTTGTTAATAAAAAAAAAATGTTTATTTCAATTACAATAGGCATTTTGATACATTTATTGGAGATCACCTTTTAAGCAAGGAATTGCTTGTATTAGGAGACTCCGCACTTCCACTTGTCATTTTTATGCAATTGAAAATGTAGACAATGTAAACATGCAAGATTTGAAAATAAAGAACAAACTAACATAATAACTTACAAATAAAATATTATAAAATAATAACTTTAAAAAATATATATATTCAAACAGCTTAATTACTGGCTTTACCCACGAGGCCACGATACCCTTCCCGCGGGATAATTGCGTAACACACTAACATTATTGTCTGTGCCACATGTGAAAAAAATAAAAGTCGTTGACACCCGCCTTCCATTGTATTCAAATATTTCAAAATGATACGAAAAAAATGTAAAGAAAGTGTCGCTAGCACAGTCAAAACCGTAATTTGAATACATTAGTTAGGGCATGCAAAAACCGGGTTGTTTAAAAAAAAACGTTTTTTTCGGGTTTTTTGTTTACAAAACCGGTGAAACCGGTTAAACCGGGTTTTTCGGGTTTTTTAATTTTTGTTAAATAAATTAGAAATATGTCTGTAAAGAAATGAAAATGCTGAAATTTAATCAAAATATGTATTTTACAACCGACGAAAAAAACGGAGGAGGTTATCAATTCAACGCGTATATATATATGTATATATATTTTTATATATTACCACGCGTAACTTTTTACGTAGTGGTCCGATTGTGATAATTCTTCTATTGGAAAGGGTACACTTTGAAGGTGGCCATATAAATTTGGAAAACAAAATCGTACCCTAAGGGTCGGAATAACAGGGGATAATTGATTTTTTACTCACTGATTGTAATGTATAACCACGCATAACTTTATACAGAGTAGTCCGATTTTAATAATTCTTTTTTTATTGGATAGTATATACCTTGCCAAGTATTATTAGTACATTAAAGCTACAAAAAGTTATAAAATAAAAACTTTCGTCGTCGGCGCTGAAAAATCAATGAATAAATATCACTCAAAGCGCCGACTCATAATTTTAAGGCTTATTATTTTTTGCTTTTCAGTTTTTTCAGCGGTTTAATTTTTTGTTAAAAAGTTTTTATTACAGACTGAAATAAGCTACAACTACTAACAAGCAATACAAAAAGTTTCTTTTCTTTATACATAACATAGAATAATAATCATAAAGCTTATTATTTAGGAAAATAACATATTCTTTAAAACTTAAGGTATCTAACATACACAATTAGGAACATTTGGTAGGTAGACAAAGGCCTAAAATTACAGAATATTAAATAACAATTTAACTGTCATAAAATACAAACAGGCAAAATCAACAATACGTAAAGTGAGATGATAATAATTATTGAAATATCGCATAAAATCGAAGTATTATTCCTAGTAAACCAAAACAAAATAAATCAGACATTCTTATAGATATAATAGATTATTAATTCTAAATTAAAATTACACAGCTAAATCAAATTACAATTTTATACTTTGATAAAATTATATGACCATATATTTTTTACTTTGATAGGACACAAGTGCATCGATGGAGTCATCATTTAGAGTACACTACGGATTTATTACACACTAGCTTCTGCCCACGACTTCATCCGCGTCAAATTTTTGCTCCCGTGACCCTTCCCGTCGCATCGAGTTGCCTGCCAGTTTTCGTCCATTTTTCATTGCTGCTCCGCTTTTTTAGATTGTAGCGTGATGTTATATAGCCTATAGCCTTCTTCAGTAAATAGGCTACTCTACACAAAAAGATTTTTTAATTCGAACCAGTAGTGTCTGAGATTAGCGCGTTCTACCAAACAACCAAGCAAACAAACTCTTTAATTTTATAATATTAGTGTAGATAGTATAGATGAGACCTGCTTATAAAAAGGCTCTCTTGATTCCACACTTGTTGGAGGTATAGATTCCAAAGCATTATATACTTTTACTAGCTTCTGCCCGCGGCTTCGCCCGCGTGGATGTCGAAATATCCCACAGGAACCGTTCCTGTGTGATACTTTGATACTTTCAATCCTGGTAGTACGTTCCTGAGGAACGTACCTACTACCAGGATTGAAAGTATCCTATGTGTTAATCCCGGTAAACAATGTGTTATTCCATTGCTTGCTTTGTGTTATCCACGGAGCAGCGCTCGGATTGATAAATGATTGATGTAGGATAATTAGTCCTAAAACCTAACAATAGTGACGGAAATATATAATGGAACGGCAAATTACCTACTTGCATGACTTTGAAGGTAACTTTAAAGCGAACATATAAATTCTCTTTATTGCCTGGGAATTTCGGAAAAAATTTGTTACCTAAATTATTCAAATGAAGATTTTACTTAACTTGCTGTTCACAGGGGTTTAAGACTATTTATGTTTTAGTCTATACTTAAAGTATCTCTTTAAATACTACTTTAGTGGTTCTGCCCTCAGGTGCTAATACAACCAGGCTGCTAAAAGAGCTCACTCTCGAGCAGGCCACGTAAAACTGGCCGTGCGAGAAGCAATCCCCTCTAAGATCATATCCCGCTGTTTACAGTGACTGTCCCCGAGACTTATTAATCGTCATTGCTGAACATACCATAAGGAGACTGCGGCCTTTTAAACTCGAATGGGTACTCCGACGGTATTAGTGGTATCTGCGGTATATACAATAGTACACCGATTCACCTTGAGCACAGTCAGTAAATACAATGGCGTGGCCTCTACCACGTTTTGATGTGATGTTTTCCCACACAACCTGGTCCCATTTATCAGCTTGGCCGGATTAAGATTTTGTAGTAGCATTACTGGAGCACCCACTTTGAGGATAAGTGTGTGAGACAAAGACCAGATGGGTTGAATAAATTTAAGAGCTGCATAAGATATTCTTATGGATCAGGCGCTCATTTGACTTTTTTAAAAGAAAAGCAAAACTACCTAGAACTATTTATTTAAATTTAACGGAATAGAAAATAGATCACAACAACGTGAAACGCTTAGACATCGAAATAATAAGAATCTACAGTTCCTAGTACACGTCCGTCGCTTTCGAGCTCTCGAGCAAATGGCCGAGGTGCCTGTGCGCCCCGCTCACGCTGTGTCGCCCCTTCCATTCGGCGCGTCACCATGGTCACGTGGTCTTCCTTCTGTCAAACTTGACAAATCCTCTAATACGGCCTCTCCTGACAGCTGAACGACCTCGTCAGCTTGGCTTCTTGACATAGACTGCTCATTTATCTGTTCCTCGCTTACTTGATCCACAATGGTGGGCTCGTCACCTGAAACATAACAAAGCCAAGACCAGTACAAAGTAATTTGAAATTTGGAACTTTCAGCTACCCATTGCAATGATATGCAATCGTTTTCTTCAGCTTTTACACCATTATAGGCAGCAGCTGTAGATTGTATCACCAATGAAAGAGTTCCGGACCTCAATCATTACCGAAACAACCACAACATCGCCTGATAAACATGATCAGGTTTCCAGAGGAACTCTCACAACTAGCCACATTCGAGGCAAACATATTGCCATAATGTTGAACTGTCGACGCTGTAACACAACACAACAAACTACCGCAATGTTGAAGTAAACTGGTAGCCTTAGTGTCGAGGCTATTAAAAATCTAAATTGCCATAGTGTCGAGGCAAATGGATAGCCATAATGTCGAGGCTATAACAAACCAAACTGCCATAATGTCGAGGCAGACGGATAGCCCTAGGGTCGAGGCTATAACCAACCTTACTGCCAAATGTCGAGGCAGAAAACAGCCATACTGTCACGGCTACGAGTAATCGGTTGCCACAATGTCGGGGCTACCAAAACCACTCGCCAATATCGATAAACGTCTTACACGGTTCCGGACTCCACTCACCAGACCACTGAACCATGTGTTCGGCGGCGGTCTGAGTCTTCTCTTCGTACGAACCATCAGCTCATGCTCTTATCGGAGAGGTGGTCCAGGAGTCCAGCTTACCAGTACCTCGGGAACCCCTGTCAACAAACATAAAACTGCCGACAGCAAATGTACGCGGCCGTCGACAAAGTTCACTCACATATGCGTCATGTCACTGCACACCTTCAACAAGTACCTAATTCAGATGCTCTAACGCGAATCGAAAGTACCACATGTAAATCCACCAACGTGCCACGTCGTAAAATTCCCTTTACGATCTGGCAACTTTACAAAGTTTAAATCGGTAATTATTTTGTACTTTACACCGATTAATTAAAATAGTGCTAAGAAAATTCTCATGCACCAACAATTGCTAAGGTCTCAAGTTCGTTACTTGGTGCCCTTTGTGGATTTTCTAAAATAGTCAACGACTCGGGCTCAATAAAACTCGTGGTATCGCATTAAACCTCACCACGACAAATAACACTGGCGTCGGTAAGAAGCTCAGTGGTCAAATTAGGATCGAAAATTGCCAAAACGGTTAGGCTTTTAATTACATAAGTACGGCCTTAGTCTTGTTCCGCGCTCATTTGAAAGGATCACCTTTCCTACAAACGGTTTGTGAGGCATAGCCTGCAATGTACTGTACCTACGAAAATAGCCTGCCAATCACAAAACCTGACGAACCACTCTAATTAGATGGTTTCGGAAACTTAACTAAACCCTTACTCGAGCTCGGCCGTACCTGACCATGCTCAATAAGTCTGCCAAAGTATTCGAGTTCAGTATCCAAAAACGTAAATTTATATTTCAGTTTACCGAGCAAATCAAAAGTCATTTATTCAAACTAAGCTGAGAATCAACAATTTTTGAACGTCAACATTACATGAGACAGTTTCCAAATACGCCTGCCCTTCACATTCTCTAAGCTTTAACTAAAAAGCATAAGTGACATAAAAATTTCGAAAATCTAGCGCCAGTTAGCGTTTATAATTCCTCATTTAAAACGGCTGATAAACGACTGAGGTGTCATTCTGTAAACGAATGTGCATGATACCGTTTGCACAGTAGTAGTAGCAGTACCTGTCATCAGGTTATCTGCAAACTCATTAATTATTTTCATAAGCCGCTTCCTAACCTAACCTACAAGTATTTAATCAATCAGTGAACGTGTGGCGGCTTCTACCATGCCACATGTGAACTACACATCACACTGACGTCTCGTAAAACCCTGCATCGCTCAAGCAAAGTTCACCCCGGGACTAGCATAAATACAACGTTACGGTAGCAATCATGGGGCAGTAACCCACTAGACAGGTGTTCTGTCTATGAAAGATGAAGAACTTCTCACCACGTTCCTCATACTTCCATAAACACAAATCAGACTTAATTCCAAACAAGGACGTTGTCGACTTTAGTAAGTCGTTGCATACCTCGCACGTGAGTAAATGTGATTCCATTTCTATTTAGAAAATCAGTACCTATAATGACCGTGTTCATAATTCAAAACAACAAAACAACACGAAAGTTAATTTCGAGCGTTACTTCGGGAAACCTGTCAAAGTAGTACGGTAAGATGTTTCTACTTCCTGACTACCTCATCATCATCTGCCTAACCTTTTCCCAACCATGTTAGGGTCGGCTTCCAGTCTAACCGTATGTAGCTGAATACCAGTATTTTACATAAAACGACAGCCTATCTGACCTCCACAACCTAGTCACCGGGTAACACGATACCCCTCGGTGAGACTGGTTGTCACACTTTCAGGCTGCTGACGACCCGTAACGACTGTCTAAGATCCACAAATGGCAGCCGGGACCAACGACTTAACGTGCTTTCCGAGGGAAGGGTCTTGATATGTAAAGATGGTCACCCATCTACGGACCAACCGCGGCAAACGTAGCTTGACCTGATCGATCGATCCGTGCGGCTGTTATTACTAAGCCACAAGGACTCCTGCCTGACTACCTATCGCACGCAAAACTCGAAATTATGTCGTTCGAATGCACTGCAAATGTTCCGTGACATTTTAAAATGTCAAAAAGCACCGTCCCAATTACTGTAGTCGTTAATCGTTTCGTTTCAACTAAATAACATTTTCGTGACAAAAATTATCATTGTACTTGCTATGTGGCTCAATCCTCCATTATGACCTATTTTTCTTTACAAGTTTACGATTTAGGTGATCTGGTTGATTGCACTGCCGCCTGTACTTGAACCATTTGCACGATTACTACCTAGTTGGTTTTCTGATTGAATACATCTACGACACATTTGCGTCCGGCCAAAACGTTTTTTTTATGAAAACACTGAACTATCTTTCAAATCAACATTGCCACTGTGTTCGCATACTTGTAGTAGATTCATTTATACGAAATCTACTGCGTTGACGAACCTACGTACATTTCACGTATACCGACAAAAAGTTGTCTAAACAATCGGGCACTAATTTGTCATTAGTACTAGCTGCATGAATATCGGTATCAGTAACACCTCGCGTAACATTAACCGGGATCAGCTCTGATCATCCAAATTGTTACTAAGAACGTCTAGCATATGCTGCAAATGTCGGGTAGTTATCGTTTTATGACGATGAAAAAAATGTTCGAAAAATCTAACTAAAGTGGGCACAATGTTTTAAATTCCCGCTTGAAATTAGATCAGCTACGTTAGTTGCTAACCCACTCGTTTAGCCATGTAGCTTTACGTTACTTTTTACGCAATGAGCGATTCATTCTAAAAACTCGCGGTCAACCCTCCGATGCTTATCCGTACACCGTAATTTATTGAACGCACATGATCTACCTCACTACACCGCAAATCGAAACTACGCATGGACGGATCAAAGTTAGATTTAAAACCATGGATAGATTTTACCGGTATAGACTCCTGTTACGAACATCTCAACGGTTATGCGCATTATAGTAGTTACGAGAATTAAGATTAGGTGAATTTTCACGCGGTGGGTACTCGTGACCCGTCATGATTACAACAGTAGACACTACACCACGTAAAATAATTTATTACTTGCGACGATAACCTCAACCACACACATTTTAGGAAAGGTAACACGTGTTGGTTTGCTTAAAAATGCGTACTAACTATAAACGAATTAAATAATTAACACATAGGGCAACACTTTCAAATGCACACAACCTGATCTCAACACGACTAAAACACTTAACACGTGTCTCCATGTTACTTTAAAACGGAACACTAATAACAGTAAAAATAGATGGCGAACGATCAAAGTCGCGTGTATGTCTATCCCACTTCTGATCTTATGGATCAGGCGCTCATTTGACTTTTTTAAAAGAAAAGCAAAACTACCTAGAACTATTTATTTAAATTTAACGGAATAGAAAATAGATCACAACAACGTGAAACGCTTAGACATCGAAATAATAAGAATCTACAGTTCCTAGTACACGTCCGTCGCTTTCGAGCTCTCGAGCAAGTGGCCGAGGTGCCTGTGCGCCCCGCTCACGCTGTGTCGCCCCTTCCATTCGGCGCGTCACCATGGTCACGTGGTCTTCCTTCTGTCAAACTTGACAAATCCTCTAATAATATATATAGTATCATCCTTATGAATTCGACATGTATGCATGTAATATATAATAATTAGGACAGATGTTTGTTTTTCTGTTTATTTCATTGGTTTATTTTGAATAGCTGCTGCCTGAGGCTTTACCCGCTTGGCCTACAAGAAACAAATGACTCTTTTTAAAAAAAAAAACAAACACGCGCTCTCACTACCTCTCAATTTAATATACGAACTGACAATATCCCAAATAAAGCAAATAGGACGAAGTTCTCCGTAAAACTAAAGTAATCTTTGGGATGAGAGAAGTATAGTTTTAATAAAACTCAAAGCGTATGTGAAAAGATTTATTTAAGAGTCAATCAGACGTGGATAATTAACAATTAATATTGTTTACTACGAAATACTGTGCCTACCGCAGAATTTCTTTGTAAAAAATATTTTTTGTTTTTACTGCATGCTCTAGAATCACCAAGCTGCCCCGTGAGCTTACTCTTGAGCAGGCCACGTATAACCGACCGTGTGAAAATCAGTTCTCCCTTAAGTCTACCCCTGTTAAATGCAGTGTTTTGACTTAAGATTTATTTATTTTCTTGTCAAAGCAGATTTTGAGGGGAAACTGTACTCTTTTGAAGTCGAAGAGTTCGATGGTGTTAGAGGAATCCTACACAGACTCCCACGGAATAAAGAATACTAGAGGAAGTGCCCCTCACATATCGCGTGCGTGTCAACATTAAGCGCAGATGCGCAACATTTAGCTTATTCGCCGTCAGATACTTGTCGCGATTGTATGTCTCAAAAATACGCGAAATATTACAAATTATGCCTTGTTGTGCGGTTTTGACCTGCAAAAACGAAAGCAGAAAAAAAAATGTATCTTGTAGAAGTGTATCGTATCATTGGTAAGTGCTAAACTTGGTTAATTTTTAATAAAATTGATTTTAATTACAATACCACATGTTATGACTTCAATGCAAACTATAAACAACCTTATATTCATTGAAACAAAGTCTAAATGCACTTGGTCGTCATCTGGAAAATCACAAACTAAATTCTAGTAACTTCGACGCTACTCGATTAGGGATGGGACACATCCGTAAAGTAGGTCGGTATCGATAGTTTTGTCTGATTTTAGTACGGAATCAATAGCTCACATAGCTGGTTATATAAAACAAGACAGTTGATACCATAAGTGTGATATTTGCGTTAGTGCTTTAGTAACAGAAAAACAAATCAATAATTACATAGATTTATTATAGGTAAGGCTAGAGGGGGTTATTATGCCTATCAGAATCTGTGATTAAGTTATGTCAGACATCCGAAATATTTTTATAAGACGGTCATATATTTAATAAAGATTATATCATGGCTGAAATAATGCACCAGTTTATTGGGTCATCAATATTCCAAAACATAAGCTATAACCATTTAGGGGATTTTCCTACGTCTAATATGATTAATCATATTACTGTCTTAATGAAAGCTATCACGGCAAAATATATTAATATACGACTATCAAAATGGCAAATATTAAATAAATATGTATTATTTCAAGGTCAGTAAATATTTTTAGCACCATCTGTTATCGTTTCATTTATCGTTAGCTTCTGTCAGCAGCTTCGCCCGCGTACTTGATTTTATGAAAATAATATTACCCCCCTACTTACAAACATAGAAATACCTCTGTAACATTGATATTTTAACGAACCTTTACCTTAACCCTCCGCCAACCGTACCAGACGATATCGTCCGTGCCAAGTTTGGAGCTGATGCATATCTTTGGAAGGAGAAAAGGATCTGGGTTAACATTATTAGGGACTAATTTAAAGCTACAGGCGCAGCATCGCGGGCTGGCTCATGCAAGGGTCGGGAGGGAACTGCTCGTCGGCCCGACAATTCGCTATTTATATCCCGAGCAGAACATTCGCGAACATTCGACACTGTGCCACAGTTCACTTGTAGCGTACAAGTTTCTAGGAACTATTTTTATTGAAAAATGTTCCCTTTAAAAATTTACCATTTTCGAGTGTTCAAATAAATATACTTTTTTGAGCGATGTAAGATCCAACTAATATTTTTTGGAAGGCCCTTATATGAAGAATAAATCCCCAAAACATTACTCCTTATAACCAATGTATATCCAAGATATCGATTTTTTAGTGAAACCTTCGAAATTACGGTTTTTGCAGCGATTACGAAATTTTATTCCATCAGGGGGGCAAAGTATTCAAGTCAAAAACTATGGGAACAGGGAAAAGAAACCTAGAACATTTTCCCTGATTTTTTTTGGATTTTTTCCCTACGTTTAAATGGGTTAAATTATCGGTTTAGACGATATCGTCCGCGACGGTTGGCGGTGTGCAAAAAAAAACACACGGTTGGCGGAGGGTTAATCAACCTTTTCCGTTATTAAGCATTTTTATGATGTTAACAAATTACTACATTGCTCACCCGAATAATTTACGTAACATCAATATTAATATATCGATATATGTCTACATCTCTAACTTTTTTTTTGTACTCACCACAAGAGATTACAAGTGCATATGAATATGACATCTATTTCAAAGGTGCTAGCGTTCTGAATAGAATGAATTGGTTACAGCGCCATCTAGCGTTGAGTTGCTGAACTCGTTGTAAACTTGTCTATTTAAAGTTTTTAGACGAAAAACGTCTTTATTGTTTGTGTCATGTCAAATAATAACAACTTTCACTCGTTGTATTATGACATAAGTTTTGAAAGCAATAAGAAGATGATTTGTAAAAGTTGCGTATGTAATTTGTAGCCAATCATATTACTGTTTTTTATGTGTGTAATGGACAATTTGATATGCAAATGTGTGAGTTTGGCGACACTGGTTCCCGTGCTTAGCCAGTGTAGGGGCACTTCTCCTTTATTCTTTGTTCTGTGCAGACTCCTCTCAGAAACAACGTGCCAGTGTAGTTGCCTCGATAACATTTCCTTGCAATATTTTCACACACAACCTGGTGTCATTGCATAATTTCGGCGGGTTTAAATTACGCAGCAACATAACTGGGTGCCAACTCTAAATTTTTATACCTACATTTGTAAGTTGAGACACTGAGAGGTTTCAATGTGTTAAGAAACTAAACCGGGTAATGTATGGCGTCATCAACGTTTATCACTCGAGTCCACTGATTTATAATTATTTTCAACTCCTTCGAACGATCTTAAAATAATTTAATTGATGATTGTGGCTTGGCTGTTATGTTTTACTTTAATGAATAAACCAAATCGCACTATTGCTCATTGAACGTACAGATTTACTATATGTTAGTGCTTAAAGTAGGTATTATGGTAGGTATGTGCCCAATTAGATTTTACTTATGAAGTTGCATAAGTATGTATTAAAGAATAGTTAGTGTAGTTATTCAATTTTATCTAATACAGAAACAAACGCGTTTTTTTACACGTACTTACTTCATCATCATCTGCCTAGCCTTTTCCCAACTATGTTGGGGTTCGGTTTCCAGTCTTACCAGATGCAGCTGAGTACCAGTATTCTATATGGAGCGACTACCTACCTGACCTCCACAACCCAGTTACTGGGTATTACGATACCCCTTGGTAAGACTGGTTGTCAGAATTTCGGGCAACGGCAATTTCGGGCAATTTTAAACAACGGTTTAACCTGCTTTCCGAGGGACAGAAGGCTTTGATTAGGTAAAGATGGTCACCCATCCACGGACTAACCGCGGCAAGCGTAGCTTAACCTGAACGATCGACCCGTGCGGCTGTTATAATTTGCAAATATCCCTACTAATACATATTAAGTTTGTTTGTTACGCTTTAACGTGAAAACTACTTAACCGATCATCATGAAACTTTTTACACATATTTTTAGAGGTATTAGAAGTACCTAACATAAGATAATTTTTATGAAAAAAAAAAATAGAAAGATAAAATTCGGTACGGGATAAGTTTGAACCCCAAGAAAGGACATAGGCCTATTTTTATTCCAAGATTTCGTCTCCGTCCACGATAACCGACATTTACGCGTACGAAGTCGCGGACAAAAGCTAGTTAGTTCATATTAATATCAGTTACATATTTGATACTTCTTGATACCTTGGTTGAGACTGGACACCGGTGACGACAGTGCGCTTCCCGGGCTGCCCCGCACGCCATGCGCACGTCTACCATTCCACGTAAGATTTTCGAGGCCGTTTTTGACACAGTAAAAGGATGATTTTGGAAAAATTGTGATACACGTGTCTCATAATTATACTTGAAGAGTATGTATACCAATTTTTGTGTCAATCGACCCAGAGAATAAAAAGTTTCATAGAAACTTCAACCCCCCATTTCACCCTCTTAGGGATGGAATTTCGAAAAATCCTTTCTTAGTGGATACTTACTGTTTACAAAGACTACACCCTCCAAATTTCATGCCTCTAGGTCCAGCGGTTTAGGCTGTGCGTTGATATATCAGTCAGTCAGTCAGTCAGTCAGTCACTCAGGACTTTGAATTTTATATATATAGAAGATTAAATGCTCTCCCATTTTTCCTCCACCGTCGTAAAGTGCCATCTCCACCCTCATTTATTTTTTTTTCTAAATGAAGTTCTGTAGATGGGCTTGCACCAGAGGTATGTTGTTTGAGCGTCTTCTTTATTTCTTGTCCGAGTTGGTCCTTGATGTTCTAAGAAACATTTACTACTGTATAGTCTAAGTTTTCCTAAGTTGTAGTTGCCGTCGGTTTAGTAGTCGAAAAATGGTTATTTATAATGTTAACCGAAAAAACCGAAAACTCCGGTTTTGGTTGACCAAAAAACCCGGTTTTCAAATCTGTCGGTTATCCGGGATTTTTCGGTTATCGGGGTATCCGGTTTGCATGCCCTAATTAGTAGGCAGGTGTCAACGACTTTTATTTTTTTTCACATCTGGCACAGACTATAGGTATTCCTAATGTTAGTGTGCTTTTTTTCTTGTGGGTGGGAAATCATGAAATGACATATCACGCTCTAGGCGGAGCGTGCTCGCCGCCCAAGCAAGCTCGTGCCTACGATGGCCGGGAGTCTGCAATGGACTATAGACGCCCGGGGCGTCTCCTACCGCTGCTAGGGGCGTGAGGGCGCAGAGACTGCCTCTCCCTCACGCACCGCGCCTCCTCCCTCGCGAGCATTACTGCTGCAGAAGGAAGTGACGGCTCCTCATGCCCTCTCGCTCCGTACCATGGCTCGAACCAGGGGCGGACGCGAGAAGTCGCCGCCACCGATCGCCTCCACGAGGACACGGCGGTGCTCCGCCCAGGCAGGGCACACCTCCACCGTATGCTCCACCGTGTCCTCCAGACGATCCACGCAATGGAAACACCCGGGTGTCTCCTCCGGCTTTATCCTGAACAGGAACCCCCCGAAGCACCCATGCCCGGTGAGGATCTGCGTCAGGCGGAAGGTGAGGACGCCGTGGCGCCTTTTTATCCACTCCTCAAAGACCTTACCGCCGCAATTTCGGCGTGCCCAGCACTGGGTTGCGACAATCGTACCCACCATGTCGGCATGAGATCACACCGGAGCTCTGTCCGCCGTGCCGCGATTTGTCACGGCAGCGGAGTTTCGCCCCGGCGCGGCGGCGTTTAGCCTCCTCACGCCACTCCCACATATGCGCGAGGACCTTTGCCTCCAGATCCCATGGCGACACTCCGGCGAGTAGGATGTTAGAGTGTTACGCAATTATCCCGCCGTTAGCTATTGCTTTCATTTTGACAGTTCAACAACATTCATTGTGTTATTTACGATGGTTGAGCGCACAAATTTTTCGAACATGCGACGCAATGGGTGTGCAATATCCATCAAAATGATTCAGATTATGATTGATAGTGAGTTCTATCGCAATTGGATGAATGGTCTCCGACCACTTACGGGATGAGTTATACCCCCTACTTACTATCTACCAGCAAAGGAGCATCTTCATGCAGGGTGTAACCTTTCGTGGTCAACTTTTAAATCCCTGAACCGTCTCCGAACCCAAAGAGGAAGATACTTCTCCAACCTGGTAAAGTGGGTCTACCTCGATGGAACGGCAGCAGGTCGCGGATGTCTTGCAAACCATGCTGCACCTTCTGACCTGCCCTCTGTGCCCCTAAACTTGCAGCCAAAGTGACCCCTCCTTGACACAGACGTGCGACGCCGTGGAAGTGGCGTAGTTTTGGGCCAACAAGACTTCGAACACTGTCGTGCCATCGACTCGAAGAAGAAGGAGATGGAACACAAACAAACATTAATTTTTACTAGAATAGAATCTTTTATCGAAATTCAACCACTATTAGTTTAAATTTAATCAAAGCTTTCTGCACATCTTCTCCATATCAACTTCAACTGTGCCAAATTTCGTACTCCTCCGTCCGCGTATACCTATTTCTTAAAAGGGTTACAAAGTTTTTGCTTCACGACACAGGTTTTCAGGGATACCCACGCGCAACCTATTACCATGGATTCAGTAAGACAATCTGAAACTGCGTAAAAAAAAAGTTATTTTTACCCTGCCACCTTGTACCTACATATGCCACTTACTGTAAAGGTTGCTTGTTTACCGAAGGCAAACTTATATTATACTGGCAGGTAACTAAATGGTTTTATCCAAGAAACTTAAATCTAACCTGGAATGCGCACAGGCTGCCAATACGCGGTCCGAGCGAGATAGCTTCGCGAGAGCCCTCTGTCCCTTTCATTAGGGTGACCAAGCAATATGATGTAGGTAGATACGAATATAACAGGATATAATATATAAACCAATAATTTGATTTAAAAAAAAAAATATTTACGCTTTAAAGATGGATTAAAGTAAAACGCAGTAAACATAAACGCAACGCAACGCATAAACTCTGCTATCGAGTACTATTGTATAACCTGGAATATCTGGCACGCTGGACAAATAACCATTTTGTTTAGTATTAATTGTCATAAAAATCTAACAGACGTCGTCGTTTTTAAGAAAAATGGTTGGGAGACTTTTTATTAGGCAAATGCGTCAATGGACTTTACCCGTAAATAATCTTATAATTTCGTTCATTATGGGCACCCTACTTCAAGAAAGGGACACAGGGCTCTCGCAACGCTTTCTCTCTCGGACCGAATTTCTCTCTGACCAAGTGATTGTCTGTAATAGAACTTAGCATCATATACATAAGGTTTATTTTTATAATGGTGTCAAATTGACATTGCACATTCCAGAGGTCGGGTATAAGTTCCTTGGTTTTATCACATTTGAACTATCAAGGAGATCTAGAACAATACTTCAAATATTTTCGTATAGGTTTATTTCGGAAGCAATGCCGTGATTAACGTGCGCGGTGCTGTAAAGACAAGCGTGGAATAAACGAAATAATATTTTAAAATACATACAAGTGTTTTAATTACCGACCCTGGTACGCAGAGGAACATAGCGTTCCCACAGTATCTTGATAGATTTAAGAGTGCTCTTATTAGAACAGGCCCAATCTTAGCTGAAAGACGTGCACTGCTTGTCATAGACCTCTCAGAATCATCGCCACAAAGAGCGGTTCTGAGCTTCTGATATCGCAAATATTACAGTAAAATAGGTTTCACAGTAACTTAAGTACTACAATTTTGAGGTCAGCTTATCTCAATGCCTAAGTAGGTATGGGTATTATTGCATGCACTTACGATAAAATTTTGGGTTAACTGCCTGACTTTTGAATTTGGTTCAACTGAAACCCGATAAAAGGCACCAATACGTTCTACATCGTGATTTCAGTTGTATGGAAATATTTTCTAAAAACAAAACCGATTTTTTCTAGATTTGTCAAACTTCAGTGGCAGTGGACAGGGCACATTGCTCGCAGAACAGATGGTCGATGGGGCCGAAAGGTTTTGTAGTGGCGACTGCGTACCTGAAGATGTAGCATTGTAATGCCTTCCAGAAGGTGGACCGATGACCTTGTGAAAGCCGCAGGAATCCGCTGGACGTAGGAAGTAAAAAACCAATCGAAGTGGCCTGGGGGAGGCCTAAGTCCAGCAGTGGACGTCTTTCGGCTGAAATGATGATGAATATACGCACTGGCCGGCTACGCTTGCCGCAGTCTCGGTTTGTGGATGGGGACTATCCATTACATATCGAGACCCCTCCATGCCTCGGAAAGCACGTTAAGCCGTTGGTCCCGGCTGTCATTCTTAGACCTTTATTGACAGTCATTACGGGCTAGTCAGAAGCCCAAAAGTCTGACAACCTATTTTAGTAAGGGGTATCGTGTTACCCAGTAACTGCGTTTTTGAGGTCAGATAGGCAGTCGTTCCATGTAAAATAACTGATATTCAGTTGCATTCGGTTAGACTGGAAGCCGACCACTACATAGGTGAAAAAAGGATAGGCATATTAATTGTTTGAGTGATATTGTAAATAGACTCTAAACGAACGAGGCATTCATAACAAAAGTGCATTCTGTGGACGTTTCGTAGCAATAAAGTCTCTTGACCGCGATAATTTGTGGTCACCTATCTGTCTCTGCGGTTGAAACGATCGACAATCAAACCACGATCGCACGGATGTAAAATATCGCGGCGGGATTTTATAACGCACTCAATTTTCAACTCTCAGTCTTGAACACTGCTCTCAAAGCGGTGTAGGGAAACATCCTGAAGAACCTCGAAACCGCCATGTCCTAGACTCAAAAGTTCGAAGAGAAAATGTAACATACATCTACCAACTCAGTTCCAATGAGAACATTATAGGCTGATTTTGATGAAATGATAAGCTGTCAGTAGTGTCTTTCCCTAGGGATTAAGGATATGCGAAGGAAGGACAGCTCACTTTACCAGGTTTCACGGTAAGAATTTTCCAATTTTTGGTTCTAAGACATGCCAGTTTCCTCACGATGTTTTCCTTCAAAGTTTTTGAGAACAGTAGGTAGTGATGAAAATAAATTATACCAAGTAATGTACCCGCCTGGCTACCTACAGTCCGGGCTGTTATTGGTGCGCACGTGTGCGATCCGTTTGTTCCCACTAGTTCTACTGAACAGTTCTACGGTAGAACTAATGGGAATTTTTTTTCTCACTAGTACTACGATATTAGGTATAACAAATTAGTAGAACTATTGGGATTCTCTATTCCCACTTGTTCTACTGAACAGTTCCACGGTAGAACTAATGGGAGTTTTTGTTCTCACTAGTACTACGACATTACTATACTACAAAATAGTATAACTAGTGGGAGTCTCTATTCCCACTTGTTCTACCTGTTCCATCGGTAGAACTAATGGGATATTTTGTTCTCACTAGTACTACGTTTTGCTAGGTTCTAGAAATGGAAGTAAAGTGTAGTTTTACACGAAGAAATGTGTTACCAAATATGCTAGTCGTATCTCAATATTAGGTTTAAAAGACACTTAAATATTACTGGAAACATTACAACACTATTAATTAAAAGACACGTTGTTTATATAATGGTAAATATTAATATTTTTTTATAGTTATTTTCCCTTTGAGGGATCATACAATCTATTATTCAATAATATACTGGAATCGAGCTTATTAACTGACCTACATATCTATTAACAATGTACACTAGTAGGTAAAGAATTATCGTTCAGTGTTAATTTCTAAACGTGCTTAGTCCATAGTTTAAAATAAATTTATCAACAGTTATGAGGGTAGTACGATAAAAATTGTGACATTCACTATAATACTACATTAAATTGAGTATCGTTAAAATTTTATTTGTTAATACCGATAAAAATGAGTGCTATGGACCATATCATAATTTCAAGAGGTCGAGGAAAAGTTTTGCTGTTATCGGGGCATCAGTTTTACCGACAACGAATGTATAAAAGTGGTCAATCCATATGGAGATGTAAAAGGTACAAGGATAGCAAATGTGCTGGATCCGTAACATTGACCACGGTGAGTACTTTACAACATAATATCACACCTGTATTTGCCCCTAGGGATTAGGTAGAGGTATTTTATACCAACATTTCGCCAGTTATGAGTCCCATGTAACAAGGGGGGAGCTAGTTGCCATATACCGGGCACAGTTCCAGACCCTGTACTGAGAATTTCCAGATTGAAAAATCCAAAAGCACTTTACTGACCTGGGAATCGAACCCGGGACCTTGTGCTCAGCAAACGCGTTTGTGTACGCTAGATCGACGAGGCAGTTCATTATATTTTATGTTTATTCTTTTTTGACACCCACTCCTAGAAAAAAATTTTTAATACATTTTACTTTGTAGGACCTTCATGAAATACTGCAGTCTAAACCTCATAGTACCGAATGTCAACCCAATGAAAATCAAAATACAATTGATGTCATGATAAATAACAGTTGCGAAGAAGCAGCAAGTGGAAAGGAGCCAGTGCAGCGCCACGAGCATTTAATAAAGGTTTGGCGAGCATAAGGAATAAAGGACTGGATCTAGCTGTAAATAAACCGGTCCCTAATTTCAATAATAAAAAGTCATCAATCTATAGAAATAGAAATAAAATTGCTGGTGTTAAAAAAGTTTGTACAAATAGTGTTAGAGATATAGAAGTGCCTAGACAGTTTCAAAACAACAAAGGCAATAATGACAAAGGACATAGAATATAGACTTCATATCGGTTTAAAAGCATTTATTTCTCAAAAATATAAATTAGAAATTTAAAAAACCCCCGACACAAAAATCTAATTTCCCTTTAAAAAGTAAAAAATAATAAAAAATAACTCAAAGTATGTACCTACCTAAGAATGTATTAATAATTAAAAAAAAAAAGAACACTCGCAGACACCTTTAATACATTTTTTTTTTTATTGAAATCGCATCGTCCGTTCGGGAGCTATGATGCCACAGACAGACAGACAGACACGTCAAACTTATAACACCCCTCTTTTTGCGTCGGGGGTTAAAAAAGAACATTAATGTTCACTTAACATATTGAGAAAAGTAAGATAGAAAATTAAAGTCAGTGCGATTGTCTGTAAAAATATAAACAAAGATATTTTTTGAGCCCCTGCGCTGCACGGTATCCACGTCTCGGGCACAGCCCGGAGGACAATTCTCGTATTTTAAGAACGTTCACACTTCACAGTGTTATCTCAGTCTCAATCTGTCAAAAATACCTAGAGTTTCCATACATTTTTGACAACTTTTGGACATTTGATTGTCGCCAAGATGAGACTGCGACTAGATTTTGAACGTTTTTAATGACGAGAATATATAGGCTTCTGATATGTGTCGGTAGAACTTGTTCAAAAAAGGGTTTACAACACAGGAAGTGTGCTAGTGCTAGCCGTACCACATATTAGTAGATATAATATGTAGATAGATACCTAGATATGCCGTGAACTTCTCACCGCACTGTAGCTACCCGGCGGACGCTCGAACCGCAGACAGCAGTGAGTGAACCGCAGACCGCAGAGCTTCGTGCGACGGAAATGAATGCATCCTTCTTCACAAATTAGGTATTTCTACATATAGTGCTACCTAAACAGCAACCCAGGTTATTAGTTTTGACTTTTGAAAAAATAGCATGAATGCACGCCATAGTGTGTCAAATCAAGTTCAAAGAAAAAGGAACTGGCGACGCAGCATCCGTATGTTACAGGAACCAATTAGAGTCACTATTACCACTTTATTAGCCTACACTGTACTACTGCTGAGCAACGAGGTACCTATGGGATGAGGTAAAAAGAAGTAAAGGCAAATTATCGAACTTTAGGACTAAGACTCTTTTGCCGAAACATCAGTGGGCTAATATGTTACGAGAAGAAATGCGTTCAAATATCTCGGTAACGTCCTTTGATTAAAATCTAGTTTTATTTTAATCAAAGGTAACGTCACACTTAGAGGTACCGCGTCACTTGACAATTTTTTGTTCGTCTTGTGTCCTCTACCCATGCATACCACTTTCATCGTGCGCTGCAATTTCGAAAAAAAAAAAACAAGAAGGGCGATGATATGGACTGAGCCAACGAATCATTTTAATGTTTGTTACTTTTGTGCTGTGAATGTGAAAGGTATTAATTGGTACAAAAAACGTACATGGGTTCATCCTAATGTGGAATTGGCTAAGCCCCCAATATTACACAGTAAAGAGGTTCTCGGACAACTTTTTACAGCGAGGAACAAAGAGAACGGTTACATTAGGACATTATAATAATGGAAGAAAGATACCAAGGTCTTATAGGATAGCCATACGATGGCAGACTAACTATTGCTGGAGTTTAATAAGGAAATGTACTGAACATAAACACACAATAGAAACGCCTACAGATATTTTTTTTGGTTTTTTTAAATTAATAGTATTAATAACATAATATATGTACTTATTTATTTTTTATCGTTTTTTATAGCCAGTTCTAAAAATAAATATTTTTACATGTAATAGGGAATATGCATGTATTTTTTTTATATTTTTAATTCACTTTTCACATCGTTATAAAATAGTAAAAAATATAAATAGGTACTGTTGGAAATGCTCAAATTATTTTTTTAAATAATATTTAAAACATAGCTTAAATTTGATCTGTTTGAACACCGCCATCTTTCGCGGGCCTTGATTGACGTCACAAACCACTACCAGTGTTTGTTGACTATAAGTCTGACAGATAGTTTTGGTTCTTTTATAGAAATTTTCAGTTTTAAAAGCTATTTACGCCATGGACAAAGCTTAAAACAATTTTATAGATATCGTCTTGTACCAATGTGCAAAAACACTATTATAAGTACACCTGATAAAGTGTTTTTCCTGTTCCAAAAGATACACGAAAACAATGGTGTAAGGTTATGAGAAGGTATAATGTATCTTCATTATCGTGTTTGCATTGTTGTGAAGATCACTTAAATGTAAGTATTATTATATTTGGATAGTTAGCATGATTACATTTGATCAGAAGTAGATTTTGCATGTTTTGAAAATCAAACAGAAGGTCCAATAAAACTTTTGTTCAAAGAACTATACTTATCTGTCTCATCGTTGGGATTTTGCAAAATTTTGAATTTATTTCAGCAAATTATGTTCAATACCACATTATGAAACAACAAGGGGAAAAGTTACACTACAGTTGAAGGAAGGAGTTGCACTAGCTAATGAAAAACACTACAGAAACACAAATAAAAATCATTTTTCTTTCAGACACCATATAAACAACAACGTCTATAAATCCCCCCCCCCCATGTAATAGGGGGCTCGCCCCCTATTACATGGGTCTTAAACATAACAGGCGAAATGTGGGTGTACTGTAAGTACACCTCTGCCTAACCCTTCGGGGAAACAAGGCGTGATGTTATGTTATGTCTATAAATCCGATAACATGGTATGTGACGTCACGTTTCGGTTCGACCAATGGTGATGCGTTTCGCAAATTTGAATTTCACTCGCATATTTTGCATTTTTTAATTAATATTTTATGCAATTAAAAACAAACTAAATAAGGAAATAATGGTTCAGATACAATTTCAGGACGATATGGATTCAGGGAAAAAAAATCAATTCATTTTAATCCAAATGCATATTCCCTATTGTATTTTTTTTTTTACTTTGACTTGCTTTCAGTCAAATAGTTAAAAGTCATATCTAGTGTTGGGATTTTATCCGGATAAATACTCAAAAAACCAATTGTTTTTTATTAAAGATTTTATCATATCTGCATAGTTTATAAATTTTTGAAACTACCGCATTTCAGTGCACCATGAGCCAGCAAATTACTAGTGTGTGATGCGCAGTTTAAAGGCTCAACACCATTAACTAATTGAAAAGCCCTTTGCATGTTTATAGCGTTGGCAAACAACAACAACCAACTTGTCTTCTCCGCATTTTTCTTGACTTTTAGAAGCCCTTCACAGAGATAATCAATTATGTGGCTATTCTCTACACTCTGAACAAAGAAAGATTCTAAATTTGTATGTAAAGAGCATGCTCTATTAGAGACGTTTGGGCTTCTGACACAATTACAGCCTAGCAATTGACATTAGAACGAAATAATGTAATAACGTAGTATTTTGAAAAGCCTAAATAACAATAAAAGTCATTAACATTTTAAAATAATCATCCGATGCGCAAAAAAGATATTTATCCATCATTTTGAGTATTTATCCGATAAAAATGAGTAAAAACGAGTATTTATCCGTTTCGGATAAAAACTCGAGTATTTATCCTACGAGTATTTATCCACTGCCCATCACTAGTCATATCTCATAAACTAGAGTCAATTTATATAAAAATCTGATATTTTTCTGGTATTCAGCATAAGTACTAAATTTTCACAAAATTTATTTCAACATACCATGCCGCCAAATTACTGTTCCCCAGTGTTATCCGAACGTCGCTCAACCGGTCGATCGATTATCCGAACTACTACGCCTCCTCCCCCCCGACCCGCGCGTGTCTCTCTCCCGCCGCCCGCGCTACAGTGCTCGCGCACGTGTCGCGAATTGTTGACTTGATAATTGTACTCGTATGTCACTTCCAAGTAACCGCTAGTCGAAAAACTAAATTTTGCCGCGTGAAAGTAAACTCTCGATTTAAAATGCCTAAACGTAAACGTGTTGTCCTTTCTATGAAAGATAAATACGAGATTAATAAACGGTTAGAGGCAGGCGAATCTGCAACCAAGTTATCCAATGAATACCAAGTCGGTAAGTCTACCATTGCAGATATAAAAAAACGAAAGACGAGCATAAATAACTTTGTATCCCAGCTTGATTCTTCTGGTGGATCCACGAGTCGTAAAACGATGAAAATTGCCTCAAACACGAATTTAGATGGTGCTGTATATAAGTGGTTTACTCAAAAAAGATCGCAGGGAGAATATATTTCTGGCCCAATTCTGTGTGAAAAAGCAGTTGAATTTAACAAAAAACTTGGAGGGCCGTCAAATTTTCTAGCAAGCTCAGGCTGGTTACAAAGATTTAAGTCAAGACATGGCATTCGTGAGTTTCAAATACAAGGAGAAAAACTATCATCTGATTCATTCAAAATCAAACTAAGGGATATACTGAGAGAAGAAAATTACGCTCTCGAAAACGTTTACAATGCAGACGAAACCGGGCTCAATTGGAAAGCTTTGCCACGAAAAACTCTTGCTTCACATCGTGAATTAGCAGTACCTGGGCCTAAAATAAGCAAGGATCGTATCACTGTCTTAGCATGTGCTAATGCTACTGGCGGCCACCGATTGCCCTTGCTTGTAATAGGTAAAAGCAAGAAACCACGTTGTTTCAAACACGTTAATATGTCTGCGATGCCTATCGTTTACACTTCGCAAAAGAATGCTTGGATGGATAGTACAATTTTCATGGAATGGTTTACAAAAACTTTTATACCCTCTGTAATAGTTCATCAATTAAAAAATGGTAAAAGAGTCAAAACATTATTGCTTCTTGATTACGCTCCAATTCATCCCTCATCTGACATCTTAAATGAAAAAGACGAGTTTATAAAAGTCATGTTTCTTCCACCTAACGTGACTTCATTACAGCCCATGGATCAAGGCGTCATTGAGAGTTTCAAACGGAATTATAGAAAAGAATTGTTACGTAAGTTACTTTTGGAAAAAGAAGAGGAGGGAGAAGAAAACCTGATAAGAAATCATAAAAAGATTGATTTAAAAGACGCGTCCTACATGATCAGAGCAGCATGGGACAGTGTAAAAGAGCAGAACTTGAAAAACGCGTGGAATAATTTTTTGTGTAAAGGCGAAAATCCTCAAAGTGGATGTGTAAATGAGGAACAGGAAGATATGTCTGAAATGATAGATATGCTAAAACAGCTCGATTGCCACGAATGTGATGAAGAAGAGGTTCAACAATGGCTGGACAACGACGCTGAAGATCCCGGGTACCAAATTTTGCAGGATAGCGAAATTTTAGACCTCATGACTAATAAGGCTGACGACACCGCTAGCACGTCATCAACTACAAGTTCAGATAATGATGATGAAAACATTATTAGTGCTTCTGAAGCGTTTACTTGCTTAGATAACGCTTTGCGTTGGTTTGAAACACAGGCTGAAAGCGACCAGCATGAAATATCTGTCCTTAAAAAAGTACGTGACTTAGCCGCTCGGAAGCGGGTAGGCTTGTTTCGGCAGATGAAGAATGAAGATTTTTAATTTAAAAAAAAGCGTTAATTGTACCTAGTACATACATGTTACACTACAAGATAGTCTGCACTTTTTTTGTTTATTTCCTATTTGTCATTAAAGATATAAATGTAAATATTGTTTTCATTTACCTGTAGGTACGTAAATATGGATGGCTGAATAGCTGAATTAATATACATATAGGTAGTTCGATTATCCGAAAATACCAGTTTTCCGAACACCCAAGTCCCCCCCTTTAGTTCGGATAATTGACGCTCTACTGTTATTATCAACTAGCCAACTGATAAAATTACTAAATGTGTTTGTACGATACGAAATTATAATGAAATTAGAATGTTCACATAATTTCATGAAAATAATTCACGTCGTTGAACAGGATAAAGTTATATCTTATAACTTTATCCTGTTCAACGACGTGAATTTGCTAATGAGTTCAAATACGAGTCTGCTATTTTATTTTATTTTTATTTTATTTCTTCAGGATAACAAACAATTGCGCAATAATGCTTAATATTAAGGTACAGATATTGACAAAACACTTAAGTAATAACGCAACCAGCATCGTTATCCACATATTAATTAAACTTAAAAAAAAAACAGTTTGAACAAGGTCCAAGCAAACTTAGCAAACAAATTGTGTATTATAGGTTAACTATTGAGTCTTGTGAAATAAACTTGTGTCAAACTAGATGTGAGAAGATAAGAACTGAAGCTATGTGTTATGGTGGAGGTGTGCTCTGCCTGGGCGGGGCACCGCCGTGTCCTCGTGGAGGCGATCGGCGGCGGCGACCTCTCGCGTCCGGCCCTGGTGCGAGCCATGGTACGGAGCGAGAGGGAATGGGAAGCCGTCACCTCCTTCTGCGAAGCAGTAATGCTCGCGAAGGAGGAGGCGGGGCGCGTGAGGGAGTGGCAGTCTCTGCACCCTCACGTCCCTAGCCGCCGCAGGAGGAGACGCCCCGGGCGTCGGGAGTCGATTGCGGACTCTCGGCCACCGTAGGCGCGAGCTTGCGGGTGGCGAGCAATGGGTAGCTCGCCGCCCGGTAAGGCCCAGGCTCGGGTCGACGGCGCGTAGTGTTCCACGCGCGCCTCAAAGAGATGTCAGCACCAGTGAAGGGGTCTACTGGGACCGATGCCTGCCGGGAGTAGTAGTGATTCGCGGATTCTGGCGCAAGCGCCAGAGCCCGCGCTTGCACCAGAGCCCGCGAATCTGTAGCACCCATCGTAAAAAAAAAAAAAAAAAAAAAAAAAAAAAAAAAAAAAAAAAAAAAAGGTTTTGGTGTGCTCTGATCTCAAATCTGTGGTCCATTTTAGCGTAGGATGCGTGGTTCTGGAGTTATGCAAATCAATTAACTGTTATCTCATCGATTTCCGGTGGTCCTGCACCCTCATTAGCATTCCATTGTTCGCCTAATCCTTTTATCTATTATACTTCGAACACCTCATTACGTTGCGCCAGAACCCACGAATCTGTTGCCCTACGGTTGATTTGGCGTTCTTATCTATTACTCATTGTATGTCTGCTTTTCTATGTCATCAATAAAACACATTCATTTTTATTTCAATATTTTATTACTTTTTTCTACAAAATATGAGCGGAAGATCTCATCCACAAAAATATCATTGTGCAGTGTGTTCCCTGTAAATATGTTCGTAAAACTATGCATTGAACATCCCTGAAACTTAAATAGCAAATACATTAAGCAATATTCACCACAAACTGAAGTCCAATCATTCTGAATCCTATCAACATTCCAGTCCCATCTCTTACAATTCCTTTTCAAAAACTGGAGATGATATCGCTCAGGTGTTCGTCCATATGAATCAAAATATTGACCGATACCATTCGTATCGATATGTACAGCTACCCAGTGTGAACCTGGTTTATCATCCGCATCCAAATTGCATATTATATACGTTGGTACATGTGTATACATAGGTAGTCTATTAGCAGCATAAACATTATTTTCTAGACTGGGATGAATCTTTTTCATATGTTTTTGTAATTCTAGTGTATCCATGATATTACTGTTATTAGCAGATTATTACAGTACCAATCTATTCAATGGTTGTCATAGGAATGTTCAATTATAGTGATTTGTAAATATTAAATCGCATTCTTTGTGGGAGTCACAAAGCTTAGGATTATCATTTTGCTGCAGCTAATTTAAAGTTTGTTATATGGGTCTGATTATATTAAATAAAACACTTTGAGTACATAGACATTTTTAATTAACTGATCAACACAATAATTATTAAATAAATAAATTAAATACAGACATATTATTATCAAAATACCATTTTCTAATACACACAGCATTATTCAATGCACAATTCAATTTATGGTTCACACAATTAAAATCAGTTTTATTTTTACAGAACTTTTTTTTTAATGTCGCAAAATTAGGACATCCCTTCTCACCTATGTCAATCACTTCACAGTTTGCACATAACTCTTTAATCCACGTAATCTTTTCCAAACCCTTTGTCATAATTTTTTTATTTTCTAAATATGGTAAAATAACACGTTTAAACTCTTTGTAGTCTATGTAGCCTTCACTCCAGTAAATTCCTCGATTTCTTTCTAACCATCTCACCTGCTTTTTTTCTTCTAGTGTTAGGTAATGGAATGAATATGGTGGTTTCACCAAGAACGTCTGTGTATGATCATGACTCGCAATGGCCAATTCTTTGATAATAAAATGATTTAAAGAATCTTTAAATCCTTGATAGTATATTGCATACAATTTGTTTTATTTAATTTTATAATGTTATCTTTAGTTACACACACACAAAATGCATTAAACATAACACATATATCTAAAACACAACACACATTATAATCCTAACTACTATAGTCTACAGTAACATTTCTATTTTTATCTATTTCAATAATATTATCAAACTCAGCATAAACAATACAGTTAATTGTTTGTATTAGTGAGGATTCAAATCGTACTTCTAATCTTACACTACCATGCTTTATGAGATTCCAATGGGCTGATGAGTTAGCTGATAAATCAGGAGTTAAATCAAATGCTAAAAGACAGTAACCTTTGGCATACTGTTCACGAGAGATTGCATTTCCTTCATTAAGAAAGTGAATACCAGTCCCCGAGAATAGAGTATGATATGCTGATGTAAATATATTATTATTAAAAGATGGTTGCAAAGCTTTGGAAGGTATTTGTTGACCATCAATATATAAGCTGAAAGAGTTAATACCATAGTTTTCAAAGTTAAATGGATTTTTAGTAAGTGAACCATTAAATGCAGAATTATTCACAAAACCAATAATACATCTTTTGGGTACCTGTCCTAAGAATATATTATCAAGAGTTTTTCCTTGAACACCCGATGCAATTGTTAAAACTTTAACTTCAGCACGAGTAATAGGATATTTAGCAGTGGTAGAAGCTAAAATTTTCTGATGTGCGAGTAATACACTTGGATTAATTCGTGCTCTTCGAACAATAAGAGTTGCGTCCGTAATGCAAACTTTAAACTTTACATCATTTGACCCAGCAATTAAATTAAAACTCTCTCTTGACCGAACTAATTTTACACTCATTTCAACGCCATTAATTAAAAATTTATCTTGATTGAAAATGTCACCATGAAGATGACCAATCATTTCTATTTCCCTGCTTTCATTAACTAATTCCTGTCTTTTAACAAATCCTATGTTTTTACCATCTGTGGAATCCATTTTTCCTGCTGTATCATCATACCAAAGACTACAAGTAAGATGAGATTGTTTAGCAGCAGGAGCATAGTTTAAAAGGGTTTCCATGTATGCTCGATAGGCATAGGTATTATTAGGTGGTGATACAAGTTTTTGGTTTAAATAAACATCGAGTTGACTAAAAAGTGAATGCAACCAATTATTTACAGGTGCTACTGCTGTAGCTGATATCAAGTTTGTTGAATCTTGATTTAATACTTTTGCCTTTATGTGGAGTAATGTATGAGACAAATCTATGTAGTCATCGCCTGTTCCAGGAACTTGAAACTCGATAGGTCCATCATCAGCAAGAGATGAAATTGGTTTATAGTGAATCCACAATCCATTTTCAATGCTTGTTTGTGTAGACGGTAATGCAAAAAAATCTAATTCTGACTTAACGCACTCACAAGAATGATTATGAAGGAAAGACATACTTAATTTGAAAATATATCTTTGATGTTTTTTGGTTTTAGACCAAGTTTTTTCGTCGCTTTCACTTTAGCTGTTAGTGGTGGAATGAACGAGGCCAATCGTTTTCTTTTACTTATATACCCAGATCCTGTCATGTTAAATCGATCAATTTTGTCATCAGCCTTTCGTTTTAAGTTTGTACTAACTTGCTTTAGACGATCTTTTATTGAGGCTTCCATAGGACGGGCTTGAACCATATCCGATAAAAGTCCTACTCCAGCGTTTAATGCCTCCTTACCAACCACTCGAGCACCACTTGAAAGTAAAGGTAAAACTGATCTAAATAACCCTCCTAAGAAGCTCCCAATACCATGACCGCGTTGGTATGGTGAACCCTTATAAATTACTCCAACTCCTGATCCAGCTTGATGTGAATAATAATTTTCATATGGACATTTATGATGATCATGAGGAGAATACATTATTATAATTTGCGGAAATGTAGTTTAACACACACGGTTCCAAACTGGAATGGTATTTTTTGTCCTGTGCTCGATCTTATATCTATTTCCAGCGTATCGAACTCTCTTCGCATAACAGGTAAGTAGTGAGGTGGAGAGAAAATGTACATTTTATTCGCACCATAAATGTATTTTGAAGGATCTAATGAAATGACTCTTAATAGTGGAGTCATAACATCACCCACAATCTGAGGATCGATAATGTCGCAATATAGAAATAGTTGAGATGGTAACCCTAAGTGTAAATTAGCAGGACACTTCCCAAAATTTCTGTCTAGGAGATTTGTATTTGGTTCATAACCTAGTTGTAAACTTAATTTGGGTGATAATGTTACGGATGTTATATTTTTATCCAAAACAGAAACAGACACAAATTTTGTTATTTCATCATAACGAAATTTCAAGCTCTCTCTGATACCATTTAACGCTCTTAAAATATGTTCAACGTTATCGTAGTTGGTAGCGGGAATATGTTTTTTGTAGTACACTGTTGATGGTTTATCTTCATTAGGCATTAACATGGTTTTTGTGATGTATACAACATTTTCATGATCTTGAACAGTAAACATGGTGCATGGATATTGAAACTCGACAACTCCAACCGCCCATTCACCTTCTAATTTCATAGCTTTTGGTAATTTTGTTGAAAAATTTGTGGTCTTGTTATCAGGAAAGTATTCCATTGAACTATTGCTGAGCAAAGTTAAATAAAAACTTTCTTTATTCATATTTCTTTTAAACTAGAAGCTAAAATCCAACTGTTAAATTTATCTGGATAACCTTTCCACTTCACTAATACTTCTTTTCTGTTACCCGAATAACGAGTGCCAATTATTTTATCTATTTTATATTGTGAGGTGGGGTTGTAAGTGACCTTCTGTAATTCTCTTTCATAAAAAGTACCAACTATTGGTTCATTTTGTAAATCTGTTATTGTATAAACAACCCATGGAGATCTATCAATTATTGAAGATATAATAAATATTTCATCACTCCAATTTGATTCATATCCTTTTTGGAAAACATGTTTATATTTAGTTATTCGAACATAATCACCCACGTTGAAATTTGGTTTTGGATTTTCTAGAGAAAGTTTGTTTGACCCTCTATCATAAAGATTAGTCCAAACTGTCATAATATTGTTGGAACTTACATCACATGGGCACATCTTAATACTCGAGTGAATGCTGTGATTATAAGAGTATATTAAATCTTGTAAAACATCTATATATCTATAAGTATTATTATGAGTGAAATAACGCCACATTTTCATTTTTAGAGTTCTTTGAAATCGTTCAACAATACTAGCCTTAATATCAGGATTGTTAGTGGTATAGTAATTTATCTTTTTGGATTTAAAGTATTTTTGTACATCTTTTGAAACAAATTCTGTACCTTTATCAGATTGTATGTGAGTAGGTGTTGTATTACTTTCAGTAAATATACTTTCAAAACATTCTTTAGTTGTTTCTGAGTTTTTCTTTTTCATTGGTCTTGCAAAAGCATATTTACTAAATACATCAATAACACAAAGTATGTAGTTGAAACCATCATTATATTGAGAATAAGTTCGCATATCACTTAAATCAGCTTGCCACAGCTCATTAATATTTGATAGAATGTACTTATTACGCGGGAATTTTTTCCGAATGGGTTTATGTAATGTATATGTTTCTTGTGATTGTAACCATTCCTTTGCTTGCTTTTTATCCATTTTACCCTTCATAGCTTTTGATAATTTATCAATACTACCAAAACCAGCGGGGTTAGATGGATCATAATAAATCCTGTTAATTTCTTCTAGTACGGGGTCCATTTTTCCCAATCGATCTTTTTATGTATTTTAGTTATAGATCTTTTATCTCCACTGCTCGGTGTAGAAAACTCTTGAACTTCAATCTCAGAGGTTTTGTTCAGATCTTTTACTTGAAGTTGGTTAATAAACTCACATCTCTTTGGATTTCCAATATAAGTAAGTGGTACTTTAATATCTTTTAATGCTTTAGCAAATCTATCCCACCCTATCGGATCACTTTTTTTTAAGGGTCTAAGTGAATCATTTATTAAATCAACAATATTACTTCCTGGAATTTTTTCATTATCAATTATGACTGTGCCTTCATTATCCCAACGTATTTTACTTTTACTTGTTCCAATTAAGTTTAATAATGACTCACCTTTTTTATTATAAGTTTTTGGTATTAAACTGAGTATTTGTGTTGATGAATACAGTGGATTTGCCTCACTTTCTATACTTTTAATAGATCCTTTCTCCTCCAACAAAGATTCAGCATCAACTGAACTTTTTAGATCTCTATCTTTATTTTTAAAACCAATTTTAGACCCATTTGAATCTTCATTAGATGTATCAGAATAAATTGGTAATCTGAGTGGTTGACGATCCTCTTCGGTAAAGTGAAGGTATCTTTGTAGTGTTTGTAAATATAACATCCACTTCTTTCGGTCTTCCGTCTTACTATTCATAATATTTTGCATTTCAATATCTAATCGAGACAAATTACTAGTAACCTTATTTTCTTGTTTTAATTTTTCAATCAATCCCGGTTCAATAAGTATCATTTTCTTAGCATTTTCCATGTTAACTGGCTAGTCCACTTACTAATCCACTCAATATTGCACCTAATATTATTGGTAAGAAAGCCCCTCCTTTTTGTATAATAATATTTTTTCTTAGTTTATGTTTACACTTATGCACCAGTTTACGGAGTATATTTTTGTGTTTATTCAATTTTTGTTTATCTTGATCTTTAAGAGGTATCTTTCCTTGTAAAACGTTATGAATACATTCACAAATACAATTTATTTCTTCTTCATCACACGTTTTAAGTAACGCTCTTTGATATTTTGGTTTAAGCGTATGCAAAGCGTTTAGCAAATGTTTATGCGTTGTGAGTCGACGATGCATCATTTAGAAATGATTTGAATTGTTTGATTCTTGGTGTATTTAAACTGCAAAGCGTTTAGCAAATATTTATGCGTTGTGAGTCGACGATGTATCATTTAGAAATGATTTGAATTGTTTGATTCTTGGTGTATTTAAACTCTTTCGTGGGGACGTAGACTGTGCAGTAACCATTAAATGGGAATACATTTGTCTTGATACGACAAAAATCATTTGTATTCTGTTTTAAATCTACCATTAAATATCCATGCGCTTCTAAAGTTGCATCCCTGTAGGCGTCTTCAATGAATTTTGGGTTATCTGGTGACACTTGTCGTGCTAAATATCTTATTTGAGTTTTATCTCGAGGGTTTTTAAAATAAATTATATAACTTGAGTTTAAAGAAATGTCTCTTTGACCTTTACCTTGATGAAATAAATTTTGTGTTAAATAAAATACACTAAGATTCCTGTGATGACTACCTTTTGTAAATATATCCACAATTCTTCCATCAGACTCTCTCATTAGATCATCAATAATAATAAGGTGTGGGTTTTCACCATCAAACATATTAAGATTTGGAATTCCTTGATGATAGTTAACATTTGGTAAATTATTTAAAGCCTGCATTTCATCAAAGCACCATGTGATCTGATTAAAATCACAATTACATATTTCTTTAACTGATTTTATGAAATTTGTTACAAAATTTGACTTCCCACATCCACTTGGTCCTGCCACAATAGCAGTAAACGGATGGATAAAGTGAAACATTTCACACGTCTAGAGTTTTAAAGGGATGAAATAAAAATGAAAATTTTGGTGTAAAAATTAAATATATATATATATTGCTAAAATTATATAAAACATGTAATTTGTGAAAAACAGAATGATCTGTATACTATTTCTAACACAATTAGTACTTATCAGAATTTCACAATCACCTCAACGTCAAATTTAAGCACACAAATAAAAACTACAATTATTTTACATTATTTACAATCAAACAATAAATTTTAAATATGTAATAAACTATTATATAACATTACAGTAATATCATAATTTTACAATCAGTACAAAATTTGTATATACACACAGAAATAAAAGTAAAAAGTATTACACTTAGCGTAATTTATAATGTCCCCAAGCCAATGTATCAATGTTGTTGTTCATAATACATCGTTTGGTATCATTATATGATAAAGATGTTTTATTTATTTTTTGTGTAAAAATAGTGTGTTTGATTGACTTAAATCGAAGCATACTACAATATAATACATTTTTATTAAACAAACACGATTTGTAATTTTCCATATTCATTTTTTTGGTAACACTTTTGTTAACCCCTTTTGCCTTTGCTATAAATTTATCTTCTATTTCTAAGGCATACATTTTTGATCGCAACCCTACAAATTCCTTCAATACTTTACCATTATTCTCATCTTTAAAAAAACCTAACTTTTTTTTATTTATTTTTGGATATCCGTAAATATTATTTTCCGGGTAATCTGATGTATCGAAATAGTGAAGTAGATCTGGTTTTATATCCTCATAAAAATTGTCTGTAAAAATTTGATATATCAAACTATCGGTATCGGTGTACAATAACTTAATTTTATTATGAAACTTTTTAATCATGTAGTTATAATGAAATTCATACATAAGGGTCTTAGATATATCTAAAATACAAAATCCTAAATAAATCGGCTTATCATAAATTAATTTTGTTTTGTGTAATTGTATTGCAACTAAATGTTCTGAAAATATTGATAAACTATGGAATTCTGGTTTTGCAATCCAATCCTGAGCACCTAAAACTTTACCACGATTATCCCAGTGAGTTAGTAGTTTAACGTTTACTCTTTTTTCAATATTTTCCATAGTCTTACCGAAGACAGAATTGTTCATTAATTTAAAAAAGTCTTTTTCAAAGTTTGATGTAGCTAACGTTCTCAAACTAGTATTTAAGTCTATGTATTTCTTTAACCAAGAACTCTGTTTAAATTTTAAAATTCTATGTACTTTAATTAATTTAATCCCCATTTCAATGCATTGTTTTAAATTCCTGTAGTGAATGATGTATTTATTTTTATTATTTAAATTAGGAACTAATTTAGTTTCTTTAGTATTACCCACACATATGTTTTCAGGACATAACGGAAAGTCAGAATGCAAATTATGAAGTTCATCAGGATATTCCAAATCAACTTCTAAAACATAACCGAAATCAGAGTTATCCGACACATTATAATCTGTATTAGAATCTATCCATTCGAAACCACCAACAGGAAGAGATTGAGACATTGCCCAACCATATAAATTATTCGCATCAAAATATGTTAGATATGAATTAGGTTTTTCACTATCATAATCTTCCATGAATTTATTATTTGCTCTAGCAAAACGATTGCTACACTGAGATACACCCCCTCTAATACCAGCTTTAAAAAAAGCAATTTTGTCATAGTCCGTTAACAATTCTAATTCTATTTTGGTAAATTTTAACATTGCATCCCAACTTAAACCTGGGGCAGTATAGTAATGAGCAGGATCTAATCCATAAGTTTTAATACAAAGCTTTCTAAAGTTTTCGAATACATCAGTCAAAAGTAAAACATCAGTTTTTAAATATAAATTGGAATAATCAGACATACTACTACACTTAAAATGTTGCCAAATATCTTTTGCGTGATTATAATCATCATTTGAAATATTTGAATCTGTGAGTGAACTATAAAATTGGTGTTGATCAGGAAGTGATGGATGTTTCAAGCAATCACTATTACACATAAATTCATAAGGATAAATACCTTTCCGTCTTAAACGTGAAAAATCTTCATTATTAGGATAGTTCCTTTTTAGTTCTGTAAACTGATCATCATTAAGATTTTTAGCTAGTTGATCTAAACTACACGATAAAAATTTCAATGAATCTATGAATCTTAAACTTACTGGTTGATTATTTATTGTTAACTGTTTTGAAAATGATATGTATCGTTCTTTATTTTGTGGAATAACTTCAACTTTGTCATCATCGAGGTTTAATGCATGGATAATGAAATGAGCATCGTAATGACTGAGGTTATGTAAAAATATTGGAATATGACGAGGGGTTCTGTACTTAGAACTACACACTTGATGTGCAACACCCCTAAAACTGCCAGTGTGCCAATCAAAATCGTAAAAAAGATCTTCATTTAACTCAGTTTCACAAATATGACATATGTTTGAATTTGAAATTTTAATTTTATCTTCATCTGATAATGGAACGAGACATTTTTGGAAACTATTTTTTTTAAATATTGTTTTCACATCTTCACAAAGGCGATTCATAAACACTTGTGCACAGTTTGACCCACTATACGTCTCATATTTTGATAATCTGTTATCATATGAACATTTAATGTAATATCCAAAACTATACACTTCATGTTTTTGAATATTAATTGTACTAGGCTTGGATGGATCGTTACTACATGATTCTATTGGGTTCAAAAATGCCTCAAAGTCTGCATAAACCACAAAGGGCATTTTCAACTTTTTCACGAATTTATCAAATTTTAATTTATTATTTGAGGTTGCTTTACCAAACCAATCCTTTTTGGAATCCTCACCGTTTGGTAATTCCGTACAAATGTGAGCGCAATCATATTGTTGATGGTTATTAAGTCTTTCCTCCGATGGGAAATGAAGTAAACATGAATCACATATATAAACTGCACAATGATGTCTTGATATTTGTGAACTAACTAATCGCGATAAGTTTTTAATATAACAGTAATGATTGTTAGTACCATTCGATATATATAGTAGGTTAATATGATTAGGTGTACGACATTTTGTTAAATATAAAGGACCTACAACAGAATTACACTTTTTTTCTTTATTATACTCTAAGCCAAAAACATTAATACTAATATTGTTTAATTTCTCTACTTTTGATATATCTGCAATTATAACCGGAAAAGAAATACCAGTAAATTTTAGTTTATTTCCATGAATTGCGTAAGATGCTACCCGATCTACACTTTTACATACAGGATATAAACCAGAGAGTAATGCCCATTTGAAACACATATTATCATTATTTTTAACATTGATTACAGCTTTTTTTGATTTAATATCTTGAGGAAGGTCGATATATGAACTACCACGTAGGGGGTTGAATTTGTTAACATTCATATCTATGTATTTAATTTGATTAAGACTCCAACCACTATCTTTTTTTTTCAAATTGACAAATTTTACCGACTACAGTGTCTATTAATGATGAATAAAAAATATTTAAGTCATCTCCCTGACAAATTATGTAATTAAACGTTTGAAAATCAAACGTATTTTTAATATCTTTAGTTTGTTGTATGAAATCAGCATGCAATATGAAGTTTATTTTAAAAATTGTATGTTGTTGAATACATTCATTTATCAAAAATAAGATATCAATTTTTAGCGAATTTAAAAACGATTCCGGTGTTTCAAAATATTGTCCCGATTGAAGTGTTTTACTATTAATTCTATATGTTAAAATTCGATTGCCAAAAGCGGTTTCAACAACTGTAACATTTGTTAATGAATTATGTGATTTTAAAAGATTATTTTTATGTGAATTGCTTTTTAAATGGTTGTTTAGATACCTTTTATTAATATAAACATGACATGTATCACATTCCACCTTATTGTTGTCCACATCATTGGTTTCAATTGATGATGTAGAAGCTCCTTCATCAAATTTTGCTTTCTTGGTAACCTTATTTTCATCAGTAGTGATACCTCGTTTGATACCTCTTCCAACTTGTTGTTGACTGTAACAAAAAGAAAATTATTAGACAAATCTTAAAATAAAACATTACTACAATAATATTTCTTATTGAGTTTGTACTTCTAATACTTACATCAACTTTGTTTCAACCATCAAACATTGATTATACAACTCATCATCATACGATGAATCGAACAGTTCATGCTTCTCTATTTCATCACAAACTTTAGACAGCTCCTGATTGAATTCGCTGTTGGATTCTTCTATATTCTCTTCAATGGGCGCGGAAAAGAAAGCACTGGTGCACATTTCACTGAAGTTTTCCATCTTTATAATAAAGAAGAAAGTATGTAGCACAGTAAGTAACAGTTAAGTGTTGGTAGAGCAACTGATACCCAATTTCAAATAATGTCCAATATTCATAGTCTAACAAAGGATTAGGAAAGTCATGTAAAATCTAATGAGTACACAGAAGTACTTTAAGTAAACAGAATCACATTCACTAATCCACTAATGAGTGTCATTGTTAAAAAAGTATTTTTTAACTTTTTCACTTTCTGCTATTGTCTTTGTAATATTGTATACGAGGCCGTTTGTGTTGTCGTAGATGCTATCCTTATTATTCTTTATGTAATATTTAATCCTCGTGGTAGCGTGCTTCCAGTGATCACTAGTTGGAATCTTGGATAGTTTCTTCATATCATACATTTCAATTTTTATGAGATGCGTCGCTTGGTCTCCGTCGTCAGAATTTGTAGAGATGTATGATACGCCATCTCTAACAGCTCGTGTCACAGTCGAGGATAGCAGCTTCTTCCTTTTTATTTTTGGTACCACTTCAAAAAATTGATCAATCGGTTGCGATTTCCTTTTTCCACCATCGTCTGTGTTATTAACGACGATGTCATCACTCTCTTCTTCGTGTTGAGGAGAGAGTGGCGAGTAGTAATACTGTTTATAGGTATTTTCATTATCGTCTGCGAAGCTGAATGATCTCTGCAACAACAGAGTTATCACGTTAATATCAATTTGTTTACACTTAATCACACACGTTAGGAAACAACAACAGAAATACAAGTAAGTTTGTCAATAGAATAAACACTTACCTCCATGGCCATTGATGCGTTAAAGTAACACAAACGTAGTATTGGTAGACGTATACAATCCACTGTGGTCAAACGACCATAGACTGACTGCATGACTGCAACTGTTCGATCTTATATAGCACCATTCTTATCTAAAGCAAATTACTAAGTACAACGAAACTGATTGTAACTCTATGAGTCAACAAACTTATCTCACGTTCCTTATTCTTATCTAAAGCAAATTACTAAGTACAACGAAACTGATTGTAACTCTATGAGTCAACAAACTTATCTCACGTTCCTTCGCAACAGGCATCAACCTGCTTTGTGACTCCCACAAAGAATGCGATTTAATATTTACAACGAGCAATACACCAGATTTCAACAGTCGTATTACGGACGTCGACCGGAACCCATATTAAGCGAAAAACAGTTTAGAGATTTAGCACCGCTGTTTGTCATTGATTGCTCTAGACAAGTGGATAATCTAAAGACAGGGCCAGTTGTGGACGTGAGAGTAGAAATTGAAAGTGATTCGGAGATACCAGATCAAACTTCAGCATATTGTCTCATTCTGAACGATTGCATTGTTGAATACAAACCATTAAGTAACATTGTTAAGAAGATATCATGAAGACGGACACCCTTATAGTGGAACTCCAAGGATTTAAAGATTCTTTAAATCATTTTATTATCAAAGAATTGGCCATTGCGAGTCATGATCATACACAGACGTTCTTGGTGAAACCACCATATTCATTCCATTACCTAACACTAGAAGAAAAAAAGCAGGTGAGATGGTTAGAAAGAAATCGAGGAATTTACTGGAGTGAAGGCTACATAGACTACAAAGAGTTTAAACGTGTTATTTTACCATATTTAGAAAATAAAAAAATTATGACAAAGGGTTTGGAAAAGATTACGTGGATTAAAGAGTTATGTGCAAACTGTGAAGTGATTGACATAGGTGAGAAGGGATGTCCTAATTTTGCGACATTAAAAAAAAAGTTCTGTAAAAATAAAACTGATTTTAATTGTGTGAACCATAAATTGAATTGTGCATTGAATAATGCTGTGTGTATTAGAAAATGGTATTTTGATAATAATATGTCTGTATTTAATTTATTTATTTAATAATTATTGTGTTGATCAGTTAATTAAAAATGTCTATGTACTCAAAGTGTTTTATTTAATATAATCAGACCCATATAACAAACTTTTTTTTTTTTTTTTTTTTTACGATGGGTGCTACAGATTCGCGGGCTCTGGTGCAAGCGCGGGCTCTGGCGCTTGCGCCAGAATCCGCGAATCACTACTACTGCCGGGGTCGCGTGATTGTTCGAAAGAGATGCCGTGACCCTGGCGCATGGGCAACTGATGGAACACGGGTGGGTTTTAGTCAGTAAAAGTCTGACACACCCTCCCGCTCCGCCCAGAGCGGGAGAAGTCATTTGATGATTTCCCATCCTGAAAAAAAAAAAAAAAAAGCTATGTGTTATTTAAAAAGGATTTTTATGAATACATTTTTTAAACTGTGCGAATGATAATGCAAATAAGTCAATATCAGCAAAATTATCGTTGTAACTTTTCATTATACGACGTAAAGGAGCTCGTTCTCCTGCGTTGGTTCTGCACCGCTTAGGCGCGAAAAGACTGTGAGAGTAGGTATCACGAATGCGCTGGGAACGACTAGGTATGCGAATGTAAATTTGATTTATTAGACTGTTACAATCAAATTTATTGTGACAAATCTTGTATAGGAACGATTGATCATGATACGATCTCCTTGTTTTAAGAGTTGACAGGGAAAATTTATCTATAAGGGTATCATATGATGACCACTTCTTAAATAGTTTATAGTTAAGATACCTAAGATATTTACGTTGCACTGATTCCAATTGGTCACTATATTTATTATAGAAGGGGTTCCAAACACAAGTGGCATATTCCAGTTGAGATCTAACAAGTGCTTTGTACAGTAATAAGAATGTAGATTGTGTAGATGGTTTCTTAAATGAGTTACAGGCAGGGCCGTAGCTAGGGGGGGGCATTGTGGGGCAATGCCCTACCTTGAAATCACAATGCCCTACCTTAAAAATACCAAAAACGAAGATAACCTATTAGAATGGCATTGTATGTTTATAGTTTTAGATAAAAAATTGAAGCAATAGGTAACTAAACTTTTCCGAACATACCACAGTTTGAGACATTCATTTCATATTATAATAATTATTTTCTCTGTGTATAGATGGCATTTGAAGCGCCATCACATGAAGCAATGGGTCTATTTAATTATAATATGCCGATGCAGAGAAAAATTTCAACCGTCTTGTTCGCTTGTTCTTCATCATTGAGGATTTAATAGCTGTCCTTAGATCCATGCGCATGTTCCGTCACAGAAATTATTTGTCTATGAATGGCTATTGAATGTACATCACTGACCTAGCAGGCGCGGTCCGAGGGGGGGTCCTAGGGGTCATGACCCCCCCCCCCCCCCCCCCCAAAGAGTCAAGAGCAGTCAAGAGCCTGTATGATACATTCCAGTTTTAAGTAAGTTTGTGGTCTTGCAGTCTACATTCTCTTGATACTTGAGCTTTTCTTTATAGACCGACCAACCAAATAATTCCCGGTTCTTTTGGAATAATCAAAAGAAAATCTAACCTATCTGAGGTGGGCAAAAATATTCGAGCTCGCTACGCTCGCTCTTACATTCATAATACTCCTAGTTGCCTGAATTTTCCTGGCATAAGTCGACGATGTAACTCCTAGGTCTTTTTGAATATATAAAACAAAACTGAACCTAAACAAGTTGAGTTATTACAATTTTCGAGCTCACTTCGCTCGCATTTGTATTCAACAAAATGATAGTTGCTAGGGCTGTTCTGGTATTAGTCGACAGTGTAACTCCTATTTCTGTTCGAAAACATCAAAAAAAAACCTAACCTGAACGAGGGCGGTTGTTAAAATTTTCTAGCTCGCTTCGCTCGCTCTAGTATTCATCATTCTCCTGGTTGGCAGCGATATCCTGTATAAGTCGACAATGTCACTCCTATTTCCGTTTGAAAACATCAAAAAAAACCTATCCTTAACGGGTTGTTAAAATTTTCGAACTGGCTTCGCTCACTCTAGCATTTATCATTCTCATGGTTGACAGGGATATCCTGTATAAGTCGATAATGTAACTCCTATTTCTATTTGAAAACGTCAAAAAAGTACCTAACCTGAACAAAGCAGGCTGTTAAAATTTTCGAGCTCGCTTCGCTCGCTCTAGCATTAATCATTCTTATGGTTGGCAGGGATATCCTAGCAAAAAGGCGACAGTGTAACTGCTATTTTTTATGTTTAAAAATATATAACAAAACCTAACCAGAACGAAGCGGTTGTTAAAATTTTCGAGCTCGCTCCGCTCGCTATTTTCGCCCTAAGTAGTCTGCTGTCCTACTACCAATTATTTATTTATCAACAAGGGCTGCGACTAATTTGACAGCATTCTTTAATACCCCCCATGTAAAAGCGGTGTCCCTGAATACCATAGCTAATGACGAACTTAAGATGTACATAACATCACTTTTTTATTCCCGGAGGGTTATTCAGCTACCTACATATGGTAAACCAAAATTTCACCAGTTATCTATGTGTCCCATGTCACAATGGGCGAGCTCACTGCCGTGAACTGGGTACAAATTCAGACTCCGGGTTGCTTCTGAGAAATTTCTTATGGAAAAACCCAATCACACTAACCGACCTGAAAATCGAACCCGGTACTTCAAGGTCAGTAGTAGCGATTGTGACCACTAGACCAAGGTGTACCTTCCTCAAAATATTCCTTGTTACTTATCTTGACCCCCCCCCAAATCCTGGGCTATCCTGGCCTAGAGGTGATGCTGACTGATTTAGGAGCCCGTGCTTCAGAGCAGATCAATTATGATATATTTTTTACTTCCGCCCTACCTGTAGCCAATGCTGCCCTACCACAAATTCGAGTCTAGCTACAGCCCTGGTTACAGGTCCGCCTTACAAAGCCGAATAGTTGAAAACCCTTGGCTGTGATGTGATCAACGTGTGCATCAAAGTGTAACTTTGAGTCAAAGAGTACACCTAAGTCTTTAATTAGGGAAACTTTATCCAGTAGAGTGTTACAGAGTGAGTATGTGAATTGAACGGTATTATTTTTTTTGGTAAAAGTAATATACTTACATTTGGATAGACTTAGATGTAGTTTATTGGTCAAACAATAGGTAGAAAATCGATCAAGGTCCTGTTGTAATTTAACACAATCTTCAACGGTTCTTATTTTACTAAATATTTTTAGATCGTCAGCATATAGGAGGAAACTACAATTTTTAAAACATGTATTTATATCATTTATGAATAGGATAAAAATTAGTGGACCCAATATCGACCCCTGCGGAACACCAGATGTCACACTGATCACATCTGAAGAGAATCCATTAACCGCAACCTTTTGAGTTCTATTTTTTACATAAGATGAGAACCAACGAAGCGAACTCCCATGGATACCATTGAATTCGATTTTTTGTAAAAGCATGGTATGGTCCACCTTGTCAAAAGCCTTGCAGAAATCCGTGTAGATTGCGTCAACTTGCAGTTGATTGTCCATATTTTCAACCAAAAAGTTCGAATACAAAACTAAATTACTAACTGTGGAGCGATTTTTAACAAAGCCACGCTGTTCGGGGATGATATTATTTTGTAAGATGGGATAAATTGCATTATGAACTAATCGCTCCAAGACTTTTGACATGGTAGACAATAATGATATTGGACGATAGTTGGTAATATCATTTTTTGCGCCAACCTGCTATTGTAGTCAAGAAAAATAGTTTAAAAACAAAAAAACACCCTTCCATAGAAAACCAAACTAAAAAGTAGAAAATAGTGGAAAAAAGCGTGGGGTGCTTGATATAAATTAAAAAAGGCATAGAATTAAAGCGGCAGTTCAATATTTGAGTTATGGTAGGTAAAAAAATAAAAACGCATGTTTGTTTAGAAGTAAAAACTGAGCAGTAAACTAAATAAAAATGAGTCATAAAATAATTTAAACGGACAGTTCAATAAATACTGAGCCGTGGAATAGTTAAAAAAAAAATTCAACATATGATAACTTCTGTATTGTTTAAATAACAGTTGTAAAAATTAATTCCCAATAAAAAATAAGTCAAAAAGCATAGGTTTCATGATGAAAGGTTACTATTATCATTTTGTGTACCAGATAATTTACAAGAATATTACAAACCACTTTTGAATGATGACTAATAAAAAAATATTTACAAAAGTAATGATACCTATCCCATCAATAACATAAATGTGGAAATGGGAGCCAAGTTCAAGTATCTATACTAATACAGTTGAACATACTAATCTCAGGAAATACGTTTAGTATTGGATAGCCCATTTATGAAGGAAAGCTATAGACTACCTACCATCACGCTTTGGCCCTTAGGGAGTCGAGCAAAAAGAAAAAAAACGTCACGAATACGAAGATCACGCACGGGCAGGCGTTTCGATGCCACGCGCGACGGGGTGTGGGTCGGGAGAGCAAGAAATTTGACGCGGACAAAGTCACGGGCAGAAGCTAGTTAAGAAAAAGTGTGGTTGCCGACTGCGCTGACAAATGAATTAAGATCTAAATGGATGCCAAGCTCTGTAGATAATCCCAAAATTTATTTATGAGAACATTCTGAAATAAATTTAAAACACAATATCTTGGCTTTTTCAGATACAGATTTTTGGGTACATCCCATCCACCCCATTTTTTTATTATTACACAAATTTTGTCCACGTATATTCGTGTGTGTAATTTTTACTAATTCTTACCTTAATGTGTGTAATCACAAAACCTTCATTTTGAAGATAGGTACATACTTTCCGAGATTTGGCTGATGGTCTGTTACAAATACAAAATGTTTATTTCTGTACTAACCAGTATACATTAGTGTATGTGTGTAGCCTCATTTCAAGCATGATGACGCCCGTGTTAGCGGACTCCGCACTTCTATAGCTTTGTCTGTTTGGACAACTTTTTTGTTACAACTGAGGGTCTTTTTTACAAATTCCCAGATTCGTTCTACAATTTTTTAAAGTCTTACTACTAAATCCTAGTGATAGATTATTATGTGTTGAGATTATATAAACACCACTGACCATCCGACGTCTGTATGCTTGCTTGCATTAAAAAAAAATACGCAATATAGTCCACCAGACCGTATTTCGGCCATGGCGACCAATCTCAGCAGAGACGAGTCATCGGCGCGGGAGATTTTATAGTGCACAAGTGACAGGGGCAATCATTATTCCCTCACTCTCATAGTCTGATGGGACAGCACATCCGAATCGACCGGAGAGAGATCAGGCGTGCTATCCGAGGCACGGGGGTATCACACCGCCAACTTTAAACTCCGGGCTGTTACTAAGAAATTCTTAATAGTAAAACCCAATAGCACTTTTGCCCGACCTGAGAATCGAACCCAGGACCTCACGCTCATCAGTCACGCTTGCGACCACGAGACTAACGGGGCAATTAATCAATATAAGTACATACTTACACAATCAACTTTTAGCGAATTCCCAAAGACAATAGCCGACCTATTCTGCGCTGTATACCGTCACCTGTACACTTGATGACCGGCACCCTAATAGCGGAACACACTATCAATCACAATCTGAATTATTTTGAAACATATTGCTAATCCATTATTTCATGTAACCTTTAATTAGGTGCGCGGGGTCGCCGCGACCCCAACGTGCCCAAGTGATCTTGAAGTTATGTTATTTTTTTACCTATTAACGCTGTCAACCCGAATTTAAAATAATAATATAATCGTTAATTTAATTACTAATTTAAATGTTTCTTATTTCATACCTATCAATTTGGGGTAACTGCAGACCCCGCGCGACTAACAATGTTAGTTTATTGGCGCGCTTAAGGCTGCAGTCTTGTAAAATTCACTCACGGCGAATTATTTGCGCATCTTTGTATTTTTTTTTAAACAAAACTAATGAACTAAAATGAAATATTATTATTGCACATAAATAACCACAATATAGGTAACAGCTATTTATTTTTTTTAAGTTCATTTAGGTGGATTATGTTAGGTAGATCAAGCGATAAACACAGCTCTTTCGCGCCCAACAACATTTCGAGGTATGTTTGGGTGCTTGCTTTATCGCAATATACAGTTAATTTAAAAATCTGTTCAGCGCATAATTAGCACAACATTCTCGTCTTCAAAATGCGCTGATATTTTTTTTCTAATTATCTTTCATTTTCTTAATTTGGAGGTCACAATATCATCAAAATTCTCTGTTTTTATCTCTTAATAAACGGGTTCTTTTCATAATAACAAGGCCTCGTATGTATTTAATAATTAGATTATTGAAATGCCAAGAGGGAAATAAAGAAAATACAAAAAAAAATGCACCTAAATCACCTCACTCTAACAATAATAATAATTTCAAAAGACCCACGAAAAACAGTTTATAAACAAGAATTGCGAGGGAAATTCCTTCTTTTCGATTCCACGCCCGACCTCCGCAGCGAACGGACGTGTTGTTACCGCGCTCGCCGCTCCGCCGCCCGCGCCCCCCACCACTCCGCCGCTGTGAAAGTGCCAGTGTTAGTGTTGTGTCTGCTGCGCAACGCTCCGCATCGTAGTCGCTCCGGCTACCCAATTGGCGATCGAAAATTTATTTTCGATCGTGAATTGTCTCAAACTGTCTTTTTCAAGACAAATTGTTTCTTTATTCGGATACGTCTAAAACGTAGTGGCCCCTTCTGGGCAAATCCACAGTTTCGTGGTCCTCGGTGGAAACCTCACGGTGTCAACGAAACCGAGTGGGTGGTGACCCAACGCACCCGCCTATCCCCTTCAGGGCTAGGCGAAAGTTTGGACGGGTCCCGGATCGCTGGCCTTGGGGGCTTCCCTCGTCAGTCCCGGTGACAGTTTTGGTTCCACAGCCGCGTACTAGTGCCGCGGGTATTTCTATACCCCCCGCACTAGACTGGTCAGGGTATCTCTATACCCATCCGCACTGACCGGTTAGGGCCCCGTCGCACAATAAGATTGGCGACGGTACACACAGATTAGGGCTCACGCAGTAGGACACACCTCCCTGTCTATACCCGACAGGGAGTGCTACTCACCCCCGGGCACACCCACCCGGGGATTAGGGATTGTTAGGTGATAGGCGCTCCGATGAGCGAGTAGGGTTCCCCTTTTCCAACCATGTTGGGCTCGAAGGTCTCCGAGTGGAGCTCAAAAGAGCGAGAAAGTTTTTTCTCGCTCTGCGAGCTCTTCATGGACGACCCCGAGTTCAAGGGGTTTTTCAAACGCCTGTCTAAGCGCGCCCTGGTTACCCAAGCGCACACCATCGCCGCCGAGGCCACTCCGACTTCAGAGACTAGCGTCGCTACTTTTAGCGACGCTCTAGAGTCTCCCCCCGTGCCCAGCTCTCAGGTGCCCATTTCGATGGACACCGAAGAGGTCTCCTCTGGCGAGGAGGAAAACCGAGCAGCAGACTCGGTCTCCTCCCCCTCGTCGGATGAGGAACAATTCACGCTAGTTTCCCACGGCAAGGGAAACAAGCGTAAAAAGACCAAGTCTAGCGCCGCCCCGGCCGCTAAGTTCGCCGCAATAGAGGAATCATCCCCTCCCTCGCGTGCCCCCACCCCGCAGGCTAACGCCGCGTCCATCCCCACCCCTAAAGCGTCAACCTCCGCAAAGGTTGTCGCTCCCCGCGACATTGCCCCCACCCCTCCGGTCAACAAGACCGCTAAAAAGATCCCTCCCCCGCCCCCTGTATTTATACAGGACAAGGCGAAGTGGACGGAGATCTCCAAGTGGTGTGTTGACCAGAGGGTCAACTTCACTAATGCCCGCTCTACCCAGCAGGGCATTAAAGTCCAGACCCCTACGTCACGAGACTTTCGTGACCTGACCAAACTCCTCAGTGCACGTAATGTGTCCTATCACACTTACGCCCTGCCTGAGGAGCGTCAAACCAGGGTGGTGATCCGACGGATCCCCGTGGAGATCGCCACGGATGACATCAAGGCCGACCTCGAGGCACAAAACGTGCCCGTAGATGAGGTCCATCGAATGCACCGGGCCAGACATGATCCGGCATTCGACATGGTTTTAGTAGTGTGCCCTCCCACCGAGGGTCACCACCCCATCTTCCGGATCAAGGCTGTCTGCAGCCTCACGGGCATCCGCATTGAGAAGCCCCGTAAAACTGGCAACATTGGCCAATGCCATAGGTGCCAGCTTTACGGGCACTCACAGCATCACTGTTTCGCAACCCCCAGGTGCGTAAAGTGCTTGGGGAATCACGGAACAGTGGATTGCCCCCGTCCCAAAGACCGAGCCCTCTGCACAGAGCCACCCAGCTGTGTTCTCTGTGGAGAGGCCGGCCACCCCGCCAACTACCGGGGCTGCCCCAAGGCCCCGAAGTCTTCCTCCTCGAAACTGGCGAAGCGCGCCAACGCTCGCCAGCTAAGAGAAGCCCCCTCTTCCAAACTTCCAGAGAGGTTGAGTCCCCAGAGACCCAGCCCCTGGAATCACTGGAACCAAGGGAACCACATGCAGGCATTCCCTGCATTAGGTCCTCCCAAGCCCTCCCCCGCTGGGATCCCTGCGTTATTGGACCCGCGTCCCAACGCCCCAGCCCCCCCCCCCCCTGCGCCCCCCGCAAAGCCCGTTAAGCCCATGGCCGCTCCCGCCGCCAAACCGGCACCCCCTGCTCCCCGTCCCGTAGCACCCCCATCTGGAGCAAAGGTGAACCCCCTAGATGCTTTTAACATCATCTCGGGTACGTTCACAACGTTCTTTTCCCCCAGAGCCCAACGTATGGCCCAGGAGCTAGTCGACGCAGCACGCGCCGGCAACCTGCTCCAAATCCAGGCCATCTACAACGCGTATCCGGAGATTACGCAGGCCCTTGTCTCCCTCTCTACTCAAGCCCCCCATTATGGATAGTCGAGTACTAGCGAGAACCAAACCCCGATCCCTAAAGTTAGGTTTTTTCAATGCCAATGGCATACTCAACCAACGTGATGAGATCGCCACTTTCCTCCGCGACCATCAATTAGACATTCTACTCATCCAAGAGTCCTTCCTTAAACCGAATCATCGCGACCCGAAAATTGCCAACTATCGCTTAGTTCGCAATGACAGGACGCGCTGCCACAAAGGCGGCACCCTCATTTATTATAGGAAGTCCCTGTACTGCATCCCCATGGACCCTCCCCCCCTCTCCCGTTTAGAAGTTTCGATCTGTCATTTAGGAATGACAGGTCATCAGCCGATCACTCTGGTATCGGCCTATCTTGCCCCTCAGTCCTCGACGGAGAACTACCAACTCCTCACGGACGACCTCGATCTACTTCTTGGCTTGAGTGAGTCCGTTATAATAGCGGGCGATCTCAACGCCAAACACCCAGCCTGGAACAGTTCCAGGACTTCGACCAGAGGACGACACCTGTTCGACCTCTGTTCCACCCTCCACTTTGACGTCATCGCCCCGATGACCCCTACCCATTTCCCCCATGATCCCACCCACGTCGCAGACGTCCTCGATATAGCTCTTCTTAAGAATATCAGCCTTAGGCTGGATTCTATAGAAGCTATACCCGAGCTCGACTCCGACCATAGGCCGGTAGTCATGCACCTGGCCTCCCGCTTAGGTTCCCACGATCCCACCCAACCCCCCGCTACTAAAGTGATCACGGACTGGAGGAAAGTCAGCGAAAAGCTGAAAGCCACCACGTCCCCTCACTTAGATTCCATCCCGGATCACTTCGATTCGATCGCTGACACAACGGCCGCGATCGACTCATTCACAGAGCACGTACAATCGGTCTTGAACGAATGTTCAAGGGAAGTTCCAGAGTTGGGAGACCAACGCTGGAAACTTCCGGACGACGTACGGACTCTGCTGAATGAGAAGAACGCGGCCGTTCGTGCCTACAGCAACTTTCCCTGCGACGCGAACAGGGCTCACTTGCGTCACTTACAGCGTGCTGTAAGAACACGCATTGAGGAGCTACGTTCCGCCGGTTGGGAAAAGATGCTGGGCGATTTAGAACCGACCCACCAGGCATTCTGGGAGCTTCAGAGGAAACTCAAATCCAAAGAAGTCACCACAATGCCCCCCCTGATCCGCCCCGATGCGACACTTGCATTCGAGGATGCCGACAAGGCCGAGTGCCTAGCCGACAGCCTCGAGGCACAATGCTCGCCTAGCTTACTGCCAGTAGACCCAGATCACCTCGCTGAGGTCGATGCTGAGGTCGAGCGCAGAGCTTCACTCCCGCCCGTCGAAGACCCAGATGAGCCCTTGCCCCCCGTCACACCTGACGAGGTGCACGAGCTCATCAAAGGTCTCAAACCCCGCAAGGCCCCCGAATCAGACGGTATCACCAATAGGGTGTTCCAGCTGTTCCCCGCGCACTTGATCATGCTCATGTGTACCATCTTCAATGGTGCCCTGAGCAATAACATTTTCCCACAGGCTTGGAAGGAAGCCACAGTCATTGGCATCCCAAAGCCCGGCAAACCGAAGGCGGAGCCCTCGAGCTACCGTCCCATCAGTTTGCTCAATGTACTCGGCAAGATCTATGAGAGGCTTATTTATAAGCGTCTCAGAGATTACGCCGAGACAAAGGGCCTCATCCCCAACGAGCAGTTTGGTTTTCGAACCCAACACTCGTGTGTCCATCAAGTGCACCGTATCGTCGAACATATAAGCGTTGGCTTTCAACGCGGTATGTTCACGGGTGCAGTTTTCTTCGACATAGCGAAAGCGTTCGACAAGGTCTGGCACAACGGCTTGTTATACAAGCTGTACCAACTCGGAGTGCCAGACCGTCTCGTGCTCATCCTACGAGACTTTCTATCGAACCGCACCTTTCGCTATCGCATCGAAGGGGCACTGTCCTCCCCCCATCCTATCCGAGCAGGAGTCCCTCAGGGCTCTGTCTTGTCCCCTCTCATTTTTACACTATTTACTAGCGATATCCCCAGAAGTTTAAAGGCTCAGTTGGCTCTGTTCGCAGATGACACGGCCATTTACTTCACGGGGCGCAGTCAAGACGCCTTGATTCGCTACCTCCAGGCCGCAGTCGACGACCTCGCCGACTGGTTCAGGAAGTGGCGAATCGAGGTCAACCCCGACAAGAGTCAGGCGGTTCTCTTTACGAAACCGCGACTCAAACCCCGCCCCCCGACCCCCCTATCCATGTTCGGCAAGCAGATCCCTTGGGAGAAGCGAGCCAAATATCTAGGCGTGATCTTAGATCAGCATCTCTCCTTCTCTGAGCACATAAAGAAGGTCCGCTCGCGGGCCGCTTTCGCTCTCGGTAGGCTACACCCCATTCTCAACCCAAAGAGCAAAATGTCACTTCGGTGCAAAAAGCTCATTTATACCGCGTGCATAAGGCCAATTATGACCTATGCTTGTGCAGTCTTTGCACACGCGAAACCCCACCACGTCCATAGGATGCAGACCCTCCAAAACCGTTTTCTCCGCAACGCCACAGGTTCGCCTTGGTACGTTCGGAATGCTAATCTCCACCTCGACCTTAAACTCCCGACTATCCATCAATTCATGAAACGCATCTCCAAGCGTTTCTTCGATAGGGCCGCAACCCACCGCAACCCTCTGGTTGTCGCGGCAGCCAACTACATCCCCTCCCGCAATAGCAAGACCCGCCGTCCGCGGCATATATTAACCGATCCTGATGACCCTATTACCCTCCTCCAGGAGAGCAATAGGGCCACCAGCACCTTACTTAAACCTAAACGTCCGTCATACCGACCTCGCCGCCGAGGTCCGTCGTCGCGACACTCCCGACTAGCTAATAGTCCCCCCCGACCCTTGCATGAGCCAGCCCGCGTCGCTGAGCCCTTAGTTATCGACCCCCCAGATCCAGCCTATCCCTTGCTGATCCCCCCCACCAGTGACTCCCTAAGCCGAGGTCCGAACCCCACAGGGGGTGCCCTTAGGTCTTAGTCGCTTAGTTTGTAGTTTTTCCTTTAGTTTGTAAGCCCCTGGCTGGAGGCCTTAGATTAACATCTAGAGTCATTCGCAGGGAAAGCCCGGTTAAGTAGTAAAAACCCTCGGGTTAACTACGAGAAGTCAGTGTCCAAAAAAAAAAAAAAAAGGAAATTCCTTAGTGGCCGTTGCACGGTCGGAGCGTTCAGACGTGTGATCCACGACGAATTTAAACTGTTCCCTCTCGCTCTAACGTTACTCTTGCTCTAACGTAGGTTCCGCACTGTTATGTGTCTAAAGGGGTACGTATTTGAATATCGAAGATTAAAATACCTACTGTTAAAATATCGATGTTCATAACATCGAAAATGGAAAAATCGAACGACCATAAAACCGAAAATTAAAATAACGAAAGTTTATAGTATCGAATGGTTAAATATCCTACGTCCAATATATCTAAAATCTAAATATCTACAAAAGTTACATCGAAAGATCCAAATATCGAAATACAGATTATCGAATGTCCTAAATATCGAAGTACAAACTATCGAACGTCCTAAATATCGATGGGTACATAGAACATCGAAAATGAATATACCTACGTGTAAAAATGGGTTAATTTTCAACATTTAATACATTCATTAATTCACCCTAAAAATACGTACCTACAAGTTAAAATATCGAAAAAAATTTGATGTAAGTAGAATGAGTGGAAAAAGGTTGCTTCTGCAACGTCTCCGGCGCTACGGGAAGTGCAACCCCTTCGCCCTTGCGTAACAAAGAATAGGCACCCATGTTCACCTCCGCAGCTTCGGCTTGCTGGTCGCCTCCGGCGACCAGCCTCAGCCGCTACGGCTCCCACGGGTGCCTATGCTTTGTTACAGCGGGCGGGTGTTGTCCTCCCTTCGCGCCTCCGGATTTTTATATACACTCTAGGGGTAACAGCCAAAAGACTACGTAAATTCGGGGTGCCCCAATTCGGTTTTGGAACAATTTTGACCTATTTTATCCATGAAAATCAGTGTCTAGTGTACAAGCATAGGTCAATCGTGAAGGTATTATTTAGGTCTTTAAATTAAAATATTTTCTTGAAAGTCAATATGTTGTGCTACTAAAGTTAGTGACAGAAACGTATCGCTGCAAAACCGACTCCACGTAGTCTTGTCTGCCCTACCCCTAGAGTGTAATTTAGAATCGCGTAGGCGCGGAGGGGCGAGGCAGCCCGCGAGCTGAGGAGCAGGTGGTTTTAACACCCGCCGCCGCAGCTGAGGTTGGCCGGCGAAGCCGGCCAACAAGCCGAAGCTGCGGTGGTGAGCGTTTAGACCATCTGCGACGTTAAGCTCGCGTGGGACTGCCGGAGCCCTGCAGCGCCGGAGCCGTGACAGAAACCATGCTTGCTTGCATGTTGCATGATTGCTGCATGCTTGTTTGCTGCTAGATGGTAATCAGTTACTAGGTGGGTTACAAAAAAAAACAAGGAAAACCTCCTTTCCTATTTTTACATAATAAAAACCCAAAATAAAACACATTTGTACGCAAATGTACAATATAATCAGTGACAATAATACAAAATATTAAACAAAAAATCCTTCTCTTTATTGAATAATAATAATCGAAAACATAAGTCAAAAATCAACTATAAAAATACCGGTCTAAATACTTTAAAGATTTGAAGCTATAGCCATTAACAATTCCACAAAAGAGTACTCTGTAATATTTTCCAATATGTTACTAATTTTTTTCATCGTGTTCGCACACTTCGTCTTCTTCCTTTTTTTAGGCTCTGTTTCTCCGTTAAGGATTTTTTGAATTTCAATTAAATTTACTTTTGTTTCCTTCATTAACTCTGATATTAAACGGTAAAAACCAATATGTCTTTTAGAACATATTTCATTAATATGGTGATGGAAGGATTCAGCACTATTTTGAGTGCGCGGTATCGTAGATTGGTGATTTTGACACCAAAAGTTTGGACTATACTTTGGTTGTTGGTTATTTTTGCCAATGACGTAGTTTTCACCAAACCATTGTGCAATTCTGAGACTGTCATTTGAAAGACTTTTTATTAAATCGTTAAAATACATAACTACATTATTATGGTTAATGTAACTCAACGCTAAAAGACACTTTATTTCCTGGTTGAATTTATTGTCGGTATTGTATTTTGAAGCCAATCCATCTTTTTGGATTTACGATATTTGTCTCAGATGAAAAAAACATCCTTTCAAAGTAATTGACTCGAAATTTTGGCGCAAACTTAAGGCTGGAGCTTTTTCGAAGTCCAAGATTACATGTGATGGGTTCAATACAATTTCATTTTCTGTACAGTACTCAATCATTAAATCAAACATGATGTCGTAGGACGGCTTATCTTTGTGGGTACAAAGCGCAAACAGTAAAGGAAATGTTTTTTCATGATTGTTTATCGAACCATGAATTGTATATAATTGTTGGAATATCTGTGGTACGATTGCAAAAGTACCATCCATTATCCAGTAATTTGCTTCACTCAGATATTTCATTAACTCCTTTGTACTAAATAGTACAACCCTTTTATTTTGAGCAAAAATTCTTTGTTTAATGACAAAATTAGCTTTATTGAGCATTGTCGACTCGAAATCTATGTCAAAGTCGAACTCTGTGGGTTCCATAGGTATTTTTAGTTGTTTTTTTTTCTCACGAATAATCATCTGCCTTAAAGATTCTTTAGTTGGTAACTTCGTTGCAATAGCGGCACTGGTAGATGCAATATGATTTTGTAATATTTGACAAGTTTTAACGGTAGGTTGTTCTGCCGTTTTACTTTTTAAATTATCAATGTTAGCAGCGACACTCACTCTCATAGGGTTCCCTTCATGATTATGTTCGCCACTGCACGATATCAATGTTGCACAATGTACTTCCGTAAAAATGTTGGTTATTAATCGTGATTTGCACTTAAATAAACGGTTTACTTTATATTCACAATCCCAATATATTTTATCTTGGCTCCATCGATTTTTCGTATAAGTAAAACCATTTAGATGCACTTTAAATCCACCTTTTTGAGTTTTTAAAACTTCTAATACGTGTTCCGACATAATAAATCTATACTATAATATTATAAAGCTGAAGAGTTTGTTTGTTTGTTTGTTTGTTTGTTTGTTTGATTGAACGCGCTAATCTCAGGAACTACTGCTCCGAATTGAAAAATTCTTTTTGTGTTGGGTAGCCTATTTATCGAGGGAGGCTATAGGCTATATAACATCACGCTACAACTAAGAGGAGCGGAGCAGTAATGAAAAATGTTGCAAAAACGGGGAAAATTTATTCCTTTTGAGAGTTTCCGTTGCGTGCGCTGCGTAAACGGTTAAAGTAACGCAAAAATCATGTATGACGGAATTGTTCCTTTTAAAAAGTTCTAAAAAAAAGTCCGCGAGAGCATATGTCTATCTTTTAAGGTTGACTCACTATAACTCAAAAGGTGCGAGCAGCAACGAAAAATGGACGAAAACTAGCAGGCAAATCGATGCGACGGGAAGGGTCAGGGGAGCAAAAATTTGACGCGGACGAAGTCGCGGGCAGAAGCTAGTCTATAATATTCTATAAACTGTACGTTACATTTACGCAGTAAACAGACTAATGACTCTTAATAGCAACGGGTTTGCAGGGTGTGAGAATTTCACATCTACCTACATTTATGAATACACTCATACTGCCTATATAATTTTTTTTCGGTATTTCAACTAGTAGGTATTTTTAACGTAGATATTATGAATTTAGATGTATGAAATGTTGATATTTTGAACTTAGGCATAATGTCATTCGATATTTTGAATCATTCGAAATTTTAATCACTCGGCATTTCAATCTTCGACGTTTTAAGCTTAGGTATAACAATTTTCGACATTTTGATATAATCGATATTTAAATTTTCGATGTTTTGAACATTGGTATTTTAAGCGTAGGTATTTGATCTTCGATATTCAAATACGTACCCGTCTAAAGTTGCTCTACTTTATTATTTTTTGTATATAATTTTTCGAGTATTTTGTAAATATTCGTGTTTTAGTAATAGTTTTTGAAAATATTTGTGTATGAGTAATAGTTTTGTAAATATTTGATTTTAATATGGATCGTAAACATAAAAAATATGCTTGTACGAGAAAAAAAAAATTGGGTTCAAACGTAGAAGTGATGAAGAGAAATAGAATCCAAAGGTAAGTAGAATTGTTTACATTATTCATGTATATTATTATGGTCTATAAAGTACTAAAAAGAGTAAAATAAAAAACTTTTGAAAAACAACTTTGTTTTCCGAAGTCGGTGTCAATAAACGAAATTCGATAGGTACCTACCATAGACACCGACTTCGGAAAAAAAAAGTTATTTTTCGCTTAGTAGTGTTTTGGTTTAGTAGTCGGTTTAATTTTCATAGTTATCGAGGGTGCTCAAACCGATATTGAGGTACAAATGTAAATCTAAGACGGCGGCTGCGACAATTTTCAAATTTTGCGTCATGGGTGTCGTTTTCATGGTTTTTGAGGGTGCTAAAGCCGATAGTGAGGTCCAAATGTAAATTTAAGATGGCGGCTGCGACAATTTTCTAGTTTTTCATCATGGGTGTCGTTTTCAAGGTATTCGAGGGTGCTAAAGCCGATAGGGAGGTCCAAATGTAAATCTAAGATGGCGGCTGCGACAATTTTCAAATTTTGCGTCATGGGCGTCATTTTATAGGTTTTAGAGGGTGCTAAAGCCGATAGTGAGGTCCAAATGTAAATCTAAGATGGCGGCTGCGACAATTTTCTAGTTTTTCGTCATGGGTGTCGTTTTCAAGGTTTTCGAGGGTGCTAAAGCCGATAGTGAGGTCGAAATGTAAATCTAAGATGGAGGATGCAAAAAAAAAATTTTTTTTCGTCATGGGTATCGTTTTTACACTTACCTTTTTATTTTCACAGGTCCGCTGATGGTTCTCGTGAACCATTGTCAGATATTAGCAACCTGTCAGAAGCCCAAAATATGAATCCTACCTCTTCTACTACGAGAGTACCAGTGATGATTGAAAATTTTGACAAAACTGAAAATGTAACAAACTCAAATAAGAAAATGAACCGGAAACGAACATTTGAAGAGGCTTTTCCTTTTCGCCGAATTCTCGTAAGGAAGCGTCAACAACCTGTAATTAGTAGTGACGTTCAACAACTACAAATTGAATATCAAACAGAAATGACCAATGATGACGAACTGTTTTGTATAGAGGGACGCAGAATCGTATCGATCAGATATTTTTTAGAAGTCTTGGGGCAGATTGCTGATCACAATGAAAAATCTTTTGGATGCAGGTATATTTATTTATTTTATTTATTTATTTATTTATTTATAGTTAATTAAAACGGTACAACACCAATTAAATTAATTAACATAGAAACACATAAAACGTTGACACTAATTACAAAAAGTTATACAATTACCTATATTAACAACTAATATGGAACAGTGGACTCCCTTGCATACTTTCTCTCACAGAACGCCAGACATACACGCATCATTTTATTCCATTCATCAACAAACACATCACATTCAGGGTTGGCATTCAGGAGGGCATTTAGCATTTTCAAGGTGCGACAGACTGGGGATTCGGCCCTGGCTACAGTCTTAGATGGTAGTTGCGCAAAAAGGTTGTGCCGGCGCACTATGGGACCAAACGGTATTTTCCATCTCAAAAATCGATAACTCTGTTGTTTTGTGATTAATCTCCTTGATTTTTTTTTCACGTATTTGTGAATATCTAGGCAATAAAAGAAATCAAACATCATCATTCTAAAAAAAATATTTTTTCCGAAAAAAAATGACAAAGATAAAGTTCTACGAAATTTCATACAAAAAAGTATACAGTTATATTAAAATAGCAATAAAAGTTACACTTATGCTTTAATAAGTTTAAAACTAAATTATTATTATTGAACAAACAGTTACATGACAAAAAAAAATATTTTAGCGCTTATCCTACTCATCACTTTCTATTTCCAACAATTATTTAGCTTCGTCAAATAATTCTTTGGATATTAAAAAAAATTGGTTTATTTAAGCTAGATATACAAGATTATTTTTAGTATATGCGAAACCTGAATATAGTTTGTTCAGAATCAGTAACTGAATCGATTTCAGTAATTTTTACACCATGTTATATTTTGTACCAAAAATATTTAATTACGCTTCCAAGTCGCGGGCCTTAGTGTTTTGTTTCGATTTTAAAATTATCATGTCTTTCTCGTATTTAAACGTCCATTACACGGAGATGGTACGTACACTAGCTGTTTGTGGTGATCTGCATGTTTTTGCGTGGACAACCAGGTAACTTATCAAGCTTATAACTTTGTAATTATTAATGATACAGTTTTGAAATTTTTTTCATAGATTCTTTACATAAAAATACTAGACCCGTGTTTCGGGTTTCGCATAAACAAAAATTAATGTTGTATAAGGATCAGATGTATATATCAAAATATGCAGAACGTCTTTGTTTGTTGCTGATCTGGAACACTTCCTAGCGTGATGTAACCTATATTTCTTGTAATCTTTATTTCGAGCTTCCTGGGCATCTTCGGATAATTAATTGTCCTATAGGCAAAACTGCATAATGCTCTATTATTTTAGCACCATGTATAAGTACTTTATGGACCGAAGATGGCATGTAGTACCAGTTATATTTGCTTACATATAATTGCGCGGTTACCAATCTCTACTGACCGAATTTTTCTGCGTTTACAGGGAATCCCGATGACATAGTTTGAAGAATTACATATAGTCTCTTGATTAATTCTTCATCAATTCCGTATCAGTATTCAAACTAAAATTTTCAGTGGTTGAAGTACTGCAAGAATTCAATGATACTTTAAACTCACCATTTAACCAATTTGAGTATAGACTCTCGAACCGGTCTGGCTTTCTTTGAGCTTTGGTCCATTTCTGGTTGCAACTCGATGTTAGATTTTTTTGAATACTCTCTATTACAGTATTAACGTCAGTTTCCGATAGTTGAAAGTTGTCCAACAAATATTTTTTGAGGTCTGAGGTACATTTCCCTTTTATTATTTGATCACAAAGATCGCGTCGAACACAAACGAATTCACTCATTGTTAGATAATAATATGTTTTCGTGCGTTAATTGTTATTGAAAAGAAGTATCTGAACACTGATGAATCGTATGCTGAAACACGAGTATTTAAAGGAACTGGACTAGAACTTCCGCAGCAATATAGTTTATAATACTTGCGGTTAAGGTGACCACCCCAAACAAAAGTGCCATGGGAAGATTCTTTCAAATATAATAGCAGTTTATTAATTTGTAAATGTATGTTTTTATCATAGAAATAGAAAAAAACAAGATAGACATCAAAGGATAATAACTATATATATATATATCATAATAAAAAAGAAGAACCGTAATTTTCGAGGATTTTTCCCCGATTGACATTATTGCTTCAAAATCACCTCTGGCGCAAAAAACGCGCAAGTTTTTTTTTAATCCTCATATTACTGAATAGATAAGGTTTCTAATAGAGTAATTAACTTGACACCGGCTGCTTTCGGCAACAACGAAAACTCCAATTGAAATTAACAAAAACTAAATTTTCTTTACTTCACTAAAAAAATATTTAAAAATTAAATCAAAATATTTTTTTACATAACTTGAAAGTGGTTGCAAAGTGTATGTTCTCAGCTATTTAATGATGTATAACACTAATATGTTTCCTTGGAAAACTTCCGAATAATTTTGTGTTGAACTTCCTTAACTGTAATTTAATTGGCATGAAAATATTTATGCCCAATGTTTGAGGGTCATTTTATAAACGTATAAATTTTTATTTTTTTATATTTTGTCATTTATTCGTAAGTTCCCTCTTTTGAGAGTATAAAACCATAAAATAATCTATGGATTTACGACTTTCGACAAAACCATTTTTGAGATGGAAAATACTGTTTGGTCCCATAGTGCGGCGGCTCTGACGGTGTCCAATGTATTTATCGGGCACAAACAACCGACAGAAAAGGCCATGGAGCTCTAGGCAGTCGATACGTCCCCGTAAGGTCTTACAGGCTACCGAGCGCTGATCAAGGCCTCTTCTCACCTCCAACGAGTTAAAGCCCAACGTCCCTAAAAGATAGTTGGTGGGGTACATATATGGAAAGAAATGGTATAACCTTTGGAAGAGACATCTGAGGAAGGTTTTCTGTACTTTTTCAACCATTAAAGTTTGGGTCGCGGTGTAGGGGTGCCAAACACAAGCGCTGGACTCCAGTTTGCTGCGAACCAGAGCGGTGTACAATAGCCTAATAACATTGGGATTGCGAAAGTCACGGGAATTTCGCAAAACAAATCCTAAGCGCCTGAAACATTCCTTCGCAAGAGTGGAGACATGATCTTTAAAAGTCAGACCTCGGTCGAAGGTCACTCCCATATCCTTTACGACGGTGACCCGAGTAATAACATCACCACCTAACTTGTAGTCGTAATGAATTGGTCGCAATCCTCTACCGTATGTCATGACGTGGCATTTGCTTGCATTAAAAAACAACTTGTTGGCAATGCTCCACTCATTGATAGCGTCAATATCTTTTTGTAGGAGTTTGCAATCTTCATCCGTTCGGATTTGTGCGACTAGCTTAAGATCGTCGGCATATAACAGGCATTTGGCAAACTTGACATTAGTTACCAGGTCATTTATCATGATCAGGAATAGAGGCGGCCCCAACACGGACCCCTGACTTACGCCGGAACGCGTATTATATGGCCTTGACTCGAAGCAGCCATGTCTTACATACTGCTTGCGATCACGCAGGTAGTCTGAAAAGAAGTTAAGAAGCCCGGACGAGAAACCTATGGCCCCCAGCTTTGTCAAAAGGATATCGTTGTCAACTCTGTCGAATGCTTTCCGGAAATCGAAATACAGAGCGTCTACCTGCCCACCGATGTCTAAACCACGAGATATGTAGTCCACGTGAATCAGTAAATTCGAATTTACGGAGCGGCCCGGCCGAAAACCGTGTTGGGCTTCGGACAAGGACATATTTACACGTTTGTAAATGAAAGCGTGGAGTATATGCTCAAAAACCTTGGCAATTGTTGGCAAGATAGCAATAGGTCTGTGTTCCTCTACTGATGTTTTGTCACTGGTTTTAGGGATTGGAGTGACTCGTGAAGTTTTTAATTGATAAGGATATACTCCAGATTGAAGCGCTAAGTTAAAGATATGGCATAGTGGGGCTGCCAAGATATCTTGAAATCCCTTAAGAGTACCGGCTGGAATGTTGTCAGGGCCAACCGAGCTACAGGGTTTGAGTTTGGTTATCGCCTTAACTACATCCGGTGGGGTTAAAAATGGTAGAGGGATGGTATCTCCCTCACTACTTACATTACATTTCCTAGGGTTCAATTCAGGTGAATCGCACAGAAACACGCTAGCAAAATATTGAGCAAATGCCTCAGCCGCCTTTATACCTGAATAAGTCTCACCATTATACACCACGTTTGGCTCGAAGCCGCCCCTTGAACGAAGGCTAGAGACATGCTGCCAAAACTGTCGCGGATTTTTGCCTATGTTATTTTCTAAAGTGATGCAATACGATCTGTAGGCGTCCTGTGTTCTTACTTTAAGATCAGACCGCAAAGCACTAAACTCCGCATAAACAAGATCACTGCGTGACATTTTCCATTTATTATGGAGTTTGGTTTTACGCTGGGTATCGTATATAATATTTTTCGTAAACCAAACTGGATACCGTCTATTTCCGAGAACTATCCTCTTTTTCTTTGGAATGGAAGAATCAAATAAGTCGTACATTATTTTGTAAAACTCACCTGCAGCGGAAGGTGCATCATTGCAACGAAAAATGTCATGCCATGGGGCAGAACGAATTAGTTTGCTGAGGAGTTTGTAGTCCCCTTTTGCGAAGTTCCAATCCCTACTACGGTCAATGTTGCTCGGGTCCAATTTTTCACTAACCCTATGTGAAGTGACGGTAATAGCAATATCTAACGGTGGGTGATACAAGTCAATGGGAACCAGCTCTGTACCTTTTATATGCTCGCAGTTTACTTCTGAACCCTCCCGAGCCAACGCTATGTCTAACTTACTCCCACGCATATTCACCACTTCATTCGTCTCAGTCAAACTACAAAAGCTTAAAAAATAACAATAATAATTATTAACATTAACCGACGCACTTTTTAAATTAAGGTCGCCTAAAATCATTATCATTCCATTCAAGTTGGAGATGACGCTCTCAACCTTACAAAACCACGTCATGTATTCATCGTCAGTTGCAGTAGGCTTTATGTAGACAGCACAAACATATAACTTGTGACCGTAAACCGTGATCGTAGCCCATAAATCTTCGCCACGGGCAGTTTCGAGATCATGCCTCCTCTTCATGGTAACGCCGGGGCGCGCAGCAAGCAATACACCGCCACCCAGAGTCGCTCTGTCTCTGCGCAGAATGCTCCAATTCCCGCTCGACAATTCTGAATCCTGTATGGAGTTGTCCAGATTTGTCTCTGTTACGGCAATTATGTCATGATCTGAGAGTAAAAGGCTTGATCTCCATGTAGGTAGCTTAGTTTTGAGCCCTCGCACATTCTGGTACAGTAAATGCACAAAAACATTGCGACTAGTAGAAGTGGGTAAGGCAGGAACGTTGAGGTGCTCACTGAGGCTCAGTACTTTGGACACGAAAATTACGGCGCCATGGTTTGACGCAGATATCCTCTGCCCAGTTTTGAGGTGCCATTGCGTGTTCAGCCAGTTTCGACGGGACACCCAATTTAAAGGAGGCGTATTTGTATAGAAATCTAAAATGTATCGGTGAGCGACGTAAAGGTTTTATATCAAAACTGCGATTCAAATGTGAACTCTGTAATTCCGAATTTGACATAAACACTGAAGATCCTTCTAACATTTATGATATAAATCACGGTATAGTTGCAGGCATTATTAGTATTGGCTGTGGGTTGGGCAATTTGAATGAATTAGCAGGTAATACTGATATACCTGGTATGTCAAAAAATGTATACGCTCAAACAAGCAAACAAGTTTACGAATGGTTTCATAAGACGGCAGTAGAAGAAATGGCCAAGGCAGGCATCGAAGAGGCTGAACATGCAAAAGAAATTGGTAGTGTCGACTGTGAAGGTACACCAATGATTGATGTAATAGCTGACGGGTGTTGGTCTAAAAGATCCTTTCGTAATAACTATTCAGCATCATCAGGTGCAGCAGCAATAATCGGCGCATACACTGGTAAAATTTTATATCTTGGTGTAAAAAATAAATACTGCATAGTGTGTGCAAAAGCTGAAAACAAAAAAATTGAACCAGCAAATCACATATGCTATAAGAACTATTCTGGTAGCTTTTCCAGTATGGAGTCAACATCGCTTGTTGAAGGATTTGGTAACTCTCTTGAAACTCATGGTTTAATATATGCTAGACTAATATCAGATGGTGATTCAAGTACTCATAAAAAAATATTAGAAAGCAATCCATATAAAAACTGCAAGGTTCAGAAGATTGAGTGCAGAAACCATCTGCTAAGAAATCTTTGTAACAAAGTGAGAGCGCTTACTAAAGATACTTATATTCCTATTCAACAAAGGAAACTTTTAACTGACTTCAAAATCATGAAGTTACGCAGATACACAGTGCGGGCTATAAAATTAAGGAAACACGAAGACATTTCTGACAGTCAAAAAATGGTTAAACTTCGTGCAGATATTTTGAATGCATTTCACCATTCTTTTGGTAGTCACTCTGATTGCGATGATGCTATTTGCCCTGCAACTGACAAAACTGACCGAAATACGGCACTTGATTTAGCTAACACAGTTTTGTGGAGGAAAATGAGTCAAATTGTGTTGTTTTTAGCTGCAAACGCTAAAAGTCTCATTTTTGACGTTGAAAGCAACCCTGCTGAGACATTCAATTCAGTGATTGCCAAATATGTGGGGGGGAAACGAATTAATTACACACTTAAAAATTCATACCAGGAAAGGTGTTCCGCTTCAGTTATTTCATTTAACACCAAACGACCAATAAACGCTATCCATAAATTCATATTTAGTAAACCTACTGGTAAATACACACACATATATGAGGCACAAAAAGCGAAAAGAAAAGTTTACAAAAGAACATTTCGAAAAAAAATCCGTAGAAATATGGATGATCCAGATTATGGACCGAAAGCTCAAAGACCAGATATGACCGATGAAAATTTTCAGATGACAAAAAATGATTTTCTTAAACAAATGGAACTTTCTGACCAACAAAGAGACAAACTACAGAAACAGACGATAGACCAAAGTTCCAGTCAAGAATGGTTAGATAACAGAAAAAATTGATTAACCGCGTCTATATTTGGTAAAATATGTAAACGGAAAGAAAATATTAGCTGCGCTCCTTTAGTGAAAGCTATTGTGAAACCGAACAACTTGTCAAATGTCCCATCGATCACATATGGCAGAGATAATGAACAAGCAGCATTGACCCAGTTATCTCTGCAAGAAAACATTACAATTGTCCGCTGCGGTCTTTATATTCATAAAATACTCCAATATTTAGGAGCCAGTCCCGATGGTATTTATAAAGATAAAGATGGAAAAACAGGACTGGTAGAAGTAAAATGCCCATTTTCTGCAAAAAATATGCAGGCTGAAGAAGCTATAAAAGCAAAAAAAATTAAATTTTGGAAATATAACACTAGAAAAAATACGTTTGTGATTGACAAAAACTAAAAATTGGCCCTGAATTTGGAAATAATAATCGTGTTATTTCCAAATTCAGGGCCAATTAAATATTACGGAGATGGATACGTGCTTATTTGCCATATGGACTGGAGAGGAGTACTCAATGAAAATTGAATATATAAAAAGAGACCCTACGTTCTGGCACGCCAAAATGGTAGGTCCATTGTCAAAATTTTATATGCATTGTCTGCTTCCTGAGCTAATTGATTCCCGCATTGCACGCTCGATGCCAATAAAAGACCCGCCATATATAATAATAATAATAAAATACTTTTTTTATTCATAAGTTCACATATAAATTACATAGAAGTGACATCAGTACAGAGTTACATATTAAAATTATTAAGCAAATATTAAACTATGCCTAAAATAAATCTAGTGTAGGTATAACTTATATAATATACTAGCTTCTGCCCGCGACTTCGTCCGCGTCAAATTTTTGCTCCCCTTACCCTTCCCGTCGCATCGATTTGCCTGCTAGTTTTCGTCCATTTTCGCTCCTTGAGTTATAGTGAGTCAACCTTAAAAGATAGACATATGCTCTTGGGACTTTTTTTTTGAACTTTTTAAAAATAACAATCCCGTCATACATGATTTTTGCGTTACTTTAACCGTTTACGCAGCGCACGCAACGGAAACTCTCAGAAGGAATAAATTTTCCCCGTTTTTGCAACATTTTTCATTACTGTTCCGCTCCTCTGAGGTGTAGCGTGATGTTATATAGCCTATAGCCTCCCTCGATAAATAGGCTACCTAACACAAAAAGAATTTTTCAATTCGGACCGGATTCGATTCGGAGATTAGCGCGTTCAATCAAACAAACAAACTCTTCAGCTTTATAATATTAGTATAGATAATTAGTTGACCCAGCGAACTTCGTATCGCCTCAGATTCAATAAATGTTGTTATAAACGTACCAAGTTTGACAACCTGGTACGCGGTGGTGATCTGGTAAGCGTTTTCTAGCTGACACTCATATGTTAGGTTAGCTCCTACCCAGTTATGATGACCTGGTACTTCGAAGGCATAAAGCGTTTTCTAGCTGACACTCCTTTGTTTGGTAAGCTCCTGTCAAGTTATGATAACCTGGTACTTCGAAGGCAACGTTTTTGTCATAGTACCACGTTTTATAGTGACTTGTATTCTCTTTGACGTTTTATGTGACGTCTCACGGGAACGCGGTCGTAAAAAGGGGAAAAAAAAAAAAAAAAAAAAAACGGGATAAAAAAGTATCCTATGTCCTTCTCCTGGCTCTAAACTACCTCCCTGCCAATTTTCAGCTAAATCGGTTCAGCCGTTCTTGAGTTATAAGTGAAGTAACTAACACGACTTTCTTTTATATATATAGATTGGATAAAGGCCTAATGAAAAACAATAGCGACCTGCCTGATGTAGGTTTATTCAAACCTGTGTTTCAGGCCTTCACGTAACAGCGCTGAGTGTTTTATTGGACTATTAAATTAATGTACATAGAGCTAGCATTGATACATAATAATTATATTATTAAATAAAAATTGCCTTAATATTAATAAACTTATTGCATGATTTCTAGCAATTTTTCAGTGTCTGAGTAATTTAATGTCGCTAAGTATTCACTTAACATTTCACTACATTTTTTACAATTTACACTATATACTTAGAGACTTATTGATTTTATTATATAAGAACGGACCTAAAAAACCATAAAATTTATTTATAAAAGTATGTCTAGTTTGAGGCTTTATGCAAACTAAGTCTTTTCTTCTCTTATGTATAGGTATGGGGGTATAAGGGAGATTGCTATGCTGGTGTAATACTATCTTTAATATAAATACCTAGTAGGATTGTTTTTGCAGCCCCTCCCCATGAAGTTATGCAATATGTAAGAATGGATTGACACAAAGCTAAATAGACCTGTTTAATTAATTTGTAGTCCGTTATATATCGTAAATTCTTAAAAATGTATATTAATTTACGCATTCGAGTGCATAATAAATCAATGTGTTTACGGAAGTTCAGATTTGTGTCAATCGTCACACCAAGATATTTCATATGATCGGCTTTTGCTAAAGTAGGACAATTACATGCATTGTCAGCGTACTTGCCGCACTTATGCGCATAAATGTTTATGTTAGTAGTTGGCAGGTTAGTATTTCTCATAGTGAATAAAATGTGTTTAGTTTTTTCTGCATTTAGTGTTAGGAGATTTTCATGTAGCCAATTAGACACTATATTAAAACCGTTCTGGGCTTGTTTATACACCTCCTCTCGAGACTTGTCTGAAATAGAGCTGTGTCATCTGCATAAGACATTATGACACCATTTTGGAGTGTTAAGCTGCACAGGTCATTAATATATACTAGGAATAAAGTAGGACCCAATATACTACCTTGTGGTATTCCGTAATTACTATTTCGAAGCTCAGAACTGACGTACTGACCAATTTTTACACATTGTTCGCGGTCTCTTAAATAATCAGAAAGCAGTGTAAGCGTTGTTCCTCTTATTCCGAGTCTTTCAAGTTTGCCCAATAATAAAGGACAGGAAATTGTGTCAAAGGCCTTGGCGAGGTCTAGGAAGATCCCAATGGAGTGCATGCCCTGATCCAAATTAGTTGTTATATAATCCGTCATTTGATGTACTGCTTGATTAGTTGATTTTTTGGGCCTAAAGCCAAATTGTCTATCCGAAAGCAATTTGTTATCCTCTAGATATTTCATTAATCTAATATTAATGATTTTCTCTAAGATCTTGGAGAGCCCTGTTAAAACTGAAATGGGTCTGTAGTTGTTAACACATTTTTTGTCACCAGATTTATATACAGGAGTAACCACTGCTTTTTTAAGCGACTTAGGGAATACACCATTAGTTAAGCATAACTGAAAAATATGAGTTAGCGGCGGAGCAAGGAGGTATTTGAAATGTTTAAGTATGTTGTTTGATATGTCGTCCCACCCAACCGCGCAAACGTCCTTTAATCCAGAAATGATTGTTAATACTTCATCGACATCCGTATCTAGTTAGACAAAAGATTTGAGTCTGGGGAAAGATTTAGGTTGGTTTTGAGAGAAAGAACCTCTAGATTGTATGGTCTTTTCTGCTAAGGTTTTGCCTACGTTAGAAAAATAGTAATTAACTATATTTGTTGATTCTATTGGGTTGTTCTCTATAGTCAATAAGTCAAGTGGAGGTTCAAGTTGTTTTGATCTAAATGTATTTGTTTTTATAAATTTCCAAATAAGTTTACTATTTTTGCCTGCTTTCTGCAGTTCTTTTCTGTCATATTCATTTTTTATTTTTTTCAGAAGGTTGTTGCAGAAGTTTCTATATCTTTTATAAGTAATGGAAAGAATTTCATTTTCAGGCTCAAGTTTGAACTTTATGTGAAGTTTGTCTCTATGCCTAATACATCGAACAAGTCCGGGTGTAATCCAAGGTTTAATGCACTTGTACTTCCTTGGCGTTATTTTGGCGACTGTATGCTTTATTATTGCAGAGTGAAGTGAATTTATAAAATAATTAATAGCAAAGTTTGCATCGGTGGAATTATAAACTGGGTCAAAATTAATATTACGTATGTCTTTTTCGAGGTGTGTCATGTTGACATTGGTATAGCTGCGTAAACAATTTTTTCTTGGTAAAGAAACTTGTAATATTAGTAAAACTGCTTGGTGATCAGTAAGCGAAGAGTTAGTAACAAATGTTTTGGCTGGTTTATTTGTTTTTATAATGAAATGATCTAAGCATGAACCACTTTGATGCGTGGGGTGGTAATGAGCTGGCAAGAGTCCGTGGAATGAGCAGATATTAACATAGTTATGTGCATGAATGTCCATTTTCCCGGAAGCAATGTTGATATTAATGTCCCCCATTAGAATTATGTGTTTAAAAGTTGTAAGACTTTGTAACTGTACGTTTAGTGAATCTAAGAAATTTGCGACATTTTGAGAAGGTGGTCTGTATATAGCCATAACTACCGTATCTGTATTAATTTTAATGAGTAAGCAATTACAATTTTGTAGCAAAGGTTCTTCTACAGTTGTACTTAAATTATTGTTGACAAATACAACTAAACCATCATTCTGGTTGATGTTTCTGTTGGTTTTATGCGAAACATATCCGTCTAAAGATGGTAAAACAGTGGTTTGGTTTGACAGCCAACATTCTGTTAGGACGATAATGTCGCAACTTATACCCAGGTTCTGTAGCAATATTTCAAAACCATTTATATTTCGATTTATGCTGCGAATATTTTGTGTGAGAAAGGTCATCGGTTTCTCTCCCAAGGGAAAGTGGTGCTTACACTCATCAATATTACAATTTATAACTTCAGACACAGAAAATTGATCTAGGTCCTTAAGTAATTGATCAGTCATGATAAATAAACACCCAATAAATATAAACAAACAAAAACTACTACTAGTGTGCTTAAAGGATAGGTTAATAGGTAGCGCTCTTAGGCGCCTTCATAATCTATGGAATGGATATAGCTGTCCTCGGCATATTTCCGTGCAGGACAATTTACATCACCAGTTTTATGATCACTTTTCCTATTAAAACGTTTGCACGTCGCACAGTTTGGTGGACTGGACTTTGTGCAGCATTCCTTAAAAGTGTGGCCAGTCTCTCCGCAGTGATTACACGTCGGGTTAGTGTCACGGCAGAACTTGGCCGCGTGTCCAAACTGCTGGCAGTTGAAACACCGAGTAACGATCGTGAAATCTCGAACTGGGCATGACGTCCAATTGATGAATATTCGTCCTTGATTGACTAGGATCTTCCTGATGCTAGCTGGCACTTCTAGAATAAAATTGCAATTAGGGAGGTCTTTTTTCCCAGATTTATGGCTCAATTTTATTTGTTCTTCAAACGACTCACGAGTTGTATTGGTCAACTTATCTGAGAGGTTTTGCTCGTAGATGCAATCCAAAACCTCCTTATCAGTCAGGGCTACCGGGACTCCAATAACAGTGATTCTTGGGCGCCGCTTTGATGGTTCTTCAATCTTAAGGCCCGAAGAGACGAGTTTTTCTAAGCTTCTGAGCTTTTGAATGTCCTCTTTGGAGTCGGTACTTATAAGAACACCTCCATTTTTTACTTTCTTAAGGCCACGGACATGTAGTTTAAGTTCCCCGGGCGAAATAATTTTCTGTACGAGAGACTTGGTATCGTCACTAGATTTGGTTTTGTCGCTGGGATATATGGCAACTGAGCTTAAATTTGCTGGGCGCACAAAATTATCCGAGCCTTTTTTGACCATATTAGCGTACGAAGCGGGTTCTGTCGGCTTTGAAATGCCTTTGAACTGTAGGAGAGAGTTCGCGATGTTCTGTTGTTGCTGTAAGTGCTGAGCGGAACTATGGGCTTGAATCGTTTTTTGCTTTAAGGCTTGATATAAGACAGCCATCTGAGATGCGCCATGTGAGACACTACGGCAAAGATTGGCCACACGTACCTTTTGGTCTGCGTTCATTTTTCCCTCAGCAACTAAACTGCATACTTCATTTAGGATTTTTCTATGGACCCCATCCATTTCTGTACCTCCGGCGTAGAAATAACTTCGGCTGGTAGCTCATGTTCCAAGGGAGGTTGTGGCTTTGGGTCTACAGGCTGGAAATCTTGAGTTGGTGTCGGCGGAGGACTTCGCGTCACTAGCTGGCTACGGCCAAACGGGCTAGATCCAGTGTTAGACATATCTAACACAGAAACACTATATATCTTTAAAAATACTTTAGCTCATTCTTACACAACGCAAGTAACCTCGTAATGCTCACTCGTGACACACTTATATCACTGACGACGCAATTATTTCTAACAAATATATTTATAATTAATTAATAGTATCATAATAAGCTAAGCAAGATACGTCCGCCATATCATTCAAGCTATTGAGAAAAATGTAAAAAAAAATAAGAACGCGTCCACGTCTTCTGCCCCAGACCCTGTCGTGCAAGGAAATTAATCCCAAGAATAATAATAAACTTTCTTTACATATAACTATGGAGTATTCTTTTAACCTTAATAACGCTTCACACTCACACTCATAGGCTCCCCCCACTATGTTTTTCTATGTCGATTATACTACAGAACACACAAAAACACGGACAACTAACACCCGACCCCAGCCCCTATAATTCAAATATAAATAAATATTGAATAATACTTAGTAGAGCATCTTTCCGACCGTGTCAAATATCATTACATATTATAAAATAAAGTCACTTCGCTGTCTGTCTGTCCCTATGTATGCTTATATCTTTAAAGGTGCGCTACGGATTTTGATGCGGGTTTTTTTAATAGATAGAGTGATTCAAGAGGAAGGTTTATATGTATATAACATGCATAATATAGTAAAGAAACGCTGATAATTTTGGAGGTTTCTAATGTGATGTCATAAATAAACACATTTTTTTGCGCTTACATTGCGAACGCTGGCTGAGCCCTACGAAATAGCTCAAAATAATGTACTACAGTATTGTACACCTTAAAAAGTTCTACAAAAAAGTCCGCAATGGTATATGTCTAACTCTTAGGGATAACCCACAATAATCATTTTTATCCTTTACTTTTTACGAGAAATAATGGCTTATTTATGAATGCGATTTTAAGCAATACAGCATTAATCCTTATCCAATTAAGTACCTTCAATAAATTGTGCATTTCATGTAGATCAAAATTGCCCTTTACAGCATATCATTAAAATGAATATTTTAGAAGATATCAGAGATTATAATAAAATAGCCACAGAGCGGCTAGCGGGTGGTCCAGTGTCTGGCTGTCCCGGTTGGTAGCGGTCGGGTAGTGCAGGATTAGTAGGATCTTCGGATTGTAATATTGTAATTCATATTACTTTGGCTTCATAGTAAATACGAATATTATGTGTGTTCGAAGTACTCAAAATAAACCTAATTGTATTATTCCAAGTAAGAGACCACGAAATATGACTTAGATGTTTAAATTTTTTGAAGGATTTGAGTTTTTGGTTTTCCTGGATACTTACCATAAAGGATAGTTTATCCCGGTAGTAGGTTCCCAGGTGATATTTTCTGACAACTATACGGGCGAAGCCACTGGCAAAGGTACTATTCCTATAATTCTTATGATCGATTTGGTGTCTGGTAAATGATTGAGTGTATGTATAGGTAGAATAGGAGCGTTAAGAAAAACCAGTAAGACTTATATTCAATTTAATCCAGCCCTATGTCGCAGTCTTCTTACTCTGAATACTATTAGTTTTATTTTAAGTACATCAAACACACATGATATGTAAGGATCGTAGCAGGTGGCGTTCCGTAGTTTCTGCCTACCCCATGGGAAAAAGGCGTAATTTTGTGTATGTATAACATGGATTCATAATTCTTACCGCGGTAGTACGTCCTCATGCGATAATTTCCGACATACACGCGGGCGAAGCCGCGGGCAAAAGCTAGTTGTTTAATAAATTATGCTAGGTAGGATGAATGCGGGGACTGCGGGGAGCTCGCGTTCAGACGCTCGGCGCGTTGAGTCGCCGCACGCGATTCTTATATTGTGCACTAGAAGACTAGGCCCTTAATTAAAGGTTAAAAAAAAATAGATTGCTCTCTCCAATCCCTCCGGGCATCCTTTTTCAGGGCTACCTCGAACCTAGGGTAGGTGCAATTCGCATCTAGGTCGTCTCTCCACCTCTTCTTGGGCCGGTCCCGGCGGCGCCGTACATCCTCATCAGGCATCCACTGTGTGGAGACGATTGCCAGCGGTCACTGTGCATGTGGTTGGCGGGACCCACCTAGTCCTATTGTAGCCTGGCAGTCTTTTTGATTACGTCTAGGAGTCCCGTTTTGGGGATCAGCGTGGTGTTTCCTATTTTGTTGGTTCTTTTAACGTCTAAAATGCTGCGCTCCAAATAAAACCCCAAGGCGGAAGCTTGGCGAGTTGATAACCAGGCCTGAGCACTATAGGTTAGGACGGCCAGGTTACACACACTGCTTCACGTTATGTTCGAAAAATTTGTGTGCTCAACGACGTAAATACGGCAATGAATGTTGTTGAACTATCGAAAAGGAAACCATTCCTGCTGTAAGTGTGTAAAGCAAATACCCCGGTGATGACTGCGGCAATGAGCTTTTTCCAAAAAAATTATGAACATTTAAAACAAAACACACAAATCATTAGCATAATCATTTATTAAACAGATCCTATACATTGAACTTCACATCCTTCCTTAAATATTAAGATTCAAGCTCTCTACATAATATCCTTCATATTCCTTATAAGTTTTCCCGTCAACAGTTCTGTTACAAGAGATATATTGCTTCATGTTGTTGTCAGACCACAGCTGGAGATGCTCATGAGCTAGGTCTAATGTTTTTGTAGTTTTCTGAAGGCTGATGAGATTCTCGTTGAGTCGTTTCTTTATTTTGTCCAAGATGCTCTGTTCTTCTTCCATTACTGATGTTATATCTGGAATTAGAATATAAAAAGTGCAATTTTATTAGTTGTTGCTAGTCGTGAGTTTGATCGCTAATCATTACTCTCCTGACCTTATCCGAATTTATTTGGGGTCGGCGCAAGAGTCTTATTAACACGCTTTTATTAGCTTGGTAGGTATGTGAGTAACGGAATCCTTGAACGTGATTTTAACCCACTACAATACATCAAAATACAGTGGATTTTGGGTATAACGACGATGAAGAGACCACTCTATTTTCGTCGTTATATCCGGAAGTCAATACAGTTTATATTCATTTATTATTGAAAATATTTGCACACATAGTTATTCACTGGTACAGTCAACAACAAAAGTAGATGATCAAAATCAGAAATTCAATACTAATGAACGGAGTTCACGTCAAAACTGTGTGGCGTCGAAGTGATTCAAAAGTATGTGATTGTAAATTATACCAAACATTTACTACTAGTACAGCTGCCATATATTCATGAAGTGCTCTCATGTTGACTGTACATTTAAAAAAAAATGTGTAACTTTAGTTTAGTTCAATTTATTTTTTTGTGCTAGTGTACACGCTTCCCTACCTACTTAGCTGATATCTATAAACAAAAGGTAATGGTCTGCACACTTGCTGACCATCTGTGTGGATGGAAACAAAAGATAAGAAATGTTTGTGAAAGAAAGAAATCTTTGTGTGTTTGGCGGCCGACTCCGGTCGCAATATCTGCATGGGATTTCTAGGAATTTGTTACAAATGATTCATTAAAAACAGTCGCTACACCCGAACTCGGCGTTACATCCGAAGTCGCTATAGCCACATGAATTTTGTACAAAAGTATGCTTTAAATTCAAGGGACTTCGATTTAACGTCGCTATAGGTAAATGTTGGGCGGGACACACCAGCCGCATGTGAGGCCGGCCCAAGAAGAGGTGACGAGACGACCTAGATGGGTACTGCAAGGGTGGGGATCAAGGTGGCCCTGGAAAAGGATGCCTGGAAGGATTTGGGGGAGGCTTTTGCTCAGCAGTGGGACAGTGTAGGCTATTAAAAAAATAATCTATACTAATATTATAAAGCCGAAGAGTTTGTTTGTTTGTTTAATTGAACGCGCTAATCTCAGGAACTACTGGTTCGAATTGAAAAATTCTCTTTGTGTTGAGTAGCCTATTTATCGAGGGAGGCTATAGACTATATAACATCACGCTACAATCAAGAGGAGCGGAGCAGTAATGAAAAATGTTGCAAAAACGGGGAAAATTTATTCCTTTTGAGAGTTTCCGTTGCGTGCGCTGCGTAAACGGTTAAAGTAACGCAAAAATCATGTATGACGGAATTGTTCCTTTTAAAAAGTTCTAAAAAAAAGTCCGCGAGAGCATATGTCTATCTTTTAAGGTTGACTCACTATAACTCAAAAGGAGCGAGCAGCAACGAAAAATGGACGAAAACTAGCAGGCACATCGATGCGACGGGAAGGGTCAGGGGAGCAAAAATTTGACGCGGAAGAAGTCGCGGGCAGAAGCTTGTAATAGATAAATGGTCGCTACAACCAAGGTCGTAATAAATGAAATCCACTGTATTATAGTTTCAAATTTTGCACATTTATCAAGGACCGATGACAATAAAATACTTTCATATATTGGTGCCATTAACCTGGCAAAAATAACTAAAAAGCACGATTTTGTGGTTAACCGAAACATAGAGAATAAGTAGTAGTTTAAAAAAAACATTTCAGATCTCCTCACCTATAGCCACATCCTTTCTCAGACTACCCTCCAGGGCCTTCAACATCCCCTCCGCATGTTCCTTCTTCTCCACCATCTGAATCAGCCGCAGTAGATTGCGCGACAGACTGACGGACGGACAGACGAGCGAGCACGTGACGTCATCGCGTTGCCAGCTCGACTGCAGACGGTCGATTGAGGATTGAAGGGTTTCGAAGATCCAGATTTTTTCCCCACTGAAAGATAGACACATTATTAGTAATTCTATGAATCTAATTAGAATTGATGATAGGATAAGTGAACGGTGATTCATCATCACCGTTTCAGTCGAGAGACGTCCACCGCTGGACAAAGGCCTCTCCCAATAAAGGGGGGGAGGGGATTGCCAAAATCGCCACTTTTGGCAGGCTGGACATAGGCTTCCGCCAATTTGGGAGGTTTGTCATAATCGCCACGCTTGGTCGGGTTGGCGATCGCAGTATTTTGGTAAAATGCATAGAAAACGCTGCTGCCCATTGTCTAGTAAGTTCCTTAGTCGCCCTATACGACACCCACAGCAAGTGAAATGTTATAGTGCTATTCCTTACGAACAAAAAACAGAAGGGTAACTTACAAAAGGTATTTACAAGGCAGATGTGAGTGGAATCGCCGCGAGGGGACGCCCTAGAAAGTCATATATGACCTATAAGTGACCTTATTGGTAATGTTCTTCAGTAAGGTCAGGTGCAAAGTACTCCCAACCGGCGTGTTTGTATGAACATAAACAAAGCCAAAGGAGTATGTGAGGATCGTAGCAGATGACCCTCTATAGTTTCTGACTACCCTCATTGGAAGAGGTCGTGAGTTTATTTAAGTATGCGGCTGCCTTTAAAAGTCTCTGTAATATTATATTGATAAATGATAAATGACTTTATTTTTGCAAGTAGGTTTGTACAAACACTTTTACACGTCAATCAATTCTTTTTTTAAACTAGATGAGGTCGGCATTTCCTATCTGACTACTCTGAGAAGAAACGCCGAAACAAACTCAGAGGTCACAGTCTCTTTTAAAGTCCAGACATAATCTTGATCAGATCATGTGAAGACCATGTGGATTGGTGTCTGAAGTGGTCTTTTAAGGAAAGAACACACAGCTTGAGTGGACCTGTCCAATCAGTGCACGCATTTGTCAGTAATCATGCAGCTCCACTCAGAACTTAAGGAGGTCAATGATTCGACGAACAATACCAACGAAAGGACATTTGTGTAGGTCGCACAAATTACTCAAACTGCCAGACAATGTAAAAAATTAAATTAGAAGAAAAGGAAACCAAAAAAAAAGAACACCCACTTCGTCTTCACATTTACAATAGGTAATTAAAACAATATAATACTTTAAGAGTAAATATTCATGTTATTGTATGAGTAAAATTCATCAATGTCAATGTGTATATAAAATCAGGAAATAGTCCCGGTCTGATCATTTGAGGACCATGTACATGGGGGTGTCTGAAATGGTCTTTTGAGGAAAGAACCAAACAGATTGAGTGGACCTGTCCAGTCAATGCACGCATTTGTCAGTAATCTTTCAGCTCAACTCAGAACATAAGGAGCACAACGATTCGACGAACAATACCAAAGAAAGGACATTTTGGTAGGCCGCATTAAGTACTCAAACTGCCAGATTATCATTAAAATGGAATGAGTAAGAAATATAAAAAAAAACAAACATCACCTACATAGTCCTCACATTCAAAATCACTTAAATAATAATAATAATATTATACTTCTGAAAGTATACATTCATGTCATAGTGTAAACAATAATCAAATGTCAAAGTGTAAATTTACAAATAAATAATAATAATAATTAAAAAAAAAAAATATTATATAAAAATTGGAGCAGCTTAATCCCAAGCTTTTTTGTCTTCAATATAATCTTTTACAGTATAAAAGGCTTTCTGGCACAACCCAGACTTAGATCTTGAACATGGCTTGGAAGTTTATTATAAAAGCGTATACATTGACATCTGAATGAGCCACCTATTTTCTTGAGCCTTGTTGAAGGTACAACAAAGTGTTTATTCCTAGTATTTATATTATGGATATCACTGAATTTTTTAAACAATTTAATATTCTTGTGGGCATATAAAAGATTTTCAAAAATATACTGTGAAGGCACAGTCATTATATTAATTTCTTTAAATTTCGCTCTGAGTGAGTGTCTCGGGCTTAATTTATAAATTGATCGAACAGCCCTTTTCTGCACGACAAAGATAGTCTGAATGTCGGCGGCATTTCCCCACAACAGAATACCGTACGACATTACACTATGAAAGTAGGCAAAATACACTAAACGGGCTGTCTCTATGTCAGTTAAATTCCGAATTTTTCTAACAGCGTATGCAGCGGAGCTTAGCTTTTTCGACAATTTATCTAAATGCGGGCCCCACTGAAGCTTGGCATTCAAAGTTAGGCCCAAGAATACAGTGCTATCTTCAGGATTCAATTCTTCGCCCTTCACCAACACATGCGTTTTCACTTGCCTAACGTGAGGTAGCGTAAACTTAATGCATTTGGTTGTTTTTTCATTAAGAAGCAAATTATTTACATTGAACCAGTGAACTACTTTTGAGATCGCGCTATTAACATCGTCAGTATCCACTTGCTGACGTTTAAGTTTAAACAAAAGTGAAGTATCATCCGCAAACAAAACTATATTATGATTATCTTTTATAAGGTAAGGCAAGTCATTAATATAAATAAGAAACAAAAAAGGACCAAGAATTGAGCCCTGTGGGACTCCCATTGTTACAATAGATCCGGGAGACCTTTTTCCATTGACATCGACACTCTGAATCCTATTACTCAAATATGAAGTAAGAAGATCCAGAGCTCTGTTCCGGATCCCGTAGTGGCGGAGTTTCCTGATTAAAGTTTCATGAAGAACGCAATCGAATGCTTTAGATAAATCACAAAAGATGCCCAAAGCATCGCATTTATCTTCCCATGCATTATAAATATGTCCTAGGAGTTCAACACCGGCATCGGTAGTTGAACGACGTATTACAAATGCTTACCTATCCAACACCAATTTTCTATTCTTCTCCAATTTGAATTTCTTCAAGTAAATTTTCAGCTCATCAATGAATGTTGGATTCGCATTTTCTAGAAAATAAAAAAATATTTTTAATGGCAAGGGGCCATCCATAAATTACGTCACACGAATTTCATGATTTTTGACCCCCTCTCCCGTCCTTCTCACATTTATGAGACTCCCCCCCCTCCTTAGTGTGACGTCACATATTTTACATCTAAAAATAATTATTGAATTAGAACAGCAGTTCCGAAATTAGTTTTATTTCAAGTTAAATGATTTTTTTAATAAAATTAACATCAAATCAAACATTGCAAGAAATGACAATGCCAGATCCTGCCCCACCTTTTACTACCATACAGGAAATTTAACTTAATCATAAATATCGCATGAAATTATGACCCTTTGTTGCTTAACTATTATTCTGTTACACTTGCGGATAATAAGTTAGTGATAAAAAGGAATTTAAAAACCCAAGGCATATGTTTCCTGTTCCTGTTTTTATCGCGACCATCTGCGTTACTTAGTACGCACACACACGGAACAAAAACAGTTATTTAATCTGAAAAAAATGATAAATATTCATTTATTATGTAGGTACGGATTTTAATGACACACAAATAATGAAAATAATGTTTCTTAAAACCTATATAATTTTATTATAAATATATATTTTAATAAATATTTCGCATTTGCTCACTAGTAAGTTATTAGGTGTAATGAAACGTCATTGACAAGCTATGTCAAAAAGTAATTCATTGACTTTTGACTAGGGATGGGCAAGTGAAAAAAATATATCGACATTTATCGTATCGATTTTTTAAACAGTATCGATAATTATCGAGTGAAAAATATCGATATATCGTCAGTTTTCGCATGATTATTCATACATATTCCCAAAGCATTCAAACTTCGTAAAAAAAGACTCATCAGATATGGGCATTAGGAGCACCCTCTGTTTGATGTGCTCGCCTGTCAAACAGCTTCTATTGTCCGGTACTGTCAGATTCACGGCTGAAGGAGTATCTAATAACATTAAACACAAAACAAAAGTTGCGTTAAAAAATAAATCGAAATTGATACGAATTCGATACTCTAAAATAAATATCGACTATTGACATATCGCGATTAAAAATACCGACGATATATATCGATTATTGTATGGAAAAATATCGATGTTTTGATATATCGATATTTTTTGCCCATGACTACTTTTAACATTCGCTTTGTTCTGTTTGCCGTTGCATTGCTGTTTGTATTTTACGCTCCCTAATCTCAACGTGATCAATATTATTACTGTTATATTATCCCGACGACTTTTGATTTTGTAAACGGATTCTGATTATTGCTTCCATTTTGAACAATGCTTCACTTAGGTAACAATGTTGAGGTGCATAAATTGTCATTTGTGCGTCGTCAGGATGCTATGTTGTGTCTTTCTTACAATCTGCACTGCAAACTCTTCTCGCAATATGGAAATTGTTGTAACAGGTATGTAAATACTACGGTATTTATTGATCGTATTTGACCGTAGCGAAAAATCCTAAATAATAATAATTGTAGATTAAAACAGACATAGCAAGTTCTAAAGGCATTTAAACATCATTTAGATATCTCTAATAAAGCAGCAATACAATGCTATATATTGCTGCTGCAATACATTTTGCATGCTTGTAATCAAACTTATTTTATGGGTCAAAGCTCTATAGAGTTTCTGGCATTGTCCTTTGAACCTTATATCTACAGATAAGAGTTGCAAATGTTTTTGAGTTTTTCGTTAATAGTTCAAAGTTCGTGTTTTACTTTTACTTAACACTTAGATTAATACATTTCGAAATGTGACGTTACGAAATTTAGGACCCCCCACCCCCTTGACACACAATGTCACACTTCGTCGACCCCCTCCCACCCCCTTAACGTGTGACGTAATTTATGGATGGCCCCCAATGAAACGAGTCTTTAAAATTTTTATTCAAAAGACCAAAAGTATCGTGTTACCCAGTAACTGGGTTGTGCAGGTCAGATAGGCGGTCGCTCCATGTAAAATAATGGTATTCACCGATTGAACCCGGTTAGACTGAATACCTAAAATAGGAAAAGGCTAGGTAGATTATGAATATGGTGTATACCTGCAGCATCATAGGAGCAGTTCTCCGAAGTATCTAGGTCCATACTCAGGTTGACTTTGTTTCTATGCCTCTCTCGCGTCTCCTCGTAGAACCGCCGAAGACTTAATACTGAATCTTGTGGAAGTGACAATTGACCTAAGAAAATTTAAAATGGTTTAAGACAATTATCATGAAATCTTCGAAATTAGGGACAAGTAGATAGAGATATTCAGTCCGATTCAATATATGCTATTGTCACATGGGCGTAAGGTGAAAAATGTATACACTGTTCATTACTTTTCTGTTATACAATTTTTTCTTGTAGTAACGAAACGGCCAAACCACATATTTTGATTAAGGTGTAGAGTTTGTGAAAGTAGGCTTTGTAGAGTTAGAAGCTTGACTATGCATGAAATCTGATAACTTTTTGGTAGTGTGAGCCATCCATATGGCTAGTATGGCATCATGTAAAATGTTTTTGTTGGGATTAACCAGCTGGAAGGCCTCCCACATGGTGGACCTTGTGAAGACAGGAATCCGCTGGAAGCGTGTTAAAGAATCGTTTAATTTGACCTATATTTCAAGTAAGTATCTAAATTTGACAAAAGGTTACATATCTACCTCCAAAACGGTCGTTCTCAGTATACCAGGCGTCACTATGGAAGCTGTTGAACACAGTAATGAGACACTCTCGCACGTTCTGTATCTTCCGCTCCGTTACAGCGAGAGACATTATCAAGCGCTTTAGCTCTTCGCGCTTGCTTTCCTATAAGAAAACGTTCTTACAGTTAAACTTAGAGTATGCTTAGATGGTTTGGTCATGTTGAGAGGATGAATAAAAGGCGGCTAACAAAAGGTATTTATTGTACAAGGCAGATGTGACTGGACACGCCGGAAGAGGACGTTCTAGGAGAACATATAAAGACCTTATTGGTGATGTTCTTCAGAAGGGTTAGGTGCGTAGTACTGGTAACCGGCATGCGTTTATAGCCAGATATATGAACTTAAACGAGGCAAAAGGAGTATTTAAGGATCGTAGCAGGTAGCGTTCTGCAGTTTCTAACTACCCTCATGTGAAAAAGGTGTGATTGTATGTATGTATGTACAGTTAAACTAGCATAAAAACTTTTTAACAAAATTTAAGCCGCCGAAAAAACTGAAAAGCAAAAAATAATAAACCTTAAAATTATGAGTCGGCGCTTTGAGTGATCTTGTTCATTGATTTTTCAGCGCCGACTCAAAATTTTAAGGTTTATTATTTTTTGCTTTTCAGTTTTTTCGGCGGTTTAAATTTTGTTAAAAAGTTTTTATTTCATAATTTTTTGTGGCTTTAATGTACTAATAATACTTGGCAAGGTATACGCTATCCAATAAAAAAATAAAGATCAAAATAAGACTACTCTGTACAAAGTTATGCGTAGTTAAACATTACAATCAGTGAGTGAACAATCAAACATCCCCTGTTTTTCGACCCTTAGGGTTCGATTTTGTTTTCCAAATTTATATGGGACCACCTTCGGTGTATACCCTTTCCAATAAAAAAAGAATTATTACAATCGGACGACTATGTAAAAAGTTATGCGTGGTCATACATAAAAAAAAACATTAAAAAAAATAAAATATACGCGTCGAATTGAGAACCTCCTCCTTTTTTTTCGTCGGTTGAAAAGTCTGCACTTCGGTAAACTTCGTGTTTCCGAATAAGCACGAACGTCGTAACGTAACGTAAAGTAACCTGCCACAGACGCAGAGCTTCTAACTTTTGGACTGCCGCTTTATGTAGCAGTGCACCCATCATTGGGCTTTTGTATGAAGTTTTCACTCGTTACCTACTCTGGTCGCAGATCAACATCTGTTATTATAACCGGGCTACTGCCGTAACCAGGCCACTACTTAACACTAGAAGCGCTGAACATACCGACTGAGGTAAATTTGGATAAACAATATGTGTATTGCAATTACCGACAACCATAGAGGGGCCATGTGTTTTATTCGCGGATGACATATCCTTATTACTCTCATGCCAAAACAACACAAACATAGAAGAAAAACTCAGTACCACACTCACAAAAACATGTGACTGGATGACCTCACATAATTTAGAAATTAATTACAATAAAACTAAATTAATGACTTTTCACCCTTATCAAAAAGCTCCTCTACACTTAAACTTCAACTTTAACGGCTCATTATTAGAAACTGTTGATGAATTTACATTACTTGGACGTACAATAGATAAACATATTAACTGGAAAACACAAATACAAAAAACACGTTCAAAAATTTCAAGATTTTCATATGCTCTCCGCGAAATTAAAAAGACCACCAATTTTCAAACTGCCCTTACCACCTATTATGCGTATGCCAATGCATGGCTTAGCTACGGCATAACTCTCTGGGGAAATAGTACAGATGCACTGACACTCTTTACCCTACAAAAGAAATTAATCAGAATCATGGTAAACATTGATCAAACTGACAGCTGCAAACCCCACTTTCAAAAACATAATATTTTAACCCTCCCTAGTATTTACATTCTAGAAACATGTAAATTTGTCCGCAAGTATCCAGAGTTCTACACAAAGCGCGAAGACATCCAGTCACAGTACACACTTAGGCACCGATCAAGGCTAAACATACCAACCTCCAAGTTAAAAATGCATGCAAGTCCCTATGTAATGTCTATAAAAATATACAACAAACTGCCTGACATTATAAAGAATGAAGAAAAGTTCAATATATTTATAAGAAATCTCAAGAAATTACTGATTAACAAATGCTATTACTCCTTAGACGAATATTTAAATGATAAAAATAAATAATAGACATATAATATATATTTTAATTTGATAATAAATACTAAAATAATGATGATTGATAATAATAATTCTTGATAAACACGCAATTTATAGGTATATGTAAAATAAACTATTGATACTATATTGTATGTGTGAAGTATTCTTTTTAAATAAATAATAATTTATCAAATAATATAACAAAACAAAAATTAAATCAAACAACAATAATTATAAATAAAATAAATACTTAATAAATAAAACAATATAGCTAATAATATTTTTTTTAAAGAACAACAATCCATATAAATGAATAAACAGAATTATTATAATACGTAGCTACTTATATAAAAATCATATAAAATATGTTAATACATTTTATAGATAAATAAACGATATGTTGGTTTATTTTACGAAATCTCCTGACAAAAGGATTTTCAAAAACAGAGCTTCCTCTCTCCTATCCTTTTGCTGTGCCCTACAGGGTCCATAATGATCTAAAATTATATAGTTACCACCCTTAGAATAATAACGCATAGAACCGCAGTAGTTGCACGAAAAGTGAAGCCATTTCGAGGTAGCCTTTTAAGGCTAAGTACGACTTTCGGACCGTTAGTACAAAATACCAAGCGCTGTTGTAAAGAGCTCCCGCAATTTTACAAAAAAATGACGTACTGTGTAGTGAAAGGGTGTCACAACTCATCACATAACCACGGAAAACATTTAAAGATCCCATTTCACGGGTAACTGTTGCCTAAAATCATATATTTTTGATTAAAACATTCATCGAAACAAAATAAATAAATCGTAAATTTGACAGACGCCATTACAATAAAAGTGTTGCTAGGCAAAGAAAAACATTTTACCCCATTTTTTTGTTGTTATAACTATGTACTGCCAATTTGATTGCAAAATCACATTTAAGTTGGTATTTTTATTAGCCTAATACTATTGGGGGTCCCGCTTGCCAACCTAAGAATTTACCTATATTCTACATTCTACCTAAATTCTTGTTACCTAAGAATTCGATTCTTTTATGAATCCAAAAAAGATAATATTTCGCGAATAGCGTCATCAAAGCGGCAGTTGTTTAGAAAACAGTTGCAAATTCAGGGTTATTAAGTAAGGTAGTTTAAGTAATCGATCTTGGTTTATAATAAATATTTTTAATTTCATGTTTTTTTTAATAGTTTTTCTACACACGAATCCTGAAACAGTTCTATTTTTCACACTATTTGGGGAAAATGTCATTTACTTGCAACATTACTAGTTTGCTTCTGTGTGTGTCGGTGAATGTTTTTACGTGCCGCTTATGCACACATTGATTGTGTTGTTGCTTCAATTTTAAACGGAATTTTGAATGAAGCTATCTCTCTATGCATTATTACTCTAAGGTTACCACCTAAGTTCACATTATGGTAAAGCAATAAAGATATTGAGTATTGAGTATTGGTTGAGTCTCGTTAAAATAATAATAATCATCATATTTCATGAAAAGTCATAAGAAGTTACGATTATATGCATAATAAAATATTAATTAGAGCAGGAAGAACATAGAAATGGCTCAAATTTGGGACGCCCGCGCTTCTAGTGTTAAAACATTACTTTAATCAACAATTTAATTTAAGTAAACAAAATATCAAATTAAGCATAAATAATGTTTTGGAATTCGGTTAACGATCAGCTACATTCATTTTAAACGTCACAAGTAACAAAAGACATTCACGTTTCACCGGTTCCGGATTCCTCTATTCTGGGAAAATTAGGTAGACGAAAAGATAAAATAAAATTATTATGTGGGCTTTCTTTTGACCAAAAATTACTAACACCTCGGCCAAGTAATTTTTTGAAGTAACTTACGATAGCTTTATCAATGATTCCAATCTGCTTGCCAGCCTGCCTGTCGCCCGCACTACCGCCGGGTGCCTCGAACACGCCGCGCCGTGACGTCATCTCGTCGTGCAGAGCACGCAGAGCGAGCACGCGAGCTTCCGCGCGGGCACGCTCGCAACGAACTACTAGGAGCTCGCAGGACGAACCTGTCATGTACTCCTAAAGAAGTGTGAAGAAAGAAGGAAAATTAATATTTATTTGCGCCTAATGTATGATTGTTCATCCTCACAAACTTTCACCTTTTTAAGATTAGTAGGATTTGCCGATCGCGTTCAGTTACATTGGTGAAATTTGGGCTTTTTTTTTGGGGGCTGGGAAGGCTACAACTGTCGTCTCCCACTCTAGGCAGTGCGGGAGGGCGTGTCAGACTTTTACTGACTAAAACCCACCCGTGTTCGTTCAGTTGCCTATATGCCAGGGCCACGGTAACTGTTTCGTACAAATCTCGCGACCCTGGCAGGTGAAATTTGCCCTAAATCATTGTTTGGTGGAATTGGTGATGAATTACGGTGACCTAAATAAATAAAGGAAACATGCTCTCAGTACAGTTCTGGCCACACGCAACTGCGCGTGTCGATAAATTATTTTAATGACTACGAAGTCACGCGAAGATTCGCGCCTTTATTACTTTTCCTTGCAAGAAATAATCTTCTAAACATATTTTACTTACACAAGTAACACTTACAGTTACTATTAACCCTTTTTTTTGGGGGTGGGAAACCATCAAATGACGACTCCCGCTCTTGGGCGGAGCGGGAGGACGTGTCAGACTTTTACTAACTAAAACCCACCCGTGTTCCTTCAGTTGCCCATGTGCCAGAACCATGGTATCGCTTTCGAACAAATCTCGCGACCCTGGCAGTCTACTATTAACCTTGCAGGGGTTAACTGTTATAATGGTTTTATATTTACAAACTTACATATCAGTGTAGATCCTAGACTTATAGGTCTTAAAAACTAGTAACATTATTTTAGGGATTAATCACAGACGTTTGTGGTACCAGTAAGAACTGAACATGTTATTTCCCAAAAATTTTGTTTTTCCTGAAAATAAAGACAATGCATTATGAATGGTTTATGTACTTTTTTTTTTTTGTAAGTGGGAAATCATCAAATGACGTCTCCCGCTCTGGGTGGAGCGGAAGGGCGTGTCAGACTAAGACTAAAACCCCCCCGTGTTCCTTCAGTTGCCCATATGCCAGGGTCACGGTAATGGTTTATGTACTTACGTTTAGTTGTGAGAGTGTGCCGGCCAGTCTCTTCTGCGTATGTTTGGTGTGCACCTTGTTCTTGATCGCGTTAAGAGCGAGCGAGCAGTGCAGTGACGCCGTGTGCGAGAGCACCCATTGAGGAGTTATCCTGGGACATCGTGTTTATGTTGATAATTTGTAGTGACCAAACGAAGCTTCGTTTTCCGGCAAAAATTTTAAGATTCGGCTATTCTCGTAATTAAAATATTCAAAATCTAGTCACAGTCAAATCTTGGCGACAAAGAAATGTCACATTTGTCAAAAATGTATGGTAACTCCAAGGAACTTAAATCCAACCTGGAATGCGCACAGGCTGCCAATACGCGGTCCGAGCGAGATAGCTTCGCGAGAGCCCTCTGTCCCTTTCATTAGGGTGACCAAGCAATATGATTTAGGTAGATACGAATATAACAGGATATAATATATTAACCAATAATTTGATTTTAAAAAAAAAATAATAGTTACGCTTTAAAAATGGATTAAAGTAAAACGCAGTAAACATAAACGCAACGCAACGCATAAACTCTGCTATCGAGGATTATTGTATAACCTGGAATATCTGGCGCGCTGGGCAAATAACCATTTTGTTTAGTATTAATTGTCGTAAAAATCCAACAGACGTCGTTTTTAAGAAAAATGCTTGGGACACTTTTGGGTCCTAAAGTCCATTGACGCATTGGGCAAATGCGTCAATGGACTTTACCCGTAAATAATGGGGTCGCGTGATTGTTCGAAAGAGATACCGTGACCCTGGCACATGGGCAACTGATGGAACACGGGTGGGTTTTAGTCAGTAAAAGTCTGACACGCCCTCCCGCTCCGCCCAGAGCGGGAGAAGTCATTTGATGATTTCCCATCCTGAAAAAAAAAAAAAAAAAAAAAAAAAAAAAAACCCGTAAATAATCTTATAATTTCGTTCATTATGGGCACCCTACTTCAAGAAAGGGACACAGGGCTCTCGCAACGCTTTCTCTCTCGGACCGAATTTCTCTCTGACCAAGTGATTGTCTGTAATAGAACTTAGTTACATATTCATAAGGTTTATTTTTATAATGGTGTCATATTGACAATGCACATTCCAGGGGTCGCACAGTGGAACGAATGTATGGGAGCGGTTGGACGTAGACATGTCCGAAAAAAAAGAGTAAAATTATGCCAAACTAATGATGCCATCTTATTTGATTACTTAATGCCTTCATAACTTGTGGTGATGAATTTCTTCATAACTCCCATATTTCGGGAGTAATTTGAGAAAATGTGAAATTTTACTATGAAAATGAGTGTATCGAGCTCTCTCCCTCCTGATTCCGGGCTTGTTTCAAGTAGCGGTCTCTAATATCATAATGCTAATACTAAGAGCTATATTTAATACTAAGACACATAGTGCGCCAAATGTGCACTTTCTGGGATAAAGAGTGATGTTTATTTTATAACACAATTTTTTTATTTTTTGTTTATTTTGTTGATTAAAACCGTTTTTCTAAAGGTTTACCTTATTACAATAACATTTCTGAGCAGCCAATTAGAGAAGATATAAGCTAATTAGGATATATAATTAGGGACTTAAGGTTTACATATAAAACTGATGCACTAATGATTACTGATAAGAACATTGCTATTATTTAATTACTAAATGGCTCTTAATACACTAATTTAGCATGCATCATTTACTAATTATCACAATAACTAATTACCTTGCAATATTTAACAAAGGATACCTGGGATACCTGGATTTTATATAAATAGGTCACTATTAGTAACTTTAAAATCAGTGTTGATTTACACCTCGCTACCGCATTTATGCAAAATGGACACAGTCTGGAAGAAGCACAGATAAGTTTCGGAAGAAACATGAGATTTGGCTACAGGCTGCAATTCAATGGCCGGAATTACAGAATGAAAATATGGAACCTTCTACAGAAAATATAAGTGACGTCATCGAGCCCATAATTTCTCCTGCTAAATCTGATGCTTCAACTTGTACACATCCTAGTCCTCGTAAATCTTTTGAGGACCTTAGTAACCGGCAAAAAAGAAGACGCACTGAAGATAGTCTTTCATGCAGCAGTAGCAGCGCTGAAATTATGTTTTCGGCCGAAAGGGCGCTTCAAAAGGCAGGACAAAGCGATACAGCTTATGTTATGAAATACTTGACGGAGAATCCAGAAGAGGCCTCAAAAATCAAAGCCTTCATTGAAGGTAAATCAATTCAGGTACGGGAAATATCCCCTTTGAAGGCATTGGCTCTTTATGTATCGATGAACTTATCGAAATGGCGCTATAACACTCTTCGGGATTTCAACACTCAAGAAGGAGCTCTTCAATACCCGAGTTACTACATGTTGGTTAAAGAAAAAATTAAGTGCTATCCGGCCAAAGAAGATCTCACAGTTACAGAGAGCTCTGCAAAAATCAAATTACAAGCCTTGATGGATTTAACCTCAAGAAGACTTATTAGGTCGTTAGAAACCCCTGTTGATCCCAATCAACAGCTCGTATTGACCAGCAAATGGGGTTTTGACGGATCATCTAGCCAAAGCATTTATCATCAAAGGACGAGTGAAGATGAGCAAATCGATCTTGCTAGTAATTTTATGATTAGTCTTGTACCACTGCGGCTCGTCTCAAAAGGTGTAACAATTTGGGAAAACGAGCGACCATCTTCCACTTCATTTTGCCGGCCAATATTGTTTAAGTTTATAAAGGAAACCAAAGAAAATGTGCAGAGAGAGATGGCTGAAATCGAAGCAGAGATTGAAGCCTTAACTCCATCCACCATCACTGATGGAATTAGTGTCAAACACCAACTGCTGTTGACAATGATTGATGGTAAAATTCATTCCATTATATCCAATACAGCAGCTTCAGTGTGTGACATATGCAAGGCTTGTCCTAAAGAAATGAATAATTTAGAGTTAATCAAAGATAAACACGCAAACGAGGACATGTATAAATATAGCTTAAGCACCCTTCACGCTTGGATTCGCTCAATGGAATGCTTATTACACATTTCCTACAAATTAGACATAAAATCATGGCAAGTAAGGGGTGATATAGCAAAAAGGCAAGTTGATGACAGGAAGAAAAGAGTTCAAGAGGCTGTAAGAAGAGAAACGGGCTTACTTCTCGATGTTGTGAAACAAGGCAGTGGATCCACCAACAATGGCAACTCGGCAAGGAGATTTTTTGAAAACTACACTAAATCTGCTGAACTGACCGGAATAGATGCTATGTTTTAAGAAAAATCTGTGTGATCTTGCAGTGTATTTCATCAGGAGAGAAGATCAACGTAACTAAATTCCGAGAGTTCTGCTTTGATACTGCTAAGCTTTACGTGGAGTTATACCCATGGTATTATATGCCTTCTTCACTTCATAAAATTTTAATGCATGGGCCAGACATAGTTCAGAACATGTCAATTGTGCCCATTGGTTTTCTATCCGAAGAGGCATCTGAGGCTAGAAATAAAGATTTTAGAAAATATAGAGAGGGGCATTCTCGAAAGCATAGCAGTATCTCATGCAATGAAGATATTATGCACAATCTTTTACTGTCTTCTGATCCACTTGTTACAAGTATCCGTCCAAAAGGAAATAAGTTTGTAAAAAAATCTTCTTTTAAGGAATTTTATGAGCTTACGGATTCTGAGAAAAGTGATATCGAATTTGTTAACATAAATGATTTAGCGGACATCGATTCTGAATTTGAATTAATTGATGATGATGATGATGACGAAGATAATTAAATGATGTTATTGTTTTAAAATGTGTAACTTAGTAAATTAGAGCTTACATCTTAATTATTTATTGTACTTTTAATGAAACTAGGTAATTTATTATCAACTTACTTAAAAGTCATACTCTCATCAGTTCTTGTGAATATTTTTGTTAATATATATTTCTGTATATATATAATATATTTATAGACCTCTTAATAAGTCTGTCTGCGGTTTAAAGTAAATACAAATGGGGAAAAAACGTTTTTTTTTTTAAATTTTCATTTCCTTTTATCCCAGAAAGTGCACATTTGGCGCACTATGTGTCTTAGTATTAAATATAGCTCTTAGTAATAGCATTACGATATTAGAGACCGCTACTTGAAACAAGCCCGGAATCAGGAGGGAGAGAGCTCGATACACTCATTTTCATAGTAAAATTTCACATTTTCTCAAATTACTCCCGAAATATGGGAGTTATGAAGAAATTCATCACCACAATTTATGAAGGCATTAAGTAATCGAATAAGATGGCATCATTAGTTTGTCATAATTTTACTCTTATTTTTCGGACATGTCTACGTCCAACCGCTCCCATACATTCGTTCCACTGTGGGTCGGGTATAAGTTCCTTGGGTAACTCGAGGTATTTTTGACAGATTGAGACTGCGAACAAAATTACGAGAATTGCCCCTCAGAAGTTCGTGAATAAGGTATTTGAGAAGTATCAAAAATATAAATGAATGAATACTTATTTTAAAGATGTTACAAAAAGGACGATTCGTAGAAAAATAAATAACATCGGTGTAAAAATGTCAAGTCACAAGAATTTAAAGTTATTAATTCTTCTATCTATGTGATTTAAGAGTAACTTTGCAGCCTGCCTGCCAACCGATAACTCTGAAACCGCTGGCAAAAGCTACTTTTTTCTAACTGACGAAAAATTTTACCCATACCAATTTCGAATTATAGAATTGTAGAAGCGCTGCAGAAATTTTTGCTCCTCACTGCTTAGAAAAGCAAAGAAGAGGTATGAAAAACAGGAGATTGAAAATACTAAGGGTAACAAAAAACAATTATGGGATGTCATTAAAAAAATTAGCGGTTCTGACAAGAGAGCAGACTTCTCGTCATCCCTCTTGTCATCTAATAATCCCGAGGCGGACATAAACGACGTTAACAGCTTCTTTGTGAACGTTGGAGCAAAGCTAGCAAGTAAAATATCCACTCCGAAATCTACAACACCTTGCCATAGAAGTGATCATACATCGGTAACTCCTTTAAACTCACTTGTCTTGTCCTTCTTCCTACCGATGAACAAGAAATTTGCAACCTAATTGAAGGCCTTAAGGAGAATTGTGCAGTAGGAATTGATCAGATTAGCAGTAAAATCATTAAGAGATACGCAAATTACCTCTCTTCTCCCATAACACATATTTGCAATCTCTCAATCTCAACGGGAGTTTTTCCTCAAGCTTTTAAAATAGCTGTTATCAAGCCAATTTATAAGGCTGGAAAAAAAGACTGTGTCAATAACTACCGGCCCATCTCCATCCTACCTGCTCTGTCCAAGATATTGGAACGCCTTATAAATCAACGCCTGGTTAAGTTCCTAGAAGTAAATAATCTCCTTTCGTCTTCACAATTTGGTTTTAGAACTGGCAAAGGTACCAATGATGCAGTTCATGAATTGATAAACTCCATTGTGGTTAGTTTGGATGACAGAAAGAGATGCCTAACGGTATTCCTCGACCTTGCAAAAGCCTTTGACACAGTCTCTATTCCGCACCTTCTAACAAAGCTTGAGCGACTCGGTATCAGAGGAATCACCCTGAAACTGATGGACGACTATCTTACTGGCAGGAAACAACGAGTACGGATAAACGACTCACTCAGTGACGAGCTCTCAGTTGATTTTGGTGTACCACAGGGTAGTATAATTGGCCCAACACTATTCCTGGTGTACATTAATGACCTTTGCCAACTTTCTCTTCATAAAGGCAAGATTATTACCTTTGCTGACGATACTGCACTGTTTTTTAGTGGTGACGGATGGTAGGAGGTATTCGATGCTGCACAACTAGGTCTAAATCGTGTTAGTAACTGGCTGCAAGACAATGTTTTGACTCTTAATGTCTCTAAAACTAAGTACATAACCTTTACTCAAAGATCTAACTTGCTCCCACCCTCAACTCTAACGATCACTGCTCACTCATGTGGCATTGAAAATGCCCAATGCTCTTGTTCGTTTCTTGAAATGACTGAGAATATTAAATACCTGGGAGTCACTATTGACCAACATATCTCCTTTAAACCACATATAGAAACCCTCGTGACCAGGTTACGAAAAGTAATTTACATTTTTTTAAATCTACGACACTCGGCCAACCGAAAAACTATTAAGATGGTCTACTACGCATTATGCCAATCCCTTATTGATTACTGCATCACAGCGTGGGGAGGTGCCGCGAAAACACACCTTATTGAAGTTGAAAGGGCACAGCGTGCCATACTCAAGGTTGGAGCTGGTCTCCCCTTTCGTTTTCCAACTACTGACTTGTACAAAGAATGGGACACTCTCACCGTCAGACAATTTTTTATACTTCGTACAGTTCTTAAAAAACATTCTCAAATTCAGTTTGACGCTAAGCTACTCAAAGACAACCGTCGAAAGGGAAGGGTATGTCCCACAGCTCAATTTAAATCCACACTCTGTAAAAGATTCTTTTGCTTCCTTGGGCATTATCTTTATAACAAATTAAATAAATTTCTAAACCTATACCCTAAAACTCGATCAAACTGTTATAAAGAAATAAAAAAGTACTTAAAAACCCTGGACTACGATAAAACTGAGAACATTTTGACTGTCATGAAATAAGAACTACTATTGACAAAACCCCATACATATGTACATATATAGCTGTTACTCACCTTCTTAACAAACAAACAACTCTCGCTCCACTCACATCACAAAACAAACCTGCACTCACACTCTGCTCTTCTGAATTACTCACATACATTCTCCTACTATTCTAACACTTCACACAAGTTAAATACTCACTCACATATCGTCTCACAACACGACTCAACTTCTACAGATTTTAAATTTTAATTTTTTTTATTGTTATTTCTTTTATTGCTTAATAATTTAGTTTTAGTTGTGTTATCATATCTTTTAACTCCCACTTAGTTTGATTTTTGTTATGCATATTGTTTGCCTGCAACTCTTGCACGCTAACCCTGTACCTTGAAGTTAATTCTAGCCGTGGAAGGGGCTTGGTGACCTGTATCACAGGTTCTTTTCTAAAAACCTATATCAGGCACCAGTCTCTCACAAAGGTGGAATACAGCTGAAACATTATTTTTGTACACACTAACTTTAAGTCAGCTTTGTGAAGAGAGAATAAATGATTATTATTATTTTTATTATTATTATATACTGAATTTATGGTTAAAGTTTGCGCAGTGCTTATAATTTTATCCTATATTGTAGCAGAATCAGCCTATAATGTTCCCACAGTTGGTTCCTCTTCTTCGAGAGAGCCTGTATTGAAGATAATTAGTTAGAATTAACTTCATATAAAATTAATTAAACTGTTGCATTAGGTACATTTATAAGGTTTCTCGGTATAAATTGGACAAGCAGGCACAACACTAAGTGCTTGATATGGTTTATAGGTGCACCAACCCATAGACTAATATTTTATCACGAACCCGCTGCAAATACTACAATACAAATTACTTTCTAGAACAACTTATCTAATTATACTCTAATTACTGGATCTCACAACATAAGGAATCCTAGTGTGAGGGTCTAGGAAAAATTAGCAAGTAAATTTCGGCTGTGAAATATCAACACCTAGTATCTGCATAAAACTAAATTTTACAGGAGAGCCGAAAAACGATTTCTGATTTCTCTAGATCGGTTCGGTCAGGTCAGTTTCTGACTTTGTGTAACTTCGTATTTGACTAATTTCTGGAATTTTTCCTAGCCTAGTATGTGGAGGGTGTTCTTTAAGGTCGAAAAATGCAAAAACACCCGTTTGAAAAAAATTACAGATAGGTACTTGGTTTTGAAATTGCACAGCCGATTTATTCTTACTACGCAAGTGGCTTCCTTATGTCTTTTGCAAGAATTTTATGTTTTTCTAGAGTTATATTAGTTCGTACCTGTTAGTTTCAGCGGTATCATGTACAGAGGGCGCGGCGAGGGCGGTAGTGAGTGCGGCGCGACGTTCACACAGTTGCGGCCACAGCACGCTGCCGCATTTCACTAGAGAAGACAGTAATGTCTGGTCTTCTGTTGAGACAAAAAATAACTCATTTATATTCAAGACCTTAGAAGTTTGCAAATAATAAGATCCGTACGGGTCGACCAACCAGGTTATGTTACGGTTGCCGAGGTTAGTCCGACCGAGACCGCTTCGTGCGTCGGAAACCCGTTAAGCCATTGGTTGCATCTGTCATTTTTGGATCTTTGACAGTCGTTACGGGGGGTCGTTGCTTTGATTACGAGTCTTCAGAAGCCCGAAAGTCTGACAACCAGTCTTTCTAAAGGGTGTCGCGTTACACGGGGAAGGTCAGATAGGCAGTCGCGGTTAGACTGGAAGCCGACCCGAACATAATTGGCAAAAGGGAGGTGATGACCTTAGAAGTTTAGCAATAAAAGAAAATACTTAATTTTAAACCCCAACGAAGCAGAGTGGAAACGGCAAAAATCGTCTAAAAGTGACCACTATTCATTAGGTTATTAGTTTACTTGCTCATTTAAAATGGATAGCTTCACTCTCCTTAGATATGACACGCACAAGGTACGAGGCAAAACCGTATTTTCTTCGTTGCATTTAGGACTTTAAACATAACTAGCGAAATGTGGGAACTGAACTTCAGTATAGGAATGCCTTTGCCTACTTACAAGCGTAATGTTGTGTTACAGAGTTTCCGTACAATGGGAGGTAAACTTAAATTGTAAATTAATACGCCCCAATGGGTCAATAGTGTAAGGGGCGTCCATTAATAACGTTAGACAATATTGCCGATTTTTCGAACTCCCCACCCCCCTCGGCGAGATTTGGGTCGACCCCCTCCCCCCTTAACGCCTCACGTAATTAATGGACGTCCCCTAAATAGTTACTTTGAAGTATTAGGTGAGAAATTCTGAAAGCCAATTCTCGTAATTAAAAACGTTTACAATCTAGTAGCAGTCTCATCTTGATGGCAATTAAATGTCAGAAATTTTTAAAATTACGAGTACCATATTTCAGTATTTTACATGTAGCGGCTGCCTATCTGACCTACATTTTTCGAAAATATGAAACAGGGGATTAGAAATTATCAGCAGCCTATAATGTTCCCACTGCTGGGACACAGGCCTCCTCTCGGTGAGAGGGAGTGGGCCATAATACACCACGCGGGCCCAGTGCGGGTTGGTAGATGTCACATGTCTTCGAATTTTTGGTTCTAAGACATGCCGGTTTCCTCACGATGTTTTCCTTCACCGTTTTGAGAGCAGTGTTGATGAAATAATTTACACAAAGTAAAGCGCCGAACTCACGACCTATTCCTCGTAAGTCGCGGCCGTTACCACTGGGCCAACACTGCTCTGATTAGAAATATCCTCCAAAATTAATATGATTCTGATTAATAGAGGGGTACGCTATTAGGGTGCTGGTTGTCAGACTTCAGGGCTTAAATTTTTACAAAATCTGGTATTCGGAGTCAATAATTCCTGACTATTCTTGAGTCAACTCTTGAGATGAAATAGAAACTCATCACGTCTGAAAACCTTATAGAGCTAATTTCGTTTAGGTCAAATTAAATTAGTAGTGATAAATGAGAGGGAACTTACCAGAATCATTGAGTTCTCCATTGCTAGAGGCTACGGAGGAGTTCGCTAGCGGGGCCAGGCTCACAGATAGAGCGGCAGGCGGCCGGCTGTTCTGACGACGAGATGTCACCTTGTCTAGTTTACTCTAAAATTGGAACAGAATAATAAAAAAACATTATTACTGATTTTTTGGTCAATAAAACTTAAAAAACTCGCGTCCAAAACCAAAACCTCTATAAGGTAAAAAATATACGTATTAGCCCTTTAAGTTTATTAAGAAGTTGTAGGTCATATTTTGATCAAAGCATCGTCGTGTCCAAACAGCTGAACTGATTTTGATAAAACGTGTGCAAATGAGGAGTGCAAATTACATAATTTATTTAAAAATATCCATATCAAAAGTTACTGAAATCAATTAGGAACTTAACCTACTTTCAGATCTTGCATTCATTCTGTTACTCCTTGTATACGATCTGTAAGTTTTCTTAAAACTAATAAATGTTTATTTTCGTTATATATATACCTATGTTTGTATATATCTATGTATTTGTATATTTGTATGTATTATTTTCAGAATTATCTGCCCCTAAGTTGCACCTGCCATGTTTTGTCTCTGCATCACCCTAAGGTTAACTGGTAGAAAATGCCTCAGGCATTAAGTCCGTCTTTGTACAGTATATTTTACTTGTGCATAAAGTTTTAGTAAATAATAAAGTACCAGTTACCTCAACATCCTCACAATCCTCGACGCTGCACAGCGAGTCAGCTATACTCCTCGCTTCTCCCAGGTTGAACTTCTTGGAACGCAACTCTTCGGCCAACTGCTGCAGGAGCCAAGCGCGGCGCTGTGCGTTCTGCACGCGAACGCGGTACAAGTTGCGTTGGGATACTGTGGGGATATACAGGAGTTTTCGGCACGGTTTTGACACTTGAAAACATCCGAGTGGTTTTTTTTGCGGTTGGAAATCATCAAATGACGTCTCCCGCTCTGGGTGAAGTGGAAGGGCGTGTCAGACTTTTACTGACTAAAACCCACCCATGTTCCTTCACTTGCCTGTGCCAGTGCCACGGTCGCTCTTTCGAACAATTCCGCGACCCTGGCAGCAACATCGAGTGCTACATCTGAATTTAATATTAATCTACACTTATCATAAAGAGATAAACTTTTTGACTTTGTTTATAGGAAGTAATCTCTGGAACTGCAAGCCGGATTTAAAAAAATCTTTTTTCATTTGATAGGCTAACTTTTGAGGAAGGTTATAGGCTATTTAACATCATGCTACGGCCCTAAGAAGCTGGGGAAAATGAAAAAACGTCGGAAAGAACGCTAAGTGTTAAATCAAGTCATAGCGCGGGCGTGTCATTAGATACCACATCTCATGTTCAGAGCAGTAAAGATTTTTCTAGGATGACTAATACCCAAAACTCTTTCACAAAACAACAAACCCATAGCATAATCAGCCTATAATGTTCCCACTGCTGGGACATAGGCCTCCTGTCTTTGAGAGGGAGTGGGCCCTTATGCACCCAGTGCGTGTTGGTAGAATGTCACATGTCCTCAAAATTTTGGCTCTAGGATATGCCTGTTCCTTCACTTTTTTTAAAGTAGTGGTAATGAAATGTACAGTCAATGCCCTGCATTACCTGACCCCTCCTACACAGAAGAAATGAGGAAAAGGGGTCAGGTAAGGCAGGGAATTGACTGTGCAAGATGTAAATTGCCTGCTTGAGATCGAAACTACAACATAGAACTCGTGAACAGCATAATATTATTAAACAAACACTTTTATTTTTACTTACACCTGCTGGAGACTTTATCCACCAGCTGGTTCAACTCCTGCCTGGCTTGCAGTACTCTCGCCTCGGCATCTTGTACTTTCTCTCTAAGCGCAGTCTGTTGTTTCCATAGTGCCTGCTCTTCAGGCACCACTACACTTGAATCGGGCTGCAAAGGTGAAATGCTTTATTAGAACTGATGCTTGAGTTTATACATAACTAGATCGTCTACGTTTTTTCACTTACTACCATTCATCACGTGGGTGCCGTAAGAGAAGACTAAGGGACTTACTAGAGTATGGGCAGCAGCATTCTCTATTTTTCAATCATACTGCGATCGCCAAACCGCCTGGCAAGCGTGGCGATTATGGCAAAGCCCCCAAATTGGGGGAGGCCTAAGTCCAGCAGTGGACGTCTTACGGCAAATGATAATGATGTCCAGCAATGGAACATATTGAATGGATACCTACTGGAATTTTTTTTGACCGCAGGCAAAATGGCAACCAAGCCATTCTAATAATTTCCTACTGAACCAAAATCTTAAGCGCTGACCTTGCAGAAAGCATTCTTCTTCTGGCAGCGTTGCACATCATTGTTGAAAACTTGCAGCCTCTTTAGTCTGATGTTCTCCTTGGGTTCTACATGCTCCATCAAGCTGCGCCATACCATGTAGTACTGGCCACGGCATATCCTGTAAAGAATAATGAGATAAATACACTAATTGTATGTATGATGTATGAACTCGAGGGTTCAGAAGGGCTTGTGGCCCAATAATAAGACCCGCACGGGCCGGATGAAGGTTAAGCTACGCTCGTTGCGGTCAGTTCTCATCAGAGAAGAGGAGGAGAGGGTGAGTTACGTTTTTGTTTCTTATTCTTTATTTCTGCTTGAGAGTATAGTTTTCAATGTTTTGTTAGTATATTGGCGTGTGCTGTCTTGTGCTTCGTAATATTAATTACCTACTTATCCATACTAATATTATAAATGGGAAAGTGTATGTGTCGGTTTGTCCGTCTTTCACGGCAAAACGGAGCGACGAATTGACGTGATTTTTTAATTGGAGATAGTTGAAGGGATGGAGAGTGACACAGGCTACTTTTTTTTTCTTTGTCAGGTGGCTGGGGTGAACTTAGAAAAGCCGTGCTTTTCCCATGGACAATTGTATGTACATGTTCGCGTGTGTCCAATACCCAGAATCTTTACATTCTATCCCCAAATGGAAAGACATATAATATCGTCTAGAGTAGCGTATTAAAATAACATTCTGTTCCGAGTTCTTTTCTGTGTTCTAAACAAGGAAAGGGGAACCGTGTTACCCCGAATTTAACGCGAGCGAAGCCGCGGGCAAAAGCTAGTTATTTCATACAATCAAGTTCTTCTAACTTAACAAACAGATGTGCTGCTGCCTGCTGGGCAGTTTGTTAAGCCATTTCTTCTTCCCAGTTAAAGCACTAGGAAGTGGTGAAGGGCGGGCGTTTTGGGGGACTGCTGGCTCTCAGAATTTGAATTAAAGACATTTGATTTTGATAACATTCCATTACATATCAAGGCCCTCTATGCCTCAGAAAGCATGTGAAGCCGTTAGTTGCGGCTGTCCTTTGCAGATCTTGTAACAGTTGTTATGGGTAGCCAGAAGCCAGAAAGTCTGACATCCAGTTTTGCCAAGTGATACTGTGCTATGCAGTTCCTGTGCAGGGGGGTTCAAATAGGCAGTTACTCTGTGTAAACCTAGTATTGAGCCTCACCCAAAATAGTTCGGATAAGACTAGGCAGATTGATCGCCTATCACAAGAAGAAAAGGTGTTGGATTATGCAAAAGAATATTTAAACATATTTGAATTTCCTAGGTTTACTGATTTTATTAGATCTTAAAGAACCAGCAATTTTCAGTTAGCAACTGAAAATTGCTGGTTCTTTACCGCTCTACTCTAATAAAAAAATTACCAAAACTAAATTTATTTTCTTATAACCAGATTATAGTAAAATCAATTACAAATAATGTATGACACATTAACATACAATATCTAGATGACCGAGCTTTGCTCGGTATTTTTTGGTATCAATAAAGTTGATCCTTGAAAACACGATAAAACGACATTTTATAAAAATGAATCCTAGCTAGATCGATTTATCGCCCCCGAAACCTCCTTTATACTAAATTTCATGAAAATCTTTGGAGCAGTTTCCGAGATTCAAATTATATATATACAAGAATTGCTTGTTTAAAGATTAAAGATATAAGATACATCTAACTCACACCTTCCGGCTATTGCCATCAAATGGGCAGAAATCCAGACTCCGGGCTGCTGCAGACAAATTTTAAATAAAAAAACCAAAAACTCTGCCAGACCTAGGAATCAAACCCAGTAATATCCTACTAAAATTATAAATGTAAATGAATGACGTATTCAGCTGCATCCGGTCAGACTGTGTAGGGGTCTACTAGGACCGATGCCCGCCGGGGTCGCGTGATTGTTCGAAAGAGATACCGTGACCCTGGCACATGGGCAACTGATGGAACACGGGTGGGTTTTAGTCAGTAAAAGTCTGACACGCCCTCCCGCTCCGCCCAGAGCGGGAGAAGTCATTTGAAGATTTCCCATCCTGAAAAAAAAAAAAAAAAAAAACCGGTCAGACTGGACGCCAACCATGGTAGGCAGAAATTATGGGACACCATCTACATACTCCTTTCGCCTCGATTGACTCATCAAGTAGGTACATAATATCACAAATAGATATGTTTATGAACGTAAATTTAATAAATAGCAAAGTTGAGGTTTTACGGTAGTAGTGTAATATTATTTAAAAAGGCTTGCTCTTCAGTGAATAAGGTTTAATAAGCCAAGATAATCTTGAGTGGCTTGTGGCTAAGGAGGGGCTTGTCTTCTTTACATAGTATAAAACAAAGTTTTTTCAAGATCTTTTAAACTATGCAATGAATTTTAATACTGTTTTCATCAATAGACAGAGTGATTCAAGAGAAAGACTCAAAATGTATAATGCGCAGGCAAAGCTGCTATAAATCTTATTTCATGAAATAAGATTTCAACTTTTAGTACCCAACACTTCCACACAGCCAAAGTACCGCTGAATTAGACATAACTGAGGTGAACTTTTCAATCACGGTGATATTCTTCAAAAGTATATATTTTTTAGTGTTCACTTCGTTTTCTAAGTAAACACACTTAAAATAAATACTATAATTTCTTTATAATGTTGGTTTTCTCAGGGAAAATAAGTTATTTCATTGATTAAAAAATATTTAGTATAGAATAAAAACCCAAAAAGATTTTCCCGTACCGGGAATCGAACCCGAGCCTCCTGGGTGAAAGCCAGGTATCCTAGCCACTAGACCATACGGGATATGACAAACATTCTGAATTTTTGACACAATACCTACAGCGTTGAAAAACCTTCCCAATTTCTGACAAAATTTTAAATATCGAATTTCCACTATTCGAAAGGTACACAAAAAACATTCTAACAATATTGGATATTGCAAAGAGGTTATATGATACCACTCACTCGGCAAGTTTATCTACAGAAGGCACTTTATCCGGCGGACACCCCATAGACAGAAGCCATTCTGCAAACTTCTCGGGCACTTTATCACCACTCAATTTTTCTTCATTCATTTTAGTCAAATAACGTTTTCAAAATTGCTATTTTTCAGATCAGACAACGAACAACAAGCAACAGACAAGATTTCAAATTTAACATTGTTATGACAGGTGACAAATGACAGTTTGTTGTGATCCATTGACAATAAAACTGACATTCTCGTTTGGGAGTTGAGAGTAAAGCATCCACCCATAGACTACTATATATCATCCACCCAACAACCAAGCACGATCCTTCGTAGCGAAACATATAAGTTAGGTTGCCATAATCGCGACGCTTCTTGGCCGGCGCACAGTGGGCCCATACTGAAAATTAGTGGACTTAGGCAACAAAGTTACCATATCGATGCGATTTTTTTTTATATGACGTGTTATAATATTCCTGACAACTTTTATTCTTATAAAATTTCTTCTAAACTTGATAGTTTGTCTTGAAAAAAAATTATTAGATTTTTTTGTATGGAGCGAATCACGTTTAATTTTTTTTCTTCAATTGTACTAATATTTTGGGTGTGTGGCGTGAGTATATGATAGCTAGGGTCATTCTCTATCCACGAAAAAAAAATCAGCGCCGGCCATCTGCGGCAGCGCGAGTAATCATTCGGTAAAAAAATAATAATTTGGAAGAATTTTTTTGTCATTTAAAATAAATTCAAAGCATATTTTTTGTCTCATTTGGCTGTTTTCACCTTCTTTTTAGTTAAATAAATAGTTTTAATAGCGCATACGTACTTAGAACTAGTAATTCTGGTAGAGATTTAGTTATTATTGCATGTTATCGGTACAAATGAGTCATCAATCACAATGCAGGTGCTCTGCATTGTGATTGATGACTCATTTGTTTGTGCGCGCATAACTAATGAGTCATCGAAAAATGCTGGTCTCTGATTGGCTGTGTTATTTTTTAACTGCACGTTATCTATTGTTGAATAAATATATCGTAATGTTTCAGGTTATACTAATTTTGTTAATGATAGGTGAAATAATTTAAATTTGTACGGGCAAGTCGTTGATAATTATCTACATAATCAACTGTATGTATATTATTATAGTATAAGTTATCGTACGTATGATCAATATGAAACTGTGAAGCAATTGTAGCCCTGAAAAGGGCTGTTTGTCATATTCCTAACCCTGATGGACTTTTGTGGGAATAATTTAGAGCCGGATCACATTATTTCTTGTTCCAGAAGTGCTAGTGGGTCTGGCAAATTTTCGGACTCTGCTATGAGGCATTTTTCTTCCTCCATAATTTCACTGTCACAGGGAGGCTCAGTAGTCTGTAACAACTGAGTTGCTTCAGGCAACAACTCATTATGAACCTGTTTCATTATTTTAGGCATTATGTAGGATATGTGGGGATCAGAGCTTATTAGAAGTCCATGGAGGATGTCTTCGTTTGTTGCTATTCTCCCCGTTTTCCGAGTGTGCCTCTCCCTGACGTTTCTGAAGTCCTTATTACGGGCTTCCAAAGCTTCTTCAGATAAGGTACCTAAAACGAATAAGTACATACATTTTAATTTCAAAACGCAATCGAGTCAAATAATACATCAAACTATATTTATTTTTTACTTACCGATTGGCAAAACACCAAAGTGGTTACAGATGTCTGCACCGTGCATTAGAAGTTTATGTACAGACGCCAACACATCAAGCTACTACAATCTGTCAGATTTCTTTGATAGATTTTCGACTTTATTTCTAGAGCGTTAGGTTCAAGGTTCATTGGGAAAAATTGACAGTTTCGGGTAGCTTGACCTGGTGGCGTCTGTACACTAACTGGCATGTAGTACCACGAATAGTGTTGCACGTACACATCAGCTGTTTCTCTACAGTATCTTCTAAATTTTTCACAGTCAATGTTTTTGCCTGATGATATGGCTTGTAGAATAACGGAAAATCTGAAAATCAGATTTTCGTCAATTCCCGTTATTCTGGAAGATCTTTTAAATGTAATCTTGGAAAAAGCGCCACGCTGTATTCCCGTCGTTTGTAGTTCCAAAACCCTAAAATAGGAAAACAATACTGTAATATACAATACATAGAGATATAATTCACAAACAACATAAAGAGAGCGAAAATTAAATACATACCTGTTTGACTATATCAATCAGCATTCCAGTTTGCTCACGAAACTCTTGCTGTGTGGTATTTTTTTTAGCTTGTTTCAAAGCCTTATGTTCGCCGCGAGCAGTCCATCGTTGAAAATCCAGATTATAAGATATATGGAGAAGACATTCCATACACCGAGTCTTCATATGCAGTGAAGAAATTCCTTGTTTGTAAATTTCTTCACGAAGTGGTTTAGAAGCCAAAGCGTCTAAATTATTCATCTCACTCGGTTTTGCCAAGCAAATGGGACACGTTGCATATGATGGTACTCCAGCAATAATATTGGCCACTTTTCCATCAATCATGGTCATATGCAATTCATGTGATACAATAATATTTCCACACCGTGTAGATATTCGTTCATCAATTTGTTTTTTCATCTCAGACTCTTTAGACTTTATAAAGTCAGCTGTCTCCGAAGTGAAAGTGAACTTCACTGGTCGACAGTACAGAGTTGAGCAAGGTGTGGGGTTCTCCCAAACTAGATTTTCATTCCCAGATGATGGCCTAGTAGACACTAGCCGAAGAGGGACGATGCTTATCATGACTACTGATGAATCATCGAACTCTGTAGCTGTGTTTGACGTTTTCTGTTTATAGTTACTCTGCGACGAAAAACCACCAAGTCCCCATTTCCAGGTCAACTTGAGTTCTTCATTTTGAGACCTATCAACAGTATTTATATCAAGTAATATCCTCTCCACAGTGTGGTCCAATAGCACTTGCAATTTAATGTGAGCTCCATTTTCGGTAATCTCCATACTCTCTTGTGGTGGGTAACATCTTTTCTTGGCATTTACAAGCTTTGGATAAGATGGAAAGGCAGCACAGTTTTCTTCTTTCAGAAATTGTCGAAGAGCTAAGTACTTCCATTTCGAGAGCGCAACTGATGTATAAAGAGCTAAACACTTATCTTCAGAGACAGTACTTAAGCTCTGCTTTTTGAATAGTCTCTCTTCTACTTCGGATAGCGCATCTGGATTACTGGAAAGGTATTCGACCACTTTTGCCAGATTCGTTTTGCCGTTGTCTTTCAATTTTGTTATTCCGAGGAAGAGTTGCAACACTGGTAGTTGCAACTCTTCCTCGGAATTTTCTTCTACTATGGAAGTAGAACGTCTTTTCTTTTGCTTATTAAACTCTTCGAACGGTTTTCTGTGCTCCTTTTCTGTAGATGTTCCCGCTTCCGCAGTACATACTGCAAGAGTAGGAACATGGCAATCTATATCCACAAGCTCAGATAAGGCTGCGTCCGAAAAGCCCATCACACTTCTCAGATCAACACTGTCACAAACAGGCCAGTTGATGTTTTTTTCCAACCACTTGCGATTAATTACACGATTCATAAAAGTTTTTTGATTTCTACTTGACTCTATCCACTTTTTATTTAAATTTACACAAAAAAAGTCGACAGAACTCCACGATTTGGTTCTTGTCTTCTTCAGAAACTTCGGTAGTCAAGACAGAAATGAAACTTTCATACAGAAACATATGATTTTTCAGATCACCGCCACTTCTTAATTTCACAAAAAGATCTAGGTTGGTATAAAATCCAGCCATAGTTCTAATGTAAATATAAAAATACAAGTATTTCACTGTGTTCACAAACAAGCGACAAGAGCGAAACTAGATGGACTTAATGAATGTCTTTATATTTATAGTTAGTGTTAATTACTCAAGTAGTGGACATAACAGTGAGTGAAAATTATTCAGCCAATCAGAGACGAGCATTTTTCGATGACTCATTAGTTATGCGCTTAGCCGAGTGCACAAACAAATGAGTCATCAATCACAATGCAGGTGCTACCGATAACATGCAATAATAACTAAATCTCTACCAGAATTACTAGTTATAAGTACGTATGCCCTATTAAAACTATTTATTTAACTAAAAAGAAGGTGAAAACAGCCAAATGAGACAAAAAATATGCTTTGAATTTATTTTAAATGACAAAAAAATTCTTCCAAATCATTTTTTTTTTACCGAATGATTACTCGCGCTGCCGCAGATGGCCGGCGCTGATTTTTTTTTCATGGATAGAGAATGACCCTAGCTATCATATATGTACTCACGCCACACACTCAACATATTAGTACAATTGAAGAAAAAAAATTAAACGCGATTCGCTCCATACAAAAAAATCTAATTAATTTTTTTCAAGACAAACTATCAACTTTAGAAGAAATTTTATAAGAATAAAAGTTGTCGGGAATAATATAACACGTCATATAAAAAAAATCGCATCGATATAGGAACTTTGTTGCCTAAGTCCACTAATTTTCAGTATGGGCCCACTGTGCGGCTGGTCGGTAGTCGCAGTATGGAGGTAAGATGCATAGAGAACGCTGATACCCATTTAGAGAATGGGCAGCAATGTTTTCTAAGCAAGTCCTCTATCGTAATTTAGTACCTAAATCGCCTTTTACAGCTTTACGATATCCACGGGAAGAAATGGGATGCTGCTATTCTTTACGTCCGACACGACACCACATGGAACATGGAATATAGCTATACAGAATTTTAATCATTAAAATCATCAATACAACCTCTTATGTTAATATTATCCCACTGAATGACTTTTTCATGAATAACTAGTTAATTAATTTCTATGAGACTACACAAACCCAAGCCCAAGGCCCAAATACGGTGGGAATGCGACGTTTTATTACAGACTTCCCAGGACCATTATCACGTCTTCTAGATATATTGCAATGTTATCCGATTTATATAACCATGCAAGCTTTCAACTCAATTGGAAACCGGGAAGGGGGTAAAAGTAAAAAAGTAAAAAGATATACTTGGAAAACGACGAAGAAGATTTAATGTGGTGACGTGTTGGCAATACTCTGTAGCAAAATTAGACTCTGTCTCAAAAAAAAATGTAATACAGACGCGGCATGTGACTGAATTTATTGTATTTCTAATGCATTGAGAAAAAATAGCTTTTGGCGCTCTTTGTCCATATTCTTATATTGTAACTGTGTCAAAGTTCATTTTCCTTTTTCCGCGTAATATCATAAATAGGGGTCATAAGATTTTGCTTTACGTATCTTTATATATAAATTATAATTCTACTACGTGTCACTACGTGTCTACGTGTGTTTGTTACTGAACTCCTCCTATAAAAAGGCTGGACCAATTTGAATGATTTTTCTTGTATGCGTTTGGGTGGCACACTGGATGGTTTAGATTCACTATTGGACCCGGTAGGTGGCGCTGCTATCGAGTTCTAAGAAACAGGACAACATCTGTTTCTGTACGGTCAGCTAGTATTATATAAAACTTATTGCCACGGCTGCGATGGGACTTTTTTCGTGAGTAGTCGTAAGTCTGTAACCGTGCGACTGTGTATCTATACCCTCCGCTAGTGAGTATTTGTATTCTGTGTCTTTACCTCTTGTATTTATTCTGTGGGCAGTATACATTATTGGTTAGTTGGCAACTGTCACGTCTGTCATTAAAATGTGTATCCATGGTCAGGAATAAATTAAAAAAAAAAAAAAAAAAAACATTAAAATGTAGACGTCATTTTCATTTACGTCAAATTGTCTGTAAATGTCAAAGTAAACAATGTTGTTTCTTTCCTAATATTTTTATTAATTTTAAATAATGCTAAGTAACCTTATGGACTTCATTTCTGTTGTGCAAGATGGAATAACATCGAACAACAATCTAAGGCAAACTCTTCAAGAAGTACAAAGAGTGACAAATATATTCAAAGACAGACAAAAAGTATCTCACGATCACGAAAGCAAAGTGAATTACGGTGCTGGGGGTGCTTTACTGGAGAAATATCAAGAAGATTGGGCTAAAATACATGAGAATGCAGACGCAAGCGCTAAGGCAGCTGATGAAGTAGATAAATTAATTGAAGAGTTACATGAAACAGCCAAAAAACGTTTACAAAGTGCGAATGAGTTGGCGCAGAATTTGTCCAATATACCAAATTTAACTGCTTCCGTGGCGCAATGTATGGATAGTCTGAAGAATGTCCAGGGGCTGCTAAAGTCTGTTGAGGAGGAGCTAGTGGAATTTGAGGATATTGTTGAGAGGAGCAAGATGGAAAACTGGAAACTAGATCATCACTACCATCTCACAGTTTATAAGGAGAAAAAAATGGGTATGTTATACAGAACTCCTATTTAACTAACATGCGACAAAGTTAACCAGAAATAACCAGATAACTTGAGTATTTTTTTATCAAAAATGATTTTCCTCTTACGGACATTATCAAAGTGCAGATGAATTTTGATAAGAATTTGGCCTCATTTCGACTTTTTGTGTCAAGTTTTAAAACATGTTGACATGTTTGAACAAATGATTCATTTTAAAAGAATTTTTATAAGAATATTTTGGTACAAAAGGATGGTGATGATGAAGTTTCAGTAGTTGAGGGCTGTTTTTTTTTAAGTTTTCTACTAAAATGTTATATGTATACAGTAATTTTTTTTAACCATACTTATATATTATATATACTATATAATATTATAAAGCTGAAGAGTTCGTTTGTTTGTTTGATTGAATGCGCTAATCTCAGGAACTACTGGTCCGAATTGAAAAATTCTTTTTGTGTTGGGTAGCCTATTTATCGAGGAAGGCTATAGGCTATATAACATCACGCTACAACCACGAAGAGCGGAGCAGTAATGCAAAATGTTGCAAAAACGGGGAAAATCGCATGGGTAGGCGATTCGACGCGACGGGAAGGGTCGGGGGGAACAAGAAATTTAACGCGAACGAAGTCGCGGGCAGAAGCTAGTCCTGTATAATCAGCCTAGAATGGCCCCACTGCTGGGTCAGGCCACCTCTCTCTGGGATGATAGGGAGTGGGCTGTTTGGTAGAAGTCACATGTCTTTGAGTTTTAGGTACTAGGGCATGCCGGTTACCTCACAATGTTTTCCTTTAGCATTTTGATTGCAGTGGTGATGATTTAATTTACACAAAGTAAAGCTCTTGTCTATGTTTAAACCTACAACTACAACATGAAGTTGCGGCTGTTACCACTGGGCCACCACCAGTGCTCAAATATTCTATTGACTGAAGAATAAAAGTATTGCTCTCAACAGGTTTAACATAAAAAAATATACAAAACTGTCATACTTATTCTGATCGTTGAAAAATAAACTCTTTAAACCCTGCAGTGGTCGCGCGGATTACAATTGTAATCCAGGGTTAATTTTTAATAAATAAGCAGCCTCTCCAGGGACAAACCACGCTTCGGCAATGCGCGAGCGCTACTGAGTGAGGGCGGGGACTATCGAACTTAAAAAACATGGAGTCTTGGCTAACACACTTGCATTGTTTTTTAAATATTTAATTTTTTAAATACCCTGGATTTCAATTGTAATCCGCGCGACCACTGCAGGGTTAAGTAACTTTAACTGAAGAATTATATTGATTGTTAACAGACAAAAACAGCACTGGGTTGCAATACCCATCTGAGAAAAAACTTACGAGATGTTTTTTCCTTGCAGTACACAATTTTTTTGTTTGGTTTGTCTCCATTTTCTTACAATCTGTCTCTAGTATATTAGTGTATTTAGTTATTGTTATGACTTATTAATCCTTTTATTAGTATGCGTCCTGTGATACATCCTAGTACTTGTAAAGTTTAGCTTGATAAGTTTGTCCAATTAAATCCTTAAGAATTTTGTGTTTTAGCCTGCTTATACTATTTTTATCCACTGAGATAAGCATGAATATTTGACTGTAAATATCTATCATAGTTACTACTTAAATGTACTTATAAACAGTATTCAATAAACAACAACATTATAAATCTTACTGATTACAAAATCATTAGATTTTGTAATCTTTAAATTCTGCAAAAAATCATGTTTCACGAAGGCACTATTTTCTAAAGCATTATTTTCAAGATAGATTGATCGAGACTTACCTCAATATGGTGAAATAGGCAATACCAAATATAAGCTAACTCTCACAATTATGAATTGACAATTCCAGAGGCACTAGAGGAAGTCCGCCAACAGCTAGCGAAAGAGAACAGCCAGCAAAACTATGAGAGAGAGAGACAGCAACTGGCAGAATACCAAGCACGAAGAGAGCAGAGTTCTAATGCATTCCAGCAAGATGTTGCCAAGTACTTAGCTAGCGGTACAGTGTCCACAAGTAAGTTGTTAATGGATTTGTTGCCACCTTCATTCTTAAATTTTTTAAAAGAAGCTGGCCTTTTCTGCAGGCCCCGTAAATTGACGTTCTAGTCAACCAGAGGCGTGTCCCGCTTAGAATTGAAATTTTACGCACGTTACGCGTTCTAAGCTAGTTGACTGGCGGCAATCAAGGTGCTTCAGTTTTGATATCGGGAATATTATGTGCGTGAACTAGTGTATTCGTACAGAATCTAAACTGGGTTTGTATCTTAGGCCTGCTTGCACTACAAACTTTTTCTTTTTCTGTTAATCGTTTTAACATTACATGACGGAGCGATGTATTAGTATCCATACGCGCATACTCGTAAGCGCGTGATTTGGACAAGGTATCAATTATTATTCCTGATCATGTTTTGCGATGCAGCACCTTCAGGCACCTTCTAAACTGTGTTTTGTTATTTATTTAACCATTTATGTACATATATAAACAAACAAGAAGAATAGAACAGAAAATTGTTACAGAGGTGATGCTCATATCTATAGAAATCTCTTCTAGCATACCTGCGATAAGAGAGCAGATAAAGAGATGTAGACAGCGTGCGTAAGAGTAAAAGAGAAAATAAAATACGTGTAATAAAAAACAATGCACTTAATTTAAAAAAATATAATGGAAAATGTCGTAAAGAAAGTATTGAGTATGAATATCGATGGCTTTTGAGTAGAGGGAGACCAAAGAAACGATGGATGGACTGTGTGAATTATGATATTGATAGAAAGGGGGTGACTACTGAGATGACGACTAATAGAGAAGTGTGGAAGAAAAAGACATGTTGCGCCGACCACAAATAAATTGGGATAAGGGCAGGAGAAACATGAATATGAGAATGTGTTGCCGTTAAGAAAATTTTGTTGAAGCCACAAATAATGTTATATATATTTCTCCTGTTCCAGGTCAAACTACAACACCAAAAATAACCCTAGAACAAATCCAACTGGATGACGACTGCACTGACCTGGAGAAATTCCTCGACAGTTGATGTGATCGGTCTCGCGGTGGGGGGCATCGGTATAGTGATATCTGAGCTTGTACAACTAAGACTTAATGCATTCTATTTTATATTCCAAAGTTAATATAATATTGTTGAATATTTTAATATTGCAGTTTAATTTAAATATGTAACGCACGGCAATCTAATAGATTAAGAAAATCTTTACAAAAGTGGTGTTGTTAAGTAAAGACAAAGTAGAAGCATTGTCCTCACGTAAAGTGACTTTAAATCTAAATTATTCTTATAAAGTTCATAACGGTCACTGCATCAAAAATGATACACCCATCCAATGCATTTCGTTTTCGGAAGGGTGTTATTTACGATTTAAATATTCAGGTAAATGAGTCTTGAATGCATTGAAAGTGTTATTATACATAACTTCATTTACACTTAGCGTTCTTTCAACTTTTTCTCTTTAGTCTGCTCTTATTGTGATGTTATAAGCCTTCCTCAAGAATTGGGATATCAAATGCAAAAAGATTTTTCCAAATCTGACTGGTAGTGTCAGTTATTACCCCCTACATACAAACTTGCAAAAAAAACTACCTCTTTATTATTTAATAGATGAACCCGTATTTGGTAGTATAATATTGTGCTCCTTGAAAAGTTGTAATTTTTTTTGCCAAACTTTTTTCTAATCTTTGGTAACATCAGAAAACTAACTTGGTGAATGCTATGTTGGGTATCTTTTTTTGAATTAAGTAAACGATAAAGTTGGCAACCCGTACTGCCGCGAGGTGGACTACGGCCAGTCTCTCACCGAGACGACCCCTGTGTCCCAGCAGTACGAACATTACAGGTTGAAGTTTGTGTTTTATATAAAAGAAAAATTCGTCTGTTTACTTTTGACGAGTGTCTTTCGGATGAAGAAAATATATGTGTTGTAATATATGTGTAAATAGTATATGTACCTATATCTAGTGTTGTTTTCTCTATCAATCTAGCATTTTGATTTTAGTTATGGGTTTGTTAATATTCAATTTTGAAGTGAAAACTTCTTTAGTTTGCCTTGAGCGATTTTTGGTAGGCTTAGATTTTATGGGTTCGCGCAAGCCTGTCAATGTTGTTTTTTTGTAATTATCTTACTTTGTGTAACTTGGGAGACTTGCTAGCTTCGTCATGGCCGCACTGCCATAAATTTCAACCAGATATAGTAGAATGGTTAAACTAAGGCGTTGCAGATGGTGTGACGCAATCAATGCGGAATACATCCAACTATGTTTCGGAGGGATCAAGTGGTAACGTAAGCTTTGTTTTTATATGATCCAAGTGAACAGTCCACAATACATATCCATAGCAAGCCAATATACTTTTCTCAAGGGCGCACATTGTTAAAGAGTAATGTGGAGGTATGATACAATTTTTTCGTGAAAGTTATATTTTAACCCGGAAAAAATGTGTTAAAATCATCTTTAGCCTGGTAAACCGAAATAATCTACATTGAATATGTAGATTTAAAAGAGTAAGGGCCCTAAAATTAATCCCTGAGGAACTCCACGCGTTATAGGTAATGCGCCGCTTTGATAATTATTACGTTTTAACTAACTGCGACCTATTTTTTTTTTTGTGAGATATTAGTACTTAGTTTAGAACATTTTTAAGGTACTGCCCACAATGTTGATGGTTTCTAGTTTTTATCGCAATTCATGAATTTCAGTGTCAAAAGCTTTTTTGATACCAAGTTGTTGGTTGGGTGCTCTATATTTTTCTTAAGCGTTTGTTTATTCGTGCTATATGCTATCAAAATCAAAACCCTGAAGTTTGAACAATTCATATACAATTTATTTTAATGTTAATACCTAAAGAATTCAATGTATGTACTGTTAACCTTTTTTTTTAACTGAAATTATTTTTCTTATTCAATAATAAAGTCAAAAATATATATACAAAGCATTTATGACTAGTAAAAATAAGCACATTGCTAAAACAGCTCTATCGGAACAACACGGTTCACGCCGTTCGCGACATAGTTCGATACAGGTCTACGGGGATCCCACAAAAACTCAATTCACAGCAATAATTATATATCAAAAACTGACTCCGACCACTAAGAGTTGACGGACGCATTATATAAAACAGTCAAAAATATATCTGTACGCCACAAACACAAGGAATTTACTAAATACGACAACTAGCACTGGGGAAGCTTCGTCAGTGGCCGGCTGCGGATGCCGCAATTCACAATTTTCCACTGCTCTTCAACTGTTAGTGGCGGGAGTGCTTGTAAATTGTAACAATATATGAGTAGCAATCGTGTAGGGTTAGCTGGACGCCGCGGGACGGCGGCGTCTCGTTTACTCTGCTACGTCTTCCTCATGATCGGGTGCAGGTCGCCGCCGCCGTGCGCGGACATCTTGACCTTGCCTGCAACGTGGTTCTTGATACACGGCCCCGCGTCCTTCATGGACACGCTGCCGTCCTCGATGTCCTCGTCAGACGAGAAGTCCGTCACGCACAGCGTCAGGTGCCGCTTCTTCGGCGGCACCACGTGCAGCGTCCACCGCACGGGCCCTTTGTGGTTGCCCTTTAAATTCTCCCGAGCTTCGTAGTCTGTATCGGAGGCCGCTCGCTGGGACTCACTTTTTAAACTTCGCAAGTTCTTACTCGGTCTATGGGTTTGCTCCTTTTTTTCCCCCCTCGGGGGGGTGTGGAAGTTTTTTAAATTCATTACACTGGACGTCTGCCCCTTGGAATTAAGGTCGGGAAAATTCTGCGAGTATATCACGACACTGTCTACCGGTTTCTCTTTATGAAATTTTGCCGGCTGTTTGCTTTTCGTGTCGCTTTCCGAGGGTGAGCTGGAGGCTCGCTTCTCCGCTGAAGTACCACTGCTGCAACTAGTGTTACTGTTGCTCGTACTATATTGCTCAACAGCCTGCTTTTCTAGTTCTCGAAACTTGGTGTCTATACTCTCGTCGGAAGCCTTGTACTGCTCCAGCGCTTCTTTCTCCAGTTCCTCGAATTTGTGATCAACAGTCGGTGGCCGTACCCTTGATCCAGGGAGCACCATCTTAGGATTCAGTTTCAGGAGGCCAGGTGTCACTAATTTCTGCGCTAGTCTGACGACCGGAGTGAGTCCTATAGGCGCGGGCGCGCTCATGCTGAGCACTGTGCTATACAGGCGCTTCTTCCTCAGTCCGGTGTCCATGGCTGCGGCGCTAGTAGACGGAAGCTGGCCATCAGTCACGATTTTGTCTTGTGTATTCGGACTTTCTGGCTTATCACTTTGCGAGGTCTGTAGTTCAGCTACAGGAACCACAGCCAGTTCAATAGTACTGCTGCTGCTTTCCTTCTCCTCGGGAATGTCTATCTTCTTGCCCTCTTCTGCTTCCGTCCGGCCGGGTGCCTTGGGAGTGGCAGGGGTGGTAGGGGCGGGGGCCTGAACGTGCGTAAGGTGGAACCTGTGGTCGAGGCGCGGGGAGGGGTGGTCCCGCGGCCACCACACGCCGTAGCGCCGTTCGGGACAGCGCGCAGGCCGCGGCCCGGTGGGAGCGTAGCGGCTCACGTTGGTGCCGCGGTAGGGTGGACACCGCGCTGCCGACGCACGCATCACTGCCTGCACGCTGGCTGACAGCCGCCCCATGGCACGCTGGCATTCCGTCAGCTGAGGAGGCCGCGGCGGATCGAACTGGAACTGACACATGCATATCTATGAAACCATTACAGGTATACTTATCGACACAGTACAGGCTAGTGCAGAGCTTTTCACAACCGTTCGATTTACTTTTGGATTCTATTGTTAAGGTCTGTTTAGCCTGTTTGTTTTATAGTAGCACATTACAAAGCTGACCCTGTTTTACTAGAAAGATTAACATTCTGAAGCGTTCCCTTTACACGCACCTTTACAAATCGAATATGATAGCGAATCGTTCGGTTGTAAGTCAGCTGCGGCTGAATAGGAAACTAAATGTTGTGAAATGTTATCGTTGCGAAAAGAATGCGTATTTAACAATAATTTAACATTTGGACCATCATTCATTTAATACTCAATGTATCATCCTATAATATTCCCACTGCTGGGGCACAGGCCTTCTTTCTGTGAGAGAGAGTGGACCGTAATCCAACATCCCGCTTATATTCCCCATTGCGTAGATTGACAATTGACAGATGTCATATGTTTTCGACTTTTTGGTTCTAGAACAGGCCATTTCCACTGGTCCACCACTGGCATTAGCAGTGGTGGACCAGTGCGGTCCACCACTGCTAATGCCATCGGCTCGTCGGTTATTTTTTGTAAAGAGGGGTACAAAGTTTTTCTTGTATTATTATATCGATAGTACATCTTTTGTTTCAGACAGTATTACATTATAATTATTACAATTAAATATTAAGAATAATAATACAGTAAAAACGTGTACAGCGCCATCCCTTTATCGCACTGAACTTGCTAGAAGATGAATCGGACTCACTTTGCACGTCGGGTCGCAGAAGAGTTGGGCAGGCACGTCGAGGCAATACGCGGGCGGCGGTGGAGCTAGTGCTGTCAACCGCCTTGGTTGGCGACGTCTGGCCCGCATCTTGCGCGAGACGGCCGGAGGGCTGGGTGCACGTGGCCCCTGCGCCTGCGAGGCGCCCCTCGACGTCTGTGGAGGGGCCCAGAGTGCCCGCACGCTGAGCACCCGCGCTGCTAGCGCCGCTTCTTCGCCTGCGGCTCGCGCCCCACTCGGGCCCCAGCGCTCGCTAGCTGCCGATCGGTGCCAATTAATTCCTCTACTCACCAAACTACCACTAATTTAGCTAAAAGTTAACCTCCGCCTCCCCAAAGACATCTAAATTTCTACAGCGCTTACACAGAAACTTATCGGTACCTTAAGTTCTATTCGTTAATGATGGTAAGATATTAAATTCCATCGATACTAAAGACTAGGCCGGAGACAGGTGTAACCGCATCATCTTATCAAGAAGATCAATGCTTTTACTGCGCAAAAACCTGCTCGCTAAACAAGTGACAGTGAGTATTATGCTCAAGTCTGCAAGGAGTCCAACCTCCTACCTAATCTACTATAGTCAGGTTTAAGTTTCTACCTAAAAGAAAGAATGAATGGATACTCACTGACTAAAGAAAATGACTATACAGCTGATGAATCATGGCCGGGTGGGTCTTGCACAGAAAGCTGTGCAGTAACATTTTTAGGAGCCAAATAGTGAACCGAGGCGAGTGTGAGTGAGGGAATATGCGCGAAGGTTCGTAGTGCCTATGATCAGAACGACCGCGATTCATCAGCCGTACTACTGAGTTAGTGAGATAAGATGGACGCACAAATCCTCGTCGGGCAGCATTCTATACTGACGACGCCTACGCGGGAACATGCTGCGCTCTGCTGACTCGTCTACCAGCTTGCGAAACCAATACTCCACCTGGGCACAGAAAGTTCATAGGTGTTTAAAAACACAGGTATAACATTTTGCAACATCTATTAATTAACCGGTCAATTACCGTAATTACAGACACAATTAAAAAACGATTGTTTACATATCAAATGTGGTATCTCAGGGACTTAGAGGTTAATAATAAAAAATGTCCGACAGGTAAGATGTTACAGCCACCACGTCTCACTACTGTAGCAAATTAAAATACCAAAATGTACAGCCGTGTCCAGGTAAGGCGTTTTACTTGAAACAGCTTAATGTTGAAATTGGAATAGCCAGCCATTTTGAAAATCTAAAATAAGGAAGTAGCAAACCGCCCAAATTGGAGGAGGCCTATGCCCAGCTGTGGACGTCTTTCGGCTGAAATGACGGCGATGATGATGAACAAATGATTACCTCAGGCAGCATCCAGCATTCCGTGAGGTCAGAATTTTCGCAGCCCTGTCCGTTGTACCCTCGCAAGTTTGTTCTTTCGTTCGTACTTGTATAACATTTCTCTCTATTGAAATAGAAAATATGCTAGATTAAATACACTGTAAAATCTAAAACTCAGACGATTTCATGTCGTCTTGATGACACAGCTTCCTTTTTTTAAAGCTTGGCCGTGAAAAGCCGAGCAGTGAAGCGGCATCGGCAATTCGTTTTGGAGTAAGTGTGCTGTTTTTAAAGTGGCAGGCCATAGCCGGGGGAGCAGGCGCGTCCTGGAGTGGAGATCCGGCGTATCGGCAAGCGTAGTGTGGTACACCTCCCAGCTAGACGGACCAACACTTTAATAAAGTGGCTTGGACTGACTAGATGCAAGCAGAGGATAGGGTGTTCTCGCACAGCCTGGGAGAGGCCTATGTTCAGTAGTGGACTGCCATAGGCCGAGTTGTTTAATAGATTATGATGTTTTGCGTTGACCTTGAACTTTGCTCTGACGAAAAAACGTCAGTCTGATAGGGTTTAAGAATTCAATGGTTAGTTCCAGAAACTTCTAGATTCCCTTGCTGAAAGGTTAGCTATGTTAAGAGTGTGATGAGTTCATGGAAGCAAGCAGTACCTGCAGATTTTAAATGATTACTGGAAAGATAACTGTGCCACTACATCGGCTTATTTCTCATCGGGAAAACGACATAATATAAATGGACAACCTGACTTCGTCGTAATAAAAATTTCCATAGAATTGTGCCAATCTGGACTCTGGAATCACGTCTTTCACACTTCTTCTGCCACTACTGCTTCCATTTTCTTGGCTTTGGCTTGCAATTGCGCGTTTATTATCTACAATCGATGTTATTCATTATTTGATATTTTTGTGTATAAGAATTGGAATAGGCAGCCCCTATGGCAGAGTCTATTTTACATGGATCACATCATACTGCAATGATTATTTATTGATCCGTCCCTGCTTCGTACGGGAGCAATGGCGATATGTCAATGCTACACTTCTGAGCTATATCTAATTTAAATATGAATTTATTAAGCACATAAACCTTCTGGAATCAATGTTCTACATACTTAACAGTAACAACGGCATCACAATCCGTTGTACAGTTTAGAAGATCTAAGCAGTCAGACAGAGGAAAAGTGACTGTTTTATTCTACGTATATGTATATTTAAAAGATAATGGTATCAAGATAGTTCTATGCACTTAAAACCTCGGTAGCAGATTAGCGTGGAATTGCAGTTCATATAGCGTTGCTGTAGAACTTAATCATGAGAAGTATAGGAGTTCTTAAAAAGCTGGATTTATGAAGAAGTATAAATGGGGATGTATAGATCAGAATCCTGGGTCATGTAGAAGACTGGTAAGAAAAGAGTGCATGCAGCGGAGATGAGAATGATGAAAAAAGTATATTAGAGGAAGTTTGAAGTGGTGCCAGTCACAGAAAATCAATCAGAATCGTTTGTCTTGGTAAGGGATAGAACGGGCATGTAAGGGATAGAACGCATGTAACTTAAAGAGTAATGAATACAAATGTTTATGGATGGACAGGGAGAGGAAGACGAGAAGGGATTGTGTGATGGGATGATATGAAAGAAAAAGGAGTGAATAATAGAGTGACGCTGCCAGGCGAGAAAGGAAGAAAATAACGTGTTGTTCCGACCCCAAATAACATGGTACAAGGGCAGCAGATGATGATGACGACTTTGCATCCGAAACCAGACTGGCTTATTCGGATTTCTGAGCAAAGGGCGTTCGGGATTATTTTATCTCTCATCGAAAGGCACCTGCCGATATATTTTTAGACATGCTTAACTAGGAGTAATGTGTGTTCTAAGATATCCTTGGACTTGCAAAACTTAATTAGACAAAACAGGAGAAAAGGAAGGAATGGAGGCTGTTTTAGGGTTTTCAGACAAAACAGGAGGAATATGAAGAAACAGAGGCTGTAATAGGATATTTTGTTTCTTTTGGAGTAGCCTGAGGTATTAAGAACCAGCAGATAAGTCGAGTAACATTCTATTCGAAGCTGTTCACTAGAAACCAGCAAGATGCAGAAATTCGTTCTACTGACGTTATCAATCTATGTTCCAGTGGTATTCTAAGTTCTGACCTGTTAATTCGAATTGATTATTCGTTTGCAAACTTTGTGAGTCCAATGATGTGTCTTGCAGAACTTGGGACACACGACAATGCTGTGTCCAGAGACGCTGAAAACGAAGAAACATCAAACCAAAAGTAGAAACTTAAAAGTCAGGACAAGGTTGGTCCAAAAATCTAAAAGTTTTGCCGTTTTCCGTAGCGTACCTGATTAGCTATAATGAATTCATCGGGAGGTTCCGTAGCCCATGTGAGATCCGCACAAAGGGCGATATGTGCCCACGCAGACGAGTACCGATCCACTTCGAAGCTCATTCAATGTGACATTTCACACATACAATTAATTATCTTTAGAATAAGAAACGAACTAATATAATAGTCACTAAATTTTAAGAGAAAAATTAACGGTAAAACTGTTAATAAAAACGAAGAGAATTTGAAAGACATTGGTGGTTAAATCTACAATAACAAAATTTTCCTCTTTTTTGATAGATACATGATATATTTTTTTCTTTTATTTTAAATCGCTTTTCGAATTTCGTACCAAATGAAATGAAAGAAATTGTCATCGCGTTGGCTAGGCCGGATGTCCGTAAGCAGTTTTTATTTGTAGCTTTATGGTGGAAGCTTTTACTTAAGATTATTTTATGTGTAAACCTCCGGAACTAATTCAACAGCGTATTTACAATGTGTGCACAAATTTTAGATTCAAAGTTTTTTATTTATTTGTACGGTTTACTTGAACTGAAATTCTTTTATTAGTTTTCACGTGGCAACATACTGTTTATGGCGAGTGGTTTTTCGCCGCTTGCAACATAACCGGTCCCGCCCGCCAGCGCCCGCCCGTCACCCGTTATTATGTCAGTTTGGCTTGCGCAGCCAGGTGGCATTGTCCTGACGGTCGAAACGCGCAAGCGCGCACAGCTGAGGTGGCTGTATGAACATTGACAGATCAGTTAAATAATTATAATTTATTTGATTAAATAAAAATAATAAACCTAATCCATTAAACAAACTTGGGCTTTTATTACAAAAAGTGTTACAAAGTATTGGCATAATCGAGTTTGTATTGTGAACAATCAGAGAAAGAAGAGTATAAAAAAAAATCGATTACAAACGACAGATCGTATTTTCGTTGATATTTCTGTGTGTTAAACGACTTAAGTTTTGCAACAAGTGTGAGCCCCGCTAGTCGTGCTAAGAACGGGTTTCGGGACCGTTGGGTTTTTTGTTTATGTATATTTGTTTGTGGTATATATATTTTGCGAGTGAGTGTGGTATGTCGTGTCCGTTAGTGATGCTGCAATCCGGTGCAAGTGGTCACCGCTGAGCCGTCATTTCGCCACCTCTGCACGGTGAGTGAAGATCCACTACTACTTATTGTATTAGTACTATAATCACTGGTTATGCAAGTAACGACACTAGAAAGTGCGCTCAGTTTTATACTTGTTTGAGTTCAATCCGTTTCATCAAGTGCCGTGAACTATCTACCTGTACCATGTGGATGTACTTGTACCTGTTACTTTTGTTTGAGTATCTGTCCTTTCCAAAGTATACACATAATATTTATCGTTATTATTTATCTTCCTAAGTATTCATAACACTTATTGTACTGTACCCACACTAAAACAATTAAATCGTTCGTATTGTTTCACGTATGATTGGGACATCTATTCTTTGACCAAGTTCAACTGAATTGCAATAGGCTTAGTTAATCTATTGTTATTTTATCAATAGATCAAATTGAAAACATCTTTTTGGTCTTCGACACAAAGGAATTTCTTAGTAAACATAACGATTTACGATTTAAAAATATTTGTTTATTATTACTATCTATATCTACTTACTGATGCTTATTTACATAATAATCTTGTTTAGCTCTTGTATGCAAATAGTTATTAGTAACATTACAATGGATTCTTGCATCGATCATGCATTATTCATAATTTATTATGTAGTTAATAGCACAGTTTATCAATCTGATTTATTGATAAGATACGCATTGAAGAGGTTGTTTGGTTTTATCCATACATTTCCTGAAATATGTTACTACTAGCTTTTGCCCGCGGCTTCGCTCGCGTTAAATTCAAGGTAACACGGAACCGTGTAACCCCTTTCCTGATTTAGAACACAGAAGGGAACTCGGAACAGAATGATATTTTAATACGCTACTGTAGACGATATATGTCTTTCCATTTGGGGATAGAATGTAAAGATTCTGGGCATTGGACACGCGCGAACATGCTACATACAATTATCCATGGGAAAAGCACGGCTTTTCTAAGCCTACCCCAGCCACCTAAAAAAGATAAAAAAGTTGGTCAGTGGGTCGTCTTAGGGAGTTGCCTATGTCACTCTCCATCCCTTCAACTATCTCCACTTAAAAAATCACGTCAATTCGTCGCTCTATTTTACCGTGAAAGACGGACAAACAAGCACATACACTTTCCCATTTATAATATTAGTATGGATGTAGCACTTACGGTTTAATTTAGGTCCAATACTAGTGAACTATAGGGAACAACCAAAGAAAAATTAGGATTAAGATGGACTGTATGAAAGATGGTATGGCTGGAAAGGGGATGATTACTGAGATGACGATTAATAGAGATGAAAGAAAAAAAAAGACGTGATGCGCCGACCACAAAAAATGCGTAAAGACAAAAGAATGATGATGAGGTGAGAAGTGAACTCTGTGAGTGAGCGATAGCTGAGACTTACGCTTTGATCTATCAAAATCTCGCCAAAATTCACTTATTTTGGAAGAGTCTACGCTAATTTTCGTCTCAGCATCGTGACCCTCAGATAACGCCTTATCTATACATACAAACATGCTTACAAATAAGTAAATTGGTAGTGGCTGTTTGTAATTTAAAAATAATAGCTTTTTTACTAAATGCATATGGAAATATTACGGTAGGTACTAAAAACAATAAAAAAAAATGTCTGTCTTTCTGTTTGTTTTGGTTAATCTCCAAAACGGCCTGACCAATTTCGATGAAATTTAGTATGAGGATACCTTGAACCCTGGGGAAGAACATAGGAGCCGCGGGCGGAAGCTAGTACCTGACTATGTTAGTTACAAAAAGACTTTCTACGCCGCCCAAATACATAGGACAGGAGAATAAGGATCCCTATGCACCTATTTATTTGTGGAAAGCCTTTCAGCTCTGTTAAATCCTATTACTCCAACACATATCTACCTACCATTAAATTATTGGGGGTCATGTTGGTATTCGTTACCGTGGTAATCCACTTGACTTTACGAGTCTCTCCAACCATAGACACCAACTCCTCCCCAGCAGCAATTGTTTCCTCAGAGAAAGGATCGTTTTCGTAGAGGTCTTCATAGATCTTGACCCACCTGCTAGAGTGTCCCAAGTGCCCGTTCACCTGCACCTCAGATGATCTAAAAAATGCCACTGATGCCGCAATAAGCGTGGCCACCTACTGGGCTCAAACAATATAGTAAAAAGTGTACGTGTACCATCGACACGAAAGAAGAAGAAGATTAAATTATTACCCTTCTATATCCATCCATGTATTGTATATTATTCTAACGACCACTACTAACATTGAAACAATGTTTTCAAGTCTCTCTCTCTTTCATCTTTAACATCCCAACTATCCTGCAGATTCCACTCGAACTAGATGCGACTGTGTATAATTTTTTCTCTTTTACTGTCATTAATTTTTTGTTTTGTTTTGTTCAGGTTGGTTGAGGGCTGACAACTGACTTGGCTTGACTTGGCTTGGATTGGCGATAATTTCATCACACTAATGAATGCTTGCTTCTTTATTAACTTGCTTACTCTTTCACTCATCGCTAATAATACACTAATTTGCTTGACTTTCGTGTCTGGTCGAATTGGTCAACAAAAAAGTGGTATTTCACATTAATTAAAATGAGAGCAATATTTTTGAACACCACTTAAAAACCGTAAACCTAAACTCGACCAGACTGCTATGCAGTTGAATGGAGTCTATCTGGTTTCAATTCTTATTAGAACCTTAGAAATCTTTTTTGCACATGTTTGGTAATACTTTTTGTGTTCATTTAATTTTTTAAGCCGGATAGTTTCTTTTAATCCTTAACTGGAGCTTCTATATGTTTGGCTTCTTTTGTATGTTGTATATAACCAAAATCGTATGAACAATGTATGATGTATTGGCATTAAAGATATTTACCATTTTGTTGTCATAATTGGCTTTACTTTTCACAATTTCAAAAAGTTCCCATTTATCATTTGCACATTGTTTGAGATGGTTAAGTCTACACAAAGAAAAGAACAAATACAAGTATGTAAAATCAGGAGCTTAACATCATGTTTTTAATTACAAAAACTATCCCTATCTTTCTGCGTAAATCCTCACTTACAGAGAACTATGACTGTTTACCTACTCTTTGTTATCCGTAAAAAGGGTTCCACATATTGTTTGCCACAAGATTACGCACCTCGGCGTATAATATGACGTAAGCAGCCGCCCAAACATTACATTACTGTGTATTATCCCGTGCTAGATCCCCTAAACACAGGCAGGCCGCGGTGTTGGCCTTGGCCTCATTTCTCAATCCGAGCCATCTCTAAGGATAGCCTTTGGTATATTTCAGAGGATATAATAAAGCAGAATTCTCAATGCGGTATAATTTCACCAAAAGAAATGAGTGTGTGAAAATTTAGGGACATCTTAATCTGACAAAAGGGTCTCGCCCTACTTTGTCGTACTTAAAAGCACTGATAAAGAGTCTGTTAAAGTGAAAGCTTTTATTCTATTCAGTCAACTGTATGTATTCTACCAAAACAAAAACATTTATTTAGCACAGACTACATAGGCAGAACATATTATGCTAATAAAAACCGAACAAAAAGTGCGTTTTTATGTTGGAGTTTGGCAGGTATGGATATGAAAAAAAAAACTGCAAAATTATTAATGCATCCATTTTCGAATGCAATTATTAGAAAACTTACCGAACACATCGATAACACTCGTTTATCTATACCCCACATTTCAAACTACATGTTTACTATAAATGTATTATTGATATCACACCTAACCTTGTCCCTGACATTTTATTGCATTATTTACCTACCCTCGTCCAAACTCAACGAGTTTTTCATATGAGCCCAAATAAATATATTTCAATATGACTCCGATTTTTTTTTTGTAGCGTCTCTTTACGTCTGCATGCAGTATTAGGCCCGGCTGTTTCCGACCTTGGCCCATTTTGGGGAGCTACCGCTAGGATCTTTTCATATGACCCTCTTATTTAGATAAATTATTCTTCGGATGTAACTGAGGGCAAGCGTGTATGTTTTTTGAGAGGGGTAAACGCGCTTTATTCGTTTTGAATCGATACTTTTATTGGGGTGAGAGAAAATTATTTTGTGCAATGTTTTTACATTTTTTTTACCTTTGTAATTTGCATTGTACCTACCAGTGTTGCATGTTTTGCATTGTTGGCATGTTTTTATCGTCAATCTTAATTATACTATATACTGGTAATTAATATGTAGTTAATTTTTTGCTACAAGCTTGTACTGTGTCCTACAGTGGCGAGGTGTAATTTTTTCGAAAAGAGAAGCCGATGCGAAGTCGGCTTTAACTTACTGACTCATCAATAAAGAATACTTACTATCATTCTAAAATTAATATAGTAATATAATGAATTAAATACAATTAAATTGAACAGCTGAAAACCGAATAAAATATGCAATATTGCTCTATCTCGTTCTCGCTGACGCATTTTTCTATACCTGTCTCTGTCATAACCCGTTGTACAGCGGCTTGCTCTCGTACATATCAAGCGGTGCCACGTGACCTAAAGTGACATCATTACGGGATCGCTGTTGTATGAATTTTTAGTTCCCGATTATGACGTTTTGGCGCCGGGTTAATTTAGAACATTTCTCTTTTGTTGTAATACAAAGCTATAAATAACCTTTTTTGTTGTTTGAATGTTATGGTGAATTAAATACCCGTAGTGTAACTATATTTATTGACAACTAGCTTTTGCCAGCGGCTTCGCCCGCGTGGAGGTCGGAAATTATCCCGCGGGAACATATTACCGGGATAAAAAGTAGCCTATGTCCTTTCTCAGGCTTTAAACTATCTGTGTACCAAATTTCATTTAAATCGGTTCAGTATTTTTCGCAGGAAAGCGAGACAGACAGACAGACAGACAGACCGACAGACAGACAGAGTTACTTTTGCATTTATAATATTAGTGTAGAAGTGTAGATAGTAGCCACTATTTACATACTACTGTATTTTTAATAGTGATAGAGTTACCAATGCGAATCCCCGAAGGCAAGCCGGTAGGAATCGTGTTATATGGTGCTTTCGCCACTGGTGTCCTATATATTTTCCTTATATTGCATAATCTATTATGATGACAGTCCAGTATGTATAAATTGGAAAGCGTATGGATAGAGAGAGCCCTGGCGTCCATAACACAAGTTTAATCTTAGCTTGGGTGCCAGTGGAGATATTAATAATTTATGCAATTTGAAAACAGTTGTGTTATAGTATTATCCTATCGGCTGTATGTTAATAGTGAAATTAGAAATAAAGTTATTTATTTATTACGAAACTTACCTAGCATAAGATTTGTTACAGTTGAAATCACTTATGGAACTCCATAAATAATGGACCCAACATAGTGCCTTGGTGAAATACTGTCGGTCCTTCGTTTAGGGCCTGTAAAAGTATAGCCGTTTTGTGTGGTGCCGGACGTAAAGAATGCACCATCCCATTTCTTCCCGTGGGTGTTATAAGAGGCGACTAAGGGATTTACTAGAGAATAGGCAGCAGCGTTCTCTATACTATCTATATATCTCAACTTACCAGCATACTACGATCGCCAACCCGTCTGCCAAGCATGGCGATTATGGCAAACCCCCAAATTCGGGGAGGCCTAAGTCCAGCAGTGGACGTTTTCAGCTGAAATGATGATGTAAAGTATAGATAGCATTAAATATTGCCAAGACTATTAACACAGCTATTAATCCTCTTAATCATATTGCCGCGTTTGAACCGGTCGCTGTCTGATACAGACTAATTAAAATTCTCATCAAAAGTTGCGTAATGAGAAGCCTCATAAAAAAACAGTATTGAACAGACCGTTGATTTTATGGCGCCCATAGCATGGTTGATTCGCGTAGATACGGCCACTGTTTACCGCTGACCTAGTTGAGTTAATTTTTAATTTTAATGTAAACCGCCGGACGTAAAGAGTTATGGAGTTTATGTAGTTAAATACAGAGTCTAAAATCGATAGGAGTGTGTTGAGTATTGCAATGTTTGGTTTTGTATCGGGTCGTTATGATGCAAAGATCGATGGTCGTGCCTGATATAATTAGGCTCTGTAGGAGAGCAAATGAACTGATGGCCATAAAGATAATCGTAAGACGCCATTGTTTTAACGAAGCTCTATTTTAAATTCAGATACTGCAAAGAGTAGGACAAGAAAGGAGGCTAGCGATTTGTAAATACAAGGATGGGCAATATTGTGAATTAAACTAACAGAGTGGAGTGCAAGGGTCCAGTGGTATCGAATCCGGCTAACGAGTTGTAAGACCGTAAGCTCGAACCCAGGCTGTCATTTGACTTTGTGCATTTAATTTCATCACCACCGCTCTCAAAACGGTGAAGCAAAACATCATGAAGAAACTGACATGTCCTAAACTAAAACTTTAGAAAATATGTGTCATCAACCAACCCGCACTGGGTCCACGTGGTGCATTATGTTATGACCCACTCCTCTCACAGAGTGGAGGGTTGTGTCCCAGCAGTGGAAATAACGAATTAAATAAATTTAAAACCAGTAAAAGCTGCGATATTGCCATCGTCTAAATAGAAGCGTAGATTGCTGTGCTACATAGAATTACATCACACGCAGCGTTGAATGGCGCTAGGTGATTAGCTTACTAGTCTCATACGCCGCGCTGAACTTATATGATTAACAACATCACTGATTACTTCCTACAGAATCTTTGCTGCATGTGTGAGTTCTTAAAGGTTAAGGCGAGGTTGCAATACTTTTTTACATTTTGTAAATCTAGCAAAATTACAAGTTTCCGTAAAACAAACGAAAAAAGAAAAATTGAACACACTGTGAAGCGCTGTGTGAAGATAGTAACGTGAATTAAAACAATTGGCTCGATAAAAAAAGAAACATAAAGATGACACTAATTAATAGTAATATTATATATTATCTTAACCAGTGAATTACCGTAATTACAGACACAATTAAAAAACGATTGTGTCAATACCAAAAGTGGTATCTCAGGGACTTAGAGGTTAAAAAGTTTTTTACAGTTGTTCCCTAGACCCCACACTAGGACTGCCTGTGTCATGGGATCTAGTTACTTCGTTCCGTTATATTAAAAGATAAATTCGCTATTTATAACGTGTACCTGGAAAAGATTCCATCATTTAAACATGTAAATATTATACCAAAAGATAGAGCTTATTGTTTTATAGGGCATGCTAAGAAAACATTTTATAATTTCCTTATCATTTTTTTTCTACGAAACAAATATACACAAAATCTACAAGTGCTCGCAACGACCGGCCAGTGCTCGCCGAGACGTCTTCAACTTCAAGAGGGTCTTAACTATGTATATCTAAATTGTATTGATTTAATATCACGTATCTATTTATTTTCTATAATGAGGTCAAAAAGTAGGCAAACAATATAAGCAAAAATATTTGAAGACATTACAGATATTCAAGTTGCCCTAATGTGTAGCAAGGCATTGTTGGCTCATTGCCCATAGAGGGAGACTATTTAAGATTAAAGTGGCTAGATAAAGCTGTGAAATGAAGCTTATAAACATGGAGTGGGAGATAAAAGTAGTGGTTTGGAAATCTGAACTGAAAATTAAACAATTTTTGCCCATAATTTCTTAACCAATCATTACCGCTTTTAAATGAAAAACAGAACGCTAATCCTCAAGATTCTGATCAGGATACTGGGACAAAGTTATCAAACTATTATTTTGTAATTTGTCCTTCATAAATGTGCTAAATTTCAATTTGGCCTGACATTTTGAAGTGGGTGAAAATCTCTTTCAATGATTCCGCTTTATAATATAGATAGATACAGGTGAAGCTAATAAATGCATGATAAAAAATGGCGAATTAATCAGACTGTAACATTCAAATTTCAACCTTAACATGATCCACTGTTGACTTAAAGGTAGCAAAACCAACACGTCCTAATGTATGGAACTTTTAGAAAAAATAGTTTTCATCAATGGTACTAGGAAGTCAAAAACTACAAAAGAAGCGGTTATGCTGATCGTATCTAAGTGTGATGCCGACAGTAATGCATACAGTGTACATCCAAGACCTTGTAACTATGTTTCGCATAACGTGCGTAATAATTTTCTTCATAGTGTTAATAAAATGCGATAATTCGACCTTACTTCTTAACCATGCTAACAAGTTACTGCTACCGATGTAGACTTAACAGACATGTATTATGAAGATTATGTTAGCAATGCTCATTTACTCAGTAAAAGACAATGATGAATACACAGTGTAAAATGTTTTTTGGTATCGATATTAAAATCTAATGAACCAAAAAAATATATATTTCGTCATTCGATGGGTGTTGGTCTATACTCCCAAACCTGCATTGTAATACGTGTTGGTGGTTCTGAAAGGCCGATATCAAACAATCTGCCTAGCTTTTCTCCAACTATGTTGGGGTCGGCTTCCACTCCAACCGGAATACCAACTGCCTATCTGGCTTCCACAAACCCAGTAACTAGGTAACATGCTTGCTAACACTAGTTTTCACGTTTTTTGGCTTCTGACTACCCGTAACGACTGTCAAAGAGCTACAAACGACACCTGGGACGAAAGGTTTAACGTGTTTTCCGAAGCTCGTAGGTTCTCGGTATGTAAAGAACTGGTCACTCATCCACCGACCAACCTCGGCAAGCGTAGCTTAATCTTCGAAGCCGTGTTATTATTATTCTTAGCTTGTTACCCTTCAAATGGTAACCTTCAATTTTAAACCATAATATATCGGATATTATGGTTTAAAATTGGAGGTTCTGAAAAAAAAGAACCCATTCCTAACTATTTCTAGCGCCAAGCCGTGATACTCTGTTCTGGTTTAAGGGGATAGATGCCGGTGTAACTAAAACAGCATTGCTTTTGGCACCTTAGCACCTATTTTGTCTCTCGTTTTGCATATAACCAGAGGCGGTGGCGACCACTAACCATCAGCCTGACCAGGCCGACTTTTTTGCAAACAAAAAACGTCGATACAGACTCGACAGAGTACGAAACAAATTTTAAATTGCCTCTTGCAACTGTATTCTGAACCTCGAAACTTTCAACCGTGAATCCAGTCGTGCTGGAAAGTTTGCCAATAAAACTACCAGGACTACTGAAGTACGAGGAGCTTCAGCGCAGTAAACACTCTGCTCGTTCATTGTTTTTCAATGTTTATTTTACTTGCCCCTCTTGAATGCGCGCGCGTTATGAACTCCATGCTTATTTTAGTCTTCCAACGCTCTTTCAGCTGTTGACGGAGTACTTATAGTAAATTTATTAATAGTGGCTGCATGATATTATGGTTTTGTTTTTAAGTGTTATGTTTTATTATAAAGTAATGTTGTTTTTTAGCTTTTAGCTGTGTAGTCTTGCTAACAACTTCTAGCGTTACCTATGCCGTTGCATGATTTGAGATAACAGTTTTCAACTTCATCTTCTTCAGCTTCTGGCCACGATTTCCGTCCATGTGGAAGTCAGTCATACCAAAAATCATGATAATCTTATAGCAATGATGTACTTTTCCATCAGTCCAAAATTTTTGGTATTTGTATCAGTACTTACTTACTTTCGGAGTAAGTAACTCTAACAAATAAACAATTTTACTTCTTGATATTATTACCACGATTAGTAGTAGATTGTGTTCAAGTCCTCTTTTAATATTTTTTTAATGTCATAAGTATTTTTGGTTGCACCAGATTCCCCTACTTCAAAAGCTAGATAATTTAAACCTTACTAGTGATCGCCCATTGGTCGAAATTCGACCGTACTTCATTTGAATAGAAATACATTATTAAATGAAAAAATATAGATAATAAAAATTAAAAAAAAATAATATGGTTATATTTGACATTCAGTAACACTATAGACAAATTGTTGACGCTGTACTACTGTGGAGATGGTTTGCTGGCGGGATGGTGATGGCCAGGACCAGGACGTAGGTGTAATGAGTAAAGAATACTTCTTCAGGACTCTCTTTTTTATTTTCTTAATACTTCTTAACTGCTGGATATGGAACAATATGGAATGAATTATCACAGAAAGCTCTGTTTTTATGGAATTTTCCCTATTATTTTTAATAGCTTCTGCCCGCGACTTCGTCCACGTCAAATTTTCGCTCCCCTTCCCGTTGCGTCGAATTGCCTGCCAGTTTTCGTCCATTTTTCGTTTGCTGCTCAACTTTTTTTTGACCGTAACGTGATGTTATATAGCCTATAGCCTTCCTCAATAAATGGGCTACCCAACACAAAAAGAATTTTTCAATTCCGATCCGCAGTTCCTGAGATTAGCGCGTTCAATCAAACAAACATACAAACAAACAAACTCTTCAGCTTTATAATATTAGTATAGATTAATTATGACGGTTCCAAATGTCATAATTATAACCAGCCTGTAAAATATATGACCAGCCTGTACAATCTATGACCAGCCTGTACAATCGTGAGGCATACAACCTCTACAGTTTGCACACGACACTAAGTTTTGTATGGGAAACCTACTAATGCCATACTTGACACTCTCCATAAAACCACAAAAAATATTTCTTAAAAATCTAAACTAAATTCCTATCGTCGCTAATACAAATAATATTAAAGACAAATATTCTCGATATGATCATAGATTTTAAAAATGAAATAGGTTATATATCCATAAAATTAATTTATTACCTATGGTTATACTTGACATTCATTATGACTATAGACACAAAATCAGGCTTACCAACTTAGGGGTTTTTCCAAATTTAGGGGGTAAATAATAATAATAATAATATTCCACAACTATCACACAACGCCATCTAGTCCCAAGCTAAGCAGAGCTTGTGTTATGGGTACTAGACAACTGATAAACATACTTATATATTTCTAAATACATACATATTATAGATAAATTACACCCAGACACAGAACAAATGATCGTGCTCATCACACAAACATTTGTCCTGGGTGGGAATCGAACCCACGACCTCCGGCATAGCAGTCAGGGTCACTAACCACTAGACCAACAGGCCTGTCGGAAATAAGAGGATTGAGATTTTTTAGGGGCGTTCCATTTTTAGGGGTATTCTTAGGGATTTTTTGCCATCTTACATTTCTCATTGTGTTTTTGATTACAATAAAAGTATTAGCGACTTCTAGTACGGTTTCTCGTTACTAAGAATGCAGAGTGAATGATTAACAAATGTCGCGTAATAAATATAGACAAATATTACTACTGTGTGCCGGGTCTATGATTACTGAACATTCGTTGGTTATTTTCATAATAATTTTTTAGCGTATTTTTTTAGTAATTGAGGCGGCATGTTTAGGGGTTTTTAACTTAAACTTTAGGGGTAAATATTTCTGGGTGTTGGTAACACTGCACGAAATAATAAAGACAGATTTTGACCATAAACAAAAGAATTTCTATGCATGTGTGTATTAGATACACGGTAATGAACAGTAGTGTGTGTAACGTGTTATTTATTGGAAATAATGTATTTTAACGCATAATTTAAAAAAAATATTAGCATTCGTCACTTCTTCTCTGTATAAACTATAAGTGTGCGAAATTTCATACTCCTCCGTCCGCCCAATTTTCGTAAAAAGGGATCCAAAGTTTTCGCTTCACGTATTAATATATAGATTATCCAATTGTTTTTAATACGTATCGAGGAAAGTTCCAAGAAATCCCATGTATCAACAAGATAATCTAACCTTACTCGGCTAAAACGTCACAATACAAAACGGTACACCATGATACGGTAACTAGATACTTAAGTCACTCTCCCACGCGTTCCCATCATATTCCCATAACCTACTGATTCACTATACATTATTCACCACAATAGAATTCTATCGATTTGAAACGATTCTGAGTCCTATGGCTCTGAAATTAAAGAAGGAACTAGTATTTTTAGACTAGGTTGTGATGCTGATGGTGATGAGATATAAAATGAAATTTCTAGAGTAAGAGAGAGTGAGAAAGATTAAAAACACGGACAGGGAGAGATACCATATTTACAGTACAAACAGAAAATAGCCACAGCCAATATTAGAAGAACTATTGTCATTATTACTGGCGGATTAGCTAACAGATATTACTTAGGCAGAGTTGAGGTAATGCTGACTTCCGCTGCGATTGGTCTAAAAACGGTGAAGAAAAATATCGTGAGGAAACCGGCATGTCCTAGAAACAAAAATATAATGTGTCTACCATACTGAATTTGATCAGAAAGCCTATTCGGAAATATAAGATCATCTTTTAGGTAAAAGCGGATCGTCGATTGATTGGAAACTTACAAATGCTGCCTAATTGAAATATGTTGTCATTGAAGAAAGTTAAATTTTATGAGGATTAAACTGTTTGTAAGCGCTTTTGTAAAATTGCAGGTTGCAACTTTCTCTATATTCAAAATTGCGTGTGTTGTTGATAAATTGTAATTGAATTTTGTTTAGTAATTTATCATCATTACTATTTTTTATTATTATTATTATTTTATTATTTATTATCATTATCATCATTTCAGCCTGACGACTTGCTGGAATTAGGTATCTCCCAAAGGGGGGTTTGCCATAATCGCCACACTTGGCAGGCGGGTTGGCGATCGCGGCACTGTGGTAAAATGCATTGAGAATGCTGCTGCCCATTCTCTAGTAAGTCCCTTAGTCGCGTTTTACGACACCCACGGGAAGAAATGGTATGGATGAGCTAAATAAGTAATAATAACTAATATTGTCCGTTTAAAATATATAGTATTTGCCATATTAAAAGCTAGTTCTTCAGATTTCTACCATCATAGTCTTCCACAATCTCATACGAAAGTTCCTCGACTTCTCCACGTTCAGAAGCAATTCTGTTCTCTAGAATCAATTTGAATGGCACAGCTTGCAAAAATACGGGTTCTTGAAAGATAAAAACAATGACGAATATAAAAGCATTGCAAACATCTGTTTCATTGTTTGTCACAGAATAGTTACCATGTGGGGTAGAAACTGTATTATTAGTTCAGTTGCATTCAGCAAAAAATATGGGTTGAGAACTTGAGTGGCAACCGCAAACATTCACAGATGTTGAAACAATTAGACATATTGAATTTAAGTTATTAATTTGATTGGTTTGTTGAAATGATAGTCAAATTCGTCGAGGCTAATTTATAGGATTTATTCGTGAGAATTAGTTTTCTAAAACTTGAATCTGTTTTGTACTATCGTGATTAGAAATTTAAGATTTATGTCTGGGAATCAAAATGATGAACTTTTACTCTCTGTAACAAATTACTTTAAGTCAGAAAAAATCGAGCAACACGCACAACACAACACAGCACAATTTCGTATGAATTTTGTGTAACGTCTGTAAGATCTCGAACTTTTAAACATAGTAGATAATCACGCCTCGCGCCTGTACTTCCGAACGCGCTACGCAGAGGTGCACCAATAGTATTAAACAATTCGCCAGTTACGTTTAAGAACGTTTATGTGTTCCGTACGGTCCCTTGGGTTTCGTAAGAGTCGACTAAGGGACTTCCAAGCGTGGCAATTATGGCAACCCCTCCCAAATTGGGGGAGGCCCAGCAGTGGACGTCTTTTGGCTGAAATGATAACGTTTAAGTCCCAGGTAACGGGGTGAGCAATGGCTATAAACCGACCTCTTAAGTGACCCAAAATTATCCTTTGTTTGTCGCTGAAATCCTAGAGCAATAAAAGATACTACAAATACTAGCAATATCCAATGCATCTACGCAACACCTATAGAATGTCTCTCGCCACTTAACAATCGGCCCATCGGCCTCGTCAGTACCTTGTCAATAATGCTTTCTACAGTTTATGGTATTGTCTCCATCATAATAGATACTTCTCCGGAAGCGTCCGAGAGAGGCCTTGGAAATTGCTCTTTCAATAGCGCCCCTTGGCATTTAGTGGTTTTGCTATTGACTTCAATGGCGTAGTGTCCTTGCAGAGTTGTAGGATGGTGTATATGTGTAGTCGGGACAAATTCGTGTGTTTTGTGTTGATATAATGGTTTCATTACATTTGTTCCTAACGTTTGTTCATCATCACAATCCTTTAGTAAATCGTCTATTACTTTTTACTATTGAAACCTGCTACTCATAATGTCATCGTATCAGACTTTAATAACGATGATTGCTTTTCACAATTTTGGTCTTTTTTTCTGGGGATATCTGTGTCTGCTTTAGCGCTAATTGATTAATAACCATTAGAATGAAAGTCTAGATCAATTCGTCTGATGATAAATCTTTCTAAAGAATCATTAACGTAAAACTCATACGGCTACCGAGCTCTCCTGCTTATAGGGCTGAATCCATAAATACAAATTGACAGTGGAAATTTCAAGTGTCGTAAGGGACACGGATTTAAAAGTCCTTCATAACTGAAAAATGTTCTCAAAACGGTGAAGTAAACACGGTTATATTCTAAAACCATATATTCAAAGATTCTCTCTCACAGGCCTCCTCGGCCTGTGTCCAAGCAGGAACTTTATACTCTGATTGTGCATAACATGTGTATACCAGGCTAAACTATATCTGCCAGGGTCGCCAGATTTGTTCGAAAGAGTAACCGTAGCCCTGGCATATAGGCAACTGAAGGTTCTAGTAAGTAAAGTCTACCACGCGCTACGTCCAGAGCGGGAGACGTCATTTGATGATGACCCACAAATAAAAAAGATTATACTATATCCACATGTCGTTTCTCCAATAAGTGTCTACTGTCTCTTTACTATATTTCCCACATGAAAAATTGCCTTTATCATCTCTCTCACACTGAGATTTTTAATTAGCAGATCGTTCAGTCGCTTCATAATGATTCGTACGGAATATTCCTCGGTGGCACTTTTAAAATTGAACTGTCGATAATATCGACTTTGCACTTTACCAGTGATTAATGAGAACGCTATTGGAAACTTCGGATCTCATATTTCTGGATTTCAAGTAGAAATATCAAGTTAGATGACAGTTGTTTGATTAGGTGATCAAGAGCTTGGCGCTTTTTACTTGGTTTATTTATAGTTCTGATTATTAGTACTTTCAAATGGGGCAGAAGTAAAATGGTAATGGGTAAATTTACACACACTATTTTCTATGCTATAGTAGGGTGAATCATAAAAGTAGACGGGGAGATAATACAACATGTCCAAGAATATCTTTACTTAGGTCAAGTAGTCTCTTTCCAGGCGAGGCAAGATGAAGAAATCATAAGACGAACTGAAAACGCCTGGAAGAGCTACTGGTCCATGAAAGATCTATTGAAGGGTGAGTTGCTATGACACTGAAACGCAGGCTCAAGGACATGTGTATTCTTCCCGTCTTAACCTATGGTGCACAAACTTGGTCTTTGACTAACATTCAGAATTCCAAACTCAAGGTCTGCCAAAGAGCAATGGAGCGCAGTATACTTGGCGTTAAGTTAACGGATCGCGTCCGAAACACAATACTGCGCTCTAAAACAAAGATAGCTGACGTGGCTCAAAAGGCTGCCCAACTTAAATGGGACTGGGCAGGACATGTTTGCCGCATGCCAGCCAAACTGTGGGCCCAAGTAGTACAGAACTGGTGTCCTGAGACAGTGAGGCGGGGTCGCGGCAGACCACGTAGGAGATGGCGGGACGAGCTGGATAGGTTCCATCAAAACTGGCAGCAGGACGCGCGGCTTCGCGATAGTTGGAAGAAGTGGAGGGAGGCCTTTGCCCAGGAGTGGGACAGTGCAGGCTAGTATAAAAAAATATATATAATAGTAGGGTGGGACGCAGGCTATCAAAACTTGGCTAATTAACCGGCACTTACTGTCTTGTCTCTTTCTCACGTCCGATAGTTACGACATGCTGTCCTCCTTCCACATGTCATCTAATTGTGTGATATTAGGCCGTTTTTGACGATAGAATGTTGGGTAGTATTATATCTACTTATACATATAATATCCTTGTATTTTACTATCAAACTCCGCCTCGCTAGCCATCTTACTAATATTAAAATTCGACTAATTTTATAAATGTGAAAATTTGTATGTTTGTTACTATATAAACCAAAAACGGCCAAACAGATTTGGATGAAATTAGGTACACAGATAGTTTATAACCTGAATTAACACATAGAATACTTTTAATCCCGGGACGACATTACCGTGGGGTAATTTTCACTTTAACGCGGGCGAAGCCGCTGGCAAAAGCTAGTACTATATGTTTGTCCGAGAACCGTCCCTGTTTAATAGTCCAACAGCGGTTGAATGTGAAATTAATTTTAACTGTTATGAATTCTGTACACAAAGGTTATGTTGAACACATGTCAACATCAACTTCCATGTAAAGTAACAATTATAATTCAAAACCACAATACTGCCATATGAATACTGGCAAAGCCCGAGGGGCAAACTAGGAATAGTTTTATACACATTTATAGGTACTAATATTATAAAGCTACCCAACACTAAAATACTTTTTTCAATTTGAGCCAAGAGTTCCTGAGATCTCAGAAATCTCAGAAACTCTTGGCTCGAATTGAAAAAAATCTTTTAGTGTTGGGTAGCCAATTTCAAAATCACCCCAGGACACTTAGGAGCCGAGCAAAAATAATCAAAACGCACGAATACAAAGTTCTCGCTCGGGCAGGTGATTCGATGCGAAGGGGTGGGTCGGGGAGAAAGAAATTCGACGCGGACGAAGATGTTAGCAGAAGCTAGTACAATAATTAAAATTTTAACCAGTGCGCGAAACAGTAACCTGAGTTCTGATATGATTCTAGACCCCAAATCATCTAAGCATGTAAATACTTCGTGGATTTCAAAAAAGAGGGGGCTGTGACAAACGTTTTTACAGCGTACGTATTGCACTTTTGCGAGGAGTTTGGTGGGTCTGTGTTCTTCGGAATAGAAAATAGTTCTATGTCCAAGTAATAATACGTTGATCTCGGCTGACATTTGTAGATCTCTGACAGTCGTTACGGGTAGTCAGGGGCCCGAAAGACTGACAGCCAGGCCTCTTCTCTGTGAGAGGGAATAGGCCGTAAATCGACCACGAGGGCCCAGTGCGGCTTGGTAGATATCACATGTCTTCGAATGTTTGATTCTAGGATATACCGAATTCTTCACAGGTGTGAGAGCAGTGGTAATGAAACAGTTTACACAATGTTATGCCGTCTGTGTCTGTCAGGATTCGCACCCACGACCTAAGCACTGACAGCTCCCTCCTCACTTCTGAATCTTAAAATAACAAACCTAAATATGCTATCACCAAGCCTTCCAACTATACAATTGTGACCATATTATGTCCTCAACCATTCTGAACTCTATCCGTACCGACTTAAGGTCTGATATAATAATGAATATCCGCAATATTTTTCTGCTTACAGCATCACCCATACCTATGCATGCTATACGTTGCGAGTTGCGACATGTTTAATAAAATAGTTCTGCACATGCGACGAGATTGCTGTACACGTGTTTCTAACATACATTATATATATTACAGATTAAACAGACGTATTGACGTTGTATTTGTATAGGATTGCAACTTTGAACCTTAACTTTAAAAAATAGGGTTCAAAGTTTGTGTCCTTTCGAAACTACGTAGAAGTGCACTACTTACCCACTATTCCCAAATTGGATCGGTATTAGGTGCCTCTTAATTGCAATAATTTATCCAAAAATCGTCATAGCAAAAAAAGACAGGGCTCCCAAACTATCCAACTCATGACAAATAACTTTAACAACCAATGTAACAAACACATAACACACAAGGTTCTTATGGCCAGTGACCAAAATTTGTAGTTCTAAAGCTGCCCTCTTGTTTTGTCAAAACAATGGGGATGACAACTGTCAAAATGGCGTTGTAGTAGACCCAAAACAAACTACCTAATTACACGGCGCGAGGTGATTTTATTTTATTTTTGCAAATTTAACAAAATACTCCGAGACTCCAAGTCTACCATTTTTCTAAAGACCCTAAACTTGGAAGGCAAGGCATTGTGGCCTAAAGCTATTCGTAGAGTTATTTTTAAATTAAACCGAGTTCGACGTTGTGTCTGACACACCATGTCGAATGCTCTTCTCAATCTTGCCAATTTATAAGCCTAACGTTCTCCCCAAGAATCCGCAAAGCTAACCCAATTCTAACTGATCGTGCTCAGGTAATGGTGTAATGTTTAAAGATCTAGACACGACTGAGCGACCATCTGGCTTGATGGACTTATTACCTGTCACAGAATTGCAATAAATGGACTCGCAGCTATCTTCAGCAACGGTGCTAATAGTAATGTGGGTAGTATTTGAAATGGTGTAACTTTAAGTGGTTATCTCGTAAGTGATTAGTCAGGTTTGGTAAATGTCAGTGGCTTTATACGATGGTTCCTTCAGTCGAAAAGAAGTTTCTCACTGTCCAATAAGATACTGCTTAGGTTTTTTTATATTATTTATTTCTGCTTGGTTATAGATTTCAATGTTTTGTTAGATTAATTAAATGTTTGTGTTTCGTTATGTAAATTACTTAATATTGTATATAATCAAGTTCTTTTAACTTAACAGACAGCTGTGCTGCTGCAAAAGCTTGTAGCGCCACTTTTCCTTCCCAGCTAAAGCACTAGGAAGTACCTAAGTAAGGGCGGGGAATGTTGGGGGACAGTCTAATGGCATATTGCCATTACAAAAAAGTATTCACTCGTAGGATTAGCCTAGTTGATATGACAGCATCATCCTCCTCCCAAGCTCAAACAGTTTTTAGTCCAATTACAAAAGCATTTAGGGTTTGTTTTCACTCCAATTTTAGCAGCATCTAATTATAAGTGTGCCTCTTCTTCTTCATGACACTGGCACTGCATTTCAAAGATTTTGCTGTCCCAAAACTTTGCCACTTCCACATCATCGGTGACAGTGCAGAGGTCACTTTGATTGCAAGTTTTGGGACGCAGAGGGCAGCGTAGAAGGTGCAGTATGGTTTGCGACACAGCTCCACATTCACATTTTGCGTGTCGTTCTGAGTCGAGGTAACAGTTTACTAGGTTAGACTTACATCTTTCCACTTTATATCCTGTCTTGTGCTTGTATGCGTCCGCCTGCTACCTAAATATGGTGCTTCTAATAAGCTCGCAAGATCTCCAGATCATGACATTAGCACACTTCAATAAAAAACGGTTCCTAATAAGTCCATTACATTTACGACACATTACCTATCGATGGAAGAGAAAAGTCTTCCATTATATCAAGAAAACTGCGCCAAAACGGTGCTAGCAGGGTTCCTACGTGCGTAGGCGCAGCGAACGGCGTGAAATTATAAATTTCTTATATACCCGCTAATGATAGGAACATGCCCGCCATTGTGATGCTCTAATACGTTTCATATGAAAGCAGTATTGGGCCGTTAACAGTCACGATAATGTTCGATAGGTAAGGTCAGCTACATAAATCGATTATCTGATGTTTCTAAAAGATTTTTTCAGAAATTTCCATAAAAACGTTGGGACAGCGGTGTTAAATGCAGACAATTCATACTTAGCTATTGCATGAAATAAGGTATTTATAACTTTGTGTTCATTATCATCTAACCATCCCCTCAACAGATGCAGGTGACGAAATGGTCACCCTGTATTTAGATCGAATGTTAAAGTAAAAACCTTAACGGTGATTTTTTTTTCTGAAAAGTCAATTGCGTAGTATTCGCAGCGTGCGTGTAGGTATAACCAGCACCCTTTATCAATCGCAATTATTAATTTTGAACGATTAATATTCTATTGCTTCATAATGTTCGAAAAGTTTATATGCTCAACAAAGACGATAACGCAATGAATGTTGTTCAGCTGTCAAAAACAAAACATGCCACTGTTAGTGTGTTACCTTAGTTACCTCACATATTTATGAACGTAAACAAAGCAAAAGAAGTATGCAAGAATCCCAGCAGGTGGCGTTATGTAGCTTCTGCCTTTCCCCATGGGAAGAAGACGTGAATGTATGCATGTAAAAATTGTGCTAATCTACTGCTATTACTGACCGTACCTGCCTAGCACTCGATGGATGCGCATGAAATCAAAGACAGAGGTCATGTCTCATGACCTGAAGGTGTAAGAGTATTTTGTGGTCTGATGTTCGCTTTGATAAATATTTATGAGGTTTGTCAATTTAGGTCAGTTTTCTTGCAATTTGCCTCGTAGCTAAATAATAACAGCTACAAAGGTCGATCGGAGGTTAAGCTACGCTAACCGCGGTCGGTTCGTAGATGGGTGACCATCCATTACATATGGAACCCTATGCCTCGGAAAGCACGTTAGGCCGTTGGTTCTGACTGTCATTCGTAGGTCTTTGACAGTCGTTACGGGTTGTCATCACTGTAGTAAGAAGCTCAAAAAGTCGATAACTGAACTTCTGGCGGTGATTGAACTAGGGCTGTGATGAGCGGTTCGTGTGCTAATTTTGGTATCAAATACAGGCTTTGAAAATGTAAAATACATTTTAGAAAACATGTAGTTTTGTTATTATTAAAAATGTGAAGACCAACCGTGATCTATTTGAACCATAATCCTGTTTTGAACCGACTTCAAAAAGGAGGTGTCAATTCGTCTGTATGTTTTTTTTGTATGTATGTTTCGCGATATCTTCGGCAATTGTGGATGGATTGCCAAAATACTTATTTTTAGTAGTTAGGGTAGGCCTCAAAGAGAAAATTGTGTTTATATTGCTTGGGTATTTTTGGCTTTAGCCTCGTTAATACGTTGTGAATCCACTTTGTATATCTAGATGTCGTTCTACTGTTTCCTGTCACTGTTGCTAACATAGCAAGTAGTGGTATACGAATTGATGTGGGGTAGGTAGGTACCATAACTGAAAAGTACCTAAGAACTTTTTCAAAAAATAAAAAAAACCAAAGACACCGACTTTCGAAATTAAAGTTATTTTTAAATTTATAGTTTTTTTTAGTGTACGTTTTATAGAGTGAATTAAAGTGAATCCTTTTTATTACATATTTATTGCATAACTACAGGAGTTCAATTTGAACCCTCGTCGCAAGCGGTCGTCTGTGCGCGCGCGCAACACATGTTGGTTCGCCCGACTTCGAAATCAAAACGCGTTTTTTGTGTTTGTGTCTCTCTGTGTCGTAACTTGTAAAATCGGGTGGCTACAACGTGTAACATAATTAACGCAAGACCTCATATACCCCCATTAGACTATTGAGTTAAAAGCATAATACAATAACCAAAACTTACTCCTTTTAAAGCTATCAGTTATAATTAATAAAATCGGGCTGACCCTAACATCACTCTACGCATTTAAAATTGTGTCTTATAGCCTTCAAATAAGGTTGAATTCTCTTTGGGCCATTCGGCGGACTTGCATCTGTTCTGTTACACCTTGTATAAAACAAAACACTGTAGTGAAGACTGACTGCAGGAGGACGAGTAACCCATGGCGTTAAACCCGGTGAGACCGTTCTTAATATTACAGGGATTCGTTTGCTAAACTGCGTACGACGGGCCTTGATATGCCGCGCACGCGCACACAACGTCATCTCAAGCAGCCGTTGCGGACTAGTGTCTTCACACCAACAAATTCACGTTATTATTCTAACACTAAATATGACATCGTTAAAGACGCCGTACACACGGCTACGTATCAAGCTATGGATTTCCAGTTTTAACAGACCTCGCATCGTATAGGCTATCCGTACAAAGAGAAGTCAGTTTATACTGGAAATGAATGGCTTGATTTGTCGACGTGTGTACCATGGTAACAAATTCCTTAAATTGTATTGCAAAAGGCCACGGTCACCGGAATTTAGATGCACATGTGGACTGAAGAGATAAAAAAAATATACCCCGAACTCTTGAGTTTGCACCAGACGTTTTTGCTCTACAGATAGCGATACAAAACAAAAAAAAAGGGTCAAGCTCACAAATTAGACAGTTTCAGCCTCTTACTGACACAAATGTGTTTGACTAAACAAAAGCAATTACAATGTTTATAATCGTGCTCATCTCAACAGACGGGAACTGTTAGACGGGAACTGTTTGTCTTGTAAGATATCTCACCAAATACTCGTAACTAATCTAACGGGCTTAACATTTGATCACAAGATTATCCGTCAAAGTCTCGCTACATATGTTTTGGAACATTATCAGTATGATAGACTTCGCCTAGCACTTCTAAATAATATATAGGAATTTCTCCCCAACAGCATTCTTTTCCAGGAACAAAGGATAACAAAATACATAACCGTGCAATTAATTAATAATTCTGGTATATCGAATATACCATCATCACCGCGTCCGAATTGTACCTCGTAAATGTGAATGTACACATAAACAGAACGCAGAAAAACACCGATTGGCGATCGAGAGAATCCGCCAATACATCCGCCAATACACATTCTCTACACGAAGCACTATGATAGCTGGGTCCTGATCAAAGTAACAATACAACAACAACTGGTCCCCAATTAGTTATTTCATTAACACCGTGCGAACAACAAGAAGCCACACTACCTACACCGTTATCAGACATAATCGCAGACGACACTGCATGTACGTACACCAGAAACCTGACCACCACCGCAAAAAGTACATTTGCCCAGATCTGAGTATTGCAAGTTGAAACGATCGCGGCGATTCAAAACCGACCAAAAAAAAGAAAAAAAAAATTTAGACGCTGAACTTTCACGTAGAGGCATTCATATAGCCAATCTACGGGGAACAGGGATGAATGCAAGAACGTATATCTCCACACACTACGAATGACACCTCTCAGGAATTGCGGGTAACACACACCGGGGCCTTGCAATTTCATTAAGAAAGGATGCCCAAAATGAAGCAGTTTACAATAAAAAGTATACCGACGCGATGTCAGCTACCCTTGAGGTTGGCATCGGAAGAGACAAGCCAACTCCTCTGTACATAATAAATTCACACCCAACAGCTGTACTTACAAAGCAATCAGATCCTTCACAAACGTATTAAGCTTGATTAGACGAAAAACAAGGAAAGGTGCGCTGCAAATACGGCACTTCAACGCCCATATTGGTCGAGGTCGAAGTATCCAACGCAAAGGTTTGATGCAACACACGCTTCAGCATGAAGATTCCAACTACAACGGCGAACTATTAATGAATATTGCCAACAGGGAAACACTTCAAATAGAATACAATAAAATAATGTGGGGACTGCCAAGATCAAATATCATAGAACCGTAAACAAAAAGGAGACAAAAAAACCAAACACAAAAACAATGACAAGGTATGAATGAAACAACGGTTGAGACCAAGTATGTCAATCATAAACAATGCAACTGTGCCGCGCTGAATAGAAATTCTACCAAACCAAAATACCAGGACTGTATAACAAAAAACTAGCAAATATAGTAATCACCCCAACGAATGAAAACATCGAAGTACCCTGGAACATTCTAACGGAGATAACTCTGACTCTTCAGACAATTTACTCAAGGGACCACCGATTAGCCCTTCCTAACCTACAAAAGGCCAAATTCCTACAAAGCAAGCAACCAAATAACTCCAATATGCAAAATCACGTAAAAGAAAGCCAGACAACACTCCAAAAGGTTAAATATCAGAACAAGAAACAGGCAAACAACGACTTGATAAACCTGCCTCACCGGACTAGGGGAAAAAAATCACCCCGCAAAACACATGCAATCGCTCAACACATTCCACAGGAAAAAAAAGCAACAAACAAAACTGAAAAACAGGGTACCGATATTCAAACGGGAGAAAAGAAAAAAAAGGTCCGAGGGCCTTCATATACCAACTGTTAATAAAACAAAACTGATAATCGAAGGAAAGACCGACCACGAAAGAAACAAAGGAAATCATCATCACTCCCGGTGGAATTATCCTTTTCGGACGACCTTATACTCATTACAGATGAGCTGGAAGAAGTAAACGCATCCAATACCGCATTATTGCGGCTCAGAAGAAATGAACGAGTTGAGTCATGATTTGATCGGCCAAGCTAGGAAAAAGGAAATCAGGAATTGCGGACATAAGAAAATGCATCAAATCCTAATCGGTAAAACCGCAACAAAACCCGTCAAGAACCCTAGGATGTGCTACCTAGCACACTGTGAACTACACCACGCATGCACGCAGCAATGCAGTACAGGGCCAAATCTAAGAAGGTCGAGCGACCTACTTACAAATGGAACGACAACCATGAAATACGAGTACTTCGACATGGGAATCAAGTTTTGGACGGACACAGCTGGAGACATTATCGTACCTTGTATGATATATGGCTTAAAAGTATCAGCACTCACAAAGGCGAACCGATCAAGACCGAGAAGATATGAACGAGTTATTAGAGAGACTCGATCAACAAACCGAGACAGAGAAAATGCATCAAATCTTAGACGGGAAAACATAACAAAACGCATCAAGAACCACAGGATGTGCTGCTACCTGGCACACATTTTCAGACGCTCTGAACCACACCTGTTTCATGCAGCAATGCAGTACAGGGCCAAATCTAAGAAGGTCAGACGATCTATTTAGATTTACTCATGGAATGACAATCTAAAACAGGACATGAAATACTTCGACAAGGATATCCAGTTTTGGAGGGACACGGCTGGAGACGGAAATACGATCAAGTAAGCGGCTAGTGATATCTACAAAAAAAAACCAGAAACTGATATCAGCGAGAACTCAGAAGACGACCAAGAAAACAACAACACGGAACATAGCGAAGCCTCGACATAGAAAAAACCCCACCTAAAGATGCATTGGTGAAGCTAGACCTGGATCAACATGCCGGCGACGACGTGAAAAGATGCCCTCCTATAGACAAATATCACCCTTCTCTCCACTAGTCCAATGCTTACTTAAGGCTGCATAGTCGGTAGGCTCGTTATCCTTTCCTATCCTATGGGCACGTCTTCCCTACCATTACAGCGCCCCCCGGTCTACTTCTTGATATGCAATGGCCTATGTAGCACCATGAATCATGACGCTTCAAGGGCTAGTGCAAATCTCGGGGTTCATTCGATTAATCGAGTCTGGTCAAACCACGCTGGGATCGGTGCAATTCATTTCATTTCATTTCATATTTATTGCATAACTACAGGTTAAGAAATAACGACGCAGCAAGGGATGAAACAAACGTAATTATTTCACAAATCCGACCAAATGACTTTCAGGGAAATTATAAGCAAAATAAATTGTTAGTGGGACAAATACTAGTTCAATTCGGAGTGCATTGAACTTATAATTTCCTGCTGCGTCTTGTCTATTTGAATGTCAACATAGTGATTCTAATTTAGCAGATATCGTAACTTTTTGTTTTTTTTTATGACTATAAAATTATTATTGGCTCATAACTTAGAATCAATAGCATGCATTGACCTGCACCCTAATTGCGAAACGCACAATTTATCAGAATCTCAATGGGATTGAAGATTATTTCTAAACCATTGCGTCATTTGTTCGAATAAATTGTGGCTCAGCAACGTAAATAACGCAATGAATGTTGTTTAACCATGAATATTAAACCAATTCCTAGCGATAAAAAGTTCCGCAATTACCCCTCTGGTTGGGTTTACATTTTTGAATTCAGTTCGTCTCTTACAAAGCAGCCAATGATAACATTGTTCATCTCATCATCATCTGCTCGAACTTCTCCTGATGTTGAGGTCGAGGCTGCAGCTGAATACCAGTATTTTAAATTTCGCTTCATAGTTCGTGGACAACCCAGTTACTGGGTAAATAAAACGACACCCCTTGGTAAGACTGGTTGTCAGACTTTCAGGCTTCTGACGACTCGAAACATGTTTCATAGATCCACGAATGACAACCGGGATCAACGGCTTAACGTGCTTTCCGAGGCACGAAGGGTTTCAGTATGGAAATAGGCCACCAATCCACGGACCGACCGTGACAAGCTAGCTTAACTTGATCGTTCGAACCCATTCGGCAGTCATTATTCATATATCTGTGCGAAAGAATCGCTGCCAGGTTCAATGAACTTTAAACCCTGAATACCACTCGGAAGTCTATTCAAACCTCAACGTAAAGAGGCTTTAGATAAACTGGAAGGCTCTCGAATCTAAAGGATCTGAAAGCAGGACGCGGTAACTGGCAACTTCCTGACCAGGCCGAGGGCGTCCTTCCGCTCCTGAAGCCGTTGGTCTGCTATCTCATTCAACTGTTGATAAAAGTCCTCTTAGCTTTAAATAAATACAGAGCAGTGACGTATTTTTTAATCTGGCAACATTGTATTTTTAGTCTGTGGCGTGGCGTATTTCTTTTATTTTAAGCGCATTTTTAATGGCCAGCAGTATTTTGTGTATTAACGTCGAAAAATGTCAGAAGCAGAAAATGGTTCATTTTCCACTACATGCAATGTTATTATTTGTACGCCAGGTGTACACAGTTTTAATTTGGCTCACAATGTGGCAAAAAAAAAAACGTGAGTTGGTATAAAAATATAAGGTTTGTGGCGATGTGTTTCATGCTCGTTATTCACAGGCAAAGCAATTCCTTTTTCGTCCCTTCCACTTTTGGTTCTGTCCAGTTATAACTAGCTAAGTACCTTCCTATCAGGAATTTAAACATGTTCTATAAAAGCAACACCTACAATGGGTGCCTAAAAAGACCAAAAAACGATTTGCCTTATCCAGAGATTACCTTTAAAGTCAAAACAATGAGACACGACACGACAAATAGGTGAGATTGGGTGCAATTTGTAATGTTGTCATTGTTTTACTCTCGACCGTTTTGTGAAAACGAAAAAGATGATTCTAACTAGATATGTACGAAGTGAATACGATACCTTAGGTTACCAGAGTTAGGTCCTTTGGTAACCTTAGATAAATCCAGTACACACCATACACTTGTTTTGGTATTAGGTGACTTTACCTACACCTAATTTGTTCCACTGCTAGGCAAGTCTCCTCCAAAGTTTTATTTCTTTATCTTTCTCTATGTTGCTTTTGAGAAACCACTTCTTTACTAATAATATTATTTCGATGAGAGCCTTGAACATTGTGAAAATATTTAGTCAGAATTTAAGGAGTTCTGACTAAGTATTTTCACCAACTCGATCGAGAATTCCAACACCACGTGGCAGTAACCTGTATTACTAATCCATTGTGTTATATTTTTATATGTTCGATAAATTTGTCTGCTCATAAATATAAAAAAGCAATGAATATTGTTAAACTGTCTAAATTAAAACCATTTCTACGTTTAGTGTATTACGCAATAACCCATAGTCTAGTCTAATAGTCCAGCTTTTATTATTGAAATTAGAAAACAATGTCTTCAAATCCACCTTTGTACATGTGCGCTATGGCAGTTAATTCAGAATATAGTCCAGTAAATGGATCGACGTCTGACGGCCAGGTGTCAGCCACGCGTTCAACTGACGTTCAACCGACCGTGGACTGTAGTAGGGCCGCCATCTTTTTGAATGTTAAGAGACAGAATAATTTGTTACACACTTTTTGCGATAGCGAGCTCCGTACCCCACAGGGGGTGCCCTTAGCGTCGCTCTAGTTTTAAGTTGCTTAAGCCCTAGCTGAACGCCTTAATTTATTAAGGTAGCCACAGGCAAGTCCGGTTAAGCAGCCGACAACCTCATAGGTTGACCTGCGAGATGTCATTAAAAAAAAGGACAATGAATTAGTAAATCAGACAGATAATTAAAACTCGTTTTGTCACTTACAGTTAGATGAATAATATTTTAGGTTATCGTACTTTCGAATCTTTGACAGTTTAATGTTAGTATGTACTGCAGTTTTATTTTTGCCTATGTGAAAGTATTTAATATACAATTATTGGAACAAAAAATGCGAATTTAAGCATTTGTGAATTTCTTGCATAAGGCTTTCCTAATTGCTAGTAAATACAGACATATCTAATTACATAGGTACTTATTTGACAGTCTAGACAATTGTTTTTAATAAATGCTTATTCTCCAAGTCTGGCTTCCCAAGGTCTTTTAAATACTGATTTCTGTAGACATAATATCTAGAATTACTACTGTGTCAGCAATAATGTGACCTAAAAGTTACCTAATTTAAATATTCACAAATCAGGTTTTAATATTACGTCACAACTCACAAGTAAGGTGTTTAGTAATGAAATTAAATGATGTTTATTTTTGTAAGTAAATCTTTGAAGAGAATTTTACTCGTAATTTTTTTGATCCAATTTTCAAAGTCGAGTAGTTCTTTAGAAGAAATGCCAAAACAAACGCAGTACAATTCGCCAGTTATATTAGTCATTGTAGCCATTTACAATAATAGGTGACGACTGGCGAGCCTATTGCCGCAACAGCTACTGTGAAATTCCGAATCAGGTTTTCATAATTTACATATTTTTTTTCGTTTCAAACTTGTCTTACACATCGCTCCAGACAACAGACCGCAAAAGAATTGTTCTTATAAAATCTACCGAGCGAGCGGGCTTACGAGCAAAAACCTGTATAATTACACGTAATATGGTTTCTTTACCATATTGATATTGGCTTTGTCCGTGACCGTTCAAACCGTGAAGAGTAAAGTAATGCCAAGGACTTTATACCTGGATCAATTGCTACGATTATTTTGCTTCGTAATTTGACTACAAACATTTTATGCAGAATTTTTAAAAGAACGTTGTTGCAATAAATTCTTCGGGTACTTAAGATTTCATATCAATCCCATCAAAGTTATGGAACTCTTCGATTTTACAAGCTACTTTATTGCCATCAAATTCTGTTTTCCAATAATATATATATATTTTTAGAGGCGCCAAGAATAAACGGAGCTGGCACTGGAAATCTTCCGTAGATTCCGATAATAGTACCAAATATTTTGCTGATAATCTGAAAAATTATAGATTGCAATAAAAAATCATAAAAAAAACTGTTCGAAATTGCAGAATGCGTTTACAATTTTAAATAAAATAAAAAATTAAATTTAAAATTTAAAAAACCCCCGACACAAAAACCTAATTTCCCTTTAAAAAGTAAAAAATAATAAAAAATAACTCAATCTTAAAGTACCTAAGAATGTATTAATAATTCAAAAAAAAAATACGCCTCGTTGGGGGACCGCTTCAAACCTAACAATTTAATTACCAATAGTCTTATTACCTAACTAAGCAGTTAACGACGTCTGCACTCGCGGAGCGGTCCCCCAACGCGACGTTTTTTTTTTGAATTATTAATACATTCTTAGGTACTTTAAGATTGAGTTATTTTTTATTATTTTTTACTTTTTAAAGGGAAATTAGGTTTTTGTGTCGGGGGTTTTTTAAATTTTAAATTTAATTTTTTATTTTGTACTTTTTACAGGTATATACTTAATATAATGTAGAATCAAACGAAGCTAAGAACACTCTCGATTAATTCATCAATATTCTCTTTCAGTGCGCATTCATTTGAGACCCCACTCGAGTATATTTGCTGACATTCGGTTACTCTTCCCCACTTTCCCCCCCACAACTTTTAAACGGCTCAACCGATTTTCATCAAACATGTCTAAGAACACTCGCAGATAAGTCACCTTTAATATGTTTTTTTTTTTTATTGAAATCTCATCATCCGTTCGGGAGCTATGATGCCACAGACAGACAGACAGACAGACAGACAGACACGTCAAACTTATAACACCCCTCTTTTTGCGTCGGGGGTTAAAAATAAAATCTTGAACCCTAGAGTGTGGTCACCATATCTCTTATGAGCGGGGCGGTTGCACAAACCCTTCACGGTGACTGAATGACTATGTGCAGAGCACGAAGATACACACGCTACTTTTCAAAAAATAATAATTTAATGTTACTGGTCTTTTGATCATATTTTATTTCCGTTTTTTAAAACATGACTGGATTTTTTTATGCAGTTGAAAAGAGAAATCTGTATTATTCTAGACATCAAAATACAACATTCGATTTTTAAAAGCTTTGAACGGCATATAGAGGGTTATTAACACGCTTTTATTAGCTTCACTCGTAATCATGTTTGTAACCGACTCCTTTTATTATTTTTTACTTTTTGTTTGGTTTTCTATGGAAGAGTGTTTTTAGTTTTTTATACAATATTTTTTTTACTGTAGGTACGTAAAAACCAAACGAAGCAATTTGATTAACAATAAATAATGAAGCTTGGCACTTCAGAAGACATTATTATTTCTAGGCTTGTGGTTAAGATACATAATGTAGGTGCCTATTTCTGAGTAGTTGCATAAACCCTTCACGGTAGGTGATCACATTTGAAGGCAGGAGAAGATGTATTTATTACAAACAGTGTTGCCATTGTACAATATTGTTGCAGTGAGTTTTAAAGCTGTGCTAAGTACCTAACTATTGTTTTTGTGAAGTTATTGTGAGTTGAAAGTACTTTAAGTTGGTGTTATGTAAACACAAACTAAAGCACCTTAAAATAGTTTCACTCAACATATTAACTCTGGCTACCAGAATCGTAAATGGCTGCTAAGAGATATTTAATGAAGTGGAAATATAAAAAAGTATTTGAAAATTTTCTGCCAACGTTTCGGAATAAAGGTAAACGTCAAAAGTAAAAGTGATATTGAAATGATCTTGAAAACAATTATATGAAAGTTCTGTGAAAGTAACAGTTTTTATAACCACCGGTGTTTAAATTGGCGGTCCTAAATAGGCGTCATTTTAGGACTTCAAGATAATTTTGTTCTAATATTGAGTCGGTTAAAAACTCTAAAACTGAATTGTCAAACTGAACTTTTTGGTTGGATGAAAACGTCTCTTCTCATTAGCCTTGGTTCATATCATGTCACTGGCTCATAAACCTCTACCGTGCTTGTATTCAATTATACACCTCGTATATTCCGCTAGGCTCTCCAATGCTCCATCTCAAACAACGTTAGACGATTAGCCACAGTCGAATTGGCGCGTGTTCTCCGGACGATCATAGAGATTAGTCTACATCTACACGATGAATCATCCATAGACTTAAGACACACTTGTGACACCCGACGCCACAGCACTTGAGCTTATTGGCAGAATGTTTGCGTCATCTGTTTCAAATCTGTTACGTGCTTTATTGATGGATGGCTTGCTAGTGGACTAACTGCCAATGTTTACAGTATAGATAGATGTTAGTATAATAAAACGGTTTATTTATGTTTAGCTCCTTCCGGGACATAAAGTATGTACTCGCCGATTTGTTATGGCTGTTGATTTGATGACAAAAGATCACCGCATCATTTTAAACAACTGTCTGATTAGGTTCGCTTGTTTCTATATCTATCAAGACATTATTATTCCCAGTAATATAGCCAAATTGTCCCCATAACGGAGGACTGCGGATATTATTTTTCTAAATCCATCTGCAAGCAAAGCTTGCTGGTATCGTGCCCTAGAGACAACTAGGCCGAAGGGTTCTCTCAAAATACTTCTATTTCGGGTTCAGATAGGATAAGTCTATTAAATATTAATTCAAAAGGTACAAGCTGCGACGTTGAATAACCAAACACTGCCTGTTTTGGTCTAATAGGTACACAACTGGATTTTTTGACAAAAAATATGTAGGTATCATTGGCAAACTTATATCTACGGTGGTAAAATGCATAGAGAATGCTGATGCCCATTCTCTAGTAAGTCCCTTAGTCGCCTTTTACGACACCCACGGGTAGAAATGGGATGGTGCTATTCTTTACGTCCGGCACAGCACGCATAAAATAAAGGTATAGAAAGAAACAACCAACCGTTTTTAAAAATTAACTCACAATTTATTTTCAGTTTTATGGTAACATTGGTATTTATTTGGGTCGTGGGGCTTTCGGGACCGGGACCGCAGTCCTGGATTTCACCTAAAATTTAATAATTATTTTGCAGTAGTATTTTGGGACCACAAGAAAAATGAAGTTAAAGTACAGTGAACAACAAAAATTACGAGGAAAAATAAAACATTTTCTAATACATTTTGTGTCTCAGCTACCAAACGGGTTATGCCTTTGAAGTACCAGGTTGATATAACTTAATAGGAGCTTACCAAACATATGAGTGTCAGTTAGAAATCGCATTATGCCTTCGAAGTACCAGGTTGTTATAACTTGGTAGGAGCCTAATAAGTTAACACATCATTTATTGACTCTAAGGCGCTCGGTGAAAGTTTGCTTGATCAGCTGGTATATTAAGATAGCATATTTTTTTAATGGCTTTGGATTATGTCTAATTTACGAAAATTGTAATGATATTAAATAATTTGTAATGAATATGACCGCTGCTGACGTTCCTAATTCCGATAGTGAAGTTTATTGTTATGTTTCGGTGGGTGATTAGGGGGACTATAGGTGATTTAAACACTCATAATTACTTTTTTTCAATAGTATTCTTTTTAGGTTTAATTCTTATAGAAGGCTGCCATTGGTGAAATAAAATAAATATTATATCGTTTTATAAAAATAATTTTATTTGATTAACTTCCAATTTTTTGGCTGACCGTACTTTTCCAAGACATAACTTTGTTTATTTTATTTGTGGTCCCAAAATACTACTAAAAAAAATATGATATTAATAGGTGGAATGCAGGACCACGGTCCCGGTCCCGAAAGCCCCACGACCCTTTATTTCGTAGCGTGATATTCATACTGCATAGTAATTCAAAATGGCTGGCGTGACAACCCGCGATAAAATATAAACTATAATAAATTGGTCGAAACAATTCCGCACAAGCACGCTAGTTTTCAAAGGCAGTTGACCTAACTATGTTCTGTTGTCACATTTTAAAACTACTTAATGGTTATAAAAATCATTTGCTGGTTCTGATAATAATTTGGGGTTAAACCTCCAACCTTTTGAAAGTACGCTATGTCGTTGGTCCCAGCTGTCATTTGTAGATATTTGACAGTCGTTACGGGTTGTTAGAAGACCCGTTTGGTCTGTCAACCAGTCTTAGTTATTCAGTAACTGACTTGGGGAGGTCAGAGAGGCAGTCGCTCCTGGTACTGGTACTCAGCTACATTCGGTTAGACTGGAAGCCGACCTCAACAAAATTGGGAAAAGGCTAGGCCTCCAAACATTTGTTAGGGTGGCAATGACATGACAATTCCAATTCATTTTTTACAAGGAAGTGAACTAACCATTTGAAACAGTTTTAATTGGCGCCAATATCCGTTTTCCGTTTATTTGAAAACGAGTATTTATGTAATTAACCAGCTATTACTTAAAAGTTAAAAACTTGACAATAACTGTTAATGACCACGAAAACATGATTGATTATACAGCCATAACAGTCCGTTACCCGTGCCGTTACACGGGTTTCAATTGATTTCACAATGCTTAGTTTTGAATAATTATGAAATTTAATTCGTAAAATCTGCAATTTTTGTTTAGGTATTACATTTATGTTAGTTACTTCATTTGTTGCAAAATTGTTATATTTTTTAGAACGCATTGCATTTTAATTACGTGACGTGCAAAAACGCTAACAGTGCATATGTACTAGACAGTTGGTCTGTCAATTTTTCCTGATTAAAGTTGTCAATAAAATACTGCTAATACTTCTCTTTTTTAATGAAATTACGGAAATTACTCAACATTATATTAACGCTGTTTTTCCCGAAGTGTTGGGCAGACCAACAAAATTTATTGCATTCATTTACGTTGTTTTCTCGTACATATGTATAAAGAAAAGGATAAGCAGAATCCTTCAAAGTTATTAAGATTGTGAATGATGCGTTAGGCGATGAGATCTTTAAATCTAAGAGAGACAAATCACCAGATGTTCCTTTAAACGACGCATTTTTAGGCCATTTTACACTTTTTACCAACACTAGGGGACAACACAAATGAATGCCTAAATATAAGCATTTTTAAGAATCGGATTTCAACTCTCTTCTCAGCACTGAAAGTTCAGTATCCTATAGCACGCATGTCGCCTAATATTACTAAAAACGGGCATGAATCGATCACAAAAGCTTCCTCAATAGACCACACTCCGCGCCATCCACTACGTTTTTTGCAAACCCCGTCAATTTTCAATCAAATTGCGTGATTTTTGATACTGGTGCCCGTTTCAATAGGCTACACCTAAATGAATACTCACCGCGCTATTGAATTCTGAACGCTCGACTCAGTGACAATGGTTGAAAATTCAAAACCGCGCTTTTATTTAGGCATTCCTTTAGAGCTGTGTTCTAGTGTTAGTGAAAAAGGACATCTGCTCCATTCGTTAACAAAGCTGGTACATCTGTTACAGTGAAGAGAGTTAGACTTAGTATATTTTTGTTTGGCGCATTGAGGATAGAAAGAATTATCATTCTCCTACCATTATCCCAATTTATTTAGGGTCAGCGCAACATGTCTTTTTCTTCCACACTTCTCTATTAGTCGCCCCATTTCTTACCATTTCATAATTCACACAGTCCTTCCATAGTTTCTTTGGTCTAATCTTATAGCCATCTATATACATATATCGTTTTGAGTATTTATGTCAAAACTTTCCTCACAACATTTTCCGCATTCCTCCATATCATATGCGCATACCATGACAACCGATTTACACACAACTTTTCAGTTACTGGATGAAAGAAAGAATGTGTTTGGGTATTATGTGAATGATATTGGGATTCAATACCTACACTGGTAATAATTATTTTTATACAATCAGAATCAGATTGAGACCGGTCATCTCTTAACAGCCAGAGCATAATCTTTAAAATTATATTTTGGACTGTTTTATGTAGGTATATTGGTTTTTTCACTGTTTTCACATATAGCAAACAACAAGGATCCTTATCCTTTTTACTTTTTACCGAGAATGTTGTAATATTTTGATTTTAAAAAGTTTCTTTGCCCGTTCTACTTCATAGAGATCTACGATTTAGAATGGGGAAGTATGTAGCTTCAACTTTCAGACTGACTGAATCTTTGACAGTAAAAAAGTGCTTATAAATGGTTTCATTGAAAAAATGCTTTGTGTTTGAGTCTTAAACAAGTTAGAAGATTCTAGTGTGCTCAGATCCTCCCTCTTCTTATGATTTAAATGGAAATAATAATAAACCTCTGAAGCTCACCCATTTGGTCCTTTCAGTTTCTCAAACTAATTCCATAATCGGCAGAACGTAAGATGGGAATCAGTAAAGTACGATTCCGACTCTAAAAATGTCTTAATGGCAATAAGGTTTAGGCCCCTGGCCCTCGACGATAAGGAAGGTACCAACTATTAACGATTTTCTCGCTCAAGAAACGCTTTAAAATGCTCATGAAACGTACAAACGTTTATAGTTCCATACATAAAATCACGCCTTTAACTGCAGAACGGCACCTGCTACGATCCTTACGTAGTCCTTTTGCCTCGTTTAGGTTCATACATCTGGTCATACACGCACGCCGGTTACTAGTGCTACGCACCTGACCCTTCTGAAGAACATCACCAATAAGGTCTATAGTTCCAGGTTTAAGTTCCCTTGTTAGTTAAAGACATACATACATGAATAGTTGATCGCTGACTGTACACACCGCCGAAGAGAACTCGTTTGGCGCTGCGAGAAGAGTAGACACTTCTCACTCAGCGACGCTCGCTTGGCGGGCAAAACACTAGCTGAGAGACTCAAGCTTGGTATATACGCATACTAGCGAAGTAGCGAGATATCGCTCGTCGCTGTCACGCACTCGCTTCTCGTTAATCGCTAGCAATGCGACATAACTCTTAAGTCCATTTTTTTCTCTCAATTTAAAAGTTCAACATTTTTTTGCAGCGATCTAGCTCCGTCTGACTCTGTAGTAAGCATTTATTTCAGAAAAATTCATGAAAAGATAAAAAAAGTAGCCTGCAACTGAGTCGTACAGTCGCCGATCGCCCCCTTCCCTTCCGTCTGGCGTACGCTTTGTAACAGTTTTTTTATTCACTTTAATATTTTTTTTAGGTTCGTTTGAATTGCTGCTTTTTATCCTGACGTCTATAATAATTATTTAGCTACTTAGAATGTTCTCAGTGCGGCGTGGAGTCTGAATTTTTCATCAATGCCTTTGGAGAATGTAAGGATGTTACGTTGATCATTGATTCCTCGTAAATCTTCAACTGCGTCTATGCATGTTAGATGTGTATGAGCTGACAACGGGCATACTACTCACAATCTACTAAATAAAAATGTTGAATTTATTCTTTCACTGACAGAAACCCCATCGCGCACACGGCTTATTCTAGAGACATTAGTACAGACGATACAGGTCAACGTATTTTTCGATCTTCAATTGTCTTCACCAGCCATTAAGGTCACTTCAATTGATCTCCTTTCGCAAGCAGTTAACACGTCTCTCAATAGGTGACTACGCAAATTGTTGCCACTTACAGTGTTATTGGCACGCATTGTAATACAATCAGTGTTGACAGCCATGAGAAAACCGCATGGAAATCGGTTCAGTGGCCCAGGGTACGTTGGTCGTTCTACATATTGTTTCTTTCTGTTTTTTTGTCTCTCAAGAGTGTTAGGTCCATTTTGTTATATGGATATTACCATAATTATAGGTACTGCGGCTTTGTACATTGATTCATGATGGTGGTGGTGATTCATTCTTGGCATCGTTATTTTTAACTTCCAAAATGTTTCAGGAGCTTTGATTCGCCGGCGAAATCGTGCAGAAAGATGATGGGTTTTTTTCTAAAAGTGGTCTTAATTTTTAAATAGTAAGAAGTAGGTACTTCTTAAATAGTATCTCAAGATCATTCTCTCTAGCACAACGGGAGACAAAATAATGAATCCCTGTACTTATAAAATATTTTTTCCCGTAAGATCAGCCGACCTTGACAATGGCACCCTTTTTTCAAACCACACTATTGTCAGGTAATTTTGCACATACAAAGACTAGAAACCATTTTATTGCGCCCCTGAGTTATTACCCTCTTGACACATTCTTACAAATCTCATATAGATATATTCTCTCTTGCTTAGCTATATACACAGTTTTAGTGGTGCATATAGCACGAAGAATTGCCTCTGCGTGACGGTCGCCAATCTTAATTTACTTGATTACCAAACCATGAAAATTGACGTCTGATTGGCTTAATTGCTTGTCACAATTAAGTTCTTATTTGTTTTTAAGACCAGTACTTGGGATATTAATTTAAACTTGAGATTAGAAAACCACAAACTACCAATCAGTTTTTAGTTAAAGTATGACACCTTTTGGGATCTTCTAAGACTTGAGAGATTTTCAGGTGTATTGTCTAGGGTGTGTTACCTTAGACATTACATAGGACCAAACTATTTTCCCAGATTTAAAGGACCGCAATACAGCATCTTCTCGGGAAATATCAGTAATTTCAGACACTGTAAACAGGCATAACTTGTGAGTAGTTGTGAGTCTACCCAGACCAGCCTTGGTCCTAAGACAATATATCACGTTCCGTTTACATAGTTGTCTACATAATCTCAATCTATCCGTAACAGTATCTTCCAATACACGCGCTATCCTTGTCAATTGACGTAAAGACAATAGAGTCTGGCCCTTAGTAGCTGTCTGTCAGACGGCCATTTTGGCGTGCGTGACTGAATAAAGTATAGTTGGCTTACTTTGTTAATTAAAATTAATGGCGGCTGGATGGATTTAAGGATTAAAGGAAGAGGAAAATTAAAAGAATGATTTATTGGTACAGGAGTCAAGTTTTGGAAAGTTGCCAAATCTATTGTGACGTTATTGTCGTGGAAGAAAGACCCTTCAAAGAGGTTGAATTTGCATGCGACACAGATTTAAGTCGTGTAAAACTTTTAATTGGCTTTTGAAAAAAATAAAACTTCATTAGATACAATCTGAGCTTGGAGGATTTTTACTAATAAGAAGCAGGTACATCTAATATTAGACGTAGTACACTTAGAAGGCCTGAACAAGGAGAACTGACCTGGTGAAGACTGCAGGAATCCGTAGGATGCGAGAAGCATAGATCTGGTCGAAATGGCGGGACTTGAGGGATGCCTATATCCAGCAGTGGACGTATTTCAGTCGAAATTATGATAATGATGATACCTTATATGTATCTTTTCGATTATAGGGTAAAAGTAAAACAATACCTGTTACTAGAAACACGATATGCCCAATTGTGGGTGACAAATGCCGCGCGTCTTTTGTCTTCTCTTTTATTTCATTGATTAATATTAACGCTATACCCGTTAACTGTAGCGGAACCTATGTGACGTAAGTGCTTCAAAAGAAAATAAGAAGCAATATTGAAGTTTCACTAATTATTTTAAGAGGACGTGCTCACTGTTACGCCTATCACATAACTGTTGTTTCTCGAAGAAAATTCCATTTTTGAATTCTAATTCTAAGTTCGGGTGGTAATCGAATGCAACCAGTTTATTTTTCTACCAGCTTGAGTGATGTAAGGTTCTTTTTTGCAGACAACCTTTATAGTAGCTATAAAAATCCTGACATTAATGCTATAGAACCCATTCTCGAAATATCAAAAACATTCAGAATGTGAAGCCGAAGCACTGACATTCCTAAAAAGGTATTCCATTCAAAGAATCGTTGTTTGTCATTGATTTCATTGTGTTAATGTCCAGAGTTAACCCACTTTTAGATGTCATTCAGCGAGCATTGTCTTTTACTCTGAATAGACGTCGTTATGTAGAACAAGACAATTTGTAAAGCGAATTAGGGACTAGCTGACATTAATCACTGAGTTAGTAACTGTCTCTTCCCTGTGTTGCAGTAAATAGGTTCAATAAAATAACATCGAATTGATGGACTGGATACAATTCAAGCCCCTGATTAGAACCGAACTGCAATCCCGATTTCCCCCGATGAAGTCCGAAGTTCCGAACCGACGACCACTAGCCTAATGAGGCGGTCAAAAAGTAGTTCCTATTTCGAATTCAAAACTTCAACTGTTCTATTTATTTTTTACAGTGAACGTTAAAGCTGCCAGTTGTAAAATGCCTATTAAAACTACCTACTGCGAACTATTACTTTAATGACATAATTTGTTGCCAGTGTTCAAATATTGTAGAATATTATTGTAGCGATACCAGTAATTGTACTGTGTTGTTTTATGATGATCTAAATTGTAGGTTAACGTGGCAATTCTTAGTGTTTTGTCCGTTGAGGTTACGCAAGACTCTATGTATTGTTTATTATTTAAAATGAGGTTGCTTCAGTTTTAAGAGAATAGAGTTAATATCTAAGGTTGTTTTAAAATTTGTTTTTAGAAGGATGTGGTCGTTTGTCGCCGGATGTACCCAAATGACTAACAGACTACACTTATAACTTTTACTCGTTTTGCTACTATTAAGGCTCACGCCTCTTTTTTTGTGCGAGGGAAATCATCACATGACGTCTCCCGCACTTGGGTGGATCGGAAGGGCGTGTCAGACTTTTACTGACCTAAAACCCACCCGTATTCCTCCAGTTGCCCATATGCCACGGCCACGGTATCTCTTTCGAACAAATCTCGTGACCCTGGCAGAAGCCTTACGCCTTGCATTTTAACCGACTTACAAAAACGGAAGTTTTAAATTACGTTGTTGAGCTGAAACTTGCGCCGTGATCCTATATAAATTTGATTAACCTTCAAGGGTAGTTTTGACTTAGCTTAAAGAAAACTTCCGAAAAATTACTTCAATGTGAAAAATAACTCTCTGAAGACACCGTCTGCCTAAATTAAAGTTATTTTTCACGTTATAGTGTTTTTAGGAAGCCAGTTGTTTTTTTTGTATAAAGTTTTTTAATGCAAGAGTTTGCTTTTCTAAATCATTATCTGGTGTTTAGTTAACTCCATATTGGCTCTTTCATAATTTTATTACGAATAATGACTTATTTAAAACATAGCATAGAACTGCCGCCTGAATTAGTTGTCTACTTAATAAACATCTCAAGTTACCTGACAGACAACGAACAGGCTAAAGTGTTCAGTTTCTGCGTCTTTGTTTCGCTACCACCCTGTATAAAATGCATTTTATACGCACACATTGCACAATCGACCAAAAATCGTTTGTAATATACCCAAATCTGTCCTTTTAAGAACTACTCATCTATTTGTTTTAATATTGTGTTCCAAACTCATGGGCTCCATATCTACCAAACATACTTTGACTATTTAAATCAAAAAGCTATCAATTAACTCGTCCTTTCTTCTACTCCAACATATTGAACTTTGCTTCTAATTCATTACAATAAAGATAAAGTTGCACCGTTTGAGACTTGAGTCAGTTGCCTATAACAATGACAATTTATTAAGTGCCCTCCGATTGGTCCAAAGTCTATACTACTCGATATACCTAACTATGGTAGAAAGTCGAGATTGGCAGTTACGTTCCGTGTGTACTCAGTGAATCACAGCCATTAATCGATTTTTTACACAACTTTGGTAGTACGAGACTACGAGGCTTCAATCACGAATAGGGCTGGCTCTGATCCGGTTTGGACCGGATTATCCGGTTTAAATGTGATTTGTTTGAGTGCAGTACACCGAAATCTGATTAAATTTGCGTTTTACAAAATTCGGAGTTCGGGATGGGTAGGAAAAGTTTACTCTTTGGTTATGTGGCTTTTAGCTTTAGGTACTGCTAGGTGGCTGCGAAGTAAAGCGAATTACCGTTATTAAAAACGTTCAAAATCTAGTCGCAATCTCACTTTAGCGACAAACTATGTAGAAAACTTGTCAAAAATGTTGGAAAATTAGAGGAAATTTGCCAGACTGGAATTGAGAATGGATAACGTTCGTAAAATACGAGAATTTCCCTTCTCATGATAACAGATTTCTCGGTGATAATTTGAATTTAGTCCAGTTTTTTTATTTAAAATTTACAAAATTGCTACCTTCAAACGGGGTATATAATGATTGATACAGGGGTGAATCCAGACGAAACTTTAAAATGAATTTTCACATTGAAATAAATGTGTACCTCACAGTTATTTCAATGTGAAAATTCTTTATTTTACAAATAACAATGGAGTGGCAAAGAACTATATGTATTATTTCAACGTTAATAGTTATTTGTTATACAAGAGTGCAAAGTTGCTTTTTAACCGCGTGCTCAATTTTGATGACCGAGCAAGCGAAGGATTCTAAAATTGAATCACGAGTGCAGCGAGTGATTCAAAAATTAGAATCCTGAGCGTTAGCGAGGGAATCAAAAGAGCACGAGGTGAAAAATCTTTGCACTCGAGTGCAACACGTAACTTTTCATCCCCCCTCAGCGAGGAAATGACTAAATATGCAAAAAAAAGCATTTCAATCACAAGATACTTTTATTTCAGTTTAGGTATTAACATTTATTATTTATTACATTATGATAGGTAAGTATTACAGAATAATCTTTAAATTATTTCAAATGATACTTAGGTACTTATAATTAAGAAAAATTGAAAGTAACGTTGCTACAGTTACTTAAGTCGAGTGTAATATTTTTGTTAGGTACTGGGGGCCGATTCTACTAACAAATTTGTGCAAAAATCGCAATAGCACCGCGACTGGATCACGACTTTTAAGGGTTTTCTCATTCTGCTAATGAACAACGATCCAACTGCGGCTACGTTTTAGTGGACGCCAACGATCGATCGAAACAATGTAAAAATCTATTCTGCTAACAAAGTCGTACATGAGCGTGACGTTTAGTCACATTCTGCTATTATTTTGACACTCGCTATAATCGAATCAAAGCTGAAATTCGGCATTTCATCTGTCAAAATTTGCGGTTGAACATAAGTCAGTAAAATGCAACTTTTATCGCATCGATCTAGGACTGCTTTAGTTTTATTTCCTAAAAATATAATGTTTATACAGATTTCGTTGAACTTGCCCATGTGGGTGACGTTGGAAAGGTAAGAGGAAGAAATTTTGCGTCAAGAGTATGCAGTAATGCTTTGGCCCTTACGGATCGTCAGTGCGTTACGACATACCAATTCTCCAGAGACCTCTTATGAGCTTTGATTGACGAGATCAGTGACCACACATGCTTCGTTTTTACGGTATTGATGACGGAAAAGGTAACATAGTTACAGTGTGTTACTACGTGAAACTCTATTGACTCAATCTTGGACCGCAACTTGCACCGGCTTTTTATGTGCCGCAATGTATATGCAGTGTCAAAACTTTTAATTTCTTGAGTTTTAGTAATAAACTAGCTACTGTCCACAACTTCATCAGCGTCTAATTTTGCTCCTCTGAACCTTCCCGTCGCACCGCATTGCCTGTCAGTTTTCGTCCATTTTTTGTTGCTGCTCCGCTCCTTTTGATTGTAGCGTAATGTTATATAGCCTATAGCCTTCCTCAATAAATAGGCTACCCAATACAAAAAGAATTGTTCGATTCGGATCAGTCGTTCCTGAGATTACTGCGTTTAACCAAATAAACCAACTCTACAGCTTTATAATATTATATAGTATAGATATAATGGAATATTTGGTAGTTAAAACAACACAAATTTACAGACTGCCCTTGTAACATATTACGCCTATGTCTATGCATGGCTTAGTTACGGCATAATAATTTGGGGAAACAGTAGGTACAGATGCACCAACATTAGCAAACATTTAAGTGATAAATCCCTGAAATGCAGTTAGAATGCCCAAAGCATGTTTTTAATTTAATTTGATTTTAGAATAAGTTAGATTATAAGTCCTACTCCTACTACTATATTTCTTTTGATGTGCCCGACAGGGTCCCACAATTGTAACTAAATCCAATGTTTACCACCTAAGCATATACATTGTGAAATGCAATAAAGTATTGAGTATTGGAATGGTTCATGAAATCAAAAAACAAATAATGGAATAAAGCATTTTTATTACTATAAGTATATCAATTTTAACGTCAGACCACTTGAGAAGTAGATACTTAGTATTTCATCTAAAATAGTAGGGTCGTTTCACCACTCATGTTGATACCGTGTGCCAGATAGAAATACATAATATATTAATACTGCATGCTCAACATTATAAGTGCACAACAGTCAACAGAATGTCTGCCTACCAAAAAATTTACCGAACACGATCAACTCTTAAGTCAGAAATTGATTTTTGGGTGTACCTAAGTAATGTTTCTGAAAAAATATATATTTATGTTAGAAGTGGCTAACTTATATTATTATTTTTCTCATCGGTGTGCTGGTACCTACTGCAAAATAATGTTTTTTCCCCACTGAGTCAACAGGTATAGGTAGTATGTTTTTGTTTTTGCAGATTTCCATGGAATGTAAATATTCCTGTATCCAGATTTCCATATTGAATAAACAGTTTAAATTCTTCTTGCATCATCAATACACACTTTCCTCAAACTGCATCTATATGGTTTTACTGAAGACAGGGAAACATTCATAAGTTATTTCAAATCTGGAACAGTCTCGGGCAACATCTTCACACATTGTGTTGAAATCTTACTGAACAGTTAACAGCACATTATTTTGCATTAAATGGTGTACCATCTTGAAGATTCTATTTTCATTATAATTCTACAAGTACACACATGAAAACAAATATCAATTTCGTGCAATTAGAAAGAAACGGATTAACTACTCCCTCTCACAGAGTCACAGAGAGGAGGCCTGTATCGCAGCAGGGGGGACATTATAAGCTGCTTATATAATATGTATGTTAAGAGGAATAAGAGTATTATTATAAATCAATTAAAACTCTGAACTTGAACTAAAGTAAATAGTGTTGCTGTCAGTTGACAGTTGACACTTCTTTTTTTTTTTTTTTTGAATTTTATGACCTGGTAACTGGACCTTTAGGTCAAAGTTGACACTTCTCAATAAGCTATGTCAGGTAGTGATGCGATTCGATTTTGTTTAACTCGATACTCGAGTAACTAAAGGCTCGTGATCATTTTATTTATTTATTTTCTCACGCGTTGTCACTCGATGTATAGCTTGGCAAAAAAGTCTGGAAAAAATGAGGGCGCCTGCTTAGCAGGTATGGCCACCCTGTATACTAGGACTAAAAGTGATAAGATACTTACTGTTTTAATCCACAAACACGAGATCCCGGAAATTCTCATCAATCAACATTTCAAGACTTGATAGGCACACAGTCTTTTACTTTCATTGTATTTAGTAGATTGCGCATTATTTCGCTGGAATAACCTTTTATCTAAGAGCGATTTTGCCATCATATTAACATAGTGAAAACTTATTTAGTTTAAAAATTAATTAAATTACACTCAGGGATTGCCGATTGAACCCAATACACAAGACATAACGTTCAGCAATCGCATTTGCGGTCACCACCTAGGGTATTCACAACCATTCGATGGTTGGTATGCCTGTATCAAATTGGACATGAATAATGCTGAATGAATTCTATTAATGCTGACAGTTTATAGTCGCCAAGGTGACTTACAGCTGCTTACTGTCGGAAACTAATCGGAAGTCACAGAGTACCTATAACATGTCGCATTCGAAAGGTACGGGTAATATGGAATAAACTTGAACAGTTGACTAATGAAGGCGTCAGGTATGTCTATGTGGGGTACATAACATTATCACTATTCACATGACAATGAAAATGAAATAACACGCTAAAATGTTAGATTTTATTTAAAAAGAAAAACGTGACATAACATCATTCTTGTATTCCTTTTCGGTGCTATGATAGATTTTTTCCATTAACACTGATGTGTCAGTTTTACATTTCTTATTTATGAAATCTAAATAGTGTAAAAATCTTTCTTACACATTTACGGTTCCCATTACAACCCATCTCCTCAAACTATAGGTAATATATTACGTAGAATAGGCACCTGAAAAATAATAAATATAAATTATACTTTTTTTACTGTGGTATGCGATAATGGCATGAACAAAAAAAAATACTTGCCTGTTTCGTTATAGTGTTGAACTTTTTGTCTAATTGCACACAGATCAAAATCGTCTAATTCTTTCTTCCGCCAACTGTTTTGGTGTTCTTCCAGGTGTAGAAAAAATCCTTAATTTTTTTCACCTTCATTAACAATTTCTCAAATTGTACTGTGAGATTTACCTTGAAAAAAACATAAAGACAATCATATTAATTCCATGTAGGTACATTTTTCAATTTCAAGTATCTAACATCAAGAGTTAACGTACACGCGATTTGTCAAACTAGAAAATAAAACCTCAATAATCTATTAGTAAATAAAATAATAAAATCGCTTGAACTTATATAAAATTTAGTATGAGAAAGGAAAAACAATGACTGGTATTAAATAAAAGATAAATTTCTTGGATAAATACCTGTCGTGTCGGCAGTTCTTTCGTAAACATTGTCAATCGGAGACAAAATTTGTTCCGCTTCAGATTCCGCCAAATTTCTTACGAAAACTTTGTATATCACAGCTCACACCACTACTCCTTATTGTTTTATTCATTTTTTATATGTTCAAAAGCATTAATAATTGATAGTTAATTAGAAATAAGTAAAATACAATTATGAACATAACGCAATGACAGATTAGCTACTTGTTGATGATAAACAAAGCAGTGCTGCCACCAAAAAAATATTTTAGTTCCAATGGTTACCACGACAGACTCTTTTTTGCCAAGCTATAGTCGTGTTTAGATAAGTATCACGGAGTTTTCAACAACTACACCAGTTCATAATTCAATATTAATAATATCGTGTAACAAACTGTCAAAGTAATGTGATGTATTGAATCACGGATGTTTTAAATAAGAGTGATTATGCATTACATTGTTCTGTAAGTATTAGTCAGTTGATAACGTGTAATTCTCCCCAAACAGCAAGAGTCGATTGTAGCCCTAATATTGATTGGATGCCGCATTTTGAATTTTGCTATGATTATTTTCTTTTAAGTTATTAATGTCTCGTTTTTAACTAACAAAGCTGCTAGAAACCTCCCTAAAGGGAGGTACCTACTTTAGATTCAACTTGAAATAAATTGAGAAAATCAGTGCCTGACGATTTATAACTAGTAGTAGTAACATCACTAGCCAAACTGACAAGCCACCAAAAACTTCAATCCATTTCACGAAGATTTTTAACCACTTTATGCGAGAGTAAGCGAACTTAAAAACGGGATTAAACACCGGACCGTCATTATTATTTTTTTTAAATCAAAACAGATTAGGTTACTACCTCTATCTGTAAATAGGTACATATGTACTAAAGAAAATCATAACATCGTTAAAAACGCTTCAATAAATGAATTTTTAAGTAAAATACGATTAACAGAAATACTCTTCGAGTCTTTAACTTAACCGAAGGGTTTGATTTCGTAGCTTTAGCTAGTTAGGGACGTAGAACGAAACGTTCTTCTGAATTTTTGTTATCTAGTAAGTTAAAATGTTGTATTATTGTAACAAAAAAATATCAGTACAAAACTATAATTATGGTCAAGATATCTTTTTATATTAGAAAATCCTTTATTGCCACTTATTCGTGTTTAGTGACATTTTTAGATTCAACTTTTTTCTTTGTGGTAATAATAAAACATACTATTTGGCATGTTGGTAACACAGGAAGCCCACTTGTGTGTTCTCGTAACGAGTCAGTTGCGGTTTGGCGTAAGTTTAGTTTCCCTTGTGCTTATCAAATAGTAGAATGACTTTATAGGACATCATCGACCTGCGATCGAAATCTAACCGTTGTGAAAACACAATTGAGCGTGTAACTTTGCAAATTAGTAGAATCGCCCCCCTGTTATGTTACGTGAAAAGTAAAATGGCGCGCGCAAAGCAAATTAAAAAAAATAGTATATCAAGAAGGTTCCGAGTCTAAGTTTTACAAATTAGAAAAAGGTTGAATGATAAATTCGGCACCATGGAGATAGAAGTAAATAGATTTAATGATGTTTTGAATTCACAAACTTAGTGCACACGATGTTCTAAATTCAATTTACTTTATCCTCTAGCGGATAAAAACGGCTTTTGCACTCAGGTATCGAAGGGCAAAAATACTCTTTCCGAGATGGGGGGATGAAAAACCCATTTTACACCTTCGTCCCTTTTCCTCCGTGGGGCCTACCCTCTAAGTCCGTCAACAAAGATACGGTCCGTCCGAAAGAAGTTCGATGCTTAAAATTAACCCCACTCCCGATTAATTAATTTCTTCGGACAGTTAAAAGCAACTCGGGAGTCAGGACAATTGTCAAATCGTGTTGATTTTCATTGTTAGTTCGGGATCCGAACTAATCTCATGTCCGTAGGTGATACGGAGTAGATTCCGCCCGTAAGTTCACCCGAATCCGAGCTATGAAAGTAGACTCCATGCATCCTAATTCACGCCGTTTGTAGGTACCCACCAAAAACACTGTTGGTTTTATTCCTGCTCCTGTCCTTATAAATTTGAATTTCAATTTACCAGCCCTAATCACAGAGCGAATCAAAGCCCGGAGGCGTAACGAAGTTTTTACAAAAAGCTACCAACTCGTGGGTGCAACAAACGTGACTGCCGTTAATCGCAAAAAATATACAAAATGGACGCCGCTTGTCGTAGAAATCAATAATGGCGGCAAAAAGGCGGGAAGGGGAATTTTGAGGTTATGTTTTCGGCGGTTTTTACTATCAAATATCGAGGCATGTTGTGGGTAATGTAGGTAAATCAATCTTTAAAAACTTTGATTTATAAAGTGGTATGAATAGAAAGTGACAAATGTCACGATTCTGTACTTTCGACCATTTCTTTCTAATATAACATTGACAGGGAGAGAATTTAATAAAACATTTTAAAATTCTATACCAATTCGTGTTTCAGTTATCATCGCTCTGCGAAATCTTAAACCACTTAGTACTCCAAGTGCAACACACTACCTACATACCAAACAAAACAATGACATCATTCTGAAGTTATTTAACGTAGAAACAATTATTATTCATAAATGTAGATACCTATACCTACCTACTTTAACCTAAAAAACCTGCAATAAACTCGTCAATTTTATAACAAGAGCTGCCACAGTTTCTAATTTTCCTGTTATTTGTCCAAGAATTAACTCTTTCCTGTGACTCTTTGGGGCCGTTCAAGTATTACGTAAGCAGATTTATTACAATTATTTACTCCCCCATCCCCCTTGTCAGCAAAAGTAAGCAAAGCTCTTACCCCCTCCCCCCATGCTTACGTAAACATTGGTATATGCATTTTTCTTTTAATGTACCAATTCTGTTTTTTTTTTATTGATTCATGGACAGCAGTTATAATTCCAGAAATAAGAAAATAGGTTTAAGAGAGAGGACTTTAATGCACATAACATTCATTTAAAATACATCAAATCGTCAATTGTACCGAAACGAAACAATATATTGACGGAAGAAATTTGGACAATTGGATAGCGCGGTAATTCCGGTACTCGGTTGTAAGCCAGTACCTAAACATATAAATTATTTGTGGGAGTCCCCAAAAATGCGTTTCGGTTACGAACATAGACAATTGTGTAGGTTGGTATATGTTTAAAAAAACTTAATGACTACTGCTTACGTAATCACCATCTAGACCACCCCATCCCCCATGTCATCAAAAATAAGCAAAGCAAAGACCCCCCTGCCCCCCTATAGTGCATACGTAATACTTGAACCGCCCCTTTAGGTCAATACTGCTTTGCTGCGGTTTTGTTAAGTAAAATGTGACACAAGATATGTCTCTGTGCATTGTGCTTTTATTGTTTGCCCTGTAGGACTTTAGGCATCGTACTTGCATCTAGCAAGTAATTTTTTTTGGTACTTTTGGGAGGAGCATTGGTACCGTGTGGTGCCGAACGTAAAGAATAACACCACCCCATTTCTTCCCGTGGGTGTCGTAAAAGGCGACTAAGGGACTTACTAGAGAATGGGCAGCAGCGTTCTCTATGCATTTTACCACCATACTGCCTGATCCTCCAACCTGCCTGCCAAGCGTGGCGATTATGGCAAAGCCCCCCAAATTGGGGGAGGCCTAAGTCCAGCAGTGGACGTCTTACGGCTGAAATGATGATGATGATGATGATTGGTGGCCCTGTGGAGCTTCGACTTACGATTTGCTGAACCCAGGAAAGCGCTTTACTTTGTGTCAATAATTTCATCACCACGTCTCTCAAAACGGTGAACCAAAAATCAAAGACATTTAACATCTACTAACCCGCACTGGGCCCGCGTGGTAGATTACAGCCGACTCACAAAGAGAGGAGGCCTGTGTGCCTGTAGTGGGAACATAATAGGATAATAATGACTTTTGAAAGGGTTACTTAGCACATTATGGAATAAGAAGAGCGTAACCATGAACATAATAGGATAACAATGACTTTTAAAAGGGCTACTTAGCACATTATAGAATAAGAAGAGCGTAACCATGAACATAATAGGATAATAATGACTTTTGAAAGGGTTACTTAGCACATTATGGAATAAAAAGAGCGTAACCATGAACATAATAGGATAATAATGACTTTTGAAAGGGCTACTTAGCACATTATGGAATAAGAAGAGCGTAACCATGAACATAATAGGATAATAATGACTTTTGAAAGGGCTACTTAGCACATTAAGGAATAAGAAGAGCGTAACCATGAAGTTCAATGTTGTTTCAGTGAGAGGACCAATATGGTAACCCTCTAACTGTGTTGAAAAAGCTCATCTATTTCTTACCTCGGATTTTTTAAAGAAACTATCCGAAACCACACCTTAATTGAGCGTCATACTATGAATAACAATTTGAATAATTTTAAAGGATACTGATAAGTTCACTGCTTTTTAAGCTCTAAAATTTGCCTGCTCAACAACGTGAATAACGCAATGTATGTTGTTGCACTGTAAAAATGAAAGACATTAGTATTGTTACCCCGCCCCGTTTAAAATACCAATGAACAATCATATCCTATTCAAAATAAATTAGAATCAATTGATCAGGCAATTAAAAATTCGGGAGCTACGGCATCGGTTGATCTGCCTTTGCCTTTGTCTTTGTCTGTCTATCCATCATTTATGTTTAGACTTACACGTCCAAACTGACAACTGAGCATCAAAAACTGACAAGCATAGACAAGGCATCATAGTAGTTGTAAATATGGCATCTAATGTCCTGGGAAAGAAGGGGCTGGTCAGATGATAAAAAGGTAATCCCTTTTATCATCTAACCAGCCTCTTCCCAAATGGTAAATTTCTATAAATTGGTTAAAAAACACCCATTCGTAAGACTGGTTTTTCATGCTTTTGGGCTTCTGACGACCCATAACAACTGATAAAAGCTCCGCGAATGACAGCTGAGACTATCGGCATGTGTGTGCACATGCTTTCTGAGGAACTTACTTAGAAAGAAAATAATGACCCTCAAAGTCCCCACATTCACGATAATTAAAGTAATACAATAGTAACAAAGTAAATATTCAAGTCATTTAGTATTGTAACAATCTGGTTAGTTATTACTACCAAGAATGTAATGTGTTATTGTGATTACTACCTAAAGCATCGGTATTTCCGATCTAAATAAGCTAAAACAAAGCTATTACGATCAGATATATTGGCTCCTGTTGATAGGAAACTGATAGTTTAATGTTTTAGTTCAGTTTATAGCGGCCATTGCTTACGGTAGGTCAGTGACCGAGGAACTGAATTGATTGGAGAGGGTACATGTTGGGTTGTCGACATGGTACTGTTTGGTTTATTTATAGGGTTCATAGGAAAGTTTGGCGTTATGGAAGATGGGCTAAGTAAGGGTAGCCAAATACGTCACGTCAGGGTCGCCAGTCAGAGGCATGAGGAACAGGGTATAAAGTTCACTCGAAATCCGTAGATGATCCTGCGACTTGACGAGTGTCGTGTCTGGTAGGCAACTGCCCGACGATCGATGTCGGGACGTTGTATGTAAAGTGTATCTATTCATACACGAAATATTTTAAGAGGTACACCTGCAGGTGGTAAAGAAGCTATAGAAGCAAAAAGAACATTTTTATCTAAGCGTTTTTGAATTTTCGTAATTATTATCATTTTAAAACTGCTTGAGACGTTTTGCATAAAACTTTTACTCCAAATTCTATGAATGGCCCGCCTGACGCTGTGAGGGCGGCGACCGGACGGCACGAGCATGGCCGCAGTGTCTCCGGCCGTAAAAAATAAGGAGTCAGTATTTCTCATGTGCGTCAAATAATTTATAAATATTAAATTTTGGATAAAATACATTTATATTTTTTTTTCGTTGCTGTAGCTTCTTTACCACCTACAGGTGTACCTCTTAAAATATTTCGTGTATGAATAGATACACCTTATACATACTAGTTGCGCGGTAAACTCTGCTTGCGCGATGTAGAATTTTGTGTGATTCGTAGTTCGTTTGTGGTAGTATAAATGTCGCTATACGTACGTGTTACGGTCGCGAATTATATTTTTTTCAACGTACAGCCTGACAATGACCTGTAAATTGCAAAAAGTCGTTACAAAATTTGAATTTCGCCGGCTACCCGGTCACTTTCCCCTAATGAGATGAGTTGAATGATAGGGACATTGATAACAGCCGATTGTCACGGGTAGTTTGTCTTCAAAATAGATCGGCTGATCATGCTTTACCATATTCAATTTTCAATCGGAAAATCCTATCATGTCCTACTAGCTTTGTCATTTGCATGCTAATCATTAGAAGGTTCATCAGGGCTTCAGTGGTGTTAAAAACTTAAAAGAATGATTAAAGGCACTTTTATAAATTGAGAAATTCTCCTTAACAACTTCATCCCTCTTCTAAAAGTTACAGACCGACTTTGTCCGCGTGAATTCTTGCACCCAACTCGTCGCATAAGCACGTCTGCCCTCGCTATTACTCCGTTTACGCTTCGCGTTCTTCTCTACTTCTATACTCAGCTCCTAAGAGTCCAACCGTGATGTTAAATAGCCATAACTTCCTCAGAAGTTAACAATCATGGTCAAAAAAATTTTTTCAAATTCGAAATTCCGAATGATAGTTCCAGAGATTTGGGCGTTCAAACAGACAAACTTATTAGTTTTGTTTCTAGTATATAGTATAAGATTTAATAATTTCATCACAGTACAGTCCCTATTAAAATGAATACCCATCTACGGTTATGCTAATAACAATATGACTTGACATAACACCGAAAGGCAATAAATTAAAGATAAAGACGGTTCCTATTTTCGTAACAGATGATATCATTTTGATTTATAGACTCGTGCGGTGAACAAACTGCCTCGTATTGATTCGGGAATTAATTCTAACCGTACTTGGACGAAAGCCGCTATTTTTGCTTTGTAATATACCGCCCCATTTCTTTTCTGCGTGGGTGTAATGTCCGATTATCGGAAAAATGGGAGCAGCATGCCGACAATCCGTCGCCAAGTATTTCTTTGTCGTTTTATATGGTGAAAATCGGGACCTAGATTTGGTCACTGCCAAAGTCAAAGTCAAAACCTTTATTTCAATTTTATTAGGCACATGAAAGGCACTTTCATGCGTCAATATTAACAAGAAAAAGAATTTGTTCTCATTCTAGTTGCCTCTAATAAAAGGTATAGAGTCGTATGGAGAAGAGTTATCAAAGCACTCCAAAGATTGCTTGCTCTTTTTACACGCTTTATATTAGCTTCACTTGTATGTTTGTTTGTAACCGACTCCTTATAGCGCGATTTTGACCCACTATTTCATTTAAACTCTGCAGACTTATCGAGGACCGATGATAATCCTATAATTTCATAAATTTGTGCCATTATCCTTGCCAGGGTTACCAGGACAGCAAAAAAACTGTCTGCGAAAACTACGCTGACATACGTCTCAAAATTCGAAATACCCTTAAAATAGAACATAAAAAATAGTTAAAAAAAAAAACACGCTTCCATCGAAAACCAAACTAAAAAGTAGAAAATAATGGAAAAAAGCGTGGGGTGCCTGATATCAATAAAAAATACCTTAAAAAGCACCGCACGCTTTAAAAACACACACAACACAACACTTTTTTAAAAACTATTTTACATTATTAGGCACTTGCAACAGCAAGTAAGTATGGTGGCGGTCGGTAACCACTATCCATCATGGCCGCGGGCTTTTTATCATAATCAGTCTATATCGTGTCCACTGTTGGGACACAGGCCTCTACTCAGAGAGAGAGGGAGTGGGTCGTAATTTACCACGCGGGCCCCGTGCGGGTCGGTAGATGTCACATGACTTCGTATTTTTTGTTCTAGGCCATGCCGGTTTCCTCACGATGTTTACCTTCACGGTTCTGAGAGCAGTGGTGACACTATTATGCACACGAAGTAAAGCACCTGCCTAGGATCGAACCCGCAACCTGCACCTGCAACACCACTACTCTCGCTTTTTATAGCCGGATTAGCTTCTGCTCACGACTTGGTCCGTGTTAAATTTCTTGTTCCCACGACCCTTCCCGTTGCGTCAAATCGCCTACCCGTGCGACTTTCCCCGTTTATGCAACATTTTTTATTACTGCTCCGCTCCTCTTGGTTGTAGCGTGATGTTATATCAAATATCATATAATAAATAGGCTACCCAATACAAAAAGAATTTTTCAATTCGGACCAGCAGTTCATGAGATTACCTCGTTCAATCAAACTAACAAACTCTTCAGCTTTATAGTATTACTAGCTTTTGCCCGCGGCTTCGCCTGCGTGGATGTCGGAAATTAACGCAGGTATTTTTTTTAAATAAAAGAATCTTTCTAAAACAAAAGTAGCCTAAGTTACTCCTTGTAACATCAGCTATCTGCCAGTGAAAGTCCCGTCAAAATCGTTCCAGCTATTTCAGAGATTAGCCGGAACAAACAGACAGACAGACAGACCGACAGACAGACAAAAATTGAAAAAAAATTTGTTTTTGTATATGTACCGTGTATACATTCATAAACACTTAGTAAAAAGTGGTTATCTTAATATTACAAACAGACACTCCAATTTTATTAATTTGTATAGATAGTATAGATATAATCGAACAAAATCTTACATTTTGGTCCTTTGCTCCAAATACAGAACTACACACTCCATACGGGCAAGATCTTCGCTATGAAGATGATGATTAAAGACACTCGTGTCTTTAATCATCATCTTCATAGCCTTTTCCCAACTATATTGGGGTCGGCTTCCAGTCTAACCGGGTGCAGCTGGGTACCAGTATTTTCCATGGAGCGACTGCCTATCTGACCTCCACAACCCAGTTACTGGGTAATACAATACCCCTTGGTAACACTGGTTGTCAGACTTTCGGGCTTCTGACGACCCGTAACGACTGGCTTTCCAAGGCATGAAAGTTTAAAAGTTTTGCACAGAGCATATAGAGGCTCTTACATTAAAAAAAATATTTCAATCTAGGTGCATGAAAGGAGTTTTTATTCCAAACGTGAAAATAAGCCGTTATACAACTTTAAAGCAAAACCGCTCACATAAGCGATCCAAAAACCAAAAACCGGCCAAGTGCGAGTCGGACTCGCGCACCGAGGGTTCCGTACTAACCTGTAGGTATCCTCGGTTTATGCGTAAGGTTTATGTTTATGAAATTAAATGTTTTTTTTTTTATATTTGAGTTGATTGAATGGAAGGTAAATTGCGATTTACGATTTATGACGTATTAAAAAAAAACTACTTACTGGATTTCGTTCAAACCAATTTTCGTTGGAAGTTTACACGGTTATGTACATCATATATTTTTTTTAGTTTTATCATTCTCTTACTTTAGAAGTTACGGGGGGGGGGGGACACACATTTTACCACTTTGGAAGTGTCTCTTGCGCAAACTATTCAGTTTAGAAAGAACCCCAAAATTTATTGTTTTTTTTTCTATTGTTGTGTAAAAATCTTAATGCGGTATACAGAATACATCTACTTACCAAGTTTCAACAACATATCTCTTATAGTTTCGGAGAAAAGTGGCTGTGACATACACGGACAGACAGACAGACAGACAGACAGGCAGACAGACAGACAGACCGACAGACAGACAGACAGACATGACGAATCTATAAGGATTCCGTTTTTTGCCATTTGGCAACGGAACCCTAATAAAAAAAGATAAAAAAATTAAATTTAAAATTTAAAAAACCCCCGACACAAAAACCTAATTTACCTTTAAAAAGTAAAAAATAATAAAAAATAACTCAATCTTAAAGTACCTAAGAATGTATTAATAATTAAAAAAAAAAATACGCCGCGTTGGGGGACCGCTTCAAACCTAACAATTTAATTACCAATAGTCTTATTACCTAACTATGCAGTCAACGACGTCTGCACTCGCGGAGCGGTCCCCCAACGTGACGTTTTCTTTTTTGAATTTGTACTTTTTATAGGTATATACTTAATATAATGTAGAATCAAACGAAGCTAAGAACACTCTCGATTAATTCATCAATATTCTCTTTCAGTGCGCTTTCATTTGAGACCCCACTCGAGTATATTTGCTGACATTCGGTTACTCTTCCCCACTTTCCCCCCACAACTTTTAAACGGCTCAACCGATTTTCATCAAACATATCTAAGAACACTCGCAGATAAGTCACCTTTAATACGTATTTTTTTTTATTGAAATCGCATCATCCGTTCGGGAGCTATGATGCCACAGACAGACAGACAGACAGACAGACAGACAGACAGACACGTCAAACTTATAACACCCCTCTTTTTGCGTCGGGGGTTAAAAAGCGGCATGAATGGCACCAATTCGTTCGAATCAAACTGTGGTATACATAAGTAGCGAGCGACCGGTTGCTATAGCAACCGCCCGGCAGATCGATACAGCGTAAACAACTCTGCATCCCGGCGAGGCTGTGACTTTCATTGAGGCTGGGATCAGTTGTAGAATAAATTATAGAAGAAACTAACTGTTGTAGACGACTTTTTTGCATTCAAACTTTATGTCCCGTTGGACCAGGGAGTTCGGTTATAAATGCAATAATTTCTCAGTGTATCTCTACTCCCTTTAGGCCTTTTTTCTTTTTCTTGGGTGGGAATACATCAAATGACTTCTTCCGCTCTGGGCAGAGCGGGAGTGCATATAGACACTTACTGACTAATACCCACCCGTGTACCTTTAGGGCCACGGTAACTCTTTCCCCCCACTTCCTTTAGGCCCAAGTTTCTAAATTCGGAACTGTCTTTTAAGGTCTGAAAAGTGACAGGTAATTTATAAGTCTCCCTTTGTATAATTCTTGTTCATCTCTGTTGTGGTCGGTCTATCAAGGTTAAACTTAATAAATCAGCTCTTAGTTTTGTCAGTCGATGTTAAATGCACTTTCTAATTGATTACCGAGTGGCGTATATACATTTACAACTTTAATCCTAAAATTAGTTTAGATTGTGAATCGCCTGATACCCCAAAATATGAGATATGTTATTACTCGTCTAGCATTATTAACGATACCACACAACTCTTGACAAACTTCGATCTCATTTACATTTAAATTCTCATCATTGTAATCTTTACCATTTCCCATCCAATATCACCTCACGCATCAAGTTTTGGTAGAGTAACATTGAAAACAAAATGCTTAAGGGCACACCGAGTTTCGAGCGCTAATCGATTCTAGGTATTCTATGCGCTCTGTGTATGTGTGCGTGAGGCACACCGGCAGGAGAGCGAACGGCTAGGCACTGCGCCGATCGCGTGTCACGCGCGCCGAGCCGTGCGCCGATCGACTAGCGCGGTGCTACCAATATTTACAAAAAAAAAAACAAAAAAAAAACGATTTCAAATACTTTTATTTTAAAGGAAATATTCACGATATTTTACACAATTTTTTTATCGTTAGGTAGGTATCTCTGATCAATGAAAAAATAATATTAGGTATAATTTACTTAGTCGCATAATACTGAATTAGTTACCTTTTTATGATAATATTCTAAGTACAATAGCAACAAGTGATTTCAATAACGTAAAATAACATAACGGCTAAATAAATAGGGTAAAAATCCCAGTAGTCGACCTTTTATTTTCAATTTATTTATTCTTCAAAGTAGATTCAAGTAAAATACTTTTGTTAGTACATAGTAAGTTTTTGCAGGCAGATTCTATTGAATTTCTGATTATGAAGTTACATGGTAACTACTTTGTTCGTTATGGCAAGACGTCAAATAGCCATTCAAAAGATGCATTCCCTATGAAAACTAATGTGAGAGCGCCGACTTCTGGATAACATGTTTCAGGAAGAAAGGAGCCAGCAAAATTGTTATTTACGATACCATCTGAGTTCAACTGTTGCTAATGAGACACAATAGAATTTTAATTGTTAGCCGCCTATCTTTGCTGTTATATTTGAAGTCGGTTATATATTTTTTTAAATGTTTATTTGAACACGTACACGTGCTCAAATAAAATTTAAAAAAAATGTAACTATTTTATAATTTTTTCCGCTTCGCCTCTGGCATAACAGTCGCGGAAAGCATAGCTTTTTTTCGTTTTGCTGACTTTTTCTTGTCTATTGCGTCTAAAATATATTGTGGCTCACGAATTTCCATTTTTCTGTCCAGCCTTGAATCAATAATTTCTGGTAGAAGACAATCAAAGTAAAATGTTTTTAATTTTGTTTCCATACTGTTCTTCCAGAATGCGTTATCTCTTTTTATTGCTTCTATTTTCATATCTTTTTCTGTCCACAAAACAAATAAACATAATTCTTTCCTAGTAATGTGGAGCTGACCCTGCACCTGGTAGAACCAATCGTGTTGTTTATTTATTGTCAAGTTCCCATTCTTCTGTAGTTTCCAGAAACTAATTTTTTTTTGTGCTATGCCTTCCCTGACTGTTATGTCCTTAGCCGAATACGGACACTTAACTTCAATAATTTTATCACCTATTAATCCGTCTGGACTTGCCGCCAAAAACGGCAGTTCAGGGTCAACAAATAGGCCACATTTCTGTATACCGTTGAAGTTTGCTTCTTCGTCAAGTTTTAGTACTTCAGCCAATTGTTCTAATGCAATATGTTCATGTTCCTTGCCATAACGAACTGATTTTACGTGGCTTAAATCACCAGTCACATTTAGAAGAGTTTTCACTAGTGGTGCACATTTTATAAGGCCTCTTTTGCATACCTTTCCGAAGGCAGACGCAGTGAGACGTAATTTTCTCTCTTGGTGCCATTCTATCGAATCTGCTTGCAAAACAGTTCTCTTTTCAAGAGACTGACGATCCTCATCAGAAAGATGAATTTTCTTCATATGTTCTGATTTAGCAAAATCAAAGTCATCTTGTTCTAGATCTGGCTTTTGACAAGAGTGGCCATAATATTTATCATTGATATTGTTTGTACACTTTTTGTTGCAAAAGATTTTGATAATCTTCATCTTAAATCTGAGATTCTTTTTTTATTGCGTTTCATCTCTAAGTTTTTTACAATAGGGTTAGGACTTCGCATCAAAATCTTTCTGCAAATATAGGATTGTGATTCTTTAGCGTTAAATGACACAACTGAGCCAGCACAGCGAGCTGCATAAGACTGGCGACTTGAATAATTAATTCGTTTACCGCCCACAAATTTCGCAACAACGCTATTGAATACTTCTGCAATATTACTATTGACATCATGTATTAGGCTTTTAGCATTGTTTACCAATCTGGACATAATTTTCATGATAGCTGCAAAAATATTGCTAGACTTCAGTTCAGCAACAAAATTTTCTGTTGGTTCATTTTTATCAATATTTTGGCAAAAATAGGGTTTGCATAATTTGTGATCTCCGAAAACATGATTTGGTGCATTAATTAGATCTTGTTTTAGGTCAATTACTTTTTGGTTGAAATTTGATTCTTTGGAATTGATATGTTTGACAGCACCTTTAACTGATCTACGTAAGCGCAGTATATTTTTTGCAAGAAGTTTGCGATATTTTATAGGATAGCAAGTGTTCTTGGTTAACTCTTCAAGTTTCGTGCAAAAGTTTCTCAACAGGTGATTTGTACATTCAATTTTTTCCACCAACAAGTTTCCATAAGGTTTTGCTTCTAATATGCTCTTATATGTGCTGGAGTCCCCATCAGCAATTAACTTCGAGTAAATCAAGCCCTGATTTGGTAAAGAATGTTTGAAGCCTTCGACTATTGCAACGGATTCCATTCCACTTGAGGAACCATTGTAATTTTTATAACACGTGTGATCGGGAGCTAACACATTTTTGTTCTCTGAACGTGCACAAATCATGCAATACTTGTTTTTTACTGCCATGTAAAGAACTTTTTTTGTTTTGTAACCAATAATTACCGCAGCACCCGAAAAAGCGTTATAATTCTTTTTATATGATCTTTTCGACCAACATCCATCAGCAACCACGGTAATTATGGGTACTCCATCTTCATTAACATTACCATCTCGAACTGCTAAATCGTATTCTTCTTTTGCTGCTTCTGCCATACATTTTTCTTTTGCCGTTTCCCAAAGTTCACAGACTTTTGCATGACACTTGGCATAATAATGATCCGACATAGAAGGGATTTCAAGTGAAGCAGACACTTGCTCTAAACCCGCGTATCCTGAACCTATAGCCATGAAACTACTTACCACGTTTTCGTTGAGGTCAAGTTCTTTTTTATCGTTGGATTTTTTAAAATTCTGTAAGCTCAATTTAGTGTTGCACATTTTGCAAACAAACTGGAATTTGGACACAAATCCTTTTCTTTTTTCTCTAACTAATTTCAAATGATTGAAGTTACAACCTAATGGAGAGTTATGGTGTGAAATTTCTTGCAACTGTTCTAATAAATACATAAAATCTACAACTCTATTTCCACTTATTCTGATCTCTTCCAATTTTTCTTCTGGTTCTATTGTATAATAATCTTCTTCTGAATCTGAATCAGCTGGCGAATGATGTGTAGAATGCTAAAAGTTAAAAAAAAATATAATGAAATTAAATGAAATAAACAAATATCCTATTTTTCCCAGTAGGTTCAGGATACGTTGATAAATTCATACCTAATTTTACTACTTACATTGGGATTGTCTTGCGTCCTAGTTACAGCAGCAAGCGTCTGTAATTTCTGCATTTCATCAAACGGAAAACTAAAATGAAAAAAAAAGAAGATTTATATTAGCAATCAATATTTTTGCAAGGTTTCATAAAATAAAATAGAGAGCGCCCTGTGAGGAGAGAGCAGTGGTGGACCAGAGATAACGGCCGCGACTTACGAGTTGCAGGTCGTGGGTACCCAGACAGGCGCTTTACTTTGTGTAAATTATTTCATCACCACTGCTCTCAAAAACGGTGAAGGAAACATCGTGGGGAATCTGGCACGTCTTAGAATAAAAAAATTGTAGATACCACGCGGGCCCAGTGCGGGTTGGTGGATGTCACATCCACCAACCCACACTGGGCCCGCGTGGTGGATAATAGCCCACTCCCTGTCACCGAGAGGAGGCCTGTGTCCCAACTCTGGGAACACTAAAGACCCTGTGAAAAGTAGGGTAGTGATAAAAAAAATACCCAGTATACCTAAATATTATGCATAATGTACACACGGCTACATATCAAGCTATATGTTCCAGTATAAGCTGACCTCTCACTGTATGGAAATCCTATACAATGCGAGATCAGCTTATACTGGAAAATATAGCTTGATATGTAGCAGTGTGTACCTACGCATATCGTATAGAAAAAAAAGAAGACACAAGCAACAATAATAATCAATATCGGACTTACTTCATGGCAATATTTTCTCTGTGTGAGTATGACATATCACTGTTTATTTCTCCTTCCACTGGAAGACAAGAATTTTGTTCCGGTGTAATTGGCATCCTGTAATAAAACAGAACATTTGATTTAATTATAATTTCTATAATTATCAACAAAACTGTTTTTAAATGAAAGTAAGACTTATTTCATAAACATAATTATTTTCTGAACTTACAATTCCAGAGTTTGATAATTTTCGGAATCGGTGTCATCCATGAAATTTACCCTGGAAATTGAAAGTTATAATGTGGTACATCTTAATTTATTATAATGTTTTCTTAGACACATCCTATTATTTTTACGCTTACCTCTCCAGTTCATCAAATGACTCTTTGTTTTGTAGTGAGGTGCTAACAACTGGTACATTTACCCTGTAAACAGAAAAAGATACAGAATTTTCTAGTGTACCTATTTGTTAAAATATCGTAAATAGGTAGATAAGTGACAACTAGGTACTTTTAATAACTAGGTATAATAAGTAGGTAGGAAGATTATACTTACGAAGTCACAGTATTCTCTTTATCCTCAAAATTTTCTATCTGTAGTCTTTCTCTCTCGTCATCAGATAATCCAAATTTATTTTGCAGTGAAATGTCAACAACTGGTACATTTACACTATAAATAGAAAAAAAAATACAGAATAATTCAAATCATAGTAGATTTTATTTAGTGAATTTTAAACTGTACTTATAAAATATGTATCACGGATCGACAACATAATTTCCAAATTTTGAAATGAGTCTTCTGTATGAATTTGGTTGCATGAATTAGTGTCACCAGATACTAGAAAGTAGGTAGGTACTGTACTGAGTATACTTACGAAGCAACAGGAGTATTCTCTTTGTCTTCGACATTCTCAGCCTGTAGTTTTCTTGCTCTAAAAAGTAAATTAAATTGTTTTTAAAATACCCCATTAAAAACAAAAGCTACCTAGTAAGGCAATTAGTAAATAAGTAAGAAAGTATACGAATTTTACTTACTTCATTTCTTCATGCAAGCGTTTAGCATTGGTTTTTCGCCAACCCCTTCTCTGTCTTGATTTCTTCACTTTATTCCCCATTTCAAATACGCTACAATAAATTTTCACAAAATTTTCTTCGTTACGTTATTAAATCCGTGCGTAAGCGCGAACGACACAAGCTCCCCGTCTGATGGCCGACGCAGGACTAAAGCGGACAGGAGGGCGGCGCGGCGGCTCTGGATAAGATGGGCGAAACTCGCGCGAATTTAGGTATTTCCTTCTTATTGTTACACAAATCACACATTTAAAAAATGTAAAGTGTATACGTTATATAAAACATGTTGTTTTATTATTATTCAAAAACTGAAGACCTTCCGCGAAGTATTCACGCCGTACTAAGCGTTTGTTGTGTTTTTTAGAGATAACTTTGAAAATTTATTCTATCGAGCCAACTTTATCAAATCGTGTTTCCATCGTGTATAATGCCTAGTATATATGCCCAATAATACCAATTTATTTCCTTAGATTTTAATTTAATTGTTTACTACTTCAAGCAACCGTTATAAAAACGCGTTTTTGTGTATAAACAGCTCGGTGCCCCGTTAAGATAATTCCGTATGAGATAATAAGTTAACATCAAGTTTCGACACCAAGTGGGCGTGTGTGGGTAGGCCTGTTTGGAGTAATCTAACCGAATCTTGTACTGTCAGTTATCAAGGACACCGTTATTTATTGAGTTAGTTAGTAACCGTATTTGGATAACTGAGTGGTAGTTAGATTTGGAAATGGATAATCGAAGTTACGAAAATAGGTACACCAAAGAAAAGATGGATTGAATGTGTAAAAGATGACATAGAGAAAGAAGAAAGAAACATAGATGACTGATAGAGAACATGTTTTAAAGGGAATGATGCTGCTGCTTAAGCAGCCTATAATATTCCCACTGCTGGGACACAGGCCTTCTCTCTTCGAGAGGGAGCGGGCTGGAATCCAACTCGGGCGAACTTTTGGTTCTAGGCCTGCCAGATTCCTCCAGATGTTTTCTTTCACCGCTCTGAGACCAGTGGTGATGAAATAATTTCAAAAAGTAAAGCGCGAGTCTGGGTTCGAATCTATGACCTATGCCATGACTCATAATTCGCAGCCGGTACCACTGGTAATGACGCTGCTGAACCAGTTCCAAATAAATTCTAATTAGGGCAGGAGGTTAGAGATGACATCTTATAATTCATCATATTGTTCATTTTCTGGCAGATAGTTAAAGATTCCTCTTATACTCTTCGTCATCATCATCATCATCGTTTCAGCCGAAAGACGTTCACTGCTGGACATAGGCCTCCCCCAAGCTCCGCCACTTCGACCGGTTTTGTGCTTCCCGCGTCCAATAGTTATCAATTCAAACAAGTAATGTCAGGTCCTGGACAACTGCGGGGTAACTGCGTGATACAACTAACAGGGGCTTTGATTTTGAGTTCTTCAACATTCATTACGTTGTTGAGTAGACAAATTGTTCGAACACTTTGTAGCAATATCCTTCAAATTTATTCAAACTCTGATTGATAGCGTGTTATGCAATGAAAGTGCTGCCTTTATAAGTATTTATTTAATTACAATACATACCATCACAATCAAACAATTGTGGACATGTGTGCGACGTCACGCTATCTCAATATTACGGGAATCGTTCTTCATTAGTTTCATGTGACTTCTGAGTCTAATATTGCTATCCTCGGTAATTCTTAGAGACAGTCAGATTCTGATAAAAACATAACGAACAAGTTTTTGTTCGTTATGTTTTGTAACCACGCCAATTTATATATTTATTTTCGACATCCCAATGAAACCATTTGAATGTCGAAAATAAGCCTTGTTAAATGTTGATTTTCGTTTCATAAATTGGCGTGGTTAAAAGCCAGCTCCCACCAAAATGGCTGTTCATTTTGGAGAAGAACTTTTGTTAAAGCTTGTTAAAAGTTTTTTAATTAAATTTTAATCAATGGTGGGTCCACAGTCCTCGCAACCTCTGGGACTATAGGAGATTTGTGGAACTGAAATATTCTGAATACCTTTTTATCAATGGATAAAAATATATTCATAATATTGTTGACTATAAATGCTTCTGAACTATGGAATTGGGCTGGACACATCTGCCTTATGTCAGGCGAACAATGGGGCAACCTTACGACCCAGTGGGTCCCCCTTAATGGCAAACGATATGGCGCTAGGCCCAGACAGAGATGGCGGGATGAGTTGGCGGGATGAGCTGGCCTCATATAATAAAGATTGGTCCTTGACAGCTCTGGACAAAGACGTGGGAAGAGAGTAGGTAGGCCTTCGCACAACACTGGGAAATTAATGGCTAATAATTAATAATATTAACATGAATTATAAATAATATATACTAATTTTATAAAGCTGAACAGTTTGTTTGATTGGTTGTTAATATCAGGAACAACTGCAGCGAATTGAAGAATTATTTTAGTGTTGGGTAAGTCAGTTTTGCCCCGCTACCTTATCACATCATCTAATTGAATTTAGGGTTCCAAAGAACGCGATACCGATTACGCGATGGTGGCTTCTCTTGGCCACCACTCATCTACACTACGTAATTAATTAATTCTGTATTATATTATGCACTTACATTTTCTGCGATTTTCTTCATATATACGTCATATACTTTCTCTTTCTATCGCCGACAGGTCTCACATTGCATCGGATTATGTATTCGATACCACGTTTGGCGAAAAGTTGGCATCTTGCTGCCAATACTTTCCCTAATCATATTCTGCCTATACTGTTCCCACTGCTGCGATACAGGCCTCCGCTCTGTGAGAGTGAGCGGGACGTAATCCACCACACGGGCCCAGTGCGGGTTGGTAGATGTCACATGCCGGCTTCCTCACGATGTTTTCCTTCACAGTTTTTGGGAGCAACGGTGGTGGCTTTCCGTAATGCGCGGTATCAAATACCCAAAAACGCATCGATTGAAATAACCAACAACGCGGACTATGTCGCGTACAGAAGCTAGTTTTATACCGACGCTTATTTCGGGACAAAGGGCGTAAAGATAAATTCTACTTTTTGATGTAGCCTTACTTAGTTTTTTGCACTCTTTCGATCTGTATATTTCTTGCCCAAAGTGTCTTTACGCCCTTTGCAGCGGAAAGCGTCAATATATTTGTTATATGACCTGATGATATAATGATGATGGTGATGAGTTTTTTTTAGTTTATACGAGCTTCTGCTTGCGACTTCGTTTGCGTGAATTTTTAGCCCCCGACCCGTCGAGTCGTATCCCATCGCTCGTCCGTGCTATAACTTCGTTAACACTTACCAAGCGTTCTTTCCGACTTGTTCTCATTTTGTTCGTGTCCTAAAGGTTGTAGCGTGATGTTAAATAGCCTTATACCGTCCTCAAGTATTGGGCTAATAAATACAGAAAGAACTTTTCAAATCCGACTACAAACAAACTTACAAACTTTACCTCTTTATAACACAGCACGACGTGACTCTTGCTCCTTGAATGAGAGTAGTCATTCTCCGTAGATTTTGGGTCACTGAATTCAAATTCGGCCTCGGAATTGCTCCATCACATCACATTTTTTAGATATCCTAACCTAAAAGTGAAAAAAACACGATTTTAGCGTGTTTTCACGGTTATGTAGCATCGCGACAAATTAAGCTATCGAAAAAATACACGCAAAATGGCGTTGAGTTTGCGCGTATCTTTTTTCATCATCAAGAAATTTGATTTTGAAAATTTTTATATACATTCGATATACAATTTTTCATACAATTCATGTAGGTATATAAAAATAAGAAATTTGTCGCGATGCTACATAACCGTGAAAACACGCTAAAATCGTGTTTTTTGCACTTTTAGGTTAGAATATCTAAATAATGTGATGTGATGGAGCAATTCCGAGGCCGAATTTGAATTCGGTGACCCAAAATCTACGGAGAATGACTACTGTCATTCAAGGAGCAAGAGTCACGTCGTGCTGTGTAATTAGTGTACAGATATAGATTTATGTTATTTCAGCCTTCTGTTGGTCTGGTGGTCGAACCCTACTGCTGACGATGATGGTTCGATTCCCAGGTCGGGAAAAGAGTTTTTTTTTCTGTCTTCAATTTCTCAGTAGCAACCCGGAGTCTGGATTAGTGGTTTCCCGGTTGATGGTAATAGACTCGTCCCCTATTACTGGTGTACTATAGATAGGTACACCTCTCCTTAAATTATGAATTAATAAATAAATTTTATTTGTAACGTCTTTCAACCCATGTGCTCATAAATACTTCAGGATTATTGATTAATGTTCTAACTTGTGTGAAAAGTTTCCACAGGTAACGTTACCTTCAAGTTAAAAGGATAAAAAGGTTTCGCTGAGCTTTGAAAAGCTTATGCCGTAATTGACATCAATATTGCAAACAGGTTTCGGTGCTATGTATCTGCTATTTTAGCGTAAAATTCAAATACTTAAATTAGCACTTTTAGGTTATCTTTTATAGAGATACCGTGGCCCTGGCATAGGCAACTGAAGGAACACGGGTGGGTTCTAGTCAGTAAAAGTCTGACACGCCCTCCCGCTCCACCCAGAGTGGGAGACGTCATTTGAAGATTTCCCACCCACAAAAAGGTTATCTTTTATCGAATTAGGATTTCTTATTTTTTCTGGAGCCTGAGATCAGATGTCAGTGTCGTATTCTCTACCCACGTTAATTACAAAAAGGTCTCTGACATCTTGTGTTAACTCAAGGAAAAATCAATTACGAAGAAGTACGAAAACGACACTTTGCTGATGTGTCTTAAATAGATATTATATCGTTCTTTCTCTACTGAGTATTCTGATACTTATTTCTAATTGATGTTATTTCCACTTATACGTGGCTGAAATTTAAATTATAAGCTATTCGCGTTAAGAAAATAGTGACTCTTTGTTGTCACTCAGCTAAGCCACGCCCCTTGACCAATTAGATCATAGTAAAATGACCAAAGACGCGTCCAGGGTGCGCCAAAGTTCGCCTAAATTTTCAACTCTGATAATTGGAAATCCGAAAATGTTCTTCCTAACATTTTTCATCCTCACAATCACAATTCCTAACTACTCTGTCTCTAATGTTCATAATTCCGAAGTATTCAACTTCATAATGTCAGTAGCAATAAACATCTATTATGCTTTTATTTGTTTTCCTATATTTTCTCAACATAACCGTCTTTTACACTATTATTCAAAGTCATATCTTTTTTGTTTAGATTTCTTTTTATTAACAAACAAACAAACAAACTCTTCATCTTTATAATATTAAAGTATAGATTTAATCGAAAATCATTAGGTCTAACGTTTAAAATATATTAAAAACGTCATTATGGTTAACACCCCGACTCAGAGTACCCCGACTCGGATAGGTTTTTTTTTTTTTTTTTTTTCAGGATGGGAAATTATCAAATGACTTCTCCCGCTCTGGGCGGAGCGGGAGGGCGTGTCAGACTTTTACTGACTAAAACCCACCCGTGTTCCATCAGTTGCCCATGTGCCAGGGTCACGGTATCTCTTTCGAACAATCACGCGACCCCGGCAGGGCCCCGACTCGGATAGGTTAGGTTAGAAGGCTAAGGCGGGAGTGATGCGGAGCGGAGCTCCCGCTTTAGCCTTCAGGTGGTAGACGCAGGTCAGCGCAGGTGGTAGACCAAATAAGTTTAAATCTTTTGAGTGGTATGTCAAACGATTTTAAATAAAAACTATAAATATCATCTTCTACCCACATATATTTTTTATTACACTTGGTAAATGTTTCTTTCTGAGTATGAGTGAAAATATTATGGTAATTATGTTTAGGGATAAAAGCGTTATGATAAAAAACAGTAGGAGTTTAAATATATTTACATTAATGATATTATTAATTAAAATTTTCGGAAACATGAGTGTTATGAACATCGCCGGTAGCACTACAAATACTCGTAGTATGAATGAAAACTTTAGGATGAAAAATTTTAGGAAGAGTGATCATTTTGATTACAAATCATTAGGAAGAACAATTTCGGATAAAGAACTTTAGGTGAGCCAATATGGACCCCGCGTCCATACTGTCTGAAGGGCTTACATCAACTGGTCAATGTGTATTTGGCTTTCTAATTTATAATAGAGTAAATTATATTTATTTTAGAATACATATAATTTACAAAAGACTCATTATTACAAAACAGTTTTGCATTTCCAACTTGCTTATTTTCCTAGTTAAGTTCTTAATACAAAAATGACAACTAAGCATCGGACTAAGTTGTTAACTGTTTTTTAAAGAGAACTGTTTTTTTTTTGTTAGCTTCTTATTTAAAAAACACGGTCGATGGTTTAAACCATACATATACCTATATGGGTAAGTAGAACGCCACCTGCTACGATCCTTACTGATTTTCCATAAACAATATAGTTGTTTACATGTTTGGAAACTAAATCGCGAACGCCGTATAACTCTTTCAGTCCTACAGTTTCCAATCGCTCCCACTTTCTACGAGTATAAGCACTAAAACATGTTGCTTATGAAGTGCATAGCCTTTAATTGCCTTCTAAGACATTAAAATCAGTAGAAACCACGTTATATCGCCGATTAGCCGGTGACAGCGAGCAATAGAGTGCACCAGACCAGTATTTACGTAAACCGAGTGTCTGTTCCGATCACTAACTCGATATCTAAGGGCCTACTATGAGTTTTAGGAAATGGGTGAGTTTTATTTTTAAGAAGACAAAAAATGCTACATTTTACTTTTCAATCAAGAATTGCGTATGCTTCGTCCGGTTTTTATATAATTCTGTTTTTAAGGCCTCCTCATTATCTAATGATAAAAAAAAATGTTGCAAGTACTGTATTTTTACTCCTCGGACACGACATATTGCAGACCAGCATGCGTAGCATGACCACCGTAGAAAGGGGTTTTGTCGGTAGAAAGATTTGTACCGTTTTATGCTGGCGTAGCATGACCGTACTATCTCTATTCTACCAAGAATAGACAAAGTTCTTTCTATGGTGGTCATGCTACGCGTGCAGACCTTTCCAACTGCATACTACTGGATTTACCTCTCATTCATCCATGGACACACTGATTTCACAATTTCAGAGCAGTCTCCTGTTTACATAACTATCTCCTGCCTACAGATAGATGTACATATAAAACTACAGTTTCTTAGCTTGGACTTAGTGCGGAGTACGAGTCAAGTAAAATCGAAAACAACACAATCTCATCGGAAGAAATTGAAGGAATCTCCACTGCTGTGGACGATTCACAAATACTAGTTGATCGCCCATTGGTCGAAATTCGACCGTACTTCATTTGAATATAAATACATTATTCAATAATGTAATCACCTTATTGTAAATACCTACATTCTGAGCAAATAAATAATATTCTATTCTATTCTAATGAAAAAAAATATATATTTAATAAATATAAAAAAAATATATGTTTATATTTGACATTCAGTAACACTATAGACAAATAATATTAAAGACAAATATTTTCGATATGATCGTAGATTTTAAAAATGAAATAGGTTATATATCTATAAAATTAATTTATTACCTATGGTTATACTTGACATTCAGTAAGAATATAGACACAAAATATTAAAGACAGATATTCTCGATTGGACCACAGATTTGGACCATAAAGAATAGAATATCTATGCATGTGTGTATTAAATACACGGTAATGAATATTAGTGACTGTAACGTGTTATTTATTGAAAATAATGTATTTTTACGCATAATTTTAACAAAACATTAGCATTCGTCACTTCTTCTCTGTATAAACTATATGTGTGCGAAATTTCATACTCCTCCGTCTGCCCAATTTTCGTAAAAAGGGATCCAAAGTTTTCGCTTCACGTATTAATATCTTATACCTTTAAACGAGCAATTCTTGTATCTTATATCTTTAAACGAGCAATTCTTGTATATATATATATAATCTGAATCTCGGAAGCGGCTCCAACGATTTTCATGAAATTTAGTATACAAGGGGTTTCGGGGGCGATAAATCGATCTAGCTAGGATTCATTTTCAGAAAATGTCGTTTTATTCATGTTTTTAATGACCAACTTTATCGATAATCAACTTGAACATAAACTTATTATTTTAAACACAATTTACCAAAAATACCGAGCAAAGCTCGGTCAACCAGATATTATAGATATTATACAGTAAATACGTTTCGTTTCTTTGCGGTAAACATGACGCAAAGAAAGAACAAACACGCAAAATGGCCATGGCTCAGCATAATGCTGCGACCCCTTGCGAGACAGAGCCCCACCGCTGGTTTTCAGTGACAGCCGGCGTTGACGAGATGATGTCGACCGGTGCAATGAGTAAAATAGATACAAATACTGAATTGTAACTGTTATAAATATAATATTTACAAGTGGCAACATTTCGTTTTGACTGCATCATGACGCATGACGATATATACAATCTTTGTTTAAAGTCTGATTAAAGAAAAAAAAAAACACCTATTTTTGAAAGAAGAACAATGTTCAATCTGATCGTTCTCTTCGATGATCTAACCATTGCGTAAAAAATCTTATTGTTTTTTTTTCTCGTAACAGGCGTGAAGTGTTTATTCGAGGACTGTGACTTGTATTTTTCACGCAAATTTTCTTCTTTGCGAATAACAAGTGGGTAAAACTATCTAGATTATTCGTTGACCGATTTCACGGAATCATTCGATTCGTTTCAGAAGATGTAATCGACACAAAATGACAACACTCAAAAGGTAGAGCAGAAAATAACAGATTGCTTTTTGACATTTTTAGTGTGTTGTGCTAGAATTTAAACAAATAATGCCATATTCGCTCTTCCTCGTCTAAGATCATTATGACGATATAAGTTGAAAAACAAGTTTAAGTAATAAAAGCCGCATGAGTCGATCGATCAGGTTATGCTGGAGCTGGCCACGGTGGATGGGTGACCATCTATACATACCGAAAGCCCTCCGTGCCTCGGAAAACCCGCTAAGCCGTTGTTTGATAGTCTTTAAGCTCGGTGGCCACGAGCTCAAAAGTCTTATCTCTTACCAAAGAGTATTCAAACATTAGATTGTGAAGGTTAGATACACAGTCGCTTCATGTAAAATCCTGGTATACAGCAGCATCCGGTTAAATTGAAATCCATCCTCAAAAAAGTTGAGAAAAGGCTAGGTATACTGATATTTTAAGTTTGATAGCCATCTGTTCTTCTTTGTTATCTCACTAATTCCTACTTGCATCTACAAGTTTACAGCCAGTCCCCACTATCCTTAATCATCACTTTGGATTAAGAATGATTCGAATTCGCAGTCCCATAGTAGCCCTCTAGGACGGGTGCAGGCAGTGCGACCGGTTCCCACGGTATACGTTATAATATATCTGGTCAGGCAAGCAGTTTGCATGCCTGTTCTATCCACCAGCCAGTGTGAATGTATCGATGCCGACGCCATTCTCAACCAATGGCGGCGGTGCGAAATGTCGGTAATTATTCGTAAGGAAGTAGTTTGATAAAGATTTAAGCCCACTGACACTTGCCACCAAAGTTCCCTAAATGCATTTTCCGCATTATGATCCGTGTGACTTAGTAGTTCATTACTTTTTTTAGCTCGAGTGGCATAATCCCGCACTTAGGTCATTCTTTTCTGTAACTTAAAGTACGTGTTTAGATCACACAGGGCTATATACGAATTTAAATCAGCGCTCTTTTTCTGACAACCGTTTGAATATGACAGTGATATAATGTTTTTTTTAAACTATAGATCACTTAACTATCGTAAAAATGATGACGGCTGAAGCACGATTCCTAGAAAAAAACAAAGTTCGCGTCTTTGCCGCCTCCCCCTACCTCCTTATTATTTCAGTTAGTGTGTGCAACGCACTATGTTCGTGGTCGGGTGTCATCTGTGTATTGAGTTGTAGCAATATGCGCCTTGTACCCGTCTAATGCTCGGTTCCTATAAACAAAAATAATAATTTTGCTTACCAATGGAAGTAAATCAAAAGGAGTAAAATCAGATTTTTGGACTTATCATGGTAGGTATACGTTATATCTGCCTTACCTACAGCACAGTTTTTTTTTTATCATTAACTTCCTATCAAACATATGGCTAATGAATTACTGCTATAACTACTTAAAGTGATCGTAGTTATACTGTGGTTAAACCTGTACATTGAGCAATACACATTATTAGATCACTTACCTTTTCACCTAAGCCAGCTTTATTCAACTATATTTTCTCAAGCAAAAAGACTTTCTAGTGATTAGATTTCATACACAAAAGACGCTCTAAATGCACCATCATGATAACAGCATCCTTTTCTGTCCGTAACAGACGTAAGCTTGAATTAAAATAAGATTATAATTTTAAAGACAAGAATAAAAACCAGTTTTAAAGTGAATGAGACTCTTTGGAGTTATCACGTTACAAGGAAAGATATGAATGAAGCCGTACGAACTCAAGTGATGTGGATGTAAGCCAGATTTCCTGCCCTTATTGGATATGCACTGATAATATAACGGATTAATTAAATGTCAGCAAAGCGATCTATAAGAGACGGGATTAAAAAGACCTCTTTGAAGTTGGCATGGCAAAAATAGCAGACAATCAAACGAAATACGGGATAATTAGCCGTAAATTAAACGAAAACCAATTTACCGCAAATACGGAAACCCAAAAACCCAAATGAAGTTAGCATGCAAAAATCGTAAAATCGGTTAGAAACATCCTAGGGAACTCTACTTGAGCTCATAATTTGCCTGGATAAGTGAGAAAACTCTATAAGTGAGAGTAATAGCCAGGACCCGTCATTTTAAGCTCCCTAAACCTCTATTAGCGAGAAACAGAAACCTTTGTAAGAGAGAGTAGTTTTTCCCTCATGGACCTCCGTAAGTGAGACTGCTACATAACTATACCTCGATAAGCGACAGTCGAGCTTTATTTATTTATTTTATTTAGGAGGAATAAATGACAAAACAAATTACAAATTCAACATCTGCTATTTTATGACTCATTCTTAACTTTCGTGAAACTTCCTACCATTGTTTTTGTATTGTTTTCTCGTCAGTATTGTACCTATTCTATTTCGTGGAACGAAATAACGTTGTTATTTTATTGCATTATTTTCGAATGGACACGTGTACCTGTGTACCGTCCTGTTTGTCGGACTTACTCAGTTTATCGTTAATCAATTGTGAAGGAAAGTTCTGTTCTGCATCATGTCAAAACGGAAAATTAAAGTACTGTCATTAAGTGATAAACTTAAAATAGTGAATGCGTTTGAATCCGGAAAATTGCGAAATGAAATTCAGAGGGAGTTTAATTTACCAGAATCCACCTATTATAAAATTATAAAATCAAAAGACTCTATAAAGTCGAACGAGCCGAGTCAAACGAAATTGACGGATTTTTTTAAGTGTCAATAAGTTCTAAATAAATTAAAATTACATAGTGCATGAGCATCTTGATTCCTACCCTTATAAAGTTGCTGTGACTTATTATTGCTGCGTACCTCTATAAGAGAAAAATGCTACCCATGTACCTGCATTAGCAAGAAACTCGGGTTAGTGAGAAACCTCTATAAGCGAGAATGAGATTGTGCTCCCTTGAACTCTCGCTTATCCAGGTTTGACTGTATTTCTGTTATTTCTGTTTTTTTTTTTTTTGAGAAAATATACTCAAATTTTGCTGTCATTAGTATTTCTGTTTCTTTTTCTTGCGGAAGTAGTTTTTAAAAACAAACTAATAACCAGATAAAACATATAATTTTTTTATTAAAAATTCAAAATACCGTTTTAATGAAAGCTAATTTACGTAAAAAGTTCATATACTCAAATACAAAGAACGATCATCATCATCTCAGCCGCAAGACGTCCACTGCTGGACATAGGCCTCCCCCTCAAAGAACGATATTCTCTATTTATAATGTAAAAATGAGCAAATTATTTGTGATCATGAACTCACGTCTGCCTTCAGACTTCAAAGAATTAAGGATTTATTGTTTACAGTTACTACATTTCACTACTAAGTACAGGAGAATAACAGTTTAATGCCTAATAAACCATATCTAGATTTTATTCCTCATTTTAACAACAATTATCTTAATGACCGTTTTACACACAGAATTATATTAAAAAAACTGTCGCTCTTTTATACTTGTCTAGATGCTAAGCAGTATATTAGCCAAACATTAGTCTCCAAAACAGCTTCTCTGAGAAAATTTACAAAACTAAACTACTTTTGCATGATAAATTCACTGTAAGTATATTTAGAACAAATTTTTAGGTATAACTGTTAGAAGTTAATGCTTAGCTTTTCCGGTTAATTAGGGCAACCATCACAGCATCTTTCAGGCCCAATTACAGTTTGCCGGAGCGATCGGGTTCGATTTTACAAAGGTCGGCGAGCCGCCGATATGAAAAGTAGGCATTATTTCGAAATAAAAAAAAAATCCCTTAGGTCTCGGACAATATCGCCAGCGGCTAATAAGCAGCAAATTATGAGCTCAAGTAGAGTTCCCTAGGATGTTTCTAACCGATTTTATGATTTTTGCATGCTAACTTCATTGGAAGCTAGCATGCAAACTGATTTTCGGGGTTTTGGTACTCGCGGTTAATTCTTGGCTTTCACGGTTAATTAAGGCAACCATCACAGCATCTTTCAGGCCCAATAACAGTTTGCCGGAGCGATCGGGTTCGATTTTACAAAGATCGGCGGGCCACCGATATGAAAAGTATGCTTTATTTCGAAAAAAAAAATCCCTTAGGTTTCGGGCTATATCGCCAGCGGCTAATAAGCAGCAAATTATGAGCTCAAGTAGAGTTCCCTAGGATGTTTCTAACCGATTTTACGATTTTTGCATGCTAACTTCATTTGGGTTTTTGGGTTTCCGTATTTGCGGTAAATTGGTTTTCACGTTTAATTTGCGGTTAATTTACGGCTAATTATCCCGTATTTCGTTTGTTTGTCTGCTATTTTTGCCATGCTAACTTCAAAGAGGTATTAAAAAGGCTCTTTTACGTTTTAAAAGGGCTTTCATGAGATGACGATTAGGACTTAGAGACCAGGGTTCAGGTACTTGGCGTTATAGGCCACTGCCATACCAACTATTTGGAAGCCATTTTGGTCATCCAACAAATAAAATCCACTTGTACGGAAAGTATACTTTTTAACCGCATTTAATTACCTAAAATAAATAAACATGAGAAAGTATGAAGTTTTTTACGTACCATATTTACTCTAACACTCGTCATAAATTGACGTATTTAAACAAAGACGTTATTTCCTCGTGCTTTGGATACAAGACGGAGCGGAGCGAGCTCGAAACTGTTTCCGCCGGAAATGTTAGGTTTCTTTTGGCTATTACTACCATATTCATAAAGTAATAGAAGTTAATATTTCGACTTATGCGGAAAGCTGAAGACATGAAAGAAACTATGATTCAGGCGGTACCGAGGCGAGCTCGAAAATTTTTATCATCACGGAGAGGTCCATTACAAAAATTATTTCTCTGATGAGATAACTACGTGATTGCCAAGTGTCAAAGGATAATGCATATAAAGGGTGCATGAAACCAAATTTTAACCATGCTGACGAAGAATTTCAGTGCAGAGGTTGGGGGTTCAAAATGATGTATTGAATCCATGGTAACAGGCTGTACGTTGATATGGCTGTCACTCTGTATTTTATGTTAAAACCAGAAATTTCACACCGATGAAGTCACGGGCAGAAGTTAGTAAGTAAATAATATAACACCTTTGCTATAGAATAATCGAAATTAGCATAGAACGGCAACTACGCAGACAGATAAGGAAATCATTTCCGTTAGAGCTTTTGTCTTTCAACTTGCATATGAATAGCGGTAAATCTTTATAGTCTATGCTAATAAAATTGTGTGTGCTTAACTCATTTGACGTTTAAATGAGGTGTGAGCTCTTTGTAAGGATGATTTTATTGCTAGGCATCATAGTTTGAATAATGGTAGAGCTATTTTAGCACTAACATTGACAAAAGCATAAGGAAGAAGGAGATCTAAGAAAACATGTATGGATTTTGTAAGGTATGATGTGAATGAAAAAGGAGTGAATGATAAAGTGACAGCTGACAGGAGAGACTGGAAGACCGAAAACCTCAAGCTACATGGAACTACGGCAGACCGAAGAACGAAAACATCGTGATTGCGTGTGCAAATGCTCTAAATTCACTATAACTCAATGATCCTCAATTGTTAGCAATTTTAGGACACTGATCATTATAATGTTTAAAAAATAATTGAATAGGCCTACTCTTGACCTCGATCATGCCTGATGAAAAGCGATTGATGACGTCTATGATGGACCGAGCGTCCAAAGAAGATGGCTGTTCACTCTTGATTTGAAGGCAGACGGATTAAATTTGGAAGACAACACATACTTTGTATCCATAAACTTTGGCTGTGCGCATAGTGAATGTGGAGGAGAAGCACTGAGTACGACTGGTTGGAATATCAACCAAATGCGGATGGTACCCTGCAGAACGTTTGATAGTACGGTAGTTGAAAGATGATTCTGGGATCAGGTCTAGGCTCCTGCGCGCACTCTCCGAAATACAGACTGTAAAAGACCAACAGGCAATCAAAATTATGCCGATGAGCCAGGGTGTGAAGACTAACCACCAACGTCTTCTCGCCTATCAGCCTTTTTGTTTAACATGTTACTGCCACTGTACTTTTTGATCCATTCAGGCCTTGTCGGACTATATGACCGACAACACATACCAAATCTGAACATATCGTTGCTGCCTGGCGGTCATGTTTTTGGAATAAATAATGTATTTATGGAATAAATAATCTATTTAAAGTGAAATAACGCTAAGACTTATTCTGATTTTAACCATGGTAGTTAACGTGTTAATCACGGTATATTCTATTTAAAAAAAAACACTCTTATACTGAAGTAGAACAAGTATGGGATGATCTTCTCAGTTTGTAGAAAATGAAGTTCTCAATTTTAAACTTTTTATGGTAACTAGTCCTCAACTCATCCAATTTTATGAAAGTCCCTTATACAATTTTAGTAAAGTACAAGAAGCTTAACAGTACCATAGTTGATCCTAGAAGAGCTAACGAAATCTGTACTATATTATAGTACAGATTTCGTTAGCTCTTCTAGGATCAACCACAATTTGGAATAAACATTGGAGTGTATAAAACCGGCTTCTGCTACAAAAACTTTTAGCTCGTCTCCAACATGAGTGTCGTTTGCATCCTATTGACTTTAAAGTCCGTTAAATAAAAATATATTCGTATTTTAAACATTCAATTTGTTCGCGTTTTTACTCAACAGAGCTTTTTTAAATTTGTTTTCCTTTTCGAACATGTTTCGTTTATCCTTTTTGGTATTGTAGACTTCTTTTTATTTCCTCTATTTGCCGTATTCAAAGAGTGAATAAAAATACATGACTTTATAGAATAACTACTGATATAATTATTTTTGCTTCCCTATATTCTCTTCATGTATTATTTGTATAGCCACAAACCGGAAGGCTGGTCATTCATCTATTGCCTTTCTGTTATCTATGCAGATTTTTGTAAGCGTATAATATTTCTATGCGTATTTACAAGGATTGCTTTTTGGTGGTAACTACCTATATCTGTTCTTATTTAAGAGGGTGTTTTATTTATAAAATCCACCCTGTTGTAACAAGAATTGCATTGTCGTATGAAACAAATAGTAAGTAGATTCTTTTCAATAAGTGTTTTAGAGTTGATGCGAGCAATAGTAAACGATTTTATAGACAACCACCAACTAACCAAACCAAAATACTTCCAACATGACTTGATGATTTTCGTACACCATATCTATAACAGTATCCGTTTTTATTATAAATTTCAATAATAATATAAAGAATTATGAACATGAATATAAAAACAGAAGAAAAAGAATCACAGGGGATCAAAAAAATTCGTTCGCATCGCTGTCAATGGGGAAAATGCCCAAAAGGCTGGCAGCATTGCCACGTTGTTTCAAAATAGTACATAATGATAAAAGTCTGTAATGTTATGATTAATGAACACACGTTTCAAACGACGATTTTCAACACAATTGCGAGGAGGTGTAAATAAAGGCACTGGCAAAACCGCAAAGCAGCCTATACGGAGACTGAAAATAAAAGACACTAGTATATAATATACCGAATGGCAACGCATTTACGTTTATAACGTAAATGCGTTGCCATAAGAGTCACTTGGAAAACAAAAAAGTGGAAAAGGGATTTATAGCAAAAACAGAACTTTATTTCCTTCCAATCATTACTTTTAATGCATATCGTCTAGCTAAGCGGACATCCGGCGATCCTTCTACGATTCCCTTCGATTACTCACCGGGATTCATTTGAAACGGTAATGACATTGTTTTGTGTGGCCTTAGAAGGTTGGCAATGGCGGCGCGGCGGCGGGCGGCAGCCATGACACTTTGATTATTTGTTGTCATTTGTCGGCCATTGTCGATGGATTGATACAATTTGTGATGCGTTTGAAGACGATGGTGAATTATAGAGATGAGAAATGTTTGGTGCTTGTAAACGGGTGCATAGTTGGTAGTATTATTCTAGGTTTTAAAATACCAGGGTACTGGTAATTGCGGTACAAACGATCAATTACCAGTGGGGTATTTGACATTAGAATGCGAACGTTCTTTCTTATAGAGAATGCTTTTTTTTTTTTTTTTTTTTTTTTTTTTGTGGGGCATCTCGTAGTTAATCCTGAAAAGATTGTGACTACTTAAACGGATTGGGGCCCGGCGAGTTCTAAAAAGTTACCTTTTTAGGCCTCCAGCCGGGGCTTATTATACTTAAAAACTAAAGCGAAAGCTCTAAGGGTTACCCCGAGGGGGGTACGAACCTCGGCTTAGGCAATCGCTGATAGGGGGGCAGCAAGGGACTGGCTGGATCTGGGTTAAATTATTTAGGGACTAATTTAAAGCTAACGGCGCAGCATCGCGGGCTGGCTCTTGCAAGGGTCGGGAGGGACTGTTAAGTCGGGGTCGCGACGACGGACCTCGGCGGCGAGGTCGGTACGGTTTGTGTCTGTGTGCTGGTCTAGCTGTACTGGTCTCTTTTCGACTCTCCTGGAGGAGAGTAGTGGGATCATCAGGATCGGTAAGAACGTGCCGCGAGCGGCGGACTTTGCTAATACGGGAGGGGGTGTAAGTAGCTGCCGCCACAACCAGAGGGTTGCGGTGGGCTACGGCCCTATCGAAGAAACGCTTCGAAGCGCGTTTTATGTATTGATGGATAGTCGGGAGTTTCATGTCTAAATGAAGATTGATATTCCGAACAAACCAAGGCGAGCCTGTGGCTTGACGGAGAAAACGGTTCTGGAGGGTCTGCATCCTATGGATGAATCGGGGCTTGGCATGTGCCCAGACTGGGCTTGCGTATGTCATAATCGGCCTGATACAAGCGGTGTAAAGCCGCTTCTTACACAGAAGAGACAATTTACTCCGCTTGTTCAGGACGCAATGGAGCCTACTGAGAGCGAAAGCGGCCCGCGAGCGAGCCTGCTTTATGTGCTCGGAAAAGGTGAGGTGTTCGTCGAGGATGACACCTAGATATTTGGCTTGCTTCGCCCAAGGGATCTGCTTGCCGAACATTGAGATGGGTCGGGGAGGGGGGTGATTACGTCGCGGTCGGGTGTAAAAGACCGCCTGACTTTTGTCGGGGTTGACCTCGATTCGCCACTTCCTGAACCAATCGCCGAGCTCGTCGACTGCGGTTTGGAGGTAGCGAACCAGCGCTGTGTCACTAAATCCCGAGAAGAAGATGGCAGTGTCGTCTGCGAACAGAGCTAACCTTGCCTTCTTGCTTCTGGGGATATCGCTAGTGAACAGCGTGAAAATGAGGGGGGCTAGTACAGAGCCTTGAGGGACTCCTGCACGGATCGGATGAGGGGAGGAAAGTGCCCCTTCGATGCGATAGCGAAAGGTACGGTTCGCAAGAAAGTCTCGTAAGATGAGCACGAGACGGTCTGGCACTCCGAGTTGGTACAGCTTATATAATAAGCCGTTGTGCCAGACTTTGTCGAACGCTTTCGCTATATCGAAGTATACAGCGCCCGTGAACATACCACGCTGAAAACCAGCATTGATATGTTCGACGATGCGGTGTACCTGATGGACACACGAGTGTTGGGTTCGAAAACCGAACTGCTCGTTGGGGATGAGGCCCTTGGTTTCGGCATAATCCCTGAGTCGCTTATAAATAAGTCTCTCATAGATTTTGCCGAGAACTTTGAGCAAACTAATGGGGCGGTAGCTCGTGGGCTCGGTTTTGGGCTTACCGGGCTTAGGGATGCCAATGACGGTGGCTTCCTTCCACGCTTGGGGGAAAATATTATTACTCAAGGCACCATTGAAGATGGTACACATGAGCATAATCAAGTGAGCGGGGAACAGCTTGATCACTCTGTTGGTGATGCCGTCTGATCCGGGGGCTTTACGAGTCTTCAGACCCTTGATGATCTCGTGCACCTCGTCAGGTGTGACGGGGGGCAGGGGATCGTCAGGGTCTTCAACGGGCGGGAGTGAGGCTTTGCGTTCGACTTCCGCGTTTACCTTATCGACAAACGCTTGGTCTACTGGCTGCGAACTGGGTGTGCATTGGGCTTCGAGGCTATCGGCTAGGCATTCAGCCCTGTCGATATCCTCGAATGCAATGGTCGCATCGGGGCGGGTCAGGGGGGGCATAGTGGAAAACTCAGAGGATTTCAGTTTCCTCTGAAGTTCCCAGAAGGCGAGATGAGTCGGCTCTAGTTCGCTCACCATCTTGTCCCAGTTAGCGTCACGCAGCTCAGTCACACGTGTCCTTACAGCACGCTGTAAGTAACGCATGTGAGCTTTGTTAGCATCACAGGGAAAGATGCTGTAAGCACGAACGGCCGCGTTCTTCTCTGTCAGCAGATCACGTACATCGTCGGGGAGTTTCCATTTACGGTCGCCCGTATCTGGAACCTCCCGTGAGCTTTCGCTCACGATCGATTGTACGTGTTCCGTGAGAGAGTCGATCGCGGCCGTTGTGGCGGCGACAGAGTCAAACTGATCTGGGATAGAGTCTAAGTGATGTGACGTGTTAGATTGTAAGCGTTCGCTTACTTTCTTCCAGTCAGTGATCACTTTAGTGGCGGGGGGTTGGGAGGGGTCGCGAATACCTAATCGGGGGGCCAGGTTCATGACTACTGGTCGATGGTCAGAATCGAGTTCGTGAATAGTCACTATAGAATCCAACCTTAAGTTGATATTCTTAAGGAGCGCTATGTCAAGAACGTCGGGTAGCTGATCGACATCGAAGGGGAAGTGAGTGGGAGTCATCGGGGCGATGACATCGAAGATCATGGTAGAGCAGAGGTTGAAAAGTTGCCTACCTCTAGTCGAGGTCCTGGTGCTATTCCAGGCGGGATGTTTGGCGTTGAGATCGCCCGCTATGATAACGGAGTCACTCATGCCGAAGAGATCGGAAAGGTCGTTAGCGAGGAGTTGAGGGTCCTCTGACTCATGTGTGGGAGGAAGGTAAGCCGACACAATAGTGATCGGCTGGTGACCTGTCAGTGCTAACCGACAGGCCGAAACTTCTAATCGGGAGAGTTGGGGGGGATCCATAGGTATGCAGTACAGGGACTTCCTATAGTATATGAGGGTGCCGCCTCTGTGACAACGTGACCTGTCGTTGCGAACTAAACGATAGTTTGCAATTTTCGGGTCACGATGATGAGGCTTTAAGAACGACTCTTGTATGAGTAAAATGTCTACGTGATGGTCGCGGAGGAACGTGGCGATCTCATCACGTTGGCCGTGAATGCCGTTGGCATTAAAGAAGCCTAGCTTTAGGGAACGGGGTTTAAGTCTAGTTAATACTCCTCGACTATCCATAATAGGGGCGTTGGGAGTTCATAACGTGGAGTGCTTGCGTGATCTCTGGATACGCAGCATATATAGATTGGATACGGAACAGGTTGCCGCCGGCGGCAACTAGTTCCTGGGCCATCTGTTGGGCACGCGGGGAGAGGAACGTGCTATAGGTGTTAAAGGTCCCGGCAATGACGTTGAACGCATTGAGGGGAGCCTGACCTTTCCTCTGAACTGGGGTGGGTCCTGCCATAGGGGCAGCGGGAGGGGCCGCGGCGCGGGCGGGGGGAGCGGTCGCGGGAAAACCGGGGGGCGTAAGGGGCGCGGGGGCGCGGGTACGCGGGTCCACTAAGGGAGGGATGGGGGCGGGCTTTGGCCTAGAGGAGGCCAGTGCGGGGAACTCCTTCTGGGAACTCAAAAGAGGCCATTGGGAGGGACGTTGAGGGGCCAATCTCGCGGGGAGTTTGGCCGAGGGGGATTCCCTTTTCTGGCGAGCGTCGAAACGTTGCGCCAATTTAGGGGACGAGGACTTGGGGGCTTTCGGGCAGCCCCGGTAGTTTGCCGGATGACCGGACTCTTTGCAGAGCACACAACTAGGTGGCTCGGTGCAGAGAGTGCGGTCTTTGGGCCGGGTACAATCTGCTGTACCATGCTCTCCCAGGCACTTGACGCACCTGGGAGTGGCGTAGCAGTTGTACGCTGAGTGCCCGTAAAGTTGACATCTATGGCACTGGCCAATGATGTTCGACTTACGGGGCTTTTCTATGATGAGACCAGACAGATTACAGACTGCCTTGACTTTGAAAATGGGGTGGTGACCCTCCGTGGGAGGGCACACCACCAGGACCATGTCAAAGGCAATGCCTTGTCTGGATCTGTGCATCCTATGGACCTCTGTGACAGGCACGTTCTGTCTCTCGAGGTCAGCTTTGATTTCGCTGGTGGGGATCTCGCAGGGGATCCTGCGGATCACCACCCTGGTCAGACGCTCCTCGGGCAAGGAATACGTGTGGAAGGACACGTTCCTGGCAGAGAGGAGCCTGGTCAGCTCGCGGTAATCGGTCGAGGTCGGTACCGATACCTTTATGCCCTGCTGGGTGGCACGGGCACTGGTATAGTTGACCCTCTGGTCAACGCACCATTTGGACACCTCCGTCCACTTGGCCTTGTCCTGTATAAATACAGGGGGCGGTGGAGGGAGTTTCCTGGCGGTGGTTGAGCCAGAGTTAGCGGTCGGGGCGCTACCGTTAGCGCGGGGCGCGGCAACCTTCGCGGAGGTTGAAGGCGAGGGACGGGAGGGGGACGCGGTGGCGGCGGTCGCCGGCGGCGTGGGGGGGATGGACGCGGTCGCGGTGGCGGGGGTCGCCTGCGTATCGGGGAGGGGGTCGGACGCGTTGGCGGAGGTCGCCAGCGGGGTGGGGGCGCGGGACGGAGGAGCGGAGTCCTCAGCCGCTATGATTTTAGCGGCTGGGGCTGAGCTGCTGTCCTTGCTCTTCTTCCTCTTGCTCCCTTTGCCCTTTGTATGGGAGACTAACTCATACGCCTCCGTGTCCGAGGACGAGGAGGGGTTTGAGTCAGCCTGGGGAGCGGTTGAGGCGGTATCGGGATGATCTTCCGTGTCCATGGACACCGGAAGATCGTCTACTGGGGCTATGGGGGAGGGGATAGCCGGAGTCTCAAGTGCGTCACTGAAAACAGTGACTAGCTTGTTGGCTCTGGCCTTCCTCTCCCTGTTCGCCTTCCAGCGTTTCTTAAAAGAGATGACGAACTCTCGGTCGTCATCCACGAGCTCGAAGAAAGCCTCCGAGAGGGCTTCCCTCTCCTCGGGAGATATGGGTTTAACCATGTTTCCCGGGGAGAAAAACTAAGGGGTGGGGGGGACCTAATCACTCATGAGAGTGATCCTGACACCAAAACCCTACTCCTACGTAGCCTAATCCCCGGTGGGATGCCGGGGGTGAGTGTTACACTCCCTGTCGGGTATAGACAGGGAGGTGATCCTGGTGAGCCCTAAGAGTGACTCCCGTCGCCAATCTTATTGTGCGAACGGGTTCCTAACCGGTCATGCGATGGGTACTGAAGGTACCCGACCAGTCTAGTGCGGGGGGTATAGATATACCCGCGGCACTAGTACGCGGCTGTGGAGGGAAGACTGTCACCGGGGCTGACGAGGGAAGCCCCCAAGGCCAGCGATCCGGGACCCGTCCAACTTTCGTCTAGCCCTGAAGGGGATAGACGGGTGCGTTGGGTCTGCACCCACTCGGCTTCGTTGGCACCGTTAAGGTATCCACCGAGTGACCACGAAACTGTGGATTTGCCCTGAAGGGGCCACAACACAACACACGTTTTTGACGATGATTCTGACGAATCAAAATACCACTGTCTTGCGAACAAGACAGTACGGTATTAGACTGAATCCGACCGAGAAACAAGAAGTCCGAATTTTGCGATTTAAATAAATTTAAATCGCAAAATAGCGGAGAGTAGTCGGGGCGACTACGCAGCGTGGCGCACGGAGCACAACTGACGGGCGAGCGAGCGGCGAGCGGTGGAGGGGATACGCGCAGCGGAGCGGCAGCGTAACGACCTTCCAAGGCGGGCGTCGAGCGTAGAATGATGTTATAGAGAATGCGCTATAAACGGGATATTTATGAGGAAGAACGTTCGCATATACTCGGTAAATATGTCAAAATCCTCTTTATCAAAATTATCTTAATTTTTGACGTTTATTGTCGCTGGAGATGAGATTTTGACTTAATTTTGAACGTTTTTAAACTAAGTTCTGAATCAAAAAGGAACAAACCCAAAATTTCACGTTAAATTAAACACTATTTCTAGCAGATCAAAATCGCCATAAGAGAACTCGACAAATTAACATTACTAGTGATCGCCCATTGGTCGAAATTCGACCGTACTTCATTTGAATAGAAATACATTATTAAATGAAAAAATATACATTATAATAAATATAAAAAAATAACATGGTTATATTTGACATTCAGTAACACTATAGACAAATTGTTGACGCTGTACTACTGTGGAGAGGGTTCGCTGGCGGGATGGTGATGGCCAGGACCAGGAAGTAGGTGTAATAAGTAAAGAATACTTCTTCAGGACTCTCTTTTTTATTTTCTTAATACTTCTTAACTGCTGGATATGGAATGAATTATCACAGAAGCCCTGTTTTTATAGAATTTTCCCGGGCTATTATTTTTAATTAATTATGACAGTTCAAAATGTCATAATTAATACCAGCCTGTACAATCGTGAGGCATACAACCTCTACAGTTTGCACACGACACTAAGTTTTGTATGGGAAACTTACTAATGCCATACTTGACACTCCCCATAAAACCACAAATACTTCTCTTAAAAGTATCTAAACCAAATTCCTATCGTCGCTAATACAAATAATATTAAAGACAAATATTCTCGATATGATCATAGATTTAAAAAATGAAATAGGTTATATATCTATAAAATTTATTTATTACCCATGGTTATACTTGACATTCAGTAAGACTATAGACACAAAATCAGGCTTACCAACTTAGGGGTTTTCCCAAATTTAGGGGGTAAATAAGAGGATTGAGATTTTTTAGGGGCGTTCCATTTTTAGGGGTATTCTTAGGGATTTTTTGCCATCTTACATTTCTCATTGTGTTTTTGATTACAATAAAAGTATTAGCGACTTCTAGTACGGTCCCTCGATACTAAGAATGCACAGTGAATGATTAACAAATGTCGCGTAATAAATATAGACAAATATTACTACCGTGTGCCGGTCTATGATTACTGAACATTCGTTGGTTATTTTCATTACAATTTTTTAGCGGATTTTTTTTAGTAATTGTTGCAATTTTAGGGGTTTTTAACTTAAGCTTTAGGGGTAAATATTTCTGGGTGTTGGTAACACTGCACAAAATAATAAAGACCAAATAAAGACAGATTTGGACCATAAACAAAAGAATATCTATGCATGTGTGTATTAGGTACACGGTAGTGTGTGTAACGTGTTATTTATTGAAAATAATGTATTTTAACGCTATTTATTGATAATAATTTCAACAAAATATTAGCATTCGTCACTTCTTCTCTGTATAAACTATATGTGTGCGAAATTTCATACTCCTCCGTCCGCCCAATTTTCGTAAAAAGGGATCCAAAGTTTTCGCTTCACGTATTAATATATAGATTCTGCCCAACTGTTTGGCCAGACATTTACAAAAACAACTGAGAGCAGAGAAAACAACAAGGCAATGATTGATTTATGTTTTCGTTCTGTTTGCTACGCTGTTTCTAGAAAAATAGAATCTCATCTAACGAAACAAATGTTTTTAACCGACTTCAAAAAAAGGAGGAGGTTTCTCAATTCGGCCGTATTTTATAAAAATATTTGTTCGCGGATAACTTCGTCGTTTATGAACAGATTTTGATGATTATTTTTTGTTGGAAAGGAGATATCCCTAGGGTGGTACCATGATAAGGAAATCATGATCTGATGATGGCATCCCAGAGAAGTCGATGGGAGCCTTCAAAAATCGTAGTGGCGACTAGTGCGTTAATTTTTTTTTCATTGATCACTACTATTTTTAGATAATACTATCTTGGCCAAAAGAGCGTTGGTCTAGTGGTCGCCAGCGCTACTACTGAGCATGAGGTCTCAGGTTCGATGCCCGGGTAGGGCAACTGAAGCCGTGCCCTGAACAGTGACGCTGGCACAGGCAACTGAAAGAACACGGGTGGGTATAAATCAGTAATACTTCACTGGATATTTGCGCTAGGAGGACAAATGGATAGTGCACTTAATGGTGATGTTCTTCAGAAAGGCCAGAGGGGTAATTGCGGAACTTTTTATCGGTAGGAATTGGTTTAATATTCATAGTTAAACAACATTCATTGCGTTATTTACGTTGCTGAGCCGACAATTTATTCGAACAAATGACGCAATGGTTTAGAAATAATCTTCAATCCCATTCAGATTCTGATAAATTGTGCGTTTCGCAATTAGGGTGCAGGTGCGTACTTAGTACTGTCAACCGGGGTGCGTGTATGACCAAATGTATGATCATAAACGATGTAAAAAGGGTGTGTTAGGATCGTAGCAAGTGGCATTCTACAATTTCTGCCTACCCTATGTCTAAAAGGCATGAATTTGTGTATGTAGGTATGTATTTGTATAACAAAAATGATGAAAACCTATAGACACGCAGACAAAGTCACGTGCAACCACTAGAGCTAACATAACTTTAAAATCCCATGCAAACCCATTCAATACGTTACCAAAACCATTAAATAGGTATGTGTACGTATAGACACATGACAATAGCCCTCTTAAAAATCGGTTAAAAACGTTTGTCATCTACAAATGCCAGAGTGCCAGTAACCTCATACACAGTTCGAGACTATGTGACATATTCAGCTCTGAATGCATTCCACTGTCACTTACAAGACAATGGCTACCGAATGGCGGCACCCGCGCTGCCAAGCGGGCATGCGGGCTTTGAGATGCTTATCAAGACTGAAGAGTTACTTGAAGGATTGCGAAATGTTGATTTATAGAGAACTAGCTTCTGCCCCCGGCTTCGCCCGCGTGGATGTCGAAAATTATCCCACAGGAACATGCCACCGGGACTAAAGGTAGCCTATATCATTTCCCAAGGTCTAGTCTATGTCTATACCAAATCTCATCAAAATTAGTGCAGTGGTTTAGGCGCGAAAGCGTAACAGACAGACTTATTTTCGCATTTATAATATTAGTAAGTATAGATCAGTAATTTTAATATTAGTATAGAAGTATAGATAGTAGGGATCATAGTAAGAAAATGATACCAACAGTAAAATAAAAAAAATAAATAAAAAAATTGTCAATGATAGAGTTAACTATAGAGTTTGTTGCTTGGTAATACAAAGAGAATGGTAGATTCATTTATATTTGGTTGTTGATTTAAACTATCTCTTTCATACAATCTACAAACAAATGCGGTGTCGCTTACTTTTATTGTATTCAGTGCAATGTCAATATTGACATCAACTGTACTATAACTATAGTCGATGTCAAAATTGCTTGACCATTTTTAACAACAAATCCAGATTTATTTTACTTCAACAAGGTTGAAAATTGAAACAATGATCCAGAAGACGACCACGGGAACGCCGGGTAGATGAAATCAACACAAGCAAAGCAAAGAGCAGTTTTAGTTTGAACTGAAGAAAACTTGGCTTAAATTGCTAAAACTGGAGATAATTTGAGGAGCCGTTATAATGTTTTTAAAGAAAAAATATACATACAATAAACACACACACATTACATTAAACAATCTACACTTTGTCAATCTTAAGTTATGGGGGGCATAATTTAGTTGACAAAGTATAGATTGTTTAAAATCTATCTCTAATGTAATTTTTTGGGGATCCACTTGTATAATTTTATTTTCAGACAAAAGTTAAAATTATAAACAAAGGTTGAAAATATCTGAATGTCACAAAGACGAATTATCACTGTCGTTTTATGAGCTGTCCTCGATACTTACTATTTGGGGGGTTAAATAATGTAAATCTAAACTCAGTAGACACTTAATATGAGTCAGCTAAGTAGTGTCGTATGTAAAACAGATGTTTTGTCGCAGTGATCATTTAAAGCCGAGTACACAATGTTTGTCGCGATGTGAACGAACCGAGAGGCGTCGCAGTGAATAAATAATGCACTTCGTGTACACTCGCACGCAGCGTACGTTGGTACAGCTGATTGTAATGTTATGAGTGTAACAAAAATGAATTAGAGGAAAAGGTTTCGTAAATTAACTTAGAAAAAGTCGTCTGAGACTGGAATTATATAGATACCGTGACCCTCGCACATGGGCAACTGAAGGAACACGGGTGGGTTTTAGTCAGTAAAAGTCTGACACGCCCTCTCGCTCCGCCCAGAGCGGGAGAACTCATTTGATGATATCCCATCCAAAAAAAAAATGCAATTAATAGTGTTTTTTTTTTTTGTCTGTACGTATCGTGGCAATTTTTTTCTGGCAAGTTTTATAGCTTACTTTTACATAGTATAAAAAAAACCGGCCAAGTGCGAGTCGGACTCTCACGCCGAGGGTTCCGTACAAACCTGTAGGTATCCTCGGTTTATGCACAAGGTTTATGTTTATGACATTAAATGTCTTTTTTTTTATTTTTATATTTGAGTTGATTGAATTAAAGGTGAATTGCGGTTTACGACTTATGACGTATTAAAAAAAAACTACTTACTGGATCTCGTTCAAACTAATTTTCGGTGGAAGTTTATATGGTTATGTACATCATATATTGTTTTTGGTTTTATCATTCTCTTATTTTAGAAGTTACGGGGGGGGGGGGGGGGGGGGCGGACACATTTTACCACTTTGGAAGTGTCTCTCGCGCAAACTATTCTGTTTAGAAAAAAATGATATTAAAAACCTCAATACCATTTTTGAAGACCTGTTCATAGACCCCACACGTATGGGTTTGATGAAAAAAAAATTTTTGAGTTTCAGTTCTAAGTGTGGGGAACCCCAAAATTTATTGTTTTTTTTCTATTTTAGTGTGAAAATCTTAATGCGGTTCACAGAATACATCTACTTACCAAGTTTCAACAACATAGCTCTTATAGTTTCAGAGAAAACTGGCTGTGACATACACGGACAGACAGACAGACAGACATGACGAATCTATAAGGGTTCCGTTTTTTGCCATTTGGCAACGGAACCCTAATAAAACAAAGTCATTTCCCATGTCTGTACGCTTGGATCTTTTAAACTTCGCAACGGATTGTAATTTAGTTTTCATTAAAAGACAGAGTGATTCAAGAGGCAGGTTTGTATGTATAATAAACGGCTGAAGCCGCTGGCAAAAGCTATTATAGGTATAAAATTGTAAACCCTTGATTCCTGTACTAGGAAGTTTGTAGTTTATGATAAGATTTTAGCACATTTCTAGAACAGGGTGCAGTGGCACAAAACGAATAGTCGATTAGCACCGTTAAAGTAATCTTAGAGCCTGCACTTCTTATAACCAAAACCACGGTAAAGATATCTATACAGTAGTCTATCTTCATACAAACGCTCGAAACGCAAGTCATACCTACGCGCCTCGAGTCTGGTACACTCCGACTACAAACGCAGTCGCGTAAGCACCGCTTTGATAAACGGATGGCGGGCGGTGTTATTAATGGTTTTGTTTGTAAGCAGTTAGCGTGCGATTTGTGGATATTTAATAATAATGAGTGCAAGATGATTACTTAATATGGCAAATAGACCTTATAAACTATATTTTGCTGTTTCTGGTTGCTTGAATTCTTGTATAATGCACCCAGAGATACATTTTTTAAATTACCCTGGAAACTTTGAAAGGAAAGACAAGATTTTTTTATATACCTACTAGTACGAAATTTGTTTCTTTTTTAATAGGTAGGTATTTTGCTTTTTACACCAAGTAAAATACCAGGATTATTAAATAAGTAAGTGGATAGGGGCAAAAAGTGACAAACGAGAGACCTAACGACGCTCGTAGTAGTGCAGGTAGTTTCCTAGCCTGGGGTGCCCGATCTATTGATTTGAATCGATCATTTCGATCGTAAATCATTGAATCGATAAACGATATTGATCGCAGGATTTGAATCGGTCCAGCAAAGATCGTATCGTAATTAAAAATAAATAAAAGTTGATATAATTTACATCTTCCACCCTTATCACTTTTAATAAAAAACGGTCCAAACATTGTTTTTTTTTTTAATAAAAATATTATATTTACAATCAAAGAAACTCAAGTAGGTAGATGAAGTCAAAATACTTTTTGCGGGCAGCCCTACCGCGTCTACCGCGTGTTTACGTACCGCGCGTGCTGTAGGTAATTATTTCTAGCATAAGGCCGAGTCAAAATAATATCTTAACTGTGCCAAAACTGTGCATGGTACCAGTAAAACTTTTAGCCAATTATCAAGGTTCCAATTTCAAACGGCACCTAGCCAGATCTCAGCCGCCATGAACACGGAAAATCAAAGAAAGCAACCATAAAGTCACAGTTTTTATGACACTACATCAAAGGACATCTTATACATTATCCACACTGTACCCCAGTCAACAAAAGACCACACAACATTCAAATAAACTAAACAGGAATATCGTTATAAGTCTAAAAGAAAGACGGTTCGTCGGTCACCACAAGTACCTATATGTTTCTTTCAAAGTTAAAACACACTTGCAGCCAGGATTACAACCCTTTGTTCGTCTGTTATTTGTATCTTTTACACTTTACACTGAATTAATGAGTGCATACCATTCTTTATGTTGTTTAGGGGAATAGTAGGATACTTTAATAGGTTACTTACCACCTCATCTTACAGCCTATTTCTTCACTACACCAGTGTTTATACAGTTCTTAAAACAAACGTAACATAGGACCTAAGACGGACCCTTGAGGGATGCCACAAATGGATCAATCTCCAAAACGGGCGTATTCGTGTGATCACTCTGGTGCTTTTCAGATATTGATATTTAATGGTAATTATGTATCTCATTAAAAAGAATGATATTCAAATAGTACATTTTTACGATTGGCCTTCAATTTACACAAACGGTTATGGAAATATTTAAGTTCAAAAAATTTCGCGACCAGAGCAATCATAATTGGTGCCAGAGCGATCATAAATGGTGAAATCAGTGAAACAAAATAATGAATATTGATAAAATATTATTTATTCAGCCGTTTTCAGTCATCTTCAGTGTACATGTCAAATGTATTATTTTAGAAAAAGGTCAAGGCATATTATCTGTCATACCTCCATATAAAAAATACGGAATATTTTGTAGAAAATAATTGTTTAAATAACAAATTAACATAATTATAAAAATCAAGTTTTGGTTTAGTTTCATTTATTTGGACTTAATTAAATCCCTTCTAGGTAAATGGGACAAAACTAAAAACCTTTTGAAATCAACCCTTGATACCTACAGTCTTTTATAGTTATAAAATGACTTAGACTCTTTCAATATTAGTTTTTTAAAAGTAATTAAAGAAAACGTAACGTTCTTAAAGAACAAGATAAAATTCTTAAAAATAAACAATATATAAACGTAGCTATTTGTAATCATAATGCTTAATAGGACTTAGAATCATGACTAAAATAACAGTCTTTTCAAGATTATCCCAGAGATTTGTAAGAATCACATTTTCCTTAACTATATCTTTAGTGGAAAATAAAGAATTAAAAGGAACAACACAAAGTAAGATGCAATTCAAATGATCAGACCAGATTAAAATATTGTTTGCAAATTATAATGATACAAATTTTAATACCAAGTAAAAAAAAAAAAAACAATTTCTATAAGGCTTATTTGATCAACAAACTAAGAAAATAAGGTTTATTTGAAGCTCAGAAAATTGAATAGTCATCAGAGTCGGAGTCGGGTAAATATTTTGCTGCAGCAACCTTTCTCAAGGTGTTATCGTTTTGCAACGAAGATAAAACCACATCGGAAATACTTGGAGTAATTAAATTTTCATAGTCAATAGATGGGACTTCATCCCAAAAACTGTCCGGCAGGTCCGAATTGTGTAATGATTGTTGACTTTGATTTGCAGTTATAGACTGTCTACTATTTAGCATTTGTGGGAGCTGAATTTGCTTCTCCTGGTTGCATTTTTTTGAACACTTAACCAGCGAAGGTCGGCTTGTCTTCCTTGATGCCCGTGACATGTTTGTCTTTGAGGTGTTTTGGTTCGAGCCGCTATTAATTTGGTAAAAGCCTAAGTGTTTGCCGTGCGGACATTGTACAGCCTCTTGCGAACAGTTGTCTAAATCGCAGCTTAGTCGCCTCATAGCCAAAACGTTTTTAGTATTTGCTGACCAAATTACCTGGTGTACCTTCATAGTACCCTGAAATTCTTTTATTTCTTGCGGTATTAACATTTCTTTTTCTAATATGGCAGATTCTGCAACTTCTTCCAGGATAATTCCTGACACATTTGTTTTGAGATAAGATATAAACGTTTTCGTATCAGGTATATCTAATCCATGAGCCACCATTTTATCGGCAGTCCTCTTAAGCGTTCCTCCAATACCATCAGGAGCACCTTTACCGTGACCCTTTTCCGAATAGTTCCATATAACTTTACGTAGACTAGGGTATTGCCAGTGTAGTTTTGATATAATATGAAACAATTTCTTGTTCCGGTATTGACCCGAAGGTGAGTCAGACAAGAAGTGCAAAGACGTTACTCTAGGCAATATGTTTTCTATATAAAGGAGGACTGGCACCAAATGTTCCCAAACAGCTACAGCGTCATGTCTCAAGCTCTCACTAATCGTACAGAAGCACTGTGACTGGAGTAAATCATCTTTTTTGTAATAAATTACTACGGTATGCAAGGTCACTTGTTGGCGCGACCCACCAAAGTGAAATGATTGAATTTCAGTCGCGTATTTTGTGTTATAATTTTCACTGAAGTCACAGTGGATTAAACACTCATCGTAATTTAAATTAGCTTTAAGTTTTTTAATGTAGCTATTCTGGGCTATAATATTAGCGCAGTGATACATGTATGAGGTGCATATATTTTCAAAATAATCAATAACATCCTTGGGATTAGCTTCGACTTTTTGCTTTAAGGTTTGTGTAGTTTTCATTTCTTTTCCATTTTTCTTGTAAGTCTTCTTGATTTTGGCCCACTTTAAATATTCAATTTGCTTACTGTTATCAAACTCTTTATATTCCAGGTGTTTATCTTTACACATAATGCAACATCTTGTAAGGCAGTCTATACTTCTAGAATTACACGTTAAGGAGGTTAAGATTTCCGTTGATGATTTTTCTTTAATAATACAGTTTTTTTTCAATGATAGAGTCACCAAATCCATGTTTTCATGCTCTACACACAAACATGTATCACGGCTTTTTGCATCTGGGAAAACGGCCCAAAAGGCAAACGTAGATCGTAGCTTACAAAAGAAACTGTAACTTATATTATGCTGCGGAAATCTTAATGTAAATTTTTGGTGCAAATTGTGTAAGTTATCATTTAAATAGCGCTTTTGTTTTTTTAATTTATTTCTAGTTATAAACTCCTTTTTACCAGACGTCATGCGGCTAACATCGTCGTCTTCAAAAAACAGTTTTATATCTTTTATTAACTGTTGTTTCACTGTATATTTTATTTCTTGTACTATATCTTTGTTTGGAGTTAAAACCAACATTTTTCTTTCTAAACGTTTACCTTCTTTACTTTGATTTTTTAACCTGTTCAACTGCCTTCTAATACGTTCTTTACTTATTTTCAACTCTTGAATTTTTTGATCCTTTAGTTTTAATTCCCTATTAGCTCTATATTTAATCTTTCTTAATAAGGCTTTCCATGGAGAGGTTTTTTTGGTAACTAACGATATTTTATGTTTAGGGAATATATCTAGACTTTTTTGAGACGTATGTGATATGTTGCTATTTGAGCTTTGTGGACTATCGGGACAGATGTTGGAGGAAGCACTGCCAATGCATGTTAGTTCGTTCGTTCGTTCAGTATCTTGCGATAGCCGCTGAGATCTTGTTATTCTTCTTAGTCTACTAACCGGTGACGCGGGTGAATCAAAATAAGACAAATTGTCGTATTCTGTAAATGTCTCTGGAAAATAAGAACTTGTCTGAGAATGAACTTTTACACGATTAATAATGTTAAACTCATTTTCAACATCTTGTGTTATAGTTTGCAGTATCTCTCTATGTTTTGTTACATTGTTGGTGCTTAAGGTTGGAGATGATTGAGGAACATTTGAAAGCGGATCACGGTTCTCAGATATATAGATAGGTTCTTCATTTATTGGGAGCTCATCAGTTCCTGGTAACTTATCCAATTTTTTCTTTAAATAATATCGTCGAGAACTCTGCCTACTTTTCTTCCTACGAACTTTTTGCTGGCTTGGAGTCAAAGCACTCATCGGTAGTACTGTGCCCCGAGCTTTTTTCCTTTGGTAACTCTCTCTTGACTTTACAAGCCATTGTGCGTATAGATCTGGATCATTTTTTATCTTGGCCATTCTACGACGCTCAGCTAATTTCTTCCTGAGACGTTTTTCTTCAATAGATAATTTATTTTGAGGCATGATTTCAATCTGCAACAATAGTTGCCATTCAATTTTAGAGAAGAAAGGGTTACAGTTGTGTTTAGCTAAATGCCAATATAATAATATCATCAAGGTAAAATGCGTCAAATCTGTTTATGGGTTTAGGTTACCCAAAGAAACCCAGGAAAGGTTATAAATTAAAGGTTATATGCATAGTTCATCGTTTGTCATTGTTACAGTCCGGTGCTATGAATTAAAATAGATTTATAACGTACAATTAATGCAAAATATCATCGCTCTGGTCTTTTTGGACAGAGCAATCACAGCCATAGCGATCAGAAAAAGTCACAAAATCATAAATATAGCCGAATTTAGAAGCAGTAGAAAGTTGTGATAACATCACATAAAAAACATCATAACGATCACTTAATTCACACAACAAACACATTCACAAGCTTACTATTTAATTTAAATAACGTGCCATAGCAATCATAAAATTCGAGAACCAAATCCAGAGCAATCATAAACTTACCTTCGTAATGTTGGAGCGCGGGAACGTAGCACACAGGTATCCTCCTCGGCGATTAGACCACTACTGGCGTTGCCCCGCGGGAGGGGAACAGAGTGTCTATAACGCGTAACTAGGGATGAGCGCGATGTTTTACCTCGGCGCAGAGCGATGAGATAAAATGCCCGGTCACGATTTTAAATTCAAATTGTGGCAAAAGTATTGTTAATATAACTAAAAATATTTTATAACTATGAAGATAAACTATTTGTTATGTAATCCAAATAAGTTGTTTCATATGAACCTTCTCATTACAAAGTTAAGAAATATTTTTTTCATTCAATCGGGTGTTGGGTCAACCCAGAGCGATCAGGATTTCAGAGTTTAAGATTTTTTTTTAAATATTTAAAATAAACTTATTCATAATCTTAGTCTTGTATCACATAGATTAGACACCGAACTGTATATAAAAAAATATTTTGAAAACGTTTTTCGATTTTAAAATGGGTTTATCCAGCCCGACACGAAAAAAAATGCCTCTGGAGAATGACCCAAATACCGTGCCAAGAAGTCCGAAAGTCTGACAGCCAGTCTAATGAAAGGTAAATGAGAAGTGATCGTACATCGTATCACGCTTTTTTATGCTATTATTATAGTATACGTCACGCTAAATTCTGCATCGCGCAAGCAGTTTTCGCACAGCTAAAATTTATATACAACGTCTCGATCGGAATTAATCGTTGAACAGTTGCCTACCAGACACGACACCCGTCTGGTTGGACGGTCTTCTCTTTTCTATAGAGGTTGAGTGAAGTTTACACCTTGTTTGTCACCCTGCAAAGGAAAATAAAATTAAAACTACCTTCTTAGAAACGAATGTTTTATGTGATATAAATAGGCCATTCTATTTCTCTATCAGCTTCGCTAAAAAAAATACTGTCAATTGCTTAACAATGATTAAACATCGTACTGTTGTTTTGGATGGACACTGGACAGGATACCGGTTCATTATCAAAGATTTGATCAGCCTACAGTGATGTCATGTTTATATAACTTGGTAAGCAAGACTGGTGTTTGCCGTCAAGTATGTGACTACTATCTACGATATTTGGATAGTTTTTTTAGGTATATCATTTTAAAATAATTACCATAAGTTTCAGAGAGATAAGTGAGACTGAGATCTTTTTAAATTTAATCAGTTTTAGAAATAATAACATCAATTTCTTATTCATGAATATGGAATTATATATACGTAAGTTGATTATGATAAGTTTACTTTTAGATTCTGGTTTTGTTATAGGTAACAAATTATACGAAGTAGTTACGACGAAAAACTAGAATCGAGAAATAAACTTGAAAAATCAACAAAATAGTGTTAGATATTTAAGAAAAAAAGGCTTATCATGCCTTGTCACGAGAACCAAATGTATACCTATGCCAAATTTTAGCCCGATAGCTGTAGTGGAAGTGGGTGAAATATTAATTGCAAAATTCCAGAACAAACACAAGTTAAATAAAATCTTTTATTAATTAAATAATTTAAAAATCATCAATATATTTGTCATAAAGCAAATCAATCTATCTAGCCTTTTCCCAACTATGTTGGGGTTGGATTCCATTGTACGCAGCAGAATTAATCACTCAATCAATAATTTTCAATTAAAAATAAATACATGGAGTGTCTGCCTTACTGCCCTCTACAACTCAGTTACTGGGTAACACAATACTCCTTGGTAAGACTGGTTGTCAGAGTTTTGGGCTCAATAAACCATACTCTTCAATACCTCAGACTACTGCATCATACGAGAGTATCAGAACGGGACTTATGTCGTAACTCACTGCCTGTCAAAAGCCCCGCGACTGATTTCGGTCACGTTCGCAACGAGCGACAAAAAAACCTTTTTAAATGTCTTCTGGGGTCAAGTGAGAGCGATGGACCGGCCGATTGTTGTGATGATTTAATTTTAGAACACCTTCGGAGACTTGTCTATGGTTTTTAAGACCATAGAGTTGTTGAAAAAGGTTTTTGTTAAGTTGCAATATAGACTTTGACGTTTGTGTTTTATAAAAAAATGGACATAAATTATGAAATGAATAGAGGTGACCCATGGCGTATTTTATGAAGTATCAACACACGCCGTTTGAAAACAATTTGGAAGTTATTCTAGTGTGGGGCTCTATGAAGTTAGTCATAGGTTTTGATCTAAGATTATCAAACTCAATATCGTCATCTCTCCTATTCTTGTTGCACCACCACAAAAGTCCAATGCACACTCGGATTTTATTCAACAAAGATGCAACCGATACTGCCACAACTCCACGAATTCTCGAAGAATCCCATGTGGTGTTATTTTGATACAAACTGTAATAAAAGTAATAAAAGCGCCGCAGTGTGGCGGCGTGTCGCCTGTATTTGTCCAGATATAACGTGCATCTGTGTCATAGTTTGTGAACACCATGGATCACTGAATTTACGGGACAGTCTTTTTTTAAAGACTTTTAGGAATGCATTCTTTGAGTGATGCTGTTCGGTTTTATCTACTGGTTGACGCATTGGATGTAGAACTTGGGAGAAAAAGGTTGGGAGAAAAGACAGCTTTTGAGTAGCGCCTCGTTAAGTAATAACACAGAATTATTTTACTGCACCCAATCTCCATTTTATCTTCTCATTATAAGTTCAACGCCATTTTATTTTCATCCAATTTGTGGGATTTCGTTATATAGATGATATATAGTTCTCTTATTTAAAGGTTTACTCCTGATTCCGATTGTTAACAGTGTTCACCATTTATAGAATTGCAATTAATTAATATTGCTATTATCTTGCATAGCAGTGTCTCTGTCTAGCAGTGTTACAGCATTATACTGAGCGATGGCCGTTTTGCATGGCTGTGACACATATTTTCCCGCAACATGTTCTTTTTTGTGTTGGTGTTCTCATTTTGCGTCTTGTCTTACCAACATTAATCCGTAACTAGCCTGTAATATCCTCACAGCTGGAACACAAGAGTCCTCTCATCGAAAGAAAGTGGCTTGTAATCTACCACGCGGGCCTAGCGCGGGTTGGTTGGTCACATGTCTTTAATTTACCCAAAAATAATATCACACACAATTTTTTCGATTTTTTTTTTTCTATACTACATCAAAATATGCAGGTATCAATGTCCGGTGTAACTCACGATACGTTCCCAAATCCTTTTAACAATCTCAATAGAAATGCAACTAAGATTGTCCCTTTACCGCAGTGCACATGGTCTCTCATTCACCCCGCGGATGACCGGGCGAGCACCGATAACTACTCAGAAATAGTATCGATTACATCTTGCAGCTTCCGTGTTCTGTGTCACAGATAATATATTGCAGTTATATGACGTTTGACATTTGTATTACATCTAAAGCTATGTACTGCCACTGACGGTTGTACTGCTATACTTATGTCTGTTTATACAATAAAAGGATAGATTGTAAATGTTGCAAGACACATGCCAAATGCTTGTTTGAGTCTATTTGGCTAGACATCTGTTATCTATCTATATAAACTAATATGATTAACCAGTCAATTACCGTAATTACAGACACAATTAAAAAACCATTGTGTCGATACCAAATGTGGTATCTCAGGGACTTAGAGGTTAAGACGTAAAATTTGTTTATTTGGAAGTTTGTATGTAGAGGATATTCCGTGTTTTGCCGGACCCAAAGAATAGCACCATCCCATTTCTTCCCGTGGGTCGTAGAACTAGACTAAGGGATGGAGAGCGTTCTCTGTTCATTTTACTATCATATTGCGATCGCCAACCCGCCAAATCACATTTGGAACTGGAAAAAGTAAAACAATGTTTTTGAATGTATTATGTATATCATAAACAGAAACATAGCAACGACTTCTCTATTTCTTTACTTATTAACTTCTTAAAACGAAATGTCTAATCAATCTTTTCTGTTTTTTTTTTCAGGTAATTAAGGCGAATTTAGCTTCGATTGAGATTGTCAGGTATAAAGTAATTATCCAGAAGGAAGTTTGACGATAATATAATAGCAATCAGCATTAATTTGGCCTCATGGACAGAATGAAGATCGATTTGTTTACATTCTAGAATAAGTGAACACGGGAACCTTTATACTCTAAGTGAAGTCTTTGGGACTTAATTTAGTGTTTAACAGCTCCCGATACAGAAGCGTTGCGACTCTTGTAGAACAATGTCTATGAAAACTTCATGGAAAATTTTCTTCCTGAATCGCGTTACATTGTCGCGTCGTGCCTCTTCGCAGGAACCTTTGTGGATCGCTGTGATTAAAATTTAACTATACCTGCACCCTAATTGCGAAACGCACAATTTATCAGAATTTGAATGGGATTGAACATTATTTCTAAACCATTGCGTCATTTGTTCGAATAAATTGTGGCTCAGCAACGTAAATAACGCAATGAATGTTGTTTAACTATGAATATTAAACCAATTCCTACCGATAAAAAGTTCCGCAATTACCCCTCTGGACTTTTAATCGTATTCAGTAACTTGACAATTGGAGGGTTACCAGGTTTTGACAAAATAAAGATAGTGAGGTGGTGTTAGAATGAATGAACTTAAAATAATATACTTACATACAATTTTTTTATTTTATATTTAACTAGCTTTTGCCCGCGGCTTCGCCCGCGTGGATGTCGGAAATTAACGCAGGAGGACGTACTACCGCGGTAAGAATGTGTTAATCCAGGTTATATAGGTAATATACAACTCTGTGTGTTATTTTCGATCCAGATCCATTCAGCAATTTTGCGTGGTTGAGAAACAAACACCCAATCATACATATTTTCACATTTATAATAATAGTAGTAAGTAGGATTATAATTCAAACTACTTCGGATTCATAGTTTATGAGAATATCATGTGTTGGTGTTCTTATAATAAAACTAATAAGTATTCAGAGTAGGAGACTGTGACATAGGGCTTGGTTTAGTTGAATATACATCTTCCTAGTTTTTTTAACGCTCGTATTTTACCTATGCAGGCACTTAATCATTTACCAGACACCGAACATAGTTATAGGAATAGTACTTTTGCCAGTGGCTTAGCCCGTATAGCTGTCGGAAAATATAACCCGGGAACCTACTACCGGGATAAAGTAGGTATCCTATGTGTTACGTATCCATGGTATAAAACATCTTTGTGCCAAATTCGATCTAAATCTGTTTGGCCGTCTTTGCATCATTGAGAAACAAACATCCAAAAATCTAAATTATAATATTTTCACCTAGTTCGGCTACAGAAGCACCCATGTTATATTATTTTCATTATCGCCTACAATTTTTCTGTCTACGCAAAATGATTTTTGTAATGTTAATATTTTTGGTTTAATAAATAAATAAAAAATATAAAAAATATCTAAGCCATTTCGCAGTCTCTTACTTGGAATAATGCTATTAGGTTTATTTTGAGTGTAACGAACACACATGATATTCGAATTTACTACGAAGCCAAAATAATATGAATTACCTACAATCCTACTTATCCTGTACCTACACTACCCGGCCGCTGCCAACGGACGGACGGGACGGACACGTACGGCCCGCCAGCCGTTCTGCCCCAACTTTTTAAATCTCTGGTATCTTCTAAGATATTCATTTAAATTACATGCTGTAAAGGGCAATTTTGATCTACATGAAATGCACAATTTATTTAAGGTACTTAATTGCATAAGGATTAATGCTGTATTGCTTAAAATCGCATTCATAAATAAGCCATTATTTCTCGTAAAAAGTAAAGGATAAAAATGGTTATTATGGGTTATCCCTAAGAGTTAGACATATACCATCGCGGACTTTTTTGTAGAACTTTTTAAGGTGTACAATACTGTAGTACATTATTTTGAGCTATTTCGTAGGGTTCAGCCAGCGTTCGTAATGTAAGCGCAAAAAAATGTGTTTATTTATGACATCACATTAGAAACCTGTAAAATTATCAGCGTTTCTTTACTATATTATGCATGTTATATACATATAAACCTTCCTCTTGAATCACTCTATCTATTAAAAAAACCTGCATCAAAATCCGTTGCGTAGTTTTAAAGATATAAGCATACATAGGGACAGACAGACAGCGAAGTGACTTTATTTTATAATATGTAAAGATAACTTTTCTTAAAACACGTTATATACTATATCGATATAAACATCGTCTATGGTTGTCAGAGGAAATAAAATGACTAAAGTAAAAAAAAATTATATGTTTTTTATATTCAGTTTTGTTTCTATTAGAAAAAAAATAAAGGGAAATAAATGTTATAAAAAAATATTAATTATACTACATTCCACATCCTAAAAACAAATTTTTAAAGTATTAATTTAAATTTAAACATTTTTTTCATTATTTCTTTATGCGAAATCGTTCACACTATTCTTTAGTATGGTATCATTATTTTTCTTTGAACTGTCAAGTTACTGAATACGATGAAATGTCCAACCTTAGTATATCCTAGACAGAAAGATAAAGAAAAAACTGCATAGGATTTGGTAAAAAATGTTTATTTTTCAAAAAATGGACATAGGGTAAGATGACTCTGAAGTCGAGAATTAATCTCCTCAATAAATGTAGTAATTAGTTGTACATAGCACACTGTACAGAGTATCATAAATTGATACTTTATACAGTGTGAGGCTGCAAAGGGAGTTTTTCAAATTCCGAAAATATCTTTTTTTTTCGGATTCTGAATCTCCCGTTAAAACGATTTATTTCTATTTAAACCGCTAACAAGACGCAAATAAAATAAACAAACAGTTGTACGAATGATAACAAAACAAACAAGTTAAACTGTAATCACCTTCCGTTAACAGTTTTACTATAATTACGTTAATGTACACATAACCGTGTTAACTATCCGTAATGAAGGCTAAAAGACGATTATGAGACAGACTGTAAAGGTTTTATTTACATAAATAATTACATACTACACATACATGCTGTATGAGATCGGTTCGATCCCAGGTTGGTCAAAGTGCTATTTTGTTTTTCTATCTCGAATCTAGCAGTAGCAGCCCGTCGCTGGATTTGTCAAAATCAAAATCAAAAGTCATTTATTCAAACTAGTCTGAGAGTGTACTTTTGAACGTCAAAGCACTACAATAATATCGACGCTTGAAAGGCGAAATTGACTAAGCAACATAGGGCCACAATCTCGCTTAGTTAATTTTGCTTTTCAAGCGTCGATATGTAAGTAATTAATAGGTATTACGAAAACAAAGTACCCAGTTAATGGCAATTGCAGTAACCGAGCACTAATGGTTTAATTAATGGCAATTGCACAGTTTTAGCCCAGTGGTATCGGCTCCGACTCCGACAGTTGTAGCAGGACGAGCACGACTGTGTGATAAACTTGAGTCACATATTTTATCACGGTTTATGTTCCCAAACTGTTATAAAAGTATGTGACACAAGTCTATCACAGAAGACCGTGCTCGCCCCGTAAAGTTTAATAAAGTTAATTAATTTCATTACAGCTCTCTAAACGGTGAAGAAAAAACATCGGGAGGAAACGGAAATAGAAAAAATTCGAAAACATGTGACATCCAGCGACCCGCACTGGGTCTGTGCAATGATTTATAGGCCAGTCCCATTGGTCCTGCGTCCCAACAGTGGGTACATTTTAGACTTATTGTGTGATGGTAATCATAAATTCGGCCCCTATTACATGGAACACACATATTTGGCGAAATATGGACTCCCTATAAGTTTTTATTTATTTCACATAAATAATTTCTACCTAGTGAAACCATTCGTGGATCGGAATTTATTTATCGCTTTTTGGCTTCCCCTGTTAATTGGTCGCCTTTGTATTTAAAATTGGCTCTTACAGTCAAATTACTTTTTTATAGGATATTTCCTACTTCCGAAAATAAATAAGTCAACGAATTGAATTTTCCCGAAAATGACCTAGATAATATAATATAATATAATATTCCACAACTATCACACAACGCCATCTAGTCCCAAGCTAAGCAGAGCTTGTGTTATGGGTACTAGACAACTGATAAACATGCTTATATATTACTAAATACATACATATTGTAGATAAATTACACCCAGACACAGAACAAATGATCGTGCTCATCATACAAACATTTGTCCTGGGTGGGAATCGAACCCACGACCTCCGGCATAGCAGTCAGGGTCACTAACCACTAGACCAACAGGCCTGTCAAAAAGATGTTGCCTGCGCTTCCAATCTGCGTTCCAGGAAGAAAAATAGCTTATTTCCTTCCCCAGCTCACGATTTATTACTCTGACTGCATCGTTGGTCTAGTAAGCGCTACTGCTGAGCATGAGGCCCTGGGTTCGATTCCCAGGTCCGGCAAAGTGTTATTGGGTTTTTCCATCCGGAATTTCTCAGTAGCACCCCAGAGTCTGGATTGGTGCCCAGTTGATGGTAATAGGCTCGCCCCCTATTACATGAGACTTAAACATAACTGGCGAAATGTGGGTGTACTATAGGTACAATCCTGCCCAACCCTTCGGGGAAACAAGGCGTGATGTTATGTGTATGTATATACTTATTTATTTTGTATAAGCTACTGTATCGTCAATTAGTCACCCTATACAATAATCCTATAATCGGTCGATCAGGTTAACCCTGCCGTGGTCGCGCGGATTACAATTGTAATCTAGGGTTAATTTGTAATACATAAACAGCCTCTCCAGGGACAAACCACGCATCGGCAATGCGCGAGCGCTACTGAGTGGGGGCGGGGACTATCGAACTTAAAATACATGGAGTCTCGGCTAACACACTTAAATTGTTTTTGAAATATTTAATTATTTTAATACCCTGGATTTCAATTGTAATCCGCGCGACCACTGCAGGGTTAAGCTACGCTTGCCGCAGTTGATTCGTGGATGGGTGACCATCTTTACATATCAAGACCCCGCTGCCCTCGGCAAGCATGTTAAGCTGTTGGTCACGGCTGTTATTTGTGAATCTTCGACAGTCGTTACGGGTCGTCAGAAGCTCGAAAGTCTGACAACCAGTGTTACCAAGAGGTATCATATTACCCAGTAACTGGGTTGTGGAGGTCAGATAGGCAGTCGCTCCATGTAAAATTCTGGTATTCAGCTACAACCGGTTAGACTGGCAGCCGACTTCAACATAGGTGGGAAAAGACTAGGCAGATAATGATAAAATAATCTTTTTACTAATATTATAAATGCGAAAGTAAGTTTATTTAATAAAATTGACACACAGATGGTCTTCCTAGATTAATTCATAGGTATGTTTTAAATTTCGGTAGTACGTTCCCGTAGACTAATTTTCGATCACCACGTTAGCGAAGTTTCTGTGAGAGGCTATACTCAACCACGCGGGCCCAGTGCGGATTGGTAGATGTCAAATGACTTCGAATTTTTGGTTCTCAGACATGCCGATTTCCTCACGAAGTTTTACTTCATCGTTTTGAAAAGAAAAGTAATGAAATGATTTACACAAACTGAAGTGCCTGCTTGGGTCCGAACCTTCGAGTTACAACTCGTAAGTCGCGGTTATTACCACTGAGCCACCACTGCTCTGTTAGTGTATAATATTCTCCATCCTGTATACTGTATATTTAGTGGTCAATAGGTAGAATTAATAACAATAGAAAACGTATCTACCGGTTTTTGAGAACTATCTCCATGTTTTTGAAGTCGGTTAAAACGGAAAATGAATTTAATTAGTTTACTGTATTTATAACATTAATATTTAATGTACTTAAGTGATGTTCCGAAACTCGGAACAAATATTCAAAAAAAAAAAATTGTCGTAAGGAAGTCCCCACTTTTTGTCTCTGTTCTTTAAATTTTAGGCACATTCGCTCTACTATTCCGATCACCCACTATAATAAACCTATATAAATAAGCCGAAGGGATGTAAGTTTGTTTTAAACATCATTATCGGTCTGTCAAGCTGTGGAGCGACATGCGCCCGATAACTTCGATAAGCCTTCTGTGTGCTGCGTTGATATAATTAACGAGTTTGAGCTGGGGTCTACCAGTTTAATTATAAACTAGGGTGGCTGTTGTTAAAGTCAATTTGAACCTACGGAACTTTATCAGTCAGCTAGGAAATGTCAGCGCCATCTACATAGTTTTAAAATATTGACGTGAAAAAGTGTCTTGAATTGTCTACTTACATAGATAAGCATTTATGCATTCCTCTCCTTCCATAAGCTGCTATGTTCATTTAAAAGATTTCGCAAAGCCACTCGTATAAATTTTTTTTTACAAAAAAAAAAAAATAACAACTGACTTCCTTAAAAAACACTTCAAAGTCAAAAATAACTTTAGTTTCGGAAATCGGTGTCTTAGTTCTGTATTTAAGGTTTTTTTGCCACCGATTTCATTTTTTACTTTTTAGTTAGATAACCCGCATTAATCTAATCGCGTTATTCGTTCATTTGTCGCGCAAATACTTAATGCAAAAAGACTCATATGGTTTTCACATGGATCCCATTGTCCGAATGGAACCAGATTAAAAAGGGAATGCAAACCACACGGGAAGCACCAGCTTTCAAATAAAAAAAAAAAAAACATCAAAATCGGTTCACCCAGTCAAAAGTTCTGAGGTAACAAACATAAAAAAATAATTAAAAAAAAACAATCGAATCAAACCTCCTCCTTTTTTTGAAGTCCGTTAAAAAACACAAGTGTGTGTGGTTTTTTAACAAATTTCGAATGATGAAAATAAAGTTTAATATTTTTAAATTTTTTATTTGATTAGTTTAACGCACTGTTTTAGTCATTGAGTTCGATACCTAGTATACTTCGTTCCATAGCCATACCAGTAAAAAATATACACAATGTAAAAAACAAACTCTCTCTTAACTATACCTCCTGCACCAATAGTTCATCCCAAGTTATTAACTAAAACCAACCTACAGATGAGTAATTTTATTACGATTATAAATATAAATATCAAGTACTATAAACAGTATTCCCACATAATTAAATTATTATTTTTCTTCCAAGAAATAATCAAATAATTAAAAGCAATAAATTCACTGAGATTTATATACAACAGGCTGTCCCATTGAATACAGATCAATGGTTCATGAGTACTATTAAGGCCGCTATACCACTGGCGTTTTACGAGCGTCCGCGTCTCTCGAACGTCTGCGCAGCGTCAACGTTGCGCAGACGCGACGTTGACATGGCGTCGTCGCGTAACAAGCATTAACGTATGCTGAACGCGACGTCAACGTCGCGTCAACGTGAAACGCCCGTACCCACACGGACAGAGCAGGGCGCCGTGATTGTACCTTTTGCCAAGAAACTCGACGTTAACGTTGCGCAGACGCGACGTTGACGTCGCGTTCAGCGGACGTTAATGCTTGTCACGCGACGACGCGACGTCAACGTCGCGTCTTTGCAACGTTGACGCTGCGCAGACGTTCGAGAGACGCCGACGCTCGTAAAACGCCAGTGGCCTAATAATTTAATTTTATTTTATGAACTTATTAATAAACTGATATAAGCTGTCTGTGGGGTGACCTAAAAATAGGGATGTCACTGTATGGTAGGTAGGTATTTAGTTTGACAAACGTGTCATAATCAACCTATAATGTTCCCACTGCTGGGATACAGACCTCCTCTCTGTGAGACGGAGTGGTCCGAAATCCTACGCGAGCCTAAGCGCGTTGATAGAAGTCACATGTCGTCGAACTTTTGGGTTTAGAACATGGTGGTTTCCTGACGATGTATACACCTTCGCCGTTTTGAGAGCTATGATTTATCCAAAGTAAAGTGCCTGTTTGGGCTCGAACTCGGGTCGTTCGGGCGGACTCGGCTCGTGGCCATTAGAATACCTATGTGCATATGAATGAGAACTGGAACCACACAGATTGAGTGGACCTGTCCAGGTAGTACACGCTTTTGTTAGTAAAATGGTCGCCTAGTGGCGCCTACCGCGACTTACGAGTAGGTCGTGGGTGGGGTCAATTATTTCATCACCACTGCTCTCAAAACGGTGAAGGATTTTTTTTTAAGAAATGTGTCATGTTCCAAATCGCATGGGCCTGTGTAGTGGATTACAGCTTACAGCCCACTCAGTCTCAGAGAGAGAAGGCCTGTGTTCCAACAATATATACATCGTAAACTGATTTATATTTATGCATGTAAACAAGTTAGACCTTTTTAGGGTTCCGTTGCCAAATGGCAAAAAACGGAACTCTTATAGATTCGTCATGTCTGTCTGTCGGTCTGTCTGTCTGTCTGTCTGTCTGTCTGTCTGTCCGTGTATGTCACAGCCACTTTTCTCCGAAACTATAAGAGATATGTTGTTGAAACTTGGTAAGTAGATGTATTCTATATACCGCATTAAGATTTTTACACAACAATAGAAAAAAAACAATACATTTTGGGGTTCCCCATACATAGAACTGAAACTCAAAAAATTTTTTTTCATCAAACCCATACGTGTAGGGTATCTATGAATAGGTCTTCAAAAATGGTATTGAGGTTTCTAACATCATTTCTTTCTAAACTGAATAGTTTGCGCGAGAGACACTTCCAAAGTGGTAAAATGTGTGTCCCTCCCCCCGTAACTTCTAAAGTAAGAGAATGATAAAACTAAAAAAAATATATGATGCACATAACCATGTAAACTTCCAACGAAAATTGATTTGAACGAAATCCAGTAAGTAGTTTTTTTTTAATACGTCATAAATCGTAAATCGCAATTTACCTTCCATTCAATCAACTCAAATATAAAAAAAAAAAAAAAACATTTAATTTCATAAACATAAACCTTACGCATAAACCGAGGATACCTACAGGTTTGTACGGAACCCTCGGTGCGCGAGTCCGACTCGCACTTGGCCGGTTTTTTACAATTTAATCAACTGAGAATTGTACCAACTGCACCCAAACGTTTGCAAAAAGAAATACGAGTCACATATTTACCAATATCATTTCCTCCTAATCAGATTTATAATATCATAAACTGCCCTATTGAATCTAAATCATTTGTTCATAACTACACCACGATAACTAAACAATGTTTATTAAATAATTACTATTCTACACACAAACACAAGTATAGTCGGATGAAACGTGAGAAATATACATAAAGCAAATGATAATGTTTGTAAATATTTTGATCATCAACGGTATACAATAGTTTTAACAGAATACAGGTTGGTTTATTGCAGTTTCTAAAGAAATTATATAAATAGACTTCTTGATAGACATAACATATCTGTGTGTGCAGGTAGTTAAACGTACATAGTTCTGCAAATAAGTCCTTGTGGTGTCGGAGCCGTCGGAGGTAAAGAATAGCACCATCCATTTCTTCCCATGGGAGTCCTAAGAGGCGACTACGGGACTTCCTAGAGAATCGGCAGCAGCTTTCTCTATCTAATTTCACCACCATACTGCGGTCCCCAAAACGCCTGGCGAGCGTGGTGATTATGGCAATACCCCCAAATTGGGGGAGGTCTAGGCCAGCAGTGAACTTCATTCGGCTGAAATGATGATGATGAAGCTAAGCTATGAAAAGCTTGTGTATTTTTTTTTTCAAGATAGTGTCAACATTTATTGAGACAATTCCATACTACATATTTTTGAGAATCTTTGGCCTATTTTACTTGGCAAACCACTGGCAGTCAATCCAAAACACGGCTACAGAACGGTGTCCCTAACGAAACAATCCTTAAACCGTGCAATTCCCAAAATGAATCAAATAAAAGGGTTTACTGATGTGTGCAAAAGCACTCTTCATGTCAACCGGACTGCAAAGAAGGGTTGTAGGTTTTTATACTGGGCTTTAGTGTCGTATTTCAGTTCATTCATGTGTAAATAGGTGGCCCTGACTTACGAGTTGTAGGGCTTAGTTTAGACCCCAGGCTTTACTTAGTGTTATTTCATCTTCACTGCACTCAAAACGGTGAAGGAAAATATCGTGAGGAAACCGGCATGCCCTAGAACCAATAAATTTCTAGACATATGACATCTGAACCGACACAGAACTGTAATCGGACCGCGTGTTGGATTATGGCCTCACGCCTCCCTCTTAGAGAGAGGAGGCATCTGTCAAAGTACACATAGTACTTACAAGCCATTCTGTGGTATAACGATAATCTTTTTTTCGTCGGAAACATTATTACGTTTCTATTGCCAGTAACCACACCGAGGTCGTCTGTGGTTGAGCGGTTGTGGAACTCACTTCACTTACGCCTGCCGCACTTTGCTCAAAAAATTCGCTGATTTTCAAGACACCAACTAGTGTGAGACTTTTTTTATCTGATCAGAGAGGTAATTCTCGTAATTTTAAGAACGCTCATAGTCTGATCTCAGTTTCAATCTGTCAAAAATATCTCCAGTTTCTATACATTTTTGACATTTGATTGTCGCCGAGATTAGACTGCGACTAGATTTTGAACATTTTCAGTTACGAGAATTGGACTTTGGACTGACCTTGCTGGCTGATCTGGTCTTCTATGTCTGTGGTCCGTGTGATGTGATCTGACTGCCTGTCATTTTATTTAGTTTAATATTCCTACTCAATCCTCATAGAAAATCCAAACCTACTTAGCTTGATTCTACTCCGAAACATAGACAACTCAGATTCCTCGCAACTTAACTAACCAAGATTAATTAATTGTTATTGACCGCAGTTTCAAGGTCATTTACTAAGAATAACTGATCATTTATTTTAACTACCATCTTTTAACCGATTTATTGATTTTAACTGCGTTATTTCATGGTTTTACTACGGCTTGTTATGCTTAACGGGACTCTACGGTTTGTTCATTAACGGTGTGATGAAAATTTATGTTATATGCGTGAAGGTGCTTGAAACAATTACTTTGATAGTCCGTAGAAGATGATAATTAACTTTAGCTGAGTTCGCAAAAAAAAAAACCGAAAACATACTACGTAGCCTAGATATTTATTTAATGTCGGTGTTTCTTTAGTCGTTACGGGTCGTCAGAAGCCTGAAAGTCTGACAACCAGTCTTACCAAGAGATATCTTATTACCCAGTAATTGGGTTGTGGAAGTCAGATAGGCAGTCGCTCTGTGTAAAATACTGGTATTCAGCTCTTTAATCTACAAAAACATACACTTGGGAGCTTGGTTTCGGTAGTGCTTCCCAGCAACGTCTGTACACAACTCCTGCCGGCAGAAATCAGTGCTAAGAAAGACCTGGGGGATGTAGGACTTAAAATCTATGGTCCTGGTTGACTCCAACAGTGACAGCTTCAGCAGCTGCCGTTCCTCGGCACCGACTAGGCTCATCATGATGATGTACTTATCTCTCAATGTCTCAATTGTGTTGGTAAGACTGGTTGTCAGACGTTCGGGCTTTTAACGCTTGGTATGCAACAATCATCAATCAAAATATTGCTAGTAACCCAGCGACCAAGCCATTGACCAACTCCACTAAAGTCAACATTTAACTAAATAACACGGGTCCGTTTAAAATTGACTAAAAGCCGTCCATCAACTAAGATCATCGCGGTTTTGACCTTGCCACTAATTCAACCACCATGAAACTAGTAAATGGTATACAAATTAACCATGACATTACGTGGTACTCAATTAATGGGAAGTGCTGCCATCTAGTTGCAAGTTTTGGTAACTTTTTTTTGTTCATATGAATGAACTTTTGACATTCCATTTGACAATCTTTCCAATGAATGGTAAATTTTACATTAAAATTGAAATGCTGTTCTTAGGTGCGCATCCTTTAAGAATGGCTAAACCGACCTGGCATGTTTTAGTTTTAAAAGATTTATGATAATAATCAGAATTAGGCTTTTGCCCGGGTCCAACTCGCACTACGCCTTACAACTAGCTTCTACCCGCAACTTCGTTCGCGTCAAATTTCTTGCTCCCCCGACGGGGTGGGCCGCGTCGCACAGCATCGTATCGCCTACCCATGCTGCTGCAAGAACTTTTGTACTTTTTGCTCAGCTCCTAAGGGTCCTAGCGTTATGTTAGCCTTCCTCGATAAATGTACCAACACTAAAATATTTTTTCAATTCGAATCAGTAGTTCGTGAGATTAATTTAGCGCGTTCAACCAAAGAAACTCTTGAGCTTCATAATATTAGTAATTAGAATATTAGTATAGATACTGAACCATCATCATCATCATCAACTCAACCGAAAGACGTCTTCTGCTGGACATGGGACTTCCCCCAATTTGGGGGATTTCCCATAATCGCCACGCTTGGCAGGCGGGTGGGCGATCGCAGTATAGTGGTAAAATGCACAGAGAATGCTGCTGCCCATTCTATGCTAGATATTGAAAACACTTATGTAAAACACCGTCCAAATAATAAATCTGTAACTCGTTTTAGGCCAATCTATATTTAGCCCAACTCATTCAGTGCAAAAGTGTAACGCAAATAATACTATAATTGGAACACAGGTATCTATTGTTACAAACTCGAACATCAGATGTCGGCAACCGATAAAAGCAAGTGCTAAGATCGTAGTCACCTGTAGGTACTCTATTATAGAACTTCATTGTTTGTGGTGACAGGTGAACATATTCTGTAACATTTGTAGAAAATGCCTAGATGGATCTGAAGGGCACTTCTCGTAATTTTAAGAACGTTCACAGTCTGTTCTCAGTCTCAATCTGTCAAAAATACCTCAAGTTTCCATACATTTTTTACAAGTTTTTGACATTTGATTATCACTGCAACTTTGAATGTTTTTAATTACGAGAATTGGCCTTCTGATTGAACGAACAGACAGAGTTTGTAGACTTTTTGGTTATAAAGCCCCAAAATCGGACTTGCTTGCATCATCATCATCATTTCAGCCAAAAGACGTCCACTATTGGACATAGGCCTCCCCAAATCTGGGGGTAAAAAGCACAGAAAACGCTGCCTACCAGTCACTAGTAAGTCCCTTAGTCGCCTCTTAGGACACCCACGGGAAGAAATGGAATGGGGGATTGCTTGCATTAACATTTTACAAATGTTCATAATATTTTTACCAGACTACGGTGAAAGCAAAAGGGAGGGTTATGAATTTGACCGGCATTGTTAATCTGTTCCCTTATAACTTCTAAACTACTTATCCTAATTTGACAAGTCGTTGGAATCAATCGATCGTCCGCTCGTCATAGGCTACAGAAGACAGACCGCTTTACCACTTCCTAGTGCTTTCTTGAAGTGACTATAAAACTCCACAACTTCGATTTCTTGGTTCTATGATATGGTTTTGGTAGTTCCTATCGTTGGAACCGTCTTGATCGTCCGCTGGTCATAGGCTACGTAAGACAGTCCGCCAAAAACCTCACCCTCACCCTCACCATTTCCTAGTGCTTTCGCTGGGATGAAGAAGTGGCGCAAGAAACTCCCCAGCTTCAATTTCTTGGTTGTATGACATGGCTTGGGTTTCCTAGCTATGTTTCCTAATTGATACCACCAGTTTTTATTTACGAGTTGACTTTTTAATTAATAAGTCCTTTCTCCGGATCTATCTAACTTCTTCTTCTTCTACATATCAAAGGTCACTCATTTATACTGATTAATCATGATATCTCAAAAACTACTGGACCTAAGAAGATCAAATTTGGCACAGAGGTAGGTTATAAGTAGTAGATGTCAGATAAAAAAGGATTTTAGGAAACTGTCTCCATAAAGGGGTGAAATAGGGGGTGGAATTTTGTATGAAAGGCCGTCAGTTTCGAAGCTAGGTTCTTCAAATTTTTGTGTAAGCTGACAATAAAAAAACAATGGATTGCAGTTTTTTTTAATAATTTTAACCCCGGAGCTAAAAAAAAGGGTAAAGTTTTCCTTCATTTTCAAAGTAAACATCATTACATTTCCTTTTTGGGCATATGGTTAGAAACTAACGCAACAAAATTTCTAATATCCACGCGGGCAAAGGCCTGGGCAGAAGCTAGTACTTTGTATTTGTAAAGACTACAGAACCATTTTCCTAAACAAACAATGTTGTCATACACCATGTATGAGTACTAACTAAATCATTAACATATGCATTTTGATCTACGTTCGTCATTTCGTGGCGCTAGTCACATACAAATAGGCTGTATCTAGTTGGATCTCATGCTTGGACGCGCACGCGCAGTATTTCGCAATGAACAGTTACTCTGTGGCGATGTGTGTGTGTGTGTGTGTGATATAATTTGTATACGTATGTGTTACGTGGGTTAGTGAATCTAGGTTTTATGGGTTATTTATCACTACATAGTACAACTATAAGTCGCTTCCCTCTGTCTGTCCCTATGTAAGCTTAGATCTTTAAAACTACGCAACAGATTTCGATGCGGTGTTTTTAATAGATAAAGTGCTTCAAGAGGATGGTTTATTTACGTACAATACGCGGGCGAAGCCGTTGGCAAAGTTATGTATAAATGCTTTTCAGAATGTCAGCTTTCTCGCACTGCAGAGCAAGATTACTTCTGATACAAAGAAGGCAAGAATATTGATCATCTGTTTTTTTTATATTTCTATGATCACCACGCTTGCTCGAGGCGGTTTGACGATTTCGTTATATCTTTTAAACAACTTGATGCGATTGAAGACAGCATTGAGTAGTTTATAAGATCTAAGGGTATAGACGCGGGAACCGAATTTATACTATGTAAAGATAATTAATTGTTTTCACTGCCAGACTAGACCCCTACAATACGTTTTCAATAGCGCAGTGGAAGTGTGATAACCGTGGGGCTCTAGAGACAAGAGTGGCTAGCGAAACCAGTCCGCCGTACGCGGAGCAGACCATACAAGTACAATTCAAGTAACTCACCTACAATACAACAAAAGAACTTACCTGTGGGTAGACGAACACCAGCTCTTTGGGGTTACCTGGAGTTATGTATGTAAGTGAGTGTATATGTATCGTGTTGTGACGTTATGAGTATTCTCCCGGTTACAATCCGCTGCAATAAGGCTGGAGGCAATCACAGCATGCGGTCTTCAAATCACTCGTTCCCAATAGCGTCACTTCCACTTAACCTTCAAAGTTCTTCAATGTCAAGAAACTAAACTAAACCCGTGTTATGTCTTCAAATTGGGGTTAGTTACAATCAATACAATTGGGTCATGACAGATTGTCCACAAAACGACCGATTCTCAGGGATTACTTTACAACAGGGTCGCACGCGCAATTGGACCGACAATCCCTTTCAAGAACTTCAGTTTTAACAAATGTAACCCGTATTATTACGTCAAATGGGGTTGTTCAACAATCAAAGCAATTGGATCACGACTAATTGTCACAAACGGATCGATTTAAAAGGATTAATTTCAACAAACGCGTCGCGGGGGTCCCAAAACGCGACGGACCTTTTCAAGCGCCAAAAAACCAACAGGAAGTGTCAAGTGTCAAAATCAAACTGACAAGTCAGATGTCATTCTGTTACACGTTTAGAAACGTAGGCGCATAAAGTAACTAATCGAACAGGACGCAACAAATTGATTTAGGATGATCAATACCCTCCACCGCCCCACCTCCACCTGCTCATCTAGCATTATCTATCTATTTTACCTATACTAATATTATCTATACTAATAATATTATAAAACTGAAGAGTTTGTTTGTTTGTTTGGTTGAACGCGCTAATCTCAGGAACTACTGGTCCGAATGGAAAAAATCTTTTTCTGTTGGGTAGCCTATTTATTGAGGAAGGCTATATAACATCACGCTACAACCAAAAAGAGCTGAGCAGTTATGAAAAATGTTGCAAAAACGGGGAAAATCGCACGGGTAGGCGATTCGACGCGACGGGAAGGGTCGGGGGAACATGAAGTTTAACGCGGACGAAGTCGCGGGCAGAAGCTAGTTATTTGATAAAAGGGGAAGCTTTCATCGTTTCCTTTTTCTCTTTTGGTAGGCCATCAACTCGGAATTCATTTAATGTTTTAACTTTCATCATGATTCTTCTGCCGTTATCCCCATTTATTTGGAGTGGCGCAATAAATGATAAATGAATTTATTTCTGTAAGTAGGTTTGTACAAACACTTTTACATGTCAGTGATAATTTTTTTTAAACTAGATGAGGTCAGCGTTTCCTAACTGACTACTCTGAGAAGAAAGGCCGAAACAAACTCAGAGGTCTCTTTTAAAGTCCAGACATAATCTTGGTCACATCATGTGAAGATCATGTAGATTGGTTACTGAAATGGTCTTTTGAGGAAAGAACCACACAGATTGAGTGGACCGGTCCAGTCAGTGAAAGCATTTTTCACTAATCATTTAACTCAACTCGGAACCCCTCTGTTCCGAGTCGAGCCCCTCTGTTTCGAGTCAAAGCCCAACGCTTTGACGAGCAATACCAAGGAAAGGACATTTGGGTAGGCCACATAAATTACTCAATCTGCCAGATCATGATTATTGATATATCCCGTTCGTGATTACTTAGGCTTCATTTCGGTAGTACCCCTCTCATCTTTTCATTTGTTTTAAGGTTATGTAGTGAAATAATCAATCAATCTACCTTGCCTGTTTCCAACTATGTTGGGGTCGGCTTCCAGTCTAAATGTATGCAGCTGAATACCAGTATTTTCCATGGAGCAACTGCCTATCTGACCTCTGACCTCAACTTCCCAGATACTGGGTAATCCGATACCCTTGGTAAGAGTGGTTGCCGGATTCGTAACGTATAAGTTTATGTAATGAAAGGAGGACATAGTGACCTTATTGGTGATGTTCTTCAGAAAGGTCAGGTGCGTAGTACTCGCAACCGGCGTGGTGTATGGCCAGATATATAAACACGAAGGTAGAGTTTCGTAAGACCTACCCTGATGACCCCATTACACTCCTCCAGGAGAGCAGTAGGGCCACTAGCACGCTAATAAAACCGAAACGTCCGTCTTACCGACCTCGCCGCCATAGTCCCCCCCCCCCACGACCCTTGCACGAGCCTTCATCCTTAAGTAATAATCACCCAGAAGTCCCAGAACCAAACCCGTCCCTTGCTGCCAGTGACTCTCTAAGCCGAGGTCCGTACCCCACAGGGTGCCCTTAGTCGCTTTAGTTTTTAAGTTTACATAAGCCCTGGCCGGAGGGCTTAAATTCACGTTTAAGGAATTCACAGAAAGCCCGGTTGAGTAGTGATGACCATTCAGGTCAACTACGAGATGTCATTAAAAAAAAAAAACATTCCGTAGTTTCTACCCATGGGAAAAAGGTGTGAGTTTATGTTTGTATACATGTATGTATAATATTTTGTCATATCAATTCCCACTACAGAACAGCAAATGACTTGCGTAGGTCCACTTTGAGAACAATCAATCTGATAGCTGTAAATAGAATAATATAATGCTGGTCCCACACGCCGCCGTCATCTTCTCAGCGATATAAATATTTCCTTGCATACAATTGGTACTTAAAGGCATCGGAAATAAACACGATCGGTATTATTACAAAAAACTAAATAAGCCTTAGTTTAAACCTAAACTATCAAGTCCAAGCTCATCTGTAAAACCATGGTCTAAACTTGTTCGTATTACAAAACATTTATAAATTGTGGTCTTCTTAATACCGTCATTTAGACCATTATCTTAATATCAACCACAGATTAACACAAATATTACTCGTTCGTCATGATATCATTCTATTACAACGTTCCGTATCCCAAGAAAAGAAAACGTTTTGATAGTATTATCAATGATTTAATTATGTAAGGAACATTCAAAATATTGAGACTTTGTTATTTTGCATGGACAGTAATATTACTTATCGATTGCAGTTTTGTTTAGGTTTAATCACATTACTAATGTATTAGGTAGTAGTACATCTAAGTTCGTGTAACGAAACGTAACATTTTCGCGCGTTTTAAGAAAACAAAATTTATACAAAAGTATCGCAAGTCGAAGAAACGCTTGGTTTACTAAGCGTTTCTTCGACTTGCGATAATTTTGTATAAATTTTGTTTTCTACTTTTACCTGAAATCTTCATCGGATAACTCAATGAAGGGATTGACTCGAACCCGATTTCTGTTGAATCGGCGTGACCTTTCTAATGACTGAATAGCTTCAATATCCTGATTATCAATTAAATCTACCATGTTAATGTCCATTTTTGGATAAAAAAAAACACAACACAACGAAATAAATGATAACCTAAAAGTGGAAACTTGACAGGTGCGACTTAGACCCATCGATAAACCAGGGGTCGCCCAGGATTAACATTAAACAAGGGTTTAGTGTACGGTTTATCGAAAAACCTTTTTTGGTAATAAAAATTAAACTTAAACCATTGTTTAATGAGGTTTAAACCTGGGTTTTTAGTTAAACTGCTTTTTATAATGAGACCGAATGCGTTTATTAACTAATGCATACGTTAGCCAGCCTATAATGTTCCCACTGCTGGGAAACATGCCTCTTCTCTGTAAGAGAAAGTGGGCTGTGATTAAGGTTGCCAGATTAAAAAAATCTAAATCCGGAGTAAATTCCAGACATTTGATGAAAATTCCCGACTTTCTTGTACTTAAATATAATATTAATGACGTTATGCATAGTGCATATGAATGAACGAAGTAAATTTTAGGTATTTTACTCGCGCCCTCGCTGACCAAAATTAATAACTCCATTAATAATGTTGATTGTGACCTTATTTTGAAATAAAAATATTTGATTTATTATTTTTAAGTTTCACTCTTTACTAAAATGTAATAAATTCCGGACGGTTTAGGATTCCCTCCGCAGCCCGGACAAAGACTTATATTACCGGACATGTCCGGAAAATTCCGGACGTATGGCAACCCTAGCTGTGATCCACCACGAGGGCTCAGTGCGGATTGTTAGAACTCACATGTCTTCGAATTTTTGGTTCAAGGACATGCCGGTTTCTTCACGAGAGAGTTTTAAGAGCAGTGGTGATGAAATTATTTACACAAAGTAAAGTGCCTGCTTGGGTTCGTAAGTCACGGCCATCAACACTGGGCCACCACTGCTCTTCGTCATCTGCTTAGTTTTATTGTAGTTCCACGCATAGGTACAATTGATATTTAAAGGCACAGGAAATTAAACACAATGCCGCTATTAAGTAATGCATAGAGATAGCATCCACGCAGGCGTCGAATCCCACGCTGTATAAGGCCTAATGTCTTGAAAATAAATAATAGTTTATAAAACTAAAAAAACATCCTTTAATAGAAAACGAAACTGAAAAGTAGAAAAAAATATTAAAATAAGGATAGAGTAATTCATGGTGCTTGATATCAAACCTTATTTCAGCCAAGAGACGTCAACTACTGGACATACTCGTAGGCATCTCCCAAGATCCAATACTTCGACCGGTTCTGTGCTTCCCGCATCTAGCGGATTCTTGAGGCCTTCACAAGGTCATCGGTCCACCTTGATGGAGGCCTAAATAAATACCTAGTAGTAGGTTTATGTAACGACCGCGACTAACGAATTGTAGGCACTTGTGTAAATTATTTCAACACCATTCTCTCGAAAACGGCGAAGAAAAACGTCGTGAGGAAACCAGCATGTCCTAGAACCAAAAATTCGAAGACATGTGACATCTACCACCCCCACTGTGCCCGCGTGGTGGATTATGGCCCACTCCCTCTCATCGAGACGAGGCCTGTGTCCCAGCAGTGGGAACATTATAGGCTGCTGATGATGATTATAAGTAGATTTATGACCGCAGTGAATAATAAGTAGAGAATGGGCAGCAGCGTTCTCTATGCATTTTACCACCATCCTGCGATCGCCAACCCGCCTGCCAAGCGTGGCGATTATGGCAAAGCCCTTCAAATTGAGGGAGACGTATGTCCAGCAACTTACCGTGTGGTGCCGGACGTAAAGAATAACACCACCCCATTTCTTCCCGTGGGTGTCGTAAAAGGCGACTAAGGGACTTACTAGAAAATGGGCAGCAGCGTTCTCTATGCATTTTACCACCATACTGCGATTGCCAACCCGCCTGCCAAGCGTGGCGATTATGGCAAAGCCCCGCAAATTGAGGGAGGCCTAAGTCCAGCAGTGGACGTCTTACGGCTGAAATGATGATGATGATGATGAATAATAAAACATTTAAAAAAAAGACAGAAATATGATCATGCAATTTTTGCATCGCTCACGAAATTCAATGAAATCACGAGGCGCGTACCGCGGCAGTTCCGCGCTGAAATCAATACCACTTCAAACCGCCAGCAACTTATCATTATCAGTTATCAAAGCATCGAAAAGCCGATATTCCTGAAATAGAACACATTTTACTATGAATCAAAATATAAAACTTGGATTTTAACTGAAAAAACGAAACCGAAAATTAATGAATTGCAAGAAAATGAACAAAATTGTAGTGTTTATTCATACTGTCAAAATAATAGCTTTTTATTTAATGCATATGAAAGTATATACGGTATCCATGGCAAAAAAAAAAATGTCTGTCTGTCTGTCTATCTGTTATTTCCGGCTAATCTCCGAAACGGCTGGAACGATTTTTCGAGACTCACTGGCAGATAGCTGATATTATAAAGAGTAACACAGGCTCTTTGTCCCGGAAGCAAGATTTTGTGGGATAATTTTCGAAATACACGCGGTCGAAGCCGCGGCCACAGCAAGTTACATATAACATCATATCTGTAAGCCCCTGAGGGTTAGACAGGGGTGTACCTATAGAAACACCCACATTTCACCAGGTATATTTAAGTCCCATTAAACATGAAACGATCCTCTTATGCCATTGTCGGGGCATAAATCCGGACGCCCGGGCTGTTACTGAAAAATCCCTAAAAGAAAAACTTAAGAACACTTTACCCGACCTGGGAATCGAACTAAAGACCTCATGCTTATCAGTAGGGCTTGCGACCGCTAGACTAACGAGGCAGTACGTTAATTTTAGTGTATTTATTTTAGGCATTTTTTCTTAGTAAAAGACCCCTTTTCCTTAGTAATTAGGTACCATCGCAAAATTAGTAGTAATTAACACATAGTAGAATTTTGTTGTGCTAATTATCGGTTCTGCGTACAGTAGACAGGTTCTAATTAGAGTACTTAGTGAACCCTCATTATTGTACGGTCCTTCGTGCATTATTTGCTCAGTACATAAATTGATATTGCAAATTGACCATTCGTTTATTAACGTTTTTGCGTCTGAAGCGAACGCACCCGCCACTGATATTCTCGGTGCGCTTATTGACTCAATTGTGATTTGTGTGCAATTAATTGAAAAAAAAAAACATAATGGATCTTTGCGGTTTCTACAGTGGTGTTTTAAATTGAAATTCGAATGCCATAGGTAAACATTGTGATTGATTTGTGTTTACGGAAACGTCGAATGAGTTTGGAATTTATGTAAGTTTTTAATCTTCTTCATTTCCGCCTAAATCTTACTCCGAATAGCAGAATATTGTCTCATTGATCTTTTTGGTACAATAATAGGCTATAATTATTCCCTATGTCTTCCTAAAACTTACTGCTTCGTTGGTCTAGTGCTACTGCTGAGCATGAGGTTCTGTGTTCGGTTCCCAGGTCAAGCAAAGTATTATTTGGTTTTTCTATCTGGAATTTCTCTGTCATTAAGCTCACCCCCTATTACATCGGACTTAAACATAACTAGCGGAATGTAGGTGTACATGTATTGCTTTTGATAAATTTTATCTAAATATGTCCTATCTAGCAATTATTTTGTGACGTGAAATTTGTCTTAGACCCTAATAATCAGATCAGGCTTTACTTCTAATTACTTTATTATTGGTACAGCAAAGATAACCGGTAGAAAGAAAGAAAACAAGGTGTGAAATGTGTTGTAAAATGAAGTAAATACTTTTTATTATAAAAAACTTAGCACCTACTTTCTACAATTCGTTTCCGATCAATACGTGAATAAAAAAATAAGTAGTGTTCCACATTTGAAAATAATAAAATGGCGTGCAGTGCTCCAGTTGCTAACTAGGTGATATTAACAGCAAGTACGATCCTCAGCGGTTTTCATTATGCTATAATGTGAACGTAAACATACATACTTGTTGGGCTGTAGAATAAGCGTGAAGTTACAAGCGGTAGCGGCTGAAAGAGCGGGAATTAAAATATGTTGCCTTTGTTCTGACCTCAAAAATCTCAATATTTTATTTCACATATACCTACTAGCCAGGTGCACGGTCCTAATTTGTTGATTCCTATGGTGAAGGGTCGGCAAAAACTCCATGGTTACTCATTGAAAAATAATTGGCTTTTACTATGGTTTCAAATTATAGCGTTAATAGGTATGGGAGGACAGTGTAGGACTGTCAACAAGTACCAAGTACATAATAAAATAGAAAATGGTCTACAGTCTACAAGGCCTACAACGTTCTCATATTCACAAAATATAAAAGAATCTACATAAATGAAAAGATATAAACGTATTAATAAGTAAATACCTAAATTAGAACTTAGAAATTGTATTCTTTTTCAACGAATTGATAAAAATACATTAATTCCTTTTGAATGTTATCAAATAAGAAATTCTCAGAAAATAATTTTCTTTTTCTTAATGATCCTTCGAAAACGAATGGCAAATTGACAACAAACCACTTGAATGACTCGTTAGTCGACAAAAGAGAACTTTTAAACTTCAAAGTCAAGTTTTTTTAGTCATTACTTAATGAGCCAAACTGTACTTGACTTATTTTGTTATTTTAAAAGATTTTTGGGTAATACCTCTTGCAAATGAAACGGTGACCACAAAATGGCGATGATTTATACCGACGTATACCTATATGAGACAGAGCAGTGTGGCCCAGTGGAAAAAGACACGACTTACGAGCTGTAGGTCGGTTTGAACCCAAACAGGCACTTAACTTTGTGTAAATTATTTCATCACCACTGCTCTTAAAACGGTGAAGCGGTTTAAAGATCTTAACGTTCAAACGCTTCCCGCGCTTAAACGTTAAGATCTTTTAAACTATGCAACGGATTTCAATGCGTTTTTCTTCAATAGACAGAGTCATACAAGAGGAAGGTTTATATGTAAAATTTGAGGGTGAAGTGGCTGACAAATGCTAGTAACATATAAAATAGGCTAAACACAGCTATTGATTCACAGGTACAATTCTAATCTTACTGTTACTGTTCCTAGTAATTGGACCTCCGAGCCGATGTTGATTAGCTCTATCTCGTTAATAAATTAGTAGATAGAGGTTCATAAATAAATTGTTTGCTTTACCAATCCACTAAGTGATTTTTTGATGACATATTTTAACAAGCCCTATCATTTACGGGCCACTGGAAACATCCGAATCTTTGTATTCAAAATATCAGAAATGTGTAAGAAACAATTTATACCACAGATTAATGCTTTTTTATACCTAGAATCTTGTATAATTTACGGGCCACTGCAAAAATGTGCAATTTAATTCAAAAATACCAAAAAAGCGTAAGAAACTAACTGTCAGCTTATAATACCTCTAATCTCAGACCATTTACAGACCACTAGAAAAATTTGCAATTTTCTATCCAAAATATCAACAAACGGCCATAGAAAACGAATTGTCTACTTATAAAAAAATATTGTATGAACTCCGTTAGTTACCACAACCGCTTACTTCGGGGCCCAAAGCACTCATAACAGACGTCATACAATAAAGATCTTTATATATTTATGCTAATTTCTTGAGTAACATCCGACACTATTATCATATGGACCGTTAGCCTCTTCTTTTAATTTAAATCTCTATTTTTATGGCTTTAAACAATGTGAATAAGATTTCCATAATGCAAGTAGTTAGTTACGTTTTACTTTTGAAGTGGGTTGTATTAGGTAAGTTCACATTCTATCTATCCAACGAAGATTATTTGCGACAGTATCAAGTACTTGTAGATGTAATGATGAATTATTTATTTCTAATGTTTCTGTAAGTACCTAGGTTTGTACAAACACGTCAATCATATCGTTTAAAACTAGATGAGGTCGATGTTTCCTAACTGACTACTCTGAGAAGAAAGGGCGAAACAAACTCAGAGATCCAGTTCTTTTAAAGTCCAGACATAATCTTCGTCCCATCATGTGAATTCCATGTAGGTTGGTGCCTGAAATGGTCTTTTAACGAAAGAGCCACACAGACAGAGTGGACCTGTCCAGTCAGTGCACGCGTTTGTCACTAATCGTGCAGCTCAACTCAGAACTTAAGAAGCTCAACGTTGTAGCGTGCTATAAAAGACAGACCAAAAAAATTATTGGTAAATTCTGTGGTAGATGATATGGCTAGGAACAAAGTTAACACTCTTAACCGGCTGAAAGACAGAGATCTATGACAGGAAAAAATAAATTGTGGCAGTGCAGAACAAAAGATATGAGATGTAAGTCATCATCATCATGTCACCCGAAAAACGTCCACTGCTGGACATAGGCCTTGCCCAATTTGGGGGCTTGCTATAATCGCTTGGCAGGTGGCTTGCCGATCGCAGTGTGGTAGCAAAATGCATAGAGAACGCTGCTGCCCATTCTCTAGTAAGTCCCTTAGTCTTAGTCGCTTTTAGTCCGGCACCACATGGTACTACATCGGACCGTAACACATGTATTTCCTGACTTGCAAAAAACGTTAAACAGATGAATGTCTTGGGCTACCCTTTTTTTTTTGTTTGTGGGAAATCATCAAATGACGTCACCCGCTTTGGGTGGTGCGGGAAGGCGTGTCAGGCTTTTACTGACTAAAACCCACCCGCGTTCCTTCAGTTGCCTAGGTATATGCTAGGGCTACGGTAACTCTTTCGACCAAATCTTGAGACCCTGGCAGATCTTGGGCTACCGTGACGCTTAATCTGGTGGACCATCGCATCGAGACGCAGGGCTTGCCAGCCTGTTTGCCATAACTTTAAAAAAATATTTTAGAAGAAGTAAGTATTCATCTTTTGCCTGTAACATTCTAGAATAACAATGGAAGTCAATAAGTTACACAACTTCTTTACGACTGTACCATGTGGTCGCGACATCTTGTTTGATATTCTCATTTACTTGAGTATGGGTCAAGGATAGTTCAAAATGTGAGTATACTTCGGCGTTTTATATTTATTACGATGGTTACATTATTTGAGGGACTTGTGGCTAAGTATTAACAGCCGTAGGGTTCAATCGATTAGGTTTAGTTTCGGTTGCGGCGATTGGTCAGTTGGATTGGTGACCATCTTTTAGACCTGAAAATAGAGTAGGTGATCCTTTTGATCAGATGCAATACGGAACATTTTATATAAAGTCGAAAAGTCTAAGATTTATTAGACGTTTCGACTCTGACCGGTATTATTACATACTAGCTTCTGCCCGCGAATTCGTCCGCGTCAAATTTTTACTCCCCTGACCCTTCCCGTCGCATTATTTTCCTGCTAGTTTTCATCCATTTTTCGTTGCTGCTCCGCTCCTTTTGAGTTATAGTGATAGTGAGTCAACCTTAAAAGATAGACATATGCTCTCGCGGATTTTTTTTTAGAACTTTTTAAGAAGAACAATTCCGTCATCCATGATTTTTGCGTTTCTTTAACAGTTTACGCAGCGCACGCAACGGAAACTCTCAAAAAGAATAAATTTTCCCCATGATGCTCCGCTCCTTTTCATTGTAGCGTGATGTTATATAGCCTATAGACTTTCTCGATAAACGAGCTACTCACAAAAAGATTTTTTCAATTCGAATCAGTAGTTCCTGAGATTAGTATAGATTTAAAAATTAACATTGATCCTGTTTTTGAAAAATGAACAGAAATCGATATCGGTACTATTCATTTTACATAACTGACAACATATTCCTAATTACACATAGTAGTAAGTTGTAATTTTTCGTATTAAGAACTTCACCTAAAAGTTGGAAAAGTTGGAAATGCAAAAAATAAGAATATGAAGTTTTATGTTCCTTCTACTAGAATGATCATAGCACCTACTGACTGGTTCAAGATAACTAGTTTTATAATAGAAACAGATGAACCATTGGTAGTTACCGTCAGTATTCGTTAACCACAATGATTACCGTTATAGATGACGCTGCGCTCACATCGCGGCGCTTGCGCAAGCCTCGGGTGTCACCGCAAACTACTGATCTAACAACTAGTGCCCACATCTGCTGATTACGTAATTTAATGGTTGTTTATATTTCCTTGACCAGCACCTGTAATAGATTCGCGATTTTATTTATTTATTAGTTCCGTGATTTTTTGATTACTTGATGAAAATTATGCCCTTGTAAACTACGCACACTGATGTGCCTGCATCGCGCAAGCAGAGTTTACCGCGCAACTACCATACAGAATTTTTTTTAACCAGTGCGCAAATTTTTTCGGTGGTTCAGTATCAGTAATAGAACACGTCTCAACTATTTTTTCAATACCTTTTTTAAATTTTTAGTCGACCTTAAATCAGTAAACTGTGGACACCCTACATATTTCGTAATATGATATCGACAATAGGAATAGGTCAGTAACCGCGCGCTGGCGTAGTTACTTCGAACTTCTTAGAATTTTGACCGACCGAACAACTGGTAAGTACTTATAGCTACGCAAGTTACCATAAAAACCAGTTTCAAAATAAACATCTTACGTTACCGATAACTAAATTTTTTTGTACTTAGATATATCAAAATAAAAATTGCATGGTTATTATAACTCGATTTAATTTCTTAAAATGGTTAAAAACTTATCCTGTATCAAAAATTCCCGACATCAATCGTCGGGCATTTGCACACCAGATACGACACCCGTGTAGTCGGGGGATCCACCCTTTTTTACGGAGGTTGACTGAACTTTACACCCTGTTCCTCTAGCTCCAAACTCTATTTGATTTATTATTATATTTTTGCCATAGCAACAACTAATCCCAAGTCTTATTCATCATCCTTCTTCGTTATCTCTCTATATTTAGGGTCGGGCCGTTATCTCGGTTAACCGGACTAATTGTTGACGATAGGCATTCAGATAATCGAAAATCCGGATGGTTGAATGTATGAAGAAAAGCAGTTCTTGTACATAGTATTGCATAAGTAATGATAGTTAGTTATTAAATACAACAAAAATCAATTAAAATTAGACTAAACCAACATGTTTAGTAAGAAATCATTAAGAGGTGACATATCTTCTAGTAATGCCACTCTCGTTAATTCGAAACTCGGAGGACTCTTAAAATATTACGAATTATCGAGTGTTTGAAATATCAAATGGTTCGAATTTTTTGGGAGAAAAGAAACAAAACTTCGATTTATGAAATGTTCATAATCAATTATGTATTATTTATTACCTAACTGCTATTCTTTAACAATGAAAAAGTTTAGAGGTACGAGTACACACGTGTTCATATTCATAATGTGAATTAGTTAATCTTTCGAAAGAACTCTGTTATATTGGTTTGCTTCAAAGAACATTGCTGCTGCTCAGACTGCTCTATAACTTTTTTAAGAGAAAATTGCCTGAAATGCTTTTTCATCACTTTCTTTTTGTAGACAGAAGTTTTGTAAGGTGACAAATAAGGCTCTTGCTTCCTTATCTAACAACTCAGCCAAAGGTTCTGATATAATCGTCCTCATCTTCATCGTTGCTTTTTTCATTTATATCTGTCGCAGATTAAATTTCACCATCGCATCGGCTAGTGAACCTGAGATGACAGTATCTTCATCCACGTAAACTTCGCAAGTTCTGTAATCTTTCTCTCTCTGTCTCTCTGCAACTTTGAATTGTCGAGTGTTTGACACCGAAGAATTCGAATTAACGCGTCTTTTTGTTACGATGCGATGATTGTTTCGTTCGAATTACCAAGTGTATAAAAATGTATTGATTTAGTTCAAAATATAAAGAGATTTTCTAGGGAACTCGTGATAACTTTGAATCACAGAGAGGTTTGAATTAACGCAGGTTTGAATTAACGAGAGTCGACTGTATATAGTTATTTGATCGCGGTTTGCAGTCCCGATAATCGCGAAGCCGTTTATCTGAGGGCCGAATAACTGAGGTTCCACTGTACTTAGTAGTTGCTTCTTAAATAATTAACATTATTCTGTTCAATTGTTTGGCCAGACATTTACAAAGACAGCTAAGAACAGAGAAAACAACAAAGCAATGATTGATTTATGTTTTCATTCTTTTTGCTACCCTATTTCTAGAAAAACAACATCTTATCTAACGAAACAAATGTTTTTAGACAATACGGTTTGGCACAAAATGCTATCTTGGCCATATACCTAAATGTCTACTGCCTCGTTGGTCTCGAGGTCGCAACCGCGACAGCTGAATGTGGGCTCCTGGGTTCAATTCCCATATCGGGCAAAGTGTTATTAGTTTCCATTCGAAATTTCTTAGTATCAGCCCGAAGGTTGGAAGTTAGCGGTGCCTCGGAGAGCACATTAAAGCCGTTGGTCCTGCTCCTGATCTATCTGGTCACCATTGAGATTGGTCGCCATGGCCGAAATACGGACTAGAGGACTATATGTTAGTTCCTTGCTAGTCATAACATAATCTTTCATACAATATACTTTAGTACTATTCGTATTTTGTTCTAGCTACGTATTATTTATATCGTTATAGCTCAAGCACGAATCAGGATTAATACCCATATTTCAGTAGAGGCTAAGTATAAAATACTGCAGAATCTATATTCGAAATGAAAAATCTTTCCAAATAATTCGATAATTAAATCTGATTTACTCATCTTTTTGTCAAACCATTCCCGTCGCATCGATTTGCCTGCTAGTGTTGCTGCTCGCTCCTTTTGAGTTATAGTGAGTCAACCTTTAAATATAGAGATATGCTCTCGCGGACTTTTTTTTAGAACTTTTTCAAAGGAACAATTCCGTCATACATGATTTTTGAGTTACTTTAACCGTTTACGCAGCGCACGCAACGGAAACTCTCAAAAGGAATAAATTTTCCCCGTTTTTGCAACATTTTTCATTACTGCTCCGCTCCTCTTAGTTGTAGCGTGATGTTATATAGCCTATAGCCTCCCTCGATCTATAGGCTACCCAACACAAAAAGAATTTTTCAATTTGAACCAGTAGTTCCTGAGATCAGCGCGTTCAATCAAACAAACAAACAAACAAACTCTTCAGCTTTATAATATTAAGTATAGATTCTTCTTAGACACTCAATGAAGCATCATTCATCAAAAATAGTTCAGTAGTTTAATAGGAATAACAAAAGACCTCTGTAAGTATAGCACAATATAGACTATTCTGATATAAAGGGCTATTAATCTATTTTTACTATTCATTGAAGAAATATCTACCTCGTGTAGACTAGTTTTGCTTTCTGTTTTAATTAGAAATAAGTTATATAAGAAAAAATTATCTGTAACCATGAATTTGGCATAAATATAATTCTAGACCGCAGCGTAGAAGATGTTCGACGGGTATAAAAAAATCTGGTCCATAAATTTTTACCGAGTTGATATTGCACTTTTCTATGAAACAGTAGATTGTTTTTAGTAGATACGTAATTAGGGTGCTGGTAGCAGCTGGATTAGAATAGCAAAGAATCAAGTTAAATTTCGTGCAATTGGGCTGTAGGCTGCAGGCTAATTACCTGATATATATGGCTAGGATAGGATTTCATTTCTCCTTCTTGAAAAAAAAGAAAACGTGTTTATTCACAAAGTTTATTTACAAAATAAATTACTTCTGCCAAACTGCAAAACAGTTTGATGGCAGACGTAGCTCCTTTTTAGGGTTCCGTTGCCAAATGGCAAAAAACGGAACCCTTATAGATTCGTCATGTCTGTCTGTCTGTCTGTCCGTCTGTCTGTCTGTCTGTCTGTCTGTCTGTCTGTCTGTCCGTCCGTATGTCACAGCCACTTTTCTCCGAAACTATAAGAGCTACGCTGTTGAAACTTGGTAAGTAGATGTATTCTGTGAACCACATCAAGATATTTACACTAAAATAGAAAAAAAATAATAAATTTTGGGGTTCCCCATACTTAAAACTGAAACTCAATTTTTTTTTTTCATCAAACCCATACGTGTGGGTTATCTATGAATAGGTCTTCAAAAATGGTATTGAGGTTTCTAGTATCATTTTTTTCTAAACTGAATAGTTTGCGCGAGAGACGCTTCCAAAGTGGTAAAATGTGTGTCCCCCCCCCCCCCCCCGTAACTTCTAAAATAAGAGAATGATAAAACTAAAAAAAATATATGATGTACATTACCATGTAAACTACCACCGAAAATTGGTTTGAACGAGATCGAGCGAGTAGTTTTTTTTTAAAACGTCATAAATCGTATAACGCAATTTACCTTACATTCAATCAACTGAAATATAAAATTTAAAAAAAAACATTTATTTTAAACCGAGAATACCTACAGGTTTGTACGGAACCCTTGGTGAGCGAGTCCGACTCGCACTTGGCCGGTTTTTTTACTAATTGTAGCTGTAACAAAATTATATTAACACCTTTTCTTTTTAAACATATAAAATATAAACAAAAATACGTAAGTTTTTTTCAAATATTATTTGCAATGAGTCTTTGTCAAAACATATCAAAGAAGTATTTTTTTTTTTTCAAAGCAGTTTTTGTGATTGAACTGTTTATATCATCTGGAAGGTTATTAAAAAAACTTGATAGTTATATTTTTGATTGATCATGAATTGATCATCATTCCTCAAGAAAATCATATATTCAGCCTACTAAAAATAATTATCTATTGCTATACAAGCTGATCTTTATATCAGTCATTTCCTACTCTACTTTCTTAAAAACAAACAGAACTTGTTCTAATTACCTCTAATTTCAATCCAAGTTCAAACAATCAGTAAAATTATCAAAAAAATACTCTTTTTATAATGAGTGTCCTAAAGACTTGTAATCTCGCTTACTGTGTGTAAACTCATTCAATTGAGTCAAGCGTGGCATTAGCCGCCTTTGTTTACCAAGAAATTTCTCATAAATGCGGGTAATTTGTGAGGAAAAAACTAGATAAACACTATGTACATACCTACTTTCGTTTTCCCGTGCCTGGGTGGCTGGTGGCAACTTTCTATACTGCATGATGTGAAAAAGGTTTATTTTTATGGGTATTTAGGTAGTTCAGGTTACGGTTATCTGACAATATTGTAGCTTGATGCTGCAATAAAAAAAGTGAGCCGTCGCGGGACGCCTGGCAGATGTGAAACATCGAAATTATTTTGTAAAGATAATATTTACAAAGTATACTCTACGAAAGGAAATAAATATGGTATAATCAAAAATAAAATATTAATTATTATATTAATATGTTAATTATCACATCAAAAAATAAAACGCGTCGATATTGGAACTTTATTGCCTAAGTCCACTAATTTTCAGTATGGGGCTCATGTACGTCGCCACGCTCGCCACGCCAAAATTTAGGTTTACCCTCGCCTATAGATGTTTCACATCATAATAAAACAATAAAATAAAAATTACATTTATAAAAATAAGCACCCAAAGACGTTAAGCCGTTGGACCCGGTTATCATTTGTAGATCTTTGGCAGTCGTTACGGGGTAGTAGGTATCCTATTACCCAGATACTGGTTTGTGGAGGATCAAATACTAGTATCCAGCTAGATTGGAAGCCGACCCCAACATAGTTAGCTAGACAGATGGTAAACTCCCAAAAACGCTTGATTTTACACAACCTCTCTTTCTTGAAATTTAGATCCTCTTTTATTGAAAATGGTCCTTAAAACTACACTTCATCATCATCATCATCAGCCTATATTGTTCCCACTGCTGGGACACAGGCCTCCTCTCGGTGAGAGGGAGTGGGCCGTAATCCACTACGCGGGCCCAGTTCCGGTTGGTAGATGTCACATGTCTTCGAATTGACATGCCGGTTTCCTCACGATGTTTTCCTTCACCGTTTTGAGAGCAGTGGTGATGAAATTATTTACACAAAGTAAAGCGCCTGCCTGGGTTCGAACCCACGACCTACAACTCGTAAGTCGAGGCCGATACCACTGGGCCACCACTGCTCTCACCACACTTATTAAACATCATTTTTTTAATAAGGTGACCAACATAAAGAGTGATAATGACTCAAACCGCTCTACTCTGAAAATGGAAGCCAAACTTAATTTGCATTGAACTTACTGAAATGTTTCGCAGATCCACAAGAACCAGTTAAAATTAAACTGCAACCGCAATATGAACGTGACCCAACCAGCGATGGCGAACAGTAACCTCATTACGGAGCGGTCAGTGTTGTCATTTGGGTTAATAAAGCTAATATATGCGCGGATACTATTCATCAATATTATGGCGAGCCCGAACTACGGGACGTGGCCCGAATACCGGATAATTGGGGCACTTGTGTTTATCTGTTTTAATAGTGCATACATCCTACACCCCGAAATTAACTCTTCAGAGAGTCTCGTAGCCATGGGCGCCGGTAGTTTATTGTCAGGGAGACGCATCTTCAGCTTCCCGAAGCGAGTTCGATCATTTTTGTATTTCGCCAAGGTAAGGTTATTGTTTGTCCATTCATACAGTGGGTAACTTTGTCGATTTATGAAGAAACTTGCTTTTTCCAGCGGCTTTGACTGCGTTTTATACATATAAACCTTCCTCTTAAATCACTCTGTTAATTGATGAAAACTGCATGAAAAAATCCGTTCCTTACTTTAAAAGATCTAAGCGACTTTGTTTCATCCTACTAATATTATAAATGCGAAAGTTTGTGAGGATGGATGTATGTGTATGTGTATGTTTGTTACCGTTTCACGAAGAAACAACTGGACGGATTTGGATGAAATTTGGAATACAGTTAGTTTATATCCTGGATTAACACATAGATTACTTTGTATCCCGGTAGTACGTTCCCGCGGGATATTTTCCGACCTCCACGCGGGCGAAGCCGCTGGCAAAAGCTAGTACTATGTAAAGAAGAAAGTTAACGAAGAATGTAGGATTCAAGAGCGATCAAAGCGAACTCGAAAATTGAAGGATCCCGCCTCGCATAAGTTAAGTTCTCCATTTATGTATTTTCGGATGTGTTTTAGTTCTGAATTTAAATTCGAATGTTTTTACACGTATTTTATTTTGAAGCCAGAGGTGTAAATGTACGCTCTTGCACCTCGCTCCCAGCGTCCAGTCTTGTAAGCCTGAGTTCAATCTTCACAGTAGGAGGTCGTTACTTCAGGCTTGAGTCACACATTTTATCTCGTTTTGCATAATATTACTAAATGTGTTAGTGCTTGTCTTTAAATTTGACAGATAGGTAGCCTGAGACTCTTTTTTTACCCGACTACAGCGGATAAAGAGGAGGGTAGCGATTTTGACCGGTGTGTACGTATGTGGGTGTATGAAATTAACACTTTAAAAATAAATTATTTCTTTATCATTATTTTATTTATGTATGTATGTCTGATTATCTGTTCCATCATAACTTCTTAACTCCTTATCATAATTTGAAGAAAAAAAATGTATCGTTGGAAGCGTCTCGATCGTCCGCTGGTTTATAGGCTACGTGACGTACGGTTAAATTAAATTTGTCGACCACGGCTATAAGATATTTTCGTTGTTACACTTTGTGGAGCGTGATTTTTCAGTAGTCAGGTTTTAATTTGCTTTAACAAAATATAGACAGACGAAGTCGCGGGCAATAACGTATACTCGATAATTTGACACGTAATAAGCTGTCGATACGTAATTAGATATCTCCGACTTGACATGACAGCGTTCACTAGCAGTTTCACATTATTTCGCAAATCATACTCTTTTATACAGACAGTCATCGAACGATCATAAAACATCGGTAACTCTTCACTTTTTGAAACATTACAGTAAGTTTTCTCTACCATTGTATTAGTCTTAACTATTACATAACCGTAGGTAGGTAAGTGTCACGTCATTCAGTGAAAGTACTGGCAGTTCAAATATTTAACTTTGTTACTGTGACAGGTTATGTAAAGAATAAAAAGTTGAATTAAAAGTAAAGCGGTTTTTGTATGGTTACAAATCAAGCTACACATTTCCAGTTTTAGCTGACCTCGCATTGTGTAGATGTTGTGTGCGCAGAGAAGTCAGCTTATACTGGAAATGCATAGCTTGATTTGTCGCCTTGCTTACATGGTTAAGGTAAGCAGAGATGAGGTACGATTTAATATTCTACTACTTGTGCCCGCAGTTTCGTCCGTGTGAATGTCGGAAATTATCGCACGGGAACGTGATGCCGGGCCAAAAATTTATAGTAAAGTAAGAAAGTCCCATCAAAATCGATCCGGCTGTTTTTAAGATTAGCCGCAACAAACAGACAGACAAAAAAAATGCGTTTGTTATAACTTTTAAGTACCGTATATCATATGCATTTAGTAAAAAGCTGTTATTTTGACATTACAATCAGACGGTTTAATGTTATTCATTGTATGTATAAAAATATCATCAGCAGCCTATAATGTTCCCACTGCTGGGACACAGGCCTCCTCTCGGTGAGAGGGAGTGGGCCATAATCCACCACGCGGTCCCAGTGTGGGTTGGTAGATGTCACATGTTTTCGAATGTTTGGTTCTAACATTTATGCCGGCGGTTTCCTCACGATGTATTCCTTCACCGTTTTGAGAGCAGTGGTGATGAAATAATTTACACGAAGTAAAGCGCCTGCTTTGGTTCGAACTCACGACCTAAAACTCGTAAGTCGCGGCTGTTACCACTGAGCAACCACTACTCTATAAATCACCTATATAAAAAAAATAGATCACCTTATTATCATTAATTATAACAGAATTGCGTCATCATTTACTGTATTCTGTAGGCATATAAGTTTTAGTATCATAGTGTAAACTTAGAAAGTTATATAAAACCAATATGGCTATTGACATTTCACTAACGAGATATTAAATTTTACAAACCACTAGTTTACTGCTTATTTGGAAAAACACTGTTTGGTAGACCGGAATGTTTGCATATTTATTTATTTTTAAAGGAGTTATAACGGTGGCTTTTTATATTTATTTGGTGTCTACCTATTTTGAGAATTAACTAGGTACCCATTTTGCAATTCTGACTCAACTTAGATTGTACACCCTACTTTCTTTATTTGGGTTACCAAGATATTGTAGGACGTTTTTGTAGTTAATTTCGGTGACAACGTAATGTATCTTTTGTAGGGAATTTGTAAGGACAAAAGATATGATATACGTTACGTTACGTTCCATAATTGCCACGCTTGGCGGGCGAGTTGGCGATCGCAGTATGGTGTTAAAGATGCATAGAGAACGCTACTGCCCATTCTCTAGTAAATCCCTAATCCCTTAGTTGCCTCTTACGACACCCATGGGAAGTAATGGGTGGGTGCTATTCTTTACGTCCGGCACCACACGAAACAAACATAAAATATCTTTAACGTATTTTCTTTCTTTTCTTCTTTCTTTCTTTTCTTTCAATATTCTAAAACAACCTCTTCTTTGTTCCAGAAGCCAGTGATAGTAGCGGCGGTGACCCCTGTGCGCGGTTCGAATGATGAGCGGCGCCGGCGGCGGCCCCTGCACCCCGCGCCTCCCCCGGCAGCCCCGCCCGAGACATGGCCGCCCTCTCCTGCTACCAACCCTGCAGGTCGCACCTCGCTCAGCCTGCTAGGTAAGATATATTATTATTTCCTTTATTACATTTAAATACATATTGATTACATTTTTAAATATTAAAATACTAGCTTCTGCCCGCGACTTCGTCCGCGTCAAATTTTTGCTCCCCTGACCCTTCCCGTCGCATCGATTTGCCTGCTAGTTTTCGTCCGTTTTTCGTTGCTGCTCGCTCCTTTTGAGTTATAGTGAGTCAACCTTAAAAGATAGACATATGCTCTCGCGGACTTTTTTTTAGAACTTTTTAAGAGAAACAATTCCGTCATACATTATTTTTGCGTTACTTTAACCGTTTACGCAGCGCACGCAACGGAAACTCTTAAAAGGAATAAATTTTCCCCGTTTTTGCAACATTTTTCATTACTGCTCTGCTCCTCTTAGTTGTAGCGTGATGTTATATAGCCTATAGCCTCCCACAATAAATAGGCTACCCAACACAAAAAGAATTTTTCGATTCGGACCAGTAGTTCCTGAGATTAGCGCGTTCAATCAAACAAACAAACAAACAAACAAACTCTTCAGCTTTATAATATTAGTATAGATTAAAAAAAATATGAACAAAAATATTATTATTAGGTATTATTTTTGATTGACATTTCTCAGTACCCTAGGGTTCTGGACCTTTGGAAGGCGTACGAGGGGCCGAAGCCAACTCGCAGAGGCCCCTTAGACAATTTTAAATGATGAGGGGGCACCAACCGACGATTATCCCTGTATGCACTATGCAAGTGCACCCAAGGACAATCCCCGGTTGGAGCAGAACTATTACAGAATATGGAAACAAAGCAAATTAGGCTATGGGTTTGGATGGCTATAGTGGATTGGTAACCGCAACTATGGAAGGACTATGGCCCCTGCCTGATCAATGTTTTGTATACACTGATAAAATGGCAGGGGGTGACTTGCGCACTCAATAATGGGCCCCCGGGAAACGTCGCTGGCACATAGTGACGCATCGACAAGGGGGCAACACTTCCTGAGGTGCTTGAGAAGTGGAGAGGTATTCCACGGCTTTCAGAACAATCCCAGAGCCCGGAAGATGGTCAAATCCCTACGAGCACTTACTGGAATACTTCCTTTCCCCGAGCACGTTTGCTCTTGCGAATCTCCACTCAAGCCAGCCAATAAAGGCAAGAATGAGGTGGGAGCTCTGAACCTCGTCAGTGTTCACTCCAGCCGGCCAATAAAGGCAAGCCAGAGATGAGGAACAAGAATTCTCCCAGGAGATCGGGTCCGTGGGGTCGCTACTGCCCAACAGCTCGCTTATTATTATTATTATTTTCTAAATACATATTTCTTACGGTCACGATTTCAAGAATAATATTAATCGATTGTAGTTTCCTTACTCGAGAATAGGACCCGACTGTCATTCGTGTGTCTTTTGATTTTTTAGCCTGACAACGAGTCCTACCTCCAAAGGGTATCATAATATCCATGATTGGGTTGTGCAGGTCAGATAGGCAGTCGCTCCATGTTACATAATCAGCCTATATTGTTCCCAATGCTGGGACACAAGCCTCCTCTCGGTGAGAGGGAGTGGGCCGCAATCCACCACGCGGGCCCAGTGCGGGTTGGTAGATGTCACATGTCTTCGAATTTTTAGTTTTAGGACATGCCCTCCTCATCATCCTCACGATGTTTTTCTTCACCGTTTTGAGAAATTATTTACACACAGTGCCTTCCTGGGATCGAACTCACGATCTACAACTCGTAAGTCGGGGATGATACCACTGGGCCACCACTGCTCTCATGCTCAATACTGCATCTCTCCATGTTAAATACTGGTATTCAATCACTGGATGGAAATGGACTGGAAGCCAATCCCAAAATAGTTGGGAAAAGGCTAAGCAGATGAGAATTCTCTGTATTGGGTTTGGTAATGCACCTGACAAATCAAAATCAAAAGTCATTTATTCAAACTAGGCTGAGAGTCAGCACTTTTTGAACGTCAAAGTTACGTAAGACAGTCCACCCAAAACGCCCGCCCCTCGACACTTCCTAGTGCCTTAGCTGGGAAGAAGAAGTGGCGCAACAAACTCCCCAGCAGACACTCGCTGAGATCAGATATTTTTATTACTAATTGCTGTCTCACATTAAAGCACTTAAAAAATCAATTCAAGTATCACAGGCTAGCTCTGTGTGGTGCCGAATGTAAGAAATAGCGCCATCCCATTCCCGCGGGTGTAGTAAAAGGCGACTAAGCGACTTACTAGAGAATGAGCAACAGCGTTCTCTATGCTTTGTACCACCATACTGCGACTGCGAACTCGCCTGTCAAGCATGGCGATTTTGGCAAAAGCCCCCACCCCCCGTTTCAGGAGGCCTATGTCCAACAGGGCACATATTTCGGCTGAGATGATGATGCGGGTAAGCTGTAGACATAAGATACTGCACAACCAATACACGCCAGTCGATTGCAATATGCTTAGTGACTGCATGACACAACACTACACGCCTTGCTGCGTAGAATACAAAAACTATTTCGTTTACTTAGATTAGGCATTCAATACCAAGTTCCAGTGACATTGTGGAAAGAATCTAGATCAACGCAATTATTTCGGCATCCTAACTAGCCCATTGTTATTGTGTTTCGTCAACTGAATAATTTTTTCGTCTGAAATTTATGAAAGTCTCCAATAGAGTAAATTGGACAGGTGCATGACTCAAATAGCTTCTTACTCTAATGAACAAACGGTTATCAGTCTCACCAAGGGGTATCGAGATACCAAGACCCCTCTGTGACTCGGAAAGCACGTTAAACCGTTGACCCCGGCTGTTGTTCGTCGATCTTTGACTGTCGTTACGGTTCGTCACAAGCCCGAGAGTCTGACAACCAATCTTACCAATATACGCGTAGGCGTAGGCAGTGCCGGATTAAGCCAACGCGGGGCCCGTAGCAAATTTTGATGGGGGCCCTTTTTTTGTTGATGGGAAAACATCAAATGGCATCTCCCTCTCTAGAGTGGAGCGGAAGGGCGTGTTAGACTTTATCTGACTAAAAACCACCCGTGTTTCTTCAGTTGCCTATATGCCAGGGCCACGGTAACTCTTTCGAACAGATCTCGCGACCCTGGCAGGATGGACCCTTGAGTTGCATTACCTACTAAAACCGGCCAAGTGCGAGTCGGACTCGCGCACCGAGGGTTCCGTACAAATCTGTAGGTATTCTCGGTTTATGCATAAGGTTTATGTTTATGAAAATAAATGTTATTTTTTTAATTTTTATATTTGAGTTGATTGAATGAAAGGTAAATTGCGGTTTACGATTTATGACGTATTAAAAAAAACTACTTACTAGATCTCGTTCAAACCAATTTTCGGTGGAAGTTTATATGGTTATGTACATCATATATTTTTTTTAGTTTTATTATTCTCTTATTTTAGAAGTTACGGGGGGGGGGGACACATTTTACCACTTTGAAAGTGTCTCTCGCGCAAACTATTCAGTTTAGAAAAAAAAGATTTTAGAAACCTCAATACTATTTTTAAAGACCTATTTATAGATATCCCACACGTATGGGTTTGATGAAATTTTTTTTTTGCGTTCCAGTTCTAAGTATGGGGAACCCCAAAATTTATTGTTTTTTTTTTATTTTAGTGTGAAAATCTTAATGCGGTTCACAGAATACATCTACTTACCAAGTTTCAACAGCATAGCACTTATAGTTTCGGAGAAAACTGGCTGTGACATACGGACGGACAGACAGACAGACGTGACGAATCTATAAGAGTTCCGTTTTTTTGCCATTTGGAAACGGAACCCTAAAAAGGATATAAATAAAACAAAATTTTTAGAAAAACGCTTTTCGTGATTTAATGTAAGCAACTTTAGAAATAACACTCGCCTAATCAATATTTCTGAGTAAATCATTTTCTATGCTCTTTATAGTGAGGTCATTCAAACGTTCTCGTCCTATTGTGTTGCTAATGTTGAAAAAGAACGTTCCCCGCTGCAGTTTGTGATCATCAAACTCAAGTAAATGCGTAACAATATTTGGACATTTGGAAAACACGATTCTTTTACTGACTAAAACCATCCGTGTTCCTTCAGTTGCCCATATGCCAGGGCCATGGTACCTCTTTCGAACTAATCTCGCGACCCTGGCAGGCATCGGTCGTAGCAGACCCCTTCAGTTTGCTGACATCTCTTTGAGGCGCACGTGGAATACTACGCGCCGTCGACACGGGCCCATATCATATGATGATTCCCACCCACAAACAAAAAAAAAAGCAGGGCACACCTCCATCGTATGCTCCACCGTGTCCTCCAGACGATCCTCGCAATGAAAACCCCGGGCGTTTACTCCCGCTTTATCCTGAACAGGAACTCCCTAAAGCACCCATGCCCGGTGAGGAGTTGCGTTAGGCGGAAGGTGAAGACGCCGGGGCGCGTCTCAATCCACTCCTCAGAGGGGACTTTTGATTACTTAGGTTGCTCCAAAACTTTTGCAAAATGACATATCGCTGGTTTGCGAGAATAACGGCGTAATTCAAAATTCTGTCAAATTGAATACTGTATACCAAACGATCATAAATCTTGGATATTTCATCGTGAACAGAGATGCAACGAACTTAATATATATCTAGTACAATTTTACTGTTAAGCACTTAAAAACTAAGAAACTTTAAAACGATATAAACAGTTCCGTAATAAAATACTATGTGTGTGACGTAGTGGATGGCTTACAATTTCTTTGATTTGTAGTTTTTTTTTTGCACAGGCGCGGGGCCCCCCTAGACGCGGGGCCCGTAGCATTTGCTGCCTCCTGCTACATGGCTAATCCGGCACTGGGCGTAGGCGCATAGTGTTATCCAATAACTGGGTTGTGGAGGTCAGATAGGCAGTCGCTCCTTGTAGAATATTGGTCTTCAGCTGCATCTAGTCAGACTGGAAGCCAACTGGCTAGGCAGATGAGGTACACTTTTGAATTATCAAGAAGTCAGTCAGTCAGAAATATGAAGGTACATAGTTGCCCACTCCAAAGCGTAGTAGTTCCCTAAGGAGCTTCCATGTAGATACAGGTTTTCAGCTCCATTCGGTCAGACTGTAAACCTATCCCAAGATAATTGGGAAAAGTCTAGGTAGATTGAAACGTTAACGTGCGGAGTGTTCTTTGTTCCTAATAATTGCAGTCGCTCTAGAAACCTCATCTAGTTATTAAAATATGATTGATGTGCAAAAGTGTTTGTACAAACCTACTTACAGTAATAAAATCATTAATCCTATAATTCCCATTTCTAGGTGTCTAGACGACGACGAAGACCATCACCAGTCAGTGAACTTCTCGCTCCGGCGGCAGCAGTTCATCGAGAGATGCCACGAGGCGCGGGGCCTGCGCCCCCGTGACACCATCCCTGAGGTGTCGGTCAAAAGGACCAGGGAAGAGCTGGCGAAGCATGCGTCGCAAGCCACACCGCTAAACCGCCGGCTTAACGTGGAAGCCGGCTGGTCGAAAGTCGAGGAAGTGCGGAAGAAGTTTGAAGGAGCTACTAATTGTCCGGCGTTTTCGAGGTCATTCGAGTCGCCGCCCAGGTAAGACATGTCAACATGCTGAGATATATTTAAGTTACTTAGTAAGTAAGGTCAGTTTATCACCATCCACCCGTAATTTCATCATTTCGGTTGAATTGATCAAATTACGAATACGGGGATGAATTTGAGCAACTTCTTATAATTTTAAGCGATGAAGACTTTCGGCCAGTGTCACATTTTAACAGTTAAAAATTTTCCGAGATTTTTGGCATAAAACTAATCATTCAGATCAACACAATTTGTACTATATTTGTCAGTCATGCCATGCATACATATATTTCAGTTAGAGCCATCAATATTGTAGTACCATCCCTTGGTCACATCAAAAAAATTATGGCTGCAACCCCTATAACAACTCCAGACCCTTTTGCGCAGAAGAACTCACCAAGGAATCAAGGCAGACTTTTCAAATGATCACAGTTTCTCATCACTCCCTAGGCGTCGCCTCGCAGACTCTTTGTTCGCGAGTTTCAAACTCCCGCGCAAGTCGAGGGACGGCATGGCGGCCCCAAGATCTCTTGCGCAGCCGCAGCAGCAGAAACGGAAGTCTGCTGTGGAACTGCTGGCTGAGACTAAGGCTTTCTATGTGAAGTCGGAAACTGTCCTGGATCGGAAGCAGGAGTTGCCGTTGAGGGTGAGTTAAATCATTAATTTAAATTAAATTCAAAGTCAAAGCATTTATTTCAATTAGGCCCAAAAAGGCACTTCTGAACGTCAACTGTTACATGACAATAGAATTGATTTTAGTTGCCCCTTCCAAAAGGTAGATAAAGATAAGTTGTACTATCCCAGGCTTATGCAGGGAGGCGTTATGGAGAAGTTCTTCAGTGAACTCATTCGATGGTCTAATAATCTCAAGCTCTAGAATTAGATCCTAGGGTTTGATACCCTGGTCGAGCAGTGTTGGTTTTTGGAAGGAAGCGCAATAAGTAGTCCAAAGTCGCGAAATGTGTCCGGTTGATTGGGATATAAGCTCTGAATACATTTGGGCATATAAATGGCAAAATCCAAATGGTCTTTACACCGCACGTTGCCTATGCATTCGATAATTAATACGGGCTTTGAAACGTCATAACAACATTATGTATAATCTGGTGGATGGTCACACATCCATGGACCAACCGCGGCAAGCGTAGCTTAATCTGATCGATCGACCCGTGTGGCTGTTAGATATTACTTCCTAAATTCTTACGCAATCACTCACTCGAATTTTTAACACATTCATCTATCTTATAGTTTCAACTGTATTAAGCTCACCAGTTTTGGAACAATTGTTTGAATGCATTATTAATTGTAATTGATTGTTTCATCAGATACTGTTAAAACAGACCAAACATTCCTCAAAACAAAGGTGTTTATTAAATACTAGCTTTTGCCAGCGGCTTCGCCCGCGTGGAGGTCGGAAAATATCCCACGTGAACGTACTACCGGGATAAAATGTAGTCTTTGTGTTAATCCAAGTTAATTTTTTTAGCTCGAAAGCGGATTTTCATCCGACTTGCTTCAAATTTATCGTCACTGCTCGGCTCCTATGTGTCTTAGCGTTATGTTATATAGCCTATAACCTGCCCAGGAGTATGGATTACAATCGTACCAAGTTTGGTTAAAATCCCTTCAGTAGTTTTTGACCCATGCGTGTACATACAGACAGACAGACAGACAGACAAAAAATTTACTGATTGCATTTTTGGCATCAGTATCGATCACCATTCATCCTCCAATATTAATTTTGAATATATTTTCAATGTACATAATTGACCTCTCTAGAGTTTTATTATAAGTATAGATATTCAGTAACCAACCATCACAGCTTCCAATCTCCATCACATCTTCATCTTCATCATTTCAGCCGTAAGACACCCACTGCTGGGCATGGACCTCCCCCAATTTGGGAGGGTTTGTCTTACGACACCCACGGAAGAAATGGGGTAGTGCTATTCTTCACGTCCGGCACACGCAGAACCACATCTTCAATAGTTTCATATTGGTTCACAGATGAGCAGTGGTCTGGGGCAGGCGATAGCGGCCGGTGGCTGCCACCTCGTCAGCTCCGGCACCTTGAACAATGATGCCTGCTGCAACCCCTGTAAGTAACTATATACTTAACGTACAAAGAAAAATATATTCTTAGGAAAGGTACATAGATGAATATCTGCCATAAATTTAAAAGGTGATAAATGATATAGAAATCAGATTCCATATATGAATTTTACGAGTGTTTTAGTAGGCTTGCCAATCGTGAACGAATTTTCTACTTATCATCTTGGCAAAGTAAAAAGCACAAATAATCATTGAGATTATTGGATTATTATTGTTAGACAACAGTGAAATTGTTGTCTTTTGAAAGGACAGGATTTAAGAGGGGTGTTTTTAAAAACAGTGAAAGATTATTTAAAAAAAAAACAATGGGATTATTTGAACTCAGAGGGTCGTATTGACGACTTTAATCTATATAATTAATACGTGAACCAAAAACTTTGTATTTTTTACGAGAATTGCGCTAAGGAGCGCAGAAAGCTAATATTTAATAGTTATGGTCGAACTACGTAATTCTATAAACTAGTGATCGCCGATTGGTCGAAATTCGACCGTACTTCATTTGAATAGAAATACATTATTAAATGAAAAAAACTTTTTTACAAAAAAAAAACAACCGACTTCCTTAAAAACACTACAAAGTGAAAAATAACTTTAATTTCGGCAGTCGGTGTCTTAGGATTTGTATTTAGGTTTTTGCCACCGACTTCCGAAATTAAAGTTATTTTTCACTTTGTAGTGTTTTTAAGGAAGTCGGTTGTTTTTTTTTGTAAAAAAGTTTTTATTTTTAAATTTTTAGTTTTGGTATCTACCCCGCACTAATTCCAAACAAACAATGCATATTAATGCGATAGCAGAAATCGCGGTTGATTTGCCGTCATTTTTTAAAGAGTTCCGGTGTCTGTCTCCGGAACTCATCATCAGATCTACATGAAATTTATATGGGACCATTTCGAAATAAACCCCTTTCGAACAAAAAAAGAATTTTGCAAATCCGTTTACATATGACGGAGTTATGGCCGAACATACATAAAAAAAAATATATATATATAAACATCCGAATTGATAACCTCCTCCTTTTTGAAGTCGGTTAAAAATATATATATGTCGGAGTTGGTTGTCAAATACAAATTGTGGGTAGTCCGCATAATTTGCTATTCTTTGTTTATAAATAATTAATATAGTGTGATTAATAGTGTTATTAATATTCCTGTAATTGTTTATACGTCTTGTTTATCCCAATAAAATGGGAACTCCAAACCCTGACGACATACCCCTCGGCACTTTTCTTCATGATCCGACTTATATAATAAATATAAAAAAATAATATGGTAATATTTGACATTCAGTAACACTATAGACAAATAATATTAAAGACAAATATTCTCGATATGATCATAGATTTCAAAAATGAATTAGGTTATATATCTATAAAATTAATGTATTACCTATGGTTATACTTGACATTCAATAAGACTATGACGACTATGACACAAAATATTAAAAACAGATGTTCTCCACAGATTTGGACCATAAACAAAATAAATATCTATGCATATGTGTATTAAGTACACGGTAATTAATAGTAGTGTGTGTAACGTGTTATTTATTGAAAATAATGTATTTTTACGCATAATTTAAAAAAATATTATCATTCGTCACTTCTTCTCTCTATAAACTATAAGTGTGCGAAATTTCATACTCCTCCTTCCGCCCAATTTTCGTAAAAAGGGATCCAAAGTTTTCGCACTTGTTACGGTTGCGGATTACAAAGAAGTCAAGCTGTATGTTGAACAATTAAAAGTTCAATACAAAGCCTGACGGTGACTAAAAGAAAATGAATTTCGCGGACTACCTCGGTGCTTTCGCTTTAACGTTTCTCTTCCTTTTGGTCACTAAATCAGAGACAATTCTCGAACAGCGCAAATCCATCATGGCGTCTTCGATACGCACTCCATAAAACTGCCTTGTTTTGACATCTCGTCTAAGATTAATTGCGAAGTCCCGGCATCGTTAATTCATGCCTACGTTCACTATCAATCAGTGTCAACCACATTCGAATCAGAAAAGATCTAAGACGCTGGATAGCTATCATAAAATGGTGGCGTTTTCTGTTTAAATTAGTTTCCAAAAACATCTGTTTCTGAAAACATGATATCCAAAAATACAATTTGGGACCCTTTTTAACCCTCAACAATTAATAATTGACTTACATATTTTAAGAAGTGAGTGCACACTTTATTTCTGTCTTCTTTGTTATTTACCCCGTAATTTTCCAATTCACTCATTCTCTCTGTTATCGTGTCGCCTTGAATGAACACGCTAGTATAAGGTTATACTGAATATATCTTCGTCTCCGCTTCGCTCTTGGCAGAGCAGTCGTGACCACGATGACTTGTGCCTATCGCAGGTGTAGACGTTGTTCGTCCCCTCTCCATCTAGTTCGATCTCTTTTCATCTGGATCGATCTCTCTCCATCTGTTTCGATCTCTCTCCATCTGGTTCGATGACGGGCCTTGCTATTACTTCGCTATAAATACCTAACCAACAGAATCTTTTTGATAGCTGTGTTCATACATAGAGTCGCAGTATTATGCTGAGCGATGGCCGTTTTGCGTGGGTGTGACGCATATTTTCCCCACCTTTTTTATATTTTCGTTGTGTTAAATTTTTCTTTGCGTCATATTTACCTACCGCAAATAAACATATTTTCTTTCTTTACTTTGTTCATACTCCCAAGAGACCAATAACTTCTTACACCTAATTACTGTGACAACCAGAAATCTTGGATTCACACGGTATTCTAACTTCGAACCCACTATTTCCAGACGCCACAACCCGCAGCATGGGTCCCGCTCGCCGCGCCGTGAGTGCAGGCGAGGGACTACAGAACACGCTAAGAAGGCTGCTGGAGCATGCCGACAGCAGGGAAAATGTCTACTCGCCGCCTTTTGCAGTTTGTAAGTCACACGAAATAGTCCTACTTCATACTAAAATGTTATTAATGTGAACATTTGTGAAGATGTATGGATGATTGTTACTCGTTCACGCAAAAACTACTAACGAAATTGGATGAAACTTCGAAAACAGATAGTTTATAACCTGGATTACCAAATAGGGTACTTTTTATACCGGTAGTACGTTCCCCAAAAGCTAGTATTATTTTAAAGTTAACAGACATAGACGCGCACCCTGTTATGAATCCAGTAATGGTTGTAGACCCACCAGCGTTAAAACTTTTGGTTGGTTATTAAAACAGAAACTGCTGTTCCAGATACTTTAACTACGCAGGGTCACTTTTGTATGAAACAGTTGTTTTTTTATCATGTACAGAATTTATGTTACAGTTTGCGTGTTGAAATCCCTTTCACCGTATTTGGGACTCGTTTGTATCCCATTGTGATCTATCCCACAACAACCGAATTTATGGGATAAATAGTACGCCTTCCTCACTTTCCACCCCACTTAAATATCTGTATACAAATTATCTTGCCAGTTTCTGGCTCCATCGCTGCATAAAGGAGGACTCACTTTCTATTCTCATTCCAAAAGGCAGCCACATCACAGTGATGGTAGAAGATACTAATTTCACGTTTTCCTTCATTCATACAATGAAAAGTGAGGATGTGTGTCAGTCAAATTATTTTTTGTTTTTTTAAACCGGTTTTCTGTTACTAAAGGTCTTCTAAAAACATACTATTTTCCACTTCAGGTACACTTTCAGCGCACAAAGTATATGCTGACACAAGACGGTTAAAAGACTCCTATCCTGAAAGGGAGACCATCCCTCGCTCACAGCACAACTCGGGAACCTTCTCCGGAACTTTCTCGGGTACCTCCTCATCAGGAACCTCAGGATCAAAGGCACAGAAGTCAGACCCTGACCATCGAGAGAAGATGAACAGGCCTTTGAGCTTTGGCGACGCGAGGGTGTTCTTTCCGGAGTCTTTCGTGATACCTCGGCAGAGGCCCAATGAGGTGGTGATTAAAAGTGGATATTCTATGCGTGAGTATTTTGATCTTTTGGGTTTTCGTGGAGTGCTAAACCAAAGATTTTGTAATCCATTCCTTCATATATTCGGAAAATTTATTTACTCAGCAAAGTAAATAACGCAATGAACATGGTTGAACTATCGAAGTTAAAGCCATTTCTACTGTTAGCGTGTTTTGCAATTTCCATTCGGGTCGTCCTTGTTTACTAAGTAAGAAATTAGTAATACAAAGTTTTATTATTTGGGATTCGTACGCCACTGTGAAGTATGACTGAAAAGAAAGTACTCCATAGGCCTAACAGTTGCTATATATGTTTTGTGATGTTTCCAGCGAGTTCCCACTCCAGTCCCGAGAACATGGAGCTCCCCGAGCCCGTGGTGTCGGGCTCGGGCTCGCCCGCCGACCCCGTGGCCGCCATCAGTCCGCCGGCGCAGTACGCACACTCTGCGCCGCGGTACATCAGGTATGTGTCACATAACAGAACCACAGAACATGGAGCTCCGAAAATAAAATCTAAGAAACAAAAATGCATCCAAAGTTTCATCTCCAAGCATGCTTCTAAAGTTGCAAATATATGCACAGACTGAAAGAGCGTGTTCAGATCCCGAGATTCGAGACCCCGGGATCGAATCCTCTAAACGTAATACATTATGATCAACTGCAGTTACCTCATCGTAAATTGTTGTTTTGATAGCAACAGAAAACTTTAATTAGTATAAACTTTCAATTGATTATTTTTTTTTTGTAATAATCCGAAGTAATTCTTTAATAATAAGTGCGCAGTTGTATGTGCAGGTCCAACTCGCACTCGCAGCCCAGCATGCGGGAAGAAGATAGTGGCTGTCCCAACATCAACAGTCACAAGTCTCTGCCGGATCTGCACACGCAGACCAGATGCTATCCTGAACAGTGAGTATACTTGTATAGTCAATAAATGACGTAAAATATTTTTGACTCCAAACAACTTATTCTTTTACAAAATCTGTAACTATCTCCAACTTTTATGCTGCGTTACCACTGCTCGGTAATTGACAGGCCGTGCAAAGTGTTGTTGAGGCCTGTCGCCCATGCCGAGCATTCCCGTATCATCATCATCAGCCGTAAGACGACCACTGTTGGACATAGGTCTCCCGCAATTTGTGGGAAATTGCCATAACGCTTGGCGATCGCAGTATGGTGGCAAAATACATAGAGAAAGCTGTTGCCCATTTTCTAGTTAGTCCCTTAGTTACCTCTTATGATACCCTCGGGAAGAAATGGGATTCCATATAATAAACAAAGAAAAAAGAAACGCGTTCGTACAGTCTGCAGCAGGTGCCCCCACACCGCGTCACGCCTTTGAACTAACCCACTCTCGACGAATCCGACGGGCTGGGAAGAGTCACCGCATACCATGGGTATCCGATGCGACGGTTCTCACGGCCTGTCTTCCTGGCCTAGCACCGCGTGGCCTATAAGAAAGTGGGCCGTGAGAACACAGCATTACTAGATACTTTTTCCTAGGAACTCACCTCCGGATTCCTAGAATCGATCCTAAGAAAAAAGTCGCTTCTTAACATACATTTTTCGTCAACCCCTCAGCGTGAACGTAGGCCACACGGACACCCTGGGCCGCTCGCCGCGCCGACGCCGCCACTCCACGCACCAGCGCACCGCGTCGTGCTCGTCCAAGGGCACGCGCTCCAACCACTCCTCACTCATGTCCTCCTGCGACGCCTTCTCGGAGCATCCCTCGCCAGGAGAGGACAACTATCAGTCCTATAACAGGTAAACGTAGGTCACATACACACCCTAGACCCTAGACCACAGACCCACCCAGGGTCGCGAGATTTGTTCGATATAAGCCAAATAACTTATACAGGGTGGCAGGCGGGCCATCAACGCGCAAACTGTAACTATGAATACAGAATATAATTCTAGACCTCCCTAGCGTAGAAATTTTTCGCCAGGCACCAAAAAAACAGCTATTTAATAGAAAAATGCATGAAACAGCATTTTTTTCGTTCACAATCATAACTATATGTATGGTAACTTGTTGTGCATCGATCTCCCTGCCTGTATTTTAATGTTGCACAAGATATTTTAACAGTGTATCCATATGCTTATAAAATTAGTAGGATCTCTTTTTAAAACACAATATCCCTTTCATCTGCTCGTTTGGTCTATTTGCCAGCCTACCACATAAAAGTTCATAAAACGGAAGTGCTTCTGCTGAGTATGAGATCGTGTGCTCGAGTCTCTGATCGAACAAAGTGTTATGGCCTGTTTCCATCAGGATTTTTTCAGAAGCAGCCTATCCGCTGTTTGGATTTTTGCCCCGTTGATGGCAATAGGCTCGCCACCTTTAACATTATACTCAAACATGAAAGTAGCGAAATGTGACTCCCATACACGCGTAATGTATCCAATATTTACTCAAGTTTATACCTATTTCAGTCGTTGCGGCTCATCGTTTGCGCGTGACTCGGGCGGCTCCAGCGGTCACTACACGCAACGCAGCGCTCCCGCACACAACGCGCCGCATCAACACAGACGCACCGACTCCGGCTCTTCCACGCAACATGACCATGAACACGCCAGGTGAGTGAGCACTATACTACATGACCTTAAAGAAAGTTTGATTGTCTTCACCACACCCTTAATTTAAGCCATAGTTAAAACTGTAATATCTAGTTACGTTTGTCGCTAATCCGGCTCGAAGGACCAAAAAATGCTGAGATGGTACAAAAAACGTGACAAATAAACAGAAAAGTTCTTAAAAATGACCCCTAATCGCAACTGGCGGTTTCATTCTATATTTATTTATTTAAAGTAAGGACAGCAACATGAGGTCAATATTAAGCACCTAAAAAAGGGATCACCATACCATAAGCCATCTGTATCTTTTCCCAACTATTTTACGATTGGCTTCGTTAGATAATACGATACCTCTCGGTAAGACTGCTGGTCAGAATTTCCGACTTCTGCTGACTCGTAACGACTCAAATCAAATCAAAATATTTTTGTTTCACATAAACCTACATTGGCACTTATGAAACGTCAGAAGCTAGGTGCACGGTTCCAAATTGTTGATTTCTATGGAGAAGAGCCGGCAAGAAACTCCACGGTTACTCTTTTAAAAAAACTGTCAAAAATCTACAAAACACAGCCGAATTAAACGGCTTAACGCGCTTTCCGAGGCATGGAGGGGTTTCTTGGATATGTAAAGATGGTTACCCATTCACTACCCAACCACTTAACCTGATCGGTCGATCCTGTGGCTGCTATAACTTAGGCACAAGCTCCTCTAAATACCACCATATTTCAAAAGCTTTGTATTCGTCAACAAAATCAGTATCATACACAATACTAAAATACCTCCATATCATGTCCACAGCCGCTACAACTCCTACGTGTCGGAGTACGGCACGTCCCTGGAGTGCTACGTGTCAGCCCCCCCACAGTTCCAGGACGGAGCCCCCTCGCCGCCCGCCCCGCCAGCCCCCGCAGCCCCACAGCACCACGCACATCATCACCACTATGCACATGCGCCCAGGGTTGGGATACACTTCCAGGTAATTAAGATATAGCCCATCTAAAAATAAAGGATGCAACAAAAAAAGAAATTACACGGCAACAGCTGTAAAGGCGAAGGTTGACGTTCCGTCAAATCTAGTTATTACTCCCATTTCTTTACCGTGCAAAAAGCTGAAAACATAATAATTTTCCGTTACGTTTTCTCAATTTTTTTCACTACAGTCTAAATCCGTAATCCGGCCGAAGTAACGGGCGCTTCCTACTCAGTATTACCTACGGACATGAGATTAGTTCGGGGACCGAACTAAGAATTAATAACAACACGATTTAATAGTTATCCCTCTCCCACTCCCGATGTGTTTTTTCCCGAAAAAGTTAGTTAATCAGAAGTAGAGCAAACCGAAGTATCAAACTACTTTCAAACGGACCCATATCTTTTTTGGTTGACTTAGAGAGTAGGCCTCAGTAACCATTTCGAGTAGTTTTTAATTCGTTTGTGACGGATATAGTCGAACCTAATATTAGTATTAATTTAAGTAGTAGTTATTGTTCTCAAGTAAGCGCCATGTTATGTTCGTATTGAGCATAAAGTTTCTTTAAACCTAACCATCGTCTTCTCCAGGCTAGTGCTCCCCCGCCCCAGTTCCAGGACGAGCCCCCCATGTACGACTACGGCGACTACGAGTGCACGTACAAGACGCCACTCAAGTGTCTCAACGTTGGCCGCAAGGAGTACGCGAGGGAGTATACTAGGTAAGGACTTGAGGACCAACCAATATATCATACACTAGCTTCTGCCCGCGACTTCGTCCGCGTTAAATTTCTTGTTCCCCGACCCTTCCCGTCGCGTCGAATCGCCTACCCGTGCGATTTTCCCAGTTTTTGCAACATTTTTCATTACTGCTCCGCTTCTCTTAGTTGTAGCGTGATGTTATATAACCTATAGCCTTCCTCGATAAATAGGCTACTCAACACAAAAAGAATTTTTAAATTCGGACCAGTATTTCCTGAGATTAGCGCGTTCAATCAAACAAACAAACAAACAAACATACAAACCAACAAACTCTTCAGCTTTATAATATTAGTATAGATTTAAGTAAGCATACATATTCCGGTATCGGATGTCAAGAATAGCACCATCCCATTTCTTCCCGTGGGTGTCATAAAAGTCGACTAAGGGACGTACTAGAGAATGGGCAGCAGCGTTCTCTATGCATTTCACCACCATACTGCGATCGCCAACCCTGGCGTGGAGATTATGGCAAACCCTCCCAAATTGTGGTGGGCTTATGTCCAGCAGTGGACGTCTTTAAGCTGAAATGGTGATGATGAAGCATACACATGACACGTTGCAGTATTGGTTTATACCAATACTGCAACGTGTCATGTGTTGTAAATCAGTAAATCAGTTGTTGTAAATCAGTTTTATAACTGATTTACAACCTCACACTTCAGGTCCAGTTGCAAACCAGCGTCAGGCACTAGTTGTTTCGCATTTTTACTGAACTGGCCCTTTTCGGCGCTGCCGTAAGCCGTGACTTTTTTTTGTATCTGTAACATATTGTGTGCCTCCGTGCTAAGTGAATTTATTTTATGTCTTTAATTCAGAAAAATAAGATACGAGTCTTGAAAACCTCGTCCTTTTTTCATCGGTTAAAAAAGCATTTTGTTACAAGTCCTATTAAAATGCCAGGGCTAAGGCAAATTTGGCACGTGGGAACTCTCTTCACGAGAAAAAAGCCATGATGTTTCTAAGATGGTGCGAGGGATTAGTCCGTTTTTACTAATGCTCAAAATCACAAAAGACCAGGGAAGTGAAAAGAAGGAAACCTTCTTTGTGGGTGGGAGGAAATCATCAAATGACGTCACCCACTCTGGATGGAGCGGAAGGGCGTGGCAGATTTTTACTGACTAAACCCCACCCGTGTTCCTTCAATTGCCTAAACCAGGGCCACGGTAACTTTTTCGAACAATTCAGTGACCCTGGCAGGCTCTCCTCAGCCTCCATTTTTTGGCTGACATATCTTTTCATACAGCTCGTAACTCGGGCCAATACCAGTGGTCCATCACTGCTTTCTTTTTTGTTGCGTGTGTTAATTTATTGAATTTATTGGCAGATACCACGAGCCGAGCACAGAAGTAGTGAACAAACAGCCTCAGTACCAGGAGCTACGTATGAGGCCACGTGTCGACGATAAACAGGAGTACGTCAATGCAACGCAGGTTAGTACCTACTTACTGCGAAATAACTTTACCTTTTTAAAGCACTTATAAAGAATATACTTTTGTATAGGAATGTAAAAACTTGGACATTTCGGAAATAATATTTGATTTTATGATCCATTCGATGATATGTGCTCTCAAGAAAACAGCAAATATATCCGGACGTTTATGGAAGGCATATATACACGTATCGAGACAAATATTTGAAATACAAAACAAAACTAACTATCTGAAAAACTACGTCAAAATATAGCATACCGCATCGGCTTTAAAAAAATATATTTTCTGTCAGAATATATTTGGGACATGTTTTTTGTTATAAATAGTGCCTACTAGTGTTGTGACCAAAAACATCTGACCTCCCTTCGGCACCATAGAAATCTGACTGTATGATCTTTCGAACAATTTTAAACAATATAAGAGACACTCATTACCTTATAGGTGGAACTTCCGTAATAAAGTAATTTTTTTACTTTTCAGTGTTTTTTTTTATTAGTTGCGCTAATGATGTTTAAAAAAATGTATATTGCAATCAGTACCACACTCTTATTGCAAAAATACGTGATATCTCACTAAAAGCATAAATATCTGCAATCAGTTTATCAGCGTGAAATCTGACAGAATATGTTTCGAACAGGTATCGTTCATATTGTAATGAGAAGATTAGAAGACAAAACAAAAAAAAAATACTGAAAACATTTTGCATCAAATAACGTTTTTATGAATAACTTAGAAATGGCTTCATATTTTCTCTTTGAAAGCAATTCGGGCTACCACCTCATTTACTCAAAACAATCCTATGCAGTGCTAATAACAAAGATACTTCCTCTTCCAGATATGTCAGCCATCAGAAGAGGTGACGTCACCACTGGGCACGTTCAAGCGCCAGCGATGTCTGCGGTACAAGCAGCGGCGACCCCGACCCATACTGCGCTCCAAATCTGATATCTCTGATAGGTAAGATACACTTCCATATTACACAAAGCACACGAAAGGATTTGAACCTGCCCTTCAGTTCTTTTAAGCTTCAGTCTTATTTCGATTGATAAATTGAGCTAAGTCAACCAAAGGACATTGAGCAAAAATGTACCTATGGGGCTTGTTCCAAATGTCAACCAGTAGCTAGTTTTATGTCTACTAAATATTGAGCAGCTGAGTATAGCTGAATAGTCTAAAGTGGACCAAGTCAATAAACTTTTGCCCATTGTCGTTATGTTTTTTTCTTATCGTCTCGTATCGTGCTAAACCGGAAATCTCTTCTAAAGACCAATCTAAGCTTTTTATAGCTATATTAGCCTAAAAAATGAATTAGTTGAAAATAATATACAGTGCTTACGCTTTTACATGAGTTTCAAAAAGGAAGTAATCAAAGTGTTACTTACGCCTTCATTCTTATATAATCATTCATCACATTTAACGAGATTGGTATATTGTGTGGAAAATTGTGATTTAGGCAAGTATAAAAGGCCATTAACTAAGTTTTTTCGACAGAATATTTATTTATAAATTAAAATTTCCGAACAGGATAAATAAGTTAACAAGTAAAATAAAACACTAATCGAAACCACCTTCCAGGTACCGCCGCTCCGACGGTCGCAGCCCGGCCTCAGCCCCGTGTGAGGGCGAAGACTCCCCCGACAGTCCCACGGAGGAGGCCTCGCGTCTGCAGGAGTTCTTCGAGAGACTCGGTCTGGAGCCGCGGCAGTACGACGCGCTGGTGCGGGACGCTCCACCTGACAGTCCCGTGTTCTTCTCGTCTGCTTCGACTGTTGACAGCAACCAATTGGCTGCTACTGCTGATTACACGGTAAGGGAATACCTCTCGATGTGAGTACATTGCTACCATATCGTCATATCAGCCGAAAGACGTCCACTGCTGAATATTGGCTTCTTCTAAGTGTCGACACATCGTCTAATAGACTTCAACCTAATTCAAAATCATAGATCATAAACGCTAAAGTCCAAATTACATTGCAGCTACTATGTATTTAGGACCTTTTTGGAACGAAATTCTTTAACGCAGCTTGCGGTAGAAGTAATATTGTAGAAATTGTCTCTCGTAACGAAAGAGCTTGATGTCTCTCCATGAGGAGTTTTACTATATAAAATAGAAAGAGCCAGAGAGATAGTTTTGGTTTTCATGGGTGCTGAAGCCAATAGTGAGGAAAAAATGAAGATCCAAGATGGCGACTTTATGAGCGCTTCTAAAAACATATAACTTTGTATCAAATACGCATATTAATTTCACACTTTCTCTCTGTGTCTCTTTCTGGTACATACGAGTGTGTGTACGTGCGAGTATCGCGTAAGAAACTTCGTTACTGGCAGGGGACTCCGAACCCACATGTTTTTTCGGTCTACAAATGGTGACTTAAGAATCAACTTATGACTACATAAAGTTGCTATACTGTCATTTAACTGTGGCCCTGGATTGATACAGCATCGGCTAATGATAATATTACTGATTGTGGTTCCGGTTTCTTAAGGATAGTAGACCAAAGTTAAGTACAAACTGAATTAACTGTCATAATACCTATCTTCAATTCATTTTTTCAGGTGCAAGGCCCAGGCGTCCAGAAACAAATCTACCGCAACACGGAGCCCCCTAGCGTCGTAGAACGGAACGCACGCATAATTAAGTGGCTCTGTCAATGTCGGAAGACACAGATGCCGCCTCCGCAGTGAACATCACTAGCACACATAGATAGCACCACCTTATGGAAAGATTTAGATAGACATTTAGAATGACCTGTCGTAGGAAAACTTTCAAAGATAGTCCCGCTGTAGAAATGTTTGTAAACCCTGCTAAAGATGCTATACTATTTATTAATTAGTTTTCAAGATAAAGAATGTAGAAAAAATCGATTAAAATTTGAGAACCGATTTAAAACTCGAAAATCGATTTCTGAAGATACGCTCAATGACTGACTTGTAATAATCGATATAAGAATGACTGTGAACTGTCAAAAATGAGATTCATACGTGTATTCGATATTCATACTCCTCATGATCGAAATGTGAAATATATAGAATGCGACTAAAATTTAAATTAAGCTACTTGACTAAAAAGTCACTCGACTAAACTGAATAATCGTCTATCGAAATGTTACTATAACAAAATGAGAGAACCAAATGTTGCTCATACGTCAATATAAATGACGGTTAATTCTAATTCCTAAAACTAAGACTAGATTTAGGCGAATAATAAAAGTTAGATTTCAATATTTAATGATTTCTTCATTTATAAATTAACGTCTTCGCAATGATAATAAATAAATAAGTTTTAATATTGAGATGTTCTGGCCCAGATAACACAGGCTCTGAAACTCGACTAAAATACATATAAGATTTTGGGGTATAGTAATCTCACCGTGGAAACTTAAATAAAGTGAGCTGTCATTTCACTTAATGCTAGAAATGACAGCTAACTTCAAGTTATTAAAATGTACGTTTTCACGGTGAGATATTTACATAACAGGCCGGTTGATATGACTGACAGTTTTGGGTGTGGTGTAAATACAGGCACATGAGACATTTAAGCTTTGCCTCTGTGATGGCAACGCACCTGCGGTTCCTCTGATTCTGCAGATAGCCATAGGCGTACATAATCACTTACCATCAGGAGGTGAGCTGTCTGTTTCATTACCATGTAGTAAAATAAAAACGACTGTACGTGAGAAAATCCTGTTGTAAGCTTCCTACACTATGACCAGCGAAAAAAAAACAACTATTTGGCTATATATAGCTGGCCAGAGAGCGTAGTAAAGTTGTTGGTTTGTGTCCATATTTGCCACACTAGTGGAAAAATTAATGGATGGTTCTAACACAAGTCTTCAACTCCATTTAGGCACACATATATTGGTGGCCGATCAATGCTCACCAAAAAATGACCGTTGCGCTAAGTTGCTAACGCCAGTTTTCACGAACACCAGGTGACGGCGCGCTATTGGATTTTCAATGCTCGGCTCAGCACCGAAAAATGAAAATCCAACAGTGCGCTTTGTTTAAGACATTCATTTAGGTGTCACCTATTGTTAATGAAAACAGGCATACCTATTACATGAGAAGGCTGTGCGTATCTGGACGACTGACACGGCGAGAAATCGCCGTCGACTGCTGGTATTTGGTAACTAAGCGATACTAGTTCACTAGTCTGTACGGTTCTTAGAGTAAGCATCGACATAATAATAATATTCTAAAATAAAGTCTAAACCTTTTAATAACGAGACTTAATAATAAACATGGCTGGAATTTCAAAACTTGGCCTAATGTAGTAAATGGCCTTGTTGCAACCCCAACGCATTTCTAGTTTTATTCTTCTTTGTCTGTATTTTAGCTTATAAACAGTATTCTCAATATTTTTGTACCTACTGTTGTAATTCGTCACTCATATAGGTACTCTTTATTGACGCTTTATTTAAGTCGACGGGGGGCACTGTTGTAGGAAAAATGTGCATTTTGTCTTGTGAAACGTAGTCAAAAAACAAGATAGCGGCTTTGTTTTTGATTTTGCGCCACATTATCCTAGTAGCGCTATAAGTGATGGGTTTTACAGTTTGATTAGTGGTGTAAGTGGTCATCTATCATTTCTATTAATCGATTAGTTAGTCGATTTTAAAGACGTTGGAATATTCTTCAAGAAATCGACTAAGTAAATTAAAAAAATCCAACCATGTTTTATTATTTTGTTTCAACTAAGAAAGTTTAATTATATCTCCAATATTTTTGGTCAAAAGGTCATAAAAGTTTTGACTGTAAATAATAAAATGTATTTTTGTCTCGACAACTATGTACAAGTCGCGAGCTTAATAAAGGAATGTTATTTTTGAAACGGAAAACATAAAGCTCTTGCCTAACTGAATGGATCTCGCGTGGGATGACGGACGAAATTCACTGATAGCGCTGATTGTGTCAACTAACTTTTGTGGAGCTGTTTAAAATGCCCTAATTCATAACCTGTTTCTCAAATAAAAACTAGCGTAAAATTAATGTAACAAATTGTCTAGAGCGAGTAAACTGTTGCGGTTGGTTAAATACTTCATTAATAGCAAGTCGCAACAGTTACAGCCCACTTGACACGGTGTCTCATTAAGTTTAGCGTTTTTTTTTTTTGTCTAAGATACTGGCCCGTATTCACATGACTTCTTAATCATTAAAACAATCAACTCGCGAAATCGCACCCCGTGTCCTGCGCGGTATTCACGTCAATGTGGCCAAAGCATAATTCGATAGTTTAACTATCCTACGGTTTCTACTGTTTTCATAGTTATTTATTTAACTATTTTAAAATACATTAATCCTTAGGGGTCATCTAGTAATGACGTCACACGTATTTTATTCGTCGCCTTTTTTTTGTCCTCCGACCTCGTCACAGGCATATTTGTATGACCCCCTCCCTCCTTGTATTTCGATGTACCACTTTATTAACCCCCTTTTGCTCCATAAACGAGTCGCATTGTTTACTGATGACCCCTTATTGTGATCTAATGTTACGGTACCCCCTACCCCGAAATTAATATGACATATCAAACTTTAGAAAGAGACTAGTATTTGCCAAACAGTATACCTGTGTGACAGAGACGACGCTGCACAGAATCTGCCTTTTTCTAAAAGTTGATGTACATACGTTATTATTAAGGTCAGCCAATCCATTCTGTAAAAATCTGAACATGAACTTAGGTGAAGTGAGCTGTCATTTCTAGTGTTGCAAAGGACTCGAGTCTTCGAGTCGTAATTTTAAAGACTCGAGTCAATTATGCAAGACTCAGTGTGCTCAATAGGCTCGAAGTCTAGAGTCAAGCACTCGAGTCTTAAAAAGGACTCGAGTCTTAAAGAGAACTCGAGTCTTAAAAAGCACTCGAGTCTTAAAATTAACTCGAGTCTTTAAATTAACTCGACTCTTAAAGAAAAACTTGGAGCATGAAAATGTAGCTCATCCTTCGAAAAGACTCAAATAGAAGAATAATAAGTTCTAATGAGTGGTTATGATGTAATTATGCGTACAAATAATCTGAAGAGTTATTGATAGACTCTCGAATTCATTTTAAGACTCGAGTCCTTTTTTAAGACTCGAATCCTTTTTAAGACTCGAGTGCTTGACTCTAGACTTCGAGCCTATTGAGCACACTGAGTCTTGCATAATTGACTCGAGTCTTTAAAATTACGACTCGAGGACTCGAGTCCTTTGCAACACTAGTCATTTCACGTGATGCTAGAGATTGACATTATTGACAGCTCACTTCACTTGTTCTAATTGTGAGATTAATACAGAATAGATCGGACAGGTATCGTACTTATTGTTGATTATGACTGCCTAAATGTACAATAAAATTTATAAGGCCTCATATTTGTGTCTATTGAATTGTCTAGGTAAATAGATACTCAAATAAAATTACTCTTTCTATTAGGCTTTCGTGTTTTTATTGTAATATTGAGGTCTTCTCATGTTTTAATGAAATGAATAGCTGAATCATACTTTGTTACTGTTTGTTAATATGGCAGCTAAAAATGGTGGAAAACGTTGTAAGAGTAAATTTCTCCAATGAAATTGAGATCGCGATCAATTTCATCTATACCACGTTCAAGAGCTGTTAGTGTCATCGTTGTTGATGACAGTGACAGTTCTTGAAGGTCGTTCAGACTTACTGTGAACCATAGATACTGATTTTAATATTTCTATGGTGCACACTAAGTCTTAAAATAAATTCTCTCAGGTGCAGTAGAAACCAACTGAAATACGAAATATTTGTAAAAAAATGTTCCTGTCATGGATTTGTCTTAAATATTTTCAAGTATGTATTTATCTATATTATTTATTAATGTTATTCTAGCTTTATAAGGCATAGCGTATATACCGTCTATACCTTCATCCCCAGTTCGGGAGCACAAAATCTCACAAAATGGATCCAAATATCTGATGCTGTATTTTTGTGCCAAAATTATTATCTGTCTAAGTATGTTTTGACTTAAATACAGTGTTAATGGACGTAGTTCAGTTAATAGTGAAGTTAAAATATTTCCCGTTATTCAAGTTAGTCCTATATACACAGTGGTAGGAACCCCGACGCGCAATCTGTTACCATTGATTCAGTAGGTAGGTACATGATTTAGAAAAAAAAACCGCTATTACATCGTTGGCTATAAAAGTGCAATACCTACGTGGTCAAAATGTATGGAACAGATTTTTATTTTTAAATAACCTATAAAAATCTTCAACTCAGGTGCGTTGAAGGTTTTCGGGCGTAGGTAGTGCACTTTTCTCTGAAGCAACATTTATTTTTTTTGTAACTGACGAAAAATTTCAACGCTCAGAAGTCTAGAATCATGATGTGCAGTTTGTGCGTCGATGGTGCTATCCTGTATGTTATATTGAAGACCTGTGCAGCGTTTCACGATGGAGTGTCTAAACCACATGATTTGGTGAAGACATCTTCATAAAAAAAAAAACATGTTGCCCCTACTTAACACCTAACACTACACCTCTTTGGCTATAATATACCTAATGGCAATATTGCATTTCATCGTAAAATGCCACAGAGGCCTAAACTATTACCTACTCTAGTGAGTAATTATGCATAAAGTTTGTCTTCATCCGATAAATAGTTATTACTACCATTAGTCTGACAACTACTTTGATTTTAAAGACTCTTCTGACCGCTTTCACAAATTCTAGGCGAAAGCTAAATTTAAAGTCTAAATATTACTGAATCGTTGGATTTTCATCTCTCGGTGCTAAGCTGACCGTGTAAAACCCAACAGTACGCCTTTCGGCCTACTAGGCTTACAATAGACATTCCTTAGGTTTCCCATAATCATCGTAGTTGTCAAACAATGATAACCGTTACATTCAAAACCATTTAAACTAGAGACGATATAACAAGATCAAAATATGTTTTATGTCTTAAAAGCATAATATTTAACTATACTTCCAATAACGCAACAATTAAAGTATTTAATCGTTCTTTATCAATATGTAAATAACCATTAGACTGGTCTAATCTCAATAGGTTAACATTATAATGTAAGAATTAATTGTTTATCTTTAGTTAACGCAGTTACTAATGCTACATTTAATCCGTTGTAGAATTTCTTGTTCGTAAACACAGTACCTACATCGTTTCATTTTTAACCGACTGCAATGAAAATTAAGTTTCTTTATTTGAATTTTAATCTGTACACGTTCTGTATAAAAGATATGAGAATCCAGATTTTGTGTAGACATTGCTGTATCACGATAACTGCCTTTTTGTTTGATTTGAGACTAACCTAGGCCGTTCCAAAACAAAAAAAAACTTATTTGGCTATTACGATTTCTGTTACTTCTAATGAAGTTTACCTAACAGCAGATTTACCTTAAAGTACCTAGACATAAATCTGCTATCATAGATCAAATCATTTTAAATATGTTTAAAGCCAGGGGACCTTCTCTCTAAGTCCGTTAACGAAGATACGGGCCCGAAGTTTCACAATTAACCCTACAGCCGATTAATTAACTTTTTCACATCGGGACTAGAGACAACTGTCAAATCCGGGTCTCATTTATTTTGAAGTCGGACTCCAAACTAATTTCATGTACGTAAGTGATACTAGGAATCGCCCGTAACTTCGGCCGAAAATACTGATATCGCTCTTAGAGAATAGACCTCTACTTGTGTTAAGTTTTATCTACAGTTCAGTTTTAAAAGGCGGCTTTGTTTAATTTACTTTTTGGTCTAAAAGAGAGAAGCTTGTCTAGTGTGATACCTTAATGTGTTTCACTATTCTAAGCTGGATAAATCGACACATAATTCCAAAAGTTTTAATGATACTTATGGAGAGCATCGTTACAACTTCGCATTTACATAATTTTAACTAAAAATAGTCGTTTTTATTAGGGATGTTATGGATATGACATTTCGGATATGGATTGGATACGGATGTAGGAAAGATTATTATACCGGATACGGATATGAAATTACTTCGGGTTATCCGTTAGTTCCGGATAATATCGGTTACGGATATTAAACTTTTAAGGAATTTTCAAAGTAAAATATAAATAGCTAATAAAATGGTTTTATTTATATGTCACCATTTGGTAGGAATTACAATCAGTCCGTGATTAATTATTACAGCTATTTAAAATAAAAATGATTATAAATATATATTGAGTGTTATCTAATCTACCTAAAATAAAAATGTAATAACAAATCCGATATTATCCGAAACTTTTATTTCGGATTCGGTTACGGTTACGGATAAATTTTTATATCGGATATCCGATAGTTTCGGTTACGGTTACCGAGCTCCTTAACATCCCTGGTTTTTATCCAATTGATAGTCGCTTCCTAATCGATAAAAATCGATTATAACTATGTTTTGTTCGTTATTAAAAATACTAGAGAACATTAAAAATACCTATTTAATTTCTTTGCGTCTGTTTCTTGACTATTATGAATTCGAATGAATAAAAATGTATCGATTAAGGAATTGTACCTTCATTATTCTGTATAGTTTTAAAATGTATTGACAATGGTTAGCATTACAGTATTAGAAAGTTTAGCATTCGATGCTTCCATTAATTGTGTAAATAAGATTTACGTAAATTGTTAGAAGTTTATCGTGAAGAAAGAATTATATTGTGGTCTGATATTCTGTTGTTTTATTTAATTTTTCATGAAACTGCGTCACATAATAAACATACGGCATAATCAACCAATAATGTTCCTATTGGTGGCCATGGGACTCTTATCAGTGCGAGGGACTTAGTTCGTATCGGATATCAAGGAAATTTCACTCTTCTTCAATTTATATCTACCGTGCTTAGTGAGATTCTCATATCGTGCTACCACAAACCCAATTCATCGGTCAAAATTCCATCAACTAATTTTCACATCACTGAGACCGTAGTTATCTCTAATAAAAACAACTGTGAACAATTTATTAAGGATCCAATTTTTATTTCAAATTACTACTGCCCACCCTCAATATTTACCCTAACTTTCCTGCCACTTACATTCATACAGCCGAGCACGAGTCGATCACGAATACGCAGACCTCGCACGAATAGGCGATTCGATGCGACGGGAAGGGTCGGGAAAGCAAGAAAAACGCGGGTGAAGTCGCGGGCAGAACGTAGTCAAATTTTTTTTTTATATATGTAAGGTGTATCTATTCATACCCGAAATATTTAAAGAGGTACACCTATAGGCGGTAAAGAAGCTATAGCAACGAAAAAAATTTTTCTACGGGTTTTTTTTAAATTTAATATTTATAAATTATTTGACGCACATAAGAAATACTGGTTCCTTCTTATTTTTTACGGCCCGAGACACTGCGGCCATACTCGTGCCGTCCGGTCGTCGCCCTCGCAGCATCAGGCGGGCCATTCATAGAATTTGGAGTAAAGGTTTTATGCAAAACGTCTCAAGTAGTTTTGAAATTATAATAATTACAAAAATTAAAAACGCTTAGATAAAAAAAATCTTTTTGCTTCTATAGCTTCTTTACCACCTACAGGTGTACCCCTTAAAATATTTCGTGTATGAATAGATACACCTTATATATGCTTTATTGTACACGAAGAACATCTAACACAAAAAAACATACAATGGGTGGAAAATATATTTTGCTAGAAATCGAGATCACCAAGTCAAATTCTTAATTCAAATTATAACGTGAACGCAGCTTACGAATCTAAATAAATTATTCCTGAACGCACCTTTTCTAATGTCATTATTGATTTGATTTGATTTGATAGGGTCAGTCCTGGTCAGTCGGTCAGTCACAAACAAGGAACTTAAATCCAACCGTCACAAATCAAATATAAAACGTCAGATAGCGATGTGCAGTACACAGAACACATACTCAAGAGATGCAGTATCTCTATGTTGTCTGTGGCGATGTGCAGATTGTAATGTCAATAAAATTATATAAATAATTGATTACATAGAAAGTCACACTTATTATGTTATTGTCTTAATATAGATAAATATATTACTCATTTCTGGAGAGATTTCTTTCAACCGATCTGAGAGACAGCTCTCTGAGCTGATCGAAAGGAAAAATAAAAAAAACCACTGAAAATAAATCTATCTAGAATCCATCTCGTTTGGATTGTTTTTTGTCTCGCTATTGGCGTTTGGATTGTTGTCACGAAACGAATGATGACATCCCTACGACTATTGACACGTCAGAAATGACGTCAGAAACTTGCTCAAACGACGTCAACTGACATTTCCTGAACTATTTATATTTTTGCTTTCGAGTACTATGAATGGGTATTACGCATCAGGAACTGAGTAAACATGAGTAAATAAATTAATAGTTTCCAAACCTGTTATTGTTTTCAACTCCAGTGAAACAAGATATAATTTTATAGTTTCTTACGGAACTGTACTCATAGTAATACAAACACTGCATTGTGAAGTAAGTTGTGCAATAACACACAGTAAAGTAAAAGTGATCCAGTTCATCAAAAGTCTGTGTCATCATCCTATAGTTCCTTAAAATCTCTGTGATTCCTTCAGAAGTGTGTTTTTAGTTAAAATTTGTGAGCAAAGCGCGGCTATTGTCGTATAAACAGTTTGATGATATTAGATGAGCTCGAAGATTTCTTTGACATGGCTCCTAACAAGCGTGGGAGACGAGGAATCAGTGACGCTGACGATGAGGACGACGACTATCGACGGAAAAGGGACCGAAATAATGAGGTAAGGATTTACTTAGTAGAAAATAAAAATAACAAGCTTGAATCCAGCCTGTAAAGAGTTCCTCTAATCTCAGGGAAGTATGAGTATGATCATGATTTGCAGGTGGGTCAGGTATATCTAGAACACATAGGAAAAGTCCCCTGGGAGATGTTTGATTTCTTGGGCTACAGCATTCTGTTTTCCTTTGAGATGCACTTAGGGTTAGAAATTGGCTCAGTAAATTGAAATACATTTAATCAGACAGAATAGAATTGGTTTTCATGAAATCATTCAATGTTTTTCTACAGTTGCCATAGTTATAATTAATTTACCAGAACATTATTCATCATTATTCCAAAAATCATTTAGTTCTTTAGGATAAATAGGTCTAAAGTTTACTGAATGATTCATTCCAGAAATTACCCAACCTTTTTTGAAAAGGCACAAGAAGGAAAATAATGTATCTAAATTATGAGGCTATAATATTTTGTTGCTAATTATTGAGTAAGAATTTTTTTAAACTCAGACCTATTTACATAAATAACTGCCCTTATCTCTGACATTTTATAGAGTAGTTGTTGGTACTATTTCCTATAAAAAAGATTATAAAAAATATTGTGCAATTTGTTGTGTATTTTCTGTAATCATTATGCAATAGTTTTACTATAACTGTTTGCGTTACCACCATAGTGTTGTTTATTTCAAGATGGCACTACAAGGCTTGTACAATTCACCAGTTTGCTTTAATTTTAATTTAGTTTTTGTTATTATTTCTTAATTAATATCAGTGACCATGTTGTTTTTGTGATATTACAATCATAAGAATAGTAGTTATTATTAGAGTGCTGGTTTTCTTATCAAAAAAATAATGGTACTTACTCATAAATATTAATTGTGTTTATGTAATTACTCAATATTGTTTACAAATACCGCAAGTGATGCAATATAATTAGGATCTGTGCTCAGAGAAGTGTTAATAAAGTGATAATAATGAATAATTTAATTATTTTCAGGCAGTAAAAAAGAGTAGGTTCAAGACCAAACAGCGGACGCAAGAAACATTCTCAAGGGTCACCAAACTAAAACAAGAAAACCAAATGTTGGAAGAAAAAGTGAAAACACTAACAAAAGAGCTGCAGTTTCTAAAAGAACTGTTCTTAGCTCATGCATCAAACGCATCCAATCCAAAACTTGAGGGGATAGACCTGGACAAACTGCTAGAAGAAATACCAGAGGATAAGAAATAGTTATTTAAATAATTTTATTCTATAGACTTGCCGTAAGTAGTGGTTGAGATAGCAAAATAGAGTGAAAGTAAAGTTGTGAAAGTGATAACCAGTATAGCAAAATTCATTGTTCTGTGGCTCAATTAGAAAGAATTAATACCTATTATGTGCCAGCGACTGTAAACAAGACCACTATATTATACTTTATGAAACAACAACAATGTATGCATGTTTACCTAAAATACATAGTACAAAGGTCATTGGGCGCAATCCGACCCGGTCGCGGACATAAATGAAAATGATATGAAATGAAAGAGTATAAATTCATTTAGCATTATAAATGGTTATTTTATTTAGAATCCATGGGAGAGCAAAGTTAGAACCAATAATATATTTATTAAAAAAATCGAATACTACTATTAAATATAAGTTGCCGTTCTTTAAATATCTACTAAAGAGTTTTGATGAGTGCATGTACGTCCCGCGTGATCGAATCGGCTTGTATACGTTAGCTTCCTCTCTCTCACACAATAGCTCGTGTCTCGCTCGTTGCGCTGGCGCATTGTTTCGTTCGTGTCATCGCAGTCCTTCGTTGTCTTTCGTCGTGATCTGTGCGTTTACCGGTTATCTCTTGTTTTTATCGACTACCTAAGCTCGTACTTATATGTCCAAAAAAGTGCGAATTTTTTATTTCAAAGAAAAACCTATAGTCTTCACAAATTCAGAAACTTGGTAAAGCCTTTACTGGTTGTTTGTATCGATGGCTATATAATAGACGTTGTGGGGCCATATCCAGTGACAACATCAGATACCTCAATCCTGCGTCATCTGTTACAAAATGAAGTATCCCCTTGGCATTGGTTTTTAAGACCTAATGACATTTTATATTAGATCGTGGATTTCGAAATACAATGCCTTTAATTGAAGAATGTGGTTATGTTCCACATATGCCACCATCCAGAGGAAGAGGAGAACAATTGACGACGCCAGATGCCAATAAGTCTCGATTGATTAGAATGTGTCGATGGGTAATCGAGGCCATAAATGGCCGTTTTAAATTTTTTTACAAAATATTTCGACATACTTATTTCAATGTAGCTATGCGAAATATGATGACGGACTTCAAAATCATGGCGGCAATTATCAACGCTACCAGGCGTCCGTATGAAGATAGTTTATATAATACGTCGAACAGTTTATTAACATTATAAATGACAGAATGAATAGAGAGAACGAACTGACGTAGTACGTAATTGAAAACAACATGAATAGACAAAGAGTTGCTTTCATGCCAATAGATGGAAACAATCCCGATTTTACCTTTGAAGAACTGATATTGTTCACATTGGGCAGCTATCATTTAAGACTGGCTAGGTCGTACTGCCATGAACACATGAGACCAAATGGTGTCTACTTGATAGAGATCTATCGGCACCAAGGCTTAATAAACAATAAAATATTGATAAGAGGACGAATTCAGTCGCGACATGTCAGAGCGCGACAATACTACACATATATTTTAATAAACCCAGCGAGACAAGGAAGACAATGTCTTGAAGATTATTACTGCTCGTGCATACACGGCCGCCGAACCGTTCGGGAGCTGCGTGCATATTGCCAGTATAGTTTATTTTTTATCCTGGGCTAGGCACCAACAACAAATCGAAGCCCCTGCGGTATTTTTAGATGAAATCACAGTAGATATTGATCACGCCGAATAAATAATGTGAATATAAATAAGTTTTTTTTTTAATATTCCCACATCCCACAAGAAAGCGACCCTTACCATAATAAACTAGAGACATTTATCTATATATCCTCACAATTTCATCTCTGTCCGCCGTGGGTTTATCTCCCATACTATTTGCCCATTGACCTTTGAACTGTATATCTTATCAGTCAGTGATAAGGTCGCAAGTGCATAGTGGCTATAAACCAGAATAATTGTATACTATGTATACTGTCCATTATTTTGTACCATGGGGTACATTAAATTAAAATTATTCCATTGAGGGGAATCTACCGATTTTATTTGTATACACTTTTTAATAAAATATATTAGACTAGCTTTTGCCAGCGGCTTCGCCCGCGTGGAGGTCGGAAATTATCCCGCGGGAACATACTACCGGGATAAAAAGTAGCCTATGTCCTTTCTCAGGCTCTAAACTATCTGTGTACCAAATTTCATTTAAATCGGTTCAGTAGTTTTAGCAGGAAAGCGAGACAGACAGACAGACAGACAGAGTTACTTTTGCATTTATAATATTAGTGTGGATGTTTTGTGACTCATTAAATTTATGTTTAAATTTCAGAATAGTGACCCATCAATTAGTATTTTTTTAAATAAATAGAATGCTAGACAAGTAGTAGTAGTTGTGAAATAAAAATTAAACCAATTCTAAATAACTCCATTATACCATATTGACAATCAATAAAAACCAAATCTTACTATTATGCTTACATTTTTAATGTTTTGTTTATCTCTATGACTTTCATTTATAGTGCCTATCTTTTTTATGTCAGATGACAAGTAAATTACATAGTATTTTAGTTAAACACACCTATGGTTGATAATTGATAAAAATGTCTGTATTATTATAGTGCATTTATAAAATAGGGGGATCTTTTGGTATTGTGAAATAAATTAAATAAAATGAAATTATATTTATTTCTGTAGGCATATCTTTTACACGTCAATATTTGATTACTAGATTGAGTCAGAATTTCCAAGTTGACTATTCCTGAGAAGAAATGCTGAAACAAACTCAGAGGTCACGGTCACTTTTAAAGTTCAAACATTATTAAGACTTTATGGTATGTCTGTCTGGAAGGGGCATTCAAAAAACAAAATGGCAGCTTTAGTTCTGAATTTGACCATGCTCTAATAGAACCTTATAGCGCTATAACAGGTACAGATATGACTTTAAAACAGTGAATTATGTTTAATCAAATAATTTATTGTTCTGCCTAAATAATTCCGTTAAGAAAATCATTTTTCTTTTATCTGCCTCAAATATACTGGTATATCTGAAAAATAAAACTGATTTTGTTATTTTGCCACATGCAGCTTTAGCATAGCATAATGCTGAATTTTTGTCATATTTGTAGTTCCTTACCCTAAGTAATATTAGTTCAAAAGAGGCAATATATTACACTATGATAAATTATTTGTAAAAATGTTTGTTACTAAGTGGATTTTTTTTACATAAAAGGCGCTGATCAGTAATTCCTTTCTCATAACAATTAATCTAAGAAACTTATCATGTTAAATGAGATTTGATTGTTTGTATGTTTGTTTGTTACGCTTTCACGCTAAAACGGCTGAATGGATTTGGATGAAATCTGGCACATGGGTAGACCATGACCTGTGTAAGGACATAGGCTACATTTCATCCTAGATCGCTGACGAAGTCGCGGGCAACAACTGCTTAGATATATGTGGTATTTTTCTTTGCTTTTTCATTGAAAAATATATAAGTAACCTAGAGAAATTGGTATACCAAAAAGTGTAATATTTACACGAAATTCTCGCAAGTTTTAGAATAAAGCCTTTCTGCCATTTATACGGGACATTTTTATAGCTACTTATTATGAATTAGGAAAACCGCTTGTTATTGCACAAATTGAAATTTTAAGCTCAATGGATAATCTCTATTGTCACTGCTTGTATGTAACAGATACCTAAATATGAAATTCATCACAATTTATTATTGAAAGAGTGAATTCTTTTTAAAACACAGCATACCCCACTACGCATTTTATTGCGTTGTTTTTTATTTAACACAATAATTAAGTTGTGTATGGCTGTACAGTGATAATTAAAATGATTGTATGAGTTTTTATTTTATGTACAGGCTCCTTATTGCGTAAGTATATATTTTAAATTCTTAAGCATATCAATTAGCAGCTTTACATTATTTTATAATCTAAATGACATGTCGGACAACTGTGGTAAAAGAATCTTATTGAACCAAACATATAATAAAATAAAAATACATTTATACAAAACAATTTCCGTCGTTTTTTTTTTGTATTTAACCCTGTAAGCCGTACCTAATTCAAAGAACCTGTTTCGCCACCTTTGGACACACTCATTATCCACCGAATATATTTCTGTAATGTTTGATAAATACTTGATAAGTCCAAAATTTGTCATTTACTGTTCTTACAACGCACATAGAAAAAAATAGAGTAGGTAAGGTAGACCTCCATTTTTTTCCATATACAGGAAAAAATTTTAACCACTGCGCATTTTTTTTTTTGGTGGTTCAATATCATTAATAGAACACATGTCAACTATTTTTTCAATATTTTTTTTTAAATTTTTGTCCGACCTTAAATCAGTAAACTGTGGACATTCTACTATGATATAGACAATAGGAATAGGTCAGTATCGCGCGCATAGTGTACTTCGAACTTCTTAGAATTTTGACCGATCGAACTGGTAGGTACTTGTAGCTACTCTCCGTCGTTCACTTTCGCCGCCGCGCCGGGCGGCGGCGGCGCCGCGTGCTAGTTACCATAAAAACCAGTTTCAAATTAAACATCTTTCGTTAACGATAACATAATTGTTTTGTATTATGATGTATCAAAATAAAAATTGCATGGATATTATAACTCGTTTAAGTTAAATTTGCTGGTTAAAAACGTATCCTCTAATAAAAGTTGTAAGAAATAATCTAGATAGAAGTTGGAATTTATCTGCAAGATACCTATATTGTTTAATTAACTCCATCTATTGGGCATTTGGAGCATCACGATGGCCAGCGCTAATTAACTACACTGAGTTAGAACAATGAAATTCTAGATGAAGGAAGAGGCAATACACATCATTCTTATCAACTTCATCATTTTAGTCGATTAATTATGAATTTGCTTTCAGTAGGTACCCTGTAGTATTATATCGAGTACATACCTACAACTCATCGAACATTTACTAAATCCGCATTCGATTGTCGATTAGACGTGAGGCGTATATACTGGTAGAGGTATATATACCAAGTATGTGCTTCCCAGTACGCAGCCCGGGTACAGACCGGAATACTGGGTAAATACCTTGAAGGTATGACGTCATACGTATAGGCTAGTACGAAACGAACCGCTACCACAAGGTATCAGCCAGTTCGTGCAGCATCGGTCCGCCGAAATCACCCGAAGCTACCCAACCGCTTATGGCAGGACCCGAACCGTCATTCGTGCTTTAGGAACGTTCGGACGATCTAATTCACGTGCATAAAAAATAATACGAATTACATTTTTGTCATATCAAAGAGTTCCATAAAAATATATTGTGTGTAATAAAGTGATTTTTAACTACGCAGCTACTCTAGTTAGTCAGTTTTAATAAAATTAATGTTATTTTGCATATAATATTTAGTAGGTACTCACTAATAACCATCTTCATATATCTTACTTGAAACGTCGTACCTACATAATATTGGAGGTATGCCATACCTATCGCATACGTTTACTTATCGAAATCATAACACACCCAAATACTTACAGGTATTTTGAAACCCGGTTTTTGGTCCAGGTATTTGGCCATACCCATACCTTGAAGGCCGGGTATGGAGATTGGCAGGTATATCTCATCTCTATGTCGATAACATAGACATACTGGACACCCCATTGGCCCATTCCTATCTGTAATGACGTCATATCTATTTGACAATGACAGATCGAAAGCCGGCTTGACTTGCCCATCAGAGGGGAGTTCCCAAATTGTTGGGTACAAGAGAACTTACCGTTTTTATGAGCCAAGTGCTAGATTAGGTAAAAATTCATCATGTTTTAGCTAAAAAGTTTCATAAAATTTTAATTTTATTCGTTTCATAAAGTATTTACATAAGGATTTCAGCACGTATTTTTTTTTTCAAAAAAATACGTGCATAGGTTCTGGGGAGACCAAAAACATAAAATGGCAACATAATTGCGTGAGATTCTTTTGGTAGATATTGTGAAATATTCATTCACAATTTCTTTTTAATTCAAACAAGTATCCTGCACTACTTTGTTTGTATTGTCAACTAAATGAAAGTTGTTTGATTTTTCTACAAATCTAGTAAATCAAAACTATTGTGAGCTAAAGCAGTATCAATAAAACATCAGCACCTTAATTTGGTACGTATATTTCTAATTAATTGATGTCGTATTTCAACATCAAAATTGCGTCATAATTTCATGGAAACTTTACTTTCCGTTTACTAACTCTTCTTTTGTTTTATTGCAGGAGTGTGTTAAAAGTACCTTTCAGTTAATTTCTGTAAAGAGTTCGCGGCGTTAAGTCGTTAGTAATTTGATGACATTATACGATTTGGACGACTTGCTCGATATGCCACCTGTGAAACGAGGAAGACGAGGGGCGAGCGACGCTGATGAGGGCGATGAAGAGTACAGAAAAAAGAGGGAGAGAAACAACGAGGTATGTCCTTGATAATGATAATAAACCATAGATAAAGACAAAGCACTAAAAATAGTCCACCATCGGAGTAAGGAATTGGTACTTCACTTTTATTATTCAGGCCAATCAACATTATTGATAAATTATTGTTGGTAGGCTAAGCAGTAAAGTGCATTTTACTTAATTAAATCTATTTAGAATCACATATACTTTGAATTTAATCAAACATTAATAAATAATGTCAATAACCTTGAAGATCTTCATTTTCATGGAAAATACTGTTAACTTCCATTAAATATGTCAAAAAAAAGACTGTCTAATTATATTACACTTTTACCATTATTTTTTTAATCCCTAGTTTCCCCTTGCTCTATTTGATTAGTCATGCTGTTTTTAGGATTGGGTCCCCTAAAAATTGCAATTTGGCTGTTTTATGTCCTGTCTAGACTTAGTACCAAATGCTGCATCGAGCAGCAGAAAAATTGCGCAATTGTTTACATATTGTAATGATGATGCAATGATTCTAATATTGTACATTTATAACAAAAGCAAAAGCATGACTTAAAATAGTATATGAAGAGTTAGTTCTCCTTAAATACCATTAATGGTTGTAAACTAGAAAATACATGCCAAAAAACCCTAACTGAACAAATAGTGGGCTGCCTTAGGAAATGATGAATTTGTTGTGTTTATTGTTACTGATCATTCCTGTTCCAATAAGAAAATAATAATATAGGTATTCATGCAGATTAGATTTGCTTTATTTTCCAACTTTAGTCCAATTTAAAAGACCGTTGATTTTCACTTTCAAATAAATTAAGCAGAAAACAAAACCGTCTACCTGAATAACCTTTTTTTAATTGAAGTTGGTAAAAAATGGCATATTTTTTGGGTCCACCCTTTATGGCAGAATCTTTTTCGTCATAATATTATTTTGCATAACAGCGGATGGCATAAACTTCATTTCGCAGAAAATCGTTTGGCATACACTCATTTATCATACATTCACAACGCATAATTTTATAAGTCAGAATCATCTTTAGGCATAAATTTTATTCCATAATAATTAAAAAGTAGAACCATCACATCGCAGAAATTTCGCAGTCAGAATCGTCTCTTGGCATAATTTCATATCGATAGTTATTAAAAGGCAGAACTATCATATCTCAGAAACTTTAAACTTAGAATCATCTTTTGGCATACATTTCATATCGAAGAAGCATGCAGCATGCAAACAAGCATGCAGTATGCAAGCAACCAAGCATGCAGCATGCAAGCAAGCATGCAGCAAGCAAGCATGCAAGCAAGCATGCAGCAAGCAAGCATGCAAGCAAGCATGCAGCATGCAAGCAAGCTTACAGCATGCAGGCGAGCATGCAACATGCAGCATGCATGGTTTCTGTCACGGCTCCGGCGCTGCGAGGCTCCGGCGGTCCCACGCGACCTCATCGTCGCAGATGGTTTTACGCTCACCACCGCAGCTTCGGCTTGCTGGCCGGCTTCGCCGGCCAGCCTCAGCTGCGGCGGCGCGCGTCAAAATCACCTGCTCCTCAGCTCGCGGGCCGCCTCGCCCCTCCGCGCCTACGCGGGTTTAAATTACACTCTAGGGGTAGGGCAGAGAAGACTACGTGGAGTCGGTTCTGCAGCGATTCGTTTCTGTCAATAACTTTTGTAGCACAACATATACTGACTTTTTGAGACACTATTTTAATTTTATTTAAGGTCAAAATGCAATATTATACAAATGACAATATGCCTAACAAAATTATTCAAAATGAAATTCTGCCATCTTCATAGTATGCCAAGTGAAATTATACCAAATAATCGTCGCACTAAATAAATGTTATGCTAAACGAAATTATGCGAAATTTTAAGTCTGCCAAAGTTAATTATGCGAAATAAAATTCTGCCATCTTAAAAGTATGCCAGCGTTAAGTCGGACATATAAACAGTCGGCCAAACAACGATTATGCTAAACATTTTTTATGCCTTACAAATATTCGTTTAAAGAAAATTATGCCAAGTGTGTTATGCCAAATAAAATTCGGAGCATCAAGTTTCTGCCAGATAGAGGGAACCCATATTTTTTCTATAAACCTTGCAAAACACATTAAATCACAATTGTCTTCTGAAAGGGTAGGCTAAGATGCATAGAGAAAACATCCACATTTTGCCAGTAATTTTATAAATCAGAATCCAATTGCTATTGATATTCTCTATATTTCTTTCTCTTTATTTTTTTATTGATATTTTGCTTGTTTGGCATTACTTATTTACAACTTTGCCTTACCCTTTTTTTAGCCTACATTGTGTCTCCCTGCTGGGCAAAGGTCTCCTTTTTATCCTTCCGAACCTCGTTTCCCATCAAAACTTCTGCAATTTTCCCATCCAAACCTCCTCTTTTTCCGTCCCAACCTCTCCTCTTTTTTTCTTCCAAACCTCTCCTCTTTTTCCGTCCGAGCCTCTCCTCTTTTTTTCTTCCAAACCTCTCCTCTTTTTCCGTCCGAGCCGCTCCTCTTTTTTCCTCCAAACCTCTCCTCTTTTTTCCTCCAAAATTCTCTATTTTCTGTGATGTGTGGCCTTTATTTTCTGCTATGTTTGTTCGCGCGGCTTTGTTGGCCCTGCAAACGTCCCAATATCATAATCAGATCGTCAAACCTTTCGCCACGGTCCACCACGATGGCGACGTCCTTCCATCTGACCTACTAAAAAACCCTTAACTAATTTTTTATTTTTGTATTTACAGGCAGTCAAAAAAAGCAGAGTGAAGTCAAAACAGCAGACACAAGACACATTCTCACGTGTTAAAAAGCTAAAAGAAGAGAATCAACAGCTTGAAGATACCACAAAAAGACTGACAAAAGAATTAGAACTGTTGAAGGAGCTCTTCATTGCTACTGCTGCAAACAAAGCTGATCCCAAGTTTGAAGGTTTGGACCTTGAGAAACTGTTGGCAGATACACCCGACAGCAAGTAGTATTAACTATTTGGATAAGGAGGTTGTACATGTAGAACAAAATGGGAAAGTTTATGCCATGAATAATTTACCAGGGTCGATGGGTATCGCTGAAGTTTTGATGGACCAATGGATGTTTTTAACCGAACCTTAATTTGAATAATTAAGTGTTTGTTTTATATTAACTCAAGTAAGCTTTATTCAAACGCATTCTTTGTGAACTTTAACTATATTCACAGACTGGTTACTTCTTAGCTCTGGTTGCTGTTGCCGACCAAAAAATTACAGACTTTGTGCACTATGATAGTGATTCCGTCAGTTCCTTTATCAAATACACTGGACTAGATAAGTGTCTGTTCTATAAAATAAACACAGCACGCGTCATGTAACTTTGTGTACTGCGTTACGCACGGGGTAACGCTTTGTGCGTCAACCTATAAAGATAACGCAATTGACATCATCTCTTCATACAAAATACTCATATGAAATTAAAGAATTGGAAATCAACATAACATTGTTTAAAGGGAGCCGAGGTTTAGTAGATACACTCTATTATGCTAGTTATGATGTCTCAACTAGTTTCTACCCACGATTTCGTCCGCGTTGAAAGTCTTGTTTTGACATAAAATAAAGACCCTATGACACCATGCAATAGTGTAGTTTTTTTATCTGTCAAACATATTTGTAATTGGTTATGTAGTTCCAGAGTTTACCTTTTAAAACTGCGTCATGTCAAGTGTATAATATGCGTTTACATGTAATATTTCTGCCCATTAGGAAGTAATAAGATACATGTTGACTTGAATTTCTTTTTGTGTTTCTTGTTAGAAGAAATCAAAACTATGTAGGTTTTCGTCACATTATTTTAGCATAAGTACCTACCTATACTCTGTTTATAACTTGCTAGAAGAATTTGACAGCAGCATCGCAGCTGTAATTTTTGTCTAGCAAATTAAAAATTAGAGTTTTGTAAGAAAGTATGGAATTGAGTGAACAGTGTGTTGGTTTGTATTGATAGAAATTATTATAATCTGTGATAGTTAGGGCCAGTTTGTGAAACAAAAAATTATCGCATAATTATAATGGAAGTGCAGGGTAGCCCACGAAATTGATATTTTCCTATGTTTATTACAATTCAGTCAGTGTCAAGCTGTATGTTGAACAAAATATGATTCACGACTGTAACAAATACGGCTTACAATTTCAATACATAGTATACAACAATACAATTTCAGTCTCCTAAGTTCATTTTTTTAAGTAGATTTTTTGAAAATAAACATATCAATACCAATGATACTACTAATGCTTAAATGTTGCTAAAATATACAACTGATTTTATTTTCACAGTTTATGTAAGTATTTGCTTAGAAAAACGGCCATTTAAAAATGGCTCCTGGCACTAATCATGTTAATTTAAAGATAATTTTCGTTCGAGAAACAGGCCCTTGATCTAGTTCATATTGAACAATGTTCTATGATATCAAAAATTTTGAGCACAAATTATTTGAATTGTTGTTGTAATGTGTAAAATAATGGGTGATTGTTATAGTATTATGATAGATCTAGTCAGGGGGATATAATTATTAAGCAAATTGACACTACTTAAATTTATCGTGTTATGAATATTTTATGTCACGGACAATTCAAGTTGGTAGTCAAATAGCTTAACAATATTTTTCTGGACTTTTTTTATGTTGTTTTAGTACTCGGATGGCCGGATCTAGCTTAGAAAATATCAATTGTAAGTACAAAAATACGTTTTGTATTTTTTTAGTAACACTAAAATCATTTTTGAAATGTTAGCGGTACATAGAGAATAAATATATAGTAAATAAAACATCAGAATCCTGATAATATTTTATTATGTAAATAGAATCTTAATATCTACAATTATATTGTATTATGTACGGTTTTATTCACATGTATGTTTCGGTTTAACCGGACTAGTTACAAAGCTAAAAAGACATAATGAACCGAATCATGCTCTTGACTAATTCCGAATAAAATCATAAATATGAATATTTTGTTATAATATTAATTTTATTACTATCTAAGAATTTAAAATTACAAATTTTTAAAATAAATTTGATACAATTTGACTATTATTCAGTCGTTGTCATTTTTAGGGTTCTGTACTCAAAGTGTGCCAACGGGACCCTATTACTAAACCTCGCCTGTCTGTCCGTCTAACCGTTCATCTGTCTTGTCTTTCAGCGTGCTGACGTTAACCATAATAGTCGAATCGAGTGCAGTGCGATGCGCGGTCAAATACGGACGTGTTTCCGCTGTGCACGGAGCGAATTTTATTCACGTGTAGCGCGGCCATAGCCGCTGCCCGTACTGTCACTATGAGTTCCAAACCACTCATAGTCAACGAATTGCTGGCGTTCCTAGTCCATGCCATCGACTACATGGACGAGGTGAGCATCCTGCAGATATGCCGGTCCAATTACAAGGAGGATGAGATCAGCAGTGGTAAACTGCTACTGTTCCAGTCACTTGGAAAGCTGGACCAGATGCCGTCTCGCCGCAGAGATGGAACTGAGAAGAGCATTCAAGATATTCTTGATATGTTGAAGAAGACCGACCCGGACGACGTGCCAGATTTCGTGGCGAAGGAGCTGGGTAAGCTGCCTCCCATCACGTTCGATCACGTTGACGTTACACGGCTGCTAAAGGACATCACTACCTTGAAGGTGGAGATGACCAAGATGCAGTCCCGTATGGAGGTTGCGGAAAAAACCAACACTGAACTGCGAGCGGAAATAACAATGTTGCGCAAAGTGGGTTCAGTAATTGGGTCACCAGAGGCCTCTAAGGTGAATACACGTCGAGGGGCGCGAATTGCATCAATCGGCAGTTTAGAATCGGCGAACACAAGTGCGTCACCGGCTGCCCATAATGCTGACCAAGCGCTGCCCGCCGCCGCCGTCACCCGCGCCACAACACCGGCTGCGGAAACGTCACACGTAGGTACGTCGACCCCAAACCGTGCCTACGCCGCTATTGTCACCACGAGAAAATCAGGTGTGTCGCAGTCTATGCGGCAGAATAAAATTGGGGAAAACCAGACGAAGGTTGCACTACCGGCCTTGGCTGCGGTCCGTAACTCGTTGCCGAGAACGGGCCAAGTTGATGAAGAGGGTTTCACGAAAGTGGAAAGGAAGAAGAAGAAGCCCTGTTCACGAAACCAGTGTGGAACAGCTCCGAGTGGACCCAACATGCTGCTGCGCCCTGCTGTGCCTACGACGCAGCTGTATATTTCACGTCTGCATTACACCACGAAGGTTGAGGAGATCGTGGAGTATGTACGAGTGAAAACGAACTTCACTTTGAGGGTCGAGAAGTTGGAATCGCGCCACAACACGAATTTCAAGTCATTCGTGGTGCGAGTTCCAACTGTACAAATCGAGACCTACCTCAAGGCAGAGTTTTGGCCGAAGGGTGTCGTGTATCGGCGATTCCGCGGAAGGCTACGCGACACCACGCAGCGCAACACGACGCCGTCACTTCGTGTACAATAGTTTTAAATTGTTTTTTATTTGTATGTATGTTAGTCTGTAAGGTATTTATGTTATTCAATTCAATTCAATTTATTTATTTCAGAGAAAGTCTCCATAAATGTACATAAAACGTTAAAAAAAAAAAAAAAAAAAAAAAAATAAATTGATTTGATAATAGGAAGACAGTTGACATTTTCACAAAGTATGTACAAGTACAGTACGATTCAAACTTAATGGCGGCTCGGAACACGAGGCTGGTGGCTGCGCAGTAACAATTTTACGTGTCGGGGTGAGGTACTGCGCAGCCAAGAGCGCACTTCACAGCCACCGTTAAGTTTGAATCGAACTATAACAAAAATTAAATAGGGTATCCATATATGAAACTGTATTTTTTCGGTATTTTATGCCTTGTGGTACGGAACCCTTCGTGTGCAAGTCCAACTGGCACTTGGCCAGTTTAAATAACTCCCTTGAATGCAAGTGAAAAAATATAATTTAATATTATGGACATACCATAAAATATAAAGTGGAGACAACAATACTAGAGTACCTAAATTAAACTGCATGTATCTAATGCAGTTCCAATGTCTTAGTCACTATAGGTATTCAAATATCAATAAATATCATAATAATAATTTTATTTCTCTTCCACAAAGCTGCCTTAAACATATGAAATAAATCCTTCGTGAGAGACAAGTATTTGCACTAAGAAAAGCTAAAACGTAGATTAACATGCCCCCCACCCCCCCGCAAACGGTGTTCGAATAATTAATATTAAAGTTTTTTTTTGTTGGAATAAAAAACAGTTTTCTTTTTAAATCGAGCTAAGATTTATTTCATAGTCCCTGGTTATCCGACCAAATTTGAATGACTACTAAAAAGCGACGGATTCATACATATCGATGACCTTCTTTACTTTACTCACCGGTTCACACGTGTTGTGCCTGAGTACACTGAAGTAGAAAAGTAATAAGTAATAAAATAAAGTTGTAATTGGATTATATTCTACTAGCTGTTTCTATGACCATAAACATTATTAAGTACATTATAAATAGTAGCCTAAGTGCTATTCCAAGGTAAGCTATCTTCTCCATTCTAAATTTCATTAAAATACATCCAGTAATTTATGATTAAAGATATGGCAAATATTAATCATTGCAAGTTTGAACCTTATATCTCTGCAGATAGAGTTGCAAATGTTTTTGAGTTTGTATACTGAACTTATATTTATAATAATAATATTCCACAACTATCACACAACCTAGTCCCAAGCTAAGCAGAGCTTGTGTTATGGGTACTAGACAACTGATAAACATACTTATATATTTCTAAATACATACATATTATAGATAAATTACACCCAGACACAGAACAAATGATCGTGCTCATCACACAAACATTTGTCCTGGGTGGGAATCGAACCCACGACCTCCGGCATAGCAGTCAGGGTCACTAACCACTAGACCAACAGGCTTGCCTGTTGTTCGGTAGAAGCAACTCTGAAACTATTGAGCGTTGCGTGAATTCCTTTTGGGTAATTACTCAGTTACTCAAACATAACAACATATATAAAAATCATTGAAATCGGAGGCGGACTTTCTTGGCGGTCTCCTTGTTAGATGAAAAACTGATCTGTGATTTAAATAATAATGACTACACAACGTGCAAATAATTTCTAATACTTATAGGTAGGAAATTTAATCTGTGATTTGATGCAATGTAATTATACATAAGAATTAAAATTAAGGGAATAAAAATAATAATTTCCACATCAACACGCTGTTTCATTTAATATGGTCACAAGGTACATTTAATATATTTTTTAATTAGCCCCCAAAACTTTTGAACGCGACTGTACGGACAACAGCTTAGGTATAATACGTCCAATAAAGGTCATCGATATGTATGAATCAGTCGCTTTTTAGTAGTCACTGGAATTTGGTCGGATAACCAGCCGTTGTTTACATATTTTGGATTTTTGTTTATATTTTACTTAATGCGAAACATTCCAAGCTGAATATTTTCACCATATATTTTTGACTAAAGGCACAAGATTTTGGTTTACACGTACACATCTGGGATTGAGCCGATTCCTTGTATTTTGCCGTCAAAGTTATGACACCATCGTTTTGACATTTAGCAAGATTATTCAAAAACTCATGCATGAACAGTTTTGAAACTTTGTATGGTTATTATTAGCGTCAAGAAGGACCGAATACAGTTTTCAGCGAACTTGTGCCTTGTCTCATTTAAGCGCTGCGATGTTTTTTAACGCGATAACTTGAAAACTATAAATATTTTCTTGAATCTAATTGGGGCACTAAGGGGCACACATTAAGAGCTACTCGTGTATGTTTACTCTACAGGGGCACATGCAATGGTTTTAGAGATATACGATTCATCAAAACGTTACTCCAGCAGGAAATGCAATATCTCGAAAACCTGAAGAGGCACAGATTTTATTTTTGGGGGCACATTTTGGCACACATATAAGCTCTCTGGCCATGCACAATTTTTCTCTCCGATCATTCGTTTAGAATTTTCCTGCTAGAAAAACGTTACCCCAGCAAGAATCGTTTTTTCCGTTTTTTTTCCAAAACGACAGGGGGCACACATTTTTTATTTGGGGGCACATTTACAGCAGATAAGGCACACATTATACGTTCTACTCATATAACTCTACGAGACACTTTCTTGGTAGGGTAACGTACACCCGAAATACTCACTCATAAGCATTTGTAATGCCAGTGTTTTTATTTATTGTCATATTGGTGTCTCAACATTGTATACATAAGTATGACGGCGCTTCGACCTTTTTAGAGTGCCAAGAAACGTCAAGAAGGACAGCAGACATCTTGACAAGCGCGGGTTGACGATTCTTCACTCTGACGCAACACCAGGCTCTTTTGCACGCAGCGATTAGACAATTGGATACACGTTTGCATCGCGCTGAGGCAAGACGTGTTCGGTGGAGCGTCTTTGTATTTTTACCAATTAGAAAGTGCTGATTGTGATTTCGTTAGTATCTTATCAAAATAATAATCGTGTGTCATAAACACGCGGCTTTAATTCTCCTCGCCCGTCTACCCACGATAGCTCGGCAGCTGAGATGAACCCGAAATTGGCTGATGATGGCCATGTGCCGTTAAGTAAAATATGAAAAATCACAGATAAACACAAATAATGAACTAATTATTTTTTATGCAATAAAAATTTAAATGAAAATTTATACAAAAATCATCCGAACATCTGAATCTTTATACAAAAAAAAAAAACGAGCGAGCCTTACAGCAGTCGCAAAATGGACCGATTTAAGCAAAAATTTTCCAACCCACAACCTCGACAATATGGAGGTTTTGTGACCTCTACTCGAAATAAGGTATCTATATTTTAACATATGAAAGACTCAATAAGGTTTGTGTGATTTCCAACATTTTTGCTTAAATCGGTCCAAATATGACGTGTAACATCTGACATCTCACCTTGGTAATAAGACGCCGCGATCTTTAGTCAAATCAAATAGCGGAGAGGAAAGATACACAGCAAAAATATAATGAATTAACATTGAATATACCATTATATAGAGAGGTATATGGATAAACATACATAAGAACTATGTTTTCCCACGAGGGTACGGCAGAAACTATAGATAATACATACTCCTTTTGCTTCGTTTACGTTCATACATCTGGTCATACACGCACGCCAGCTGCGAGTACTACGCGCCATAATATAAGAGTATACAGTTTTTAAAATTTAATTATTTATTTAATATTTACACAATCATGATATTGTAACACAAACCTAAGCGCACGTTACATCGGTCGGCAACATATTGAATTTCAATATAATCGCAAATATCCCAAAATCTAGACGTACAAGGTCAAAAATAAAGAAATGGTTATCCCACCTTGTGTACCCCCAAAGAGATTTATATACAGATTCATGAATGAACATAAGTCGCTTCCAAAATTGGATACTTAACTTAGAATCTCCTTTCTCAAGTTTCACAAATATCCCAAAATCTAGACGTCCTAGGGCAAAAATAATGAAAGACGCCCCATTGGGTTGTACACAAACATCTGTGTGGGTTTCAGATGACCCTTAATTGTCCTTGCGTGATCTTTGTTTAACGTAAATTACGTTGTAAAATGAATAATTTAGAATATTTATTTTCAGTTTTTTGCAAATATTTCAAAAATTAGAGTTCATAAGTAAAAAAGTTATTAAATTTTCACTTCCACTCCCCCCTTTGCCATACCCCCAAGGATGTTTGTGTACAGATTCATGGATGACTCTTAATTGACCTTGACCTTTATCTTATGTAAGTTGCGTAAACATGGTTGGATTTACGGTTAGCGTCACGGAAGTTTCCCGCTCCGAAACCAGACATTTTTTTTTTGAAAATGGTGACCATTTAAGCTCAATTAAAGGTCTTTAAATCTTGAGACCTCGGAAAGCATTGGTAAGGTATTTTTTACGTAGGACATCTAGTTTTGAGACAATTCCGCTAAAAAAACAGCAATACATTGCCCTGTATAATTCATTAACCATTGGATTGGGCAACATATCCTACTTCCATACATTAATAACGCCGTCAGCCGCCGCGCTGACCAGATAAGGCTTGGTTCCCTCCACCACGGTGAGGTCAGTGATGGGTGCCGTGTGGTAGAAAGAGCGCGACTCCACGCTGCGGTATATGTTGTCTTCGATCAGGGACGCGGGAGCTGAAGGGTTCAGCTTACAGCATTCTTGGATTACTGTTGTTCCGTCTATTATGCGGCTCCTATAGACAAAATTAATAATATCTTAGGACAACCAACACCGTTATCTGATACCAAACTAGGCAGAGCCTATACTATGGAAACCAGACACCTGATAAATATACTAATATATTTCTAAATACATACATATTATAGATAGCTCACACCCAGACACAGAACAAATAATTGTGCTCATCACACAAAGATTTGTCCTGGGTGGGAATCGAACCCAAGACCTCCCTCTTAGCAGTCAGGGTCACTAACTAATAGTCCAGTTTTTAGGCCAGTCATTAAAATGCCATAATAAAGATTATTTATTTATTTTAGGATGAAAATATGATATATGGTGTTGAAATTACACTCGATCCATAGAACCCATGGATTTTTTTTTATGGGTGGCATCTGCCGTTCATTGACATCTACCGTACCAAGGGAACGTCACTCCAAACTCTCCAAAGAGATTGTAAAAGATTTGTCTACTTTTTTTTTGGGTCTGACATCTGGTCAACTTATGAGGTTGTTGGCTGCTTAACCAGCCTTGCCTGTGGCTACCTTAATAAATGGCCTCCAGCCAGGGCTTAAAAACTTCAAACCCTGTGTAACAAAAATGATAAAAAAAATGAACTGAAAGGGCTGAATTGATGATTTTATTGATTAAAAACACTACTAAAGTGTACGTCATCATTATCAGCCTATAATGTTCCCACTGCTGGGACACAAGCCTCGTCTTGGTGAGAGGGAGTGGGCCACAATCCGCCACACGGGCCTAGAGCGGGTTGGTAGATGTGTCTTCGATTTTCTGGTTCTAATCCTCACGATGTTTTCCTTCACCGTTTTGAGAGCAGTGGCGATGAAATAATTTACACAAAGTAAAGCGCCTGCTTGGGTTCGAACTCACGACCTACTACTCGTAAGTCGCGGCCGTTACTTTTGAAATCAAGAGGCTATTTGGATCGAACACATTTATTAATACCACAATTATTATAATATACAACGACTTTTTCTCCTTGACGGAACAGTTTCAAGTGACATATTCTAAACGGTTTTTACTCCAATATTAAAACACTGTCATGTAGGTATACAACCTCCATCAGTTACCACTGGGCCACCATGGCTCACGCATAATAAAAAATGATAAAAACAAAAACAAACTGAATTGATGATTTTATTGATTAACACGTTGAGTGCCGATCACGCGATATCGCGTGCTTGCTACTAACAATTTTGTATGCGCTATAAAATCTGTGGCCATATCGGATTAACCGTCAATCTGTGTTTGGCACTCAACGTGTTAAAAAACCCTACCAAAGTGTACGTACCTGTACTTAATAGCGTTGGGCGTATGTCTAAGCGTGTCGTTATGCGCGTGCAGTAGTATATAGGAGTCGTCAGGTTGCTCGAGGTTCCAGTAGCGCAGGCGCAGGTCGGAGCCGCCCGTCACCACGAACCGGTTGCCTTCCCGAGCGCCGCAGTAGATCGAACTTATGTAGTGGGATGCCTGGGAGGATTTAACTAAATTATTAGTTACCTGCAGGCTTAGCATTACCACCGTTTTGTCGACGGAAGATTAGTACAATGGCAACAAAGTATAAAAAGTCAACAACACTTTTACGAAATTCCCTCTTTTACAAAATATAAGAATTGCTTTTTGTCCATGCCTGAAGTAGTTTATTTTTGTAATTTTCGTTTTTGTAGTCTCGAAGAGGCTAACTACTTCTAACTACTACTTTTATCTGTCGAAATTTCAACTTTTTATTTCAATTTACCCTAATGTTTTTATATATAATGGTGCCCAAGATACAGGCTGTGCCTAGTTTGGGACCAACGCTACTTCATCAAATCATTCGACTCAGAATTCAGATGTAATAAAATAGAAGAAGATAGCTTTCTTCTTCTATTAATTATCACAGTTTAGCGTTAAAAATCGCTCTCCTGTAAAATCACGATTTTGTAGATAACCGTATATACTTTATGGCCGCCGAGTTTTGTATTATCTTTAACTTGTAAACGCGATGATAACAAAATCAAATTGTCTTCACTACCATAGACAACTGTAAGTTGTCAGTGTGAATTTGACTGTTCAGGAAAGAAAACTTTCTTCTAGTCTACCTATAAAACAACCTACTTAAAAAACAAAGATCGTTATAAATAAATAAATATCTTTGGACAACCAACACATCGTTGTCTGAACCCAAACTAGGCAGAGCCTGTACTATGGTAAACAGACAGCTGATAAACATACTTATATATTTCTAAATACATACACATAATAGATAAATTACACCCAGACACAGAACAAATGATTGTGCTCATCACACAAACATTTGTCCTGGGTGGGAATCGAACCCACGACCTCAGTCTTTGCAGTCAGGGTCACTAACCACTAGACTAACAGGCCAGTCATAAATGAAAAACAACATGACGGATTGTAGAAGGATTTCTACTGTGCGATATTAAAAATGGAGAAACCAAACGTCACTTTGTATAGAAAGAGCTGTGTCTACTGTCCGTAAAAATAGATAGCGTCATGCTAAGCCTGCTGCACGATTACTGACAAATGCATGTAATGACTGGACAGGTCCACTCAATCTGTGTGGTTCAGTCCTCAAAAGACTATTTTAGTCACCAATCTACATCAAATCAAATCAAATCAAAATATTTTTATTTCACATAATCCTACATGGGCACTTATGAAACGTCAGAAGCTAGGTGCACGGTTCCAAATTGTTGATTCCTATGGAGAAGAGCCGGCAAGAAACTCCACGGTTACTCTTTTAAAAATAATTGGGTTTTACAATGGTTTCAAATTACAGTGTTAATAGGTATGCGAGAACAGTGTAGGACTGTCATCAAGTATCAAGTATTTAATAAAATAGAAAATTGTCTACAGTCTACAAGGCCTACAACGTTTTCACATTCACGAGGCATACAACTTAACCCATTAATGTCAACATTCCAAGTCTAAGTTAAGAACGTTACTGTTTCAATTTTTATTTTATTTTTTACTAGCTTTTGCCCGCGGCTTCGCCCGCGTGGATGTCGGAAATTAACGCAAGAGGACGTACTACCGCGGGAAGAATGTGTTAATCCAGGTTATATAACCTACCCTTACCCTCGCTCCCCCCCCCTTACCTATATAGGTAATATATACTCTGTGTGCCATTTTCGATCCAGATCCATTCAGCCATTTTTGCGTGATTGAGAAACAAACACCCAATCATACGTATTTTTACATTTTTACATTTATAATATAAGTAGTAAGTAGGATTATAATTCATATAGCTGATACCCGCGACTTCGTCCGCATGGTATTTAATAAAAAAGTTTTTCATTAGTTTTATTTTTTATCGTGAGATCCTTTTTTTTCTAAAGTAAAAGTAGCCTAAGTTACTCCTTGTTACATCAGCTATCTGGCAGTGAAAGTCCCGTCAAAATCGGTCCAGCCATTTCAGACATTAGCCGGAACAAACAGACAGACGGACAGACAGACAAAATTTAAAAAAATGTCGTTTTGGTATATGTACCGTGTATACATCCATATAAACTTAGTAAAAAGTGGTTATTTTAATATTAAAAACAGACACTCCAATTTTATTTATATGTCTAGATGTCTTGATAATGAGTGATATAGTAAGAAATACAAATAAGAAAAAAAAAGAGTTTTTAAAAGGTACTTGTTGAAATCAACATAAAATTTAGCTAAAAAAGTACGGTAAATGATGACAATTACTATGAACAAGAATTTATCATAATATTTTGCACATTACATGTTATTTACATTCTGACTTTGAAAAAAATTGTGACAGAAAACACTTAACTATGTTATCTTGAAAATTTGTAAATTTCATCGTCATTTATTCAAAAATAGGTGGTTGTTGTTAGGGATAATGTGATTCGTCTTAAGAGAATTAAAGTGCATAGTTATTCGGACCTAGAGATACGTTTTCTGATACATTTGTATACATTTTTATCAGACACTTTTGGAACTTACAGACTATAACTTTATGGTAATGTCCGCGTACTTACAGCAGGGGTATAGTGCAGAGGTTGCACACAGTTGGTGCTGGGCCACAGCGCGTGTGTCCTCTGGGTGGACTCCAGGCTCCAGGCGGCCGCGTCCCTGGCGCCGGCTGCCCAGATACTTCCGCTACTGCCGCTACCTACTATGCGACGGACTCTTTCCGCTGTTCGTAAAAGAAATCAAAATCACGTCAAAATTACCATAAGACAGTCCCCCAAAACGCCCGCCCTTCAATAATTATATTAAAATAATTTTTATAACTAACAATAAGTATAGAAAAATCGACAAAGTTTTTTAAAAAGAAAATATATTAATTATTGCGTATCCCGCGACTTCGTCCGAGATCCTGGATGAAAAGAAGCCTATATCCTTGCCCAGGTCATGATATGTGTATGTGAAATTTTTTATTCAAATTCGTTCAGCCGTTTTATCGTAAAAGCGTTACAAACAAACTTCATTTGGCATTTATTATATTCGTTACGACGATTAATGAATGAGATAACGAGAAAAGAAAGATGATTAATGACATGACAACACTTTAGAAAGAAATTAAGACATTACTTAATCGTTGACTGTGCTTAGATCCCTCTTAGCTAAGCTAGCTAGCTAGCTTCTGCCCACGTTTTCGGTCGCGTGTTTCTGATTTCCCGACGCACCCCGTAGTATCGCATCGTCCACCCGCGTTATTATTTCGTTCTTTATGACTTTTTTCTTTTTGCTTGCTCTTAAGACTCGCCTCTTTTGTAAATGTCTGAGCATCAGCCTTTTGGCCTAATATAGGACTTTCTGTTTTTTATTTTAAACAAATATCGTTATTTTTAGTTCTGTTTTTATGATTGCGTGTGTTTAGTATGTGATCTTCCTGTATGAGTCATGATAAATACTTTGTTTTTGTCTCAAGAGTCCTAGCGTGATGTAAAGTAACCTATTATGTACGGGGGGGGGGGGGGGTCTGTATTTATGCTTTTGCTGTTGCACAACGACACGCTTGGCTTGGCTTTGCTTGGTAGTATACAACATTATTTTTAGTATATGCGAAACCTGAATATAGTTTGTTCAGAATCAGTAACTGAATCGATTCCAATAATTTTTACACCATGTTATATTTTGTACCAAAAATATTTAATTACGCTTAAAAGTTGGTATCCGCAATCATCTGTTTGCACACAGGGGTCACGAAAGTTCATAACGGCCGCGTACGGCGGCGTAGGCGCGGGACCGCGCGACGGCGCCCCCCCTTCCTTCAGTCGCCCGAATGCTACGGACTGATGTGCACGTATCAGTCACGTCACGCAACAATACGAGATCGCGAGCGCGCGCACGCCGAGGCCCCGGGGCTAGTGTTTAGATTTTAAAATTATCATGTCTCTCTCGTACTCAAACGTCCGTACACTCGCTGTTTGTGGTGGTGTGGCAGTGCGTCAGTGAATAAGAGAAAAACGGGCCCTTTTTTAACAGTTGCTTCAGTTTGTTTGAGTGAATAGTGATTACGCCAATTATTGTAGATAGTGATGATTAACAATTTTAAACACGCAAAGATAGTCAAGGGTACAAATTTATTATTTGTTTACAGCCTGCTGTGATTCAGTAATGCGATGTTTAACAATTTTCATCCATTTTGAACTTTAAGTTGTTGACATAAGGTGCAACAAATTGCAGCATTGATTACATTTTACCACTTACTACTGCATTTACGAATAAAGTACATAATAATATCTACCTACACTTGACCATTACGACAGTCCAAAGCCTGCAAGTGTGATGGAAAATGTTCATCACCAACTAATACATAAACAATCACTGTGGCAAATTATTATTAATGACGCTGACGGCGCGCACGCGGCCGGGTGGCGCGGCCGGCCGGCCTCCGCTAGGCTGAATATGTTTTAGCGTGGACTATTAGGTAACGTAACCAGCTTATAACTTTGTGATTATTAATGATACAGTTTTGAAATTTTTTTCATAGATTCTTTACATAAAAATACTAGACCCGTGTTTCGGGTTTCGCATAAACAAAAATTAATGTTGTAGATGCAGGCCTACTCTGCTGCCTCCCTCGGAGGCAACAGGGTGGCGGGGTCTTGAGGGAGAGCGCTGAAGTCGTGTAGATCCTCAAGGCAAGTCTGGCGGATACACCTTCACGAGGTTGCCACCCCGTTTTTGGTCTAATTCCTTATGAAATAGACGTAACTGAAACCGCCAGGCGACTTTACCTCCCCTATCTCGCCTCCCCACTCCCGCATAACCCCCCCATTTCCTGTCCCAAACTACCCCTCCTCACGCAATCCCACCCAAATCCTCACTCCCTACAACACCTACCTACCCACCTTCCACTCCGAAACGTGACCACCCTGTGACTGGGTGGTGGCGGGCTCAACTGTCACTAAAAGCAGCTGATGGTAAGTTAGGAGGAAGCAGTCACCTGCGCTAGGACCTGCGCAGTTGAGCGCCGTGAGCGGGGATGAAGGAAGGAGTCCTGGGGGGCTGAGCCGAACGGCGCTGGTGGTTATGTGTCCGTGAGGCAACACTCCCCCTTTGGTCTGGATTTCAAGCGAAACGGTGGCCCTACCCACTAGCCAGGGGTAGGGAAATGGCCACAGTGTCCCGTCAGAGGGCCACAGGCGAGGTGCGTGAGGTCCGCAGAGGTTGTCCTCGGATGACCGAAGCGTTAGGTAAAGGTCATGCTGACGGTGTAAGTGAGGGTTGTTCAACTCGTTGGGGGCCAACCCGATCGAGCACCCGATGTCGCACTGTAAACCAGCCTTGCGCCCCTATATCTCTCTGGTAATCCTAACGTTCCGAGCTTTTTCATAGCGAGACGTTTCCAGGTGCGGGCTCCATGGAGGGTGGGAGCCAGAGAGACGAATCCTTTTTACAACATTTAATATGGATGATAAAACAAAAACCAACCATCCCGGAGTGGAGGCGAAAGCCGATGAAGCTCCCAAGAGAGGTGCCTGCACTTCTCTTGCCCCTGGTCACCCTGCAGCCAACGCCGCGGGTACAAGCGCGGGCGCTGGTCTGGCTGTGGCGAAAGCTACAGGCAAGACCAACAAAAACAAGTCCCAAAAGAAACAAAGGGCGTCGGCGCTGACTGGGACCAGTACCGGCCCTTCCAAAACCCAGGAGAGGACCACGGCGAAGTCTAACTTCGCTGGCGGTCCAACCCACCCCAAACTAACACCGGTGCCAGATATTACTGGCACTATGAAACACCCTCCCACATCTGCGGCTCCTCAAGCCTCCTCTCATAAGGAGGACGCCACCAACCAGGTGGTGACAGACAGCCACGAGGACGCGATCTCTCGCGTCTGGAAGGTTATACAGAAGTGGGGCAAGGGCAAGGGTAAAAGAACTCAACAAGCCCGTTTCCCTTGTACAAACCCCTCATGCGCTCCAGCTGTCACAGCACAGCGTATGACGCGTAAGGAGCGCCGCCAGGCTCGCAGGAGGCAAGGTAAAGGGCCCCAAAATAACCAGGCCACTGCCGCTAGTTCGGTCAAACCGAGTAGCGGGCATCTAAACTTTGCCGCTGGAAAACGGTCGCAGGCAGAGGCCGGCCTAAACCGCCCCTCGACCAGCCGACCCTCATCCAGTGTGCCGGTAAAAGCACAGCAACCCGGAGGGAAGGATCAGGCCGCGGCTAAGCGAGCTCTCAACGAGACCATTACACCTCGTGGAGAGTATAAGCGGCCGCGTCTTGATCAATAGGACAAACCCCCAAACAGGACACCAAGGCGCCGACTTTCAACGCAAAGCCGCTATTCGCCGGTGGTGTCCTAAAACTGTGGTGCGAGAACGACCAAACCTTAGCCTGGCTAAGGAAAACAGTCTCCGATATGACTCTCCCTACTAACTTAACGTTAGTAGTCAAGAGTCAGTCGGAGATCCTAAGACGGGCACGATGTGGCATCGTGATCCCCGACGAGCAGGGGGTCCTCGGAGAGCCGACCAATATTGGCCGTGCTCTCAGTTACCAGAGCCCCTGGGTCGACATAAAACGCTGGTTGCTGCTGCATGCCGACAAACAGGCCTCGGCATGGTTCGTGGTGGTCGGTGTCCCGGTAGACCAAATCCCGACCCTGATGGGTGCGGGGCGCCGTCTATCTTTGGAGGCAGGGAAGGTGTACCTGCAGTTCCAAGGTAGGAACGGCAGGTTCACCGACGTCCCCCAGGGATAGGACCCCACCACCGGCACCATCTCCGAGACTCTGGCGCAGCAGCCAGAGACACCAGCGGGGGAGTCGACTCCCCCAGCAAACAACCCGGAGGCAGTCGTGGCCGAACCCGCTGTAGCGGAATCGGCTGCTCCAACTGCCGCCACCCTGGATGCTAGCCCTCCTTCGGGCGCGGAATCGGACGACATAACCCTGTCCCCGGCTTCGCGCCAGGGGGAGGATGGCTTCGACGAGGGTGGCCTGTTTGCCGGGCTCAACCTGGAGGATGACGATGAGGAACCGACCAGCAATGGCGTCCTCTTCGTCAAATTGTAAAATCCTCCAGGCAAACCTCCACCACAATCAGACCGCAACGGCTCAGCTCCGGAAGTGGTTGGAGGTTCAACACACGGCCATCGCCTTGATCCAGGAGCCGTGGATTAGAGCGGGCCGCATACAAGGACTCTCCAATCTTGGAGGTAAGTTCCTGGTCACTACTGATCACGACCAACCCAGGTCGTGTATCTATGTCACAGATAACCTTAAAACACAGCTTCTAACTGAATTCTGTTGCAGAGACATCTCTGCAGTGAAGCTGCTTATACAGCGTAACGGCGCCATGGAGATGGCAATCGTCTTCGCTTCGGTCTACATGCCTGAAGCGGAGGCGCCGCCCCCGCATGACCTCGCTCGCCTCGTGAGCCATTGCGGGAGATCCGGGCTTGAAGTCATCATCGGTGCTAATGCCAATGCTCATCACCAGCTGTGGGGTATGGACACGCAAAACGAAAGGGGTAAGGCCTTGGTTGATTACTTATTCTCGACTATCCCTAAACACTGGCTCCGAACCGAACTTCGTAACCAGTCGAAGCCGCACAATCATAGATCTCACTCTGGCAACAGAGGCCGCGGCGGAAATTACCACAGGTTGGCAGGTCTCCAGGGAGGCTTCCTGCTCCGACCAGATGGATCCGCTTCGAAATCCAGGCCTCTGTCCCGCCAGCAGCTCCGCGCCGCAAACCGCGGAACACAGATCGTGGTACCTACACACGCAGCCTAGAATCCAGACTTGCGACATCAAGCGATCCGACGCCATTTGCGGACACTACACAGATTGAGGTACAAGTAGAATACCTCACTAAATCTGCCTGCCCAGAGACGACTCCTCGTAGTACACCGGGCAAACAGCCCTGGTGGGGTGCTGATCTAGAGCGAAAGCGCGGGAAGGTAAGGAAAGCTCTGAATAGAGCCATGAATACATGTGCGGATGAGGACTGGGATGAGTACTACGCAGCCAAATCCTGCTACAAAAAATGCATCAGGTTCAGGAGCACCTCGGGATGGCGAAAATACACTGGTAGCATTGAGTCCTGCCAGGAAGCAAACAGGGTAAGGAAAATATTGGCACAACAAACCACAACTGGGCCTACCACCCTTCGAAAACCAGACAACACACTCACATCCTCGCCAGAAGAAACGCGACGCGTCCTTATTGAAACACACTTCCCTGGATGTATTTTCTCGCAAGTAATCGACTGGCAAGAAGCAACTCAAACACCATCAGATAATGACTGGTCTTATGCTAGCAAGGTGATCACGTTGGAGAAACTCCAATGGGCCATCCGGAGCTTCCATCCGTTTAAGGTCGCCGGACCTAATGGGGTGTTCCCCGCCCTACTACAGTGGGGTGGAACCCTCATCGCAGTAAGACTGGTGCCTTTAATGAGAGCGTGCCTGGCCTTTAGATACGTTCCCAAAGGATGGAGGGAAGTGAAAGTAATATTCATCCCTAAACCAGGTAAGGGCGACTACACAAACGCCAAATCTCACAGACCAATCAGCCTGACTTCTTTCCTGCTAAAAACCCTGGAAAGGCTGTGCGACAGGGAGCTGAGGGACGGCGCTCTGAAAACCCTACCGCTGCACGGTAACCAACACGCTTACAGCTCAGGTAATCCACCGAATCGGCACTTCATCTGGTAGTTAGCCAGATAGAGGAAGCGATTCACCAGAAAGGGACCTGCCTGGGTACCTTCATAGACATCGAAGGAGCCTTCGACAAAACAAATTTCTCCAGCATCAGCAGCGCCCTCTCCAGACATGGAGTTGAACAGGTACTCATAGACTGGATCACAAACATGCTAAGCAAGCGCGTGGTTCGCCTAGAGGATGAGCAGCAACTGGCCATGATTGCCAGAGGCTGCCCTCAGGGAGGGGTACTGTCACCCCTTCTATGGAATTTGGTGATTAACGAGTTAATCGCCAGACTCAATGCCAATCACTTCTACACAATAGGTTATGCGGACGACCTCGCCATCCTTGTCTCAGGGAAGGTGACGAGCACGATCTTTAACCTCACCCAACAAGCACTACGTATCGTAGAGAGATGGTGCAGAGAATATGACCTCTCAGTGAATCCCACTAAAACTGAGCTAGTCATGTTCACCCATAAGCGAGCTTTAGGCCCCTTCCGCCTACCGAAATTGTTCAATACAGAACTTCAGCTGGCCAACGAAGTCAAGTACCTCGGGGTCATTCTTGACAGTAAGTTAAACTGGAGTAGTCATTTAGACAGCAAACTAAACAGGGCCTGCATCACATTCTGGCAATGCAGGAAAATGATAGGTAAGAAGTGGGGCCTATCCCCCAAAATCATACTTTGGCTGTACACCGCAGTGATCCGACCCATGATCACCTACGGGGCCGTGGTCTGGTGGCCCCGCACCAAGCTTATTACAGCCTGCAACAAACTGCAACGCATGCAAAGACTAGCCTGCATGGCGGTCACGGGCTGCATGAGGACTACTCCGACTGCAGCCATGGAAGCCATGCTGGGACTACCACCGCTCCACCTGTTCATACAGCAGGAAGCCACGGTGGCGGCGGCGCGTCTGGACACAACCAACCTCTTGAGAAAGAGAGACACACAACACACCGCGCTACTTAAGGAACTCAACAATGAGTTCCCCATCACCAAGGCTATAAATGACCGGGTACCCAAACAGTTCATTTTTGATAAAAAATACAGAATCCAGCTTCATGAAGATCGCCGGTGTGAGGGTCTGCGCCCCACTGAGCTGCGCATCTTCACGGACGGATCAAAAACAGACAGTGGCACAGGTGCTGGGGTCTTCTCGCAGGACTTCAACATACATATAGCCACACCATTAGGAGTCCACAATACAGTGTTCCAGGCGGAATGCATTGGGATCACTCTTGCCGCCTCAGCCATTATGGACAGGGCAGTTAAAGACCACTAGATCCGCATACTCTCTGACAGTATGGCTGTTCTGCAAGCACTGGACAGTCACTCGATTGACTCTGGGCTAATATACGAGTGCCACCAGCGCCTCAACCAGGTGGCTAGCCTCAATAATATAACTATTCAATGGATAAAAGGACACAGCGGTTCGCTAGGTAACGATGCCGCCGATGAACTGGCCAGAAGGGGGTCGAGCATGACACCGGTGGGACCAGAACCCATCGCGCCACTCCCCTTTGGGTTCCTACGCTCTCTGGTAAGAAAACGTACCAGGGATCTACACTGTAAGCTATGGGTGGACCAAAGTGAGTGCAGGCAGGCCAAGGAAGCACTTCCCACCATCGATGCCCGCCTCACTAAACAGCTCCTACGGTTAGACAAACGACAGCTGCGTATGGTTACGGCAGCAATAACTGGCCATGGGTCGTTTAATAAACATCTATTTGTCATAGGAGTTACAGACAGTCCGCTGTGCAGGGCCTGCATCGAGGACGACGAGACAGTAGCGCACGTGCTTCTAAACTGCCCGGCGATCGCCACATACAGGGCCAAGTACTTCGGTAACCCAGGTACCCTACGTGAGATAGTCAGCAACATCAAGGCGTTGCTGGCCTTTCTCGAGGAGCTGGGGTGGATCGAATAACCGATTTCCCACCCGTACGCAAAATACGCGCTCAGACGTGGAGTTGCGGACACCAGCCCGTTCTACCTATTACCTATGTACTTTTATGTCAATAAAACTTATTACTATTGCTTACTTCTTGGGCTTCTTAGCCCAATTCTAGAGGAAGGCTATAAACCTTCCTCGAGAATTGGGCTGTCAAATGGAAAAAGATTTTTTTAAATCCGACTCGAGAGATTACCAGTTTCAAACAAACAAACTCTTCAGCTTTATTATTAGTATACATTACACCGTACCGTAACCTACTTAATTAAAATCTTAAATTCTTTAATTCATTGACACACAGCATTTGCTGATTGAAAATCTCATCGGTCGGCTTGTTTGTTTAATAATCTACCAAAGGAGGAGGGTAAAGATTACAACATTTTTCGCCTATCATAGTCATGAAAATTCAAAGTATTTATTGACGTCATATTATTCTGGTTATGTGAAGTTTAGGTATCGACCTTAACATCTATTCTAAAATAGTAAGAAGAAAAAATAGCACGTCAACTAAAAAAAAAAAACATCAAATTTGTTAGAAAAAGTGCTTAAAATAACAAAACTTCAATGAATTTGCCAAATTTGATGATTTTTTTTATTTGATTATATATTTTTTCTTACTATTTTAGAATAGATGTAAAGGTCGATACCTAAGCTTCACATAAACACAATAACATGACGTCAATAAATACTTTGAATTTTCATGACTATGATAGGCGAAAAATGTTCTAATCTTTACCCTCCTCCTTTTGATAAAGACAACTGCGACCATGAAAACGTGTCATTATCCTAAATGAATAAAGCTTCTTTTTTCGAAAACCTAAACCACACATCAAATAAACAATAATGATGAATCACTCACAGTTAGGATGCCTCACAGACGTGATAGGCAGGTGGAACCTCAGGTCCCACACACAGATGGCGCCACTAGACGTGCCTACAGCGAGGTATCCGCACGGGTCTGCATATAAACATGTATAGACTCCTTGCTTCAGGTCGCCTTGCAGTTTCCATGCGTTGCCTGGAGAGGAAATATAGATGAGATTTAATTATGCCAAATATTGTTATACGTTGTTTAAGAAAATATTTTTAAATTTAATGTGACTAAATTAGAAAAGGAGTTGGCTTAGATGGTTTGGATGGTCATGTTAGGCGGATGTCAGTCGAAAAGCGACAAACGGAAGTTATTTACAAAGTAGATGTGAGTGGAAACGCCGGGAAGGGACGCCCTTTTTTGGATAGACATAATATTGGTCAGATCATGTGAAGACCATGTGGATTGGTGTCTAAGTGGTCTTTTAAGGAAAGAACCAAACAGATTGAGTGAAAGAATAAGCAATTTTACTTTACCTGGTGCCCTCAAGTCCCAGCCTACTATAGTAGCTAGTAGCGTGGCATATGAGATGACGGCGCCATGTGACGGCGCCGCTACACACACGGCGTCGTCACCGTCACCCTCCAGCTGACGGCCTTGCGACAGGTTCATACGGGAGGAGGTGCCGTCAACTCTGGGGACAATAGAAAGAGCAACTTATTGACGCGCGTACTGCCTTTAAGCCGTTGTTGCTTGAAATAATGTTGTTGTTACTGTATTGTATTTTGTTATATAAAAAAGTTCACTGGCGAGCCGTAATCCACCACGCGGGTCTAGAGCAGGTAGGCGGATGTCACGTGTCTTCGATTTTTTGGTTCTAAGACATGTCCGTTTCTTGATGATGTTTTCCTTCACCGTTTTGAGAGCAGTGGTGATAAAATAATTTACACAAAGTAACGCACCTCTCTGGGTTCGGACCTCCAGCCAATAAAATAAAACAAAATTGGCTAGACGTACTTCACAGACGTGATGAAAAAAAGCAACAACTTCTGCTAATTACGGGAGCAATGGCCGCTTGGATTATACGTACCTCAATACAAAGACAGACTCCTGTGTCGCTGCCACAAGTGATTGACCGCCTTCACAGGCGGCTATCGATAAGACCGGCCCTGCATTCCTATTGTACATCGATTTTGACCTGTGAAAATGAAACAACATAGCGAGATTCATAAAATAGCAAAACTTGAAAAGAAACTAGTTCAACGTGGCAAAGTCCAAAATTGATTTCGATTTCGTTGAATTGTTTAAGTGATTGTAAAGTTAAGGCACACTTCGATAACCTGAAGGAAGCGAAGGAGCTGATAGAATCGATTTTGAAACTACTTGTGTCAAATCCTATGGAACTTCGCACATTTATCCGCGCCGAATCGGACGAAGCGGCGGAAGAATTCGGAAGGCTTTCTTGAATTCGGCGAGGCCGACTCTTTTGGCGCGGATAAGTGTTGTGTGTGTGAAAAATAACTTAAGTTTTGGAAGTCGGTGTCTTAGGAATTATAATTAAGGTTTGTTGCCACAGAATTTTGGAAATTAAAATTATTTTTCACTTTGTAGTGTTTTTTTTTAGGAAGACGGTTGTTATTTTTTTGTAAAGAGTTTTTATTTTTAACTTTTTAGTTATGGTAGATAACCCGTACTAATCTAATCGCATTATTCGTTCATTTGTCGCCGGAAATACAAATTTAAGACTTATATGGTTTTCACATGGATACCATTGTCCGAATGGAACCAAATTAAAATGGGACCATTCGGGAAGCACCAGCTTTCAAATAAAAAAGAATCATCAAAATCAGTTCACCTAATCAAAAGTTATGAGATAACAAACGTAAAAAAATGATACAAAAATACAGTCGAATTGATAAACTCCTCCTTTTTTGAAGTCGGTGAAAATGACTAACAACATAAATAGTGCGTATATTCAATTTACAACTTTAAAGTCATTTTTTTACTGTTGAAAAATAGCTATAATACGGCAAATTGACCTTCACTACGTCTTTCTCTGTCTTTCTGGTCCTTTTGTGTCAATTTAATAAACAATTCATTTCGGGACGGGACTTAGGCCTCCCCCACATTAGGCGTGCGTGATCCTCGGGCGTGTGAGTAGCGCGCGCGCCGCGTGAGCGTCGCGTTTAGCTGCCCTGCGGCGCGCACGCGGCGCTCGAGTCGCGTTCTTACCCCTTCGCCCGCTACAATACTCAATACTTTATTGCATTCCACAATGTATATGCTTAGGTCTTCGATCAATAATAGCACTAGATACAGGATTAGGAACAAAAATACGTCGCTAAAGTGGCCACGTTTACACACACATAGGCATTTACATTTCTTACTACGAAATATAGAAAAAAGTTTTATATGATTAACAACTCCAGTTCATTATAAACCTTAATACTCAAGCATAAAGTTTAATTACGATTGCAAAATATTTATATTTAAGTCCTTCTGTCATAGGATAAAGGTAAAAGCAATAAATTTTAAATGTCGCTTGAAAATAAATAATCATTTTTATAATAAGTACAAAAATATTTATTCTAAAATTAAACTTAAAACACAAGCAATAAGGTTAAAAACATTTTGTTGACAATTTAGTGCTTATTCTATTTTGAAACTAGACGTAGTTCTTGGTACTACATTTCAATGCTCAGAACACAGTAAGATTTAGAGTAGCAGAATAATAATAAGTATTTTTTTTTAGGCTAAGGTTCGTTTTATAAATGGTAGCAAATATTTTTGACCGATTTAAAAAAGTAGTAGGACTAAATTAGTACAATAGATATTTTATCAAGACATTGCTATGAATCGTCTGAGGGTTGGCTCACTGTAATCAACCCGTATATAGAAATGAGTGCGTCTACTTATGTACGCGATTTAGAAGTTATCACACTAGTATTATAAAGGTGAAAGTTTGTGAAGGTGTGTGTGTGTTTGTATGTTTGTTACTTCTTCACGCTCAAACGGAGATAGCTTACACCCTGGATTAACACATAGGCTACTTTGTGCGTTTACATTAGAGTAGTCATAGCCAAGGCGCCATAGTCATTAATTAATGTACCTGTAATTTAGGAACTGCTGTTTTAATCAGTCGACGTCAGTTAGTATTTCCGGATATATCCGATTTATCAAAGTGATCCGAACATATAACCGAATTCTTAGCTGGCTTATAAAAGTCATCTCTTCTTTCTCTGGCGACAATCGAGATCCATTCTGCACACGTAAATGGATTGCTAGGAAAGCTAAAATAAAAAAGGAAAGCTGAGTATCTAATGAGAGTCCAACAAACAGACACAAAAGTAGCATCAAAGAATTTTTAACCAACCAGTTTTGAAGATCTGGTTACAATTTTTTTTAAAGTATTACAATACAAATCTACTCCATGCATTTACTGTCCTGTTGAACAAAAGTTTGTGCGTATGTTGGTGAGCCTTGGCCAAACATTTGTAGTGGTGGTTTAAAATCGGTAATTTTGTTCAAAACGTATTATTTGCTAGTTTAAAGATTAAAATATAACTTATTCTTCATGTACTTACTGAAAGTAAGATATTCCGGCCGCTATATTGCTTTTTCGGGGATTATTTTTGCAACTTTTAAATACACACTGCGGCATTGTGAGACGTGTTTACATTGGCTGTGTTTCAAGCCAACTAAACAAAATAAGAGCTCAAGTCTCAAGTGCGCTTATATTTACCGAGACGTATTTTTTGCGCCGACCCGATATCTAGTGCTATTATTGATCGAAGGCTTAGGTGGTAAAACATTTTATTTAGAAACAATTGTGGACCCTGTCGGGCACAGCAAAGGAAAATACAGTAGGTAGAGAGGAGGACCTATTGATTATCTTATAATGTAACTTATTCTAAAATAGTAATTAAAAATAGATGAAATACATGCTTTGGACTTTTCTAAACTCATTTCAGGGATTTATCATTTAAAAATTCGTTGTCACTATAATAACATTTGCTTAACAGCAGCTTTTTTAATTTATTAGTAAATAGATGGCCTCTTTTTCTCTGTCCTTATGGATTCTGGTAACTTGTTGTATATTGCTACTGTTTCGGTCAGTCACATGGTGTGCAGTGTTGTGTTGACACATGTTAAAAATAGAGTCACGAGTGAAATATAATGAATATATCGAAAGCTTTATCCTAGAAATACAGAATCGTCCTGCGATATAGGACATGACTACAAAGGAGTATAGTGATCGTATTGCAAAAAAAAAGGTGTGGGAAGAAATCAGCACTTTATTTATAAAAGACTAGCTTCTGCCCGCGACTTCTTCTGCGTAAATGTCGTTTATCGCGGACGCAGACAAAGTCACGGAATAAAAAGTAGCCTATGTCCTTTCTCAGGCTCTAAACTATCTGAGTACCAAATTTCATTTAAATCGGTTCAGTAGTTTTAGCAGGAAAGCGAGACAGGCAGACAGACAGACAGAGTTACTTTGCATTTATAATATTAGTGTGGAGAGTGTGGATTTTGAAACAAAAATTGTCCAAATTGTGACTGACTTGACTGAAGGGGGTTAAACGCCAAGGCGAGCGCCGCGTGCGCGCCGCAGCGCAGCTAAACGCGACGATCACGCGGCGCGCGCGCTACTCACACGCCCGAGGATCGCGCACGCCTAATGTGGGGGAGGCCTTAGTCAAATCTACTTACCTGTTGATATGTGCCTGTGTGTGAAGCCTCGCTGCGTCCCACAGGCGAACCGTACCGTCGTCTGAACACGATCCAAATAATGACCGGTGAGCTGGCAGAGTTACTAATTGATTCACGCGGGCTCTGAAAACCAATAAGTTTTAGAGTGTACATTTTATCGCTTCGCTTATTTCTTTACTCTTAGTCTCGCCCCCTATTACATGGCACTTAAACATAACTGGCGAAATGTGGGTGTACTATAGGTACACCTCTGCCGAACCCTTCGGGGAAACAAGGCGTGATGTTATGTTATTTCTTTACTGCCTCGTTGGCACAGTAGTCGCAAGCGCTACTACTAAGTATGAGGTCCACGGTTCGATTCCTACGTCGGACAAAGTGTTATTGGGCTGTTCCATTAGGATATTTTTAGGGTGAGTTGCACCAACTAACTTTAACAATAACCAATTTCTTGCCAGCTGTCAAATCTCCGCCAAGGGGCCATCCATAAATTATGTCACACAAATTTCATGTTTTTTGACACCCCTTCCGTCCTTGTCACAACTGGTCACATTTGTGAGTCGACCCTCTCTCTCTTAACGTGTGACGTAATTTATGGATGGCTCTTAATACGAAATACAAACAAGAAATTGTTGTTGTTTGGATTAGTGTCCGGTTAAGGGCCATAGGCTCGATTAACGAAAAACTCAATAACAATTTACTCGACTCGGGAATCGAATCGCTTTACAGTTGTGCTTTGAACCACTAGTTAGCTTTATTCTATTGTTTCTCTAGCTTTAAGCAATATGTAACATCTTTTTTACAATATGAAATATTTGATTATCATGTAAAAGTCATTCGATGGAATTGTGACTAAAAACGTAAGAAAACTTGAATTTCTCGGTCTACGTTAAAGTTACCTCCTTAAAAAACTCATAGAAAAACGAGACAAGATTTAAAAGCTATGCTTGTTCGGTTGGTTGAATACTGCAAATCCCGACCACACAAAGAGTTAACACCGGAGGGCAAGAACAGATGCGATATAATATGTCCAATGGTTAATAACACTTACTTGTGTTCATGTAAATATGCGAGCAGTTGGTTGCCAGGCCGCCATCCGTGTGGAGGTAACACGTCTTCATTGTTGTCTAGTGGGTCGTCGTGACTCCTGCCAATAAACAGATTGTTTCAATAATAATTATACTACTTCTCCTTATCTTTATCTTTAAATAGTATAAAACAAGGTCGCTTTTCCCGTGTCTGTACGCTTAGATCTTTTAAACTACGCAACGGATTTTAATGCGGTTTCATCAATAGACAGAGTGATTCAAGACGAAGGTTTATATCTGGAAGGTTTGCATGTTAATCTGCGGGCAAAGCCGCTGGCAACAGCTTGTGTGATATAAAGGTTTTTTCGTGCATTGTCACGAGAACCAAACGTGCGTGCCAAATTTCAGCCCGATAGCTTCAGTCGAAGGGGCGAAATATCGATAGCAAAATTCCAGAATATACAAAAAAGTTAAATAAAGCTTTTAACACGTATGCCATGTTTTACACATTTTATTTTAACCCAAGATTCATAAACCCCTATTAGAGAATTGCGTTAAAAACATACATATCTTACAATGAATAAAACATTTTTTTTAAAGCTAACTATTATTATTTAGAAAATAGTGTTGACCCTTGCTTTTACTTGAGTCTTATTGCTTTAAAATAAGATTTAATTTTGTTTGCTCTCTTGGCGATCATTTTGGCAAAGTAACGATATAATTTTTGAAAAATACCCCCCTGTTTAAAAGTTACTAAATTTGATTCAGTAGTTTACAAACTTATTCAGTACTTGTGTTTATTCTGTTACACCTTGTACATAAAAAGGTGAACAGAAAAATCGTCTGCAGCGCTGTCAATGGGAAAAGTGCCCAAAAGACTGGCAGTATTTGGCAATACTGCTAGTCTTTTGGGCACTTTTTTCGTCGGATGGCAAAGCTGATTCTTTGGCCTAAAATTGGAACACAAACATATTAAAGAAGCACATATTACCTTAAGGACTTCTGATATTTCTGTTGCATCCGTGCCGTCAGGTCTCTCAGTTCTATGCGACACGGCGCCATGCTGTCTGCAAAGAGTAGAACAATTGAGGATAAAGATAATTAGTCTGGTAAAAAGGAACCAATATCATCCCGTCCGGTGGTTTATTATTTACTTATCATCATCATCACTTCAGCCGAAAGAGGACATCTTTCGGCTGAAGTGCTGGACATAGGCCTCCACCTATGTGGAGGGTTTTGCTATAATCGACACGCTTGGCAGGCGGGTTGGCGATCGCAGTATGGTGGTAAAATGTATAGAGAACGCTGCTGCCCATTCTCTAGTAAGTCCCATAATCGCTTCTAACGACACCCACGGAAAGAAATGGGATGGTGGTTCTATACGTCCGGCACCACACGAATACTATTATTTACTATCAGTTTCAATTAATCCAAAAAGCAGTTAAGTGCGAGTCGGACTCGAAGGACACGAAGGGTTCCGTACCACTGTACAATATTTAACACAAAAAATACTTGCATAAAAAACGTTTCTTGTATCCCATTTCATTTCATTTTTATCTGTATTATTTGGTTTATAGCAGCTATAGTAACACACACACGGTTCCAAAGTTAAAGCCATGTGTCAGACGGGAGGACGAAAAGACAGCGGAACGTAAGCAATAGGGTCCCGTTGGCACCGTTTGGGTATGGAACCCTAGAAATGAGGCGATAAAAGCATTAGCTATATGATGGTGACCATCCATCCATTTAAGAATAACTAAGTACGCGCACACGCACACACACACAGACAGGAAAGCACAAAAAGCGTCTCTGTTTTACACTATCTACTTTTCTATAAACAGGATTTTTTTTCTGGGTGGGAGGTTTACCGGTCTCTCTCTGTGTGGAGCGGGGAGCGTGTCAGACTTTTATTGACTAAAACCCACCCGTGTTCCTTCAGTTGCCTATGCTAGGGCCACGGTAACTCTTTCGAACAAATCCGGTCCCGGATTGAAGGGGTCCGCTAGGACCGATGTCCTAACGGCCCGCTTCAGTTCTTTGCTGACATCTCTTTGCATGTGTGGAACACAACACGCCATCGACCCGAGCCTGGTCCTTACCGGGCGTTTTTTTATAAAGAGGTACAGTTTGTAAGTTTGGATATAGGAGATAATCTCCAAAACCACACTTCCAATTTCAAAAAATCTTCCACTTATAGTAAGCTATGCTATTGCTGAGAGCCATGGGATAATGTTTTATGTTAAAACATGCAGACGAAGTTGGGGGAAGAAGCTAGTTTAAGATATGAAGTCAACATTTTGTCATAAAAATGTCTGTTATCCTTCACCAGTATGTAATAAAAGAAAACATTTTTTATGATTCTGGATGAGATGGAGTCCTTGAAAAAGAACTGGTATTTAGGAACTTAGAGAGAAGTGGAAAGAGATTACGGATTCCTTTGCCAATCCATTAATTTATAATACGATGTTTTCCTTCACCGGTTTGAGAGCAGTGGTGCTGAAATAATTTACACAAAGTAAAGTGCATGCTTGGGTTTGAACACACGACCTACGAGCTCGTAAGTCGCGGCCGTTATCACTGGTTTGTGTGCTTAAAATATTGATTAATTAAGTAAATACATAAAATGTGCATAAAAGCAAATACATAACGTAATGAAAGAATGATTTAATGTATGATGACCTAGTATATATACATACATTGAACATAGCTAGCGCTGTGTCCTAGTTGAGAATGATGTGGAGGCACTGACATCGCTTGTGATCCTACACCGCTACCCGACACCACTTGTGACTGAGTGACGCCCTCTGAAAATAGAAACGATGATCATTTTCTTCGTAGACAATGTGAAATTGTGTCCCATGCAGACCGCTAAATGCATTACAAAAGCAGTTACATAGACAATGGATTGGAATTTGAAAATCATCATCATCATCATCATTTCTGCCGTAATACGTCCACTGTTGGACATATGCCTCCTTCAATTTTGGAGGGTTTGTGCCATAATTGCCACGCTTGGCAGGCGGATTGGCGATCGCAGTATGCTGCCCTACTAACCGCAAAAGCGGTATCTCAGAAATATCGTAAAGTTGATTTTAATGCCATCGGATAGCTTTAAAAAATACGCATCTAATGAACTGACGAAAGTGACGCCTTCTTAGAACAGAGTATTCAATTTTTAAATTATATAAAACTAGTTTTTGCCAGCGGCTTCGCCCGCGTGGTGGTCGGAAACTATCCCGCGGGAACATACTACCGGGATAAAAAGTAGCCTATGTCCTTTCTCATGCTCTAAACTATCTGTGTGCCGAATTTCATTTAAATCGGTTCAGTAGTTTTAGCAGGAAAGCGAGACAGACAGACAGAGTTACTTTTGCATTTATAATATTAGTGTGGATTTCATGATGAGATGAGAAATCTTTTAGAAGCTTTTATCATATGTTTTGAACAATATAACGCTAAAAGGCTTAGTTCATTAAATGCGTATTTTTTAAAGCTATCCGATGGCATTAAAATCAACTTTACGATATTTCTGAGATACCGCTTTTGCGCTTAGTAGGGCAGTATGGTGGTAAAATGCATAGAGAACACTGCTGTCAGTTCTCAAATAAGTCCTTTTGTCACCTCTTACGACACCCACCGGAAGAAATGGGATGGTGCTATTCTCTGCCTCCGGCACCACACGGAACGAAAAATTTACTAAATATTATATGAAAATAATAATGGTTATGGTCTTCAGAAATGTCAGGTGCGTAGTACTCGCAAAACCGGAGTACGTGTATGACCAGCTGTATGAACGTAAACGAAGCAAAAGGACTATGTAAGGATCGTAACATTTGGTTCTGTAGTGTTATTATGTATGTTTGTATAAGTAATAACAATGAAGATATGATTGTTGTTTTTAAATTGATTCTTGAAAATTACAATTGAGGATACAAAGATGGACTCAGCTAGTTTGTATGATCAATTTGGTCATATTAGGTATACAGGATAAGTTTTTAACCAGTGCGCAAATTTTAACAAATTAAACTTAAACGAGTTATAATAACCATGTAATTTTTATTTTGATACTAGCTTTTGCCAGCGGCTTCGCCCGCGTGGAGGTCGGAAAATATCCCGCGGGGACATACTACCGGGATAAAAAGTAGCCTATGTCCTTTCTCAGGCTCTAAACTATCTGTGTACCTTCATTTAAATCGGTTCAGTAATTTTAGCAGGAAAGCGAGACAGACAGACAGACAGACAGAGTTACTTTTGCATTTATAATATTAGTTTAGATTAGATTTCTTAGTACAAAAAATTAAGTTATCGTTAACGAAAGATGTTTAGTTTGAAACTGGTTTTTATGGTAACTTGCGCGCGGCGCCGGCGCGGCGGTGAAGGTGAAAGACCAAGCGTAGCTACAAGTACCTACCAGTTGTTCGATGGGTCAAAATTCTAAGAAGTTCGAAGTATTTTCGGCGCGCGGTTACTGACCTATTCCTATTGTCGATATCATATTACGAAATATGTAGGGTGTCCACAGTTTATTGATTTAAGGTCGGATATAAATTAAAAAAAAGTGTTGAAAAAATAGGTGAAATGATGTTCTATTACTGATACTGAACCACGAAAAAAAAAATATCCGCACTGGTTAAAAAAATCCTGTATAATAGAACTGTTAAATCTACTTACCTCTTGAATGTTGATCGTGCGACTGCCCGAACATGTGTTGCCATTCCGTATTCATGTGTGTCTCGTGGGAAACCGACGTTTTGTGAGGTCGTCTGTAAAAACAACATTATATTATCTTTAACTATGTAGCTTTTACGAGCGGGTTCACCCGAGTAGTAAATACATAAACCTTTATCTCGAATCACTCCGTCTGTAGGTGAAAACCGCGGTAAAATCCGTTACGTAGTTAAAGATCTAAAGTAAGTTCTAGATCGTACAAATGCGGGAAGCGAATTTGTTTTATACTATGTAAAGAAGAAGAAAGAAAGTTAAACAAGTGGTAGGAATATTGATGCGCAAACTGAAACTACGAATTCAACACTGGATTCTAGAATATAAATTGTTATGTTAAATGGGAAATAAATGAACTTCAAAAGTCAATACATCGAAGTTCCCTCACCATTACCTCTAAGTTCATTTATTTCCCATTGAATGACTATTTAATGAAATATTTGTTTTTGTCGCGAATTATATTTCAATTAACGTAAAATGTAAATGACCTACCAATTTAAAAAAAAAAAAACAGAAAAATGAATTTAGCAGGCCACTTTAGTGCATCTCTCTTAGATATCTCATGTGCATGAAATACTTTTTCCTACACTCTGCTTGTAAAGCTTCTTGCCCATTACTAATGACGCCGTGCAGTGCTCGAAATTCAACCATGTTTAAAAAAAGTATTTCTATTGCATTGTTTTTATTATTTAAAAATATTTGGTTTCTGCACTGCTTTTGTATATGAACTTTATCTGTGCCAAATTTAATACTCTTCCGTCCGCGTAATTTTCGGAAAAAGGGGTATAAAGTCTTTGCTTCACGTATTAATATAGAGAAGGTACTCAGTAACTCAATGACTGAGTTACACGATACCCCTTGGTAAGACTGGTTGTCAGACTTTTGGATCTCCAACGAATAAGTCTTTACTGGCAAAGATCTACTAATGGCCGGGACCAACGCCTTAATTATGCTTCTTGAATGTATAATATAATATCTTAGGACAACCAACATACCGTTATCTGATCCCAAACTAGGCAGAGCCTGTACTATGGCAACCAGAAAACTGATAAACATACTTATATTTCTAAATACATACATATTATAGATGAATAACACTTAGACACAGAATAAATGATTGTGCTCCTGACACAAACATTTGTCCTGGGTGGGAATCGAACCCACAACCTCAGTCTTAGCAGTCAGGGTCACTAACCACTAGACTAACAGGCCAGGATGTTTATAAATGAGTTCAATTTATTTACTTACCTATTCTGTGTAGAGTTATACAGTTTATCGACATGTTGCATGTTGTCTGTGGCGCCGGTGTCTAGTTGTACGGCGCGCGATATACCTGTCAGTTGTAGGTTTAACCGGCCGGGAGCCTCCGTTATGTGCTGGTAATATCAATAACAATTTATGGGCAAAGATCCTCATTCGGCTTAGAACAACTTTATTTGTCATAAAGAATTGCAGTACTTACTGAGAAACAATATCTAAAACTAAGATTAATATTAGAACGCACAGATTATATTAGTACGTATATAAAATAAAAAAACAAAGCAAAATAGCAAAAAAAAAAATATTATGTGGGTAAACAGATAACAACCCGATCGTAACTGACCAAAACACAACATGGATGTATGAGTTTGATTTTTACTGGATGTGGCATTGATGGCATAGTCTGATAACAGTAAGTTGGTAGGTTTATTGTTACAAGACCATTTTATTTTTAGTTTATTAGTACATGAAAATCTTTATAAGTACTGGAAAGTGTTTTTAAAGATTTTCCGAGTCGGTCCAGTTACTTCAAACTAGTACGTTTTGTCTAATCGGGTTCAGAAAATAGTGACTCATTGTTGTCACTCAGCTTAGCCACGCCCCTTGACCAATTAGATCATACTGTCTGTATGGCTGTCTATACTTGAACTGGTCAATGTGAACAATTTACTATGATCTAATTGGTCAAGAGGCGTGGCTAAGCTGAGTGACAACGATGAGTCACTATTTTCTTAACGCGAATTGACTATAGTTTCGAAATGATTGGTCTAGCAGCTTGAAGAATAGTTGCCAAATGAGTGAAATGATTTATCGTATATTTTTTTAAACATATCTCAATTTTCCATTTATCCTAAATAAGTGTTACTAACCTGTGTAGATGATCCCTGTATTTTGATTAAATGCGCACTCATAGCTAATAGCTGATTTTCTACATGCTCCGTCATACCTGAAAATATTTTAGTAACTGTTATACACATCTACCATTAATATACAGACAGGATGACACTGGCATCGACGCGAAAACTATCACCATAAATTCATCATCATCACCAAATGACGTTTCCCGCTCTGGGTGGAGTAGACGGGCGTGTCAGACTTTTACTGACTAAAACCCACCCGTGTTCCTTCAGTTGTCTGTGCCAGGGTCACGGTAACTCTTTTGAACAAATCCGCGACCCTGGCAGGATGCTTCTAGACCCCTAGCGTTGAAATTATGTCAGTTTTTAAAAATAAACCGCTAAGGGTTGTACTAAGTTACCACAGATGCAGCTCATTATCTAGAATCATGTGCTGTGTCCATAGTTACCTACTATCTACCATAGTTACCTTGAGCCTATACAATATAAAGGGCGGCAGGTCACCTGTCAATGGAGAGATGCGTTTACAGCACACAGAGCATGCGATTGACGAAACTTACCATCAGATGCAAGTCTTCTAAATAAGTTTCTCAACTGCTGGCCCATCTCGGAATATTGTGGCACTGTACCCTGTTTTACCTGGAATAATTATTAACGTTATGTACGTTACGTGTTTCCTCCGAAGAAGGTGTCAAATTCAAAGTATTTGTTACAATTAAACTATTTACAGGCACTTTTGAACTATCTAAAAGTTGATCAGTTAGTTCGGAAAATTGAAGCTAGTTGTCCATTCCATAACGTAACTTTATGGAGAAGAACGGACCAAAAACTCCAAGGACACTCTTTTAAATCACGTGATTACAAAATCTGGGTACATTATTTTTGTTGCTTCTTTATGTGAGAACGTGAAAATAGAAATGAAGGAACAATGCGTAGCTCTAATTCCCTACTAATATTATAAATGCGAAAGTAACCCTGTCTGTCTGTTACGCTTTCAGGCCTAAACCACAGAACCGATTTTGATGAGATTGCGGGCAGAGATAGACTCGTCTTGAGAAAGGCTTTTGCACACTTCTCAAGGACCGATGACATCACAATAATGTCATAAATTTGTGCCATTATCCTGGCCAGGGTCAATTGGACAAAAAAAAAAAAAAAAACTGGATAACAGTCTTTCCCAATTTTGGGGAGGTTTGCCGTAATCGCCACGTTTGGGAGGCGACTTGGCGATCGCAGTATGATGGTAGAATGCACAGAAAACGCTGCTGCCCATTCTCTAGCCTCTTAGTCGCCTCTTAATGCACCCACGGGAAGAAATGGGATGGTGCTATTTATTCTTTTCGTCCGACAACATACAATACTAGTGTTACTAGTGCCTTAAGATAACTGGCAAAATGTGAGTGAACTTTACATACACGTCTGTCTGGCTAGACAGAAAAAAAACCCAAAAAAGGTAGCCCTCTTTAGGGGGAAACAGGCGTATTTAAGTATGTACATTACCTTGAGCCTAGTATTCCTTCTCTCTCGTAACGTATGCACCAATCGGTCCACATCTCCGTGACGTAGCACAGCATCCAGCACTTTCCGTGGGATTGGCTCTGCTAAACTCTCTAATAGTAATTCTGCCCTTTCCACCTATTAAAAAAAATATATTATGGTTAAACTTTTTATACGATATGAATATTGGAGGAGGAGCCCGTGGCTAAATAATAACAGGCAGGTCGATTGCAGGTTAAGCTACGCTTACCGCGGTCGATTCGTGGATGGGTCTATCCCAGGCCTGTAGCTAGACTCGAATTTGAGGTAGGGCAGCATTGGCTACAGGTAGGGCGGAAGTAAAAAATATATCATAATTGATCTGCTCTGAAGCACGGACTCCTAAATCAATCAACATCACCTCTAGCTCAGTGATGTACATTCAATAGCTATTCATAGACAAATAATTTCTGTGACAGAACATGAGCGTGGATCTAAGGACAGCTATTAAATCCTCAATGATGAAGAACAAGCGAACAAAACGGTTGACATTTTTCTCTGCATCGGCATATTATAATTAAATAGACCCATTGCTTATGTGATGGCGCTTCAAATGCCATCTATACACAGAGAAAAGAATTATTATAATATGAAATGAATATCCTAGACTGTAGTACCTATGTTCGGAAAAGTTTAGATACCTATTGCTACAATTTTTTTTTTATCCTAAACTATAAACATACAATCCAATTCTAATAGGTTATCTTCGTTTTTGGTATTTTAAGATAGGGCATTGTGATTTCAAGGTAGGGCATTGCCCCACAATACCCCCCCCCCCCCCCTAGCTACGGCCCTGGTCCATACATAACATATCGAGACTCTCCATGCCTACGAAAGCACGTTAAGACATTGGTCCCGGCTGTTGTTACGGGTAGTCAGAACTAGTCTTCCCAGGGGACATCATTTTACCCTGCTACTGTGTTGTGGCAGTGAGATAGACTGGTGCTCCATGTTAAATATTGGTACTCACCTACATACGATTAGACTGGGAGCCAACCCCAACATAGATGGGGAAATGCTAGGCATTGTTGGGAAATGTATAAATTGAATTTTGATGTGATATTCACCGAGAGATAACTGGTAGATAAACTGATTATCATTATTACAGCCGAAAGACGCATAGCAGGCATAGCAGGCTAGTTGGTGATCGCAGTATGGTGGTAAAATGCATAGAGAACGCTGCTGCCCATTCTCTAGTAAGTCCCTTAGTCGCACGACAACCACGGGAAGAAATGGAACACGGATTCCACACGGAACACGGATTAACTGATATACAGCCAACTCTCGTTAGTTCGAAACTCGGGGACTCTTAAAATGTTACGAATTATCGGGTATTTGAATATCAAATGGTTTGAAATTTTTGAGAGGACAGAATTAAAACTTCGAATTATTGAGTATTCATAATAAATTATGTATTTATCTGTTACCTGTATTAATTTGTGCTTGAGGTGCGGCCACACTAGCGGCAATATCTTGCAGTTGACGTCGATAGGGTTCAAGAGGCTGGAGACGCAGGATACCAGGCCGCATACTTCGTGACGGATCTAAAAACAGAAATAACAGGACGTAATGTAAAGATGGTAGAGCCAGAAGTGCAATCTGGGACCGTAGATTAACTGGAATTATGTATATGTGGTGAAAAGTAAAGGGTTTTATTAATGATTTTAATCATTGTAATATTGTTTCATTTTTAATTAATTTACCAGTTTTGGTATGGTAATTTTATATTAGGTGCATCGGCTTCACATATCTTATACCTTTAAACGAGCAATTCTTGTATATATATATATAATCTGGTTCTTGGAAACGGCTCCAACAATTTTCATGAAATTTAGTATACAAGGGGTTTCGGGGGCGATAAATCGATCTAGCTAGGATTCATTTTTATAAAATGTCGTTTTATTCGTGTTTTCAATGACCAACTTTGTCGATAATCAACTTGAACATAAGAACTTATTATTTTAAACGCAATTTACCAAACAATACCGAGCAAAGCTCGGTCAACCAGATATTAATTATATAAACATTGTATACAAGATTATTTTTAGTATATGCGAAACCTGAATATAGTTTGTTCAGAATCAGTAACTGAATCGATTCCAATAATTTTTACACCATGTTATATTTTGTACCAAAAATATTTAATTACGCTTCCAAGTAGGACACCGAACGACAATACGTATCCACAATCATCTGTGCGGGTCACGGCAGTTCATAGCGCGCGTGGGCGCACAGCGAGACGGCGACGACGGGTAACAACTCCCTCCCTCGGCTCCCTCAGTCGTCCGAATGCCACCGATTGATGAGCACGTATCGCGATAACTTTGTGATTAATAATGATACAGTTTTGAATTTTTTTTCATAGATTCTTTACATAAAAATAGTAGACCCGTGTTTCGGGTTTCGCATAAACAAAAATTAATGTTGTATAAATATTGAAAAACATTTAAAAGAGTAACGGTGGAGTTTCTTGCCCATTCTTCTCCATACGAATCTACTTTTTGGAAGGGGCAACTAGAATCAATTCTATTTTCATGTTACTGTTGACATTCAAAAGTGCCCTTTTTGGGCATATTTGAAATAAATGCTTTGACTTTGTGATTCTGTAAAGCCATATTATTTACGGTCACGAATAAGTCCAAATCCAATTCAATGACCGTTTTATGTAAAAGTTATTCAATGGGACTAAATGAAATTAAAGGGTCGTTCTATTGATTTTAGATTTTAGTTACAATAATTCTGTAAAACCAAATTATTTACCATCGCGAATTATATTTTAATCGACATACAGTCTGTCAAATGTTCTTACGTCGTTATTTTCTCCCCTTTATTGAGTTACCGCCCTTGGCTGACAAATCGTGTACGAATCGTGATAACCCAAAATTATATTTTAACATAACTTACCCATAAATTAGGATGTGCAAGGAACACGGCGCTCTCAGCTACAAGGTCACAAAGCGCTTGTTTAGGCAATAAACCCAGCTCTGCCAAATTAGTTGTAGCACGTAACGCCTTCGCTATTATCCACTCCGATTGATCGGTCAAACCCTGTAAAAATGTGTCCATTATATTGTAGCGGCATCTACAATGACATCACACAAAATCCTGCATCGCGCAAGCAGATAACATACATCTCGCTTCCGTGCGTCTCTCATCCATGCGTTTCCCGTAACCTTGACGATATCGTCAACCCAACGCGCTTTTGAACGGCCTTGGTTTCTTTGCCCTAATCTTGGCGACCATTCGGTCACTGCGTTACTCCATCGGCCGTCTCCTCGTCTTACTAGATGTCCCGCCTAACTCTAGTTGAGGTGCTTTACAAATACTCGTGAATAAATAATACGACGAGCAGGATGACCCCGTGGTATTGGCCGCGACTTACGGGTTATTTCATCAGCTCTTTTCTCAAAACGATGAAGGAAAACATCGTGAGCAAAACCTGTGTGTCATAGAACTAAAAAAATCCAAGGCATGTGACATCTACCAGCCCGCGTGGCCTACTCACCTCACCTTGAGAAGCAAGGCCTAGGACCGCGGAGTAAGAACATTAAAGGCAGATTATGATAACCGAGACGACTAACAGAGAACTATGGAAGAAATAGATATGCTGCGCAGACTCGGATTAAATAGGGGCAATCCAATTAAAATGATGATTACTTTACCTGCTGCAGTAAAGGCACCAGTATAGGCGCGGCATGGTGTCCTACATAGGCTGCTACACCCACCACTCGCTCAAAGAAACATCCCCGCAAGGCTGCCTCTTCCTTGTCGTTCAGAAACGTCACCATGTGAGATAGAATTACGTCGTTGGCTGTAATAGGGATTATGTTTGTTACAAATATGGACATTATGGCGTAGCTACTACAGCTGTTTTTGAATGGCTACTATGTGAGCGAGTTCCTACGTTTATATTTCATTCAATTCAACAGTTGTTGGCACACCACCTATGCGTGTGATTGACGGCGGCAAGGCGCGTGGGTTCGGGTATGGAAACTGTATTGCTATTCTGTAAAATTCTCACCGTAATAACTGGGGTGAAGTCAGTGGCGTGCGGTCCATATAGGCAAAAAGACACTGCAGACCATAGACCTAGATCTGGACTAGTTACTAATATTTCAATAATAAAGAAAATATGCTAAGTAATAAAATTATTCAAAAAGTTTAAACGCCTAATCGGTTTAAAGAATTTATTCTCATAAAGAACACAAACAGTTCACTTACAATATGGGATATAATAATAGGCATGCAGTTTTAAAATAACATAATGACTCCATGAGTCGATAAAAGCTAAACAGAGTATTTAATATTATTGTTCTAAATACTTAAAATTTATACAGTAAGTTAGTTTATTATCGTAAACAGGCAATACATTTATGCATTTTTTATGAACTAGCTGACGGATACTTCGTTTTGAACATACATTTTTAACATTTTTTTAAAAATATTTACAGTTTTTGCATTTACAATTGTCTATAAATGACTAGCAACGTTCATACCGTTCTATTAATTTAATACGGCAACGCGCTCACAGATCGCGGCGCAAGCAGGCAGCGATCGAAAGTGTCTTCAGTTCATTCATAAATGTACGCATGCAGCGGTAATTTCTTCTACATTTTCGTGTCTGCACATTCCACACAAAAGCGAGGTAATAAAGCGAACTCCTGCGGCAGGCTACCCAATCGCGGGCGTCCTTGCGCCAGGCTAACCAATCACGGGCGGGCCGCTCATGCGCCATTATTGGCGCGCTGTGAGTATTATGCGATCAAGTTGAATATGTATGTAGCCTCAAGAAAATTCCGATTCGCAATGATACAATTTTATTTGTCAACGTTTTAGTTATCAAAATTTAGAAATTGTTTGTTTACGAAAGGATCCATATTGATTTCTTTCATGTGGAGCGCGCTATTTTATGTTTTTATTTTGACTGAGTTTTCTTGTGATTAATTTATTTACAAACGTTAATATTTAGGTCGATTTGTTGCCTATTTCAACTAGTTTTTTTTAACTGTTTTAGTTTTTCGATTTACTTACTACGCTTTTTGTTTGTTTTTTTTTTCAAAATGTTGTTCGATTGTGAGGTTTGTGTTGAAAATGTGTGTTTGTTAAAAAGTGTATCTAAAGGGAAATGTGTACCTTAGTAACGAGAATTAACCTCCCTCCCGCTCCGCCCCGAGCGGTAGAAGTCATTTGATGATTTCCCATCCAAAAAAAAAAACCCAGCAAAGAGGTAATGCAAATCGTAAGTTTCATAGTAATAATAAAACCGGCTGTGTTGTTGTTTACACATATTTAAATTACTTTGTTTTCCTTGCTAGTTTAGTAGTTCGAGTACAGTGTGGAATTGTTCGGGATTTGCAGATTTACATGATTTCTATCCCGCGGCTTGCTCAAAGATAAATACATTTGGTAATTATCGTATTGAGAGAAGTGTTACGAAGAAGTTTTACGTTTAGCGAAGTTTATTGTTACTATCCCAGCAAGCAGCGCATTGACAGAACGTTCATTTTCATTAAAACGTATTCTCACGTACCTATTTAAGAAACACACAAAGTCAACAACGAGTACACAAATCTTTCTGTGCTTTCGACGGAAAAAGAATTATTGGTCGAATGAAGACGCATACCAACTTCTTATGACGATGATTTAAAATCATATTTAAAAAATATAGGCGCGTAGATGTCATTTATAAATGAATTTGTTTACTTTATTATTTTTACTGTTACCCGTACTTAATTTACTTATTAAATATATTTACATATACGAATCACATGAAGGGCCTTTTTCAAGGCCACATCGGATTTCTTTCAAGTGACGTGTTCTGTAACTATCACTCACTTGGATTAGATATTTGAGGTGGCCGAAATCATTTATTAGCATCATCAGGAAATCGCCATTCAACCATTTAAACCACCTAGTGAATTTTTCTTCACTAACTTGAGCAATTACGAAAGACGTTTTTTTTTTGTTTTGAATTGCCTACCCGTTCATGAAACCCTGTGCACGCCACTGGGTGAAGTGAGCTTAAAGTGAGCTGTCATTAGTGTCAATCCTTACCATCAGATGAAATTACAACTTACTTTTAAGTCACTTCATCTAAGTTCTCACTCCACCATTCAGCTTTCAGACACGCACGACTACGGGAAATTCATCGTTCCATCTTTCTGTGTTGATATTGTAGATTATGGTATTACACCTATTTTAAGTTCAGTTCACTAATTCTTTTGGTGGTGGATTGTATTAAAATGGTCCTTCGAGCCGGATCATTGAATGGACTCAACTGGACTTATTAATAAAAGAAGTAGTGTACTACCACGACACCCACGTCTTGTCACCGTCAATCACGCGCATAGGTGGTGCGCCAACAACAGTACTGCAACTTAATTGTGTAACACACTAAAAAAAAACGACTAAGTATTTTTATTTATTTGTTTTATTCAAAATGTACAGACGCCAGCACATCAAGCTACTACAATCTGTCAATGTTTTTTAATAGGTTTTCAACTTTATCGCTAAAGCATTAGTTTCAAGATTGCCTGGGCAAATTTGATAGTTTCGGGTAGCTTGATGTGCTGGCGTCTGTACAACAAACCACTACAATATAAAACATAGACATACATTAAACACAAAACTTGACAATATTGCAGCCCACAACGCTGTTCACAGATTAACTAAAACTTACCACTTACCAGTGAATTAATAATTGCATCGCACTTTATCGCATTCCCAGTTTTACAATAAAAATAAAAATAATTTCTAAAAAACAGGTTTTTTGAAATTCGCGAATACCGTTTGAGTTAAAGGGCTAAAAATTGATATGAATTATTTTCATTCGACACCAAATCGACCCTCTAAGTATGAGTTAAAAAAGCCATGGGGGTAGATTTCCCATATTAATTCGGCTATGCCCTTTTGTTTGCTCAACAACGTAACGTAATGAATGTTGTTCAACTGTCAAAATGAAAGCCATTCCTATTGTTAATGTGTTACGTAATTACCCATCTGTTCAGATTATAAATGCCTTAAATTATATTCATTACTTTTGAAACTATGAAGCTTTGGTAATAGCAAAAAGGACGAATGAATTTTTTTTTTCAGAGCTGATACGCTTTTAAAATGCACAGAATAGCTGTTTACGATCATGGATGAAAATGATAACAAAATTGAACAAATCTTACCAGTTTCTGTAATTTTGAAAAAAATAAATCCAATTTTAATAAACATTTCAGCGGCTTAAATATATTTTTATGACTTTTTTCTTAACTTGAAGTGTATTATGAGAAAAAGACTTACCCTTTTGTTTTCCGAAGAATATACAAAGTTTTGTGATTCCATTCTCTACTAGTGCACGCTTGACCACTGCTTGTGAGTCAGTCAGGAGATAGGATACTGTTGATCGTACCTGACGCAAAGAAAACATAAAATTAGTCAGTGTAAACTATGGAATTTGCTGCGAAACTATTAACTCCACTCCATTCAAGACTCAATTTTCATTCAACCGTAAGACGTCCACTGCTGGACAAAGACCTATCTTCTAATTTGGGGGCTGTGCTATAACCGCTACGCTTGGCAGGCGGGTAGTCGATCGCAGTTTGGTGATAAAATGCATAGAGAACGCTGCTGCTCATTCTTTAGTAAGTCCCTTAGTCGCCTTATACGACACCCATGGATGGTGCTATTGTTTACGGCACCACACGGAAATGACTCAATTTTAGCTTCTTCCAATTTAAATAAGTCTTTTTAGTGCCCGCGGATTCACCCGCGTGCAAGTCGGATATTATCCCACGGGAACGTTCTACCGAGACAAAACTAGTTTTAAATTTTTTTCCCACTCTGTCTGTTTATTCCGCATAATATCTGAAATTGTGGACTGATTTTGGCGGGACTTTAACTGGCAGACAAGTGATGTTATAAGGAGTAACATTGGCTTTTTGTCCCGAGAATACTACTACCGTAATCCTACTACTACCTTACTAAATGGGCAGCAGCGTTCTCTATGCATTTTACCATCATACTGCGATCGTCAACCCGTCTGCCAAGCATGACGATTATGACTAACCCTCCCATTTTTTGGGGTATGTTCAGCACTGGACATATTTCGGCTGACATGATGAGCACGTTTTCGTGGGATTATTTCTGTCATCCAACAGGCCAAGCCACAGCACAGCTCTTTGAGCAATATAAATACAACTTATGACTTATAAGTCCACATTATCAGGGACGTAATAAAATCGAGGCAGGAATTTTCCACATGAATATCGAACACTGCGTTTTCTCGACGTGCTGAGACTCACACACGCTGCACTCTGTTGGATTCTCAATGCTCGGTTCAACACAGAGAGTTAAAACTCCAGTGCGCGAAAAATCCCGCAGCAATTTTATATGGGGGAAGTTCATAACTAAGCAGTTTTAAAACAAAATCCCGTGAACACGATGACCACATCTGTTTAACGCCCCTTTTGGCTTCGACCAATGAAACAAAAATACATAGTAGGTAATATTTTGCCGTTTTTGTTTTTTTGTTGTTCGTGTGTTTTGTAGGCTCGTTTACAATGATCACAGATGTCTGACCTTTTTTCAAACCACTAGGAACAAAACTAAAGGAAAAAAGATGAGAAAGTTTTTAATTTTAATGGTTTTATACTTTACATTTTGTTTCAACTATTTTCTCGGGATCAGTTGCAAATCGGCACAGCTTTCGGCTACAAGTAACAACTAACGTATTTACTTAGCGTTTGTGAACCATGTCTTCGTACCGTATTACCACAGAACAGAGGCAGATTTTCATTTAAAATCTTTCATATTAAGTTTAATTTAATTATCTCTATTTTACGTTGTTTCTGTTATTAGTTTAATTTGACATCATTTTCTTCCCAAACTTGACAATTCCACTAAATGCTCGATGATAGGCACATGCATTGATATTTTAGTATATCAATGGGCACATGGTAGTTGTGCCTGTTGTCGACCATTTAGTAGAGTAGAGTACGGCAAGAGGTTCATTGTATTCTATTAGAGTTGTATTATTTCAATTGAATTTCGAAATATTAATTGAAAATTACTTACCAACAAAAAAACGACATCTTCTTAGCTTCACTAATTAAGAAATGACCCCATGTTTATTTTTAAGGAACAAGGCGACATTTGTTTGTAGATTTCAAATGTTTGTTTATATCCAGCTTCGCCTTGTCGTTGAAATAGTAACCTAGTATTATTTACATTTGACACTTTGTAATTTTTAGCGTTCATGAAAAAACGGAACCCTTACAGCATTATAATTATTTCAGTTTATAGTTTAAGTCTATAGCTGAATTCATATAAACATTGTTTTGTGATTATTGTTTTTTTTTTAATAATATCTATAATAATTTTCTAGCCTTACTTAACCATTTAGAGCCAGGAACAGCTGGCGAAGTCGAACGTAGTGCGGTAGTCACTGCCAAACAAATATCGACCTTGGTTTAGTTGAAATAAAGTTGAGAATAAATAAACTTCCTAATGGAACACTCCTAATAAACTCTCGAGCTAATGCTCGAGAGTGCATCTAAAGGGAAAAAAGGCACAAAGCACATTTCAGGTAATTTATTTTCGACTTTACTTTTAGGCATGCAATGTTGATATTTTTTTGGCTTGGAAATTGGTATTTGAACTTTTATGATACTCATTATTTGTGTATATTATGGAATGCCGTATCGGGGTATACCAAAAAATGAAAGTGTAAACTGTAGTTTTTATAAAAAACGACATACTTTGTTTTTTTGCAGCTCTGTAGAAATATCCAATGCCGTGACCGCTCACGTCACGCGTTTACAGCATGCTCTGCCGAGCATGCTGTAAAACGCACTCGTAAAGTAAGCTTTCGGTACCGAATCGGTGCAGAAAGCTTAACAAGCGCCTTTATTTCTACCATCTAAGCGGTACTGCACAAATTGATAAATGAAAGCAGTGCGGTATCGTTTCGGTAGGTATACCGAGCATACTATACCGAAACTATACCGCACCGATCAATGCGTAAACGACTTTAGATTATTGTAAAGTGTTTCTTTAAGCACGGATTAAAATAATTTGAAGTGGTTCATGAGCTCCCACTTTATTTACTCAAACTACTTCGTCTACTGGTCTGTAATTAGGTGCATTCTTTGAAAAGGGGTTTATGACTAGAGCTTTTAAAACAAATATGACGGGTGGTTATCGAGTTTTGCACTTAAGTTTACGAAAATTTACCGTTTCTCACCCAAAAACTGCTAATTATGAGAAATCTACTCAACTGTAGATGCTAATTTTATACTTTTCTGATTGCATAGAAAACCCATTCATAAAAAAAAACCCATAAACTTGTCCCAAACGTGCTCGAACTACGATCGAACGAAGATTCCCATTGATATTTATTTCCATTGAAAAAATACGCACCACCCCAGCTGGTTTTTTACTGTATTTTTTTCATTTACAAAAACAAGGGACTCATCCTAAAATCTGATGGTGCAATGCTATTGGTTGATGAGATTTCTATAGCGGCCGAGCGCTGCAAGCGAAAATAGTCTTTAAGGTGCTTAGATATGAAGTTCTCCGATAGTACGTGGCAGGGATGTTAGGGAGCTCCGTAACCGTAACCGAAACTATCGGATATCCGATATAAAAAATTATCCGTAACCGTAACCGAATCCGAAATAAAAGTTTCGGATAATATCGGATTTGTTATAACATTTTTATTTTAGGTAGATTAGATACTTAACACTCAATATATATTTATAATCATTTTTATTTTAAATAGCTGCAATAATTACTCACAGACTGATTGTAATTCCTACCAAATGGTGACATATAAATAAAACCATTTTATTAGCTATTTGTATTTTACTTTTTAAATTCCTTATAAATTTAATATCCCTAACCGAAATTATCCGAAACTAACGGATAATCCGAAATAATTTCATATCCATATCCGTATCCGTATCCAGTATAATAATCATTCCTACATCCGTAACCAATCCGTATCCGAAATTTCATATCCATAACATCTCTAGTACGTGGCTACGTGGACTAACAGTTATGACGGAAAGAATATTATACAGGATATTTTTTTATCCAGTGCGCAAACTGTAACCATGAATTCAGCATATCATTCTAGACTCCACAGCGTAGAAAATTTTCGTCAGTTATACAAAAAAAAATTAGCTGTTCCATACATTTTGACCCTGGAGGTATTGCATTTTTCTATGAAACAGCAAATTTTTTTTTTGTAAACCCGACAAAAAAAATCTGCGCAAGGGGGTCTAGAATGATATGCTGAATTCATGGTTACAATTTACGCACTGGATAAAAATTTATCCTGTATTGTAGTTAAGTCACAAACCATGCCACACAAAAGCAAGCATGCACTAAATTCCATTTTTTATATTTTTATAGTATTTATTGTAAACTAGCTTTTGCCAGCGGCTTCGCCCGCGTGGAGGTCGGAAATTATCCCGCGGGAACATACTATCAGGATAAAAAGTACCCTATGTCCTTTCTCAGGCTCTAAACTATCTGTGTACCAAATTTCATATAAATCGGTTCAGTAGTTTTAGCAGGAAAGTGAGACAGACAGACAGACAGACAGACAGACAGAGTTACTTTTGCATTTATAATATTATAGTATAGATAGTATAGAAGTATAGATAGTATAGATTGTTCCACAAACGGGTGAAGACAGTGACTCCTGTAACACTGGTACCACTTAGCTCAGGAGTCAGGGCTTATCGAATTTGTCACACCTTTTTTCAGTCAATAAAACATTTTATTATTATTTAATTATTCACTAGCTTTTGCCAGCGGTAATCACCCCTGTATTAAACATATAAACCTTCCTCTTGAATCACTCTGTCTATTGATGAAACCCACATTAAAATCCATTGCGTAGTCTAGATCTAAACGTACAGACGTGGGAAGCGACTTTGTTTTATACTATGTAAGGATTATGTTTCTGATAGTGCACATACCATTTCATGCAGCGCAGACAACTCGGTCTCATAGTTAATGTTGGCAGCTTCTTTATCCACCATGTTCTGTGTTTGATCCAAGAAACGTACCGCAGTCTCCGCCAGTTTAGCTGTGGAAGTACAGTAGATTATTTATTCTATCTTGTGCAGTTTCTGCAACTAATTGTGCCTTGCGTAGATGACATTAAAGGCTAAGTTTCATTGTGCCAGAAAATATTCTTTAGTAAATAAATTTTATTTATTAGCTTATGATGTTGTCACTGCTGGGATACAGGCCTTCTCTCATCGAGAAGTGGGCTGCTACCACGCGGGACCAAGTCTTTGGTGGATGTCACATGACTTCGAATTTTTGGTTCTAAAACATGCCTGTTTCTCCACGATGAAATTATTTATAATAATAAAGCGCTTGTCTGGGTTCGACCCACGACGTACAACTTGTAAATCGGGGCTGTAACCACTAATTTCTGTATAAATTAAAGCCTCCACTATTTTGGGAAAGTTCTTTAGCCACGTTGATATTTTTGTCTAATCATCTGGTGGCAAGAACGACTGTTCAATATATTGGGGAGGTATGAGAAACAGGGTGTAAAGTTCATCTCCGCAGAAGAGAATACTCGGACCAGACGGGTGTCGTGTTTGGTGGGCAACTACACGACCATTGATGTCAGCTCCGTAGAAAAGAGAGATTTCTCTGACCACGCGTGTCGTGTCTAGTGGCCGACAATTGATGTCGGGACGTTGTAAATATGCTAGTTGCGCGGTAAACTCCGTTTGCGCGATGCAGGATTTGCGGTACGTCACGATACATGTCTGGTCCGAGGATCTTCTCCTTACCATGTAGGTTTACTGAACATTACACTCTCAGATCTCTTATACAGACCGTGATTTAATTTGTATCGTACTATAATATTATAAACCCGAAAGTTTTTATGTACGGATGTATGGATGTTTGTTCCTCTTTCACGCAAAAACTACTGACCCAATTGAGATGAAATTTGGCACATAGGTAGTTTATAACCTGCAGTAATACATAGGGTACTTTTTATCCCGGTAGTATGTTCCCGCGGGAAAATTCCGACCTCCACTCGGGCGAAGCCGCTGGCAAAAGCTAGTAAACTATAAACTCACCGATATTATTAGCATAAGCGATTCGCACAGGCACGCTGGGGTCCGTGGCGCGCGGCGCTAACTCCGGCAGGATGTACTCCGGGAATACATTACAGTCGGCGTTGGGAAGAGATCTCACCAGGGCGACCGCGCGTGCGCACGTCGCTACTGCGCAGGCGCGGACACGGGACACGCTGTCGTGCGATAGGTGGATCTGACGAACGAGAAAAATGTTAAAATTGATTTTGCACATGTTTATGTAGTCCCCAGGACGTACAAGATTGCACCACCCCATTATTTCCTGTGGGTGTCGTAGAAGGCGACGAAGAGATTTCCTAGAGAATGGGCAGCAGCGTTCTCTACGCATTTTACCATCATACTGCGATCGCCAACCCGCCTGCCAAGCGTGGCGATTATGACAACCCCCCCCCCCCCATTTTTGAGGGAGGCCTATGCCTAGCAGTGGATGTTCTTCGGCTGAATTGATGATGATGACATATTTGTGTGTTTTTATTAACAAAATTGTGGGCAATGTAAAGATATTTTCATAAGTGCAAAGCCTGCGTGCATGACCTTAAGCAATCAATTTGTTGTTTTGATTGAATTGTGGCAAAATAGGAAAATGTTTTGTTAGGGTTCACTAAGGCAGCCTTTCCCAAAGTGGGCGATAACGCCCCCTTGTGGGCACTGCAGGCCTAAAGGGAGGAGGTTGAAGAAAAAAAACGGGCCAGAAAAAAAATGGGGGCGTTGTGACTCCACACAACGCCCCCATTTTTTTTCTGGGTCTGTTACCACCCCCCTTTAAGCCTGCAGCACCCATAAGGGGGCGTTATCGACCACTTTGGTAAAGGCTGACTTAGCTGACGGTTTGCGCTAAGGTAGCTATCAAATTTTCTTACACTTTTTTTGCAATTTGCACTCATCTCCTCATTATCATCTACATACCTAGCCTTGCCCCAACATAGTTAGGGTCGGTTTTCAGTCTAACCAGATGAAGCTCAATACCAGTATTTTAAATGCAGCAACTGCCTATCTGACCTCCACAGCCCTTGGTAAAACTGGTTGTCAGATTTTTGGGCTTCTGACAACTAGTAATTTCCACTCAAACTATTTCGTGAAACAGTCATTAAATGGTATTACACTACTGGAAAAAATTAAGGGATCAAAAAAATAATCCAAATTTTTGGGCAATTTTCAATAGGCCGCAACTTCGAGAGAGATGGTCGTACAAGAAATAAAAAAAGAAAATTGTAGCTCCAAGAGTCTAGTTTTTGGATTAGACCTTTAAAAATTTGTAGCGTCAGCGGTTTTTGAGTAATCTTAGAAAAAACAGCAACAAAAATATCGAAAAAAAAAAGCAACAAAAATTTCGAAATTAAAGTTAAATGAACAAAGTATTCGATTCCTATAGAGGGTAAGCAAAAAAAAAAAAATTACGCCCGTAGATCAAAACAAAAAACTAAAAAAAAAAATGTTTTTTTTTTTGTTGCTGTTTTATATTTAAAGTTCTAATCCAAAAATTAGACTCTTGGAGTTACAATGTCCTTTTATTTAATTTCTTTTACGACCATTTCTCTCGAAGTTACGGCCTGTTGAAAATTGCCAAAATATTTGGAATTTTATTTTTCATCCTTTAATTTTTTCCAGTAGTGTATATGAACTTAGAGTGTTGATTGATGATTTTAAAGATTATAATTCTATAAAGCCATATATTTTACGGTCGCGAATCATATTTTAATCAACATCCAACCTGATACTGACCTACAAATTGCAAAAACGTAAGAAAATTATTACATCGAGAGCTACCCGAGCTTCCCCTTTAAGTGAACCCTGGCAAATGCTTGGCTAACTCAATTAGGGCTACCTTACAGCATCCCTATTAAAGCCACACCACTATTGAACCTTTCAGAGATAAAACTAGCAGGACATACCAAATGTTTTTAGAAGACTTAGTATGAACACATTTGAATTTAATCGATACAAAGCTAAAGACGGCACAACACAATAGATAAGAAATTAAAAGAAAGAAGTATGAAATTCACTTACAATATAAGGCAAAATCCGATCCAAAATGGTCTCCGAACTAGAATTCTCGCACAGTAGCTGCAAAATCTCCAAACTGTACAACTTCGACGTACAATGATGCAGCCCCCTAATGCATGACGTCACCAATGACGTAATCAGTATCAACCCTTCACTATCAGGCCCCATATTTTTTCTCGCTGGTGTCTTATCATCATCTTCATCAAAATCCGTTGTATTGACGTTCAAAACTTTAAATTTGTCTTTTAATTTATCTATATTGTCTATGTTTTGATGATCTGTGGTTTCTTCTACCAAGTCTTGGTAGTTCTTCGCGTCTGATGGTTGGGTGAAGATCTTGATAATGTTCCTTATGTCTTGGTGTATGCGGAGTATCTTTTCGTCGGGAGGGAGGATGGGCTGGGCGGAAAATATCAGCATATACGATTGGAGGAACGAGTAGAAGTATTCGGGGAATAATCTGCAACAAAATTGGTCTTACAATATCTGCAATCAATTAATTACACTTAGTATTAAAACAGCAAGCTATATTTACCTACAATGCTAACAATACGAACTCAAACCCAAAGCATTTATTTCACTTAAACCATTTAGTTTTAGAGGGACTTTTGAACTGTCAAAAAGTCGATCAAAACGTAGATCTCTATAATGACCAAGCACGAAACTCCAAGGACACTCTTTTAAATCAAGATATTACAAAATCTTGGGTACACTATTGTTGTTGCTTCTATCATTTCAGCCGAAAGACGTCCACTGCTGGACATAGGCCTCCCCCAATTTGTGGGGCTTAGCCATAATCGCCACGCTTGGCAGGCGGGTTGGCGATCACCGTAAAGTGGTAAAATGCATAGAGAACGCTGCTGCCCATTCTTTAGTAAGTCCCTTAGTCGCCTCTTACGACAACCACGGGAAGAATGGGGTAATGCTATTCTTTACGTTCGGCACCACACGAAAGTTTGCTTTCTTTTGTTTCTTCTATATGTGAGAACAATGTAAAAAATGAAGATACAATTCTAAATTAAAATAAGCCATGGAAGTTTGGAGACGACCAGTCTCAACCGACACGGCGCTCGTTCACGAACATAACGCGTGGATCAGCACCATCCAGCTCCAGCGTTTTTAAGGGATCACACCAGAGGACATTTTTTTTTTGATCTCGAGGTGGAAATCCTCATGCATGTCCTCCGCCCTAGAGTGGGCGGAGTCTGTCTGTCTGTGACTCTTACTGGTTAAAACCACCCAGGTGTCCCACACCTACGTCGGGGACCACGCCTCTGCGGGCCTCCTCACGGTAGAGGGTAGGGGGGAAATGAGGTGTTAAAGTCCCCTGCCCGAGAGGCGCGCGTGGCTGCCGGTGGTCTGCGTGGATACTTTTTATCCCGGTAATACGTTCTTGTGGGATAATTTCCGGCCTACCGACAGCCGAAGCTGCTGTCAAAAGCTTGGCAGCAAATAAAAAATTGCTCTACTCACTTCCCCCTAGCCTCATCCAGATACAGCTCCGCCGTTCTCCGATCCCTGGGGTTCCTTTCAGTCATGGAGTGCAGCAGGGTCTTCAGCTGCGGCTCTTCAGTTGTCAACGTCATGGTAGGCGGCCGGTCTTCACCGTTACGATAGGCTAGTAGACCGGGCAGGTCCAGGGCGGGCGTACCGTCATTCCAAAGTTCTAGGAGGGCACACCTGGAAACAATGTGGTTGGAAAGAAATAAATGTCAGGCTAATAGAGTAATACAATTTTTAACACACATAGGGAAAATAGCCAAGGGTAGGTGAAAGTGGCGGTGCTTGGGTTGAGGCGTAGGTCCAGCAGTGGAAGTCTTTAGGCTGAAATAATGATGATGATGATAAGGAAAATATACGGTGGTAAGGACATCAAGGTGCAACATGTCACGAAGAATTCAGTACATGATTCTGGACAACCCTGCGATGAAATTGTTCGTCGTTTTTTTTTATTCTGCTGTTCCATACACACGTTGACCGCGTAGCTATTGCAATTTTCTATGAAACAGTTTTTTTTTAACCGGTAAAAGATGTCAATAGGGTATCTAGAATCTACCAGGGTCGCGAGATTTGTTCGAAAGCGTTACCGTGGCCCTGGCATATAGGCAACTAAAGGAACACGGGTGGGTTTTAGTCAGTAAAAGTCTGACACGCCCTCCCGCTCTGCCCAGAGCGGGAGACCCAACCACAAAAAATAGGTATCTAGAATCTTGTGCTGAATTCATGATCACAGTTTGTGCGTCGATGCTCCGGGCGCGAACTGCAACCATGATTTCTGCCACACTGTTTACTTTTATTAAATATCTTTTGAAAACAAAGGCTACGGAAGTTACTTATATGGACTATCAAAAAATACTATGAGCGATTTTGGAGATATTCCTTTTACTGATAGTAATCAAAAAGGGCTACAGTATAAAATTGAGATTAGAGAGATGAAACATTCGATAAATTAAAATAACACTTGTAACGCGAACGATCGAAGTTTCTTTCAAACAGGCAGCTTCTAGAAATTTCTAGAATACGTGTGAGAAACATGCGACGTACGCACACTTCTCTTGACGGAAGTCGTTTGACATCCACTAATTGGTTCGCGCATCAAACACCTTTAATTTTACCATTTGTATAACCCTATCGATTTTCATGCATAATGTTATTGAAATTAAATTATTCACAGAACCTGTGAGTATGTTAAACGCTAAATATGAATTGTTTAGTGAGCCAGAATACAGAGCCAGAATACACGATACAAACAACAATTCAATCAATATAATTATATGTGTATCATGATTTAAGGCGAGAAAACGTTTTTTTTTGCTATTTGCAGGTCTGTATCATTCTGTTTGTTGATCTAAATATGATTCGGGGCCACCCTATCGCATCCTCCTTAATACTAAACCTATTGTAAAAAGCTTACCCAGCCGAAAATATGTCCATGCTGGGAACAAGTTCACCAACTTTACAGGGCGATTCGCTCAGTAACAGACCACCCATTCTGTCGTCACCCTGTGAAATGTATTTATTAAGATTATTACATACACACATACATAGAATTACGCCTGTAATACCTAAATGGTTGGGTAAAGGTGTGCAGTCATAACTATTGATTGATATTGGTCAAATCGCGACAACATCTTTTTATTAAACTAGCTGTGCCCCGCGTAAGTTTCGAGGGAAAAATACCCAGTTACTGGGTTGTATAGGTCAGATAGGCAGTCGCTCAATGTAAAAAACTGGTATTACTGCATCCGGCTGGACTGGAAGCCGATTCCAACATAATTGGGAAAACGCTAGGCAGATTGATTGACCTTATGCTATGGCTACATTGTCACGATAACGTGAACAAATATTTGAACGCTCTCTGTTGCATAGCGAGACGTAGCGCGGGGTGCGAGAGAGAGAGCGCGATAATAATAGTTCGCGTTATCACGACAATGTAGCCTAACAATAAATAGGCCAATTTTTTATGTCTTTTGTTCTTTAAATCTTACCGCAGGTCTATTATGCGGGTCAGGCGCCCTCACGAACCTCTCCGGCGCGACATAGCACAGTCTCCTGCGAGACGTGTCGAAGAAGTAGCTGAAGTCGGCCGGGTTGTCGTCGGGCAAGAAGGTCGGCTTGAACGACGCTATGTCCGTGAGCAGCACCCACAGCCAGGACGTTACCATCACGTTTTCTAGCTGGAAGAATTATTGGAAAGCTGTTATGCTAAAAAAAATTATATGACATGACACAGTGCTATAGACACAGCTGCTTCCGTGGATTTGCGATGACGCCAACAACACTTCACGGTCTATAGTAGTCACGTCTCTGTTGTATAGCATTACGTCGAACGGTGTGCGAAAGAGAGCGGGTAGTTTGCGTGATTGCGATATATTTCAATATAAAAAAGCAGTATGGGCCGATTGTAGTAAACAAAGGTTCATACCAAGACGAAAGTGATGTAGCCACCGTACGCACGGACATCAAAAACATCCCGGTGGATTTCTCGCTTTGGCTACAGTGTCGCATTAACGCGAAATAATCTTTGCGCGCTTTCTGTAGCACATCAAGACGTCGAGCGGGGTGCGAGTGTGAACGCGCGAAGAATAGTTCTCGTTACCGCAACAATGCACTCGTAGCATAATAGAGTGCATTCCAGAGCGTCAGAAAATCTATATACGATTTTCAAATCTCGGCGTCTAACAGAGCTTTCAAAATCCAGTGTGGATGATAAAATACCTCCGCGATATTTTTACGTTCCTGCGAAAATTATTTAGCAAAATTTATGGTTTACGGCGCGGACCGTCTGTGACTTTAAATTTTTTTGCTGTTGGGGTATGGCAGCACCTGCGCATTACACCAAAGAGCTTCTATTGTAAAGTGCTGATTAATTGCAGTTGTAATAGTTTTTGTTTGTTATGCTACGGCTAAATTGGCCTATGGCATTAAGTCCGCCTCTGTACATAATATGTGCTTAAAGTGTTAAATAAATAAATAAATAAATAACGCAGACTTCATTTTTCGCGCTCTCTCTTGCACACCAGTTGCCGACTCGCTGTACAACAGAGAGCGTGCGAAATGTAGTTCGCGTTATCGCGGCAATGTAGCCGAAGCATGAGAGACTGACAGATAAGGTAAAGGCACGCGGAGAGTCTCTCTTGTGTCAGTTTTTTTTTAATTCTTCATCATCACCCACAGCCCAACTTCACCCACTGCTGGGCATTGAACTTTTCAGGTACTAATCCCCACGCTTCTGCGATAGCCTCATCCAGGTTCTAGCCGCGATGGTAACAGAGTCATCCGGTTTTTTATTGCTTATCAAAAATATTATTTTGTAAATAAAGTACCTAGTTCATTTGAAAAGATTTCCATTAGGATTAACACAAAAAAAGAATAGAACATAAGTATGTAGATTATCAGAAAAGCTTACCTTAATATCGCCATGACAAATTCCAAGTTTGTGCATGCGGTGCAGCGCATACAGCACTTGGAAGGTAATCCATTTCTTTTCAAGAGTGGTGAGGAATGGACGAGTGGACATACGGTCGTAGACGCTGCATTTACAGTACTCGCGCATAAGGAGACCGGCTTTATCTGTAAGCTGGAAAGAACATGAAAAACTATAATATTGATTTAAAAAAAATATATTCATCTGACAGTAGTTTTTTTTTTAGTAAAGATGAGAACATTACGAAATTATTTTTTATTGTAACACTTTCTTTTTTATTACATGCGATCATTCAGCGCACGGTTAGGAATTTATCATTTGACTTAAAAGGTAGTCAATCCAGAGACATGCTGCCTTTATGTATAATATCCATACTAATATTATAAATGGGAAAGTGTATGTGTCGGTTTGTCCGTCTTTCACGGCAAAACGGAGCGACGAATTGACGTGATTTTTTAAGTGGAGATAGTTGAAGGGATGGAGAGTGACATAGACTACTTTTTTTTTTTTTAGGTGGCTGGGGTGAACTTAGAAAAGCCGTGCTTTTCCATTCATTTCCATGGACAATTGTATGTAGCATGTTCACGTGTGTCCAATGCCCAGAAACTTTACATTCTATCCCCAAATGGAAAGACATACAATATCGTCTACAGTAGCATATTAAAATAACTTTCTGTTCCGAGTACTCTTCTGTGTTCTAAATCCGGAAAGGGGAACCGTGTCACCCCGAATTTAATTCGAGCGAAGCCGCGAGCAAAAGCTAGTTCCCTATAAATGTCTAGGGGAACACTTAAGTAATTGTTTTTTTTTAATAACTTCTAAATTATTATTTATGTGGTATTTACATACCATGTGATCTGTTTTTGGTTTGCTGCCTGTAAACACCTGCCTTTTTAATTTTATTAAAGACTACTAGTTAAATAAATAAAATCGTTTTACTTTTTAAACAACTTGTAATCATGTAAATAAAATCACTGCTGAAAGGTTGTTATAATGTCAACAGATTAATTTACAATTGTTTCTCAACTTTACCACCTGAAAAGGGAAAGCTTGTTCTTTTTTTTTATTAACCATTTATTTATTTATTTATATATGTTTTATCACAACAAGAACATTTAACAAAAAAAAACATACAATGGGTGGCCTTATCGCTTTCTGCGATCTCTTCCAGGCAACCATGTTCCTATTAAACGCTATTTTCATAGAAATAATGATTTAGCTAGAAACTTAAACTTACAATAACCCTCTGGAAAGGCAAACAGTTGAATGCGGAGGCCAGCTGCTCCTTTATCTTCAGTATCCTCTCCTTATGTTCAGCTAGCGGAAGTGATGGGTCATGAACTGCAAATACCTTCACCACTACTAGGCCTTCACGAGATCTAGCTCGAGCTACCTTCAAGAAACGGGTAGAGCCAAGGCTGGAAAGAAAATGTTTGTAAAATTAAACTTTCTGACTTTTTCAGTATAAATGGTTTATCTGTATTTTTAAGTAGATTTATTACAATATTGTCATGTTCCTTTTAATTTGGCTACAGTGTACCACTACTGAGTAATGATTTCCCCCTAATCCCTCTCGGTATCCTTTTTGGGGCCACCTCGATTCAACCCTTGTAATTCTCGCCAGCTGTTCCTAGGCCAGCCTCGGCGGCATCATCCATCCTCACTCAACATGTGGAGACTATAGCCCTGCGGTCACTGTGTATGTAGTTGACGTGAGTAAAGATAAAATTATTGGGGCTTTTTCTGATTCATAATCTAATTTTGACTTCAAGGCAATATTTTTGGATTGCCATACAGTTTTATTTCAAGTTTAGTTGGTTGATATAATATGGGACGTGGATACTCTACAACTATTTTTACCAAAATACCTACTTATCAATATTGACTTTGTGATACACATAAAAAATTGAATCATACCTCTGATCGAAAGACAGGTCGACATGGTCGCTCAGGTAATGTTCTACGGGGTATATCTGCGACGGAGCGACACCCACAAGCTGATTCCCCATTGTGTAATGTAAAATTTGGAAGAAATTGCTTTCAACACATTTCTTTCTCAACGATAACTTTTTATTTTTGCCCCAGTGTATGGTATAGCTTTGGGTTCTTGGAGAGCACTTGTTTATCTTTTGCGTTTATAACTAAAGGAATAACTGCGATCTATTTTATATTAGTAAATAGTGAGAAAGTTCACGAATGTATTCAAACAAAGCAGAATTTGCAATTTTTAACAAGGGCCTGCCAGACAGTCAAACGTAACACTGACATCTGAGAGTACGTTCAAGAACGCACATTGAAGACTGCTACTGTACTTTACTTTGAAAAAGGGAAAAATATAGTCCCTTTGTTTATAAATAATTAATTCTGGATCTTTTGATCAATCTTGGATCAACTCTAATGTTTATTTTATTTTTTTTAGCCTTGTTTTAATTTTGTTTGAGAGGTTAAAATCTCCTTTGATTTTCGTGTTTTTCTCTTGATGTCAAAATTCAAAGAGAAAAATGACAACACAACTCATCAATTCTGCTGTCATTTCAGCTCTATGGTTTCAAAAGAACCAAAAAAAAAAAAAAAGCTCTATGGTTTCTCTTTCCTTCAACAAACAAGTATTCCACCCATTTTCATTGAATTTGATATCGTTTGCTAATAATATTTCAAAGAAATGTCTTCTAAAAGTGAGAAAGATCGAGCCAAACAGATCCAGGACAGATGTCAGAACATATTGATGCAGATGTTGAAGGATGAGGACAATAAATATTGTGTTGACTGCGATGCTAAAGGTACGCGGAGTTTTTTCTTTTTTTGGTTGCAAATTTTTTGACGTATTTACTGGAATGCACTTGTAATGAGGTCATAAAAATCTTAAATGTATGTTTCCTCACAACTTAATCTAATTTCGTGAGCATAATTGAGGTCCTTGAACTCAATTTTTAACATCAAAATTATTCAAATGACTCACGATATCTCGTAATTCTTCGTCTTGCTATCGCTTCATATTTCATGTTCTCATGCTCTCACTTTGTTAGTATTTATAAAGAATAATAAATCACGAAAGCTGCCAGTATTTGAAAAACAATTTCTTCTTGGTTGAATGATTTCAAAACAGTAAAGTATTCATTGTAAACAGCTGCTGGAATTTACTGCAAACTGAATTAGATCTCCCAATCTTATTTTTATGACGTTTAACATAACATAATGCCTTGTTTCCCCGAAGGTTTAGGCAGAGGTGTTCCTATGGTAGTAGTTAACTGGGGGTGAGTCTATTGCCATCAACCAAGCATAAATCCAGAATCGGGCGTCTGCTACTGAGAAATTCCAGATAGAAACACATTATAACTATACCCGACATTCAACCTCAGTAAACTTAAGAAAATACACTTTATCATTGATCCAACACCATGTCATTCACTCTCTTTGCTTATGGCTTCATTTAATCGTAATATTACCTCACTTTCCAAAATGTATTTATGGAAAGACCCAAGTATACTGATATTCTGCCTCAGAAAGCCAACCTCTATGTTTGGGAGAATCCTTTGCCTATGATTTGTGTTAGTTGATAAAAAAGCATGACATTGTTTCTTAATTGCGCATAATGTAAGTAAGCACTTATAATTTATGATTGTAGATAATAATGATCAATTTTACTTTTGTGTAGGGGCTTTAATGAAGCTATATAAAAATGAAAACTGATTATGTTTAGAATAGTAATTATTGAATATACTGCTGTAACTGAAAATACATATATGACAATATTTGTTCTATAATAAATGTAAAAATTAACTTAGTATTCCTTTGGCCATACATAAACTCCGCCTTCTTTCCAAGGAAGTAACCTGGAACTACAGAATGCCACCTGCCATGGTCCTGACATACTCATTTTGCTTTATTTACATTCTTGCATGTGGTCCTTGATTTGTTTGACCACTACAGCAATAAATTAATAATAATAATAAATTTTTTATTGGCATAAAAATGTGTACAAACAAAGTGAAGCCCTGACTCCTGCGCTAGGTAAAAACACCTGTGTTACAGGAGCCAGTGTTTTCTCCCAATCAGTAGGTTCGGGATTTTGCAATGCAAGCAATGTTTTTATCATATGAAACTCTTGCACTGTGAACACAGTGCATCAGGGTAGAATGCACACCTACAAAACCATCCAATCCTTTGACTTAAGTATTTACAAAGTCAAGCAATAAACAGCTGCTTCCAGTAAAACCGGATGCAGTTGAATACCAGTATTTTACAGGGAGCCTATCTGGAGATCCACAATTCAATTACTGGGTAAACAACCTTTTTGGTTGTTAGATTATCAGGGGACTTTTCATCTACCCATAATGACTATCAAAGATCTAAGAATGACACCTGGGAGCAATAGCTTAACATGCTTTCCATGGTATCCCCTCTGTGCCTTGGTATGTAAAGATTGTCTTTAATCGACAAACCAACCATGGCAAACATAGCTTAACCCTTGATCGGGCACAGGGACCTATTTTCCCACCCCATCAATCTAGCTAAATACACAAATATTTTAAAATGATAACTCCCCAGACTCTGTCTTTTACCTAAATCTAAATCATCCAAGTTTAGATTTCGGTAAAAAATAAATTTGAAGAGTTGTCATTTAAAAAGTATTCATGTATTTTGTTAGACTGATGGCGTAGGAAAATAGTTCCTTGTGCCCCATAAAGGGTTAGCCAGTTTGAAAGACCGATGCAGCTATTATTTGTTAGCTATACGAACACATTACTCAATAATGTTGATTGCTTATTAGGGAACTTGCAGTGGCATGTAACCAAACTTCCTTATTAATCAAATGTGTCAATATTCTATACATATGATTATCATAGACAGACATATTTATGTTTTGCATCAGTTACGTTATTAGCATGACAATAGTTCATAACAAATGTATTGTTATTTATGTTGCTGCTACTGTTGAGCTAATGCATAATATAATATTTTTCAATTGCAAATAATGCAGGCAATGTCCAGTACGAAATCGATACCTCCTGTAAGTTGTTGTATCTTCAAAATTGTAATTTTACACTAGGGAGTTTTAAAGAGAAACACTCGCGCTGTTATACGCCGCCGTTGTAATAATGGTACAACTTTATACGTCTGGGAAATATACATAAAAAAAATTTTTTTTTTACTCTTATGTCATAAAGTAGTTAAAAATAGGCGGTTTGGTTTAAAAATCGGAAAACATGCATATTGTGGGTTACAACAACTTACGTGGGAGGTGTCGAAATATACTGTCATGTTATCAAGAGACTTAGAAATAAGAATATAAAAAAAACTTTTGAGCAAGCAAACCACATTGCATTGTAAAATATCTAATACAGCAAAGAGGCACAACACTAAAAAGTATAAATTCTGTCTCCCATAATTACTTTTTACAATTATTGTAAACGAAATAGACAGGTAGGTAACTCAGCCTATCCTCCAATTTCCATTTCATCATTCATCATCATTTCAGCCGAAAGACATCCACTGCTGGACATAAACCTTCCCCAATTAGGGGAGGTTTGCCACCCTTGGCAGGCGGGTTGGCGATCGCAATATGGTGGTAAAATACATAGGGAACCCTGCTGCCCATTCTCTAATAAGTCCCCTTGTCGTCTCTCACGACACCCACGGGACGAAATAGGATGGTGCCATTTATTCTTTACGTCCACACGAAATTTCCACTTATCATTATGATATGCCTTTTAATAGCAAATGTCCAACATTGATATTTTTATCACAAACACTGATATGCTATCAAGATAATTTCAGCTCAGTTGATTACATAATTAAATGGCAAATAATTTCCTGAAAATTATATTACATTTAGTAAAAGACGTGCCCCTCCTTCGCATGGTTTTCCAACTTGACAAATCATGAAGACATAAACAGCCTATAATTTTCCCACTGCTGGGACACCGGCCTCCTCTCTGTAAGAGAGCGTGGACCATAATCCACCACGCGGGCCAGCGAGGGTTGGTAAATGTCACACGTCTAAGAAGTTTTGGTTCTAGGACATGCCAGTTTCCTCACGATATTTCCTTTCATCGTTTTGAGAGTAGTGGTGATAAAATAATTTACACAAAGTGAAGCGCCTGCCAGGGTTGAACATACGACGAAATAACTCTTCTCCCTTTTTACTCTCAAATATAAATGTATTATAAACAAAAGAAACCCAAAGGTTCTGGAGTGGCGACCGCATACCGGAAGACGTAGCGTTGGAACGCCTCCCACAAGGTGGACCGATCACCTGGTGAACAAGCCCATAACCGGTCGAAGTGGTGGTGCTTGGCGGAAGCTTATGTCCAGCACATTTCTCTGCTGAAATGATGATGATATAGATGACACATAAATCTTCGGGAATAAATTCTATAAATAATGTTGAAAACTGCATCAAAATCCGTTGTACAGTTTGGTCCTTATCTATACATACTAATATTATAAAGCTAAAGAATTTGTTTGTTTCTTTGGTTGAACGCGCTAATCACAGGAAGTACTAGTTAGAATTGAAAAAATCTTTTTGTGTTGGGTAGCCAATTTATTGAGGAAGGCTATAGGCTATATAAAATCACGCTATACGCGCAATAGGAGCGGAGCAGCAATGAAAAATGTTGCAAAAACGAAGTCCACGCACGGGCAGGTTATATAATGCAGACGAAGTCGCGGGCAAAAGCTAGTTCATTAATATAACTATCATTTGCTGTATAACATTTCCCTTAAAACAGTAACAAATAAATGGTGACCTTGTATTAATTAATACATAGACAACAGGAAGTCTGCAATTGTATTTTACCTTCCACATCATCAACGTTATTTGGTATGTCAATGTTACTGCATACTTGAAACAATTCACGTAATATATATAAGTGGTTTAAGTTAGCGTAACATGCTATTTAAAGTATCAAGGAAAATTATAAAATTATTATTTTTTTAGAAGTGCTTGCTACTGAATATAGTTCTAATACTCTTTATTTTTCACCATAACTACTTCTACGCCGCGGAGTTTCTTGTTTATCCCATGGGGGTAACAGAAATAGAAAGTCACCTGCTACGGTCCTTAAATAAGTACTCCTTTCGCCAGGTTAACGTTCATACATCATCACACATCATACACGCACGCCGGTTGCGAGTACTACGCACCTGACCTTTCTGAAGCACGTAACTAATAAAGTAACTGCATGTCCTCCTCGGACGTCCTATCCTGGCGTTTCCACTCACATGCTGCCTGCCTTGTTGACTACCATTGATTAGTCACTCTTCATTCATCCTTCCAACATGACCAAACCATTTAAGCATACTCTTGTCAATTTTGGTCACTACATATTCATTTCTTATTTTAACTGAAAATATATCCTATGACACTCGGTAATATTGTCGCTTCCAATTAGTGAAATAATCTACGTAATCGGATCAGTAGTTCCGAAGATTACCCCCTACATACAAACTCACAGTTTTACCTCTTTGTAATACTATCTGAAGAACTCATGAAAGCTGGATTTAAAATGGGTCACTGTTTAATTCTACATCATACACGCAAACTTGTGGGCAGTCAGAACCTGCTGTGTAATAATTTGATAATAACATATGCACGACGCATGACGCTGTCGCCTGACATGTTGAAGAATTGTTGCATAACAGCATTGCGCGACTTTACGAGACACCGAGGAACATACCAAATGCGTTTTTACCCATACCTGTTACTAGACAAGACAGAGTGAGTGCCCCTGTGTCTGCGCACATACTTGTGCATTACAATATCTCCCACGCCGGTGGCTAGTCTTCGTTGAGATTAACCGCCATGGCCGAAATACGGTGTGAAGGACTATACTAAGCAAGACCATATTATGCATAGGGACGCGTAATTTAGCATGCCTTGAAACCGGAAAGCCAAGAATAAGTAATGAACATGCTAGAAACCACCTTTTAGGATCAAAAAAGTACTACTCCAGTGTTAGTTAGAAACCTGAAGTTCCATTTCTGTGATTATAAAAAGCCTGTTCCAGCAGTGAGCTTTGCCACCGCGGTTTTGTAGGTTCGCTGGTGAATCATCGCAAGACCGTGGTATTCCGAATAAAACCACAGTAATTACTATCGAAACAAAACTGAAAAACTCAGGTTTTCTTTCCACGAGTAAACCTCCGCCGAATTCTTCGGGATGTACAGAAATATTGAAGAAAAAAAACCCTTACTAGTTTCTGGCCCATTTTCTATACGAAACTACTCGGAAGAGGCAATCGGAATCAATATTATTTTATGTTATTTCTGCTCTCTTTAACCCTCAGGTCCCCGCTGGGCGTCATGGAACCTGGGTATATTCCTGTGCATCAGGTGTGCCGGGATCCACCGTAACCTGGGCGTCCACATCTCTAAAGTGAAGAGTGTCAACCTAGACTCATGGACACCGGAGCAAGTCGTGAGTTACTTATTTCCTACCTAAAGCTTTAATAGTTTTCTAGCTCTGTTCCTGTCGTAATATACTTTAATTGTGACTTTAAAATATCGTCATGTTTTCAGCATTTTGCATCAGAAATAAATGCCAGTGTTTGCGTTAGCATGTAAAGAAAAAGAAAAATTCTTAGACCAAGGTTGACTTAATTTTATGTGACCAGAAATGACTGTTCTGTCACTGCTTATACTTGTGGGCCGTTGCCACAAGGCCCTGCACCCGTTAGTCGTGAACGCCAGCGGTAGTACTGGAGCGGGTTAAACTTGCAGTAATCTTGGGTTCGATTCCCAGGCTGGGCAAAGTGTTATTGGGTTTTTTCCATTAGGAATTTCACAATAGCTGCCCGGATTATGGAAGTGTTGTTTCCGGAAGTTGGCGGTGTCATACCTGCGAGGCTGCACGTAAAAGCCGTTGGTCCTTCGTTTAATCTCTTTTCGGTTCTGTCGGATTGTCGCCCCATCGGACTATGAGAGTGAGGGAAGAGTAATGCACTCTGTTGGATTCTCAATGCTCGGTTCAAAACCTACAGTTGAAAGTCCAGTGCACGATATAATTCCGCCGCGATGTCTTTACGTCCGTATGTGTACGTGGATGAAAAGTTTCAAAACCAAAAAGGCAGATAGAAGCTATGACCCAACAGCCATAGTTGATAATTATAGCAATGTTCCAAAACCATTTATCGTACCGGTCATTGGCCATGCTCACTTGTACAAGTTACCCCGATACGATGTTATCGCGTTAAAGTGACGTGTCGTGTCGTGCGAAATTATTAAGTACCCTCTATATCGTAGATTGCGTGACTTGTAACAATAAAGTACTTACTAAAACCACGTCAATGAACCAAACACGTGAGCGGTCGTTTACTTAAAAATAAACTCTGTGGTGGGTTTCTTTCTTTGTAATTATTTTCGTAGAAATTGGCCCCTCGGGTTCTAAATGAAGTTTTATTTATGTATGGAATAAAGTTTTGTTAGGTCAGTACGGCTTTCATCCAAGAAACCCACAAATGCTGACGTTTACATCGGAAAAAATGTGGTAATGTCAAAAAAATCGCCTTTGTTTCCGAAAATAGTAACCCTTTCATTTAATCATTTATTTACTCAGCTCACACTACTCTCTTGGTGACTAACCCTTTGACTTACTTTTCCACCACATCGATCAATAGAATGTACCACCTACATGGATGTATGACAACAGTCATTCGTAGATCTTGTGGCTGTCGTTACGGGTCGCCAGAAGCCCAAATGTCTCACAACCAGTCTTACCAAAGAGTATCGTATTACCCAGTAACTGGTTTGTGGAAGTCAGATAGGCAGTCGCTTCATGTAAAATACATACAATTGCACCCGGTTTGACTGGAAGCCCCAACATAGTTAGAAAGAAGGCTAGGCAGATGATGACCCTGTTTTTGAATAGGGAGCTGTTATCCACCACACGGCACAAGTTGTGCACCCTAATTGTGTAACACACTAAATAACAATCGGAGTACTTATATATATATATATATATATTTTTGAAAGATATGTCTATTCCAGTGCTTCGTATGTTCCAAAAAAAAACTGCTCCGTCAAGTAAATTACGCAATGAATGTTGTTGAACTTTCAAAATGGAAGCCATTTCTACTTTTTTTTTTTTTGGATGGGAAATCATCAAATGACTTCTCCCGCTCTGGGCGGAGCGGGAGGGCGTGTCAGACTTTTACTGACTAAAACCCACCCGTGTTCCATCAGTTGCCCATGTGCCAGGGTCACGGTATCTCTTTCGAACAATCACGCGAAGCCATTTCTACTTAATAGTGTATTATGCAATTACCCCGCCGGTTGTCACAATGTTACAGTTTCCTGTAGTTTTCCATCAACGATGTTTTCCTATTACGTTCCAGGTATCTCTCCAACAAATGGGCAACTCGCGCGCCCGCGCTGTGTACGAGGCGAACTTACCCGATTCCTTCCGAAGGCCACAAAACGACTCCTCGCTCGAGGCATTCATCAGAGCTAAGTATGAGCAGAAGAAGTACATTGCTAAGGAGTGGGTGCCGCCTGCACTGCCTAAGGTCAACTGGTGAGTCTATTCTCTTCCGAGTTGAGCTAAACGATTAGTGACAAATGCTTGCACTGACTGGACAGGTCCACTCAATCTGTGTGGTTCTTTCTTCAAAAGACCATTTCAGTCACCAATCTACATGATCTTCACATGATGTGAACAAGATTATGTCTGGACTTTAAAAGAGACTGACCTCTGAGTTTGTTTCGGCCTTTCTTCTCAGAGTAGTCAGTTAGGAAACGCCGAACTCATCTAGTTTAAAAAAATATCATTGACATGTAAAAATGTTTGTACAAACCTACTTACAGAAATAAAATCATTTATCATTAATTAAAAACCTGTGAAGTTATTTATCTGAATCTGAAGTTGCGTACATCGAGATTATGAATAATTTCAATTAAATAATTCGTCATAGCGATCTTTATGAATACAGTACATCCATATTTTAAACTCCGCAGGTTCAGTATGATAGTCACAAAGAGATCATAATTAAAATGTTTCAGGGACAAGGAGATTGATGAAGAGATAGAGAGGCAGAAACGAAAAAAGAAATCCAACTCGTCAGGCTTAGGACCTCTGCCAGCACCTAGCACGAGTGATAAGAAATACAACGTAAGTATGGCAGAAAATAACTTTTAAGTTCCTATTACGGATCGTTAGAAGCCCGAAAGTTGACAACCAGTTTTATTAAAAAGGTCTGGTATTTACTAGTTACTGGTTTATGGAAGTCAGATAGGCAGTCACTCCTAGTAAAATACTAGTATTCAGCTTCATCCGATAACTGAACCCAAAATTGTTGGGAAAAGGAAAAGCAGATGATGATCTGCAATTTTATGGTGTATGGTGTACGGAATAAAGAGTATTCTATATATCGAATGATACTGCCATGATGATGGTGGGGACTCGTTTCGGTCCGTTGTGCGTGGGGGTTCTGGCTATCAAAGCCAGCCACCGTAGGCGCGGGCTTGCGGGCGGCGAGCAATGGGTAGCTCGCCGCCCGGCAAGGACCAGGCCCGTGTCGACGGCGCGTAGTGTTTCACGCGCGCCTCAAAGAGATGTCAGCAGTACTGAAGGGGTCTGCTAGGACCGATGCCTGCCAGGGTCGCGATATTTGTTCTAAAAAGATACCGCGGCCCTGGCATATGGGCAACTGAAAGAACACGGGTGGGTTTTAGTCAGTAAAAGTCTGAAAGAGCGGGAGGCGTCATTTGATGATTTCCCACCCACAAAAAAACCTAGATCCGCCCAAAAACACAACAGCTTTCTGGGAGCTGCTTTGCGGAGCGACCTCAAGATACTCCCATGTCTACCATAAACCATTAATTTGCTAATATAAGCACCTTTCACATACATACAATCACGCCTTTTTCCCATGGGGGTAAGCAGAAACCACGGAACGCCACCTGCTACGATCTTTACACACTCCTTTTGCCTCGTTTAGGTTCATACAATTGGTCATACACACACGCCGGTTGCGAGTACTACGCACGTACACACAGACATATGTCCTCCTAGGGCGTCCTCTCCCGGTGTTTCCACTCACATCTGCCTTGTAGATACCTTTTGTGAGCCGTCCTTCATTCATCCTCTCAACATGACCAAACCATCTAAGCATACTTTTTTCAATTTTTGTCACTACATCTTCTTTTAAACCACACCGTTCTCTTATCACATCATTCCTCAGCCTATCATTCATAGCCACACCACACATGCTTCGCAAGGAACGCATTTCCACAGCATTTATTATGCTTTCACACCCAACATTCACTTCCATACATAAGCGTAGGTACCAGTACACCATTGTGAAAAGCCAGTCGAGCCTTATCGGACATCAACTGGTTGGTCACAATCGCATGTAAAGCACCATTTACTTTATTTCCCGCATTCACTTTTCTTTCCACATCTTTATCAATCTTTCCATCCCTTGTAAATAAACTCCCCAAATATACGAACTCACTTACTTGCTCCACATTCTTATCATTTATTTTTACATCACACATCGATACGTTCTCTTCTCTTTCAAACACCATGACCTTCGTCTTATTCACATTTATATTCATACCCTTCATCTTTAATGCTTCATCCATTACAGTCACCATGTCTTGCAACTGTTCTGCTGACGATGCAAGTATAACTTGATCATCTGCGTAAAGAAGGCATTTGACAGGCAACTCACTCATTCTCAATCCACACTCACCTTCTTTCAAATCTGTCAGACAACTATCCATGTACAAGTTGAATAGCCACGGTGACGCTACACAGCCCTGCCTAACACCCCTCGAGATGCAAAACCAGTTCGTGTATGCCCCATTTATCCTAATACAAGCACTGGAATCCTTGTATAAAGATTTCAGTGCCCGTATCAAGCGCCAGTCCACACCGTACATGGATAGTGTTGACCACAGTTTTTCTCAGCACACACTGTCATAGGCCTTCTACAAGTCAACGAAAGCGCAGTAGACTTTCTTGTGCTTTGCCAGATGTTTTTCGGCTATGCACCTTAGGGAGAAGATCTGATCCATACAGCCCATCCCCTCTCTAAATCCTGCCTGCACATCCCATATTTTCTCACCGGTCACTCCTATCACTCTATTTATCAAAACCTTCGCATACAGTTTGCCGACAACACTCAAAAGACTAATGCCGCGGTAGTTTTTACACTTCTGCTGTGAGCCTTTTCCCTTATATAGTGGTACGATTACAGCCTTACCAATCATCCGGTACACGGCCATATCTCCCACACATATTAAAGATCCGGCACAACAGCGTCTTGTGACGGGTCGTTGAGCTCCCTAAAATAGGGTTGAGCTACACGATGACTGATACATACATGTCGTTGTTGGGATAGGTCAGCTCAAAGCTGCAATGGCTCTTTCTTCAAAAGGCTTTTCCAGACATTGCCCTGCATTGTTAGACTCACATAAAATTCTAATAATATAATGTCTGAACTTTAAAAGAGACTATGACCTCTGAGTTTGTGTCGGCGTTTCTTCTCAGGGAACAGTCAGCTAGGAAATGCCGGCGCCATCTAGTTTTAAAAAAACATTGACCAAAAAATGTTGACGGCTAAAAGTGTCTTATAAGATCTACTTACAGAAATAAACATTTCATTTTAACAGGCTTGCTACCACCCCGTCACCGCTCTTCAGCATTTCAGCAGACACTCTGTCATATCCTGCAGCTTTCCCAATTTTCATACCTTTCAGCGCTCGTATTACTTCTTCTATTTCTATTTCATTATCTTCATATACCTCTGAGTTAGGGTCTTCTAAACTGGCATCTGCCTAGTTGCCCACTCCTTGCACTGTCCTGACAGCTGAATAAACTTTCAAAGTATCCCTTCCAGCGTTCCAAGACCGTACATTCTTCATTTAGTAAATATCCATCTTCTGCTCTTATAACATTCATACTCGATGTTCCTGACACTCCGCGAGCCAATCTTACCTTTTTCCAAAACAGCTTAACATTGGCCCTGAAGTTATCAGAGAACTTCCTGTTATACTTTTCTTGCCTTTCATCCTTTTTCATTTTTACTATCTCTTTCACTTTCATTTCGGAGTATTTCCTTTTAACCCTTTCCAAGCCATCCGTCACATTCGCTGCCTGATTCGTCCTATTTTGGGCTTTATAGGCTAACACATTAAGCCAGGCCTCTTTCTTCTTTCGCACAACCTCTTTAACTTCGCCATCTACCCAAGAATCACTCATTCTACTACCATTTTTTCTCCGTGCCACACCACATACTTTTGTGGCTACTTGCACCATACTATTTTTTAGTATATCCCATACTTCCACCATACTGTAATCATTCGTATCATCAAATATTTTATCCGTCTTCAGCTTTACTTCCCGCTTATATTCCTCTTTTACTTTCAAATCTTGACCCTGACTGCTAAGACTGAGGTCGTGGGTTCGATTCCCATCCAGGACAAATGTTTGTGTGATGAGCATATTCATTTGTTCTGTGTCTGGGTGTAATTTATCTATAATATGTATGTATTTAGAAATATATAAGTATACTAGCTTTTGCCAGCGGCTTCGCCCGCGTGGAGGTCGGAAATTATCCCGCGGGAACATACTACCGGGATAAAAAGTAGCCTATGTCCTTTCTCAGGCTCTAAACTATCTGTGTACCAAATTTCATTTTAATCGGTTCAGTAGTTTTAGCAGGAAAGCGAGACAGACAGACAGACAGACAGAGTTACTTTTGCATTTATAATATTAGTATGGATTTATCAGTTGTCTGGTTACCATAGTACAGGCTCTGCCTAGTTTGGGATCAGACAACGATGTGTTGGTTGTCCTAAGATATTTATTTATTTTTTTTATATTTTTTTATTCTTTCAAGTGCAGGCAGTCACAGGAACTCGAAGCACCTTTCATTGAAGGTTAAATTCACTATAAATTACAGTACACGGGTTCTATATTTTAATCCTACTGAGAAAATACATAGGTGAAAGTCACTTCTTATTGCCATAGCGCTATTTATACGTACCTACACTGACTACAATTAACACACATTTCTGATAAGGGTTTGCAAGAAACAATTACAAAACATGTTCTTATTGTTTTTCGTTCAAGCTCCATTAATTGTTTTTCTATGTAACTCTACATATTTATTTTTAAAGCGCTTGTTTTACAAAACATCAGTTTCATCAACAGTTTTTAAAAACTATGAGCTGGTGAGTTGAAAGAAGATCTGGCAATATTCCTCATCCGGAGCAACTCTCTTATTAGTAATACACCTCTCTACAATTTATCTTTTGAGTCTGCTGGCATTAGCTGGCATTGAGTTGAGTGGCTCATTGCAGAGCAGGCAGTTAGGACTTATTTCTTACTTGACTGTTTTCATCTCCAGGTGTTCATTAACTTCAGCATTCCTAACTAAATAAACCACCAAATTCTTACAACAACAAAATGTAACCCTAAAAATCAAATCTTTTCAGAAATCTGACGTCATCCCCAGCATTCCGAAACCAAAATCGTCGGTTAGCCCAAAATTGGGCAGGAATACTCCCCCCACACAACCGGACCTCAGCAAGACTTCAAACGGAGCCGCAGACCTCCTCGGCCTTGACACGAGTACCAAACCGGACCCCAAATCAGCCAACGACGACATATTCTCCAGTTTCTTCTCCGCACCCTCAGAAAAACCTGCAGAAACGAAACCAGAAGACTTGAAACCAGATCTCAAAACTGAAGAAGAGAACTTCTTCAAGCAAGCAGCACCAACGGAGAAAGAGAAGTCAAAGTTGACAAAGGATAGTATATTAGCTTTGTACAGTCAAACCCCATCAACTAATTTAGTGAATCAATTCAATCCGGTACAACCTGTGCAGCCGGTTCAACCAGCATACCAATTCGGCAGCGTGTTCCAACACCAACAAGGTTTCAGCAACATGGTGCAACAGCCCGTGCAACAGAACGGTATGCAGTTCAATCAATTCCCCATGCCAAACCAATTCCAGCAACCGTTCGGAGCACCGGTACAGCAACCGTTGCAGAGTCAACCGTTTCAGAGTAATCAGTTCTTCAATCAGCCACAACAGCCGTTGGCGCAACAGTTTAATAGTTTGAACTTAGGACAGAGTTTTCCGAACGCGTTCGCGCAACCGAACGCGAACGTTGCTAGCAACACGACATGGCAGTAGTACGTGTTGGTTTAGACTTTTTTTATTTACCGCGGATGTATTTTGTATGTAAGGAAGCTTGTACGGTCATGTAGTGATGCTGTTTACAATAATATTTATTAAAACTGCCAGAAAATCTTTCATATTTTAATTCAAGAAAGCATTTTTCTACAACTTTTAGTACCCTGATGCCATAGAAATAGTTTTGCCATAGTTAGTATAACTTATTACCTCATGTCGTTCTTTTTATTTTCTACTTGGCAACAATGAAATTTTAGTGTGTAATTAAAAGGGTGCTTTTCTGGCAGTAATTTCTTTATAGACTTAACACTGCCGAACGAGACTCAAAAAGACGCGATATAGCCCACGTATTTGGCCTCATATTATTTCCTGCCTCTGTCGCACAACTGGTAAACTACAAATGTAAGACAAAGACGGGGACATATCGAAGCCAAAGCACGTTCTATGTTACGTTTATCAATCTCGGCCTAAATGTGCTAATGTAGAGGAGTGGTTTATATTACTAACCTATTTTTCCCACTGCAAGGCAAAGGACTATTCTGATTCAGAGAAGGCACGAGCACGAGCGATCACCACGCTTGTTCAAGAAGTGTTGATTCATCATAAGTCTGTTTTTTTTTCTATGTTGAGTGGTTTTAAAACGCCAAATTCAGAAGCGGTTTTTCTCCACTACAAGGGCAGAATTACTAGTAAATATTCCAAAAACATTATCTGAATAGTTCTTCCTAAACAACACTACATGGCTTCAAAGCTGAGTACATCTGCGCGGGTTGATAACACGTGAAGATAAGTTAGCGTGAGCGTTGGCTCGATCGGCTTCTTAAGCAGTTTGTTCCTATTTATAATGCTCAGATAGGAGGCTGCACTCACTAGGCGTTGTCGTGGTGGTTTTATTTTTAATACGCAGTATTCAGACCCTTTTTTGTGTCTTGGAAATCATCAAGTGCCGTCTCCCGCTCTGGGTGGAGCGGAAGGCCGTGGCAGACTTTTTTGACTGACTCAAACCCACCCGTGTTCCTTCAGTTGCCTATGCCAGGGCCACGGTAACTCGTTCGAACAATCCCGTGACCCTGGCGGAACTCATTCAAAACCCTTGGATTGTGATTTAAAGTTTATTCAATATTTCAAACACAAAGCATTTATTTCAAATAATTTTTAGGCCCATTTTCAATTGTCAAAGGAGTCGGTCATTCAGAAAGATGGAGATTGTAACCCATTCCAAAGCGTAGTAGGACAAGAAACTCCGTGGACACTCTTTCCATTTCGATGGTTCCGTCAAAGTCAGTACTCAAATGATACCTTTAGAATTTTTCATACGGGCAAAATCAAAATCAGAAGTCATTTATTGAAATGAGGCTGAGGATCAGCACTTTTCAAAATTACATAAGACAGTCCCACATAACGCCCGTTCTTCACCACTTCCTAGTGCTTTAGCTGGGAAGACGAAGTGGCGCAACAAACTGCCAAGCAGCACAGCTATCTGTCCAGTTAGAAGAACTTGATTATATACAATAGTAAACTTTAAAAGACACAATATATTAAATTAAATCATTTGCCATATTATGTCAGCTAGCCAAGGGCACCGGGCCCTAGATGTTTCTTTATCCATTAATTTAAAAAAAGGAATACCAAAGAAAGCAAAAGCGGACCGGTTCGCGCCTATTGTGTGCAGCTTCTAACACTGTTATGAGGCTTGGGGCTTCGGAATAAGTGGAGCAAAGGTGAAGTACTTAGTATTGTTATTTCTATATATCCTATGGAGCAATTTTTTTTTGGTTTAAAAAGAATGTTGCTCCATACTGTCGTTTACCGTTGTTTTGTACGATGTTTACGTCAAAATGTTGGGATCACATGACAACATCCCGGACGTAATAAAATCGCGGCGGTATTTTTTCGCGCATTGGATCTTTAACGTTCTGCTTAGCGCCGAGGGTCGAAAATCGAACGCTGTGTTTTTTCAACACGCTGAGACTCACTAGCGCTGCATTCTGTTGGATTCTCAATACTCGGTTCAACACTGAGGGTTGAAAATAGAGAGCACGATAAAATCCCACTGCGATTTTCTTAGGTCCATTTGGAAGTTGACTAATTACGGTTAAGAACAAATACAGTATGAAACTGCCATGTGATCTCAAAATTATACAGTTAAATTTTGTACTGAACATCTCCTTGAGATACCGGGCCTATCTATCAAGCCGAGGTTTTGAATCAACTTATTCCATCACGATTTGGAACCGTATAAAAGGCCGATGAATCATGGGCAGTCCGAAATTTGCGCGGAATGCTGCGCAATAACATTTTATTGGAACCAAATGGTGACATGAGGCGAGTGTGAGTGAAAGAACATGCGTGACAGTTCGGAGAGCCTATGTTCAGACCGGTCATGATTCATTCGACCGTAATGTAAATAGTCAAGATGGATGCGCCATGGTAGTCTTCGAAATTCAAATTTTCTTTCGTTTTTAGCGATTTGCAGGTCTGTCAGGTTGTTTGGTGATAAAATATGATTCGCGACCGTAACAAACATGGCTTTACACGATTATAATCATTCAAATAAACAATACAACCCTCTAAGTTCATTTAATCCCATCCAACTAGCAATTCGCCCGCGACTTCGTCCGCGTGACTCACAGGAACTGTGCATTTTTTCCGAGATAAAATATAGCCTATGTTACTTGGTGATAATGAGCTTTCATTAAGTGAAAGATTTTTTTAAATCAATTCAGAAGTTTTCGAGTTTATCCATTACAAACATACAAAAAATCAAATCTTTCCTCTTTATAATATTAGTTTAGAAAAGTCACTCAATGTAAATTGCAGAAAACGTAAGAAAGTTTGAATTTCGCGGGATACTCTGGACTTCCTACATTATATTATTGTGTGAAGATATTCTTTACACTCCGTTTTTTTTTAATATTTGAAGACAGTGGTTTCCACTTGTTCTGAGGTTGTAAAGGTCGATGCATACATGTTCGTAATTTTGTAAATGAAGGTTTAAAGTGTCGTTTGATTTGTAAATTAGGGTACTGACACTGGACAACTGATTGTTGGAAAGCTTGAAAATAGGTTTGGTCTCAGCCTGAAACTCTCTTGAAAACGTTCTGTGTATGTCTAGGTGTTGTACTTCGTAGCACGACCATGAACGCATTTATTATTACTTTAGATGGTAATAAAATCCTTTTAATTTGTACTATTTTGTACCACTAATTAGACATTTGTACCTCTCAATTATCGTAGATATACAGGTCGCGCTAGGAAGATTCCTATCCAGCACAACCACGCTGTGATTCTAGCTGGCATTATAACCATAGATAGTACTAAAATCCTTTTAATTTGTACTATTTAATACCACTAATTAGAAATGTTATACCTCTCAATTATCGTAGATATACATGTCGTGCTGAGAAGATTCCTTTCCAGCACGACCACGCTAAGTTTGTAGCTGGCATTATAACTATAGATGGTACAAAAATCCTTTTAATTTGTACTAATTTATACAACTAATTAGAAATTTTATACCAATCAATTATCGTAGATACACGGGTTGTGCTAGCTAGATTCCTTCCCAGAACGAACGCGCTAAGTTTGTAGCTGGCATTATAACTATACATGGTAATAAAATCCTTTTAATTTGTACTAATTTATACCACTAATTAGAAATTTTATACGAAGTACAACACTATGTCTAGCATGTTGTTGTTTGAGACTTAGAGACACGGTTTGGCAAATTCAATCATACTTTATATCATATGAAATAGAGTTCCAAATGCCAAAATACAGTTTATAATAATAGAAAGACATGTGTGCAAAGACCGAGTTATTTCAAGCTGTTTTCATTGTTATTGCGTTATGGAAAAACAGTTAAAAGCTGTATTAAACAGCCCTTTAGCGATGGGCCATAGTTAGTGCACAATGTAATCTAAATATACTAACTATCGTAATGTTAAATTCAATGAATGTTAAGTATTATAGGGAATAGTAAATTAACTTTGATATTATGTAGCCAAAACGCCTGAAGACAGCTTGAAATAACCAGCTAAGCTCAATCTTATGATTCGACCTGTGCAATTATATAAATCTGATGATATTTTAATTCATTTTTTTTTATTTTCAATTAATATAATTTATATATATATATTATTGTGTATCATAAAAAAATGTTTACACTTTGATTAATAATTTAGCACTTTTTAACACTATTTTAAATATTTATGCACAGATAATAATTTGTGTTTGTGTAACGATCTTAATTCGCAGTAATTTTAAGTAGATTTTTTATTTTCTTTTGCGAAGCGCAGACGTCCCGGACTCGTTCTATGCCGACATAAAAATATAAATAAAAAATATATGTGCTAATAAATGTTAAAAAATATTTTATTTTTATATTTTATTTAAACGTAGAAATACAAAAAAAAAACATAATATTATATACAAATAATTTAATAATCAATAAAAGATTACGGGACGTTTGTAACTCGAAAATTGGTGCGTGTTCAACGTTAAATGTATTTTTTATTTATAGAAGTTAAAATGTTAAATAAAAATCTGATAACCGTTTTCTCTAAATTGTAAAGTTTCTATATTATAACTATTTATAAATAGGAAACCATTCCCATCTCATGCTTTTTTGGAATTTCTTTTGGTGTTGCCAAGGTTTACAAGTATTACTTAATCTGTGGTGTCCTGGAAGAGCGGTTCCTTCATATTATAACGGCATTTAACGTCACGATTATTTGACAGTAAGGTGGATACCAGTGTCAATGTCAGGCTGTATTGTGAACAAAATATGTTTCGCGACCGTGACTCCATATGTATTTACAGAATTATAGTAATTAAAATCATCAATACAATTCTCTAAGTTCATTTAATATCACTGAATATTTTTTTCATGAAATGTTCGCTTACCGGGCTATAACCTGGAGTTTCACCCGTGACAAAAAAAAAGTTCTGTATTTTGATAGCCGTTAGGGTATGACTGGTCACCGCTTTCTTAGGAAAACAAAGTTTTTTGGAAATAATTTGAATTAACAAGGAGTATAATATACAAGAGTACCTGGCCGTAAATATAGCCCATCGAGTTGTGAGTTCGGTTTAGAAGAGTGACATATCTGTCACTAACTTTGTGACAGTTCTTTTTTCAAACCTCGATGTGTCATATTAATCCCGGGGTACTAGTATTTTTATTCTGCCTGTGTATAATGTACTCTGTGCTGTGCACGATAAACTTTTGTCATAAAAGACTGATTTCTCGTGCATCGTTCCTTGGAACAGGGTCATATCGTATTGCGTAAACATCAGTAATAATTTGTCAATTTATTTATATTTTGATAGGGTGAACTTTATTGTCCGTATATTGTAACTGTCATACCTGTGTTTCTCTTAAACACACCTGCTATAGTCAAATAGCTGACGAATAAAGTAGTAACCCATCAAAAATTCAAATTTAGTTGATTCATTTCACGAGTACATTCTTGGATATTTCGGCAGAAAGAAAACAAGTAAAGCCGCATTGTGCAAACCATGAACCAAAAAAACGGAAGACATTTCTTATCAGAATATAGGTTGCGTTTAAAATCAAATTCGAACAATTATTTCTGCTTAAATTTTAACCTTATTTATGTCTATGTCATAAGAAAATAAATTAATCTTATGAAAAACATTACCGTGATCAGTAAATAGAGCAGTGGTGGGAAAGTGGTATCGGCGACTAAAGAGTTGTAGGTCGTGTGTTCGAACTCGACAGACCACTGCTCTCAAAACGGTGAAGGAAAACATCGTGAGGAAACCGGCGTGTTTTAGAACAAAAAATGCGAAGATATGTGGCATCTACCAACCCGCACTCGGCCCGCTTGGTGGATTACGGCCCTCGCCCTCTCACCCAGTGAGGTCTGTGTCCCAGCAGTGGGGACATTTTAGTCTGATTATCATTATTAAATAATTCTCTTTTGCATGGTAGTCACATTTTGAGAGAAACACAGGTTATTTTTACGGGCCTATAATTCATTATGAAAGCATGATTGCAATTAGTTTAACTCTATTCACATTCCAATGTCAGTTTCGCGCCAAATTCTTCGACTCGCATGAACATAGAGTGGCGCGAAAGTCATGCATCATACTTTCATAATCAAATTAAAAAGAGAACATCGTACGCGTCCGAATGATGGCGTATGCAATACACGATCAATTTGATTGAACAAATGGAAGTGGCATTCTTAGGACTGGCCGGTTTGCATGTTATGGATACGGGAAGTCGACAATACTTTTAGAGATATTTAATCAAATAATAGAGTAGGAGGAGGGCAAAAAATGGAAGAACCTATCCTCGTCAACCTAAAATAAAACGTGTGTGGTTTTAGTCCCCATTTACTTTATGTTCTATATTCGTTCTGTGTAATGTCTATTCGAATTAATAACTACAAGAAATGAAATTGTACTTAATGTGCGATAGAACACGATTTCAACGCCCGCAGATAAGCAGCCAAGTGCAGATTCCTACACGAAGGGTTCCGTACCACCTTCGTACGTTCGTAGTAATTCACATTCTGAAAAGAGTTCAGTGTACGTAGTACGCTCTAAAAGATGCAGCCCTGTGACGAATGGACGAACAGCACGCGGGGGCGGCTGGGAATATTCGCTTGTTAGCACCATTTTGGTACGGAACTCTAAAAATAACAAATCCAGATTTGCATGTGTGAATGAGATGTGCACTCCATTTATTAATACTCTGTGTCGTAAAGATGACTGATGTCTTTATTATTTTTTGATCATCATTCATAAAATCCACTTTTGATGTATTTAGTTGAAATATAAAATGTGATTCTTTATTAAGGGAATATGTAATATAGTAAAAGTAACGGGCGGTTAGTCATATTGGCAGAATACAGCCCAGATTGTGCCCGTATTTCGTTTACATACCTAAATAAATATAATGCCAATAGAAATATTTTTTATTTAATTTTGTCCCACTGACACGTTTTCCGCATGTCGGATGCAATGTGGGCAAAGACCACCACAACATGGGTCCCCGAAAACATCATACGGCATCGCGGAAGACCCAGGCGGGACGACGTCGCCTGCATGATTGGCTCAGGATAGAGTTGAGTGGAAAAAGGAATGGGAGGCCTTTGCCCTGCAGTGGGACAATGCAGGCTGATTATTATTATTATCCCACTGCAGGTTTCGATCTTCCAGTATAAAGTAAGTATACGGATGGAGTATGGACGGACTACACTACAAAAGGGCTGAAGAATCATGGTCGGCCAGGTCTCCGAGCTCTCACGCATTTCTTTAGTGTTCTCACTCACACTCGCCTCATCACCATATTATGGTTCCTAAAAAAGGTTATAGCGTAGCCTTCTGCGCATAGATCGGATCTACAAAGATTCATCGGCCGTATTATAATAGAACCTAAGAGCTGTTATGAAATAACAGACGTGATTCTTGGTATTGTATAGGCCTAAGGCCCCATCCCTTTTAGATCCCACAAGGGAAGACCAGACTGTATGTAGCAAGAGTGGCCATAACTAGGTAATGAGCAGGACTATGATAAAGTATCATCATCATCATCATTTCAGCCGAAAGACGTCCACTGCTGGACATAGGCCTCCCCCAAGCACCGCCACCTCGACCTGTTCTGTGCCTCTCGCATCCAACGCATTCCTGCGGCCTTCATCAGGTCTTCGTCCATCTTGTGGGAGGCCTTCCAACGCTACGTCTTCCAGTACGCGGTCGCCACTCCAGAACCTTCCGACCCCATCGGCCATCTATTCTGCGAGTAATGTGCCCTGCCCACTGCCACTTAAGTTTGGCAATTCTTCGGGCTATGTCGGTAACCTTGGTTTTCCTACGGATCTCATCATTTCTGATTCGATCACGTAGGGAAACTCCAAGTATAGCCCTCTCCATTGCTATTTGGGTTCATCATCATCATCATCATCATTTCAGCCGTAAGACGTCCACTGCTGGACTTAGGCCTCCCCCAATTTGGGGGGCTTTGCCATAATCGCCACGCTTGGCAGGCGGGTTGGCGATCGCAGTATGGTGGTAAAATGCATAGAGAACGCTGCTGCCCATTCTCTAGTAAGTCCCTTAGTCGCCTTTTACGACACCCACGGGAAGAAATGGGGTGGTGTTATTCTTTACGTCCGGCACCACACGGTACGCTATTTGGGTTACCTTGAGTCTTCTTATGAGGCCCATTGTGAGCGACCACTTCTCAGTGCCATATGTCATCACTGGCAACACACACTGGTCAAAGACTTTTGTCTTGAGACACTGCGGTAAGTGGGACGAGAAGATACCGCGTAGCTTCCCGAACGCTGCCCAGCCGAGCCGGATTCGACGATTGACCTCTTTCTCGAAGTTGGACCTACCTAACTGGACAGTCTGTCCTAGGTACACATATTCGTCCACAACTTCGAGTGTAGCGCTTCCGATGATAAAATATGCAACCCTTCAACTAGAAATTTGATACCTAAAATTCCCCTTTCGGTCTTACCAGGGCCGGATAGGGGGCGACACTTTAAAGCTGTACAGCCATAATTTTTTGTGGTGAAATGCTCTAAGGGTGCAACAGTTCGTTCGTTCAATTCGTTTCTCTGCGACAAAAGGGACATGGGGCCAAAGAGTAACTGCCACTGAAGCAGTGACCGGTTTTTTTTTATTACGGCCAATATATTTATACCTTATTCTCAAAATATAGCTCTTTAATTATAATCGACAAAGTAATTAAAATAAAAGTTGGTTGTTTTAATGAAATTGTGCTGAACAATAAATTAAAGTTAATTCTACGTAAAACGGAACGCATTCAATAAGTAGCTTGGGCCAGAAACCGTATTTTTCAACCGATTTTAGTAAAATCTATGTGAAAAACCAACTGCACTGCTGCAAAATCGAAAATCATGGATTGCGGGTAAGTTAATGTGCTAAAATCAAAACATAAATCTTTTGATTATTGTTTAGTTTTATCGATAAACATGTTAAACTTTTGTTTTGGCGCCCGCAGCCATATTGTGTCAAACAGCTGTTGCAGGACGACTTCTGTGCGCTCCGTTGTTTTTGTCGTTTTTATTAACAAAAAAATGTGTCTCAACTCGTTACATCGTAATAAACAATGATAACGTAGTGTAAATAACGTGTACATTAAATAGACGTTCACAAATTAGTTGATCGGGATGTGTTTTCGGTAATCTCAAAATACCATGGCTTGTGGATTGCAAAATTACGAGGACAGTGAAATGCCCGCGGCAGAACTTGAGTTCCAAGCGAAATGGAGCAGGTTTTCCGACTGGTTGCACTGCATTTGTGTGGTTACGTTCGACTTGGAACTTGGACAAGCTATGGAAAGCGTGTATCCGCCTGGTGTGAAACTAAGTGATCAAGAGAAGTGTAATATCTGTTATTTGGCGTTCCCGGACTCTAATTCAGGGTGTATGGGAGACACCCAGTTCCATGTTCGTCTGCGTTCCCGAGCGGGGCTTACACATCAGCAACTTGTGTACAACGATGACAGCGTGCCGACGCTGCGCGCCGACTCCACACACTATTGGGGCTTCGTATACTTCAGACAAGTCAAGGACCCCTCCCTGCCTCGAGGATACTTCCAGAAAAGTATAATTTTACTTACTAGATTACCTTTTATAAACTTATTCTACAAAGTAATACAATTGATTGCTCCTAAGCATTTTGAAGAAGGAGAAAGAAGTCTAGAAGCCGCCTGTCATGATATTAACAGATGGCCTTCACTCGACGCCGGCCAGAACGTGTTGTTACCTGTGCTCGGTACAGTTTTTCAATCATACATTCCGAATCAACAGACCGGAAAGATCACTCGATCTGACATCGCCAAACAAGTGCATTCTCCTAATGTACCTCACATATTAGCATCAATACAAGATGTAAATGTATTTGATGTGTTATCTAGTGTTATTTCACATTTACATTTATTATGGGAGTTAGTGTTGACTGCAGAACCTATAGTGGTGATGGCCAGTTCGCCAACTGAATGTTCCGCATTAGTTCAAGCCCTGACATACTTGATACAGCCATTGCCATATTCGGCAGAATATAGACCATATTTCACAATACATGACAGTGAATTCAAAGAGTTTACAAGGAAACAATTCAACCCACCTTGTGTAATACTAGGTGTGACCAATCCATTCTTTACGAAAACATTGCAACATTGGCCGCACACCATAAAATTGGGTGATGCTTCATCAATAAAAACTAAACTAAGGAAAGTGGGTAACCTTAAGCTCTTGGACACTGCTCCTGGTGTGTACACTCAGTATAAACCTTTTTTGGAAAAAGATAAAGCAATAATAAAGAAACTGCATAATGGGATAAGGACTGATCGCCCGTCCGAAGTTCAAACTGCTATGGTGAAGCGGCACTTGCTTGAACTGACTCAAAGTTTTATGATACCTTTGGAAAGGTACATGGCATCACTAATGCCTTTGCAGAAGAACATTTCTCCATTCAGAGCACCACCAGTTCCAAATCCTTTCAACCCTGAGGATTTCTTTGCAAGTCTACAACAGTCGGGTCCACAGTTGACTACTGGTATCAAAGGCGATTGGATTGGCCTATACAGAAACTACTTTAGGACACCCAACTTCAGTGCATGGTTCCATGAAAGACACAACAATTTGACAAATAAATTACATGCATTGCAACTTGAAGCTTTGGCTGAGAGTGACTTAAAGAAATGGTCAGTTGGCAAGAAGGAAGTTGAGATTGTGGATATGGTCTTGAAACTGAGAGAAGTATTGAAGAGTAACCCCCCTGTTGCGGATAATACCAGGACATTATTGGCGCGACGTTTGGAGGACCTCAACTGTGTCCTGCCAGAGGATATGAAGTCTATATTGAATGCAGCCACGTGACAGAAGCACTGCTGCGCCTCAAACCTGCGAGGATGCAGCGAAGACTGCAAGACACAATACAGGAAGTTAAGACATGGTCACCCTATTGTGTGCATGTGAAATGTTAAGGTTATTATTATATCTACGTGCAATAGTGCCGCATTTACGGGTCGCTTGCGCAAACGGGTTGCGAGTACCAACCGTTTCGTTACGATATTTTTATTATACCAATTTGCGTTACTAATGCGGTGTAAAAAAACAATGATAAGCCACTGAGTTCCCATTTAAAATTTTACAGTCTTTGATTTGACCATCTCTGGCCTGCAATTACTTTATTATGTAGAACTTGACTTAGGACTGTAATTAGGTAATTACATAAACAAAGACCTGATAACTTTTAAACAATATTCTGGTCAAGACATGTAATGCTAGCTTGTTTGATAATTTGTTTCCATGTGACCTATGAATTGTTTTGAGAATCTTTGCTTCCTTCTTTGTACCTACTCTGATATTAAGTATCTGATGTTAATTAAGTAGTAGTTATCGTATTGACAAAGTATCCTGTTAGGAATGACTGAATTTTAGTTGATTTCGGGTTTCAATACATTCAGGAATGTATGTATAAGGATCCAAATTCAAGCTGGTGGGGAGATATTTGACCTTATTTGGTCGCTTGATGATTTTATTCCGATTCTTCTTATTTGTACTGTTATGGCTACAAAAGACGATTTCGATGCTACTGCAAGGCATTTTCCTGTAATATATTGTTATATTTACTTTATAATGACTCAATAATGAAGTTAAATAAATTCAAGGTAGGTATTTTCGACCAGTCATTGTTAACCCACGTAAACAATATTGGCATTCAAAATTGTTTTTATATAACTGTGACCAAAATATTTTATGTACAATATAATGGCCATAATTCTGCATAATAATTCAGTTTTAAACTATTGAAAATCTTGCCAAGAACGCCTGTGGATCGTTGGTGTTTGTTCACTGATAAGGCATGATATTATTATGAAACTACGTCGATTATAAATAGGTGTTGTAAATATTGTAGCTATAATAATTAATACTTAATCATAATTTTATCTTTCGAGTAACCTGAGAAAATGTCGGAAGGCGTTTTTTAGATAATTATCGTATGTTAAAAACATTATAATCCAATTTGTGAGACATTTGTAAGTCTGCTATTTTAGGTATTAGCTGGGTGAGCAAGGTCACTTAAAAAACGCGTATTTTTTTGTATCTTACTGGCATATTAAGTTTCAAGCCACGTGTGAATACTAAATAGGATTTTTAAACGTAACTGAAAATCTTGACACTGGTTCTTTGCAAGTAACATCACATACTCCAGCTGCTGAAGGCTTTAATTTTATGTTTAGTTTGTGTATATAATTACCTCGTATAAGGTAAAATATTAAGTCAGAATACAAAGACCTATTCTCAAGTATTACTCTACGGAGTCTACGGTACAATTACCGGTCCCAGAGCCGTCACAATAATACCTGCGCCCGCGCTGACTCAGTCTTATGAATCAAGTAGCTTATTAACAGTTTGAAAATAATCCATTTCAATCACTGTGAGAAATATTTCAGTGTGTCATACGTTTCAATGAGCATTGTCTCGCTCAGTAAAAATTAAATATTCTCGCATTATCGATTACTGAAGTGGAGGGGGTCGGGGCTAATACGGGTCGATCGATCAGGTTAAGCTACGTTTGCCGAAACCCGTCCGTGCCTGGGAAAGCACCGTAGCTCCCGGCCATCATTCGTCATTTTCTGACAGTCGTTTCGGGTCTTTAGAAGCCCCAAAGTCAACCACTCTTACCAAGAGTTATCGTGTTACCTAGTAACTGGGTTGTGGGTCAAACAGGTAGTCGCACCATGTAAAATACTGTTATTCAGCTGAGTCTCGTTAGACTGAAAGCCGACCCTAAAAATAGTTGGGAAAAGGTTAGGCAGATGACGTTATCGATGTCTGAAGTGACTCTGGCTAGCGGTAATCTATCTAATTAATCGCTTATCTGATTTTGCGGAAAACCCAATAAATTTTACTTAAATATTGCATAGACATATCTAAAAATGTAGCTCCACGTTTGAATCGTTTGTGTTAAAAGACTTCTTTAAAATGAATGTCAGTTTATCCCGTATTCTCTATCGAGGGAATTTATACCTTCAGCATAGGCAGAAAACCGGGTGGTTTTCATAAAAAAGGCCTAAAATATCACTCATTCTTGAAAGAAATGTCCTCTACGGTTGCGATTTAAAACTTGAGCTGTTCACACAAAAAACAGTCCAATTCCTGTCTAAAAATAAGTAGATAATTGTCCTCATTCGTGCTAAGTCTAGTTAAGTATATGTTATTTACGGCCCAATACTTAAACGCTACTCAATTTTAAGCCTCTGTTATGTGTCATGTTGTCCCTGTCACTTGACGAAGCATTGTAGCGACAGAAACACTTCTATAACGTCTAAAAGTTGAATTTCGTTTGAGTATTAAAGTATATTTTCGTATACTATTTTAGTAGAATGTATGTTTAGAATCTCTACTGTATTGGATGTGTATCTATCCTATCTGTATATTTATGTATCACAAAAGGTGCGTTACGATTGTTAGGGGCGGTCACTAATCAACATCATTATCAGGTGGTACATAATCGCCCATAAGTTAACCTAATCGATCCGTGGTAAGGACGTTTTGCCACAATTATCGGGTTTTGTTTGATCACCAAACTGTTGGTTAAATTAATTACTACGGTAGATAAATGTGCGAATTATCTGCGACTGCGACTATCAGGCGGATCTCACACTACAAGGCACGGGTAACAGTAACACGCTGATTCTTTTACATGCAGATTCAGTAAGAACGCGTATTCGTCGAGTGGGCGCGTTAGTAGTTATTGCTTTATATTATTTATGTATTATGTTTTAATGGGCCTTAGTTGCCTGAAATAAAGGATTGTATTGTTATATTGTCAGATCCGTCATATTTGCATCGCACCTTAGGCTTTCAATAAGGCACCGGAAGATGGTGGTTCGTAAAATCAAATAACACATAGGATGGCTCATTATCAATTGAAATTATCTATAGGACCGTGATCCCACAAGGCCGTGTCAATAAATGTGTATACAAAGATACCAACAAAGCCAATGTATCGATTTTAAATTCCGTTTTATGGTTAGAGTTATCGGACGGTTTAAATGCAAACACAGACCCAGATAAAGTTTATAGATATTTTGTACTGCAAGTGCCACGTTGAAGTAACATTCAGACTTAAATAAATGATTATATTGTAATAAACTGACAATCGGAACTACCTACCCTATATCTAAACTAAATATATCTATTATTGTAACTCATGTATCACACAAAAGTCCATCCAATTGTACTTTATTTTAAAACCGCAAAATAATGAACGGTTGTATTGTTAAACATAGTTAAGTAATGAACATTGAGATAAATTACACTGTTATCGCTTATAGGATTTTTCTAAGATATTTTATCGAAACTACAGTTAATGTAATATGATATTAAATGGACCGCGCTTGTTAATATACTTAAAACTAATTTCTTATACAATGTTATGCGAAATTGGAAAAGATGATTGATTGTTGCCATTTTTTTCGTCAAGGGACTACTCGAGACAAGATTATCTTTAAAATTATTCTAAAATTAATTAGGATATATTAATTAAAGTCCGATAACTGTCTAATTGCCTTCAGTTCGAATCGAAACCAACAATTGATCATCTATTACAATACGGCCGATGAATATGGCCCGTCTGAATTTAGGCTCTCCGAATATAGTGACATGAGGCGAGAGAGAAAATGCGCGAAATGCGCCAGTTCTCTCTCTCGCCTGATGTCCCTAATTGGTTCCGAAACAATGTTATTGCGAAGTTTAGACGGGCCAAGCTTCATCGTCTGTATTATACTATAAATTAGAAGAAATTAGCTTAAGAGTTGCGTGAAACGCATCTATAATAAATGAGTGAAGTGTGTGTCGGACATAATGGCAGCTAGATTGACTGTAGGCGGCTAAGAGCGGGGTTTCCTGTGTTCCTTCTTGACATGGTTTATTAAAACTAGAACAAATAATATGGTACCATTCTCCGATTGCCAGCCCACGCTACTACGGACACAATAAAATCGCGGTGCTACTTTTTCGTCCACTGGATCTAAACGCACTGTTAGCGACGAGAGTTGATAATATCGAACAGTGCAATTTCGATGCTTTGAGTTGCAGTCTGTTGGATCTTCAATGACCGATCATTGATCATCAACACCAACGAGAGTTTCCCGCCGCGATATTTTATGTCCGTGGTGTACATCGACTTAGGCGGTTCACCCACTGAAGATGCGTCCCGCCGCGGTGCGCGGAGCGACGGATAACGCACGGGGCGCCTTCCCGTGCATTTCCGCGTCGGCAGTGTGTTGTGCTAGGCGTGATTTCTATGTAAATTGAGATACTTGCAAACAGTGGTAAAATCTACCATCCCGCGCTACGCGACGGGGCGCGGTGCAGTGGGTGGAGCGCCTCACTTTATGACGCACGCTTTACTGCTAAAGTAAGCAAGACGAACATGATTCCGGGTGCTATTAAAAACCAGTACCCAAGGTATCGTCGTTTACAAGAGTCAAGGTTAAAAATGCATTTCAGACATAAACACTAACCGCCCGGTAATCGATGTTCGTATTATTTTACAACGCTAGTTAGCTACAATAATGGATCAACCGTATGTTTATTTTACGCGAATATTTGTAAATAATTGGGTGCCAAATTGTTTTATTTTCAAATATTGGATGATAATGATGGCATTGTAATTTTATTTTTATATAAGTAGCTAGTTTTATGGTTATACTCCATGAAGGGCCTGTTTGCTCAATAAAATTGTTTGAAAGTTAAGCTTATGAAAGGGTGCAGACATATTGGCGAAATCGCTTTGATGAACAGGTATATCACAATTCCTTAGGCTAGGGAAAAGTCCGAATGGAAAAATGGAGCAATATTTCGCGTTCTGAAAGTCTCGAGTAAAATAAAAAAAAGACTTATGCCATTTTTACTATGAGCAGCGGAAATGAGCGCGCGAAATTCTGCTGCCTTTTTCGCTCCATAGGGATGGCGAAGATTACCATGGTCACAGTTCATGCAAGGTTTCCAAGCGTCCGCCACGATGTGCACACCCCAAGAGAGATAGAGTATTATGTCAAGGTCAGGTCGAGCTAACGCGATGTCGGTTTACTTATGCAGACGTTCCAAACTAGATTAAACTGGGGCGGTTAGACCCATTTGTTTTAATTGACATTAAGGTAATAGAGCCCTACCAAGCGGATATTTATGGCTTCCGGTGTATGTCTGATCAGTATGCGTTGATTCCGTTGTCTTTGATCATATCCTATCCATATCCAGTTACAGGCAAATGAGGCATTTCAACATGGTATCTGGAATAGCAGCTATTAGCAAACCTTCTTGCGATGCCTCTGGCTGGTGTCCATAACTGACGGTGACCACACTTACCATCAGATGTGCCTTCGCGTCCGCTTGTTTTTTTTTTGTTTTACAGAAAAACAACTTCACAAACGTCATTGATGAATTTTTAATAAAGCCATGCAGGCGGGTCGGATCCATACGCGAGGTAAACCAGCTTGACTGGAATACTGAATAAGGCTCTTTCTTGTCACAATTTCTCTGCCAGGAATTTAGCAAAAACCTGTTATTTTTGAGTACTTCGAGTTTTTATTTCTCATCAACCACGACTTCCATTGACTCGACTTGACTATTAGGGATGGGATATTGAAATACCCATCCCATTACATTATGTATCGTCATTTATCGCCGACTCCACTAGTATATAACATATCCCATCGTAATCGCCACATGTAAATACAACATTGTACAAACTGCACTGTGTAAAACAACGTAAATGAAATAAATAAACATTATTTTTCAAATAACTCATTTATTAACGCTTATGCATATAGGTGCGGCCCTGATACGACAAGGCGGGAATATGTACGTAATACAGGGGTAAGATATCCATAAACTGTACGTAATTTTGACAAAAAAGTTTATATGCAAGGCTGCATACGGTAAATAATTGAATGACATAAATTCAAAAACACAAAGATGGATATGAACATAGTCCACTTTCAATTCAATATAAATCTAGATATTTGAGCAATTCTTTGCACCTTTAGACTTCCACAATAATTTACGTAGTCCCCACTTTAGTTTTGGCGTAGGAAGCCCTTTGGTAGTCTGGAGGCTAACTTTCTATAACAAGTTATAGAAGTATACATAAAAACATTCAAATTTGACCCAATAATATACATAGAACACTGGCAACAGGAAGAATATTTATTAAGTACAATTGTAACTAGCTACACAACTTGCACAGTTTATGGATACCAAAATGCACTATACATAAATCTAAACAGGTACGGGGGACATGGCACAAATAAGTCCCTGCGTCCCGGCAGATACTTTGGCGTCGTCCTTAACAAAATTCTAAACATAACAGTCTATTAAGTATTTACATAACTATAGGCGGGTTCAATCACAATCTGTTGTATCTAGCTTTGCTCCAAATGTTGTCATTATCGGTTATGAGGGTGTATACTCCTGCGAGGGTGAGGCCTACTGCTGCTCCTAGGCCCATGGAGCGGAGACCCGAGGTGCTTTTATAGATCATGCCAGTGGTGGTTGCTGCTATGAAGGTGTTCGCTGTGTCTTCCTTATCGCGTATCCATGTGACTCCCAGTGCGATGCACGAGTAGAATGACGCGATGATGCCGAGAGTACAGCCTGTGTTTGTGCCTGGAACATTTTTTATGGAGGTTTTAATGAAAGTGTTTGATTTACTATAAAACAGAATTCAATGGCAGTTAAAGCTCAATTGTTCCAAATAGAATGTGTAGGCCAATATTTACTAATATTCCATGCATTCCTTTACAATGTTGGGCATTCAATGAGCGTTAAGACAGTGTGAGGTGGGATAGTTGATGGATCATGAAAAAAAAAGAAGATGTTTTCATATCCAATCCTGATAAAATTCATTGAATGAAAGGTCATTCAATCAAATTAGGTGGAGAGTCAGTAGTTTTTGCATGACAAAATTAAATAAAAGGCTCAATAAAACATCTGACCATCAGCCAATCTCAATGCCAGTTTTCAAGAAAATTCCCCAGCAGCATAGCTGTCTGTTAAGTTAGAAGAACTTGCCAGCACAATTGGATGGAGTAAAATAATATGTAAACTAGAATTATACGAAGATTACTTCTACTGTTATACATAGATTATTATTTTTATAGTCATTATTAACACAAACTGACCTTGTTTCATAATGTAGTTGATAATTTGTGTTCGTCGCACCTTGCCGGTTTGCCCTGCTAGTGTCGTCGCCCTCAATCCTTTGTATAACCCTGTCACACCGCCTAACCCTGGAACACAGTTCAGACATGTTTTAGAATACAACTTGTAACATGCAGTGTTGAAATTATGTTTGTATGAATAAGAAGGGTTATTGCTCTGCAAATAAGGTACACATGTTACATACAAGCAGTAGTTTATCAGCTTTTTAGACTACAGTATTATAGATGCTGCAGCTAATAACAGTAGGCTGGTGTTGTGTCAAAAAAAACCTTACACAGTCACACTGTATGTTTTACTTGTAAACAAAAGAAAAAATTTTATTTTGGGAATCACATGGAAAACAAATAATAAAACTAAATAACCCTCCACCATAGTTTTGACAAAAAAGGGAGCATTTAAAGTCACAAAATGAACATTAAAAAAAGCCAAAAAAAAAACAAGATGCAATGACTAAGGTCAAAAAAATAAAAAGCTCCTAAAAGGCTCCTATCACAGCATCATACTTTGATATTTAAAAAAATAAATACCACAGTAGTATTTATTACTTGGTGGAAAACTTAGAATGGTAATAAACATGTTTGTTTCTTACTGGAGTTTATTGTGTATTGCACAGAATGTATAGATATTTCTTATACGATTCTTTGACAGTTTTAGTACATAATTCAATTACCACAGAACTGCTTGGCCCTATTTGTAGCTTTTTTTGTATTGAATTATTTTTTCAGCAATGCATATTTTATGACTAAATTAAATCAACATTAAGTCCTAAATTACTTGCCCCACCTGAAGCAATGTAATATCTTATTAGTTATTCAGATTTGTTTTCATGCTCTAGAGAGTATGCCCCTTATCCATTTTAATAACTTGCGGTAACCTCCAGTGTTTGTTTTTATGAATGGTTGCACTGTTTTTTGTGATTTCATAATATTCTTTGTTGTGTTATGAATGAGATACTAACTCTATTGAGTTCGACAGTATATGTATGCACCTGTTATTGTAATCAAACTTGGCTAGGTGCCCATAATGTACATAAACAGAGATAATAAGTGAGACATTAAATACACATTTTGGTAATTAAGGATTTTGTCTGACTTTTCAAACTCTTTGAGCCTAAGATTTAGTTAAAATCGTGATTTGTTGTCAAAAACAAATAAATACCGTTTACTTAAACGGTCTTACGCAGTGTTATGTAAAAATTACTAATGATTTTGAGGTTATATTATATTATAATTTCATCATCCCAATACCTGATCCGGTCATGAAGGACATTCCAATGATGGGTAGCGCTACATTAGACCTCCGTGCTGTAGATGCCATATGACTGTCGTCAGGATACAAGAATTCTGGCTGCATTTTCGGTATGATATGGGGATCGAAGTTCAAATATGGGGATAGACTCGCCCCAGCCTGCTGTGTCTTCTCCTCATTCTTATTTATGGAAAGTATATCGCCGAACAAGGACATTTTGTTAGTTTCACACTATTTTAACTAATCTAAAACTAAAACGTGATATAGCAATCACGCCGTGAATTTTAGGAAATCGAACTATTCTGAATTGTCTGTCAATGTCAAAAAAAGGACCTAAAAAGAATAGACATACTGATGTGAATGTTGTCAGTGTTGAAATTAAAATGGCAGTAGACAATTTAAAAAGTTAAAGTTTAATTTTTAAATAATATTCACAGAATAATATTTGGATCATTTTTTGGTAATCATGTACAGCTTGGCAAAAAAGAGTCTGGAAAAAATGAGGGCGCCTGCTTAGCAGGTATGGCCACCCTGTATACTAGGACTAAAAGTGATAAGATACTTGTTGTTTTAATCCATAAACACGAGATCCCGGAAATTATCATCAATCAAGATTTCAAGACTTGATAGGCACACAGTCTTTTACTTTCATTGTATTTAGTAGATTGCGCATTATTTCGCTGGAATAACTTTTTATCTAAGAGTACCATCATAATGCAAACTTGTTCAGTTAAAAAATTAATTAAATTACACTCAGGGATTGCTGATTGAACCCGATACAACCGAACAAGACATAATGTTCAGCAATCGCATTTGCGGCCACCATCTAGGGTATTCACAACCATTCGATGGTTGGTATGCCTGTATCGAATTTGACATGAATGATACTGAACGAATCCTGTTAATGCTGACAGTTTATCGACAAGAAGGCGACTTACAGCTGCTTACTGTCGGAAACTAATCGGAAGTCAGAGAATACCTATAACATGTCGCATTCGAAAGGTACAGGCAATATCGAATAAACTTGAACAGTTGACTAATGAAAGCGTCAGGTATGTCTATGTGGGGTACATAACATTATCACTATTCACATGACAATGAAAATGAAATAACACGCTAAAATTTAGATTTTATTTAAAAATAAAAACGTGACATAACATCATTCTTGTATTCCTTTTCGGTGCTATGATCTCTCTCTCTGATTTCCATTAACACTGATGTGTCAGTTTTACATTTCTTATTTATGAAATCTAAATAGTGTAAAAATCTTTCTTACACGTTTACGGCTCCCATTACAACCCGTCTCCTCAAACTATAGGTAATATATTACGTAGAATAGGCACCTGAAAAATAATAAATATAAATTATACTTTTTTTACTGTGGTATGCGATAATGGCATCAACAAAAAAAAAATACTTGCCTGTTTCGTTATAATGTTGAACTTTTTGTCTAATTGCACACAGATCAAAATCATCTAATTCTTTCTTCCGCCAACTGTTTTGGTGTTCCTCCAGGTGTAGAAAAAAAATCCTTAATTTTTTTCACCTTCATTAACAATTTCTCTAATTGTACTGTGAGATTTACCTAAAAAATATAAAGACAATCATATTAATTCCATGTAGGTACATTTTTCAATTTCAAGTATCAAACATCAAGAGTTAACGTACACGCGATTTGTTAAACAGGAAAACATAACCTCAATAATCTATTAGTAAATAAAACAATAAAATGGCTTCAAACTTATAATACCGATAAAACTTAGTATTAGAAAGGAAAAACAATGACTGGCATTGAATAAAAGATAAATTTCTTGGATAAATACCTGTCGTGTCAGCAGTTCTTTCGTAAACATTGTCAATCGGAGACAAACTTTGTTCCGCTTCAGATTCCGCCAAATTTCTTACGAAAACCTAGTATATCACAGCTCACACCACTACTCCTTATTGTTTTATTCATTTTTTATATGTTCAAAAGCATTAATAATTGATAGTTAATTAGAAATAAGTAAAATACAACTAGGAACATAACACAATGACAGATTAGCTACTTGTTGATGATAAACAAAGCAGTGCTGCCACCAAAAAAATATTTTAGTTCCAATGGTTACCACGACAGACTCTTTTTTGCCAACCTATACCATATAATATTTGTATTTGGTGTGTCAATTCAATATAATTATTATTAAAAAACCGGCCAAGTGCGAGTCGGACTCGCGCACCGAGGGTTCCGTACAAACCTGTAGGTATTTTATTTTATTTTATTTTATTTTATTTCGGGATAAAAAACAGGAGTACAATTATATGTTATAAATAATATCTTACTAATAAACAAAATACTTATCATACTACTAGCAACATTATCCAATTATTACTAAATTGTTGATTATTAATGCTACGTGCGATAAAAAAAAACAGAATACATGCGTGAATGGAGTAAAAGATTAAATGATTAATTGATCGAATAATACTTCCTATAACAATAACATTAATTAAATTTATATAATATAAAAAGAAACAGTAGAAAAGAATACAATCCTTAATAATTATAAAGCTAAGATACAATCGACTACAGATTTTCTAAATTGATGTGTTGTTAAATTGAAAATATCAATGTTTTCAAATCTAGTGTTATAAGAATCCACAAGTTGGCGCAGAGGAGCGCGAAAGCCAGCATTGGAATTACAGACCTGCCTAATATTAACAGACAGTAAGCGGTATGGACGCGCTTGTCTACGCACTACTGTCCTCGGAACGATGTAACAAAGTTTATTTGTTAATTCTGAACAATCATATTTGTTATGCACAATACCATGTAGAAACATAGTTCCGAGAAGCAGTCTTCTGGATTCTAGGGTTAACAGTTTGTAATTCTTAAGCAAAAAGTCATGCGAACCATGGCTATGATAGCATCTGTAATGTTTTTTTTTTTAATTTTTATGTTTGAGTTGATTGAATAAAAGGTAAATTGCGGTTTACGATTTATGACGTATTAAAAAAAAACTACTTACTGGATCTCGTTCAAACCAATTTTCGGTGGAAGTTTACATGGTTATGTACATCATATATTTTTTTGAGTTTTATCATTCTCTTATTTTAGAAGTTACGGGAGGGGGGGACACACATTTTACCACTTTGGAAGCGTCTCTCGCGCAAACTATTCAGTTTAGAAAAAAATGATATTAGAAACCTCAATACCATTTTTGAAGCCCTATACATAGATACCCCACACGTAATGGGTTTGATGAAAAAAAAATTTTTGGGTTTCAGTTCTAAGTATGGGGAACCCCAAAATTAATAATTTTTTTTCTATTTTAGTGTAAAAATCTTGATGCGGTTTACAGAATACATCTACTTACCAAGTTTCAACAGCATAGCTCTTATAGTTTCGGAGAAAAGTGGCTGTGACATACGGACGGACGGACAGACAGACAGACATGACGAATCTATAAGGGTTCCGTTTTTTGCCATTTGGCAACGGAACCCTAAAAAGGAAGGAAAGATCGAATACGGCGCAGGTCCATTCCGATATCACTTGAGGCGGTGTTGTTCATTTCAAATACATAGCTGTTAATATTTTATGTTTTTATTAATTCTAGTGAATTAAGAACACCAGAGGAGGTGAGAAAAATCATAAAAACTGCAAAACTTCACGAATCAGAGCTAACAGAAATCACACAAGTATTAAGATTCCCAGATCCCAGCAAACATAACGATAACTTGAAGCTAATGTTGCTGGACGCCACACTTCTCAAGGAAATAGAAGCGGGAAATGAATTGGTTTTTAAAGGTAACGATTCTCTATTTATTTTTATTACTATACTTTTTTTCGCAGAATTGTTTTATGCTACTGTATATTTTTATTTTTACTTGGAAAGTAGCCCCGCGTTCTAGACAAAAGGGATAGTCACGGGTTCACTCAACAAAAAGTGACATATGAACGCGATAATCGCTTTTAAAAGGCGAAATATTAACGCGATGCTCCCTTTAAAAAAATGACAAACAAACGCGACCATCGCTTTTGTTTAGACGGCGGGTTTAAATGATGAGGGGGGTCGTTATCATCAGAACTTTTGCCTCATATTTGACATGATACAGATGCGGTACTTGGAATCAAGTTCTGGGTATGCTGGATGATGGGAGTACGTAACTAACTCTTATTTATGTTGTTTATAAAGTTTAGTAAAAATTATTTGTCTTCATCGATAACTAAACAACCCCATTTCCACGCCCATACATTTCTGTTTTCCAGTCTATTTCCACAGATGATGGTGCTGACATCATTAGCAGTCGTTGAAGCGAATTTTGGGAAGGTCTATGTACAGCAGTGCACATTTTTTTGGCTGACATCATGATGATTGTCGACGTACAATATCACATTATGCGCGTGATTGACCAAGGGACAGCTGACAGCCGCCCGCCACTACGGGCATTTCATCTTTCTAGTTTCTACATACGTTGTATATGTAAATTATGGTATTACATCTATTTTAATACGGTCCTCTACTTGTTCTATTATAAAGTATTGAGCCAATTCAATGATCATAATTTTTTATTTTCCCAGTAGTATAGGGATACTAAAGTACAATTTATTGACTATAATTATTATGATGACCGTTGTAAAATGAAAAATATGTGCATTCCAGGTGATCCTGACGAAAACGTAGTACTATGTACAAACAACAAAACTTACGATGTAAAAGAAGCCGAGACATCTAACAGCCTCCTTCTAGTTCCAGAACTACTATTCGCAGCATCGACAGGACTAGACGAAACTATACAAAATGAGTCCATGGAATCAGACTCTTCATTTGATAAATCAAACGCAAGTTTAAACAAATCTACGGAATCCGATGAAGGAACAAGACCGCCAAGAAATATCGTGCACAAGGATATAATCAACACATTTTTCACGTACTACGAATTAAAACCTTGCAAACCAAGATTATCAAAGCTAAGAAAAATTCTAGAACCTACTAGATATCAAGGCTTAGAGTTAGAATATGCTATCGACAAAACGAAACTACTAAACTATGACGCTCTATGTGACCAAGTCCAGGCATCTAAAGCAGAATTAAATGAAGAATTGGAGAAGATACAGGCAATAGAAATTGAAGGCCATTACAGATTACTAGAATTTGATTACGAATTCCGTGTCCTATCCTACATGTTGGATCTTATAGATGAAAATTCTTGGCTTTTGGATAGAATATCTAAAGAAATTACAATAGAGAGTCTAAAGGAACTGGTTCCTTTGCCAATATTAGAGGCAACATTTAGGTTTTATACTACAAAGTCCATTCTCGAGGATGGCGTACAATTCTACCAATATAAACAGGATAAAGTGTGCAGGTTTTTGGCCAGAGTACTATTGAAAAGTGCTGGAAGATTCAATTTGGCGGAGTTTTTACAAGCTTGGAGAGATTCTGTTCCTGAAGGGATGGTTACAGATGTAAGTGTCTTTAACTATTATTTTTTAAGGGTTCTTATCCAAATACTCCGTCTGTCCGGATAGCACACACCACACAGCCAATTTGTTGGAGACGATTTGCACTTTAGAGATATAAATTGGAAAGGTGTATTCTATACACCGCTAAACAGTGTAGTAAATATGATAATTAGGGGTGGCACTTCCTATTCATGTAACTCAGGGATGAAAAAGAAAACAGCAAATAAGCGTGCGCAATTATATTGCAGCCCATAATTGCAAATACGGTGATGTTTCTTTAAAGGTATGTGGAGCAAGGTGTAAAGTTCACTTATCATCTAGAGAAAAGGGCCTCCGTATAGGCGAGGGTTATGTCTGGTGGGCAACTGCCTGACGATTGATGTCGGGGTGTTGTATATAGGTTGTTATTATGGGCGAAAGATAGCACATTAACCCCCAAAAGTTGTTGTCGGTCCATGCGCCAGACACATAGAAAAAAAGAGAAGTTACACGCTTTTAAAGTTATGCTTCTATCCTTGTCACGCAAATCGATCATTGTAGCGCGAAGTTAATATGGCGCCCCTGTGTTGTGACGTCAGATGCCAGTAGTGTTGTCTAGCATCGACTTTATTATACACATAGAACTTCACCATTTATTGAGTTTTCTTTTTATTGTGTCACCACAAACCAGTTACTGGGTAATAATATGATACCAATTGGTGAATTATCAGACTATCGAACTTCTGACGACCCGTAACCACTGTCAAAGATCCACGAATGACCAACGGCTTATCGTGCTTCCCGAGGCACGGAGGGGTCTTGGTATGTAAAGATGGTCACCCATCCACGAACCAACCGCGGCAAGCGTAGCTTAACCTGATCGATCGATCCGTGCGGATGTTTAAATCAAATTAAAGATATCCATTCAAATACCCTATTACACCAGCAGTAACGGACCAACACCAATCCTAACGAGTACTAAATAAGTACGGCAGTAGTATTTCCTTGGATCACGATTAAATATTTCAACTTCTCAGCTAAAAATCCATTCAACAAGCCGTATGTCATATCAATAAAATTATATGGCAAACTACCAGATAATAAAAAAATAACGATCAATTATAGTAAGTATTCGTACAAAATAAATTATGCTTAGCATAAGCTTAAGCAGACTATGATGTTACTACTGCTGGGGCAGGCCTCCTCTCTGTGAGAGGGACTGTGCCATAATTCACCACGCCGGCCCTTGTGCGGGTTCATAGATATCTCATATCTTCTTCTTCTTCGGGATGGAGGCTGTAATCTACCATGCTGGCCCAGTGCGAGATGATAAATGGCGTAGCGGTTGTTAGCACTGGGCCATCACTGCTCTAAAATAAACTAACTATATTTGAAAATGCATATGTATAAAAGACCCTAATATAATAACATTAGATTTCATTAAGAAAACTGAAATGACTTGCTGTTTTTTATGGGTCAGAATGTTCGGCCAAAAAAGGGATGAATGAAGGGCACTTGCATGCAGCTGAGATAAGAATGTTAAGAGGGATGTGTGGTGTTACACGAATGGATAGAATAAGAAATGAGTACATAAGAGGAAATTTGAAAGTGGCACCCATAGCTGAAAAGTTGTGTGGGAATCGGTTGTTATGGTATGGTGACGTGATACGGAGGAATGAAGAAAATGTGGTAAGGAAAGTTTTGAGTATGAATGTCGATGGCTATAAGAGTAAACGGAGACCAAAGAAGCGATTTATGGACTGTGCGAATGATGAAATGGATAGAAAGGGTGTGACTACTGAGATGACGACTTATAGAGAAGTGTGGAAGAAAAAGACATGTTGGGCCGTTATCAAAAAAATTGAGATAAGGGTAGGATAATCATGATGAGTATGTTGGCGGTAATCTTTGGAACGTTCTGCTGATCTGATTCCGAAGTTTCTTTGACTAATAGGTGTCATAGATTATGTTTTATGTTAAAAAAAAAAAAAACTATTTTACATGGATAATGAGGCAGAAGCATTTTTTTATGAACCACAAAAGACGAGATGCTAGCTTTTCCCACGTTTTGTGGTGTGCAGAAGAATTATGAAGAAGACTGATTGATTGATGATTTTTTAAGCTTCGTCCCTCTTTCCTGCTTTCCTGCTCTGCCCGACAGGGTCCATAGTGATTTTATATAATTCCTCAGATACACATTGAGGCATGCGATAAAAGATTGAGTATGGGATGCGCTCTTTCCACGCGCTCTATAAATGGTTTATTTTTATGAATTGAAAATTTATTAAATTATTTTGATTTTCAGGAATCACTGTTATCAGGCATAGCATTGGTGGACAAATCAACCACGCCGCAGGTCGTATGGGGATTCTCTGAGAGCGACTTACCGGAGGAAATAAACGAACGGTTTAAAATACTATTTCAAACTAAACCGAAGTGGACTGTTGATCAAATATCACCTTACATTGAGTAAGTACTATTGTCATTCCCGATTCTAATGCGTTTGGTAGTTTCAGAGATTTACATTGCCTCAGGTCATTAAAATTTCAATTTTATTGAGGGTTTTTTCCAATTCGTCGCTCTATGTTGCGCCCTAAAATGGGTAGCTTAAAATCCCCTTTATGAGGTTTTCGACAACAGTATTCGTCCTGGATAAAAAACAATGGTATTTACATGGATGATCAATCACGTGGTATTTCAAACCAGACTTTAAGGAACAGCTCAGCACTTTTGCCTGCATGCATTTCCATAAATGCGTGTATCGCAGCTATTACCAGTCAGTACGTGTCCGCGACCAATCGCGTAACTCACATCAAACCATCTTAGTGCTAGTTTAGATTAGGTTCACCATTTCCTAATTGTAATTAATTGTATAAATCAATATAGCCTTTAAACCATATTATTTCGTATTATTAAATCGGCGATCGTAAACCAACAATCAAACCACAACCAACCAATCAACCAATTATCAACCAATTATCAACCAACTCAGAAGTTAGTGCTAAACCAAGCAGGCGCTAAATTCTACACGAACGTAAGTTCGTCTTAAAATTGATCGATTAGAATCCTCTTTTGTAAGTTTTGCCAAATGTCTCAAACTAGACGTCGTGGGACAAAAATAATGAAATTTTCGTCACACCCTTGGTTGACACCGCTATCTTTTAAAAAATTGCTGGTTTTACAGTTCTCGACACATAAGTTTAGCTTGAGCTGAGTCCCCACACGAGATGTGATATTAAGTTAATCCAAGAATTTTTGACAGACATCTTTGAAAAAAATAACTATCTATTGCTTCATTTGTTTGATAAGTTTGTCTGCTGGACAACATAAATTATGCAATGAATGTTGTTGTTACTGAATTGTCAGTGTGTAAAATTTAATAACCCTGACCTGTGGGTAATTACCCACAGGTAAATTATTAAATGAATTATTATTAAATTTTGATAATGCTCTTGAAAAGCATGTCCATAATATAATATTGTATTTTCCAGATGCTACGCAACAGAAAAACTAAACGTCAACGCACTTTTGACGAAATACGCCAGAGCTTCGACGCAGGATGGTGTAAGAGTGTTCTCAGCTAAACATATGAAATAGTGTGTCATTGTAAGTAGAATACAGTATGGCCAAGGAATCCTGGCCCGTCTGAACTTTGCACGTACGGCTGCGGAATTAGTTTTTTAAGGAATCAAATGGTGACATGAAGCGATTGTGAGTGAGAGAACATGCGCATAAGTTCGGAGAGCCTGTATTCACCTCGGTCAAGATGCATCGATCGTATTGTACAGTCGATAAGTTGATTAAGAGATTATATACTGTTGTGGGTTGCCAATGAATAAAATTCAAAGTTACTCATTGAATAATACGTTTTATTTTAAACATTAACTTACATTACAAAAATATTTATCCATTATTTGATGAGTAATTCATTATAATATTTTACATAAATCTTACTTTACTTAAATAACACAGCCTTCTTGTTCTTCATAACAACGTTCTTATTAACCATCCATTAAGAACTTTCCTCAAAATTTTATCTCAATATTACGACCAGCGTTCGATTAAAATAAAAATACAATAAATTCGCGGGAATGTTTGCAAAGTTATACACGAAAAAGAAATATAAGTAGTATCTTTACATTCCAAAATTTACGCTATAGCTTAAAACTACGAATCTTTGGTTTAGAAATTAAGATTGTTGAACATTTTTCCTGAGTTTGTAGAGCTCTTCCCACATGGCGGCTGGCAGGTCTTCTCCCACTTCTTCCTTGAAATACTTCTCGATTGCGTCAGCTTCTTGGAGCCAGAAGTCTTTAGGTATGCTGAAGAGGGTCTTCATGTCGATGGGGCCTAGGTTTTGCGTGTTGAGATCGCCCTCAGAGGGGATGTTTCCGAGGGGAGTTTCGGTGAAGCAAGGCTCGTTGTCGCAGCGGCGAAGGATCCAATCGAGAACTCGGGAGTTCTCGCCATAACCGGGCCAGAGGAATTTACCCTGGAGAGAAAAAACTATGATTAGCAAATTTGTAAGAAGCTATGCCAAATGGCCCCAATTTGAACAGTAGAGTTATGCTCCCAATTTTTATTTTTAACTGGCACAGAAAAAAATATAAATAATGGTATTTCAATTGACTGCTCAGTAATGTGCCGTACATAAAGTCATCAACAAAAGTCGATATTATTACTTCAATTTCGAAAATTTTTTTATTGACCCAAATATTGTATGAAATTCGGAATAGAAGTGTGTGACTAAAAAAAAATACCAAATTTTAGCGATTGTATGACAAAACGCTGAAATACAATATATTCGTGTAAATGATCAGCTAATAATGCCATACCAAGTACAGTCCCTCCACCCTTCACCATCATCATTTCAGCCATAAGACGTCCACTGCTGGACATAGGCCGTTCGGACCAAAGCGGGAGGGGTTTGCCATAATCGCCACGCTTGGCAGGCGGGTTGGCGATTGTAGTATGGTGGTAAAATGCATAGAGTACGCTGCTGCCCATTCTCTAGTAAGTCCCTTAGTAACGGAAAGAAATGAGATGGTGCTATTTTTTACGTCTGAAATAATGAAATAACAACACTAAATGGTACATACCTCATCATTCTTACGGAACCAGTTGACGTGGAAGATCTTGGGCATCTGGCGCCCGGCCTGTGGCATGGACAGCCAGTGTTTGATGTACTCGCCAAAGTTGTAGCCGAAGAACGGACGCATGGCGAACGGGTCGTGCATCACTACTTTACCCTTAAATAGAAAAATTTGGGTTAAAATCATGTAAACGTGAAATGTATTACTGCAAAAATATGTAGGGACCAGGAACTGCTAGAATTAGGCGGATTATAAATTTGCAGTTTTTAATAGTACCAAACCGTTAGTAAAAAATATGTAGATGTAAGACTCTGCCACGATTTGCTGGACATAAATATGCAAAGGATGCTGGGATCCATTCGATTTTTCTCTTTGAACACGGGATCCGATTTGGGGGAGTTAGAGCCATCATTGTCGTCTTGCGAGACAGAGAGAGAGAGAGAGATGGAGCTATACAGAATGAATAGCACCATCCATCCCAGCTTCTAATAACGCCAAAATGAAAAATATGAAATACTGACTTAAAACCTTTATCATAGCAAAATAAATAAAAGATAATGCTTACAGCATGTTCAGCCGCAGCAGTAGATTCAGATCTCATACTAGCGCCCATGAACACTCCATGTTGCCAGTCTCTTGATTCTACCACTAAAGGCACGCCAGCTGGTCGACGCCCTCCGAGCAAGATGGCAGAGATCGGTACTCCTTCAGCGCTCTCCCACTCATCATCAATGATTGGGCATTGTTCCGCTGGAGTGCAGAATCTGTGAAAAATAAGTTGGTTAATTTGAAAGATTGCAAAAAAAAATCTCCCTAAAAATTGGATAAAATTCCTTAACAGGGCAACATTTAAAACTTAGTCTGAAAAATAATAACTCTACTATATTTCAACAGCGTTAGAATTTTTACCTCAAAATCAGGTAACATTCCTAAACCTGGCAACACTTTCAACCATAGACAATTTTCCTAGCTTTTTATCTGACCGAGACATCATTTTATTCAGCGTACCTAGAGTTGGGATGAGCGGCAGGAGTCTTCTTGCTAGAGTCCCATGGCTGACCCTTCCAGTCGATCAGGTTCTCCGGCTTGGTGTCCATTCCTTCCCACCACACGCCACCATCTTGTGTCTCTCCTACGTTCGTGAATACCGTGTTTTGGAATACTGTTGACATTGCAATGGGGTTCGTTGCTTCTGAGGTTCCTGTGGAAAGAGTAGAATATTAGTATTTGGATAGCGGAACTAGTATGGAGAATTGTTATTTGTAATTAACAGTTTGCCTGTATTCCTTGAAGGAGTAGCTAGATAGCCATATTTAGGTAATTATTACATTCCCATGTCCAGGAATGCATGCCCATTCAAACTACAAAGAATGTACAATTGTACAGGGAATCGAATCGAACCCGAGCAAACCAGTAGAATTTATTTCTATTATATTGACTTGTGACCCGCCTGATTTAATGTATAATACCATGCTTTTATCTGAATTAATCTTTACATAGTATAAAATAAAGTCGCATTTCGTGTTTGTAGCTTAGGTCTTTGAAACTGCGCAACGGATTTTAATGCGGTTTTCATCAATAGACAGAGTATCAAAGGGAAAGTATTTAAGTCTAACAAGCGGGCTCAGTCGCTGGCAAAAGCTAGTTTAAAATATTAGAGAAAAATGCTGCCTGCTTAGACAATTTTTTTTTTGTAATAAATTCTAATTAGGCCGAGAATCAGCTCGTTTTGAAAGGCAAAACACAAAATAATAATTATTTATCTTCTAATCCTTACCTGGAGCAACTCCAAAGAATCCGTTCTCCGGATTAATAGCCCTTAGTACGCCATTTTTGTCGAACTTCATCCAGGCTATATCGTCGCCTACACATTCCACTTTGTATCCTGGCAGCGACGGCGTCATCATAGCGAGGTTGGTCTTGCCACAGGCTGAAGGGAATGCGGCTGCGATGTACCGCTTACGACCTTTGGGGTCGGTTACTCCTACGATCTAGAAATAAGGAGATTTTTTAAAAAATTAGTATTGTTTGCGTATATGTCCAGGGATGTGAACGGAAAGAAAGGGAGTATTTAATGATCGTAGCTGGTGATAGTCTGTAGTTTCTGGTTACTACGATTGGAAGAAGACGTGAGTCGTATGTGGTTTTTGTTTTATAAAATATCAAAGTACTTAGATCAGTGATAACAATTTCATATTGACAGTGCCTTGTATGTCGTCGCAGTAAGGTGATCTTCGTAATGCTAGTGGTACGACAGAAATGTCGTTGAATGGACATACATGGTAATCTAGTATTTATCTAATTTTAAAATTGACTAAGAATTAATCAAATGAGGGTATTTGGCAATCCAAACACTCCTAGCAATATTTCATTATAACACATTGCTATTATTTTATTGCAGGCACAAACTTTACCATAACATTACAATTTCAAATTGATGCTGTCTAGTCTAATTTGTACTAATAACAAACATGATTACCTAATTCTGCATAAGGTTTTGGGCTCGGCCGTTAATTAGAAAGCCAAGAATCGGGGATGTGTGCCCAGTTAATGGTAATATACTAGCCCCCTATTACACGGGACTTAAACATAACTGACAATATGTGGCTGTACTAATAGGTACATCTCTGCAGTACTCTTCAGGGACACAAGGTTAACTAATACTTCTTAAATAACATTCCAAACTTACCAGCATATGTTCAGCAAGCCATCCTTCTCTGCGCGCGAGAACTGATCCCAGACGGAGGGCGAAGCACTTCTTGCCCAGCAGACTGTTACCTCCATAACCACTGCCTGTTCACAAAAGAAAGAAAAAGAAAATCAGAAGAGTCTGGAATATTATCTGAATGCTGTGTTAAGGAAGAGTAAGATTCTGAGAGTGAGAGAAAAGTTGTTGTTTTTCGCCGCTAGATGGCGTTCGTAGTCGAGAATTTTCTTGAATAGTCACTTTTTCTATTTAGATAACCTTATTTGATTTCACAAGTTTTTAGATAATGCACTGCATTTTTTTTTTGTTTTTATATGCCTTTCTAGCCATCAATAATTTATGAAGTTTTATGCTATTTCGTCGTATTTATTGAAGATAGTTATGTTCTTTGAGAAAATTGTGGTTTCTATGATATAAACAATTCTATCCTTGTTCAGAACATATCCACAATCGCCAGCGACGTAAAACTTGCAATACATTTTACAAGTTAAAAAAAATACCCACCATAGCTAACAATTTCATTTTCAGCAGGTTTATGCAGGATTATAGTACGGGGCGGGTCGCAGGGCCATCCTGTGATGCCGCCGGTACCAACTGCATGCAGGCATCGCACAAACTGCTCATCTTGACGCAAAGCCTCCAGGACTTTGGCACCTGTTGACAATGAAAAATCCTTTTAGATTTTATCTCTCCTTCTATTAGGGGTTAAAGTATCCTTGGGAGATATATTTTGTCAGACAGCTGTTTCCAGTATCTCACTAGAGAAAGTGAGATACTGGAAACAGCTGTCTCAAGTGGGCGTATGAAAGGATAAGTTGTTTATAAAGGAGTAAATGTATGGACACCTGTGTTTAGTAAAAAAAATAGCGATTTTCAATAAATGTATTGAAAATCGCTATTTTTGTTGTTTTCTGTTTAAATCTGTGTGTAAGTGCAAGAATAGACTACATCGTACAAATGTTGGACATAAATTACGTTCAATTACTCGTCAATGGCAGAAAGGGAACTAAATTGGATGATGCATGAATCATCTCATTCACGTCGCAACACTCGAGTTCTAAGCTCATGTAAATAACTACCAAGGGAACCAAATAATCGTAAAACAAACCGAACAAACCAATAAATGTTTGACAGATAACCTAAAAGTTCGCGCCTTTTTCTACTTGTTTTCTGATTGGCGCTCCGTACTGTACAACCCCACAGACATGCGCAGTAGGGTGACCGCGACCTACGCAACACGTGAAATACTGTTTTCGGCACTCCAACAACAAAACAGGACAATTAAACAACGAAATTAGCAGAATTTTCTGTGAAAAAAAAATGTACAAAATTTTTAAATACGAACTTCGGTGTGTGTTCTCTAAGTGTGACGTCGTTAAAAAAGTGATGTGAAGATTCGGTTTAAAAAGCACGTGCTTATTGAGTGCATAGCTAGATGTCGTTGCATTTGTGAAGGGATGCGGCGACTCGAGTTACCGCGCGGCATTCCATCGCGAAATTGACGGGAAGTGGAAGTGAGATGTCGGACTCAGACTCAGCAGCATCGTCCACTCCGGCAAACACCAAACCTGGCGGCGGTGATCCTACCGCCATAATTGATGAAGAGTTGTTGATTGCGGAGGTCAAGAAATATCCAATCCTTTATGCTACGCTGCACGCCGAATATGTTGAGAGGCAGATAAAGAAAAATAACTGGATTAAAATCTGTCGATCTCTGTACAAACAGTGGAGTAACTTCAGCCCAAAAAAGAAGAGAGAAACAAGTAAGTAATTGTCTTTTTGTTCGCTCAACTTATTATCTAAACTTTTTGTACAAATTCGTTTTTTTATTTATTAATCTAATGCATAATTATATAAAAGTATCAGCTTTCTGCATTCCTTCTTCATATACATTTTATCTGTGCCAAATCTCATACATCTCCGTCCGCGTAATTTTCGTAAAAGGGGGTACAAAGTTTATGCTTTACGTTTTTTGCTATAATATATCTAAAGATAAATGCCAATTATTTACGTTTTGTAACGTCTTTGGTAACGTGATTCCCAGAATTCTTGTAAAAACTGAACTACCCGTTTAGTGCGGGCGTTTGAAGCCTATACAGTGCCCAGGTTCGATTCCTGGGTAAGTCGGAACATTTTGTATGGATAAATTTAAATTAATTGATCTGAAGTTGTAATTGTAATATGTATGCGAGGATTAGTGGCTTTTTTTTTAACTAATTTGGACCCTAAATAATAAATCCGTAAAATACTGTCTACGGTCTATAAAAATACGAATGTTGTATTTCTGAATGTAACGAAAACTGAAATCGAAAGAGAAAGACCTACACGCCATAATTCGGACTAGTTTTTTTTAACAAGCTAAGAAGTTTCTAAAAGGAAGGTTCGCAATGACTCGCTAACTAATTTAAAAAAAAAAAAAACTACAATAGCGTAGACAGATACCTACCTACAAAGAATCACAGACACACGTTAAACTTATAACACCCCTCTATTTCCGTCAGGAATTAAAAATAAGAAATTCTAACTTAATGGAATTAGAATTATTCCTAATTATTGCATTTTCAGTAACGCACGTACAAATGAAATGGAAACGGCGCACTGAAATGTTCTTCAAAAGCTGCAACACTTCAAAAAAACACTCTACGCTCAAAAAAAGCCTATCAGAAAGTTTGTCATTCCTGCTACCACCTGCTGCTGCTGCCGACAACGTGGGTGTTGGACCTATCCCCGACCACGTGGCTGTTGGTTCTTTCCCCGAAGCCCTACACCTAGAGCCATTACCGTCATCTTCACAGGTAGGCGAGTTTTTCCCAACTAATTTAGAACCAACACTGCCTGACACGCCAAATAAGCATTTTGCTTTAATGTTGGTGCCCTTACTGGACAGACTCTCTCATGAAGAGCTTTATATTACCTGGAAAACAATTTTAGACACAATACAAAAAGCGGAGGGGGAGAAGAGGTTAGAAGTACGGCCGCCGGAAATGTTGTTCCCTACTGCTTCTGAGTTTCCTAGTGCACTGCAAACAACATTTGACACGCAAGTTGAAATGGAAGCTGAAGCGCAAGCTGAATCGGAGGAAAAGGCTGTAAAGAAGCCAAAATACCCATCTCATGGGAGGCCAACCAACTCTGAAGGAGAAATCATATATCCAGAGACAGATCATGAGGACCTTGACGAGATCTAGACGAAGCGAACATCATAAGCAGTTTATGACGTGCCTAATGCTGGGACACAGCCCTCCTCTCGGTGAGAGGGAGTGGGCCATAATCCACCACGCGGGCCCAGTGCGGGTTGGTAGATGTACCATGTCTTCGAATTTTTGATTCTAAGACATGCCGGTTTCCTTACGATGTTTTCCTTCACCGTTTTGAAAGCAGTGGTGATGAAATAATTTACACAAAGTAGCACCTGCTTGGGCTCACCACTGCGCTTCAGACTGACGAAGCGAACGCCTAAATGTAACTTAAATTCTTGATATCCTAAGAGAAACGTAAACCAAGCGAGCGAGCTCTCACCGAGAGGAGGCCTTTGTCCCAGCAGTGGGAACATTATAGGCTGATAATGATGATGTGTAAACCCAGCGTAATTTACGCTGCTCTGAGTGAGCCACCGAAATTATACTGTTCCGATTGACTGCACTTTTTGCGCAGAATTATTATCTATTTTTTCACAAGTTGGTTTCAGCCTCTCTCTCTTAGTTGATATAACTTTAAAAAATCTTTAAAAAATTACGTCGAGCGGCAAAAATTACGCTCAGTTTACGGTTCATTAAAAAGTGTACATGTTAGTTAAGAAATGTTCACGAATTTAACTTTTGAAGTAAACTACTATTGTATTCATTTTTGTAAGTATTATATGTATCTACTATTGTAGGACTAAAATGCGATTGTTTAAAATGATGTGCAAATTAATTACCTAATAACGTAACTTTACGTGTAACTTTTAGTGATGTGCCGGATCGTTTAAAATGTATATGCCGCGGATACGGATCCAAATACGGATATTTGGTGTCAAGTTCCACGATGCACGTGACCTCGAAACGATAGTTGACGTCACTTGACGCTTTGCTTGACAGGACAAGTTTCAACCTGCATTGCGCAGGTCTTTCTTTTGTTTTGTTTATAGTTTAGTCATTAAATATTTCATTTTAAGAAATAAAAAAATAATCGGAATGGAAAAATTGTTTTTCATCTATGTATTGAAAATTAATAAGGTAAAAGATCCGCCAAAAAGTATCGTATACGGATCTTTCTTCTCCCCCGGATACTCGTGGATACGGATACGGATATCCGGCACATCGCTAGTAACTATGTATACCTACACCGTGACATTTTAATCGTCTTATAACCGCAGCCCACTTCATGTATCCAATGACTACTACACATCCATAAGAAAAAAAAGGACATTTGAATAACTAAAAAATTAAAATATATTCATTATGATGACGCATGACATAGTTTGACAAACTATTTGTTTGATATTTTGTTTCATGGAAAATGGAGATGGAACTATATAGTCGATTCGTGCGCTGGGTAGGTATGTATGTTCTCTACCATCTGATACGTAAACATTATCAACAGGATGTTTCATAATTCTAATGCATTATTTATTTTTCTTATTACGTGCTTTCTTAATTGGTAACAACTTTTTTAATCACGCGTAGAGGTATGTTATGTCGGATACATTGAGTGGACAACCTTTGTAAGTCACGGTGTAATTGTTGTATTTGTATGTGGTAGTGTGTATTGTCTGCATTATATAACTGACAAATGCACGACACGTCGTCCATTTAATCTGCAAGGTCTTCAAATGACCAAGATTAAATCTGGAGTTAAAAGACACTGACTTCTGAGTTTGTTTCTCTATCTTCTCAGAGTAGTCAGTGAAGAAACTCCGACATCGTCTAGTGACACGAATGCCCAAAAATACGAGTGTTATACTATGGTAATTTGTAAAAGATTTTGTGAAATGGTATTCTTTTTTATAAATACTGACAGAAAAAAAAAACATTTGTCATTTAAGTGTAAGTTTATAAATACTGACAGAAAAAAAAAACATTTGTCATTTAAGTGTACGGTAACTCTGTGTAGAATGCTAAGCGATTTTATGTACATATTTGTGTGTTTAGAATTAAAAATAAAACGTTGTAAAATTGATGATGTATCTTATTTCCTGAAAAAAATTATCAAGCCGAATTTTTTGCAACTATCACTATTGACAGCCTTTGCATATTTATGCTGGCGCCTCACTGCAGTCTTATTCTGAAACTCGCACTTCCTCACTCGCTGGCTAAACTCCTCCCAAACTCAACAAACATAGCAAGTGGCCTAAGTTATAAGCGAGCTGCGCCAACAAACCCATTGAAAACCGCGAACCATCAATACAGACGCATATTTATTTATAGATAACTAGAGAGCTGGTCTCTAAAGAGAGATCAATCGTCGCCCTCTCTTTCTATCATCCAACGAGACGCAAAGCCCTTTGCCGACTACGAAGAAACCAGTATAAATTGGTCTTCGAGAATTAAATAACAGACAGATTTGACGTTTTGATCTTTGACCCGTCGCCAGTCAAGATATATTGGTTACATTGTGGTCGGCCTGTCTGGCTGTTTTGTACGTATTTTTTTATATTTTGAAGTACTACGTACCCATTCTAGTCATAACGCGCATAGAGTAGACTACGTAGGGAGAGTCGGTGATCTCCACGCCAATCTTGGATAGCGGAGAGCCTACAGGACCCATGGAGAACGGAATTACGTACATCGTGCGACCTGTGGACAAATGATTAATTCGTTAGTTTATTAGTCAATACGTAGGTACTAAGGTGATGAAAAATGTTAGTACCTACTTAAGTTTTCTTTGTCGGAAAGGTACTTTTAAACAGCAAAGATGAAATAAAAATTATTTTTGAGATCATATCTGGACTTTTTTTTTAAACGTAGATTAGTTGTCAAAATCAACACAATTTTCCAAATAAGTATGCACTAAAACCTATTAATTCGATGGTTCCAAATTTAAATTGTATAAATTCCATTGCCCTTTAATTACAACAAAAAAATAAAAACACCAACTTGTATAAAGTAATGAAACCAAAAATAAAATATTTTTAATCTATGTCCAATCCATCGGCAATAATTTGGCCTACTGTGCATACCTGTCGTAATTGCAATGAGCGGATCGTCCCGGGCATCCGGCTCGCTGTATTGATTTTGAGGGGAGTCTGAGAGCCAGACAGACACACATGCATCCATTTATGTAGGCATTACATTTCAATTAATGTAGGTATGCGTGACATGAGCGCGATGTAATGAACTCCTTTGAATGGATACTGGTACCGATTCCCTTGTTCACAAACTAAACTAAATTTAAGTTCAGTGCATCTTTTTCTTTGTATTTCATTAAGAAGAGGACAAAAGAAAAATTTTAGTTTAGTTCTGTCAAATTAATCAGCGCCTGTCACTACTCCATACAAGTTTAGACGTGATTAAAAACTTGCCTACTAAAATTACGTCAATTTACGTCAAGCGCTGATTAATTTGACAGGACTAAACTAAAATTTATCTTCTGTCCTTTCCTTAATGATGTTGAAAAGATGCACTGAACTTAAATTTAGTTTATTTTGCGATCAATATCCGTGGCACGAAAACAGATTTTGGGAAATTCATTCGAGTCCGCATGGCTCATTGTTTGAAAATGGAAGTCTTTTCATTGTTTTGAAATACGAATAAACACTCTTTTGTTTTTCGACGTATTGCAAAATAGTTTACTTTTTTTGTGTGGAAACATTGTCCATTTGTTTCAAGGAAATTTGATTTTGCTTTGATATGTCGTTTCGTGAAATCTCACGCTGGTTTGTTATCAAAGATTTGCTTCTTTATTTGATTATTGGACTCACCTCGCATACATCCAGGGAACCTCTCAGTGATGGCCTTGTCATAGTCGTTGGGGGCGATGTAATTGCCAAGGGCAGACTTCTGTCCTGCACGTGCTATGGGCACCACATCCCTCTCCTTGTCGGAACAGATGAAAGTGCGGGATTCTACGCGGGCTACATCGGCGGGGTCGGTGCGGGCCAGCCAGCTGGGGAGAAAGGGAAATAGTTTTCGTGCTTAAAATCTCATGATAAGAGCTCATCTTAGCGTAGATTTTGAGAGATTAGAATTAGATTTGAACATGAGCTTGTTTTTTGTTCGTAGGTAATGGCTTTTCGGACGAACAGTTTATTTCAGTTACTAATAAATATACTACTTTGTACTTCGATTACTATAACTTTATTTATTCTGTGTTAGGTAGTATACCTCGGATTTTCGCTTTTGGGTTTTATTTTTATACTAAAGTTTAATTTACTAGCAATTTTGGACAGAATTCATAGAGTACATTTTACACCTGCTGCAGATATAAGAACAATGGACAAGAGAGAACATAATAGTCATTTTAAGCATCTAACATTTTTACCATAAGCAAAAAAATGTTCAAAAGCAATTTCAGCTGTACTTACCAGTTATCATACTTATGCAGACGCTTCAAGGTTCCCTGCTGCTGCATGATATGGAGCAAGGCAGCAGCTTCAGCCTCGGAGCCATCACAGACGTGGACATGTTCCGGCTGGCAGAGAGATGCACTGCGTTCTACGAAGGCACGGACCTGAGGGGGTGAAAGGAATGTGAGAATTAGGGAGTGCGATCTCGAGTCGAGATTGGCAACTGATGACACCGCATGCCTAAGTATTCGAATCGAGAAATCGTGATTTTCGAGATTGACATTTATCATACATTTTGAGGGATCCCACAAGGGTCTGTCCTAGGTTCTGTGTTACGTTTGTATTAGGAGCTCTATAGCTCACGTACTTGTGGAGAAATAAGCCATGGTGGTAAGATTAGTGGGCCCTGACTGACCTACCTACTTAAGTATTTTTCCGGAGACTTCCTATGCACTCAAACATTCTGATATGATTTGTCATCATAATCATCATTTCAGCCGTCAGACATCCACTGCTAGACACAGCCTTCCCCAGAGGGGGGTTAGCCATAATGAGCGCGCTTGGCAGGCGGGTTGGCGATCGCAGTATGGTGGTAAAATGCATAGAAAACGCTGCTGACCTTTCTTTAGTAAGTCCCTTAGTCGCTTTTTAGGACACCCACAGGAAGATATGGAGCGGTGCTATTCTTTACGTCTGATACCACACGGAACGTTAGACTAAGAAATAGGTTGATGCATTTACATCGATCCACAAGGCGTTCATCTGAATAAATCATTCAAGTTCATCAATAGTTTACAAATAGACTTGCTGGTTTGGCCTATAAATGTTTGAAACTCTTGCAACACGGTCGCCTGCACATTATTGAGAGTTGTGGTCAGTATTACAAAAGGCCTTGACGTAAGGTATAATAGGGAAATGACTGACAATCTTTTAAACAGTTGCACGATGTGGACATGCAGTGAACAGAATCCATTGTGATTTTTCCTGTGTACAAACTCAGTTCCTACTCTTTGTTTACAAAATAACCTTTTAATCATTTCAGTAATTAGGTAGCTATAACAATGGAAGAGAGATTGCTAATATTTCCTTTACAGAATTGATGTTTGTCTAGACACAAGCCGTGTGCCCGATGGCATTTTCCATACAAACTTATATAATTTAAGGGATGAATTTCACGCTTCTATACCCTGCCTGCGGTATGACATTGTCGGTCAGTGAATGAATTTCAAGAATTTTATTAAGTAGAAGGTATGAGGAACATGTTGCGCGGTAAACTCTGCTTGTGCGATGCAGGATTTTTCGTGACGTCACCGTGATGTCACTGTGGTGCGTATTTCACATGTCAAGGTGTATAGACGCCAGCACTTAAAGTTACTACAATCTGTCCAATTTCCGTAATAGATTTTCAATTTTATCACCAAAGTATTAATTTCAAGATTGATTGGGAAAATTTGACAGTTTCGGATAGCTTGATGTGCTGGCGTCTGTACATGCTGCTACAAAGATTATCACCTTGGGCGTCAATGCAGCGAGTTGAGGATTGGGGCTGGTGGCCCCACGGAGAGCGGTCTGGTGGGCCGCACGACCGCATGCCAGCGCCACTTGGGCATACCTGAGACAAAGGACAACAAACATTAGAAAATGAAACAGGATTATGCTGAAATATGGAACATAATGAACCCAATCGCAGCCATGTTGGATTTTATAAACCTATTTCCCAATGAAGGAAAATGTTCTAAAATTAGTCGTAATGACGTCAAAAAATACTAAATCTTTTGAACCTCTGACGGGAATAGTGGAGTGTTACTGAATTTCCTGTGACATTATATGACGTCAAACGAAATAATAGATTCGGAAGTAGCAAAAATATTAAGCGGCCGTTACAAATATAGGTTTATAGAATTTTAATATTTAAAATTATTAACACAACTCTCTAAGTTCTTATTATTATAATATCATTGGATGGGTTTTTCTTGTTGATATCTTTCGTAGTAATTAGATTTATGGTGTTTAAATAAATAAACACCTCAATCAGTCATTCCTTTTCGGATAAAAAAAACTAAATTATCTTACTCCTTGACTCTTCCAATTAATTGCTATGTTGAAACATTTGATACGAAATAATTAACAATAAAATCATTATCTATTGCGTTGCGCACCGTCCATTACTCAGGGTGACGTTTGAAACTTTGAACCGGGCACAAAATGTCGGTCGCGTAAAGCAAAGGTTAGATATTATTTATCTTATTGCACGTTCTTATTTCTTCGTTGTTAATTAGGTGTTTAGATAAACGGATTAATTAGTATACTTAAGTATTCTTGCACAACTACTTATTATTAAATGGGCGGGTAAAACAGAATACTTGGCATATCAAAATATGGTGTACCAACTCAACATTATTTCAGCCGTAAGACGACCACTGCTGGACATAGGCCACCCCTAAATTGGGAGGGGGGGTTGTCATAATCACCACGCTTGGCAGGTGGGTTAGCGATCGCAGTGTGGTGGTAAAATGCATAGACTCCGCTGCTGCCCATTCACTAGTAAGTCCTTAGTCGCCTCTTACGACTCCTCGATTCGCCTCGATTCTCCTCGCCTCTTCGATTCTTTACGTCCTGCACCACAGGGAAGGTATTCCAAGGAATTCATCACATTCAAGCCCTTTTCTTATTTCCTACTTTGCTATGTCTGACACAGTGCACAAAGATCATGTCTTTCTAGAACCAACCATAGAGGGGTTATAGCGTAATGCACTATCAGTAGGAATCTTCATTTTGATAGTTCCGCAACATTCATGGCGTTGTTTACGTTGCTAACCAAACTATTTCTTCTAACATATGAAGCAATAGATGGCAAATAAGCTTCAAATTGATTCAAATTCTGATTAATACTGTGACACGCAATTAGGGTGCAGTTCACATTGTGGAATGCAAATAGGTAAATATTGTATTGAGTAGGTATCTTATAAATGGTTGGTAAATTACCAGATCGTTTTAAAACAATAACATTATTTTGAAGTTGTTATTAAAATTATTGTGATGATGACTTGTTTGGAATAAATACCTAAGCTAGTTTTACTGAAGATATTAGCCTCTGCCAGCGAGAAACTTCTGGCTGCCCCAGCCCATCCCTTCGCATCGCAATCCCTTTCCGGGCTTCGTTTTTTTTACTTATTTTGTTTTCTTGTTCTTTTTATTGTTCTGACCTATTCAACGAAGTTCTTAATCGCACGTTATAGTCTACACTACACACTTGGTGAATAAGAGCAAAACCGAAAAAAGAGCAACAGTTTGACCGTCGTGAGACTTTTTAACGTTATTATTATTGCACATTGGTCATTAGTGGCCAGAGTTTGCAGATGAGACATGGGAATGATTTGGGCTGCCTCGTCATAATCCACGTACAATGGAATAACTCGGTATGTATAAGAACTACAAGACATTCAAATGGAAAAATCTATGAAGGTTCTCTACTAGTTGCTTATCAGTCAATACTTGGTTTATTTACTCATTGCGCAAACGGCATTTTATAGCCAGCCAAGCCAGGTTATAGGTACAGAAAGCCAGCCAGGTAGATTAGGTACAGAAAAGTAAAACCGATATACCTAGTAGGTGTACTTCGATACGAATGCAGTTTAAATAATCCACATTTTCATTTATTCTTTTTATTCTACGTAAAATTATCTCGCACCAGATTTTCAACTCTGACTGTTGAACCCAGCATTGAAATTCTAATAGAGTGCGTCGAAAACATACTGCTTGATTTTATATTATTTTTACGTTTAAGCGCGAATCTGGAATGAGAGGAAGCGCCCAATCTGTCAGTATGCGTTTATTGAATGGTTTAGCTTGGCCGCGTCATGTCATTGACCGCCAGACCATATACCTACCTATCTACCAAACTATAGCACGCCAAAATGAAGAAACGTGATGCGTGCAAATTGATTGCCTACGTTAATACCACTACCCAATGTAACCCTACGTAGATACTACGGGATACATGCGTAACACTGTAACAGAAGGAATGGATTCATTTTGACAGTAAAACAACATACATTGCGTTGTTGAGCAGACATTTTTCGAACTTATGAAGCAATGGATTAACAATATCTTTTAAAATGATTCAGATTTTCATTGATTGATAGTCTGTTACACAATTAGGGTGTTGGTTTTATTCCTAACTGTAATAGGTAGTATGACTGCCAAGTGACAGGAAGAGAACGTCGCGTGACGTAAGTCATTTGGTTAATTTTTATTAGGAACTCATTGACGAAAAAAGGTAACATCCTACCGATGTAGTAAGCAGCCATACGGCTTGGTAATTTGAATCAATTCGAAACAATGCTGTTGTGACGAAATACGAAACACTACTGCAAATGTCTGGAAGTTAAGTAGTGGCATCAATATGAAAAAAATTAAAGTTTTGTCTGTGCCTACAGTAGTGGTGTAACTCAAATCAAACTCAATGCATTTTTTTTCCAATTAAACCTTACACAAGCACTTTTGAACTGTCAAGCAGAACGTCACCGCACCGTCTCATTGTCAGCGATCGTCTGAAGGCCCTGGGTCACTTTAGATAATGGAGCTGCCGGGCGGTTTATTATGGTTTATTTTTGACAGCAACAGTGCTGGCAAAAACTATGGGGCCCTGTGGATCACGGGGTGCAGGGCACTTGCCCAGAGTGGTCAATGGAAGAGACGGCTCTGTTGTAAGGGAGTCACTCAGTTACTTAGACAGTTGAAGCTAGTAGTTACTTACTAAACGTAGAACATAATAGAGAAGAACGGTCAATAAACTCCAAGGACACTCTTTTATATCAAGATATTACGAAATCCTGGATAATTATTCTTGTTGCAACAGAAATAGATGAGTACCGTTGGTAGTCGGTCATTAGAAGCTAAGGGGATTTTCTATTCTTGGATATAAATAGGTGGACAATTTCCGATAAGCGTCGTGATAAAAAAGTGGAGATTTTCCGCAGTGGTGGAAACGACCTAATTAATATATGTAGTGTAGGTGGGATTATATTTCTGGTGAGTTCTGATAAACCTGTAGGTTACTAATTGATTTCAGGGTATTTTTTTATATTAGTAGTATATTACAGTGTACCTATGTGTATTACAGTTTATTTATCCTAGTTATACAGGCATAAAACATGCGAACGGACTACTTAGAAAAAACACAAATACATTGGATAAATAAATTATTGTTACTCTGGTAAAATAATTAAAAATGTGTGTCAAATAGTTAGACGAATCAAGAACAACTAGTGCTTGAAAAATAATAAATACAGTTTAATTAATTGATTGCATAGATCGAATTATTTTTAATACACAACACTAAAGTATAAAGGAGTTCAAATAATAGAAGAAAAAAAGGATTTTTAAACTGAATTAGTTGTATGACAAAATACCTCTTTAGAAAATATTAATTAAAATTACAGAAATATTCTATACACCCGCTATTTTAATTTAAATTTCAAGACAAAATAAAGTGGAAGAAAAAATAACAAAATACTCACTGGTTGGTCTGCCTCACGTAGACTTCAGGGATAGAGTTGAAGTGCAACATTTTTAATTTAAAAATTAATAAAACTAAATAACAATACAATTAATTAATACTTTAAAATTTAAATAACAAACAAAAAATCGCGAGCTAAATTTTATCAAAATTACTGAAACTGAACAGAAATATCAGCCACCTATAATATGCTATAGAGTTTAATTTGTCACCCATTTAATAGCATAAGTGACGGATGAAGCTTCAGAAATGTAGTGATTTCAAAATGTTGCGCGGACGCTTTAATACCGGAGGAGTGTTCACACGGCGCGCTCTGATTGGTCGAGCGCGCGGGTGTGTCGTGACGTGTGCACGCGTAATGTTTGAAACAACTTGTTTTTCTACGCTGATCGATTTGTTATTGTGATTGTGATTATGTTTATAATGTGCTTTTGAAAATAATATCGTGATTAAGATTATTAGAAACTGGTAATTAGCACTTAATCGTGATTTGACAGTTCATAGTTGCGCTGTATGTAACTGACTAAAAAAAAACATCAAGCATTTAAAAAAATACCTCGAGTATTCCCCTAGCACGCCATACTTCTCAATGGTAAATTCCATGGAACATTTTATTTGGCAGAATAAATTAGTTTCGCTTCTACGTTTGTGCAGTAGGTGTAGGTAGGCCTGTAGCTATCACTTTATTTAGGTCAGAACAAAAACAATCTCCATGTGCTATGTAGGCAAGATGGAAGCCTTGTTGCATCAGCTAATCAAAATGCTATACCGGGCACTTTTTGATCAAAGTCATCGTTACGAGTAGTCTGTTAATAAATTAGAATGCCGGAGGCCGTTCAGAAATCTATAAATACTTTCCCGCCAATTTGAATGTCATTTTTTTTCCATGATTCAAGATAACCTTCGTGTCATTTTTAGATGAACAATGAATAATATGGCAAGGATTAAAAAAGTATTCTTTGAATTTTATTGATCTTATAAAAGTAAGGTTTTGATTTTGTAGAGCCAAGATGTATACTTCTTATGTGTAGGTATTGTAACGGAAAACGTTTATTTCGTCAGCAAGTTGTAAAGCTCAAGGTAAATTTCGTCATCGTAGGCGTGTACGGCATGCACATACTGATTGCAGTTTAAAATACTTCGTTTGCTGTGTTGACTTTGTACTTTGTCTATAATTCAAATTATTTTTATAAAAACTTGGTGACACACTGGGTTGTAGTTAATTGTTTTCTTTCATCATCACCATTTCAGCCGAAACAGGTCCACGACTGAAAATAGGCCCAATTTTGGTAGGGTTTGCTATAATCGCCACGCTTGGCAGGCGGGTTGGCGATAGCAGTATGGCGGTAAAATACATAAAGAACGTTGCTGCCCATTCTCTAGTAAGTCCCTTAGTCGCCTCTTACGACACCTAAGCTACGGGAAGAAATGGGATTGTGTTATTCTTTACGTCCGGCATCGGCACCACACAGAACTTAAATGCAGACAAAGAAAAATAAAATTAGCAGTAGCCATTCAATAAGGAACCTATCTGTTATATGCTTTAGGCACTGTCAACAATAACATGTCTAATTCGCTCATTACGGCTCAATAGATCTTATTATATGACGTAAATAGAAATTGTCGTCAATAAACAAAAGACGTAAGTAGGTGCCTGCCTACTTGTGGGAAGTAGGTAGAGTACATCCTCACTGACGCAATTATTTGAAACCAGACATTTACTGTTCTGTCCGTGGGCGGTAGAACTTGGCCTTCAGAGCATCTAAAGTAAAATAATCGCGTGTATGCTGGCACCACACCATTTGGTCCAGTTACTGAGAAAACTGTCCCTATAACAGGCCACCGGCCACAGGACTTATAATAAGATCGACAGGTAATCCTTCTTGGCCGTTTTCCTCTTTGCATTTTCACTCATAAATTCCTTTATAACCATCGATTATCTTCACAATTCATAGACAAAACCGTAAATGTCCGTCATCCTCTTCCCGTTAAGGTTTGACGTCAGTTCATTAGTTGACGTCATTAATACAATGTTTAAGTTTTTTTTTTCTGTTCATCATATCCTATTTGTTTACCAGTCATATATAGTTATTTATTTGCGATATATTTTGTTTACGTCATCATAATATTATGGTAATTTGTTAGTGTTTGGCCTTAATGATTTGTTAGTAAAGTGATATCCGTTTACAAAAGTTATGTTTATTGACGTTTGAAACCAACGAATCCATTCTCTCGTCTAAAGTTAATTTAGTCAATTATGTTGACATAATCCATATTTAGATGATTAACATATGCAATTCGTTTTTTTTTGTTATATTTAGTCCTTTAAATTATGATTACCGTAAAAAAACATTCAAGAAAAATGGAACTCTGTTTTTATAAAAAAAAATACTTTGGTATTTAGTGGGTATTATTATTATTCTACTTTATACAAAGGTTTGAAGAACGACTCAAATTATATTCTTTTATGAAATAATTTTCTGAAAATAACGAGCTATGTTATTAAATACGAAGTGAATTTTCCAACAGGCTGTGCAGTGTTCGTATTTCCACGAACGGTCCTTTCAACAAGCATAAAGCTTTGAGCTTAATTTTCCAGTTTCCTGGAATCTGTCGGTCGCCTCTACTTCTGATAAATTATATTTCCTGAAACGTGCTAGTGTAAAAAGAAAAACAGCGCTACGCTTAAACTTTAGTTTTAATTAAGAGAAAACAAAATAATCCCTCTCGTGAAATGACGTAAAAATAATTACTTGTAAGCAGATTCCTATTTATTTGAATGTCCGGACGTTCAAATAAATAGGTATCTAATCGAAATGTTACGATAGACTCATTCAAAGGCTGAAAAACAGCTCCATTGAAGGTTTAAAGCATCATTCAGTCCCCAACACGTCAAATCTTCACTAGTGTTGAAAAGTTGAGAAGAGAAAGCAGCGTTACCAAATAATGTATATAGAGAAAAAAAAAACTTAAACCATCAATCATCATCATCATTTCATCCCAAATAGGGACCCAAGACTCAAGACGTAGCATTACCCATTTTAAAATTGTTCGTTATAAGTGTGGCCAGCAATGAAAAAGGCCCATTTTATAAATAAAGTTGTTGAATCTAACGATAAAATTCTGATGCAAGCCTCAGGGCCATAGTAAGCACCAACATACATTCTACCTACTACATTACGTGACTCCAAAAGGTCATAAGTGCAGAGAGATAAACTGAATGTATAGTATAGTCTGTTAGTTTATAGTTTGCATCAGTTTTTTTGCTAACAAATATACTAGTCATATTATGACACAAGCCGTGTGAATTTGAGATAACAGAGATGGGTGCAAAGTTGGGCGCAATATTTGATGACTATGTTTTGTTTTTTACGTTATCTAATTTGAAGTTTAAATAAACATCATAACCATAGATAAGTTAGAAACGGTTTTTGTCTTTTAAATAAATGACACGTCCTCAGATGCTAGGGACAAAATGCGAGCGAAATACGCGGCAGTTTTCCCGCTTAATTTTGTACCGCATCGTATCATAACAGCAAATTGACAAGTTTCTCGAAAACGCGTGCGAAATTCCACATTTTCCCCCTCAGTTATTTTCCAGTGCCTAGGTTAGGTATTCTACTTATGTAGTGCAATACCAACCAAAGCCTTCTTATGACATGAATAGGACATTGAGTTGTCAACTTATTGCCTACCTAGGTACGCCATAGAATATTTTGTTGTTTTGTATTGGTTGAGTACGCTGAAGAACATGAAATAATGTGTTTGCTAGCTAGTTTGTTGGGCCATGTCTTCTCATTTAAAACACTAGGCATTGGTGAAGGATGTTCGTCTTGATGTCTATCTTTTATAATATTTAACAATCAAATACTGCTGATTCTCAGTACGTCATCATCATAATTTCAGCCGGCCACTGGTAGACATACACCTCACCCAATTTGGGGCGATTTGCCATAATCGCCAGGGTTGGCAGGCGGGTTGGCGATCGCAGTACGGTGAAAAAATGCTAAGTGAATGCTGCTCCCCATTCTCTAGTAAGGCCCTTAGTCGCCTGTTACACCTGTGACACCCACGGGGAAGAAATGGGATGGCATTTTTATTTAGGTCCCGCACCACACGGAATCTAATTATCAGTACGTAATCCTAGGTAATTCTTAGTTAGTAACATCGTACAATTTGCATAATTTGTCTTTATCACTTATAAAGTAAATTATTATCGAGTTCAAGCTGAACCCTCGTCGCAAGCGGTCGTCTGTGCGCGCGCGCAACACATGTTGGCTCGGCCGACTTCGAAATCAAAACGCGTTTTTTGTGTGTGTCTCTCTGTGCAAAAGTGTCATAAGCTCAGGCTGTAGTGAAGACTGACTGCCGGAGGACGAGTAACCCATGGCGCTAGACCCGGTGAGACCGTTCTTAATATTACAGGGATACGTTAGCTAAACTGCGCAGACGGGCCTAGATATGCCGCGCGCGCGCGCACACAACGTCATCTCAAGCAGCCGTTGCGGACCAGTGTCGTCACACAAACAAATTCACGCTATCATTCTAACACTAAATGTGATATCGTTAAAGATGCCTTATCTAAAGATCTTATAAGTGTACACACAGCTACATATCAAACTATGGATTTCCAGTTTTAACAGACCTCGCATTGTATAGGCTTTCCGTGCAAAGAGAAGTCAGTTTATACGGGAAATGAATGGCTTGATTTGTCGACGTGTGTACCATGGTAACAAATTCCTCAAATTGTTTTGCAAAAGGCCACGGTCACCGGAATGTAAATATACATGTGGACTGAAGAGATAATAAAAAAAATACCTCGAACTCTTAAGTTTGCACCAGACGTTTTTGCTCTACAGATAACGATACAAAACAAAAAAAAAAGGTCAAGCTCACAAATTAGACAGTTTCAGCCCCTTACTGACACAAATGTGTTTGACTAAACAAAAGTAATAACAATCTTTATAATCGTACCCATCACAAAAGACGGGAACTGTTTGTCTAGTAAGATATCTCACCATATAACATTTGATCACAAGAATATCCGTCAAAATCTCGCTACATATGATTTGGAAGGAAGAATAGAATTCGCCTAGCACTTCTAAATAATATGTAGGAATTTCTCCCCAACAGCATTCTTTTCCAGGAACAAAGGATAACAAAATACATAACCGTGCAATTAATTAAACATTCTGGTATATCGAATATACCATCATCACCGCGTCCGAATTGTAACTCATAAATATGAATGTACACATAAACAGAACGCAAAAAAACACCGATCGGCGATCGAGAGAACCCATTAATACATATACACATCCTCTACACGAAGAACTATGATAGCTGGGTCCTGATCAAAGTAACAATACAAGAACAACTGGATAAACAAAACGCAAAGTTCAACCAACGCATCATACAACTACACACAACCGTACAGCTGTACTTAGAAAGCAATCAGATCCTTCACAAACGTATTAAACTTGATTAGACGAAAAACAAGGACAGGTGCGCTGCAAATACGACACTTCAACGCCCATATTGGTCGAGGTCGAAGTACCCAACGCAAAGGTTCGATGCAACACACGCTTCAGCATGAAGATTCCAACTACAACGGCGAACTATTCATGAATATTGCTAACAGGGAAACACTTCAAATAGAATACAATAAAATAATTTGGGGACTGCCAAGATCAAAATATCATAGAACAGTTAACAAAAAGGGGAAAAAAACAAACACAAAAACAATGACATGGTACGAATGTAACAACGGTTGAGACCAAGTATGTCAAACAATGCAACTGTGCCGCGCTGAATAGAAATCCTACCAAACCAAAATACCAAGACTGTATAACAAAAAACTAGCAAATGTAGTAATCACCTCAACGAATGAAAACATCGAAGTACCCTGGAACATTCTAACGGAGGTAACTCTGACTCTTCAGACGATTTACTCAAGGGACCACCGATTAGCCCTTTTTAACCTACAGAAGGCCAAATTTCTACAAAGCAACCAAATAACTCCAATATGTATAATCACGTAAAAGAAAGCCATATAACACTCCAAAAGGTTAAATATCAGAACAAGAAACATGCAGACACGTGATAAATATGCTTCACCGAACTAGGGAAAAAAATAATCACCCCGCAAAACACATGCAAACGCTCAACACATTCCACAGGAAAAAAAACAAACAAACAAAACCGAAAAAAAAGCAGGGTACCGATATCCAAATGAGAGGAAAAAAAAAGGTCCAAGGGCCTTCGGCCCGCTTCGACCGACGACGAAAGAAACAAAGGAAATCATCAACACTCCCGATGGTATTATCATTTGCGGACGACCTTATCCTCATTACAGATGAGCTGGAAGAACTAAAACGAATCCAATACCACATTATTGCGGCTCAGAAGAAATGAACGAGTTGAGTCATGATTTGATTGACCAAGCTAGGAAAAAAGGAAACCAGGAAACTGCGGACATAAGAAAATGCATCAAATTTAAATCGGTAAAACCGTAACAAAACGCGTCGGGGACCACAGGATGTGCTACCTAGCACACGGTGAACCACACAACGCATGCATGCAGCAATGCAGTACAAGGCCAAATCTAAGAAGGTCGAGCGACCTACTTACAAATGGAACGACAACCTAAAACAAGACATGAAATACGAGTACTTCGACATGGGAATCAAGTTTAGGACGGACAAGCTGGAGATATTATCTTACCTTGTATGATATATGACTTAAAAGTATCAGCACTCACAAAGGCAAACCGATCAAGACCGAGAAGATACGAACGAGTTATCATGAGAGACTCGATCAACAAACCGAGACAGAGAAAATGCGTCAAATCTTAGACGGGAAAACCATAACAAAACGCACCAAGAACCACAGAATGTGCGACACATTTTCAGATGCTCTGAACCACACCTGTTTCATGCAGCAATGCAGTACAGGCCCAAATCTAAGAAGGTCGGACGACCTATTTACTAATGAAATGACAACCTAAAACAGGACATGAAATACTTCGACAAGGATATCCAGTTTTTGAGGGACACGGCTGGAGACAGAAATAAGATCAAGAAAGCGGCTAGTGATATCTACAAAAAACCAGAAACTGATATCAGCGAGAACTCAGAAAACGACCAAGAAAACAACAACACGGAACATAGCGAAGCCTCGACATAGAAAAGAGCCAAGCAAACGGTTAACTCCACCAAAAGATGCATCGGAGAAGCTCGACCTGGATCAACATGCCGGCGACGACGTGAAAAGATGCCCTCCTATAGACAAATATCACCCTTCTCTCCACTAGTCCAATGCTTACTTAAGGCTGCATAGTCGGTAGGCTCGTAATCCTTTCCTATCCAATGGGCACGTCTTCCCTACCATTACAGCGCCCCCCGGTCTACTTCTTGATATGCAATGGCCTATGTAGCACCATGAATCATGACGCTTCAGGGGCTAGTGCAAATCTCGGGGTTCATTCGATTAATCGAGTCTGGTCAAACCACGCTGGGATCGGTGCAATTCATTTCATTTCATTTCACTTATAAAGTAAATTATTATCAATCCTAAAATGGTGGGTGTGTCAGCGGTGCAAAGTCCGTCACAGATAAGTCTTTTAAACCCGTGTAAGCCTCTTACATATCCTGAGCTTTCAATTCGTAGGCTGTATCTAGATATTTTTAATTATAATAATAATTAATTATGAAACAGCACATTAGATATTAATGACATTTATTTTTAAACAACTTCTTGGAATTGACCAGAATGCCTAATATCACTTACTGATCAAGTTTTTTATTAATAATAAACAGTCAGACAATGACTAGCAGGTTTTTGGTAAAAAAAAATGTGTTGTACAAATATGTTTTTAATTTTAACTTTTTTTTTAGCTGTCACGTATTTTTTTTTAGTTTTGGAAGGCCGCGTCGCATCTTTGCGCCCGTTTTGGCGTGATCAGGTTTAATGAAAACTAATTCCAGTTTGAATAGGTGCACTTTGGCACACATTCGTATTTAACTTGACTGACACTTGTCGTGATTTCAGGTTATCACGAGTTGTCCGTCCTTTCTGATCCTAACTTAGCCTTATCGATTGCAGCTGAGTGTTAGTATTTTACATGTAGCGTCTGCCTATCTGACCTCCACAACCCAGTAGCTGGGTAATATGACCTACCTGGTAAGACTGGTTTTAAAAGTTTGTAATGTTATATTAATTTATTATATTTTATATTATATTGTATTATGTATACATTGTTAACGTAGGCACAATCTTAATATGTAAAATACGGAATGAATACTGTTGTTTTTTTATGTTTAGTTTATGTAAGGAAGGCTATAGTCTCACATAACTTAGTATAGTACCTTTAATGTTTTATTTTTTCTTTGTTTTGGTTATTTGTTTGTACAATTGAGTAGATTTAAAAATGTTTTTACTTTTGCATGCCGTAAGGTAGAGTGTGTTGGAACTGTTCTTTTACAATGTTTACATCTTATTTTGTACCCACATTCATGGCAAATAAATGATTTCTTTCTTTCTTTCTGGTGATCATACTTTCGGACTTCTGACTACCCAAAACAACTGTCAAAGATCAACGCATGACAGCCGGGACCAACGGCTTATGTACCTAACGTGCTTTCCGAGGCACGGAGGGGTCTTGCCGTCTTGGCATGTAAAGATAGTCACCCTTCCACGATATTAGGTATTCAGGTAAATATTCTCTTAAAAATATTCGGTCAAATGTATGTTAACAACATTTTTTTCAAACCGAAATGTCAAGCCGAATCTCACTCTATCTCACGTGGGGGAGAGGGAGATCTTGGTAAATAACACGTAATAATAATTGTTTTTTCCGCAAAAAAAAAATCTCACGACATGTCATCAAGGGCAATATTGGCGATTAATGGACGCCCCCTTTCTGAATCCATGGTAATTTCCGCATCGACCGTGCCTATTTCATTTAATAATCCCGTTGCAGTAGGTAAGGTAAGTAGGTATTAGCAAGTAAAAACGTTGTTACAAGTTCCTTATTATTGTTTTCATTAATAGCCACTCCTACCAATTAACGATAGGATGAAAACATTGTTATCTCAATTCTAGTAACTAACTAAACACAGATAATTACGACAAGTTACATATTTAGTACATGTTATTGCTGATAGTTCTAAGTCCACTGTCTGCCCGGGTCTAGAACGAACTAGATGTTATCGAAGATCGGTCCTAAGTCCAATGGATACTTACCTGGTTAAGAAGTAATCATTAGACACTGCACGGGCTTTTATGTCGATGCAGTTAAAGCTATACTTCTGGTACAAAAGTGAGTGTGGTTGATTGTATGTCAAAAATTCATAATAAACTGTTATTCCTATTCACCCTGTTATTTGTTGTGCTGGTCAATTCAAAAGCGGTGGTGGCCTTGTGGTAACGGCCGCGACTTACGAGTTGTAGCTCGTAGGTTCGAACCAAGTCAGGCACTTTATGTAAATTAGTTCATCACCACTGCTCTCAAAACGGTGAACGCAAACGTTTTTAGGAAGCTGGCATGTCCCAAAACAAAAAAATTGAAGACATGTGACATCAACCAACCCGCACTGAGGCCGTTTGGTGGACTACGGCCCACTCCTTCTCTCAGAGAGCCAGGCCTTTGTCTCAATAGTGGCAATATTATGATTATGATTATTATGAGTGCTAGTTACGATAGCTTTCAGTGTGCTTTTTACATGTAAGTCTTAAGTAGGTATGTAATATATTGTCAGGGTCGCGAGATTTGTTCTAAAACACCGTCGCCCTGGCATATAGGCAACTGACGAAACACGAGTCGGTTTTACACACCCGTCCGCTCCACACAGAGCGAGAGACGTCATTTGATGATTTCCTACACAAAACCAAAAGTAAGCATGCACAACAATTTCCATCAGATTTTTATAGAAATTGTTCATCAACAGTCGCGTCGAGCTTTGTTGCGAGAGCCTTAACGCAATCGAGAGAGACATTTCCGCCACATAAAATACAAAATCAGTTTTCCCGTGAATCCTATCCCTCTTCAATCCTGTTTTCCGAGAACATTTTCCTAGAACCTTCTTCTATAGAATGTAGCGCACGCATGCGACGTCCAAGTATTATTTTTATAACAACTGTGTAGGTTGATACTGAGTGAAAAAAAAATCTTTCTTAACTGTTAATGTTTTGTAAACCAACACAATTATCCCGTAATGACGTTACTAACTTTGCTGATTATTTTGTAAATTACACATATTTTACTAAGTATTGTTAAATCGCCATTTCTTATTGTTCTATAACTAAGGCTACGAACAGACTGCAGGCAAAACATTTTTGTTGGCGAGCGGTAGTATGCAAACTATCATTGTTTTTACACCACAATAAATCCGACCCTGATGAGGTCATTCGGTCTGCACAAGATCTAACACATTCGTTGTTCATCGTATACATTTATGGGGGCCTATGAAATAAGGTCCAAGATAACATTTTGGAATACTCTCTTCAAGTGCTTCCCGAAATATCCCCATGAATTTATTTTTTTATAGTTTAGAAGCTAAAGAATTTTAATAACTTTTGAGAAATTCTCCTTTGATTTCAGATTTTTAATTTCCCTTCTCATTTCTGTACCGCGTTTCTATGATAATCACTTTTTTTTAATAAATCAAGATTATCTGAGCCGACAGACGTTATCCTGTGCAAATTTTAAATTACGATAAACGACGAATTTTTTCCGGGTTACCTACTTTTATTTGTTTATAAACTTAATTCGAACTATTACGAACATTTTAAAACAAACGAAAAATATTGAAATCGGTCCTGCTGTTTCAAACGAACAACATTTTATTATTTTTTTATTTAGAAAATGTAAATTAAAATGAAAATATAAGTTGGTACTTAGATATTTGTTTTTATACTACGATTGATCTGTCTAATTGTCACAAAATATGTTACAGTTTCCAGTCAACTACAAAAACAAAACAAAAAAAAAAATATTTTTGACGTCTTTTTTATGCCACCTAATTTAGGGATTGAATGAAATGAGCTGAAAACCCAAACCAACGATTTAACTTGTCTGCACTAGCTGGGTTCACCTCATATCGTCAATACGTGCATTCCATCACGTGCCAGATTAAAGCTATATACAGCTGTTGCATGTTATGTTTGGCACTGAATCAATCCTCCCTCCATCTTTAGGTTTTGGACATTCTCACGATGATCGTGTAGAAAATAAAACGGTATACCGCCGTTTGCCCGAATTTTATTTGCCCTAATATCATTTGCTATAATAGTCAACAGCCATTATATTATATGACGTAATATTCTTTTGCCCTACTCTTATTTGCTATATTACTCACGTGCTAGAAGATTTGTTTCCCACGAAATCATTTACCATAACATCATTTGTCATAATCATTGTAAGCCCTAATTATCACGTGCCCTAATTATCACATGCAATAATTATCATATGCCATAACATCATTTGCCATCGACATTGGGTGTGTAACGGTTGTTATATTAGGAGAAACTGGGTGCAATCGGGACTTTAAGGTACCCCGACTCGGATAGGTTAGGTTAGAAGGGGATGGCCTTAGGTTAGAAGGGGATCCCCTACGTTGTTATTTTTTTATAAACCACCCAGAAATAGGAGCCCCGCCTAGCGGGGCTCCGTCGACCAAGCCCACCCTCGACCATGCATAGAATATTTTAAGATTTTGGTTAGGTCCTACATTGGAAATTTATTATGGCGCTTAAAAATCATGTGTAATGATTATTATGGCGTTTAAATATTATGTCTAATCATTATTATGGCAATTAAAAATATGAAAAACAATATGTATCTTATGGTACTTATCTAAGTTTCAGGCAATTAAAAGTCTGTCATATGTCTTTTAGGGCAAACATAACATTCGGGCAAATGAAATTCGGGAACATGATGATTATGGTATATAATCTTCTGGTAAACAAGAGACAACCAAATAAAACATCTGTCGTACATGAAGAAGAAGGAAACCACACCAAGAACAGATGCAGAAGGAGCCTCTATCTGTTAACCTGCAGGATGTCATGATGATTACCAATCTATGTGCAAAACGTGGCGATTATGAAAGAAAATATAGAAAGAGTAATTGTTTATTCAGCACAAACAAAACGCATATTACTAGAAAAAAAAAGATACATAAAATGCATACATACAACGTAGTCATAAGCCCGGTATTTAAGCCTAGCCTTTTCCCAGCTATGTTAGGGTCAGCTTCCATTCTACCCAAACCAACTGAATACCAGTATTTTAAAGGAGCGACTGTCTAACTGACCCCCACAACCACACGACTGGTTGACTGACTTTCGGGCTTTTGACTACCTGTAACGAATGTCAAAGATCTACTAATGATAGCCGTGCTGGGTGTTTGACAGTAGAGCGAAGCACGGAGGGGCTCAGTGTGTAATAGATAGATCCACGGACTGATAAAGCATCCACAGTCACAATCAAACCTCGGCCTAATATTCCCGCCACCAGCCTCCCGCCCCTTATTACTATCCTCACCTATGACCGATAAATAAAACTAACTATTATCGGGTACTCAAAGCAACGTTAAGAAATGATAATTACGACCAGATAATGATATCACCACCTAATCATCCTCAATCCGCCTAGAAACATCTATCAAAACAACTATAAAAAACCGAACTTGGCCTGAATCGTAACATTTATAGAGAATGATGTGGAAAATTTATACAAACCGGTATGGACACACCCACGGAATTGTGAATATTTTAACGTTGACTTGTAATATTTACCGACGAGGCAGTTGGGTGTGTCTGCTACGTCACAAAACACGTTTCGGTATGGAATGCAAGTATTTAGTAAATTATACAAAGTAATTATTTCTTTATCTATAGTATGTAGCAGATATTTGTTGAGATATAGGACCATTCATTGACGGACGTGCTGGAAAATAGGAACCCTGCAGCAACAATAAATGATATTCTATTCTAATGTTGTGGATTTTTATCCTGAAAAGCGTTGTTGTTTAGATAAATAATAAGATGCCTGTTTTCCATGAAGGATTAGGCAGATGTATACAATCATTATTAAAAGGTATACTAGGTACTTAAAGCTCATTCAGATATCCCAAGACTAATGAATGTCACATTTCAAGTCTTTTGTTTTGGTGTTTTTAGTTTTTGACATGATTTTGACATTACAACTGTCAAATTAGTATCTAGGTTTTAAAAACGATCTTCTAACTACAATCTAACTCTCTCTATCTTAAATTATCACACTGAAAAACGTTTTAGGTTTTACCTGAAACGTTTCATGATAATCCAACAGAAATGTCTGCACGGTTTATACCATTTTGTAAAGTGCAGGCACGTTCCCATACTTCGTAGGTTTATTCACAACGCCATTGAATGATAAGGAACAAAAATTGTTGAAAAGTTTTTTTATCGTCGTCGCGTCACTCTAGCCTGTTTGTGTTGCTATGGTTTGATAAAAAATTAATAAACTTCTTTATCGTTGCTTAGCATGTATTGCCAATTCTTTAACGTTGCGCTTATGATGCAATCTCGGTTGGCACGTTTTGTAAGAGGAATTTATAAATCGTTTGTCAGTTGGTCATGGTAAAATACACTAAATTTTTTTTTTTTTTTTAACTATCACACAACGCCATCTAGTCCCAAGCTAAGCAGTGCTTGTGTTATGGGTACTAGATTACTGATAAACATACTTATATATTTCTAAATACATACATATTATAGATAAATTACACCCAGACACAGAACAAATGATCGTGCTCATCACACAAACATTTGTCCTGGGTGGGAATCGAACCCACGACCTCCGGCATAGCAGTCAGGGTCACTAACCACTAGACCAACAGGCCTGTCTAAGCCAGGCCTGTCTGGTAAGTATGTACTGTATATGTACAGACGCCAACACATCAAGCTACTACAATCTGTCAGATTTCTTTGATAGATTTTCGACTTTATTTCTAGAGCTTTAGGTTCAAGGTTCATTGGGAAAAATTTACAGTTTCGGGTAGCTTGACCTGGTGGCGTCTGTACTAGCTTGACTAGTACATAATAATTCTATGGATGAGAAGAAAGACAAAGATATTTTCCGTCTACCCGAAATATGTTAATTGGGATAAGCGAAAAAGATTAAGATGCCAAACTATGAATGGAACTGTGTTGCAGAGGAATGAGTGATTTGTATGCAACAAAGACATAAGAATGAATTTTTTGATTGTCAGTAGGGTGGTACCTATCAAATAAAACAATGAAAGAATTGTGTCAAAGATTATAAGTATTTACCTAACTATAGGTTAAAACGGAAACTGACGCCCGATGGATTTGTGGAAGAGAAGAAAAAGATATGTTTCGCCAAACAAATTGTGCTTATGGCCAATTCTCTTAATTTAAAACGTTAAAATCTAGTCCCAGACCTAAAAGAACTTGTCAAAAATGAATTCAAAATCGAAGTATTTTCGACACATTGAGACTGAGATTGTGCGCTTTTAAAATGACGAGAATTGCCTCTCTCAGATTTTTAAGAACATTCCTTAAAATTTCTTTGACTTTTTTCTTCAACAGCGCAAGTGTTCGAGTTTTCCACCCTTTTAATATTTCTATAACAGTTTGGGGTGAAAGTTTATCTTATTTTTAAGGCTTCGTATTTTAAATATGGGGTAAATTGATCAACAGACTAAAATTCTCTTTAGAATTTCAATAATTATTATTATTAACAGGTAAGTGTTGTGTATTGGACTGTGTTTTTTATCTACTTCTGTGCCTGATAAAATAAAATCAAGGTAATGTCCATAACAACAGAATTTTGATAAACATTTGATAGGTACCTACACATTTGTCCTGATAAGTGATAACGCTTATCAGAACATCGGCAGGCCCCTTGGACAGCCATTCATCATTTCAGCCGAAAGACGTCCACTACTGGACATAAGCCTCCCCCGATTTGGGGGGGGATTTGCATAATCGCCACGCTTGGCAGGCGGGTTGGCGATCGCAGTATGGTGGTAAAATGCATAGAGAACGCTGCTGTCCATTCTCTAATAAGTCCCTAAGTCGCCTCTTACGACACCCACGGGAAGAAATGGGCTGGTGCTATTCTTTACGTCCGGCACGACACGGTACTACGCAATACCTACCTACGTACAATGACTAGACATTAAGTCTCAGATGTTATTATTCTGTCTTAATTGTATGGCATCTTACCTGAAAAATCTGCACTTTTAATAAAGCTAAATAAAGATTTTGTTTGTTTGACAACTTGCTAGGGCCAGATGGCCCTTGGAGGTCGAGTAAAAAGAAAATAGTCAAAAAGAAATCTAAGCAAAATCGGAGTAATAGCGTGGACGTTCCGACTATACATTTTTTTTATGTTAAAATCATACCCTTCAAAAAAGCAGCGCAGTTTCGCGGCAACTTTTTATGGTAGTCCTACCTACTATCCTGAATGAGCTCGTTCAAAGAGCTCGACTATTAATCTTGATTAAATCAGACTAAAATGGGTCTACAGTGTTAGTAACAAAATAGCTGAGCCCATCATCAACTTCCTAGCCTTTACCCAACTATGTTGGGGTTGGCTTCCAGTCTAACCGGATGCAGCTGAGTACCAGTATTTAACACGGAGTGACTGCCTATCTGACCTCCACCACCCAGTTACTGGGTAATACGATACCCCTTTGGTAAGACTGGTTGTCAGACTTTCGTTACGACTGTCTAAGATCTACGAAAGATAGCCGGGACCAACGGCTTAACGTGCTTTCCGAGGCACGAAAGGGTCTTGGTATGTTAAGATGGTCACCCATCCACGGACCAACCACGGCAAGCGTAGCTTAACCTGAACGATCAACCCGTGAGGCTGTTATAACTTAGCCACAAGCCCTTTGAAATAGCTTAGCCCATGTTTGTACTTAATAACTAAAACAGATAGGGTACTGTTTGTGAGCGCCCACACTAGAGGGCTGTCTACCCAGGCGGCTATAGATTACAGGATTGAGTTGGGTCTGTCAGGCAGCCTGTGGAGCAGCGAGCCATTTCTTACGCCACAGTGCGTCGAAGCTGTCAGTGCGTGTGTCAGCAAACATTGCCAAGGCACTACAGAAGCGCGGCAATCGCAACAATACCCTGAATGCGTTATTGTACTGGATACGTCTATGTCTTTATCTATGACTAGCTTCTGCCCACGACTTCGTCCACATCAAATTTTTGCTCCCCTGACCCTTACCGTCGCATTGAATTGCCGGTCGTGCATTTTTCGTTATTGTTCGTTGCTGCTGCTGTAGCGTGATGTTATATAGCTTATAGCCTTCTTCAATAAATAGGCTACCCAATACAAAAATAATTTTTCAATTCGGACCATTAGTTCCTGAGATTATCGCGTTCAATCAAACAAACTCTTCAGTTTTATAATATTTTTATAGATTTTATGGGACAGCCTTCTAATGCGATTGCTTATCAGTCGCCTTGGCTCAGTAAGGTTTTGATACAATAGAAAATAAACTAACATAAATAGAATATAACATCTATGAATCGCTAAAGCGATTTCCCTTCTAACGCTTGCTTACGGTATACGGCAGCTGAAATATGAAGACTCAATTTATTTAAAAAAAAAAATGCCTGTGGAAGACATATTAGTTAATCGTAGCATTCGTAGCTATTTTGATGATGATATCAGGTATTCAATTTTACAATTCACCCCTACAGAACATAATTAAAGTTATATATTCTGTGCTCACTCACCACTTATTAAGTTGGGTTTATAACTGTAGGTACTGTAAGTAGGTCCAACGGGGGGGATGTGGTTATACGACGAACTTCTGTAGAACACAGGTGTGATTTGTCTTCTATACTAATCTCTATACTAATAATAAAGCTGAAGAATTTGTTTATATTTTTGCTAATCCTTGGAACTACCAGTTGGACGTGAAAAATTCTTTTGCATTTGAAAACCCAATTCTTGAGGAAAGAAACGTCACGATACGACCCTTAGGACCCGAGCAGAAAGAAAAAAAAAGTCCGAAAGATCACCTAACGAAAATGAAATAATAGGGCGGGCGGGCGATGCGATGCCATGGGGTGGTTAGAGAGGGAACCAGAAAAATCTCGCGGCCAAAGTCGTAGGTCGAAGCTAGTGTCTAGAATAATCTAATAAGTTCTGTTGGAATGAGGATGCAAACAAAAGTCACAGATAACTAATCATTTCCTAGTCAACCATAGACAACAATCTTTTTAACAGCTCTTTATAAATATCTCCGTCTTTGTGTACCAGAATATCTTTTTAATATCGACTAGTATATAATTTATTCTTTCGTTTCTTTGTCTGCTTAGCACCTGTTACTGGTCTAACTGGTCGTGAAGGTCGTGCAGCTTGTCATCTAAAGAGAATGGGGCTCCTTTGTCTATTAACTAAATAAGGAAGTTTATCACAGTTAGTTTGCTAGACGCAAATAAAAAATACGCAATACATAAATGATTTAAAAAATATTTTCTTGTCATTAAGTACTTACTTACAAAACCGGTTTTATTGTTTTTTTTTTTGTAAAAATTAAGAAATTAGAGTTTAAATTAATTACTTTTTATTTTTAAATAATGTTTTAGAAATATATTTATTTATATCGTTTAATCGACACTGTTAGTAAAAAGAAAGGAAAGATTTGTTGGTTTGAAATGGATAAACTCAAAACTACTTAAACGATTTTCCTAATTCTTCCACCTATGGATAGCTTCATTAGTCTGGCTCAATATGAGCTATAAATTCAGATGAAGTCGCGGGCGCAGTGCTAATAGCATTATAAATAGTAAAAAAAAAACACTTCTAATAAGTGTTAATGGAGCCGAAAATTAGTCGAGAGCGCCTACATTTTAGTGAATGTGATATGCGGACGATATCTCATTAGGCGCTTAATATAATTTGCACAATACCCTTTTGTTTTTGATCACTAATTCACCGGCCAGCACGTGGTCTTACAAATTCCTTTAAAAAAATAGTGCGGTTACCTGTTGAATTTTTTTATTTAAACATATAATTTTTCAGTAGGAATAAACTGCACATTTTCTATACAACCAACAAAAACAATGAAATATACCTATTGATCATAAACAAGTTAGCGGCCCGGTCGGGCGCTTCAGTGAGTACTACGCACCTGACCTTTCTGAAGAACATCACCAATAAGGTCCTATACGTTCTAGGGCGAACTCTCCCATTTTCACTTACATCTGCCTTCTAAATACCTTTTGTTAGTTGCCGTTCATTCATCCTCTCCACATAACCAAACCATATATAAGCATATCTACTCTTTTCAATTTATTACAAAAATGTAAATAAAAAAAGAGCTTCCATAGAAACCAAACTCAAAAGTAGAAAATAATGGAAAAAGAACGTGGGGTGTTTTTGAGATACTTTTTTTATAGATATCAAGTACCTACCCCACGCTCTTTTCCATTATTTTCTACTTTTTAGTTTGGTTTTCTATGGAAGCGGCGTTTTTATAAACTATTATTTATTTTCTATTGTTTCGAATTATGAGACGTATGTCAGCGTAGTTTGGACGTATATCAAATATCAACGTAGATTGTGACATAATTATGTCAGCGTAGTTTGCGAAGACAGTTTTATTTTTGCTATCCTGGTAACCCTGGTCAGTGGTCACAATAATGGCACAAATTTATGAAATTATGAAATTGTATTATCATCGATCTTTGATAAGTATGCCAAAATTTGAGTTAATCCCACGTTAAGGGAGTCAAAATCATGTTCGAAGTTTCCGTTACATAGGCACATACTAACATACGTATGAAGTAATAAAAGTGCGTTAAAAATATTACGGTCTTGTCCGGTGAATGGCCAATTAAACAAAGCAGTATCTTATGATATAACCATGACATATAATTATAAACAGTAAAAATATTCCAAGTCCACTCACTGATGCAACAGGCCGACCTTTTGCAGTAGACATACCCAGATACGGGTACAAACAAAGTAATAATTAAATAAAATACTGTCTAACGTAATTAGCTTTACAATTCAGTCATTATAAATTAGAATATCTTTTGTTTATTAAAAGTCTTGTAATTTTAGATTATTTTTTGTCGCATATAACTACCACTATTTTTGACAACTTTCTCTTTTACATAAAAGTTCAAGCTTGACGAAAAAATGTCATCATTGTTTGTGTTCAAAATAGATGAAAAATAATATTCTTCATAATGCCCTTGTTTTTTTTTGTGAGGAAGTTATTATATAGTAAAACATAGAGGTAATAATGAATGCAGTCTTGGTCTATGAATAACGACCGCGATTTTACTATCTGTAAATTTCAAATTATTTGAACACCACTGCTTTCAAAACGGTGAAGGAGAAATATTCGAAGGCCAGTGACATTTGTGATTACGACCTACTCCCTCTCACAGATCCTGTGTCCCAGCAGTGGGAATGTTAAAGGCTAATAATGATAATGAATAATTAATTTCATAATGATATCAATTACTTATTATTTATCGCCATTAATATAGTCTGAAGTCTGAGTCTACATCTGTTAATTATCAATTAGAGATTAGTCATGTTATTATTTACTACTTACTTAGTTATCTGGCGAGGGGGATTTTCCGCAATACACAAAACGAAATAATAAACAACTTTACTGAGACAAAAACACTTGAAATGTAGGCATAAGGAAAATTTTGCTGGATTTTATGAGTAGTTCTAAGATAAGGGTTGCCTTATTGACTGATGTCGTTGAAATCTGAGGGTCAAACCAGCTGGAGTGCTGCGAATTTTATGGAACGGGGAATTTCCATGATATTGGAACCTAGTGCAAGAAATACCCACATTCTTGGAATGGACAGCAAAATCATATATTGTACCTATGTAGGTACCCACTGTGTTAACAGAAAGAGAACTATTGCAAGAGTTTCATATATTGTGAGGGTTACTACTTATAGTTTAGCAACATAAGCAGCCTACAATGTTCCGCCTACTGGGACACAGCCACACAGGCGTCCTCTCTGCCTCTATGAGAGGGTGTTGGCTACCACGCGGGCCCCGTATCGATTTTTTTTCATTCTAGGACATGCCGGTTTCGTAACGATGTTTTCCTTCACTGTTTTGAGAGCGGTGGTGATGAAATTATTTACATTAAGTAAGGCGCTTTTTACGATTCCACTGGGACACCGAATTAACCGAAAGGATCAGTTACAGGACAGATCCTTAGCACGGTATTAGTACTTAATTATTATCTAATCAGTGCCTTAGCCATGAGGTTGTTATGTTGATTGGGCAAATTAGTTATATTTTTTTGGTTTTCTAGAAGTTCTAGGTAAGTAGTACTTGAGTAGCTCTATTTATCTTGCAATTTTTTTTAACACGGACAAATCATGCTTTTTGTCTTTTCGTAACTATTTTGGGGTCGGTTTCAAGCCGTGGTTTCAAGTTATCCAGTATTTCATATGAAGCGATTGTCTGTGTGTTCTTCACTGGTCCTGCAGACGCTGCCAATCGACCAACTCATCCATCCAGCTGTTGTTATTTAGCCACAAAGCCTTCTTTACATTGACAAATGTACGAAATACTAAAGGAAATCATGAAGTGTATCGATACTGATACCGGTAACTCCAGTAAAGACTGCGTTTTAGTAAACTTAACAAAAATATTTTAAATACAGACAATAATTAGAGTTCGACAGTTCACAGACACAGATAACACATTATTAACAACAATGATTATGCATACGAATTACGACGAATTGTTTATAATTAATGTAGGTACCTACATTGTGCACACCCATCTTTGCACTCCAAACGATACATTTTTTTTTTGTGTTTGGGAAATCATCAAATGACGTCTTCCATTCTGGGTGAAGCGGGAGGGCGTGTCAGACTTTTACTGACTAAAACCCACCCGTGTTCCTTCAGTTGCCTGTGCCAGGGCCACGGTAACTCTTTCGAACAAATTTCGCGACCCTGGCAGGCAAACGCTACATTGAAGTAGAGATGTTTGAACCTAAACGAAGCAAAACGAGTAGATATATAAGGATCGTTGCAGGTGGCCTTCCGTCGTTTTTGCCTACCGCTATGGGAAAGAGGTGTGTGTTTATGTACCTATGTCAACATCATGATTTGCTTTTTGCCAACTATGTTGAGGTACGGCTTACAGTCTAACAGATGCAGCTGAATACCAGTATTTTACATGGAGCGACTGCCTATCTTACCTCCACAACCCAGTTACTGGGTAATACGATACCCCTTGGTAAAACTGGTTGTCAGACTTTCGGGCTTCTGACGAATCGTAACGATTGACTAAGATCTACGAAAGACAGCCGGGACCAACGACGGCTTAACGTGCTTTCCGAGGCACGGAAGGGTCTTGGTATGTTTAGATAGTCACCCATCCACGGACCAACCGCGGCAAGCGTAGCTTAACCTGAACGATAACTGTTACTTATAATAATTAAAACATTTAAATTTCACAAAAAAATCTCTAGTAGTATATAAAACCCGACCATTACGCCGAAATCTCACCAAGACCACCAAGGGGTATCGTATTACCCAGTAACTGGGTTTTGGAGGATAGATAGGCAGTCGCTGAATAAAATATGGTATTTAGCTGCATCCGGTTGACCCCAACATAGTTAGGAAAAGGCTAGGTAGATAATGATGATGATAATTTAAATCCAGTGTCATGTCTAACTATAACTAGGGGCCTGATGGTTAGAGGTCAATACAGATTTATGATGGTTAACATTGTTTATTTACAATACTAGTATTACTCATTTAATCTAATAGTCTAGAACTTTCTACAATAGATAAAAGAAAGGTCAAACATGTTTTATGTAAATAGGTACACTACTAGGATTAAGTCTTATAGCGGTTTATTTATAAACGTTGTTTTAAGTACACAAGTAATTATAAGCGACTGTTTAAATCGTAGCAGGTGGCGTTTTGAATTTTCTGTCAGCCCCCTTAAGAAGGCGTGAGTTGATTTAATGCTATGTTATGTTTTGACGTTTTAACGTCTTATAACTTTAAGCAACGATTTAAAATAAATGGGTATGTTTAGAAGGGTAGATAGGTCAGTTGTCCAGAACGATATTACCCATTATAAATCCGCGAAAATGCAAAGAATTTCCCTAAATCTTTATTTAGGTAGGTATGTTGAACTGACTTCAAATACATTGGGACAAGGCCAAGAGAATCATCATGATGATGACCATAGACAAAATAATATTAAACAAGTGATGAACTATTATCTATTTCCTCACACGGTGAGGAGTTCAGACCTGTACCTGCCCGGTCGTTATTATTAATAATAATTTAGTTATTTTTATTTATTAACAAATGTGGGTACAACTTATCTATCCTAAACAAAAAACACAACGTACAAATTTTCGGATATTAAAAAGGTAGAGTAAACGGCGATGTCTGTGCTACTATTAACTGTGTTACAGACAAAGACATTAAATTATCTTAAATCTTTGTCTTAAATCTCTTTGGTTACAGACATCAGACAGCGCCTTCCTACTACAACCTTGTGTAACAAACTTACCTGAGACATAATAATTTGCTATGGTAATAATATAATGATACAGTATTGTTGATTGTTTATGAAGAAATGGTAGATACAAGATTTGTGTGGAAAATTTCCAGGCTCATTAGAGCATATTTACCTTAGGGCTTCGATTCAGAAAAGAAAACAATAGACACACGATATCACAAAGACGGTGGTTACCATGGATACAAATAACAACATTCCGTAACATCTAAACGTGGTTCCAATCTGTATAAGAAATGAAGTAATGAACTGTATAATTAGCTGTAAGTAGCACAAATTGAGTTAGATTGACCTAACTCTGCATTACTTTGATAACATTGTTATATTCTACTAGCTTTTGCCCGTGACTTCGTACGAGTGAATATCGGTTATCGCGGATGCAGGCGAAGTCGCGGATTAAAAAATAGTCTATGTCGTTTCTTGGGGCTCTAAGTTACCCCGTACCGTTTCATCAAAATCAGTTTTAGGCGTAAAAGCGTAACAGACAGTTACTTTCGCATTATAAGTATAATATCTGAATGACCGAGCTTTGCTCGGTATTTTTTGGTAAATTGTGTTTAAAATAATAAGTTTATGTTCAAGTTGATTATCGATAAAGTTGGTCATTGAAAACACAAATAAAACGACATTGTATAAAAATGAATCCTAGCTAGATCGATTTATCGCCCCCAAAACCCTCTGTATACTAATAATTTCATGAAAATCGTTGGAGCCGTTGTCGAGATTCAGATTATATATATATATACAAGAAATGCTCGTTTAAAGATATAGGATAAAGATATAGGATACGAGTACTATTAAAGATAAATGTTACTCCGGATTAATGTAGCTTTCCGTAGGTGAGAGATTTTTAGTTTTAGAGTGTATGCATTACAAACAACCAAATCTTTCCGCTTTATAATATTAGTATAGAAAACAAGAGGAATAAACCAACGTATTTATTCTTCAGATAAAATATAATTGAGGATAAAAAATGGCTCTAAGTCTAGAAAACACACCAATAAGGAGGTATTTTACTTAGCTTAACACTGATTTACAATTTGTAATAGTCAGATTTTTATTTAATTTTCTTCTGGGTTATACCTGAGATGTCCTTTCCAATACATGAATAACTAAAATACCACTAGCATCGACCTATAGCACGCACACACACACTCACTCACGCACACATACACAAACACACACTCACGCACACAAACACACACACAGATACACACACCAAACACACTGACAACTGCTTAATATGTTAAAATATTAATTTACCCCACGCCATTCACGTTGACACGATATATGTACCTAAAATGCTCCACGTTTGAGGACTGATTCGCAAAATACAAGCCCTGGCTTAGTTTGGGTATAGTTTCAGTATCTAATGTAAACATCATTGAATATTGTATCTGAGTACTAAATTCTTGTGAACGCTTTTGTGAAATAAACTTTTTACCTTTTTTTTACCAATAGATTGTGTTGATGTTTTTGTGTGTGATACATACAACACAAATAGACCAATATTATTGTTCTAGTCTTGTTAGTAAATTCGGTCTAGCAAGCCATGGTAGGTATTCGCAAAATATTTATTTATTTTGAGGGTCGCCATTATCGAAAGCGATAAGCAGGAGTAGGTAAATATCTTTTGACGCCCTTGGAGGACATAATAGTGACCTTAATGGAGATGTTCTTCAGGAAGGTCAGGTGCGTAGAACTGGTAACCGGCGTTCGTGGATACCAAAAACGGATTGTGGCAAATTGCGCTGCCGTTCTGTAGTTTCTGACTTCTCCAATGGGAAAGGCACGAGTTTATGAATGAATGTATGTACCTATGAAAGTATGTAGCTATGAATGTATTTACCTATGAATGTATGTACCTATCTCACAAGTTTAGGACTTGTGAGGTAGGTATAGCTTCCATCATTATTAATACATAAACAGACATTAAGGCCGGTATATGCTGCTAACATTATCCAAAAGTCTGACAATCAGTCTTACCAAAAGGTAAAGTATTACCCAGTAACTGGGTTGTGGAGGTCAGATAGGCAGTTGCTCCATGTAAAATGCTGGTATTCAGCTGCTGGGAGACTGGAAGCCGACCCAACATATTTGAACAAAGGCTGGGCAGATGACGATACGCTACTAACATTCACATGATTGCTATGATAAGAAAAATAATCATGGTCTTTGAGTTCAAGACTGAACCCAATGTCGTAACAATATGCCTACTACCAATAATTCGGGTCATCTAACTAACTTCAGATAAAGACGTTAATAAAACTGCGATACCAGCGCAGTCTGCTTGGAAACGAGATAGTTTCAGTATGAACCTGGCCGTAAAGGTCACGCCGATTTATATTTAAGTCAATATTTTTTATCTGTGGAATATACCGCGATTCGGGCACAGTCGATCGTACCTAAGCTCTCTTGCAAGACATATTTGTGGCGTCATGTATATTTGTGAACGCACCTCAGATTACGTGGCGTCGCCTGTACTATGTGTTTATATTTTTAAAAGGAGGTATTCCACTAACAGCACTGATTTGAACAGCGCTTGCCCGAACCGCACTTGAGACCTTCCACTAATAGCACTGAAACAAAATTCTTGTTAGTTTCTAACTTGGCAAGAGTAAGCTACGATCTGGGACGCTACCCAAAGTGCCCCTCTCTCTTGCTTCAACCGTAACGGGACGCGGACTAGACTTTAGTGTCATTGTGTCCCTTCTTGGTTAATTTGTTATGTGTTTGTACTTCCATGGCCCTTTACGGGGCACCGGTGTGGGCGCCCTCACTGAGGCTGCGCCCAGAGGGTCATGGCCATTCGGCTAGTCCGGGGATGCCACACGGTCTCCTGCGAGGCGGCGAGCTTCCTTGCCGGAGTGCCATCATAGGATCTAGAGGCAAAGGTCCTCGCCCGGGGCGCGTGAGGGAGTCGCAGTCTCTGCGCCCTCACGTTCCTAGCCGCCGCAGGAGGAGACGCCCCGGGCGTCGGGAGTCAATAGCGGACACCTGGCCACCGTAGGCACGAGCTTGCGGGTGGCGAGCAATGGGTAGCTCGCCGCCCGGTAAGGACCAGGCTCGGGTCGACCGCGACGGCGCGTAGTGTTTCACGCGCGCCTCAAAGAGATGTCAGCAGAACTGAAGGGGTCTGCTAGGACCGATGCCTGCCAGGGTCGCGAGATTATTCGCAAGAGACACTGTGACCCTGGCACATGGGCAACTGAAGAAACACGGGTGGGTTTTAGTCAGTAAAAGTCCATCCAAAAAAAAAATGTGTTTGTACTAAATAGTATAACGGGAGATACTAAATAGTATTCGGACGGTAACGAGAGCAGTTGTGGCTCAGTAGTATTGGCCCCTAGTCCAAGTTGTAGGTCGTGGGTTCGAACTCAGGCAGGCGCTTTATTTTGTGTAAATAATTTCATCTACACCGCTCTCAAAACGGTGAAAGAAAACATAGTGAGGAAACCATCATATCCTAGAACCAAAAATTCGAAAACATGTGACATTTACCAACCCGCACTGGGCCCGCGTAGTAGATTACGGTCCACTGTGCCTATCATCGAGAGAACGGGTGTGTGCTAGTACCTAGTATACAACTTTGTGGAACATTATAGGCTGATTGTGATTATGAAAGAATATATCTGTTTCAAACTGTGGCAAATATATTATTATTGCCTACAAGTAAGATGTTCACTTCCGGTTCTTCGAACATAACCTCACCTCCATTACGCGTAAGAGGAGAAAGGTAGGATACCTTCCACCTATGTCCCCAAATATTCAAAAACAAAACCTACACTTGAAATAGCCTGAAATAAAGTATCAAGGAGATTTATATCCTACTATAATAAATTATAAATGCGAAAGTTTGTGAGTATGGATGTATGGATGGATGTTTGTTACTCTTTCACGCAAAAACTATTGATCGGAATTAGATGAAATTTGGCACACAGATAGTTTATAACCTGGATTAACACATAGGGTAATTTTTATCCCGGTAGTACGTTCCCACGGGATAATTTTCGACCCCCACGCGTGCGAAGCCGCTGGCAAAAGCTAGTGTGACATAAAACAGCCAATAAACAGTCGTAATAATCTCAGCAGGCGCTGAAAAACGTGAGTAACGTCCAGACACCCCTTTAAAACAAATTTTCTTCACAGAAATAACCTATAGAGGGACCTAATAAGATTTCCTTTTACTACAACTCACGAAGCATTTCAAAAACCAACTTATTTCCGAGTTTTTCGGCGCTTTATTTCATGAAGTTTTATTGCAAAAGAAGATTTTTCTTAGGTATGGTTTAAACCATAGAGCCTGTTTTTGAATAAAGAACCCATTATGTAAAGCATGCGGTTCTTTTTACAAAACTGACAGCTTAGTCAACTTGTCATTTTAGTATTAAGAACTTTACCCAAATCGAAATAAAGGTAGAAATGCAAAACCGGCTCAGTACTGTTGGCTAGTACTAAAGTTAGACAGCTTCTTCTTGTAATAAGACGGAAAAGGTTTGTCCTTTGAGTTTCTATGTTGTTAGATTATAAGATCTTGTTTATGTTTATGTACAAAGGGTCAGAGGCAACAAAAACTATTTAAAGAATATATATTTATCTCCTTTATGTCGTTGTGTGATAAAAGTGGGCTTGACAACGAATATTCCGAAAAGTTGTTACTACTCTGATAATTTCGCAATTATTATTGGCTATATAAATATTATTATAACTCAGATTACGTGGGAGGGTGTGAGGCCAGGCCTCCGAGATGAGGGTCATCTCACGACCTCTTTATCATTGTTATCTACCCGGAGTTCTCCGTATGTTGTACAATAATATTTGTGTGTACGACTGGCTTGTGCAGAGATAACAATACGTAACAGAAGGTTAACTTCGTGAAATGTTGAAATGGTTCCATTTGAAAAATCCACATCCACACTATCCATACTAATATTATAAATGCGAAAGTGTGTATGTCTGTTTGTCCGTCTTTCACGGCAAAACGGAGCGACAAATTGACGTGATTTTTTAATTGGAGATAGTTGAAGGGATGGAGAGTGACATAGGCTACTTTTTGTCTCTTTCTAACCCCCCACTTCCCTAAAATGGGGGGTGGAACGCGCTAATCTCAGGAACTACTGGTTCGAATTGAAAAATTCTTTTTGAGTCGGGTAGCTTATTTATTGAGGAAGGCTATAGGCTAACGTCACGCTACGATCAAAAGGAGCGAAGCAGCAACAAAAAATTGAAGAAAACTGGCAGGTTACGATGCGACGGGAAGGGTCAGGGGAGCAAATATTTGACGCGGATGAAGTCGCGGGCAGAAGCTAGTAATATTATAAATGCAAAAGTAACTCTGTCTGTCCCGCTTTCCTGCGATTGACCACTGAACCGATTTAAATGAAATTTGGTACACAGATAGTTTAGAGCCTGAGAAAGGACATAGGCTACTTTTATCCCGGTAGTACGTTCCCGCGGGATATTTTCCGACCTCCACGCGGGCGAAGCCGCTGGCAAAAGCTAGTATAAAATAAAATGTTAAAATATTAAGACGATAGTAATTTGCGCAAAAAATGAAATTTTATTTAAAGCATTTGCTTTTTTTTACAAGGGAAATAAGAAAAAATTTGGATTTCTGTCATGTACTTACGTACCTCTTGTGGATGTTTTGTTTTAAGTTTGTTGAATAATTATTTATTGAGGATTCACAGACGACTCCACCTTGGAGTGATGTGGTGCTGTTCTACGAACGATGGGACACTTTTTTTTTTTTCAGGATGGGAAATCATCAAATGACTTCTCCCGCTCTGGGCGGAGCGGGAGGGCGTGTCAGACTTTAACTGACTAAAACCCACCCGTGTTCCATCAGTTGCCCATGCGCCAGGGTCACGGTATCTCTTTCGAACAATCACGCGACCCCGGCAGGAACGATCCCATCGTTCCACTTGAGATAGTGTCTTGTCGTCTGGATGTCACAGGAACTAATCTTGACTTGAATTTTACTGATAGCGCCTAATTCGAAACTGAATTATGGACCATAGATTGCCATCGATACATTAAATAGAAGTATATTTATTTGAAAACAACCAGTTGACCCATTGTGTGGCTACCCCTGCCTGGACGACTGCGATACCAGCGGTAATGCTAGTGGGCGTTGCCATCTCAGAGCCAAGCCTGACATTTATAATGTACCCGAACGTACACGGGCTTTCTTTGAACGTCAGCACGGTGAAGCTATTTGACGACAAAAATAAGTATCTATGATGGTAGAGCACGCGCGGACTAACACTTTTGGTACAAAGAGTCTATTAATTCAAAAAGCCTTGTGAATTTGAGCCATCATCATATCAGCCGAAAGATGTCCACTACTGGAAATAGGCCTCCCCCAATTTGGAGGGGTTTGCCGTAATCGCCACGCTTGGCAGGCGGGTTGGCGATAGCAGTATGGTGATAAAATGCATAGAGAACGCTGCTGCCCATTCTCTAGTAAGTCCCTTAGTAGCCTCTTACGACATCCACGGGAAGAAATGATGGTATGGTGCTGTTCTTTACGTCCGGCATCACACGGAATTTCAGCCATAAAAGAAGTCTAATTTCAAGAGTTCACCGATTAACTTTTTCCTTAATCTTTATTACAAATAAAGTTAATTACGGGTTATGTCATGAACAATAAAGAAATGCCCGATACATGTATTGTTATGCCACAGATATGACTTTAAACATATTTGACTACGTTTCTGTACAAATAATTACATCATTTATGAGTAAACCTCCGTATAGTGCTGAAATACGTGTGCACAGCTGCGCGTCTGCTGAATATCTAGATAAAGTGATCATTGTCAGTAATAATTACCTACTCTGTGAGACTAAGGGGACTTTTTAAAAAGAAGTTTGTTATTTTGACAACCTTTTCTTAACTTCATCATGAAAATGAACTCAATAAGTAGGTACTCAATCTATTTTAATATTATAAATGCTAAAGTAACTCTGTCTGTCTGTTACACTTTCACGACTAAACCACCGAATTTAGATGAAATTTGGTACGGGGTAAGTTTGAACCCTAAGAAAGGACATTTTTAGTCCGCGACTTCGTCTGCATCCGCGATAACCGACATTTACGTGGACGAAGTCGCGGGCAAAAGCTAGTAGATTTTAGAAATGATAATGTAACATTTTAAACGTCAATCATATTTTAAACTAGACAATTCAGCGTATCCCATCTGCCTTTTCTGAGAACAAAGACCGAAACAAGGTCTTAGTCTATTTTAAACTCCAGTAATAATCTTTTTTGATCATGTGATGACCATACAATACATATATCAGTAAAAAAGGACCTAGCAAAAAATAGCATTATTTTTCGTATACTTAAACTTTAGAACAAATGTTATGGCGCTTCTTTTTTTAGTATAAACATTTCAAATTTCTGGTTCTAAACTAGTATTTCTAACAGAATATGTTAATATTTTAGAGTATGTTATTTGAATTGTAAGTGATTGTGCTGTTGGTGTGCTAAATATTAAATATAAATCAATCATTAGTACGAATAAAAAAAACTGTAAATTTTTCACTGAAAAGAATTGAAAATACCTCTTGAACTTCAAATATCACTATCTCAAAAATAACTATGTATGGATTGGATCCTTTTCGCTTAGGTACGTCCAATTAAGGAAGAAGAAAATCCTTCCCTATTTCAGCAGAGCTTCTGCCATCTACCTGCGCTATACCTGTAACGCAACGGACTCGGCACTCAGCTCCGTCGCGACTGATCGATCGCGATGTGAAAATAGACACGTATTTTAATGGGAGAGTTGCGACCACGCTACCAGTTGCATACATCACAAACTACACAGGTAGTTACAGTTTCTGATGTACTTACGCAACTGTTAGCAAGCGTTTCTTTTTTGTCTAGGTTGCAGAAATACTAATCCAGTAACTGGGTTGTAGAAGACAGATAGGCAGTCGCTCCATATATTAACTGGTATTCTATTGCATCTTGTTAGAATGGATGCCGACTCCAACATAGTTGGGAAAAAGCTAAGCACTTGATGCTGCTGATGAAAATATATAAAATTTTGATGAACGACCAGTATCTACTTGTATCCGGTTAAAATGGAAGCCGACCCCTGGCATTGTTGGAAAAAGGTGCAAATGATTATGATGATGACAAATACATATTTGTAATGACAATGTGCTCGTCATTTTTAACACGCTTTTATTAGCTTCATCTCTATCTTTGTGTGTTTGTAACCGACTCCTTGGGACTCGATTTTGACCCACTTCAAACAGTCAAGTATAATTTAAACTTTGTAGAGTTATCGACGATCGATGACAAAACTATAATTTCATTTTGTGCCATTATCCTTGCCACGGTTATATTATATATATATATAGTCCTCCAGACCGTACTCCGGCCACGGCGACCAATCTCAACGGAGACTAACTATCGGCGCGGGAGATATTATAGTGCTCAAGTGTATGCGCAGACACAAGAACACTCGCTCTTCCCTCACTCTCATAATCCGATGGGACGGCAATCCGACACGACCGGAGAGAGATCAGGCGCAGGACCAACGGCTTAACGTGCTATTCGAGGTACGGCGGTAACACACCGCCAACTTCCAAACTCCGGGCTGATACTAAGAGATTCGTACCAGGACAGCAAAAAACTGTCTTCGAAAACTACGCTGACATACGTCTCAAAATTGAAACACCCTAAAAAGTAGAAAATAAATATTATAATAGTTTATTATATTGTTCTTCCAATAATATTACTGTAAACTCAATATTAATGATGTTAGCAACTAATATAATTTAAAAGTGTGTCTATGGAGTTTCTCGTACATTCTTCTTCATAGGGACTAGACTTTGAAATGGGCAACTAGGTTTATATTTGTGTCAGACCGCGTGCGACTCCTTGACTTATTCAGCCTATAATGTTCCCACTGCTGGGACACAGGCCTCCTCTCGGTGAGTGGGAGTGGGCCGTAATCTACCACGCGGGCCCAGTGCGGGTTGGTAGATGTCACATGTCTTCGAATTTGTGGTTCTAGGACATGCCGGTTTCCTCACGATGTTTTCCTTCACCGTTCTGAGAGCAGTGATGATGAAATTATCTACACAAAGTAAAGCGCCTGCCTGGGTTCAAACCCACGACCTACAACTCATAAGTCTGGGTTGATACCACTGGGCCACCACTGCTCACGCTAATGGTTTAGTTGTTATAAATAGTTTTACTTTAATGCCTTTTCGCTGATTGGTTAAGTAGATTCTCTGTTCACTTTCAATCACAATTTAAATCGTTTTGAAGATTATTGCTTCATATGTTGGAAAAAAACGTCTGCTTAATAGCGTAAAAATCGCAATGAAACCGCTGCCTCATGTGAAATCGTAAGTTTTCGTTACAGTAAGACCGAGAACATCTAAAGTAAGTATCTTACACACAACAAGTAAATAAAACCACTTACTTTTTAGTTATTCGGGAAAAGAAGAACACCATTTTGATTTTTCTTGCAGTTTAATGCTCCAACAGTTTGATTTTCTGTAACAAAACGAAATGCTATTTAGTAAAGTGCATGAACAAATACCTATCCGGTAAAGAAGAAGCGGATTCACGCGGACACCTCTTCAGATTACTTCCGATTTCAAAGGCTCAAAATACAAATAATGTGTATTTAATCAGCGGAGTAGGCTGCAAATAGCGTGTTGTGAGTGACGGACCCATATAACAAACGCCAATAAAAACCTTCCCGCCCTGAAGGATGAAGATTGGAAATAATAGGTTGTCAGATATCCATTTTCTATCTCTGTTACAGAGACAGGCTCGGTCAGATTTATTCACACATAGCTTGCCAAATACCGTATCTGTCACCACGTCAAATGTCAAAGTCTAACGCAATTTCACGGAGCTTAATTCCGGATACCCGGATAATCGGAAATGTTGCACTGGCCGGTGACCGGCTCGGTGTAGCGTCGAGTTGTAAATTGAGTTATTTGGTATGACAGGTCAATTTTATCGAAGCGACATTGGTGACGGTGCAGATTTAAACACGATATTGGACAATATTCCTGATAATTTTTACCTACCTATATATTAATACGTGAAGCAAAAGAGTTCGAAAGAGACACCGTGGCCCTGGCATATGGGCAACTGAAGGAACACGGGTGGGTTTTAGTCAGTACAGACGTCATTTGATGATTGCCCATCCAAAAAAAAAGGTGTTACGATTTCTAGATAATCTTCTTTGTTTCGTTTGCACGCTTTTTTTTTTTTTTTTTGGATGGGAAATCATCAAATGACTACTCCCGCTCTGGGCGGAGCGGGAGGGCATGTCAGACTTTTACTGACTAAAACCCACCCGTGTTCCTTCAATTGCCCATGTGCCAGGGTCACGGTATCTCTTTCGAACAATCACGCGACCCCTCGTTTGTACGCTTAGATCTATTAAACTACGCAACGGATTTGAATGCGATTTTCTTCAACAGACCGAGTGATTCAAGAGGAAAGTTAATAAGTATAATACGTCGGCGAAGCCGCTGGAAACAGCTACTATTTTATATAATAAAATATACACCTGTACACTAAAAACAGTGATATTCATAATATTAATACTAGAAATAAGGACAAACTACGTGCTCCCTTTCACCGGCTTCATAAGGTTCATAATTCTTTTGTTGGTCTTGGTATTACCTTTTATAACAAGCTTCCCTCTGCTTTACTAGATTTGCAGTTTAATGAGTTTAAAGCTAAAGTAAAATCCAACCTTTGTTCAAAGGCATACTATTCTATCAACGACTACTTAAACGATAAGAATAGTTGGTTGCTGTGATTAACTCAAGACAAACTCAAGACAATGTTTATGTTCTTTCAATCCAGAATTAGCTTTCCTACTGACAGTTTATATGGGTAGTTCATATAATTGTTTTTTATTTATTTTTTTATTTAACAGATTTTGTTAATTTATTTATTTATTTTTATTTTCTTTTAATTTCATTTATTGTGGACATAATCTACTCATTACAATGATTTTAAATGAGTTGTATTGCAACATGTAGTTAGCTAGCGACCTCGTCAGCTGTTCATAATATTCTTGCCTGACCAACCGGCAGCAAGTTCGTCATGCTCCCTTAGATGTCACTGCTTGCGGTAGCGTCGGGTGTCGGGTTACCACCTTCCCTCAAATATGGCGAGGGGGGTAATGGCTGACCTTTGCGTTATGCTCGTGAACGGGTGCTGCTTGTGGTGACTGGTCGTCTTGCTGACCATGGTTTTTGTTATTGTTATTTGTATTAACTGTTATTTTATTCTACTCCGGAGGTGCTAGTTTAACTATTGTAACTTCAACTTAGCTATATGCATCAATGTATGTATATGGATCATTTTGCATCGTTGAACATGTAAGCGGGCACGCCCTTTATGCCTGGAGGCTTCATTTAGTTTTTAAGTTTTGTTTACGTTTTTGTTGTATTATTTCAGCTTGACTTTAGTTTTCAATTTTTTTGTTGGTATATTGGCGTGTGCTAGCTGACATATGGCGAATAATGTATGTTTTGTTTTATAATATTAATTACTTACACAATATTGTATAGAATCAAGTTCTTCTAACTTAACAGACAGCTGTGCTGCTGGGGAGTTTGTTCCGCCACTTCTTCTTCCCAGCTACAGCACTAGGAAGTGTCGAAGGGTGGGCGTTTTGGGGGGACTGTCTTTTGTAACTTTGACGTTCAAAAAGTGCTGACTCTCAGCCTAGTTTGAATAAATGACTTTTGATTTTGATTTTGATTTTGAAAATAATGCATTAGAAATACTTTTAGTTTAACCCATTGAATATCGTAATTACAGACACAATTAAAAACCGTTGTGTCTATACCAAATGTGGTATCTCAGGGACTTAGAGGTTAAATTAATTATGGTTGATTTGCGACCTTTAGAACTAAGGAAATTGTATGCAGTAGAAATTTGAATGACACAGGAATGGGTAGAATAAGAAATTTGTAGGTACTTAAGAGGAAGTCTGAAAGTGTCACCGGTAACTGAAAAATTGTGAGGAAATCGTTTGTCATAGTACCGCCACGTGATACGGAGCAAGGTGGAAAATGTTGAGAGGAAAGTTTTAATGTAAAAGTATGAATGTCGATGGGTATGACAGTAGAGGGAGACCAAAGAAACTATGGGTGGACTGTGTGAATTTATGATATGGATAGAAAGGGGATGACTACTGAGATGACGACTAATAGAGAAATGTAGAAGACATGTTACGCCGACCCCATATGAATACAATTACGAATTAGAATTATAATAGTACCTAATAGGGTAGGTAAATTAGTTATCATCTGCCTAACCTTTTCCCAACTATGTTGGGGTCAGCTTCCAGTCTAACCGGATGCACCTGAATACCATATTTAACATTTTGCAACTGCCTATCTGCTTTGCACAACTCAGTTATTGGGTATAATAATAATAATAATAAATATTATAAAGCTGAAGAGTTTGTTTGTTTTGTATGTTTGTTTGATTGAACGCGCTAATCTCAGGAACTACTGATCCGAATTGAAAAATTATTTTTGTGTTGGGTATTTATCGAGGAAGGTTATAGGCTATATAACATCACAATCAAGAGGAGCGGAGCAGTAATGAAAAATGTTGCAAAACCGGGGAAAATCGCACGGGTAGGCGATTCGACGCGAGGGGAAGGGTCGGGGAACAAGAAATTTAACGCGGACAAAGTCGCGGGCAGAAGCTAGTTGGGTATAACGATACACCTTGGTAAGACTGGTTGACAGACTTTCGGGCCTCTGACGAACCGTAATGACTGTCTACAAATGACAGCCGGGACCAACGGCATAACGTGCTTTCCGAAGCATGAATGGGTCTTGGTTTGTAATGATGGTCACCCATCCAAGCAAAAAAGTACTCCTCAAAAAGCCTCCTGTTCAAAAAGCATTCCTTAGATATCTTTACAAGCGCTTGTACGGGTTTTATCCTTTCTTGTATTCCAATAAACTGTTGGGTTGCTTAAGCTTTAATTCTCTAGAAGTAAGAAGGGTGCGCGATCAGATGACTGTAATATTTAAAATTATTAGGGGATTATTGATGCTCGTGATTAAACTATTTGTCCCAGATAATTACTGTCGTGGCAGAAAACACTGCTTGCTGGCAGTTCCAACTTGCCGTACTATTGCGCACTCCAAGTCACTTATTCCTCGGACATTAGCAGCTACTAACGCTCTCCTGAACTCAAACACAGATATTGATATATTTGCAAATGAATGGAAGATGATACTGTCAGAATGTTTGATTTTTTGTGAGATGAATGCATGACTAAATGAATTGTAAGTGTCAAAATAGTTTTATTATATGTTTAAATAGTGTAATTGGCTTCGACCGTTCTATTTAAAATAAATAAATAAATAAGGACCAACCGCGGCAAGAGTAGCTTAACCTAATCTCTCGATATGTGCGGGTATTGTTGCTGCGCCAAATCTATATTCATTAAAGTATTTTTAAATTAATTGAAGAATGAAACATGGAGAGTACAGAGTTACACTAATAAAGGCACATTGCTCGCGGAACAGATGGCCGATAGGGTCGGAAGGTTCTGGAGTGGCGACCGCGTACTGGAAGACGTAGCGTTGGAAGGCCTCCTACAAGATGGACCGATGACCTGGTGAAGGCCGCAGGAATGCGTTGGATGCGAGAGGCACAGAACAGGTCGAAGTGGCGGTGCTTGGGGGAGGCCTATGTCCAGCAGTGGACATCTTTCGGCTGAAATGATGATGATGATGATGAATAAAGGTTTTTCCGAAACTTAGATTAAGCTACAGACAATACCGGTCCCCCAGCGATACATACAATAATATCAAAGGAAAAGAAAACAATGCCCCCTATGAAGTCCCTGTCAGTCTGTCTGTCTCGTATTTATTTCTGCGAATTGTGTCGCTAGACTTTCTGAGTCAATAAACTCTTATAAGTACCTACACATTTTAGCTAAGTAACTTTGCCCTTGAGAAGGACGTAAGTATCTTTTATTAATATGTAAGTCCACCGCTGGACTTAGGCCTCCCCCAATTTGGGAGGTTTGCTATAATCGCAACGCTTGGCAGGCGGGTCGGTGATTGCAGTATGGTGGTAAAATACATAGAGAACGCTGCTGTCTATTCTCTAGGAAGTCCGTTAGTCGCCTCTACCGACACCCACGTGAAGAAATGGGATGGTGTTTTTCTTTACGACCGACAACACACGGAACAAACCTGTTAGGTTACCGAAAACGTATCATTTTTATTTCGAAGACCTGTCGAATGGTTGTGTATAACTAAAGGTCATACACGATCGTCGGTTCAAGTTCTACGCACCCTCCCTGACCATTTTGAAGAACATCATCTATAGGGTCACTATAAATACCTTGTCCTTCAAGGGCGTCCCGTCCGGATAATTCATAAGAAAATTGGCAATTCAATACAAAACATTGTCTTAGTACAAATACTTATTTAGATTCTCACCACCTATAATTATACTACTTACTTACTTAGATGGGTATCTAAGTACAGATCAGTTTGTCACGTGTGAAGAAAACGTCAATACAAATATAGATTTGGCAATTCATCAGTTCTTTATTTAAAATCGAATGCGATTACAAACGACTGCTCTGTGGTTGTTTGTTTTAAAACGATTAAATTATTATTTTGAGAAACAACAAAACCATGAAGATCTGGTGAACCTATATTATTTCAAGTTCTCAAATGGAAGTGTGCTATTACGACAGGCTAGTGTAGAAGCAGCGGAAAATCTATTTCCTCTCGGTTTGATGGGCTTCACGGCTCCAAAGTTATCTTTCTTCAATGAAGAAAAATATCTAGCTATCGAAAGAAAATCTATATGAAGGTATAACCTAATCAGACCTCGATGCGCTCGCTCTGGCAGGATACGTAAAATTTCTCTTTAATATTCGACTAATTACCTCCTACGAATGGTCCAAAAAACTTAACCTATCTGCTATGCTCCGTTTAGCATCTTGAGTTGCTTTATTACCGTTTTACGTCAAAACCTATTGAATCTGTATAGATTCAATAGATAGAATCAATCAATCAATCAATTCAATAGATTCCTGAGATTAGAGCGTTCAATCAAACAAACAAACTCTTCATCTTTATATTATATATTATTATATTATTATTAACATAAAGATGAAGAGTTTGTTTGTTTGATTGAACGCGCTAATCTCAGGAACTAAGTAGGGTAGGACGGGGCTTAAAGGTCCGCGGGTAAAAAGGTCCACTATGCATATCTCCGAAATTAAACGAACTTTATAGAATTGAATGACAGGCGTATGAAGGGGTCAAGGGAGAGGTACACATGCCGCCCCGAGCAGTGAATTGCGAGCGCCACCGCGCGCCGATGAGAGTGTAAGTGTTTTCCGCGCAAAAAATTTACGTAAGTAATATTTTTCACGTTTCTTATTTTTCGTCTGAGATTTGTATTTGTAACGTTACAAAGCTAAACTTTTGATATACAATGGTTTGTAGTTTCATATTTCACGTCAAGCCATAGCAATTTTAATAAACACTTTCGTTTTTTTTTCTATAACCTTAAATAAAAGTGCACCTACCATGGGGGCACAAAGGTCCATGCTAGGACCTTTGTGCCCCGCTAGACCTGTGTTACCACGGATATCGAGGGATATGCCTTGGGGGCGTGGCACGTGCCGCCTCGATATTATAAAATTGGTCTTATGTTCGAGTGCCGGCTGTACGCATCATTCAGTCGCTTTGCGATTGCGTACAGTGCACTATTGGTGCGTAAAAAACCAAAATGCAGAGTTGTGCAGTAATCATTTGTAACAATAGGTCAAATACTATCAACCTGAAGACAAATGACGTGTCCTACCACCGGTTAGTAAACAATTAAGTCACTGTTTTATATTTTAAATCAATTTTTAAATGATTTACTAACTTACGTCCGGAGCGACTCGAACTAACCCGAACTAGCCCGAATCTTCCCGAACGAAACGAACGTTTTATATGTAGAGTGGTGCAATCGTTTGCGTGCGGCTGATTTTATCGATATGCTAATATTGCTGTTGAATATTTTTTTACAGAACTCAATGGATATCCTCGTATTACTTGTATAGTAAAAGAGTTAAATTACTTATTAATTAAATGTTGTTTAAACCAAATTAAGACATTATAATTCCAATATAGTTATTCGTGAAGTGTAAAAACTAAAGTAATATTATACCTAAAGATTTTCACAAATTAACAGTTTTTAAGTACAATATGATAAGTAATATGATAAATAAATATTGTATTTCATCGAACTTCTTATATTTGGTAAAAAAATACAATAATTTGTTTTCGATATGCAAAAATATTCTTTTTTTTTCATCTGTCTATTTGGCGGTTTCGTAAGGTGGGCCATAGACGATTAATAATATTACGCAATATTATTGAGCGAGTAAGATTAGTATTGAAGATTGCGATGGTTAAATATTGTTGAAAATAAAAATATATTTTGCGTAATATTATTTTATTGATCACTAAATCGCACGCCCATCTTAGTCAATCATAAAGCCGAGCAGCCAAGATTCGAAGTTTAAATTAGAGAATTCGCGGTCCGTCGCTATTTAGTCAAATCTACAAATTCAAATTAATGATTCTCCATATTTACATTTTACTGGACAATAAATAATTTTATTTGATTTTTATTTTGTATTTCCTTATTTTTATTATAACAGTTCCCACTGCTAGGACTCAAGCCTACTCTTTATTATACCCGCTCCACACTCACGAACGACGTAAACAGTGAGTGCGCAAACTGAGAGTGGTTTCGCGGCTTTGCATTTGTATATTGCACTTTTCTCCGCTGGAAGTGGAAACACCGTGAAGACCACAATCGTCCGAATTCGATCCTGTCAGCATTTAAAATAGTTTGCTAGATGGCGCTATTTTAATTCCATTAGAAATATGTCTTAACGCGATCGAGTTTGAATATGAGTATAACATTAGCCTAACTGAATTAAACCAAACCTGAATGTAGGTAGGCATTTGTGTTTTTTTTTTTTAAGGTTAAGTAATATATTATTTATTTTATTTATTTATACAGCATGATAAGTAACAGAGAGCACTCCCTTTTAACCGATAATACAATTTTTTTTTAAATATGCCCATTTTATTTTAGTAAAGTTAACTATATTTTCGGAAAGGTAAAAAAAAATATTTAAAGGAAATTAAACGAAGTTATTATAATACAAGAATGTGCTAAAATTAAATATCGATAAAAATAATCGACCATCGCTTTCGACTCCCTAATTGCATGCGTGTGCATTGGATGTTCGCAAATAGGAAGTATTTACAAGTGAATGCCCCGCCCATTCTATGTATGTGTGCTATTAGAAATTGATTTAGTGTAGCTGCTTTCTTCTTTGTGTGCGTGTTCAAATTTTAAATGTGTGTCGTCAGTACACTATTTGTTAATGTTGTAATTTTTTGGGTGGGAGATAAGTGGCGACACTAGAACTCCTTACTATTCCGCAATGAAGGCATATCTCTGGATATCTATGTGTGTTACAGATCGACCAAACCCTGATAACCCATTGCCATCATCTTAACCATCCATTGAGCCATCTGCAACCACTAGTTCCCAACCGTCTCCATTTATTCAATCTCATCAGCCTATCTCACCTGGTTCACCAAGTTTGTTGACGCCAGATCCAGAAGCACCTCATTTGTCTACCGCAACACTTTTGCTCACATCGAGTGATCCATTTTTATCTGCAGCAGATGTTGTCGAAATAGAACCACAGCCGTCAACGTCCTATGAGGTTCCATTTTTAGTTACTGAGCCACAGCCGTTAACATCTTCAAGTAATATGATTTCTCCCGAATTTATAAGACCTTGTCCTAAGGCTGGAGCTCGCAAAGATACAAGGGGAAGAAAGCGACGCAAGGCAGCCATTTTAACTGACACACCCGAAAAGGAAGCATTGTCTTTAGAACAAGAGAATAAGAAACAGAAGAAAGTGATGTCTCGTAAAAAAGCGGTTAAACAGAAAAATAAGCAAGTTAGGAAGAAGATTTTAGCAGATAAAAATGGAGACAGTTCCAGTTCTGAAGAAGAATGTTTTTACTTAGTGTGCTGTGAATCTTTTCTGGACAGCATCCCCGGCGAAGGCTGGATGCAATGTTATAATTGTAATGGTTTGGCCCACGATATGTGTGTTAATCCGTCTTTATTGTCTTTGACCAATATTTGTAATAATTGTGAATCTGATGATGATTAATACCAATCACAATTTTTTTTCTTATGTTAATACAGGTAAAATAATTATGTTACAAAAAGCTAATTTAAAGGTAGGTATATTATAAATTTAAGTTTAAAAACGAAGTGAAGACTAATTATTAAGACTGAAATGCTGTGCCATAACTTCAAGCTGAGTAACCAATGTGATTATTTGTTAAATATGCTCCTTTTAATAAATAAATATAAAGATTTGTTAATATTGTATGATTTACGTTTATTATTTTTCCTGAATTAACACTATAATAGCATTCAATTATACTGGTCCTTTGTTCCCCAGCACTGGTCCTTTTTACCCCGCCCAGGGGGCATAAAGGACCATTGGATACGATGTTTAAAATCATTATTATCTGGCTTTTACACATAATACTGGCCAAATTCAACTGTTATTACTTAAACATGAAGGTTTAAGCTATTCAATACAATTAAGAGTTTTCTTTTGGAACCAATAGATAAAGAGTTACAGGAGGATATGTGTAAATTGGGCCTTTTAGCCCCGCTCTACCCTACTGGTCGGAATTGAAAAATTCTTTTTGTGTTGAGTAGCCCATTTATTGAGGAAGGCTATATGCTATATAACATTACGCTACGGTCAAAAAGAGCGGAGCAGCAAACGAAAAATGGACGAAAACTGGCAGGCTATTCGATGCGACGGGAAGGGGAGCGAAAATTTGACGCGGACGAAGTCGCGGGCAGAAGCTAGTTTCTCATAAAAATCTCTAAGCCTACAAAACACGATCTTTCCGAGAAAATCTCTTAACACCAGACGGTTTTAGGATAAAACAATGTTTTTTTCTTCTATGGTTTAAACCATCAAGCCTATTTTTGAATTAACCCTAAAGTATGTCTATACCTCCCACGTAAGTTGTTGTAAGCCACAATATGCATGTTTTTTTTTTTTTTTTTTTTTTTTTTTTTTTTAAACCAAACCGCCTATTTTTCTTTTTTTGAGGACACGGTGGAGCATACGGTGGAGGTGTGCCCTGCCTGGGCGGAGCACCGCCGTGTCCTCGTGGAGGCGATCGGCGGCGGCGACCTCTCGCGTCCGGCCCTGGTGCGAGCCATGGTACGGAGCGAGAGGGAATGGGAAGCCGTCACCTCCTTCTGCGAAGCAGTAATGCTCGCGAAGGAGGAGGCGGGGCGCGTGAGGGAGTGGCAGTCTCTGCGCCCTCACGTCCCTAGCCGCCGCAGAAGGAGACGCCCCGGGCGTCGGGAGTCAATAGCGGACTCCCGGCCACCGTAGGCGCGAGCTTGTGGGTGGCGAGCAATGGGTAGCTCGCCGCCCGGTAAGGACCAAGCTCGGGTCGACGGCGCGCAGTGTTCCACGCGCGCCTCAAAGAGATGTCAGCAGCAGTGTAGGGGTCTACTAGGACCGATGCCTGCCGGGGTCGCGTGATTGTTCGAAGGAGATACCGTGACCCTGGCACATGGGCAACTGATGGAACACGGGTGGGTTTTAGTCAGTAAAAGTCTGACACGCCCTCCTGCTCCGCCCAGAGCGGGAGAAGTCATTTGATGATTTCCCATCCTGAAAAAAAAAAAAAAAAAAAAAAAACCGCCTATTTTTACATTATTACAACGGCGGCGTATAACAGCGCGAGTGTTTCTCTTTAAAGCTCCCTAGTGTAAAATTACAATTTTGAAGATACAACTTACATGGGAGGTATCGATGTATGTATGCATCTCATGCAGTTCTTTAAACAAAACTGACAACTTAGTCCGGTGTTTTGTTATTTTTGTATTACGAACGTTACTCAAACCGAAATAACAAAATAACATTAGTATTGTGCGCTACTATATTACATGTATTGATTGAAGCACACCTAGGCACAGTCCAGAATTATTGGTTATCGAACGAGCATGTTTTCCAGTGTTTGTATTTTCCCTTCCTGCAGCCGGCGGGAAATACGCCCGGAAAACACTAGACTTCATTAAAAAAAAATTAAACCGCCGAAAAACTGAAAAGCATAAAATAATAAACCTTAAAATTATGAGTCGGCGCTTTGAGTGTTCCTTGTTCATTGATTTTTCAGCGCCGACTCAAAATTTTAAGGTTTATTATTTTATGCTTTTCAGTTTTTCGGCGGTTTAATTTTTTGATAAAAAGTTTTTATTTTATGATTTTTTGTGGCTTTAATGTACTAATAATACTTGTCAAGGTATACCCTATGCAACAATAAAAGAATTATCAAAATCGGACTACTCTGTACAAAATTATGCGTGTTTATACGTTACAATCAGTGAGTGAACAATCAATCATCCCCTGTTTTCCAACCCTTTTTTTTTTTTTTTTTTTCAGGATGGGAAATCATCAAATGACTTCTCCCGCTCTGGGCGGAGCGGGAGGGCGTGTCAGACTTTTACTGACTAAAACCCACCCGTGTTCCATCAGTTGCCCATGTGCCAGGGTCACGGTATCTCTTTCGAACAATCACGCGACCCCGGCAGGCATCGGTCCTAGTAGACCCCTACACTGCTGCTGACATCTCTTTGAGGCGCGCGTGGAACACTGCGCGCCGTCGACCCGAGCCTGGTCCTTACCGGGCGGCGAGCTACCCATTGCTCGCCACCCGCAAGCTCGCGCCTACGGTGGCCGGGAGTCCGCAATCGACTCCCGACGCCCGGGGCGTCTCCTCCTGCGGCGGCTAGGGGCGTGAGAGCGCAGAGACTGCCACTCCCTCACGCGCCCCGCCTCCTCCTTCGCGAGCATTACTGCTTCGCAGAAGGAGGTGACGGCTTCCCATTCCCTCTCGCTCCGTACCATGGCTCGCACCAGGGCCGGACGCGAGAGGTCGCCGCCGCCGATCGGTTTTCCAACCCTTAGGGTTCGATTTTGTTTTCCAAATTTATATGGGACCACTTTGGGAGTATACCCTTTCCAATAGAAGAAGAATTGTCACAATCGGACCACTATGTAAAAAGTTATGCGTGATCATACATAAAAAAAAAAAAAAAAATATACGCGTCGAATTGAGAACCTCCTCCGTTTTTTTTCGTCGGTTGATAACTCAACCCTCCGGCCCGGATTATATCAAATAATTACAGACAGCCGGCATGGCCGCCCAACGACGCCCTAACTCACTAATAGATACCGATATGCCATCCTAGGGTTCATCATATACCTACATCATAGGTTCCCACCTATGTTGGTTGGTATATTATGTACAGTTAGTACATAATATACAGTTTGATGTTTTAGAAGTTTGGTTTTATCAAAAGGTTTGATAAAGTACCCAATAGAATAGCAATGAAGCCTATTCAAATTGATAGTTATAAGAAAAGCGATATTTAGTGACAAATGGGAAATATTAAAAAAATACTTAGAAGTTGGCTTTTATCGAATTCCATGAATTTTCGCGGACTATATTTAAAAAAATAAAATCAATAACTTAGTCCGGTTCTAAGTTGTCATACCCAAAACGAAATAAATTTGGAAATGCTAAAACTGGCCTAGAGCTTCGTAATAACACGGAATGGCATTAAATATACGACGAAAGTTCACGTGGAAGTTCAGTAAAATTAAGGTACTTAAAAAAAAACTATGACCTCAGTTTCGGGTAATAATTCAAAGTCCATCCAAAAATAGGCAATTAAAAAAAAAACAACAATTTATAAACCATTTTTGAGTGGTACTATGTTAAGTATGTATGAAAGTATTACTATTACCGGTTGAAGGGAACGCCCTTTGTTGAATAGGTTGAACAGTTCGCGCGGTAAACTCTGTTAGCGTGATGCAGAATTCTGTCATCAGTAGCGCCATCTATCCCGCCTCATGCGGGTTACGCACTTGTTATGATGAATATAGATGTCGCCACTCGACTACCTCGTTTGTCTTGTTGACGCTAGAGGACTTCGGAGCATGTGGTTCGGGGTGGGATCCCTAGGTCGCGCAGTTGTTTGAATATAAGATTTAGGAAAAAGCTTGAGCCCGTTTAATAGCTACGTCAATCCGGTACATTTTTAACTTTTCCATTAACGTCATTAACACGTTTTTATCAGCTTCATATGTATGTAAGTATGTGCTTATGTAACGGAAACTTTGAACATGATTTTGACCCCCTTAAAACTTCGGATTAACTCGAAATTTTGCATACTTATCAAGGACCGATGACAATATAATAATTTTATAATAATAATATTGTGCCATTTTCCTTGCCGGAGTTACCAGGGTAGCAAAAAAAAGAGTAGGGTGCTTGATCAATTAAAAAATACCTTAAAAAGCACCTCACGCTTTCTTCCATTATCTATTGTCTACTTTTGATTTGAATTTCTATGGAAGCGTGTTTTTTAGTTTTTTTATCTTTTATTTATTTTAGAATGTCAGTATGTCTAGACCCCCTGGGAGATCTTATCATATATGATGGAAAGGACATCGTTACACTAACTGTAACCAAGAATTCATCACTTGATTCTAGAATTAGATTAGATTAGATTCTAAAATAAAATCTGCTGTTTCATAGGAAAAAACGATACCTACACGGTTTAAAATGTATGGCACAAGCAATTTTTGTTTAAATAACCGAAGAAAAATGTTAACGCAGCGGGGTCCAATATATAGCACCACCCCATTTCTTCTCCTGGGTGTCGTAAAAGGCGATTAAGGGACTTACTAGAGAATGGGCAGCAGCGTTCTCTATCCATTTTACCACCATACTGCGATCGCCAACCCGCCTGCTAAGCGTGGTGAATATGGCAAATCCAAAAAGGAACCGATCAAAGTGGCGGTCCTTGGCGGAGGCATAATTATGTCCAGCAGTGGACGTCTTTCGGCTGAGGTGTGACTGAATCTATGGTAACATGTTGATGTTGCGTTGATGTCTCTGCCTCCCTGTTTTCTCTGAGGGAAACAAGAAGAACCCATCGAAAATAAAACAGGTCTGGGTCTGGGCTTACGTTTCAAAATATACCTATATAACAAAAACCTGATTATTTATTGCTAAAAGAATTTGATAACGTGGACACGGAAATCATTTGCGTTAAAAATGTCACGACTAGTCACCAACTTTCAAAAGGTTACGTTTATTTTTAACATGTTTCTTTAATAATTTAATGTAAAATAATATTGTGCTAATTCGTGTCGAGATTTGCTTAATGATACTAGCATATTTTTACTTCAATATTTGTGTGCCCATTTATTAATTTTTTATTGGATCTCCAACGGCTGCGACTTACGAGTCGTGAGTTCGAACCCAAGCAGGCGCTATACTTTGTGTAAATTATTTCATCACCACTGCTCTCAAAACGGTGAAAGAAAACATCGTGACGAAACCGGCATGTCTTAGAACCAAAAATTCGAAGACATGTGACATCTACCAACCCGCACTGGGCTCGCGTCATGGCCCACTCTGTCTCACCGTGCGGAGGCGTGTCCCAGCAGTGAGAACATTATAGGCTGTTGGTGATGATGGATCTCCAACAGAGGCTACACAATTACATTTAAATATATAAGGTGTATCTATTCATACACGAAATATTTTAAGAGGTACACCTGTAGGTGGTAAAGAAGCTATAGAAGCAAAAAGATTTTTTTTTTTTTTTTTTTATCTAAGCGTTTTTGATTTTCGTAATTATTATAATTTTAAAACTGCTTGAGACGTTTTCCATAAAACCTTTACTCCGAATTCTATGAATGGCCCGTCTGACGCTGCGAGGGCGACGACCGAACGGCACGAGCACGGTCGCGGTGTCTCGGGCCGTAAAAAACAAGAAGGAGCAAGTATTTCTCATGTGCGTCAAATCCGCAGGAGGAGACGCCCCGGGCGTCGGGAGTCGATTGCGGACTCCCGGCCACCGTAGGCGCGAGCTTGCGGGTGGCGAGCAATGGGTAGCTCGCCGCCCGGCAAGGACCAAGCTCGGGTCGACGGCGCGTAGTGTTCCACGCGCGCCTCAAAGAGATGTCAGCAAAACTGAAGGGGTCTGCTAGGACCGATGCCTGCCGGGGTCGCGTGATTGTTCGAAAGAGATACCGTGACCCTGGCACATGGGCAATTGAAGGAACACGGGTGGGTTTTAGTCAGTAAAAGTCTGACATGCCCTCCCGCTCCGCCCAGAGCGGGAGAAGTCATTTGATGATTTCCCATCCAAAAAAAAAAAAAAAAAATGTGCGTCAAATAATTTATAAATATTAAATTTTGAAAAAAAAAAAAATACTTTTAGAAATTTTTTTTCGTTGCTATAGCTTCTTTACCACCTACAGGTGTACCTCTTAAAATATTTCGTGTATGAATAGATACACCTTATATAGAACAGGGCCAAATACCTACAGCGTGCGCTTTCAATGTTAGGAGACCACATCATTTTCTTCATGATCATCATCATTTCAGCCGAAATACGTTCACTGCTGGACATAGGCCTCCCCCATGCACTACCGAATTAACCGATTTTTTTTTTATTTTTTTTTTAAGAGGGTTTGCCATAATCGCCACGCTTGGCAGGCGGGTTCACGATCGTAGTATGGTAATAAATGCATAGAGAACACTGCTGCCCATTCTCTTAGTCGCCTTTTACGACACCCACGAGGAAGGGGAAAATGGGATCATCATCTATTTGTATTTATTAATCTAGGTACAGTAAGTTTGATACTGTAAGTGTAAACATATTAAAATAGTAAAAAAAAAAACAACACGAAAAACATACTAAAAAAACAAAGTGAACCAAACTTGGCCCGACCAGGGAATCGAACCTAGGAACTCATGCTCAGCAGTAGCGCTTACAACCTCTAGACCAACGAGGATTTTTAGTTTAAAAAATATATTTATGTATATCTGTAGCCAAGTTGGTTACAGATATTTTTAGCTGTTAGCTCCAAATCAACAAAATATATGCTATTCTTATTATCTTATCAAAACATTACGTTTTAAGTATTAATATTTCTTCCGCCTCTTCATATAGTATTTGAGTAAAGAGGAAAATATCACTCTATGACGTCAGAGCAGTCAGCTGTTTACACGTTCAGTCAAAAATTACGCATTTGCGAATTGTTATCAAAAATAAATAGGAATTGTTAGACCTTGATGCTTCAAGAATCTGATGACAATTTCAGATAATAAAAATCATGTTGCTTTTGGCCATGATTTTCTCGGACAGGCTCAAAACGAAAATATTATGATTTGGAATATCTTTACATAGAATAAAACTCTTCCGGTGTCTGTGCCCTTAGATCTTTTAAACTACGCAACGGATTTTAATGTGGGTTTCATCAATAAACACAGCGATTCAATAGAAAAGGTTTATATGTATGTTTAATCTGCAAGCCGTTGGCAAAAACTAGCTAAGTACTACCTACTTAATCTGGTTTGATAGGTCCAGGGAGAATTTAGGAAAACATTGTTCCTGTATGGACTATTGTATTGTAATGCATTGTATAGTTTTGCCTGAAGATTCGCTTGCGATTAATTTCGAATTCTAGGTTTATCCTAATTATGGACATATTTTACCTAAGCGTAATGCGGAAGTATTTCTGTTCGTCTGACTGTTACTTTTTACGCCTAAACCAATCGTCATGAAATTAGACATTTAAATACCATGTCGTGGGGCCTGGAGAAAGACATGGTTACTTGTCATCCTGGATATTTGTAAAAGACACACCCTGTGCTAATAATGACACGAACGAAATAATAACTTATCATTGGAGCCGAGTATACGCGATTCAGCGCCGAGTATACGCGATTAAGCGTCGCCAACTGACTAGTGCCGAGTATACCAGATTCAGATTCACCGACCCGAGCGTGACAGTTCAGTTTCGTACAGTATTCAGAAAGACATGTAAATGGGCTGGGTGCCCATTTATTGCCAAAATAAAAAACAAATCAATTGTTATTAATTTCGGCGTAATTCCGAAACAAATTAACAACTAAATGGAATTCTATACTTCTGCATATTATCTGCCTGATGCTGACGCTTAGATGATTTATTGACAAACAAAATCAAACGCATCTTCTAGATCATTTCGTGTAAATTAATGATCAATTAAAATAACAAACCATCAAATTAGTAAGTATTGAACCTTTTCACCCGGATTTAAACACAGATATAACTTTATAAACTCAATTAGTAGTCGGTACATTTAATGAGTTTTTCTTGCAATTTCTTATCAGGGCTCATGGAATATTTGCGATTTGTTTCCATTTTAAACTCGAGGGCACGTTTATAAATAACAATTTATTTATTGATAAGTAGCGGCCTTTCTCTGCACGGTTTTTACAACTTGACAAAGCTTCAACATTTCTTTATTACTATGTAGTCTAACAGAAATATAGTTTTATACATATAGGTGCCTAAGTCTCCCGGAATAAATTCGGATGTTGAAAATGGCATTTAAATCCGTTATGTAGTTTAAAAGACGAAACGCGTTTTCAAAGACACGAAAAGCGACTTCAATTTATAAATGATGTAGTCTTATATGAATCACTTTATTTATAGCAGGTATTTATACATTCTGCTTACATTCAGTGACATATATTCTACACCATTTCACCAATGATTCTGAATAATTCGTTTCGTGAATATTAGTTACATAAAGTAACAATAGCAAATACACTTTCAGGCAGGCCATTTTTTTTCTAAGACCATTACCTATGATCATAAATTGTATTTCATTCGATCTACTCTGTAAAAATGTCACCTTGAAAACTTGGGTGAAGTGAGCTGTCAACAGTGTCAGTCTCAAGCAATAGGTGGAATGACAGCTCACTTCAGGCTCATTTCACATAACTTTCATTTAACCATGAAAACTACGGCGAGGTGAGCTTCAAATTAGCTGTCAATAGTGTGGATCTCTAATCACTCTAATTTTCTAGTCTCTAGCATCAGCTGGAATGATAGCACATTACAAGCTCATCTCACCTTAGGTTTTAGTTCACCGTGAAAACTTAACTGAAGTGAGCTGTCATTAGACATTAGTTTCAATCTGTATTATCAAGTGAAATGATAGCTCACGTCAGGCTCACTGCACATAAGTTCACAGTGAAATCTGAGGTGAAGCGAGCTTGAAGTGACCTGTCAATAGTGTCAATCTCTAGCATTAGGTGTAATGACAGCTTAGTTCACCCAAGTTTTTACTCAGAATAGACTGGATAATAATAATATCTTAATAATAATATCTTAGGACAACCAAGACACCGTTATCTGATCCCAAACTAGGCAGAGCCTGTACTATGGTAACCGGACAACTGATAAACATACTTATATATTTTTTAAATACATCCTACATATTATAGATAAATTACACCCAGACACAGAACACATGATTGTGCTCATCACTCAAACATTTGTCCTGGGTGGGAATTGAACCCACGACCTCAGTCTTAGCAGACAGGGTCACTAACCACTAGACTAACAGGCCAGTCAAGATAAAGTAACTACGGTCTATGATCTTTCTTAATTTAATTTCCATGCCCTCACTGTAGTCATTTTAAATGCTTTTTCTATTTAATTTTGTGATGACCTGAAAAGTTTTGAGCTAAGGGTTTTTTTCAGGAATAATTAGTAGAAATTAACGTCTATCTAAAAATATATTTATTACCAGCCTCATAAACTTGAAAAACATTTTTTTTAGATAACTATATTGTGAAAACTAAGAAAAATTGTTTTTTATAACCAGTGACCCGAAAATAACTAAACCAAATAACTTACCCTGTGTTACTAAATTCTCATTTTCATAGAATATCTACGTGAAAAATGTGTGAAAAATCTACAAATTTTCAACATTTTTCACTTCATCATCTAATATTAGAAAATTTACGAGCTCCCGATGTCCTATGGGAACTATTTGCTTTAAGAGCACTCAGGTACCACTAGGCTGGTACTTCTCCGGTACTTTAGTGATAATATCGCACCCTAGAGAGTACCAACACACGAGTTTTGCATCGGTAGATAATGTACTTTTTAAAAGAGTATCATAGACAAGATGATAAAGAGTGGGTTGTCTATGGTATAAAAAGAAATGGAAACATATAAATAAATAAATAAATATCTTTGGACAACCAACACACCGTTGTCTGATCCCAAACTAGGCAGCGCCTGTACTATCGCAACCATATTTCTAAATACATACATATTATAGATAAATTACACCCAGACACAGAACAAATGATTGTGCTCATCACACAAAGATTTGTCCTGGGTGGGAATCGAACCCACGACCTCTGTCTTTGCAGTCAGGGTCACTAACCACTAGACTAACAGGCCAGTCAAACAGAGACAGAGATAGTCAGAGAGATGGTCGAGTCAGTCGATATGACGTGTAGACGTTGACGTTGAGGTTTTGTTTTGAATAAAATAAATAATAACACAATAGTAAATTACCTTATGTTTACATAAACTGTATGTACGTAAGGTGCAAGGACCTATTTACCATATTTTGTAAAACAATACAAATGCTCTATTAGCTGTTACTATTGTATTAAACGGTCAAGGTGTCGATGAGGTATACCTATTCGGAATGAAATTAATATTGGACTTAGGATTTCTCATAGAATCTATACTATTATTATTAATATTATAAAGCTGAAGAGTTTGTTTGTTTGTATGTTTGTATATTTGTTTGATTGAACGCGCTAATCTCAAGAACTACTGGTCCGAATTGAAAAACTATTTTTGTGTTGGGTAGCCTATTTATCGAGGAAGGCTATATAACATTATGCTACAACTAAGAGGAGCGGAGCAGTAATGTAAAATGTTGCACCAACGGGGAAAATCGCACGGGTAGGCGATTCGACGCGACGGGAAGTGTCGGGGGAACAAGAAATTGAACGCGGACGAAGTCGCGGGCAGAAGCTAGTTTGCGATATTATTTTTTAATTGCACTTTTTTCCGATATTTGTTAGGACCGGAAACAAAAAAATATACTTTAAACAAGCTAAAAAAAGAAAAGTGGGGTGCTTTTTGAGTTATTTTTTAACTGATATCAAGCACCCCACGCTTTTTTCCATTATTTTCTACTTTTTAGTTTGTTTTTCTACTAAAACGTGTTTTTTTAGTTTTTAAACTATTATTTATTTTCTATTTTTTAGTTCGACAAAATCGAGTTTATCGTTTTTTTTTGCTATCCTTGTGATCCTGGCATTCCTGGCCAGGATATTGGCACAAATTTATGAAATTATGGTTTTCTTATCGTACCTTGATAAGTGTGCAATGTTTGAAATTAATCCGAAGTTGGGGTGAAAATCACGTTCAAAGATTTTATTTATTTATTAAAACTTTATGCACTAGTCAAAAATACTGTACAAAAGCGGACTTTATGCCTGAGGCATTTTCTACCAGTCAACCTTAGGGTGATGCAGAGATAAAACATGGCAGGTGCAACAAATGGGATAGATATAACGGAAACAACTATAAAATACAAGATTCCGTTACATAAATATATACCAAGCTAATAAAACCGTGTTAAAAAGGCGTTTTTTTTTTGTCCTAACTTTGAAATAATCTTACGCAACAAAACGACATTTGTACAAATTCCGAAGACAATCAGAACGCCCTCCGACTGTCAAGCTGCAGCGCTGTCAACAAGTAGCGACGTCATAACGGCCAGTGTTATCACAGTGTGGCTTCTCGGTTCAATTACATCATGTTGTTGGTCTGATAACGCGTTCACATCGCACTCGTGGCGCTGGGAGGCTCGCCCCTAATGAAGTAATGACAAATGTATATCGATGTGAGCAGGTTTGTTTTTGTGGAAAAATTTGTGAATTGTGTGTAAGAATGAATTTCTTTGTTTTTCAAAAGTACTCACTGACCTGAGGGGGGGGCAATCCTCGTAATATTAAAAATGTTCACATTCAGATCTTAGTCTCAATCTATCAAACATAACTCGACTTTCCATAAATTTTTGACATGTTCGACTGCCTCGTTGGTCTAGTGGTAGCAAACGCTACTACTGAGCATGAGGTCCTGGGTTCGATTCCCAGGTCGGGCAAAGTGTTATTGGGTTTTTCCATCTGGAATTTCTCAGTAGCACCCCGGAGTCTAGATTTGTGCTCGGTTGATGGCAATAGGCTTGCCCCCTATTAAATGGCACTTAAACATAACTGGCGAAATATGGGTGTACTATACGTAGGTACACCTCAGCCCAACCCTACGGGGAAACAAGGCGTGATGTTATGTTATATTATTATTATGTTTTTGACATTTGGTTATCGCAAAGATGAGAAAAAAAATCTAGCTATTAGAACCTATTTTTACATTTTCCAGCAAAGAACAGGTCTGTCTAATAAGGAACTATCTGAAACCAGTTCTATAATGTCTCCTTACCAGTTTGACGTCTTCACGTTACCAACGTGCGCAGTTCATCATACGACCTATTGGAAAACCTGATTGTCATGTCACCTTAGGCATCTATCTCACTGCCGACGATTTGCGAGAAGAGTGACTAGTAGAGCTAGCAACTAAGAACTAGTAAGCGAGCAACGAGCAGCGATTGCGACGGCGACGGGTGATTCGCGCTAGTATTGTACCTACCAATAGAAGCAATCATTTATTGACTGAATGTGAAAGAAACTGTTATGAGGAAATCCCGAGGACTCCTAACTGGACTTCTTCTAACTGGAGAGACAGTTGTGCTGCTGGGGAGTTTGTTGCGCCATGCACTTGCGCTCTTCTTCCCAGCTAAAGCACTAGGAAAGTGGTGTAGGGCGGGCGTTTTAGGGGACTGTCTTATGTAACTTTGACGCTAATCGTGCTGTCTCGCAGCCTAGTTTAAATAATTGACCTTTGATTTTTATGATACACCAACGAATGATGATCTGCCGTTTAAACATTTTTAAAACTGTACTTAATTAGCATAGTTCTTTGCTTAAATTAAATATAGCTAATTATATTTATGTATAACTCCACACTTTGTGTCCACAAAGGGTTGGGCAGAGGCGTACCTATAGTACCTAATTCCACATTTCGCTAGTTATGTTCTTGTCCTATGTAACTGGGGGGCGAGTCTATTGCTATTAACCGGGATAAGTCCAGACTCGGAGCTTCTACTGACAAATTCCAGATTGAAAAACCCCTAATAACACTTTGCCCGACCTGGGTGCTTACTCTTGATTTTAATTCCGATCGATTGACATTGAAGTTGGAACTTTTCGTATTCTTGAGTTCGACGCTAGCGCCAAAATGTGTTTAAATTGAGTGTCCATTTTTTAGAACTAAGTGGCATCGAGATCGGGTGACAAACTATTCTTTTCAGGAGTAACGAATTACGTGTATGCAAAATTAATATTGGAATCGTATTGGCATTAGATTGGAATTAAAATTAGGTTGAAGAGTAAGCCTCCTGGAAATAGAACCGGAACGACTTATGCATGTCGCAGAATAAATGAAACAATGTATTTCTCGCGAGAATCGTATGTTTTTTGGTAGAGTACCGGAACTTGATATCACCACGCGATCTTGAGAAAAGGGTCCTTGACAGACTGACTGACAGACAGACAGACAGACATACGGACAACGAAATGTTCCTCTAATGGTTCAATTTTTGCCTTTTGAGGTATACCTCAAAAATAATTGTTTGTCTCGAGTTTGCTTCCTATTACAAATTAAGATAACTGCCTCGTTGGCCTAGTGGTCGTAAGCGGTACTGCTGAGCTTGAGGTCTTGAATTCCATTCCCAGGGCAGACACAGTTATTAGGTTTTCCATCAGAAATTTCTCTAGTCTGAATTTATACCGGACTAGCTTTTGCCAGCGACTTCGCCCGCGTGGAGGTCGGAAATTATCCCGCGGGAACATACTACCGGGATAAAAAGTAGCCTATGTCCTTTCTCAGGCTCTAAACTATCTGTGTACCAAATTTCATTTAAATCGGTTCAGTAGTTTTAGCAGTAAAGCGAGACAGACAGAGTTACTTTTGCATTTATAATATTAGTGTGGATGTGGATTGAGGGCGAATAGTTCGCACCATATACATGGGACTTTTTTGTGGCTGGGATATCATCAAATGACGTCTCTCGCTCTGGGTAGAGCGGGAGGGCGTGTCAGACTTTTACTGACTAAAACCCACCCGTGTTCCTTCAGTTGCCCATGTGCCAGGGCCACGGTATCTTTTTCGAACAAAGCTTGCGACCCTGACAGATACATGGGACTTAAGTATAACTGGCGAAATGTGGATGTACGAGGTCCACCTCTGCCTAACCTCTCAGGTAACACAGGCGTGATGTTACGTTATGTTATGAAAAAGATAATCCATCATCATTAGACAGCCGTGGAGTGTTGAACTGTTAGTTCCTGTTGCGATTCAGAGAAGGGGTGATGCAAATGCCTTGCTGTCAAAGTAAATTGAAGCGAATGCTACTGAGGATAAAGGCCCTTTTCGAGGCGGTTCTCTAAGTTTATTTATGTATTATATTGGTACACAACAGGAGTTCCTAGAAACGATCTAAATCTATGTACCAGGTACCTATTCAAATTATAAACTCGCTTCTAGTGTCTGTTTGTGTGATTGCGTTGTTCTTCCTTGATTTACAACTGCATTTAGACATTTTATTCATGAAGTTTTTTGTTTGTTTGTTTGGTTGAACGCGCTAATCTCATGAACTACTGGTTGGAATTGAAAAATTCTTTTAGTATTTAGTAGCCCATTCACCGAGGAAGGTTATAGGCTATATTGCATCACGCTAGGAACCTTAGGAGCCGAGTAAAAATATTTAAATATTTAAATTGAAAATAATAAAAATAAATTCACCGTGTCCAGTAGGTAGGTATAGACTCAATAATATTTATATTGGACACGGTGTGTTCATTTCAAAAGTAATTATTTCTGTATGTTACTACCGTTTTACGCCGAAAGCACATGGGATTTTGATAAAATTTGGCAAAAAAATAAATAGATGGAGAAAGACAATAGCTACTTTTGTCCCTTTATCAAGTTCCGATGGGATAAATTACACTATCCACGCCGGCGAAGCCGCGGTCAGAAGCTAGTATTTCGTATATAAAACATAGATAAAATATGACTGCTGGAATGACTATGTATTATGTTTACTGGAAGAAACCATGTGTGTTCAGTTTGTTTGTCACTTGATAAGATTTGTGTATTCTTTGAATGTTAATGTTTAATTGTAATTAATAGAGTAAAAGTAGTTATCCTTTTCACTACTAGGTATCTGGTTCGCTTATTTAAGTTAATGTTTTGCGTTTCTCAATGTTCATTGGTTACCATTGTATAGAATCAAGTTCTTCTAACTGGACAGACAGCTGTGCTGCTGGGGAGTTTGTTGCGCCACTTATTCTTCCCAGCTAAAGCACTAGGAAGTGATGTAGGGTGGTCGTTTTAGGGGACTGTCTAATGTAATTTTGACGTTCTAAAAGTGCTTAATTTCAGCCTAGTTTGAATAAAAAACTTTCTGATTTTGGTATCAACAAAATCCGAAACAAAAACCAACGATTGATGATCTGCCGTTGAAATATCTTTAAAACTGCACTAATTAATTAACAAAGTTCTTTGCTTAAATTAAGTATAGAATTATATAAAGGTATCAATTCGTACTTGGGTATAAATTGTAGATAATGGCTGGTTATTAATGGAAGGTCTAATAAAGTGAGCTAAAAAATTAGAATTGGTAGGTATAAAACACTGCCTAACAAAAGTTATTTTGAACTACAATAGTAAACGCAATGTAAATCCGCAAAAAGTTTTGAAGAATTTGGTATAAAGTTTCTATTTACAGAGCCAGGAAATTCTATTTTCAGATTCGAAAAGTTTAAAATATTTCGCTGCTAACTTCCTGTTTCCTCGATCGTTGACCAGCAAATAAACATCAAGTTCGTATGAATAAATAAATGATAAAGTATAATGAATAATTAATTATATGTAATGTTTTTATTTGTTGCAACCAGGAACCATACCCAGCCATGATAATATTATTGCGATTACATTCACGTATAAAAGCTAACACAAAATGTTATTGTAGGATAGTTGACTATTGATTTGACATCTAGTCTGACATTTGAGTAGAACGCAAGTGACACTGACATTACCTAATACGCAAAAAAGAACACGTTCCGCGAATTTGACAGTAGTTTTTTTTTCCGGTGCGAAAAAAGGTTTGTAGTTAAAACATTATGACATTAAATGTTTGTTTGTTAGAGCGGAAAATACTTATTAATAAACGCGCAATCAATTTTTTAATCAACACAATAGAAATCAGTTTTATCAGCCCAGTAAAAGTGATAACGTTGTTTATTTTGAAACGATCACTTCCATAATTGTTATTATTTCTATCACTGTTTGACTTGAAATGATAACCTTGCGTCATTTTCTATGCACGTTCTATATTTAAACTCGAGGAAAGTCTTCCTTATTCAAACGTCAGCCATTGACAAAAAAAAACAACATAAGAAAAAATCAGGCCATAACTTACCTTTTTCTCAGTTAACGGTGCGCGAATGAAAACCGGATTTCTCCTTTACGATGCAGTTTCACGTTATACGGTACGATTTTTAATTTAAAAAAAATGCGCAAGACGTGTAGTGTGCGGTCGACGCACTAGTGTACTGCTGTAAACAACACCGAGATGTTACAATTACTTGCCAGGCAGCGCTATCAGTGATGCGTCGTCTTGTGATTGTCGCTGCCAAAACTCAAAAGCGTTCGTAGATAGGTCAAGGACGCAGGTGGTGACATTATTGTCTATGGTTGATTTGTATGATAAATTATAGATACGACAGACACGCCTTCAGAAAATAGTTATTAAACTACATTACCTACATAGTTAAATAATCTGAAGAGATAATAAAAATATTACTGACTTACTATCAAAATTACGACTAACTGAAAAGTATGGAAGAAAAAGACATGTTGCGCCAACCACAAATAAATATGCAATTGTATAAAGGCGGGAAAATGATGATTAGGTAATGAGTACCCACGTACTTTATTTATTTTGAAACATTCGAAAATAAAAACCGAAATCAAAGGCATTTCCATAAGTATACGATAAATATTCGGTAAAAGTCAATAAAAAATACGTATAACAATAGTGACGAAGAATTAAGTTATTTGTTTAAAATCATTTTAAACATAGGTTACCTAATTTAGACACGATAGGTCCAGTGTCTTACCTCTTCTAGAATTAATAGTTTAGAAAATTTACTTCTGTAAAACATTAAATTTAAAAATAGAATTTCGTAGTGAGAAGTAATAATATTCTTTACTACTTGACCCCCCGAAGGAAGTAGTCCTGACAAAATTTAGAAAATGGTCATTTTCTACAAAAATCCGATAAAAAAGAACGTTTTTTTGTTTTCATAAAAGCTTAATTCGGACTATTACACATATCTATATCTATACTATATATACTATATATATTATATATTATATATAATATTATAAAGCTGAAGAGTTTGTTTGTTTGTTTGATTGAACGCGCTGATCTCAGGAACTACTGGTCCGAATTGAAAAATTATTTTTCTGTTGGGTAGCCTATTTATCGAGGGAGGCTATAGGCTATATAACATTACGCTACAACTAAGAGGAGCAGAGCAGTAATGAAAAATGTTTCAAAAACGGGGAAAATTTATCCTTTTGAGAGTTTCCGTTGCGTGCGCTGCGTAAACGGTTAAAGTAACACAAAAAACATGTATGACGGAATTGTTTCTTTTAAAAAGTTCTAAAAAAAAGTCCGCGAGAGCATATGTCTATCTTTTAAGGTTGACTCACTATAACTCAAAAGGAGCGAGCAGCAACGAAAAGTGGACGAAAACTAGCAGGCAAATCGATGCGACGGGAAGGGTCAGGGGAGCAAAAATTTGACGCGGACGAAGTCGCGGGCAGAAGCTAGTTTTAAATAAAAATGCTAAATCGGTCCAACCGTTCTCAAGTAATGCGATTACCAACGAACAGTATTTAATTTTATTTAAATAAATTTGAATAGGTATATTAAACATTAATATTATGGAACTAGTTATGTAAGTATGCTAATAATCAAGGTTTATGTATAAATCTGTCTCTAGGTATATCTAGCTTTTAATGATTATTTAATGTTTAGAAAAAAAAATATTGGACCGTCATCGCGTCATGGTAACAACGCCTCAACAATACTTTTACCATAACCTAGTGGTATATACTCTGTTTCTATCAGGAAATAATAGGAAACATTAAGGACTCCAAAGTCTGGACTCCACACTGACATTTCTTTCTTAAATCATCGTCATCAGCCTACTGCAATTCTTCCTATTCAGTTTCCTCAATGAGATTATTTATGGACTTAGAGGGCGTTACTGATGATTTTAATTCTGTAAATATTAATGCTAATTAATCTATATATATGAAAATGTCACTATTTCCCTTAAAAAAAATGGAAAAAAATTTGATCGTTAAAAGAAATATTAAAAGGCAACTACAGCCTACACATGAAAACAACTGTGATGGATACCTGTATTATGCCATGCCTACTATATGGCTATCAAACCTGGGTATACACAAAGAGTATCAAACAAAAAATAGCGAACACACAAAAAGCAATGGAGAGAAGCATACTGCGTATCAGAATAGTTATTTGTTATACAAGAGTGCAAAGTTGCTTTTTAACCGCGTGCTCAATTTTGATGACCGAGGAAGCGAAGGATTCTAAAATTGAATCACGAGCGCAGCGAGTGATTTAAAATTTAGAATCCTGAGCGTTAGCGAGGGAATCAAAAGAGCACGAGGTGAAAAATCTTTGCACTCGAGTGCAACACGTAACTTTTCATCCCACCTCAGCGAGGAAATGACTAAATGCAAAAAAGCATTTACAATCACATGATACTTTTATTTCAGTTTAGGTATTAATATTTATTAGGTACTACATTGTGATATAAACTTCCTCGTCGCTAGAATTCCTCATTTTAGGTTTTTCACTTGTTTTCAAGTTTCTTGTTTTTAACCTAAGGTTTTAACAATATGACGTTTAAAGAAAATGGCGCGCGCTAAGCAATTTAAAGAAAAGTAGACCAAGAAGGGTCCGAGTCTGAGTTTTTAACAAATTAAAAAATGTTGTATGATAAATTCGGCACCATGGAGGTAGAAGTAAATAGGTTTAATGATGTTTTGAATTCACAAACTTAATGCACACGATGTTCTAAATTCAATTTACTTTATCCTCTAGCGGATAAAAACGGCTTTTGCACTCAGATATCGAAGGGCAAAAATACTCTTTCCGAGATGGGGGGATGAAAAAATACATAAAGTGTGCGAGGAGATAAGAAAACAAAGGTTACGGATGCACTGAGACATACACTAACACTAAAGTGGCAATGGGCTGGTCATATTGCACGCTGGACAGATAGAAGATGGACAATAGAAACCACCAAATGGAAGGGACCATCAGGCAAAAGAAAAGCCGGCAGACCAAAGCAGCGATGGGCAGACGATATCGTGCAGGCGGTGGGGAAAGACTGGGTTGACCAGGGCAAGGATAGAGAAAGGTGGAAAAGGTTGGAGGAGGCCTATACCCAGAATGGGGTCCATATCCTAAATAAATAGTAAGATTTAATTTAAATACTCTTATAGTAACTAACACTAGATATTAAGCACATCTATAAATACTAACAACATTTGAAATGGGAAAATAAGGGCTATGGAATAAACGGCTTATTCATATTCATTTCCCTTGGTCACGCCATCACGCGTGAACGACTGGACCGATTTCACTTTTTTTGTTGTTGTTGTGTTTGTTATTGTCAGGAGAAGGTTCTTATGAAAGAAAAAATAAAAAAAATTGCGCGGAAAATTAGAAAATCCGAATTGAAAAAATATTTTTGTTTTGAGTAGCCTATTTATTATAACATTACGCTTCAATTAAAAGGTGCGGAGCAGCAACGAAAAATAGATTCGACGCGACGGGAAGGGTCAGGAGACCAAAAATTTTATGCTGACGAAGTCGCGGGCAGAAGCTAGTAATATATATAAATTACACAAATGAAAATAAAATATACGGATGTTGTTATAACACGGAGATTAGCATTTCAGAAACGACGTGTTCTTTAGAGGAGACCGCGAATCGGTAAACGTAAGGTAGAAGGCCCTCAGGCTAGGCGGAGCGACGATCTTCGCAGGCTGGCTGGTAGCAGCTGGATGAGTGTTGCAAAGAATCGACTTGAATGGCGTGCAATTGGAGAGTCCTATGTCCAGCAGTGGCCGTATTTCGGCTGAAATAATGATGATGATGATGATTGGCAATGAATACCTAGTATGAAGTAGTAGAGAGGTACCAACAATGGGTATCATGTTATCCAGATGTGGAGGTTATCACCCTAATTGCGAAACACGCTATCTACAATCACAATATGAATCATTTTGATAGATATTGGTAATGTCAACAACGTAAATAACGGAATAAATGTTGTTGAACTGTCATTATGAAAGCCATTCCTACGGTTTGTGTGATAAGCAATTACCTCGCAGATGGGTACGGGTAGTCCCTCCTTGTAAAATGCTGGTGAGCTGCATCTGGTAGGTAAGACTGGAAGCTCACATAACATGGGATAAGGCTAGACACGTACCTATCTAATGATACATACTGCAGCATACCCCTTTATTTAAGAAGTGCAAAGTTTCTGAAAACGTTTTCTTATCATCTACTTACCTATGAAGTATTTACCTACTTACTTAATTCTAACATTTTTAGACACAAACAAAATAAGCACCTAAGCAGATCCGCCTCTTCTCTGCAGAGAAATATTAAGAAAAAAGATAATGTTCTATAAAATGTTTGTAGTCTTCAATAGTTTCCAATACCAAAGGAATGTATTGAAATTCATAAATAACCGGCGACAATGGCGGACATTTTGTAAAGCGCCACCTGGTGGCTCGCACGAGCATTGTCCGTCCACATACGGACTAACAATGGATCAAAGAGAATATATGAATGTATTTCATATCCCACAATGTTCTTTAGGTTTATGGGGGACCTTTTGTGAGTGTGAAGATATGTCTTAAGCGATTTAAGCTGTGAAGCACGGTAGGGCTACTACTGTAGGGTGAAGAAATAAATTAGAATCTTGTCAAACGTAATTTGCTGATTTTATTTCTGAAACGCTCACGCAAGAGGCTGTATACAGCGTTCGTGAGGACCGTTCCATGCTTGATTTGCCATAATCGCCACCCTTGGCAGGCGGGCAGGCGATCGCAGTATGGTGGTATAGACAATGTTGCTGCCCATTCTCTAGTAAGTCCCTTGTCGCCTCTTACGACACCACGGGAAGAAATGGGACGGTGCTATTCTTTACGTCCAGCACTATATGGAACCAGGCTAATATACCGAGTTGGAAACGTCGAGACACGAAGACGTACGAAGGTCTTATATCGGAAAGAGTATTATGAAGCTCAAATGAGCAGGACACCTGGCAAGGCGCAGTGATGAAAGGTGGAGTAAGGCTTTGCCAGAGTGCCGTCCAAGGACTGGAAGACGAGATGTCGGTTATCCAGCGACGTGGTGGGCGGACGACATTGTTGCCATCACGGGTAAAACCTGGATGAGCTAGCAGAGGTGCATGGAGATTGGCACAAGAAAGGAGCCCTATGCCAGTGGATGAAATTGGGCTGTGGGTGATGATGGTAATGGATGACTTTTAACATCAATCGTCATATAGTTCTTTCACAGGTATTTTGCCTCTATTAGCAACCCAAGAAGCAACCCACGTGTAACCTTTTTTCAACGGGAATAACAACTGACAAAATAACTGTGTAGGATGAATGCGAATCGTCACTGATAAGCGTGACAAGCTATATTACTTATTATAATTATACTGGGTGTAAGGGACAGCCCTCCACAAACTGACAGAGTGCATTCAGCTCCTTATTTTGAATGATATTCCACCGAAATTTTTCTCCGGATTTTTTTAATTTTTTTAACTTTTTTTCAGCTTTTTCAGTTTTATTTCAATGTAAAATTACATTCTCTGAAAGCAGCACTCCATTTTTGTAAACAATAGGGCTGAAATCAAAAAAGCAGCAATGGATGTTGAAATAATCTAAGGAACGACGCGTAAAATCAGCTGTTCACTTCCCGCCTAACTACAGAGTTCATCGACCACTTCGTCGGCGAGTGCACAAAGGCGGCTTTTCGAATTGATCCGAGATATATTGCGTTTGAAAAAATAAAACAAATCAGGTTTATTGGATTCCCATAACGGTCCTGAAATAATTTCTTTTACTGGTCATCTTAGTATGATATACTGAATCCACCCCGTCAGTTTGTGGAGGGCTGTCCCTTACACCCGTTATACCTGTCGCACCCTAATTGTGTAACACATTTTGAATCAGAATAGGATATTACTAATCCATTACATCATAAAGGGTTCGAAAAATTTGTCTAATGATGAATCAATCAAGAAATCAAAATCAAAATATTTTTATTTCACATAAACCTACATGGGCACTTATAAAACGTCAGAAGCTAGGTGCACGGTTCCAAATTGTTGGTGCCTATCTAGAAGAGCCGGCAACATGGAGAAGAGCAGGCAAGAAATGGTGACTCTTTTAAAAATAATTGGTTTTATGAATGAATGATGTTGCACTGTGTAAATTAAAAGCATTCCTACTGTTACTGTGTTAACGAAATTACCCCGCTGATTATCGGACCCGATTCGCTATTTGGCCACGGTTCTAAATAAATACACTCTTAAAGATTATACATAATTGTAAGCTTGTAAATATAAGAGTTATCAAGGACCTTCCTACAGATTATTATACCTAACAGCTTCGATAATGCAGTGGCTCAATGTGGGACTTTCTTGAGCTAAGTGTGTGATCGATCCCGGGACGAGTTCGATGTTCGAGTCGAGTATCGTAATTGTTTTTTTAATGAGTTTTTAGTAAATACAGTTTTACCAAGGGGTATCGTATTACCCAGTAACTGGGTTGTGGAGGTCAGATAGGCAGTCGCTTCATGTAAAATACTGGTACTCAGCTGCATTTGGTTAGACTGGTAGCCGACAATACATCATCTGCCTAACCTTTTCCCAACTGTGTAGGCAAATGATAAGTTTTTAGTGAACAGTGTACAAATAACTCTTACTAAAAAGTCATGAAAAAAGTGTAATCTAAGAGTTCGCACTTGTATTTTTCACTCAAACCCACTCCATTCAAACTAGCTTCTGCCCGCGACTTCGTCTGCGTTAAATAGCGTAGCGTGATGTTATATAGCCTATAGCCTTCCTCAACAAATATGCTAACCAACTCAAAACGAATTTTTCAATTTGAACCAGTCGTTCCTGAGATTAGCCCGTTGCACCTCCCATTTTAGGGAAGTGGGGGGTTAAAAAGAGACAAAAAGTAGCCTATGTCACTCTCCATCCCTTCAACTATCTCCACTTAAATCACGTCAATTTGTCGCTCCGTTTTGCCGTGAAAGACAGACAAACAGACACACACACTTTCACATTTATAATATTAGTATGGATAGACCAATTACTTTGAATGTACTTTTGAATTGTCAAGGGGCAGTAAGTCAAAAACATAAAGCTGATTGCCCATTCCAAAGACTAGTAGGTAAAATCCGTATTACCGTGGAAGGACCATGATATACGAATACCTTGTTATAAACTAGGGAACAATGAGTACCTATCATATAAACGTGCCTCTTAAGTATTACTTTCCATTATTCAGGTAAGTATGTGGAAAAGCTGTTTAATAGACCTGTGAGGCATACAGTAAGAGGTCCACAGTGAGATTGCATAAAGAACTTCTAAAAAAATCGAGGAAAATAATCTAAAATTCGTCATTTGGGTGCCATATTTTTATTTGTTTAACGTTAAAATGTGCTAGGTAACTGCAGTGAAGGAGGTCCTATAAGAGAACCTAAGGGACGAGGGTCTAACGTCTACCTATATTCATACATAATACTTACGCCTTTTTCCCATGGGGGTAGGTAGAAAATAGGTACGGAACGCCACCCATTACGATCTTTACATACTCTTTTTGCCTCGTTTAGGTTCATACATCTGGTCATACAGATAGCAGAGTACTTTCAGAATATAGAACTAATGTAGCCAAAAGTCTAGTTTTAAAGCGCTACATCTGCCAAAGGCCCGTTAAAAACACATGTTGCTGCGTTGGTCAAGTGGTCACAAGTGCGAGTGCTGAGCGACCAGAGTTCAAGAAGATTGCCTCGGGTTGCTTTCCAGCATTAGGAAATTCTCATTAGCAATATATTCTATGGTAGCTATGAGTATATATTTAGAATTTTGTATTGCAAATGAAGTCGACGTACACAGGGACTGAATGAAATCGCCAATCACGTTTTCGACGCGCTGGGGTGTACGCGCGGCGACAAATCAAGCTTTAAATTTCCAATACAAGCTGACTTCTCATTGTAAAAAAAGCCAATACAAGACGAGGAACGGAAAGCATGTTAAGCCGTTGGTCCCGGCTGTCTTTCGTAGATCTTAGACAGTCGTTACGGGTCGTCAGAAGCCGAACGTCTGACAACCAGTCTTACCAAGGGGTATTGTATTACCCAGTAACTGGGTTGTGGAGGTAAGATAGGCAGTCGCTCCATGTAAAATACTGGTACTCAGCTGCATTCTCTGTGTACTCTGTTCGATTTTCCACTTTCGCCAATGCCAATATGCTGACTGCGCGGCCATGGTTAAACCTTTGTAACTTTCTTAATATTTTTTCTACGAATTTGTTTCACTGTTAGTATTTTACAAATGCCTTCTAAATGTAGACGTTATCGTTTTTCTTCTGCGACACTATGTCCGAGCAATCGGAAGAGACATCTTGGGGTTGAACCGAGCATTTAGAATTCAACAGAGTGCATACATACCAGCGCGTCGGAAAAACACAATGTTGAATTTTCAGCCCTCGGCGCTAAGCAGTGCATTGAAGATCCGGTGCGATTAAAAATCTCGTCGCGATATTATTACGTAGGTACGTGGACTTAGAAGAAACAGAGCAGTAGGCCGACTGTAGCTGGTACGTGTTTTCAAGGCATAGTGGCTATAATAATGACATGGCAACATTAATGTCTTTGCATGGCAAGAAATAATCTTACTAGGTTGCATCATTTATTTTTATACCACTTGTGCAAAACCAATTTTTTATCTGCCTAGCCTTTTTCAGCCATGTTGGGGTCGGCTTGCAGTCTAACCGGATGCGAGTATTTTACATGGAGCGACGTCCTGTCTGACCTCCACAACCCAGTTACTGTGTTATACGAGACCCCTTGGTAAGACTGTTGTCAGACTTTCGAGCATCCGGGCTTGTGACGACCTGTAAGGACTTTCAATGATCTTCCAATAACAGCCGGGCCCAAGGGATTAACGCACTTTCTGAAGCTTAACCTGAAGAATCGCCCCTTGCATCAGTTAACCATGACCCACTCATAAACATGTTGAGCACGAAGTCACTAACCAAGACCTGCCAAACAGAATAGCATGGGCATCTCAAAACTAGTTCACACTAAATTAACAAATCAACAACAAGCGTACCTAAACCTAAACTTATGCAACACGACTTGTATTCTCGTAATGAACCATAAGAGAGGCTGCGATAAAAATACTATTAATGTAAACGAGTTAAAAATTAGGTTAACTGATAACAATGGTTACCTAATTGGTGTCAGTAGTATCTGAGAATGCGTAGGACAGAACAGGCTACGTTTAATATTTCGTTTATCTACGAATCCAACTTTACGAAAAACTAGCCACCGGCATGTGTAGCATGACGACCGTAGAAATGGATTTTGTCGAAGGAAAGAATAGACAAAATTACAGATTGTAGAAAGATTAGAGATTGTAGAAAGATTTGTACCGTTTTATGCTGGCGTAGCATGACAATTCTATTTCTATCCTACCAAGAATAGACAAAGTTCTTTCTATAGTGGTCATGCTACGCGTGCAGAATTCAAAGGTGTTGTTTACTTTTTATAAATAACATGGAAGAACCGTGTGGTGCTAGTTTTAGCAGACGTAAAGAATAGCATTATCCCATTTCTTCCCGTGGGTGTCGTAAGAGGCGATTAAGAGACTTACTGGAGAACGAGCAGCAGCGTATTCTATTCATTTTACCACCATACTGCGAAAGCCAACCCGCCTGCCAAACGTGGCGATTATGGCAAACGCCCCCAAAAAGACAAACTGTCCAGTTAGGTAGATCAAACTTCGAGAAAGTGGTCAATCGTCGAATCCAACTCGGCTGGGCAGCATTCGGGAAGCTAGGTAATATCTTCTCGTCCCACATACCGCAGTGTCTCAAGAAGAAAAAGTCTTTGACCAGTGCAGGTTGCCAGTGATGACCTATTGCACCGCAACGTGTTCGCTCACAATGAGCCTTATTAAAAGTCACCCAAAAGACAATGGTGAGGGCTATACTTGGAGTTTCCCTACGTCATCGAATCAGAAATTAAGAGACACGCAGAGAAGCCGGGAGTTATCTCTAAGCCCAGGTGTCCTTTGAAGGTTTCAAACCAAAACAAAAAGTAAACGTACGAACTGATCATGGTTTCACTATGGAGGGAATTCAGTTCAGATCTCGCACATTAGCAACCGGGAATGGTGGTCTCTGAGGTCTACTTCCCAAAAGATGGGCTTTGTAATGCCGAAAAGGACCTGCTTCTATAATTTTGGGAGCTATTAGGAAAGATCATAAGTCTTACTTTGTATTTCAGTTAACTTTTCCTATTCTACACTCAATTCCACAAGGACAAACAATTATAAATTACTTCGTTGAAAATAATAAATAAGCTCGCAAGGTCGGTTCTCTCTCTCTGTGCCTTCCATTTTCCTAATTAAGTATATGACAAGTTATGAATCTGAAAATTAGGCACCACAATAAATTTGTAATTATGACATTTTCTGAGTGTAAAATCAGGGTCCACCAGAATGGTTTGCTATCATTTTTAACACGCTTTTATAAGCTTCATCTGTATGTTCTTATGTAACTATGTTTGTAACCGACTCCTTTGGTTGGACTTGATTTTGACCCACTTCAAACGTCCAGATTGCATTAAAAAAAAACTAAAGAACATTGTTTTGAAGCTAGCCAAACTAAAAAATAATAAATAAATAATTTATTTAATTTTTATTTATAGTTAACTAGCTGACCCAGCGAACTTCGTACCGCCTCAGAATCAATAAAACCCATGTTAGGTGAGCTCCTACCAAGTTATGCCAACCTGGTACTTCGAAGACATAAAGCGTTTTCTAGCTATCACACACCCATGTTAGTTGAGCTCCTACTAAGTTATGACAACCTAGTACTTCGAAGACATATTAATAAGGAGCTTTTTTGGATGATTTTTTACACCTTGGGTCCGAAAAACCCAAATATCTAACGGACCCCTACTTTAAAAAAAAATTATAGCCTATGTTACTCGCAGATAATGTAGCTTTCTAATGGTGAAAGAATTTTTAAAATCGGTCCAGTGGTTATTGAGTTAATCCATTACAAACAAACAAACAAAAATACAAACTTTTCCTCTTTATAATATTAGTATAGATTAAAACGGTACAACACCAATTAAATTCAATTAAACATCACGCTATGGTTAAAAGGAGCGGAGCAGCAAATGAAAAATGGAGCAAACGAAAAATGGACGAAAACTGGCAGGCTATTCAATGCGACGGGAAGGGGAGCGAAAATTTGACGCGGACGAAGTCGCGGGCAGAAGCTAGTCAGTAGATATCTGAAAACCCACACCACACCAGCACCACCATACATATCTACCCACCACCAGCCATACTACAATCATCTGCTTAACCTTTTCTCAAATATGTTGGGCTCAACTTCCATTCTAATCGAATGTAGCTGATTACCAATATTTTACAATGGAGCGACTGGCGAACTGACCTCTACAACTCAGTTCATAAGTGATACCTCTTGGTAAGTCTGGTTGTCAGAATGTCAGGCTTCTGTCGACCTGTAACGACTGACAAAGATCCAGGAATGACAGCCAGGACCAACAGCTTACCATGCTTTCCGAGACACGGAGCGGTCTTGGTATATAAAGACGGACACCCATCCACGGACCAATCGCGTCAAGTATCTGCCATGTTGAGGCTGTGTGTCCGACGCTTTTTGCTCCATTCAGGCCTTGTCGGACTATATGACCGACAACACATACAAAATCTGAACATGTCGTTGCTGCCTGGCGGCCATGTTTTTGGAATATAAATAATGTATTTATGGTAATAAAAGTGAAATTACACTAAGTACAATTTTTGACTTTTTCTGATTTTAGCCATGGCAGTTAACGTGTTAACCTGATTAATCGACCCATGCGGCTGTTATTACTTAGCCACAAGCCCTCCTACTACAATAAATGATTACGAAAGTTAAGGAAATGAACTGCTTTTAAAAATCCAAGACACAGATCAAATCAAATTGCAATATTCTTAACCATTATTTTACGCTGCAGAACCCTTAAAGAAACTCTCTACCTTTTAACTAAAAGGAAATTGAAAAATATGAAAATGTTCTTTTTAAAATATCTCGTATTATCCACAGGAGATTTCCTTAATCCTTTCCCACGTCGTGTGCGTGGAGAGATGCGCGGGAAAATGGACGGTATATAAAGATGGCCGCCGGCCTGCAGGACACTGTTGTGACTTGTGACCCGTGACAAGCAAGTGACATGACGGGTGTACGCTGCAGGTGAGTTGGATAATACACTTTTTTAATTTTGTTGAATAGTTTCTAAAAATTCTTAGTGAAAGAAAACTTGGCAAATATTTTTGAAAAAAAATTGTTTTTGAAAGTTTGAAGTCTAATATTTTTTTGAAGGAAGTTCCAAAAGTTGTACAGAAAAAGTTGTACCAAAGTCAACTTTTCTAGTCGTAAACGATCAAATCGTTTACGACTAGAAAAGTTGACTTTGATTTTATTTTAAGTCGATAATTGGGTACAACTAGGTATTTACTTATTTAAAAAAAAAACTTTTTTGAACACCCCTTTACTGATTTATGACCTTGTTTGTTATAATGCCGAAAGTCCGAAAGCTAGTCTTGCCAAGGGGTATCGTGTTACCCAGGAACTGGGTTGTGGAGACCAGGTAGGCAATCGCAATGTAAAATACTTGTATTCAGCTGCATCCGGTTAGACTGGCAGCCGACCTCAAAATAGTTGGAAAAAGGCTAGGCAGATTGTTTTTTTTTTTATTGATTAATGAGTTAATGTGGTAGTCCTTTTTGAGGAGGCTTAAGCCAGCAGTGGATTTTTTCTCCTGTAGGATACTTTAAATTGTGGCCTTTCTATATTCATGAAGGAAATCTTAGCCTCACTTATCTGTAACATATATTAGGTATAGCTTCTACCCGCGACTTGATACATGTAAAATTATAACATAAAATATATTCTGTGACACTCGCCAATAGTGTAGCTCGTTCTGTAGAGTTTTCAGAATTGGATCAGTGGTTTGAAAGTCAAAGTCAGAGATGCCAGCCAATCCTGCTAGTTCTCCTGACTGTGACTTTAGTCTTGGCGGTAACTAAAGATTTTTTACTCGTATTCGTCTGAATTGTTTATAAGTCCCTTAATACTTTGGTGAACCACTTTTAACGGATAGTGCCGTTCCCACTAGTCACATCTTATTTTATTTTACTAAGGGACAATAAACAGCTGCAATATATTATTTTAACATAACAAAAAATTTCGAACAAATAACAATATTGCAGCCCACTGCATTATCCGCATATTAAAAATAATTGTTTAAAAAAACTAAAATTAAAAAAAAAACTATTACTTACTTATTTGCTATTTTTAAGGTGTTTCGAATTTGGAGACGTATGTCAGCGTAGTTTTCGAAGACAGTTTTTTTGCTGTCCTGGTAACCCTGGCAAGAATAATGGCACAAATTTATGAAATTATAGTATTGTCATCGGTCTTTGACAGGTGTGCAAAGTTTGAATGAAATCTGGTCGTTTAAAGTGGGTCAAACTCGCGCTATAAGGAGTCGGTTACAAACAAACATACAAGTGAAGCTAATATAAAGCGTGTAAAAACAGTATATAGGTAATGAGTGATAATTAGTAATATAGGTTCATCTTTCTAGGATTCACCAAAATATTTCTTGATCAGCCGACTGCTGGTCTGTTCGTCTATCTTAGACCCACTCTCGGGAACCAGTGTGTCTACGATTGTCTACTTTTTACTCAAATTAGTGCAAAGGTATCGATTAATTATTTACCACTAGGTAAGAAGTATTAGAAGTAGTAGAAGTATTTTTCTATCGTTCGATGACGGATCTTTTATGTAGGATGAAATGAAAATGGATTATTTTTTATAGTAGGAAAGGGCGAATTTAGGAAAATTTTATATTTAGAGCAGTGGTGGCCAATATAATAACGGCCGCGACTTACAAATTGTCGTAGGTTCAAACCTAGACAGCCGCTTTACTTTGGGTAAAGTTCGAAGAAAAATCGAAGACATGTGACATCTATAATTAACCCGCACGAGGCCCGCTAGGTGGACTACGGCCCACTCCCTGTCTCAGAGGTCTGTGTCCCAGCAGTGGGCACATTATAGCTTATTATGAATATTACACAGAATACGAAAAAAAAAACAAAATAAAATAAGAAAATAAAAAATAGAAAGAATAGAATTGGGATGGGTATAGAATAGTCCACATACTATGACTCTTTTCGCCGACTCTCTGATCAAAACATGAATTATTGTTCTACAGTTTACTGAGTCATTTTCAGAAAACTGTTGAAAATATGCCGTTTTTATTTTTTTCATTGTAAATGGTTTTTATTATTATAATTTACAATGGATAGTCTTTTCGCTATTTGAAAATACTAATAGAACCTCTTAATCAGGATTATTTACTGAAATAGTAACTAATTAACTGAACCTGGGGAACAAAATTTATTCCATTCCGCAACTAATAACTTTTGGATTTAAAAATAAAATAAAACTCGTTTGGATTTAATCAACTAGTCATAGTATAATTCGTTAACGATCTTTTGTACTTCAATATAAAATAGATAAAAATAAAATTAACACTAGCAAATATACATAATCATCATTTTAATTTCCATTACGTTACTCTTTGTACTAAATTAGTTAAATACTTTTCAGTATGTTTCTCAATAAGGACACAAGATAGGAACTCTTTTTTTAATTAAATTCATCAAATTATTACACTCTAAATTACAAAATCTACTAACAATTAGATAGCATTTCGCTCGAAAAATAATATTTTAGACAAAATATAAAATAGGACAGTCACGGAATAGACTGTTCCTATAACGGAATAGAATCCTTAAGACCATTGCACATTAACAAACATATGAAATCATTTTATTTATATTTTCAAATCTTCTCTTCTGATATAGATATTTCAAGTAAAATTGATGTAACTGAATGCTCTTAGCATGACCAAATTTAAGTAAGGAGTCATTAAAAAAATGAAGGAATTTTTTTATTGCAATTTCAGAGTCTATCCTATTGTAAAATTTGTTTATAATGATGGCACGAGGCTTGTGTCCTGCGGCAGTTTCGACATCACCAATAAACAAAATCATTGATACATAGTTACAAGTTATAGTTGACTATTGTTGACAAAACTGGCGTAAGAATTTAAAAAAATAATTTAGGTATGTTTAATATAATGTATCATCTTCCTAAGAATTCCATTCAGAAACTTTTCAATTCCATTTCTACGTTACCTGCGTTTTGGTTACGGAACGGAAGTATCGGAACCCTTAGGTACCTGAAACTCTTTTGTTTTAATTATTTCAACCTTACACATCAAATCAACAAGTTTCCAAGCAAATTAAGTTCACTGAAAGCTAATATAGTATTTAAAATAATTTGCAAGAAAGAAACTTGTAAACTTACCTTGAAATTGGTTGCGGCTCTGGAAGATCAAAATCGGACCACTACTGAGGTGTGTGTTGTTAGTCCGCCGGTCGCCGTCAAAAATGCAGAATTACTTGTCGGAACCCGTTGAATGTATTATAAATTTTGACGACCGAATATAAATATTAATTAATGGTCGTTTTGTTTGCATTATCTCGCAAAAATTACGGTTTCGGAAGGGAATTTTCCACTTTAACCGAATTATAATTAATAATAATTTATTTTATTTTTGTGAGGACACACCTCACAAAAATAAAATTATTTAAATGTTTTGTGGGAAGTTAGGCTATTTTTGTAATTGTACAACAAATTGTGCATAACTATACTTTCCAAAAAAACACACACTTTATTGTATATAAGCCAACAAAATACATTAAAGTTACGTTATTTTACTGAAACTGGTAGTAGGACAGCGCTAAAATGGGTACCTCCTATCAACATTTTTGAAAATTAAGGTAATATGAGGGTGTTTTTTAACAGCAACATTAAACAATACTGCAACAAACTAACCACAGATCCTAATTTTAAGTGTTGTTTTTCTAAAACGCAGTTATTTTTCATTTAATAAAAACTTTTTACAAAAAAAAACACTACAAAGTCAAAAATAACTTTAATTTCGAAAGTCGGTGTCTTAGGCTCTGTATTTTAGGTTTTTGCCACCGACTTCCGAAATTAAAGTTATTTTTGACTTTGTAGTGTTTTTTTTTAAAGGAGTCGGTTGTTTTTTTTTGTAAAAAGTTTTTATTTTTTAACTTTTTAGTTGTGGTAGATACTCCGCACTAATCTAATCGCGTTATTCGTTCATTTGTCGCAGAAATACGTAATGCAAATTTAAGACTTATATGGTTTTCACATGGACCCCACTGTCCAAATGGAACCAAATTAAAATAGGACCATTCGGGAAGCACCAGCTTTCAAATAAAAAAAGAATCATCAAAATCGGTTCACCCAGTCTAAAGAAATGAGGTAACAAACATAAAAAAAATAAATAAAAAAAATTATAAAAAAAAAATACAGACGAATAACCTCCTCCTTTTTTTGAAGTCGGTAAAAAAAATACTAAAGTGGTGGGACACGGCCAAAACACGATGTACAGTTTTTGTGAAAATGACCCTTGTACGCCACTTCTTTACAAAACGCGAACCAAAAGTGTTGTACCCCTTTTGTACAAAAATTACTCGGATGGACGAGTATGGAATTTGGTACGGTGTTTACATGGAGGAGTGCAGTAAGTTAATATTTTCATATAATAATGCATTAAGTTATAAATTAAGTATGGTCGACCACCGGGCGGCCAGATAGCCTTATTAATCCTTTCTGGTGACCACAGTGTCTTGAACACGTTAAAACGTCAAATCTATGATGAGGATAGATTCGAAACTGTATCGGAACTATTTTCAGCTTCAGAAATAATGATAAGGGTAACCAGTTGCCGCAGCCTTCACCGAGTCTTAGATACAGTCCACCTCGCAGGGGGCCAATACGATAAAATTGAAAGATTAGCCTTTATCTGACAAAAAATAAACCACGAAAAACATTTCCAAGCCAATTTTACATCGTAATGGTGATTGGTAGATAGTGTCAAGTGCGAATCTGTGAATAGATAAAACTTATCTATTTATATTAAGTAGGTATGTTAAGAAGATGCTCAAAAGTGTTTTATACTTTAAGAATATGTTGAAGTAATCGTTATATGTGGATGAGACATAATTCTGGATGTTTCTTTTTAACGGTTTTAGTTGCATAAAACCTGTATAATAAAAATAGATACACTATAAAACTGAAAGGTCACTCGTTCATACATTCATTCACTCACTGATTAATCACGAAATCTCAAAAACTACTGGACTTATGAAGATGAAATTTGGCACAGACGTAGATTATGAGAAGCAGACTTCAGCTAAGGAAGGATTTTAGGAAACTACCCCTGCAAAGGGGTGAACTAGTGGGTGGAAGTTTGTATGATAGTCCGTCAGTTTCGAAGCTAGATTCTTTTGTGTTTAGGTTGACGATTCCGTCCGAAGTCCAAGCAGATGACGACGCAAGCAAAACCTCATATTAAAATGCGGAATAAACTCTGTTACATTTTTAAGCCTTAACGGCTGAACGGATTCGGAAATAAGATAATTTTTACTTCTGGCAGAGTTCTCTGGTAGTGGGAAAATATTCGTCATCCTCGCCTCGGCCGAAGCCAGGGTCAAAAGCTAGTAATTATTTAAAGCGACATACGATCTAGCAAAATGTGTTTCCAAGCCCACCAAAAGAAATATTTCAAATGCGCCCCACGGATTTAGGTAATTAGGTATGTTAAAAGACCCAGAGTATTATACTTGTTCCGTTGAAGCAGCGACATAGTGTCAGTGAAGACAGCACTGTTAGTATTGCTGCATATTTTACCAGATGACAGAAATTAAAGACGGTCCAGAAAATAATAGTCAGTCATGTTATTGAAATCTACGTATAACTTATGTGGTCATTCGAATGTTTTAAAAAATCCAACTTACTAAGATAAAGAAGAGATAAATTAGATGAGAATAGATTAGATGATAGTATTCAAATACCAAGGAATGACTGAGCTAGGTGGCTGTGGCTCCACTTGAGGGAATCCATAGATTTTATTTCTGGGAAAGGCCTATGTCCACAAGTGGGTTACGAATGGTACAGTAATTTGAATGATCTGCTTAAGTTGTAAAATTTTTAAACTCGATTATTATTCATTTGTAACTTAATGTATTTCTAATGCATTAAGTATTATATGAACTTTCTGAACTTCTTCTCCATAATAATATTTAAGAGCCCTCTCACAAAATTTGAACGCTCGAGTTTAGGTAAAAGACGGCAATCTTTTGTATGTGTGCGTAGCTATCCACACATGCACAATACAAACAGTGTAACGCGAGTGTCGAGGCGGTCTTAACAATCTTGAGGCGTTAGAATTATAATGCGGTATTTAGATATTTATGAAAATACTTATTTTTATTTATCCAGTCTAATAAAGATTTCTAGACTAGTAAAAAAAATACAACTATATGTTATGTAAAGTATACAATAAAAAATTAAAACAATTACATATTGGTGCCGATTCTGTTGTACAACGAACTAAACTAACAAAACTATCTCTAAAATTGCTTACTTTTAGCTATGAGAATTGTTACGCTATTCTGCAAGAAATAATCTCTTTTAAAAATTATTTTGACACGACTAAAATCAAATTTGACAATCGCGACTCAACGTGGTATAATATTTTTAGGGTTCCGTTGCCAAATGACAAAAACGGAACCCTTATAGATTCGTCATGTCTCTCTGTCTGTCTGTCTGTCTGTCCGTCCGTATGTCACAGCCACTTTTCTCCGAAACTATAAGAGCATGCTGTTGAAACTTGGTAAGATATACTCTGTGAACTGCATTAAGATTTTTACACTAAAATGGAAAAAAAAAACAATAAATTTTGGGGTTCCCCATACTTAGAACTGAAACTCAAAAAAAAATTTCATCAAACCCATACGTGTGGGGTATCTATGAATAGGTCTTCAAAAATGGTATTGAGGTTTCTAATATCATTTTTTTCTAAACTGAATAGTTTGCGCGAGAAACACTTACAAAGTAGTGAAATGTGTGTGTCCCCCCCCCCCCGTAACTTCTAAAATAAGAGAATGATAAATCTAAAAAAATATATGATGTACATAACCATATAAACTTCCACCGAAAATTGGTTTGAACGAGATCTAGTGAGTAGTTTTTTTTTTTAATACGTCATAAATCGTAAACAGTAATGTACCTTTCATTCAATCAACTCAAATATAAAAATTTAAAAAAAAACATTTAATTTCATAAACATAAACCTTATGCATAAACCGAGAATACATACAGGTTTGTACGGAAACCTCGGTGCGCGAGTCCGACTCGCACTTGGCCGGTTTTTTCTTTTGGCTTCGCAACTTAGTACTTGTGCACTACGCAATGAACTTGCTGAGATACGAACGATGGCGCGCGCAAGGGGGCATCCTGGACGTGTTTTATATGGAATTTTTCATTTTTGTTTGAAAAATAAAAAAAATATTACCAACGTGTTGAGATTTCTATGTGTAGGGTTTTAAAAGGGGGTCGAAAATTTCATTATTTTTGCGATAGGACACGCCATTTTCGAGATATAAGCAAAAGAAAAAAAAAATACAATACTGTTTTTGCACGTGAGGCGAGGCGTTGCCGTTGGTGTGAATTTTTGTTCATGACCACTAGTTTTACTCCACACCTTTTTAATCGCGATTAAAAATAGTCAGATTTAGTTAAAATAAATTATTTTAGTCAAAATTTTTCTACAATCTATTAAAATAATGCTTTACTTGATAATTAATGAAACTCTTATCTTATACAAAAAAAAAAAATGCGAAGAGTAGCAAAATGTTGTAGTCGTAGTATATTTTTGCGTTCACGATACGAGTACCCGTAAACTGAGACGCGGGAAAAAGTGGCACAGGTCCTTCCCCGTTGGGCGCTTGCGCCGTACTAAACGCTGCCCGCTTGTGCATCGTAATTTATTCTAATTTAGAGTGATTTCTAAAACGATATTATGTCTAATTAAATAAACAGATTTAAATAAAACTTGAGAATTCGATTCGTTATAGAGCATACTTTATATTGACATGAATTTTTTAATGTGATTATGCTTTATTCAAACCAAAAAAACGCGATAAACTTGCGAATAAATCGTAAAAATTGCCATAAGACTTAATTTTTTTACTAATTAGTGTTATTAAAAATCAATATTCTTGTACTAAATTTAACAACTAGATTATATGTCTGTTGTTTTGTGTATTTTTTTACTCAAATTTCTACATATTAATGATAGAAATAGGAGTCTGAAATTGACCCTGTGCTGATTTTTAAGAAAACTAGTTGTGGGAGATTAATTACTACAAAGTAAACAAAGAAGTTTTTGTAAATGTGCTACTAAAAGTGACAAAACAAAAGATTGATCTATTTTTTACATGTATTCGTCAATGCCAGAGTATTTATAATGATGAGATGAGAGGTAAATAAGGCGACTAAAATCTTAGATATTCGCGCAAAAATGTAAAATGGCTCTTAACTGTGCTTTCCGTCCGCGTAATTTTAGTATGGGGTACGAAGTTTTTGCTTCGTCTTTTATAGATTTCAAATTCTTTATCCCAATTCTAACTTTCATAAGTGTAGAGGAATGAATTTGAGGTTTTTTTTCGGGGGCTATAAATAAAAAACAAAAATATTTTTTAGCGTCCATTTTTTGACCAGGCGTTTATTAATGTTTAAAGAATATAACAAAAATAGAAAAAAGTCAAAAAATAAAAAAAAACTGAAAATGTTATATGTTGTTGAAGTGGAGGGTACAAAAATAAATGGCGCGCCAAATTTGTCACGATAGCAAGCTTTATGATGTGAACCAAAAAAATTAAAAATATTATTAATTTAGATAAATGCTGCTATCGTACTAACTAAGAAAAAGTGGATTTTTTTTTTGCTAAATTACGGTTGTCCGAAAAAATGGTATGTACTTTTCTGATTTTTTTAAAATAGTAAAAAAACATTTTGTTATATATAATAATAGTTAGTGCGATAGAGACATGCATTGAGAAGACTCACACCAAATTTCAAGTAAATCGGTTCAGTAGAACTTGAGAAATCATGCCAAACGTTTTGAAAAATGTAGTTTCGAGAAAAACGCGTTTAAAGTTTCGGGTAAAATTACGCCCAGTATCAACCATAAAATGACATTTAATACTTACTTTCTTCAATCCACGACTCCTGCTCCATACATAGGGCCTTCCTCTACTTCAAAAAAGCATTTTCCGTATTTCTTTCTTCTAAATGAGCAGTTCGAGCTTCCTTTGAGGCGTTCGAAGTTCGGATTTCTTAACGATTAATCCGGGCATTATCTCGTTTGGTGGCGAACGCGTGAGCTTCTCCATCCCCTTATGAGACATCATTTTCAAAATAGGAATGAAGCCTTCATTAACTATTGGAAACTGGCTGTAACTAAACACTAAGTGTAGAAAACTTTCAGAAAACATTAGGGTGACCTTGAATTATTATATATATATTATTATACAACTACAATAAAAGGGTATAATACTAAAGTATAAGAGTGTATAGGTATTTACGACCGAAGGAGGCCGCAGGTATACAGATGATCCCTAACGCATTTTGTTCGATTCGTTCCAGCCGAGCCAGTATTGAAGATAAAGTCGTGTCACTAAAATAGCTACTCTAGAAATAATTAAAATTTTGATTAATCCTATTGAGGACATATTCTTAAAAGGTTAAGCTTTGAAAATATCAAAAAACTTCTTAACAAAAAATGTTCATTGATTTTTCGCGCGCTGAAAAATCAATGAACAAGGATCACTCAAAGCGCCGACTCATAATTTTAAGGTTTATTATTTTATGCTTTTCAGTTTTCATCGGTTTAATTTTTTGTTAAAAAGTTTTTATTTTTAATTTTTTGTGGCTTTAATGTACTAATAATACTTGGCAAGGTATACCCTATCCAACAAAAAAGAATTATCAAAATCGGACTACTCTGTATAAAGTTATGCGTGTTTATACATTACAATCAGTGAGTGAACAATCAATCATCCCCTGTTTTCCGACCCTTAGGGTACGATTTTGTTTTTCAAATTTTTATGGGACTACCTTGGGAGTATACCCTTTCCAATAGAAGAAGAATTGTCACAATCGAACCACTATAAAAAGTTATGCGTGGGCATACATAAAAAAAAATATACGCGTCGAATTTAGAACCTCCTCCGTTTTTTTTCGTCGGTTGAAAAGAAAAAAAATAGTTTTTTTTTAAATTTCTACACTAGAATACCCCCCTTAAACAAAGTTGCTTCCCGCCTCTGTACATTTAGATCTTTTAAACTGCGCAACGAATTTACATGTGGTTTTCATCAATATACACAGTGATTCAAGAGGAAAGTTTATATGTATAATACGCGGACGAAGCCGCTAGCATGCGTCAGTGAGTTTGTTTGCTACGCTGTCGCGATAAAACGGCTAAACGGATTTAGATGATCGTTGATAGAGAGGTAGCCTGGCATCTGGAGAAGGACATAGGTTACTTTACACCCTGAATCGTAGACGTAGTGCGGGCATTAGCTAGTTTTTGCATAGGCTAGAGTAGGTAGGACGGAAACCCTCATGGCATCCAGATCCTACAAAGATGTTCTTAACAGACCAGAAGACATAGTCAACTTCTGGAGGGCGGTGGACTAGTTGGTAAAGCGCCGATGGCAGCCATGTCCCACGCAAAATTAGCCTGAAGGTCTAATTGCGGAAAACAAACCCTCTAACATAGAACATAAAGAACTTTTCCATAACACAAACAATTTGGAAGATGAGTAGAGAAACTCCGCTTCTTAATAATATTTTTTTGATGTGTCCTACCTTTTTATTCTTTTTCTAAAATAAAATCTCCGCTCACATTACAAAGAAATAAGAAAGCGACATGTCGTAACTTAACAAGATATAAGAGAACAGCGAGTTATCCGCTAACTTATCACTGTAAGCCGCCGTTATTGTTGTTTGTGAGCACACGTCACGAGTTCTGTTGATCCCGTAACTAACACTGCCTACGTGTGGTCGTACATAATAACTAGTTATGCTGAGATAAGTATAGTTTAATATTAGTGAGAAGGGTTTGTGTTGTTGGAGCTTTCCAGTAGGAATTGGTCAGTAGCAGTTAGGAGTCTGGATTCATGTACAGTTAATGGAGATAGGCTCGCCTCCTATTCATCTTAATCAGTCTATAGTGTGCCCACTGCTGTGCCACAGGCAAGGGGCCTGTGGCTCTTCAAGTGAGAGTGGGCCGTAATCTACCACGCAGGGCCCAGTGCGAGTTGATAAAGGTGACATATCTTTGAATTATTCGTTCTAGGACTTGCCGGTTTCCTCACGATGTTTTCCTTCACCGTTTTAAGAGCAGTGGTGATATTTTTTTTTAAACACTAGCGCCTGCCTGGGTCTGAATCTAGTACCTATAACTCGTAAGTCGAGGCCGATACCACTGGGCCACTACTGCTCACCCTCGTTACATGGGACTTAAATATAAATGGCGAAATGTGGGTGTAAGTACCTCTACTAGCTATCTGTGGGTACTACACTGCTTAACCTTTCGGGGAAACGAAGCGTGGTGGTATTCTTTGCAATTTTTATTGGTAAGATAAGGTGGTGTAGAGAGGCCCTTTCGGCTTTATTAAAATAGTTTTATATTATTATTTTTATTGCGGTATGGGCCTGCTCTTGACCTCATCTCGCCTGATGGAAAGCGATGGATGAGGTCTATCGTGAAACGACCTTATACTTTTATCACTTAAGTAGATATTTGGTTGGCTGATGGCTCATTTCAATACACTTTCTCGTAAATTGGATCATAGGCGCCGCTTTTATCATCTTAATCACAATCAGCCTATAATGTTTCCACTGCTGGGACCCAGGCCTCCTCTCTTCAAGATGGAGTGGGCTGTAATCTACCACGCGGGTCCAGTGCGGGTTGGTAAATGTCACATGTCTTCGAATGTTTGGTTCTAGGACATGCCGGTTTTCTCTAGATTTTTCCGTCACTGTTTTGAGAGCAGAGGTGGTAAAATAATTTACAAAAAGTAAAGCGTGTGCCTGGGCCCGAACGCACGACCGTTTCACGATTTTACGTAGCATTCCCGGACTAGTTCGAGAAAGTGCATCAAAGCCACTGGCCAAACACACCTTAATCAAAGTGATAATATTGCGTGTGTGGTGCAATATTTTATATCTAGGCAAAGGGCATTCATTTCTTTAAGCCTAAATATTAGTTTCCTTTAAAAACTGATGAATAAAAATCATTACATTAACAACTTATAAAATACAACATTAATTTTTGTTTATGCGAAACCCGAAACACGGGTCTAGTATTTTTATGTACAGAATCTATGAAAAAAATTTCAAAACTGTATCATTAATAATCACACAGTTATAAGCTTGATAAGTTACCTGGTTGTCCACGCAAAAACATATGCAGATCACACACAAACAGCTAGTGTACGTACCATCTCCGTGTAATGGACGTTTGAATACGAGAAAGACATGATAATTTTAAAATCGAAACAAAACACTAAGGCCCGCGACTTGGAAGCGTAATTAAATATTTTTGGTACAAAATATAACATGGTGTAAAAATTATTGGAATCGATTCAGTTACTGATTCTGATCAAACTATATTCAGGTTTCGCATATACTAAAAATAATCTTGTACCTATATCAATAAATGCATATTAATAATGTGTTCTATGCATTAAAAATATTTCGTTTTTGTCAGATTTTTAATATTAAGCTGTTTGGCGGCTTCGAGCCAGTGCCTCAGAGCTACTTCAAAAGACCAAACGCAGAAATATTTGTTACAAAATATTATGTACGTACTGCATCCACTAGTGGGCTCGTGGCAAACTAATAACACACGGTTCAATCTACTGCGTGCGGTTCGTGGATGGGTGACCCACAAGTTATACTTTACGGGATCCCTCTGTGCCTCGGAAATGCCGTTGTCTTTGGTTCCAGCACTCATTCGTAAGTATCTTTGACAGCTGTGACGGGTAGTCATTTGTATGTTCATGCACGTTCGACAACCAGTATTTTAGGAAGGGTTATCTTGTTACCCAGTAAGTGGATTATGGCAGTTGGTTCATATGAAATACTGGTATTCAGCTTTATTCGATTAGACTGGAAGCTGAACCCAACATAGTCACACTTTGATCCCTGCCAGGGTCGCGATATTAGTTCGAAAGAGGTACCGTGGCCCTGGCATATAGGCAACTGAATGGAACACGGGTGGGTTTTAGTCAGTAAAAGTCTGACACGCCCTTCCGCTCCACCCTAGAGCGGGAAACTTCATTTGATGATTTCCGATCCAAAAAAAAACCCAACATAGTTGAGAAATGGTTAGGTAGATTGATTAGGTAATTGAATTTCATCCAACATTAATTGTTATTCCAAAGGTGTTAGAAGAAATAAATTGGAGTACTTACACCGAGTTGTACCACCGTGCGTACTAGTTCCGTGTAGTGTCGGACGTCAAGAATAGCACCATTGGCACATGGGCAACCCTGGCACATGGGCAACTGAAGGAACACGGGTGGGTTTTAGTCAGTAAAAGTCTGACACGCCCTCCCGCTCCGCCCAGAGCAGGAGAAGACATTTGACGATTTCCCATCCAGAAAAAAAAAACCACCATCCCATTTCTTCCCGTGGGTGTAGTAAGAGGGGACTAAGGGACTTACTAGAGAATGGACAGCAGCGTTCTATTGTATATGTATTGTACCACCAAACTGCGATCACCAACCCGCCTGCCAAGCGTGGCTATTAAGGTAAACTCCCCATTGGGTAGGCCTATGTCCAGCAGTGGACGTCTATCGGTTTAAATGATGATGATAACTTACATGTGAAAAGGTGATGCAGCTATAATTTCACAACAGGAACATTTTGTCTGGGGTTAAATCTTATTGTCCTTCGTCCTAGTAATCACTGCATTTTCCTAAGACAGTCATCCTTTATCTTGTCAACTAATATTATTACGCACATAATCAGTTTTGTGGATCACTTCATACTTCTAAGCACTACGAAAATTCACTTTATAATGGAGAAACATTTATAATATAAGTGTATGAGGGTAGTTCTGTTGTGAAACTACCTACCTTTAATGAGTAGTATCAATATTTCAAGCTGTGGGAGTTAAGAATATTTGAAGCAGGTTTGTTCTTTTTTGGGATTTTATTGACCTGGATTTTAAAATGAGAACAGATGTATAATTTTGAGGTGAATTTTTAGTTTGGTACTTAATCGTTTTTTATACATGGGAAGTGCCAGGGTAGACCGCGAGATATTGATTAACTAGCTTCTGTCCGCGACTTTGCCCGCGTCAAATTTTTGCTCCCGTAACCCTTCCCGTCGTATCGAATTGCGTGCCAGTTTTCGTCCATTTTTCGTTCCTGCTCCGGTCCATTTGATCGTAGCGTGATTTTACATAACCTTTAGCCTTTCTCAATAAATAGGCTACCCAAACCAAAAAATATTTTCAATTCGGACCAGTAGTTTCGGAGCCTATTCAATACAAACAAACAATCAAATCTTTCCTCTTTATAGTCGAACGGGATAAAAAAGTGAAAAAAAAAATACTATGTCCGTCTCCTGGTTCTAAGCTACCTCTCCACCAATTTTCAGCCAAATCGGTTCAGCCGTTCTTGAGTTATAAATAGTGTAACTAACACAACTTTCTTTTATATATATAGATGTCAATCAATAGTGTGACATCAACTTAGAGGGTTGTATTGATAATTTTACTGATTTCATGGGCTATCGTGGTCTTGGCGCTTCCCCATTAATTATCAAAAGGAATTACCAAACTAAAAAAATACCATTAAACTATAAAAAAGTAGTAAAAGGCTTTTAATAAAGTAACCGTGAGTTTCTTGCCGGCTCTTGTCCATAGGCATCGATCAATTGGAACGGTGCACCTAGTTTCTGACGTTTCATAAGTGCCCGTATAGGTTTATGCGAAACTAACTTTTGCCAGCGGCTTCGCCCGCGTGGAGGTCGGAAAATATCCCGCGGGAACATACTACCAGGATAAAAAGTAGCCTATGTCCTTTCTCAGGCTCTAAACTATCTGTGTACCAAATTTTATTTAAATCGATTCAGTAGTTTTAGCAGGAAAGCGAGACAGACAGACAGACAGACCGACAGACAGACAGAGTTACTTTTGCATTTATAATATTAGTATGGAGTATGGATATTTATCCTGCTAATGATATGGCGTCTCACATAGCCCGAAATGCATTTAATCTGGCGTCCACCGGCTTTAGACGTCCGCATACCGGACGCCACTTTTTTAGTCAGTGTTACTTTGGTCCTTTTGGCTCTAGCGACCTGTACAACAAAAATTGCCGGAAGGCAAAAAATCACTGAAGCGCTTGAATTTGTATAACTAAAACTTCCGCGAAATCCCGCATCAACGGTGCGTCGCTGTGTAGCGCGTATATCGACAGTGCGTATACTCATCTAAGACACTTTCGATAAAGCCGATTATTTGGCGTCCAATTGCGACGTTGCCAAACCGACTGTATTTGAACGGTTCGAAATAATTTAAAAATGAAAACAACAAATCAGTTATACACAGTTTGCCGAAGTTGCCACATACGTATCGCTGCTTATTTGACGCTCGGTTGCAAAATAAGTATTGTGCCCTCACTTGTGAAAATCAGGTGTTGGCCATCCGTAAATTATACAGCTATTTGAAGTCGATTATATGATTTTGATTATATTATACGTTCGGAATATGTTTAGCACACCTAATAACAATACAACAATCTAATATCTAATATTTTCTTAAAATTAATTATGTTAGATCTGAAAGTCACAAAAGTAAATTGTCATTAATACGTTGAATTATACTAATTATTTTACGTAATTTTTAGGGATTGATTTTAAAGTTTTATAAATACAGAAAACTATTTCAATTGTTTTCACCTGTCATACCTATAGGGTAACCCATCTGTCTATAATAAAATAGTAATCTTAAATTTATGTGTGTTTATTTCATTATTTTTCCTTGCGACTGTAGAAAAATACACGGATGTCGAATATGGTGCGGCATGAATAGTATGTACCGTCAACTGAAGTTCGTTTATGGCTTCAAAGCTGCGCGACACATACGGATGTCAGTTTGACGCATACTTTTCATACTGTACGATACGTCCGTATACATGAATCTATGGCACTACGTTAGAAAAATAATCGGACGTAGAATATGGTGCGGCATGAATACTATATACTGTCAACTAAGGTCCATATATAGCTTCAAAGCTACGCGACACTTATACGGATGTCGGTTTGACGCATACTTTTCATACTGTACGATATTTGACGTCCGTATACATGAATCTATGGCACTACGTTAGAAAAATAATCGGACGTAGAATATGGTGCGGCATGAATACTATATACTGTCAACTAAGGTCCATATATAGCTTCAAAGCTACGCGACACTTATACGGATGTCGGTTTGACGCATACTTTTCATACTGTACGATATTTGACGTCCGTATACATGAATCTATGGCACTACGTTAGAAAAATAATCGGACGTAGAATATGGTGCGGCATGAATACTATATACTGTCAACTAAGGTCCATATATAGCTTCAAAGCTACGCGACACTTATACGGATGTCGGTTTGACGCATACTTTTCATACTGTACGATATTTGACGTCCGTATACATGAATCTATGGCACTACGTTAGAAAAATAATCGGACGTCGAATATGATGCGGCATGAATAGTATATACTGTCAACTGACGTCCGTATTATAGCTTCAAAGCTACGCGACACTTATACGGATGTCGGTTTGACGCATACTTTTCATACTGTACGATATTTGACGTCCGTATACATGAATTTGTGGTACTACGTTAGAAAAATAATCGGACGTCGAATATGGTGCGGCATGAATAGTATATACTGTCAACTGACGTCCGTATATAGCTTCAAAGTTACGCGACACTTATACGGATGTCGGTTTGATGCATACTTTTCATACTGTACGATATTTGACGTCTGTATATATGAATCTAATAGCACTTCTTCCTTTTCCTATAAATGCATAAGCTCCCATTATGAATGTATGACCCATCGCCGTCTCAGATAAATAAATCATAAATCATTTTATTTGCAACCAAGTACTTAAGCCTAGCATACAAGGACACCTTTTTCTTTTTTTTGGGTGGGAAATTATCAAATAACTTTTCCCGCTCGGGGCGTAGCAGGAGGGCGTGTCAGACTCTTACTGACTAAAACCCACCTGTGTTCCTTTTGTTACCATGTTGCCGGGGGCCACGATCTCCCTTTCGGACTTCTTCGTAAGCCTGGCAGGCATCAGCCCTAGTGAACCCGGTCAATTCCGCTGACATCTCTTTGAGGTGCACGTGGAACACAACGCACCGTCAACCCGGGTCTGGTCCCTATCGGATGGCGAGCTACCCATTGCTCACCGACCGCAAGCCCACGCCTACGATGGCCGGAAATCGGCCTGCGATTCCAGATGCCCAGGGCGTCTCCTCCTGCGGCGATTAGGGGCGTGAGGGCGCGAAATTTGCCTCTCTCTCACGCGTTCTGCCTCCTCCTTCACGAGCATTACTGCCGCCCAAGTCGGGCAGACCTCTACCATATGCTCCACCCTGTCCTCCGGGTGATCCACACAATGGTGACACCCGGTCGTTTCCTCCCGCCTTATCCTGAACAGGAACCTCCCGAAACAACCGTGACCCTGCGTCAGGTGGAAGGTGAGGACGCCGCGCCGTGGCGCCTCTCTAGCCACTCCTCAAAGAGGGGACTTATCGCCGTAATTGTGGCGTGCCCATCGCTGGGTTGCGACAATCGTACTCTCCATGACGCCATGAGATCCCACCGGAGCTCTGTCCGCTGTACCGTGGTTTCTCGCGGCAGTGGAGTTAAGCCCCGGCGTAAGATATAAGGACCCTGGAAGGGTTTCGCAACGATCAGATAACTTATAATCAGGTACACTAGTGGCTCTGTGAGTTGTAGACCTCGCGAGACTGTCTTTTTTGCATAACTCAGACGACGGTGAACTTGAGCGACCTTCTTCAAGGTACCTATACAGCAACCTATCAAAGGCATTTGACATGGTGTTTTGTGACAAGTTATGGTCTAAATTGTGTGTGCCCAGTGAATTGATGAGTGTTTTTAAAAACTGGTACACACATCAAATTAAATGTGTAAAATGGGCAAATGGACGGTCGGATGAGTACGTGATGGAATGTGGAGTTAGACAGGGTGGATTAAGCTGTTTAATTTATATATAAATGTGCTTATTCTCGAGCTCAGCAGTTTGCATGCTGGCTGCTACATAGATGGGCTAGCATTTAATAACATTAGCTACGCTAATGACATGGCGCTGCTGAGCCCGTCTATGGCAGGTCTCAGAAAATTTAATAAAGTTTGTGAGCGTTACGCTGAGGAGCATCGTTTTAGATATAACACGGACAAAAGTCAGTTGCTTATCGTTAAGGTGGCCAATAAAGGCGCAGAGAGATACCCTACTGTCACTTTAAATGGTGGTGTCATATGCGTATTGTAGCGGAGGATTTGAGGAACAATCTAGATCGGATCAATGAATACCGGGAGCGAAGAGCATTATCAGTGAGATGTGCCTAATAGTTTTTTACTCGTGTAGCGTTTGGACTAGTTTCACTCAAAAAGCTGTTAATGCTCTTCGTGTCCAGTGCAACAATGCATTCAGGATGCTGTTGGGGCTGCCACGCTTTTGTAGTACCACGAAGATACGCTCAGCAGTGGGCGATTACAGGCTGTGAATAATATTATATTATCAGAAAAATCTAGTTAATAGTACTCTTTGAATCTAGTCAAATTAAACTTAGAAAAACCCGTAGTAAACTCATGCTAATATAAGGGTTCCTTCGTACGATGAGGTAGAACGATTGATTCCACAGCAGTAGTAACATCTTGTATAGGTATACAAAAAGCGAAATATCTACCATAACTAAAAAGTTTTTATTTGTAACTATTTAGTTATGGTAGATACCCCGCACTAATCTAATCGCGTTATTCGTTCATTTGTCGCACAAATACTTAATGCAAATTTAAGACTTATATAGTTTTCACATGGACCCCACTAGAGTATCCAAATTAAAATGTAACCATTCGGGAAACACCAGCTTTCAAATAAAAAAAGAATCATGAAAATTGGTTCACCCAGTCAAAAGTTATGATTATGAGGTAACAAACATAAAAATATACGGTCGAATTGATAACCTCCTCCTTTTTTTAAGTCGGTTAAAAACACGATTAATAATTTTCAATACTGTGTCTCTGTATTTAGGCTTTCATTCCTTAAGTCAGGATAGAGAACTTTTATCTGACTATTAAAATCAAAAGCCATAAGGTGGATGTGTGTTTTTATTTTTAACTCTTTAGTTATGGTAGATACTCTGCACTAATCTAATCGCGTTATTCGTTCATTTGTCATTCAAAAAATAATCATCAAAATCGGTTCACCCAGTCAAAAGTTATGAGGTAACAAAAATAAAAAAAAAAAAATACAGTCGAATTGATAACCTCCTCCTTTTTTTTGAAGTCGGTTAAAAATGAGAATAGCCCAAATAAGTCAGCGGTCAACCGTGAAACTAAAAAAATATTTACTTAGAATAGACAATGCGTTTTGCGAGACTCCGTCAAAGAAAGAGATAAGTATAAATAAACGAATCATAATGCTGGCAACGTCGCACTTTGAAATCCCAACCGTCTGATTTGGACGTAAAAATATCCACGCAATAGATTAATAATATTGATATACGTAGGAGGTCAATAAAGCTTCACTATTGTGCGGGGTCCAAAAATATTTGGGCCTAACTACAAGAAGAATATTGCCGCAAATAAATGAGCAAGAAAATTAAGTATAGGATGGAGTAGGAAATCAAAAAACTAAGCAATATTCATCAACAGATGATAAAAAATGTTAGCAGAACTGGTGGACGTCGTAATGATGCGCAACATGCTTGACGCCAAATGAGTTCCTGGATGTAAATATATATATATATATATATATATAAAATGTAACCATTCGGGAAACACCAGCTTTCAAATAAAAAAAGAATCATCAAAATTGGTTCACAATGCGTTTTGCGAGACTCCGTGAAAGAAAGAGATAAGTATAAATAAACGAATCATAATGCTGGCAACGTCGCACTTTGAAATCCCAACCGTCTGATTTGGATGTAAAAATATCCACGCAATAGATTAATAATATTGATATACGTAGGAGGTCAATAAAGCTTCACTATTGTGCGGGGTCCAAAAATGTTTGGGCCTAACTACAAGAAGAATATTGCCGCAAATAAATGAGCAAGAAAATTAAGTATAGGATGGAGTAGGAAATCAAAAAACTAAGCAATATTCATCAACAGATGATAAAAAATGTATATATATATATATATATATATATATATATATATAAAATATATAATATATTAATATATAATAAATATATATATATATATATATATATATATAGTGTAGATAGTGTGGATGTGGAAAGTGTGGATAGAATATTCTTATTTTTAGTAGGTACCAATCTGATATGCCTTTTTTTGGGTGGGAAATCATCAAATGACTTCTCCCGCTCTGGGCGGAGCGGGAGGGCGTGTCAGACTTTTACTGACTAAAACCCACCCGTGTTCCTTCAGTTGCCCATGTGCCAGGGTCATGGATCTGATATGCCTTAAAACGTAAAGCCAGAAGACGAAGTACATGCCGAGGGTGCAGTTACTGGAGTCACACCGCAATGTCAATTTCAAGGCGTTTGTAGTGCGTGTACCGGATTGTTATCTGCCCATCGTCATGGACGAAAACTTTTGGCCACAGGACGTGGTGTTCCATCGCTTCCGCGGACAAGTGCCACAGGACAGCTCACGGACAAGCTAGTGAAGTGAAGTGTTACTAACATAGTTTAAAGCGCTATTTAACACACGTTTTGTATAATACCTATGTATGTTAGTTTGTAAGGTATATGTCTATGGGTCATTGTAACCTGAAAATAAATGTTTTATTATTATTATTATGTAAAGTGATCTTCTCCAGCAGGTGTGTAGCGGTGGTAGCGGCCTGCGTGCTGGCGGCGGCGCTGGTCTCGGCGCAGATCACCTTCAGCCGTGACTGGACCGGCGGCAAGCGATCAGCGGCCCCGCAGCTAGCCCTGGACTGCGGACAGTTCACCCGGCTATGTCGCCACTTCGTAGTTAGTATATAATTCTGGTTTCCTTGGAGATAGTTGATACAAAACGTCATAGTGACCTTGCTAATTACTGGACCGGCGGCATGCGAGCGACCCCATAGCTTACCTTGGATTGAGGACAGAACAACTGCGAAATGGTGACATATCCCGGGGCTTTGTCACCATTTCGCAGTTAATATTTACTTTTCATTCAAGTTTCTTTAGCAGCTCATACAACCATCATAGTGACCAGTGGCCCTGGTTTGATGAAAACACTTGTCGCATTTGCATTTCGATCCAGCCCGTCCTTAGCTGCCCTGGTAGAACCAGCGATGCCCTAATCCGAGGTCCGTACCCCACAGGGAAGCCCTTAGCGACTAGTCGCTCTACTGTTAAGTTTTTAAGCCCTGGCTGGAGGTTTTAATTTATTGAGAGAGCCACAGGTAGGTCCAGTTAAGCAACCTCATAGGTACAAGGTTGACCTGCGGGATGTCATTACCAAAAAGACCACCGGTCAGTGACTGGATCGGCGGTAAGCTAGTGGCCTTGCAGCTGGCTTTTGTATCAGGTGGTTCTGAATAACGTTGAAATAGGACAACTATTGAGTTGATAAATAATACCTACTTGATTCCGATAGAAGTAGTCTCACATAAAATTGTATCTCGTGAACTTCGTCCATCACCGCTTGGTTCCGCGTATAGAGTTAGGTTGACCTTTAAAACGGTCGGACACCAGCATTACTCTGACACAAACTGGCTTAGAGATGTCGCCAAAATCCATCAAAGCTGTAAATCATAATTATGGGCGCTTCTCAATAGCGAAAATAATATTGTATGAGCTAATGCTTATGTAAATGACTATCGAACCCTGACCCTTGGTGAAAGCCTCATCCTTAACCCGATCGTCTATTAATATGGTCTGTCTATTAGGTCAAAGTACGGTAGTGAATGTAAACGTCCTATAATTGGACGATGATCCTATTTTGAATGGCTTGGCATTTATCATTTAGAAGTTTTCCAAACCGGAACTAAGCTAGTATGATTAGGCTATTTTTCTACCAGAGAAGTTCTTGCATATGATATCAACCCAATAGGATCGTTCGATTTTCTTAGCATAACTTACGAAAAAGTACGGCGAAGGTAAGTTTTGTACATACGCGCAAAGTGTAAGTATTGGGCATATCACATCTTATTCGCTCCACTATTAATAGCTCTGGTGAAAATAGATAGGTTACTGGCCAAACCCTATTTTAGGATGAACTAGTTTCGCCTAGGCCAAATTAGTTCTCCCTACACGCGATAGGATAAACCAGTATAGACCTATGCAGAAAAGACAAAAGAAACAGCATATACAGCTTATTACAGTAAAAAAGTAGCGATGTAGTTTTACGGTAAGGCCTAGGCGAAACTAGTTCATCCTGAAATCGGGTTTGGACGGTAACAGATACCTACATAGTTTCGTAGACTAGCTACCTCACACATCTCTGGAGCAAAGGCAGCCTGCAACCTAACTAACTTTCTATCCTTTCGTGAGCTCTCTTATGACTAGCAAAAGCCGGTCCTGAAAACCGGTCACACCGTGTATGCAGAAGTGACGTACTAATCTAAAATATCTTCTTCCATATTGGCAGCACGAATTGAAGCAAGCTATGACGTCGGAGCTGGCTGGCAAGCATCACAGCGAGCTGGACAAGCCGCCGCTCTACGACGAAGAGTAGCTGCATCCTCCCTTCACTATATAGGCAGATAGAACTCCTGAACTGACGGCCAGATCTTGTTGATGATGGATAGATTCTGTATTGGATGGATAGAGAATAAGTAGTCTATATGCTGTGCTATTTCTTGATCTATGCCTTCTGTTTTGGGACAACGACATTGGAATTTTTTACGTAGATTCCTATGTTATTTTGGAGGATTTTGTCAATGTTCTTTTCCATTTTTTAGCTCAAAAAGTTTGCCAATTTCTGAGTTTTCCCTAAACCTTTCTTGTTGAAACAGATATTTATTACTTATATTAACATAATTTTGTTGTGACCATAACATACTTTTACCCTCTAGATAACCAAATTGGGTTTCGTAATCAAAAAGTTTCGGACAATCATTGAATTATGCCTAATTTTAAATTTAATTTAGCGTGGAGGATATTAATGGAGAACAATATTATGTGAAAAGTTGAAAAGCATAAAAGTTGTACCGTGACGCATAAAGTTTTTATATATCGGTCGCGTCCGTGGCTAAGTTGATTACTGTAGGCGTTCGTTTTATTGCATTAGAATCGTTATTTCTTTTTAAGTAATTGATTATTTTTATATGTTAGGAGTGGAATTCTTTTGACTAAAATTACGTTTTATTTATTTATTTATTTATTTATTTATTTAAATAACATGGGAGACTTACAGCTACAACAAACAGAAACAGTCTGTTTTTGAAAATTTATACGGCCATATGTAAGAGAGTTTTTTCTTGGAGAAACAAACAATATTTTTTTAAATATAAATTCGCCTTAGTTATTCTATTCTATTATAATTCGTTCCAGATGTAAGCGTGACTGTATTGTTCCTAAAACCTACTATGTAAGCGAATTTCTACCTTCGACTCTAGTCAATATGCTTTAGTATATAATAAGTACATAAGTAGTTAGGTATCAAATTACGCGAATTAAATGCACGAGGAGGGAATTAGGCGAGGATCGATATTTTGATAGGCATATCGGAAAATCTGTATATTGTACTGTAACCTATAAATAAAAGAGATTGAAATCTTATGTCTTGTTTTCTTTTTAAATATTTCCTATGCATAAATATTAAGGATATTTCTGAAACTTTAACTCATGGCTATAGTGTGACTGACACTGGCTTGGCCACCATGATTTTAATTTTGATAACATAATATTTTTTTCATCCCACCATCTCGGAAAGAGTATTTTTAATCTTCAATATCTGAGTGGAAAAGCCGTTTTTATTCTCTAGAGGATAAAGTAAATTGAATTTAGAACATCGTGTGCACTAAGTTTGTGAATTAAAATAGTTATTTGTTATACAAGAGTGCAAAGTTGCTTTTTAACCGTGTGCTCAATTTTGATGACCGAGCAAGCGAAGGATTCTAAAATCACGAGCGCAGCGAGTGATTCAAAATTAGAATCCTGAGCGTTAGCGAGGGAATCAAAAGAGCACGAGGTGAAAAATCTTTGCACTCGAGTGCAACACATAACTTTTCATTCCACCTCAGCGAGGAAAGAGTATTTTTAATCTTCAATATCTGAGTGGAAAAGCCGTTTTTATTCTCTAGAGGATAAGGTAAATTGAATTTAGAACATCGTGTGCACTATCACCTTAGTAATCTTCAATATCTGAGTGGAAAACGGCTTTTCCACTCAGATATTGAAGATTAAAAATACTCTTTCCGAGATGGTGGGATGAAAAAAACATTAAACCTATTTACTGCTACCTCTATGGTGCCGAATATATCATACAACTTTTTTTTAATTTGTTAAAAACTCAGACTCGGAACCTTCTTGGTGTTCTTTTTCAATTTGCTTTGTACGCGGTTCTTTACGCGGCATTTTTTCACGTCATTGTTAAACCTTATATTAAAAACAAGAAACTTGAAAACAAGTGAAAAAACTAAAATGAGTGATTCTAGCGACGAGGAAGTTTGCTTGACGCCAACAGAATTGACTGAAACTGTTAATAATGCGCAAATGAGCTTTCTCCCTCAACAATCACGCGAGAAGTATTCAAAACAGTACGATATGTTAAACACGTGGCGACTAGCAAAAGGAGCCAAAACTTTCTCAGAAAACGTTTTGCTGGCATATTTTATAGAATTATCCGAGAACAAGAAAGCAAGCACTCTATGGAGTACGTATTCGATGCTAAAAGCAACAATAAAGATGAAAAAAACCGGCCAAGTGCGAGTCAGACTCCGCACCGAGGGTTCCGTACAAACCTGTACGTATTTTCGGTTTAAAAATATATATATTTTTTAATTTTTATATTTAAATTGATTGAATGTAAGGTAAATTGCGGTTTACGATTTAAGACGTTTAAAAAAAAAAACTACTCCCTCGATCTCGTTCAAACCAATTTTCGGTGGTAGTTTACATGGTAATGTACATCATATATTTTTTTTAGTTTTGTCATTCTCTTATTTTAGAAGTTACGTCTCTTAGTTTAGAAGTCTCTTATGTTAGTTTAGTATATTAATCTCAATTAAATAGTATACTTAGTAGATGTTGATAGGCATAATTATGCGTTCATATCAATTTTATTCATTTTTCTACTACAATACTCTTTACGTTACAGGTTGTTCTTATTATTGGAATAAACGGAGCATGTCGAACTAATGAACTAACACAACTTAATGTCAAAAACATTGAGAAACATTCAGATGACTTACTATTAATTAATTTACCTAATACAAAGACAAAAAGAGACCGCAACTTCGTCATTCGCAAGGAATACGTAACGATTGTTGAGAAATATCAAGGCTTACGCCCGCCTAACACTCCAATCAATCGATTTTTTCTACAGTATCGCAATGGAAAGTGTGTTAGACAGCCTATGGGTACTAATAAAATTGGCAGTATCCCACGAGAAATAGCAACATTTCTTGAACTTCCAGAACCCCTGTTGTACACGGGTCATTGTTTCCGACGAACGTCAGCCACACTTTTGGCTGATTCCGGAGCTGATCTCCTGTCCCTTAAGCGCCACGGAGGCTGGAAGTCCAATGCAGTTGTAGAGGGATACATAGAGGATTCCATCCAAAATAAGTCTAAAATATGTGAAGGCATCGTAGGAGCCATTACACTGAAAGAGCCTCAATCGGATCCTTGGACTGGCCCTTCTACATCAAAAATAAGCCGTTATGAAACACCTAACCATCTCCCTCTCTCTCCAACATTCACGCCAAGGGAATCCGATGAATCGGTACAACTATTAAGTATGACAGATAGTTTACCGAAAAACAGTACACAAGTGACTAACACCAATATTACAGTACCAAACAAAAATATTACACTCAATTTAAATAACTGTAGCAACGTTACTTTAAAATTTTCTTAATTATACCTTAGTATTATTTTGTTATAATTTAAAGATTATTCTGTAATACTTACCTGTCATAATGTAGTAATTAATACCTAAACTGAAATAAAAGTATCTTTTGATTGAAATGCTTTTTTTGCATATTTAGTCATTTCCTCGCTGAGGTGGGATGAAAAGTTACGTGTTGCACTCGAGTGCAAAGATTTTTCACCTCGTGCTCTTTTGATTCCCTCGCTAACGCTCAGGATTCTAATTTTTGAATCACTCGCTGCACTCGTGACTCAATTTTAGAATCCTTCGCTTGCTCGGTCATCAAAATTGAGCACGCGGTTAAAAAGCAACTTTGCACTCTTGTATAACAAATAACTATTATCTAATGACTTTAGACCGATAAAACTAGAAGACAGATATTAATAGAAATAATGTTTTGTTGGCAATTTTTGTAAACTCTTCGATGTAGCTCTTGGACTATACCTTAAAAATTGCACTCATTATATCTTCTAAACTAAGACTAATTCCGACATCCGACAAGTTTGTGAGAAAATAGGTCACCGCTGGATGCCCTAGTTTTTAACACGCATTTATTAGCTCCATATTGTAAGTATGTTAGTGTGTATCGGAAACATTGAACATGAATTTGAGCCCCTTCAAAACGTCGGACTAACTCGAAATGTGGCATACTAATCAAGGACCGATGACAATACAATCCATACTTCCATACTATCCATTCTTCCATACTTTAATATTATAAATGCAAAAGTAACTCTGTCTGTCTGTCGGTCTGTCTGCCTGTCTGTCTCGCTTTCCTGCTAAAACTACTGAACCGATTTAAATGAAATTTAGTACACAGATAGTTTAGAGCCTGAGAAAGGACATAGGCTACTTTTTATCCCGGTAGTATGTTCCCGCGGGATAATTTCCGACCTCCACGCGGGCGAAGCCGCTGGCAAAAGCTAGTAATTTTATAAATTTGTGCCATTATCCTTGCCGGGGTTACCAGGATAGCAAAAAAACTGTCTTATAAAACTAAGCTGACATACGTCACAAACTACGCTGACATACGCCACAAACTACGCTGACATACGTCACAAACTATGCTGAGATACATCACAAACTACGCTGACATACGTCTCAAAATTCGAAACACTAAAATTGGAAAATAAATAATAGTTTAAAAAAACATGCTTCCATAGAAAACCAAACTTAAAAGTGGAAAAAAATGGGGTGCTTGATATCAAATAAAAGTATCTCAAAAAGCACCCCACGCTTTTTTCAATTATATTTTACTTTTTCGTTTGGCTTGTTTTTTAATCTTTTTTTATCCACACTAATATTATAAACCCAAAAATAACTCTGTCTGTCTCGCTTTCCTGCTAAAACTATTGAACTGATTTAAATGAAATTTGGTACAAAGGTCGTTTAGAGCCTGAGAAACTTTAGGCTACTTTTTATCCCGGTAGTATGTACCCACGGGATAATTTCCGACCTCCACGCGGGCAAAGCCGCTGGCAAAAGCTAGTATTCTAGCCAAGCTGGGGAAATTCTCTCCAGATCGGCCACCAATAAACCATTGTAACTTTTGAACTAGTGAACGACTAATTCTGATATTTGGCGACAAACGACTAAATAGCGACATTTTTTTTGTGATATCAAAATTAATGATGGTGACCAAGCCAGTTACACCAATTTTCTATGAAGTATAATTTTTTTTCTTTTGATAACCGACGAAAAATTTCTACGTTATCTCTAGTAGAATCATGTGCTGAATTCATGGTTACAGTGTGCGTGTCGATATGCCACTCTGTATGTTGAGTTTTTGATCGGAAGAGATAAAACTTGATTTCGGAGAAATCAAATATTGCAACAGATTTTTGGATGCATCAAGTTATCAGTAAAATAATCTAAACTCAATATTATAAAGTTGAAGAGTTTGTTCGTTTGGTTGAACGCGGTAATCTCAGGAACTAATGGTCCGAATTGAAAGTGTATTTTTGTGTTGAGTAGACTATTTATTGAGGAAGGCTATAAGCTATGTAACATCACGCTACGATCAAAATTAACGGAGCAGCGACGAAAAATGGCCGAAAAGTGGGAGGCAATTCGATGTGACGGGAAGGGTCAGGGGAGCAAAAATTTGACGCGGACGAAGTCGCGGGCAGATGCTAGTATTTTGATAAAACATTATCTTACTGATAACTTTCCACTGACTTGTATCACTTTTTATCGGTGACAAAGATCTGAATAGGAAGTGACAAAAAAGAAACAACAAAATATACTTAAAATTGTTATATTATTGTAATAAATTGATTTTATATACAGGTAAAATATAATTACAAACTAGGCACGCATAATTATTGCAAATTACAATCAATTCCGATGCTTGGGGCATACTATTAACTAAATTATCTAAACTACGTTGTTCCTGAAGAATATTCAAAATTATATTAAAATTTATATAAAAACAAAATGTGTTTTTAAACAAAGAGGCTGTATTTAGATAACAGTTCTTACCATATCAATGTATGTGAATAAATGTTATGATTTATATGTAAACGAACATTTAAAAAACTAAAACAGGTGGATTATAAATGACTTATTACCAGTGATCAGACAATCGGGCGCTTATATACCTAAACTTCTTCCCACGAAAGAATAATATGGACATTCCTTTCCGAATAAAATAAGTCATCCCGGGTTCCCGGGATTGAATAGTTTTGTAAAAACAACTATCACAAACTTAATGAAAATATAGCAGTGATTATTTTAATTTAATGTTATAATTGTTTCAATTCCATAAGTAGTGAAAAGGCTGCTAGCCTGTTACTAAACTAGTTCTCATAAAAATTTAAGATTAAAAGTTCCATTAGAATTAGCTTTTTAAATGTAAATAAAAAAATACAATGAGAATTCTACAAGGAACAGCCGTCTTGAAAGTACAAGTAGGTATAAGGTAAATTAGTAGGTAAATTTTTCATTGTCATGAGTTCTAACTATATTTTCGGTTACATTTTTAGCAATCTCAGGAACACTAAACGATTCCAGGATCCAGGATTCTAAAAAGCATGTCCATATTATTCTTTCGTAGGAATAAAAGTGAGGTTTAGGTATATCAGCGCCCGATTAACCAATCACTGCTTGTTACACATAATTAATTTATTGCATTTACTAACGCAATATTCTACTTAATGATGATATCGCGAGTATATTATTTTGTGATAAAGTATTATTGTAATGGAAAACTAAGATTATTTAAACTAAAAATTAAGAAGTTTAGAAATATTTAATTGTGAGAATAACGAATGATTCTTATTAGTACCAGTACCTATATTAGTGTATGTGTGGTATTTTTATCTAAAAGCAACGCGCACTTTATTTGTGTTAACCAAGTGTAAACGCACTGTTTGAATGTGCGTGTGAAGACGAGTAGCGTCAGCACATAACACACACACATACACACCCACACACACTTCCGACTTCGCCATTGTCTCGACGGTACACACGGCTACAGGTCAAGCTGTACTGTTCCAGTTTTAGCTGACCTGGCATTGTTATAGGCTTTTCGTACAATGAGATGTCAGCTTATACTGGAAATGTATAGCTTTATGTGTGACCATGCGTACCAACAGTTTCTGCGCTCACACACATTCACAGCGTGTTTGTTTACACTTGGTAACCACAAGTAAAGCGCGCGTCGCTTCGCGAAATAAAAATACTGTAATGTTCTGTATTATAACTTATTAAACAAAAAGAGGGTAGAACAGTTTTAAAATAGTATTTCAGTTAATTTAATTATTTGTTTATTTTACAATGCAAAAAAAAACTAACATGCATTGGTTTGTTCAACTTTTTACGTTCGATATTGAAAAAGTTATTGCAGTTGAGAGTCTAGTCACTAGACTCCAGTGGATTCCGTAATCAATGTCATGGTTATTTATAACCTAGTGGTTATATTTTTAGTAATTAAAGCTAGGTTCAGTCCAACTAAAACTATACACACTACAAAATTATCAAAAAAAACTTAATTGTTGCAATCGTATCTACTAACTATTGGAACGTTGTTACGTTCTGTTGTCATGGCAACCGTTAGTGGCATGATTAACAAAATCCTATACTGCCAAAGGGTAAAAAATCATAAAGATTTAACTTGTGATACTTTCGTATGTCATTTTTATAATCATCAGCCGCAATTGTCAAATATGGACAAATCGACATCGTCCACAGTAGACGTCACAAATCACGCGTTATTTGGCTCTTATGTCATTGATACAAGGTTTAAATTCGTCCCTTTAGTAACACAAAATAGTAATTCGAGTTTGATTAATTTTGAGTTCTCAACACATCGGGAAGGCAGACTCTCGTAATTAAAATCGTTCAAAATCTAGTCGCATCATTATCTCGGCGACAATAAAATGTCAAAAACTTGTCAAAAGTGTTCTTAAAATTACAAGAATGGCTGTTCTTGTTTCTCTAATATTTAGTCACAAAAAACATCTCCCAAACACATTCTGATTTCTAAAATAGTTGTTGACAAGACTTAAGCCGGCAGCTTTGAAAGGTAGTAATTATATTCTCATTATTATATTGTATCAAGTTCTTCAACTTAATAGACAGCTGTGCCCCTATGGAGTTTGTTGCGCCACTTCTTCCAAACTAAATCACTAGGAAGTGGAGAAGGGCGGGCGTTTTTCGGGGACTGTCTTATGTTGACGTTCAAAAAGTGCTGACTCTCAGCCCAGTTTGAATAAATGACTTTTGATTTTGATACGTTTTCTCAAATTGAACAAAATCGATATACGTTTTGGTGTTACTAAGGGAACGAATTGTAATTACTGACAGGCCTGTCCTGACATGTCAAAAGCTAAAACTATTCATTAAACATGATACGTCTACTTCGTTAAAATAAAACACAAATACACACAATAGTATTAAAATTGGTCCCAAACAGATATATACGACGTACTACATACAAGTACTACTTGGCCCTGCCAATGAAATACTGGATTGTAAGGATGTACATGTAGTGATCTGAATGGATGGTGATAAGCTATAAGGTAAATCAATAGTACGTTGCGGCCAAGAGCCGATTTCCCACAGTCGTGATAACAGACTGGAGTCCTGTTCTTGTATTCTTACGTAAAGATGTTCACAAGACATACGGCGATTTCTTTTTTACGTTGTGTTGTTTTGTCATTCGCGAACAGTTAGAAAGGACAGTCGTTTAATGTACAGTCAGTTCCCTGCATTACCTGAGCCCTCCTACACAGAAGATATGAGGAAAAGGGGTCAGGTAATGCAGGGAACTGACTGCACAAGCTCCAGGGTTGCCCATGAAATTCAAATGATCTTTTAACTATTCGCGAAATAAAAGTCATCAATACAATCCGTTTTTATAAAATTAGCCATTAATATCCCACAGATGGGCGGAAGCCTCCCTATTCTTTCCACGTCTCTCTGTCCAGAGCCGCCAAGAACCAATCTTTATTAAAAGAATCCATCTCCGTATGGGCGTGCCAAGACGGGACCCACTGGGGCTCGTAAGTTTGGCCCATTGATCGTTATTTAATCCGGTTGGGACTTTTTTATGAAAAAACAAAAAAAAAAAAAAAACATTCAACGGTCTTAAATGAACTTAAGAGGGTATGGAAGATTTTAATTATTATATTTCTGTAAAGCCATATTTGTAACGGGTGCGAATCATATTTGAATCAATATACAATCTGTCACTGACCAACAAATTTCAAAAAACGGAGGAAAATTTGAAAACTTTCGCCTTAACGTTGTTCTATCATCACACTACTGTGACCACCGGCTTTAAGTTAAATTGCTATCTCCCATCCAATTCAAAACACTATGACCATAATTGAATAACCAAAAAACGTCGTAATCACCGCATTATGTCTTTTACATGATTCCTTTACATATCACATACAATACACCATCAATATTTAACTCCATTCTAATCATCGTCAGTACCACAGCATCTTACATACTCTAAGGCCTTGTTCAGACAGTCTAGCCAGATATCTCTGTCCTTCGGAGTGTCGGCGGCTAGTAAGTGTCGCCGGACGACGGAACCGTCCGGTCGCCGGACGTAGACTAGCGAGCCGGTGTCCGGCACGATGAGGCCGGCCGGAACGGACGATTCCAGAAGGATCGTGTTGGGCCGAGCGCATAAATCGCGCGGAGCTTTTATGACGCGGTCAGAAATTACTGTTGATAGGTCAATGTCGCCGATCGGCATCTGAAATAAAAGATATAGGTTATGAGTGAAACTTAATTCCTTATCCTTACATAAGCAGCAGAGACGATGAGGCACTTGATATCTTGTCCAGCGTGTCTTGTTGTTTGCACGCCACAGGAGTTGATGGACGCTACTGAAAATGCTAAGCTCGTAGCCAAATTCTGGGCTAACTCTATTTAGATTGCTATTTTATTTTATTTTATTAGGGACAACAAACATCAGTATATATATAATGATAACAACACTTAGTCTATCGACACGCTAAGAGAGAGAGAGAGAGCAGCAGAGAGCAGTGGTGGCCCAGTAGTAACGGCCGCTACTTACGAGTTGTATATCGTAGGTTCGAACCCAGACAGGTGCTTACTTTGTATAAATTATTTCTTCACCACTGCTCTCAAATACGGTGAACAACAAGATCGTTAGGAAACCGGCATGTTCTAGAACTAAAAAAATCTATCAACATGTGACATCTACCAACACGCACTGGGCCCGCGTAGTGGATTACGGCCCACTCCGTCACACAAAGAGGACGCCTGTGTACCAGCATTGGGAACATTATAGGCTGCTTATGTCATCATCTCAGCCGTAAGATGTCCACTGCTGGACACAGGAGTATCATTTAGTGGTTTTAGTATCCGGCTCGAAGGACCATGTAGAAGTTAGTAAGATGGCTAAATGATACTGCTGATAATAAAGTCAAATTAGATATATTGTTCGAACCAAAGGTTTGGTGATACAAAGGAGCGAGGGAGCACACGCGATGCCCGCTAATCGAGTACTGAATGCTTCACTTATATTACACACACATCCACACACTCACACACCCACACAATCACCCACACACTACATCTACTAACATTCTTCTCACATGCTTAACCTAGATTTAAAAAATAATAATAAATAAACTATAAATTTCGTATGATTCCGTACATTCTGTCAGCGCGCCTAGTACATAATTGTGAAATGAAAATGTAAAGGGTTGGGATCCTGGTGTCCTGAAACACAGGCCACGAGCCTAACTTAGGCACCAGTCTCCCACAATATATACTTACCTGGATTATGTATAATTGTCGAATCTGACCAATGTGAATTATGTATATTGTGGTGAGAAATAAAGTTGATTGATTGATTGATTAATTTGTTAATTAAGGTAAAATGCACGAGTAAGCAAAAGTGCAAATGTACGGTTTCACCGTACAACAGGCCTTCCCCAATTTGGCTGGGGGTTGGTTGGCAAATTGAGAGCGAGATCAGACTGTGAACGGACTTTTTCCTGTCTGTTCAGTCTTTGAAGGGTGATTATATGGCCTTGTGAAGAGCTGGTGAAGCTCAATATTCTTACCTTCTTCTGCACATCATCCGGATACTTCCAGTAGGCCAGGCGGGGAGGCTGCAGTCTGAACCAGCGCCTGTGCCAGGCTCCTAGGCCCGACACGTCGTCGAAGGCGGTGAGGAAGGCCGCGTGAGGTGACGGTGGAGAGACCTGTACTCGTGCTTTGATCTCGAGGTTGACGGTGCCTTCGAGTGGACTGCTGCAGGGCACCTGGATAATAGATGTTAGAGTTAAAGATGTTTAGTTCTCGCAACTGGCGTGCGTGTATGATCAAAAGGCTGATTCACGTATTGAAAAACGTTCTTAATACAATTATGAAAATAGTGGCTCATCAGTGCAAATGCAAAGTAAAGGCATATTTTTACCGCGGTGAAAATTAAACCTTGACTCGTCATCAAAGGTCCTCTTTTAAAATTAACAACAGACGCGTCTGTACTGCCTGAAGGGCTAACTTCAACAGATCAATGTGAACACGGCTTTTAAAATTACTAGGATCTATTAGGTCAAGGGGCGTGGCTAGGCTCAGTGACAATGATGAATCACTATTTTCTTAACGCGAATAGACCACAGAAGCAATTTCATATCAGCAACAATAAGTGTCAAAAACATCCCAAAAAGGAACACACAAAATACACATTAGATTTTTTAACAGACAGAAATATACGGGAACGGAACGACTTATGCTCGGGTGCTATAAACAAATACGAATTCTTTTGCTTTCCAATAGATTTGTTTTTTTTTTTAAGCCCGATTCTTGAGATACGTTATAGGTTATTTAATATCACACTACTACCTTTAGGATCTGAGCAAAACGAAACATATCGGCGCTAAGTGTTAACGAAATTAAAGCGCGGGCGGGCGTTGGGATTCGACGCGACGGGTCGGGGGCCAAAATTCAGATAGAAAGAAGTCAGCAAAAGAAAGAGGCAGGCAGACCTGACCCAGATAAATAAATATCTTAGGACAACCAACACAACGTTGTCTGATCCCAAACTAGACAGAACCTGTACTATGGTAACCAGACAACTGATAAAAACACTTATATATTTCTAAATAGATACATATTGTAAATAAATTACACCCAGACACATAACAAATGATTGTGCTCATCACAAAAGGATTTGTTCTGAGTGGGAATCGAACCCACGACCTCAGTCTTAGAAGTCAGGTTCACTAACCACTAGACTAATTGGACAGTAGAAAATGATTTATTTCTATAAGGAGGTTTGTAAAAACACTTTTACAAGTCAATTATATTTTTTATACTAAATGAGGTCGGTGTTTCCTAACTGACTACTCAGAGAAGAAACGCCGAAACAAGATTATCTTATACCTTTAAACGAGCAATTCTTGTATATATGTATATATATATATATAACCTGAATCTCGGAAACGGCTCCAAAGATTTTCATGAAATTTAGTATACAGGGGGTTCGGGGGCGATAAATCGATCTAGCTACGATTCATTTTTATAAAATGTCGTTTTATTCGTGTTTTCAATGACCAACTTTATCGATAATCAACTTGAACATAAACTTATTATTTTAAATACAATTTACCAAAAAATACCGAGCAAAGCTCAGTAACCAGATATTGTCTTTTAAAGTCCAGACATAATCTTGGTCACATCATGCGAAGACTATGTAGACTGGTGTCTGAAATGTTCTTTTGAGAAAAGAACCACACAGATTGAGTGGACCTGTCCAATCAGTGCAAGCATTTGTCAGTAATCGTGCAGCTGTGTGTTGTCATACCTTGTTGAGAGTGAAGTTGTTCCTGTTAGATTGCTGCAGCGCGAAGATGCAGTACCCGTGCAGTGACAACTGAGGGGAGCGCACTGCGAGCGGGCCTGCCGGGCTTTGTATTCTCGGCGCTTTGAGTTCCGATATCTTTGACTTCGGTGTTAGCAGTTTTGAGCTCGACTGTGGAAAGAATGGTATAAAAATAAGTCACATAGTTATAGACATAGATTACTTTTCATTATTTACAGTTAGCGTCAAAAATAACGGGACGAACAGACTGTTCAATATGATCTCAACAACTAAAAAAATTAAACTTTATCTCAATTGGATAAAGTTCTTGTCAAAATTACAGTTGTCGTGTACTGTTTTACATTCTGAAACATTCCTTGTGTCATTGAGTTAATATTTAATTTTCAAAGTTGTTTAGATCATTTTGGACAGTATGTTCGTCTCGATAGTATTCACGCTGACTGTAATACACCATATAGCGTGGCAGGGCCATGAATCCAGTTATGTTTAAGTCCCATGTAATAGCGACCGAGGCTATTGCCATCACCCGGACACAAATCTAGACTCCGACAGGTACTGAGAAATTAATACAATAATAATAATATTCCACAACTATCACACAACGCTATCTAGTCCCAAGCTAAGCAGAACTTGTGTTATGGGTACTAGACAACTGATAAACATAAGTACTTTTACATATTATAGATAAATTACACCCAGACACAGAACAAATGATCGTGGTCATCACACAAACATTTTTCCTGGGTGGGAATCGAACCCACGACCTCCGGCATAGCAGTCAGGGTTACTAACCACTAGACCAACAGGTCAAATTAGATAGAAAAACCCAATAACACTGCCCGACCTAGGTTTCGAACCACAGACCGTCATACTCAGCAGTAGCGCTGTGACCACAAGACCCACGAGGCTGTCACTGATTCGGTGTTAACCTTTAATTAGGCGCGCCAATAAACTAACATTGTTAGTCGCGCGGGGTCTGCAGTTACCCCAAATTGATAGGTATGAAATAAGAAGCATTTAAATAAGTAATTAAATTAACTATTAAATTATTTTTATTATATTATTATTTTAAATTCGGGTTGACAGCGCAGCGTTAATAGGTAAAAAATAACCTAACTTGAAGATCACTTGGGCACGTTGGGGTCGCGGTGACCCCGCGCGCCTAATTAAAGGTTAATAAACAAAAGCGAGTTACACAAACGTTCTTACCTTTTTGCTAGAGATGTGATATTTCATCTCGTGTGATAGCACTTCTTTCGACGCTTGCAACAGGTACACTTCAACTGTAACCTGAAAATAGAAATAAGTTGTTTGTAAACTAATGTAGACACCTACGTTAAAGAACAGTTTGTGACTGATTCTCACAAACTGTACTGTATGTACTGTACATAAAGTTCACTTATTCTTGTACAAACGCCAGCATATCAAGCTATCCGAAACTGTCAATTTTTCCCAATCAACCTTGAACCTAATGGTTTAGCGATAAAGTTGAAAATCTATTAAAGAAATTTGACATTATTGTAGTAACTTGATGTGCTTTGTGTCTCTACATAAGGCCGTGGCTCTGGCGTTGAAATTATGTCCAAGATAGAGAGACCGTTTGGAAGGGTTCAAGCTCCTCACAAAAGCTTTTTACCAACTATGTTGGGGTCAACATTCAGTCTAACCGGTTTCAGCTGAACACCAGTATTTTTACATAGAGCGAGTGCCTATCTGACCTACAAAACCCAGTTATTGGATAATTAGATACCACTTGGTAAGACTGGTTGTCAGACTTTCGGGCTTTTGCTTTTGACTAGCTGTGACAAGTATCAAAGATCCATGAATAACGGCGTAACGTGCTTTCCAAGGCACGGAGAGGTCTTGTTACTTTAAAGATGGTCACCCACCCATCCGGAACAACCGCGGAAAGCATAGCGTAATCTGATCGATTGACCCGTAGGACTGTTATAACTTAGACACCAACAGAATAAAATCCACCCCCCCCCCCTCCTCCTTATTTAGACAGAGGGACTTAACACTAGAAGCGCTGAACATACCAACTGAGGTAAATTTGGATAAAAAAATATGCATATTGCAATTACGTGATTGAAGTCTCGTATAAATAATAAATATAACTAGTGATCGCCCATTGGTCGAAATTCGACCGTACTTCATTTGAGTAGAAATACATTATTAAATGAAAAAATATAGATAACAATAAATATAAAAAAATAATATGGTTATATTTGACATTTAGTAACACTATAGACATATTGTTGACGCTGTACTACTGTGGAGGGTTCGCTGGCGGGATTGTGATGGCCAGGACCAGGACGTAGGTAATGAGTAAAGAATACTTCTTCAGGACTCTCTTTTTTATTTTCTGAATACTTCTTAATTGCTGTATATGGAACAATATGGAATTAATTATCACAGAAATTTGTTGTTTTTATAGAATTTTCCCTATTATTTTTAATTCATTATGATGGTTCCAAATGTCATAATTATAACCAGCCTGTACAATCGTGAGGCATACAACCTCTACAGTTTGCACACGACTCTAAGTTTTGTATGGGAAACTTACTAATGCCATACTTGACACTCCATAAAACCACAAATAATATTTCTTATAAATCTAAACTAAATTCCTATCGTCGTTACTACAAATAATATTAAAGACAAATATTCTCGATATGATCATAGATTTTAAAAATGAAATAGGTTTAATTGGTAGGTTGGTAGGTTTAGGTTTTATTGTTTGGTTTTTAATTTATTACCTATGGTTATACTTGACATTCAGTAAGACTATAGACACAAAATCAGGCTTACCAACGTAGGGGTTTTCCCAAATTTAGGGGGTAAATAAGAGGATTGAGATTTTTTATGGGCGTTCCATTTTTAGGGGTATTCTTAGGGATTTTTTGCCATCTTACATTTCTCATTGTGTTTTTGATTACAACAAAAGTATTAGCGACTTCTAGTACGGTTCCTCGATACTAAGAATGCAGAGTGAATGATTAACAAATGTCGCGTAATAAATATAGACAAATATTACTACTGTGTGCCGGTCTATGATTACTGAACATTCGTTGGTTATTTTCATGATAATTTTTTAGCGGATTTTTTTAGTAATTGTGGCAATTTTAGGTGTTTTTAACTTAAGCATTAGGGGTAAATATTTCTGGGTGTTGGTAACACTGCACAAAATAATAAAGACAGATTTGGACAATAAACAACAGAATATCTATGCATGTGTGTATTAGATACACGGTAATGAACAGTAGTGTGTGTAACGTGTTATTTATTGAAAATAATGTATTTTAACGCATAATATAAAAAAATATTAGCATTCGTCACTTCTTCTCTGTATAAACTATAAGTGTGCGAAATTTCATACTCCTCCGTCCGCCCAATTTTTGTAAAAAGGGATCCAAAGTTTTCGCTTCACGTATTAATATATAGATAATCATCATATATCATGAAAAGTCATAAAAAGTTACGATTATATGCATAATAAAATATTAATTAGAACATCGAAGTGGGTCAAATTTGGGACGCCCGCACTTCTAGTGTTAACACGTTGAGTGCTAAACACAGATTGATGGTTAATCCGATATGGCCACAGATTTAGAGTGCATACAAAATTGCTAGTAGCAAGCACGCGATATCGCGTGATCGGCCATAATGCAGAGCCGACGAATCACGCGATATCGCGTGATCGGCACTCAACGTGTTCAACGCCGCTTACCTTGAAGTCACTAGCCAGTCCCAGCATACGTATTTCATCGGGGAAGTGTAGGATGTTGCTAGTGGGCTGTGTTTGTTGCATACTGGTCGCCAGCACGCGGTCGCGACATTTGATCAGGCATACTGCGTGGTGACCTACAGCGCCATCTGTAGAAGAAAACGTATATTTTAGTTTTTCACCTAAATGTCATAGCAAATTACTCCACCCTTTACAGATGTGGGACCAGTGGTGGCACAGAGGTAACAGCCGCGACTTACAAGTAGTAAGTAAGTCGTGAGTTCGAACCCAAGTAGGCGCTTTGCTTTGTGTAAATTATTTCATCAGCACTGCTCTCAAAACGGTGAAGGTAAACATCGTAAGGAAACCGGCATGTCTTGAACCAAAAATTTGAAGACATGTGACATCTACCGACTCACTCCCTTTCACCGAGAGGACGCCTGAGTCCCAATAACATAGGCTGCTAATGACTTACAGATGTAATTTCTAATGGTAATATCTGTTGGTCACAGGGAAACATTAATTTAAAAAAAACCTTTTTCGTGTATTAGTACGTTGGACTATAGTAGTTGTTGAAAGTTGCACTTTAATCACTGCTCACATAGACGAAATGATATCGTGCCGGGATTTTTTCGTGCACTGGATCTTCAATGCACTGCTTTGCGCCGAAAGTTGAAAATCGCATACTGCATTTTTAAACGCGCTGAGATGTATTCTGTTGGATTCCCAATACCGAGCAATGAAAGTCCGATGTGCTATAAAATCTCGCTGCGATATTTTACGTCCGTGTCATTTCAACTTATATTTGAAACTAGCTTCTGCCCGCGACTTCGCCCGCGACTTCGCCCGCGTTAAATTTCTTGTTCCCCCGACCCTTCCCGTCGCGTCAAATCGCCTACCCGTGCGATTTTCCCCGTTTTTGCAATATTTTTCATTACTGCTCCGCTCCTCTTGGTTGTAGCGTGTTGTTATATAGCTTATAGCCTTCCTCGATAAATAGGCTACCCAACACAAAAATAATTTTTCAATTCGGATCAGTAGTTCCTGAGATTAGTGCGTTCAATCAAACAAACAAACTCTTCAGCTTTATAATATTAGTATAGATTTCTAAGCACAATTGCGAAGGTAAGGCTAAGTGCGAAACACGATGATCGTTGAGCTGCGAAATCTCATTAAAAATAAAAGCTCAAATCATCGTAGTCACGGTAGAACAGATAGGCATTAGACATACATCCGGCCACGGTCGCGGATTAGTTTAACAACTTCACTGCCGAGCCCGCGCAGGCGCGGGGTGCGGGGTATGGCGCGAGGGGCCGACCCCGCGCTGGCGCGGGCTAGGCTCAGTACAGTTTCTGAGTCAGAACAGTTCGGCATTTGACACTCTACCCTCACAATTTGGCTAGCAGTGAAGCTGTTAAAAGCTATACCGCGGCCCTGGCATATAGACAACTGAAGTAACACGGGTGGGTTTTAGTCCGTAAGTCTGACACGCCCTCCCGCTCCACCCAGAGCGGGAGATGCCATTTGATGAATTACCACCCAAAAAAAAAAAAAAACTCCAAAACGATTAGTTTTACTATGGTTACATTATTTTTCTTTGAGCTGTCAAGCTAAAGAATACAATTAAAAGTCGAAGTATAGGTATTAGTGATACATACCAGCATTCAGCTGGCGGACGTACTCCCTCCTGAGCGGCACGTTGAGTGCCGTGAGGTGTAGCGTGGCGCAGCCCGCCGTGCCGGCCGGGCCCGCGCCTTCTACTTGAAGTCTCTGTAGTTCATGCACGCACGCTTGGCGACGATGTGCTGGGAATTACGGTACATCCTAGTTAGTTATCTGCTATCCTTTTTTCCGCGACTTCATACACGTAAATTTGGTTTTTCAACCGACGAAAAAACAACGGAGGAGGTTCTCAATTCGACGCATGTTTTTTTTATGTATGACGCACGCATAACTTTTTACATAGTGGTCCGATTGTGATAATTCTTCTTCTATTGGAAAGGGTATACTCCGAAGGTGGTCCCATATAAATTTGGAAAACAAAATGGAACCCGGAAAACAGGGGATGTTTGATTCTTCACTCACTAATTATAATGTATAACCACGCATAAGTTTATACAGAGTAGTCCGATTTTAATAATTCTTTTATTGGATAGGGTATAACATTGCCAAGTACATTACAGTACATTAACCCCCACAAAAAAATATTAAAAAAAACTTTTTAACAAAAAATTAAACCGCCGAAAAAACTGAAAAGCATTAAATAATAAACCTTAAAATTTTGAGTCGGCGCTGAAAAATCAATGAACAAAGATCACTCAAAGCGCCGACTCATAATTTTAAGGATTTTTAAGTTTTTTGTTAAAAAGTTCCACCATTTACACAATATAATTTTCGAAAATTTCCAAATTAATATTCGTGGTAAGTTTCAAGGAATAAGATTTTCCTTGCAAATAAATTTCCGTCTTTTCACCCCTTAAAGGTCGAATTTCCAAAAACCCCTCCCCTACATTAAAAAGGAATACGTATGTAACATTCACGTTCCTAGTCTCGTAAAATCATGCTCTAAAAAATATGACCGCTTATAACTTATACTGGAAATGTATAGCTTGATTTGTCGCCGTGTGTACATTAAATCATAAATTGTTTTATTTCTGTACGTAAGTTTGTGAAAACACTTACACGTCAATCATATTTTTAAAACTAGATGAGGTCTGCGCTTTCTATCTGACTACGCTGTATTTTTTAAAGTCCAGACATAATCTTGGTTAGATCATGTGAAGACCATGTGGATTGGTGTCAGAAATGGAATTTTAAGGAAAGAACCACACAGATTGAGTGGACCTGTCCGGTCATTACTTTATGATCGCTGTTAGAATGAATTAATTGCTTGTTAGTGTAAATGGAGATTTTTAATAATATAATATTATTTAAATAGTGTAATGTACGGTCAGCCAAGAAAGTGGTGTACCAGTTTTGATTTAGTTTCCCGGTCATCGAAAATTACAACAAGGTTCGTTATAAAAAGATATTACTGAAAGAGACAACATTATCATGACGTAAACCTATGTATTTAGTATTCATACGTCATATGTCACATATAAGTACATGACATTTTAACCTTTAGTATAAATGAAAAGGACATTAGTTTCTACAAAGCAATTGAAATGTTTCCAAACAAAAGTAATAAAAACTATTTAAATAGACAACCGAATTCCATTTGAAAAAGAAAACTGACAATTGACATTTTGTCAAATATATGCAAAAAATCGATATATTTTCCGTGTTTTTTCAATCAACTGCATATAAAATCATCTCAATGCCTGCCAACTTGACCATTGCCGAAAGAGCACAAATAATTGCCCAATTTAATGAGGGAAGCAGTATCAGTGCGATATCCCGGAATTTGAATATATCGAGGCGTTCTGTCCGCTTTTGGATTCGTCGTGAAGGAGAGGAGGGAAGTTTGTTGGATCACAGAAGAAGTGGTCGCCGGCCTGCACTCTCCAATAACGATAGAGAATTCATGAGACGGGAATATGAAATCAATGGTTTTAAGCCCACAAAACATTTTGCGGAGATGTTCGATGTGAGTGCCCAAACAATAAGGAATCATCTACATTACATGGGGTTGCACCACAGGCATTACGCCAAGAAAATATATTTGACGGATGCTCACAGACTTGCTCGTCTGAACTTCGCCAGAGAGCACTTAGAGTTTGATTGGTCTATTACAGTGTTTTGTGATGAAAAAACGTTTAAATCCAGTCAGCATGGACGTCTTCACCTTTGGCGATATAATTCAACACGGTATAAAGATGATCATGTAATCCCAAATAGAGAATCAGGTCGAATTTCCGTAAATATTTGGGGCTGGATGAGTGCGGATGGTGTAGGAGAATTGTGTTCTCTACCTCTTCGAGCGACGGCTGTAAATTATATCGACGTGCTTCAGAATGCAATGCTACCGACAGTCCGTAATGTTTACCCGGAGAACGAAGTGCCACAATTTGATTTTGTTCAAGATAATTGTTCAATTCATAATGCGAGGATCGTAAGAGCCTGGTTTCGTTCACACACTGACGTAAGGGTAATTCAGTGGTCCTCAAGATCGCCGGACCTCAACCCGATAGAAAATCTTTGGGGCCTTATGGTCCAACGATGGTCGCATCAAAATGAAAGAACCAAACAAGCTCTTATTAGTCACTGTAATTATATTTGGGAGGAAATGCGGGGAACCGATATTTGCTCACGGCTTGTTGGTTCAATGAGGTCTCGTCTTTTAGAGGTTATAGAGGCCAACGGCGGTTACACCCGTTTCTAATTTAAAAAAAAATTCAATATCTTCTAAATATTACTATATATGCTATGTTTTTGTTTGTTATAAGTATTTTAAAATTGATTGTAGAAATTTAATAAAAGGATAAATCTATTTTTAGCTTGTTTTTTATTGATATTGTAATTACAAGTTTACAGAAATTGTAGGTTTGTGGATTCACCTTGTGCCTTTACAATTTTATGTAACTTGTTGATTACAATTCTGAATTTGTAGATACAATTTTTTCATCAAAATCTACAGCCCCCCGCCGTTGATTTTACGACGTCATTGGTTCCATCAAGTTCAAACTAAGAACAGTTGTCACGTTACAAACAGTAATAGTCGTTATCAATAATCAGATAAAGACAGCAATAGAAGTTGTCAGATCGATCTGCAAGCGAAACTAATCTTTATCACCTATGAATCTGCAAGCGATATTCAACCTTAGGGTGGTACACCACTTTCTTGGCCGACTGTACTTACTTGCTAATAACAATAGTCTTTCGCCTTCCGCTTGCTCGGTGGAGCCGCTGAATTCAATGGTAGCGGCACACAAATTCAAAGCTTGACTCGCCTGAAATCAAAGACAAGATAGTTGGAATGTTATTTATTAAAAAAAGAAATAATTTGGTCAATAACTACCAATTCTAGAGTAATAATCGACTCACACTCTAATTAGTTAAATTGCTAAATGACCATTTTTTCCCCGTTATTAATGCGATGATGACCTACTAAGGTACTGGTGGTCGCCTTTGACTTCGAGTCGAGACGGATCGAGAGCTTGCAAGTCTAGTGTTGTCGAGAGACAGCTGTGCGCGATAAAGTAGCTATGCGGACGTTTTTAAATGATCTCGCATTTAGGGCTAAAGACTAACCTTTGACAGAAAACATTTAAATTCCCGGTTAAGCCATAACCAGAGTCGATTGAAATAAAATCATTAAAAAAAATACAGCTATAACAGTTTTATGGTGTTTAAAGATTCGGTTTTTTGTATGTTTGTGCTGAAACGGCTTAACGGAATTAGATTAAATTAGGCACATGTGTAGCTCGTGACCTGTTAAAGATATGTCCTTCTGCAGGTCAAGGGTTACTTTCATCCTGGATCGGGTAGAGTAGACGTAGTTTTGAATAATTGTTTGTTACGCATTTACACTAAAACGGCTGATCGGATTTGAATGAAATTTGGCACAGACCATGACCTGCGGAAGGACTTAGAACACTCTTCTTCCAGGATCGCAGACGAAGCCGCAGGCAATAGCTAGTTAATAATAAATAATAACGTATATAATCCTGTTTACCTGCGATATTACTGTCTGCTGCTTCGCTATCTCGTTCTGTAGCTCTTTGATTCTCTCGCGCACCGTCGTGACGGAGGCGGCCGGCTCATCCGGCGTGGCGGGCGGCTCGCGGTCCGGCGATACGTGCCGTATCACACGCATAGGGGTTGAGGGGGTCGAAGACTGTGGAGGAAACAATAATATTATGTAGCAAAGACAAGACACAGGTGCACTCGCTGTCCCCTCACTCTCATAGTCCGATGGGACGGCAATCTGAGACAACCGGAGAGAGATCAGTCGCAGTACCAACGACTTACCGTGCGCACTGAAGCACGGGGGTATCACACCGCCAACTTACAAACTGCGGGCTGATAATAAGAAAATTCTTATGCAAAAACCAAATAACACTTTGTCCGACTTGGAAATCGAAACCAGGACCCCACCCTCATCAGTCGCGCTTGTGACTACGAGACCAACGGAGCAGTTACCTACAGATTACAGAGGTTAAACGCGTATGTTACCAAATATATTTCTATATTTGTCACAGTACCATGAAATAGATGTATTGCTTTATAATTTTACTACTGATAGTATAATTTGTTTGGAGTTATCATTACAGATAGTATAAAGGCAAAAAATATTGTGGCAGATCTCGACGGAGATGACTCCTTAATTGAAGATTGGTCCTTAGCAGCTTTGGACAGAGAGAAGTGGAAAGAGAGAGTAGAACGGCCTTTATCTAGCAGTGCGACGTTAATGGCTAGTAAATTAATTTTACTTACCGCGTTCTGCATGCGCCTGTAGAAGCTCACACTGTGGACCAGCTCGCTGCCCTTGTCGACCCTGGGAGTGTGGGGCTGCACCTTCAGCGGCGACTTGAAGGCCGAGCGCTCCTGGTACACGAAACTTGATGAGGACTCGACGGAATGCTGCAACCAACCCCCAGTAGTGGTTGGTCAAGCGAGAGGAACAAGTTTGGGTCCGAAAAGACCAGGGTGCTTTTTTCATTCCGATCGATTGACATTGGAATTTTGACGTTTCGTATTCTTGAGTTCGACGCTAGCGCCAAAATGTGTTTAAATTGGGTGTCCATTTTGAAGAACGAAGTGGAATCGGGATCGGGCGTTGTTAACAACAACAACGCCCGATCCCGATTGTTGACACTATTGTTTTCAAGAGTACCGAATCACGTGTATGCAAAATTAACATTGGAATCGTATTGGCTTTAGATTGGAATTAAAATTAGGTTGAAGAGTAATCCTTCAGGTTTGTGCACCACAAATCACTAAATGATCGCGATTAACGAATTCTAAACTTTATTCTATTCTTTTTTTCGTTTTAACCACAAATTACAAAGAACTATGTCATGATAAGGGCAACTTCAATATGTTCTATGGCATAAAAAAAATCCACAGCTTAAACACAGGGTATTCCTCCTCTGTGAGAGAAAATTTGCCTTAACCCTTTTTAAGGTAGAGCCAGTATACATGCCACCAATAAAATGATTTGTTTTATTCAACTGTATTGTTGAAAACAATTTTATTTTTCACTGATGATAACATATACATTTCCGCAAATATCCCATCGATTTCGCAATTTGAAAAAATACTTAAAAATTTCATTATTAAAATACTAAGAATTTTTATTTAAGAATTACTATACCATGTCTAGTTTTCTCTGCCTTATAAAAAGTTAATTCACGGACCCACCAAGCGGGCCCAGTGCAGGTTGGTTGATATTTCATGTCTTTGAATTTATGGTTCTAGGATATGCCGGCTTCCTTACGATAGTTTCCTTCACCGTCTTGAGAAAACCAAGATAGTTACAACGGTAACGTAGCTTACGAAACGTTTTTAATCGGAACAATTTGGAAAATACCTAATAGACAATTCTACCAACTGTAAGCAAAACGAATCGTTTTACGAATATAGGAACCGGGCATTAGCCTTGGTTTTAGTTTTAGGTTGATTTCGTACACTTTAATATTCGGAATTAGCTATCGCCAGCGTCCTCATGAATCACTCTGTAAAACCGCATTAAAATCCGTTTTTAGTTTAGAAGATCTAAGCACGTACAAACACAAACTGCAATTTTGTTTTATGCAATGTAAAGATCAAGAAGTGTCTGGCAGGACATTATTTTATACTAGCAATACGCCTGCGAATTCGCGTGAAAATTTGCCCCCCGACCCGCAACGTTGCAATCCCCAGCGCCCACCTGCGCTAATTATACTTCACCATCACTTAGCGTTTTCTTGACTTCTTTTTTTTTTTGCTCGTCTCCTTAGTCCTTGGCTAACCTTCCTCAAAAACTGGGCTATCTAATGCAACAATAATTTATCACACTCGTCTGGCAGTTTCAGATGTAACTTCCTACAAACAATTACAAAGTTTACCTCTTTATTGTAAGTGTAAATTTTCACCTGTTTATTCAATGGTAGATTCTTCAACAAACCCGACATTATTTAAGTCCACTAGATAAATTAGTCACAAATAGACACTTATTCACACAATGTTGCGCACAGCGGCAGTAACTCGCTGATACTAAAGAAAACACAATAGATATTTGTACAACAGTGTCTAGCGTATTGTGTTGTTTAATACTTCACTAGAATACTACAGTTATTTGTCATGTTTTACTGAGAAAATTTAAAACATGAATCGACGCATTAGATAGTAACACAGTAGTTTTGTTTTTGAGTCGTTATTGTCTTTGTTTATGACTAAAACATTTGTTTTGTTAGTCTAAAGTCTATCTGTTAGTCTGGAACAGTGGTGGCCCAGTGGTATAGAATCTATCGGCCCCTTAAGAGTTGAAGGTCGTGAGTGCGACCGCAGAGAGGCGCTTTACTTTGTGTAAATAATTTCATCACACCACATTGTCTCCAAACGGTGGAGGAAAACATAGTAGGGAAGCCCGCATGTCTTAGAACCATAAATTCGAAGACATATGATATCTCGCCGCGGTTTTATTACGCACGTCCGTATGTCGTTTAGTGTCCAAAATAGTTTTTGTTTATTGGACTGCAGCAGAAGGTGTACTGTACATGTGTCCACCCCTCCCAACGCAGGTGAACTTTAGTCAATCCATAATGTGTATTTTTTTGTGGATGAGAAATCTTCATTTGACGCGTCAGGCTTTTACTGACTAAAACCCATCCGTGTTCCTTCAGTTGCCTATATAAAAAAAATTGCCCTAGCAATGGTAACTCTTTTGAACAAATCTCGCGATCCTGACGTCACGCAAAGAAGTTTACCGCGCAACTAGCATATATGTGTTACGCTTTCAAGCTTAAACGGATTTGGATGAAACTAGTCATATGGTAGACCATGACCTGGATTAGAACATATGATACTTTTATTTCGATATTCCCACGGTATCGAGACTTTGCAGATGAAACCTAAGGCGCAGCAACTTATGAATAAATCATCATCATCATTTCATAAGCCTCCATCAATTTTGGTGATTTTACCATAATCGCCACGCTTGGCAGGGGGGTTGGCGATCGCAGTATGGTGGTAAAATACATAGAGAACGCTGCTGCCCGTTCTCTTGCAATAAATAAATATTTTGTAGTAATGTGTACCTTATTCACTTTGGGCGGCGTCGGTCCCTCACTCTGCTCGTTGATCGCTTCGTCCAGAATATCGTCCAGTTCGCTGTCCAATCCGCTGCTATCAGAGTCACTCTCGCGCACCGCTTTCTTGTAACTCGTGTTGTTCTTCTTCACCACCTGATTGTAAACACATATCATTATTAATTTGAATAGCACATTAATATATTTTAATTTGGTACGCGAAAACCAAATAGAACAATCTAGCGTCTAACAGTAGCACAGTAAGTTAGTTTTGTTTTGGTTTTTAGTTATTAGAAGAGAAAAAAGTCAGGAAAATTAATTGTTAAGTAAGAAACCTAAATTGTCATATAAAAATAATAAATATTTGGGCAATCACTGGGCACTGGTTGTCGGCCATTATTGTCACTAACGTGGAATGCCTGTGTTAAAATATTTGGCGAATATTTTGCGTGACGCTTTTGTTCAGGCACTTTAATGAAAACTATGTATTTTAATATTTTTGTGTCATATAGGAATAATGGAACTGTCTGGAGTTTACTACAATACCATTCTCTTACTGCAGGAGGCAGATGGATATTCTAACAAATATTATAAATGCGAAAACAAAAATGACTACAGTACCTAATTCTTTGGCAGTTGTATGAAATTTCTATACCACGGAAAAATGACGTAACAGGAAACGTAAACGACGTTTATCATTTGTTTCACAATTAATTTATGTGTCTGTACGTGTCGCACTTTGTAGTCTAATTAATACATATTTCAACAATGCTGGAAAGAAAAATAATCATAAATTCTAGCTTAAAGAAACGTACTCACATTCACTATAATGTTTTATATTTAACACAGCTATCTGTAAGTCTAGAACAAACTAATTTATAAATGTTCGACTATTATTACTCGATAGATTTTGTTATAATGTAATAAAGGCAACATTGTGTGAAGATTATTTATTGTGTCATTGTGTGGTTTTCCTTACTTTTTTCCTTCATTGTTTACTTTAACCACTACGTCTTACAAAGATACTTTAAAAGCATAGATTAACGGTATCTAAAAACTTATTCCTTTCATTCGATACGGGAATAAGCATGTAATGCAAAACTTTTTCGTTATTTAAATATTAATTGTGTAGGAGTCAAGAAACAAATTACTATATAAGGTGTATCTATTCATACACGAAATATTTTCAGCGGTACACCTGTAGGTGGTAAAGAAGCTAAAGTAACGAAAAAAAAAATTTTTAAACATTTTTTTCAAAATTTAATATTTATAAATGACTTGGCGCACATAAAAATAATGTTGTATAAGGTGTATCTATTCATACACGAAATATTCCAAATTCTATGAATGCCCGCCTGACGCTGCGAGGGCGGCGACCGAACGGCACGAGCATAGCCGCGGTGCCTCGGGCCGTAAAAAAATAAGAAGGAGCCAGTATTTCTTATGTGCGTCAAATAATTTATAAATATTACATTTTGAAAAAAACATTTAGAAAAAAAAATTTCTTTGCTGTAGCTTCTTTACCACCTACAGGTGTACCAATTTAAAATATTTCGTGTGTGAATAGATACACCTTATATATTATTTTACATTTTTAAATGCATTACTTGTTATGCAATTTCTTATTTTATGTTACATTTTGTGATGGAACGGAACGCTATATCGAAACGCGGCATCTTCGAAAAAGTGACTTCAAACAAAAACCATGTAAATATCTTTTCTTAGCAAACTGCTTGAATTACCACCAAGATTAGTTAGTACGATTTCTTCTTGAAAGAAGCACAAAAATATCTATTTGACGTTTCAACTGTATTAGTTTTTTTTAACATATATATTTTTGAGTAACAAACCGTAGTAAAGTTTGACTTCTGGTGGTGACTGGTCCAAACTTAAGTATTATAAATTCATCAACTTTTTACCTTGTGCAGTGCGTGATAAGGTTCCTTCTGCAAGTAGTTTAAATCATTCAACATTAGACTTACATTCATGACTTCTCGTCCAAACGATGTTTCAGCCCAGTTGTCAGATTTGTTCATTTTATCTTGAGCTCTCTCAGGGACGTAGTCTTCAGAACTGGAATGGTTTGAAAAAAATATGGTAGAATATGTAGAAAGACTTTTTCATAAATAGAAATACTTCTACAAACATAGATTACATTATTCCTTTATTTTGTTGTGACATTAAGACTATAAATCTCAGTATGTGTTTAGTTTATATTCTCAAGTAGCTTCTACCCGCAACTTTTTCCACGTGAAACTTGTCCCCCTGTAGCATCGCATCGCCCACCCGCGGTATTAAGTACTTCGTTTTCGGTTAGCGTTCTTTCTGGCTCATTGTGTTTTTGATCGGTTCCTAAGAGTCCTAGCGTGATGTTTCATACCCTATAGCCTTCCTCAAGATTTATTATTAGACAGTATAGATAGATAATAGCAGTTATTAATGTTAAGAACTGTGGCTAAGTAATAACAGCCACACGGATCGATCGATCAGGTTAAGCTACGCTTGCCACGGTTGGTTCGTGGATGGGTGACCATCTTTACTTACCAAGACTCCTCCGTGCCTCGAAAAGCAGGATGAGCCGTTGGTCTCGGCTGCTATTTGTGAATCTTTGACAGTCGTTACGGTTCGTCAGAAGCCCGAAAGTCTGACGTATTACCCAGTAACTGGGTTGTGGAGGTCAGATAGGCAGTCAATCCATGTAAAATACTGGTATTCAGCTGCATCGGGTTAGACTGGAAGCCGACCACAATATAGTTGGCTAGGTAAATAATGAGTGGTCAAGCTCTAGACTTTAAGTAGATAACTAATCTCGTTCCGATCATTTGGTTAAATACATTTTATACGCGCCTTTTTACCGATAGCAAGTTTAGTTTTTGTTTCCCTAAACCTACAGAAGAGTCACTGTATTTATCAGTTAGAATAAGTGCTTATGTGGAAACGACCCTGAAACCATGAAAAAAATATCAACAGTTCCATACCGTTGTGCTCAAATCAACAAAATATAGGTAAAAAACTACTTTTTTTCTTTGTCTCATTATAAGGCTAGTGCTATTGTAAAGTTGGTTTCATTGTAAAAATTTGTTCATAATGGTGAGTACCTACAGTGATTCCTTTTCATGCTCAGGATAAATAAAAAACCGGCCAAGTGCGAGTCGGACTCGCGCACCGAGGGTTCCGTACAAACCTGTAGGTATTTTCGGTTTAAAAATATATATATTTTTTAATTTTTATATTTCAGTTGATTGAATGTAAGGTAAATTGCGGTTTACGATTTATGACGTTTTAAAAAAAAACCACTCACTCGATCTCGTTCAAACCAATTTTCGTTGGTAGTTTACATGGTAATGTACATCATATATTTTTTTTAGTTTTGTCATTCTCTTATTTTAGAAGTTACGGGGGGGGGGACACACATTTTACCACTTTGGAAGTGTCTCTCGCGCAAACTATTCAGTTTAGAAAAAAATGATAATAGAAACCTCATTACCATTTTTGAAGACCTATTCATAGATACCCCACACGTATGGGTTTGATGAAAAAAAACATTTTTGAGTTTCAGTTCTATGTATGGGGAACCCCAAAATTTATTGTTTTTTTTTTCTATTTTAGTGTGAAAATCTTAATGCGGTTCACAGAATACACCTACTTACCAAGTTTCAACAGCATAGCTCTTATAGTTTCGGAATAAAATGGCTGTGACATACGGACGGACAGACAGACAGACATGACGAATCTATAAGGGTTCCGTTTTTTGCCATTTGGCAACGGAACCCTAAAAACCAAGGTTTATAGAACGATACATAGGATTTAATTTGTTATGATTATAGGCTGACCCATAGGTTCGTTGTCTGTTTGAAGATAGGTACGTGAAGTGGTAATAACTTATCGTTCTGGTATTTCATTTCTTTTTTCCTTTCTTTCTGACTTTCAGTTCTAAAGACCTGAATATTTAGTAGTGGAGATAGGGTGTAGTGGTGACCCAGGGGTAACGGCCGCAACATATGTGTTGTAAGTCATACATTCGATCACAAACATGCGCTTTACTTTGTGTGGATTATTTCATCACCATAGCTCTCAAAACGAACGGTGAAAGAAAACATCGCAAGGAAGCCGGCATGTCCTAGATCAAAAAATTCGAAGCAATGTGACATCTACTAACTCGCGCTGGGCTCGCATGGTGAATTACGACCCACTCTCTCTCAGAGACGAGGCCTGTGTCCCAGCAGTGGGAACATTATAAGCTGATTATGCTAATCGGCGTAATATAGAAACTACAGAATGCCTATTGCGGTCATGACATCTAGAAAATATTTTTATGTAATCTTGTAGTTTTTCACCAAAAGCTTGAAGGCTTTTTACCAAGGTGTCTGTTTTATATTCCTTTGCTTTTTACCTTAAGTTCTTTGGTACTTCTCTGACAAGACAAGGTCGCGATTTACTTGACTAAACAACTTTATCTAATCATGCGTATGTACTTAGTATTTTTTTTATGCGTAGCAAGTGGCCGTGGTTTTTATGGACCTCTGGTGTATTTACACTATATTTGGAATATGCGGCCTTGTTTACTATGAATGATTATGAGGTAAGTTAACAATATTTGACACAAGATGTGTATCTAATTGCTTGCAATTGTGGATGGACAAAATGACGCTGTGCTCAAAAAAGTAAGATTCTACTTATAAGAACTTTGGTCAGTGATAAGTAACATACTAGTGTATCTTGGGGACACAGACCTCTCTGTGGGCAGGCAGTGGGGCGCGAACCCAGTGCGGGTTGGTAGATGTCACAAATTCGTCGATTTTGTTTCTAGGACATGGCGGTTTCCTCACGATGTTTTCCTTCGCCATTTTAAGAGCAGTTGTGATGGAATAATATACAATGCAAAGTTAAGCGTCTGTTTTAGCACGAAGCTCGAAGCTACGTATGAGCTACAACTCGTAAGTTGCGGCCGTTTCCACTGCGCCACCATTGCTCTTCCGTTTTGATAAACTATAAACTTACATAGTTTATTTTTATTCAGTAAACACAAATTCCAAAGACGTAGCTGCCTATAGAGACCTACAATTCTATGTATATTTGCGTTGCCAATTTTAGAGATCTAGTTGTAAAGTGGCATTGGCCTGTAAATCCTGTAATTTCACCGGACCACTTAGGATATAATATGGAGCGTAAACGAAGCAAATGCCCACATACCATGTAATGATCATAGCAGGTGGCGTTCAGTAGTTTCTACCTATCCCAATGGGAAAACGTCGTGAGTTTACCACTCTGGTCTCCGGAAACACCTTTAGGAACTACTTACGGTTGGAACTCCAGGGTAACACGCTGTTCAAATATTTTAACGTTTTTTTGCAATTCGCAGGTCTGTGCCTGGTTGTATGTCATATTTTTTACGGTCGCGAATCATACTTTAACCGACTTCAAAAAAAGGAGGAGGTTCTCAATTCGACTGTATTTAAAAAAAAATGTTTTTACCTCAGAACTTTTGACTGAACCGATTTTGATGATATTTTTTTTATTTGAAAGCTGGTGTTTCCCGTGTGGTCAATTTGGTTCCATTCTAACAATGGCATCCATTAGAAAACCATATAAGTCTTAAATTTGCATTAAGTATGTGCGCGATAAACATGATAAACGAATAACATGATTAGATTAGTTCGGGGTACATACCATAACTAAAAAGTTAAAAACATGTTTAACATAAATCCTGATACAAACCTACAACTTGCAAAAAACGTAGAGAAAATTGAATTTCGTAACGTACAGACGCCAGCAGGTCAAGCCACCCCAATCTGTCAAATTTTACCAATCGAAAATTAACCTTCCACTACTGTGATATAAGGTTGAAAATCTATTAAAGAAATTTGACAGATTGAGGTAAGTTGTTGTGCTGGCGTCTGTACCTTAGTATCTACCTTAAATACCTTACAGCCTTTGTAATATACGCACAATCACAAAACACACGCATTAATCAGATGTAGTTAGTATAAAGGGCATCCTACCATCTGTCACGCGAGTCTTTTGAACGTTGCCATTCACTGGCAGGCAGGGAAACATCTGTTTGCCTCCCCAGGCAACAACGGTGGAAGCAGATGTGTTTGTAAATACCTAGTTTGACATGTGTTTCGTGTTTTTTTTTAGTTTTTATTTGTAAAGATTCATAGTAAGTGTTTACTTTGTTTTTTACAAGACTAGCTTTTGTCAGCTGCTTTGCGTATTATTCATATAAACCTTCCTCTTGGATCACTCTGTCTATTGATCGAAACTGCTTTAAAATCCGTTGCGTTGTTTAACACGTTGAGTGCCGATCACGCGATATCGCGTGCTTGCTACTAAAAATTTTGTATGCGCTCCAAATCTGTGGCCATATCGGATTAACCATCAATCTGTGTTTGGCACTCAACGTGTTAAAAGATCTAAGCGTACAGATGCGGAAAGCGACTTCACTTTATACGATGTAAATGTAAAGATAAGGATACTGAGTAACTAGGTACTAATCCCAACTTCTTAGTGCATGAAATTAGTTATTAACGTAACTTTATAACCTCGGTATTGGTGCCGATTCCCTTATTCACAAACTAAACTAAATTTAAGTTCAGTGCATCTTTTTCTTTCTATTTCATTAAGGAAAGGACAGAAGATAAATTTTAGTTTAGTCTTGTCAAATTAATCAGCGCTTGACGTAAATTGACGTAATTTTAGTAGGTAAGTTTTTAATCACGTCTAAACTTGTATGGAGTAGTGACAGGCGCTGATTAATTTGACAGGACTAAACTAAAATTTTTCTTTTGTCCTCTTCATAATGGAATAGAAAGAAAAAGATGCACTGAACTTAAATTTAGTTTAGTTTATGAACAAGGGAATCGGCACCAATGTATACTTTTACATGAAATAAATGCCACCTGCTACGATCCTTACATGCTCATTTTGCTTCGTTTACATCTGATCACACACAAGCCGGTTACGAGTACTACGCACCTGAACTTTCTGAAGAATATCACCACAAGGTATATTTAATTAGCTTCAAACAAGCTTAGTTTTTATTTAAGGGGTCACTGTGGATGTCGGAAATTATCCCTCAGGAATATACTAACGAGGGGACGTTCAAGTATTACGTAAGCACTATAGGGGGGCGGGGGTCTTTGATTTGCTTATTTTTGACGATATTAAGGATGGGAGGCCTAGATGGTGATTACCCCAGCAGTAGTTATTTACTTTTTACACATATGGCAACCCATACGTTGTCTATGTTTGAAAATGAAACGCATTTATGTTTACGAAAGCATGCGAGGGAGGGGGTGAGTAAGAGCTTTGCTTACTTTTGCTGACAAGGGGGATGGGGGAGTAAAAAATTGTAATAATTGTGCTTACGTAACACTTGAACGGCCCCCGAGACAAAAATAGAGTCGAGTACAATGACCTCTTTCCAGGTTTAGGCTAAGCGAAACAACAGATAGGCTTATACAACTAACTACATAAGTTACATGTATTCCTGCTAGTCTTGTGGAGTACTTAATTACGACTGACACTTTAGTTTGGGTTTTGTTCTACTTCATGATAGCTTCCCCTTTTTTATTTGGGTGGGAAATCACCAAATGACGTCTCCTGCTCTGGGCGTAGCGGGAGGTCGTGTCAGACTTTTACTGACTAAATCCCAACCGCGTTCCTTCAGTTGCCTGTGACAAGGCCACGATAACTCTTTCGAACAAATCCGCGACCCTGGCAGGCATCGGCCCCAGTGGACTCCTTCAATTATGCTTAAATCTCTTTGAGGTGCGCGTGGAACACAACGCGCCGTCGACCCGCTAAGGACCAGGTCCTTGCCGGGCGGCGAGCTTCCCCAATGGTCACGTTTAACAAGTGCTCTTCAAAAGTACCATAGCAACAGTGGGTACATTGGTGTACAAAAGATAGCTTGTTTCTAGAATGTGGGGGCTCAAAAGGGTACCAGATGATAACAAACTGAAGGTTTTGTCGGCATGAACTAAGGGGGCTTATTAGTCGATATGCACGAATTTACTCCCCGAATCGGGCGAATCGACACTCCCTTGGGGGGAGGCTTTTTTCGGGTGGGATATTATCAAATGACGTCACCCACTCTCTCGTGACACACACGGGTGGATTTTACTGACTAAAATCCACCCGTGTACCTTCAGTTGCCTCTGCCAGGGCTACGGTAACTCTTTCGAACGAATCAGCGTCCCTGGCAGGGGGAGGGGGGAAGGCTAAAATTATGCTGGTCACTATCACGTACGTTTTCACGGTGACATTTGTACTGAACAGAGCGACTGGCCTTTCTGAAGAACATCACCAATAAGGTCACTATTATATGTAATCTTGAAGCGTCACCTCCCGGCGTTTCACACTCACATCTGCCTTGTATGACCAGATTTATGAACGTAAACGAAGCAAAAAGAGAATGGATAAGGATCGTAGCAGGTAGCAGATAGCATTCTGTGGTTTCTGCCTACCCTCATGGGAAAGCGTGAGTTTATCTATATTTTTCTTCTTTTATCGTCTATTTATTCTTTATACTAGCTTCTGCCCGCGACTTCGTCCGCGTCAAATATTTGCTCCCCTGACCCTTCCCGTCGCATCGCAGCCTGCACGTTTTAGTCCATTTTTTTGTTGCTGCTCCGCTCCTTTTGATCGTAGCGTGATGTTATATAGCCTTTAGCCTTCCTCAATAAATAGGCTACCATACTCAAAAAGAATTCTTCAATTTGAACCAGTAGTTCCTGAGATTAGCGCGTTCCACCCCCCATTTTAAGGAAGTGGGGGGTTAGAAAGAGACAAAAAGTAGCGTATGTCACACTCCATCCCTTCAACTATCTCCACATAAAAAATCACGTCATTTCGTCGCTCCGTTTTGCCGTGAAAGACGGACAAACAGACATTCCCATTTATAATATTAGTATAGATATATAGCCAGAGTTTGTTTATTTGAATGCATTTAAGCTCTGGAACTACCAGTTGGATTTGAAAAAATCTTTTTGCATTTGATAGCCCCAATTATTAAGGTAGGTAGGAGCTATTTAACACCACGTTGTGACTCTTGGAAGCCGAACAAAAAGAACGACTAGCGAAAACGAACTATTAGCGCGGGCAGACGATGCGATGCGACGGGATGGGGGAATAAGAAATTTCACGTCGACGAAATAGTCAGTCTTTCGGCTGAAACGATGAAATAGTCAGCGCTAATCTATGTATAAAATTCAACCATCACATCACCATTCAACAATCACATTTGACGCACCGACAGTACCTCACATACGGGTAGATAATGCTACAACTAATTTTATTAACACAGTACACACAGCAGAAGACCTGTCTTCTGTACTCTCTACCTAGAATTCAAAAGAAGAAAGAGAGTCGACCAATTTGATCAGACAAAAAAGAAAGATAAATATTTTATTTATTTACAACTCCCGCAGGAAATATAAACAGGAAGGATAAATAAACCCAACAACATACTGAGATTTTTCGTCATACATAGGTTCAAAGTAAAGGTTTGGATATCACAGCAAAATAAGGAATAAAATAACCGAAAATATTCTTAAAAAGCTTTATTTTACAAAAAAAACATTACTAATTAAGTTTAATATTATCACAGACAACATAATTTATAAAATACCTGAAAAGGAGTCTTATAATTATACTATTAAGGCCTATTTCAGTAGGACACCAGTGGCGATGCAACCATGTTCGCACTGCCCAAAAATGTATGGTTAGTTGTGGAACCAATCGGTCGCCTGATGAAATACCCACCAAAAGACGTAAAAATATCGCGACGAGATTTTTGCGCAAAGGATTTTCTACTCTCTGTGTTGGACGGAGTATTGAGATTCCAATAGATTGTATACGCGTGAAAAAACATACTATTCGATATTCAAACCTCGGTGCTAAGCAGTGCGTTGAAGATTTGAAAATCGAACATAACTGCATATCCGAGCGTTATAAAAACACCATTTGATTTTCAACTTTCGGCTCTACAACAGTGCGTTGAAAATCCATCCAGTGCGTTGAAAATTCCCGCCATGATTTTATTATGTATATGGGAACATGAGCTAAAGCTGTATCTATTTTGCTAATAGCGTGACCATGGTATCCTACTGAGATATAAAGCCTTATTCGAAATTAAATTATATTAAATTGAATCTTCATCGAAAAAGAAAATGGCTTTTTACAAAAATGCTTGATGTTGATATATGGCATTTTGTTCAGTTGTATAAATGCAGACATACGATTCGTTACACTGTCAGTAAATAACGTCATTTTATAACATCACAACTGTATTTCGCGGAGGGTAAAACAGAGGTGTACCTATAGTAAACCCACATGTTGCCAGTTATGTTTAAGTCCCATGTAATAGGGGGCGATCTTATTGCCATCAATCGGGCACAAATTCAAACTATATTCTGCTATTGAAAAATTTTTGATGGCAAAACCCAATAGCACTTAGCCCGACATGGGAATCAAACCCTGGTCCTCATGCTCAAAAGTAGCGCTCGACCACTAGACTGACAAAACGATGAAATAAAGTATGTATTACATATATATTTGCATTTGCAACAACTCGACTAAACAGTTCAACGCAACAAATCGCATGAACGCATTCATAGAATTCCCACCAACAGTTAAACGATTGTAAATATTACTAATTAAGTATTGATAATTTCACCTTTATGAACACAGGGATAAAGTCTATTTTACAAGTTGATTATGCATGTATCTATTCAGCAAATGTTTAGGCATTAGCACAAATAATTTAACCTAGTATTTCTGCTATATGTAGATAAGCATTCGTCGATAGATTTTGTAATTGTAGTTTTTTTTACCGGTTCTCTTATACCTACCGTTATCAATATTCGATTTTTTTTGCTAATTTTATTGTACTTAGTAGATAATTAAGTAGTTTTATAAAAAAGTAGATAGTTAAGTAGTTTTAAACGTCCAAACACACTTATGAACATCAATCCACAGTTAACTTAGAATCTAAGTTATTTCATACTTCATATTTTCGAGGGTACCAAGTATCTCAACCGTCGTTCATGATTAAAATGTTAATAATTGAATAACTTATTAGTTTAACATAAAAAAAACAACATATTTTTTTGTACAAATGTGCATTGATATTAATAAGTGTCTTTGCCCTAATATCACTCAGATCTATTTTCCTAAACTGTCCACCACGGCATATTAGTTACGAAACTTTTTTTTTGTTACCATATTGTTTTTTGCTACATGAAAAAAGATATAAAATTTACTTATGATATACCTCAGCTGACAGTTCCACAACACTAGTTATTTTTAATCTATGGAAATATTCTCCATAACTTTTATTTCTGGTTTTTTCGGCCTGTTACTAAGGTAATGATTTTAAAAATGGAATTGTACTGTAGTATTATTATGCGTGAATAAGAAGAAGTACTCGTAATAATTGTGCATAGTTTGCACGGCCACAGGTCAAGCTATACATTTCCAATATAAGCTGACTTCTCACTGTACGAAAAGCCTATACAATGCGAGGTCAGCTAAAACTGGAAATGTTTAGCTTGATGTGTAGCCGTATGTACAGACGCCAGCACATCAAGCTACTACAATCTGACAAATTTCTTAATAGATTTTCAACTTTATCGCTAAAACATTAGGTTTAAAGTTGATTGGCAGAATTTTGTTAGTGTCGGGTAGCTTGATGTGCCGTCTGTACGTCAGTTAAGTCGATATCTAACCTAAGCTATAATACTAACAGAATGTAGTAAAACCACTACACACTAATAGGCAACATACAGTCTTAGAATTAACTTTTTATTGATTCTTTTATACTTTAGCATACACGTTGATTGGCTAAGAGTAGTGGAACGTTGAAGAAACGGTGGATGGTTTGTATTAAAGAGATAGAATGGCGGCTGATAGAAATGGGTGGAAAAAGATATCCTCCGCCGACTTTAAAATGTAGCACACTAGCTGCGACCCGCGGTTTCACTCGCATAAGTCTCGATCCCGAAGGAATGTGAAAGTATCCGATTTTATAATCCATGGCCTACCCATGTCCCAAATAGTGGGATAATTTTCGACCCCCACGCGGGCGAAGCCGCTGGCAAAAGCAAAGTTTTATTAAGTACAGTATAATACAATACGAAGGAATATAAAGGAAAAAATTGCATTAATAAAAACGCCCCCGTTTTCAATAAAAGGGTATCGCAGACTTGTTAGATATGTACGCTAGATAATCAACGTTTTTTTTTTCACCGCCATGACCGACCACCATGCAAATCGACTTGACCCAATAACGTGGAGCATTTGCGGAATACCAAATGAAGTATAAGTAGTTAGTTTTGCACACTGTAATTAATGAGGTCTTGGGTTTTATCTACCGACAAAAAAGGAGAAGTTTTTAAGTCGTTGCTTTGAGTAGGATTTAAATACAACTTGTAATTTTAAGAGGAAGAACTATCAAGACTTCTGTAAGTAGGTTTGTACAAACACTTTTATACGTCTATGATATTTTCAAAACTATATGAGGTCGGCGTTTCCTATCTGACTATACTGAGAAAAAAGGTCGATAAAAATTCAGAGGTACATAATCTTGGTCAGATCATGTGCAATGGTCTTTTGAAATGGAACCACACAGAGTGGGCATGTCCACTCAGTTGCACATATTTATCAACTCAACTCAACATGTAATAATGAATAGTGCTGGTCATCAAATACTATCCCAATACTCATCAAAATGTGAATAACCCATACAGCTACGTTCAGGCTAAGGTTTTCTCGGTAATACGAGAAGTAATCGCAAACGAGACGATTTCGCAACCGGTGCCCGTGTAAAGTAACCGATTATTGGGAAATAAGTAGGGTCGTGTCTCCGACAGTGTATCGAATTACTTGACACTTGGAAACTGTCCGTGTGACTTAACTATGGGACAATGGAACGAATGAGGTAATATTATTGGGGAAACAATACTAGTATTTTTAATCTGAATTCTCCAGTAATACTATGTGTAACATAATTAACGCATGCACCCTAATTAAAAAATTGGGTTAAAAACATAAAACAACGATCAAAACTTTTTTATAAGCTTTCTTTTATCGTTTACAAAATGTGTTGACCCTAGCAATGCTTCATGCATTAAAATTGAGTCTTATTGCCTTGAGATAAGATTTTATCCTCTGGTAGGTATGGCAAAATAGTTACTGAAAGCAATTCAGTAGTCAATAATGAACCAACTACTTTCAGGACTTGAGTTTATTCTGTAACACCTTGTATATGGAAGGAATTGAGAGAAAACTTGAGAGCAACTCCGTCAACTTTCACATTTCAAGCTCGGTTTCAATTTGGCAAAAATATTATATACCTATAAATATTATATAATGTAGGTGTATTTCTAATATACCTACATTTTTTGTCAAGTTTTCTCCCTACATCGATAGTGGCTCTTATTTATGGCGCTGATTTTTAACGTTTTTAATTATGAGAATGGTCATATTGACTGTTGAAAAAAAAAAAAACTGTGGTTTTACGACTCCATAACCTGTTTTAAGCTTCCAAACCTTAGCTGCTTTGTGAAAGTTGCCATAACGTATTCACGGATTTTATAATTCCCTTTTGACTGTCAATGCAAATTCGCATTTACATAAGAAAAAATAAGAAAGTTTTTATCGGTTAATATATAACAGATTATCTAATTAAGATTGCTTCTTTTAATGAAGGAATTCCAAATTGACAATAATTTAAAGAATACAGCCTTGTCACGGTATTCTATAGGGATTTTATTTCCGACTAATATCTATCAACCAACCCACACTCGTATCACGTAGTACGGTCCAGTCTTTCTCACAGAAAAAGGCCAGTGTCTCAGCAGTGTGAACATGATTCGCTGATTCTATTGTACTTCTTTACCAGAGTGGAATATCTCCTTATGTGGCCCGATATTTTATAGTAATGATAATAACCACGTAATGACAGTCACTATTCTCATTTTAGCAGCGGAAACATTCAATTTGAAATATTACTAATGACAATTAAAACCTACAGTGTCAAAAAACGTTTGTAAAACAGTCCATTATAATTTAGGCACGAGTTTAAATTCAATTCAATTATAAATTAATTGAATGTTTTATTGCTTTTTTATGATTATTAAAGAATGCGATATAAAATACGTTATCAGCAAAATTTTCGTTAATATCTAATTCATTTCAAAATGGCTGACAACCTCGTTTAAGTGTTTATAAATTGTAAAAAGGGAATGGTTTATAAGTACCGTTAGAAAATTGTTGTATACCTATATTTATATTGTCATTTGAAAGATAATATAGACAGGCGATTGACATACTAATAAAGGTAATTATTATATTTACCACAGTTCTGATATATCTATAATTGCATTTTAATGATTGCAATCCTATGTATAACCTATTAAAGGCTCCAGCGCACCGGTGCGACGCAAGTCTAGTCAACATGAAAATTGTTCTACCAGAATCGCATCACACCCGCTTCGCGTTTGTCGGCGGGAGCCCTAAAGAATCAGATCAATGTCACCCAGTTATGTGTTCAAGTCTGAGTTATGACCTAGAACCTATACAACTGGCTAGGCAACTTCTCTACACCTATAAGAATGTATAATAAATAGCGAATTAATAGGAATAATAATAAATAGTTTTTTGTTACAGCAACTTTGTGAAACAGGTATTCATTAAACGTTCAAGTTTGTGTTTGAAAATGACTGTCAATATTCGTTCCTGAGAACTAAATACTAATATTAATTAAACAATTACATCCTAAATTAATAGGAACATCATTTAATAACTAAATAGCAACCGTTCTCACAACAGTTGCTGTAACACCGCCATCTTGAACGCCAAAATTGAGTACAACGCCATCTAGTTTTAATCCCAAGCAACTTTCATCCTGAAACTTAAATGCAGAGAAAGAAGAAGACGCATTCGAGAGTGTAATGCCCACACCTTGATCCGCCACAGTCTGAATATTCCTCCTGAGTATGCGAGGTGTCTGTCTCAATGTCTGATAGATGCGGGTATAGACTGCCTGGTTGTTGCAGGATCGCTCCGTTAGTCTGTGGGTCCTTTTTGTTGTTATTTACTTTGATTCTTTTCACGTCTTCTAATACTGATAGAACTACGGGCGAGTCTTGGGAACCTGGAACAAGAAAATTTAAATTATTATATATGACAATGATGATAAATGTATTTCCTTTTTTTTTCTTTCTATGCATTTGCCCTATCTGTTACAATTAAATTTCCCGATGAATTACCATGATGTCTTAAGAATGCGGTAGAGATTTAATAACTGATTGATTGATTTTCCAAGCAAAATTACTGTGATAACCATTAATTGATTTAATCATAAAATCTTATTGCGATTCAATAGGCTACCTAGCATGATGTTGAAGAACTGATTGGATACTTTTGCATGGAAAAACACCTAGTGTCATCATTTGTTTAGCCTTTTCCCAAGCATTTCGCAGTCGGCCTTCAATATAATCGAAAGTAGCTCAATAGCATTAAATGGAGTAACTGCATATCTGATACCACCCGGTCACTGGATAACACGATACGTCTTGGTAAGTTTCGGGCCGAAAAATCCTAATACAGTTAGTGAAAAAGAAGCTGAATAAGACCATACTCACTTCGTCTCTTAACAGGTTGTGATCCAATCACTCTATCCTCCTTCTCAACCTCTTTTTCCTTATCATTTGGCTGTTCCTTCTTCTCATCAAAGGTAACCTTGGGTATATTGGCAATGATCTCCGGCTTTTTAGTGGATTGCGCAAGGCTGGTGGTGCTACCCATGAGGGGAGCCTTTTCTGAAGGGTCCTGTTCGCTTGCGTCATCGTCAGAGTCATTTGGGCTTTCGGCTTTTTGTTGTTTGGGCTGGAATTGAGAAGATTGAAGGGTTAGAATACAGTTTTACCAAGAAATACACAGTGCGCGGCCATTTAGAAGGCCAATGGAGTATTAAACAGAAACTGTCAAACATGTGCAACCCACCATTAGCACGAAGTCAGCAGTTTCAGCCGAAGTTACAGGGGTTTCCTAGTTCGTTTTACTTACGGACAAAAGTTTACTTTGGGTCCCAAACTAAGAACTAATGACGATACGATTTCACTGTTGTCTTTACCCCAGATGTGTATTGCCCGTCCTAAGAAGTTAAATGGGAGTAGGGTTTTTTGTGGGTGGGAAATCATCAAATGACGTCTACCGCTCTGGGCGGAGCGGGACTTCAGACTTTTACTGACTAAAACCCCACCCGTGTTCCTTCCGTTGCCTATATGCCAGGGCCACGGTAACTCTCTCGAACAGATCTCGCGGCAGGGGAGTAGGGGTCAAATCATAATTTCGAACTACCTTCGGACGGGTCCCTATCTTCGTTGACGGACTTAAACTTAGCTCAACGCTGAATATGACAAAACATGTGGCTGTCGTTTTTAACGGTTGCATAATGTAGATTTTCCGCCCACAGTAGACCAAAGCATGTAGGTTTTGTATACATAAATTAACAGTAGATAACTTGTTTGTAACCCACGTATTGGGTTTTCCTTGGTAGCTTTTATTTAATGAGGAAAAACTTAACGATTTCGAAGTTGATGGCGATATTATTATGATTGGAAGATTATTGCTGTCATAAGGCGTATATCGAATTAGTTACGTGGAGTTACAAATCATGTTATTATGGCGTAAGTACATAATGACATGGATAAGACTAGAACTTACGCGTAAACATACAGATTGCTACATTTTACCCTTATTGCATAAGACACAAGGCATATGGCAGTTCCCACATTTCACACAAATCTTTTCATAGATTATTTCAAAATATACAGGCTGACTTGTAATCTGACGTATTTGTTCCAGGAAATGAAAATGTGACTGTGTTGCAACAAATAAGGGAAAATTTATGGGATATGAGAAAATCAAGAGTTTAAAGAAAAGTGATATTTACCGACAACTTCTAGCCAAATTTTCAAAAATACGTACACGTTGGGTTTTTTAATTCCAGTAATCTGCGCCTAGGCTATATGGAGTGCTTAATTGATGCAAATAGGTCACATTTTCAAGTTTTAGAAGGAATACGGTTTACCGTATTCCTTCTAAACTTGTAATTTATTACAAGTCACCCTATAGAACTTCATACTTAAGTATGCATAAATATGTGTTTTATTTGTGTACTAAAACAACTTTTGTTTTCTTTTCTTCATTTAAAAGAAACGTAAAAGTTAATGTAACGCAACATTGTGTAATGAAGGTTTTACCATGAGGTGTGGAGGTGCGGAAATGTCGAAAAGACATTGCCCGCTGATGGGCCCCTTATTTTCAGTGCCGGGCAGAGACTATTTACTTCTCAAAAATTAAGTCGTAATTTTATAAGTCCAATTTTATTTTATCAACATCTCTTTCACCCTAGCATTAAAAACCGTAATTAATTAAATTATTATATTGAATCAAAGGTAGTTCTGCCATTAAAACTTAACCTGAATGTTGTCAAGATAGACCACAGATTATGTCAATTAAATGGTAATAATCGATTGAAAATATCGATATATTACTATTCCGCCGACTAAAAGTACCAGAGATGTTTACAATAGCTTTTCTCCGGTCATAATCTAGGTCTCATGTAACCGATTAGACGTATATTCAAATCGCTAATTAAAATAAGCAGCGGGTGGTTTAAAATAAAAAGAAAATAGAACTATTTCTATTTTCTTTTACCTATGTAGTAAATAAACTAAAACACGAAGGAATTGTAATCTGAGGATATATACATATGTCGTGGTCAGATCGCAGAATTGATTACTTTATGATGTGACTAGCCATTTCATGAATTAGTTGCATTTCATGATATGGCCAACTAAAACTGGCTAGATCGTTTAAAAATTAACGTTTGATGATATCTCAATTGACATTTCGATTTGAAATTGTTATTCACTTTTAGTAAATAATATAAATCATATTCAAAATTATCTCTTTAAGTATGTAAATAGAAAGCAAGAGCTTATTTTTTACAAAGAGAAACTGTTTACAACTGTTGCACAAACAGCAAAATATCAACACTAACAAAAGTTACCACAAAACGGTCACACCACAATTGTTAAAAATCGACTTTTATCAAATCGATTTGGTAAATCGATCAACAAAATATTTAACATGGCCACACCTACCCTGCGTTCCGAATCACAATAAAATCGCTGTTAGCGCGTCAAGAAATCGCCACGCTCTACGGAAGGGTTGTTTCGCGCGCTTACATACATCGATTTTGCGTAACTCGGAACGCGAGGAGAGTAGAAAGATTAATCTGTCAAATCAATACATCATTCAAATTGTTTTTAAGTGGAATCTCAATTTCATCATCTTTAAAAATTACATTTCTCTGAAACTAGGGTGAAAAACTGAAAATTGATTTCAGGATCTAAAAAGGTAATTGTTGTTCTTCAAAACCAAGTTAAAACCACCGTTGCCCGCGTTTTTTTTCAAGGGGCCCTATATCTCCTAACAAAATGGGCAATGTCTTTTGTTGAAACCGTTTCGCCATTTACCTGCCTAGATGATTCATTGTTGCTTTCCGTGAACTTCAAACTGACTGTTTTAATATTTGCATAAGCAGACAGACTACATACAACCTACACACTAAGAATAGAAACATGTTATTTGGAAGATTATGTTGAATTAGCTTCTACCGGCCTTGAATATAAAACAACCTATGGCAGTTGGCAATAATTTAACTTTTTAAGTGAAAGATTTTTTTAAATTTGTTCAGGAGTTCTTAAGATTACTCTCTACATACAATGCATATGCATAATCAGCCATGTTCACACTACAGGGACGCGGGCTCAGTGCAGGTTGGTAAATGTCACATGACTTCGAATTTTCTAGGACATGTTGGTTTTCCTTCACTGTTTTGAGAGCAGTGGTGATGATATAATTTACACAAATTAAAGCGCTTGTCTGAGTTCGAAACGCCACTGCTCCCGTTCGGAAACGATTCACCACTTATTGCATGAGTCAATTAATCCCTACATACAAGCTTACAAACTTTACCTTTTTATTATATCGATAAAGTATAGATAGAAGCTATACAAAGAGACTTATTAATATTAACTAAGAAATGAGTCAAAGGGTTGAAGTCAGTATTCAAACGTAGTAGCCGGCAATAACTAGTTATTAGCATAATCATTTTAAACTGACTGGTTTTGAAGACCACACTAACTCCGTCCGTATTTGACTACGGCACATTTCCATATTGTTTTTGTAAACAAAAAATATCTCATTTAAATTCCACAGAAGAATCAAAGATGGTTGTGAGATTTTTTTTATCAATAAAATCGCGGATGTATTCCCTTCTTTGGTGGGCTACAATACCCCTATATTTATGAATGGAAGATCCCAATTCAACGGAGCTAGCAAAAAATGTTCACTGTTGCAGCTAAAACTGTCAAAATACTCGTACATCACAGATAAAAGCTTTGGTCCGAAATGCGACCCAATATGGACACTGCCAATTGGCATTGGTCCAAATGCTTACAAAGGTACGGATAAGTATGACCGATATTTTCAACAAAGATATAAAAGAGACCCAAAAAGAAAGAGCTGGAAGTCGAGAGGCCTTTGCTCAGCATTTGATCATGCAGGCTGACAGAAACCTTTAGGATACTTGGAATTATCGTCTCGAACGACCCTACAGGATAATTGCGTATTGCGTGACACACTTACTATGGGAATATACTCGTACATACATAAACTCACCTTCTTTACCTATAGGGGTAGGCAGAAACTACGGAAACCGCCTGCTACGATCCTTACATAATCCTTTTGCCACATTTAGGTTGATACATCTGGTCATACACGCACGCCGGTTGCGAGTAATACGCACCCGACCTTTCTGAAGAGCATGAACAACATCAACATGGTGATGTTATTACGGGAAATGCACTTTAATTAAACTATTCAACAACATTCATTACAGTATTCAGTTGTCTTTTCTACACCCGAAAGAAATTGTAACGCAGTGGCATGGCGTTCAAAATCATGGACTTAGTACATGATTCTTTGATTACCATGGTAACAAGTTGCGCATCCCTGTAACCCTGTATACTACGTGCCGATACGACAAAATAATTCAAACTATAGATAGCTTTATTTCCAGTGACCTTTTAAGGGCAAGATAGAAACGTCAACCTGTAAGGTAAGCAAGTTTCCTAAGCGGGTCTTGCCAGCTGTGAAAACGTGTAACACAATACCTTTTAAAGATTTCAATCAAGGTGTTCGAAATATCTTATTTTCTCAAATGGCCAGATGATGGCTGAAGACTTAAAAGACAAAGTAATAAAATTGATGATATGGTTATGAGGTTATAATTAAGCAGCTTTTTTGTATAGTGAATCTTGAAAAGGCTGGCGCCAAATAAGAGAAAGAACATGAATTAAGTTTATACGAGAATCTAGGCAAATCTCTACTTGATTTTGCCCTGACTACAGTTAATGTTTATAATCAGTTCGTAAATAACATTCCATATTTGTTAAGTTACAATGATATGTTAAGTTGTTTCCGTGTATATTACTGTTTGTTTTCCCGTATGAAATAAAGTAAAATTTATGGAGAAATCAACATTAAACTCAATGCATTGCTTACTTTAGACGAAATTGAGTGAAATGAGATCATTCTAGTCTACTCATGAACTAACTTGACATCAACGTTCTCAATGCTGTTTCTGCTATTTTAATTATTGTGTTCCAGTATGCAAAACGCATTATCTTTCATGTCACAAAATATCAATAAACAGGCTCAGTACAACTTAATTTGCATTTAGCCTACAACTGTATGTACTACATGATTGATTTTCGCTTCTTTTTCTCAGCCTTCGACCATCGTTAAAGCTTCACTTATTACATGCAACTCATTAGTACATGTTACGCCACGTTTAGCAATACGACCTCTTTTAAGGTGTAAGGGCGTGTACATACCGCGTTTACGGCATTGTCGATTATCGTGTATTGTGTATTTATTGTATACTTTCGTTACTTTGTGGTAGTTTCGTCATCAGCGGTGTGTTCGACGGAGTGGAGATTCGGAGTTTTAGTCTCTGATACACGGAAGAGTATCTAATGTGCCACTGCAAAAATATAGCGGTCTTAACTTATATGTTAATTGCAAATAGCATATGTGATGTTTTTCTTTTTTTTATAAACTAGCGTAATCTATACTAATATAACAAAGCGGTAATCTCAGGAACTCCTGCACGCGTAGCATGACCGCCATAGAAACAGAATTTTTCGACGGAAGATAAGACAAAATGATAGATTGTATCGTAGAAAAATTGTGTAAAACTGAAAAGAAGAGATGTTTCTATTCTTCAGTTGACAAAAATACGATGTCAAGTATGATGACAATTTTCTGATGAGATAGAAACATTTTTACAGAGTTAAAATACATAAGGAACTTTATTTGTTCTTGGTAGAATAGATATAGAATTGGTCATGCTACGCCGGCTGGTCGGAATTGAAAAAATATTTTTGTGTTGGGTAGCCTATTTATTGAGGAAGATATAACATCACGCTAAGATGAAAAGGAGCGGAGCAGCAACGAAAAATGGACGAAAACTGGCAGGTAATTCGAAGCGACGGGAAGGGTCAGTGGAGCTAAAGTTTTACGCGGACGAAGTCGCGGGCAGAAGCTAGTATTATTATAATTGCGAAAGTAACTCTGTCTTTTACGCTGTCACGACTAAACCACTGAACCGATTTTGATACGGAGTAAATTTGAACCCCAAGAAAAGACATAGGCCTATTTTTAGGGTTCCGTTTCCAAATGGCAAAAAACGGAACCCTTATAGATTCGTCATGTCTGTCTGTCCGTCTGTCTGTCTGTCCGTCCGTATGTCACAGCCATTTTTCTCCGAAACTATAAGAGCTATGCTGTTGAAACTTGGTAAGTAGATGTATTGTGTGAACCGCATTAAGATTTTCACACTAAAATAGAAAAAAAACCAATAAATTTTGGGGTTCCCCATACTTAGAACTGAAACTCAAAAAACTGTTTTTCATCAAACCCATACGTGTGGGGTATCTATTAATAGGTCTTCAAAAATGGTATTGAGGTTTCTAATATCATTTTTCTCTAAACTGAATAGTTTGCGCGAGAGACACTTCCAAAGTGGTAAAATGTGTGTCCCCCCCCCCGTAACTTCTAAAATAAGAGAATGATAAAACTAACAAAAATATATGATGTACATAACCATGTAAACTTCCACCGAAAATTGGTTTGAACGAGATCCAGTAAGTAGTTTTTTTTTTTTAATACGTCATAAATCGTAAACCGCAATTTACCTTTCATTCAATCAACTTAAATATAAAAATTAAAAAAAAACCATTTAATTTCATAAACATAAACCTTATGCATAAACCGAGGATACCTACAGGTTTGTGCGGAAGCCTCGGTGCGCAAGTCCGACTCGCACTTGGCCGGTTTTTATTCTGCGATTTCGTCTGAGTCCGCGATAATCAACATTTGCGCGAACGAAGTTAGTACAAAATAATTGTATGAAATGGTGAGATGACATTATCAAGACACATTTATAATGTCATTGAAAGGTAGGCGTTTTGAGCACTATCCTTTATTAATAAATACTGTAAACTATTTTTCACGTTGTCGGAAGGTAGAAAGAGTTACTATCGATTGCAGTGGTCCTCTAGAAATAACTATTATCGCAAGCGGAAAAGATAAAATTACAACTATCTATCCATCGCATTTCTCATTAAATGTACCCACATTACTTTGAAATAACTTACGAGTACAGTTCTTAATTTCCTTTCTAGGGATAGAAGCAACAGGAAATAAATAGCACTGGTTTGTTGCTCCCGACGGGAATAGCCCGGGAACTAATAAGTTAGGAGTTGGAGCGAGGAGACGGCGCGTTTACTGAGGAAGTTAAAGTTTAAGTAAAAATAGCTTTTTACTTTACTGAGTAAAATAAATGGGAAGTTTTGTCACCCCTAAATTGGCTACGGATCTATCTTGGTAGTAAGGTTAATTGAAATAGCAGGCGACTAATAAATCGGCTTGCTTTAAACTTCTATCAGTTGTTAAGGTAATCCTACATTTTCTATATAAGAAATTTCAGTGTACAACACTCTGCCAGGGTCGTGAGATTTGTCCGAAAGAGATACCGACGCCCTGGCATATGGGCAACTGAAGGAACACGGGTGGGTTTTATTCAGTAAAAGTCTGACACGCCCTTCCGCTCCACCAAGAGCGGGAGACGTCATTTGATGATTTCCCACGCCAAAAAAAAAAGTGTACAACACTCATGGTAAGTTGTACTTTAGACAAATTTAGCACCGCAAATGTACTTACAAAAGATTGTTATATTTGTTGTTACCGGAAACCTTGTAGCCTGTCAAAGATGTATCGACTGACCAAATAACTTCTTGGCTAGCCCATAACGTTCCAACTGCTGAATCGCACGCTTCTCTTTGTGAGAGGAGAGAGGGAGTGAGCCGTAATCCACCATACGGGCCATTGGGAATATCACATGTCTTAGATTTTTTAATTCTAGGGCATGTCGGCTTTCTTACGATGGTTTTCTTCACCGTTGCAAAAACATCTTTAATTACTAAAATAAAGAAATAACAAAAGTTCCTCAAGAAATAACAAAAGTTCCTCTCACCTTATAATGAAATCTGTTCTGCAGCATCTCCATTTCCTTCTCTCTCTCCAGTTTAAACTTATTCGCGATGGTAGACTCACTAATCGTCTGTTCCTTACTGAACAGCGCCGCTAACTTCCCTTTAATTCCACCTCCCAAAGAACTCTGGCTTATATTATCATCAGGGATATCGTCTTTAGAATTGGTTCTGGAACTAGCCAAAGAGCTGGGTTTGGTGGGTGTCGTTTTTTGAACTAATGGTTTCTTGTCGGCTGAAAGAAAAAAAAAAAGAAGTGAAAATTCGAGGTCGTAGGTACAAAGTTCGATGTACTAAATGCCAACAATGAAGATTTTTTGCTCGAGTATTGAGTACTGTGTATGTATTGTAGGAGCGAAAATGTAGATAAATCACGTTTGGTTCGGTGTTTCGTGATCGATAAGTTGAGAATTTGTTAACATGAATATTCTTGTATCTGTTGATGCAATAGTTTTGTAGAACAAGATAAGATTTACATGTTGTTCTAACTTTTGCCCGCGGCATCGCTTGTGTGTCGGTCGGAAATTATCCTACGGGAACCTACTACCGGGCAAAGTACTATGTCCTAACTCAGGTCTATCCGTGTGTCACTTTCCTCTTTAGATTTTTCTATAAGTAGTGATTCGGTAGGTTAAATGTTTCTTGGATGACGTCATAGCTCAAACTGTAAAAGCTTAATCAAGGAAACCGTGAATGCCTATTTAGTTTATTAACTTCTGGACATCTATTGCTAATAATAAAGCTAAAGAGTTTAGTTTGTTTAAACGCGCTTATCTCTGGAAATCCCAGTCAGATTTAAAATAATCTTTATGCATTTGTGGCCCAATTCTTGAGGCTAATTAACATCACGGTAAGGCCCTCAGGAGCCGAGCAAAAATAACAAAAAGTCAATGAACTCTTTGCAAAAACGAAGAAATAGTGCAGGCAGAGGATACGATGTAAAGGGATGGGTCGGAAGGGAACAAAAAATTTCTAGAGGAACGGGCATTCTTATTGTCACTTCTGCACTACTATTAAACGGTTAGCCTATATCATTCCACTTCTGGGCAAAGGCTAGTATAAAAAAATAAAATTTTCTTCAGACTACAACTCAGAAACCAAGATACTAAACTGCTAAAAATCAACTCGACCGTTTTCCTTGCTCAATCCAAATCCAATTTACTAATGGATTAAAAAACTGAAAATAAACCTGTAAGTTTATCGCGGACTGTCACAGAGGTGGTTTAATTGTTCCGATTAACGAAACGAACCTTGGCGAAACATCTGTCTTCTATACGGGTCAAGTAAACTGAACGAGGCAACAAGAGAAGTGATTGTAAACTCAATTGATATATATGTTACCGGCCAAACCCGATTTCAGGACAAACTAGTTTTGCCTAGGCTAAACTAGTTCTTCCTATACGCGATAGGATTAACTAGTATAGCCTAGTCCAAACAAATTTGTCCTAAGTCCGATAGGATAAACTAGTTTAGGCTAGTCCAAACTAATTTTTCCTAAGCCCGATAGGATAGATCAATTTAGGCTAGGCCAAACTAGTTGAGCCTGATATAAATATGCACACCCTAGGGTAAACTGGTATGGTCTAGTCTAAACATTATAGTAAATCTAGAAAGTCAAAATAAATCGATAAACTGAATAAAGTACTCCGTAATTGGAAAAATAATCATTTTTATTAAAACCATAATGATTCGTCGTTAAAAGTTATGGATAATTGGCAATACAAATAATCATACTATAATAAATAATAAGTGTTTTTTTAATAGAAGCAAAAATCATATCTCAATTATTAAAATTGTTATGTATTTTTACATGGTTTGCTTTGGTGGCACTTAGAATTGCAGAGTGTCATTGCCTTCTTGCACTGGCATCTGTTTGTGGAACAGTTTTTGTTGCAGCTGCATCTCACAAAACCTTGGCAAAATAATTGTGATATGATTATTGCTTCTATTAAAAAACACTTATTATTTGTTATAGTATGATTATTTGTTTTACCAATTATCCATAACTTTTAACGACGAATCATTATGGTTTTAATAAAAATGATTATTTTTTCCAATTACGGAGTATTTTATTCAGTTTATCGATTTATTTTGACTTTCTAGATTTACTATAATTTTTAGACTAGGCCATACCAGTTTATCCTAGGGTGTGCGTATTTATATCAGGATCAACTAGTTTGACCTAGCCTAAACTGATCTATCCTATCGAGCTTAGGAAAAAATAGTTTGTACTAGCCTAAACTAGTTTATCCTATCGGGCTTAGCACAAATTAGTTTGGACTAGGCAATACTAGTTAATCCTATCGCGTATAGGAAGGACTAGTTTAGCCTAGGCAAAACTAGTTTGTCCTGAAATCGGGTTTGGCCGGTAACATATATAATAGTTTCTGTTTTTAAGTGACGCTGCGTTTAGTTACATCGATGACGGAAAAGTAGGTTAAGTTACAGAAGAGTTTAATAAGGATTTAGTAACTTTGAAAGGGGCTTGTGGCTAAGTGATAACAGCCGCAAGGTTCGATCGATCAGGTTAAGCTACGCTTGCCGCGGTTGATCCGTCGATGGATGACCGTCTTTACATACCAAGACCCTTTTTTTTGTGGGTGGGAAATCCTCAAATAACCGCGAGACTTCTTCGAAAGAGATACCCTGGCCCTGGCATATGGACAACTGTAGGAACACCCACCCGTGTTCCTACAGTTGTCCATATGCCAGGGCCAGGGTATCTCTTTCGAAGAAGTCTCGCGATCCTGGCAGATACAAAAACCTTTCCGTATTTCGGAAGGCACGTAAAACCGTTGGCCCCAGCTATCATTTCTATATCTTTGACAGTCGTAACGGGTTATTAGAAGCCCGAAAGTCTGATAACCAGTCTTACCAAGGTTTATCATGTTACCTAGTTACTGGGTCGTTGAGGTCAGATAGATAATCGCTCCTTGTAAAATACTATTAAATGTACTTATTGTAGTTAAATTTCAATCGGTATGAATACTTAATCTTGACTATTTTTCATAACTGCAGTAATTTTCTCATTTAATACCGAAAAGAAGGAACACTGGTCAAGTGCGAGTTGGACTGGCACACGAAGGGTTCTGTACCACAAGGCAAGAAAACGCCGAAAAAACCACGTTTCTTGTAAGTATGGAAACCCCTTTATTTTTTATTTTTTTCATAGCGGCAACAGATATGCTTTCTGTGAAAATTTCAACAGTCTACCTATTACGGATCATGAGATACAGCCCGCTGACAGACAGACGGACAACTTAATAATATGGTCCCGTTGGTTACCCTTCGAATACGGAACCCTAAAAAGGAAGGAAGTAAAGTGAAAAGTGTCTTATCTGATCTCTAATCTCGACATTTACTACGTTTTGATGAAACAAGTTTTAAAATAATTAAGTTAACTGGTTAAGCATTTTGCATTTTAATGTTTCCTTACGTTAACATAACTTTCTATGAGCAAGTTAGGGCTCAGAGGAAATACTTATTCCATGTTACTTTCTTGTTTTTGCTTAATAGTTATATGTAAGAAAGGGCTCGTGGCTAAATAATAATAACCGCGCATGGATCCACGCTTGCCGAGGCCAGTCTGTGGATGGGTGACCATTCATTATATAAGGTGTATATATTCATACACGAAATATTTTAAGAGGTACACCTGTAGGTGGTAAAGAAGCTACAGCAAGGAAAAAAAAATTTTTTTCTAAGGGTTTTTTAAAATTTAATATTTACAAATTATTTGACGCACATAAGAAATATTGGCTCCTTCTTATTTTTTACGGCCCGAGACACCGCGGCCATGCTCGTGCCGTGCGGTCGCCGCCCTCGCAGCGTCAGGCGGGCCATTCATAGAATTTGGAGTAAAGGTTTTATGCAAAACGTCTCAAGTAGTTTTAAAATAATAATAATTACGAAAATTCAAAAACGCTGAGAAAAAATTTTCTTTTTGCTTCTATAGCTTCTTCACCACCTACAGGTGTACCCCTTAAAATATTTCGTGTATGAATAGATACACCTTACATATCGAGACCGCTTCGTGCCTCAGAAAGCATTTTAAACTATTAGTTCCGGCTGTAATTTTGGATCTTTGTGGTGGACAGTTGGTACGGGTTGTCAGAAGCCCGAAAGTCTGACAACCAGTCTTACCAAAGGGAATCGTATTACACAGTAACTGGGTTGTGTAGGTCCGTAGTAAAATACTGGTATACTAGTTGTAAAAAGCAGCAAGTCAGATGACGATTTTATTTTTTGTGGGTGGGAAATCATCAAATGACGTCTCCCGCTCTTGGGCTGAGCGGGAGGGCGTGTCAGACTTTTACTGACTAAAACCCACCCATGTTCCTTCAGATGCCTGTGCCAGGGCCAAGGCAGATGACGATGACGTGAAGATCGACCATAACCTACACTAATGTAATGATGTAGTTTACATTGAAATCCTTAAAACGTATTTTTCCTTAAGTCTTAGCTGAGTTAGTGTTGATAATAAGGTTTTATTCCAAAACTCGGTTAAAATCAAGGCCATAATAAAAAATAGACCTATTGGGCCACCTCTTGTTCGTTGACATGTTATTTTAGGTGTTCTACTTTCTATACGATACAATAATATTATCATAATCATCATTTCAGCCGAAAAATGTCCACTGCTGGACATAGCCTCCCTCAAAGGGGGAGGGATTTGCCATAATCGCCAAGCTTCAAGGGGTCAAGGATGGCAGTAACATGGTGATTAAATGCATAGAGAACGCTGCTGCCCATTCTGTAGTAAGTCCCTTAGTCGCTTCTTACGACACCCACAGGAAGGAATGGGATTAATATTATAAAGAGGTTTTATTCGTGAGTTTGTATGTGGAGGATGATATGCGGAACTATTGATCCGATTTCGAAAATGCTTTCATTAGTAGAAAACCGACAGTATTACTGAGTGTCAAGGGTCAAAATTTGACTCTTCATTATTCACAAGTATAATGAGCATAATGTTGTGCTTGATGGTGTGATTGGAAAACTTTCAGGGGTGAACAACATTTTGTTGATGCGACAATTTAATGGCAAAAAAAAACATCGGGGTCAAGAAAATCAAATGGATGTTACGGAACAATCACCACAGTGCAGTTATCTCAGGATTATTATAATGACGGAAACCGCGTAATGACTGCCACATTGTTTGACATTAAGCTTTAAACATTGTTCGGAAATGTTGGCACCTTGTGATTTTTAGTGCGAAGCAATGTCTCATGTTTTATTGTGAGAAACCAACAAGTGGATACTTAAGATAAATATTGATTTTGCCTCAGACTTAAACTCAAAGCATTTATTTCAAACTAGCTTTTGCCAGCGGTTCGCCCGCGTGGGGTTGAAAATTATCCCACCGGAACGTACTACCGGGATAAAAAGTATCCTATATCCCAATCCGTTCAGCTGTTTTGCGTGATTTAGTAACAAACATCTAAACTTATAAACTTTCATATTTAGAATATTATTTAAAGTAGAAAAAAATAATTACAGGCACTTTTGAATTGTCGAGGAGTCGGTTAGTCAGAAAGATGAAGCTAGTTGCTAAAAGCAAACTAAATCCTATGGAGAAGAACGAGGAAGAAACTCAAAAAGAAAAAGAATTAAGATGTTCGTAGAATCACTCTACGTAAGATATCTTCAGTTAAATAAAATTTCTTTCTAGGACACTAGCAAATAAGTTTAATAAAAATATAGTTAAATCTTTACCTCAAAAGTAATTCTCAAAAGAAAACCGATCAACACACACTATCGATTGGCAATTTTTGTCACAAAATCCAATGAAGCTGTGTTCACAAAAAACCTTCACGAACACTAAAAAACACGAAATCACGATTTAAATCGAGAAAAAAAAAACAACTATAATATTTTTCTAAGTTCGATCGGTTGCGCGTGCGCTCGGCAGAATGGGCGACGCGGATCACCAACCGTTGGCCCACCACTACTTCGAACTAGTGAGGTGCGCTTCCGAATCCCACGCTCAAAACAGTGGCACTAAACCTTTTGTAACTTAGACATCTTTTGTCGCATTTTTACGCGTCACTGGTTCGTATCTACTGTTCGGTTCCGATCGGCCGACTGTCGTGTTGAAGAGCTATTAATTTCACTACAAAGTTGTCTGATAGCGTGTCGCTTTCATTATCAATGCAATTAATGTTGTAACTGTTTGAATCTGCGATAGAAACAGCTACTGGGGGTTTTGTAACTGTTTTCGCAATAGTTATTTTTATTTCCGGTTTGGATAACATTTTCATCTTTAGTCTCTTATTCATCATTCGCCTGCCCTTATACCAATATTTCGGTTAAGGCAAGGTGTATTTTTCTTCTAAAATTCTCTATACCTATATATAGTCACTTTCTCACTCACCCCCTGTCTAGCCATATCATCTTTTCAGATTCCATCTTTCGTTTCTCTTCAGCAATTTAACGCGCCCAATATTTTAAAATTTGAGATGAAGCACTACAAAACTTTGTAAGTTACTCTACAGATCATAAAAAAAAATTAAATCGACAAGTGCGGTCAAAATGGGCCTCTTTCCCTGTAAACCATATGCGGAGTCAAGGTTGGCGGCGCCTGTCAGCCTTGCTCACCTGCTATTAAGTGACGTCGCATCACTTAATTTTTTCGGCAATACAGTAGGACTTTCGACAGCCCTATTTGGGTGTTTATTCTGACATCGATTTTGATGGAAAAAAGAAAATATTATCGTAACAATAATAGTTTAAAAACTAAAAACACGCTTCAATAGAAAACCAAACCACACAGAAGAAAATAATGGCAAAAATCGTGTTTTTTAAACAATCATTTATTTATAGTTTGGCAAGCTACAAAAGCGGGTTTTTTTTTTTTGATATCCTGGTGATACTGGATGGCACCAATTAATGAAATTATTGTAACGTTATCGGTCTTGATAAGTATGCTAAATTTCAAATTAATCCGACGTTTTGAAAGGGTGAAAATCACGTTCAAATGTCCCGTTACATAGACACAAACATATGTACATACCAAGCTAACAAAAACGTGTTAAAAAGCGACATATTCAAAGATTGATGATAATAGCTCATTTTAATGCAAAATAATTCAGTGACTAATGATCTAGCCTGTTACTGAGCCTTCTGCGTAAACAAGGACCAAGGCTCTTAGATGTTGACCCTGAGCACAAAAAAACTTGCATGAAAAAAACTTCAAGAAAGTTCGTATGTAATTTGCTTTGAAAATTCTCAGGAGTGGAGCACGTGCATTTTGGCACATACCTTTAGAGTCCCACAAGTTTGCAATATTAGGATGTATATACAGCCTTCTTAGTAATAATAAGAACCGGTTTTGAACCTGCTTTTAACTCGAGCAAAAACTTTAAGTAGTTCTTTTACCCTGAGTGCTATAAGCTCAGGCATTTAACGATAGGTTTATCAAATGGCTCCTGTTTATACAATCCGCCTTTTGCAGCTTTTTTGTCGACGATTTGAGACAATATGCGTTGTCATTCTGCTGAGCGTTTATGATCAAGGATATGCTTTTGTGTATTTAAAGTAACTTATCATCGTTACTAACCAGGTGTTAGGTAGGTACCATTTTTTTTTAATCAACATTTAGTATACATATTATAATTGGCTAATTAAAAGAGCTTCCGATTGAAGAAAATTATTCTAAAAAGGACATATTTCTGGTGTCGAACGATTTGTACCAAAAAAACTAAGGACGCGAAAAAAAAATGTTTGTTACGGGACATAATATTCTCTCAACATTTTCCCATTACAACGAGAGTATAAAAATAATTTTTCAGCGTGAAAACATTAAATATATTATTTTGAATACACATATTATAATAATATTATCATGTCTTACACTATACCACGGGCAATAACGGTTAATGACTTCAAAAAAAATATTCAAAATATTGTTGGAAAAAATATGATTTTTGTTACTTTCAGGAGGTAAATTGGCTTTCATTGTACTATAAAAAAAAAACAAGATGTCATTTCCCACACGAAAACAGATAGGTTTTTGTGGCCGGTTCTCTATTTTTGGCAACGACTGATGTCCTTTGTCTGGCACATCTCGGTCAGCTCAGCTACCAACATTGTTTTTTATTTCAATAGGGCAGCATATATTTAGTACCGAAAAGCAGATGGAGCTCGCTGTATAAAAACGTGTAGTTTTTTTTCCAACATTCATACCAGCCCGTCCCTTGCTGCGCTGTATCAGCGATGCCCTAAGCCGAAGTCCGTACCCCAGAGGGGGTGCCCTTAGCCAGTAGTCGCTCTACTTTCAAGATTTTAAGTCCTGGCTTGAGGCCTTAATTTATTAGTCACAGGAAGTCCGGTTCAGCAGTCGAAAACCTCATAGGTTGGGATGCGAGGTGTCATTCTCAAAAAAAAAAAAAAAAAAAACTACATTCACAATTTCAGAATAATACCGTCCCTGTCGGTAATGACACTGGCCGGAACAGTAGCAGTTTGGGTAATAATACATCATTTTGTGGGCTATGCCTCTAATGATCCGAACTGATTGTATGGCGCATGTACGCAAGCATATCATTGACATATCTCGTGTAAGAAAACCGAATGACAATACTGTAAACGAATTTGGGAAAGTTTTGTCTTGGACATTACTGACATCAGTGAAGGAAAGAATCGTGGGGACACCGGCACTTTAATTGCGTAAAATAATCTGAATCATATTGAAGGAAATTGCTAATTGATCTGTACTCTAATATTTTAAAGCTGAAGAGCCGATTTGGTTAAACGCGCTAATCTCAGGAACTACTGGTTTTTTAGTGTTGGATAGCCCGTTTATCGAGGAAGGTTATAGGCTATATAACATCACGCTAGGACCCTTATGAGCCGAGCAAAAAGACAAAAGGTCAGGAATACGAAGTACTCGTACGGGCAGGTGATTCGATGCGACGTGGTAGGTCAGGGAAGCAAGAAATTCGACGCGGGCAAAAGCTAGCTGCTTCGCATGTTCGAAAATATATTTGCTCAACACGTAAATAACGTGATTAATGTTGTTCAACTGTTAAAATGGAAGCCAATGCTATTGTTATATTCCTATGAAGTAGCAAAGGTGGTGATCAATGCTCATGCCTTTTCTGTTTGAGAAGACGCCCATGGACAGCATTAGAACAGTAAAATCCAAGTATTATTGGATAATAAGAGTAGAAATGGAATATTTTCTTATTCGGACTTGGTATTTTAAGCGTCCTTACACGAAATCGAAACCATTCTGCGAAGCTGTCAAATTATTATCACTAAGGTATAATGTAACAGATTCATCTGAACGTTATCAACGACGATGGTCGACTTGAGTTATGTACTGGATGCGTTCCAATGAAAAATCTGAAGTCTCTACCTTTAAACAGAGAACGACCGAGGTACGAAGAAGACCGACAAACTATTCGTACAAATCCATTAGCCATATCTTTCGGCTTGTATAAAAGGACATACTCCATTTCTGAAACTCTACATACTGAAGAAAGCTAGCATATCCTCTTGTCTTATGACTTATAAAAGATAGCTTCTGCCCGCGACATCATCCACGTAAAATTGTTTGTTTTAACATAAAAGATATTCTATGAAATTCATTAGTGAAAGAAACTTCGGAACCGGATCAGAAGTACGCTCCAAAGATTACCGCCAACATACTCATCATCACTATCCTGCCATTATCCCAATTTATTTGTGGTCGGCGCAACGTCTTTTTCTTCCACACTTCTCTATTAGTCGTTATCACAGTACTCACTCCCTTTCTATCCATATCATCATTCACATGACCATCCATCGCTTCTTTGGTCTCACTCTATTCTTATAGCCATCGACATTCATATTCGTAACTTTCCTCACAACGTTTTCCTCATTACTCCGTATCACCTGACCATGCCATGACAACCGATTCCCACACAACGTTTCAGTTATCAGTGCCACTTTCTGACTTCCTCTTGTGGACTCACTTCTTATTCTACCCATTCGTGTTACACCACCACACATCCCTCTTAGTATTCTCATCTCAGCTGCATGCAACTGCGTTTCATTCATCCCTTTTGTGGCCCAACATTCTGACCCATACAAGACAGCAGGTCTAACCATGGTTCTCATAATCTTATTAATTATGATTCATTAAAGATTGGTGTATTCTTGCTCATTGCTTATTGTCGACTAACTGCACCGAAAAAACTATCTTTTTATACAGCTTAGTACGAACTTCTGTTTATGGAATGATGATCTGCAATTCTTGTTTGTTCCTAGTCACACTAACGACGGAGAATCCGATGATATCTTAAAGACAGCTTTAATAGCTTCTTGTGTACGCGCAGGCGCCGATTACATCCGTAATGATGACATAATAATAAGCAAGGTTACTTCGACTACATTCGTTTTGTATTAGCTTACCATACCGCTGCGTCATTTTAAGACCAGTGGGCAAACTGATGACTACGGCTTGGATAAACAATTGACACTTATCTAAGCGTTTTGATGTTTTTGGGACAAGACGTTTTGATCGATTGATCGTTTTTAAGTTTGCGTTTGTGGTAGATATAATACCACGGTAAATTTGGATAGTTTAAGTCAGATATGATTAACTGCAGGGTAATTGCGTTACACACTATTATTAGTAGGAATGGCTTTCATGTTGAAAGTTCAACCACATACCTTATTACGTTGTCAAGCAGGCAATATTTTCATACGTATGAAAGTAATGGATTAGCAATTAATCTTCAATATGATTCAGATTTTGCTTAATTAGGGTTAGGGAGCGTATAGACCAAAAAAAGCTTTTTTATTCAACCTTACAGCCTTGTCTTTGCTTCTTTTCTCATCGGCAAAAATGATAAACCAATACAAAATTTCATCCCATTTTTCAATCCTTTTTAAAAAGTATCCTAGATTCAGTCAAGACTGAGCTAAAAAATAAGCTTTTGATGAGAACTCTTGCGAAAAGTTTGCTCCAAATAACTTTCGAGTGAGTATAGGCATGTTCCACTTCAGTGACATACAAGACACGATATAGACATCTAACAAATAAACAGTAAAAACAGTTTTTCGCGTCATCTCGAACTTTCTCTCCAGTTGTCGCCACCAGAATCGACGGATCGGTACAGACTGGGGTCATTCAAGTGTTACAGTAGGGCTGCCAAACACGATATTATCAAAATTCGTTTTTAGGGTTCCGTTGCCAAATGGCAAAAAACGGAACCCTTATAGATTCGTCATGTCTGTCTGTCTGTCCGTCCGTATGTCACAGCCACTTTTTTCCGAAACTATTACAGCTATGCTGTTGAAACTTGGTAAGTAGATGTATTCTGTGAACCGCATTAAGATTTTCACACTAAAATAGAAAAAAACAATAAATTTTGGGGTTCCCCATACATAGAACTGAAACTCAAAAACTTTTTTTTCTTCAAACCCATACGTGTGGGGTATCTATGAATAGGTCTTCAAAAATGGTAATGAGGTTTCTAATATCATTTTTTTCTAAACTGAATAGTTTGTCCCCCCCCCCCGTAACTTCTAAAATAAGAGAATGATAAAACTAAAAAAAATATATGATGTACATTACGTAAACTACCACCGAAAATTGGTTTGAACGAGATCGAGTGAGTAGTTTTTTTTTTAAAAGGTCATAAATCGTATACCGCAATTTACCTTACATTCAATCAACTGAAATATAAAAATTAAAAAAAAAACATTTATTTTTAAACCAAGATACTTATAGGTTTGTACGGAACCCTCGGTGCGCGAGTCCGACTCGCACTTGGCCGGTTTTTTTAAACTAAGTATGCCAAAGATCAAAATTAATACGATATCACTTGAAAGAAGACGTTGTTAAAGATTTAGAAATTATACATACATACATAAATAGACTTACGCTTCTACCCATGCAGATAGGGCAAACTATAAAACGCCACTGCTATGATCCTTACATAGTCATTTTGCTTCGTTTAGGACCATACATCCGTACCCTAATTGTGTAAAAATCTGAATTATTTTGAAGATTATTCCATTGCTTTACATGTTCGAAAAAATCGTCTGCTCAACAACGTAAATAACGCAATCAATGTTGTTGAACTGTCGAAATGAAATCCATTCCTACAGTTAGTGTGTTACGCAATAACACCGTTGGTCCTGCACTCATTTAGAATTTTGTCCGTATTTAATCGATAGAAAGGCTATTGGCGTCAGACATCGGTAATTCGAAGACATGTGACCTCTACCGAACCGCTCTGGGCCCGCGTGGTAGATTGCGACCCACTCCCACTCACTGAGAGGAACTCTGTGTACCAGCAGTGGGAACAATATCGGCTGATTATAATGAAGTTCCCATTTCTTCCCGTGGGTGTCGTAAAAGGCGACTAAGGAACTTACTAGAGAATGGGCAGCAGCGTTCTCTATGCATTTAACCAACATACTGCGAACGCCTGCCCGCCTGCCAAGCGTGGCGATTATGACAAACCCTCCAAAATTTGGGGAGGCCTTTGTCCAACTGTGGACGTCTTTAGGCTGAAATGATGATAGTGAAGGGTTTGATTATCCAGTGACTGGATGCAAAATACAAGCCTACTTTGAAAAATTGGGCCCCACTGCTACATCTATTGACTTCACTTTATATTACGTGAACCCATGTTAGGGGCCATTGTTTTTTTGGCATTTTTAACCCCCCCCCCCTCCCCCTTGGTGATACATGGTGAGGTTTAAGACTACCCCCCCCCCCCCATGTCACGTGTATTTTTAGTATCTACAAAGAATCTTATTTTTTTCTAATATTTATGAAATACCGGTTTAAGTATCATCTAATTTTATTATAAAAATAAATACACGTTATGTATTACTACGCCCCCCTCCCCTTGTGATATTCCGTGATTTTTTATGGACCCCCTCCTTTCGAGCCTCACGTGATTAATGGACAGCCCCTTACATTAAGGCCTTGACAGCCCTACAGATAACGTTTCGTTCCGTTACACCGCAAGCTCCAATAGACCATTGTCGTTGACAGGGTTAGAAATTCATTGTAAACACAAAGATAGTTCATATTTAAGTACCTATGCTTGCAAGGTATTTTGTAACAGTTTAAGCACACAATGTATAAGTCCATCAGTGAAGATTCGGGGGCCCGTATGATAAAAGTTGGAAACTTCGGAGTGAACCCTCATCATTATTTCAGCCAAAAGACGTCCTCACTGCTGGACATAGGACTCCTACATTCGGAGGGGGGGGGGCATAATTACCACGCTTGGCAGGCCGGATTGGCGATCGCAGTATGGTGGTAAAATGTCTAGAGAACGCTGCTGCTTAGTCGACTCTTACTACACCAACGGAAAGAAATTAGATGTTGCTATTCTTTACGTATTATACCACACGGAATCTTAAGCCCGATTAATTTAATTTATCGAACGGATGAAAATAGATCGGGATAAGGGACGTGCGTATTTATACTAACTACAATTTGACAGCCCTAGTGTGTTTTATTAGGACCTATCAGCCTGTACAGTTTATTTAAACCATTTCGTTCTAACGTAACGCCCGTGTTCGATCAAGATGGTTAAGAGAAACTCACAATAGGGCCAAATTCTGTCAAATTGTAATTAGTATAAATATGGACGGCTGTAAGAGTAGGATGTAGAACGATGGAGTCGATAGATTGTGTGAAAGAAGATATGCCTCAGAAGGGGAGTAACTACCGAGATGACGACTACTAAAGTATGGAGGAAAAGGCATAATGGAATAAGGACAAAACACTGATGAGTTCTTGGCAGCCCTGCGATCCGATTCGTTCCGTTAGTTCGCCAACCCGAGCTCGATACTCAATAGACTATTGTCGATAAAGCATTATGCAACTGTCGGAACAGGCAACCAGGACGTTATGGGTAGTAAAACTTTGAATAGCTGGCTGGAATGCTTTTCATCCAACTTTTGCGGATGTAGTTGTTGGATTTTAGCGAGAGGATTGCCAGCGGTGTTATTCTGGAAAATTATCGTTAAAACACCAGCGAAGTTAGCTGTTCACCTGATTGCAAGGACTGACACTATTGACAGATCACGTAAGTTTTCACAGTGCAATTATTAGAAGGAAAGAAAGGATATATGTTTACTTGCGGTGAACATGACGCAAAGATAGACGACTAAACATCCACGTAAAACGGCCGTTGCTCAGCATAATGCTGCGACCCTATGCGAGACAGAGTCCCAGTGCTAGTGTTCAGCGACAGCCAGCGCTGACGTGATCACGTCGTTTTACAGAATAGATCGGTTTTTCTTCTATAAGTAACTAGCTTCTGCCCGCGACTTCGTCCGCGTAAAATTTCTTGTTCCCCCGACCCTTCCCGTCGCGTTGAATCGCCTACCCGTGTGATTTTCCCCGTTTTTGCAACATTTTTCATTACTGCTCCGCTCCTCTTGGTTGTAGCGTGATGTTATATAGCCTATAGCCTTCCTCGATAAATAGGCTACCCAACACAAAAATAATTTTTCAATTCGGACCAGTAGTTCCTGAGATTAGCGCGTTCAAACAAACAAACAAACAAACTCCTCAGCTTTATAATATTAGTATAGATTAATGTCGTCGGTCATTATACACTCCTCTAAAAGGGACGTTTTTAACTGCTAATGGAATCTTCGACGTGTTATGTCGAGAAAATATATTACTATAGGCACTCTTCATAGAATATCCTGCATACTCAAGCCCTTTTTGATGAGCAACATTTGTCAATATTACAAATCTTTACTCATAGTCTTAAGTGCCTGATTGTGGAGATTTGCGGAAACTCATACACTTTATTAAAGAACAAGGCATAGTAGCGACATCTGTTTGACTACATCAAAACAATTTTTTTCTGGGTGTAGGAGTCTCTATATCTACTTAAACACATCCTCTACTTTTTTCCAAATCTACCCTGCTCGCACAGGATTTGACTAAATACATTTAGAGCTGAACGACTTCAAAATATTGTTCTTATTCTACCAATCATGTGAAATTGACAGAGATGGAATTATTAGCACTTAGGAGGAGGAAGCGGTAAGGTAGCTCGCGACATTTTAAATTTACTCATGTTTTTTGCAATTGTAGGTCAGAGGGGTAATTGCGGAACTTTTTATCAGTAGGAATTGGTTTAATATTCATAGTTAAACAACATTCATTGCGTTATTTACGTTGCTGAGCCGAGAATTTATTCGAACAAATGACGCAATGGTTTAGAAATAATCTTCAATCCCATTCAGATTCTGATAAATTGTGCGTTTCGCAATTAGGGTACAGGTTGTATGATGAGCAAAATAAGATTCGCGACCGTAACAATTATGGCTTTACTGAATGATTTTGTCATGAAGTTTTTTGTCTGACCCCTAGTTCTATAAATTGTTTATTTCTCACCATTACAAATTAAAATTAAGTAGGAACATGAAATATAACAGTTAACTGGAGCCTAACAAAAACCTCGTTAGTCCAGCTCTTTTATGATCTTTGCTAATGTTTACAGGGTCTCTTTTCCATTAGCAAAACTGTCTAAACTTGACTTCTATTGTGTAGCTATATTTGTTCTGAGTCTCCTAGTGAAACGTGCTGTAACCTAGGCTGCGGTTGCCATCAGGCAACATTGCGGTCAAACGCAAGTCCCTTGCAAATCTTAGAACGACTTATAACTGTTCACCACACCCTATATTTACAGTATTTGCGTCTACTATTCGAGCATTTATTGTTTCCGGTGCTGAGACTATGGCGCTCTCTCTGAGAGGGAGTGGGCTGTTATCCAAAACGCGGGCCCAGTGAGCGTTGGTGGATGTCACATGTCTTCGAATTTTAGGGTTTAAGAGATGCCAAGTTTTTAACACACTTAGAAAGAAGGAAAAGAAAGAAAGAAAAATTGTTTATTCTGCACAAACAAAACGCACAATATAAAATAGTAACAAAACATAAAAAACTAAAAAAACACAAAGTAGCCAAAAGCCCCGTATTCAAGATTAAAAAAGTTGAACAATATTGTCCATTGCTTGTTGATGTCATGGCTACGGACCAAAGACAATACAGATATGCATTACAACATTGACAATTACTTACCTAGTAACGAACAAAACAAAAACAAAATTGCCGAATGCAGAGTGCATTATTGGTTACTTTTGTGATAAACATACCATAAAAATAAGAACAATTGAGCCGTGCGTCGTATCTGTGCAAGAACAGGTCGTTGCTCAGCAAAATGGTGAGCAATGCACTTTTATTAGTTTCACCTGTTTGTAAGTTTATATGTAACTACGTAACCGACTACTCTTTTGGATTTGCTTTTGACCCACTTCTAAAGGTCAGATTACATTTAAACTTTATAGACTTATCGAGGGCCGATGCAATACAATAATTTGTGCCATTATCCTTGCCAGGGTTACCAGGATAGCAAAAAAAACTTCTTCGAAAACTACGCTGACATACGTCACGAAATTCGAGACGCCCTAAAAAATAGAAAATAAATAAGAGTTTACACTCGAGCTCACATAATAAGCTACTATTACATTATGTAATCCCGCGGTTGAGCATAGCAACTAATTGCCAATAATTATATCTTAACTAGACATGATTAGAGTACCACATGTGTTTTAAAGAGAGCAAGCAAATGTCAACTCTGCTTTAATGAAACAAAGTTTAAGTTACAGTGATTTGAAGGTTGCTTGGATATTAGGATCGATTATTCTCACAACCACGTGTGATCTGTATTTAAAATATTATTAAAATCTATGTAAAAGAATTTCATCATCCTCATTTCAGCCGAAAGACGTCCACTGCTGGGCATAGGTCTCTTCAGTTTGGGAGAGTAGCATAGAGAACGCTGCTGCCCATTGTCTAGTCCCTTAGTCGCCTTTTACGACAACCACGGTAAGAAATGAAATAGTTATATTCTTAACGTCCAGCACCAAACGGAACCGCATGGCGTCCCATGAAGTATTTATGGGACGTTTAATAATACCAGATTATCACTGTCCCATTGCAAAGCAAAGAAGCTTCTCTTGCCGAGAAGGGACGGCACGAGAAAGTCGGGTTGGCGATTTCAGACTTACATAAACAGGACGTTTATTGCGTAGAATTTATAGGTTCAGGTAATGGGGTAAATAAGCTTATTAAACATTTAACTCAATAAGTATGATTTACTGAACATGGCAGGTTAAGGATGAAAGCTAGGCATTTATAACTCTCATAAAATCTTTAGATGTATTGCCCTTTACATTTCTATATCGCAGACGTGTGTACCTAAGAAGCATCCAGGGTTAATTGGGACTTGGCCGGACACGTTTACTGCATGTCAAAATATGACACAGAGCCCCCATGGGCTAAACTTCCACAATGTGGGGTCCCAATAGATGTCCGGTGGGTAGACCCAGGTGAAGACGGCGGGATGAGCTTGACGTTTACCGACATGATGAAAGAAAGAAAGAAAAGGAAGAAAAAATATTTATTCTGCACAAACAAAACGCACAATATAAAATAGTAACAAAAAATAAAAATACACACGTACAAAGTTGCCAAAAGCCCCTGTATTCATGATTCAAAAGGTTGTACAATATTGTCCATTGCTTGTTCATGATCACGGACCAAAGACAATACAGATAAATATGCGATTACGACATTGACAATTACATAATAACAAACAAAAACAAAATTGCCGAATGCAGAGTGCATTATTGGTTACTTTTGTGATAAACATACCATAAAAATAACAACAATTGAGCCGTGCGTCGTATCTGTGCACGAACAGGTCGTTGCTCAGCAACATGCTGTGACTTCAGACGAATCTATCGTCAACAGCTCTGATTTTCAGCAACTACCTTTGCTGAAAATCGTCTGATCGGTCTACGGTAGCTCAAGATAGAGAGAAGTGAAAAGGAGGCCTTTGCCCTGAGTGGGAAAACATAGGCTAAACATCCCACTAAGTCTTTTCTTAGTATAAAACAAAGCCGCTTCCCGCGTTTATACGCTTTGATGATTAAACTGCGCAACGGATTTTAGTGCGGTTTTCATCGATAGACAGAGTGATTCAAGAGGACGGTTTACATGTATAATATACGGGCGAAGCTTTGGGCAAAAGATAGTATACAATAAATGTGAACATTTGTGTTTGTTACTCAATCACGCAAAACCGGCAGAACTGATTTGGATGCAACTTGGCTCACATATAGTTTAAAACCTGGATTTGAAACATAGGATACTTTTAATCCCGATTCGTACGTTCCTGTGGGATAATTTCAGACCGCCACGCGGGCGAAGCCGCTGGCAAAAGCTAGTAATACTTAAATGAAAATAATATCTACTTGATTATATACGCTTATTGTTCCTCAATGGGCCTATTCACATTACCAATTTCGTTATAGACTTGTTAATTAATTGACCCAGGTCAAACTCATGAAAATACATCAGTATTTTAAATATTACTTGCGAAACCGTGTAACACAATTATTGTTCAAATATTGTAAGTATGCTAGGTAGTTTAAAACTGTACTGCTTATAACTGTTAAATGTCCAGACGTGGTTAGGACGTGCTAAATATTTTCAAAAGACTTTCGGATGAATCCATATTTGGGTGGTCCTAATTCGTCTCTGAGTTTTCTATTGGGAATGGCGGAAAAGCGAAAGTGTGTCAGTTTTTGAATAGTGTCAATAGTCAAATAGCTGTAGTTGTTTATGTTAATAGTAGCTATTTAGTGACAATGAGACTGAGAATGACTGAGGGGCTCGTGGTCAAGTAAAGCTACGCTTACCAGGTCGGTTCGTGGATGAATGACCATCCATTTCATATCGAGACCCCTCCGTGCCAAGGAAAAAACGTTAAGCCCGGCCATCATTCGTATATTTTGGCAATCGTTACGGCTAGTCAGCTGCCCAAAATTCTGACAGCAAAGGGTTTCATTTGACGCACGGTTTCTAACTACCCCCATGCCCATGGCAAGAAGGTGTGAGCTTGTGTGTAAGTATGTATCTCAAAAACAAGCAGAAATCTCTCATGTGCCTGGAATTGCACCGGTTTCCGTATCCTTCATAATATAAATCCTCTTTAACCTGACATTCAGGACGTATTTCCTAGATTTTTTGGGTTATAGGTCCGTCTATGTTACTGTCAGGACCAATATGATTCACAATTTAAGGCCTCTTCATTCAGAAGTAGGTTGACGTTTTCCCTATTAAACTTTTTGTTTTATGAATGAGATCCGGTAGTATTCGCGTATTAATTCAGACACTAATTAAGTAGTTAAAAGCATTTTTGTGTTCGGGTTTACCCCCGTTCTGTTACTCGGAAACCACGAGATAGGTGTTCATTATTTTCCTGTTAAAACGCCATTTTTTTATTAGCCGCATTGCTATAGGCTTTTAATATAGTGAGAAGTCAGCTTATACTGAAAATGTATAGCTTGATTTGTCGCCGTGCGTACCTATTACTTACTGAATTTAAACGTATAAGGATATTTTGCGAATTACGCACTTTTGTATTATTTTAGCAACGCACATTTGCACAAAGGTGTTCGTGGAATATTACATGACACATCCCGTTGTACCTACTTAAAGCTACGTAGTTCTCTCAACTTTAGAATTGTGGCTGGAAAAGACTGAGATTTTGTTCAATGGAAAAAAGTGCAAATAGTATGATATCATTGCTTTGTGTTATTTATCATAGGCACAATAAGGCTACTGATGTATTTATTGTCTGTAGGGAATTTTAACCATCAGTAGTACATTTCCTAATGAGAACATTTTTTTTTCCAACACAAGGAAAAGTAAAATCAAGAGTAAGTAATTTATTAAATTTAGGCTGATTCTCAGAATAAATGGACTCTATGAGTATTACTAAATTTAACCCATTTACGGCCGCTGTACCCGCACCCGACTGGTTGTCAAAGTTTCGGGCTACTGACGACCCGAACGACTGTCAAAGATCCACATATGAGAGCCAGGTTCAACGGCTTAGCGTGGTACGCAATTGTTATGTGTTAATTACATAGAAAATGCATAAAGTAGTTCAAGGATCTTTACGGGAGTCACTATAAAGCCATGATAACAAATCTTTTAAAACTTACTTGGATAAATGATTATTACCACATACTACATATTATTACATTATTACAATAATTAAATGGACAACGCAAAACTCTTTCGATTTTGTAAAAGAAATCAAAACCGGTTAGGTATTCGCAATATACATATTCAAACATTATGCAAATATCTGCAATAAAATTTATTTATTGTCACTTAGGTATTCGTTTTCACATTTTTACATATGGAACCCAACAAGGCACCAATTTCTACACTAATCATCTGCGTAGCCTTTTCACAACTATGTTGGCGTCGCCTTCTAGTTTAACATGAGGTCTAGTAAGTTTTACATGGAGCGACTGCCTATCTAAACTCTACAACCTAGTTAATGTATTATACGATACCTCTTACTAAGACCGGTTTTAAGTCTTTCGGGCTTCTGACTACCCAGAACTACTACAAAAGATCTACGAATGACAGCCAGGGCCAACGGGTAAACGTGCTTTCTGAGGCACGAGGTCTTGGTATGTAAATATGGTCACCCAGCCACGGCCCAACCGCAGCAAGCGTAGGTTAGCCTAATCGGTCGACTCGTATACCTCGCGGCACACTTCTTGAACACCGATTGATATACCCTTCTCGCTCTTCCGCATTGGCGGGAGAATACACAAGAGCGAGAGGGGTATATCAATCTGTGTTCAAGATGTTTGCCGGGACCTTCAATCAAAAATGTACGGGACCTATACAGCTAATAGTACTTAGCCACAAGCCCCCTTTCCAACCAATTAGGAGAAGAAAATAAACCTGCATACCTACTGCAGAATTTATTAGCAACAAAACTTTATCGATACATAAAACTTAATCTACTACTTAAGGTGAATGCACTATAAAGTATTCGGTACAAAAAACTTACAACGTAACTCGTATCGATTCGCACCTATTACTTAGTCGATTATGTGCCAAGTTATCGAGTCAAATCGATTTATAAAATGCCAACAAAAACTTCCAGACAACGTTCTGCATCGAGATCGATTGATGCCGTTATGACCTCATTCATAATTAATATTTAAAACAGACTAAAGACTATGGCATACGTAAAAAATTGAGATAAGTTTGTCTGCCTGGATTTAATTTGTCTAGGTAAGATAATGTATTACTCAATTAAGGTGCCGGTTTCCTCACGATGTTTGCCTTAATTAATAACAAACAAAAGTTTCCCCAATTTGTTTACGGTAGGTATTATTTTTTATTATGAATGCATAACATTTTATTATTAATTAGTGTTTTAGCACTGATTACTGATTTACACAGTGATTACTTAAATTCACACACTGTTTGAATAGGTACCTGTTAATATTCTTGATAATCGTTTACCTACTTACTTTTAGAATGTTTGTAAATGCGTGAGCACCATCTATCTATCATATAATTAACTAGCTTCTGCCCGCGACTTCGTCCGCGTCTAATTTTTGCTCCCCTGACCCTTCCCGTCGCATCGATTTGCCTGCTAGTTTTCGTCCATTTTTCGTTGCTGCTCGCTCCTTTTGAGTTATAGCGAGTCAACCATAACCGTAAAAGATAGACATATGCTCTCGCGGACTTTTTTTTTGAACTTTTTAAAAGGAACAATTCCGTCATACATAAATTAATTATAATTAATATTAGTATAAATTAATCTATTACCTATTCCTTCATTTTTCAATTCTTTATACCTTTTGTACTATTGTGTGTAAATATTGTAAAACGTTTTTAAAAGAGTAAAGGCGAAGTTCCTTGGCCATTCTTCCCCATACGAAACTACCTTTTGGAATGGGCGACCAGAAACAATTTTAATGTTAATATTGACGTTCAAAAGTGCCTTACATGTGTCTATGGGAAATAAATGCTCTGACTTCGTTTTTTAGAAGTCATAATGAGTTTTTCCCTCTCAATAGTACCTATTAGTGCAAAAAAGTCAAAACGATCGTAATGGCGGCACCGTGACGTAACAGAACCTGTATGACTGACACAAAGGTCTTTGACATGACCTGAGTGAGGTAGGGCCTTGGTTAGCTGCAGTGCAATCATCCTACTTATCCTACTAATATTATAAATGCGAAAGTTTGTATGTATGGATGTGTGGATGTTTGTTACTCTTTCACGCTAACACTACTGAACGGATTTGGATGAAATTTGGCTACTTCTCATCCCGGTAGTACGTTTCGATATTTTCCGACCTCCACGCGGGCGAAGCCGCTGGCAAAAGCTAGTACATAATATTAAGGAGCTAGAAGTTATGCACACGATGTAAGAAAGAACTTACTTTCTAGGGATAGGTAAAAATAAATAACCTTAATTATTATATATCCTCTGGTCCAAAGAGGTCTTAAAAAGATATTATACACGGTGAATTTAATCATTATTTTCTTGTAACAGTGTCATTTGAGTAATTAAGTAATCGTTGAAATTAAAATTTGTTGTTGACTTTTATAGGCAAAAACTAAGTGAAATATTTTTAAGCTTACAGAAAAGTTCTAAGTTAAATGTGTAACACACTTTCAAACACAATCTGTTTAAATGACATTGCTAATCTATGCTTCATACGTTCGAAAAACAAATCTACTCAACAACGTAAATGGCGCAATGAATGCTGTTGAACTGTCAAATTGAAAGCCATTGCTACTGTTCGTCTGTTACGCGCACATTGGGTCTTACATTTCGTTTGTAAAGTAATTTTATCTATAAGGATTCCCCATACTTTTTGCAACACAATACACAAAGTAAATAAATAATTTTGTCCTAAATAAACAACCAATTGATATTCAAATATTTGTCCCAATCGCGATACGGGAATCGGCCTAGTGACCCTGAGCGCAGTAGGCTACGCTACTCGGGTCGTAGAAAATTAGACGAATAGTAACAAATACATGGATTGCTCCATTTTTATCATGATAAGGCGCTTCCTACTATAAACCCAACTAATTAAGTACAAATAAATACTTGTTTAACGAAGTCTGCAGCTACAAAAAACTAAAAATGTTCTTATAGGAATGTCTATTAGTATTAAAAATAAAAACGAAGTCTGCTTATTAAATAATAATGTCAGTTAATTACCATATTTGTGAGTGAAGTCTTTTATGAGAACAAGAACTATCTTTACATGGTATTTAAACAAAGACGTTTCTCGTTTATACACGTAGATCTTTTAAACTACGCAATGGATTTGAATGCGGTATTCATCAATAGACAGAGTGATTCAAGAAGAAGGTTTAGGTTTATTTTATACTAGCTTTTGCCCGCGACTTCGTTCATGTAAATGTCGATTATCGCAGACGCAGACGAAGTCGCGGAATAAAAAGTAGCCTATGTCACTCTCCATCCCTTCAACTATCACCACTTAAAAAAACACGTCGGTTCGTCGCTCCGTTTTGCCGTGAAAGTCGGACAAACAGACACACACTTTCCCATTTATAATATTAGTATGGATGTAGCCCCGCTGGCAAAAGCTATTAAACTATATAATAATACTTGAAAGCAAAAATTTTGTACCCCTTCTTACAAAAATTACACAGACGGAGGAGATATGAAATTTGGCACAGTTAAAGTTTATCTGGAGGAGTGCAAAAAGCTAATATTTTTATGTAATAATGCATTAATTGAAACTTAAAATGTAAATGAATTATGGTCAAATTTAGCCAACTGGGCGACCACTGGTAATAATTAATAACTGAGTGAATTGTAATAATCTTTACAGAGTATATAACAAATTCGCATTTCGTCTGTTCGGATCTTTTACACTACGCAACGGATTTGAATGGCGTTTTCATCAACAGACCGAGTGATAATAAAGAGTGTATAATAGGCGGGTGAAGCCGCTGGCTAAAACTATTAGATACTACTTACGTCAATAAATTAAATTCCATTTACCCTCGGGCACTTAATTATATCAAGCATAAAGTTTCGGTAATTACAGATAACATCTTAATGCCAATACTGACGGACAACCAACAAAAACTTTTATCTGATCGGTAGTAGTCGAAAAAAACTGGTTTCCGATATTGCACAAAAAAAACCAAGGTAGTTATATAATTTGCCCGACTTTGACATTTAAATTAACTATTTATGTTTAAATGTAATTATTCCGTTTTCTTTATTCAATTTCGCGAAAGATTGCAACAGAAATCTTTGCATGTGCGCAGTTGATGATGAAACCATTGTTAATTGTTTATAAGATTATCATGAATAAGCAAAGAAGTAGGTTATCAAATAATAAAGAGACTGTTGTTGTTCTATAAGGAAGGAGTTCGAACATTGTGAATTAGATTTGGGACGAGTATTTTTAGGCTCATTAATATTCATTCTAGCAACTTTGTTAACTACGAATTAGCTGCACAACACAAAAGTAATCATCGCCTACATGGCGTGCAAACGTCAGGTTGCAATTAAATCAATTAACAGCTACAGAAAAATCTCGGCAACTACGTAAAACCGAAGCGAAAAAAACGTTTATAGGTTACAGATCATAAATCCTAAATAATTGTGTTTCAAGGAGTAAGCGTGTTGTGTTCCTCATTGTTGGCAGTAAATATAAAAAGTTGAACTTACCTTTGTTATCCCCTAGCAGGGTTTTGGCAGAGGGTGCAAGGCCAAAGGGGGCCTTCGGAATGATCGCTGCGCCCTTGTTTTTCTCAAAGAGCGCTTTGCGTTCCCTCAGAGACATTTCTGCCGGGTCCTTCGCCTTCGGGCTGCCTGTCTCGAACATCGCCGCCTTAGACAACACAGAACTCCTGTCAACACTCCCGTTTATTTTTGGACCCAACTTTTTCACTAGTGGCGATCCCTTGTCCGGCGCCGGCTTGTCGTCCGCCGGTTCCGGTTTTGTTTGTTTACAATCATCACTTGCGTCATTGTCGATGTCGGGTTGCACTGCATTCTCTTTGTCTTTTTCACTTTCACATTCATCTTCCGTTATGACATTCCGCGGCGGTGTGGGTGCTTTGTATTTCTTGACAGAGGGCTTTTTTGTCACGGCCGGGTTGGCGGGCGAGGGCGCCACCATTGTCGCCATGTTGGGGGCTGAAGCGGCACTGGGGGTGGTCGATGCGCACTTCGGCTCCTGTCGGTCGGGATCGGCGGTTTTCGTGGTGAATTCGTAGACGAGCCGCGATTGGCTGGCCGAAACTCGCCGGTAGCCCTCGCCCTCCTACGATTGGACAACGGTCGCGTAACGCGAGGGGTGAGCACGTGCTTGCATTTCGTTTATTGATACGTTTTATAGCGGTAGCTGAGTTCGCGCGGTTAGTTTAACTGGGTTAGATTATAGTTATAGTGTTCGTGGCGAAGTTGCATCACATGTGGTACGTTGCGTAACTGAAGTGTATTATAATTGTTATGAGAGTAAATAAATAGTTAGTGGAGTTGAATGAACGTGTGTGGCGTGTCCGTTAGGTCGCGGGGTCGTGTGTGCGCGCGTGAGTCCCGTGTGGCGTGCTCCAACTGACTGGCTGTCTGCGGAGGGCCGAACACGTTAAGCCCAGCTGATAATTATATTTTGACGCATCGCGTTGTTTGATGCAACGCTCGCTTTGTGTTATTATAATCATTGAGGAAATATGTATCATTATTTCGGGTATATGACAGGCTGTGTTATGAAATGATTTATAATACTTATTACCTTTGTACGCGTTGATATAATCGCGTCTGGTCTGTGAACTGTGTTCATCAGAGCGTCAATTTGGCATTCAATGACATTTTCAAGCAATTAGGATTTAAATTATTATTTGCGACCCTAAATTCAGTACATAACACTTTAGAATGTTTCATCATAGATGGGACGGGACATCCATTCCATTGCTTCATATGTTCGAGCAATTTGTCTACTCAATAACGTGAAAAATGCAATGAATATTGATGAACTATCAAAATGAAAGCCATTACTACTATTCATGTGTTACGCAATGATCCTATATAAGGTATTGCAAATAAATTATGTAAAGTCAAATTGTGAACTCAAAAAAATATCATTCCTACCAAGATATGTTTACCAAAGACGAGTCCGTTGCCGGAAACCCTAATGACAAGACAATTACTCTCACAGAAATATCGACACGACCGGAAAAAAACACGACATTTTTGAGAAAAGATGTCCTAACGGACTGCTCTCAAAACTTTGGCGTGATTATCCTCATTACGGTCCTCAAAACACTGTGTTAAAGATCAGAAGAAATAAGTGGTTTTGCTCAAATTATATAATAAAGTATTATTTACTTTTCAGGACGTTGATTAATAGACCAGTAAGGTGATTGGCCGTCAGGTTGTGCTTGGCACTACGAAACGATTACAAGAGATATTAACTCGCTAAAATGTAAAGGAATGATGGACATGATATGGTCAGGAAGACCAAAACGAAAAGTCAAACAAACAAAAATAAATTCATTAGTTATGTTATTTAAACTAAGCTGAGAGTCAGTACTTTTAGGGTTCCGTTGCCAAATGGCAAAAAACGGAACCCTTATAGATTCGTCATGTCTGTCTGTCTGTCCGTCCGTCCGTATGTCACAGCCACTTTTTTCCGAAACTAAAAGAGCTATGCTATTGAAACTTGGTAAGTAGATGTATTCTGTGAACTGCATTAAGATTTTCATACTAAAATAGAAAAAATACAATAAATTTTGGGGTTCCCCATACATAGAACTGAAAGTCAAAAACAACATTTTTCATCCAACCCATACGTGTAGGGTATCTATGAATAGGTCTTCAAAAATGGTATTGAGGTTTCTAATATCGTTATTTTCTAAACTGTGTCTAGAAACTAACTTTCTAGACACTTCCAAAGTGGAAAAATGTGTCCCCCCCCCCGTAACTTCTAAAATAAGAGAATGATAAAACTAAAAAAAATATATGATGTACATTACCATATAAACTACCACCGAAAATTGGTTTGAACGAGATCGAGTAAGAAGTTTTTTTTTTAAAACGTCGTAAATCGTAAACCGCAATTTACCTTTCATTCAATCAACCGAAATATAAAAATTAAAAAAAAAAAAAAACATTTATTTTCATAAACGTGAACCTTATGCATAAACCGAGAATACCTACAGGTTTGTACGGAACCCTCGGTGCGCGAGTCCGACTCGCACTTGGCCGGTTTTGAACCATCATACTACTTGATAAGACAGTCGCCCAAAACGCCAAACCTTTACCGTGACGAAATGCGCAAGCACTCCAGCACCCCGGCTAAAGCTAGCAGCAGAACACCATGTGGTTTTAGTTAGTAGAAGTCTGACAGACCCCTCCACCCACCCCAGGGCGGAGGACATCCATGAGGACTTCCACACGAAAAAAAAAGTACTTTAGCTAGGAAGAAGTGGCGCAAGAACTTCTGATCGTGTACTTACTATTTATTTCCTAACTAGCTTTTGCCAGCGGCTTCGCCCGCGTGGAGGTCGGAAAATATCCCGCGGGAACATACTACCGGGATAAAAAGTAGCCTATGTCCTTTCTCAGGCTCTAAACCATCTGTGTACCAAATTTCATTTAAATCGGTTCAGTAGTTTTAGCAGGAAAGCGAGACAGACAGACAGACCGACAGACAGACAGACAGACAGAGTTACTTTTGCATTTATAATATTAAAGTATATATAGTATAGTATATATAGTATAATATAGTATAGTATGGAAGTATGGATTTATGTACTTAATAGGTATTTTGTACCGACCTTTTTTTTGTCTTAGTTTATCAGTGGCAACTTGTATATGGCCTTCAATTTTATATTGTACAAGAACTCTGTATAAGTTAGCCGAATATCTATACTAATCTGTACTATATAGGTATAATATTATAAAGCTGAAGAGATTGTTTGTTTGTTTGTTTGATTGAACGCGGTAATCTCAGGAACTACTGGTCTGAATTGAAAAATTCTTTTTGTGTTAGGTAGTCTATTTATCGAGGAAGGCTATAGGCTATATAACATCACACTACAACCATGAGGAGCGAAGCAGTAATAAAAAATGTTGCAAAAACGGGGAAAATCGCACGGGTAGACGATTCGACGCGACGGGAAGCGTTGGGGTAACAATAAATTTAATGCGGACGAAATCGCGGGCAGAAGCTAGTAATAAAATATACAAACTCTCCAATCAATAAATTGATATATCTCACTTCATCTTACAGATGGAAGGCCTATGTCCCAGCAGTGGAGAGATTAGAGCTTATTATTATGCTAGATAGTATTCACAGGAAATAAGTGATCGATAAGTACCAAGGAACCATGACTGGCAGAAGCAAAGTCCGTATCAAATAGATGGGCAAAAAAATAACATCTTGTAAAAACTAAAGTAAGTAATCGTGTATCATAATGTGATTAAGATTGTATTGATTGTCGGACAGCCATTTAAATTGGTATTAGTGTTTTGTAATCGAGTTTCTTATGGACTTGGCAGATTTGGGATCTTTGTTAGGACTCTTTGAATCAACTATAGGACTTGATAAAGCCCCAATACCTATTTGTTACTGTTCAGACTCTGACTTCACGACCCTCGGCAATCCTACTAATATTATAAATGTGAAAGTTTGTAAGTAAGGATGTTTCAAGCTAAAACTACTGAACAGATTTGGATGAAAATTGGCACACAGATAGTTTATAACCTGGATTAGCACATAAGGTATACTTATTATCCAGGTAGTACGTTCCCGTGGGATAATTTCCAAACTCCACGCGGACGGTGCCGCTGGCAAAAGCTACTGAAGAATACGACGTGTCGTCGAAGAAGAGGAGTACGCACTATAGGTTTGGTTATTCAAAATTATTAACAGAAGGACGTCTCATCATCATCTGCCTAGCCTTTTCCTAACTATGATGGGGTCGGTTTCCAGTCTAACCAGATGCTGGGGAATACAAGAATTTTACATGGAACGACTGCCTATCTGAGCTCCACAAACCAGTTACTGGGTAATACGATATCCCGTGGTACGACTGGTTGTCAGACTTTCGGGCTTCTGTCGACCCGTAAGGACTGTCAAAGATACACAAATGACAGCCGGGACCAACGGCTTAACGTACTGTCCGTGGTACGGAGGAGTCTTGGTATGTAAAGATGGTAACCCATCTACGGAACTAACGCAGCAAGCGTAGCTTTACCCGACCGATCGACCCGTCCGGCTTGTATTAAGTAGCCACAAGCTCCGAACTAAAAAGTTATGAAGCCCCAATGCCTAGGCACTGTACAGACTATGACTAAGACTTCACGACGGAGAACTCTCTGTAATGAGGAATACCACCTACCTATTATTCAAAAGTATCAAGATCAACCCTAAACGTCTACAAGAACAATATTTTCCATTTTGAACTTTAAAACATGAGTCAATACAGAAAACAGTGCCTACACTGAAGCCTGTTTACTCACAATCCACATTAGCCATCAAAAATAGTGTAGCAGGGATATCGACACCCTGCCAGGGTCGCGGAATCATTCGAAAGAGTTACTGTGGGCTTGGCACAGGCAACTGAAGGAACACGGGTGGGTTTTAGTCAGTAAAAGTCTGACACGCCCTCCCGCTCCACTCAGAGCGAGACGTAATTTTTTTAATATCCCAACCAAACAAAAAGGTATATCGACACGCAATCTGTTAACCATGGATTCAGTTCTTAGACGATTCTGAACGTCCCTAAGTTGAAATTCTTCGTCGTTAAAAAAACACATCAGCCTTTATAATGCTAACGACGATAAATTACGTCATGATGCTAAAAGTGGGGCAAAAAATTGACAGGCTTTGAAATATGAAACTTCCAGATACAAAATATGGACACCAAGTAAATCAGAAACCAGGAAAAAAATATGTCACATCCTTCAGGAATACTCCCGAAAAAAGGTCCCATCAATGGGGTTCTCTTTAAAGTAACAAATATATCAAACTCCGACCTCCTAAATTGACAGATGCCTATTAACTAATTCCGTTACTTAAGTTCGGGTGCTTACCGAATATTGTGATAGACATTCCCTTTACGTCCCCATACGACTTGCGGTCAATGGCATTAGCTAGCTGATACTGCTTAGTTGAATTGACGAGGGTCGTGTTACTCTAATTTAGGACTATTTAACTGTAAAGTAAATTGAGGAGCGCTTTTGGAGATCGATTTCGGTCTTTCCGCGTTCGAAAATTGGTTTAAGGATATTTGTCATTCGTAAAATATCATCATGGTTCAGCCAAAAGAGGTCTACTGGACACAGGCAATTTGGTGGGAGTTTGCCATAATCGCCACGCTTGGCACGCGATCGCAGTATGGTGGTAAAATTCACAGAGAACGCTGCTGCCGATTCTCTAGTCAACACTTCCTCGGGAAGAAATGGGATGGTGTTATTTTTTGCGTCCGGCACCACACGGAAATGTGACCTGTCGATGGATTTTTTTGCTGACATGTGGTCAACAGATGTGGACTGATCTTATTAGCTAATTTAGAAAGCTTTTTTATACTATCACAAAAACATAAGCAGAAACCTAAATAAATAGTTTAATTATAATAATAAATAGTTAGGTAATTTTCAGTATTGGACTGTGATAGACTGATTTAATACGTAATTTCATTACTTAGCTCAAAATTTAAACCATATCATCATCATATCGTATGAACATATCCTAAAAACTTAGCATGAATTAGCAATTCTATTTTTTGTAGCACCTACAACACTTTTTACATCTGATCTACTACGAATGCATCACCTTAGCGTAGCAAAACAAGTAATGCTTAATCATTTCCTTAGACATTTTAATATATGTACATATTCTGTAGGGTATCTCCTAGCCAAATTTACGATGTCTAGACTGTAAAATCGAGCCAACATTCCATAATCCTGACAGTCTAGTCGTGGTTCGATGCACCCAACCAATCAATCTCATAAAAGCATTTACAGAAAAACTGCCCGATCCGAACAACCGGTACTATGGTTCGCAAAAACTTAGGTCAACAAACTACCACCGTGTTTCACGACCATTTGAAAAAGGCCTACATTTCTATAGAGTTTTGATCAAAGAATGGGTCTTTAACCTGGCCAGATTTGCAGGTAAGTGATGCTGTCGTAACAATGATGCAATTTGTATAAAAAAAGGCGTTACGACATTCTAGTTGAGGCGATTAATCTGTATCAGGGTGTAAAAAGACAATAAATTCACACCGTTAAAATACATTCAAGATTTATAGTGTGTGGGCCTTATTTACGATAACACATGGCTGGGTCTGGGAAGTTTGATAACTCCTTCCCTGTTGGATTATATAGGTAATGTTTTATTGGCCGGTCCTCAATGTGTTATGCAATGTCTGTTGTGAAACCGAACTTTCTGGTCATGATTTCAAAGGAACACCGCATTCCAGTGTCTTGGTTATTGAATGGCGATTGCAATCCTTATTATTATGGTATTATGGCAATCTTTTCACAGGCGAGGGGTTTGTGGCTAAGCAATTAGCTGTGTTTAGTTCGTGAATGGGTGACAATCTTTAATATGACAATAATAAGACTTCTCCATGTCTCAAAAAGCTGTTGGTTCTAGCTGTAAGTCTTTGACAGTCGATACAGGTCATCAGAAACCCGAAAGTCTGAGAGCCATTTCTACCAAAAAGACTATTAGATACCTAGTAACTGGGTTGTATAAGTCAGATAGGTAGTCGCTCCATGTAAAATACTGGTTTTGAGCAGCAACTGGTGAAACTGGCAGCCGACCCCAACATAGTTGGGAAAAGGCTAGGCATATTGAATGGTGACCGGCTCGTGGCTTTTCTGCATGAGAAGAGGCCCTGGCCCTACAGTGGGTTACAGTAGAACACAATTTAAGGACCTAAGAGCAGTGATGAGCCATTGGTACGGACGCAACTTGTACATCGTAGGTTCTATCCCAGACAAGCGCTTTACTAATTATTAAATCACCACTATTCTCAAAACAGTGAAAGAAAATATAGTGATGAAACGGGCATGTCCTTGAACCAAAATTTCGAAGACATGTTACATTCACCAACCCGCACTGAACCCGCATGGTGGATTACAGCCCACTTCTCAAAGAGAAGAGGCTTGTGTCCTAGCAATGGGAACATTATAGGGTTTTTGGTGACAAGATTTAGTTTAACCGTTCGTGACTTCGATTCAACAACATCCTTAAAGTAATTCTCTAAGAATCGATGGACCCCATAATCAATGGAATGTATTTCCATATAAATTAACACCATAAGCTTCACCATGCCGACAAAGCGTAACACTATTAGCAAGTTCATAATCTTTCTCAGAATTATGAGCAATGAACTGCATTTGACTGATAAGAAAGCTTGTGCTGGCTTTTGTTTTGAATAATTAACACGTGCAGAACGACTGGATGTAGTAACTTTTGAAAACAGGAAGAAACGTCGCTGCCACTGTCTAGCGTAATCAGCCAATACCGTTCTCTATGAGAGAGAGTGGAATTTAATCCACCAGGCGGGCCCATATCACAGGTCTTCGATTTTTTGGATCTAGGACATGCCAGTTTCCTCACGATCTTATCATTCACCGTTTTGAGAAAATTTTATGAGCGGGTCGCTTTCGTGGTACGGAGTACGGACACGCGATCCTTTGTGCACTGTCGGTTATCGGGAGAAGACTGCCAAAATTGTATGGTTGCGCAACGGAGTGCACGCTTGGTGAGATACCCACCACAAACTTGTGTATATTTTGTTGACCACGCGACCTTGGTTGCACCACTATGGTGTCCTAGTGTGATACAGGCCTTAAAAGAAGTGGGCCAATACAGACCTGTTAGATAAAATTTAGGAGCTATGAAGACGTTCAAGAAGGTACAAGGAAGAGATAACAGCGGCAGCAGATGTTATTTCGAAAAAAGAAAACACGGAAACCGAAGTACGGTACCACACAAACAGATTCATTCACCAGAAACCTAAACATACGATCAATTCTATCTTTCACAACCCACCGTTTGTGTAAACCTTACACAAATACACACAGTACCATAGCGACCCATATAACAGTAATACGGAAACCCGAGCCGATGGACATGATGACATTTTAAGCGGCCAACACCATGCGAGATGTGTATTTAGATTGCACGCGGAACTCCTGCGCATAGCACAGACACACAGGTAGAAATAGAAAATGTTTCCGCGGACTGAGAAACTGATTTGGTCGATACTATGGTGTAACGTAAGTTCAGTTTATGGGAGTCAACTTGGAACAAGCAGAAAAGAAAACTTACAGGATAACGTCTGGTACATGTCTATCTTTATACAGTATAAAAATTGCTTTCCACGTCTGTACGTTTAGATTTTTTAAACTAGGCAACGAATTTTAATGCGGTTTTCATCAATAGACAGAGTGATTCAAGCAAGAGGAAGGTTTATATTTATAATACGCGGGTGAAGCCGCGGGTGAAGCCGCTGGTAAACCTAGTAGTCCTTTACAAACTTTTTCCTGAGCATTTCACGTCCTTGTGGATGGCAATATAAATTGGATGAAATGTAGTAAAGTGAAATGGTGAAACAAGGTTTTTTCTATAAGCATCTTAGTTCAATAACTTTTTTCAGCAAAGAGGTCAGAAACGATGCTGATGCGATTTAGTATTTCAGCAGCCGCAAACAGACTAAACAATTTTGCTTGATTGTTCTATGGTTTTTTGCTGCAATTATATTCTTTCTTATTAAATTATAAATTACTAGCTTTTGCCAGCGGCTTCGCCCGCGTGGAGCTCGGAAATTATCCCGCGGGAACATACTAGCGGGATAAAAAGTAGCCTATGTCCTTTCTCGGGCTCTAAACTATTTGTGTACCAAATTTCATTTAAATCGGTTCAGTAGTTTTAGCAGGAAAGCGAGACAGACAGACAGACAGAGTTACTTTTGCATTTATAATATTAGTGTGGATTTTGTTTCTGAAAATAGGTTTGTACAAACACTTTTTATTACACGTCGATCATATTTTTAAAACTAGATGTGGTCGGCTTTTCCTATCTCTGAAAAGGCCGAGACAATCTCATAGTCTCTTTTAAAGTCCAGACATAATTTTGGTCACAGCATGTGAGGACCATGTAGATTGGTGTATAGAACCACACAGATTGAGTGGACCTGTCCAGTAAGTGAACGCATTTGTCACTTATCCTGCAGCTCAACTCAGACCTTAAGAAGCTCATTTATTATCATCATTTCAGTCGAAAGACGTCCAACGCTGGACATAGGCCTCTCCCAATTTGGGGGTGCCATAATCGCCACGCTTGACAATCGCAGTATGGTGATAAAATGCATAGAGAAGGCTGCTGCCCATTCTCTAGTAAGTCCCCTAATAGCCTCTTACGACATACACGGGAATAAAAACTTTTTAACAAAAAATTAAACCGCCGAAAAACTGAAAAGCATAAAATAATAAACCTTAAAATTATGAGTCGGCGCTTTGAGTGATCCTTGTTCATTGATTTTTCAGCGCCGACTCAAAATTTTAAGGTTTATTATTTTATGCTTTTCAGTTTTTCGGCGGTTTAATTTTTTGTTAAAAAGTTTTTATTTTATATTTTTTCGTGGCTTTAATTTACTAATAATACTTGGCAAAGTATACCCTATCCAACACAAAAAGAATTATCAAAATCGGACTACTCTGTATAAAGTTATGCGTGTTTATACATTACAATCAGTGAGTGAACAATCAATCATCCCCTGTTTTCCGACCCTTAGGGTTCGATTTTGTTTTCCAAAGTTATATGGGACCACCTTGGAAGTATACCCTTTCCAATAGAAGAAGAATTGTCGCAATCGGACCACTATGTAAAAAGTTATGCGTGGTCATACAAAAAAAAAAAAAATATACGTGTCGAATTGATAACCTCCTCCGTTTTTTTCGTCGGTTGAAAATGGGATTGTGTTACTCTTTACGTCCGACACCACACGAAATCAACTATTTTATTTTGGTATTATTTTCCATATGAAATAACGCACCTTTAGGAGATTACAGTGAAGCCCTTTTTCAATACCTCCAAAACCATTTTCTTCACCTTATCTAAAATGGATCCCTATGCTGCGAGATCACCTGTCCAATAGCAATTTATCACAATTCAAGGACCCACATAAAAATTAAATGATCTATTATATCGCGTCGGTCCATTCGGTTGCTACCATGAATAGACTATGTAAATAAAATCATCATACAATGCAAACGATGCTGTAATTTATTGTTATGACTTTTAGTCAAATACGGGTAGCTTGATTAAATGTTTGGTCAGTGTGTTGTCTCCCAGAGTTTGTTAGCATGTCAACATAGGCTTAGTGAAAGTTTATTTATACATACATACATAAACTCACGTCTTTTTCCCATGGGGGTAAGCAAAAACCACAGAACGCCACCTGCTACGATCTCTACACACTCCTTTTGCCTCGATTAGGTTCATACACACACGCCGGTTGCGAGTACTACGCACCTGACCTTTCTGAAGAACATCACCAAAGTTATATATGTCAAACCAATAATAATTATTAGTGACCTTATTGGCGATATTCTTCAGAAAGGTCAGGTGCGTAGTAGTCCTGGAGTGTATTAGAACTATTCTATCCTACGAAGCTCTGACAAACTTAACAAGTTTCTCAACAGTGCTGCTAAATTTGACCCAATTTATCTCAAAAATAGATAAAGCTTTATTATTATTATACCATCAAACGCCCCAATTTTTGTAACTACAGATAATCTATATTTTATCTTTATCGAAACACAGCTGTTACATTGCTATCTTCCCTGTTCCAAATACAAAACAGTTGAATCACCCAGTTTATCTTGACATGCGGCAAAACAGGGAACTATAACTTGAAATGTACTGAATTTTGGCAGTTTAATGAAAACTACCCTCCAAAACTTGGAAAGCACGTTTAGCCGAAATGTACTGAATTTTGACAGCATAATGAAAACTACCCTCCAAAAATCGGAAAGCACGTTTAACCGTTGGTCTCAGCGGTCATCAGTAGACTTTTCAGTCGTTACGGTAGTAGACGCCAGAAAAGTTTGACAACCAGTCTTACCAAGGGGTATCGTGTTACCTATTAATGGGTTGTGGAAGTTAGATAAGCAGTCGCTCCATGTAAAATACTGGTGTTCAGCTGCATCCGGTTAGACTGGAAGCCGACCCCTAAACGCTAGGCAGATTGACTGACACCATTCTTAGCAAATAAATAAAACTGAAGTGTCTGTTTTCAAATTAACAGCTTTTCACTAAATGCTTAAAGTAAATACGGTACCTATACCAAAAAATCAATTTTTTTAAACTTTTGTCTGTTTGTTCCGGCTAATCTCTGAAATGGCTGGACCGATTATGACGGGACTTTTACTGGCAGGTAGCTGATGTAATAAGGAGTAACTACTTTTATTTTAGAAAAAATATTTTATTTTAGAAAAATACCTGCGTTAATTTCCGACATCCACGCGGGCGAAGCCGTGGGCAAAAGCTAGTGTAAAATATTTATTGGTCAAGTATGTGTTCCAGATGTTGAATTTCGGGAACTAGCGTCAGTCATTCCAATTTACACCTTATTACGAGGACATGAGAGTCACATTCCGGAAATGCATTTCCACACCCAAACATTTTGTTTATCTAAGAGGATGAATGAGTGTGATTGTAACCCATGATGTCATCAAGGACCACCCACCCGAGGTGTGTACGGAAAAAAAAATTAATGGATGAATAGATTGGTTATAATTCTAATAATGTCATCCCTTGTAAGTTTTTGAGAGGAAACACAAGGAATTATTGTACGGATTTATTTTAGTTAAAAACACTATGGTCGCTGTTGGATGAGAGTAAACGAGGATCCATATAAATGGAGTGGATGATGGAAATACTACTAATTTCATATTTGCAGTGAGAAAGTGGTTGGCAAAGAACAAAAGATTGTTGTTTTCTTAATTTATAAGAAATTCATTATTTTAAATCTATACAAATAAATATAATTGAAGTGGCTGTTAATAATGTCAAAATAGATTTTTACTAAATGCTTATCAAAGAAATACAGTACCTACTTATAGTTGATTCTTTGACATGGTCTCAATGGGACATCAAAAGTAACACGTCGTAAAATTGGATTTTTAAGTTACTCTGTACTTAGTATATTACTGTAAAAACAGAATTATAAAAAAAACTTGTGCAAAATCTTCAGAACATATTACACAATATTTTTACTAGGCACTTAAAAAAGCATACTCAAAAAGCCTTTGTGGTCGACACATTCAGGGCTGTCTCGAAAAACAAAAAGAAAAAAAACTTAAGGAAACAAAAGAAGACCAGCATTCGTCGAAGGGTCTTTTGAAATAATAATATGATTTGTGTAAAGCGAAACAATAGTGAATACTCCGGTGCATAATATTACCACGACCATTAAACGCAGTGAAATGCGAACGAGTGGTGAAAGAATGCGCAGGCGCTGATTTTATGCGGCTGGCCTTGGATTTAGGGTTGGCACGATTTGGTAGATATTTATCGATAGCTATACATATTTCTACGTATAAAGAAGACATAAAACGAAACCAATAATTGTGCTACCTAGGATAAGCACTACTTTTTATATTTTTATAAATCCACTAGCTTCTGCCCGCGACTTCGTCCGCGTCAAATTTTTGCTCCCCTGACCCTACCCGTCGCATCGATTTGCCTGCTAGTTTTCGTCCATTTTTCGTTGCTGCTCGCTCCTTTTGAGTTATAGTGAGTCAACCTTAAAAGATAGACATATGGTCTCGCGGATTTTTTTTTAGAACTTTTTAAAAGAAACAATTCCGTCATACACGATTTTTGCGTTACTTTAACCGTTTACGCAGCGCACGCAACGGAAACTCTCAAAAGGAATAAATTTTCCCCGTTTTTGCAACATTTTTCATTACTGCTCCGCTTCTCTTAGTTTTAGCGTGATGTTATATAGCCTATAGCCTCCCTCGATAAATAGGCTACCCAACACAAAAAGATTTTTTCAATTCGGACCAGTAGTTCCTGAGATTAGCGCGTTCAATCAAACAAACAAACAAACTCTTCAGCTTTATAATATTAGTATAGATTCATCATTACCTGCCTTTTCCCAACTATGTTGTGGTCCGCATCCAGTCTAACCGGATGCAGCTGAATACCAGTTTTTTACATGGAGCAACTATCTGACCTCCATAACCCAGTTACTGGGTAATACGATACCCCTTGGTAAGCCTGGTTTTCAGACTTTCGGGTTTCTGACGACCCGTAACGACGGCCAAAAATCTACAAATGATAGCCGGGACCAACGGTTTAACGTGCTTTCCGAAGCACGGTGGTGTCTTGGCATGTAAAGATAGTCACCCATCGATGGACATTCATTCTAAGTTTTTAATCAAATAAAATCCTAGCCTATCATACACTGAGATAATCAAATTATGACTACAAATAAATTATCTTACTGTTTTTTTTTTATGTTTGTTCACATCTCTTCCATTTATATCTCAGGGCCTGCAACACAGCCCTAAAACACAATTTCGGCATGAACCCAGAAACTCCTTTTTGTCGTAAGCCCACCCATATGGCCGTAGTCGTGAAATAACGAAAGCTTTAAATATAGCCGTAAAAGATCAAAATAAGTCGTAAAGTCGCCGGGGCGGGGCTTCAGAACGGGACAAAGGGTAGCTCGGCTTAGATATGGCGGGGTTTATTTATGGGGCCCGTTGAAACTGTGTTTTGATAAAGCTAATAGGAGTTTCAGTTACAGATTATTATTGTCATTGTATTGAGAGCAGTGGAGGGCCAGCGGTAACGCCCCCAACTTGACAATTTGGAGGTCGAGTTCAAACCCAAGCAGGCACATTACTTTTTGTAATTTATTTTATCATCACTGCTCTCAAAACGGTGAAGGAAAACATTGTGAGGAAACCGGTATGGCCTAGAACCAAAAATTGGAAGACATGTGACATCTACCAACCCACACTGAGCCCGCTCGGTGGATTAATGCCCTACTCCTTCACACAGAGAGGAGGCCTGTGTCCGTTATATAAGGGACGTTATAGGCTGAGTAGCTTTTGCTCGCGGCTTCGCCCGCGTGGATGTCGAAAATAACACGTATTTATTTATAGAAGTATTTCTGTCAAGTTTCGCTAAAAATGTCTATCTAGTCTTGTTTCTCCATCTTTGGACCCCGTTTCATTCCCTCAGGGGTGAATTTAGGAAAATCCTTTCTTAGCGGATACCTACGTCATGAAAACTATCAGCGTGCCAAATTTTAGCTCAATCCGTTCAGTCGTTTGAGCTGTGTGTTGATAGATCAGTCAGTCAGTAATGGTTGCCTTTAATATTTACAGATTATAATATTAAGTTTAGATGCAAGCATTTGGCCACATTAAATATACAGTACATTAAAAAAATACATTAATAAGTAGGTCTCAAAAAGAGCACACGGTCTCCCAGACAATTAAATATAAAAAGCTTTTAAAAGGACATCAAGTAGTCCTGGTCAAGGTTCCATATTTATACAAAACAATTTTAATACCACAGATAAATAACCGATTTTTCTAAAGTAAATATGTACCTCGTTCTTCTCGTGCTCTAGTGGTTGCAAGCGCTATTTCCAATCTCGAATTTCTCAAAAGTATCCCGGAGTTTTGGTTTGTGCCCGGTTGATGGCAATAAGCTCGCCCCCTATTACATGGGCCTTAAACATAACTGGCAAAATATGTGTGTACTTATAGGTACACACCCTGCCCAACTCTTCGAGGAAAAAAGATGATGAAATGATGAAGTGTTCGCTAAAATATTCGATACATGTTTTGCATACGATATTCTGCATGATTCAGAAGAATTTAGGGAAAACCATCCAACATGAGACACGGAAGTCGAAAAATTGAGCTTTCTAGGTTTATTTATTTGGAAAGTGACAGGTACTGTCATATCTTAAAACGTTAACCCACACTACGAATTTCACCTTTATCGTAGGTGCGTTTACGGACTTCAATACCAAACACGTACTACTAAAATAAGGGTTTTCTAAAGCATAGCTTTTGAAGAGAATAATCATGTTGATGACACTTTTAAGGGCACAAATAAAGGACTTATCAGATTAAACATATCCTGTAAGTGTAGGTAATTATATAAATAATGTCATTGCCTCATCGATACACCAGCTGCCTCTAGATATATCAAGGAATTGAAGTAGCACAATAAAGTATCTGCTATCTGCCAGTGAACTCCCGTCAAAATCTGTCGAGACGTTTCTTAGATTAGCAGGGACAAACAAAGCGACTGGCAATTATTTTACTTTTGAAATGGGGGAGTACATAATACATACATGCCATACTCGGTCGAATGCTTGTTGTTTGTCAAGAAAAGCAGCTGAACAGTATTCCTTTCTTTCGAAGGATTGTCGGATTGTATGAGCCACTCCATATATTCGTGTTGACGTTCCATGTTGTTTTTGAAACCAAATTGATGCTCTGGGATCATTCTTCATATAAATCTTATCTCTGTCCAACCGTCCGGAGAATACAGACGTGATACAAATAAAATAAAATTTAATCGCTTTAAACAATTGATCCTAATAACAGTAGGCATGGGCTAGACATGCAAATAAGAATAGATGGGCGGTAGATAACAAAATCGTTTCTATTAGTATTCTATGCGGGCGTCGCGTCAAATTGTCGATACATGGCGCGACTCTAATCCTTGATTAGGTGCGAACTGAGAAAACTGTGGAGCTGCGTATTTTATTACTAAAATATACGCAGATTAACAATAAATTCTAATACTTTCTTGTACCGTAAAACCACCCAAAGATGGTGAATGAAAAAGCAACTGACTTAAGAAAACACTACAAAGTGAAAAATATCTTTAATTTCGAAAGTCCGTGGCAAATAAACGAAAATACAAAACCACCGTATTCCGAAAACGTTATTTTACACGTGCAGTGTTTTCTTTTTCTTTTTTGGAAGTATATTTTTTTTTGTATTAATTAAACCTTTGAAGTTAAAAAACTTATAAGTTCTGGTACCTATCTACCCCACACAAATCGCGGTAAACTCTGCTTGCGCAATGCAGGATTTTTATATGACGTCAGAGTGATGCGTAGTTTGCATGTACCTAGCAATGTAGATGCCGCGAGAAACGAAATCTCTTCACCACTCTTGGGGAACGTTCAAGTATTACGTAAGGCAATTTGGGGGGAGGGGGGGTCTTGTAAAACGTTACGGTGCGTTACAGGGGCGGGAGGGGGTATTGGAACAACGCGTTACGTAACTTTTTTATTTTTTATAAAAAAAAAAGGAAATTAAAATGTCCCAAGTTGGCAACCCTTTTCGTTTATGTTTTACGGGGAATCCCTCCCGGGGAATCTATTGTACGTGATTTTTATTTTGTTTTTTCGTTGTCAGTATTCCTTAGTGTTTACACGGAAACACATTGTTGTTGTTAGTGTTATTAAAGTGAGTTCATACGGTAATGTCCTCAAAAGAGGGGAGATTTGCATTATAACCTGTTCTTGGCCTATAAAAGCTCTCATGCTAACTTGTCAGCACAACAGTGCCAAAAAATGCCAACGAAATTTGGAAAACTGCTAAAGAAAAACTAAAAAATAAAGAAAAGTTTGTAGAACATATAAGTGATGTTTGTTATACAAGAGTCTAAGGTGAAGGCCAGGAAGAAGAAAGCAACAATATTTGTTATACGACTTTTGTCTAAACTGGATATTTATCGTAATATTAAAATTTTGTTACTTTCAGTCATATTTTTCTTACTTCAGTTTGGCAAAGCATCATGTGAGGAGTGAGGACAGTTTTGAATAAATTAATTTTAAGTTTATTAAAAACTGAGATAAAAAAATTCAAAAAGCTGTTAAATAAAAGATGTTACTTGAAAGATGAGCGATACCCATGATGAACGAAGTGAGACTACTGATAAGAAAGTTTTGGACAACTTGGACATCCCGTTTACGGAACCACACACGACTACGATTGTTTCGGACATCACTAAAAATGTTCCAAGCAAACCGGCTCAAGAAACTCTTATGAAGAAAATTGGCCTACTTTAACACAGATTAAATCTTCTTACTGAAGCAAGGGACACTGGTAGATATAGCAAAAGATGATGATGTACACGAAGAAATAAAAAAAACTACGGAAAGAATTAAAAGAAGATGAAAAATGTGTAAAGAAAAAAAGAGACGATGCCAAGCGTGCAAAAAAATTTCGAGCCAAAGAAAAACGAGAAAGCTGAACGTCGGAAAAACAATCCTGCTGCAATAAAAAATCGATCTGGCCCTGGCCAGTCCCCTTTGGTTGACTCGCAACGCACTCCTGGAGACCATTATTAACATTGCCATTTAGGGCAGAGCTGCTGATGAACGCCGCCGAACAGAGTTGATTAGGAGTTGTCTCACTCTGTACGACCTGCATGAGAGGCTGTTGTTGATGGGATTCCAAATTTCTCGAAGCGGCACATATCTTCATTTAATCCCACGCGCTTCTAACACTCAAGAGGGCAGAAGGTATGTACGCACCGTACCCGTAAGCAGTTGCAAGGCCACAAACCGAGATGCACAAAAAGCACGACGACAGGGAGATCTGCAGTGCTACAATCAGGTCCTTGGAATCTCTCGCGTTGCTTCTAGGACCGCAGCAAGTATTTGATCTCTCTCAGGAAGATAGTGAAAAGTCAGAGCCCTCTATTAATGCATATGGAATACAGAGTTCTTTTATCTGACCATGACTGGGTCATGGCAGAGCGGCACAAACTTATTCATTCTGTATACGCCGGCGTCAACGTGGATCCTGCCGGTTTTGATAACATCCTCCACAGCGAACACCCATGCTTATGATTTCGAATCACTTTTATCAGTGTCTGCATTCAAACCCTTAATGATGACAGAAACGAACACCGTAAAGCCAGTGATCATCATCTTTAGATGGTGGACCGAACGAAAATCCGCGATATCGGAAAACCAAGAACTTTGCCATTCAACACTTCAAAAACTACAACCTGGACGCCCTGTTCATAGCGACTAATGCTCCTGGGCGGAGTGCATACATCCGAGTTGAGTGACGCATGGCCACCCTCAGCAAACGACTGTCAGGAGTCATCCTGCCGCATAAACATTTTGGTTCTCATCTCGACGACAAAGGAATGACTGTTGATGATGATTTAGAAAAACGCAATTTTCAGCACGCTGGGGAATAACTTGCTAAGGTCTGGAGTGAAATTAAAATTGACGACTACGATGTTTCGGCGGAATAAAGGTAGCCTGAAGATAGCTTGTAGGACCCAGCAGAACCTAATCTGGCGTGGTATAGTGCTCACGTCCGTGAATCGCAATATTTGTTGCAAGTGATTAAATGCGAGGATAAATCCGGCCATTCCTGCTCGAGGAGAGCATTGAAATCTGTGTTTCCAGATACTTTCTTGCCGCCACTCTGCCCAATACTTCAAACCCCAAGCTAGCTCATGGTACCTAGTCAGCTAGACAAAGGATCATGCAAATTTTCAACAATTCTTGTGAGGTTGTCCGTTCATCTGTCGTCTCTTTATTGTGTTTTTTTTAATTACCTTATTATTTCATTTATATGGCTAAATAACATATCATATAACTTTAAAATATTTTTTGTTTATTTATTATTATTGCAAACGCGATCAAAACAATAAAAAAATAGGTAAAAGAAAAAAAAATATTTTAGCGACTTTGCGCAACATAATAATTGTGAATTTTAAATATAAATGGTCACTTAGATGTTACGTAACATTTAGGGAGGGGGAGGGGGGGTACAGAAAAACGTTACGATGCGTTACATGGGGGGAGGGAGGGTCGAAAATCTACAAAAAATGCGTTACGTAATACTTGAACGCTCCCTTGGCTGACTGGTAGAGAGTGCGTAACGCATTAAGTTCGCCTTTGTACCTTTTTGTGCGGGAAGTTTAAATAAATAAATGAGACTACGCAAGCTATGAAGCTGTTGCTGTTACTTCTGTTATTTTAGCATTATTTAACAAAAACATTTCCCTTTTATTCGTTAAAAAATATTTAGTCAGAACAGCGACTCTACTCCTTGTCTTGAGTAAAGGTCGTACGGGCTCTACTACGCAAATCTGTTGCCCATTGACGGTGCGGCGTCACATGACTTTTATATCGTAATCAAATGGATTACGGTATCCATTGTAAACATTTGACATCATAACTTATTTACATACATATTTTATTGAGTATGAATGTCGATAGCTTTAAGAGTAGAGGGAAACCAAAGAAACGATGGATGGACTGTGTGAATTATGATATGGATAGAAAGGGGGTGACTACTGAGATGACGACTAATAGAGAAGTGTGGAAGAAAAAGACATGTTGCGCCGACCACAAATAAATTGGGATAATGGTAGGAGAGTGATGACGATGAACTTATTTACATACCTAGTTACTTTTGGGTATATTTGATGTCGGTTTATTGTGAAGTTCAGTTGTTGCTGCAAGTTGATCATTGCAATTTAAATCTTCTAACAATGATATAAAAGACATGTAAGCGTGTGCGTGTTTTATCACCCCTATATCACTGAATTAAAGGGCTATGTGTAGTTATGTGTTTTATGTTTATTAATATAATGTGAAAAGATAAAATAATCCATCGTGATCTTAGTATAGTTAAAATGGTACGCACGGCGACAATCAAACTATAATACATTTTCAGTATAAGCTGCTCCTCATTGTAAGAAAAATGAAAACAATGCGAGCTCATCTAAAACTGGAAATGTATAGCTTGATATGTAGCTGTGTACACGTGTGTAATTTAATATAATCTTGGTCAAAAGACTTTAAACCCCATTAAATAGGTTATATTTGTACTAAAAAGCACAACGTATTGAATGATTAAATACAATATTTTTGTTCTAATATAGACGAGCTCCTGCAAGAAAAGCCCGAGCAAAAGAAAACAACGAAAACGTGCTATTTAAAATTGCGTAGGTGCTTTTATTTAACGGTAACCGTTTGCGACTCAACACCTTTAAATTTATGACAACTCGTTAGAAAATTGAGTGTTGTGTTTACAAAAACGCGTCAATGATGCAACTTCGCCGTTGACCTACGAATTCACCACGAACCGAACCGATTTTTTTTTTAACGAAATTAACACTATTTAACCCCAAAACCGTTGTTAACATAAACACGAGCACCCGTTTACCATTGTACCAATCATAAGAAACTGAGGGTGGGTTAGTTACTAAAACTACGTTAGTTACGTCTAAAATTGACTAAAGTTTACATAAAAAAGGATTTATGCAATATAGACAATTCCTGGGGGAAATAAGACACAAAATGGGACACGGGAGGCGGCATGGCATGGCAAATGAATTTCGTAAAAGGAAATAATTTTGAATGTTACCTTAGAGCTTATATTTCATTGGTATCGTCACAAAGGGACTTGAGCATATCGCGGAAGGTTCCAGCATATAATTAATGATAATAGATTCTTTGCCGTACCATGTGTACATGAAATAAGAGGCCGTACAGGACATTTTTCCGATTTCGTTCATTTACGTGAATTTTACAGTTAAAATACTGAAAAGGAGCTCATTAATTAGATAATATGTACTTGAAATTATCATTCATGCTGTGCATTAACTTATGTATAGTATCGTATTTTAACTGTAAGAAGTACGTCTGTAAAATCAAATAATCAGATAAATTTACAAAATTTCGTATACGACCTCTTAATCAGAATCTCATTAGGATCACTTTAAATGGGGGAATTACACAGGCAATACACGGACCGCTTCGGCTGTCTTTTACTGCATGACGTATTGGAGAAACAAAGAGTTAGAAAACTAGGACTCATATACTCAACCTTTAAATGAATGAGTTTTGTTTAACTAAACATAACCGGCAAAGCATCGGTTTACTATAGGTACACTTCTGCCTAACCCTGGTATGAGTGAAAAGGAGATATGTTATGTGTATGTTTGTGAATTAAAGATTTTTGCTACAATTATTTCGTAGCTTTATATATGACTGTTCATAGGGAGTCGCATAACGTGAATTTCCTTTTAAGAACAAGCCAACTCCAGCTATAGTATCAGAAAAACCTATGCAAAGAATTGACTTCAAAAATGCCCCAAGCAGTCCGCATATAGCCAGTTTTTAACATTAATTAATTTAACGAATAAAAATAAACAAAACTAGCTTACCTTGAATCATTTAAGCATACCATAGGTAAGTTCTATTACCACTTAAACATTTTAGAATTTCATAATCACATCTTCAATTTCATAAATTAAACAAAAAAAAAAACCTAAAGGGAAAGTCACAAACACATACAAAATAAAGTTTCAATGAAAATAAATCACCTAAAATGTTAACATTATTAAGTACAGTCAAGTCTTACATGCTAAGTACTTACCAATTCGGCTACAATCTGCCTGCCTAGTCTCTGGCACTCGTTCGGTGACGGTTTCGTGAAAGTGTTTGAGTCAAACTGTTTGTTAGTCTGTGAACAAGATGAAGAAAATTCATGTGAGAAAATGAAGGTAGCCCATCATAATCAGCTTATAATGTTCCCAGTGCTGGGATACACGCCTCTGTGAGAGGGGGGGAGCAGTAATGTACTACGCAGGCCCAGTGTGGGTTGGTAGATGTCACATGTCTTCGAATGTTATGACTTTAAGACATGTCTCACGATGTTTTTCTTCACCGTTTTGAGTACTGATGAAAAATTTTACACAAAGTGAGAGCAACGCTTATGAAACATTTTACTCATAGTGGAGGCGAATAACGGGCTTTCTACAGAACGGGCGGCAGCGTTAGCGTTCTCTATACATTTAACCACCATACTGCGATCGCCAACCCGCCTGCAAATCGTGGCGATTATGACAAACTTGGAGCTGGGATCTGCGAAAATAAAATTGTATTTTTTTTAATTTGCATTTCAGTGAAGGGTTGTGTGTTGCAGCGGCGAGGTGTAAATTTTTCTAAAAGAGAAGCCGAAGCGAAGTCAGCTTTAACTTACTGACTCATCAATAAAGACTACTTACAATCATTCTAAAATTAATATAGGATTGTAATGAATTAAATACAATTAAATTAAACAGCTGAAAACCGAATAAAATATGCAATATTCCTCTATCTCGTTCTCGCTGACGCATTTTTCTATACCTGTCTCTGTCATAACCCGTTGTACAGCGGCTTGCTCTCGTACATATCAAGCGGTGCCACGTGACCTAAAGTGACATCATTACGGGATCGCTGTTGTATGAATTTTTAGTTCCCGATTATGACGTATTGGCGCCGGGTTAATTTAGAACATTTATTTTTTGTTGTAATACAAAGCTATAAATAACCTTTTTTGTTGTTTGAATGTTATGGTGAATTAAATACCCGTAGTGTAACTATATTTATTGACAATAGTAGCCACTATTTACATACTATTGTATTTTTAATAGTGATAGAGTTACCAATGCGAATCCCCGAAGGAAAGCCGGTAGGAATCGTGTTATATGGTGCTTTCGCCACTGGTGTGTTGATTAAAATCTGATTCGTGACCGTTACAAATATGGATTTACAGAATAATATCATTAAAATCAACAATACAACCCTCTCAGTTCGTATATTCCCCATTGAATGAGTTTGTCATGAAATAGTCATTAAAAAATCGAATTTCGCGGGCTCTCCCGGGCCCTCCCTTTAAGGGGACGCGACAGAGTCAGAGCACCGAGAAGCATCGCCGACCTGCACATGCAGTATTAGCGCGGGCGACCTCTAGGCCTAATGAGCCAGTCAAGAAAACACGTTTTTAAATGTCATTCAACATGAGAGTAGCACCTAAATAATCATTAATTTAAAAGCTTGCAACATACCTGTTTTACTTTAGTAGTATTATCTAATACTTTGTTGATGTCCTTGATGGAATGTATCGAGACATCCAGTGTAGATGCATCCAGTTTCTCCTGCTTGTTGTTGAGCTCTGCTGTTGTCTGTTTGTTATCCGGCTTGATATTTCTGGGTTCTGCTTTAGTCTGTCTACTGTCGGGTTTGGAATTTCTTGTTTCTGCTGTAGTTTGTTTGTTGTTTTGTCTGTTGTTCTTCGGCTCTGGCGTTGTCTGTTTGTTGTTTTTCGGGTCGGGTTTAGCCGTCGTCTTCTTTGTTGTGTTTTCGGGTTGCTGGAATGAAAGGAAAATGGTTGGTTAAGATCTAATTGTTAGTCTTTTTAATAAAGAGATGATTACATAAAATCTAAGTTAGTGGGGATGCTAACGATGAAAACATAATGAATTAAACTAGTATTATTAAGAGAAGATATGTTTTTTTTTCTTATTTGGTTTGTTTCGCTTCCACGCTAAAACAGCGGAACGGATATGGAGACTGCTGCTGCCCATTCTCTAGTAAGTCCCTTAGTCGCCTGTTACGACAGCCACGGGAAGAAATAGGTTATTTTTAATCTGCATTTACTAACGAGTGTTTGATCACATAGTGAACATGCCACCCTCATAGGAAACCAAGAAATAGGATGGTGCTATTCTTTACGGCTGGCACCACACAACCCGGCGGGGCACAGTTAGTCACATAATAATTTCGACGTATTTTATGACAATGATAGACAGATATAGTGTCCTGCTACATCACGGCAAAAGTTACGATATGTTCCACATTCAAAAGTTACGATATCACACCGAAGATTCGTGTATCTGTGTTCGACCATGTATGCAAAAATCAATCTTACACAATCTATCTAAGGTCTAAATCAGATTAAAGATAAACAAGTACAATCTATACATACAATACATACAAATAAATAAAATTGGAGTGTCTGTTTGTAATATTAAGATAACTACTTTTTAATAAGTGTATATCTATACTTTAATATTATAAAGCTGGAGAGTTTGTTTGTTTGTTTGATTGAACGCGCTAATCTCAGGAACTACTGGTCCGAATTGAAAAATTATTTTTGTGTTGGGTAGCCTATTTATCGAGGGAGGCTATAGGCTATATAACATCACGCTACAACTAAGAGGAGCGGAGCAGTAATGAAAAATGTTGCAAAAACGGGGAAAATTTATTCCTTTCGAGAGTTTCCGTTGCGTGCGCTGCGTAAACGGTTAAAGTAACGCAAAAATCATGTATGACGGAATTGTTCCTTTTAAAAAGTTCTAAAAAAAAGTCCGCGAGAGCATATGTCTATCTTTTAAGGTTGACTCACTATAACTCAAAAGGAGCGATCAGCAACGAAAAATGGACGAAAACTAGCAGGCAAATCGATGCGACGGGAAGGGTCAGGGGAGCAAAAATTTGACGCGGGCGAAGTCGCGGGCAGAAGCTAGTGGATGTATACACGGTACATATACCAAAACAACATTTTTTAGAATTTTTGTCTGTCTGTCTGTCTGTTTGTTCTGGCTAATCTCTGAAATGGCTGGACCGATTTTGACGGGACTTTCACTGGCAGATAGCTGATGTTACAAAAAATACCTGCGTTAATTTCCGACATCCACGCGGGCGAACCCGTGGGCAAAAGCTAGTACTCACATAAGTATGATGCGTCAAATCATCCTCCCAATTGTTGATCTGGTCTGCTAAAGCCGCCAGTCGCCCGAACTTCTTCTTGCCGTCTTGTTGAGGGCGCTGCTTTGGCTGCTTGAGCTCCAGCTCTGACGGTGGCGTTGCTGAGGAGAACTCTAGCTCCGTCCGGTGAATAGGTGATGAAAGGGTTGGTTTATCTAGAAAATGAAGGGTAACTGTTAAATGGCGATGGGGTGAGCCATATTTAGATTGGATTTTTGTTCCATTAGTTTTCGATATCGTTACCCAACACGTGGGTAAACTATTGCTAGCAAATTTAATTTTATATTCAATACATACATACGTAAACTCAAGCCTTCTTACTATGGGGGTAGGCAGACACTATAGAACGCCACCCTGTACGATATTCTGGTCGTATACGCACGCCAGTTGCGAGTACTACGCACCTGACCTTTGTGTCTTAACATCACCAATAAGGTCATATGTAATCTAAGAGCGTTCTGCCGTTTCCAATCACATCTACCTCGTACATACTTATTTAAGTCGCCTCTCATTCATCCTCTCAACATGACCAAACCATATAAGCATACATTTTTCCATTGCCTTATCACATTATTCCTCAGCCTATCATTCATAGTCACACCACACATGCTTCGCAAGGAACGCATTTCCACTTCTACTTTCACGCTTTTTTTGCCATATCCAACAATATTTTTAGGAAAGCATAACGAGATATATTTAATGTTTGATTAAATTAAAATATTACCAGAGAAGGACAAAATATGGTTCAATAGTAGCTTACACAGAAAACTATTATTGAATATTAGTTTACAGTCTAAACTGAAACTTGAATGTACATTTTTCTATATCATATTTTAAAACAATATCGACTTATTATCAGATTCTTGTTATCACATCCTTTTCTATATTAGGGAGTAATATAATTAGTTATCGAAGCAGGATATTGTTTTTGTGTGAGTCAATCTGTGAATCAAGTAAAATGAGTAACATCAAAATATTATGATTGTTGTTTTACACAGAAATAATTGTATTAGTGTTATTATGACTGAATTACAAAAGGTATTTACTAGGCAGATGTGAGTGTAAATACCGGGACATATAGTGACTTTATTGCTGATGTTCTTCAGAAAGGTCAGGTGCGGAGTACTCGCAACCGGCATGCGTGTACAAAAGGTATTTACAAGACAGATGTGAGTGGAAACGCCGGGAGGAGACGACCTAGGAGGTCATATAGTGTCCTTATTGCTGATGTTCTTCAGAAAGGTCAGGTGCTTAGTACTCGCAACCGGCGTGCGTGTACAAAAGATATTTACAAGGCAGATGTGAGTGGAAACGCCGGAAGGAGACGACCTAGGAGGTCATATAGTGACCTTATTGGTGATGTTCTTCAGAAAGGTCAGGTGAGTAGTACTCGCAACCGGTGTACGTGTATAACCAGATGTATGAACCTAAACGAGGCGAAAGGAATATGTAAGGATCTTTGCAGGTGGTGTTCCGTAGTTTCTGCCTACCCCCATAGGAATAAAGCGTGAGTTTGTGTATGTATGTTATGACTACCTAAGACTACGTTCGCATGAACGTAATAATATCGCGTCGGGTTTTTATCGTGCACTAAATATTTAACTCTCAGTGTTGAATCAAGCTGAGAATCCAACATGAGTGCATCCCAGCAGGTCGAAAAAACAGTGTTCGATTTTCAACTAGCGGCGCTAAGCAGTACGTTGAAGATCAATTGCGCGAAAAAATTCGGCCGCGGATATTTTTACGCCCGTACGAATATTGAATTATGGCTTATTGTTTTATAGAGGTTGGAGTGCGTTTACGGGTCTTGGGTTCTTATCTATTACCTACTAATTACTGCGTTTTAACAATAATCTAAATTTTAAACTGATTTTATAAAGAGAAATGATTTTCTTTTTTGTATGTTTATTTGTTAAGCTTACACACTTAAACAGCAAAATGGATTTGGATGAAATTAGGCAATGGGTAGACCATGACCTGATTTAGACATAGAATACTTTTTATCCCGATATTCCCACGGAATGCAGACTTATGAAAATGAAACTGCGGGTGCAGCTAGTATTTGATAACGCGTTGAACTTGTGGGGCATTGCTACTGTTTGTGTAAGTAAGCAAATAATACGAAATAGAATACACCTCCATGGTAATACAGACAAAAAAATATTCAAAAATCATAAGGACCATACCTGAATACAGATTGCCAAGTCGGTCAAGCCGAGACTTAACATTATGCCGGAGTCCTGCACGCTTGTTCTCCGACGTATCATCTGTTGCCTTCTCCAGGTTACTGGATGTGTCATCTGTAATTGTAATAATTTAAGAATAATTATGATTTGAATCAGACAAAATATAACATATCTGTTAAGAGAAATCTTGCATTACTTCATAATTTTTTACATATTCAAACTACCTAGCCTCTTCCCTATGTTGAAGTTAGCTGCTAATCTAACCGGATGCAACTGGATACCAGTATTTTACATGGAAAGACAAGCAGTCTTTCTCCAATCTGACCTCCACCACCCAATAAATGGGTATCACGTTACCCACTGTAGTACTGGTTGTCAGACTTGGGCTTCAGACTACCCATAACTTCTGCAAGAAATCTACAGATGGCAACCAAGATCAACAGTTTAACGTGTTTTCTAAAGCGTGGAGTGGTCTAGATATGTAATGAATGGTTACTTATTCACAGACCAACCTCATTAAGTGTTTCTTAGACTTGAAGATCAACCCGTACCAATAAAACCACTCAAGTTTTCAAATAGTCTTGTATCAAAAATAGTTTTTTGGAGTTAGCAGGAAAGTATAATAGAAAACCTTATATTTTAAAATGATGTAAGAATTAAATAACTTCACTGTTTTCCTGTCCCGGTTTTGATCTTCAACAGGTACAAAGAAACAATTACATGTATATTTTAACAAGAACTCGCCACATTAGTATCAAAACAGAATATAAAAATGTTAACATTACCTGCCATCCTATTTCAAATAATTCTAAAAAAAGATTGCAAACACCACACAAGCCACTCACAATTTAATAAACCATAGACCACACAATCTTAATTCAAAACTGTTTGTTCAAACATTAAGCTAATGTTTTGTTAAACTTTTGAGAAACATTTACTAATTATTAGAACCATTATCTCCTTGAGGTGAGTAATAAGTTACAAGCTTTGTTGTTTATGAGGATATTTAATATTTAAAAAAATAAGTGTCATTGGCTTTCTGTTAGTCATCCTTGTCCTTCCTTATTTAGATAAATACCTTCATAGCAAGACCTTTTTAGGCAAAGGTATTTGCAGAGAAGGGACAGTAATGTGGTTTTTTACTGCATAATGCATTAGTAGTGCATTAGTTAGTATTTCTGCTGATAGCAAGATGTATAAATATTAATGAAACTGTGTATAAATTGTTTAGGTTTGGTAGGTCACCCTTTTTATTCTATTTATTTTAATTGGTAAGTTTTGGCAACTGATTGTTGAGAAGATTATTATATACTCCTTACCTGTAATCTCCTTTATAATAACATTGCCACCAGGCCGCGCCTGTGAGTCATACACCACACTAATAGGAGCGTCCCTCTCCTCAACCTGAACCTCAATCTGAATGTCATTTCTATGGGTAATGTTTATCTCAACAGACACATCAGAGTTCCTTCTGTTGATACTCCCCCTCTTTGGACTTTTGAACTCCTTTTTAGTAACTACAACGTCATTACGGCCTCGCTGTGGAGACGAAACATCAGACTTCAAACTCGACCTCTTAGTAACTGCTTTCGTAGGAGTTTCAGACTTTGTACAGTCTTTTGATTGTCTCCGAGGCGACGTGATAGATTCCCGAGCCATTTTACTCGGAGACTTCGCAGGAGAACCCTCAGATTTCACTATAGCGATGTTTTCTGAAAGTGGCTTCCTTTTCGGAACAGCCTGTCCGGAATTTGCGAGTTTTTGATCGATCTTCTCCTGTCTGGCCCGCGCTCTCTCTAACATGCGCTGGAAATAAGGTTTTAGATGTTAAAACATGCGATTCTTGATGACCTTCTAAATACTACGACCGTTAATACATAAATTATCACCCAATCGTACCTGGGTGAAGGGATCCATAATTGAAACGTTTTAAATGGTACTTGAATATCACAAATCACACAGTTGACATAGTTTGTATACACTTTGCACGATATTAATGATTTCACGTTAGTTTTTGCAATTCAAACAAGAAAACAATTTCCACAAACATTCACCCGTTCGTTGGACGTTTGACGTTTGAACCGAAATATTTGAATTTAGTTCGCTTTGTATCCGGTAGGCGCCGCGCAGCGTCATAAAACTTTTTCGTTCGGAAATTATGAAATTCTATAAGTGTTTGAATTTTAATCCGATGAATATTAAACAGATTTCTCTGTTTTTGCATAACCAAGCACAATAATAAAATTCTTTATTGTAAGCTTAAACTTATTACTTACTACCTAACTTACTTGTTTGGCCTACTAGGAAAGAGCTTGGTGAGTTGAGTTAAACTAAAGATGTATTTTTTAAGTTTATGTTCAAGTTGATTATAGATAAAGTTGGTCATTAAAAACACGAATAAAACGACATATAATACAAATGAATCCTAGCTAGATCGATTTATCGCCCCCGAAACCCCCTGTATACTAAATTTCATGAACATCGTTGGAGCCATTTCCGAGATTCAGTATACAAGAATTGCTCGTTTAAAGGTATAAGATTAACCATGTCTTCGTTTAATATTTTAACAACAACACTACGACTGTTTAGTGATGTATTAAACTATGAGAGCTCAACAACGTAATAACCTTTCTAAGTTCTTGAGCCACATAACAGATGGCGTTGAACTCCCTTCTCAAGAAAATAATATGAATTTCAAAAATTGAAGTATTAGAACTGTAGAACCCATATATTATGGAAAAACAGTACACATTGCCACTGTAAATACTCAAGTCTACGAAATTAATAAAATTAGGTTTAAATCCACATAATTTGACACCAAGAGATTGCTTAGAAACCAAGATGAGAAATGATTATCGGCACATCTACAAAACCAGATTCGTAAAGCAAAAACTTTGTACATAAAGAAAGAAAAAACCTACCTCTTTTTACGATAATTACGCGGATGGTATGAAATTTAAAGTTTTTTTTATAATTTATGGAGAAGGCGTGCAGCCCTAATACATCAACTAACCTAATACAACATAGACCACTGGGTTACCATTTATTAGTATGAAACCGGGACTAAACCGGTTGACGCTTGTCAGTGTAATCTGTGTTTACATCCATTGCGAGGATCGTCTGGAGGACACGGTGAAGCATACGGTGGAAGTGTGCCCTGCCTGGGCGGAGCACCGCCGTGTCCTCGTGGAGGCGATTGGCGGCGGCGACCTCTCGCGTCCGGCCCTGGTGCGAGCCATGGTACGGAGCGAGAGGGAATGGGAAGCCGTCACCTCCTTCTGCGAAGCAGTAATGCTCGCGAAGGAGGAGGCGGGGCGCGTGAGGGAGTGGTAGTCTCTGCGCCCTCACGTCCCTAGCCGCCGCAGGAGGAGACGCCCCGGGCGTCGGGAGTCAATAGCGGACTCCCGGCCACCGTAGGCGCGAGCTTGCGGGTGGCGAGCAGTGGGTAGCTCGCCGCCCGGTAAGGACCAAGCTCGGGTCGACGGCGCGCAGTGTTCCACGCGCGCCTCAAAGAGATGTCAGCTGCAGTGTAGGGGTCTACTAGGACCGATGCCTGCCGGGGTCGCGTGATTGTTCGAAAGAGATACCGTGACCCTGGCACATGGGCAACTGATGGAACACGGGTGGGTTTTAGTCAGTAAAAGTCTGACACGCCCTCCCGCTCCGCCCAGAGCGGGAGAAGTCATTTGATGATTTCCCATCCTGAAAAAAAACAAAAAATCTGTGTTTACAAAACAGTTGCTCATAGTTTAGTATAGGTAGGTAAGTAGGTACCTACTCTAGGGGTATTTCCACAGTAGAACAAGCAGGCTAAATAATTGTACCGGTAATTAGGTCAATTCTAATAAAATACGTAGTTACCGAAGTAGTCAGGCACCTGCCTATTTATTGGGTCAGTGAAGAAATCAATAGGTAGTTCATCTAGTAATTGTAAAATACATCGATAATTTCCAAGAAGAGAACATTTTCGTTTATGGCAATAGTGTTGGTAACTGCCGGGGATAGAGTCCACACGCGCAAGAAAAAAAAAAGTTCAACTCGCTGATTTTTGTCCAACAAAATTCATTGCGTTATTTATGTTGTTGAGCAAATTTTTAGAACATATGAAGCAATGGATCACCATTATCCTCCAAATGATTAATATTCTGATTGTTACTCAATAAAGATGCTGAAAAGCATAAAATCAACATTATATTTATTGAAGTACCCTTGTAGGCAAGGTTGTGTCTTTAACCTACAACTGTTCCTACAACTTTCAGTGCTTTTCATTCGGAGTACAAGAAGATTTAGAAAGATTTGAGTTCTAACGAATAAGCCATACGGTCTGTTTTCCTTAAGAAACTCATTAAATGCCGCAGTAATAAATAGATTCAGTGATATTAACAAAAACGTAAAATCCAGGCAGAACAGCGTCTGAAATTCCATTATTGCTACGTCCAAAAGTGCGTCACAATTCACAAACTTGGGTCATAATAAGATTTGTTTACAAACTCAACGACTAAAGGGCAACCAATGAACCAAGATTATTTCAGTAGGTAATTAAATTCGATTAAAATAACTTGTTTACCAAAACATCGAGAAATGAGGAAGATGGATTATTTATTTATCTTCGTACCTACAATCTATATTACCTTTCACGACCTTCAGTCCTACAGCTACGACATCATCATCATCTAAAGTCCGATTTCCCCCACTACTGGGCAGAGACCTGTCTTTTCCTGTGCCATTACCCTCTCTCTTGTGCCAGCGTCATACGTCGGTAAATATATACCTAGCACCCACAATAGGAATCGCTTTCATTTTGACAATATTAAATACTAGCTTCTGCCCGCGACTTCGTCCGCGTCAAGTTTTTGCTCCCCTGACCCTTCCCGTCGCATCGAATTGCCTGCTAGTTTTCGTCCATTTTTCGTTACCACTCCGCTCCTTTTGATTGTAGCGTGATATTATATAGCTTATAGTCTTCCTCAATGAATAGGATACTCGTCACAAAAAGATTCGGACCAGTAGTTCCTGAGATTACCGCGTTCAACCAAACAAACAAACTCTTCAGCTTTATCGGTAATACTAGTACCTATAGATGTAGGAAGATTTTTCGTTTCTTACGTGAATGAAATAACCGTACAATTGGACGTCTGGAAGAAGACTAGATTGTGGCAGCCTCAAATAGATGACATTATCCGCTTATTACTCGTATGTTCGCACTCCTGGTACACAGGTCTCCTCTAGAAGAGAGGGAGTGGGCCTTTATACACCTCGCAGGCCCAGTGCGGGTTGGTGAATATCACATGTCTTCCAAGTTTTGGCGCACTACGACGTTTTCCTTCACCGTTTTTAGAGCTGTGCTGATGAAAAATGTACACTAAAGCGCCTGTCTAGTTTCGAACATGCTCGTAAGACGAGGCAGTTACCACTGGGCCACCACTATTGTGATCCCAAAGTGTAGTATGAATATTGAATAACCGTTCCTAACTAACGTGTCGTCAGCCAGGAAGTGCTTAAGAGCCCTCTTACAAAATTTGAACGCTCGAGTTTAGGTAAAAGACGGCAATCTTATGTATGTGTGCGTAGCTATCCACACATGCACAATACAAACAGTGTAACGCGAGTGTCGAGCCGGTCTAAACAATCTTGATCCGTTAGAATTATAATGCGGTATTTAGATATTTATGAAAATGCTTATTTTATTTATCCAGTCTAATAAAGATTTCTAGACTAATAAAAAAAAATACAACTATATGTTATGTAAAGTATACAATAAAAATATAAAATTAAAACAATTACGTATTGGTGCCGATTCTGTTGTACACCGAACTAAACTAACAAAACTATCTCTAAAATTGCTTACTTTTAGCTATGAGAATTGTTACGCTATTCTGCAAGAAATAATCTCTTTTAAAAATTATTTTGACAAGACTAAAATCAATTTGACAATCGCGACTCAACGTGGTATTTTTAGGGTTCCGTTGCCAAATAGCAAAAACGGAACCCTTATAGATTCGTCATGTCTGTCTGTCTGTCTGTCCGTATGTCACAGCCACTTTTCTCCGAAACTATAAGAGCATGCTGTTGAAACTTGGTAAGAAGATGTATTCTGTGAACTGCATTAAGATTTTTACACTAAAATAGAAAAAAAAAAACAATAAATTTTTGGGTTCCCCATACTTAGAACTGAAACTCAAAAAAAAAAAAAATCATCAAACCCATACGTGTGGGGTAAATTGGTATTGAGGTTTCTAATATATTTTTTTTCTAAACTGAATAGTTTGCGCGAGAAACACTTCCAAAGTGGTGAAATGTGTGTCCTCCCCCCCGTAACTTCTAAAATAAGAGAATGATAAAACTAAAAAAAATATATGATGTACATTACTATGTAAACTTCCACCAAAAATTGGTTTGAACGAGATCTAGTAAGTATTTTTTTTTTAATACGTCATAAATCGTAAACCGAAATTTACCTTTCATTCAATCAACTCAAATATAAAAATTTAAAAAAAAACATTTAATTTCATAAACATAAACCTTATGCATAAACCGAGAATACATACAGGTTTGTACGGAAACCTCGGTGCGCGAGTCCGACTCGCACTTGGCCGGTTTTTTTTCTTTTCGCTTCGCAACTTAGTACTTGTGCGCTACGCAATAAACTTGCTGAGATACGAAGGCGCGCGCAAGGGGGCATCCTGGACGTGTTTTATATGGAATTTTTCATTTTGTTTGAAAAAAAAAAAATTATTACCCACGTGTTGAGATTTATATGGGTGGGGTATTATAAAAAGGGGGTCGAAAATTTCATTATTTTTGCGATAGGACACACCATTTTCGAGATATAAGCAAAAGAAAAAAAAAAACAGTACTGTTTTTGCACGTGAGGCGAGGTGTTGCCGTTGGTGTGAATTTTTGTTCATGACCACTAGTTTTACTCCACACCTTTTTAATCGCGATTAAAAATAGTCAGATTTAGTTAAAATAAATTATTGTAATCAAAATTTTTCTACAATCTATTAAAATAATGCTTTACTTGATAATTAACGAAACTCTTATTCAAAAAAAAAAAAAAAAAAATGCGAAAAGTAGCAAAATGTTGTAGTCGTAGTATATTTTTGCCTTCACGATACGAGTACCCGTAAACTGAGACGCGGGAAAAATTGACACAGGTCCTTCCCCGTTGGGCGCTTGCGCGCCGTACTAAACGCTGCCCGCTTGTGCATCGTAATTTATTCTAATTTAGAGTGTTTCAAAAACGATATTATGTCTAATTAAATAAACAGATTTAAATAAAACTTGAGAATTCGATTTGTTATAGAGCATACTTTATATTGACATGATTTTTTAAATGTAATTATGCTTTATTCAAACCAAAAAAACGCGATAAACTTGCGAATAAATCGTAAAAATTGCCATAAGACTTTATTTTTTTTACTAATTAATGTTATTAAAAATCAATATTCTTGTACTAAATGTAACAACTAGATTATATGTCTGTTGTTTTGTGTATTTTTTTTACTCAAATTTCTACATATTAATGATAGAAATAGGAGTCTGAAATTGACCCTGCGCTGATTTTTACGAAAACTAGTTGTGGGAGATTAATTATTACAAAGTAAACAAATAAGTTTTTGTAAATGTTCTACTTAAAGTGACAAAACAAAAGATTGATCTATTTTTTCCATGTATTCGTCAATGCCAGAGTATTTACAATATAATGATGAGATGAGAGGTAAATAAGGCGACTAAAATCTTAGATATTCGCGCAAAAATGTAAAATGGCTCTTAAGCTGTAATTTTTTCTTGTAGTTAGTTTGTTTGTTTTTTTTTCATGCGTATAATCTTTTCATTCGTTTATTTTGTTGTGATGATTGTTATTCAACATGAGCAACATAGTTATAACACTGTATATATGTAGTAACTTGGTGTGAAAGTCCTTAGAATTTAATTTTTTATTTTCTCTGTTCCTTATAAGGGGCCATCCATAAATTACGTCACACGAATTTCAAGATTTTTTACCCCCTCCCTCGTCCTTGTCACAGCTGGTCACATTTGGGAGACCCCCCCCCCCCTCCCTAGTGTGACGTCACATATTTTACAATTTTACATCTAGAAATAATTATTGAATTAAAATAGCAGTTCCGTAATTCCGTAATGCATTTAGCGGCATTTATCAAAAGGCAATATTAGGCGGTCGGCGCGGAACACTAAGTAGAGCGAGTGGCTGACAAAACAATTTGAACCTTATGTTTCTACAGATAGAGTTGCAAAGGGTTTTTAGTTTTTCGTTAATAGTTCAACGTTCGTGCTTTACTTAACACTTAGATTAAAATAGGTTTTGAAATGTGACGTCACAAAATTTAGGACCCCTCCCATCCCCTTGTCACACAATGTCACACTTCGTCGACCCCCTCCCTCCCCCTTAACGTGTGACATAATTTGTGGATGGCCCCTAAGTGGAGACCTGTAATTGGCTTTCTAACTAATATACTGTCATAGATCTGTTTGTTGTAGCTGTAAGTCTCCCATGTTATTTAAATAAATAATAAAAAAATACAGCCGCATTGATAACTTCGTCCTTTTTTTGAAGTCGCTAGTCGGTTAAAAAGGAAGATGCTAAAAGTAACCACCACTTAAAGATCGCATCAGCGCAGCATAGTAACAAAATCTTAATATTAAAAACATAAATTTAAAAAGAAGGATCGAAAATTAATATTATTAAAACTCTCAGACACATAAACCTGACCTCAGACCTTGACACGATACGATTGGCAAATTACAGTATCGTAAATCGTCATGTTGGTTACAAACATTCGCTACACACCCAAGAATCGATAACACATCCATTTCTCCACATACATGAAAGTCCTTCAACAAAATACAAAGTAGTGCAGCAATGGAAGTGATTTATTGGCGTTGGCTGGCCAATGAAAACTAAGATTGGTACCAACATACATAATTGAATTTAGAACATAAGAGGTTTCTCAGCGGACTACGGAACCTGTAACCAAACCAGTCTCTTATTAGCATTTGCTGTGAGTGCACGCAGAGTGAATTTATTACAAGGCAGAAATATGGGTGAGTAATGAAATAATAACATTGATATACAAACAGCTTATGCCTATGGAAGGTGCATATGTGTTGCATTCCTTTGTCAAGTCGTTTATAGGGTCTCTTTTTGTGGGGTCTTTGGTAGAAGATTTGGTCCGGGGTATTTGCAGGATAACATACCCAATGTACCCATAATTATTTTATGATTATCGCAGTATAATTAATTAAGTTGGAATTGGTACCTAACGAAATTAATGCCACCATGGATCAAACATTTAAAAAAACTTCTCTTGCAAATAAAAAACTAACTTCCAAAAAACACTACTTACATATTGAAACATAACTTTAATTTTGGTAGTCGATGTCTTGGATCTGTATTTTAGTTTTTTTTTTGCCACAGACTACCGAAATTAAATTTCCAATTGTCCTTCCTTAAATAAATAAAATCGGCGTGACTATAAGAAAATGAGAGTTTTTCTTCTATGGGCCATTGTTTCCGCACAATAGCTAGCCAATAACCATGTCAATATGTTTAGTGAAGCAAGAATTAATAATCATAAAACATAGAGCTGTTAATTTCACACGGTTTACAGAGTAGATCACAGTAATAAGTTAGTATTGCATATATAAAAAGGTCAAATAGAACTCTTAAATCACTCACCCAAGCCTTGCTCGACGAAGTGCTAGCTCGCACCCTAGCTGAGCCTGTAGTTTTAATTTCCCCTGATAATTATAACAATACACAATTGATCCATCGTTTCCCATCTTGCTGCCCTAAGCCTAGCGACGCCCTAAGCCGAGGTCCGTACCCCACAGGGGGTGCCCTTAGGATGCAGTCGCTTAGTAATGTATTATAGGTAATTTGCTCCTAGCGTTCTCTTAAGACAGCCACAGGATAGCGCGGTTAAGCAGTTATCACCTCTCAAGATCAACTACGAGATGCCATACACTATAAAAACTTAAATCATCAAATATACAAGATTATTTTCAGTATATGCGAAACCCGAATATAGTTTGTTCACAATCAGTAACTGAATCGATTCCAATAATTTTTACACCATGTTATATTTTGTACCAAAAATATTTAATTACGCTTCCAAGTCGCGGGCCTTAGTGTTTTGTTTCGATTTTAAAATTATCATGTCTTTCTCGTATTCAAACGTCCATTACACGGAGATGGTACGTACACTAGCTGTTTGTGGTGATCTGCATATGTTTTTGCGTGGACAACCAGGTAACTTATCAAGCTTATAACTTTGTGATTATTAATGATACAGTTTTGAAATTTTTTTCATAGATTCTTTACATAAAAATACTAGACCCGTGTTTCGGGTTTCGCATAAACAAAAATTAATGTTGTATACAGGTAGATATACATTCAATGAAGGAACATGACTTATCATAACATTACGGTTGTTTTTCCCTTAGGGTTGGTCAGAGGTGTACATAAGTATTATAGGGGTTTTATTTTTAAACGTTGCTTAAAGTTAAGTTATGATTAGCGACTGTTTTACTATACAGTTTTGGCGATTAAACTTTTCCTTCCTAGCAAAGTTGAAATAAAGGTAGATAGTTCCTACCCACATTTCATTAGTTATGTTATGTTTTAGTCCAATGCAATATAGGGGGCGAGTCTATTGTCATCAATTGGGTACAAATCCAGACTATGGGATACATTCATACATTAATTCATGCCTTCTTCCCATGCGGGTAGGCAGAAACTATGGAACCTGCTACGATCCTTACGTAGGTACTCCTTCTGCCTCCTTCCGGGAAATTACGGAGAAATTCCTAATGGAGAAAACCAACAACTTTTCCCAAACAAGGAATTGAACCCAGGACCTCAAGATCAGCAGTGGCACTAGACCAACAAGGCCTGTTTAAAGCCTCAATATTCTATTGGACAAACGCACGGGTCGATCAGTCAGGTTAAGCTACGCTTGCCGCGGTTGGTTAGTGGATGGGTCTTTACGTACCAAGACACCTCCGTGCCTCGGAAAGCACGTTAAGCCGTCTGTCATTCATCGAACTGACAGCCGTTACGGGGTGTCTGAAGCCCAAAAGTCTGACAACCAGTCTTACCAATAGGAATCGTATCACCCAGTTACTGGGTTGTAGAGGTCAGATAGGCAGTCGTTCCATGTAACCTGGTATTCAACTACCTCAGGTTAGACTGGAAGTCGTCCCCAACATAGAAAAAGGCTAGGCAAATGATGATGATGGTTCTACTGGATAAAACCAAAAAATTGTTGACTTTTTGACACGGCAGGCATTTTCCGACTTATTTGATATTTATCGCTATATTATGGGCAAGTCACACAAAATCATAAATAAATTAGCTAATGTGTAAATCTGATCTATAAGCTATATAACTGTAAAGTTTCATCAAAATCCATTCAGTAGTTTCTGCGTGAAAGAGTAACAAACACCCATCCATCCTCACAAACTTTTCCGTCCATAAATAGGATATAGCATCAGGCTAGTGCCGAAATCACGTTGTCCTTAACTAACTTGTTTACCGAGACCCAGGCAACGAGAGGCCATTGTCCCATTACCCAATTGAATACAAACAGGTACCTATTTGCCTGTACAGCACAATGTTTACTTGGCTCTTGACTTTGGCTGCCATTTACAATGTTGATTCTCTATGCTTATTTTATTGACGCTAACATAGGAGTTACCAAACTTGTTTTACTTTTGCAAAGTTGTACTTAAACATGTATTCCCTAGCGGTTCAGCAGCGGTGGCCCAGGGGTATCGGCCCCGAGTTACGAGTTGTAGATCGTGGGTTCGAACCCAGGCAGGAGCTTTACTTTGTATAAATAATTTCTTCACCACTGCTCTCAAACAGTGTACGAAAACGTCGTGAGGAAATCGGCATGTCTTATAACTTAGAATTCGAAGATATGTGACATCTAAACCTGCACTGGGCCCGCGAGGTAGATTACTATCCATTCCCTCTCACCGAGAGGAGGCTTGTGTCCCAGCAGTGGGAACAATATAGGCTGATAATGATGATGATGATGTATTCTCCGCAGGGTTAGGTAAAGATGCACCTATAGTACACGTACACCCATATTTCCCCAGGCTTGTGTTTAAGTCCCATGTAATATGGGGTGAACCTATTGCCATCAACCGGGCACAAATCCGGATTCCAGGATTCTACTGAGAAATTCTAGTTGGAAAAACCCGATAATACTTTGCCCAGCTTGGAAATCGAACCCAAGACACATGAGGCAGATAAAAAACACGTTTTATATTTCATTCTACATGAAATTACCAACTGCATAATCTTTAATTTAAAAGGTTGCAAACTTGCAACATACTTGTTTTATTGGTAGTCCTACAATTATAAATGAGAAAGTTTGCATGTTTGGATGGTTGTTATATGTACTCAATCACGCAAAATTGCCGCACGGATTTGTATGAACTTTGGCACACGGATAGTTTAGAATCTGAATTAACACCTAGGATATACACACACATTTTCAGCGTGTTTGTGCACTTGGTAACCACAAGTAAAGCACGCGTTGCTTTGTGAAATGAAAGACTATACCAGCCTTGGTGGGGTGTACAAGACCTCTGTGATAAGCTTGAGTCACGTATTTTATCATCACGGTTTTTCTTCCCAAACTGTGATAAAAATGTATGACTCAAACCTCATGACAGTAGGCCATGTTCGCCCCGCTAAGGTTTTCTTTTTTCAACTCTTATCAAGAAAGTATCACTTATCAGTTACATGCAAATCAGTCGAGAAGATTGTGACTAGCAGGTTAATAGCGTAACACACTTCAATAGGAACAGCTTTTATTTTGATAGTTCAATAACATTAATTTCGTTATTTACGTCGCTGAGCAGACATATTTTCCGAACATACAAAGCAATGTATTAGTAATATTCTTCTAAACAGCCTCTGATTAATGATGTGTTACGTAATTCGGTTGCCGATACTCCGTTTCCGTAAAACAATTGCCGACGTCCTCGCGGACGAAGCTGCGGGAAAAAGCTAGTTCGTAATAATAATGTTCTTAGTCATCACACTTGTCCACAACTGAGGCTAATCAAAGACATTTGTCATACATAATAATGCAAAATGTAGAGCAGCGAGCTGCAACACAACACAGTCATATTGGTATGCGGAGTAGGGGTGCGCAACACTGCGCACTTTTACTACTATGGTTTTTAAAGAAAAAACTAAATCGTCTCAATGCAGCATTAGTCTCTCAGCTCTATTCATTTATCTAGGTTATCTGCCTAGTAAGAAAACATAAAAAAAACGAATTAAAGGTTGGAACGGCTTAAGAACTATTTAAAAAATGCAGCATCCTTAAAGCGCACTTCTGCACAACATATGGGATCAAGTGTGTCCATCACTCAGAAATGTCACATTTTTAAAGCTACCATGGTATTTGTATGCTGTGCATTTTTGTACATTCGATTCAGTCTTAAAAAATTGGATCTCTATACACTTCAAAGGATCCTGTGCACACCCATTTTTTTTTGGGTGCCTGTTCTGTCTTCTGTTGTTTAGCAGTCTTTATCATCTTAGGTAAAGGTTTTCAAAACACAACAATATTGTAACATCTTACCAAATTGAATCGGGTTCGAATAAATCTTCTGAAAATGTATAAAAACCGAAAATGTTTGCGCATTGTTTAAAACGATGTTGGTGCGCTTTTTTTTTTTTTTTTTTTTTTTTCAGGATGGGAAATCATCAAATGACTTCTCCCGCTCTGGGCGGAGCGGGAGGGCGTGTCAGACTTTTACTGACTAAAACCCACCCGTGTTCCATCAGTTGCCCATGTGCCAGGGTCACGGTATCTCTTTCGAACAATCACGCGACCCCGGCAGGCATCGGTCCTAGTAGACCCCTACACTGCTGCTGACATCTCTTTGAGGCGCGCGTGGAACACTGCGCGCCGTCGACCCGAGCCTGGTCCTTACCGGGCGGCGAGCCACCCATTGCTCGCCACCCGCAAGCTCGCGCCTACGGTGGCCGGGAGTCCGCAATTGACTCCCGACGCCCGGGGCGTCTCCTCCTGCGGCGGCTAGGGGCATGAGGGCGCAGAGACTGCCACTCCCTCACGCGCCCCGCCTCCTCCTTCGCGAGCATCACTGCTTCGCAGAAGGAGGTGACGGCTTCCCATTCCCTCTCGCTCCGTACCATGGCTCGCACCAGGGCCGGACGCGAGAGGTCGCCATGTTGGTGCGCTGTCAATAGAAGTTGGTTGCAGAAGGTAGTTTCCTGATTGGAGAATCGCTCCGCGCACTCTTATACACTGCGCAATCTTGCACACCCCTACACTGGGTACTAGTACAGACTCGGTAAAACAATCTAACTGATTGTACGATATTGTACCATGTATTTATGTACAGTAGGTACGCAAATCATCAAATCGCGTGTCTTCGAATTTACTGAACCATGAGAAAATAAAACTAAGAGAGCCCATCAACCTCATCAGGGGAAATTATTAGAGATACTAGCTACTTTCAACGGCCCTGCCCGCGTGGAGGTACGAAATAATCATACAAGTATCGTTGTAATCCAGGTTGTGGTCTACCCGGGAGTGATATGAAATTTCGAATGACGTTATTACGACGCACGCTATTTCGAAAATATTTACGAGTGGTACGCCAGTTCGAAAACACATTGAGTCGAAAACCGCTATATCGAATGTCACCATCGCGAACACGCTGATTCGAAAAACTGATTGAATGGTATGCTAGTACAAAAGTCTTGGGTATCGAAATCCACTGTTGCGAATAGCATATTCCAATATGAATTTGTCTGGGGATCGAACTCGCGACCCTGATAAAGCATTATCTTTGATGCGTTTGGGAAACAAGAACAATGAGAAGTATTGTTTTCAGCATCGTCACCATCAACCTATAGCTGTTAACGGCTGGACATAGGTCTCTCCAATTGCAGGCCATTCAGCTCGATTCTCGGCAACTCTCATCCGGCTGCTATCAGCCACCCTGCGAAGATCATCGCTCCACCTAGCCTGAGGTTGTCCTACCTTACGTTTGCCGATTAGCGGTCTCCACTCAAGAACAAGTCTACCCCAACGGTCATTGGTTCTACGGCTAATGTGGCCGGCCCATTGCCACTTCAGCTTTCTAATTGTATGAGTTCTATCGACAATTTTGGATCTCTGCAGGATCACCTCCGTATTCTATCCCTCAGAGATACTCCAAGCATAACTCATTCCATAGCTCGCTAAGCGACTTTGAATGTATAAATCAGCCGTACCGTGAGCCGAAACGTGGACAACGTTACGGCTTCGTAGGTCATAACAGGCAGGACGCACTGATTGAAGCCTTTAGTTTTTAGGCTCTGCGGAATACGCGATGAGAAGACTTGATTGAGCTTCCCAACGTGGGCAGCGTTTGGGAAGCTCAATCAAGTCTTCTCATCCAGACTACTGAAGGGGTCCCGACCGGTCCGGTACCGATGGCTGCCAGGGTCGCGAGACTGTTCAAACGAGATACCGTAGCCTTGGCATATGGGTAACTGAAGGAACATGGGTGGGTTTTAGTCAGTAAAAGTCTAACACGCCCTCCCGCTCCACCCAGAGCGTGAGAAAAAAACAAAAAAAAACCAGACTAGACTAGTATTTAGGTTGCGTTTTTTTTTTGTCAAATTCTTGTGGTAGAATTTTTCTGGCGAAGTCTTTGGGATGGGTACGCTACATAAATACGAAAAACTTTATTCCGACAGTCACAAATACGAATTTCAAATTACCGATTTTCATAATTCCGAATGATTCAAAATTCCGAATATAACAACTCCGACTTATCATTACTCCTATTTTCAATATTCCTAACGTTCATAATTACTATTCTCAAAATACCGAGTTTCAATAGATCGAATAACAAAAATTCCGACTTATTGATAATTCGAAACATCAAAAATACGAATTCCGATTATTAAAATACCGATTAATACAATTCCGAAATAAAAACACCCTGTAAAACTGAATAGCAAGACAAATAAACACATAATTGCTCGTCAGAGAGAAGTATATTACAGTATATTATGTTTAGTATGAGGAGGTAGAATTAAAAACATGCAAGCAAGCATGCAGCTTACAAGCAGGCATGCAGCGTGCAAGTTGACATGCAGCATGCAAGCAAGCATGCAACACGCAAGCAGGTAAGCAACATGCAAATAGGCATGCAACATGCAAGCAGGCATGCAACATGCAAGCAGGCATGCAACATGCAAATAGGCATGCAACATGCAAGCAGGCATGCAACATGCAAATAGGCATGCAACATGCAAGCAGGCAAGCAGCAAACAAGCAGGCATGCAGCAAGCATTGTTTCTGTCACGGCTCCGGCGCTGCGGGGATTGGGCGGCTCCACGCGTGCTTATCATCGCAGATGGCTTTAACGCTCACCACCGCAGCTTCGGCTTGCTGGCCGGCTGCGCCGGCCAGCCTCAGCCGCGGCGGCGGGTTTCCGATTTTCGGTAAAATAAATTTCGTGATTTTTAATAATAGACATTATAATTCTTAGGTATTATGAAATTCGGACTTTTGAAAATCGGAATATCGAAATTCGGAATAAAATATTTCGGAGTATTTGGGTGTTCCCCTTTGGGATATTAGCTAAAATTATCTCAATTTTGGGGGTGGTTGTATTCTGATCGTCAATGAGCTTCTGAAAATAGCCTTATTGACCAATAGAATACAACCACCCACAAAATTGTGCGAGTTCGATCCCCAGACAAATTCAGATTGGAATATGCTATTCGCAACAGTGGATTTGGATACCCAAGACTTTTGTACTAGCATACCATTCAAACAGTTTTTCGAATCAGCGTGTTCGCGATATTGACATTCGATATAGCGGTTTTCGACTCAACGTGTTTTCGAACTGGCGTACCACTCGTAAATATTTTCGAAATAGCGTGCGTCGTAATAACGTCATTCGAAATTTCATGTCACTCCCGGTCTACCCATGTGTCGAATTTCATACAAAATCCATTTAGCCGTTTTTGTGTCACACACATTTAAACAAATCACATTTAGAATACAAGTCGGATTTTAAGATACAGATAGGTACAAGATACAATTACGTTACGTTCAAGACGAGAGTAGCCATCAATAATCGTCGTCATCATCATGTCAGCTGAAAAACGTCCACTACTGGACATTGGCTTCCCCCAATTTGGGGCGTTTTACCACAATTGCCACGCTTAGAAAGCGGGTTGGCGATCGCAGTATGGTAGCAAAGGCATAAAGAACGCTGCTGCCAATTCTCAGCCACCTCTTACGACACCCACGGAAGAAATGGCATATTATGGTGGTATTCTTTCTGCATGTTGCAAAATAAATTTCTCAGCTATTTACATCCCCGCGAGCGTGATCGTCATACCAATTCATTTGATTAATTTATGTGGTGGTCGTGCAAACTTGCGAGCTCGCCCTTGACTCACTAACATTTAACCAGACGAGGCTGTGGTGGTTTATCGATACAACTTTTTTTACATCAATAATTTTGCTTAACGTTTGCTGTAAACATAAATCTAGTTTATAGTCAGGCCTAAAGGAACAAGGAATATAAATGCCTATTCTGTGTGGATACACGTTTATATCAGCACGTGTAGCATGACCACCATAGAAAGAACTTTTTCTATTCTTGGTAGGATAGAGATAGAATTGTCATGCTACGCCAGCATAAAACGGTACAAATCTTTCTACAATCTTTAATCTGTTTTTAATCTTTCTACAATCTGTAATTTTGTCTATTCTTCCGTCGACAAAACCCATTTCTACGGTGGTCATGCTACGCGTGCAGGGCCGTGATTGGGACGTGGACGGACCGGCGGCGGACGAAATATTGCCACTTTTTAATAAGTACTATGTTTATTATATTAAAGATTAAGTGTTTGTACTTTTTTACTCATTGCTTGCTGCATCGTTCGACGTCATTACGTCAGCGCCGGCTGTCGCTGAATACCAGCGGACTCTGCCTCGCATAGGGTCGCAGCATTATGCTGAGCGATGGCCGTTTTGCGTGGATGTGACGCATGGTTACTTTGGCTTTTTTTATACTTTTGTTGAGTTCAGTCTTTCTTTGCGTTAGTTTTACCGCAAATAAAGATATTTTCGTTTTCTTTCTTTCTGACCGTGCTTCGTCAGGGCCTGAAATAAAAATTCGATTTGTCGGTACATTTTATATGAACTCGTACACACACGTCCATGTGGGAGCCGGAGATAGCTTCATTGTCTGGGGATTTTCTCTATAAGTCAAATCAGTAAAAACAAATGTCTTATTTCATTTTTCCGATAGGTTAAAACACATCGAGAGAAGGGACAACTGCCAAAATGTGTTGTCATTCATTCTTAGTTCGGGCCCCGAATTAATCTTTTGTTCGTAAGTAATACGGAGTAGGAAACGCCCGTGACTTCGGCCGAAACTACGTACTTCGTGCTTGGAGGAGATCCTCTGCATTGTATTCGCCACAGGCCCATCACATCTCAGGCACGGTCCTTCGCCCTAATTGTGTAACACACTGTCAGTCAGAGTCTAAATAATTTTGAAAGGTGTTGCCATCCATTGCAGCAACGTAAATAACGCAATGAATGTTGTTGAGCTGTCAAAATGATAGATTCTTATTGTTAGTTTCTTACGCTATTACCCTGTATGTGTGGATAGACCTTTATAAGAATACAAGTTATTCGAAAAACGAATAGAAAAATTAATAGAAAAACTGGTTTTGCAATAAATTTTTGTTTTTCTTGAGTATAGACAAATTGAACTTGAGGATAATAATATTTTTCCTGTTATGGACAATGTCAACGTGCAAGATTTGCAAATGACGCTTATTTCTGCATATAAGCATTTTGCAGTCCTTTAAAATATGCAACAGGCGTACAAGAAGGAAGGGAACAAAGAAATAAGTACGAGTAGTAGCTACCTGGTACTTATTTCTCAAGGCTTTGTCTTGAATTCTTAATTCAATTGTCGTTTCGATTAGAATAACTGAAAGCTGACATTAGTATGTAATGTATTGTCTATGGCCATGAGCGTAGCCAGCCATGGCTCAGGGTGGGGCAGCAGTCTAAAATAATATGTAACTAGCAAACTATACCGGAGGTCTTACCCCGGCTAATTTTTTCATACAAAAAGGTAACAGCCTATAGCACCCTGTATAAGTGGCTACGCCCATATCTATGGCTTAGATTCCGATGTCGAATAATGGGCAAGAAGTTATTGAAATGAAATATCTGGTAACATTGTTTTCCTCAAAACTCCCAAATTCAAAAGTAACTCTGTCTGTGTTACCATATCACGTCTAAACCAGCACTGAACGAATTTCGATCAATATTGACAAGTAAATAGATTTATATGGCATCCTGGGCAAAGACATGGGCTACATTTTGTCCCGGTACCCCTTCCCGTGGAATAATTTCCGACAATCGCGTAAGGACAGTGACAATACGATAAACTTTAGTATGTGAGAACACTGAGTACAATGTGAGGACAAGTGAATGGACCTCGATTGTACACATTGCCAATAAAGATTAGGTAGATAAAATTTCATTTTATTGTAATATCACAATTTTGTCCTACAATCAGTATACATATAATTGAATTAATAAACAATGTTTTACACTTGATAGAAAAAACAATGTTTGTATTATGATACCATAATATTTTAATTGAGTTCATTGGTGATGTGTGTTCATTCCGAAATGTGTTGTATCTATTTCTAGATTGAATATGTATTTTAATCATCGGTTTTAATTTATTTCCAGGTTCCGCTACTATCCTGTTGTCCATCTTGGCTGTGGTGCTGATGGTGTCCTACTCTGAGGCTTGTAAGTATCTTTGACATAATCAATCCAATTTCACGCTTTTTAATTCACGTTGCGCCTACAATGTTGACCACTCATTATCCGACTAACTAGACTACACTCAAAACTGTTGGTTTAATAAATTAAGTACCTTCAGAGAATGAAGAATCAAAGGATATAGACAAGTGACAATCGCTTTCAAAGTATTTCGTATCTCTAAAACGACTTTCATAATAAAATTAGTCTTCAATCCAATATGTACATTTTGACTTTTCTGTCATCGCGATATGTATCAATGACTGAATGTATGACCTTTTTTAGGCCCTAAAGCGTTGGTTTCCAATTTGTGAACTAACTTAAGTATCTAACTGCTCTCGAAACGGTGAAGGAAAACAGCGTAAGGAATATCTTAGAGCCAAAAATTCGAAGACATGTGACATCTACCAACTCGCACTGGGCCCGCGTGGTGGATATTGGCCCACTCCTTCTCACCGAAAGTAGGCCTGTGTCCCAGCCGTGGGAAAATTATAGGCTGCTGATGAACAAACACATTATCGATTATCCAAGTACGGAGTGTTTTTGACAACTTAATGTCAAATACTAGTGAAAATAACAGGTATTCAAGACGTATGACGGAACCTCTTTCTAACTATGTTGGGGTCGGCTTCCACCAATGTTGCGGCATCTTCACCATCACATGCGAACTACGCATCACATTTGTTGTCTTCGTTTCATTTTGTTTTGTGTTTGTAGTGTAAATACGATTAATGGTTAATTAATTTATTTATTAGTATTAAATAATGTATGTTATGTTGGAACTGTTTTGTACTTGTCCCTATAGGTTCATTAGAAAACCAGCGTCAGACAGCATCTGTATGGCAATAATGCTGAAGTGATACTTTTTAGTTATTGTACAAGCTTTACCAACTGGGTGTGCCGGACCGTCTCGTGCAAGATTTTCTGTCAAACTGAACTTTTCGTGTCGCATTGAGGGTTCTTGTTGCACCCTATTCGCTCTGTATTCTCTCAGATCTCCATGATATTGCCCGTAATCTTCACGATTTTCACCAGCGATATCCCTAAAAGTAAAAGTCCCAGTTAGCTCTACTCACCGACAACACCACCATTTCCTATTCTGGTCGCTGTCACGACACTATCTCGCTAGCACTCTCCAAACCTCCGCAATCGTCTTGGGCGCTTGGTTCCGGAAATGGAGAGTCGAGGTCAACCCCGATCAAAGTTAGGCGGTTTTCTTCTCGAAACTGTACCGACTACCTCCCCCCTCCCCAGTTCGATCAGCATCTACAGTAAGTTGATCCTTTGGGTGGAGCGAGCCAAATACCTAGGTGTGATCCTTGACCACCATCTAACTTTCAGTGAGCACATGAAGACTGCTCGTTGGCACGCCGCCTTTGCTCTCAGTAGGATCCACTTCATCTTGACCGCCCGCAGCAAATTGTTCCTTAATTGCAAATTGCGCATTTACGCTGTGGTCTTACGCCATCATGATGTCTTGATGGCGCATTTACACACAATGCACGCATAAGTATGCGAGCGTGTTATATAAGTGCGTTGTCTTCGCACACCGCAAACCTCAGCATCTTTAAACTATGCAGAACTTTCATAACCGTTTCCTAAGAAAGGTTACGGGAGCTTCTTTTATATTCGTAATCTTTGTCGACCGAAGCATACCCTAGGCATTCCCGACGACGCTACAACCCTCCTTCAGGGGACTAACAAGCTCACCAACAAACTCAAAACACAGCGAAGCAGACCGTCCTCCTTGCGTTTTCGCCACCGAGGCCCACCGCGACCTCACAATCCATGTCCGCTCCGACCCTTGCTCAAAGCAGCCCGCACCACTGAGCCTGTAGGTTTAAATTCATGCCTAAATAATAATCACTCAGATCCATTCCGTCAATTGCTACTCTCTTCCAGCGACGCCATAAGCCAAGGTCCTTACTCCACAAGGGGCCCCCTTAGCGTGTACTCGCTCATAAGCCCTGGATTGGACTGGATGTTTTTAAGGAAGCCTTCATTTATTGGGGCAGGCACAGGCAAGTCTGGCTATGCACCCGAAAACTTCCCAGGTTCACCTACGAGATGTCATTTCCAAAATAAAAACTTTTTTACAAAAAAAAAAACAACCGACTTCCTTAAAAACACTACAAAGTGAAAAATAACTTTAATTTCTAAAGTCGGTGTCTTAGGATTTTTATTTGAGGTTTGTGCCACGAAAGTCGGTTGTTTTTTTTTGTAAAAAAAAGTTTTTATTTTTAAATTTTTAGTTATAGTATATACCCTGCACTAATTCCAAACGAACAATGCATATTTATGCGATAGCAGAAATCGCGGTTGATTTGCTGTCATTTTTTAAAGAGTTTCGGTGTCTGTCTTCGGAAGTCATCATCAGATCTATATAAAACTTATATGGGACCATTTCGGAACAAACCCCTTTCGATACAGACACAATACCCGTCTGGTCGGAGATCCTCATGCCTTCCAGCCAATATTTTACTTGAAGCTGCCTTAATAGGTAATAAATAGTGATTGACAGGCAGTAGCCTATCTTACCTCCATAACCCAGTAACAGGGTAATATGATACCCCTTGGTAAGATGATTGTTAGATATACAGGCTTTTGACGACTGTCAAAGATCAGGAAACTAAAGCTACATATGTATGTACGTAGGACTATATACGATGATACGTAATTCATATTTATAGTCAAGGGGATAGTCATCATCGTCGCACATAAAATGTAGTACGTTCTAGCAATTTAAGTTAATTATTCAATCAGAGCACCGTCTACGGACTTCTTTAGACCGGTGCGACGTGACTCGTGTAGAACAATGTCTATGAAGTTTTATAGAAACTGTTCTACGAGTGTAGCGTCATGCGGGAGGGGAGCAGTAGTGGCCCAGTTTTATCAGCCCCAACTTATAAGTTGTATGTTTGTATAAATTATTTCATCACCACTGCTCTCAAAACGGTGAAGGAAAGCATCGTGAGGAAACCGGCATGTCCTAGAGCCAAAAACACGACAAGACATCTATCAACCCACACTGGGCCCTCGTGGTAGATTACGGGTCACTTCCTCTCACCAAGAGGAGGACTGTGACCCAGCAGTGAGAACAATATAGGCTGATTATGAATCGCGTTGTGCTGTCACGTCGCGTTGTGACACTCAATCATGTCTTTGAGTGAGTAGATTAGATAAGTGGCATGTTTTTATCCTTATACTAGTACTTATCACGTTACCATTGCTCAATGCACAAGTAGTAAAGGCGTTCGCAGGAAATCCTGTCATTCATAAAGCGGTGTGCCCCAATCCTCTGCAGAACGCGCGCAAGTTCCCACAGCATCTTGAGCGGGATTGCCCAATCCTGCGTAACTGGGTCGGACTTCATTTGTCTATTGGTCAGTATCTACTAGGCACAGATATTTTTTTATTTTCTAGTCTAAAATGACAGCAGCGATCTATTCTATTATTTTTTTTTAGTATAGCAACCATTCTGCCAAGTTCATACATAATTATACCACATATTTTTCATCAACGCCACAAGCAGTTCAGGACAGGAATAGGGTTACACGAGACAGCTGCGATCAACCCTTGTTTGTCAAAATGAGACTTAGCGATAGTAACATTTTTCATGTCATAGACGTCATCTTTAACGATTAACGGGACATTCTTATCGCGCTAACGCTAATTCGGAACGGATGTAAGCACGCTTAAAGCGATTACAGCGCAATTCGGAATGCAGGTAGAGTATACTAACTACATGGATATGGATAGTGTGAAGTTCCGCTCCAGCCTTCTAAAAAGTATTAATTGGATACTTACTTATATTCGTTTTAAGTTTGTGCCAATAACTAACCTTACACACTGTAGGGATTCATTGTGGTCTGTTAATAAAGGTGTATTATGTTTTGACCAGAGCCGTGCATTGTAGGTAGGCACTAGGTCGCCTGTTCTTGTCTAGGCAGACAAACGCGGGTTTCTATTATGTATGATAATTTACTTAGTTTCTTAATAATTTCGGGACACACATTAAATGTAATTGATAGACTTATGGTAATTTTTCGAGGTAGGCACTGCTTATGTGCCTATATGCAATACACGCCACTGGTTATGACTATAAAACAGGTAGACACAGAAAAAACGTGTTCTAATGATTCCAAACAAAAAGTTAATGTCTTTATCACTCACAGTACTCACAGTAGGTAATGACGCTTATACTTTATTTTACGTCAGGGCTTGGCTACTTATTAGGTACTCCTGCGTAGTCCGATTAGCAATAAAGCCAGATTTCAACTTTTTTTAGCTTTCGAGTCTTTTGAAGTTAATGGAAATTGAAAAAAAAAAGTGAATTACCTAAACATGTAATTAAACCACTCTGCATTTACTATTGTGCAGTAACTGGGCTGTGGAGATCAGATAGGAAATCCTTTCTTGTTAAATACTGGTATTCAGCTGCCTCCAGTTAGACTGGAAGCCGACCCAACATAGGTTCTAGGAAAAGGCTAGAAAGATGATGAAGACACAGACTTTGCTGAATTGATTTTGTCACTTCGTAGGTCTTTGACAAATGAACAGAACGTATAGACAGTAGCCCTAAAGTCTGATAGCCAGTCTTATCAAGGGGTTTCGTGTTTTAGTGATATACAGACAGTCACTCATCATCTGCCTAGCCATAACCCATTTATGTTGAGGTTGTCTTCCTGAATAACCCAGATGTAGCTGAATAGTATTTTTATTTTAAATAACCTCCACAACCCAGTTACTGGACAGAAGATTCCCCCTTTGGTAAGACTCGCCGTCAGATTTTCTGACAACCTGTAACGACTACCAAAGATCCACGAATGACAACAGGGACCAACGGCTTAACGTGCTTTCCGAGGCACGGAGGGGTCTTGAATGAAAAGATAGTCACCCATCCACGGACAAACCGCGGCAAGCGTAGCTTGACCTGATCGATCGACATATGTGGCTATGTTAACTTAGCTCACTGGTTGTCTCAGCTGCATCCGGTGAGACTGGCAGCCGACACCAACATAATTCGGAATACGGTGGCAGATGATGATTATGACCTTAATTAACCACTGCCTCAATTTCCATTCCAGCTGGTAACTGCCCCCTACCGTCGAAAGTCTACGGCTGCAGCCCCAAGTGCATCCAGGACTACGAGTGCGGCAACGGCAAGGTGTGCTGCAACAACGCCTGCAACGCCAAGTCCTGCACCATCCCGGCCGCCGGCGGCTCTGGGTCCAGCAGTTCCAGCAAGAGCCAGTGTAAGTTAAAGCGAACATCTGTAAAAATGTAGTAGGCGTACAATGGTGCCGATTCTGTTGTTACAAAATTCTCTAAACTAAACTAAAAATCACTAAAATTTGGTTTATTCCTGTCAAATGACGATTTCTTATTCTGAAATAGACTAAAGTGACACAACTTAACTATATTTTAGTTTGCCAGCACTAAGATTGCACTGAGTTATTAGTTTAGTGAAAATGACAATTTTGCTATTCTGAGTTTGCCGGACCTCACCAAAAATTTTGACTATAATAATTTATTTTAACTAAATCTGACTATTTTTAATCGCGATTAAAAAGGTGTGGAATAAAACTAGTGGTCATGAACTAAAATTCACACCAACACCTCACCTTCACGTGCAAAAACAGCACTGTATTTTTTCCTTTTCTTTTGCTTATATCTCGAAAATGGCGTGTCCTATCGCAAAAATAATGAAATTTTCGACCCCCTTTGTTAACCCCGTCACATATTAATCTCAACACGTGGGTAATATTTTTTTTTATTTTTCAAACAAAAAGTGAAAAATTCCATATAAAACACGTCCAGGCTGCACCCTTGCGCGCGCTTTCGTCTCTCAAAAAATTCATTGCGTAGCGCACACAAGTACTACGTTGCGAAGCCAAAAGAAAAAAAAAATACCACGTTGATTCGCGATTGTCACATTCGATTTTAGTCGTGTCAAAATATTTTTTAAATTTAATTTAGATTTTTTCTTGCAGAATAGCGTTACAATTCTCATAGCCAAAAGTAAGGAATTTTAGAGATAGTTTAATTAGTTTAGTTCGTGTACAACAGAATCGGCACCAATACCTTTTTTTGGGTGGAAAATCATCAAATGGCGTCTCCCGCTTTGGGCGGAACGGGAGGGCGTGTCAGACTTTTACTGACTAAAGCCCACCCGTGTTACTTCAGTTGCCTGTGCCAAGGCCACTGTAACTCTTTCGACCAAAACCACAAACCTGACCCCATCAATCCGTGCCGACATCCCTTTGAGGCGCGCGTGGCCCGGGCTTGGTCCTACTGGGTGGCGAACTACCCATTGCTCGCCGTCCGCAACCCGACGCTCGGGGCGTCTCCTGCCGTGGCTAGGGGAGTGAGGGCGCAGAGATTGCCTATCCCTTACGCGCTTCACCTCCTCCTTCGTGAGCATTACTGCTTCAGGCGTGTAGCTCCTACACCCGCATTTCGGTAGTATTGTGAAAATTGTCATGGTCGGTGGAGCCTATAGTCCCTGACCATATATCCAGATTTCCGACTGTGACTAAGAATATTACACATAAAACATCACGCCCTGTTTCCCCGAAGGGTTTGGCGGTAAGATACATATAGCACACCCATATTTAGTCAGTGTTTAAGTCTTTTGTAATGGGGGCTAGCCTTCTGCCATCAGCGGAGCATAAATCGAGGCCTAAGAATCAAATCCAGGTTCTCGTGCTCAACAAGGGCTTGCGACCACTATATCAACTAGGCAGTATAATTTTAGAAATACCAAGACTACATTCAGAAGTCATGTCGTGACAGACCTGCGAGGATTTGAAGAACGGCACTGTGAAGAAATATTTCTAAATTTTAGTTTTTCGTTTGTTTGGCATCACGCGTAGCATAACAACCGTAAAACTGATAGTAGTGAAGTGAAAGACATTTTGCTGTTCAAGAAAACTAATCCCTTTGTTTGTGTGTTCCAGCGGGTGCCGGAATATACTGTGACAATGTGAAGTGCAACTCATTCGAGGTGTGCAAGATGGATCCTAAGACCAAGCGCAACAAGTGCAGCCGAGCCTAAACCATATACTTATAGCTGCTAAGTTTTGTCTTCTTTTTGTATCCGATTAATTAAACTATTTTTAACTTAGCAGGATGCTGTTTTTCTTTTGTTGTCTACGGATTCCAGCTGAGTAATCGTCTAACAAACTACCAGTAGCAATAGCTTTAATTTGGATAGTTCAAATACATTGCGTTATTTACCTACGTTTATGAGCAGATTTTTTTTTCGAACATATGAAGAAGTAGATTAGCTATTTCCTTCAAATGATTCTGTTTGTGATTGATACTGTAAGTCGCAATTTGGGTGATTGGGTTATATAGAGTGTAGAAGTAATTCAAACAATGTTTAGTTGATGAATTATATAAATACTAGCTTTTGCCAGCGGCTTCGCCCGCGTGGAGGTCGAAAAATATCCCGCGGGAACGTACAACCAGGATAAAAAGTAGCCTTTGTCCTTTCTCAGGCTCTAAACTATCTGTGTACCAAATTTCATTTAAATCAGTTCAGTAGTTTTAGCAGGAAAGCGAGACAGACAGACAGACGGACAGAGTTACTTTTGCATTTATAATATTAGTGTGGATAGTGTGGATTGGAACTGTATGTAACTAGGTTCCTGCTCAAATAGAAATAACTTTATTATAATTATTATTTAACAAACTGGGTGATGTCTTGAAATATAAACTGAAACCGAAAAATTCTCCGATTCAATCAACTTTAAATTGACATAATGAAACCCGATAATTCATTACAACAATCGAGCAATGAGAGTAGCAAAAGTCTCAGTTATTAAAAATTCTAGTACCAATGGTTCTGTTACTACGGAACGCTGGGACAGAAGCCGTGAAAAGGGGTGATTTGAGGCAAAGAAACTACATAAGACCTTATAATTTTATTAGCAAACAAAAAGGATAGCGGAAAGCAAATGTTAAAACATCGGGGGGGTCATTGCGTAACACACTAACAGTACGAATGGCTTTCATTTTGACAGTTCTTAAACATTCATTACGTTGTTGGGTAAACCCAACATATTGAGCATTGGATTAGCAACTTTAGCAATTAGTCGTCAGTGTGTGCATCAGCGAACATACTTGAATGCACTACAGTAAGGTGGAAGCCTCAACAGCGCCCTGAAGGCATTGTTGTACAGAATGCGCGCTATGCGGTGTGGTTGTCCCAAACGCTGCTGGTGTGAAATGTTTGGCAGTAGCATTGCGCAGAAACATTTCTATGATATCATCCTTCAAAAAAAAAAAAAAATACAGACGAATTGATAACCTCCTCCTTTTTTTGAAGTCGGTTAAAAACGGTTGAGATTGTGTTTCATAGTGTGTTACGCAATAAGAAACTTCTAGTACCAATAGTGCTGTTCGAGCCGAGAGAAAGAAGAACTGAATTTAACATAACTTTTTATTAGTAAAAATAAAAATAAAAAAACAATTTACTACTAGATAGCAAAAAGCAAAAGTTAGTAGATGAGAGGGCAATTTTCGTAATTTTAACAACGTTCACAGTCTGATCTCATTGTCAGTCTCAATGGTCTCAATCTATCAAAAATAGCTCGAGTTTCCCCATACATTTTATTTTTACAAATTTTTGACATTTGTTTGTCGCTGAGATGAGACTGCGACTAGATTTTGAACGTTTTTAATAACGAGAATTTCTGGTATAAATCTTAAATATCTAAACACGACACAGACGTGTAGCCACAAGTAATCACAGCACAATACCACGTTTTTGACATTCCGTAAAGAAACATTGAAGCAGACAGTCTTGAGAAGAACTGATACCACGTTTAGACAAGTCTATCAGGACTGCAGATGCCCTACGCCGTCATCGTGTTCTACTGGAATACCAGCGTTGTGTAGTTCACGGCGTCTTCCATCTTCCATCACCGCGCCCCAATGAGAAAGTAGTAATTTCTTAAGGCCGTTGACACGTTCGTCGCTTGGTGATCGGGTCGGGTTTGCAGACCTCGTAGGGCCTGCATCTGACTCCTTCGCAGATCACACCACCAGTACCTCCTCCTGGAAGGATGATGAAAGCATTTATTACTGGTCAAAAAACACATAAATTCGACTGACTTAACGAAGTCCCAACTTTTGCAGCTGCTGCAATATAGGGTAGCAGGGACATTATCGTAACATTTTGGATTATGTAATGATTATTTTAAGGATTCTGTAATTTTTCTGCACCCCCTTTTTTCTGGGTGGGAAATCATCAAATGATGTCTCCCGCTCTGGGTGGAGCGGAAAGGCGTGTCAGACTTTTACTGACTTAAACTCTTTCGGCAGCAGCAGCAGCTTTACCAGTACGTTAAAGATCCATTTCGCGAAATAATCCCGCCACGTTTTTATTATGTCGGTCAGGAAGTGGGCTTTTTTTTTTTTCAGGATGGGAAATCATCAAATGACTTCTCCCGCTCTGGGCGGAGCGGGAGGGCGTGTCAAACTTTTACTGACTAAAACCCACCCGTGTTCCATCAGTTGCCCATGTACCAGGGTCACGGTATCTCTTTCGAACAATCACGCGACCCCGGCAGGCATCGGTCCTAGTAGACCCCTACACTGCTGCTGACATCTCTTTGAGGCGCGCGTGGAACACTGCGCGCCGTCGACCCGAGCTTGGTCCTTACCGGGCGGCGAGCTACCCATTGCTCGCCACCCGCAAGCTCGCGCCTACGGTGGCCGGGAGTCCGCAATCGACTCCCGACGCCCGGGGCGTCTCCTCCTGCGGCGGCTAGGGATGTGAGGGCGCAGAGACTGCCACTCCCTCACGCGCCCCGCCTCCTCCTTCGCGAGCATTACTGCTTCGCAGAAGGAGGTGACGGCTTCCCATTCCTTCTCGCTCCGTACCATGGCTCGCACCAGGGCCGGACGCGAGAGGTCGCCGCCGCCGATCGCCTCCACGAGGACACGGCGGTGCTCCGCCCAGGCAGGGCACACCTCCACCGTATGCTCCACCGTGTCCTCCAGACGATCCTCGCAATGGAAACACCCGGACGTATTCTCCCGCTTTATCCTGAACAGGAACCCACCGAAGCACCCATGCCCGGTGAGAACCTGCGTCAGGCGGAAGGTGAGGACGCCGTGACGCCTCTCTATCCACTCCTCAAAGAGGGGACTTACCGCCGCAATTGTGGCGTGCCCAAGGACGTGGGCTTAGAGTCACGTCTGTTTGCCATAACATGAGTTTGATAATCTTTAATCAAATGTTCATCTTGATTAGCCTTTACCACTTTAACTTATTTTGTACCGTGTGGTGCCGGACGATAAGAATAGCATCGCCCCATCTCTTCCCGTGGGTGCCGTAAAAGGGACGAAGACCGCGACTATGGGACTTACTAGAGAATGGGCAGCCGCGTTCTCTATGCATTTTACCACCATACTGCGATCTCTAACCCGCCTGCCAAGCGTAGCGATTATGGCAAACCTCCCGCCCCCAAAATGGGGGAGATCTATGTCGATGCTGACGATGGCTTTAACTTACCGGAATACTTGTTCCTGTGGTCATCAACATTGCTCTGCCAGGGCGCCCGGGCAACACAGGACTTGGTGTTGAACTGGTTGGGGCAGCACACCTGGCCCCATTTCATGCAGTCAGCGTCGGAGAAACAGGTGGGCTTGTTGTTGTACACCTTGTTTTTAGGGGGACAGTTTCCGTACCCGATACCTGTTGGCGAAGTACCACAGAAATCATTAGCATCATCATCATCATCATCATCATCATCATCATCATTATCATCATCATCATCATTATCATTATCATTATCATTACATATTATAAAATAAAGTCACTTCGCTGTCTGTCTGTCCCTATGTATGCTTATATCTTTAAAACTACGCAACGGATTTTGATGCGGGTTTTTTAATAGATAGAATGATTCAACAGGTAGGTTTATATGTATATAACATGCGTAATATAGTAAAGAAACACTGATAATTTTAGAGGTTTCTAATGTGATGTCATAAATAAACTCATTTTTTTGCGCTTACATTGCGAACGCTGGCTGAACCCTACGAAATAGATCAAAATAATCTACTACAGTATTGTACACCTTACAAAGTTCTACAAAAAAGTCCGCGATGGTATATGTCTATCTCTTAGGGATAACCCACAATAACCATTTTTTATCCTTTAATTTTTATGAGAAATAATGACTTATTTACGAAGCGATTTTAAGCAATACAGCATTAATTCTTATCCAATTAAATACATTAGATATGTTGTGCATTTCATGTAGATCAAAATTGCCTTTTACAGCATATCATTAAAATGAATATTTTAGAAGATATCAGAGATTATAATAAAATAGCCGCAGAGCGGCTAGCGGGCCGTTCCGCGTCCGGCCATCTCGCTTGGTAGCGGTCGGGTAGTGCAGGATTAGTAGGATTGTAATTCATATTACTTGGGCTTCATAGTAAATGCATATCATCATGTGTGTTCGAAGTACTCAAAATAAAGCTAATTGTATTATTCCAAGTAAGAGACCGCGAAATATGGCTTAGATGTTTAGATTTTTGGATGGATTTGGATTTTTGGTTATCCTGGATACTTACCATATATAGCGTACCATAGATATTTTATCCCGGTAGTAGTTTCTCGGGTGATATTTTCCGACAGCGATACGGGCAAAGCCACTGGCCAAAGTACTATTCTTATAACTATGTTTAATTTGGTGTCTGGTGAATAGGGCATGCAAAAACCGGGTTGTTTATAAAAACCGGGTTTTTCGGATTTTTTGTTTACAAAATCGGTGAAACCGGTTAAATCGGGTTTTTCGGGTTTTTAAATTTTTGTTAAATAAATGAGAAATATGTCTGTAATGAAATGAAAATGCTGAAGTCTAATCAAAATATGTATTTTTTACGGACTGAAATAAGCTACAACTACTAACAAGCAATACAAAAAGTTTCTTTTCGTTATACATAACATAGAATAATAATCATAACGCTTATTATTTAGGAAAATAACATATTCTTAAAAAAATAAGGTATCTAACATTGTGTATGTTTATCTAACATTAGGAACATTTGGTAGGTAGACAAAGGCCTAAAATTACACAATATTAAATAACAATTTAAATGTCATAAAATACAAACAGGCAAAATCAACAGTACGTAAAATGAGATCAAAATAATTATAGAAATATCGCATAAAATGGAAGTCTTATTCCTAATAAACCACACGTCCACGTGAGTGCACTTCACGTTTCATGCATTGAAATGCCTCCAGAGCTTTCTGCCCTTCAACACCAAAATTTCCCTTGCGCAAACTCTTATTCAGCCCATTATTGACTACGCTGATGCCTGTTATTTGGATGCCACCGAGGAGCTGTTAAATAAACTTGAGCGTTTGCAAAATATCTGCATTCGTTTTGTTTTTAATCTTAAAAAGTATGATCACGTTTCTAACTTTCGCAAGGTTCTCAAGTGGCTCCCTATTCGACTTCGCAGGAACTCTCGGATATTGTGTCTGCTATTTAACATTCTCCACAACCCTAAGACCCCATCCTATTTGCGGGAACGCTTCTCCTACGCCCGTCCTTTTGATGCACCTTGCAGGTCGCATCTTAGAAATCTCCTCAAGTCCCCTCCCCACTCAACCGACTTCTACTCCTACTCCTTCACCGTGCATGCGGTTCGGTTGTGGAATGCACTTCCGCCTGACATAAGGGACTGTCCTACTATTGCTGTATTTAAAAGAAGAGTGAAAGAACACTATCTCTCCACTTTGTCATAATTGCTCATGAATGTTTTCATTTTTATTACATGATTAGTATATACAACATTAATTTTTGTTTATGCGAAACCCGAAACACGGGTCTAGTATTTTTATGTAAAGAATCTATGAAAAAATTTTCAAAACTGTATCATTAATAATCACAAAGTTATAAGCTTGATAAGTTACCTGGTTGTCCACGCAAAAACTTATGCAGATCACCACAAACAGCTAGTGTACGTACTATCTCCATGTAATGGACGTCTGAGTACGAGAAAGACATGATAATTTTAAAATATATGTATTGTCGTTCGGTGTCCTACTTGGAAGCGTAATTAAATATTTTTGGTACAAAATATAACATGGTGTAAAAATTATTGGAATCGATTCAGTTACTGATTCTGAACAAACTATATTCAGGTTTCGCATATACTAAAAATAATCTTGTATATTTAGTGATATTTATTTTAGAAGTATTTATGTATGTTTGTATGTATGTATATTTTTATTTTGTAGGTTTTTATTTAAATTATAGTGTTATTTTTCTTCTACTATTACACACGTTGTCTACATCTCTTTGTATAGAGAATATACAAAGAGATGTAGACAACGTGTGTTGACCTATTGCAGGTATGCTGGAAGAGATTTCAATAGAAATAAGCATTACCTTTGTACATATTTTTCTGTTCCTTTCTATTTGTCTATTTATATGTGTGCATAAATGGTTAAATAAATAAATAAATAACCAAAACAAAATAAATCAGACATTCTTATAGATATTACTATTAGTTTATTAATTCTAAATTAAAATTGCACAGCTAAATCAAATAACTATTTTTTACTTTGATAAAATTACCATATATGACCATATATTTCTTACTTTGATAGGATACAAGTGCATCGAGGGAGTCATCATTTAGAGTACTACGGATTTATTACACACTAGCTTCTGCCCGCGACTTCGTCCGCGTCAAATTTTTGCTCCCGTGACCCTTCCCGTCGCATCGAATTGCCTGCCAGTTTTCGTACATTTTACATTGCTGCTCCGCTTTTTTAGATTGTAGCGTGATGTTATATAGCCTATAGCCTTCCTCAGTAAATAGGTTACCCAATACAAAAAGATTTTTTCAATTCAAACCAGTAGCTTCTGAGATAAACGCGTTCAACCAAACAAACAAACTCTTCAGCTTTATAATATTAGTATAGATAGTATAGATGAGACCTGCTGATAAAAAGGCTCTCTCTGATTCCACACTTGTTGGAGGTATAGATTCCAAAGCTTTATTTACTTTTATTAAGTGCTCTCCTATTTTTCCTCCACCGTCGTAAAGTGCCATCTACAACCTCATTTTAGTTTCTAAATCAAGTTCTGTAGATGAGCGTCTTCTTTATTTCTTGTCCTTCGAGTTGGTCCTTGAAGTTCCATGACACATTTACTACTGTATAGTCTAAGTTTTCCTGGGTTGTAGTTGCCGTCGATTTAGTAGTCGAAAAATTATTATTTATAATGTTAACCGAAAAAACCGAAAACTCCGGTTTTGATATCCTAAAAACCCGGTTTTCAAATCAGTCGGTTATCCGGTTTTTTCGGATATCCGGGTATCCGGTTTGCATGCCCTACTGGTGAATAACTGAGTGTTTATATAGGTAGAATAGGAGCGTTAAGAAAAACCAGGAAGACTTATATTCAATTCAATCCAGCCCTATGTCGCAGTCTTCTTACTCTGAATACTATTAGTTTTATTTTAAGTACATTAAACACACAAGATATGTAAGGATCGTAGCAGGTGGCGTTCCGTAGTTTCTGCCTACCCCCATGGGAAAAAGGCGTAATTTTATGTATGTATAACATGGATTAATATGTACATTCTTACCGCGGTAGTACGTCCTCTTGCGATAATTTCCGACATCTACGCGGGCGAAGCCGCGGGCAAGTTTATAATAAAAAATTTAAAAAATCCCGACCAAAACAAAAACCTCAAAAAAGTAAAAAAGTGTCCTCGTGGAGGTGATCGGCGGCGGCGACCTCTCGCGTCCGGCCCTGGTGGAAGCCATGGTACGGAGTGAGACGGCATGGGAAGCCATCACCTCCTTCTGCGAAGCAGTAATGCTCGCGAACGAGGAGGCGGGGCACGTAAGAGAGAAGCAAGCTATGCGCCCTCACGCCCCTAGCCGCCGCAGGAGGAGACGCCCCGGGCCTCAGGAGTCGATTGCGGACTCCCGGCCACCCTAGGCGCGGGCTTGCGGGTGGCGAGCAATGGGTAGCTCGCCGCCCGGTAAGGACCAGGCCCCTGTCGACGGCGCGTAATGTTCCACGCGCGTCTCAAAGAGATGTCAGTAGACTGAAGGTAGGACCGATGTTTGCCAGGGTTGCGAGATGTGTTGTAAAAGATACCGTGGCCTTGGCCTGGCAACTGAAGGAACACGGGTGGGTTTTAGTCAGTAAAAGTCTGACACACCTTTCCGCTCCACCCAGAGCAGAAGACGTCATTTGATGATTTCCCACCCAGAAAAAAAAAATAAAGGACTGTCGTATCGAAACGTCTGAACCGATTTTGATACAACATGTCTAAGAACCACCGCCAAAAGCTTTTATTTATAAAAAAAAACTTTCCAAATCAAATGAACTTTCCAAATTCAAATCCGATTTTGGTGGTTTTTTATAAATAAAAAACCACCAAAATCGGATCACCTGTTTAAGAGCTACGGTGCCACAGACACGCACATAGTGGTCAAACCTATAAGACCCCTTTTTAGCTTCGGGGGTTATAAAATGGGATAAAGACAACAGTAATGTTATTTTATGGGGTGGAAAAATGTCAACAGTGCACCTGCATACAAAACAGCATAAGCATAATCTAATCAGCCTATAATGTTCCCACTGCTGGGACACAGGCCTCCTCTCCGAGCGAGAGAGTGGGCCACACACCACTACCACCACCACAGGTAGACGTCACATGTCTTATAATTTTTGGTTCTAACATGCCGGTTTCCTCACGATGTTTTCCTTCCCCATTTTGGGAGCAGTGGTGATGAAATAATTTACACAAAGTAAAGCACTGGGGCACCACTGCTCTCGCGCTCTCGTACTCTCTGTTCCACGCTAAGAATTACCACTTGTATCTCCACTCTAGAAAGAATAGATATTTCTGGCTCTTATACAAAGTGACACGGTAAACCGGCCAGGGTCGCGAGATCAGTTCGAAAGAGGTACCGTGGCCCTGGCATATGTGCAACTGAAGGAACACGGATGGGTTTTCGTCAGTAAAAGTCTGACACGCCCTTCCACTCCAACCAGAGCGGGAGACGTCATTAGATAATTTCCCAACCACAAAAAAAAACACGGTAAACGAAAAACGGGTATCTACAGATGTTAATATTATTTTTTTATGTTGAATGATGATTTTGTTAGTTACCAAATACATGTACCAAATAAAATATCTGTATTATTCTTTCTTTCTTAATAAAATAAGCGCTAAGTCTTGCCATCAACGGCGTACAAATATTTTAATTAATCTCTATTTTACTAAGAATAGACAAAGTTCTGTCTATTCAACTCGACATCTCTTCGGCCCGAGCACGGGGCGACTCGTAGACTCGGGATTCTATGAATACAAAGACAGTTATTCTTTCCATAGCAAGAGAGTGGTAACTAATGTAATTAAGGTGGATCCGCTAAGGAATTTGTCATTGAATAGTCATACATCCTAGAGTATTTATTGTATTGATGATTATAATGAATATAATCCTGTAATAAAAAATGTACCCCCAACTGAAACTCCAACTCAAAAGTAGAGAAAAATTAGTCGCCATGCTCGACATCGAAGAGTTTTGTCGAATGAAGAATAGAAATATTTCCTCTCTTCAGTTTTAACATCGCCGAGCCATTTTGTCTATTCTTCCGTCGATAAAACTCGTTTCAATGGTGGTCATGCTACGCGTGCAGGGCAGCTTGCGAAATTAATATTTTCTTTCGCTTTTTTTTAAACTTGCTGCTCAATTATGGGTTGTTACGATTTGCCGCCGTAACCCGTTTCATTTCAACCGTAAAACGTCCTCTTCTGGACATAGGTCTCCCCCAATTTGGGAGGCATTGCCATATGGTGTTTTTTTTTTTTTTTTTTTTTTTTTTTTTCAGGATGGGAAATCATCAAATGACTTCTCCCGCTCTGGGCGGAGCGGGAGGGCGTGTCAGACTTTTACTGACTAAAACCCACCCGTGTTCCATCAGTTGCCCGTGTGCCAGGGTCACGGTATCTCTTTCGAACTATCACGCGACCCCGGCAGGCATCGGTCCTAGTAGACCCCTACACTGCTGCTGACATCTCTTTGAGGCGCGCGTGGAACACTACGCGCCGTCGACCCGAGCTTGGTCCTTACCGGGCGGCGAGCTACCCATTGCTCGCCACCCGCAAGCTCGTGCCTACGGATATGGTGGTAAAATGTATGTATTTCATCATTTCAGCCGTAAGACGTCCACTGCTGGACTTAGGCCTCCCCCAATTTAGGGGGCTTTGCCATAATCGCCACGCTAGGCAGGCGGGTTGGCGGTCGCAGTGTGGTGGTAAAATGCATAGAGAATGCTGCTGCCCATTTTCTAATAAGTCCCTTAGTCGCCTTTTACGACACCTATGGGAAGAAATGGGGTGGTGTTATTCTTTACGTCCGGCACCACACGGTACACGGTATGTATTTACTGAATCTTAATCATTTTTTAATGATTAAGATTAAGTAATTTATACATACCGTGTGATGATTGTGATGATTTTCATCAATACAAACTTTTAAGTTCTTTTAAACCCATTAAATTACTACGTACCTATATTTCATTAAAAAGTCGTACAATGGGATTATACACCCCGACATTGACCAGTTATTATTAACTAAAATAAAAACACTCATTGTGGATTGTGGCGTATTTCCCGTTAGGTAGGTTACTCCCCGTCCTAAAGATAACTTAGCACTTAGCTCGAAGTTATTTTTTTCCTGTTACACAGTGTTTTATGAAGACGATTTTTCGGACATTGCTTTTTTATATTAAAAACTGGTAGTTTAAGTCATTTCAATGCAATATTTCGTATCCCCGTTTCACTAGTATGTTTAGTTTTTGAGATATAATTTTTTGAAAATCGTCTTTTTTTCAACCAACCATTTAGAAAAAAAATCATATCTCTGAAACTAAATATGATACACAATCGTGACCTTAGAATCATCGACGGCGTTTTTTATGCTGCATATTTCAGAGTACAAATAAATCTCGGACATTCGTTAGATTCAGACTCATACGAGGTTTTTCGTTTTTCGTTTTTATTTTTTTTCTCGGTAATTTCGTCGTATTTGGAAAAGTTATTTATACTAATATTATGCCCTTTATCTTCCCTACATACCATAAAAATAACACATCCTAATTGCGTGGAATCTAGAAACCACAACATTTTTAAGTTTGATCCGTATTCTACGTCGTTAGGGTTGTCATGCGATCATATTATATTAGTTCATATCCGGATCTGAAGTTATCTCTATATTTAAACCAAAGTTATCCACACAATCGGAAGAATCGCCAAACTTAACAGGCAGTGGGCAGGGCACATTTACAGTTTAATGTCATTTTTGATTTTCAGAACTACCTCCGATAGAACAGTTTAGGGGTTTTTAAAGATTGTATGGAGGAATCTTATTTCTTAGGTTAAAAAACTTCTTATTGTTAGCACAAATTCTTATCAAAATAAAGATTGTCATTGGTGCCGATTCTGTTGTACACCGAACTAAACTAACTAAACTATCTCTAAAATTCCTTACTTTAGGCTATGAGAATTGTAACGCTATTCTGGAAGAAAAAAATCTCTAAATTTAAAAATTATTTTGACACAACTAAAATCAAATTTGCATTTTACCACCCTACTGCGATCGCCAACCCGCCTGCCAAGCGTGGCGATTATGGCAAAGCCCCCCAAATTGGGGGAGGCCTAAGTCCAGCAGTGGACGTCTTACGGCTGAAATGATGATGATGATGATGAAAATCGAAGTTGACAATCGTGACTTAACGTGGTATTTTTTTTTCTTTTGGCTTCGCAACGTGTTAGTTGTGTGCGCTACGCAATTAATTTTTTGAGAGACGAAGGCGCGCGCAAGAGGGCAGCCTGGACGTGTTCTATATGGTATTTTTCACTTTTTGTTTTAAAAATATAAAAATATATTACCCCCATGTTGAGATTTATATGTGCAGGGATATCACATAGGGGGTCGAAAATGTCATTATTTTTGCGATAGGACACGCCATTTTCGAGACATAAGCAAAAGAAAAGGAAAACAAAAAATACAGTACTGTCTTTGCACGTGAAGGTGAGGCGTTAGTGTGAATTTTAGTGCATGATCACTAGTTTTAATGCACACCTTTTTAATCGCTATTAAAAATAGTCAGATTTAGTTAAAATAAATTATTATAGTAAAAATTTTTGGTGAAAACCAGCAAACTCAGAATAGCAAAATTAACATTTTCACTAAACTAATAATTCAGTGCAATCTTAGTGCTGTCAAACTAGAATATACTTAAGTTGACTTTAGTTTATTTCAGAATAGGAAATCGTCGGTTGACAGGGATAAACCAAATTTAAATGATTTTTAGTTTAGTTTAGAGAATTTTGTGACAACAGAATCGGCCCGTTATTCGTTTTTCAAAACTACCGTCAAAATACAGTTTTAAAGGGTGTTAAAGTTTTTATAAAAACAAGTGCGAATGAAGTTGCTGGCAAAGTGCTAGTTTCAGTATAAATAACTTATCCCAATAATACGGAATCATCGAGAGCAAAATTAATAAAAACTAAAAACCTTTTATAAGTCTGGATATAACAAAGTTCCTAGGTTTAATAGTCGAAATTTTAATAACCAATACGTCCCATTAAATAAAAATTGAGTCATCAAAATTCAGATTCGAAAGTGACAACCCTAGCAAAAACAGTTCATTTGGAATAACTTCTAGATTCCACGCAATTAGGATGTGTTATTTTTGTGGTATATAGGGAAGATAAAGGACATAATTTTAGTATAAATAACTTTTCCAAATACGATGGAATTACCGAGAAAAAAAATAAAAACGAAAAACAAAAAACCTCGTATAAGTCGGAATCTAATGAAGTTCTGAGATTTATTTTTACTATAAAATATGCAAAATAAAAAACACCGTTGATGTTTCTAAGGTCACAATTGCGTATCATATTTAGTTTCAGAGATATGTTTTTTTTTCTAAATACCCGGTTGAAAAAAAGACGATTTTCAAAAAATTCTATCTCAAAAACTAAACATACTAGTGAAATGGGGATACGAAATATTGCATTTAAATAACTTAAACTATCAGTTTTTTATATAAAAAAGCAATGTCCGAAAAATGGTCTTCATAAAACACTGTGTGTTATGAATAAACTTCGTTTAAATCTGACAAATCTTCCGAAATATTCCACTAATACATCTATAATTAGTACTAGCTTCTGCCCGCGACTTCGTCCACGTCAAATTTTTGCTCCCCTGACCCTTCTCAACGCATCGAATTGCCTGCTAGTTTTTGTATATTTTTTTCGTTTCTGCTCCGCTTCTTTTGATTGTAGCGTGATGTTATATAGAACAAATAGGCTACCCAACACCAAAAAAAACAATTTAGACCAGTAGTTCCTGAGATTAGCGCGTTCAATCAAACAAACAAACAAGCTCTTCAGCTTTATAATATTATTTTATACCTATTATAGTATAGATTACAAAGCGGTAAAATTTATTTACTTGTAATACCTAAGTGTTTTATACCTATGTAGGGTCTGGGACAGACTGGTCTGGGACAGAGTTGATTGATTGATTGAGGGTCTGGAACTACCAGTAGGATTTCAATAAATACTTTTTGCTTTTGATATTTTCTTTACGAAGGTTATAGTCTATTTTACAACACGCTACGACCTATAAGAGCCAAGATGAGATGCGACGTGACGCGTCGTGGGCTCTGCCAGTGTCGCGAGATCTGTTCGAAAGAGTTACCGTGGCCCTGGCATATGGGCAACTGAAGGAACACGGGTGGGTTTTAGTCAGTAAAAGTCTGACACGCCTTTCCGCTCCACCCAAGAGCGGGAGAAAACATTTTATGATTTCACCAAAAAAAAAAAACAAGTGCTCTAAAATTTCGTAAAATAAAGTAGAAAATGAAAGCAATTTAAAAAAAAATAAACCTGATACGTAGTTGATAACCAGGAAAGCTGCCACGACGAACACGAAGGCTCTCAAAGCACCTGGGAAAAAAAAACATTTTAAGAAAGATACCAGAAAAAGTGGATCACGTCAAAGATCTGCAAAAAGGTGTTCAGAACTTGGGGATCGTGTGTCCTGCCTGGGCGGAGCACCACCGTGTCATCGTGGAGGCGGTCGGCGGTGGCGACCTCTCGCGTCCTGCCCTGGTGCAAACCATGGTACCGAGCGATAGAGCATAGAAAGCCGTCACCTCCTTCTGCGAAGCAGTAATGCTCGCGAAGGAGGAGGTGGAGCGTGAGAGGGAGGGGCAGTGCCTGCGCCCTTACGCCCCTAGCCGCCGCAGGAGTAGAGTACGCCCCGGGCGTCAGAAGTCAATCGCGGACTCCCGGCCACCATAGGCGCGGGCTTGTGGGTGGCAATCGCGGACTCCCGGCCACCATAGGCGCGGGCTTGCGGGTGGCAATCGCGGACTCCCGGCCACCATAGGCGCGGGCTTGCGGGCGGCGAGCAATGGGTAGCTCGCTGCCCGGCAAGGACCAGTAGTGCTATTCTGTAAAAATCTAACAGTGATTACTCGGGTGAAGTGAGCTTAAAGTGACCTGTCATAAGTGTCAATTCCAAGCATGGGATGGAATGACACCTCACTTTTAGGTCACTTCACGTAAGTTATCACGGTGAGATTTTTACAGAATAGATCGGCAGGCCCGTGTCGACGGCACGTAATGTTCTACGCACGCCTGAAAGAGACGTCAGCATAACTGAAGGGATCCACTAGGACCGATGCCTGCCAGGGTCGCGAGATTTGTTTGAAAGAGTTACTGTGACCCTGGCATATAGGCCACTGAAGGAACACGGATGGGTTTAGGTCAGTAAAAGTCTAACACGCCCTCCTACTCCGCCCAGAGCGGGAGACGTCATTTTATGACTTCCCACCCATAAAAAAGGGGGCTCCACATGTAAGAGAATGGGCAGCTGCGTTCTTCATGCATTTTACCACCATATGATGATCGCTAACCCGTCTGCCAAGCATAGCGATTATGGCAAGGCACATGAGGCCAAATATTCGGTGATGCGCGTTCGGAACAATCTAACGCGCCACTTGTACAGGAACCTTATGGGGTATATCCGTTTTGCCCATTGATGTATCCCACTCTATTTTTTACTGGTATGGTCGTGTACACTAAATTGAGGGTACGACGGGAGTTTAAACTGTCGCGTATCTTGTAAAATTACTTCGTAATATCGAGCACAATCTGGGAGCGTTGCAGCGCTTGAGTCTTTGCGTGCCGGACCGCTATGTGTGGAGGCGGCGGCGTCCGTCACTACTGGCCATGGAGACAGCCAGGACCAAACTACTGCCTAAAACACCAGCTGGTGAGGAGCATTGACGAACTTCATTTCAAAATTAATGTGTTATTGTGTAATTTGAGTTAGAACAAGGACACTTATTTTTTTTTGTTCGTCATCATCATCATCGAAAGACTTCCACTGCTAGACATAGGCCACCCCCAATTTCGAGACGTTTGCACTAATCGCCACGTTTGGCAGGCGGGGTGGCGATTGCAGTATGGTGATAGAATGCATAGAGAACGCTGCTGCCCATACTCTAGTAAGTCCTTTAGTCGCCTCTTACGACACCGACGGGAAGAAATGGGATGGTGTTATTCTTCTGCCAGGGTCGCGAGATTGTTCGAAAGAGATACCGTGACCCTGGCACATGGGCAACTGAAGGAACACGGGTGGGTTTTAGTCAGTAAAAGTCTGACACGCCCTCCCGCTCCGCCCAGAGCGGGAGAAGTCATTTGATGATTTCGTATCAAAAAAAAAAATGCTGTTATTCTTTACGTTCGGCATCACACGGAACCCCAGCATGACTCGGATATTTTATAGATTAGTGTTGTTATATTATGTGTAGATTAGTGTAGGTAGTTATTGTGTTAATGTTCCGATTATTTGTAGAAAATTGTTTTAGTTATTATGATAAATTTCCACATTGTAAATGATGAATTAGTTTAAATATGTAAAATGACTACACTGACGCATTGGGTACATCTGTAATGAATTAATGAAAGTTTTAAGGGAGTTTTTAACAAATGAATAAATAAATGTTGGAATTACAAGTGACGCGAAAAATAAAACTCAAAACTTTTGGATAGTCAAAGAGTCGAAAATATGTCTATACAGGGTGTTCCTATGGATATCTTATCATCGTCATCATTTCAGGCGATGACGTCCACTGCTGGACATAGGCCACCCAGCACATTTTATATCCTATAACTTGGGTATTAATGAGACCGTCTCAAAGAATCAACCAGAATATGATTTTTATTTTTCGTTTTAATTTTTCATACAAAAGAATTCGACGTCGCGATTAGGTATTTATGTAAAACCCCCGAGGCATACTTCGTCCATTTAAAAGAATTTTGTAAATCGATAAACATCCGGACAGATCTTTCTTTCAAAAAAAAAAAACAGACAAATTGAGAACCTTCTCCTTATTGAAGTATGTAAAACAGAAATTGAAGAGGCAGGACGGCAACTGAACAAAACAAACGACCAGCACGCGTAGCATGACCGCCATAGAAACGAGTTTTGTCGACGGAAGAATGTACAAAATGACAGAATGTAGAAAGATTTATATCGTCTTAAGCACGGCTATGTTAAAACAGAAGAGAGGAAATATTTATATTCTTCAGTCGACAAAATTCTACGATGTTGAGCATGGCGACAAATTTTTCTCTATTTTTGAGTTGGAGTTTCAGTTGGAGGTACATTTTTTTTACAACATTCTATTAATTATAATCATCCATAAAATACTCTAAGATCGTTTAATCCCACTGTATGACTATTCGGATTTACCTTAATTACATTAGTTACCACTTTCATGCTATGGAAAGAATAACTGTCTTTGTTTTCATAGAAACCCGAGTCTACGGGTCGCCCCGTGCTCGGACCGAAGGCCGTGTCTATTCTTGGTAACATAGAGATAGAATTGGTCATGCTACGCGTGCAGTTAGTCAGAGAACTTGTCCAGCATTGGGATAAAACAAGCTTACAGTAATAGTAGTAAAACAGAAAAAGAAACTCACCCATTTTGTATCAGTTTAGCAGCAAGTCTCTTCCCAACTGAATACGACTCACTAATGATACTAATTTGTACCGTAATAGCAATAATATACAGTTACTTGGATACCTAAATATACTTACATAGGTATATGAGTCAGGCTTCACGCTGATAACCCACTAGCGACCTATGAGTAAGCTAAATAGGTGGTAAGTTTACATGTCTTATGTCATGTGCTACGTAACTGATGGAAGGAGCTTGTGGTGTATCCCCGACCTTTAGTTCCGTCCAGCGCACCCTGGGCAATCCTGGCTATCGGCTCGTGCAAACAGGCGCGACGAGTCGCCCGACCACTCGTCGCGCTCGAACTCGTAGGGGCTGCAACGAGCAGCGCGACAGCTTGTGGTACATTTTGTATGGCGTCACCACGACACGAACGCCACACAAAATGTACCTTATGTTGTCGCGCTGCTCGATGCGGAGCGACAGGTCGCTCCAGTGTGAAATGTCATAGAAATTATTCTACGGATATAAATGATCAAATCGCGCGCGACCGTTGCGTCGGTTTAGTCTGCACGAGCCTTAATCCTGTTACCATTACACACCACACCGCATCCAAAAATTGTGTTGTTATTATGAAATTGGCATTTGTCGTGTTGATTAGGTTACAAATTCAAATTTAAGCTTGTGTTTCGAATTTAGTGATTCTTTTGTTTTTGTCCCAGACGACGTTTGGCAACAGACGGGCAATTCTCGTGATTTTAAGAACGGTCACAGTCTCATCTAACAATAAGTCTCAATCTGTCAAAAATACCTCGAGTTTCCTTAAATTTTTGAACGGTTTCTGACATTGGCGTGTCGCCGAGATGAGACTTGTTTTGTTTGACTATTTGAGTTTGTTCTTAATAAGTGTGGAGAACTTAAATTTAACGAATACGCTAATACAATCGTTACTTGAGGCCAATTCTAACCTAAGGATTTGTATGGGTGATTCTAACGATTACAATTCTATAAAGCGACATGTGTTACGGTCGCGACTCGCGAATCATATTTTAATCAACACAGCACAAGTGCGGCTTGGTGGAAATTACATGTCTTTGAATTTCGCTTCTAAGACATGTCGTTTTCCTCACGATGTTTTTTACGACCTCACTCTTCAGTCGGGCCAGTATCACTGGGCCACAACTGCTCATACAGAAAACGACTCCGGAATTCAGTGAGCGTTTCAATCCGTGATCCGCTTGGGACCCTATTCTTAAAATTCAGCTGTTTATATTTAGGCGATTTTTTTTGAGATATCGCTTTAATAGTCATTTTAAGATCGGTCTAGTTTGCGTTACAAAAGTTAGTAAAAGAGTACGGTAACTCACCCATTTTGAAAACTGTTAACAGTTGCACTTTTCGTCTGATCTCGTCGGGGGTTTATTGAAGAAAGTCTCTCTAGTTACCTGTTAGCACATTAAATACTTACTCTTATGTAGGTACTTGTAATTCATAAAAGATTAATAAAATACATAACCTTGCTTGACTTCAGAAAGTAGGAAGTAATTTGTTGTTTCACCTTCCTCCAACGGTAGGTACCTACCTACTTTATCATCAATTTTGAATTTTCCTTAATAATGTGTGCAACTATGGATGCAAGTTCTGAATGAAATTGTAGTGCCTATAGAGATAGTATATGTGCGTGCTGCGTGAAGGAAAAAGACAATACTTTTTACTATTGAAAATAAACCTACATGAAATAATAGAAGGTGGTGTTCTGTAATTTTTGCTACCCTTCTTCCCATGGAAAGAAGGCGTTATTTACCTAATGTTGTAAAGATGGTGCAGGATAAAAGTTACTGTAATTTTTAGTTATGAATTTATGATACATACCCCTCATCAATTCATATAACTACGACTACTTGCTATACATATAAACAACAGTGGCAAGTATATTTTTTTTTTGTGGATAGTATAATTGACAACTCCCGCTCAAAGGTGGAGCAGAAGGGCGTGTCAGACTCTTACTGACTAAAACCCACCCGTGTTCCTTCAGTTGCTCATATGCCAGGGCCACGATACCTCTTTCGAACAGATCTCGCGACCCTGGCAGTGGCAAGAAGTATTAGAACATCATCAAGATACACGAGTTGGATTAAATACAAATCTATACTTTTAATATGTTTAATGTTTGTTTGTATGTTTGTTTGTTTGATTGATTGAACGCGCTAATCTCAGGAACTACTGGTCCGAATTGAAAAAATATTTTTGTGTTGAGTAGCCTATTTATCGAGGAAGGCTATAGGCTATATAACATCACGCTACAACCAAGAGGAGCGGAGCAGTAATGAAAACTGTTGCAAAAACTGGGAAAATCGCACGGGTAGGCGATTCGACGCGACGGAAAGGGTCGGGGGAACAAGACATTTAACGCGGATGAAGTCGCGGGCAGAAGCTTTATTCATAATCGAATAGTTACCCTAGTATCTAATATTGTGAAAGTAAGGATAAGAAAGAAATTAATTAAACGATACATTAGTCAAACTACACACGTACGTAATAATATCGTGGCGGGATTTTTTGTCGCACTGGATCTTCAACGCACAGCTTAGCACCGAGAGTTCAAAATCGAATAGTAAAACACACTATTCGATTTTCGACATAATGAGATACATTCTGTTCGATTCACAACCATCGGGTCAATATCGAGAGTTGAAAATTCAGTGCCGATAATGTCTTTTATATGAGTAAAGTCCAAAATTTTGACGCATTTGCCCAATAAAAAGTGTCCCAACCATTTTTCTTAAAAACTACGTCCGTTAGATTTTTACGACAATTAATACTAAACGAAATGGTTATTTGCCCAGCGCGCCAGATATTCCAAGTTATGTATACAATAATACTCGATAGCAGAGTAAATTAAATAATTTCTCCATAAACGGGAGGAAATTGTGTAAAAAATGCCATAATAATTTTGGAGCGTGAACTATGAGGATATTTCTGAATAAGTTTTATGTCACATATAGGCTAAATATCGAATTCTACAGCAAAAGCATTTAATTGTCCGTATTTATGCAAAAAGGAACCACCCAGCAAAAACGCACTTCCGAGATATCAAAGGATTTACAAAAACATGTGCAGCTCTGTTAGATGAAGTATAATTACTATTTATTTTATTTAAATTTATTGATAAATTACTTATTTAAGTATGCGTTTATAAATTTGCTCTGAATACTCTTAAACGTACTAATAAGTAAGAAAATGTGCATGTGGTTCCTTTTAACATTTACTGATTAATTGGTTTTCTCATACAAAAAAAGAACCACAAACCAGGGATTTACTGATATCAATGAAACTATGTAACTTTCCATTTGCTGTATTAAAAATAATTGTTAATAATAGAAATATGTGTAATTTATAATGGTACCAAGTATGTGTGGATCTGTTTTGTATAAAATAACATAGTAGTAATATCGTTTATTTGTTTGAATAATCGAGTCCCGTTGTGCTGTGGTTCGGTTTTGCTTTATATGTAATATTTATTGTTGCTGTTGGTTCCATTCTGCTTTTAGTATACCTTGTTTCCAAGGGAAAAATTATGTTTTTAGTTTGTATAAGAATTTAGACCACTTTTAAATTAGTATTCTTCAAAAAAAGTAAAAAACCAAATTTGTCATGTGGTTCCATTTTGCATAAATGCGGACAATTGGCAAACTTTTTCTAATAGATGGTGTGAGCAAATAACGGTTATAATATGCTTATTTTCAGGTTTGTTTCATGATGTGTGATACTAAACAATTGTGCTACTTTTTTTGTGCAACCGTTTTCATTGGCAGTTTCTTTAGACTTGACACAAGGTAGGATTTTGGTTTGGAGAACTCTCAATACTGGGTATAATCGTCTATGGCAGCTAGAGATAAGTGGCCGTTTTGAATCATTTGCAATGTCAGAATCAAAGTAATTCAGTGTGGTCAGAATTTTTTCGGTAGGTTTATCGTTGATTTTTACGAGAATTGTTGTGTTTTAACTATGATTTATAGTGCTGTTATGTAGGTACAGAAAAGCATGGACTTTTGTGTAATGTTTATTTAAATACTATTTACGTCGTAGTTTCGGACTAATCAGTATTAACTCACTATGCTACCACACAATTGTGATACGTTTGTGTTACTTTTGTATCACTGGTTGGACAAGTTCTGTGTCACCCTTTGTATTTGCTCCGTGGTGTCACCACAACTGTGCTACCATTTTAAGATAGGGATACACTTAGTTCTATAGTTGTTTAGCATTTGAGAAAGCAATCAATAATTGAGTATTAGGAATGTTTTTATTAAGGAATTTGCTAGTTAAGCTTGTACCAGAAAAAGTGGATAAGTGACGCTGATACAGATGCAGAGGGTGGATTCACCTGTGTAATAACACAGTTGCTTGTCCTGTGTTCTTTAAATTTAATCTTTTGTAACGAAGCGTGAGCCCACGGCGCATATTTAGCGGACGCAGTGCGTGAACAAATGATCACACTCATTTAAAGAATACTGCACAACCTGACAACGATCCGTTGTGAAAATTCAATCCGTTGTGAAAACAAACAGTAGAAGACTTAATAAAACTTGCTCAAGATTATAATTTTCTTTTAATTTCGTCTGAGGGCAATATAATTTTTATAAACTATACGTTTATAAAACTCCTAATCTACCCTCAACTTTATAGATTTTTGCTACCATTTTGTGCCACTATTGTGTCACCGTAGTGTAAATTTCTGTGCGACTTTTGTGTAACCGTCGCACAACATTTTGTGTTACTATTGTGTCATTTGCGTCAATATCTTGGATTTCACCCATATAGGTACCTACATGACGCATTTTTTTTTTTTGTTGTGAATCATCTATAGGCGAGGGGTAAACCTACATTTTGGCTGGAGAGCGTGGCGACGCACAGTGGACCCATACTGAAAATTAGTGGACTTAGGCCACAAAGTTCCAATATCGATGCAATTTTATTTGATATGATAATTAACATTATGTATAATTAATAAGTTATTTTTGATTAAACCATATTTATTTCCTTTCGTAAAGTATGCTTTATAAATATTATCCTTACAAAATATTTTTTTGTTTTGCCTTGTGTCGCAGGTTCGCTAGGTTCAGCTACACTTCTCAAGGCCAGCCTTTGGATGGGTGACCATTTAGTTTATGTGTGGCGTTTTGTCGCAGTTTCGTTAGGTTAAGCAACACTTCTCAAGGTCAGCCTTTGGATCGGTGGCCATTGAGCTTTTGTTTTGCCTTGTGTCGCAGTTTCGTTAGGTTAAGTTGCACTTCGCAAAGTCAGCCTTTGGATGGGTGACCTTTTAGTTTATATGTGGCTTTTTGTCGCAGGTTTGTTAGGTTAAGTTACACTTCTCAAGGTCAGCCTTTGGATGGGTGACCATTTAGCTTTTGTTTTGACTTGTCTCACAGGTTCGCAAGCTTAAGCTACACTTCTCAAGGTCAGCCTTTGGATGGGTGACCATTTAGTTTGTGTGTGCACTGAGAAAACTGAGAATCATAAAAGAGGTGAATTCAGCTTAAAGTATGATGAATTCACTCAAAGGACGGAGCATAGTGATTCACCAAAAAGAACGATGATAATACTATTGTTGATGATAACAGTATTTAAGATGATGTGTCACCATGGATTTAGTTTTAGTTACCTACTATTTTTCGATGCCTTCCTCATATATCCAGTTATATCCTATTAGTTTTCCTACAATTTTTCGGTGACTTCCTCACATATTCAGTTATGTCATACAATTTTTCCTACTATTTTTCGGTGCCTTCCTCATATATCCAGTTATATCCTATTATTTTTCCTACTATTTTTCGGTGACTTCCTCACATATTCAGTTATATCATACAATTTTTCCTACTATTTTTCGGTGCCTTCCTCATATATCCAGTTATATCCTATTATTTTTCCTACTATTTTTCGGTGACTTCCTCACATATTCAGTTATGTCATACAATTTTTCCTACTATTTTTCGGTGCCTTCCTCATATATCCAGTTATATCCTATTATTTTTCCTACTATTTTTCGGTAACCTCCTCGTATTTTAGGTTAGGTCCTCTTACTTTTCCTACTATTTCCTCATATCTCTGGTTATAGCCTATTATCTTACGGAGGTCGCCCTCAATAGGAGGATTGTGTTTTTTAATAAACCAATTAATATCTCTATAATACACCAGTGATTAGTTGTAGTTCTACTCATTCTCCATCAGTAGGACTACAACTAAATACTGGTGGATTACACAGAAATTGTTTGGATTATTAGAAATCACAATCCTCCTATAATTGAGGGCGCCACTGGACTTACATGATCCCCTTATTTTTAAGTATCCAATATTGGTTCTTTCCTTTTAAATATTATTAGGTGTGAGCTCAACATTAAAAAAAACTGAAGAACCCTAAACTTGAACCTTAAAAAAATGGAGAGTAAGTAAAAAAAATAGAAAAAAGTACCTTGGCAAGAATGGTAAGAAGGTGAAAAGGGATGTATGTATAAATTAAACAGAAAATTGAATGGTATTTTTATTTCCATAGTATGAATGAATAATTATTATATACTCTAAACATTTATATTCAGTATAAAAGAAGACTGTTTTGTTTAGAAACATCCTCGCCTTAATGATTACAGTATCTATTTGTCGGTCATTATAAAGAATCATTATATACATTATGTTCAATAATTCTAGTTTTTACAAATTAAAATAAAGGTTGAGACGAGTAGAAATTTAATTTACAAAAAATAACAAACTTTACATTAATGTACCTATAACTAAAACATTTTTGCCCTTAAGGTGATTGCTTCAGGGTAGCCGTTTTTTGCAATTTGCAGGCCAGTGCTAGGTTGTATGTTAATTAAATGTTGCACGCGGGTGTAAGTACATAAGTTGTACTACATACGTCTTACACCCGCGTCTAACATTTCAATCAAAACCTAGCACTGGCCTGCAAATTGCAGAAAACGTAAGAAAATTTGAATTTCGCGGGCTACCCTGACGCTTTCACCTTAAAGCTGCATACAATAAATTGGTTATATTATTATAGTAAATATCTATTTTCAAGTAAAGTGCTACTATAAACACTCCGATGAGACTAATCTATCAGCATTATCAAGGACTTCCGGTTCACTATCAGCTTCAATGTATATGTGCTCAGTTGCTACTTTGGTAGTCTCTGTTTCACACATAGGAACTACGCAAGCCTCGTTTGAGGTGGATGGCAAATAACGAGTGTTTACTTTATTCAAATGTTTTAAGTTAACATGTTTTCTAAATTGTCTAACGTCCGTGAAATACCGGTAGCATGCGTCTTCACCACATTTATAAACTCCAGTAATATCAATTTTTTCACATTCTTTCCTTATGTGGGTAATAAGTGAAGAAAACGTGGGAAAAGTCCTTTTACAACTGTGACACTTCATCTTAATTTAAATTGTGACTCCGAGAGTAACTAATATCTCCTTCACAGATTGTGACATACGATCGTACGATGTTTTGACTTTGTAAAAACCAATTTGGATAATAAGCCAAATATTATAGCTTTCAGTAGGATATTTAGCCGCAGTAGCATGAAATATTTTAAAAGTCACATCAACAGCCTCAGTTAGTGTTGTGAACTTGTAAAACGTATTGTCACATACTGTGAAGGAGACACCTGACTGGCGGCACCAAATTATAAATGGTTGGAGGCTAATACCTAGGTTTTGAAGCTTTTGGCGACGCTCCTCAATTACCACTTGCACGTCTGCGTCATCATCCACGATGGTCACAAATCCATCCAATATCTTCGCTCGTGAAGCTTGCCAGTCTTTTCTAGATCGACGGGCAGGAGGAATATTAAAGAGACAGCCGAGTAGCAATATCGCTGCTATTAATTTTGTCTCCGGTTGTTCATCTGGAAAGAAAATAATAATAGTATATTTGACACAACACATCATCATTAACTGAGCAAATAGGGAAAAGTATCAGAACAAAATAAAATCTATCTATATAAGTAAAAATGAATTGCCGAAATGTGTGTCCGCCCGCCCGTTACTTCTGAACGACTGCACCATGTTAGATAATTTTTAAATTCTTTTTTGTCTATATATTTTATAACGGGTTCACCGACCCAGGGAGGTCGAGCACCTAGAACTATATAACAGAATCATTTCCTTACCGTCACAAATTGCCAATGTATCAGCTATTTTTCGACGAAGAAACGAGTCCTTTGTGGTGTTAAGCTTCTGCTGAGCAGCTTTTAGTATGTTTTCCGATGAAGCATCCAAGGCGTCGAGGCCCCCGGATTTATCAGGGAACAGTGCTTCGTAGTCATGAGTCAGGAGTCGCCATCCATCACTTGACTTCAGGATAGGATACTTATTGAAGTACTCCTGTAATGTCCCTTCCTCGTAGTACAAGTACCGGAGGCGAGCTCGCACCGTCTCCCGCCACAGGGCACTGACCTCCTGCCACGGACCAGCTGAAGGACTTGACAGCTGCTCTAATGCTGACGCTACGTCCTCCACTTCACCTGCACACAAAAATTAAAACGATTAATAATTAGTACAATGACAATAACGGTTCTTAGATTCAGATATTTTGTAATTTGTAACGAAAATTTATACTAATTCAGATATTTTTCTCAATAATTTTGTTCTTGATAATTTAATTCAATCTGAAAACATAAAATTTCTTGAAAAGGAGTTACCTTCTTTAAGTCCGGTCAGGTCGATTCCAGCGAGTGGAGGGGTGTCTAGCCTAGGACTGGACTTGGAGCGAGAACGTGACTTGGGCTTTTCAATAAGGCCCAACGAAACTAAATGCTGCCGTCGAGCCCTTCTGGCGGTGACTAACCAGCCAGAGATATTGCGCTTAGCCTGGTAAGCATCAGCCGGCAGGTACGGCGCGTAGTATAGGGGTGGTGACTCCTCTTTAAATAATCTGCCAATGTCGTAGGATAGAGCAAGCAGCTGCGAATCTGTCAGAAGTACCGGGTTTTCGGCCGTAATGAGCTTCTCCATAAGCAGCTTGCATAAACGCCCACGCACGTTTGAGGGTAAGGTGCCCGTTTTCTGCCCAATTGCTATTATTTGTTTTCCCTCGACTGATGAATTCAGTATGGTATTCACCTGAAACACAAATAGTATAAGTATGGCATTACAAACTAAATATGCAAGGTAAAAGTTAAAAAAAAATGTCACTAAAATGTTGAAAATACAGGTTCAATACCTACCTTCCATTCAGTATAATGATCAGTTGGAGTCGGTGCCAGTCTAGGCATCATGCATTTAGTTGTTAGTTATAGCTGTCACCAACTCCAAATATATTACTGATCTTTGTGACATATAGTATAGCTCCTAAACGGCCGTCCGTACACACATACAGGACAGGACAGGTACAGACGTTAAACTTATCTGTTTACGCCGGGGGTTAACAATATTGAATGTCAATTTAAATTCCTTATCAAAAGTACAGGATAATAGGCAATAACTTACTAAATTGCTCCCGGTGGACTCTTGTCTAACTGCTTCACCCACTGACGACGACGAGTCCAGTGGTATCACCAGTATGTCACCATCCTAAAATAATATTTACTTTGAGACAATGTTATAATAGTACATGTAACAAAAAGGTGTGATAATATGAGTATGTACGGTCAATTAACCTCAATAATCGTTGAAATAATCACTAAATGTGTCCGAGTGCGACCGTTAACTAACAGGCTATAGCTAGCCCTAGCCGGAGATAACTCAAGGGAAGTGTTATATTTTTTTACTAGTAATCGGTTCAGCATTGCAGGTGTGAACGGTCCTGCCCTCGTCCCTTGATCCGGCCCTGATAAAAACTAATCGATCAAGATCAGGACTGATCCTGGTCTCAAAGAATGTCTATACCAAATTTTGCATCGGTTCAGTGTCTTAGGTATGAAAATGTGAAAAGGTCCTGCCCCAGCCGACAGATAGACAGACAAACTTACTTTCGCATTTATAATATTAGTATGGATGTAATTACAAATTAATACATATTGCTCTTGAACCAAAAAACAGTAAGTACGAGTACTTTTCTACAATTTTGCAGAACTTACCAAATTTTCCTGGTTAAGTCCTGCTTCGCAGTCTTGGTTGAGGATTGAGCTTTGCAGTCCTTCACACGGTGGCAGAGGCTCTAAGTTACAAGGTAGACTAGTTAACAAGTCATTCCTCAGGACCTCTTCAAAGAGTGATGAATTGTAGGAGTTATCCTGAAATTTAACAAGAAATTTAAAAAGGTAATAATAATGTACTTAGTTGGTAAACTAACAAGACTGATGAAAAGTTATGATTTTATTCCACTTTTTAAATAAATACTGCACCGGTTAAATTGTTAGGTATCTTAAGAAGACTTTAAAATAATAAAAGTTAATAAGTAGGTACCTACCTACCTACATGCAAGTAGGAGAATGTGCATTTAAGCGACGCAGGGCATGTGTAAGCAAAAAGTTTAAAACAAAATTTACTTTTTTGAAATACAATTTAACATGAAAACAAACCATATCTTTTGGTTGGTCAACCGTTTGTCGTAAAAACGATGTCGAAGGGATCCATAGGTAAGGTTATGTTAGAACTGTGACCTTGAAATTGGTCGCGAAATTTTTTTAAGTATATTTTCATAGTGCCTCTAAGACGACACTCTGACCCTATTCTTGCTAGAAATTAGAATGTGTGAATGTAATGTGTGAGCTCATGCTAGCAACTTACTAGGTAGGTTTGTCAACTTACTTTCAAAACGATCGATGTAGCGTTCCAAATTCCACTTCTTAAAAAGATCACGCGTAGCCATATCCATTTTTGCACTGATCAAACACGTTCACTGGCACTAATGGAATTGTTATTGCTATTAATTAAACGAGTCGTGAGTCGTGACTTGACTTGAAATACAAATGGCCGACCGAAATGGCGTCACCTTGGCAATGGCATTTATAATAATGCCGTCACCTTAAATTTGTAGGACATCATTCAAATGCTACTCATAAATGGGTCTCTGTAATAATAATTTAGTAGGATACACATAAAATAATATGACTATATTATTGAACTTTGATGCTTACTCTAAAAATATGAGATTATTTAATCGTATTATCATAGGATTCACATAAAATAATATGACTGTAATATTAAAAAATGATGCTTACTTTAAAAATATAAGTTTAAAGCATTATAATTTAATATAGTACATTAGGGGGAGGTCATCGTATTTTTAGAGATACTTCTTCATATTAAACTATGAAATCTATTTATATTACGGTGACTGTCATTGTGTTTTTTAATTAGAATCTTATTTATAATTATCATACTAATTTATGGGACAGTGGACCATTTTCTATTACATTGTGTTATTATTTGAAGAAGACAATGTTATTTCATAATTACAAATTTTTACGATGACAAGTATCATAATATTGCATTATTTACCCAAAAAATTCGATTCCATCTTAACACATTTCAGTTCTAGCGTAATATTTACTTATTATCAACATATTATAAGACAACGCATCTATTTTAAACCAACGTCACGATATTTTAAGATTATGCCAAAATGACATTTTTCTCAGTGTGTCATTTTGTCGCAGGTTCGCTATCTTAAGATGCACTTGGCAAGGTCAGCCTTTGGAAGGGTGACCACTTAGTTTTTGTTTTGCCTTGTGTCGCATCTTCTAAAATTTAAAGTATGCTTTATAAATATTATCTTTAAAAAAAATTCGATGGTTCACATCTGCCAGGCGTCCCGCGACGGCTCACTTTTTTTGTATGGGATATCATCAAATGACTTCTCACGCTCTGGGAGGGCGTGTCAGACTTTTACTGACGAAAATCCACCCGTTTTCCTTCAGTTGCCTTTATGCCAGGGCCACGGTTACTCTTTTGAACGAAACTCGCGATACATGACGCATTAGATGAAAATATTAATCTTATGCTATCCTCATCATTATCTCTCTGCCTTTGTCCCATGTTACTTAGGGTTAGCGCAATACGTTTTATTATTTCATTTTCCCCTGTCAACCATCACGCTTTCATTCACTCCCTTCTCGTTCATATCATTCTTTACACAATCTAACACAGTTCCTTAAATTTTCATAAATCGAAGCCTAAATAAATCGTCTTTGATAATAGTCCCCTCCGTTTCCTAGATCGCGTATAGTCGATACCGTCTTGCCTCTAACCTCTTGACTTGTTGGCTGTTTGCTAGTAGCTCCTTTGCCTCCCTTGCAATACCACGCTGGCATTTGACGCACGGAATGGCGGGAACACGCGATAAACATTTTTGCTGACAAAAAATAAATTTGCAGTTCTTTTAATGAAAAATTTCAATTTGATCACGCGAAAGTGACATTATGGGTGATTGTGTGTTTAAATGTATGTAAATAACTATAATTGTGAAAATAAACCTCGAAAATAAATTTGAAGAAAGTGAAAGTTACAATAAAAATATTTTTATGCCTATTTGGTCAATGTAAAATATCGTAAATGATACGTAAACGAATTAAAACAGAAAAAAAAATGTCACTTATAAATCTGCAAAAATAACAGCCAATCATTAAAATAGCTAAAAGCGATGTATTCATTTAATTTGTAAATAAATGAGTGTTTATTTATACCTACTTAGGCATTTAGTGATATTTCCTTCGTCTATTCCATAACTGAATGCAATGTTACGTGCTGCCTTGGTTCTATAGATTTATAATATGTAGTGGTTTTCCCTTTACATATTGAGGTAAATCTTAAAAGAAAACAAGTGTTGGTAAATCCTTATGAAATACTTTAATTTTTCAAGGCATTGATGAATCCTTTCCTCTACCTGTAGGGCCGGGTAAAAAATAAATGAAACAATGTTTATTCATAAAGACGCCTCTTAAAACAAATAATAGTATAAAAAACTAAAAATTACGCTTTCATAGAAAACCAAACTAAAAAGTAACTAGGACAACGTGTTTTTTTTTTTTCTATTATTTATTTTCTATTTTATAGATCGGCTAGCTACAAAAGCGGGATTTTTATTTTTGCTGTCCTGGTGATCCTGGCTAGGACAATGACACATGTTTATAAAATTATTGTAGTCTCATCGATCCTTGATAAGTGGGCAAAGTTTCATATGAATCCGACGTTTTGAAGGGGTTGAAAATCACGTTTCAGGATTCCATTACGTAGATATATACATACCAAACTAATAAAAGCGTGTTAAAAAGAAAAGTTTCTTCACAAAGGTACCCTTTTTTACAAAACATATTTCTTCTGCCAAACTGCAAAACATTTTGTTGGAAGACGTAGTTCCTTTTTAACCGACTTCAAAAAAAGGAGGAGGTTCTCAATTCGACTGTTTTTTTATGTTTGTTACCTCAGAACTTTTGACTGGGTGAACCGATTATGATGATTCTTTTTTTAAAGCTGGTGCTTTCCGAATGGTCCCATTTTAATTCGGTTCCATTCGGACAATGGGGTCCTTGTGAAAAACCATATACCTAAGTCTTAAATTTGCATTAAGTATTTGCGCGACAAATGAACGAATAACGCGATTAGATTAGTGCGGAGTATCTACCATCACTAAAAAGTTAAAGATAAAAAAACTTTTAACAAAAAAATAAATACAACCGACTTCCTTAAAAAAACATTAAAACGTCAAAAATAACTTTAATTTCGGAAGTCGGCAAAAAAACCTTAAATACAGATCCTAAGACACCGACTTTCGAGATTAAAGTTATTTTTGATTTTGTAGTGTTTTTTTTTTAAGGAAGTCGGTTGATTTTCTATTTGTAACAAAATATTAACACCTTTTCACCTATACCTACGCTAAACTATTCATGCTTCATCATTATCATTATCATTATCATTATCATCATTATCATTACATATTATAAAATAAAGTCACTTCGCTGTCTGTCTGTCCCTATGTATGCTTATATCTTTAAAACTACGCAACGGATTTTGTTACGGGTTTTTTTAATAGATAGAGTGATTCAACAGGAAGGTTTATATGTATATAACATGTATAATATAGTAAAGAAACGCTGATAATTTTAGAGGTTTCTAATGTGATGTCATAAATAAACTCATTTTTTTTGCGCTCGCTTTTTGCGAACGCTGGCTGAACTCTACGAATTAGATCAAAATAATGTACTACAGTATTGTACACCTTAAAAAGTCCTACAAAAAAGTCCGCGATGGTATATGTCTAACTCTTAGGGATAACCCACAATAACCACTTTTATCCTTTACTTTTTACGAGAAATAATGGCTTATTTATGAATGCGATTTTAAGCAATACAGCATTAATCCTTATCCAATTAAGTACCTTAAATAAATTTTGCATTTCATGTAGATCAAAAGAGTCTTTGGTCAACTCATCCCGCTCAATCCCATCCCGCGGGATGAGTTGTCCTAGTGGAATTTTTGAATCGGACAACTCATCCCGCTGATATATTTTACGTCTTGTACGGACATGAAGAAAAGTGCTTTAAAACTAAATTCAATGATTTCCTGGTGCATATTTTATGTGTAATACAACAACGCAACCACAAACGTACAAATTGCATTTAATCTATTGCTTGAGTAAAGGACAGTTCAAGGTCAACTCATCGGGAAATGCGAATACGACTACCTGCTTCCAGCCAATCACAGACAAGAAACTTATCACAATAGGAAGGGTTGAGTGCATCTTTCTATTTTTTCGTACTTAGTTGTGTTAAAGTGATTGAATGTGTGTGAATGTGTGATTTTTTTGTGAACAGTTAAATACATATTTATCAATATCAAGTTATAAGTGCTTTCAATTCGTTCCTTGGGTGAGTAAATTTAATAATTGTTTTTACTAAAGTAGGTTTTTTTTTAATTTTTGTTATACGCATATAAAAGCATACGACCATGGCTATCCTCTAAACATCACATTAAAATATATTACTTGTTGGTAAGTTGTTTATTTAATAGACGTTAAATATTGAATAGTTTGTACATAACTATTTCAGATGAGAATGCTTGTTTCAAACTTTTGAGAGCGTGATTTTTCAGTAGTCGGGTTTTAGCTATTGAATTTATTTTTTATTAGCTTTTTTTTGTCCCGCAGAATCAAAAATACAAATTTTGAACTCAATATCTTAAAGCATTCTCTCCCAATAAATTATTTAAGTACTGAATTTTATACGTAGTACTTAATAATCTTTAATGCTTATTATTTTTCCCCTTAGAATCAACCATCAAAATGTATGAAGATAGCCCTTCAACTTCACGTGGCAATCTATCTCTAAATATAAGTACTACTCAAAGAGGTTCCAAAAAGTTAACAAGACATGGCTATGAATACGTTATTAAAAGACAAAATAATGACAAATCAATCTTGTGGCGGTGTGCGAAAATGAAAACATGCTCTGCGACGATAAAAACTAACTCTGATTTTAATGTGATAATGAATGAAACGAGTCATAGTCATGAACCCTTAAATACAACAGAAGTTGAGATAAAAATGCAAATGGAGAAGTGCTCAAAGGCTGTACAGGAGAATTTGTCTGACACGATCTCAAAAATATTTGAAGAAAATATGGCTTCTCTGGAAGATCGTGGTTTAGATCTAATAAAGAAGTTGCCAGCTCTAAATAGTGTACAAAAAATGCTGTATAGAAAAAGAAATAAATCAATAGGAGCAAGAAAATTAACTTTTGCAAAAGCTAAAGATGTTGAAGTGCCGAAAAAATTTGAAAAGATATTATTTGCTGATTACGCACATGGGAAAACGCGTATTCTGATATTTGCTGATAATGAATTGAAAAAATACATGGCAACTTGTAAGAAATTTTACATGGATGGTACATTCAAAGTTTGTCCAAAGCCATTCTATCAATTGTACACTATTCACGCTGAGCTTGGAAGCAGTCAAGAATATCTTAATGTCATTCCAGTAATATACGCTCTGTTACCTGATAAGAAAATGTCCACGTACGAGCTGTTATTTCAAATAATAAAAAGTCAAATAACTGAGTGGGACCCCAATGACATTACAGTTGATTTTGAAGTTCCAGCTATATTGGCAATTCGAAGCAACTTCCCGGGTGTGAAAATAACGGGCTGCTATTTCCACTTCAATCGCAGTCTCTGGCGTAAAGCTAAGGCGCTAGGTGTATGCAAAACACAATTAGGCAAAATTCATGTAAAACTCTGTGCTGCTTTGTCTCATCTCCCATCCGAGTTAGTTAATGAAGGATGGCTCTACGTGATGGAGGAAGCTCCAAACAGCAACTGTGTCACACAATTTAATGACTACTTCGTGAAAACTTGGCTCGAAAATTCGGTTCTCGCAGACACTTGGTGTACATTCCGGCAAATGAATAAGACAAATAATGTTGTAGAAATATGGAACGGGCACATCAAAAAATATATTAAATCAAAACCGAATATTGCTCAATTTTCGGAGGGCTTAATCAAAGATATACATTTCTTCGCCTCCATTATAAGAAAATCTACAGGCGGCTTCAAAATTTCGACGAGATTGCCTGAAACTATAGAGAACAAGAAAAAAATTGACTATGCCATAAACCAACTAATCACCGGTCAAATCACAGTAGGACATTGTTTAGAAAAACCACGGATATCGAGGGATATGCCTTGGGGGCGTGGCACGTGCCGCCTCGATATTATAAAATTGGTCTTATGTTCGAGTGCCGGCTGTACGCATCATTCAGTCGCTTTGCGATTGCGTACAGTGCATTATTGGTGCGTAAAAAACCAAAATGCCGAGTTGTGCAGTAATTATTTGTAAAAATAGGTCAAATAATATCAACCTGAAGAAAAATAGCGTGTCCTACCACCGGTTAGTAAACAATTAAGTCACTGTTTTATATTTTAAATCAATTTTTAAATGATTTACTAACTTACGTCCGGAGCGACTCGAACTAACCCGAACTAGCCCGAATCTTCCCGAACGAAACGAACGTTTTATATGTAGAGATGGTGCAATCGTTTGCGTGCGGCTGATTTTATCGATATGCGTATTATTGCTGTTGAATATTTTTTTACAGAACTCAATGGATATCCTCGTATTACTTGTATAGTAAAAGAGTTAAATTACTTATTAATTAAATGTTGTTTAAACCAAATTAAGACATTATAATTCCAATATAGTTATTCGTGAAGTGTAAAAACTAAAGTAATATTATACCTAAAGATTTTCACAAATTAACAGTTTTTAAGTACAATATGATAAGTAATATGATAAATAAATATTATATTTCATCGAACTACTTATATTTGGTAAAAAAAATACAATAATTTGTTTTCGATATGCAAAAATATTCTTTTTTTTTTTTCATCTGTCTATTTGGCGGTTTCGTAAGGTGGGCCATAGACGATTAATAATATTACGCAATATTATTGAGCGAGTAAGATTAGTATTGAAGATTGCGATGGTTAAATATTGTTGAAAATAAAAATATATTTTGCGTAATATTATTTTATTGATCACTAAATCGCACGCCCATCTTAGTCAATCATAAAGCCGAGCAGCCAAGATTCGAAGTTTAAATTAGAGAATTCGCGGTCCGTCGCTATTTAGTCAAATCTACAAATTCAAATTAATGATTCTCCATATTTACATTTTACTGGACAATAAATAATTTTATTTGATTTTTATTTTGTATTTCCTTATTTTTATTATAACAGTTCCCACTGCTAGGACTCAAGCCTACTCTTTATTATACCCGCTCCACACTCACGAACGACGTAAACAGCGAGTGCGCAAACTGAGAGTGGTTTCGCGGCTTTGCATTTGTATATTGCTCTTTTCTCCGCTGGAAGTGGAAACACCGTGAAGACCACAATCGTCCGAATTCGATCCTGTCAGCATTTAAAATAGTTTGCTAGATGGCGCTATTTTAATTCCATTAGAAATATGTCTTAACGCGATCGAGTTTGAATATGAGTATAACATTAGCCTAACTGAATTAAACCACACCTGAATGTAGGTAGGCATTTGTGTTTTTTTTTTTTAAGGTTAAGTAATATATTATTTATTTTATTTATTTATACAGCATGATAAGTAACAGAGAGCACTCCCTTTTAACCGATAATATATTTTTTTTTAAATATGGGCATATTTAAAAAAAAATATATATTATCGGTTTATATATATTATTTTATTTTAGTAAAGTTAACTATATTTTCGGAAAGGTAAAAAAAATATTTAAAGGAAATTAAACGAAGTTATTATAATACAAGAATGTGCTAAAATTAAATATCGATAAAAATAATCGACCATCGCTTTCGACTCCCTAATTGCATGCGTGTGCATTGGATGTTCGCAAATAGGAAGTATTTACAAGTGAATGCCCCGCCCATTCTATGTATGTGTGCTATTAGAAATTGATTTAGTGTAGCTGCTTTCTTCTTTGTGTGCGTGTTCAAATTTTAAATGTGTGTCGTCAGTACACTATTTGTTAATGTTGTAATTTTTTGGGTGGGAGATAAGTGGCGACACTAGAACTCCGTACTATTCCGCAATGAAGGCATATCTCTGGATATCTATGAGAAAAACTAAGAAGTTGACTATGTTTAAATGACGTCGTAAATTTTGTATCTATAATTTTATTTTATATAGGTATGTCAAATATTTAATCTTGTTGATTTTAATGATTATTTATTCAGATTTTAATTGTAAGTTTTTTTTTATATTCGTGCATTTTTATTTGGGACTTATAATCATAGAGTATAATTTTAACTAGTTTTAAGTAAATCTTAAGAATCCAAATAGTTGTTAATAATTGTTAATTTTTTAGTTTTATTTCAAATTTTAAGACTATTTACATTTTTTAATACGTGATTTTTAATCAAACGACTGTGATTTTAACTAATTTTAAGTAAACCAGTTATAATCTAAAAACTAGTTGTTAATTATTTAGTTTGATTGATAAATGTTATAGATTTGATTGTTAAATATTCTTTTTAGAAAATTTAGATTTTTATACGTAACTTTTAATGAAACTATTGAGATTTTGACTAGTTTCTTTATGTTTAATTTATTGATTTTGATAGTTAAAACTGTGATTTCTGATTGTTTAAATACTTTACAGTGTAATAATATTAATCAAGGGCAATTTTAATAGTTATTGTTTTTTTTAATTTCTATAAATGAAACTACTGTGATTTTTGATTATATCAGCTTAACCAAGCTATGGGTGTTTAATTTTTTCCCCAAACACTTTTGTTCATGAATGTACAAATATTTCAAATAATACAATACATTTTACCTTTTCTTTAAAGCGGTATGAGTTGACCAAAGAAAAATAATAAAAATATTAATGCGGACAACTTATCCCGCGGGATAAGTTTTAAGCGGGATGAGTTGACCAAAACCTCGATGATGTAGACAATTTTTAGTTCCAACTATTATTAACCTTCCAGACGACATAAACAGTTGTATATCAAATTGTGCTTTTAAAAGTAAAATACATAAACAGTACCTCTTCGATGTGTTTTTAGGGTTCCGTTGCCAAATGGCAAAAAACGGAACCCTTATAGATTCGTCATGTCTGTCTGTCTGTCCGTCCGTCCGTATGTCACAGCCACTTTTCTCCGAAACTATAAGAGCTATGCTCTTGAAACTTGGTAAGTAGATGTATTCTGTGAACCGTATTAAGATTTTCACTCTAAAATAGAAAAAAAAACAATAAATTTTAGGGTCTACTTAGAACTGAAACTCAAAAAAAAATTTTTCATCATACCCATACGTGTGGGGTATCTATGAATAGGTCTTCAAAAATGGTATTGAGGTTTCTAATATCATTTTTTTCTAAACTGAATAGTTTGCGCGAGAGACACTTCCAAAGTGGTAAAATGAGTGTCCCCCCCCCCCCCCGTAACTTCTAAAATAAGAGACTGATAAAACTAAAAAATATATATGATGTACATAACAGTGGCGAGGTGTAATTTTTTCGAAAAGAGAAGCCGATGCGAAGTCGGCTTTAACTTACTGACTCATCAATAAAGAATACTTACTATCATTCTAAAATTAATATAGGAATTAAAATAACGCGCACGCGAGCGCCACGCGAAACTTCTGCTGTGCGTATTAAAATTAATTAAAAATATAAAACACGAAGTTTAGATTCAAATAAGTGGTACACTATATTCCCAACAGTGTAATAAACTAACACGGCTGTTATCTCCGATTAATTTACGTCAGTTTACGTGAAAGGTGCATATAAACAAATAAATAAAGTACAGTGGCCGGAACCTTTGTTTACATTAGAAATAAATGTCTATAACTTTTTATCAAATTAGTGCAGTGTGGGCGTACCGACGTTTAAATATCAAATGAGGAGGAAAGTTCAAAATAAAGTTTAAAGAAACAAAGTGTTAACTTCCACATACTGTTCCTGCTAACTGTATGTTACAAATTCTTTATACAACATCTAAACAGTGCTCACAGTGCAATATAACCATATATTAAAATATTATCACATTAAAAGTGCAACAACATTTACAAAAGTGATAAACAGAAACAAAAAAGGCAAAAACTGGTGATCAATCAAAACAAACAAAGAAAACGGACTTTGGACTTTAGAACATTCTATATCTGTCCAACGGACCTTCATTATTACTTTGCACGCATAATATATACCGTAATTTCATCATCGTATTTCGTGTTCGAGTGGCGCAACGTTCTTAGAGGCGTTTAGACGAGTAGCTGCCGGGAGCCGGGCGGTTCAAATCCCACGATTGGACTTTCTTTTTGGGTTTTTAATTTTCTTTTTTTTCTTTTTGTTTGTAATTTTATTTTTTTTTTATTGATTATTTTTCAGTAAGCATCCAATCAAAGTATATTAATATTTCAATAATAATAATATTTTAAATTTTAATTTAACTTTAAATTTTAAGTTAATATGTAACATTGAATAAAATAATCTGTTAATTTTATTTAATAACTAATATTTAAATTGTATAATTGACAAATTTGTGTTTTTATGATATTGGTTGTAGCCAGATTTAATTTATTGTCCTTAATTGCTGTTAAGGCGAATATTATTTGTTTTTAGACTGCCAAATGAGTGCCCTCACCGCAATGTTGTCTTGCCCTCACTGCCCTGGGTCTTTACGTACATTCAGCTCACATGGGCTCAAGGTCCATATAGGCCGTATGCACAGGAATGCGCGCCAGCCGGTCGCCTCTCCTCAGACCTCGTCTACTGTCTCCGTTTCCCAGTCGGGTGGCCAGGTGCCGCCGGTCTCGCGCCCTTGCCCTTTGGAGAGGCTGTCAGCCTTGAAGGCGAGTACGCCAGTACTTAGGCACGTTCCTAAGGGTGCGCGGAACCAGGCGGCGGGGAAGTTGTGCGACATCATCGATAAGTGCGTTTGCTATAACGGTGTGGAGGACTGGGGCGCGCTTCTCACTTTCGCGTTTGGTGGGCTGAGAGTTCCTTCGAGGGAAGCACCTGGAAATATGACTGCAAAAGTGAAGGCAAACGTCGAGTCGGTTGGCGCTGACCAGTTTATGGATGAGCCGGGTTGTGTGACAGGGTTTGCTCAACCGCGTGGAATGCGAAAAGTCATCGAGTCGAAGGTGTTCGAAGGAGACCTCCGAGGGGCGGTTCGGTTGCTGGTTTCGGAGGACTCGTTCGCGCGGCACGACCCTGACACGCTAAGTGCCCTTACAGCCAAACACCCAAGCCCATCGCGTCTGCTTAATTTTCCATCGGCACCGGACTTGTCATTTCCAAGGGTTACTGCGTCGGTGGAGGACGTCGCGCTGGTCTTGAGTTCTTTTTATAGTGGCTCTGCGGCGGGCTTGGATGGGATTCGCCCGGGGCATTTGAAAGAGCTAACTTCTGGTTCGGCGGGTGAAAATGGGCGGCGTTTGCTAGAGTGTTTGACAAAGCTTGCAAACTTTTTAATGAGTGGTCAGCTCAATCCTGTAGTTTGTCCTTATCTGTATGGTGCTTCTCTCTGCGCACTCAAGAAAAAAGACGGAGGGCTGAGACCAATAGCCATCGGCAGCGTGTTCAGAAGGTTAACAGCTAAGCTGGCGTGCCGGTCCGTAAGAGTAGCTATGTCCGAATACTTGCAGCCGCATCAACTAGGGTTCGGGACGCGTCGGGGGTGCGAGGCTGCTATCCATGCAACGCGTGCGTTTGTCATGGATCCTGAGAACTCGGACTGCGTGGTGCTGAAGCTGGATATACGCAATGCTTTTAATACCCTAGAAAGAGACGTTCTTTTGAGCGAGGTCAAGGATAAAATTCCTTCCCTATACCCATTTCTTTACCAGGTATATTATTCTCCTTCTTATCTATTCTTTAATGATAGTCGCATTTCGTCTCAAGTGGGTGCGCAGCAGGGGGATCCACTGGGGCCACTTGTTTTCAGCTTAGCAATCCACAAAGTCATCTCTGGTTTGAAATCGCCTCTGAACCTGTGGTACCTGGATGATGGCATTATTGGTGGATCACCAGAAGAGGTTTTCCAGGACCTGGAGGTTCTTGTTCCTCAACTTAAGAAGCTGGGTCTTGAGGTGAATCCCTCCAAGTGCGAATTTTTTCCCTGTGGCGTTGGAGCTCGTTCACACTTCTCACGCTTTGGTTCTCATTTACCTGGCCTCAGGGAGCTTTCTCCTCTTTCATTCTACCTTTTGGGATCTCCCATTTTACTTGACGGAGTGCCAGAGGCCATATCCTCTCGTAAAGAGCTTCTCCTCAATGCTCGGGGACGTCTCAAAGATCTCTCCGCACACGTTGCAATTTTGTTGTTGCGTATGTGTTTTGCCTTACCCAAGGTTACATATCTCTTGCGGACCGCTCCTACCTGGCTTTGCCCTGAGGAGGTATGTTCCTTTGACTGTGCTCTAAGATCCACGGTTGAGTCGATACTGAATGTATCTTTTAATGATGCGCAGTGGAGGCAGGCGGCTCTTCCAATACGGTACGGGGGTCTTGGGGTGCGGTGCGTGCTTGATGTGGGTCTACCGGCTTTCCTGGCGTCGACTCATGGGGTGGCTGACCTCGTCACTGTAATTCTACATTCCAATGGTGACGGGGCAAACATACCATTTATGTTGGATGCCAGGTCAGCTTGGTCTGTCCTCAACAGGGGGGCAGCAAGCCCTGAGGCAGCGCATTTTCAGCGTGCTTGGGACGACATAGCGTCTAAGCAGACCCAGGAGCAGATGTTGGTGGGTTCCTCGGGGGCTGATCTAGCCAGACTCAGGGCCGTTTCGCAACCAGAATCGGGGGCATGGTTGCACGCGCTTCCTTCGCCTCATCTGGGCACGTTGCTGGATGACGACTCTTTGCGTGTGGCGGTGGCTCTCCGCCTGGGCTGCAAGGTGTGTGAACCCCACAGATGCACCTGCGGTTCCATGGTAGAGGCCGATGGCCACCATGCTATGTCTTGTCGTCGCTGCTCGGGGAGGTTCCCGCGTCATCATGCACTTAACGATATTGTGCGGAGGGCTTTTGTGTCAGCTGACGTCCCCTGCGTCCTGGAGCCTCCGGGTCTGTGCAGGTCTGACGGCAAGAGGCCGGACGGCCTGACCCTGGTGCCTTGGAAGAACGGTAAGTGCCTTATCTGGGACGCAACTTGCGTCAGCACTGTTGCCGCCAGCCACCTTGGTCGCACCGTCCTCTCGCCGTCAGCTGCAGCGGAAGACGCCGCTGAGAGGAAGAGGGTGAAGTACGCACCGTTGGTGGATCGCTACCATTTTGTGCCCATTGCTGTGGAAACCATGGGTGCCTGGGGCACTGGGGCCAAGGAGCTCATTAGTGAGTTAGGGCACAAACTCCGTAATAAAACGGGTGACTCCCGCTCCGGCTCGTTCTTGGTGCAGAGGTTAGCCATTGCCATCCAACGTGGCAACGCAGCAAGTGTTTTGGGCACCTTTGCACCGGGAACAGTTAGGGGCGGGTTTTTTGACGTGTAGTAAACGTTATTTTCACTAATTTAGTATGTGTTTTTGTGTTAATTTAATTGACTGTGTAAATGGATTAAAATAAATGAAAAATATTAATAAATTGAATAAACTATTTATATAGGAATATAATGAATTAAATACAATTAAATTGAACAGCTGAAAACCGAATAACATATGCAATATTCCTCTATCTCGTTCTCGCTGACGCATTTTTCTATACCTGTCTCTGTCATAACCCGTTGTACAGCGGCTTGCTCTCGTACATATCAAGCGGTGCCACGTGACCTAAAGTGACATCATTACGGGATCGCTGTTGTATGAATTTTTAGTTCCCGATTATGACGTTTTGGCGCCGGGTTAATTTAGAACATTTCTCTTTTGTTGTAATACAAAGCTATAAATAACCGTTTTTGTTGTTTGAATGTTATGGTGAATTAAATACCCGTAGTGTAACTATATTTATTGACAATAGTAGCCACTATTTACATACTATTGTATTTTTAATAGTGATAGAGTTACCAATGCGAATCCCCGAAGGCAAGCCGGTAGGAATCGTGTTATATGGTGCTTTCGCCACTGGTACATAACCATGTAAACTTCCACCGAAAATTGGTTTGAACGAGATCTAGTTAGTAGTTTTTTTTAACACGTCATAAATCGTAAACAGCAATTTACCTTTCAGTCAATCAACTCAAATATAAAATTAAAAAAAAAAACATTTATTTTCATAAACATAAACCTTATGCATAAACCGAGAATACCTACAGGTTTGTACGGAACCCTCGGTGCGCGAGTCCGACTCGCACTTGGCCGGTTTTTTTCAAAGGCTCACTATAGAGAATTTATGAAAAATCTTGTGTATTTTATGTGATGTATATTATGTTTCTGTGGCATATTATTATACTAGCTTTTGCCCGCGGCTTCGCCCGCGTGGTTGTCGGAAATTATCGCAAGAGGACGTACTACCGCGGTAAGAATGTATTAATCCATGTTATACATACATAAAATTACGCCTGTTTCCCATGAGGGTAGGCAGAAACTACGGAACGCCACCTGTTACGATCCTTACATATCATGTGTGTTTGATGTACTTAAAATAAAACTAATAGTATTCAGAGTAAGAAGACTGCGACATAGGGCTGGATTGAATTGAATATAAGTCTTCCTGGTTTTTCTTAACGCTCCTATTCTACCTATACCAACACTCAATTATTTACCAGACACCAAATTAAACATAGTTATAAGAATAGTACTTTGGCCAGTGGCTTCGCCCGTATAGCTGTCGGAAAATATCTCCCGGGAACGTATATGGTAAGTATCCAGGATAACCAAAAAACCAACTCCATCCAAAAATCTAAACATCTAAGCCATATTTCGCGGTCTCTTACTTGGAATAATACAATTGGGTTTATTTTGAGTACTTCGAACACACATGATATTCGCATTTACTATGAAGCCAAAGTACCTAATATGAATTACAATATTACAATCCTACTAATCCTGCAGTACCCGACCGCTACCAAGCGAGATGGCCGGACGCGGGACGGCCCGCTAGCCGCTCTGCGGCAATTTTATTATAATCTCTGATATCTTCTAAAATATTCATTTTAATGATATGCTGTAAAGGGCAATTTTGATCGAGGTTTTGGTCAACTCATCCCGCTTAAAACTTATCCCGCGGGATAAGTTGTCCGCATTAATATTTTTATTATTTTTCTTTGGTCAACTCATACCGCTTTAAAGAAAAGGTAAAATGTATTGTATTATTTGAAATATTTGTACATTCATGAACAAAAGTGTTTGGGGAAAAAATTAAACACCCATAGCTTGGTTAAGCTGATATAATCAAAAATCACAGTAGTTTCATTTATAGAAATTAAAAAAAACAATAACTATTAAAATTGCCCTTGATTAATATTATTACACTGTAAAGTATTTAAACAATCAGAAATCACAGTTTTAACTATCAAAATCAATAAATTAAACATAAAGAAACTAGTCAAAATCTCAATAGTTTCATTAAAAGTTACGTATAAAAATCTAAATTTTCTAAAAAGAATATTTAACAATCAAATCTATAACATTTATCAATCAAACTAAATAATTAACAACTAGTTTTTAGATTATAACTGGTTTACTTAAAATTAGTTAAAATCACAGTCGTTTGATTAAAAATCACGTATTAAAAAATGTAAATAGTCTTAAAATTTGAAATAAAACTAAAAAATTAACAATTATTAACAACTATTTGGATTCTTAAGATTTACTTAAAACTAGTTAAAATTATACTCTATGATTATAAGTCCCAAATAAAAATGCACGAATATAAAAAAAAAACTTACAATTAAAATCTGAATAAATAATCATTAAAATCAACAAGATTAAATATTTGACATACCTATATAAAATAAAATTATAGATACAAAATTTACGACGTCATTTAAACATAGTCAACTTCTTAGTTTTTCTAAACAATGTCCTACTGTGATTTGACCGGTGATTAGTTGGTTTATGGCATAGTCAATTTTTTTCTTGTTCTCTATAGTTTCAGGCAATCTCGTCGAAATTTTGAAGCCGCCTGTAGATTTTCTTATAATGGAGGCGAAGAAATGTATATCTTTGATTAAGCCCTCCGAAAATTGAGCAATATTCGGTTTTGATTTAATATATTTTTTGATGTGCCCGTTCCATATTTCTACAACATTATTTGTCTTATTCATTTGCCGGAATGTACACCAAGTGTCTGCGAGAACCGAATTTTCGAGCCAAGTTTTCACGAAGTAGTCATTAAATTGTGTGACACAGTTGCTGTTTGGAGCTTCCTCCATCACGTAGAGCCATCCTTCATTAACTAACTCGGATGGGAGATGAGACAAAGCAGCACAGAGTTTTACATGAATTTTGCCTAATTGTGTTTTGCATACACCTAGCGCCTTAGCTTTACGCCAGAGACTGCGATTGAAGTGGAAATAGCAGCCCGTTATTTTCACACCCGGGAAGTTGCTTCGAATTGCCAATATAGCTGGAACTTCAAAATCAACTGTAATGTCATTGGGGTCCCACTCAGTTATTTGACTTTTTATTATTTGAAATAACAGCTCGTACGTGGACATTTTCTTATCAGGTAACAGAGCGTATATTACTGGAATGACATTAAGATATTCTTGACTGCTTCCAAGCTCAGCGTGAATAGTGTACAATTGATAGAATGGCTTTGGACAAACTTTGAATGTACCATCCATGTAAAATTTCTTACAAGTTGCCATGTATTTTTTCAATTCATTATCAGCAAATATCAGAATACGCGTTTTCCCATGTGCGTAATCAGCAAATAATATCTTTTCAAATTTTTTCGGCACTTCAACATCTTTAGCTTTTGCAAAAGTTAATTTTCTTGCTCCTATTGATTTATTTCTTTTTCTATACAGCATTTTTTGTACACTATTTAGAGCTGGCAACTTCTTTATTAGATCTAAACCACGATCTTCCAGAGAAGCCATATTTTCTTCAAATATTTTTGAGATCGTGTCAGACAAATTCTCCTGTACAGCCTTTGAGCACTTCTCCATTTGCATTTTTATCTCAACTTCTGTTGTATTTAAGGGTTCATGACTATGACTCGTTTCATTCATTATCACATTAAAATCAGAGTTAGTTTTTATCGTCGCAGAGCATGTTTTCATTTTCGCACACCGCCACAAGATTGATTTGTCATTATTTTGTCTTTTAATAACGTATTCATAGCCATGTCTTGTTAACTTTTTGGAACCTCTTTGAGTAGTACTTATATTTAGAGATAGATTGCCACGTGAAGTTGAAGGGCTATCTTCATACATTTTGATGGTTGATTCTAAGGGGAAAAATAATAAGCATTAAAGATTATTAAGTACTACGTATAAAATTCAGTACTTAAATAATTTATTGGGAGAGAATGCTTTAAGATATTGAGTTCAAAATTTGTATTTTTGATTCTGCGGGACAAAAAAAAGCTAATAAAAAATAAATTCAATAGCTAAAACCCGACTACTGAAAAATCACGCTCTCAAAAGTTTGAAACAAGCATTCTCATCTGAAATAGTTATGTACAAACTATTCAATATTTAACGTCTATTAAATAAACAACTTACCAACAAGTAATATATTTTAATGTGATGTTTAGAGGATAGCCATGGTCGTATGCTTTTATATGCGTATAACAAAAATTAAAAAAATACCTACTTTAGTAAAAACAATTATTAAATTTACTCACCCAAGGAACGAATTGAAAGCACTTATAACTTGATATTGATAAATATGTATTTAACTGTTCACAAAAAAATCACACATTCACACACATTCAATCACTTTAACACAACTAAGTACGAAAAAATAGAAAGATGCACTCAACCCTTCCTATTGTGATAAGTTTCTTGTCTGTGATTGGCTGGAAGCAGGTAGTCGTATTCGCATTTCCCGATGAGTTGACCTTGAACTGTCCTTTACTCAAGCAATAGATTAAATGCAATTTGTACGTTTGTGGTTGCGTTGTTGTATTACACATAAAATATGCACCAGGAAATCATTGAATTTAGTTTTAAAGCACTTTTCTTCATGTCCGTACAAGACGTAAAATATATCAGCGGGATGAATTGTCCGATTCAAAAATTCCACTAGGACAACTCATCCCGCGGGATGGGATTGAGCGGGATGAGTTGACCAAAGACTCACATCATCGACCATACCTAATAATTTTTCCACACGGAAAAGATACGCAGCTTCATTCATAAACCTACTATATTAACCTCCATAGGACAAAAATGCACATTAAAATTGAGGAGTACATAGAGTACTTTATGTTATCTCTAATTAAATACATGTATGTAAAAACAGAGAGTAAGGAACCAGAGGACATCAAAAATCTTGTCTGCATCGCTGTCAATGGGAAAAGTGCCCAAAAGGCTGGCAGCATTGCCACGTTGTATGGCAATGCTGATTCTTTGACCAAAAATAGGCCAGCCCTCTGGTCACGTGAAGAGTCGACCAACCGCTTGGCTATGTCTCAAAAAACCAAGTGGACACTCGGACCCCATGGCCCTAATGTTACAACCACAAACGGCTCAAATATGAAGTGGTTTTCACTTTACAATATTGAGGTAAATCTTAAAAGAAAACAAGTCATGGAAAATTCTTGTGTAATGCTGCAACATTTCACAACATTTTTCAAGGTATCGACGAATCTTTTCCTCTGCTCCTGTAACCTCCATTAAATCCATTTCTTTTAACTGCCTGAAACATTTTTTCACTGCTTTCGATGATTTGCTTTAAGGAACCGCCAGGGTGGTCCGCGAAAAAATTATCATGACAATTTCATGAAAAAGTCATAGTCATAATCAGTTAGTTGTATTGATGATTTTCATGATTATTATAATTCTGTAATACCATATTTGTCACGGTGGCGAATCATATATTAATCAACATACAACCTGACACTGACTTGCAAATTGCAAACCCTCCCCCCCCCCCTTAACAGATTTTTACCCGACTTCAAAAAAAGGAGGAGGTTCTCAATTCGACTGTTTTTTTATGTTTTTACCTCAGAACTTTTGACTGGGTGAACCGATTTTGATGATTATTTTTTTTAAAGCTAGTGCTTCCCGTGTGGTCCGTTTTGAATTTGGTCCAATTCTGACGATGGCTTCCATGAGAAAACCGAACACTATTCCTATATTGCCAAATTAGTGCGGGGTGGATACTAAAAAGTAAACAAACGGCCAAGTGCGAGTCGGACTCGCGCACCGAGGGTTCCGTACAAACTTGTAGGTAGGTATTCACGGTTTATGCATAAGGTTTATGTTTATGTTTTTTTTTAATTTTTATATTTGAGTTGATTGAATGAGTTGATTGAATTTACCTTAATTGCGGTTTACAATTTATGACGTATTAAAAAAACTAATTACTAGATCTCGTTCAAACCAATTTTCGCTGGAAGTTTATACATGGTAATTAGGGATGTTATGGATATGAAATTTCGGATACGGATTGGTTACGGATGTAGGAATGATTATTATACCGGATACGGATACGGATAAGGATATGAAATTATTTCGGATTATCCGTTAGTTTCAGATAATTTCGGTTCCGGATATTAAACTTTTGAGGAATTTCAAAAGTAAAAAACAAATAGCTAATAAAATGGTTTTATTTATATGTCACCATTTGGTGGGAATTACAATCAGTCTGTGAGAATTATTACAGCTATTTAAAACAAAAATTATTATAAATAAATACATATATATCTAGTGTTATCTAAGCGACCTAAAATAAAAATGTCATAACAAATCCGATATTATCCGAAACTTTTATTTCGGATTCGGTTACGGTTACGGATATTTTTTTATATCGGATATCCGATAGTTTCGGTTACGGTTACGGAGCTCCCTAACATCCCTGATGGTAATGTACATCACATTTTTTTTTAGTTTTATCATTCTCTTATTTTAGAATTTACACACATTTTACCACTTTGGAAGTGTCTCTCGCGCAAACTGTTCAGTTTAGAAAAAAATGATACTAGAAACCTCAACATCATTTTTGAAGATCTATCCATAGATATCCCACACGTATGGGTTAGATGAATTTTTTTTTGAGTTTCAAGTCTAAGAATGCGGAACCCCAAAATTTATTGTTTTCTTTCTATTTTTGTATGAAAATCTTAATGCGGTTCACAGAATACATCTACTTATCAAGTTTCAAGTTTTCAACAGCATAGCTCTTATAGTTTCGGAAAAAAGTGGCTGTGACATACGGACGGACAGACAGACAGACATGACGAATCTATAAGGGTTCCGTTTTTTGTCATGTGGCTACGGAACCCTAAAAATAAAAACTTTTTCAAAAATACTACAAAGTGACATGTAACTTTAATTTCGGAAATCGGTGTTTTAGGATCTGTATTTACATTTTTTCCTACAGACTTCCGAAATTAAAATGATTTTTCACTTAGTAGTATTTTTAAGGAAGTCGGTTGTTATTTTTTGAAAAAAGTTTTTTTTTAAACCAACCACTTAAGGTATCTGCGTAGCTTGGAACAATATAAACTAAATAATTATTTCTATGGTTTTTAAAGTGTTACTTTCTTATAAAATTAGATTTCTATTTCGATTCTTTTACCCCTCCTATTGCTGTAGCCAGAGTTAGTAAGAACAAAAAAAAATATGATGTCATATGATTCATAAGTCAGTCACCAATAATTGTATCAGAGGTGATGATTGTAAATGTCACAATAGTCATACAGTTCTACAAATCTGCGTTGGCCCAGCGCAATAATTAATCCTTAGAAAGAACGCGTCTGACGATTGTAAAATCAGTCCATGCTTAATAAAGACAATTATATCATCAGCCTAATTACAAGACACATCGGCTGCCAATCGATATTTCTAACTAATAATTCAGATCAGCTGTCTAACCACGGTCTGTCGTGATATTATATCGATGCATCGGACACAGCCTTTTATTATTGAGCTATACAGCTGTGTGGCTGAATGCCATCGAGTTGGAAGGCTGTTGTAATTATAAGCTGTGTCTTCAAAATACTCGTAGGGAGGTTATTTTAGTAGGATTTATTTTAAAAAATTTTGACTGTAGGTGATGAAAGAAAATGTTATTGAGGGAAGGTCTGCTTTCTTCTACGTGAAGAGGAATCGGGCGATAGATACAGTAATAAACGAGAAACATCTGAAATTAAACTCGAAAATAATTGAACAGAATCTGATGCTTACAGACAAAACATTTCATTACTACCCTTAAAAGCACTGCGGACTCACAATAAATAAGTAGCCACATATGGAGCTCAATAGCTAAGTATAGAGAGCCTTTAATGAATATATATTCGTACGAATCTGGAAATCTTTTCTTTGTGAGTTTTAACTTATACAAGGTGTTCCTTTTGAAATCCCATAACTTTAGAGTATTGATTAGACCATGTCGAAGAATTTAGTTTTATTGTTTCATGCTAAATAATACAACGTACGATAATTTATGTAAAACACCCTTTTTTGTGCTTGGCAAATAATCAAATGGCGTCTCCCGCTCTAGGGTGGAGCGGAAGGGTGTGTCAGATTTTTACTGACTCAAACCCACCCGTGTTCCTTCAGTTGCCCATATGCCAGGGCGAATGTAAAACACCCTTACGTGAAATATGATATGCCTTTGCCTTTTTTAGCTTTTACTTTGAATTATTGGTTTGAATGAAAATACTCGACTCGACTTGACTCGTACTTATCATTGAAACTTACATCCGTATTCAAGAAAAAAAAAACACATAATTGAAGAAAAAAAAAACATATGCCAGTTGAATCTTTGATATGGTCTCTTTAATACCCTAGAATTATGGAGTACCAATAGGTCTACGTTGTATAACAAATTAAGTGTGATAACTTTATGTCTACGAAACCCTCGTAAAACTTCAAAATAACTTTTAAAGTTAGGTCTAAGAATATTTTTATATTCACCTATATAAATCCACCTAATACTTAGTCTAGTAGGCTTTCGTGACCCAGTGTAATTTCGTAGTAGACACTATTAAAAGACACAATGTCAAACTTTCAAGGTATGGGCCACAACTGTCAAAAATTAAAAGACAGACACACTAAAATTTGATTATTGCTTAAGCGCTAACAATACAATCCTTTATTTCAGGCTACTAAGGCCCATAAAAACAATGCATATATAATATAAAAACAATTACTATAAACTAACACATATTCTATAAAACGAAACTAAACTAAAACTGTCTCTAAACACGTAATGATGACGGCGTCGTATTCCGCTGCGTGGTGTCGCGTAACCGTCGATATACGACACCTTTCGGCCAAAAGTCCTCTCTTAAGCAGGTCTGTAGATGGTGCTAAGTTCTTATTTAATGTACATGATATAGCTGGGACATCCACGCACAACATGTTGCTATGAAAAAACTGCTATAAAAAAGTTGATCCGCAGGCAGTGCTATTTTTTTTGATTACCGACTAAAATTTCTGCGCCATGGTCCTACAATCACCTTATACCAATTTATATGAAGTCGGTGCAACACGTCTTTTTCTTTTACTTATACTTCTTTGTTAGTCGTCATCTCGTTAGTCACTGCCATATTAACTTTCATACAATCCATCCATCGTATATTTTGGTCTCCCCTTAATTTTATAGCTCTCTACATTTATATTGCAACCTTTCCTCACGACATATTCCTCATCCTTCCGTATCACATGCTCATACCATGACAACCGATATCCACACAACTTTTCAGTCATCGGTACCACTTTCAAACTTCCTTCTAAACTAGGTATTTTTCTACTATAAAAGTTGTATTAAAAATTTAAAAAACTTTCGTCACAAATAAAAGCCTCTGAAATAAAGATACTGGCCTTTTAAGTTTAATATAAGTTATAGGTAATACTTTGATCCAAGTATCGTATCGTCATGGTAAATATATATATAAAGTTTTGTACCTAGCGTAGCTATCTACCTAAATATTCGCACTTGTAAGCGTTATTAATATTTGTTCAAAGCTGTAATTAGCATTACCGTTTCGCGCTAATGACTTTGGACAACAAACTGGCAATTATGGCTCTTTGCCAGAATGCAATTTATAACGTGGTAGCTTATTTTTCACCGATTTCAAAAAAGGAGGAGGTTATCAATTCGACTGTTTTTTTTATGTTTGTTACCTCATAACTTTTGACTGGGTGAACCGATTTTGATGATTTTTTTTATCTCAAAGCTGGTGCTTCCCGAATGGTTCCATTTTAAATTGGTTCCATTCGGACAATAGGGTCCATGTGGTAACTGTACGCTGCCAGACTAGACCCCTACAATAGCATTTCAATGCGCAGTGGAAGATATTATGGTGGGATCCAGGAGACAAGAGTGGCTAGCGTACTGTCCGCCGTACGCGGAGCAGACAATATATAAGAGAACAATTCACCTACCATAAAACAAAACAACTTACCTCATGGTTGAAGGACACTGCTCTGGTGCCAACCTGGAGTTATGTATGTAAGTGAGTGTATCTGTATTGTGTTGTGACGTTACGAGTATTCTTCAGGCTAGAATCCGCTGCAACAAGGCTTGGAGGCAATCACAGCATGCGGTCTTCAAATCACTCGTTCCCAACAGCGTCACACTCAACCATCGGGTCATGACAGATTGTCCACAAAACGACCGGTTAATTAATACAATTGGATCACGACTAATTGTCAAAAACGGATCGATTCAAAAAGATTAATTTCAACAAAAGCGTCGCGGGGGTCCCAATAGCGCGACGGACCTTTTTTAGCGGCAAAATTAACAAGCGGGCTGTCAAGTGTCAACGTCAAACTGACAAGTCAGTTCTCACTCTGTTACACGCGCATTCCGTTAGGCGCACAGATAATAAACGGTACCGAACAGTAACCATATAAGTCTTACATTTGCATGAAGTATTTGTGCGACAAATGAACGAAAAACGCGATTAGATTAGTGCGGAGTATCTACCATCACTAAAAAATTGAAAATAAAAACTTTTACAAAAAAAAAATAACCGACTTCCTTAAAAAAACACTTCAAAGTCAAAAATAACTTTAATTTCGGAAGTCAGTGGCAAAAAAACCTTAAATATAGATCCTAAGACACCGACTTTCGATATTAAAGTTATATTTGTTTTTGTAGTGTTTTTTTAAGGAAGTCAGTTGTTTTTTTTTTTTTTGTAAAAGGTTTTTTTTCCAACAAAAATAAAAGTTGTAGCGTCTCAAGTCGAAGCGTATGTAGTTACTTATATATTTTTTAACGTAGGTATACGACTACGCATAACTTTAAACCAAGGACTCATGTAAAATTGAAAACCGGCCAAGTGCGAGTCGGACTCACGCACCGAGGGTTCCGTACAAATCTGTAGGTATTTTCGGTTTAAAAATATATATATTTTTTAATTTTTATATTTCAGTTGATTGAATGTAAGGTAAATTGCGGTTTACGATTTATGACGTTTAAAAAAAAAACTACTCACTCGATCTCGTTCAAACCAATTTTCGTTGGTAGTTTACATGGTAATGTACATCATATATTTTTTTTAGTTTTGTCATTCTCTTATTTTAGAAGTTACGGGGGGGGGGGGGGGGACACACATTTTACCACTTTGGAAGTGTCTCTCGCGCAAACTATTCAGTTTAGAAAAAAATGATGATAGAAACCTCATTACCATTTTTGAAGACCTATTCATAGATACCCCACACGTATGGGTTTGACGAAAAAAAACATTTTTGAGTTTCAGTTCTATGTATGGGGAACCCCAAAATTTATTGTTTTTTTTCTATTTTAGTGTGAAAATCTTAATGCGGTTCACAGAATACACCTACTTACCAAGTTTCAACAGCATAGCTCTTATAGTTTCGGAATAAAATGGCTGTGACATACGGACGGACAGACAGACAGACAGACAGACAGACAGACAGACAGACATGACGAATCTATAAGGGTTCCGTTTTTTGCCATTTGGCAACGGAACCCTAAAAACAACAAAATCTACCGCTAAGTGTAGAAACAAATACACCAAAAAAACTTTGCACCGAAAAAAAAACCGATTAAAAACAAAAAATCAACGCTGCAGATCAATCAAGCTGCCACTATTTTAGTTTGTTTCTATGTTTGTTTGACGCTTACTCAAAATTAGTAACTTAAATTAGTATAGGAGCTTAGTTACACTAAAAGGTTTACTTTTTCCTTAAAATTTTTTTTGCGTAACACACGAACAGTACGAATGGCTTTTATTTTAACAGTTCAACAATATTCTTTGCGTTGTTTACGTTGCTGAGCAGACATATTTTTCAAAAAATATATTATAAAGTAGATTAGCTGTACCTTTGAAAATGATTCATTGTGATTGATCGTGTGTTACGCATTAGGGTGCAGGACAGTGTCTGCCTTTATTTGTTCCTTTTTTATGTTTTCTTTTTATCATCATCTTCCATCCAATGTACGGTAGATAGTTCGATCTTCTCTAAAAAAAATAAACCATTCTTTGACTGAGGATAAAATCTGCCACAGTACCTATACCAAAAAAATACGGTTCTAAATAATATAATTAAAATGTAATAAGTCTAAGTAGGTACCAAACAAAATCTTACAGCATTCTTTTTTCCACTCCAGACCCAAATTAAGCCAATACTGCCACTGCCACACCAACATACAGTTAATAAAATAAAATGAGTTAAAACAAAAGACAATACAAAAATGAACGGTGACGCGGTGCCGGAGTCTCCTCGTCGTGCACTGTGGGAGAGACTGGGCTGCGCACACGGCGTCTGCGCGAGGTTGTGCAGGCGTCGAGGAAGGGGGAGAGTCGCGCCCATGCATAATGGAAATAATAGTACCAGGTAAGTAATGTTACATACTTATAAGGAGACCGCCAAGATTGTAGTGTGTGTATAAACGTCCCCTAAATGCAAACCAGTGTTAAAGTATGCATGGTTTGCTTCAAAATTAATTACAGATCGAGATGTTTTTTATTTTATTTAAATGATTTATGTTTTCCTGCAAATATTCTTAAAAAACATTGTAACAGTAAACATGTGTGTAATCAAGTTTATTGTTTTAATTGTTTTTATGACAGTTATCATCCAAGTCTATGTACTGTCGATGATAATGATAGCGAGAATGATAATGATATTGTTACTATCTATTTTTGAAAATCTAGAATGCTAAGGGGTGAGAATCGTCCTACCAGGGTCGCGGAATTGTTCGTAAGAGTTACCGAGGCCCTGGCATACAGGCAACTGAAGGAACACGGATGAGTTTTAATCGGTAAAAGTCTGACACGCCCTTCCGCTCCACCCAGAGCGAGTGATGTCATTTGAAGAAATTCTACCTATCGATTTTACCCGTATTCTTTACATAAATGGAGTGTTGCTTTCAGAGAATGTAATTTTACTTGAAATAAAACTGAAAAAGCTGAAAAAACGTTAAAAAAATCCTGAGAAAAATTCCGGTGGAATATGATTTAAAATAAGGAGCTGAATGCACTCTTTCAGTATGTGGAGGGCTGTCCCTTACACTCTGTATAAATATAGATTAGTTGTGAGTTGTGTGTTTATGATTCACGGAACTGTTAACACATTAACAGTAAATTGGCTTCATCAAGTCCAGTGCCTTTCATAAACAAAATTATCGCCCTCTCCGATCTAAAATACCAAAATAAATAACGAACATGTCTACACTACCGTCAAGTAACCATTAATAATATAATTTCTGATAGTTTTTTGGGGTTCTATACCCAAACGTTAAAACGGAACCCTATTACTAAGACTCCGCTGTCCGTCCGTCTGTCCGTCTGTCACCAGGCTGTATCTCATGAACAGAGATAGACAGTTGAAGACACATCTGTCAAAACATAAATGTCTTATTCACAGATGATATTTTTCTGTTGCCGCTAAAACAACAAATCGCACCTTTAGTAATAAACTGAAATAATTACAAAATTACGATTGTTGGAAAATGCATCGTGTTTGCAAAACTTTAAACGCTATTTTCCAACAATTGTATTTTTTTAATTATTTCAGTTTATTATTAAAGGTGCGAAATACTGAAAAACAGAATAAAACAAATATTTATGGGGGCCTCCATACAACAAACGTGATTTTTTTGCCGATAATGGTACAGAACCCTTCGTGCGCGAGTCTGACTCGCACTTGGCCGTTGTTTTACAATTTATTTCGATTGCCCTAATGGTCACAATTATATTGAATTACTTCTAAAAACGCCTTTACACACGCATTTGACGTTAATTATAACTGTACCCCATTGCTTTGCTTGCATTTGTAATGTGTTTATGGGTTTATTAAAGTTTATTGGAATCCTATGGAAATTGAGTTCAATAATTTCATTGATTTATTTTGGTACTACATATTATGGGTAACTTGCGAGGGTGAAAGTTACCTACGTAGATTATTTGGTACTAGCTTTTGCCCGCAGCTTCGCTCGCGTTAAATTCGGCGTAACATGGTTCCCTTTTCCTGATTTAGAACACAGAAGAGAACTCGGAACAGAATGTTATTTTAATACGCTACTGTAGACGATATTATATGTCTTTCCATTTCGGGATATAATGTAAAGATTCTGGGCATTGGACACACGCGAACATGTTACATAAAATTGTCCATGGGAAAAGCACGGCTTTTCTAAGTTCACCACAGCCACCTAAAAAAGAAAAAAGTAGCCTATATCACTCTCCATCCCTTCAACTATCTCCATTTAAAATCACGTCAATTCGTCGCTCCGTTTTGCCGTGAAAGACGGACAAACAGACACACACACTTTCCCATCCATACTAATATTATAAATGCATTTTGTCTCTTTCTAACCCCCCACTTCCCTAAAATGGGGGGTGGAAGTTTGTATGGAGCAAAAAAAATGAGTAGGGGATGGTTTGTGTGAGACTGCTCTCTTATTACCTAAATGCATTCTTAATACATTAACCGCGGTAGTTTGTCCTCTTGCGATAATTTCGGACATCCACGCGGGTGAACTCGCGGGCAAAAGCTAGTTTATAATATTAGTAAGTATGGATTTATCATGATCTCTGCCTAGTTGGTCTAGTGGTCACAAGCGATACTGCGCACCACGAGTTCACTGTTCGATTCCCAGATCGGACAAAGTGTTTTTGGGTTTTCTTATCTGAAATTTGTCAAAAGCATCTTACCACCATAGTGCGATCGCCAACCCGGCTGCCAAGCGTGGTGATTATGGCAAACCTCCCTTTGGAGAACGCGGAACACGGAAATGTTAATGATGAGCCCGGGGTCTGGATTTGTGCCCGGTCGATGGAAGTACTACGGACTTAAACATCCATCATCATCAACTCAGCCTATGTCCACTGCTGGACATAGGCCTCACCCATATTGCGCCACAACACCCTGTCCTCCGCCTTCCGCATCCAGTTTGCCCCAGCCACTTTCTTTAAGTCGTCGGTCCACCTAGCTGGGTGGCATCCCACGCTACGCTTGCCGATACGCGGTCTCCACTCCAGGACTCGTCTGCTCCATCGGCCATCGGTCCTTCGACAGACATGGCCAGCCCACTGCCACTTCAGTTTGCTTACTCTGCGAGCTATGTCGGTAACTCCAGTTCTTTACCGGATAATTTCATTCTTGATTTTGGACTTAAACATGACTGGCGAAATGTGGGTGTACTAAACACTTCTGCCGAGGTCTTCGAGGTAACAAGGCATGAGGTTATGTTATCGTAATCTAGGTGGGACTTTAGGATGACACAAGCAGGCTAATTGCGTGACATATAAGCAATTCGTTTTCACATTTACGGTGTCTAGCAGGCGAATTTATCAAACATAATCTGAAGTAGTGGAAGGAATTTGCTTCAAAATCTTTCAAGACGTGAAAGAAAGTGTCTCTTCGTAATTAGGGCCTGTACTCCATAAAAACAATTTGAAAACGCAACAGTTAGTTTCATAAGTGTTTTTATTTTATCATCAGCAGCCCATAATGGTCCCACTGCTGGGACACAGGCCTCCTCTCGGTAAGAGGGAGTGGGCCATAATCCACCACGCGGGCCCAGTGCGGGTTGGTGGATGTCCCCTGTTCTTGATACCACAAACCAGTTCCGTAACCCTTAAGACTAGTCCATTATACCTAGCCCTCACCCATATTAACAACATTTTGCTGTATCATCGTATCATCCGATATTTTCGCGGGTACTGAGCTGAGATTCCTGAACACTGCTACTCGATACGTGGAGTTCATAGCCACTCCCAGTACAATTTCCATGGACTAAATAAATTGAACTGTACCATATTATTGATTATTTTATTGCACAATTTGATGCCAATTTTTATACTTATAACTATTTTCTACTTTTTATGAAATTTTATCTAATGTTATCCAATTTAACCCTTTTTTATACCTATTTTCATCTACTTATATTTAATTTTGTATAATCCTTTACTTTCAATCCAATTTTGTAATTTACTAAATTCTGTGATTGTATGTGAGTTAGAACCAGTACCTATTGACCGATAACTTGTATGCGTGGTGCAAACTGTTAGAGTAAGTTGGTTATTAATAATAATAATAGAAAATGTCACATGTTTTCGAATGTTGTTTCATAATAGGAAGTTATCTTGAAAATATTAACAACCAGACAAGACGTGAATTTGTTGTACTTACTCTATCATAACAGTCTAAAGACACAGGCCTCCCCCGAGCACCGCCACTACGACGTGTTTTGTTCATTTATTGGGGTGTTTGCCATAATCGCCACGCTTGGCAGGCGGGTTGGCGATCGCAGTAAGTATGGTGGTAAAATGCATAGGGAATGCTGCTGCACGTTCTCTAGTAAGCCCCTTACCTTTTACGACACCAAGGGGGAGACATAGGATAGTGCTATTGTTGAAAATGATACTGGTTTAAGCTTCACCTCCTGCCGGGGTCGCGTGATTGTTCGAAAGAGATAGCGTGACCCTGGCACATGGGCAACTGAAGGAACACGGGTGGGTTTTAGTCAGTAAAAGTCTGACACGCCCTCCCGCTCCACCCAGAGCGGGAGAAGTCATTTGATGATTTCCCATCCTGAAAAAAAAAAAAAGCTTCACCTCCGTTAAATAGGTACTTGGAATATAGTACGAATAATTAAAACGTTGTTGAATTCTTTAGAAAATGATATTAAATTCTTCGACGCACAACAGGAAATATTGTACCTACCTGTCCTAGAAGTGCCATAATACCTACATATACCGACCATTAATGTTAAAGGAAAGTTCACATTTCAACATAGCCTTCTATTTATCCTCATTCTGGAAACCACAGTATGTGGTACATTAATTGGGTTTTTCTCGGCGCATTCTTTTTCATCTTAAGGGTCTTGTTGCTAAGTAATCATAGCCGCAAGGACCGATCGATCAGGTTAAGCTACGCTAGCCGCGGTTGTTTCGTCGATGGGTGACCATCTTTACATACCAAGACCCCCGGGAAAGTATGTTAAGCCGTTGATCCCGGCTATCAGTTTGTAGATTTTGGACAGTCGTTACGGGTCGTCTGAAGCCCAAAAGTCTGACAACCAGTCTTACCGATGGGTATCGAAGTAGTCAGTAGCTGGGTTGTAGATGTCAGATAGGCAGTCGCGTCGGGAGTCGATAGGGGACTCCCGGCCACCGTAGGCGGGAGCTTGCGGGTGGCGAGCAATGGGTAGCTCGCCGCCCGGTAAGGACAAGGCTCGGGTCGACGGCGCGTAGTGTTCCACGCGCGCCTCAAAGACATGTCAGTAGCAGTGTAGGGGTCTACTAGGACCGATGTCCGCCGGGGTCGCGTGATTGTTCAAAAGAGATACCGTGACCCTGGCACATGGGCAACTGATGGAACACGGGTGGGTTTCAGTCAGTAAAAGTCTGACACGCCCTCCCGCTCCGCCCAGAGCGGGAGAAGTCATTTGATGATTTCCCATCCAGAAAATAAATAAATAAAAAGATAGCAGTCGCTCTATGTAAAATACTGGTATTCATCTGAATCCGGTTAGACTGGAAGCTGACCCCAACATAGTTGGAAAAAGGCTCAGAAGATGATGATAATTCACTGGCCTGTTAGTCTAGTGGTTAGTGACCCTGACTGCTAAGACTGAGGTCGTGGTCGTTCGATTCCCACCCAGGACAAATGTTTGTGTGATGAGCTCAATCATTTGTTCTGTGTCTGGATGTAATTTATATATTTTTAAGTTTTCTGATGTTTATTGATCGATTAAAATATCATTAATAACAATACAATATATAAACTAACACTAAAATAAATATATTATGTACAATTAAATAAAGGAAAAATAAGAGAAAAGAGCTCACTGGGCATCAAAGAGTTCGTCCGCATCGCTGACGAACTATTTATCTATAATTTGTATGTATTTAGAAATATATAAGTATATTTATCAGTTTTCTGGTTACCATAGTACAGGCCCTGCCTAGTTTGCGATCAGATAACACTGTGTTGGTTGTCCTAAGATATTATTATTATAATTAATTCTTTTTCATCTTAGCTTGTCTTTACAATAAGTGCTTCTTCCCTTCAACGCCATCAGCCTTTATGACTTGCCCACCTTTCCAAAACCAAAACGGGGTTTATATTCAAACGTAAACAGTAGAACTGCACAGTGTTACGTGCGAGGGTGTCGTGACCAAATTGTTTTAATTCCGGATATTACAGGCTTTGGCCCGGATGTGAGCCTGCCACTGCGCGGACTGGGGCACGAAGCGTTGTGTTTTACATAATTGTTACAGTTTTTGAGAAGAAACTTACTTTCATGTACAATATGTATTCGCATGAAACGGTAATGTTGTAGAAAATATTTGAAAAAACCGGCCAAGTGCGAGTCGGACTCGCGCACCGAGGGTTCCGTACAAACCTGTAGGTATTCTCGGTTTATGCATAAGGTTTATGTTTATGAAATTAAATGTTTTTTTATTTTATTTTTATATTTGAGTTGATTGAATGAAAGGTAAATACTGTTTACGATTTATGACGTATTAAAAAAAAACTACTCACTAGATCTCGTTCAAACCAATTTTCGGTGGAAGTTTACATGGTTATGTACATCATATATTTTTTTTAGTTTTATCATTCTCTTATTTTAGAAGTTACGGTGGGGGGACACACACATTTTACCACTTTGGAAGTGTCTCTCGCACAAACTATTCAGTTTAGAAAAAAATGATTTTAGAAACCTCAATACCATTTTTGAAGACCTATTCATAGATACCCCACACGTATGGGTACAATGAAAAAAAATTTTTGAGTTTCAGTTCCTAGTATGGGGAACCCTAAAATTAATTGTTTTTTTTTCTATTTTAGTGTGAAAATCTTAATGCGGTTTACAGAATACATCTACTTACCAAGTTTCAACAGCATAGCTCTTATAGTTTCGGAGAAAGGTGGCTGTGACATACGGACGGACAGACATTCAGACAGACAGACAGACAGACATGACGAATCTATAGGGGTTCCGTTTTTTGCCATTTTGCAACGGAACCCTACAAAAGCGTGGGTTGTTTTTTTGAGGTATTTTTGAATTGATATCAAACACCCCACGCTTTTTTCCATTATTTTCTACTCTTTAATTTGGTTTTCTACGAAAGCGCGTTCTTTAAACTATTATTTATTTTCTGTTTTGTTGTTCGGCTAGCCACAAAAGCTCGATTTTTGTTTTTTTTTTTTGCTATCCTGGTGATCCTAGCCAGGATAATAGCACAAATTTATGAAAATCCAAAGCGTATTCCCGCTCTGTTTAAGAGCCTTTGATCTGTAGTATAAAAGTAAATTCAAACACGCGAATACTGAAAAGTCACGCTCTAAGAACTATAAAGAAAATATTCTCATCTGTAAGCCTTAGTCTTCTAGAGGGCACCATCTATACATACATACATACGTACATATACATACATACATATACATACATACATATACATACATACATATACATACATACATAAACATACATACATATACATACAAATAAATTAAATAGGAGTGTCTGTTTGTAATATTAAGATAACCACTTTTTACTAAGTGTATATGGATGTATACACGGTACATATACCAAAACAACATTTTTTACAATTTCTGTCTGTCTGTCTGTTTGTTCCGGCTAATCTCTGAAATGGCTAGATCAATTTTGACGGGACTTTCGCTGGCAGATAGTTGATGTAACAAGTAGTTACTTAGGTTGCTTTTATTTTAGAAAAAATCGTTTATTTCTGAAAAATACCTGCTTTAATTTCCGACATCCACGCGGGCGAATACGCGGGCAAAAGCTAGTAATAAATTTAATGTGATATCGGACATATGACTGATGTTGTTGGGCATGCATGTTGCTGGGAACCGATAACCGAAACCTAGAAATGTTACACAAAGACCGAACAGATAAGAATATGTTGCTAGAATTGTATTAAAGGTGCGAAACGGATTAGATGTCATGCTAGTAATCAACCTTTAATATTCCCACTGCTGGGACCCAGGCCACCCGTCTGTAAGAGGAAGTGGACCGTGATCCACCACGCGGGCCCAGTGCGGCTTGGTAAGAGTCACATATCTTCGAATTTTAGGAGATGCCGGTTTCTTCACGATGTATTCCTTCACCGTTTTGAGAGCAGTGATGATGAAATAGTTTTCATAAAGTAAAGCGTCTGTCTGGGTTCTACAACTCCGTTACCACTGGGGCAACATTGCTCTGAACCTAGTTAGTCTAGTGGTCACAAGGGCTATTGCTGACCATGACGTCTTGGGTTCAATCCCAAGGCCCAAATAAGTTTGAGTTTTTGGGATTCATACTAATTGTAAGCCTAAGAGTCTGGGAAATAATTTCTCCTTTATTTCGGAGTGCTGCACCTTAGGGCTTTAGGAATTTACTATACTAGGAAACCTCTTTACATAGGCGGAGGACCAGCCAAATCAGTGACCCACACAGTGTGACCTCTCCTTGTTAGATATAACTAGTAAAATGTGGGTGTACTAAGTATAGGTACACCTCTGCCTAACCCTACGGGGAATACAGGCAGGATGTTATGTTATAACGGAACCGCAAGGTAAAGTTCTAGATTTAGCCACATGTATCTTGTGTATGACACAAAACGGCCGAAATCTACTACTAGGATAGGATAGGATGTGACAGGATGATGGTTTGTAGAATCAAGTGGTAGGTTCAATGCTCGTTTATGAGCACACTGTGCTTGCACTGTGAGGCAGTGTTCCTCTATGAGCAAAATGTTCTGACAGCTTTTTTGATGCGAATCTATTTCGCCATCCTGTGTTCTCCGATATGCCTCTATGACGGTAAAACGGAACAATTTAAGCTTTTAGAAATCAAATTATATCTCATTTATATTAGTATTTCTTAAATCTAATTAATGGCTTAGAATAAAAATGCAGTTGATTAGTTTTACTCTACAAAATTTTGAATAAACCGAATAGTTTTTTCTACATTCGTTCTTGCTTAAGTGGTCCGTTTTGTCTTCACTTCTCTAATTACAACAAATGACACACTAAATAACAATTGACTGTAACAATTTATTGCATCACTTTTTTATTAAAATAATAAATGATTAAATTATTTAAATGGAAATTAAATATATTTATTTATAAATTCGTATATAGTAGTCATGGCTGAGACTATGGAGGACCTCAGTACAATGCTCGATGACCTCAGTAGAGCTTCCGAAAGAGTGGGTCTTAGGATGAACATGGACAAGACAAAGGTCATGTCCAATGCTCATGTGATACCCACTCCAATGAAGATCGGAAGCGCTAGACTCGAAGTTGTGGACGAATATGTGTACCTAGGACAGACTGTTCAGTTAGGTAGGTCCAACTTCGAGAAAGAGGTCAATCGTCGAATCCGACTCGGCTGGGCAGCGTCCGGGAAGCTACGCGGTATATTCTCGTCCCAATTACCGCAGTGTCTCAAGACAAAAGTCTTTGACCAGTGTGTGTTGCCAGTGATGACATATGGTACTGAGACGTGGTCGCTCACAATGGGCCTCATAAGAAGGCTCAAAGTCACCCAAAGAGCAATGGAGAGGGCTATGCTTGGAGTTTCCCTACGTGATCGAATCAGAAATGATGAGATCCGTAGGAAAACCAATGTTACCGACATAGCCCGAAGAATTGCCAAACTTAAGTGGCAGTGGGCAGGGCATATTGCTCGCAGAACAGATGGCCGATGGGGTCGGAAGGTTCTGGAGTGGCGACCGCGTACTGGAAGACGTAGCGTTGGAAGGCCTCCCACAATATGGACCGATGACCTGGTGAAGGCCGCAGGAATGCGTTGGATGCGAGAGGCACAGAACAGGTCGAGGTGGCGGTGCTTGGGGGAGGCCTATGTCCAGCAGTGGACGTCTTTCGGCTGAAATGATGACTTATAAATTCAGGTAAAATGTAAAATTATGTTCGAATCTTTCTGCCATTTGGGTCAGATCCCGAGGCGTTATGCTGTCTGGAAAATTGATTATATACTTACAAAGGCCAAAGCTTTTCATAAAATTACTATAATATTTATCATACGGAAATTCAATGCCAATTGCCGCTGATTTCATTTTCTTAAAATTCAGGAACAGCACGTATCCCCTCAAAAATTCGTTTTGTCTGTTGTTAAATTCCAAAAAAGGTTGCACAAAATCTACAAAATAATCTATTTCTAGGACTTCTTTGGAATAAAGATTGTTAAATTGTATCTTGGCTTCCCATAGTGTGTTTAAGTATGTATCTTGTTCATGGAGAGAAAAGTTTTCTAGTTCGTACGATGGTCCAAAGTCTTGTTCTATGAAAATGGACGTGTTGCTTGTGATCCAAATTTTATGCCTAAGAGGGTAACCCCTGATGGACTTTAGTAATGATAGCGCTTCTCCTTTACACGTCATAAAGATAGCAAAGCCATCGAAGAGGAAAATTAATTTTCCTCTGTTATAAAAATGTAGGAACATTTTCAGCTGAAATACTGTTGATTCACCACCTGAACATTGCTTTAGGGTTACAGTACCATCCGGTGACTCTTCCAACTCTATTAATATTTCATCAGAGAGTAAAGAGTTGAAACAGGTTTTCTTTCGTTCATTGATTTCCTTACCGATGGCAGCTTGACATATAAATTTTAAACTTTCCATTTTATTTGAAGTAGTTTTTCGCCCCGTATCCCAATCCCTGAGTTTTCTCGTGAGCTCTGGTAAGTTAATTCTTACAATCCAAACTTTAGAATCGACTTCCTTTGTGTTATGTGACAAGTGAGTAAGTAAAGTTGAGTTACCCATTCCTGATTTTCCTATTATAAGTACAACGTCGTCTTCTAAATCATATAACGTCTCTAAAACTTTGTCTTTGACATCGTTAAACTGTTTCCGCTTTTTGCTGCGACTGACTCGTCTATCAATGTAAAACTGCTTTTCGTAATCCTCATAAATATTCATATTGCCAATTTCTATAGTTTCGTGATTGATAAGTTTATTAAAAACAAATTCGTCAATAAGTTGCACAGACTCATCTCCAATTATATCTAATCTAATGTCTTTACCTTGAACTTTTAATTTAGAAGTCGCTAAGAGTTTCTTCTGTGATTCAGCACTCAAGTCGGTGAAAACAGTTCTTTCATCGTTCAATACATTCCTTGTTTGTGAGAAATATTCAGTCATAATGTCAACTGAAATCTTGTTCGTAATGATTATTATTTGCTTGCCATCAACAGCTTTCGAGATATTCTCAAGCCTTTTACCAGAATTCTTAGGATCTTGAAAATTATGGCATACAATAATAAGTATCCTTTCCTTATTTGTGTTTTTCAATTCTTTACATAAAGTGTTGTGGTTCTTCAACGGCAATTTTAAAATATTCAACAAGTCTAACACGACATGTTCTTTATTTCCTAGAAATTGTTCCACTTTAGCAACGGTTAACTCACAACACCCTGTAGCAATAACAGTTCCTAGAATTGGGCCATGCAACTCAAATGGTTTTAAAACATTTTCATTAAATGTATAGTCTTTGTTCTTAATCTTACGCATTATATTTAAAATATCCATTAATGGCTCACTCATAGCATTCGTTACTGCTTCCTCATATATTTTGCTTTTCTTTGTAAGATATGATCCCAATTTAGGCGTCATCCACAGTTTCTGTATTTCATGATGATATTTTAGAAATATCACGTCAGATCGAACTCTAAAGTTGTTTACGTCACTGCATGGATAATCGTCTATTTCGCCTCTCAAAATTTCCTCTACGCCGCTCTGATCTGCTTGATTCGTGTAAAATATTAACTTATCATAGAAATCTCTCACTAAGCTCACGTCGTATTCTCCTCGCTCGAATGAAAGTTTTGGAAACTTTTTAACTTTCACATCAAATTTATATTTGTGCAAATTTTTGATTTCACTGTTCAACATTCCATACCATTTTTTGGCAAGATGGCCAAGTGATTCACAATTGTTTGTAAACTTCAACAGTTTTGTATTTTCATCAAAAACGAGTATGCTGCCGACAGCCGAAGCTATGCCTCCATTTAACTGAAGAAATCCATCTCCCTCTCTCTCATCTATAGTGACGATGTTGTTATTGGGTTCTTGTTTTTTTAATATTTCTTTGAATTTTAATGTTAAGTGGTTTAATCTATTTTCTATTTTCTCTTGATTGCCTCTTATTTTCAAATCTTTGTTGCCAAAGAAAGCTGGGACTTTAAACTTCACAGATAGTAAATTCTCTTTAGCAGCCAATTCTGCTGCTTGATAGACAGTTGATTGAGAGACATTTGCTTTGTCGAGCGTCCGCTTCAGATCTTCTGTCATTGATTTGCTCACAAACTCAAGCTTATTGTGTTTATATTTAAGGACACTTCCTATCAGTTTAGACAGTGTCGTTACTTCAGAGGGTTCGCTAAGGAACGCCAACAATAAAATCGTACCAGTTTCTTCCGACTTTCGCTCTTTGAGATACTCTAAGCACAGTATGTTTTTGAATACCACAAGAAATTCATCGTCGGTTGTGAAGATGTCTTCCCTGAAGCTGGCAATCTGATGTCCTTCAGGTTGGATTTCAGAAACGTGTAAAACTTTAAGCGCTAGAATAACATGATAGCGCAACATGATATCATTGTTCATAGAAATTTCATTGTCAGATTCATCACGAATAAACTTTGCTAACCGTTCAGCTAGTCTTGTCATTTGTTCTTTCATTACCATTTTACATAAAAAGTCCAAGCTTTCATCTGTGTAAGAAGGTTGTGTGCATGAACCGCCTGTTCCAATCAGTTCGTTCAAATAGTCAGCAAAACTACCTTTATATGTTTTGTTACTGGGATCGTCCTTTGCTGTAGTATAAATAACGAAAAAGCATTCAGTTTCGTCAAAATTTCCTCCAAAAATCATGTCTTGACTACTGGGTTCAAAAGCACGTCTAATTTCCAAATAACTGTCAAAATATTTGGCTAAATCAGTTTTACTAGTAAGAGTTAGAAGTTTATTATTCTCTTTGTGCTTGGCTTGTATGAATACAGATACCGGTTTTTCGAACCCTTTTATTTTTGCTTTAAAACAAATATCATCGAACGCACCTATGTCATCTCTATTGGTGGCCAAACTAAATTGTTCAACACGGTCATCATGTATCATTCTAAAATATATTAGACTTATTAATTTAGTCTCATACATTTGTCCCTGGATGCCAGACGTGCCTTCACGCTTTTTGTAGTTTTTATTGTCCATGGCTCGGTGGTGATTTTTTCTGTGTTGTCACTAAGATACAACATACGATATAAAAGCAATTTACGAGTTAAAGTCACCGTTTTCCTTCTTCTCTTGGTGGTTTATCAGGTGCATGCCATCGTGCATCACCACTTGCTTTCGACCTTCCTTGTGAGAATGAACTGGTTCAGTCTTCTGCTGATGATTACTGATCTGCAAATATAAGTTTGTATTTTATTTTTCGTTACATGCCTTAACCCATAAATGCATTGTGATGGAAATTTCCATCAACCAATTCAATGTAATTTTTTCGTTTCCGTTCGTCATTTTTTGTTTTTGTAATTGGAAAAAGTGGTTTATTATTTTACTACACATTTTGTTCTCAGTAAATTAGTTCTGATTACATAAATATGTAAATTTCCACCAACATATTTAAAAAAAAAAGTATTTTTATGAATATATATTTTTTTTAAATATTTTTTCCTTACTGTATAGCTAATCTTACATCCAAATAAATTTAATTTGGTTAAAAAGTAAAAATCATGCATTTAAGGGTTAATTGCTTAAGTGGCATGCGCTAAGGTAGCTTGTGGAATTAAAATTTTGCTTTAATTCTCTTGCAGTTTATGGGTCATTCATCATCATCATTTCAGCCCTAAGACGTCCACTGCTGGACATGAGCCTCCTCGATTTGGGGAGCTTTGTCATAATCGCAACGCTTGGCAGGCGGTTTGGCGATCGCAGTATGACGGTAAAATGCATAGAGAAAGCTGCTGCCAAGAGTGACGATTACAATTAACTCAACCTATCGCAGTCCACTGCTGGACATAGGCCTCTCCCAGGTTCCGGTACAACATCCTGTCCTCCGCCTTCAGTCTAACCCAGCCACTTTTTTTAAGGTCGTCGATGCAAAATGTTTAAATGTCCGGCACAGCAAAAATAACCATGGTATCCTTGCTCACGGTTTTATAATCGCCAGTTCAGGCAGAAAAAAACACAATTTCAAATATAAGTTCGTATGTTTTCCAGCAGTGGTAACCCAGTGGTAGCGGCCATGATTTACAAGTTGTAGATCACAGGTTCGAACCCCGACATGCGCTTTACTTTGAGTAAATCATTTCATCACCACAGCTCTCACAACGCTGCAGGAAAGCATCGTGACGAGACCGGAATATTTTAGAACTAAACATTCAAAGACATGTGGCATCCCCCAACCTGACTGGGCCCGCATAGTGGAGTACGACCCACTCCCTCTCACAGAGAGTATTTTTGTGCCCAGAAGTGGGAACGTTATAGGCTGATTATTTTATGTCCTCGACAGGGTTGTTTTGATCCAATGTGCGTTGGTGTCACAAAATAGAGCCCTTGAATGAAATGTGCTTGATCTTAATGATTTTTCCGCCATTTTTACTGGCAACATCTAGTATAGCGCACTTTAGGTAACAATTATTATGTTTATGCAGAAGCGTATTTATAGAACACTGACGTACCTAACGCTTCGAGTAGTATCTGCGTAATGTTGTTTTCCACAAGAGTATTTGGTTTATAATACGTATTATACATTACATTACATTTTTTTTTTCTGTTGTCTACACAGTCCAAGATTTCCAATAATACACGAATTATTATTAAAAATATACGGAATTCTTTGTGTGTCGCACAAGTCTTATCATTTATACTAAAACACTGACCTTGAATACAGAGTACCTATGTCATAGTGGTGTTGCCATGCAAATAACTCCGGTCGGAATTCATTTTCGAATATATTTATTTAAAAAAAAGAAATTGCTAAGGTAATTTTTTTTTTTAAATAAGCCGTCATGGGGGGCTGTCAACAACATTGGAAAAACAAAACGCTACACTAAGATGTGAGTGATATAATTACATTGCAATGTCGGTAACGTGAACCCATAAGTTTTGCCCCTACCATAAATGCTCAATGCAACTACAGAAGTTTTCACTTCAAAAATCCTATATAGAAAACTGCTTAAAAAATTGGTCGATGGATTGGAGAATTGGCAAACAGTTCTAAACTTGTCCGCTAGATGGCAGGCCTCGTTATTGCTTATTTCGTGTTTTTTGTATTGTTATTGCAACTTAATTGCGGGGAAACCATAAAAAAATGATTATTAGAGAAAGTGAGAGTGGGTGCATATCGATGGTCTAGAAGAAAAATGTTATATTATGTGCAGTTTTGGTAAATTTTCAGGAGAGCAGTTCAAAGAAACTTGATAGTTTATCACACTATTACAAATATGCAACGATTGTGTGTTTATTATTTAACCATTGTGTAGAGTAGAGTACTTATCTGTATTATCACGAGTGGAAAATAAATATTACTATCTATTTATCTATTCTGAAGAATATTAAAAAACATAATAAAATACACTAATTTACAAATTTTCTGTATATTGTTCTGGCATTCCATTCCACTTAACGTTATCATATTATGTTATTATATTTAGTAATATCATAATTATTATCAGTAATTTAGGGCAAATCTATCCAATTAAATAAAATTGCTGTGTCTGTTGGTAATGACAAAATAAAAGCTTTTTACTAAATCCCTAAGCAAAGTACAAGCGTAAAATTAACAAAAAAAAAAAATGTTAAAAGATCCTTCCATTTTTCTCTGTCTAGTTTTTGTTTCGGCTTTGGAGGGACTATCGATGGCCTTTCAGAAATATGACTAACAAGTAACCCTACCCAACTGTCACCCACCGATCAGAATGAAACTTTGCACATCGATATAACACTAAAAAATATTGAACCCGTGTTTTTTTATTTTTCCGGAATCCACTTTTTAGGAAACCACCCCTAATAACCCCTAAGTAGGCTAACCCACGTAACTCTGGGTAGAGTGAGTTTATTCGACTGCTTTTCAATCAGAACATTACGATCTTGACCACAGATAGGCTAACCTACCTTAACCCTAATATAACTTATCCCCACAAACCGTTACAACACTTATAAACCTAGGGGGTGGTTTCTGCCCCTAAAAAGTGGATTCCGGAAAAATAAAAAAACACGGGTTCAATTTTTTTTAGTGTTAGGGGAAGTACGTCCTAAATGACATACGGTTTTGTTTTTTAATCATATGTTTTTAATTAACATAGTTACAATCACTGTTTAGGTTGGATAATCATCTTTGGTTCATAAGTTTTAACCTACGTAAACTCATAATTGAATAGGACCCATATAAAAAATATAATTTAAATTAATCGAAGCCTCTAAGAAAATTCATTTTGTCCATATAGTACGGACAAAATGACATACATAATGAAAACGAAAATTATGAAGTACATATTTCACAAAATATTAAATATGAGCCCAAAGAGAACAATTGTTGCACCGTAGCCAGCACTCGTTGGGCTTGGAACGGGAAAAGAGGTCGTTACAGTAAACGCATGCGCAGTCATCATCATCACCGTTCGATACACCTGGAAATCTTCTACATTCGAGTCCTCAGCGTAATGACACTGCTGTACGAGTGTTTACCTTTTTTCTGACTGCTTTTTAGGATCATTATCGTAGTTCAATTCAACATTGAGAAACTCATAATTGAAAAAAGATATGTCGTTTTGCCCCGAATGTAAGTATGTCATTTTGCCCCAGAGGTTATCTAAACACAAACTAAGTCATAATTACTATAAACACGAGATTTATAAATAAATACTCTTAAATAATGCAGTGTATAGTTACACGTTTGAGTTTTTTTCAAAAGAGGTAATATAAACCACGAGAAACTGATCAAAAACAGGACAAAGTGAATAACAATAAAAATCTTTTATGCGCACAAAACGCGTTCCTGCAAGTTACTTCGGCGTGACCAAGTCAATGGCGGTATAAACTTAATAGGTATGCCACCATGGCCGGCGTCACATAATGATATAACAACTGCAGGATTATAGCCCGCCAATTTCGAAAAAAGCCCGGTGTGTCATTTTGTCCGTATATGTCATTTGTCACGCTCCCGTGGTATAATTTCCAGCATCATCCCAGCAAAGCCGCGGCCACAGCTTGATCCTTTCTATGTTAGAGGGTTTGGTTTCCGTACTTAGTATTTCAGGTGGACCGTTGTGCGTGGGCCTCCCTTTAGAAGTTGATTTTATCTCCTGGTCAGTTAATACATCTGGGTTACCTGAGGGTATCTGCCTAATCTGAGTGACGCCTCCGCATTCAAAGAGCACATACGCAACTTTTTCCTCATCCACCATAGCTCTGCATAGAAGACTGTCCGTTTCACCTATTGTGTTGAACTGTTCGTTTAGCGAGCAGTGTCCCATGATGGTCTCCGTCACCAGGTGCAAGCTGTTCCTATCTAGGCGTACTAAACGTCTGTCTAGCCTGCCATCTAGGGATGGAAAGCTTCCCACGACTGCCTGCAACCCGGTGTCGAGATCCACCAGCGTTCCGCTCTGCTTTCCATCGTATCTCTCATCCAACGCTCTGATTACCGAGGCGGGCGTGTGTCTCTAGATGCACTTTTAACTACCTAAACGGGCAAAACCGACACGTAAAGAATACCATCAACTCATTTCTACCCGTGATTGTCGTAATAGCCGACTAAGGGACTTACTAGAGAATGGGTGGCAGTGTTCTCTATGCATTTTACCCCATACAACCGCCAACCTGTCTGCCAAGCGTGGCGATTATGGCAGTCTGCCAAATTGGGGAAGGCCTATATCCAGCCCTGGATGTCTCGCGGCTGAACTGGTACTGAATGAAACGAGCAAAAGATAGCTGTTTTCGAAACGGTGACAGGATTCAGAATTACATACTGATTCCATGGTAACAGATAACAGACATTACCTGATTACAGAATTAAATCAAATCACACTCTTTATTTTGTGCGAAGCATTGTATAGGATTAGAAATATGGTCCTTAAAATTAAGGATTAGTTTAACCTAACATTTTTGTGAAGAATAAAATCTGTTCGAAGTCCGTACCTCTATCCAGGCGATCACCATTGTAATTTTTTCACAGGGTGAAGGAGTTTTAAAAACATTTGGCCTATAAATGGACTTAAAAATAGAATACCATTTATTTGAACACAGTTCGTATAACACAAAGTACAATAACAGTAAGAAAAGTGAAAATAAAAAATCAATAACAGTGTGTGACTCACGGCTGCGCCAAAAAGGTTCATTTTAGCATGATTGCTAGACAGTGTTGTCTGACGCTAAAAAGGCACCGAGCTCTCCGCCAGCGATTAGAGAGAAGCAAGAAAGAAAGAAAGAAAAGAAGGATAAATAAACAACACATACAATAATGCAGCGAGTAAAGTTAGCAACCACAAAGTAGTTGTTTGTTGACTAAATTCTTGCCGGTGATCTGAAAAATCAGCGATAAACTGTTAATAAAGCTATGTTTCTATTTTAGTGATATGAAACCAACGATTTTTTAAAAATAAATAATAGAAAATAAGAGCAATGGTGGCCCAGTGGTAACGGTCGTGAGTTACAAGATGTACGTCGTGGTTTGGAACCCTACCTGGCGTTTTACTTTCTGAGAATTATTTCATCACTTTTGTCTTAATATAGTGAAAGAAAACTTCGTGAGCAACCCGCCACGTCCTAAAAAATTCGAGGACATGTTACACGCTCTGTCACTGAGAGGAGGCCTGAGTCCCAGCAGTGGGAACAATATATAATGTTACCACATTATAGGCTGATATGTATGTTAGGAACTTAGGACACAAATGTCGTAGGAAAAATTCAAGTGAAAGATGGAAGAATTTTTTTCTACAGCAACAATCTAAAATAAAAATACTTTTTCAGTATCGACATAACCCCTTCCTTAATTATTAACAACCACACTAATAACATTCCCTGCCCCCTTCCCCCCCAATACTTATAATGAGAGAACTCGCGTGACATTTCCCATGCCGTGATATACAACTACCCTCCATATTTCATGGGGCACGCACCCCCGAATATGGGTTAGTTTTGTTTTTATGGGGACTTCCGACCTGTGTCGAGGTCGGAACTGTAAAATAGGTTATAATCTAGTACCTATTTAAGTGGGTGATAAGGAGGTAAGAGCCTGCTAAGGTCTGAATATTCTCTTATGCTGTGTTCCAAAAGTACGTTAAGGTTGGCGCGACGCGACCCTAGTAGATCAATTTCCATGTAGTTTTCACAGAAATTAATTGTTCTATTAGTGGCGCTATCGTTTCGCACCGATCTACGGGAGGTTTTACTTTCAATTCAAAGTTATAATAACTAGAATGTGTGTGTACCTGTGTTCTCATTAAAAAAAATGTTACTGAACTTGCGTGGATAATCGACTGTATGACAATCTGATCAAACAACTAATCATAGTTTATCAAACAAAGCCATCACGGTGATTATCTTCAGTATACCTATTGTACCAGATTTTCGACATATTAGACAAAAAATATTATTGGTTGTTCTCTATCGAAACAGAAGAATAATGCTTCAATAAGTTCACGTCAGCTGAAAGACTTCTACTGGACAAAGGCTTTCCCCGCAATTGGAGGCCTTTTGCCATAATCGCCACGCTTAGCAGGCGGGTTGGCGATCGCAGTATGGTGGTAGAATGCATAAAGAATGCTACTGCCCGTTCTCCAGTAGGTCCTTTCTTTGTGGGTGGGAAATCATCAAATGACTTCTCCCGCTCTGGGCGGAGCGGGAGGGCGCGTCAGACTTTTACTGTCTAAAACCCACCCGTGTTCCTTCAGTTGCCCATGTACCAGGATCACGGTGTCTCTTTCGAACAATCTCGCGATAATAGGTCCCTCAGTCGCCTCTTACGACACCTACCGGAAGAAATGGGATGATGTTATTCTTTACGTCCAGCCCCAACCTGAACGACGCTTCAATAAAATTAATCATTAATTACAGCTGATCATGGGACCCTCGTTCGATTCGCAGATCGGGCAAACTGTTATTTGTTTTGTAGACAGCACTCATCACAGCACATTATCGTTCTTGACCACCTGTCTTTGCAACGCGGAAGCAAACAGTCCTGAAAAGTACTGACATCACATTTTGGCATAGCTTCGTAAGACCCAACGACCTAATTTAATGACAAAAATATGTAGGCATTCCGGCCCAAGACAGTTTTTAAAATCATTATATTACGGCCCAGCGACCTAAAATTATGACATAATATTTAAACCAATTTTTTAGTTTAAATAAACCCACCAATTTAAATCTGTCACCAAACATTCATTAACCTTGAATACATCTAATAAATGTAAAATACCTCCGGGGAAATACTCCCTAAAATAATTAAGTCGAGAGCTTTTCATATAAACACATTTTTACTAGATCGAAGTTCTGGGCCGAAAGTCGAAGTACTTGCGTCTTTTTTTAGTACACTGGGCCGTAAGTTTTATCGACCTATATTTAGGTTGGGCCTTACGAGGATATCGATCTCTCAAAGACACAGAGGGGGCAATTCTCTTAATTTTAAGAACGTTCACAGTCTGATCTCAGTAGCATCATCATCAGCCTATAGCAGTCCACTGCTGGACATAGGCCTCTCCAATTTCACGCCACTGTGCTCGATTTTCATCAACCCTCATCCAGCTGCTACCAGCCACCCTGCGAAGATCGTCGCTCCACCTAACCTGAGGGCGTCCTACCTTACGTTTGCCGATTCGTGGTCTCCACTCAAGAACACGTCACCCCAACGGTTATCGGTTCTACGGCTATATGGCCGGCCCATTGCCACTTCAGCTTGCTAATTCTATGAGCTATGTCGACAACAATCTCAGTATCAATCTGTCAAAAATACCTCGAGTTCCCATACATTTTTGACAAGTTTTTGACATTTGGGTGTCGCCGAGATGACTGTGATTAGATTTTGAACGTTTTTTATTACGAGAATTGTCGTTCTGGAGTGTCAGGACTGCAGAGGCCACACGCCGCCATCGTGTTCTCTAGGGCCCTTCTGCCTTCGCTTCTCGGCGTATTCTGTCTTCTGTCTGTATTCCAACGGGAATTTTTCAATAGTAAAGTTATACTTCCGAGTTATCCTATAGTCGAGGATTTACGTTCACATTCACAACGTGTTTCTAGACTAGGGATGTAACGGAGGCAGGTTTATCGGAATCGAAATCAATATCGGAGTTTATTTATCGGAATTGGAACGGAATCGGAACTGGAATGAAGTTGGGGACGGAGATGGAGGCAGAAGAGAGATGTGTTTTAAGGACAATCTAGTAAACTATAACTATCTAACAATATATAATAGTAATCGGGATTCATCGCCACGTCACTCGTGGGCTTCGACTTACGATTTTAACCTCCGATTTAAAAGTGTCGGAACCGAGGTCGAAATTGGAAATGTCATTTCTATCAAAATCGGAATCGAATCTCCATAACATGCCTAGTTTGTACTCTTGGTTACCAGAAGTAAGTAATGTTGTAATTCACCATTGATAACTTCAACAATTCGTTTTTAATGTAAAAACGGAGCGTAGTTGTTGTTACAATTTCATAGCCCTGAGTTTGTCCATTACCATTAATGTAACAATGACCTTCGCCGCGAAGTACGGTCAGAATATTAAATAACAATTTCTTACCATTTTCTGTAACATATTTATAGATAGGCGAATGATTTAATAACGAGGTACCGCTGCGTGTCTGACTTTTCTGAATGTCAAGCTGGCTGCAGTCTGCACGCACGGGCAGAAATGAGTTTTGAAAGATTGATCGATGGCTGAGTTACTATCGTTTCAGACTATACAAAGCATGACGACCGTACAAAGGTCTCCCGAACGAAAATAAAATTATAAGGAATAGGCAAGTGTTTTTAGACAGTCGCTACGGGTTGTCAGAAGCCTGAAATTCTTACAACCAGTCTCAGCAAGGGGTATTGTATTACCCAGTTACTGGGTCGTGGAGGTCAGATAGGCAGTCGCTCCATGTTAAAATACTGGTACTCAGCTGCACCCGGTTAGTTCGGAAGCCGACCCCAACACAGTTGGGAGAACGCTAGGCAGATGAAAAGGAAGTGAATTGGTGCCACTCTGCATTAACAAAATAATATGTGTAGGACGAACATATTATAGTCAACGAGACCCATCACGGAACGGTCATCTACGTATTCTATAGGTATACAGACGCCACCAGGTCAAGCTACCCGAAACTGTCAATTTTTCCCAATGAACCTTGAACCATTAGGTTCAAGGTTCATTGGGAAAAATTTCGACTTTATTTCTAGAGCATTAGCTCTAGAAATAAAGTCGAAAATCTATCAAAGAAATCTGACAGATTGTAGTAGCTTGATGTGTTGGCGTCTGTACATGAAACTAAGTAACTTGGTGCATATAATTATTATCATTTCAGCCGAAAGACGTCCACTGCTGGACATAGGCCTCCCCAATTCAGGTTTGCCATTATCGCCACGCTTGGGAGGTGGGTTGGCGATCGTAGTTTGGTGGTAAAATGCATAAGGAACGCTGTTGCCCATTCTCTAGCAAGTCCTTTAGACGCCTCTTAAGACAGCCATGGGAAGAAATGAGATGGGGCTATTCTTTAGATCCAACACTTCACGAAACTTGTACATACACTTGATGCATAAATTGGTGTGAAAATGGCTTTAGTCCAGTGCAAGAAAAATTATCATAATAACTAGAAGAACAACTGATTCTCAGCTTCGTTATGAGTATTTTTACACCCGATAAACCATACTTTTTTACGGGATTTTTCATACATCTTAGATCTAAAACTGTGATGCGTCGAGAGGTGCGTTTGCCCTGGCAGTTCCAAAACGCAAGGTACAAAATTCCTGCCAGGGTCGCGAGATCTGTTTGAAAGGGTTACCGTGACCCTGGCACATGGGCAACTGAAGGAACACGGGTGGGTTTTAGTCAGTAAGAGTCTGACACGTCCTCCGGTCCACTCTAGAGTGGGAGACGTTATTGAAGAATTACCCACCCACAAAAAAAGCTGCAGAATTTGTATTTGACGTCAAAACACAACTTCGTGCCATTTGGTACATCGAAGGTCGTACGTGACAAGTATAGAAAAATACCTTCAAAACCATGTAAGTTCTCTATTTTACCACTGTTAGGTTTATTTTTGCAAATTGTTTTAAAAGTTCTTTAAAATAAGTTTTTTATTGATTCAGTTGAATCTAAAAGGTATATTTTTAATAGTAGTCAAATACTCTATTCCCAAAGGGTTAGACAGGTGATGATACTGGTTTACTTTCTGCGATTACTTTAACTCAAACACTGACCTGTAACTTATTAAAATGTAAGGAAATTCCTATACTTGCCTTTGCAATGTTTGCAAAATGTGCGTACCATAATATATATCATTTAATTAATTTATATCTCGTTGCTCCATTCTCAAGTTTTTACCTGTTGTGGTATAGTAATTTTATTCTAGGCGCATCGTCTTCTTGAAAAACATTTTATTCCCATACTTCTCCATACGAATCTACCTTTTGGTAGGGGCGACGAGAACCAATACCATTTTAATGTGAATGTTGATTTTCAAAAGTGTCTTTTATGAATCTATTTGAAAAAAATTCTTTGACTTTGATAAAAAAAATATTCAGGTCAATTCTCCTTTTTATTCCAACCCTCCTAATTGTTCAGTGGGCCGCTTGTTTATTTTTACAATACTTAGGGTGACTCCATCGTGACACTAACTGTAATACAGTGTTTAGTGGACAACTGGCCAAGTAACAACGTTGAAATATTACCAACATGGCCACCAAATTATCAGAAAAGGAACGGAGGAAATCCAGTATCAATTTTATTAATTTCCGGAGATTCCACTTCTTGGATAGGTAAACGTGTTTTTTACAACTAATGGAGTAGTTTACATGTCAATAATGTGAGAAGGTGTTTGAAAAATATGTCAGTGTAAAGTGTTATCTAGTTAAATTTACACGTTATAGTGGGTATTATTATTTTATTTTATTTTTTTGCGGGTGGGAAATCATCAAATGACGCCTTCCGCTCTGGGTCGAGCGGGAGGGCGTGTCAGACTTATACTGACTAAAATCCACCCATGTTTCTTCAGTTGCCTATGCCAGGGCCACGGTAACTCTTTCGAACAATTCCGCGACCCTATCAGGATTAAGTGGGTATAGTTGAACTACAAGAAAAACTGTAATGTAAAGTTGACATTCCCGTCAACAAAGACGCGTCCCTCTTTCGGTTTTAGCACACTTCATTTAAAATCATCATCATCTAGTGTTGCAAATGACTCGAGTCCTCGAGTCGTAATTTTAAAGACTCGACTCAATTATGCAAAACTCAGTGTGCTCAAAAGGCTCGGAATCTAGAGTCAAGCCGAGCCCGAGTCATTTAACAGGCGCTCGAGTCTTAAAAAGGACTCGAGTCTTAGAAAAGGACTTGAGTCTTAAAATGAATATAATAGCAAATGGTTGTGAAATAAAGACGAAATTTGCGTTTTCTGAAATAACAAAATAGTTTTATTCACGACACAGTTAAATATAGAGTTTTAATGGTATTAACCATTGTAATCAGTAACTTACCTGAAATAACAAAAAACAACATTTAAAGCCTTTACTTCTGTTTAGCTGATTAATCCCTTTTATTATTTATAGAAGAAACTTTTTACTGTTCCACGTTTTTCTCAAGGAAGTTAACCTAACTTTTACTTATTAAAAAAATATGTCAATATTGACAGTTGGTGTCATTCACATGACACTAACGTCTTACATATCTATAGATAATAAATCGATAAAGAAAGAACTAGTGTAGTGATATTCTTTACATGAATTCGAGTCTTAAAATGAATTCGAGTCCATGAATAACTCGTCAAATTTTTTGTCCGCATAATTACATCATAACCACTAATTTGAACTTATCACCTTCTATTCAAGTCTTTTCGAATGATGAGCTACAAGTCGCATCTTCATGCTCCGAGTTTTTCTTTAAGACTCAAGTTCATTTTAAGACTCGAGGCCTCTTTAAGACTGGAGTCCTTTTTTAAGACTCGAGTCCTCTTTAAGACTCGAGTCCATTTTAAGACTCGAGTGCTTGACTCTGGACTTCGAGCCTTTTTAGCACACTAAGTCTTGCATAATTGACTCGAGTCTTTAAAAGTACGACTCGAGGACTCGAGTCCTTTGCATCACTATCATCTGCCTAGTATTTTCCCAGTCTAAACGGATGCAGCTGACGACCGGTATTTTACATAGATAGACTGCTTTTCTGACCTCCACAACCAAATAACTGAGTAAAACGATACCACTTGGTAAGACTGGTTGTCTGACAGACCGTAACGACTGCCAAAGATCTTCGAATAATAGCCGGGATCAACGGCTTAACGTGCTTTCCGAGGCACGCGGGTGAGATCTTGAAATGTAAAGGACACAGAGCAACCGACAACCTACTAACCGACCCCCCGTGGCAAGTGTAGCCCGTGCGCCTGTTATTACTTATCCACAAGCTCCTCATTTCATTTAATAAAATAGAAAAAATATTGATAAAAAGAAAAAAAATGAACGAATATTGAAAACTGACACCATTTTCTCTTGGAGCATGCAATGACGCTGAGGTCAGAAAATCATAAGATGGCTACTTTAAATATCACTTTTTAATTTTGAATAAAAATTCCTTTGATGATGATGCAAACTTGCGTTCATGTCAAATAATCTACATTATAAGTTTAAAATATTAATCTATTAGTTTAAAAGCGTTTTTGAAGGACTCCACAAACAATAAAATAGAGCTCAGAGTCGTTTAATAGAAGTAAACTTCTGTCAATGATTGTTGACAAGAGCTAAGTTCGAGGTTTTAGTATTGGAAATGATCATTGTCAGTAGTAAGCGAACGGATAATACTTAAAAGAATAATAAGCATATATTTCTGAAACAAAATTGAATTATCGTGTTTTACAGGCTACGCTCGCTCGTAGCCACCTCGTAGCAAACCCGTAGCAAACCTCGTTGGCATCTCGTAACTAATCCGTAGTAATCTCGTAGCGAAGCCCGGTCATCTCTTAGCAAACCCGTGACCATCTCGCATCAAAGGCGTAACCAGTTACAAAATTACCTTTTCATGTTTTCATCTAAAAAATGTTACGTACAAATTTGAGACCGTATTTGTTTTTTTTTTTGAAAAAAAAATCCTTGCTCACTAAATTGCTAATTACAAGGTTACACATATCTATTAATACGTGAAGCGAAAACTTTGGATCCCTTTTTACGAAAATTGGGCGGACGGAGGAGTATGAAATTTCGCACACTTATAGTTTATACAGAGAAGAAGTGACGAATGCTAATATTTTTTTAAATTATGCGTCAAAATACATTATTTTCAATAAATAACACGTTACACACACTACTGTTCATTACCGTGTATCTAATACACACATGCATAGAAATTCTTTTGTTTATGGTCCAAATCTGTCTTTATTATTTTGTGCAGTGTTACCAACACCCAGAAATATTTACCCCTAAAGCTTACGTTAAAAAACCCTAAACATGCCGCCACAATTACTAAAAAAATCCGCAAAAAAATTATAATGAAAATAACCAACGAATGTTCAGTAATCATAAACCCGGCACACAGTAGTAATATTTGTCTATATTTATTACGCGACATTTGTTAATCATTCACTCTGCATTCTTAGTATTGCGGAACCGTACTAGAAGTCGCTAATACTTTTATTGTAATCAAAAACACAATGAGAAATGTAAGATGGCAAAAAATCCCTAAGAATACCCCTAAAAATGAACGCCCCTAAAAAATCTCAATCAAAAGTTTAAAAAAAGTTTAAAAATTTTATTTCGGAACAAATAACACAGGACAAGTTTGACAAGTAAAACGATGGTAGCTGCAAAAGTATAAACTGTAGCGCAGCTAACAACGCCCTTCTCCAGATACAGAATGGAATCCTCTTATTTACCCCCTAAATTTGGAAAAACCCCTAAGTTGGTAAGCCTGATTTTGGTCTATAGTCATAATGAATGTCAAGTATAACCATAGGTAATAAATTAATTTTATGGATATATAACCTATTTCATTTTTAAAATCTATGATCATATCGAGAATATTTGTCTTTAATATTATTTGTATTAGCGACGATAGGAATTTAGTTTAGATTTATAAGAAATATTTTTTGTGGTTTTATGGAGAGTGTCAAGTACCTATGGCATTAGTAAGTTTCCCATACAAAACTTAGTGTCGTGTGCAAACTGTAGAGGTTGTATGCCTCACGATTGTTCAGACTGGTCATAGATTGTACAGACTGATTATAATTATGACATTCGGAACCGTCATAATTAATCTATACTATATAATATTATAAAGCTGAAGAGTTTGTTTGTTTGATTGAACGCGCTAATCTCAGGAACTGCTGATCGGAATTGAAAAAATCTTTTTGTGTTGGGTAGTCCATTTATTGAGGAAGGCTATAGGCTATATAACATCACGCTACGGTGAAAAAGAGTTGAGCAGCAAACGAAAAATGGACGAAAACTGGCAGGTAATTCGACGCGACGGGAAGGGGAGCGAAAATTTGACGCGGACGAAGTCGCGGGCAGAAGCTATTAAAAATAATAGGGAAAATTCTATAAAAACAGAGCTTTCTGTGATAATTCATTCCATATTGTTCCATATCCAGCAGTTAAGAAGTATTAAGAAAATAAAAAAGAGAGTCCTGAAGAAGTATTCTTTACTCATTACACCTACGTCCTGGTCCTGGCCATCACCATCTCGCCAGCAAACCCTCTCCACAGTAGTACAGCGTGAGCAATTTGTCTATAGAGTTACTGAATGTCAAATATGACCATTTTTTTTATTATGTATATTTTTTATTTAATAATGTATTTCTATTCAAATGAAGTACGGTCGAATTTCGACCAATGGGCGATCACTAGTAAAATATAAATATCTAGTTACAAATATGTACTTAAAATTGCGTTAACCAGCAACAGTCTTATCTACAGTATTTGCAAAGTAAAAAAGCAGTTTCGTACTTAAAAAGAATAACAAGAAGAAACAAGAAAAAAAAAATATTCCTTTAAGTAGGTTGGTATAAACACTTTTACACGTCAGTCATATTTTTAAAACTAGACGAGGTCGGTGTTTCCTATCTGACTGAGTGAAGAGATCTAGGGAGATATCCATACTTAATATTATAAATGGGAAAGTGTGTATGTCTGTTTGTCCGTCTTTCACGGCAAAACGGAGCGACGAATTGACGTGATTTTTTAATTGGAGATAGTTGAAGGGATGGGGAATGACATAGGCTACTTTTTGTCTCTTTCTATCTCCCCACTTCCCTAAAATGGGGGGTGGAACGCGCTAATCTCAGGAACTACTGGTTCGAATTGAAAAATTATTTTTGAGTTGGGTAGCCTATTTATTGAGGAAGGCTATAAGCTACATAACATCACGCTACGATCAAAAGGAGTGGAGCAGCAACAAAAAATGGACGAAAACTGGCAGGCTGCGATGCGACGAGAAGGGTCGAGGAGCAAATATTTGACACGGACGAAGTCGCGGGCAGAAGCTAGTATTATATAGTACCAACAAAAACATATAGTGGTAACATAAAACTGAACTAGTCCAAGCACTCACACATACCTTAACTTTATTTGTTCCGAATAAATATCTTTTACTTTAAAATAAAGAGTGAGGTAACAGCAATACTAACACATACATTCACATCACAGCAAAAGCCTGGACATATGAAGGTCTACCCCAATTTTGGGAGGTTTTGCCATAATCGCCACGCTAGGCAGGCGGGTTGGCGATCGCAGTATGGTGATGAAATCCATAGAGAATGCTGCTGCCCATTCTCTAGTAAGTCTCTTAGTCTTACGCCATCCTCGAAAGAAATAGGATGGTGCTATTCATTACGACCGGCACCACACAAAACAACAGCCAGTTAATAGTAGCCATTTCTAAGTTATTAAATATATTTTTTATTCACGCAGCGACTCTCCAACTTACAGGAGCCGTGAATCCCGTCGCCGCATCAACCACCCCCCTTCAGCGCTCTACAGCGTGGTTGGCGAGAAGTTGCGCGTGAGCACACCTCGAGGCTTACAGTGTGCGCTGTTCTGTGGCGGGCAGCGCTGCAGATATGAGCTGCCGCAGCCGGGCACTGCCATACAGGGGCTGTACTCCGACTGGTAAGTGTTATCATCTTCCTAGCCTTTTTCCCAACTATATTAGCTTCCAGGCTAGTAATAACAGCCTCACCGCCGCTTGCCGCGATTGGTCCGGGGATGGGTGACCGACTTTACATACCAAGACCCATCCGTGCCTCGGAAAGCACGTAAAGTCGTTGGTCCCAGTTGTTTTTCGTAAATCTTAGACAGTCGTAACGGAGCGTCAGAATCCCGAAAGTCTGACAACCAGTCTTACCAAGGGGTATCGTATTACCCAGTAACTGGGTTGTGAAGGTCAAATAGGCAGTCGCTCCATGTAAATTACTGATACGTAGCTGCATCCGGTTAGACTGGAACCTAACCCCCAAAATAGTTGGGAAAAGGGTAGGCAGATGATGGTGTCAGCTTCCTGTCTTACCGGTTGCAGCTGAATACCAGTATTTTATATAGGACGATCGCCTATCAAACTATCATTATTATCATCAGCAGCCTATAATGTGGCCACTGCTGGAACACAGGCCTTCTCTCGGTGAGAGGGAGTGGGCCATAATCCACCACGCGGGCCCAGTGCGGGTTGGTAGATGTCATATGTCGGCAAATTTTTGATTTTAGGACATGTCGGTTTCCTCACGATGTTTTCCTTCTCCGTTTTGAGAGCAGTGGTGATGAAATAATTTACATAAAGTCAGTCACAGCCGTTATCACTGGGCTTCTACTGCTCTTTAACTATCACAACCATATATTTATAAAAGAAAGAATCGAAATGCCTGATAGTTAAAAATGTATCAGAACCAGGTGTCTTCAGTTTGCCCCTATCACGCGCCCTACACATGCAGTTCAGTAAAAGCAATAGATACGAAGTCACTTGCAATTCGTAAATCAGAACGTACTTCACAATCAGTTATAAACCTTATCTCATCAAGCACAGCGTGCAACGTTTTTTATCTGTCTACGTCCACAACTCGGTATCCCTTGGCATGACTATAAGTTGCTCTCTCTGGCCTACTATGTGGAGGCATATCATTCAGCTAACCAAAGTTAAATGTCTTCATCTCAAATTTTAACACACTTCTTCTCTTCAGCATAAATGCATGGGAATCGAAGCAGTACAGGTTATCATGAGAATTATTGTATTTTTAATCCCCTCACGAATTAGAGCATTTTCATTAGCCGTCCCACGAAGCGACGATGCTTTGATCAAAATATCCCCTACAACTGCTTATTAAACTTAAAGGGCTTATACTTATTATTTTTTACTTCTTAGAGGTTTTTTTTGGGTCGGGATTTTTTCAAATGGATTTTATGTCACAAAAGGTGTTTGCAAAGTAGATATACATATTTAAGTGGAAACTTCAGGAAGGAACGCCCGAGAAGAACATATAGTAACCTTATTGGTGATGTTGTTCAGAAAGGTCAAATGCGTGGTACTAGCAACCGGCGGCGTGCGTGTATTCCCTGATGTATTAAAGTAAACAAAGCAAAAAGTGTAATAAGGATCCTAGCTGGTGGCGTTCTGTAGTTTCTTCCGTCCCCATGTAATAATATATATTTTTAAATAATTTTCGAGGTTTTTCTCTATATTAGCCTACACTGTCCCTCCCCCAAATCCCTCCAGGCATCCTCTTCCAGCGCCACCTCATCCAACCCTTTCAATACGCGTCTAGATTTAGAGGTTTAAATCGCAATGATATTAAGAATTTGTAGTGTCTCTAAACGGCTTTTCCTTACAACCTAACTCCAATAAACAAGAAGAAATAAACGTCCCACAAAACACTTAAATATATTACTCATGTAGGTGAATTTATTACAGCCGTGTTGTATACTACGTTATTGTAACACCATTTAATCAAAGATAACACTAACCTTTACAAAAACGACCCACACTCGGTCTACTGTGAACATATTACATTAGCCGCAATGAACTAGGCTCCGCCTACGGATAATACCACTTCTTTTAGCAGTTATATTTACTTTGTCATTAGTTCTATTTGTGAGTGAAGATTAAAATCTATACTAATATTATAAAGCTGAAGAGTTTGTTTGTTTGTTTGATTGAACGCGCTAATCTCAGAAACTACTGGTCTGAATTGAAAAATTATTTATTTATTTATTTGCGTAAAACATGGTATAAAGAGGTCTTATAGTAAAAAAATAGAGCAGACATGTTTTGCCAAGATTAAACATAGCATGCAAATATTCAAAATTATAATTGTAGTAACAATTTCCCAACCATAATTATTATTATAATATTACAACCACACTATTTTCGCTCTAGGAATTGCTTTATACTGTAGAAGTTGTTATCATTTAGCCATACATACAATTTATTCTTAAAAGCATACTCGAGTTTAACATTTTCAGATCAGTAGGTAATTTGTTATAGATTCGTACACACATAGTTAAGCAGCTTTTATTGTACTTAGCAAGTCTGGGAGCATTATTAAGCATGAGCCTGTGAGGATCTCGTCGGCTTCGAGGATTTACATCATTAGCTATTTTAAATAATTCCTTATGTTTCCATACAAACATGCATATTTCATTAATGTACAAACAAGGTAGCGGTAACAAGCCAAGTTTCTTCAATATTGGCTGACATGATTCCTCAGGATGAAGTCCGTGTAGTGCCCTAATGCATTTTTCTTGAGCGACAAATGTTCTATTCTGGTCGGTATTGTTACCCCATATTATAAGTCCATAACGCAATATAGATTCCACATATGCATGGTAAGCTAATATAGCTGTTTTTAGATTAGTACTTTTTAGGGTTCCGTTGCCAAATGGCAAAAAACGGAACCCTTATAGATTCGTCATGTCTGTCTGTCTGTCTGTCTGTCTGTCCGTGTATGTCACAGCCATTTTTTTCCGAAACTATAAGAGCTATGTTGTTGAAACTTGGTAAGTAGATGTATTCTGTAAACCGCATTAAGATTTTCACACAAAAATAGAAAAAAAACAATAAATTTTGGGGTTCCCCATACATAGAACTGAAACTCAAAAAAATTTTTTTCATCGTACCCATACGTGTGGGGTATCTATGGATAGGTCTTTAAAAATAATATTGAGGTTTCTAATATAATTTTTTTCTAAACTGTATAGTTTGCGCGAGAGACACTCACAAAGTGGTAAAATGTGTGTGTCCCCCCCCTGTAACTTCTAAAATAAGAGAATGATAAAACTAAAAAAAATATATGATGTACATTGCTATATAAACTTCCAACGAAAATTGGTTTGAACAAGATCTAGTAAGTAGTTTTTTTTTTATACGTCATAAATCGTAAACCGCAATTTACCTTTCATTCAATCAACTCAAATATAAAAATTAAAAAAATAGGATTTAATTTCATAAACACAAGCCTTATGCATAAACCGTGAATACCTACAGGTTTGTACGGAACCCTCGGTGCGCGAGTCCGACTCGCACTTGGCCGGTTTTTTTTTTACTTGTCTAAGAGCATACACAAATTTGTTTATCTTGCTTGAAACACTGTCTACATGCACTTTCCAATGTAGATCTTCATCAATAGTTACTCCCAGGAACTTGGTATGTGTTACTGGTTTAATTTTGGGTATATTTAATTTCAGGTTAAATTTATGATTATTGGATTTATTAAATTGTATATAAACTGATTTGTCAAGGTTTATTTTCAAGTTATTTACATAAAGCCAGTGAATTAAAATGTCAATTGTATTGTTAATGTCAGTTTCGAGGTCAGAAATTGTATTATTTTTTTTACTGGATGTCACAATAATAGAGATGTCATCAGCAAACAATATGCACTTATGTTTCGTAATTTTAATGATGTCATTTATATATATCAAGAATAAGATCGGCCCTAGTATGCTTCCCTGTGGGACACCAAACTTATTACATCTATATTTCGACGAGTGTTGTGTTACTTCATTATTTTCATTAATATTTGTTATGGTAACGCATTGTTGCCTGTTTTCTAGGTATGATTTTATCCACTGTAAGGTAGGCCCTCTAATCCCGATTGCTTCTAGCTTTTGCATTAGTAGATCGTGTGATACTAGGTCGAAGGCTTTCGATAAATCAAAGAATAATCCTGTGGTTAGGTTGTTGTCATTGACGTTAGTTAATATAACATTTATGAGGGCATAGATTGCTAATGTTGTAGACTTCCCCTTTTGAAAACCATACTGTTCTTTTTTTATAATATTGAACTTTGTACAGTAATTTGCAATTCTTTTGTACATACATTTTTCGTATATTTTAGACAAGATGGGTATTAGGGTTATAGGGCGGTAATTGCTTAGGTCATGTCTGTCTCCTTTTTTGTAAAGTGGTCTAACAATGGAAAGCTTTAAAGCTTCTGGAAAAATTCCTTCATAGAATGACAAATTGATCAAGTGTGTTAGTACTTCAACAATTTCGTCGACACAGGCTTTAATGATTTTGGTTTTAATTTCGTCGTGCCCTTCAGAATTTGTGTTATTCAAATGCAGTATTTCCTGCTTAACTTCAGCTATCGACATCGGTCTGAGGAACATAGAGCCAACAGTAAGACTATTGCTAGTGTTACCTGTGACGTTCGGCGGCATTGATTTGTTTGTTGAATCGATATAATGGTCATTAAAGGCAGAGGCTATTTCTACTGGGTTGGTAATAAGTGTGTTGTTATATTTGATACTGTCTATATTATGTCTAGGCTTTGTATTATTTAGCTCGTCTTTTATAACATTCCACGTAGCTTTGCATTTATTATCGTTTTTAGTTATGTATTTGGTATTTGCGTTTTTCCTGGAATTAAAGATGCATTTTTTAAGGAGATTAGCATATTTAAGGTATTTAGTCTTATTAATCGCAGTTTTGTTTTTATAAGAGATTTTCCTAAATGTATAGAACACAGTATGACACTTTTTGCAGATGACAGCACGATAACCATTCCTTGTGATAATAAGCATATATATGAAACTGATATACATAATACATTAGACAAAGCAATTCTATGGTTAGAAAATAATAACCTCAATATCAATTTAAATAAAACAGTCATAATGCATTTTAGCCAAAGACAGTTAAAATTTCCAATTTTTAAAATTAAACATAATAATAATACAATTGACGCAGTAGATTCCACTAAGTTTTTAGGATTAACCATAGATCGTAATTTGAATTGGAAGGCTCACATAGAGGTTATTAGCAAAAAACTAAGTAACAGTGCATTCGCATTATATAAACTATCGCGGATACTAAAGCCTGATGCTTTATTAACTGCCTATTATGGCATAGCTAATACCATTATCAGATACGGCATTATTTTTTGGGGAGTTTCTACGGATAGAGATATCGCATTTAAGGCCCAAAAAAAGTGCCTTAGATCCATATTTAAATTAAAAACGACTGATAGCTGTAAGCCGTTTTTCATAAGTCATAACATTTTGACATTACCATCAATTTATATTTTGGAAATCGCCATATTTGTTAAATCTAATCCTAAGTTATTTCCCCGCATGGCAGACCGGTTTCCTAGAAATAGACGGGATAACAGTCAACTCTGTCAACATTGGTCCCGGACTGCACTTATGCGCAAGAGTGTTTTTTGTATGGCTCCTATTATTTACAATAAGCTTCCTAATACATGGAAAGAGCTAAGCGTTGTAACATTTAAAAGAAAATTAAAATCTTTTTTAGCTAGTAAAGCATACTATGATGTTAATGAATTTTTTAATGAATCATGTTTACATTGGCAAGGTATTTTTTAAAGTAATTGAATGTTAAATATATGTATTGTAATAATGATTTTGATAATGATGTTTCTATTTAATATTTTGGTCTTACGTTGACATAATTATGCTTATTTTTGACATTGAATAGTGAAAAATGTATTGTATTTAACTCCTAGTTCTAACTAATTATGTAATTAATCAATTTAAATTAATTAATTTACTTATGTCAGTACCTATTGCCCATGTTCAGTAATGTTCCTATTATTTTTAATTCTTTATTTGTAATAATTTAATTTGCATAATTAATATTTGCACACCATGATAATATGGTAAACATGTTGCACAACTGTTTGTACGTATAACACCATGCATGCATTTTCTGTTATTAATTGTATGTAAACACGTGTTTGAGCAAATAAAGTTATCTGAATCTGAATCTGAATAAAATTGATGGCGCAGCGAGCGTTTTGTTTTACAACTTTTTTTTTAAGCCCTTGCTTTTCCAACTTTGCTTCTTTTTGTTATTTAAGTTTACTTTTACTTTTAATTTAGGGAAACAAAGATTGTAAAGTAAGCAAAACGTTTCATGAAAATGATTGAATGCTGAGTTTGCGTTGTTAGCCGTATGTATATTAGACCAAGAAAGATTACTTAAGAATTCCTTAAACTTGTGAATATTATCTGAACTATAATCTCTTTTGTATGTATAATATATTGCTTGACTTTGGGTTTTATGTTTTAAGGGAATAGTCAACATTTGTGCTGTATCGTGGTCTGACAAGTGAAGTGGCAAAACTGCAGCAGTAGCGTCGTGAATGTTACTCAAAATGTGATCTATACATGATGACTTACGTGTTGGTACATCAATGTGAAATTTCAGATTATAGTTGTATGCTAGATCTTGCAATTGAGTAGTAATGTTGCCTTTTTTTAGGGTGTTAATATTCAAATCACCCGCTAAAACTACCTTTATTCTAGATTTATATTGTTGAAATAAATTATGCATGAGACTATTTAATTTGATTAAGAATTGGTTCGGGTCTGATTGAGGTGTTCTGTAGACACAAATTATTATTAAATTTTGATGCGTAAGTTCAATTCCGCATACTTCGAAAGTGTTTTGCGTGTGTTTTTTTTTATTTATTTAGGAAGGCTATAAGCTAACTATATAACATCACGCTACAACTAAGAGAAGCGGAGCAGTAATTAAAAATGTTGCAAAAACGGGGAAAATGGCACGGGTAGGCGATTCGACGCGACGGGAAGGGTCGGGGGAACAAAAAATTTAACGCGGACGAAGTCGCGGGCAGAAGCTAGTGTTCCATAAAGGGTCCGTGTGGTGCCGGACCTAAAGAATAGCATTACCACATTTCTTCCCGTGGGTGTCGTACTAGGCGACTATGGGACTTACTAGAGAATGGGAAGCAGCGTTTTCTATGCATTTCACCACCATACTACGATCGCTAACCCGCCTGCCAAGCGTGGTGACTATGGCAAACCTTTTGGAGGAGGCCTATGTCCAGCAGTGGACGTCTTTCAGCTGAAACGATGATGATGATCATAAAAAGGGTAAAAGGCGTAAAGGCTCTACAACCGCTTACGTAAGTAAATTCATTCAATATTTGAAGGGTATTTCTGTGTGGATTGAACGAGTGTTTTGAGTCCTGGTTTCGATTGGTGTCAACTGGGGTTTGGAGCAAAGTGTTTTTGGGTTTTTCTATCTAGAATTTGTCAGTAGCAGCCTGGAGGTTGGACGCTGGTTAACTAGCGTCTAAACTTAAAACGCACTTAAATAGCATCTAAACTTAAGATAATCCCGAGTAAAAGAGCACTACCTTTCCTCATAATTGTGTGTATTTATATATATATATATATATATATATATATATATATATATAAATATATGTATATGTATTTATTTGTATATTTTAGCGTTATGTATTTATTTAAGTATATGTTAATTTTTTGCATTATATATTATTACTTATATGTATAAGTATATTATAATTTAAGACTTCACATATTCATATCTTCTCTTCTTGTTTTCACACACTATTGTCTACATTTCTTTTTCATTTCTCCTATCGCAGGTCTGCTGGAAGAAATTTCTTAAGAAATAAGCAGTACCTTTGTACTCAATTGTATTAATATGCCTTATCACTCTGTTTTTTTACTGTGTGTACATAAATAATAAAATAAATAAATAAATAAGATGAGATAATATTAATTTGCTTAAACATGTGTCATACATACAGAAAGACATGCATGATCAAAACATTAGAAAGTGCTGACATGTTTGCCACATGATGTGAAGTGCAAATATGAAGACATAATATTGCGTGCTTACACCCAAAAACATGTTTTTGGACATTAAGTTTGTCGATATGAGGTTCTAAACCTTACAAGATAGATAAAAATAATTTATTGCGGAATTCTTTATCAGGCCTTTATCTTTTATATATTGCTAAAGATAATGGGTTATTTACGAAGCTATTTTAAACAATACAGTAATTCTCCATATATATAAGTTTACAAGTAATTTCACGGCGAACGTGACTCAGTCCAACTTCACCTTTGTTACTACTAACAATAGAACTTCCCTCACAATCAGCCTATAATGCTCCCACTGCTGGGATACAGACCTCCTCGTTGTGATTTGGAGATGAATGAAATCATTTACACAAGTACGTCTCGTTCGACCGTCATGACCACTGGGCCACCAATGCTCTCCGACCCTCCCTGTTTGTTCATTAATATAAGTAATTAGGCACCCCTCGAAACATTATCACATGTACTGTAGACTTATCCTTGGCTTTAAAAATAAAGGTAACAATAAAATGTGTGGGTCGCGTGACTTCCGCCTGGCCACTTTATTTTATGTTAATTATTGTAATAATATACTTTTTTACTCTACTTACTAATGTGGACTTAAGAAATAAGGGTTGAGGTACACGATTTTAGACTACTAAGGCAGTGACTGTTGATTCTTTTGAATATTACTCAAATACTTGTTGTCCTATGAAAACCATCATAATCTTCCCGCCCTTTTAACATATTACTTGGGGTTCTCGCAACTCGTTTTCTTTTGCCATTCTGCCTTGTCAACCTTCACGCTAACGTTCACTCTCTTCTTTTTTATATAATTTCTCATACAATCCATCCATCTTTACTTTAGGCTTCCTCTCCGAGACGGAGAGGAAGCCCAAAGAAAAGATTCATCCATCCATCAACATTATATTCACTCTATTAGTCACTTGCATTTCCTCCCTCCTCATCACACGCCCATACCAAGCCAAACGAGTTCTTTTAAATTTTCTACCACTGGCGCCACTTTCGTCATCCGAAAAATATGCTTCTTTTTTCGGGGCAAATGCCCAGTTAAATTAATTAGTAAGTACATACAATTTGTCTATCCGAATGGTTCTTAAGCATAATCCCGTGCAAGCTGTTAAAACACAAACCATTACAAATGTTGAAAAACCTTTCCAAGTTGTCTTACGTAAAACTAATCGACACCACTACATTAAGGTCTCTAAATCTTTCTAAAAAGTTCCATACCCAAAACCTCAAAATGTAATGACGCGTGCTATTTAAGCCATCGACTAGCCACTAACTAAATAGCATGTCTTCATTGAACAACACATTATTTTATAACAACTCACCTGTACACGTGTGTGTATTCTGTATACCTAAACACATAAGCAGAATAAGCTTATAACGTTCCTACTGTTGGGGTACCTATATACCTCCTCCCTGTGGGAGATAGTTGACTTTAGCCACCGTGCGGGCCTAGTGCAAATTGATAGATAGTCACATGTTTTCAATTTTTTGGGTTTAGGATATACAGGGACACAGGTAAATCGTACGACCTGTTACCATGGATTCGGGTCATGATTCTAGAACCTCCTGCGTTCAAGAAATATATAAAATTATGAATATAAAAAAAAAGAAAACGCTGTTGGGAGCCACAGTCTAGGTAGATTAAATATCCCAGCCACCCTATTTGCCGGTGTCCTATCTTTTCCTTCACCCCTTTCCATTTTGTTCCTGAACACCTTAATTTTATGCAAATAAACATTTCCTATTTTATTATATTGATCTTATAGTTTAAAATCCCTCGTGTAACCATCGCCTTACAACGGCACTGCAGTTGTAATATAACACATTACACATGACATTCCTTAATAAAACAAAGTACTAAATGTATGACTGCAAATAATAAATTACGACTACTTTATTAAATTAGGCGCATGCAATTTTAAAACGGTTTTGTTTTTGGTTCAATGTCATAAGTTAGTACAAGGCGAAAGGACTGTGTTTAATAAGGTTGAAATGTTAATTATGTTCTTGCTACCATTTGTTTCTTTTTTGTTGATTTTAATATTATTTTGTTTGTCATGCTTATTTTTTTGTTGATTTTAATATTATTTTGTTTGTCTTGCTTATTTTAGTATTATGTGGGGTGCTGGACGTAAAGAATATCACCATACCATTTCTTCCCGATGGTGTCGTAAGAGGCAACGAAGGGACTTGCTAGAGAATGGGCATCAGCGTTCTCAATGCATTTTACCACCATACTGCGATCGCCAACCCGCTTGCCAAGCGTGGCGATTATGGCAAAGCCCCCCAAATTGGAGGAGGCTTACGTCCAGCAGTGGGCGTGTTTCGGCTGAAGTGATGATGATGATGATTTTAGTATTTACATAACTGTTTGTTTATAAGTACCAGTGGTGACGAGTCAATACAAGCCGATTCCTATCAGCTTACCTATAAAATCCTACCTCCCACCGATCCACTATTTATTATTTCAAAGTACCTACAGTTAATTTGTATGCATTTTTAAGTATTTCTGAAAAATGCCTGCTGGTGAAGAATAGCAAATCTTTCGAACACAATTCTCTGATTCCAACTTAGTATCAGTGAAATTGTTCCTTATCTGTTGAAGAAACTTTAAGCTTGTATCGCGCGATGAGTATTTTTTTCTGGAACGGCCTTCCCTGGTCATACTTACACCACTCATCATTGATTGGCTCACAGTTTTAACTGACCTCCCATTGTATAGGCTTTTCGTACATGACAAGTCAGCTTATACTGGAAATGATTAGCTAGAGTTATCGCCGTGCGTACTTGACATAAGTACTGTGTATTATTGCTTTACTGTGGAGGTTTACACTATACATATGTAGGTAACAGCCAGTGAACTATCGAATAAATAGGTAAACAGATGGAATACCTTGGAGGTCCTACATTTCTTAGAGATATTTCAAAATGACATTAAGAGAAACAAATCACTCTGCGTAGCCTTTTCCCTACTACGTTTCGTTTGGCTTTTTTTTTTGGATGGGAAATCATCAAATGACTTCTCTCGCTCTGGGCGGAGCGGGAGAGCGTGTCAGACTTTTACTGACTAAAACCCACTCGTGTTCTTTCAGTTACCCATATGCCAAGGCTACGGTATCTCGTTTGACCAATCTCGCGACCCTGGCAGGCATCGGTCCTAGCGGACCCCTTTAGTACTGCTGACATCTCTTTGAGGTGCGCGTGGAACACTACGCGCCGTCGACCCGAGCGTGGTCCTTACCGAGCGGCGAGCTACCCATTGCTCGCCGCCCGCAAGCTCGCGCCTACGGTGGCCGGGAGTCCGCTATCGACTCCCGACGCCCGGGGCGTCTCCTCCTGCGGCGGCTAGGGACGTGAGGGCGCAGAGAGCGCCACTCCCTCACGCGCCCCGCCTCCTCCTTCGCGAGCATTACTGCTTCGCACAAGGAGGTGACGGCTTCCCATGCCCTCTCGCTCCGTACCATAGCTCGCACCAGGGCCGGACGCGAGAGGTCGCCGCCGCCGTGGTTTGGCTTCAAGTCTAAACGAATGCAGCTGAATACCAGTATTTTACATGAAGTGACTGCTTATCTGACCCCCACAACCCACTTGTTGGGCATAAGATACCCTTTAGACTGATTGTCATGCTTTCTCGCTTCTACCTAACCTTACCGACAGTCAAATATCTACAAATGACCACCGGGACCAACGGTTTAACGTGCTGTCAAGGCACAGGGGGATATTGGTATGTAATGGATGGTAACCCATCCACACACCGACCTCGGCAAGTGTTGCTTGACCTTGAAGATCGACCCGAGCAGCTGTTATTATTAATCCACCATTTAGCCATTACATTAAAAGAAACAAAAATACCAGCCAAGTGCGAGCCGGACTCGCGCACGAAGGGTTCCGTACCCATTGTCTATAAAAACGGCAAAAAAAAATCACGTTTGTTGTATGGGAGCCCCCATTTTATTCTGTTTTAAACGACTTCAAAAAAAGGAGGAGGTTATGAATTCGACTGTATTTTTTTAATATTTTTGTTACCTCATAACTTTTGACTGGGTGAACCGATTTTGACGATTCTTTTTTCATCTGAAAATCAAAATCAAAAGTCATTTTATTCAAACTAGCTGAAAGCTGGTGCTTCCCGAATGGTCCCATTTTGATTTGGTTCCATTCGGATAATGGGGTCCATGTGAAAACCATATAAGTCTTGAATATGCATTAAGTATTTGTGCGACAAATGAACGAATAACGCGATTAGATTAGTGCGGAGTCTCTACCATAACGAAAAAGTTGAAAATAAAAATTTTTACCAAAAAAAACAACCGACTTCCTTAAAAAAAAACACTACAAAGTAAAAAATAACTTTAATTTCGGAAGTCGGTGGCAAAAAACCTTCAATACAGATCCTAAGACACCGACTTTCGAAATTAAAGTTATCTTTGACTTTGTAGTGTTTTTTTAAGGAAGTCGGTTGTTTTTTTTTTTGTAAAAGTTGTTTTTAGTATTTGTTATTATGGCGGCAACAGAAATACATCATACAAAATGTCTACTGTCTAAATATCACGGTTCATGAGATTTAGCGTTGTGACAGACGGACAGACGGACAGCGGAGTCTTAGTAATAGGGTCCCGTTTTACCTTTTGGGTACGGACCCCTAAAAACTTATAGTTACGAGTTCCGAAAAAAATACTTCAGCTGAGGTGCTTACATTAGATAGGTACCTCATGAAGTTATTTTATATTCTAACATTATTTACCACGTACTATATCATGCTTAGGGTATATTACAAAAACTGTGTCAAGAACACGTAAGCAATAAAACAGTACACATAATTCAAATTATTAATACCTTAGTAACAAGTTTATGTCCAAAAAAGCTCGACTGGCTGTTCCCAATGGTGCTCTGATGCCTACGCTTATGTACGGAAGTAAATATTGGGTATGGCAAAAGAAGCATGAAACTAAAATAAATACTGTGGAAATTTTTCGTTGCGAAGCATGTGTGATATTACAACGGTGCGGTTCAAAAGAAGATGTAGTGATAAAAATTGAAAAGAGTATGCTTGGATGGTTTGGTCATATTGGGAGGATGAAGGACAGCTTACTAAAAATACAACAACATTTAGGCAGACGAGGCTTCATTTACAAGGCAGATGTTAGTGGAAACGGCGGCTGGGGACGCCATAGGTGCACATATAGTGACCTTATTGGAGACTAGCTGGGCCCACGGCTTCGCCCGCATAGATGTGAAAATGGACGTGGAAGCGGGATATAAAGTAGCCTATGTTACTGTATCTGCAAGTGAAAGTCCCGTCAAAATCGGTCCAGTCGTTTTAGAGATTAGCCGGAACAAACAGACAGACAGAAAAAAAAATTGGTTTTCTGATGTAAGTACCGTATATACTTTTATATGCATTTAATGAAAAGCTGTTAATTTGAAATTACAAACAGACACTTCAATTTTATTTATTTGTATAGATGATGTTCTCCAGAAAGGTCAGGTGCGTAGTACTGGCTACGAGGTCATCCTCTTAGTTACGCCCTTTCTAGCGTGTCATCTTTCACACAGTGCATTTATAGTTTCTTTGGTCTTCCCCTTCTCTTATAACCCTTCACATTCATACTCAATACTTCCCTCACGACTGCCAGGGTCGCGAGATTGTTCGAAAGAGATACCGTGACCCTGGCATATAGGCAACTGAAGGAACATGGGTGGGTTTTAGTCAGTAAAAGTCTGACATGCCTGCTCCCGCTCCGCCCAGAGCGGAAGTCATTCGATGATTTCCCACAAAAAAAAAAAACTTCCCTCACGATACTACTTCGCTCACATGCATATACCATGAAAACCTGTTTCCATACTTTTTAGTCACCGGTGCCACTTTCAAACTTCGCACCCGTACGTGTTTATAAAATAAACTATGCGGAAACTCATTGTAATATAATAATGTAGATATCTACGTATTCGATCGTCAAATAATGTAATAACTTTAATTGCTTTCATGTTTACCACCTAATTAATGGTATTTTATGATTTATTTATAAATTAATATAGGTTAATTAGCTCTAACACAGCTATTGTCAAGTGCCTGCCGTGATTTTTATAGCAGTTGTTTGGATTAACAACTTATTATTATTCCTAGCTATACTTGTAAACTTCGGAATCAATTAACTTTATGCTATAGGTTTACTAGAGAATGGGCAGCAGCGTTCTCTTTACCACCATACTGGGATCGCCTGTCAAGCGTGGCGATTATGGCAAAACCCCCAAATTGGGGGAGGCCTAAGTCCAGCAGTGGACGTCTTGCGGCTGAAATGATGATCGACTTACATATCTTAAATTATTTTACTTACCTAAATTATATTCTTTCTTATATTTAAATTAGATTTGGTTGTTTTCTAAGTAATACTTGAAAGAAATAAAAGGCTTTTTATTCTATACTAGCTTTTGCCAGCGGCTTCGCCCGCGTGGAGGTCGGAAATTATCCCGCGGGAACATACTACCGGGATAAAAAGTAGCCTATGTCCTTTCTCAGGCTCTAAACTATCTGTGTAACAAATTTCATTTAAATCGGTTCAGTAGTTTTAGCGGGAAAGCGAGACAGACAGACAGAGTTACTTTTTCATCTACATCTACACTATCTACATCTACACTTCTACACTAATATTATAAATGCAAAAGTAACTCTGTCTGTCTGTCTGTCTGTCTCGCTTTCCTGTGAAAACTACTGAACCGATTTAAATGAAATTTGGTACACAGATAGTTTAGAGCCTGAGAAAGGACATAGGCTACTTTTTATCCCGGTAGTATGTTCCCGCGGGATAATTTCCGACCTCCACGCGGGCGAAGCCGCTGGCAAAAGCTAGTTTATAATATTACTAGCTTTTGCCAGCGGCTTCGCCCGCGTGGAGGTCGGAAATTATCCCGCGGGAACATACTACCGGGATAAAAAGTAGCCTATGTCCTTTCTCAGGCTCTAAACTATCTGTGTACCAAATTTCATTTAAATCGGTTCAGTAGTTTTAGCAGGAAAGCGAGACAGACAGACAGACAGACAGAGTTACTTTTGCATTTATAATATTAGTTTAGATAGTTTAGATAAGTAAAATAAGTAAATAAGTAATAAGTATGGAATTAAGTATGGATTTATTTATTAAATGTTTCAATGCTTTGCTTCAGACGCATATAAGAAGAAGAAAGAAAATACGTTTATTTGCGGCAAACAAGTAACATTAACATTATTTGCGGCATATATTTTTTCCTAAACATTCTTTAAAAAAAATCTCAAAACATAACCGTCTTCAAAATCCCACAATAACCATGAACCTTTAAACCCTTCGTACGACATCAATAAGTCTGTCTGTATACTGAATATCTTACCTAACTTAACGTTATGTTGTCACAGGGTTACCGACGACATTCTGGCGATGGCACGCCCCAGCACCGCCAGTATTGCCGCCAGGAATATTATACAACAGTTTCATAGGTAAGTGGTTCTGTAATACTTAAATATAGCTACAAAACTATGGGCTGTCCCATTAGTATCTGATGAAAATGTAAATACCTAAATTGGATCAGGAAACGTATCTTTCGATCCGTAATGTCTCTTATTTTGATTTGATTATTTGAATACATAAACCCTGAAATGCTATTGTAATTTTAAATTACCATAAAGCAGTTTTTTGAAACTGAGGTTAGTTTTATAACCTCTAAACCTCGTTGATCTCGATGATTTTTTTCAATTACAATGTTACAACAACATTAAATCGTAAAGTGTTGAGATATAAAACTGAAATTTTCTAAATACTGATGAATACGTCACTAGCTGGCTTTAGTGAGTAATGCGTAATAATTTAAGCTAATTCAGTTTTGTTTAAACTTTCTTAAAACTTTGGCCCGTTTTTTACGAAAATTACGCAGACGGAGGTGGAGAAGGAGTGCAGAAAGATTAAAAACGAAATGTTTTAATGTGTAGAACAGAAGTTTTATATAAATGCTTAATTTAATGTCACAGTCCTGGCGATTTGGAATCTGTGAAGTTACTCTTGCAGCAATCAACGTCCCTAAATTAATTATACTAATTCTTAACACTTGGAGAAATTAATATCAATTGTTTACAACAGTTAGTAATTATATTTTGATTCAAAAAAGTGTACGTGGAGTTGATTCCCCGTTTTTCTCCATAAAAACCAGCAGCTTCATCTTTCTGACTAGCTCGTTTTTAAGTCAAAATTGTGTTGTGTCTATACTATAGGTAATTGGTTTAATAAAATCAATGACTACCATTAAACGCTCAAAAGTTTAATATTTCGTAGCAGCACGGCGGCGGCGTAGACTCGTAGTTTTCCATCTCCCAACCCCGAATGCAGTAATGTTGACTGGCCTGTTAGTCGACTGGTTAGTGACCCTGACTGCTAATACTGAGGTCGTGGGTTCGATTCCCACCCAGGACAAATGTTTGTGTGATGAGCACAATCATTTGTTGTGTCTGGGTGTAATTTATCTATAATATCTATGTATTTAGAAATATATAAGTATGTTTATCAGTTATCTGGTTACCATAGTACAGGCTCTGCCTATTTTGGGATCAGACAACGATGTGTTTGGTTATCCAAAAAGATATTTATATATTTAGATATACCGGATGACATTTTTTACCGTCTCGACCTTCATATGGTGTGTTGTGTAACTAGAATAGAAGGCAGGAAGGCCTTCAGATTTATCGTAGGTGACTAAAGGAGCGTGGGATGCGGGCGGACGGGGATGCGTGTGCGGCTCGTGCGCCTGCGAAAGATCAATGAGGCTGCCTATCGGCCAGCTTTAAAGGGTAGGGCCGCGCTACGAACTCATCGATACATGCCACGCATTGAGTAGGGTGCATATGATTTGAGTTTCGATAGATTTTAATTGTTTTTTTATTTTATTTTTTTTCCAAATTTCTGTTTTTGTTGTTCTAGTATGAAAATGTTACTTTAAATGTGTAGTATTTATTGCTAGATCAATTTCATTACATGTTATTCAAAAATAAAAATAATAAAAATTTCTATGCTAAAGGCTTCTACTCCGTTCATATATTACACCCATTTTTTTTTGAAGACGTTAAAAAATGTCACTTACCTCGAACCAAAGTCTTGCTACCACTACCTCAACGAAAATATTATCCAAAACAAAATATTTTGAAACTTATTTCAACTCAATAAAGTGTATTCTGTTCTGCATGTTTCAGCTGGGGTATTCGCACAGTGATCAACCTACAGACGCCGGGGGAACACGCCAGCTGTGGACCCCCTCTTACCAAGTCAGGGTTCACCTATGACCCCACCATTTTCATGGCTAATGAAAGTAAGTCACAATACTTTAAGCCATATTGTGCTGATGATAAAAGCGGACAGGCTCGACTGTCTATTACATACGATACTGCATTGTCTGTCTCTAAATAATTTAAGTAATATAATAATAGAGAAAATGAAAATGGTCACGTCACTTTCGACCATCATAAAGATAGAAGGATAATAGATCATGATATAGTTAATGGGGGTACTAATCGTATATTACTTTCAGTTTATTACTACAACTTCGCGTGGCCGGACTACGCCGAGGCAAGCCTGAGCGGACTCCTTAACATGGCGAAAGTCCTCTCCTTCGCTCTGCAGGAGGGCAGGGTGGCCATACACTGCCATGCAGGTAAGTACCTTCACTTCAGGGAAAAACGCCAAGATAGTTCAAAGTTTAATTCCACAGGCGACTTTCGAGCGGGTATAAACCAAAATTGCCTATCTTCAATTTGATGTTCATGATGTTGAAAAGACTTAGGTATAAAATACAAATAATTTGAGTACCTAACTACATGATATTTGCAACCCTTTTGTAATACAGGAAACAATCGATTAAAATTGTCTCGTTAAAAAGCATTACGAAGTTGGCTCTAATTTGTACGTAAGTATTTTTGATATGGAAGTAACTAATAAGACAAAGATTCGATGATTATTTGTATTGATACAAGGCGAAAAAAATGTGGATTTTTTTCGCCTTGTCTTTAATTACAACTTAAACCTTTTAGTACTAATGACGTTTTTAGTTCGTGGAAGAAATTATCTTCCGTCGCACGTTGCGGGAATTTCAAGCATATCTTTGTTTCACAAATCAGTCGCCGTCGTTCTGTTGAGATTGCTCGCCATTACTCTATATTTCCGTAAATTTACTTACGGAGAAAATTTGCAACGGGCAACTATCCAAATATTACGTTTATTTAAAAGTTTCGTAAGATTATATATATTATTGAATAAGCTCAGGATTCAAATTCGTTTACTCTCACCTTTGTTGACTAATTGTGTAAGGTTGGTAACCCTTAGACGATCCATTTTGACTAACTTTCAACCATCGTCTAAGCCAAGTCAAAACTTCAAATTAAGCATTAAAGTGGGTTATTGGTATTTTATTACTATACACCAAGGAATACTTAAAACTAAAATATGTTATGGGTGGACAAAACAACGAAATGGTGTGCATGGGACATGAAATGTTTCATGCGGATAATATATTCTTGAATAGCCCCCTTCTTATGGTGGGAATAACTGTATTCCACGCGCGCCTCAAAGAGATGTCAGCACAAATTGAAGGGGTTCGCGAGGACCGATGCTAGCCAGGGTCACGAGATTTGTTCCAAAGAGTTACCGTGGCCTTGGCGTAAGGGCAACTGAAGGAACACGGATGGGTTATAGTCAGGAAAAGTCTGACACGCCCTAAAGGATAAGATTTTTCATACAAATAAAATCCCCCTTTTACACCCCATAGGCCATTAGGGTGAATTTTCATAAACCATTTCATAGTACTCGCCTACATATAGAACGAAGCCGTATTTAAAATTTTACGTTCCTAGTCCTAGTAGTTTCGTCTAGTGTGTCCGTTAGTCAGTGTCTCCTTTTATCTAAATCTAACTATACTAAATATTATAAAGCTGAAGAATTTGTTTGTTTGTTTGATTGAACGCGCTAATCTCAGAAACTACTGGTCCGAATTGAAAAATTATTTTCGTGTTGGGTAGCCTATTTATCGGGGAAGGCTATATAACATCACGCTACAACCAAGAGGAGCGGAGCAGTAATAAAAATGTCGCAAAAACGGGGAAAATCGCACGGGTAGGTGATTCGACGCGACGGGAAGGATCGGGGGATTAAGAAATTTAACGCGGACAAAGTCGCGGGCAGAAGCTAGTATACGTATATAAGAACAAGCTTCTGCCCGCGACTTCGCATTCGCGTGAAATTTTGGCCCCCGACCCGTCACGTCGTATTCCAAGGTCCACCCGGGTCGCGTGATTGTTCGAAAGAGATACCGTGACCCTGGCACATGGGCAACTGAAGGAACACGGGTGGGTTTTAGTCAGTAAAAGTTTGACACGCCCTCCCGCTCCGCCCAAAGCGGAAGAAGTCATTTGATGATTTCCCATACAGAAAAAAAAAAACGTCCGCCCGCGCTATTACTTCGTCATAGGTATGAGCGCCGATGGCCAATCTTCCGGCGGCGGCGCGCCGATTTTTTTAAGTCGGCGGCGGCGGCGTCGGCGGCGTGACCTTATTTTAACTACCATAATTTAAATAATATACGTAGAATCAATATTTTCGTTTTCGAAAAGGCTTCAGCACCATAGACCACATCCATACTGTTCGGCAAATTGTACAGAAGACCGAGGAGTACAATCAGCCGTTGTGTATGGTATTTGTGGACTACGAGAAAGCCTTCGACTTCATCGAAATTTGGAAAGTTTTGGCCTCTCTGCAACGATGTCGAATTGACTGGAGATACATCGAGGTGATGAGGTGCTTGTATGACGCTGCAACGATGACTGTCCAGATCCAGGATACGAAAACCAGCCCAATCCAACTGCTCAAGGGGGTGAAACAGGGTGATGTGATATCCCCGAAATTGTTCACCAATGCGCTGGAGGACGTATTTAAAACGCTGGACTGGACTGGACAGGGAATCAATGTGAACGGCGAGTACATCTCACACCTTCGTTTTGCCGACGACATCGTCTTAAAATGGCAGAGATGTTGGAACAGTTAGAATAGATGCTGCATAGCCTAAATGGAGCCTCACGGCGGGTAGGCCTCGGCATGAACTTGGACAAGACGAAAGTCATGTACAATTCGCATGTCTTGCCGAGTCCAATCCACATCAAAGGGTCGCTTCTCGAGGTTGTGAAGGAGTATGTCTACCTTGGGCAAGTCATACAGCTTGGTAGACACAACTTCGAGAAAGAAGCCGACAGGAGGATCTAGTTAGGTTGGGCAGCGTTTGGAAAACTTCGTCAAGTCTTCTCACCGATACCGAAATGTTTGAAGACCAAGGTCTCCAACCAGTGCGTCCTGACCGTCATGACATACGCTGCCGAAACGTGGACACTGACGGTTGGGCTGGTCCACAAATTTAAGGTCGCTCAGCGCGCTATGCTAGGCTCGGAGTTTCTTTGATGGATAAGATCAGAAACGAAAAGAACTGGAGTTACCACATAGCTTGCAGGGTAAGCAAACTGAAGTGGCAGTGGGCTGGCCATGTTTGTCGAAGGATCGATGGCCGATGTAGCTGACGAGTCCTGAAGTGGAGACCGCGTATCGGCAAGCGTAGTATGGGACCACCCAGGTAGATGGACCGACGACCTCTAAAATGTAGCTGGGTTAGACTGGATGCGGAAGGCGGAGGATAGGGTGTTGTGGTGCAGCATGGGAGAGGCTTATGTCCAGCAGTGGACTACCATAGGCTGATTTGAATCTAGATGTATTATAATTTTGACGTGACAAACTGAACTGAGAAGAAAATAAACTCTTTCGGTTGGGGTACTTGTCCGATATGCGTACGGTTCGGTCAGCGCGTTTGGTAAAACTGAATGCCGCCGCTAGGGCTCGGCGCGCCGGTACCTAGGATCAGCGGCGGCGGCGCGGTGGGAAACGTGGCGGCGGCGGCGGCGCGCCGGGCGCGGCGCTCATATCTACTTCGTCAACACTTAGCGATCCTTCCGATTTTTTTTCTTATTTATTAGGTATATATTACATTTTTCTTGGTTCCTAAGTTTTATACGTAATGTTATATAGCCTATTATAACCTTTCTCGAGAATTGGACTATCAAAAAGAAGTTTACAAATCTGAGAGATCCGAGATCCGAGAATTGGACTATCAAAAAGAAGATTACAAATCTGAGAGATCCGAGAATTGGACTATCAAAAAGAAGTTTTCAAATCTGATTACTTCTTACAAAAAAAAAACTCACAAACTTACAACCTTTGCCTCTTTATAAAATAGTATAGATATACACTACCGGTCAAGTCAAAAGTTTGAGACGACCATTAAAAAAACAAACAAAAGTCAACATATTTAAAACTGGATGAAAAACAGGTTTTATTGTCATGTTACATGTACGTGAAGTCTTGACGAATACGGTGTTCTAAAGAAAACACACGCAAGAGAGTGTATACAGATTTTTATCAAAATATCATCCTTTGCATTTTATGACCGTTTTTAGAGTTCCGTTGCCAAATGGAAAAAACGGAACCCTTATAGATTCGTCATGTCTGTCTGTCTGTCCGTCCGTATGTCACAGCCACTTTTTTCCGAAACTTTAAGAGCTAGGCTGTTGAAACGTGGTAAGTAGATGTATTCTGTGAACCGCATTAAGATTTTCACACAAAAATAGAAAAATAAAACAATACATTTTGGGGTTCCCCATACTCAGAACTGAAACTCAAAAAATTTTTCTTCATAATCCCACACGTGTCAATATCATTTTTGAAGGCCTATCCATAGATACCCCATGGATAGGTCTTCAAAAATGATATTGAGGTTTCTAATATCATTTTTTTCTAAACTGAATAGTTTGCGCGAGAGACACTTCCAAAGTGGTAAAATGTATAACTTCTAAAATACGAGAATGATAAAACTAAAAAAAATTATGATGCACATTACTATGTAAACTTCCACCGAAAATTGGTTTGAACGAGATCTAGTAAGTAGTTTTTTTTTAATACGTCATAAATCGTAAACCGCAGTCTACCTTTCATTCAATCAACTCAAATACAAAAATAAAAAAAAATCATAAACATAAACCTTATGCACAAACCGAGAATACCTACAGGTTTGTACGGAACCCTCGGTGCGTGAGTCCGACTCGCACTTGGCCGGTTTTTTTTACCAATCTTGGCTTGCAAGCAATTAATCTATTTAAAGTCTCTTGCGAGATGTTCTTCCTGCTTCCTTCTTATGCTTTCCATTTGGCCTGCTGTGAAGAAAGACATTGTTCCCGAATGTTTCGTTCATGCTCTTCCCACAAAAACTCAATTTTTTTCTTTTATATAGAACGGCCGAAGATATATCGGCTATAGAGTTAAGATAGGGGCTTTGGGGTGGCCATGTCATGTTTTGTAATACTTTTTCTGTTTCTCATCTAAATAGCCTTACATAATTTTGAACTATGCGTTGCATCATTATCTTGTTGGAAAATAAATCCTATCCGGTCAATTTTAGTCCGGAGGGAATAGCATTTTTCTCCAAAATTACTTTATACTGCTCCTTTTTCATAATTTCTTTAATTTGGACCAGATTTCCTGTCCCATAGCCTGAGAAACAACCCCTGAATATAACAGATCCGCCACCATGCTTGACAGTCGGGACTACACACTGTGGTATCTTTTTCATAAATAATAGAATATGCAGGTATGCAGATTACTTTTTATCACCAATATGTTGAAAATATTTACTAATAACAAAAGTTTTTTATTGGTCTAGTGGTCTCAAACTTTTGACCGGCAGTGTACGTGTGTACGTAAAAAAATAGAGATACAAAAACCGTATTTTTGTATCTCTATTTTTAGAAGGTCGAAGCTTAGGTATCACTATTAAAAATTCCAGTTGTGGCATTTTATTATGTAAAAACGGATTAAATATGTTTATGTTTTATAGCTATACTACGTTAACACATCTAAACTAATATTATAAAGCTGAAGAGTTTGTTTGTTTGATTGAACGCGCTAATCTCAGGAACTACTGGTCCGAATTGAAAAATTCTTTTTGTGTTGGGTAGCCTATTTATCGAGGAAGGCTAAAAGTTATATAACATCAAGCTACAATCAAGAGGAGCGGTGCAGTAATGAAAAATGTTGCAAAAACGGGGAAAATCGCACGGGTAGGCGATTCGACGCGACGGGTAGGGTCGGGGAACAAGAAATTTAACGTGGACGAAGTCGCGGGCAGAAGCTAGTGCTTATATAATTTGCGAGGGTCGTGATATTTGTTCGAAATAGATACCGTGGCCCTGGCATATGGGCAACTGAAGGAACGTGGGTGGGTTTTAGCCAGTAAAAGTTTGACACGCCCTTTCGATCCACCCAGAGCGGGAGAAGTTATTTGATGATTTCTCACCCGTAAAAAAAGCCTATATTATACAGGATTCAATTCTAACATCCTTGTGGTGCCGAACGTAAAGATAGCTCTCGACAGTCTGAGGCACCATAGCCTGTCCTTTTTTTTTGATCTCGAGGTGGAAATCCTCATGGATGTCCTCCATCCTGAGGTGGGCGGAGGGGTCTGCCAGACTCTTACTGACTAAAACCACCCCGGTGTTCCGTCCCACACCTACGTCGGGGACCACGGGAACCAATATGTCTTCCGCGATCCCTGACTGGTGACGGCCCGCCTTTGTGGGCCACTTTGGGGGGGAGTGAAGTGTTAAACTCCCCCCATACATCACAGAGAGGCGCGCGTGCCATCCCGGGTCCTAAGGAATAGGGGGCGATGGCCGTCCCCGATCCCCCCATTTAGGGGGGCTGGAAGAGGGCGTTGTCCGCCCTCCGCCTAACCACCGACTAATTTATTTATTAGGCGCTACTTTTATTTTAGAAAAATACCTGCGTTAATTTCCGACATCCACGCGGGCGAAGCCGCGGGCAAAAGCTAACTAGCTAGCTGGATGTCGGAAATTAACGCAGGTATTTTTCTAAAATAAAAGTAGTCTAAGTTACTCCTTATTACATCAGCTACCTGCCAGTAAAGGTCCCGTCACAATCGGTCCAGCCATTTCAGAGATTAGCCCGAACAAACAGACAGAAAAAGATTTAAAAAAAAAATTGGTGGAAGTACCGTATTTACTTTCATATGCATTTAGTGAAAAGCTGTTAATTTGAAATTACAAACAGATACTTCAGATTTATTTATTTGTATAGATAAATTACACCCAGACACAGAACCAGTCGTCTCGAACCTACCGATTTTTCGGTATTTCTACCGATATGGGCTCTGTTCTACCGAAATACCGAAATATAACGAATATTCTACGATTTCACAGTACACATGTGTTAGGTTTTTAAGAATTTCAGTATTTAATTTGATTTAAAAGTTGTTTTTCTGGTAAGATTTGAACACTTACTTGACCGGAAGTAATAGGAAATAACATTTAAAATATTATGGGTGTAAGGGTTTTAAGAATGGCAGTATTTAATTTGATTTAAAAGTTGTTTTTGGGCGACATTTGAACACGTGCTTGACCGGAAGTAATGTTAAAGAAAGAAACGTTTAAAACTCAGACCAAATAAAATTTGGTCTGAGGTTTAAAATATTATGGATGGGGAGATGTTCGGTGGGATTGGGGACTGGCATTCTGATTTCAGCTCTTGTCGAGTTTGAACATAACCCTTGAGTGCTTCTTTAGTGTGCTTAACGAATTTATTGTACTGTGGATAGTGAATAAATATTAATTATTAAGAAATAAACGAGTTAGTAATTTTTAAAGTGAGTATTATTGTTCCTGTTGTGATGTTCCCGCAATATGCAGTGTGAGTTTATTTGCCTACTTTTACTTTATTTGATCCAGGTCTTAAGTATTAAAGTTAATCCAACACATGGAAATGTTATTTACCGATTTTGGGTACAAATATACCGTTTTTAACTGGCAAGTCTACCGATCTCGCTCTATGACGTTCGAGACCACTGCACAGAACAAATGATTGTGCTCATCACACAAAGATTTGTCCTGAGTTAGAATCGACCCCACGACCTCAGTCTTAGCAGTCAGGGTCACTAACCACTAGACTAACAGACCAGTCAAAGCAATAAAATTCTAAAGAATACAAAGTATTTATGATGAGCTTAAGTATGACTTATATTTTTCATAAATATGAAAATCACAAGCTAGGATTCGTCAACAAAATGCTTTAAACATATGGTATTTTTCGAATTTGAGCAACGTAATCCCCTTAATTGCACCGTGTGGGATAAGTATCGCACAGGCACGGTAAAGATATCCAACAGTATTTTGACTCGGCCCTATCCTTGAAATAACTACCTAACACCACGCGAGGTACGTAAACACGCGGTAGACACGGTAGGGCTGCGGCCCGCATAAAGTATTCTAACTTCATCTACCTTCTTGAGTGTCTTTGATTGTAAATATTATATTTTTATTGAAAAAAAAAAACAATGTTTGGACCGTTTTTGTTAAAAGTGACAAGGGTGGAAGATGTAAATTATATCAACTTTTATTTATTTTTAATTACGATACGATCTTTGCTGGATTGATTCAAATCCTGCTATCTGATGAATGTATATTCAATGATTTACGATCGAAACGATCGATTCAAATCAAAAGATCGGGCACCTCAGGCTAGGAAACTACCTGCTACTACTACGAGCGTAGGTCGGTCACTCGTTTGTCACTTTTTTCACCCTATCCACTTACTTATTTAATAATCCTGGTATTTAAAATTAAATTACTTGGTGCAAAAAGCGAAATATCTACCTATTAACAAAAGAAACAAATTTCGTACTAGTAGGTAGGTTTATAAAAAATCTAGTCTTTCCTTTCAGAGTTTCCAGGGTAATTTAAAAAATATATCTCTGGGTGCGTTAGTGAATAATTCAGGCAACCAAAAACAGCATAATATAGTTTATAAGTTCTATTTGTAATTTTAAGTAATCATCTTGCACTGATTATTATTAAATATTCATGATTCGCACGCTAACTGCTTACATACAAAACCATCAATAACACCGCCCGCCATCCGTTTGCCAAAGCGGTGCGTACGCGACTGCGTATGTACTCGGAGTGTACCAGACTCGAGGCGCGTAGGTATGAATTGCGTTCCGAACGTTTGTATGAAGATAGAATACTGTATAGATATCTTTACCATGACACAGGTCTTGCTTACGCGAAAATATTTAACCTTTATCGACCGTCAACCTTATAGCTTGTAAACAATGGATAGTTTAAGTGCAAGGGCTGATTCAGTCATATAGCGCAATATAATTATTGCGCAAACTTATTGCAGGTTGAGGGGCCGCCTAATACAAAATTATATTTTAGTGCAATTTAGTAGATGCCAAAACCCGAAGTTGCGTCATATATTGATATAATAATCGTTTAACCAATTTTTTTTTATTATATGGTCCTAGAACAAGGCGATTTCGACAATTTATTTCATTCAAGGTTTTGCGTCCGCTGAAGCGGTGAGGTTGCGGATAAATTCCACAACATTGTTAGTAAACGACCTACAAAACGAGAATCAAGAAACACACACATTAGATATTATTTCCGGGCGTGTCTCTGTCCTCATCTCAGTCACCCGGACGAGTCCACCGCGGCAACATGATACTCATCATAGTTTACTCTTTGGTTACAATACCAATCATATTTTATCTCACTATACTTCTTAGCATCCTGATGACGCTGATATACTTGAAACTAAAGCTAGAACCTGTTCGAGGAGTGTGTACATCTAATGTGAGACTTGATGGAAAGATCGCGCTCGTGACAGGCGCGAACCAAGGCATCGGCCTGGAGACTGCCCGGGACCTCGCGTCCAGAGGAGCGCAAGTGATCATCGCCTGCCGGAACGCCACAAAAGCTGCAGAAGCTATCGAGGATATAGCAGCTACAACAGGAAACAAACAAGTTGAATTCAAACCTTTGGATCTATCAAAATTCAGCAGTGTGCGGAAATTCGCTGAAGACTTCAACAAATCCTATGACCGTCTCGATATTTTGGTGAACAACGCTGGCTGCATCGACTTCCCGAAGTCAACTGAAGATGGAAATGACTTCGTGATGCAAGTGAACTACTTCGGGCCCTTCCTCCTCACAAACCTGCTGCTAGACAAACTGATCGCTTCCAAGCCCAGCAGGATCATCATAGTATCGTCTTGTCTCCACCACTTCGCGGTCACTTTACGTGTTAACCACCTACATAAACCTATTCTTAACGGAGCAATGGGGCTGTTCTTGTCGTACGCAAATAGCAAATTATGTGACATTCTCTGGATGAAGGCATTAGCTAAGAGATTACCTGAAGGAGTGACTGTCAATAGTTTACACCCTGGAGTCATTAAAACCGATATTTTTGATACGTTGCCTTTTTATATAAGGAAGATCTTTCACGTGATGGCTGATGCTTTGATATTTAGAACAGCAAAAGAAGGAGCTCAGACGACGATACACCTGTGTGTTGCTGAGGAAGTGGAGAATGTGCGGGGGAAGTACTTCATGGAATGTAAGGAGGGAGAATATAGCAGGATGGCGGATGATGATGAGCTGGTGGAGCGAGTGTGGGACAACAGTGTAAAGATGACGAACTCAAGTTAGCTTGGGAGATTTTTTGTGATCATAATAGTTGTAAATAATGGTGTTCTGAATTTTTAAGCTGTCTACTGTGAGTAATTACACGTAAAAGCGAAGGTGACATTAGCGCGGCGGGATTTTTTTGCTCATAAATCTAAAGTTCAAAGTCAAACAATGCAGACGGATGCACTTTGTTGGATTCTCGATGCTCAGTTTAATACCGAGAGTTGAAAATACACTGCGGGCCAATATCCCATCACGATATTTTTTCGTTCGTATTAACGTAGAACTTGAGTGTACTTTTCATGATGATAGACGTCTGGTGTAGTGGTGATAGCATATCTGAAACTCAGATGAGAGTGTTAAAGGAGATAGTCAGTTTATAATTAATATAATCTTCCTGACTTTTGGCCTATAACGAATCATCATCATCAGCCTATAATGTTCCCACTGCTGGGACACAGGCCTCCTCTCGGTGAGAGGGAGCGGGCCATAATCCACCGCGCGGGCCGAGTGCGGGTTGGTAGAGATAGAGATGGTTTCATCACGATGTCTTCCTTCACCGTTTTGAGAGCAGTGGCGATGAAATAATTTACACAAAGTAATGCGCCTGTTTTTTTTTTTTTTTTTTTCTCAAGATGGGAATCATCAAATGACTTCTCCCGCTCTGGGCGGAGCGGGAGGGCGTGTCAGACTTTTACTGACTGAAACCCACCCGTGTTCCTTCAGTTGCCCATGTGCCAGGGTCACGGTATCTCTTTCGAACAATCACGCGACCCCGGGATCACGCGACCCCGGGTAAAGCGCCTGCTTGAGTTTGAACTCACGACCTAATACTCGTAAGTCACGGCCGTTACCACTGGGCCACGACTGCTCATCTAGACGAATATCGAAGTGCAAATGTCAGTAGTAAAGTGACGTACCTAATTTGAAATGCCACTTGATTTAAATTACATGAATAAATAAACAGCCAGACTAGCAGTGGTGGCCCAATGGTGTCGGCCCCGACTAACGAGTTGTAGATCACGGGTTCGAACTAGGCAGGCACATTACTTTGGGTTAAGAATTTCTCAAAACAGTGAAGGAAAACATGGTGAGGAAACCGGCATGTCATTGAACCAAAAAATCAAAGACAATGTGACATCTACCAACCCGCACTGGGCCCGCGTGGTAGATTACGGCCCATTCCTTCTCACCGAGAGAAAGCCTGCTTTTAGGTTTCATACAGGGTGTAGTAAGCATGGATTCAGTACATGATTCTGAACGTTGAAATATTTTGTTGGTTGTTTTCTTTTAAATTGATCTTCCATGCATATTTACCGAGTATTTAATTTTTGTTTTTCATAACCTATGAAACGGTTACAGTTTTCACTACGATGTTCTTGCCACGTTGTATGGGTACAAAGTCTGTCAAATTATCATAGGTCTAAGATGCTTATATATCCCTATGATAATTTGACAGACTTTTCAAAGTAATACAATCTACAGACTGTAGGTACTTTAAAAAAGCAAGTTCAAATTTGCGGTTTTTCAGTGGTCGCTTAGACCAACTTGTGCAACGAAAATAAAATGATAAAGTGACTTAAGGTTATAGCACATTATACCGGCACCGCAACTGCACAGCTGCAGCACGGCGTCTCCTCGAGTTTAGGCTACAGCTAGCTGCCAGCGCGCTAACTACGCGTCGGCCGCGAGGTGCAATCTCGCAGTCCGCGCGCTGGCCGCGAGGTGCAAGCTCGCAGGCCGCGCGCTGGCTGCGAGATGCAAGCTTGCTGTCACCGCGAACACAATTGTTATATGGCATCTTCGTACTTCCTCTATTAGTTTTTCTTTATTCATGTTAGAGCCGTAGCAAAGCGTATCCCTATCCACTGTCTTAAATCTGATTCGAGACTAGAGGGAGGATGCAGCGAGGCGCGTGAGGCGACGGTGGTGCGCGGGCTACGCACGGCGCAATGACGATGTTTCGCTGGCGACTCGGAGTCGGCGCGTAGTAAGCATGCGGTCGGCGCGCTGTAAACACAAGGTCCACTGGCATGCAGCACGCGGGCTGCGGGTTGAGTTGTATGGTAGCGGCAAGCGCGCTGACAGCCCGCCGTTGGCTTTTTTATTTTGACATTATGAAATATATTACTACACACGATTTAATGCTCAAAATTGAATGACAAGTTAATTTCTGGTTTGGAGCCGTGCCGTTGCAGTGCCGGTATAATGTGCCATGACCTTTACGTTCCAATATCTTGAACGATCAGGTTTTTGTTAGTTATTTTTAAAATGTTTGTACAATAACAATAAATAACTAACTCGTTTGGAATTAATTATATTTATGTTCCTTGTGGCACCACACGAACGGCTTGTGGCTCAGTGATAACAGCCGCACGGGTTGATTTGCCGCGGTTGGTCCGTGGATGGGTGACCATCTTTACATACCAAGACCCTTCCGTGCCTCAGAAACCACGTTAAGCCCTTGGTCCCGGCTGTTTTTCGTACATCTTAGACAGTCGTTACGGGTCGTCAGAAGCCCGAACGTCTGACAGCCAGTCTACCAAGGGGTATCGTATTACCCAGTAAGTGGGTTTGGAGGTCACATAGGCAGTCGCCCCATTTAAAATACTGGTACTCAGCTGCATCCGGTTAGCCTGGAAGCTGACCCCAACATAGTTGAGAAAAGGCAGATGATGATGTGGTACCGGATGTATAGAATCGCACCATCTTATTTCCTCCCGTGAGTGTCGTAAGAGGCGACTAAGAGACTTACTAGAGAATGGGCAGCAGCATTCTCTATGTATTATACCGCCATACTGCGATCGCCAAGCCGCCTGCCGAGCGTGGCGATTATGGCAAAACCGGCAAATTGGGGGAAGCAGTGGACGACTTTTGGCTGAAATAATGATGATGATTACATTTATTAGGTAATTTAACATGTTAGCCAAAATTAAGAACTTTACATCTACAAGTCTCTGTCAAATATTAGAATCTTTTAACAAAAGTTTAATAAATTTGAATTTGATGTATCGTGTACACCTTTGGTTGGAGATCCTAAATCCTATCGAGGTGAAAATCCAAGAATTTTCTTTCTACAAATCTGCCCTTTTTCGTATAATTTGTTCTCTTAAATGCCGCATAAGGGTCAAATAATATTTTTTATTTACCGTTTGACTTTCCGGCAAGAATTTTGAGTGCACAATACCGCGATAGTCAAAGAATACAGTCAACATGACTTTGACTATTGATCGACTTTGGCATGGTTATTTCGGTTCAGTTGGAAGGTGCCGCTCCCAAGCTTGTTGACTAGTTAGCATGTCAAACTCGTAAACCCACGTCTCATCACCAGTAACAATGCGTTTCATGAATGTTGGGTCGGAATTGACTCATAATCATATAATCATAATCATAATCGTTTATTTGCTAAGATAGTAGGTACATAAAATAAGATGGTTACAAAATTGTGATCCTGGTACTATCTACCTTAAATTAGGCATGCAAATATTGACAAACAATTTTAAATAATATCATATAGAAACATGTCAGTAAAATTATAAATGTCAAGAAAAAATGAAAAATAATTATAAAATAGAACAGTTTTAACCAAGCAATGTCCAATAATAAATACAATGTCATCAATTAAATCTAAAGAGTATTGTCAATTAAAAAATCATTTACAGAATAATAACATTTATCAAGTAATAGGGCTGTCAGTTTCTTTTTAAATATATGGATTGGATCATTTTTTATAATATCGGGTATTTTGTTGTATATAGTGGGGCCCATGTCGAACACACTTTTCTTAAGTAGAGCTGTATTGTAGCTAACGTTTTGCAATAAGTTCCTATATTGGCTTCTGACAGGCCCTTTTCTTGTTTCTGACACTGTTAGAAAGTAATTTTTATTTTTCCTTACAAACATAGCCATTTCTAAAATGTATAATGACGGAAATGTTAAAACTTTTAGGGACTTAAACATAGGTACACAACTGTCTGTCATTTTCAGGCCACACATTGCCCTTATACAACGTTTCTGTGCCTTAAAAACCTGTTCTCTCATACTGCAATTACCCCAGAATATAATTCCAAAACGCAGAATTGATGCCACCAAACCGTGGTACGCTACCAATGTTGTATTTGTACTGACTTTCTTAGTAAGATTGAACAGCAGATATGCAGAGGTACTTAGTTTATTACACACCTCTTCGGCTTGAGGTTTCCATGTTAATTGACTGTCTATCAATATTCCCAAAAATTTCGCCACTTCTACTTTGTCAATTTTTTGTCCGTCGTATTCTATAGTCATATGTGGTACTTGTGAGCGTTGATAAAAATGCATAATATTTGTTTTCGATAAATTTATGATTAAATTGTTAATGTCAAGCCAATTTACTATGTCCTTAAGTGTATTATTTATATCACATTCATATTGATTTGCGTCAGTGCATTTTATTAATGCGGTGCTATCATCAGCAAATAAAACCATTGGATGCTGGATGTAACGTGGCAAGTCATTTATATAGAGCAAGAATAGTGGTGGGCCTAGTACACTACCCTGTGGGACACCATATCTGATAACTCTATATTCAGATAGATATTTATTTTCACGTTTAGACTTGACGCAAATATTTGTTATTTCCGTGTATTGTTTCCGGTCACTAAGGTATGATTTTATGAGGTTCAGGACGTTACCTCTGATACCATAGACATTGAGCTTACTAAGCAGGGTTTCGAAATGGACACAGTCAAACGCTTTGGTCATGTCGGTAAAAATTGCACATGTATGTATTTTATTGTCTACGTTTTTCATAATAGTATTTAGTAATTGGAATATCGCCGTATTTATATCTTTGTTTTTCCTAAAACCCTTCTGTTCATCACATAAAATATTATGTTTATTTAAAAACTTATCAATTGAATTATAAATTATCTTTTCAATGACTTTGGAGAAAACAGGAATTAAGGCTATTGGCCTGTAGTTGCCTAAATCCTGATTATTGCTCTTTGGTTTTTTTAATAGCGGCTTAATGATAACTGTTTTTAAGGCATTTGGGAATACACCTGAGCAAATACATAAATTAATAATGTGACTTAGGTGAACAACAATACAATCAGAAACATATTTTACAAATTTAGTAGCTATACCATCATACCCGACACTATTTTTATTTTTTAAAGAATGTATTGCTTTCATCACATCTTGGGGCAATACTGGAGGCATGAACATTGAATGAGGATTGCTAATTAACATTGTAAGTTGAGGAACGACTTTTGTGTTATTTTTTATTTGGTCAACGAAGTAGTCATTGAAAGTATTAGCAATTTCTCTTGGGTCATTAATTATGTTGTCGTGCATTCTGATCTGAGATATTGGTTCAGTAGAACGAGTTTTATTATTAATAATCTGCCAAGATGCTCTTGATTTGTTACTAGAGGTGTTAATGTAGTAATTATTTTGTGCTTTTTGGGTCAACTTAATAATTTTCCGAAATCGTTGTGAGTAACTTTTAAAGTTACTCTTATTTTCATTTGATGGACTATGCCTATATTTCCATAACAAATGACGCTGTTTTCTACTGCATACACGAATGCCACGTGAAACCCATTTGATATTTTTATTTGTTTTTATAGTTACTAGTTTGTAGGGGAAGCAGAGGTCGTATAATAAACGAAAGTTTTCAAGAAAATTGTCATACGCGTCGTTGGCATCTTCGGTATTGTATATGTCAGAGAATGACAGACATTGAAGATAGTTTTTAAACCTAGCTAAGTTATCCACTGATATATCTCGTTTTTTAATGCGCCAAGATCTCATTCTACAAGTTCTATTTACCTTGACTTGCAGTATCTGTGCAGTGTGATCGGACAACGCTAAGTCAATTACTTCACATTTACATTTCAATCGAGAGCTACAAGCAAAGTTATCTAGGCAACTATTACTACATAACCGGGTTGGTTGACATAATTGCAGTTTGAGATTGTAACTAAGGAGAAAGTATTCAAAGTCAATAGTCAGATTGTTTCTTTTTAACGTGTCTATGTTGAAGTCCCCGCATACAATTATTTTCTTATTTGATTTACAACATAATACTTTCAAAATAATGTCCAATTTTTCATAGAATAAATTAAGATTGTTTGAATTTGGTGGCCTATATATACATACAATAATAAGCTGTTGATTAATCAATTCTATACCACAACATTCGATAGCATTTGTTATTGAATAGCGTGATATGCCTAACAGTTCTTTGTGTTCAAGATCTTTTTTAATAAGAATGCACGAACCACCGCGTTTCTTTGCTCTTCTCGCATAACAGGCGGCCAACTTGTAGTTTGGTAAGTTCAAAAGATTTTCATGACCATACATCATAAAGTGTTCCGTTATGCACACTACATCAATGTCTCTCTGTTTCTTGGATAACTCTTGGAGATGAACAGATAATAGGTCTGACTTATTTAATAGGCCGGCAATATTTTGGTGAACAATATTAATGTTGCTGAAGACGAAAAAGTTCAGAATTTCCTGAGGAGTTGGTTCCGTGGGTATCATCTTGTTGAACGTCGTTAGTCATCATAATTTGTTTGGTACTATCATAGATATATTCATCCACCAACCATTTTAGATTTTGGTATATATTTCTCATACCATTGTTATTCAGGCGACCAGTGTGCCTTGAGAACATACTATAATCGGCGGACAAATTCAAATTAGAGTCAAGAATTTCAGCATAGTTATGTGTTTGATTATCCAAATACAACATATTATTGAAGGTTTCAATCCTGCAATTGAATATCCCTACGTTGATCTTATAAGTAGGAAGACATAATATTATGTTCGTATGTTGTATTTTACTTAAAGTTTCTCTTAAATGGACAATAACACTGTAGTAATTGTTTGTTTTACGAAAATCTTCTTCACCGATCAAAATAAAGCAGAAGTCGTCATGTGTGAAATTCGTTAGTTTTGTGTCTATATTTTCAACTAATTTCTCTGTTCCGCAATTTGGTGTAAGATGGTGACATATTTGAAAGTTGTAGAAAAATTCTTCTGCTATTGATAACATTTTATTGGTTTTGTTACTACTTATAATACATATTTTATTCTTTGTTTTAATTTTTTCATTTATTAGTTTTGTTCCCGTTGTGTTCTCAACCTTATTAAGATCTGTAAGGGTACTGTCGTGACCGTTACTACATACCGTAAATGAGACGTTTTTTGAAGGATTTGTGTCTGTTTCTTTTGGGTATGTTTTGGATGGAGTGTTTTTAGATTTCTTTTTAGGTGTGTGAATTATCTCCGACGTTATTTTATTTGTAGCTTTTTTTACCATCTTATGTTTTATGCTAAGATCTTTGAGATTTTTTTTTTAACTCCATATTTATTATTGATAAATTATTAATTTCTTCGTGCGCTGCATTTAGTTGTTCTTTGAGCTTCCCTATTTCATTGTTTAATTCAAGCATGCCTGCATCGCATTCGTCGTCGGATATGTTAGGTAAACTACTAGTAGTGCCATCTAGCGGCGAATTCTTGGAACTATTATCAGCGCTCTCATTGACTAAATCGTCTAACGATACGGCTCGTGATTTCATTCGAAACGTAATGTTTTCAAAGAATTCCATTTCTTTTTATAAATCACAAGGAACAATAGATAAAAGTCCTTAGATGTTCTGGTTGTACATTCAAACTTTTTGAATTAGATTAGCGGTTAGTTTTCTTGTTTGTGTTCAAAACAATTGCAATCTTCCATAAAAGTTCTAACACTATTTTATCAACATAATGGTTATGACACAATTATATTAGTAGGTAAACACACTTTACAAGTCAGAGTTTTTGAGGGAGACGCAACGAAATAGTTATTCTTAAACTTTGTTTACAACTACATCACAACATTATTGTTTGTACTTATAACTTTCTTAAACCTTTGCAGAATTGTTTGATAACACTGTCACTAGGTTATTGGCGTATACTATCACTGTTACACTACTTATTAGCGATTAAAAACGATTAAATTATTTTAAAATACATTAAATGACGGAGCTAATGTTGTTGTTGTCATTAACTGTCAACTACCCCCAACCTGGTTCTAGTGTGTCCTCAGCGACTGATGAGTTTTTGGAAAAAAAATCAGCTCTTTTGGGGCTAGCCGAGAGGCAACATGTTCCATACGGCATACCCAAGGGATTATTTAAAATGGGATGGACCGACTGAGACACAGAAAGTTCGGCGGCTATCTTTCCCAAACTTGAATGAGGATTTATAGACACTATTTCCTTCACTTTTGCGATGTTAACTTGCCAGAGCGAGTCAAATTTTCCATCACATCTCAACCGCTGTTGATAAATGACTTTATTTTTGCAAGTAGGTTTGTACAAACACTTTTACACGTCAATCATATTTTTAAGACTAGATGAGGTCGGCATTTCCTATTGACTACTCTGAGAAGAAAGGCCGAAACAAACTCAGAGGTCACAGTCTCTTTTAAAGTCCAGACATAATTTGGTTAGATCATGTGAAGACCATGTGGATTGGTGTCTGAAGTGGCCTTTTAACGAAAGAACCACACAGATTTAGTGGACCTGTCCAATCAGTGCACGCATTTGCCAGTAATGATGCAGCTCAACTCAGAACTTAAGGAGGTCAATGATGGGGTGCTTGGACAGGAAACCTCCTCGTGTGCCCGGGGGTTGGAGTTCCCTTATGGATACGTCCGGGGGGAAGGCCAATCTCCGGGACGGTGCACCCTGGGGTGCGGGCAAATACTCCCCATTGGGTACTTTGTGCCTAAGGGGAGTTTTGCCCGTATGCGAATGTCCTGTCGGAGGAACGCTCCACCGTGTGTCCCTCTGATCTTAGCAGAGGCGCACAGCGGTGGAGTTAGAGCGGGCTCGGTGTGCACTAACCTGCCGCCGGGCAGGCAAGAAGGAATGTACCCCTTCTGCCACCGTTAGTCTCGTAGCCCCGAAGATCGTCACGGTCATGTCTCTGACTTTTGACGGGGGTCGAGGGTCTTGGCTTAATCGCCCGGGCCGCGAGGTAGAAAACCTCTATAAAAAATCACCCCAAACCTCCAAGCGGCGGCGCACCGTGAGGGAGGTTGACAGCTTGACTAATGGGTAGCTGAATTAGTCACTAGTGCGAACCACTGAATTTTGTGTTTAAATTGTTATATACTCGTGGGAACAAAAATGGAAAATTATTTGAAAAACAAAAAACCTGAGAAGGAGAGGAGCGATGCGGGGTCGGATTCCGACGTCGCGTCGAGTGCGAAGGGCTCGCGTGCGAGTTCGGAGCGAGGAGTGGCGGGCGCTTCTGTTGGGAACCGTGAGTTCTCCCAGAAGCGCCCTAAATCGGGGGCAGGGCAGGAGTCCTCCTCCGACGGCGGGCTGAGCTCAGCCCGCCGAAAAATATCACGGCGTGGTGGGCTCCAGGAGGGGGGTGCCGGCCGAGGACTCCCCACCAAGGAGGCCGGCGAGCCGAGCCGAGCAGGCTCAGCCGAGCTGACCCAAGGAGGGGAGCGGCTCGCCACGGAGGGGCAACCCTCTGGAGGAACCAGCAGTAGGGCCCCCTCGGAGTCCTCCGGTGGCGAGTCGGACGCTGCCGCCTACTCCGAGGAAATGGGCAGGTTCGCTGAGGTCGTGGCCACGTCCATCAAGGCGGCGACCTTAAAGAGGCTCCAGAGGTCGAAAGACAAGGCCATATCTGCTGCCACGAAAGCCATCGTGGCGGCAGCGAAGGCCTTTCGCTCTGGGCCTCCGGTGGTGGATGGGGTGGCAGAACTGCGGGCGGAGGTCGCCCGCGTGACTGCCGCCATGGAGCTCCTCCGAAAGGAGAATGAGGAGCTCCGAGCGGACCTGGCCGGTCTCCGAGGGGCCGCCCCCCAGGAGGCATCGCAGGGGGAAGCGCGGCATGGGCAGGGCGGGCTTCTGCCTACCGAGAACCAGGTGCTGACCCTGGTGCGGAAGGAGCTCGCAGTCTTCCAGAGCAGGTTTTCTGCCCTGGAGGCCGTGGTCCTGCGCCCCCCGCTGGCAGCAAGCCGGCGTGTTTCGGGCCAGCCTGGGGTGGCTTCGAGTCAGCCGAAGCCGGCCTCAGGCCAGCCGAAGGCAGCCCCGGCCCAGCCGAAGGCAGCCTCGGGCCAGCCGAAGGCGGCGGCGTACGCCGCCGCCGCGTCTGCCCCAGCCAAAGGGCCGGGGCAGACCAAAGGCCGGCCCAAGCAGGCACCTGCGAGGGCCCCCCCAGTGCGGGTGGCGAGAGGGCCGCCAATGCCGCCCCCGCCTTCTAAATCTCCCCCTGCCAACGCCGAATGGCAAGTGGTTGGGGAGAAGAAGAAGGCAAGCAAGGCTGCAAGGGCGGCCAGAAATAAAAAGAGGCAGCAGCGGCTAGAGGCTCCGCGCCCCGAAGTCCGCAGCTGTAGTGATTACACTACAGCCGGAAGCGGTAAAAAAGGGCGTGTCCTACCGCGACGTGCTCTCCAAGGCGAAGGCAGCGGTGGACCTGACGGAACTCGGCATCTCCAACGGTCTCCGGGTGAAGGTCACCTTGACTGGAGCCCGGATGCTGGAGGTCCCCGGTGCGGCCAGTGGCCCGGCTGCTGACGCTCTGGCCGATAGGCTGAGAGCGTCCTTAGACGCGGACGAGGCCCGAGTGTCCAGGCCCACTAAGTGCGCCGACATGCGCATCCTGGGCCTGGACGACTGCGTGACGGAGGCGGAGGTGATAGCCGCCGTTGTTAGGACGGGGGGTTGCTCGACCGATCAAGTCAGGGCAGGTACCATCCGTCCTGACAGCACGGGGATGCGGACCGTAACGGTCAGCTGCCCCGTGTCGGCGGCTCAAAAAATAACCGCGGAGGGCCGAAGGCTCCTGGTGGGCTGGGTGTCGGCGCAGGTAAAACTGCTGGAGCCCAGACCTCTGAGGTGCTTCCGATGCCAGACTGGCCATCACGTATACGTGAAATGCACCTCAGAGGCGGACCGAAGCGGTCATTGCTTCCGTTGCGGTCAGCCCGGTCACAAGGCCGGCTCTTGCAATGCCACGCCGCACTGCTATGCATGTGCGGCGGCTGGCAAGCCGGCCGAACACCGGGCTGGGAGTAAGGCCTGCGCCTCATCCGCCAAGGCCAGGGGCAAGGGCAAGCCCTCCGCCGCCGCCGTCACCGCTGTCGCCGCTGCCGCCTCGACTACTGTCGTGGCCGGCACCACCACGCCAGGGCCCTCACAGGGGACTCAGGAGGGGGCTGAAATGGAGTGTCAATAATAGGTACTCCATTACGCCTCCTCCAAGCGAATATCAACCACTGCGCCTCCGCTCAGGATCTGTTACTCCAGAGCATGGCGCAGTGGTCGATTAACATCGCTGTGGTCGCTGAGCCGTACTTTGTCCCGCCCAGGGATGACTGGGTGGAGGACCTGAGCGGCTCAGTGACCCTCATTTCGTCGGCCGCCGCCGGAACCCCGACCCTCGAGGCCGTCAAGAGGGGACGGGGTTGCGTAGCAGCACGGTTCGGGGAGATCGTAGTGGTGGGAGTATACTTCTCCCCGAGCCGAACTCTCGCCGAGTTCCACAACTCCCTTGCGGAGTTGAGAGTCGTCGTCGTCGGGTTCCGTCCCCTCCCCGTGCTCGTACTCGGGGACTTCAACGCCAAGAATTTGGCTTGGGGTTCCCGGTATACGGACACACGGGGCAGGATGGTGGAGGACTGGGCTCTGGAGACAGGCCTGGTCGTCCTAAATCGGGGTTCTGTACCTACGTGTGTACGGATGCGGGGCGACTCAGTGGTGGACATCTCGTTCGCCAGCCCCGCTCTGTCGCCGCAGGTCATTGATTGGCGCGTCATGGAGGGGGTGGAGACATATTCCGACCACCGGTACATCCGGTTTGACGTCTCCGCCCAGACCTCGAGCGCGCCGATCCGGCAGACCCCGAGTGGTCCGCGGTGGGCGCTGAAAAAGCTGGACCGGGAGCTTCTCCTGGAAGCTTCGATCGTGCAGGCCTGGGTGTCACCACCGGACAGGCCTGCTGACACCAACGACGAGGCCGAGTGGTTCCGGGAGGCCATGTCCGAGATCTGTGACGTGGCTATGCCCCGAGTCCAGCCAGGACGGGCTTGGCGCCAGGTGTACTGGTGGTCGCCGCAGCTGACAGCGTTGCGCGAAGCGTGCGTTGCGGCACGACGCCGGTACACCAGGCACCGCAGGCTCCGTATCCGACCTCCGGATACGGAAGCCATTCAGGCGGAGCTATACGAGGGGTACAGAGCGGCGAAGGCCGCCCTCCACGAGGAGATCCTGCGGGCCAGAGGACTGGCCCGCAAGGAGTCGCTGGAGACTCTGAACAGGGACCCATGGGGACGGCCCTACAAGGCCGTCCGGGAGAAACTCCGCCCATGGGCTCCTCCGCTGACTCAGAGTCTCCGGCCCCAACTCGTGGAGGGCGTGGTGAGCGCTCTGTTCCCTTCTCGAGGGGAACATAGTCCCCCACCCATGGCTCCGCCCACTGCGGTGCCCGATGCGGACCACACCACTGACGACGACGACGGTGCTCCAGAAGTGACCGAGGTAGAGATGAGGGTGGCGGTACGAAGGCTTAATGCCAAGAATACCGCCCCAGGACCCGACGGCTTGCCCGGCAAAGCATGGGTCCTGGCCTCAGAGGCTCTCGGGCCTCGACTCAGGGGGCTCCTTAGCGCATGCTTGGAGAGGGGCCAGTTCCCACTTCGTTGGAAGACGGGGAAACTGGTCCTCATTAAGAAGCCTGGGCGCCCAGCGGACTCTCCGTCCGCTTACCGGCCCATCGTGCTGCTCGACGAGGTGGGCAAGCTCTTTGAAAGAGTGATTGCAGACCGCCTCGTCGGGTGGCTGGTGCGAGTGGGGCCGGACTTGTCGGACGGCCAGTACGGCTTCCGCGTGCGAGCCCTCACGACGGGGGATGCAGTGGCCCGGGGTGGGGTCGTCTTGGCGGTGTCTCTTGACATCGCCAATGCCTTCAACACCCTACCCTGGAGTTGCATTAGGGAGGCACTCCGGTATCACCGGATGCCAACCTACCTCTGTCGCGTGGTCGAGGCCTATCTGACGGATAGGGCCGTTATCTACCCCGGTCACCAGGGAGAGTGGAACCGGCGAGAGATGTCGTGCGGTGTCCCACAGGGATCGGTCCTGGGGCCGCATCTGTGGGACATCGGTTACGACTGGGTGCTGCGCGCCGACCTCCCTAGCGGCGTCAGCGTAGTTTGCTACGCTGACGACACGCTGGTCCTTGCGCAGGGGAGGTCGTACGAGGCGGCGGCCGAATTAATGACACGCGGGGTTGCGACAATCGTCGATAGGATCCGGCAATTGGGACTCGAGGTGGCATTGCACAAGTCCGAGGCCATGGGTTTTCATGGTCCTCGGAACGCGCCACATGCGGGTTCCCAACTTACGGTAGGAGGGGTTCACATCGGCGTCGAGTCGACGATGAAGTACCTAGGACTTGTCCTCGACAGCCGGTGGAACTTCGTTGAGCATTTCCGACGTTTGGCTCCCAGACTGGAGCGGGCTGGGGCTGCATTAAAGCGGCTCCTGCCCAATCTGCGGGGTCCAAACGCCTCCTGCCGGAGGCTCTACACGGGGATCGTGCGGTCCATGGCCCTCTACGGGGCACCGGTGTGGGCACCCTCATTGAGGCTGCGCCCAGCGCGCCGGCTGTTTGCGGCCCAGAGGGTCATGGCCATCCGGTTAATCCGGGGATACCGCACGGTCTCCTGCGAGGCGGCGAGCCTCCTTGCCGGAGTGCCGCCATGGGATCTGGAGGCAAAGGTCCTCGCGCACATGTGGGAGTGGCGCGAGGAGGCGAAACGCCGGGGCGAAACTCCGCTGCCGCGACAAATCGCGGCACGGCGGACAGAGCTCCGGTGTGATCTCATGGCGACATGGCGGGTACGATTGTCGCAACCCAGTGCTGGGCACGCCACAATTGCGGCGGTAAGTCCCCTCTTTGAGGAGTGGATAGAGAGGCGCCACGGCGTCCTCACCTTCCGCCTGACGCAGGTTCTCACCGGGCATGGGTGCTTCGGTGGGTTCCTGTTCAGGATAAAGCGGGAGGATACGTCCGGGTGTTTCCATTGCGAGGATCGTCTGGAGGACACGGTGGAGCATACGGTGGAGGTGTGCCCTGCCTGGGCGGAGCACCGCCGTGTCCTCGTGGAGGCGATCGGCGGCGGTGACCTCTCGCGTCCGGCCCTGGTGCGAGCCATGGTACGGAGCGAGAGGGAATGGGAAGCCGTCACCTCCTTCTGCGAAGCAGTAATGCTCGCGAAGGAGGAGGCGGGGCGCGTGAGGGAGTGGCAGTCTCTGCGCCCTCACGCCCCTAGCCGCCGCAGGAGGAGACGCCCCGGGCGTCGGGAGTCGATTGCGGACTCCCGGCCACCGTAGGCGCGAGCTTGCGGGTGGCGAGCAATGGGTAGCTCGCCGCCCGGTAAGGACCAGGCTCGGGTCGACGGCGCGCAGTGTTCCACGCGCGCCTCAAAGAGATGTCAGCAGCAGTGTAGGGGTCTACTAGGACCGATGCCTGCCGGGGTCGCGTGATTGTTCGAAAGAGATACCGTGACCCTGGCACATGGGCAACTGATGGAACACGGGTGGGTTTTAGTCAGTAAAAGTCTGACACGCCCTCCCGCTCCGCCCAGAGCGGGAGAAGTCATTTGATGATTTCCCATCCTGAAAAAAAAAAAAAAAAAAAAAGGAGGTCAATGATTCGACGAACAATACCAAAGAAAGGACATTTGTGTAGGTCGCATAAATTACTTAAACTGCCAGACTGTGATAAAAAATAAATGAGAAGAAAAGGATCCTAGAAAAAATAAATAACACCCACTTTATCTTCACATTTACAATAATTAAAACAATATAATACTTTAAAAGTAAATATTCATGTCATAGTATAGGTAAAATTCATCAATGTCAATGTGTATATAAAATTAGGAAATAGTCGCTGTCTGATCATTTGAGGACCATGTACATGTAAGTGTTTAAAATGGTCTTTTGAGGAAAGGACCATACAGATTGAGTGGACCTGTCCAGTCAATGCACGCATTTCTCAGTAATCTTTCAGGTCAACTCAGAACATAAGGAGCACAACGATTTGACGAACAATACCAAAGAAAGGACATTTTGGTTGTCCGCACTAAGTACTCAAACTGCCAGATTATCATTAAAATCAAATGAGTAAGAGAGATATATATAAAAAAACAAACATATATCTGCATAGTCCTCACATTCAAAATCATTAAAATAATAATAATAATAGTATACATCTCAGAGTCATAGTTAAGCAATAATTCAAATGTCAAAGTGTATATTCCCAAAAAATAATTATTAAAAAAAAAGAAAGAAAATATCATTCAGTATAATAATAATTTAAAATAAAAATTGGAGCAGCTTAATCCCAAGCTTTTTTGAGCGCTTTGTACCCCTCATACGATATAAGCACGTGTTTTGATAAAGCCGATTCACCGTAAGCCTCTTATAACATGTTCAGTGACTCCGAACATGAAATTCCATTGACAATGCAAAATTTAACATAAACTGTTTGTCTGTCGATGTTTATGTCTATTATAAAATTCGCAATACGCACTAAATATAGGTAGAAACTGAGAAAATACTGTATTTAATCTAATTAACAGATGTAACTCAAACTCCGCGCCAAAATGGAAAACAGTTGTGCAAATCTAACAACAACAAAAAAAAAACAACAAAAAAATTTGGAACTATAAACAAATCATCCATACCCGAAATTTTTTGACTGAATGTAGATGCATATTTCATATTGCGTAAAGGCACAGCACAGCTCCACAGCAGCTCATGGCTAATCTGTGTAACGTGCCTCACTTAAGAAGCTTTTCTTAAAATGATAATGATCGCGGACATTATCAGCTGCGACCTACGAGTACAATGGGCATACACTGACTGAATGTATGTGGTTCTAGAACAAGGCGATTTCGACAAATTTATTTCCTTCAAAGCTTAGCGATCGATAGAGCGGTAGTTTGCTGGTAAAATTAACAACATTATTCAGTAAACAACCTACAAGTCGTGAATCAAGAAAAATATACATTAGATATTATTTAAGTGCATGTCTCTGCCCTCATCTCAGTCACCCGGACGAGTCCACCGCGGCAACATGATACTCGTCATAGTTTACTCTTTGATTACAATACTAGTGATAATTTATCTCACTATAAATACTAGCCTCTTGATGATGGCGATATACTTGAAACTAAAGCTAGAACCTGTTCGAGGAGTGTGTACATCTAATGTGAGACTTGATGGAAAGATCGCGCTCGTGACAGGCGCGAACCAAGGCATCGGCCTGGAGACTGCGGGACCTCGCGTCCAGAGGAGCGCAAGTGTCGCATGCCGGAACGCCACAAAAGCTGCAGAAGCTATCGAGGATATAGCAGCTACTACAGGAAACAAACAAGTTGAATTCAAACCTTTAGATCTATCAAAATTCAGCAGTGTGCGGAAATTCGCTGAAGACTTCAACAAATCCTATGATCATCTCGATATTTTGGTGAACAACGCCGGCTGCAGCGCCTTCCCGAAGTCAACTGAAGATGGAAATGACTTCGTGATGCAAGTGAACTATTTCGGGCCCTTCCTCCTCACAAACCTGCTGCTAGACAAACTGATCGCTTCCAAGCCCAGCAGGATCATCATAGTATCGTCTTGTCTCCACCACTTCGCGGTCACATTACGTGTTAACCACCTACATAAACCTATTTTTCCTGGAGCAATGGGCCAGTTCCTGTCTTACGCAAATAGCAAATTATGTGACATTCTCTGGATGAAGGCATTAGCTAAGAGATTACCTGAAGGAGTGACTGTGAATAGTTTACACCCTGGAATCATTAAAACCGATATTTTTAATACGTTGCCTTTTTATATGAGGAGGATCTTTCACGTGATTGCTGATACTTTGATGTTTAGAACAGTAAAAGAAGGAGCTCAGACGACGATACACCTGTGTGTTGCTGAGGAAGTGGAGAATGTGCGGGGGAAGTACTTCATGGAGTGTAAGGAGGGAGAATATAGCAGGATGGCGGATGATGACGAGCTGGTGGAGCGAGTGTGGAAAAAGAGTGTAAACGTGACGAACTCGAATTAGCGTGGAAGAATTTTTGTGATAATAATAGTTGTAAATAATAGTGTTATGTATTCTTGAGCAGTCTACTGTGAGTAATTACACGCTCGCGCGAAGGTGACATTAGCGCGGCTGGGTTTTTTGCTCATAAATCTAGAGTTCAAAGTCAAACAGTGCAGACGGATGCAATTTGTTGGATTCTCGATGCTCAGTTCCTGAACCAAAAAATCGAAGACATGTGACATCTACCAACCCGCACTGGGCCCGCGTGGTAGATTACGGCCCATTCCCTCTCACCGAGAGGAGACTTGCTTATACGTTTTATACAGGGTGAAGCACAACCAGTAAGCATGGATTCAGTACATGATTCTGAACGTTGACATAGTTTGTTGGTTGTTTTCTTTTAAATTGATCTTCCATGCATATTTACCGAGTATTTAATTTTTGTTATTGTACGCTGCCAGGCTAGACTAGACCCCTACCATAGGATTTCAATGCGCAGTGGAAGAGTTATAATCGTGGGGCTCTAGAGACAAGAAGTGGCGAGCGTTACTAGTCCGCCGTACGCGGAGCAGACAATCAAATCAAACACTTACCATACAACAAAGGAACTTACCTGGTGAGGTTGAAGGACACTGCTCTGGTGCCAACCTGGAGTTATGTATGTAAGTGAGTGTATATGTATTGTGTTGTGACGTTACGTGTATTCTTCAGGTTAGAATCCGCTTCAACCCGGCTGGAGGCAATCACAGCATGCGGTCTTCAAATCACTCGTTCCCCAATAGCGTCACTTGAATGACCTTCAAACTATTTCAGGTATTTCCAACAAACAGAACCCGTGATATGTCTTCAAATTGGGGGTTATTACAATTAATACAATTGGATCACGACTAATTGTCACAAACGGATCGATTTAAAAGGATTAATATCAACAAACGCGTCGCGGGGGTTCCAATAGGCGACGGACCTATTTTAGCGGCAAAACAAGAGAGCTGTCAAGTGTCAACGTCAAACTGACAAGTCAGTTCTCACTCTGTTACACGCGCATTCCGTTAGGCGCACAGATAATAAACGGTACCGAACAGTTATTTTTTTCATAACCTATGAATCGGTTACAGTTTGCACGACCATGTTCCTGCCACCTTGTATGGTTACAAAGTCTGTCAAATTATCATAGGTCTATCCTTATATATCCCTATGATAATCTGACAGACTTTTCAAAGTAATACATCTACAGACTGTACTTCCTTAATTAAAGAAAAAACCGGCCAAGTGCGAGTCGGACTCGCGCACCGAGGGTTCCGTACAAACCTGTAGGTATTCTCGGTTTATGCATAAGGTTTATGTTTATGAAATTAAGTGTTTTTTTTTTAATTTTTATATTCGAGTTGATTAAATGAAAGGTAAATTGCGGTTTACGATTTATGACGTATTAAAAAAAAACTACTTACTAGATCTCGTTCAAACCAATTTTCGGTGAAAGTTTACAGGGTGGTATGTACATCATACATTTTTTTTAGTTTTATCAGTCTCTTATTTTAGAAGTTACGGGGGGGGGGACGCATTTCACCACTTTGGAAGTGTCTCTCGCGCAAACTATTCAGTTTAGACCTCAATACCATTTTTTAAGACCTATTCATAGATACCCCACACGTGTGGGTTTGATGAAATATTTTTTGAGTTTCAGTTCTAAGTATGGGGAACCCCAAAATTTTTTGTTTTTTTTTCTATTTTAGTGTAAATATCTTAATGCGGTTCACAGAATACATCTATTTACCGAGTTTCACCACCTACATAAACCTATTTTTCCCGGAGCAATGGGGCAGTTCCTGTCTTACGCAAATAGCAAATTATGTGACATTCTTTGGATGAAGGCAGTAGCTAAGAGATTACCTGAAGGAGTGACTGTGAATAGTTTACACCCTGGAATCATTAAAACCGATATTTTTAATACGTTGCCTTTTTATGGGCATTTTCATAAAAATGTACCCCCACCTTGAAATATAATACTGTTTTGATAGTATTATATTTTAAACTGTCTTTAGTCTCTTTAGAACGGAAATTCAATATTCTTTAAGAAAAAATAAAATTTTATGGGTTTAAAACGGAAATAATGTAAAAATATTAGAACATAACGGAATGTCTCGCAAATTTATATCAGTTGTGTGACTATATTCAGTGGCTGTAAAAACGGTGTAAATTATAAGAATTTTTAGATATTTTTTATTTAATTACTTTTAAATGCTCATGTAATAAAAAAAAAATGCTCACCATTTCCAGTTTTTGTATCTTAGCTTATTAAAAGTACATAATATGTTCAGTATGTGACTTCTGTTACTTCAACTATCATAATTATCTTCATTTTCAATTTTTTTGATACGTTTTTAGAGAAAAGGCCACAAATATTATACTAAATAATAATTTTCAATTTGTGAGAGTAATTTGAAGGTCATTAAATGTAAAATCTACTCAAATAATCAAGAAATAGAGCTCTGTAATATAGGGACAGTCACACAACTGAATACCTAAAATGGGAAAGGGTGCGTTTACATGGCGAAAAAGTACGCAGACACAATGAATACATATAATTATATGTATAACATTAACATTATTTAAGTTTTAACAAAATTATCACAATCAGTTCTTGCCTAAGGCATCACATTTTTATTATTCATTATTAAAGGTTAATTATTTACTATCAAGATTAATGTGCATCTGGATTGAGGGCCCATTTTTTGAACCCTTGCGTACCGAAATAAGATTTATAGGGAAATTAGTTAAAAATAGTAAAAACTTAAAGCAAAGGGTCATAAATTTCTTAAACGTGAATTAAAACTGTTGTGATGAAATAACTTGGGCCCTCAATCCAGACGCGTGCATAAAGTGGCATACCCCAAAATCTCAGTAAGTACTATCTCTGGATTAATAATTTTTGTTTAAGAATTTAGTTAAGAATTTCTTAAATATTTTGAGAAATTCTCAAATCTGTAAAATATAACATTACCGATTTATAGCGGCCTAGGGCCCTCACTTCATTATTGTTTGTACTGAGGAATCTGCAAAACATGAATATATCTGAAGAAATACATAAATACGACTTTAACATGTTTTACTTACATACCTATGTGAATTAGTTAAAAAGAAATAAGGACACAAAACTTAATTGTTAAGAAGTAAATGAAAGTTGAATTTTACTAAAAAGTCTGAACTGAGAGCCCAATATTTTCGGCTTTATTGACTAGGCTCAACCTCATAGATTAACGAAAATTAGAATAAAAGTTTTAACTATTTCTTAATTAAATTGTAACATATCGTTCGTTCTTCTAAATGTCATACTTTAAGAGAAAATTGATTTTCAATTTTTGGTAAGAGAATTATTTGTAGGGTGACCATAATGTTTAAAGTAAGTACCTGTCCATTTTGTAAAGTGCATTCGGAAAGTCATAATATTTGCAGCTAAAAGTACTATATGCCTACTAATTACAATTTGGTTTTCCTTATTTTTAATGTAATTTCTATTTATGTGATGTTACTCTTTAAGGTAATAATACTATGAGCCAAGTTGCCTAAAGCAAATAAAAAAAATATAGTTAAAAAAAACTAAAAACGAAAATGGAAATGATTTTTCATCCCACCATCTCGGAAAGAGTATTTTTAATCTTCAATATCTGAGTGGAAAAGCCGTTTTTATTCTCTAGAGGATAAAGTAAATTGAATTTAGAACATCGTGTGCACTAAGTTTGTGAATTAAAAAAAACATTAAACCTATTTACTGCTACCTCTATGGTGCCGAATATATCATACAACTTTTTTTTAATTTGTTGAAAACTCAGACTCGGAACCTTCTTGGTGTTCTTTTTTCAATTTGCTTTGTACGCGGTTCTTTACGCGGCATTTTTTCACGTCATTGTTAAACCTTATATTAAAAACAAGAAACTTGAAAACAAGTGAAAAAACTAAAATGAGTGATTCTAGCGACGAGGAAGTTTGCTTGACGCCAACAGAATTGACTGAAACTGTTAATAATGCGCAAATGAGCTTTCTCCCTCAACAATCACGCGAGAAGTATTTAAAACAGTACGATATGTTCAACACGTGGCGACTAGCAAAAGGAGCCAAAACTTTCTCAGAAAACGTTTTGCTGGCATATTTTACAGAATTATCCGAGAACAAGAAAGCAAGCACTCTATGGAGTACGTATTCGATGCTAAAAGCAACAATAAAGATGAAAAAAGACAAACATATCGATACCTATCCTAAATTAGTGATCTGGTCATCAACCAAAAAAATCGAAGGTTTTCACAATATCTGATATTGAAAAGTTTCTTAACGAAGCACCCGATTCCGTATATTTGGCGGCAAAAGTAAGTCAGTTGCACATTCAGTATCTACTTAAGTATATTAATCTCAATTAATTAATAGTATACTTAGTAGATGTTGATAGGCATAATTATGCGTTCATATCAATTTTATTCATTTATCTACTACAATACTCTTCACGTTACAGGTTGTTCTTATTATTGGAATAAACGGAGCATGTCGAACTAATGAACTAACACAACTTAATGTCAAAAACATTGAGAAACATTCAGGGCCTCAAGTCTGCTATTTTTTATTAATTCGTCATTCCAACACAATCCCATTGTCATTTTGCTAATGACTTACTATAAATTAATTTACCTACTACAAAGACAAAAAGAGACCGCAACTTCGTCATTCGCAAGGAATACGTAACGATTGTTGAGAAATATCAAGCCTTACGCCCGCCTAACACTCCAATCAATCGATTTTTTCTACAGTATCGCAATGGAAAGTGTGTTAGACAGCCTATGGGTACTAATAAAATTGGCAGTATCCCACGAGAAATAGCAACATTTCTTGAACTTCCAGAACCCCTGTTGTACACGGGTCATTGTTTCCGACGAACTTCAGCCACACTTTTGGCTGATTCCGGAGCTGATCTCCTGTCCCTTAAGCGCCACGGAGGCTGGAAGTCCAATGCAGTTGTAGAGGGATACATAGAGGATTCCATCCAAAATAAGTCTAAAATATGTGAAGGCATCATATAGGAGCCATTACACTGAAAGAGCCTCAATCGGATCCTTAGACTGGCCCTTCTACATCAAAAATAAGCCGTTATGAAACACCTAACCATCTCCCTCTCTCTCCAACATTCACGCCAAGGGAATCCGATGAATCGGTACAACTATTAAGTATGACAGATAGTTTACCGAAAAACAGTACACAAGTGACTAACACCAATATTACAGTACCAAACAAAAATATTACACTCAATTTAAATAACTGTAGCAACGTTACTTTAAAATTTTCTTAATTATACCTTAGTATTATTTTGTTATAATTTAAAGATTATTCTGTAATACTTACCTGTCATAATGTAGTAATTAATACCTAAACTGAAATAAAAGTGTACCTATCTTGTGATTGTAAAGGTTTTTTTTTTGCATTTAGTCATTTCCTCGCTGAGGTGGAATGAAAAGTTACGTGTTGCACTCGAGTGCAAAGATTTTTCACCTCGTGCTCTTTTGATTTCCTCGCTAATGCTCAGGATTCTAATTTTGAATTTTAGAATCCTTCGCTTGCTCGGTCATCAAAATTGAACACGTGGTTAAAAAGCAACTTTGCACTCTTGTATAACAAATAACTATTAATGCATTATTATCAAAGGTCGGAATTAGGTAGAGTTATGTATGTACTTGCATCGAAATGTTGATATTAATATGGATCTTTCCGGGATTTCTAATAGACAATCCCGTGTGACCAACAATATTACAAATAAAAAATAATAAAACCTCAGAGATGGATAAGACAAATAAAACAAAGATAATTAACATACAATTTTTATTAGTATTAAATTCACAATACAAATTGTTAATAGTCTTAAGCAAATTCTCATACTTATACTTCGCCTTTTTTATAAATACATCACAAGATTTTTCTGATCTTCAAAATTAATCCCGAGACTTGGGGCATATCCACCTTATTCTTTCGTTGTATGAACTCAGTGTAAGTACATAAATAACTCAACCTAATTCCGACCTCTGATTATTATATAAAAATATTTGCTTTCTACGCGTCTTCTCCATATAAACATTAACTGTGTCGAATTTCATACCCCTTCGTCAGCACAATTTTTGTAACCCATTTTTACGAAAATTGTGCTGACGAAGGAGTGTGAAATTTGGCTAGTTAAGTGCAAAGTTTTTGGTTCACATCACCAGACACCCCATTTAGAATATTATGTTATTATCATAACATATTTTTATTTTCATTCGTTTTTCGATATACCCAGCAGGTTGGTAAAGTACTGCCAGCTAATTTATTTTGACCTTGTTCATTAAGAATGACGGAAATCGTGTATTTCCGTACATTTTGTTTCCAAATCCTGAGTTATCGTGACGATGTTCACGATAAACAACACAACGATTGTTGTTGAATTCGAACAACAAATTAGAAAATCTAACTCCCCTGATCCTTCCCGTCGCATCGAATTGCTTGCCAGTTTTCGAACATTTTTCATTGCTGCTCCGCTCCTTTTGACCGTAGCGTGATGTTATATAGCCTTTACGCTTCCTCAATAAATAGGCTACCCAACACAAAAAGAATTTTTCAATTCGGATCAGTAGTTCCTGAGAGTAACGAGTTCAACCAAACAAAGTCTTCAGCTTTATAATATTAGTATAGATAATATGCTCCAATGATCGCTACAGGTCACGAATGATATAGGCATAAGTATTGAAAACTACAAACCACGAAATTATCGTGATATTAAAATGAGCTCTTAATATTTAAGAGCTAGTTTTTTTAGGGTTCCGTACCCCAAGGGTAACCAACGGGACTCTATTACTAAACCTCCGCTGTCCATCTGTCTGTCTGTCTGTCAGTGGGCTGTATCTCATGATCCTTAACAGGTAGACAGTTGAAATTTTCACGGAATGAATACACATTCTGTGATAATTTCGAAAAATATTGCCGCCATAACAACAAATAATAAAAATAAAGTTAAAAAAGGGGTTAAAATTAAAATAAACCATACAAGATTCGTATTTTTTGGTTTTTTTTTCTGTGTGGGAAATCATCAAATGACGTCTGCCGGTCTGGGCGAAGCGGGAGGGCGTGTCAGACTTTTATTGACTAAAACCCAGCCGTGTTCCTTCAGTAGCCTATGTGTCAGGGCCACGGTAGCTGTTTTGAACAAATCCGTGACCCTGGCAGGCATCGGCCCCTTCAATCGTGCTAACATCTGTTTTGCCTTGTGATACCATTCCAAAAAGTGAAAAGAGTTTGTTTAGATGGTTTGGTCATGTTGAGAGGATGAATGAAGGGCGGCTAACAAAAATTATTTACAAGGCAGATGTGACTGGTCACGCCGCGCCGGAAGGGGACGCTCTAAGAGAACATAATAGTGACCTTACTAGTGAGTGATGTTCTTCAGAAGGGTCAGGTGCGGAGTACTGCACCCTAATTGCGAAACGCACAATTTATCAGAATCTGAATGGGATTGAAGATTATTTCTAAACCATTGCGTCATTTGTTCGAATAAATTGTGGCTCAGAAACGTAAATAACGCAATGAATGTTGTTTAACTATGAATATATGAATTGGTTTACCAATTCCTACCGATAAAAAGTTCCGCAATTACCCGTCTGGTTAGTTAAATGAGGCAATTTGATAACGTTCTGTAGTTTCTGGCCCCATGGGAAAAAGGAGTGATTTGTATGGTAAATGTATGGTACAAGTCCAACTCGCACTTATCCGGCTCTTTTTAATAATTAATAGCTTGTTATATTTAACGATCATTAATTTATAGGTTGTGAATTCATAATGCTCGATGTAATTAAAAGTGATTATGCTTTTATAGACATGCGAACACGATTCTAGATATTTAAAACAATTCATGTTTCTATCATGAATTGTTTGTTTTAGCTGGTAAATGTATTTGAGACCTTTTTGTCCTGCCAGGGTCATGAGATCTGTTCCAAAGAGTTACCGTGGCCCTGGCATATAGGCAACTGAAGGAACACGGTTGGGTCTTAGTCAGTAAAAATCTGACACGCCCTCCCGCTTCGCCCAGACCGGGAGACGTCATTTGATGATTTGCCATCCACAAAAAGAAGGATCGTAGCAGGTAGCGTTCTGTAGTTACTGCCTGCCCCCATGAGACAAAGGCGTGATTTTTATGTATGTCTTTTACCCACGGCTTCGCCCGCGTGGATGTCGGCAATTAACGCAGGTATTTTTCTAAAATAAAATAATTTTTCTAAAATAAAAGTAGCCTAAGTTACTCCTTATTACATCAGCTACCTGCCAGTAAAAGTCCCGTCAAAATCGGTCCAGCTATTCAGAGATTACCCGGAACAAACAGACTGACAGACAGACAAAAGTTGAAAAATAAAACGATTTTTTGGTGTAAGTATCGTATTTACTTTCATATGCATTTAGTGAAAAGTTGTTAATTTGAAATTACAAACAGACACTTCAGTTTTATTTATTTGTATAGGTGGTACGAGTCCAACTCGTACTTGGCCGGTTTTTTTAAATAAATAATAGCTTAACAATCATTCATCATTCATTTATTGGGTTGTGAATTTATAATGCTCGATGTAATTAAAAGTGATTATGCTTTTATAGACATGCGAACACGATTATAGATATTTAAAACAATTCATGTTTCTATCATGAATTGTTTGTTTTAGCTGGTAAATGTATTTGAGACCTTTTTGTCCTGCCAGGGTCGTGAGACTTGTTCGAAAGAGATACCGTGACCCTGGCACATGGGCAACTGAAGGAATACGGGTGGGTTTTAGTTAGTAATAGTTTGACATGCCCTTCCGCTCCACCCGGACGAGAGACGTCATTTGATGATTTCCCACCCACTACCGGGGTCGCGTGATTGTTCGAAAGAGATACCGTGACCCTGGCACATGGGCAACTGAAGGAACACGGGTGGGTTTTAGTCAGTAAAAGTCTGACACGCCCTCCCGCTCCGCCCAGAGCGGGAGAAGTCATTTGATGATTTCCCATCCAAAAAAAAAAATATTTCCCACCTACAAAAAAAAAGACTATTTTGTCACTTCTAATGTGATCACGTGTCCCCCACCATTGTTTTAGGATACATTTAAACATAACATCACGCCATATTTCCCAGAAAGGTTAGGTAGGGGCAGGGCCGGACCGTGAATTTAGGGGGCCCGGGGCTAATACTACTTAGGGGCCCATCTAATTGCTCAAAGTGTAATGGTTGCCGAACATTTTAACTGTCAGTTCGAAGTAGGTACCAACACCTGAACGTAGACTTGAATTAAATTAATTGAATGGGTTGATTAATCGTAGGATTCGCAGAGCTGCAAACCATACGATCTGAATTATTTAATAAAATGATGGATTCTTTCGCATTATCGTCTATTCGACTTTGACTTGACTTAGCTGGGGGCCCCTTGAATCCACGGGGCCCTGGGCTGAAGCCCAAAAAGCCATATGGTAGATCCGGCCCTGGGTAGGGGTGTACCTATCATCTACATTTTGCCAATTTTTTTAAGTCCTATTGCCATCGACCGAGCATAAATCCAGTTTCCGGGCTGCTAAACAGAAATTCTAGATTGAAAACCCCCAATAATACTTAGCCCAACCAGAGATGACATTTTTGACTCTGAAGTCCGCTAAAGTGGACAGTAAATGGAGGTCTATAAGCACCCAGCATTGCACTCTGCACCGCACGATATTGTACAGAATAAGTTTGGTCATGTTGGGATCTATAAAATAACACAAAAAGTCACAACTCTTATTTAATTTACATACAGTACCTTGAGTAAAATATGTATTTATGGATTAGGTGTCAATATTTACAATATTAATGACTTTCAAGAGTGTTTTGAACCCACTCGATCAATGTCTAAATGCATTGACCATGGTCATCTTGGGGTAAAGAATAAAGATACTATATCGATATATGAGCAGTAGTAGCCTATTGGTATGGGCTTCAGTTGTAGGTCATGACTTCGAATCTAGGCAGGCGCTTCACTTTGTGTAAATTATTCCATCACTACTGCTCTCAAAACGGTGAAGGAAAACATCGCGAGGAAACCAGCATGTCCTAGAAAATTCGAAGACATGTGACATCTACCAACCCGCACTGGGTGCGCCGTGGTACATTGTAGCCTACTCCCTCTTGAAGAGAGGAAGCCTGTGTCCCAGCAGTGGGAACATAATAGGCCGATTATGTATCGGTATACGGAGACAACAAATTAATAATTTCAACCTGAAGGAACTATAACAATGATTTAAAGGTCAAACATGTATGGGCTTATGTTAATCCTATTAGAAGTCGTAGAAATACGAAGCGCTTTGAAAACGATTGTCACTTTGTCCGGGCCTTTTTTACTGCAAATGTACAGTGGTCTGCAAAAGGCAATAGTCCTGCATACCCAAATGATTGCACTTTAGAAGAACTTATAGACACGTACAATTGCTAAGAGTTTGAGACTGAAATGACACAAATTGGACTACCATTAACACGCATTTGTTATTTTACGCGATCGAATCGTCTTGACGTTGATCACCACAAAAATATGTTAACAATAGTAACTTGAGTTCGTCACGTTTACACTCTTGTCCCACACTCGCTCCACCAGCTCATCATCATCCGCCATCCTGCTATATTCTCCCTTCTTACACTCCATGAAGTACTTCCCCCGCACATTCTCCACTTCCTCAGCAACACACAGGTGTATCGTCGTCTGAGCTCCCCCTTTTGGTCCTCTAAAGAATATATCGAATATAAAATACATTATCTTCTTTACAAGGACAGGTAACCTTTGAAATATATCGGTCTTAACAACTCCCGGATGTAAACAATTGACGGTCACTCCTTTAGGTAATCTCTTTGCCAAAGCCTTTGTCCAAAGAAGATCACACAATTTACTATTTGCATAATTTAAAAACATTCCCCGCACTCCCTCTCCGTTTGGTTTATGTAAGTCATCGACGCACAATCTTGCCCAATTGTGGGCTGCAGATGACACTATGATGATCCTGCTGGGCTTGGAAGCGATCAGTTTGTCTAGCAGCAGGTTCGTGAGGAGGAATGGCCCGAAATAGTTCACTTGCATCACTACATCTATTTTATCTTCAGTAAGCTTCGGATTGAGACCGCCGCAGCCAGCGTTATTCACCAAAATATCGAGACTGTCATAGGATTTGTTGAAGTCTTCAGCAAATTTCCGCACACTGCTGAATTTTGATAGATCCAAAGGTTTGAATTCAACATGTTTGTTTCCTGTAGTAGCTGCTATATCCTCGATAGCTTCTGCAGCTTTTGTGGCGTTCCGGCATGCGATGATCACTTGCGCTCCTCTGGACGCGAGGTCCCGGGCGGTCTCCAGGCCGATGCCTTGGTTCGCGCCTGTCACAAGCGCGATCTTTCCATCAAGTCTCACATTAGATTTACAGACTCCTGGAACTGGTTCTAGTTTTAATTTCAAATATAGCGATATCGAAAAAATCAACAGAAATAATGTTGAAAATAAAGTGAGTAGTATTATCAGTAGGTAGTAAATGATAGCGAGTAACATGTTGAGACGGTTGACTGGCAAACGGCCCGATACAGACTGCCTGCATTATGTATATATGCGTTTGGGTCAAACAGCTCCCACCTACCTCACCTCCTTTGTTAGATTTTAACTTGTGCAAATGTATATTTTAATATTCATAGCCAACTTAATGCCCCAGAGCCGTTAATATAAATATTCAATTAAAATTAACTTCATTCGTTTTCAATAAAACCAAGTAGGTACTGTAAGGTTATAGCTTAATTTGTCCCTGTTAGCCGTCCTTATAATTCACTCTCTGTTATTTAAGTCATCCCTCACACAATTCATCCTTCTTTTCTGTACCTTTTCTCTTCCTCTTCATCGATCAATATTTAATTTCCAATGAATTTCATCCCTTCATCACACACCCTAATTCCTATCCAATACAAAATTGTCATGAAATGACGTCTCCCGCTCTGGGCAGAGCGGGAGGGCGTGTCAGACTTTTACGGACTAAAACCCACCCGTGTTCCTTCAGTAGCCTGTTCGAGGTATATTTTTAGCAGTGAACTGCCATTGTCACGTGATCGCAGAGATTCGAAATCGCACTATTTTAAGCCCACAACTCGTCGCGGCGTGGATAAGTAGGTACGGGTAAACCTTAACAATAAAGAAATCACCGCATTTAGATTCCTGGTTACTCATTATAACTTAAGCGTGTAATAGCAAAATCTATATCTGTATATAACTATAAGTATCATGTATATATACCTAATATCAAACTTTGTGTATCAGAATGGTTACGGCTTATTTACTGTGTATGAAAGTTCTTATGCATATTGTTTGTTGGGAAAGGGTTTCACTAAATAAGGCACAGAAAGACAAGACTAGATATTTATTTCAATTAGTCTTGTCAGTAATTAATCAGAAAGCTAGTTGTCCGTTCCAAAACTAGGTCTTCATGGAGAAGAAGGACAAGAAACTCCATGGAAACAGTATGAAAGTATTATATCAACACACTTCTTACATTGCCTTTAATTATCATTATCTTAAATACATTTCATTCTATCTCTTGGACGATTGTCCAAGAGATCTCAGAATAATATCAACACAATCACAATAATAACAATAGCTAGGCAAAGAAAGAATAATGGTACAACAACGTTTTCATAATAAGCAATAAGTGTTACATAATATCAAATTACTTAACTTACGTGACCTCTGGTCGATCTTTTCCACACAATAACACCACTAGAACTAACCAACTACACATATTCCGAGGAACTGTCCCGATAAAGTAATTACAATCCTTTTTATATCCTACAAACGTCAATCTAACAAAATCGTCAGACATCCATTCTTTTTTTTTTGTTTCCTTTTCTTCTAATTTAATTTTTTACATTGTCTGGCAGTTTGAGTAATTTATGCGACCTACACAAATGTCCCTTCTTTGGTATTGTTCGTCGAATCATTGACCTCCTTAAGTTCTGAGTTGAGCTGCATGATTAGGTACTGACAAATGCGTGCACTTATTGGACAGGTCCACTCAATCTGTGTGGTTCACATGATCTAATCAAATTATGTCTGGACTTTAAAAGAGACTGTGACCTCTGAGTTTGTTTCGGCCTTTCTTCTCAGAGTAGTCAGATAGGAAAAGCCGACCTCATCTAGTTTAAAAAAATATGATTGACGTGTAAAAGTGTTTGTACAAACCTACTTGCAAAAATAAAGTCATTTATCATCTTCCGCCATTTTGAACAAATAACAGATCATTACACATTTTGGCTTAATAACTTCTAACACAGATAATAATAAGCCATTGTTATGTAGTGAAACAGTTTAAAAACATTTTAAGGTAATTTAGCAATTAACTATTAAAAGAATATCAATATGAACTGACAGCATTGTACCAGTCGTTTGGATCAGCTTAATAAAGTAAAATGGCAATATAAAACCTACGATATACTACAACTATAATTAAATAATTATTAATTATTTCTACTACTAAAATCATAGTTATTAGGGTTCCGTTGCCAAATGGCAAAAAACGGAACCCTTATAGATTCGTCATGTCTGTCTGTCTGTCTGTCTGTCCGTCCGTCCGTATGTCACAGCCACTTTTTTCCGAAACTTTAAGAGCTATGCTGTTGAAACTTGGTAAGTAGATGTATTCTGTGAACCACATTAAGATTTTCACACTAAAATAGAAAAAAAAAAAACAATAAATTTTGGGGTTCCCCATACATAGAACTGAAACTCAAAAATGCTTTTTTCATCAAACCCATACGTGTGATAAATGATAAATGATAAATGTGGGGATATTTGTGGGGATATTTGTGGGGTATCTATGAATAGGTCTTCAAAAATGGTAATGAGGTTTCTATTATCATTTTTTTCTAAACTGAATAGTTTGCGCGAGAGATACTTCCAAAGTGGTAAAATGTGTGTCCCCCCCCCCCCCCCCCGTAACTTCTAAAATAAGAGAATGATAAAACTAAAAAAAATATATGATGTACATTACCATGTAAACTACCACCGAAAATTGGTTTGAACGAGATCGGGTGAGTAGTTTTTTTTTAAAACGTCACAAATCGTAAACCGCAATTTACCTTACATTCAATCAACTGAAATATAAAATTAAAAAAAAATATTTTTAAACCGAGAATACCTACAGGTTTGTACGGAACCCTCGGTGCGCGAGTCCAACTCGCACTTGGCCGGATTTTTTTTTACTATTTAACACGAGTCAGTTTTTGTAAACACTTTATCTAGTCAAATTAGGTACTTCTATATTGGTTCAATGCTTCGTTAATGTTATAGATGTCATTATCTACCCAACAATTATAAAATATCAAAATGAAATATCTAACACGTGCGCTAAATGAGACTAGTCCGTAAGTCAGTTCAGTTGATAGGTCAGACACTTGCCTTTCACTGCTCGTGTATAAATAAATACATTTAGTTTATTACCCATAAATTCTGAAAAGGGTATGTTTTTGGATTTTTATACCCAAAGTGTATCAACGGGAGCCCATTTTTACGAGGGCTCTTTTCCCAAGGAGGGTATCACCGTCTTCGAAGAACTCCCCATGGAGGGTTATGTTGATTTCCGACCGAATAACCTCCACTGTTCCTTCTACTACTAATAGGTGGAGGGCAGGGAGATACTTGTACATTTGTACTAGATACTTGTTCATTCATTTTAATTAGAACAATGGATACATTTATCAATAATCTCTTGTGATAATATGATATATTTTTCTCCTCTCTCCATTTTCTGCGTTAAGTGTGCGTCCACATTGCGAGCCTAGCGCGGTTACGACGACGGGCGCGAAATTTCAAACATTTGAAACGCGCCTTTGCGTCCATAGTGTAGTGACTAAGTGTGCGTCCACACTGAAAGCCTAGTGACTGGGCCTAAGGCGGGCGCGGCGAGCGGGGGCGTGCGGTGGCCACAGTGACGCGCGAGCTCTTGTAGCGTTTCGATGTATATCGGGAGTTGCAAACTATGGACGACGATTTGATATTTTTATTAGACAGTCCGATCCTGAGATGAGAGGTATTGAACACTAGAGATGGTGTGCACGAAATAAATAAAAACAGAGAAATAAGTGGTGATTTTTTAAATTTATATGAAGAACTGAGATTATAATTATGTTTGCTTTGCCATATAGGTGGTTTACATCCACCATCTCTAGTGTTCAATACCTCTCGGTATTGAACACTAGAGATGGTGTGCACGAAATAAATAAAAACAGAGAAATAAGTGGTGATTTTTTAAATTTATATGAAGAACTGAGATTATAATTATGTTTGCTTTGCCATATAGGTGGTTTAGATTGAATCGCACTTATAAACAATTCACTATTCACCACCATTTTATGAAAAATAATATACAGACGCATATACGCCGAACGGCAAGACCGAACTGATTTGTTACCTCCGCCACCCGCGCCTTCGATCGCTTGCTGACTAGGCTCGTAGTGTGGCCAGAACACGCGGACAGGAACGTTTGAAAATTACGCGCGTTGTCTCGCTCAGTTCCGTCGCGCTAGGCTTCCGCCTTAGTCACTACACTATGGACGCAAAGGCGCGTTTCAAATGTTTGAAATTTCGCGCCCGTCGTCGTAACCGCGCTAGGCTCGCAATGTGGACGAACACAGAGTGTGCGTCCACACTGAAAGCCTAGTGACTGGGCCTAAGGCGGGCGCGGCGAGCGGGGGCGTGCGGTGGCCACAGTGACGCGCGAGCTCTTGTAGCGGTTCGACGTATATCGGGAGTTGCAAACTATGGACGAGGATTTGATATTTTTACTAGACAGTCCGATCCTGAACTTGAGAGGTGTTGAACAGTAAAGATGGTGTGCACGAAATAAATAAAAACAGAGAAATAAGTGGTGATTTTTTAATTTATAATTATGAAGAACTGAGATTATAATTATGTTTGCTTTGCCATATAGGTGGTTTAGATTGAATCGCACTTATTAACAATTCAGTATTCACCGCTGTTTTACGAAAAATAATATACAGACGCACATACGCCGAGCGGCAAGGCCCGAATTGGTTTGTTACCTCCGCCACTCGCGCCTTAGATCGCTTGCTGACTAGGCTCGTAGTGCGGCCAGAACGCGCGGACAGGAACGTTTGAAAATTACGCGCGTTGTCTCGCTCAGTCCCGTCGCGCTAGGCTTCCGCCTTAGTGTTCGTCCACATTGCGAGCCTAGCGCGGTTACGACGACGGGCGCGAAATTTCAAACATTTGAAACGCGCCTTTGCGTCCATAGTGTAGTGACTAAGGCGGAAGCCTAGCGCGACGGAACTGAGCGAGACAACGCGCGTAATTTTCAAACGTTCCTGTCCGCGCGTTCTGGCCGCACTACGAGCCTAGTCAGCAAGCGATCTAAGGCGCGAGTGGCGGAGGTAACAAACCAATTCGGTCTTGCCGCTCGGCGTATGTGCGTCTGTATATTATTTTTCGTAAAACAGCGGTGAATACTGAATTGTTAATAAGTGCGATTCAATCTAAACCACCTATATGGCAAAGCAAACATAATTATAATCTCAGTTCTTCATAATTATAAATTAAAAAATCACCACTTATTTCTCTGTTTTTATTTATTTCGTGCACACCATCTTTATGTTCAACACCTCTCAAGTTCAGGATCGGACTGTCTAGTAAAAATATCAAATCCTCGTCCATAGTTTGCAACTCCCGATATACGTCGAACCGCTACAAGAGCTCGCGCGTCACTGTGGCCACCGCACGCCCCCGCTCGCCGCGCCCGCCTTAGGCCCAGTCACTAGGCTTTCAGTGTGGACGCACACTCTTCTTCCGTCATTTCTGATATTTTCTTTTTTTTTTTTGCTTCTCATTCTTTCAATTTTTTACATTGTGCTTGATTGTGTGATTTGATTTTGATTTATTCTTCCGGGCGATCTCGTTTGAGTTTTTCCCTATAACGTCTAGTTTTTTCAGCCCCGGTAAGAGGCATTTTGATGTAAGTTGATATTCCTAAAACAAAATTTGGTACTATGTACTAAAATGAAACCTACAAATATACGAACATAAAAATTTACACCCGTACAAGTAACATTAAAATTTAACATATAAAAATACAACATACAACATCAAATAGTTCAAGTTGTTTTTCAATAATGATTCTTTTTAAATGTACTATTTGCCGTGGTTTGGTAGGTACAAATATTTTTATAGGTCATGAAAATTGCCATGTAAACTGTGCTTTATGTGCTCAGACATGTTGTGATTTTTCGTTCAGCATGTATTTGACCGCTCAAATAGTCACACAACAAAAGTCACATTTGATTATCCTCTAGTAATAAAAACTGTTTAAAAATAGCCACAATACTTAAATTCATCAAAACTTTTGTTTAACCTAGTTAACATAATATTATAAAACTAATTAACTAAAAACTACAAGATAAATACTACAGGAAATAAGACAAAATATGGTCACATACCTGAGACATGATTTCGTTCCCTGCGGCTTGCAAACACGTGTGCCCTCCTTCTAAGCACTTTTTTTTTATACTGACGGCTTTTAACCTGACTAATTGCATAGCGGCAGCTATGGTTTTGCCATTAATGCAAAACTATTCGAATTACAGTAAACATTTTGTTAGAAAAAATGGGTAACAAATCTGAATGTTCCGGGAAGGACAACTTATTTGATTTACTTTCTTAATTTTTTAATTTTTTTTTTCGTTATTAGTTTTTTATATTTTACCTAGTATCACAATATTTGATTATCCTAGACTAAAAAAAAACCTTAAAAGAGGGTATCTTTCTTACAATAAAGTTAAGAAATAAGTTATTATATTCGTAAGACTAAGCAGGGGACAGCGCAAAATCACCCATTTTTCAATTGTTATTTTCAATTAAAATGAATTAATTTGAGATTATCATAAAGTTTTTGTTAAAACAACAAAATATTGAATACGTTTATTCACTTTGGTGATAAATATAAATAATTGTGGTAACTACTTCATGAATAAAATTTAATCAATTCGAGGGACACTGGAAAATCAGGGGGTATACATTTTTGTGAAAATGCCCTTATATGAGGAGGATCTTTTACGTGATTGCTGATGCTTTGATATTTAGCAAAAGAAGGAGCTCAGACGACGACACACCTGTGTGTTTCTGAGGAAGTGGAGAATGTGCGGGGGAAGTACTTCATGGAGTGTAAGGAGGGAGAATATAGCAGGATGGCGGATGATGATGAGCTGGTGGAGCGAGTGTGGGACAAGAGTGTAAACGTGACGAACTCAAGTTAGCTTGGAAAAGTCTTTGTAATCATAACAGTATCAAATAATGGTGTTCTATATTCTTGAGCAATCTACTCTGAGTAATTACACGTTTGTGCAAAGGTGACACTATCGCGGCTAATGTCTTGCCTTTCATTGACATTGATAATTGACAACTTCAGTGTACTTGTCAAGATGATAGACGTCTGGTGTAGTGGTGATAGCATATCACAAACTCAGATGAGAGTGTTAAAGGTCGAAGGTCGATAGTCTTAGAGTCAGTATATAATTAGTGTTATCTTCCTGACTTTTGGCCTAGAAGAATATTGCCGTGTGAATGCAATTACTAAAGTGCCGTATTTTCAATCGCCACTTAATTTAAATTACTAGAATAAATAAAGATTTTACACAGTTTCTGTCCAGGGTGGTAGAGAGATGGAAGCACAACCAGCTAACTGGTTGTGCTTCCATTTACCTTAGCAAGAATTCAGTATAAGATTCTGAACCCTCTTGGTTGAAATATTATTAGGTAATTACGCCGCTGTTCCGAGACTTTGTGGGCACTATAACAAGTAAGCCAAAACTAAGAATTTAAAAATCTGCATAAAATATAAGAATTCCTTAAATGTTTCATTTTATTTTTGTTTGTATGTTGTTTAAAAGTTTACCTAATCTATACTAATATTATAAAGCTGAAGAGTTTGTTTGTTTGAACGCGGTAATCTCAGGAGCTCCTGGTCCAAATTGAAAAATTATTTTTGTGTTGAGTAGCCTATTTATCGAGGAAAGCTATAGGCTATATAAAATCACGCTAAAACCAAGAGGAATGGAGCAGTACCCAACACAAAAAGAATTTTTCAATTCGGACCAGTAGTTCCTGAGATTAGCGCGTTCAATCAATCAAACAAACAAACAAACTCATCAGCTTTATAATATTACTACCTAGTGATCGCCCATTGGTCGAAATTCAACCGTACTTCATTAGAATAGAAATAAATTATAAAATGAAAAAAAAACCTATTATAATAATAAATATAAAAAATATGGTTATATTTGACATTCAGTAACACTATAGACAAATAATATTATAATATAAAAAATATTCTCGATATGATCATAGATTTTAAAAATGAAATAGGTTACATAATATATCTATAAAATTGTATATATATTGGTTATACTTGACATTCAGTAATAGTTAGGGAGCTGGCGAGCAAAATTTCGATATGATCAGCACACAAGGCAGACGTTATTAATAGTCATATACCCTTAGAAACATCAAGGACGTCGTCTGCCACCATGGTGGCGCTGCGTTGTAAATTTACAGTGTTTCAACAATGTTTAATAAAAGATGTAGATACTATATTATGCGCACACGTCTGCCTCTGGGGCTGATGATCACAGTCATCCTGGAAACAGAAAGAATCGAAAAGGCAGACATCCAGGGCTCTGACTTTTGTAGTATTCATTGTTTACATGTATTTTTATGATTTAAAAAACTCTATATGAAGTGCACACTTGGCAGATTTGAATTGTTCGATTAAAAACAATGCGAAGAACCACGGAAAAATACTCTGCCAACATGTTGCCTCTGCGTTGTCTATTGACATTGCTCCAAAAATGTAAAAAAGGTGTGCTATATTATGCGCACACGTCTACCTCTTGGACTGATGTTTGAATTCCTTATAAAAACCAAGAAAATCGATGAGGCAGATGTTCAGGCCTCTGATATTCCAAAGGCAGACCATTCCATTTTTTTTTCAACCCGACGCTCGCGCCAAACCAAGTAGGTATAAAATATCCCCATAGTTCCTTTCGTGGTGTCTCTCTTTTATTTGGGAATATGAGTGAAAACGGTATAACTCAGTTCCGACCTTTTCCGTATTGTGAAACTAAATGTGTAGAGCGTATATATATACAGCCTCCCCTTTTATTTTGCACGCTTTTCCTTGGTTCAAAATCTACGTATTTTACACAAATAAAACGTGATTAAAAAAGTTAAAGACTGTTCCTATATCCTAATCCTATTCAGATTACAATCAAGTATGCAATTTAAAAAAATACTTTCTAATTAACGTTCCAAGCGCATTTCGTTTCTGGTTGGCATTGAGAAAAAATATGATTGCATAATAAAACTATAAATAATAACAATAAACCCATGCAATACCCGCTGTCCCTTGATTCCGTGAATTTCAAAAAGTTATACAGCTGAAAATCAGTGAGCAAAGAGGCCACATGTTTTTTCGAATCCACAGAGTCATAGTGGATCGAATGGACGCTATGAGAACCGCGTGCAAAGGACTTAGTAGAGCTTTTATTTAAACATTTTTACAACTCCGTCCCATGATAATGCAGAGTCCTGAATGTCTACCTCTTCGATTTTCTTCGTTTCCAAGATGATTGTGACCATGAACTCTAGAGGCATACATGTGCAAATGATTTAATACCCCGATTTTTTTAAGCAACTTCAATCCGCTGTAACGCGAAAACGCAGCGAAATAGGACCTTAATTGATTGGACCAAATCGAGTCGTAATGATTTAAACTGCAATCCACCTCGACGTGAAACGTGTGCAAATCATATACCGAAATGCTCGCCAACTCCCTAACTATAAGACTATAGACACAAAATAATGACAGATTGGACCATAAACAAAAGAGTATCTATGCATGTGTGTATTAAATACACGGTAATGAATAGTAGTGTGTGTAACGTGTTATTGAATGAACATAATATATTTTTACGCATAGTTAAAAAAATATATTAGCATTCGTCACTTCTTCTCTGTATAAACTATAAGTGTGCGAAATTTCATACTCCTCCGTCCGCCCAATTTCCGTAAAAAGGGATCCAAAGTTTTCGCTTCACGTATTAATATATAGATATCTAGACACGCGGCAGCGTGTCAAGCCAAGTTCAAGTTACAGAACTGGCGAGCAGCACCGTGTGTAATATTACACGAACCATTTAGAGCCACTTTTGACCCCCTCATAACTCAAAAACTATTTCACATAAACGTGTCAAATTTGGCTCATATAGTGAAACTTGCGAGATACATATGTGCTCCAAATTGCATAAACATATCTCCAACGGTTATTTAGATATTAACGTCCAAAAATCGTCATTTTTATCACTGACTGACCTATAGATCAAAACTCTAACCCAGTTCCAGATGATCTAGAAAGTTCAAATTTGGCATGCAGATAGGTAATTAGGTGAATACAAAGGAATAAATCAGAAACTGGCAAATTTTTATCATTTTATTATAATTTTTCACTTAATTGATTCTATTAAGAACACTTATAACAAAAACCATTTGGTATAAATTTTGTTATAAAGTTATAAAAAAGTACCTACTAATAATTTATGTACAAAAAGTAATGATATCCCATCAAAAACATAAATGTGAAATGAGAGCCAAGTTCAATATTATGATATATGCCTTGGTTGTTGACTTCAACGACAAAAGAAGTGAGATCTAAATGGGTGCCAAGTTCAATGGTCAGTCTTGACTTGGCTAGTTTTCATATGGGAATTATATTATAGCTTTCGCAAGTTTTAAACCTGTTACTTGTCGGTTCTTATTTTATTATTCCGAAAATTTGGCTTGCTGGTAGAAACTAGCCATCGAACATAATAATTCGTACATGAGAACTAGCCAAGTCAGGACTGACCATTGAACTTGGCACCCATTTAGATCTCACTTCTTTTGTCGTTGAAGTCAACAACCAAGGCATATATCATAATATTGAACTTGGCTCTCATTTCACATTTATGTTTTTGATGGGATATCATTACTTTTTGTACATAAATTATTAGTAGGTACTTTTTTATAACTTTATAACAAAATTTATACCAAATGGTTTTTGTTATAAGTGTTCTTAATAGAATCAATTAAGTGAAAAATTATAATAAAATGATAAAAATTTGCCAGTTTCTGATTTATTCCTTTGTATTCACCTAATTACCTATCTGCATGCCAAATTTGAACTTTCTAGATCATCTGGAACTGGGTTAGAGTTTTGATCTATAGGTCAGTCAGTGATAAAAATGACGATTTTTGGACGTTAATATCTAAATAACCGTTGGAGATATGTTTATGCAATTAGGAGCACATATGTATCTCGCAAGTTTCACTATATGAGCCAAATTTGACACGTTTATGTGAAATAGTTTTTGAGTTATGAGGGGGTCAAAAGTGGCTCTAAATGGTTCGTGTAATATTACACACGGTGCTGCTCGCCAGTTCTGTAACTTGAACTTGGCTTGACACGCTGCCGCGTGTCTAGATATCTATATATTAATACGTGAAGCGAAAACTTTGGATCCCTTTTTACGGAAATTGGGCGGACGGAGGAGTATGAAATTTCGCACACTTATAGTTTATACAGAGAAGAAGTGACGAATGCTAATATATTTTTTTAACTATGCGTAAAAATATATTATGTTCATTCAATAACACGTTACACACACTACTATTCATTACCGTGTATTTAATACACACATGCATAGATACTCTTTTGTTTATGGTCCAATCTGTCATTATTTTGTGTCTATAGTCTTATAGTTAGGGAGTTGGCGAGCATTTCGGTATATGATTTGCACACGTTTCACGTCGAGGTGGATTGCAGTTTAAATCATTACGACTCGATTTGGTCCAATCAATTAAGGTCCTATTTCGCTGCGTTTTCGCGTTACAGCGGATTGAAGTTGCTTAAAAAAATCGGGGTATTAAATCATTTGCACATGTATGCCTCTAGAGTTCATGGTCACAATCATCTTGGAAACGAAGAAAATCGAAGAGGTAGACATTCAGGACTCTGCATTATCATGGGACGGAGTTGTAAAAATGTTTAAATAAAAGCTCTACTAAGTCCTTTGCACGCGGTTCTCATAGCGTCCATTCGATCCACTATGACTCTGTGGATTCGAAAAAACATGTGGCCTCTTTGCTCACTGATTTTCAGCTGTATAACTTTTTGAAATTCACGGAATCAAGGGACAGCGGGTATTGCATGGGTTTATTGTTATTATTTATAGTTTTATTATGCAATCATATTTTTTCTCAATGCCAACCAGAAACGAAATGCGCTTGGAACGTTAATTAGAAAGTATTTTTTTAAATTGCATACTTGATTGTAATCTGAATAGGATTAGGATATAGGAACAGTCTTTAACTTTTTTAATCACGTTTTATTTGTGTAAAATACGTAGAATTTGAACCAAGGAAAAGCGTGCAAAATAAAAGGGGAGGCTGTATATATATACGCTCTACACATTTAGTTTCACAATACGGAAAAGGTCGGAACTGAGTTATACCGTTTTCACTCATATTCCCAAATAAAAGAGAGACACCACGAAAGGAACTATGGGGATATTTTATACCTACCAGAGGCAGACGTGTGCGCATAATATAGTATCTACATCTTTTATTAAACATTGTTGAAACACTGTAAATTTACAACGCAGCGCCACCATGGTGGCAGACGACGTCCTTGATGTTTCTAAGGGTATATGACTATTAATAACGTCTGCCTTGTGTGCTGATCATATCGAAATTTTGCTCGCCAGCTCCCTAACTATTACTGAATGTCAAGTATAACCAATATATATACAATTTTATAGATATATTATGTAACCTATTTCATTTTTAAAATCTATGATCATATCGAGAATATTTTTTATATTATAATATTATTTGTCTATAGTGTTACTGAATGTCAAATATAACCATATTTTTTATATTTATTATTATAATAGGTTTTTTTTTCATTTTATAATTTATTTCTATTCTAATGAAGTACGGTTGAATTTCGACCAATGGGCGATCACTAGGTAGTAATATTATAAAGCTGATGAGTTTGTTTGTTTGTTTGATTGATTGAACGCGCTAATCTCAGGAACTACTGGTCCGAATTGAAAAATTCTTTTTGTGTTGGGTACTGCTCCATTCCTCTTGGTTTTAGCGTGATTTTATATAGCCTATAGCTTTCCTCGATAAATAGGCTACTCAATTTTAGAGCCACTTTTGACCCCCTCATAACTCAAAAACTATTTCACATAAACGTGTCAAATTTGGCTCATATAGTGAAACTTGCGAGATACATATGTGCTCCAAATTGCATAAACATATCTCCAACGGTTATTTAGATATTAACGTCCAAAAATCGTCATTTTTATCACTGACTGACCTATAGATCAAAACTCTAACCCAGTTCCAGATGATCTAGAAAGTTCAAATTTGGCATGCAGATAGGTAATTAGGTGAATACAAAGGAATAAATCAGAAACTGGCAAATTTTTATCATTTTATTATAATTTTTCACTTAATTGATTCTATTAAGAACACTTATAACAAAAACCATTTGGTATAAATTTTGTTATAAAGTTATAAAAAAGTACCTACTAATAATTTATGTACAAAAAGTAATGATATCCCATCAAAAACATAAATGTGAAATGAGAGCCAAGTTCAATATTATGATATATGCCTTGGTTGTTGACTTCAACGACAAAAGAAGTGAGATCTAAATGGGTGCCAAGTTCAATGGTCAGTCTTGACTTGGCTAGTTTTCATATGGGAATTATATTATAGCCTTCGCAAGTTTTAAACCTGTTACTTGTCGGTTCTTATTTTATTATTCCGAAAATTTGGCTTGCTGGTAGAAACTAGCCATCGAACATAATAATTCGTACATGAGAACTAGCCAAGTCAGGACTGACCATTGAACTTGGCACCCATTTAGATCTCACTTCTTTTGTCGTTGAAGTCAACAACCAAGGCATATATCATAATATTGAACTTGGCTCTCATTTCACATTTATGTTTTTGATGGGATAATATATACAATATATAATATAGAATAGATTTTAACTTTGTTAACTTAGTTTTTAACTCTATTGTATATGCATGCTGTGGTCTTCTACAAGTGTAGGAGTACACCTACTTGATACTTGATGTTGCCCTTTATTTATGCGTGTCATGAGTTGTGTAGGTATATCTTTTGTCGGAGATCCTAAATAAATAAATTACTAAAACTATAGTTCCTGTGAGTCACTCTGGTAAATTTTAAAAAAGGTGATACTCCAAAAGGCCACTGCAAAAAATATGTTATATACATTGTTTCACTAACTTCGTGATCAAATGCAGTTCCTACGGACGTAATAAAATCGCGGTGGGATTTAATGCGCACTGGATCTTGAACGCACTGCTTATCACCGAGAGTTAAAAATAGAATACGATACCCCTTGTTAAAACAAAAGCAACACTACTAAGCAAGACTACAACTACATCAGGGATGTTAGGGAGCTCCGTACCCGTAACCGAAACTATCGGATATCCGATATAAAAATTTATCCGTAACCGTAACCGAATCCGAAATAAAAGTTTCGGATAATATCGGATTTGTTATAACATTTTTATTTTAGGTAGATTAGATACTTAACACTCAATATTTATTTATTTATTTATTTAGGTTAGCCAACAATTGTTAACACAATACATTAAAAATAATTTCGATAATGGTACATTCTTAAGTGCAACAATTAATTATAGGCTAACACTGCATGCACCATTTATGGTTTTACATATTATTACAAAGACAATAAGGATATTTACAATTAAAATTATGCAACATTTTTTGGTAATTCATGCGTAACAATAATACAATAACAAAAAAATTGAATAATAAATAATTGAACAAATAACAGAATGATAAAATTAACAAATAGAAATAAATTAAGTCTCATTATTAAATTCAAATGCATAGGATTAAATTAAATACAGATAAAATAGAATATTAAAATTAAAATAAACATTCAGTGGCGACGTTATTGGTTGACAGTAAAGTGTTCAACCACAATTTTATAATATTTTCCGATGCTGTCATGGTGTATGTCAGTGCGATCACTGCAGCTGTTCAAGTTTTTACAGAGGCGAGAAATCGGTGAGTTACCACCCAGAACCGTTCTGCGCAATGGTGGGTACAATGGTGTTATGGGGTTTCGCGGATAGCGGGCTGGGGCACGGAACTTTAGGAGACTCAGTAGGTTTGGACAGTCTATTTTATTTCTAAGTAACTTATAGATAAATAAGGCATCAGTAACTTCTCTTCGAGTAGTTAACGATTGCATCTTAAAATACTTGAGACGAGAATGATATGAGAGTAGCTGTTTACTTTTACCCCTAGAAAACGCGAGGTGCCACAGAAACCGTTTCTGAACTCTTTCTAAGAGTAAATTATGCGTGGCGTAATGTGGTCTCCATACAACACTGCAATACTCCAATACGCTTCGTACGAGGCTATAGTATAGCATTATTTTAGTACTGACCTGTTTAAAGCCCCTGGTGTTTCTAAGCACAAAGCCTAACATCTTCGATGCTTTCTTAGTGACGTTCTCGATGTGGGGAACAAAAGTGACTTTTTTATCGAACAGTACTCCCAGATCTCTGATTGCATCTACTTCTTGAATTTTCTCGCTACCTATGAAGTACTCTGAGTGTATGGGGTGAGACTTTCTTGAAAATGACAGATGGTAACATTTTCTTAAATTAAGTTCCATTTTGTTAGTCTCACACCATTCAACAACTCTGTTTAGATCATCTTGAAGAAGTGCAACATCGGCCGGAGATTCGATTCTCCGCGCAAACTTTAGGTCATCAGCGTACAGAAAACACTCGGAAAAGTAAAAGCAGTGGGGAAGATCATTTATAAATATAATAAATAATATAGGAGCCAGATGGGATCCCTGTGGGGCACCGGAAGTCATACAATAATTTTTGGCAGATCGAAAACCGTTGACAACAACATAAAATTCTCGCTTTGACAGGTATGATGCTAGCCATTTCAATAAGGGTCCAGTAATACCATACATGGCCAGTTTGCGGATTAGTAAGGCATGAGAAATTTTATCGAAAGCCTTGCTGAAATCAGTGTACAACACATCATATTGTTTGTTAGAGTCAATAGATTCTACTAGAGACTCCGAAAAAGACACTAAATTTGTGGCAGTGGACCTTGAGGCAACAAAACCGTGTTGGTGTTCGCTAATATACAGTTTGAAATGCTGTTGGATGTGTGGACAGATCATGGACTCAAAAATCTTGGCGAACGTGGAGAGAATTGCGATAGGCCGATAATTAGAAATATTATCTTTTTTGTCCGATTTGTACACAGGAACAACCTTGGCCTTTTTCCACTCGGATGGAAAGGTTCCTGTGGCTAGCGACACTTTGAATATTTTTAATAGTGGGGTAACCAAGGCTGGTGCACAGGCAGAAATAAATAAAGGTGGGATCCCATCAGGACCTGCTCCTTTCCTGGTATTAATACTTCGTAGCTTTTTGAACAAGGAATCACTATCCAATTCTGGTATTGTTAGGCACTGGCTACTCGTTTCTAATCTGTGAAGGAAACTAGAGTCAGTATTGAATTCTGTGCCATGATCACGGGTGTAGACTGATGCGAAACAGTTGCCAAAAAGATCACAAATATCCGGGCCATTTGATGTGATAGTTTCTCCGTCAGTCATTGTTAGTGGATAGGCACTAGAGCCACCGCGCTTAGCCTTTACATGGGTCCAGAATAATTTTGGATTTTCTTTGATTTCCGACTCTAAGTTTTCCATATATGAGTTGTACAAATATTTACCCAGGTTTTGACAACGTTTAGTAATTAATTTTAGTTCTAGTTCATCTAAAGGGTTTTTATATTTCCTAAATCGCAATCTTAACTTATTTTTCTCTTTGAGTGCTTTTATTATATTTTTGTTGACCCATGGGGGGTAGCGGCACGCCATTGTCTTACAATTTGGGACATATGTATTTATTGCAGTGTTTAATACTTCATAGAACTCTTTTAACATTCTATCTACGTCATTACTGTTCGCAAATTGTTGAAGCCAGTCATGTTCATTTATATAGTTTGAAATATGTTCGTAATTTGCCTTATAAAAGTTTTTTTTCTTATTGAGCTTATTGTATGGAAGATTGGATTCTTTTGACAACGATATGTTCAGATCAAGCGGAGGATGTAGTTTATCAACAGCAGTTAAAGAGAAGCTGGATTCACTAACGGTGCACGAAGATATTGTTGACAAAACTAGATCCAAAATGCGAGCAGAACAGTTTTTGACGAGGTTGTATTGAGTGAGTCTACTAACGTTCATAAATTCAATTAATCTTAAACAAGTGTTAGGCAGTGAACCGTTAATGGCACCAGGAGACCAATCTATTTTGCCCAAATTGAAATCCCCAATTATAATAATTGGAATATTGGTTGTCTCGAATACGTTATTACAATTTTCAATAAAGTGCTCCATTGTTGGAAGACTTACAGGTGGAGGAAGATAGACTGCACAGAGAGCTAACTGTCGTGATTTATGTGCAGTAGAAATATCAATGGTTACCCAAAGATCTTCACATTTACTATGCCAATTTTCGATGCGCTTTGAACAGATTTTGGTTGAGACGGCAATGAGGACGCCGCCTCCATCTTTATTAGGATGGAAGCCTGTTGTCTCTCTGTCCCTCCTGTAAACCACATACCTATCATCAAACAACTCACTACTAAGTACACTACTATTTAGCCAGGTTTCAGTTAAGATCAAAACATCGTAATCCACACAGCAAAGGTTACAGTAAAAAGTGTTAGTTTTAGTTCTCAAACCTCTACAATTTTGATAATATATAGTTAAATTGTTGAATTTTAAAACAAAGTTAGGTACTAATATATGCTACAACATTAACATGAAACAAATTATTATTTGATTTTATCTAAGCTATTAATATTTTTGATTAGTATGTATTCTGAGCCGTCAACTTTTCTCACAAATATTTTACCATTTCTGACCCAAACGTACTTGTAGTGCATTTCCTTTGCCTTAATCCTAGCCGCAGCATGAAGAGTCTTGTTGGCGGGTGAAAGATGTTCAACAACATATACAGGTGCCTTCTGACCGTCAAATCCAAGGTGTCCGCAGTTAAGTTTATTCTGCTGGTTGTTTTGGTTGAATTTGATAACGGACGCTAGCAGTTGGTCGCGCAGCCTAGGTGATGCCAACTGAACCACTATAGATTTAGGACGGGTACTGGATGGATTGGTTTTCGCAACTCGCGTACAATTCAATATGTCTTTTTCTTGAATATTACAGTTGACTGCTTTCCCGAGTTGGGTCACAATAGTGTATACATTCTCATTTTTTGTTTCAGGCATACATTGCACCTCAAGATTACTAGATCGAGATTGTTGCTCTAAGTTATTAATTCGCACACTCATATTCACCATACTTGTTTTCAGTTCCGTGTTCTCTGTTTCTAGCCTCTTTATGGTTTCGTTTGATGCCTTCATATTAATCTCAAAGTCATCGAATTGTTTGTTGATGAATTGCATAGACATAACCATCTCCTTAATTTCTTCTTTAACTGTTTCCAGTTCAATGTTCATTGTGCTGACTAAGTTTTGATTGAACTGTGTCAACATATCACTGAATTCTGCCTTAATTATCTCTTGGATAATAGACCGCATATCTTCTGTATTACATAAAGGTGATGGCGGAGATGGAGAACCACTGGCCTGCCTTTTATTCCGTCTATTCGTGGACACATTACGGTTAGGGGTCGAGTCGTTTTTAAAGATCTTAGATCGTTCCGCTTCACTGGCCATGATGATAAATAAACAAAAACCAGACTTAAAAAATTAAATTGATATATTATCCTCCCAGAGGCAGTGTTAATTAGGTAGAAAACACTGCGCCGTCTTCGATAAGTAATCTTTGGTGCGAGCGGTCGCATGCGTCACTGAGCGCGCGCGCACGCCGTTATGATACTTATGAGAGCTGCGTAACCACGAGAGTAGCTTGCGCTGTGCGTAAAAAGTCAAGTCATGCACTCACCGGTTGGCTAGCCGTTATTTAAGTTTTTTAACAGTTCACACCACAAATTGTTTAATTTACACACTTTTATATTATTTTTAATTTGAAAAACACTTGTTAAGAGCGTTAACGTGAAATCCACGGCACCAAGTTTAGGTAATTGCAGTGCTCCTTCCACTCACACAGATACGCGCATAACTGTGTGCGTAGAGTTGGTGTGCTGCCCGTCATTATAGTCAAACCAACCCAAGTTGATCCTTAATGTTTAATGATACTTACTTATTTAATCGTCAGTTGATTTTTATTTACTATTCTTATTTTTATTACATGCTTGTGAAATAAAAAGGCAATTTTGGATACGTAGTATAGTAAGTAGGTACTATTTAGGGGAGAAAAGTTAGAAATATTGTACAAATGTAAAATCCTGCTACGAATAATATTATAAACACAAAGGTTTGTGAGGATGTATGGATGAATGATTTTAACAATTTACCGTAAGAACTACTGAACGAATTTTGATGAAACTTCAATTCATATCGATTACACATCAGAATACCATACAGATCATATTTTCAAATAATAATTATAAACGCGCAAGTTTGAGAGTTTATTTATGTATGAGTAGATGTATATTTGTTACTCTTTCACAAAAACTACTAAATGAATTTTGATTAAAAATTGCTCATTTGATAAAAAAGTACACGAAAAAATCATAATGAAGGGGGTTCATCATTTTGAAGTCGTAGGAAGTCGCGATGGTCCTCTAGCAAATTATTAAGTATTCTAGTTTTAAAATAAAATATTTCAATATCGAAGAATTCTTCATTTATAATATTATATTTATTATATATAGCACTTGTATGTAGATTTAAATAAATGTTTTCCTTTACCGACTTTGAAAGATAACCGACACGTGTGTTCCACACATCGACAAGCTGGTTTTGGAAGACGAGGCTAAGTCCTGAAAAAAAAGATAGATGTAATCCCATACGTAAATATGAAATTGTAAATAAAAAATACGTTAGTTGTGCTTTACCTTTACCTCATTTTGGATTTTAACATCTTCCGTACTCACAACAACATTATTTTCTTTACAATGCCTGAAGATAAAAAAAAACAGGATTTTATTTTACCTCTTTGTCTGCGTGATTAATATGTTTACTCATGTTGAATTCCAGCTTTCTAGTACTAAGGGTCGCTGAGCTAAGCCGCGGTCGGACAGACAGACAGACTTAGCGAAACTATAAATGGTTCCTCTTTCACTACGGAACCCTAAAAACATTTTAAAAACAAGCTTTTAGTTAAATTCTCTAAAAAGAAGAAATAAAGTTTAAATTAAATCAAATCAATTAAATTATTATTACTACAATGCAAGTTAAAAAAAATCAGATGATCGACGGTTTAGTTTGAGGAAGTATTGTTTTTTGCAATTTCGAAATTGATCGTTTAGAAAAAAAAAATGTATTTGAGTAGTACAATCACCCCCTAGAAGGAAATAAATTAATAAACGAGGACCTTATATAGCAAACTTCGATCAACAAAGATAACAAATCAAGTTCTATACAAAATATTATTTTACCCAACCTTTTAGCCCTAGCTTTAGCTAAAACCTCTTGATTGAGTCTCTTCCTTTTCCTCGATAAAACTAGTTTCGTTTTTTTACTCTTATTCCCCATGGCACCTGAAACAATTTTTGTTGTTTCGAAAAACATTGTTTTCAATTATCTAAATAAAAAATAATTATTTTACTTACCAACCCAAGATCGTTATATCGCACTATAAACTCACTCGATGCCAAGGGTCGGGAGAGGTCACGCGTAGAGCACTGAGCGATACGTCCACTCTTTGAACAGCCTCGCGGCGGACTGATTTAAAATTATTACCGCGCACGGTTTTATAGTAGTTTTAAAATAATTGTAGAAAAATAATAAAACTAATTTAGTTGAATTTTTTTATTGCAAGTTTTAAAGAAGATGTTCTTCTATTACAATACATCTTTATTTTGTAAAATTAAATAAGATTTATTGGAAGAAATAATGAATTTAGCAACTGCTTTTTCTTGTTAATTTCACTTTGTTTATTGTTTTATTTATTATGTTAGGCGCTGAAAATCCAAAAAGTCTCTCTCAGTTTTTTGCTCAAGGATGTGAACAATTAAATATGTTTATTAGTTTGTCAATTTTATTAGTGGTTTCGGATATTTTAAGCTTCGAAATGACTACTGTAAAAGGATTTTAGAAAACACTGTTTGTTTATCTGGTTAGAATTCACGAATACTTTATTAATGTAAAAAGGTTTTCAGTCAACTTTTTAGACCGAAATATTTCCAACAATATTTAGTTATTCACACTTTCGTTAGATACGTTTTATGAGGTGATTAAATGGTTTGAAAAGTACGTTTTTTGGGTCAAACAACCAAAATCGACGTTAACGCTCTTAACGGAGTATAATATCACTTGGAATGGTTATAATAGCAAAACGACTCCAGATTTAATTTTAATTTGTATTTAACCAAAGAGCAAATTCACACGTGTATTTACCATTCGGTCGCTAGGACAAAGATGTATATTTATAATATATATTTATAAATAATCATTTTAATTTTAAATAGCTGCAATAATTACTCACAGACTGATTGTAATTCCTACCAAATGGTGACATATAAATAAAACCATTTTATTAGCTATTTGTATTTAACTTTTTAAATTCCTTATAAATTTTATATCCGTAACCGAAATTATCCGAAACTAACCGATAATCCGAAATAATTTCATATCCATATCCGTATCCGTATCAGGTATAATAATCATTCCTACATCCGTAACCAATCCGTATCCGAAATTTCATATCCATAACATCCCTAAACTACATTATCTAGATACTTTTTTAATTTCTTTAAAAAAATTCTCAGTTGATATTGGTGCCGATTCTGTTGTACACGAACTAAACTAACTAAACTATCTCTAAAATTCCTTACTTTTGGCTATGAGAATTGTAACGCTATTCTGCAAGGAAAAATCTCTAAATCTAAAAATTATTTTGACACGACTAAAATCGAATTTGACAATCGCGACTCAGCGTGGTATTTTTTTTTCTTTTTTGGTTTCGCAACGTTGTACTTGTGTGTGCATTGCGTAGAATGAATTTTTTGAGAGAGGAAGGCGCGTGCTGGGGGGGCAGCCTCAACGTGTTTTATATGGAATTTTTCACTTTTGTTTGAAAAATATAAAAAAAATATTACCCACGTGTTGAGATTTAAATGTGCCTGGGTATACTAAGGGGGCCGAAAATTTCATTATTTTTGCGATAGGACACGCCATTTTCAAGATATAAGCAAAAAGAAAATAAAAAATACAGAACTGTTTTTGCACGTGAAGGCGAGGCGTTGTTGAGAATTTTAGTTCATGACCACTAGTTTTATTCCACACCTTTTTAATCGCGATTAAAAATAGTCAGATTTAGTTAAAATAAATTATTATAGTCAAAATTTTTGGTGAAAACCGGCAAACTCAGAATAGCAAAATTGGCATTTTCACTAAACTAATAACTCAGTGTAATCTTAGTGCTGTCAAACTAAAATATAGTTAAGTTGTGTCACTTTAGTCTATTTCAGAATAGGAAATCGTCGTTTGACAGGATTAAACCAAATTTTAGTGACTTTTAGTTTAGTTTAGAGAATTTTGTGACAACAGAATCGGCACCAATGTCTTTAAAATACCGGATCGAATGTCACATATCTTTGTGACTATTTCGTCACGACATGTTAAATGCAGTCAAGTGCGAGTTGGACTCAAAACACAGGGTACTTATTACGGTCCATTACTGTACAACATTTAACACTGGGTTCCGTTGCCAAATGGCAAAAAAACGGAACCCTTATAGATTCGTCATGTCTGTCTGTCTGCCTGTCCGTCCGTATGTAACAGCCACTTTTTTCCGAAACTATAAGAACTATGCTGTTGAAACTTGGTAAGTCGATGTATTCTGTGCACCGCATTAAGATTATCACACTAAAATAAGTAAAAAAAAAACAATAAATTTTGGGGTTCCCCATAAGTACTTAGAACTGAAACTCAAAAAAAAAATCATCAAACCCATTCGTGTGGGATATCTATGAATAGGTCTTCAAAAATGGTATTGAGGTTTCTAATATCATTTTTTTCTAAACTGAATAGTTTGCGCGAGAGACACTTCCAAAGTGGTAAAGTGTGTGTCTGCCCTCCCCCCCCCGTAACTTCTAAAATAAGATAATGATAAAACTAAAAAAAAATATATATGATGTACATACATAACTAACTATGTAATCTTCCACCGTTAATTGGTTTGAACGCGATCTAGCGAGTATTTTTTTTTTAATACGTCATAAATCGTAAACAGCATTTTACCTTTCATTCAATCAAGTCAAATATAAAAATTAAAAAAAAAAACAGAGTAATTTCATTAACATAAACCTTATGCATAAACCGAGAATACCTACAGGTTTGTACGGAACCCTCGGTGCGCGATTCCGACTCGCACTTGGCCGGTTTTTTGTTATATATAATATTTATTTTATATAGAAAAGCGACAAAAAATAAAGGTTTGTTTCATAATTTAAAACTGTTTTTTTTTTACTATTTCTGTTTTTGCAGCCACAATAGTACGCACTCTCTGAAAATTTTAAGTGTTGGCAGACACTTTAAATCTTTAAATTTTATTACGGTTCAAATGATCCAGCCCTGTTACGGACGGACGGACAAACGGGCAGCGGAGCCTCAATATAGCCTTCCTTTGAAGAGGTGGCACGCAGTATCCTAAATGGGAGGATGTGCGTGTGAAGTTACGATCGTATTTGGTGGTGGAGCTAGGCAAGGGCTGATACCAGCCACGGTTGTGGGAAATGTACAAGTATCTCCCTGCCCCCCACCTATTAGTAGTAGAAGGAACAATAGAGGTTATTCGGTCGGAGATCGACATAACCCTCCACGGGGAGTTCACCGAAGACGGTGATACCCTCCTTGGGAAAAGAGCCCTCGTAAAAATGGTCTCCCGTTGACACACTTTGGGTATAAACCCAAAAACAAAAATACCCTTTTCAGAATTTATGGGTAATAAACTAAATGTATGTACACGAGCAGTGAAAGGCTAGTGACTGACCTATCAACTGAACTGACTTCCGGACTAGTCTCATTTAGCGCACGCTTAAGTTATAGTGAGTAATCACGAATCTAAATGCGGTGATTTCTTTATTGTTAAGGTTTACCCGTACCTACTTATCCACGCCGCAACGAGTTGTGGGCCTAAAATAGTGCGATTTCGAATCTCTCCGGTCACGTGACTATGGTAGTCCGTTAAAGTCTGACACGCCCTCCCGCTCTGCCCAGAGCGAGAGACGTCATTTGATGATATCTCACCAAGAAAAAAAAAACTAAGACACAATTTTGTATTGATTAGGGACTAGGGTGTGTGATGAAGGGATGAAATGAATTGGAAAACAAATATTGATCGATGAAGAGGAAGAGAGAAGGTACAGAAAAGAAGGATGAATTGTGTGAGGGATGACTTAAAGTAAGAGAGAGTGAATTATAAGGTGACGGCTAACAGAGACAAATTAAGTTATAACCTTACAGTGCCTACTTTGTTTTATTGAAAACGAATGAAGTAAATTTTAATTGAATATTTACACTAACGGCTCTGGGGCATTAAGTTGGCTATGAATATTAAAATATACATTTGTACAAGTTAAAATCAAAAAAAGGAGGTGAGGTAGGTGGGAGGTGTTTGACCCAAACGCATAGATTAATAATGCAGGCAGTCTGTATCGGGCCGTTTGCCAGTCAACCGTCTCAACATGTTACTCGCTATCATTTACTACCTACTGATAATACCACTCACTTTATTTTCAACATTATTTCTGTTGATTTTTTCGATATCGCTATATCTGAAATTAAAACTAGAACCAGTTCCAGGAGTCTGTAAATCTAATGTGAGACTTGATGGAAAGATCGCGCTCGTGACAGGCGCGAACCAAGGCATCGGCCTGGAGACCGCCCGGGACCTCGCGTCCAGAGGAGCGCAAGTGATCATCGCATGCCGGAACGCCACAAAAGCTGCAGAAGCTATCGAGGATATAGCAGCTACTACAGGAAACAAACAAGTTGAATTCAAACCTTTGGATCTATCAAAATTCAGCAGTGTGCGGAAATTTGCTGAAGACTTCAACAAATCCTATGACCGTCTCGATATTTTGGTGAACAACGCTGGCTGCGGCGGTCTCAATCCGAAGCTTACTGAAGATAAAATAGATGTAGTGAAGCAAGTGAACTACTTCGGGCCATTCCTCCTCACGAACCTGCTGCTAGACAAAGTGATCGCTTCCAAGCCCAGCAGGATCATCATAGTGTCATCTGTAGCCCACAATTGGGCAAGATTATGCGTCGACGACTTACATAAACCAAACGGAGAGGGAGTGCGGGGAATGTTTTTAAATTATGCAAATAGTAAATTGTGTGATCTTCTTTGGACAAAGGCTTTGGCAAAGAGATTACCTAAAGGAGTGACCGTCAATTGTCTACATCCGGGAGTTGTTAAGACTGATATATTTCAAAGGTTACCTGCTTTTGTAAAGAAGATAATGTATTTTATATTCGATATATTCTTTAGAGGACCAAAAGGGGGAGCTCAGACGACGATACACCTGTGTGTTGCTGAGGAAGTGGAGAATGTGCGGGGGAAGTACTTCATGGAGTGTAAGGAGGGAGAATATAGCAGGATGGCGGATGATGATGAGCTGGTGGAGCGAGTGTGGGACAAGAGTGTAAACGTGACGAACTCAAGTTACTATGGTTAACATATTTTTGTGGTGATCAACGTCAAGACGATTAAATCGCGTAAAATAACAAATGTGTGTTGATGGTAGTCCAATTTGTGTCATTTCAATCTCAAACTCTTAGCAATTCTACGTGTCTATAAGTCCCTATAAAGTGCATTCATTTGGGCATGCAGGACTACTGCCTTTTGCAGACCATTGTACATTTGCTTTGCAGTACAGAAGGCCTAGACAAAATGACAATCGCTTTCAAAGCGCTTCGTATTTCTACGACTTCTAATAGGATTAACATAAGCCCATACATGTTTGACCTTTAAATCATTGTTATCGTTGCTTTAAGGTTGAAATTATTAATTTGTTGTCTCCGTATACCGACGCATAATCAGCCTACGAAGTCATTAATATTGTAAATATTGACACTTTGTTAACTAATCCATATGTATATTTCACTCAAGGTACTGTATGTAAATTACATAAGTATTGTAACTTTTGTGTTATAGTGTTAATCCCAACATTACTAAACTTATTCTGTACAATATCGTACGGTGCAGAGTGCAATGCTGTGTGATTGTAGACCTCAATTTAGGTACTCTCCACTTTATCGGACTTCAGAGTCAAAAATATCATTCCTGTTTGGGCTAAGTATTATTGGGGTTTTCAATCTAAAATTTCTGTTTAGCAGCCCGGAAATTGGATTTATCCCCGGTCGATGGCAATAGAACTTAAACACATAACTGGCGAAATGTAGATAATAGGTACACCCCTACCCAACCCCAACCCTTCTGGGAAATATGGCGGGATATTAAGTTTAAATGTATCCTAAAACAGTGGTGGGGGGACACCCCAACTAGCAAAAACGTTGTATAATATTAGAACTATACAACTAACAGACATATAAGGGCTATTTAACAGTTTTGCAGCAACTAAACAGTTGTAAAGTAGTATTCAATTCGACACATTAGTTATATATAATTTAAGTCACATTAACGTGTCTGGTAAACGTCATCTCGATATTTTTTTATGACGGTCATATAACGTTAAGTCGAGTAAACGTTTCAGTCACGAAATAGTGATGAGTCGCCATGTTTTGTAAATCAAGAACCTTTATAGTCCAGGGTCGATAATTTTTAAAACCAAAAAAAAATCATAATAGGATGAAACCCATTAGAAAAGGAGGGAAATATGATAAAAATGAAAGGAAAAATAATTTACGGGCGATCTGAGGTTGGGAAGGGGATGGGGGTGAGTTTTTAAGGGTAAAAAAACGGTTTTTCTCGATTTCCGGCAAAACTAAAAGTCCTATCGAAAAAAGTCAAATGGAAAAGTTGTAGATAATAAAAAGATCTAAAACTTTTGTATTTACACTTTTTTCACATAACCTCAAAATTTATGTGAAAAATTCAAAAAACCAAGTTTTTGGTTTTTTATTTTTATCTTTTACAAAAATTTTTTTTTTTTAACGAAATTTTGTGAAAACTTACCTTTTTATGTCCCAAATACGCTGTAATTTATTTAATTAAAAATATTTATTTTTTCACCTTATTTTGAATTAATATCGAAAAAACACCCTAATTTTCAATCGAAAATTCACCCGTCAAAATATCAGCTTTTTTCAAAAAGTTGGTGTGGTTTCTGTTCGTTGAAATCTCTACTTTCCGATGGTGAAAAAAAAAAATATGTTACTATGGTAAATCTTCTCAGAAAACGCAAAAATTAAAAAAAAACTTGAATTTGAAAAAAAATTTTTAATTATTATAAATAATTTTGAGCTATTTATTAAAATTTAGACTTTAATTACTCGAAAAACGTTAGATTACATGTGACGTTGATAACAAAAAAATTGCAAATAAAAATATACTACTATAATTAACAAACAAATAAGTTAATTAAATTAATATTTAATAAGACATCTACAATATTTGGAGAAAGTTGTCTAATTTTCTTTAAATTATATGCGTAGATGCTTATTTATAACTATTTTGAGATAAATTATATATATACCTGAGTAGATATACCTGAGTGACCTACGAAAAATTGTAGCCCATCAAAAGGTATTTCGTGGAGAAGTGGGGAAGGGGCTAGGCGGGTCTGGGTCTTACTACATACATACCTACTATTATATACTATATATTTCGTAGCAGCTGTTATAACCGCTAGCCTAACCAGTATTCGAAATACAGTACAGTATACAACATCGTTTATAAAAATACACGTGCACGCTGAGTTTCTTGAAGATAATTGTGACAAGTTTACTTAAAAAAACAATAAAACTATCTTAATCTAAATAATTATCTCCTTAATTTTGCACAAACAAATTTAGTTAATCCCATGAAAAAAAAAATATTTCAAAATCTATAAAAAATATATTTAAAATCTATAAAAAATATATAAAATATATATCGTAAATATATTTCTAATAAAACAAACTTTTGGCCGATTTTCATATATATTTTATACTTTTTTATAGATTTATAATATATTATTTATACATTTTGACATTGATTTCTTCAATTTTTTTTTTTTCATGGGAGTTTGTTCACGATTAAATAGTGAAGACCTTATTAATTCGATTTTGTCTTTTCAGATTATCAGTATGGATGAATCTGTTTGTATCATTTGCAATAAGGCAGATGAATTTTTTTGAATTTTTGCATTTTCTGAGAAGATTTACCATAGTAACATATATTTTTTTTTTACCATCGGAAAGTAGAGATTCCAACGAACAGAAACCACACCAACTTTTTGAAAAAAGCTGATATTTTGACGGGTAAATATATTAATTCAAAATAAGCTGAAAAAATAAATATTTTTAATTAAATAAATTACAGCGTATTAGGGACATAAAAAGGTAAATTTTCACAAAATTTCGTTGAAAAAAAAAATTTTTGTAAAAGATAAAAATAAAAAACCAAAAACTTGGTTTTTTGAATTTTTCACATAAATTTTGAGGTTATGTGAAAAAAGTGTAAATACAAAAGTTTTAGATCTTTTTATTATCTACAACTTTTCCATTTGACTTTTTTCGATAGGACTTTTAGTTTTGCCGGAAATCGAGAAAAACCGTTTTTTACCCTTAAAAACTCACCCCCATCCCCTTCCCAACCTCAGATCGCCCGTAAATTATTTTTCCTTTCATTTTTATCATATTTCCCTCCTTTTCTAATGGGTCTCATTCTATTATAATTTTTTTTCACTTTTCATTATTTTTAAAGGCTTCTACCCTGGTCTATTAATTCAACACTTATATAACAAACAGTTACGTAATGATTTTATAGTTTACTATTATAAAATCGTCATTCTAGTTCGTATAATTCTACCTATAAGTAACTTTTAGGTTGAAACGTTATTCTTATATAACTTGTATAAGTCAATTGATTATTTAAACAATAATTAGAATCTTTTATATAACTCGTTTGCCATTTTTCATTAAGTATCTTAATTTTAATTATGGATTTCAAAAAGTGGAAAAGAATAAAACGAAATGGTGGTTTTAGAAGAAAAGTAAATAAAAATGATCAATTATTATTGTTGAATACAGCAACGATACCTACTTTTAATCTGGAAGAAACTGTACCCAGCCAAGCAGAAAGTGGTAAAAATGAAAGTGGTTCCGTACATTTTTCAACATTTAATACGGTAAATGCTGGATCCAGTCAAGACAGGTGTTCTAAAAATCTTTGATCCGCTCATGTTCTTTTACCAGAAGGCACATTACAAATAGTGATGAATATATATTATTTTTAAAAACAAATTAAAGTTTAATAGTTGCAGTAACATTCGTCCTCAGGAAAATGGTCGTATATGGCATACTTATTACAGTTTTGGCACCAAAAGAAATCGTAGTTTAATAGTTTAGTTATTGTTAATAAAACGGGAGTCAGGTGTTGTAAGCGGGAGTGACGGTGTTCCCTTGACGAAAGAATGAAATTAAACCAGTCAGAATGTCGTAATAATTGGTTATATTTGACACACAGAAATTACACAGAAATCACACAAATGGTTGTAAAATAGTACATAGCACACAATATAAAATACAATCAGAATAAGCAGTACACACAATTAAATCCTAGCTACATTATACTTGAAGACTGGCTAACTAGATATAGGGTACATCGCGACTAAGCAGTGGACAGCGTAGCCACTTACTTCACAAACACTACGTGGTAACTTGATGATTCGTGTAAACTTGTAAAAATACTGATCCAAAAATAGACGCTCGGCCCTTATATAACTTTTGTTGCCTACTGCAAGTAGCGTATACATTTCTTTACTGTTTAGCCGCTCCGCCAATTGAGAGCGAGAAAATTGAACTTTCCCAAAGGGACAGGTTTTGACTTGTCGAGAATTTCAAAACACGTGTAAGCGAGTTCAAGGTCTCTGATTTCTTATTGCATTAACAAGACTTCTTATTGGACTACCAATATGGCTCGTCTTAGTGGAACATACGCTACTTTCACAATCATGTGCGAACTACATAAGATATTTTAGGTATATTCATACCTAATTACAGCTAATTAGTGCTTTACAATCAATGAGTTAGGTAAATACAGGCTAATTAGTGTTAAACAAACATGACACAGGCATTACAGACTAATTAGACTCCAACAAGTAATGTTTACAGGTAATTACAGGTTAATTAGCATTTAAAAGGTTAAGACAATGGTAATACAGGTGATTATAAACATGCATTAGTATTTATGTAAGTAAGTTCATGGAAATCTACTACTTTTATTAAATAACAGTATAGGTAGGTGGTGTTTAGGTATTTTACAGAGGCTATACCGGAGTTACCTAATAGAATAGCGAGGAGATATTAGTATTAAAAGTTAGCTAGTCTCATTGGGCTTCGCCTACAACAACAAAGAAACATAAATTTTAACTATAGCTTGTTTTATTGGGCTTCGCCTACAGTTATGCTTCTATTATTATGGATGATAAAGTGTTTTAAGGTCGAGTCGGTAGGATGATTACATCCATAGCACTTCTGTGATAACTGAAAATACGTGTCATCCCATGGCCATCTTATTTGTTTTAGCAACTTGAAGTCTTTTTGGTCAAAATCTTATCGATGTCATAATATATTCCATGATGTCCCTGTAAAAAATACAGAAGTATTCTCATGACTACACACAAAGGTTTTTATATTTTCCAACAGAACTCTAATTCCAACCGTCATGGAGGACGCCATAAATCGTACAAAAACATGTATAAGACCAATTAGTTAGATACAGGTCTAAATGTAGTCGCCCAATGTCTATTGGGAATATGGCGGAAACGATTGATGCCAATTAATGTATTTTATTTTTATAAACAATATTGAAACACCAACATTATGAAGACCCATTAAAATAATAAAGAAATAACCATACATATCATCGAAAATTTTAAATTCCCAGGTATAAGTCACAGCTCTTTATCTTCCACCACAGTCAACTTTCTTAACATTCAATAAATAAATAATAATGATTATTAAAACATATTGACTTACCTTTTTATAAGTTTTATCACAACACGATAAATTGTTGTCACACAAGTTGTCTAGCTTGCACCACTGACCGACCACCAGCATAACAAAACATATATACGATGATTTAGTTATGTAAGAGTATTACTGAAACTATTACAAAACTTACTAGTTAAACTTACAACGTCTACGTGATTTTTACTCAACTTTATTGTCGCTGACGCGACTCCTAAACGATTTAAATGTTATATAATCTGCGCCCAAACCCGCGTTTCATTTACGTATAAAAAACTATTATAAAACCATTTTCATATGGCTAAAAATTATATAAAAACGTTATTGTACCATTTATATGACATTATTTTGCTACTTGGGACGTGATCACCTTAGAAGTGACAAAATAGTAAGGACCGACCGAAGGTTCGGTTTCGGCTAGTTTCAGCCAAAAAATCTAGTTTCGTCCATGGTTTCGGTTTCGGCCAATAATTGGCCGAACCGTTGGAACCACCGAAACCAGGTGTTCGTGAATTATCGCGCATCTTTCGGCTAACTTCGAGTGAGTGAACGTGATTGCCAGTTGAGTTCGTTAGCCGGCGCGATCGTGATGATTTGAGGTTGAAGATGTGGAAAATACATATAAATAGGTTGTAAGTTGTAATAGAATAGAATTCATTAGTTATTTTACTTGGTTCTGTTAAGTTATTCCCTAGATCTTATACAATATGAATTTATGTAGAAATTAATGTAACATTTAAAAGATGTGTGAAGATACAAACATTACTATATTTGTTTGTAATTGTTGTTGGATTACATTTTGTATCCGTATTCGAACCGCCCCGTAAATCCCGAACACAACTACCTCCGGTGATTTAACTATTACCGTGAATGACTTTCAGTAATATTAGTCATGTCGCATTTTTTCCCTTTAGTTCGCGACATACTGAGTCAATTCGGACGCATAGTACAGTAGTACGTGAAAGTTTTCTAGTGAAACTTAATTATTTGAATTAATTTTCCTATTACTAATGTCTGCCATAGGTATGTTTACCTTAGTGGTTTTATTGTATTTTAATCTGTGAGATATTATTTATTTATCATAGACTGATTTATTTTAGGTAAAAAATCTCACAAAAAGAAAAGAATCCTATTTGGCAAATTTTAGAAAAAAGCAAATCGATCATTGAGAAGTCACGAACTGAAAAAACAAACGTTACACGGAGTTAAACAACATTTGAGTTAAATACATGTTGCCATATGTTTTAGAGGAAGGCGAACCATTCCGTAAATAAAGAACTATTTTTGTTACATACTTTAATTGTTGCATTTTATTTTTTTACACGTGTTAACTGTCTATATAAGGTGTATCTATTCATACACGAAATATTTTAAGAGGTACACCTGTAGGTGGTAAAGAAACTATAGCAACGAAAAAAAAATTTTCTAAGAGTTTTTTTTTTAAATTTAATATGAATAAATTATTTGACGCACATAAGAAATATTGGCTTCTTCTTATTTTTTACGGCCCGAGATACCGCGGCCGTGCTCGTGCCGTCCGGTCGTCGCCCTCGCAGCGTCAGGCGGGCCATTCATAGAATTTGGAGTAAAGGTTTTATGCAAAACGTCTCAAGTAGTTTTAAAATTATAATAATTACGAAAATTCAAAAACGCTTAGATAAAAATTTTCTTTTTGCTTCCTATAGCTTCTTTACCACCTACAGGTGTACCCCTTAAAATATTTCGTGTGTGAATAGATACACCTTATATGCGTAAAAATACAATAGATTTAACATGCTATAAAAATTCAAATATGTTTCGGTTTCGGTTTCGGCTGAAACTGGGACTAAACCGAAGATTCAGTTTCGGTTTCGGTTTCGGCTGAAAATCCTGTTTCGGTCGGACACTACAAAATAGTATTTTTAGGGTTTCGTTGCCAAATGGCAAAAAACGGAACACTTATAAATTCGTCATGTCTGTCTGTCTGTCTATCTGTCCGTCTGTATGTCACAGCCACTTTTCTCCGAAACTATAAGAGTTATGCTCTTGAAACTTGGTAAATAGATGTATTCTGTGAACCGCATTAAGATTTTCACACAAAAATAGAAAAAAAATCAATAAATTTTGGGGTTCCTCATACTTAGAACTGAAACTGAAAATATTTTTTTTCATCAAACCTATACTTGTGGGGTATCTATGGATAGCTCTTCAAAAATGATATTGCGGTTCCTATTATCATTTTTTTCTAAACTGAACAGTTTGCGCGAGAGACACTTCCAAAGTGGTAAAATGTGTGTGTGACCCCCCCCCCCCCCCGTAACTTCTAAAATAAGAGAATGATAAAACTAAAAAAAATATATGATGTAAATTACCATGTAAACTTCCACTGAAAATTGGTTTGAGCGAGATCTAGTAAGTAGTTTCTTTTTAATACGTCATAAATCGTAAACCGCAATTTACCTTTCATTCAATCAACTCAAATATAAAAAAAAAACCATTTAATTTCATAAACGTAAACCTTATGCATAAACCGAAAATACCTACAGGTTTGTTCGGAACCCTCGGTGCGCGAGTCCGACTCGCACTTGGCCGGTTTTTTTTTGTGGGTGGGAAATCACCAAATGACGTCTCTCGTCCGGGTGAAGCGGAAGGGCATGTCAGACTTTTACTAACTAAAACCCACCTGTGTTCCTTCAGTTGCCCATGTACCAGGGTCACGGTATCTCTTTCAAACAAATCTTGCGACCCTGACAGTACAAAAGGTCTCAAATACATTTCCAGCTAAAACAAACAATTCATGATAGATACATGAATTATCTTAAATATCTAGAATCGTGTTCGCATGTCTATAAAAGCATAATCACTTTTAATTACATCGAGCATTATAAATTCACAACCTATAATAATAAATTATCGTTAAATATAGCAAGCTATTAATTATTTAAAAAAAAACCGGACAAGTGCGAGTTGGACTTGTACCATACATACATACAAATCACTCCTTTTTCCCATGGGGCCAGAAACTATAGAACGCCATCTGCTAACATCCTTTTTATTCTTTTTTTTGTGAGTCATAAATGACGTCTCCCGCTCTGGGCGGAGCGGGAGGGCGTGTCAGACTCTTACTGACTAAAACCCAACCGTGTTCCTTCAGTTGCCTACATGCCAGGGCCACGGTAACTCTTTCGAACAGATCTCGCGACCCTGGTAAAACCTGCAACGATACTTACATACTCCTTCTGCCTCGTTTAACTTACCAGTACAACGCATTTTACCCTTCTGAAGAACATCACCAATAAGCTCACTATATTTTCTCCTAGGGCGACCCCTTTTGGCGTGACCAGTCACATCTGCCTTGTAAATGGGTCATACTCAGAAAAAGTGTACAGGTGGTATCTTTTCTTGCCCCGTTACCTGCGTTTTTGCTATATTCGTCTATTAATAAGAAGAGTTTTCTAATTTTTGAGCTTTAGTTTTCATTAAAAGAGTATATTTTTTGTATGTCAAAACATTGTTAAAAATCTCTCCATACATTTTTAGTGTCCCAATTACCATTTTACATTTTCAGAGATAAATTGTTGCGAATGTACATCGCTTTATTAATCACTAGCTTTTGCCAGCGGCTTCGCCCGCGTGGAGGTCGGAAATTATCCCGCGGGAACATACTACCGGGATAAAAAGTAGCCTATGTCCTTTCTCAGGCTCTAAACTATCCATCTAAATCGGTTCAGTAGTTTTTGCAGGAAAGCGAGACAGACAGACAGACCGACAGACAGACAGAGTTATTTTTGCATTTATAATATTAGTATTAGTATGGAAGTATGGATTATAAATTATAAATATTATAAAATTATAAATTATAATATAATATTATAATTATAATTATATATTATACAATTATATATTATATAATTATAATTATATATTATATAATTATATATATAGTGTGGAAGTGTGGATTGACTGTTTTTTTTTTTGAAGTGAAACTTCTTTAGCGCCGTTGGTTGTGATTTGAAACTCAATGAAACGAAAAAGCGACAGTAAAAAGAGACAGACATAGATTCATAAGATTTTACGTGGGAGAAAATGAGATAGGAAATACATGACGTCATGACCATGGACGAAAGAAATATGGATACGGCAAATATTGTCACAACTCAACTTCAAAAAATTAAAACACATTCAAAACGTTTTATTTACCTGTACATATTAGAATTTAATCAAAAATGTTTTATGTGCTTGTACATATTATTATTTCAAGTTTATTTTCGTACCTATATATTATGTAAATACGGAAAAAAAAATGAAAACTAAAAAGAAAAGAAAATTATAATTGCGATGGCACGACGAACAGTGATGCTGGTGACGGAGGCACCGGTTATGCCGGCCCAGGCAATGGCCAGTCATTGTCCATAAACCTGGAACAAAAGCAGTGTTGCAGTACCTGAATATTTAGAGATAAATAGAAATTAGAAAACTCCGTAAGTAACTAACATTGCCGGTGGCTGCAAAATCATGTCAAGTGGTGGTGGTGGTGGCCTTCCACCACCCCGCGTCCTCTGGCATACGAGCTGGAAAAATCAAAATTTCAGTTGCATTAACAGTAACATTACATACCTACATACGTGTCCAATAACCTCTTTTTTTAAGTCGGTTGAAAACAAATCACCCAAAAATTTTACCACTAAAATGTACGAAGTCATATCCACACATTTCATCATCCGTGCAAAACACAATAAAAATGGCGATGTTGGTGTCACGTGACCTCAAATTCCCGGTTCAACAATCAAGCTCCATCTTTTTAGGTTGCGTATTTTTCATTAATGTTACGCAAATATCTTAAATGCATAATAACAATAATACAATACACAGTAACCTAAATTACATCAATAGTCTGCTATCAACAGTAGAATTATTACACGTAATAATGCGAAATCCGACGCCGGCCGCGGCAAAATGGCGGCGAAATGGATGACGATGTTTGTTGAACTAACTATTTACGTGCAAATCTTTGTCAAAAACACAATCCTGGCAATAAAAACTGTATTTTACTTACCTGTCCATCTTACATTTGAACAAAAACACTTCACACACACAACTTTGCACTTAAAACTTAACTATAATCGTAGGATTCACCAAATCACCACACTCATCGAAATGTTTATGTCAAAAAACTGTCAACCTTCGTTGGCGCGTTCCAAGGCTGAGATAAGCGATTATATTGCATTGCCCGTCTATTGTGTACTCACTCGTCTATGCATAACCATCATAAATGCAGATTATTAATGCTAAAAATTGTAAAAATAAAATTCCACCGCTAATCGGTGAACCATCGCCACCAGTCGCGTCTGACAGATCGAGTTATTTTTGCGATCAAGATAGGTACCATGGGTAATGGAAATCCTTATGGTGCTCCTTTAGAAAGTTTACTTTTCTATTTGACGTTTTTCGAGCAGGGTTTTTGGACAAATAGACATTTGACTTTTTACATTCGTCTCATTATCTTGAAGCCAACATTTTAGAAGGTTTCACTTCTATCACGTGTGATTTTTTTTTCCGGATGGAAAATCATCAAATGACTTCTCCCGCTCTGGGCGGAACGGGAGGGCGTGTCAGACTTTTACTGACTAAAACCCACCCGTGTTCCATCAGTTGCCCATGTGTCAGGGTCACGGTATCTCTTTCGAACAATCACGCGACCCCGGCAGGCATCGGTCCTAGTAGACCCCTACACTGCTGCTGACATCTCTTTGAGGCGCGCGTGGAACACTGCGCGCCGTCGACCCGAGCTTGGTCCTTACCAGGCGGCGAGCTACCCATTGCTCGCCACCCGCAAGCTCGCGCCTACGGTGGCCGGGAGTCCGCAATCGACTCCCGACGCCCGGGGCGTCTCCTCCTGCGGCGGCTAGGGACGTGAGGGCGCAGAGACTGCCACTCCCTCACGCGCCCCGCCTCCTCCTTCGCGAGCATTACTGCTTCGCAGATGGAGGTGACGGCGTCCCATTCCCTCTCGCTCCGTACCATGGCTCGCACCAGGGCCGGACGCGAGAGGACGCCACGTGGATTGACTGTGGTTATATTATTCTTGATGAATCAATTAACTAAGTAGGACCAATTTTATTCGTAAATCATTCACAATTTTTTTTAATTAATTAAAAAAAATTGTCTCAAAATTATGAAGTTTCGTTACTCAGGGTTAGTAATACGCAATAAAATTATAAACGCAATTATTTAAAGTGGTAGAAACAATTTTTCCCTATTCTGGCATCAATATTACTTACGTTAAAATCAGTGTCGCGACAGCCACTATGTTTTCGCCGTAGTCGTGAAGTCAAGACATGTATCAAGTGAATATTTACATGAAAAACCTCAGGGTGATAAACGACTAGTATTGTGGTAACTGTGGTAAGTTAATATATTTTTTGTTTACTTACTGTTTTCTTTTCTTATTTTTTGTATTATTTTAACGAATACGCTCAATTTTTGCGTTTTAAACACGTGGTTTACTCAAAAATATTTTTAGAGTTTATAATTTCTCATATTTCATTCTCATTTTCGTTATATTGCGTTACGCTACGAAACTGCGAAATTTTTCACAGAAAGTGTATTCATTCTGTAAAAAAATCAACTGTCTACCTATTAAGGATCATAAGATACAGCCCACCGACGAACAGACGGACGGACAGCGAAGGTTTAGTAATAGAGTCTCGTTGGTTACCCTTGGGGTACGGAACCTTAAAAAAAAGTAGCTCTTAAATATTGCTCGTTTTAATCATCAAGATAATTTCTTGGTTTGTGTTTTTCAGTATTTATGCCTATATCGTTCGTGACCTGTAGCGATCATTAGAGCATATTATCTATACTAATATTATAAAGCTGAAGTTTGTTTGTTTGTTTGATTGAACGCGCTAATCTCAGGAACTACTGATCCAAATTGGAAAATTTATTTTTGTGTTGGGTAGCCTATTTATTGAGGAAGCCTAAAGGCTATATAACATCACGCTGCGATCAAACGGAGCGGAGCAGCAATGAAAAATGTTCGAAAACTGGCAGGCAATTCGATGCGACGGGAAGGGTCAGGGGAGCAAAATATGGCGCAGACGAAGTCGCGGGCAGAAGCTAATTTAAGGTAAAGTTGGTTAGATTTTCTAATTTGCTGTCCGAATTCAACAATAATCGTTGTGTTGTTTATCGTGAACATCGTCACGATAACTCAGGGTTCGGAAACAAAATGTATGGAAATACACATTTTCCCTCATTTTTGGTCAAAATAAATTAGCTGGCAATACTTTACCAAGCTGCTGGTGGTGGGGCTCCGACGGAAGGCGAATTAGGTACCTTCGACGCGGACCGAAAAACTGATGAACGCAAGTGTCCCGCCTAGGGCCAGGGGTGAGGGAATCGTGCACCTACCTCCTCGGGAAGCCGCTCGATCTACCAGCAGAATCTAGAGTTGGTCCGGAGTTTTCACAGTTCGGCTCACCACGTGTCGGCAAAGTCCAGAGGCACAACACAGCACTTCAGTTCAACCGTCGAAGCCACAAATACCACTATAGAAACAGCGGGACTGCTATGAACTTATAATATTCAAATTATATCGTTCTGCGATAAAAAAGTACAGCGGAGATGCGATCACGGCGGAATCCATATTTGGAATGTTATAATGTCTTTCTCGAGCGAGCCATAAAGAGGGCGACACTCGTCAAGGAGATACGAGGTGCACGATATAATTGGCAGGAAAAGGACTAGCTTGACATCTTGCGTAATAGTTTAACAAAATAAAATAGATGGCGCTAACAGCTGGGTATATCGAAAACGAATGAAAATAAAAATATGTTATCCAATCAAATCAAATCAAATAAATTTATTTCGGAATAAAAGATCCATTACAATTTATTAAATTAATTTAAGCATGCGCCGGACTGAGCGCCCTTTGCATGGACACTCATCCACTGCTTCAACAGTGCAGAATCCCATCTGTTCGCCAACGTGTCCAGGATGCCGGTTATGAGAATAACATAATATTCTGATGGATATGGATTATAATTTCTGATGGAGAAACGCAATAGAGAACGTTCGATGGAATCGAACCCAGGACTTCATGCTCGCAGTAGCGCTTGCGACCACTAGACCAATGACGGGATGTACCTTCTTAAAAAATATTCTTGGTGACCCCCCCCCCCTCAAATCTTAGGCTGCGACCGCGCCTGATACCTCTTCAAATATCTCCCACGTTAAATCGTATGAATTTATGTGTCTGTCTCTTTTTACTGTCGCTTTTTCGTTTCATAGACTTTCAAGTCACAACGGTGCTAAAGAAGTTTTCACTTCAAAAAACATAGCCGAATTTCGAACGCTGGCCGACCACTAGTATGTATGAAGACGCTAACGGGTCCATTTTGCCATACATACATTTTATAGAATTGGACGTGTACGTCTACAAAAATAAAGTCACGTTAGAAGGAAGTTATAAAAGCGCTTAAATAGGTTTTTATAAATCTGTTTATTATGATGGAAAATGTAACACGTAATGGGGTCCTTGTAACTGACGCAGAGAATTACTATGAGCGAAACGTTTTTATGATAATAAAGTTCATATTATTGTCTCTGTGACATGCTAAGCACGTACTTAAGTTAATCTGACTAACCTGACTCCTGCTCTCGCACTATTTTTCCTTAGTAAGTACAATGGTTGAGTAATCTCGAGAAAATTAATGTGGGTAAGGTCAAAAAAAAAATAACTTAACATAAACATAACTTCATGCTGGTTATAGCCGATGGAGTCGACAGAGGAGTATCATCATCATCATCATCATCATCATCATCATCATTTCAGTCGTAAGACATCCACTGCTAGACATATACCTCCCGCCGTTTGGGAGGTTTGTCATAATCGCCACGCTTGGCTGGCGGGTTGGCGATCACAGTATGGTGGTAAAATACGTAGAGAACGCTGCTGCCAATTCTCTAGTAAGTCCCTTAGTCGCCGTTACGATATCTACAGGAAGAAAAGGGGTGATGTTATTCTTTACGTCCGGCACCTCACGGATATAGGTACAGTACAACCAAAATTCGCCAGTTGCCGTATGTTTAAATCCCATGTCATAGAAGGTGAGACCAGTAGTAGTGGTAATCATGGCTAAGTAATGACAGCCGCACAAGTCAATGTGAAGGTTAAGCAACGCTGGCCGAGACCGATCCGTGGATGGAAAATCATCCATTGCACAGCGTGCTTTGGAAAACACGATAACATATTGCTCCCGGCTGACATCTGCATACATTTAACTGTCTTTACACGTAGTTGTCTTATTAAGGAGTATCGTACTACCAAGTAACTTGGTTGTGGAGGTGACATAGGATCAGTAGGCGACCCCAACAGGGTTGAGAAAAAACTAGGAAAATAATCATATTACACATACACCTAAAGTCGGGCCCTTGAAAGACTTACCGTGGCCCTGACATATGGGCAACTGAAGGAACACTGGTGGGTTTTAGTCAGTAAAGTGTGACACGCCCTTCCGCTCCACCCAGAGCGGGAAACGTCAATTGTTGATTATTGATGATTATCCACCCAAAAAAAGGGTGGGCCCCATTTCACCAGTTATGTTTAAGTCCCATGTAATAGGGGAGCTTAATATTTGACCGATCTGGGAATCGAGAGAACCGTCATTCAGTAGCGTTTACGACCACTAGATCAACGAGGCAGTCAGTGATGATGTAGCGGCAAATTAAAAAACACCGCCAGCCAAATGCTACTACACAAAGTCACGCAAGTCCTGCATCGCGTAAGCTAAGCACCACGCAACTAGCACATACACATAATACAACGTCCCGACTCCCGACATCAGTTGGAGGTTGAGTAAACTTCACACCCTGTTCTTTATACCTTCAAAATGATATTACCTATGTTTCTTTTCATTCTAATACGTACATGAACCGAAGCAAATAAATCGTGTTTTATAAGTATTTGTTAACGATTACGCTTAACGTGCGAATGCACTTACCACCTTCAAGCAATGAAGTCGAATGCATGCAAATATAAATTCAGTTCTGTTTACTATACGAATAAGCAAAAAATTGAAGTTTACTGAGAGTCCTTTTCTGCGACATATAAATGTACAAAACATATTAAAAACCAAATACTAATTGACTTGACATTGCTGTGAAAATGACGGTATGTTTGATAATCTGAGATACCACATTTGGTATAGACACAATGGTTTTTAATTGTGTCTGTAATTACGGTATTCAATGGGTTAAAAACCAAATACATATTGACTTGACATTGCTGTGAAAATGACGGTATGTTTGATAATCTGCTGTCATAAAAAGATTTAAGCAATATTATGGTCTCATTCTCCATAAATAAAATAAATATCTTCACCAAATCCAACATGGTATACCATACAAATTTTAGCTTATTAAACTATTTATCGTCATCTGACTAGCCTTTGCCCAACTATTTTTGGGGTATGCTTATGTTTTCAAATTAAAGTGTTAATAAATATGGGAGAACAGTCTTTTTTTTTTTTTTTTTTTTTTCAGGATGGGAAATCATCAAATGACTTCTCCCGCTCTGGGCGGAGCGGGAGGGTGTGTCAGACTTTTACTGACTAAAACCCACCCGTGTTCCATCAGTTGCCCATGTGCCAGGGTCACGGTATCTCTTTCGAACAATCACGCGACCCCGGCAGGCATCGGTCCTAGCAGACCCCTACGCTGCTGCTGACATCTCTTTGAGGCGCGCGTGGAACACTGCGCGCCGTCGACCCGAGCTTGGTCCTTACCGGGCGGCGAGCTACCCATTGCTCGCCACCCGCAAGCTCGCGCCTACGGTGGCCGGGAGTCCGCAATCGACTCCCGACGCCCGGGGCGTCTCCTCCTGCGGCGGCTAGGGACGTGAGGGCGCAGAGACTGCCACTCCCTCACGCGCCCCGCCTCCTCCTTCGCGAGCATTACTGCTTCGCAGAAGGAGGTGACGGCTTCCCATTCCCTCTCGCTCCGTACCATGGCTCGCACCAGGGCCGGACGCGAGAGGTCGCCGCCGCCGATCGCCTCCACGAGGACACGGCGGTGCCCCGCCCAGGCAGGGCACACCTCCACCGTATGCTCCACCGTGTCCTCCAGACGATCCTCGCAATGGAAACACCCGGACGTATCCTCCCGCTGGGAGAACAGTCTAGACCTGACAAATCAAGTATAGCTAGGCATAGCAAAAAATGAAATACTTGTGCAAAAAATCAAAAACCTGTAAGTCTACAAGGCTTACAACACATCTTACACGTGTAAGCTGAGGGTTCCGTATCTCAAAATGAAAAATGGAACCCGTATTGTATTACATCACATCTTTGTCCATCCGTCTGTCTGTCAAGACAAGGGGTCTTCTCGGGAACGCGTGGAAAGTGAAGTATCAAGTTGAAATTAATATGAAATACGTAGGACTAAGGTCCTTCGGAGCTCTAAGATTAGTCTTCTAAGTCGACGCAATAAAAAAATAAGGCAAAATGCGACATATTTTGAATCTCGCAAAAATAACTCAAAATAGGGTTTTAGAGAGCTTAGAGACTTCTCGAGAACCTAGAACGCATGAAACTTGGTAAGAAGGTAGGTCTCACAGCACACATATTGTAAAAGTCCAAAAATCACTAATTTGTAGTTTTATCCCATTTTTTTGTTTTGTGATTGTTACAAACTGAATTTGCAGTTGGATAACTGACGTGACGTATATGTTTTAAGTCTATTCTTGGGATAAATTCATACCAACTACGGAACCTTCATTGCGTGTGGTCCGACACGCACTTGGCCGGCTATTTTTGTTGAATTTATCTAGATAAATTCGAGTTTATTTCCATCAAATAATAAATAATGCAAATATTCTAAAATTTGTTAATTTATACATGGTATAAATTAAAAAGTCTACTACTATGCCTATTTATTTATTTATTCTGAACCCGTTTTATAAGTCTGTCTGCGTGACTGCGTTGTCACGGTAATAATATCTATACAGTATTTTGACTCGGCCCTATCCTAGAAATAATTACCCACAGCACGTGCGGTACGTAAACACGCGGTAGACGCGGTAGGGCTGCCCGCAAAAAGTATTTTGACTTCATCTACCTACTTGAGTTTCATCATCATCATTTCAGCCGTAAGACGTCCACTGCTGGACTAAGGCCTCCCCCAATTTGGGGGGCTTTGCCATAATCGCCACGCTTGGCAGGCGGGTTGGCGATCGCAGTATGGTGGTAAAATGCGAGCGTAGGTAGGTCACTCGTTTGTCACTTTTTCACCCTATCCACTTACTTATTTAATAATCCTGGTATTTTACTTGGTGTAAAAAGCGAAATACCTACCTATTAAAAAAAAAAGAAACAAATTTCGTACTAGTAGGTATGCAGGAAAATGTTATAACCAGTGCGCAAATTGTTTTTGGTGGTTCAGTATCAGTAATAGTAATAGAACACATTACAATTATTTTTTCAAAACTTTTTTTTTTAATTTTTATCCGACCTTAAATCAGTAAACTCTGGACAAACTACTATTACGTACTAATATTTACATAATAGGATATCAACAATGAAGCGTGGCATAATGTGACTCACGTGGCCGTGTTGCAGCGACAGTTTGCGCACGCATGCGCTCTCGAGACGTCGTGTCTAACGTTTTCCCGCGCAGCGCCATGCAAGCGCCGAACGTGTCGTAACTCGTAAGTCGCGATGTCAGACTACCCCAACCGTGAGTTTTATGAGATGGTGCGAGTGTGCTTATTAACTGGTAAAAAATTGCGAGCAGGGCGCAGGATGTACCTATGCGAGGGAGAGTATACTTCGTATACGAGCCCACGACATCCATAACCCCGCTGTCCCTAATGGAAGGACCATTCTAAAAGCTTCGCAAAGGTTGCTTGATTGTTGGCAATTCAGGACTCCTAATCATGCACAAGGGTCTGGCAGACCTCAACTGGCGGTCAAAGTCGAAGAAAACATTTTTGATTTCTTTGAGCGACATTAAATTTCCACGAAACGGCACGTCACTTCGGTGTGAGCCAGCACGCAATAAGATCAACAACAACAATTGAAATACAGTGATTCGTGACATGTAGGGGTAAGCAATTCGTTTTAATTACATTTTTAAACGAGTAGGTTATTTTTGATTGAACATTACTGTAATCTTCATTTAATTGATCATAATGATTTATTTTCTGTATTTAATGGTCCTAAACCCATGAAAGTATGAAGAAAAAATTGGATTACTCTTCAAATAACTTCAGGTCACGGCCTAAACTTTAAAAAAAGCCTAGTTTGAACGTGATAAAACTAACGGTCACTGACCGGCGCGGCGTGAACAGCTGCTTACGCGCGTTCGTTCGCTGCGCCCGAACTAGGTACCATAACACCAGTTTTAAAGTAAACATCTTTCGTTAACTATAACTTAGTTTTTTTGTACTAAGATATATCAAAATAAAAATTGCATGGTTATTATAACTCGTTTAAGTATAATTTGTTTAAATTTGCGCACTGGTTAAAAAATTATCTTGTATAAAAAAATCTAGTCTTTCTTTTCGGAGATTCCAGGGTAATTTAAAAAATATATCTCTGGGTGCGTTATTTAATAATTCAAGCAACCAGAAACAGCATAATATAGTTTATAAGATCTATTTGCCATATTAAGTAGATAATCATCTTGCACTGATTATGATCTATACTGTAAACAAATAAATAAAATTGCAGTGTCTGTTTGTAGTATTAAGATAACCACTTTTTACTAAGTGTATATGGATGTATACACGGCACATATACCAAAACAACATTTTTTACTATTTTTGTCTGTCTGTCTGTCTGTTTGTTCCGGCTAATCTCTGAAATTGCTGGACAGATTTTGACAGGACTTTCACTGGCAGATAGCTGATGTAACAAGGAGTAACTTAGGCTACATTTATTTTAGGAAAATTCTTTTATTTTAGAAAAATACCTGCGTTAATTTCCGACATCCACGCGGGCGAATCCGCGTGCAAAAGCTAGTTATTAAATATTCACAATTCGCACGCTAACTGCTTACAAACAAAACGATCAATAACACCGCCCGCTATCCGTTTGCCAAAGCGGTGCGTACGCGACTGCGTAACGTAAGTACCTACTCGAAGTGAACCAGACTCGAGGCGCGAAGGTATGAATTGCGTTCCGAGCGTTTGTATCAGATTGAATACTGTATAGATATCTTTACCGTGACACAGGTCTCGCTTACGCGAAAATATTTAACCTACTTTATTGGTCGTCAACCTTATTGCTTGTAAACAACGGATAGTTTAAGTGCAAGGGCTGATTCAATCATAAATAGCGCAATATAATTATTGCGCAAACTTATTGCAGGTTTAGGGGCCGCCAATTACAAAATTATTTTAGTGCAATTTAGTGGATACCAAAACCCGAAGTTGCGTCATATATTGATATAATAATCGTTTAACCAAATCATTTTTTTTTTATTATGTGGTTCTAGAACAAGGCGATTTCGACAATCTATTTCCTTCAAGGTTTTGCGCCCGATGAATCGGTGACTTTGCGGATAAATTCCACAACATTGTTAGTAAACGACCTACAAAACGAGAATCAAGAAACACACACATTAGATATTATTTCCGGGCGTGTCTCTGCCCTCATCTCAGTCACCCGGACGAGTCCACCGCGGCAACATGATACTCGTCATAGTTTACTCTTTGGTTACAATACCAGTCATATTTTATCTCACAATACTTCTTTGCATCCTGATGACGCTGATATACTTGAAACTAAAGCTAGAACCCGTTCGAGGAGTGTGTACATCTAATGTGAGACTTGATGGAAAGATTGCGCTCGTGACAGGCGCGAACCAAGGCATTGGCCTGGAGACCGCCCGGGACCTCGCGTCCAGAGGAGCGCAAGTGATCATCGCATGCCGGAACGCCACAAAAGCTGCAGAAGCTATCGAGGATATAGCAGCTACTACAGGAAACAAACAAGTTGAATTCAAACCTTTGGATCTATCAAAATTCAGCAGTGTGCGGAAATTCGCTGAAGACTTCAACAAATCCTATGACCGTCTCGATATTTTGGTAAACAACGCCGGCTGCAGCGCCTTCCCGAAGTCAACTGAAGATGGAAATGACTTCGTGATGCAAGTGAACTACTTCGGGCCCTTCCTCCTCACAAACCTGCTGCTAGACAAACTGATCGCTTCCAAGCCCAGCAGGATCATCATAGTGTCGTCTTGTCTCCACTTCTTCGCGGTCACTTTACGCGTTAACCACCTACATCAACCTAGATTCCCTGGAGCAATGGGGCAGTTCCTGTCTTACGCAAATAGCAAATTATGTGACATTCTCTGGATGAAGGCATTAGCTAAGAGATTACCTGAAGGAGTGACTGTCAATAGTTTACACCCTGGAGTCATTAAAACCGATATTTTTGATACGTTGCCTTTTTATGTGAGGAGGTTATTTCACGTGATGGCTGATGCTTTGATATTTAGAACAGCAAAAGAAGGAGCTCAGACGACGACACACCTGTGTGTTGCTGAGGAAGTGGAGAATGTGCGGGGGAAGTACTTCATGGAGTGTAAGGAGGGAGAATATAGCAGGATGGCGGATGATGATGAGCTGGTGGAGCGAGTGTGGGACAAGAGTGTAAACGTGACGAACTCAAGTTACTATTGTTAACATATTTTTGTGGTGATCAACTTCAAGACGATTAAATCGCGTAAAATAACTAATGTGTGTTGATGGTAGTCCAATTTGTGTCATTTCAGTCTCAAACTCTTAGCAATTGTACGTGTCTATAAATTCTCCTAAAGTGCATTCATTTGGGCATGCAGGACTACTGCCTTTTGCAGACCGCTATACATTTGCAGTCCAGAAGGCATAGACAAAATGACAATCGCTTTCAAAGGGCTTCATATTTCTACGACTTCTAATAGGATTAACATAAGCCCATATATGTTTGACCTTTAAATCATTCAAAACATATTAACCAGTCAATTACCGTAATTACAGGCACAATTAAAAAACCATTATGTCTGTACCAAATGTGGTATCTCAGGGACTTAGAGGTTAAAGACCAAATACTAATTGACTTGACATTGCTGTGATAATGACGGTATGTTGGATAATCTGCTGTCATAAAAAGATTTTAAGCCATGGTCTCATTCTCCATAAATAAAATAAATATCTTCACCAAATCCAACATGGAATACCATACAAATTTTAGCTTATTAAACTATTTATCGTCATCTGACTAGCCTTTGCCCAACTATTTTTGGGATATGCTTATGTTTTCAAATTACAGTGTTAATAAATATGGGAGAACAGTCTAGGCCTGTCAAATCAAGTATTGCTAGGCATAGCAAAAAAGGAAATACTTATGCAAAAAATCAAAAACCTGTAAGTCTACAAGGCTTACAACACATCTTACACGTGTAAGCTAAGGGTTCCGTATCTCAAAATGAAAAATGGAACCCGTATAGGACATGACATCTTTGTCCATCCGTCAGTCTGTGAAGACAAGGGGTATTCTCAGGAACGCGTGGCAAGTGGGGGTAACAAGTTTAAATTATTATCAAATACGTAGGACCATGGTCCCTAGGAGCTCTAAAAAATCAGTCTTCTAAGACTTAGAAGACTGATTTTTTAGCGTCAATGCAATAAAAAAATATGGCAAAATCCGACATATTTTGAAAATCGCAAAAATGCCTCAAAACCTCTAAGATACTTCCCGATGACCTAGAAACCATGAAATTTTGACAAGAAGGTAGGTCACAGCACAAGAAAAAGTCCGAAAATCGTTAATTTGTAGTTTTATCCTTTTTTTTGTTTTGTGTTTACAAAATGCATTTGCAGTTGAAGAATTGACGTGACGTATATGTTCCAACTACGGAACCTTCTTTGTGTGTTCGACACGTCAAGTACGTGTCGAACACACAACACAACTGGATTTTTTGTTGAATTTGTCTAGATAAATTAGGTATTCGAGTTCATTTCATCAAATAATAAATAACGCAACTATTTTAAAATTTGTTAATTTATTCATAGTGTAAATTATACGTAATATAAATTAACAGTATACAACTATGCCTATTTTTTATTTAATTATACTAAACCCGTTTAATGTGTGTCTGTATGTGAGTCCGTGTTGTTCTTTTAAAAAGCACAACGGATTTTAATGTAATTAAGAAAATTTATTTATGAAGTTTTATGTATTCAGAGGGCCCAATTATATTCGCTAGCAGAAGTGATGGACATCGGTATAATTGTACATAACTTTGATTAAAGAATTAAAAAAAAAAAGTTTTGTTTTGGGACCATCAACTTTGTCGTATGGCCCTTTCTAATATAAAAATAATTATCAAAATCGTTAGAGCAGTGGTGACGCAGTAGAGTAGTGGTGGCCTAGATATCGGTCCCGACTTACGAGATAGAGGTTGTGAGTTCGAACATAGGCAGGCTCTTTACTCTATATTTAATTTGAACACCACTGCTTTCAAAATGGTAAAGGAAACCACTGTGAGGAAACCGGCATGTTCTAGAACCAAAAATTCGAAGACATGTGACATCTACCAACTCGCACTGGGCCCGCGTGGTGGATTATGGCCCACTCCCTCTCATAGAGAGGAGGCCTGTGTTCCAGCAGTGGGAATAATAATAATAATAATATTCCACAACTATCACACAACGCCATCTAGTCCCAAGCTAAGCAGAGCTTGTGTCATGGGTACTAGACAACTGATAAACATACTTATATATTTCTAAATACATACATATTATAGATAAATTACACCCAGACACAGAACAAATGATCGTGCTCATCACACAAATATTTGTCCTGGGTGGGAATCGAACCCACGACCTCCGGCATAGCAGCCAGGGTCACTAACCACTACACCAACAGGCCTGAATGTTTATGTCCAGGCGAAAAGGCCTAATTTGCCTCGTTTCAACTTAAAAAAACACCACTAAGTAAAAATAACTATGATGTCGGAAGTCCGTGGTAAAACCAACCGGCTTCCTATATTAAGTTATTTTGGAAACACCCAAATACTCTCCTATTACCACCCAAATACTCTACTATTTTATTCCGAATTTCGATATTCCGATTTTCAAAAGTCCGAATTTCATAATACCTAAGAATTATAATGTCTATTATTAAAAATCACGAAATTTATTTTACCGAAATTCATAAATGCGATTTATTCGTTTTCCGATTTTCATACGTTCGAAGAATAAAATGCTCGAAAGGTTCTCGGTCCGAATAAAGACATTCTGATTTTCAATACTCCGAATAAACTAAAAGTCAACATGTTGTGACACAAAATTTAGTGACAGAAACGAATCGCTGCAAAACAGACTTCACGCAGTCTTGTCTGCCCTACCTAGAGTGTAATTTAAACCCGCGTAGGCGCGGAGGGGTGGGGCGGCCCGCGAGCTGAAGCTGCGGTGGAGAGAGTTAAAGCCATCTGCAACGATAAGTACGCGTGGGGCCGCCCAAACCCCGCAGTGCCGGAGCCGTGACAGAAACAATGCTTGCTGCATGCCTGCTTACTTGCTGCTTGCATGCTGCATGCCTGCTTGCATGCTGCATGCCTGCTTGCATGTTGCATGCCTGCTTGCACGTTGCATGCCTGCTTGCACGTTGCATGCCTGCTTGCATGTTGCATGCTTGCTTGCATTCTGCATGTCTCCTTGCATGCTGCATACCTGCTTACAAGCTGCATGCTTGCTTGCATGTTTTTAATTCTACCTCCTCATACTAAACATCATTTTATACTTCTCTCCGACGAGCAATTATGTGTTTATTTGTCTTGCTATTCAGTTTTACAAGGTGTTTTATTTCGGAATTGTAATAATCGGTATTTTAATAATCGGAATTCGTATTTTTGATATTTCGAATTATCATTAAGTCAGAATTTTTGTTATTCGATCTATTGAAATTCGGTATTTTGAGAATAGTAATTATAAAAGTTAGGAATATTGAAATTTAGGAATTATAAAAATAGGAGTAATGATAAGTCGGAGTTGTTATATTCGGAATTTTGAATCATTTGGAATTATGAAAATCGGTATTATGAAATTCGTATATGTGACTATCGGAATAAAGTTTTTCGTATTTATGTAGTGTTATTTTACATTATGTAGTGTTTTTTTTGTTCAAGTTTTTTATTTTCTACTTTTAGTATAAATTATACCTAATCCATACCAATTCGCATACAAATAATTACAATGTAAACAATAACAATCGGAACTAATAACACACATGGTGCATTTATACGTGTTATCGAGGCGAAGCTAACTCAAATATAATTCAAGCAAAGTTAATAAAATTTATATGGACCCACTGCGCGAGCTTCCACTACCAAAAGGAAAATCGAATTCGGTCCACAATTGAAAACACCGATGAACCTAATAATCAGTTTCCTCCCTTTTTAACCGATTTCAAAAATGGAGGAGGGTTCTCAGTTCGACCGTTTATTTTTTTTTAATGTGTGTTCGCGGATAACTTCGTCGTTTATGAACCGATTCTGATGTTTTTTTTTTTTGAAGTCTGTTTATAACTTGTGGATACTTTGTTTGTTTTAAGTATAAGAACGATAAAAACTACTTAGTTGTAAATCATGATCTCTCTTGGTCAACCTTCTTAAAATCATTCACATTGAAATTTCTTTATATCTCATTCCCAGGTCTAGGTCGGACAGGTGTCCTGATAGCCTGTTACCTGGTCTACTCGCTGCGCATCAGAGCCAACGATGCCATCCGGCTGGTGCGCAAGAAGAGGCCCAAGTCTGTGCAGACGTCAGGCCAGATCCTCTGCGTCCAGCAGTTCGAGCATTACATGCTGCCTCAGACTATAGTGTTTAGTTCTAAGTAAGTGGAATAAGCTCCGTGTGGTGTAAACAATAACACCATGCCATTTTTTCCCGTGGGTGGCGTAAAAGGCGACTAAGGGACGTACTAGAGAATGGGTAGCAGCGTTCTTTATGCATTTCACCACCGTACTGCGATCGTTAACCCGCCTGCCAAGCGTGGCGATTATGGCAAACCAGCCCCTTTAACTTGAACTTAGATTACAACGTTAGAGAAACAAGTGGTTGCTTAGATTAAGTACCTACACGAATAGTTTTCTCATCCTGACCACTTTCTTTTCAGAGAAACCCTAAACTTGACGAAGGATAGGAAAACTTCAGAGTTCACGTTAAAACAGCACCTGTACCGACAACGAGCAACTCTTCATGGATTAGAAGAGCGAGCCTTCAGAGAATTGCCAAAGGTATGCATACAAAATCAAAAGTCATTCATTCAAACGATTCTGAAACATTTCTCCGACATTCGTTTCGCCGTTGAACGGTTCACCGACAGACCGATTCACTAATCATTTTTTCACCGATAGAACGTTTCAATGACGAACGATTCGCCGACAGCACGATTCACTTTTCATTATTTCATCGATAGAACCTTTTACCGGCGAACGATTCGCCGGCACAACTGTTCGTCTGCCCCTGGGGTATAAAACATAGTAGGTAATCGACATGTAGTCCTGTTTCCGTTTAAAGTTTAAAAAAAATATACAAAATACAACCAATAATACAATATAATACTAAACACATAAAATTAAACTTTGCACTCATAGTGATTGCAAAGGATTTCATAATTTCCGGCTAGCTTATCATTTAACTGCTTATAATTCAAAATTAAATGCACAATGCATGCTAGTATCATTGTGGTAATTAAAGACATACGTACTTGATATTAAAGCACGTTCGCTTATTTCTAAACGAAAACAATTAAATATGAAAATGTGGGTAGTCCTCAGTTTTTTACCTGTCAATGTCCCTCATTACGAAGAACGTAATCAATTATATATGTCTGCCCGGAATCAATTACCAACGTGTTATGAAAAGGTTTAGATTTTTGTAGTTAAAAAATGAGTGATTGTGTAATATTAAAGTCAAAACGCGGTAAAGATATATTGATTCACGAAGGATATTCCTATCATTTAAACAGAATACGAAATACGAAGTTCTACTGGCGGTGTACGAAAAAAGATACTACCCGGTGCAATGTGGCTATCACTTCAACAGTGTCTACGAATAATTCTCATATTGTTATTTCAAAAAATTTTGAACATGTTCATTTACCGGATCCCAATAAGCAAATAGAATTAACTGTGAAAGCTAACATCAAACAAAAAGCCCACCATTCAATGGATGCACCCTCACAAATTGTTCAACGGTGCATTCAAGATGTACCAAGTATTAGTGCTCCTTACATGCCGACTAAGGACGCCATGAGAATGATGGTTCATCGGGTAAGGAATAAGAATTTACCAAGTATTCCCAAAGATATACATGCTGTTGTGATTCCCGATGAATTCACCAAAATAAGCAATGATGAAAATTTCCTTATCGGTCACTACACTCATAATGAAGAATCCGTAATCGTATTTGGCACAAATGAGAATTGCAGACTCTTAAGTGTAGCAAATTATTGGCTGATGGATGGCACGTTTAACTGTTGCCCTCCCCCGTTTAGACAAATATATGCTATACATGCAATAGTCGGAACTCCGGACGGTACGCATAAAGTACTTCCTTTAATTTATGGTTTACTTTCACATAAAACTATAAAATGTTATGAAATATTTTTAGAAATATTAAAACGACACACACTAAATACCTTGAATATCGATTTGTGCCCAAAAATAATTCTTACCGATTTTGAACGCGCAGCAATGAATGCTATAAAAATGGTTTTCCCAGACTGCTTAAATAAACTTTGTTTTTTTCATTTGAGCCAAAGCATATGGCGTCACATTCAATCGGCTGGTCTCACGAAACAATACAACAGTGATCCAGTATTTGCCCACAAAATGAGACATATTGCTGCACTGGCATTTTTAGAGCCAATAGAAATTCCCGATGCGCTTGATATAATAAAAAACGAAATTATACCTGATGAAGCTAAGAGAGTGATGCGATGGTTTGAAAATTATTATGTCAGTGGATCAGCGATAATTACAAAATCCATTAGCTCCAAAATGACAGTAAAACGAAGTCCGCCAATATTTCCTCCAAAGATGTGGTCAGTATACGACAGCCAACTTTCACATATACCATTATCACAAAATGCGCTGGAGTCGTGGCACAACAGGTGGAATACCTTATTAGGCCGGCGAAAATGGAACATTTTCAAAACAATACTGGAGTTCCAGAAAGAACAAAAGCACACAGAATGCACTATCGAACTCATTAATTCCTCGGAACCAACGCTTAAGAGAAAAAGATCAAACTATCAAGAGAGGATTACTCAGCATTTATCAGAAAAGGATAATATGGACATAAAAACCTACTTAAATGGTTGGGCGCATATTTCTCATTTAATTAATACAAAATAATATGTCCTATGAACTTTAGAAATATTTTTGTTAAATCATAGTTGATTTGTTGTGTTTTTGTTTTGGTTTAATCATGTTGTTTAAGTTAATAATAAAAGTTATTTTATTTTGCAAATATTTTGTCTGTTTTTGTTAGCTGTATGTACTAAAATAAATAAATAAATAACTTTAAGTTTCGTCTTCACAACTTGATTCAGGTATAAACAATAAACGGAAACAGGACTACATGTCGATTACCTACTATGTTTTATACCCCAGGGGCAGACGAACAGTTGTGCCGGCGAATCGTTCGCCGGTAAAAGGTTCTATCGATGAAATAATGAAAAGTGAATCGTGCTGTCGGCGAATCGTTCGTCATTGAAACGTTCTATCGGTGAAAAAATGATTAGTGAATCGGTCTGTCGGTGAACCGTTCAACGGCGAAACGAATGTCGGAGAAATGTTTCAGAATCCATTCAAACTAGGCTGAAAGTCAGCCCTTTTTGAGCGCCAAAATTACATAAGACAGTCCCCCCTAATAGCCCGTGCTTCACCACTTCCTAGTGCTTTAGCTGGGAAGAAGTGGCGCAACAAACTCCTCAGGAGCACAGCTGTATGTTTAGTAAAAAGAATTTGATACTATACAATTATATGCCACCAAAGAAAGCCCTACAATTGCAACGACGCAGCTTATTGTCATGTGGAAATTCAACTACCTCGGTACTCGGTTTAAATTATTTATTCTCATATGCTTCTCCCCACGAAATTATCCTACTGAAACGCTATCGGGACAAGAAGTAGCCTATGTAAGGACATACATGCATTACATGAACTTAGATGATTTTAATGATTATGATTTAATAAAAAAAAAATAGTTACGGTCACGAATATTTTTTTTTTCAAAAACAACCTGCACCTAATTACGTAAATTACGTAACACACTAATAATCAGTATCTGAATCATTATGAAGGTCATTGCTAATCCATTCTTGCATATGTAAGAAAACCTTTTCTGCTTGGCAACGTTAACAACGCCATGAATGTTGTGGAACTGTTAAAATGAAAGCGATTCCTAATGATAGTATATCACGCAACTGAACCTCAGATACTGATCTGCAAATTGCAAAAAACGTAAGAACATTTAAAGGACTATCCTAGCGCATCCCTGTTATCCCCGTATATCTCTTAGTACTATCAAAGACACAAATAAAAAAAAAACAAAAGAAGACGAACACTGAACAGGGCTCAGACCAAAATTAAGACCCAAATCAACATTTTCAGATAGTGTACTGCCTCTGCGAGCGTCTTCTGAAGCTATGCGGCTGTCATCAGAGTGTCGGCCTGGACTTCCGTATCAAGAACAAACCCTTCTACAAATCCTTCATGGTCTACAAGCTGAGGAAGAGCAAGCCTCCCGATCCTACCACTCCTGAAGAAGCGGCTACCGAACTTGGTAAAATCGAAATATTTTTATCTCACATTGATACCCATATATAAGGTGTATCTATTCATACACGAAATATTTTAAGGGGTACACCTGTAGGTGGTAAAGAAGCTATAGAAGCAAAAAGAATTTTGTTTTCTAAGCGTTTTTGAATTTTCGTAATTATTATAATTTTAAAACTACTTGAGACATTTTGCATAAAACCTTTACTCGAAATTCTATGAATGGCCCGCCTGACGCTGCGAGGGCGGCGTACGCACGGGACGAGCATGGCCGCGGTGTCTCGGGCCGTAAAAAATAAGAAGGAGCCAATATTTCTTATGTGCGTCAAATAATGTATAAATATTAAATTTAAAAAAAAAACCTTAGAAAATTTTTTTTCGTTGCTATAGCTTCTTTACCACCTACAGGTGTACCTACTTCTTTCATATTGCCCATGTAGCACTTATGAAATGTCACAAGCTAGGTGCACGATTCCAATTTGTTGAATCCTATGGAGAAGAGCCGGCAAGAAACTCCATGGTTACTCTTTTAAAAATAATTCGCTTCTACAATGATTCCAAATTACATTGTTAATAAGTATGGGAGGACAATGTAAGACTGTCAACATATACCAGGTACTTAATAAAATTGAAAATTACCTATCGTCTTCAAGACCTAAAACGTTCTCACATTCACAAAATATAAAATAATCTTCATAAATGATAGTAGTATTAATCTATACTTAAGTATAATAATATTATAAAGCTAAAGAGTTTGTTTGTATGTTTGTTTGATTGAACGCGCTAATCTCAGGAACTACTGGTCCGAATTGAAAAAATCTTTTTGTGTTGGGTAGCCTATTTATCGAGAAAGACTATAGGCTATATAACATACGCTACAATTAAGAGGAGCGGAGCAGTATTGAAAAATGTTGCAAAAACGGGGAAAATCGCACGGGTAGGTGATTCGACGCGACGGGACGGGTCGGAGAAACAAGAAATTTAACGCGGACGAAGTCGCGAGCAGAAGCTAGTAAAATATAAAAACCTATTTATACCAAATATTATTATTATTGCTGGTCAGAAACCCTAATCCTTTTTGCGGGCTACGTTTCTCTCGGTTGGTAAGTGGGATGGCTGACCATCATTACATGCCAAGATTACACAGAGCTTTGGAAAGCACGTTAAGCCGTTGGTCCCGGCTGTCATATTATGTGGATCTTTGACTGTCGTTACAGGTCGTCAGTAAGCTGAAAGTCTTACCGCGGGGAATCGTGTAATCCAGTACCTTTATTCTTCACAACCCCTTGGTTGTGAAGATCATAGACAGTCGCTCCATGTAAAATACTGATATTCAGTTGCATCCGATAAGACTGGAAGCCGACCTCAACACCAGTGACGAAAGCACCATATAACACGATTCCTACCGGCTTGCCTTCGGGGATTTGCATTGGTAACTCTATCACTATTAAAAATACAATAGTATGTAAATAGTGGCTACTACTGTCAATAAATATAGTTACACTACGGGTATTTAATTCACCATAACATTCAAACAACAAAAAAGGTTATTTATAGCTTTGTATTACAACAAAAGAGAAATGTTCTAAATTAACCCGGCGCCGAAACGTCATAATCGGGAACTAAAAATTCATACAACAGCGATCCCGTACCTAATGATGTCACTTTAGGTCACGTGGCACCGCTTGATATGTACGAGAGCAAGCCGCTGTACAACGGGTTATGACAGAGACAGGTATAGAAAAATGCGTCAGCGAGAACGAGATAGAGGAATATTGCTTATTTTATTCGGTTTTCAGCTGTTCAGTTTAATTGTATTTAATTCATTACATTCCTATATTAATTTTAGAATGATAGTAAGTATTCTTTATTGATGAGTCAGTAAGTTAAAGCCGACTTCGCATCGGCTTCTCTTTTAGAAAAAATTACACCTCGCCACTGCTCAACACAGTTGGGAAAAGGCTAGGCAGATGATGATGCGCGTGGTTTCAGCGACTTCCAAGGGATTGCGACCTCACATGTCCCTACTTCCCTGGATAAAAGTATCCCATGAGGTTTTCCAGGACATGGTTTTTCTGTATTCTTTAGTTCATGATTTTTCGTCAAATTTAATGTGTTTGTTCCATTAGGAATTACAATAATTTTATTTGGAAGAAATGTCCTTATCACACGTTATCTGCACAATTGGAGAATGACAGCAAGACCGAAAACAGTGCAACATTTCGACCAACACACGTAAATTTTATTTTCATTTAGTTACTCGCAAACGTTGTTATTTTTTTTTTGAGCCTGTTATTTAATACTTAACTAGCTTCTGCCCGCGACTTCGCGCGGGCGCAAATTTTTGCTCGAACCCTTCCCGACGCATCGAATTGCCTGCCAGTTTTCGTCCATTTTTCGTTGCTGCTCCGCTCCTTTTGATCGTAACGTGATGTTATATAGCTTATAGCCCAACTAGATGAGGTCGGAGTTTTCTAATTGACTACTCTGAGAAAAAGGACGAAACAAACTTAGACGTCACAGTCTCTTTTAAAGTCCAGACATAATCTTGGTCACATCGTGTGAAAACCATGTACATTGGGGACTGAAATGGTATTTTGAGGAAAGAATTACACAGATTCAGTGGACCTGTCCCGTCAGTGCAAGCATTTGTCACTAATCATGCAGCACAACTCAGAACTTAAGAAGTTCAACGATTTGATGAACAATACCAAAGAAAGGACATTTGGGTAGGCCGCATAAATTACTCAAACTGAAGAGATAATAGGTTTGCTTAAATACTTGATTGCAGATCACAATAGAGCACCACTGCCAATGGTAGAATGGCGGGACCCAGTAGAGGAGGATATTGAGAGGAACCTGGAGTCAGTCAGCAAGATCACAGGCACCGGCAACAACGGCAGTATTCCTGCCGTGCAGATTTATGAGGTAACACGCCGAGTACCCGATGATATTTCGCATATTCAAGAATCATGAAGTTCCATCCCCTATGTAATCCAATTTAGGTGTGAATTTTCAAAAGTACTTCTTTATAAGCTCAGTTTCGTTATATGAGGAAGTCTTGTAGTTTCAAGTTTCTCGAAACAACGGCTCTGTGATCTCTGCTTGTGGATTTTAAGAAGATTTTGTAAAAGATAGTAGATTTGTAGAAGATTTTGAAATTAATGAATTTAAGAAGATTTTGTAAAAGATAGTAGATTTGTAGAAGATTTAGAAATTAATGAATTTAAGATTTTGTAAAAGATAGTAGATTTAGAAATTTAATGAATTTAACAGATTTTGTGCCTTTTTTGAAAAAAAAAAATATCTTTAAACCTAGATTTTTATTAAATAGAATATAATCATCGACAACATAAATTGGGCTATGTGTTAGTTTGCATTAGTATGCTTATTTTAATCACATGCTTATGCATGTTATTCAAATAAGGGTCAAACATTCTTGTATTTAAAAACCGTATTGCTCCAAGAATATATTTTAAAATTATTATTTCTTTTTGACCAAGAAATAAATGTTTGATTGTACAGTAAAACTGTGGGAAATTAAAATATTTAAAAAATCGGACAAGTCGGACTCGCGGCCTAGTAAAAAAAGTAAAATGTTTGAGAATGTGCAAATAGCGCTCTTTCATACGATACCCCACATATCCTAGTAGCTGCACTTTGAATTGTTAAGGCACCCGTTTTAAAAAAAATACATATTTGTTTCTTTCTTATTTACAAAATAGTTGGGCAAACGACATCTAAAATGATTCCAAACAAGTTGATATCATTAGAAGTTCATGAGATATTCAGCTGTGACAGACAGACTGAGTCACACCATAAGGGTTCCTTTGGGCAACTGAAGGAACAAGGGTGGGTTTTAGTCAGTAAAAGTCTGACACGCCCACCCTACGAAAATGACTTCTCCCGTTTTGGGCGGAGCGGGAGGGTATGTCAGACTTTTACTGACTAAAACCCACCCGTGTTCCTTCAGTTGCCTGTACCAGGGCCACGGTAACTCTTACGAATAAATCCGCGCCCCTGGCAGGAAATATTATACCCCTTTTTAGGGTTCCGTTGCCAAATGGCAAAAAACGGAACCCTTATAGATTCGTCATGTCTGTCTGTCTGTCTGTCCGTCCGTATGTCACAGCCACTTTTCTACGAAACTATAAGAACTACGCTGTTGAAACTTGGTAAGTAGATGTATTCTGTGAACCACATCAAGATTTTTACACTAAAATAGAAAAAAAAAAATTAGGGTTCCCCATACTTAGAACTGAAACTCAATTATTTTGTTTTCATCAAACCCATACGTGTGAGGTATCTATGAATAGGTCTTCAAAAATGGAATTGAGGTTTCTAATATCATTTTTTTCTAAACTGAACAGTTTGCGCGAGAGACGCTTCCAAAGTGGTAAAATGTGTCCCCGCCCCCCCCTAGCCCGTAACTTCTAAAATAAGAGAATGATAAAACTCAAAAAAATATATGATGTACATTACCATGTAAACTTCCACCGAAAATTGGTTTGAACGAGATCCAGTAAGTAGTTTCTTTTTTAATACGTCATAAATCGTAAACCGCAATTTACCTTTCATTCAATCAACTCAAATATAAAAATAAAAAATAAAAAACATTTAATTTCATAAGCATCCTTATACATAAACCGAGGATACCTACAGGTTTGTACGGAACCCTCGGTGCGCGAGTCCGACTCGCACTTGGCCGGTTTTTTGTTTTTTTTTTTGGATGGGAAATCATCAAATGACTTCTCCCGCTCTGGGCGGAGCGGGAGGGCGTGTCCGACTTTTACTGACTAAAACCCACCCGTGTTCCATCAGTTGCCCATGTGCCAGGGTCACGGTATCTCTTTCGAACAATCACGCGACCCCGGCAGGCATCGGTCCTAGTAGACCCCTACACTGCTGCTGACATCTCTTTGAGGCGCGCGTGGAACACTACGCGCCGTCGACCCGAGCCGTCGACCCGAGCCTGGCGGCGAGCTACCCATTGCTCGCCACCCGCAAGCTCGCGCCTACGGTGGCCGGGAGTCCGCTATCGACTCCCGACGCCCGGGGCGTCTCCTCCTGCGGTGGCTAGGGACGTGAGGGCGCAGTGACTGCCACTCCCTCACGCGCCCCGCCTCCTCCTTCGCGAGCATTACTGCTTCGCAGAAGGAGGTGACGGCTGCCCATTCCCTCTCGCTCCGTACCATGGCTGGCACCAGGGCCGGACGCGAGAGGTCGCCGCCGCCGATCGCCTCCACGAGGACACGGCGGTGCTCCGCCCAGGCAGGGCACACCTCCACCGTATGCTCCACCGTGTCCTCCAGACGATCCTCACAATGGAAACACCCGGGCGTATCCTCCCGCTTTATCCTGAACAGGAACCCACCGAAGCACCCATGCCCGGTGAGAACCTGCGTCAGGCGGAAGATGAGGACGCCGTGGCGCCTCTCTATCCACTCCTCAAAGAGGGGACTTACCGCCACAATTGTGGCGTGCCCATATTATACCCCTGACTTTGCATCACTGTCAAAATCATGGTGACCTTCACTTTTATTGAAACACTTTGCTGTTGGGTTGCTACCACTTATGTACCTATTCCAAACTCTGTCAAAATCAAATGATCTTTATTTTCGTTGTTATAAGGTTGCTGTTGGGTGGCTGGTACATATGTATAACAAAGTCACAGTGATCTTTATTTTTGTAACAATAAGGATGCGTTTAGGTTGCTGCTGTCAAAACTCGGGACTCTATCACAATTTCGTTCAGTTTGACACTAATTATGTACATAATCCAACTTCATATTTCGTGATTATGGCAGAATAGTCGACAGTGGCTCAATTGCCAAAAGCGAAAAAAAAAACTTCATATTTTTCTGCAAATATTAGCAGAACTAAAACAACAGGCATATCTCCTTTTCCTCAGGCATTCACAGTGGACCACCACAGTCTTCCAGAAGAGAGGCAGAAGTACATAAAGACACTACGCAATGAAATCAACCAGCAGAGAGAAGCGTTTGACAAAATCAATGTTGAGGTAAATAATCACCATTATGCAGTACACCTTTACCTAATATTCCTACAATATCCTATAGGTACAAGTAGGGTTGCCAGGCGTCCGGATAAAGCCGGACACAGTCAGGCTTTTTGGTTGTGTCCGGCCAAATTAGGCGGTGTACGGCCTGTCCGGTTTTTTGTTAGGCTTTTCAAATTTGATTATTTTTGCCTTCGTTTACGCTCCACCCGCCGCTAGCGCAAGCGCTAGCACTGGCCTCCCCGCCTTATTACTACTCAATTAGCAAAAAAAAATAGCTTAAAGCATGTGTCTGCCAATCAAAAATATTAATTCGTTTATGTTACTTATTTATTTTAATGTTATTTCATTAGTGTTTTGTTTAATTTTGTTTTAAGGTTAAATAATTAAAGATGTCAGACCTTTTTAACCAAATGTCCGGCTAAACTGACTGGTCTGTCCTGCTTTTCGGTTTTAAGACCTGGCAACCCTAGGTACAAGTAAGAACACGCCTCTATTCCCCAAATGACATGGGACTCATGTAATAGGGAATCGAGCCCAGGGCCTCATGCTTAGTAGTAACGCTTGCGACTACTATACTAATGAGGCCGTTAAATCAATCAGTCCTGTCAAATCCTAGTTTACATGAATTACATTTATATTTCTACAGGGTCAAATTAAATTAGATGGGCATTTTTTTTTCATTCTATAATTTTGTATGAGGCTTTTATCCACAATGGCATGTCAGCCTCATCATAACTTAAACTGTTCTAAACTACATCTACCATCATACATGCATTCGGTTGGACGGAAAACCGACCCCAACAAAGAAAAAGTTGGGGAAGAGCTAAATTGTCATAGTATAGTTCGTTTCGATACGACAAAAGAAGATCTGCTAGGTCGTAATAATTTCTATTGTTTGCAGAACGACCCTACAATTCTGACTGGGTTACTGTTCGAGTGGCTCGAAGGTCTAAAGCAGCCAGTGTTGGACCGAGAAGACCTGTCACTCATCGTTGGGAGAGCATACAACGTAGAGTCGTGTGTGCTTGCGTTGACAATGGTAATGCTTATGAACTGTATAAGATCAGGTGCGTAGTACTCGCAACCGGCGTGTGTGTATGAGTGTATGAACCTAAACGAGGCAAAAGGAGTGTGTAGAGATCGTAGCAGGTGGCGTTCCGTGGTTTATGCTTACCACAAACAAAAAAGGCGTGAGTTTATGTATATATCATTTTTAAATTCCAGTGTCCAGTGGACTTCTTGGATTAAAAAATATGGCAAAAAATATGTTCTGCTTATTATAAATGTGAACGTAATTATGTTTGCAATGCCGCGGATTCATACTAAAGTACCAATCTTGCGCATGGTCTGTGAAGGTCTTTGAAGCCTGACTTCCACTCTGATAATGCTGAAGCATTAATTCATCATCATCATTTCAGCCAAAAGACGTCCAATGTTGGACATAGCCCTCACCCAATTTGGAGGCCTGCCATAATCACCACGCTTGGCAGGCGATCACAGTATAGTTCTAACTGCATAAAGAATGTTGCTGTCCATTCTCTGGTTTCTCTCTCTTAGTTGCCGGTTACGACACCCACGGGAACATAATAGGATAATGCTTTTGCTATCTGAAATAAGTATCTACCCTATTAGGAAAATACCCATTCTTAAGCAGTACCTGATTTCAACCGCATCGTAAAACTGCTATTAACTTCCAGGAAGACATAATGCTCCTAGAATACCTCCTCCGCTTCGTGACCCGCCTGCGTCCCCTCGCTGCCAACAAGAAAGTGGACATCCTGAAGCGACTGCTCGCCTCCCTGACGCATCAGACTGTCAGCGTCAACGGACGCTGTCTTCCTACACGTAAGGTTGGTATAAAATTATGCGTATATGTATGTCTGGTGTTTTGTCCAAAAGCGAGAAACGTAAGAAAGAAAAATTTGTTGGGATTGTTTTTTCTGGTAAATAATAGGCAATCCACTCCCAGGTAATATAGTCGCAAAAAGGCTATAATTTTATTACATACCTATTGCTCCACGATAAAGTTGACAGTCTCATTGACCAAGTGGTCGCCACTCACGAACATGAGGTCGTGCGTTCAATACTCAGCACGCGTAGCATGACTGCCATAGAAACGGAATTTGTCGACGGAGGAGAAGACAAAATGATAGATTGTATCGTAGAAAAATTGTGTAAAACTGAAAAGAAGAGATGTTTGTATTCTTCAGACAGTAAGGTTTATTATTTTTTACTTTTCAGTTTTATCAGCGGTGAATTTTTTGTTAAATCGTTTTTATTTCATAATTTTGTGTGACTATAATCTACTAATTACTACATGCTTGCAAAATCGGACTATTCTGTAAGAAGTTGTAGTGTTGTGTTGTGAAGTCATTACAATCAATGAGTGAACAATCAATCATCCCCCGATGCCTTACCCTTAGGGTTGGAATTTTCTTTTCAAATTTACATAAGACCACCTTCGAGATATACCCTTTCCAATAAAAAAAGAATTATCAAAATCAGTCCACCCTCTAAAAAGTTATGCGTGGTCATACAAAAAAAAATACAAAAAAAATATACGCGTCCACTTGAGGACCTCCGTTTTTCTTTCATCGGTTAAAAAGTACGTCATGTCATAGACTCGGTGTGTTGTGAGTCACACAACAGTCGACGTGCTTCTATCAGTAGTTTTATTACACTGTCTGATCTTCTATAAAAACGAGTGATCGCCTGTAATAAACACTTTTACCTATACATAAGCCTTCATTGGGAGCTTGGGGATGTATCCTGTCGCAACTCCCAAAAAAAATCTTACATGATGAAATGATTAATATACTATCTCTCTTCTTCCTCTCCAGGACTTCCAAAGACTTCGTGACGGCACGAGTACCCAGGTGGTGAACTTCATGCTGCGGATGATAGTGGAACTGCAGAAGGACATGATGAAGCCTGGCAAGGACGACACCGATGTGGTGGTGCCGCAGAGAAGGTTCAGAATAAAGGCCTGGAAATAAAACTTTGTTTTAATTGATGTTCCCTTTGCCCTAAACCAAAGTCAGCTTTACTATAAAGGCGGTAATATAAAAGGTGGTATAAAAATAAATCTTGTGCGCAGTGCGATGACTTACACCATATTTTGGCATACATATGGTAAACGAAGTAGGGTGGGGATGGGATGCGACGCGACTGGTCTGGAGCCAAAATTGTACGCGAACGAAGTTGCAGGCAAAACTAGTCTATTTTAAAAAAGAGTTAATAATTGTTTGTTTGTTTGTATGTAGGGGTATCTCTGGAAGATTACGCCCAAACATACAAACAACTGTCTATCGGATTTGTAAAATTCTTTTTGATTTTGATAGTCCAATTCTTTTGAAAGGTTCTGTGCTATTGAATATCACACCACGGCTCTGAGGAGCAATGAAACAGTTATGAAAATCTTATAAATCGCCGAGTTAGAACGAATTAACACGTTAATTGCCATGTCGGACTATGTGTCCGACGCTTTTTGTTCCATTCAGGCCTTGTCGGACTATATGACTGACAACACATACCAAATCTGAACATGTCGTTGCTGCCTGACGGCATGTTTTCGGAATAAATAATATTTGGAATAAATAATCTATTTAAAGTGAAATTTTAGCCATGGCAGTTAACGTGTTAATAGTGCTGGTTGGTGATGGGACGCGGTGGGTGGCGGGATCTATTGGCAGTTGGCACACGAGTAAAACTTAATAGGAAAGATCTAAAGAGTAGGAAAGAGGAGTCAATATTCATCGCACCTACTTAATTATTGGTAGTATGAGTAAGATAAGGTGATATCATGAGGTGTACCTCTGACTCCTTCGAGGATTAGAGGTAAAATATTTTTATTAAGACAAAAGAAAATAAAGGCAAGTTGTGTTATGTATGTTGTGGTTTATTCCACACGTCTACCGTCTACGATATATTATATCCTCCTCGAAGTCTTCCTTCAACTCGTAGTGTTAAGATAGTGATAAACGTAGAAACCACGCCATCTATCAAAGTTACCTGCAAAATGTGGTGTCGGTAAGGACGCGACAAACTCATTTACATTTTGACATATTTACTAAAAAAGGACATTTTGTGCGTGTGAAGATAAAAATAGATTTTATCACTATTTTTTAGCTTGTTAAATGGTTCTTCACACTTACTTCAACTCAATAACAATTTGGATAAGTTATTTAATTTCAATCTATCAAATGAACAATTACAACAAAAATACAACTTTTTTGCAGCTTATTTATACGATTAAATTGGATCATTTATTTATTAATGGGTTACAAACTAAATACATATACAGCAGTAAACCATAGTATTTGTCTTAATTATAGATCTAACAGGTCTCCAAATAATAAGAAAGCACGGCATTATGACATACATACTTAATTTATGGGCATTTTCATTTAAAAGTGCCCCCGTTTGAAAACTAAAGGGTTTTTCTAAACATACATTTTTCAGTTGATTGAGGTTTTCCTAGCATTCTTTACAGTCTGTTGTACTGCAAATTATGCTTTATTTCCGATAAATTGCTTAAATATTATGTAAAAAACGAAAATGAAGTGGACACTATAGCTAATTTAAGGTCAGTTTGGTGACAATAAAAAACGGCTGTATACTTAAAAACAATAAGCTTATGACTTTATTTTTGCTTTTAATTTGTTCAAAACATTTTAATATATCAGAAAAAAAGAAATTTTATTCTAAAATATGATACTTAATAACTTATAATTAAGTTTTAGTTTCGGTTTTGTGACAATTGATGCCATTGCGATTACAATTTTGTTTGTAATTTTTAGTTCGAGTTGTCAGTTATTTAAATTATAATTTGTATTTAATATAGTAATTTATTTGAAAAAATATAACGAAAAAAAATTGAAGTAAATGTTAAAGTAAAATCAGCAACAATAAATCAAACCAACATGCAAACTGGGACAGTCACCAAACTGACACAACTAAAATTCTTAAGCTGAGGTTACATGAGTTACTAAATTAGGAATAAAAGGCATGTTCTTTTTTCAACGTTGTTTTTATTATTTTTGTCACTAACATTATATTTTTTGTGAAAAAAATATGCAAATGTATAGCTTGGCAAAAAAGAGTCTGGAAAAAATGAGGGCGCCTGCTTAGCAGGTATGGCCACCCTGTATACTAGGACTAAACGTGATAAGATACTTGTTGTTTTAATCCACAAACACGAGATCCCGGAAATTCTCATCAGTCGAGATTTCAAGACTTGGTAGGCACACAGACTTTTACTTTCATTGTATTTAGTAGATTGCAGATTATTTCGCTGGAATAACCTTTTATCTAAGAGTGCCATCATAACAACATAATGAAAACTTATTTAGTTTAAAAATTAATTAAATTACACTTGGGGATTGCCGATTGAACCCGATACACGAGACTTAATGTTCAGCAATCGCATTTGCGGCCACCATCTAGGGTATTCACAACCATTCGATGGTTGGTATGCCTGTATCAACTTTGACATGAATGATACTGAACGAATCCTGTTAATGCCGACAGTTTATAGTCGACAAGAAGGCGAATTACAGCTGCTTACTGTCGGAAACTAATCGGAAGTCAGAGAGTACCTATAGCATGTCGCATTCGAAAGGTACGGGCAATATCGAATAAACTTGAACAGTTGACTAATGAAGGCGTCAGGTATGTCTATGCGGGGTACATAACATTATCACTATTCACATGACAATGAAAATGAAATAACACGCTAAAGTTTAGATTTTATTTAAAAATAAAAACGTGACGTAACATCATTCTTGTATTCCTTTTCGGTGCTATGATAGGTTTTTTCCATTAACACTGATGTGTCAGTTTTACATTTCATATTTATGAAAATAGTGTAAAAATCTTTCTTGCACGTTTACGGCTCCCATTACAACCCGTCTCCTCAAACTATAGGTAATATATTACGTAGAATAGGCACCTGAAAAATAATAAATATTAATTATACTTTTTTTACTGTGGTATGCGATAATAGCATTAACATAAAAAAAAAATACTTGGCTGTTCCGTAGTGTTGAACTTTTTGTCTAATTGCACACACATCAAAATCGTCTAATTCTTTCTTCCGCCAACTGTTTTGGTGTTCCTCCAGGTGTAGAAAAAATCCTTAATTGTTTTCTCCTTCATTAACAATTTCTCTAATTGTACTGTGAGATTTACCTTGAAAAAAATATAAAGACAATCATATTAATTCCATGTAGGTACATTTTTCAATTTCAAGTATCAAACATCAAGAATTAACGTACACGCGGTTTGTTAAACTAGAAAACATAACCTCAATAATCTATTAGTAAACAAAACAATAAAATGGCTTGAAACTTATAATACCGATAAAACTTAGTATTAGAAAGGAAAAATAATGACTGGCATTGAATAAAAGATAAATTTCTTGGATAAATACCTGTCGTGTCGACAGTTCTTTCGTAAACATTGTCAATCAGAGACAAAATTTGTTCCGCTTCAGATTCCGCCAAATTTCTTACGAAAACTTAGTATATCACAGCTCACACCACTACTCCTTATTGTTTTATTCATTTTTTATATGTTCAAAAGCATTAATAATTGATAGTTAATTAGAAATAAGTAAAATACAACTGGGAACATAACACAATGACAGATTAGCTACTTGTTGATGATAAACAAAGCAGTGCTGCCACCAAAAAAATATTTTAGTTCCAATGGTTACCACGACAGACTCTTTTTTGCCAACCTATAACATAGTTTAAGTTATAAACGGTATTAAAAAAGAAAAATTATCAAAATTTTAATTTGTAAGTATTTGACAAATATTTTACTTAAAACTAATCATCTACTATCTACTTTTGAACAATATTGGTCATATTTAATGACCAGAGATCGGAATTGGGTGTGTGAAAATACCTAAAGTTTGCAGCGGGACATAATATGGAGCTGTTACAACCACTTAAGTTAAACCGGTTTTGGTTTTTACCGGTTTAGTTTCGACAATAACAAAATATCTAAAACTGTATTACAGCTTGCAGATGTGTAAAATTCTGGATTTCAGACTTACAGAACAAGTAGAACTAAAAAACCGAATTTGAACAAAACAAAAATTAATTTAAAACTATATAAGCAGCTTGCTAATGTTTATAGTTCGGTTTTTCAAAGGTAAAGAACATGTAAAACAAAAAACCGAAACTAAACCGGTAAAATTCAAAACCGGTTAACTTAAGTGGTTGTAACAGCTCTATGTTATGTCTCGCTACAAACTTTAGGTATTTTCACACACCCAATTTCGATCTCTGTTAATGACACACTTTTAAATGTGTTTTAAGGCACATGGCTATTTAAATGTATATAAAACAAAACTTTAACGCTTAGAATTTTTATAGTTTTTTATAACTACGTACTTTCTTGCAGGGAACATCAAATCACAGAATCAAACTTAAATATCTATAAAACACGATTAAAGGTCTCTTTGAAATATTATTTTGTTGCAATAAACCGAGTATCTATACTTTTTTATAACTAAATCACAAGTAAGCTCCCTGAAGTATAATCGTCAGTCTCTGATCATAATACCTATAAGTATAATCAGTTTCAATCTTTTAATGGTACTTGGAATAAAAATATTATTACTAATATTTGTAAGTATAGAATATTATAATGAGTAACTTATAGATAACTAGGTACTAATAAAACAAAAGTTTCGGGTAGACATAGGAACCTAAATAAATGTAGATCCTAAACTTAACACGTCATAATTGCTTATCTTTGGCACTTTTACGAGTATTGTCACTTAATTATTATTATATGTAACTACATATCAGTCTTAAATCAACCAAGGAACATTGTAGTTAACTAGTTACCTACTTTATAATACCATTTTGAAATTAAATACTAAAACCTTCAGAAATAATGGAATGAATAAAATTCTTACTCACAATTATAACATTCATCTTCGGTAAAATGGTTATAGATCGAAAAATTACAAAAATCACACCAAAAAAAAGAACTTTGCAACAAATTCCACACATCAGTTTTACTCATCGTCAGAGTAAAATGTCTGAGTCTTGTTGAATTATTCACTTCTTGTTGACATCCTAAACAATTTTCCATTATAACGAAATGAGTGATGGGCCAAGGCCATTCAGCCTCTTCGATATAAAAGTGTTCCAAATCATTCCTGGTTAGGAATTTATCCACATCATAAAATACAACCATTATTGATGATTTGTTTCAAGTACGCTTTGTAATATTTATTTGATGACAGCTCGTAAACTCATTTGATTATTCAATCTGAAACAAAAACGAAACACGTTAGTGAGTTGAACCAGATATCTAAAAGGAGTATAAAAATTTAAAGAGATTACTACCTTCCAAACATGTTTCGCAAATATAATCAAAGCTTGCAGACCCTCCTATACAAGCAGAACAAAACCAGAAGTTGCATAAAATGCATTTGGCTTTTTCGCCAAATATGGAAGAAAGACATTGGCGACATTGAACTGTTGCCCGACGGATTAAGATATTCTCATGAATTATAATTGAAGGCTTTTTGGGGAGATTATGCTGAGTTATCGGCGACTTATTAAAGCTGATTGAAGTCGAAGGCCATACTATGGGCGAGCAATCCACGACCGTTGAAGTCGAAGGCCGCACTACGGGCGAGCGATCCACGCCCATTGAAGCCGGAAGCCACACTACGGGCGAGCGATCCACGCTCGGTGAAGTCGAAGGCCGCACTACGGGCGAGCCATCCACGCTCAGTAAAGTCGGAGGCCGCACTACGGGCAAGCGATCCACGCTCGGGATCATTTCGGGCGACGAATCAACATTAGTGATGTCGCATGTTACAACATGTGATTTCGGTGAAAAGCATGTACACAGACCTCTCAAGTCCCCACAAAAGCAACCAATATCCCTGTATTTTATAATGTTTGACTGCCTGTTTAGGCTGGTCGATATTTGGTGTAATTGCATTGTGCCTCTAAGTACTGGCACTTTGGCAGGCAAATTTTTTGCAACATTAATAATTTCGTCACAGTCAATCAGGAATATTTTGGTGACTTTTAAACATTGTGTCAACAATGTGTAAGCGTCTTTTGCGTCAATCACGTCGTTACCAGTGCATACTTTTCTATCAAGTGTGCGTTTGATGCTGCCTCCTATCCCGTCTGCCACATTTTTACCGTGTCCAGCTTCGTAAAATGACCAGGTGGTGTAATGCAACTGATATTGTTTCGTGTAATGCACCAGTAAATAAAAATTATTTTTCTGGCGATATTGTGCAGATGGCCCGTCCGAATAGAAATGTATTACTGTCGTTTCAGGAGATTCCTGCTTTATCATATCAAGAATAGGAATCAAGTGTGACCAAATTGCTGCTGGTTGATGGCTAGTATTGTCCGATAATGTACAAAATGATTGAGAATGATTTTTCCAGAACACCATCCCCGTATGTAGACATATTTGAAGATTTGAAGCCCCATAATGCATAGACTGGACTTCCTCAGCAAGTTTGGCTTGATAGTTTTCAGAGAAGTCACAAACTATTAAGACTTCGTTCTCTTTGAGCTCTGATACTGCCTTCTGATATTGACTTTGTTGATGTTTCATATTGAAATAATGTTTTGTAAACAATATCAAGTCTTTTTCAAAATATTTTTTTAATTCTTCAAGAGTTCCCTTCTTTACTACTTTTGCCATTCTTTTTGTTGTTACTTCCTTCGTCGCGTCTCCATCTTTTTTCTGATAGGTATGATCTTGTCTTTCCCAACGTATCCATTCTACTTGCTTTTTTAATTTCTCCGCGCTTATTTCGTTAAACTGAACTTTTTTGTCCTTGCATTTGTCACATTTATTCCACATGCACTCGTAGTTATTGATGTCACATGATACTTGGCTTAAAATATTTTGTATACTGCCAGTGACCAAACCATGTTTTACCGATGTAGCGTGAATAAATTCAAAGTTGCTGTGCTTTATACACAAGCATGTAGATCTTGACGACAAGCCAGGCGATAACACGTAGAAAGGTTTATATTTATAAAATGTAGTAAAGCCGTAACGTCCGTTCTCAGCTTTATACTTTCGGAAAATATTGACTAGTGTGTCCAGCAAATATCGGATTTGGACCTTTTCTTTATTCTTCGTTCGAACTTCTTTTTTACCAGCTGTTATACGACTGACGTCATCCCTAGTGTAGAATTGAATTATTTTTGGAATGTCATGATGCCCCATTTGCCTCTTTTTGTTTTGTTTAATTTTATCTTGAAGACCCAGCATTTTTGAGATCATTGTCTTGTTTCCTGAATTTAATGCTAATTTTTTGAGGGTTTGTTTTTCTTTCATGTTTGAACAACTTTGGTAGGTATTTTTTAGAGTATTTTCCAATATTTCTTCTCTAGCTTTTATTTTTATTAATTTCAAATTTAGGTCTTCGATCTCCATCTCTTTTTCTAGTTTCAATCTTTGGTATTTTTTCCGATAAGTTTCGTTATTTTTCTTCAATCGTTCAATGCTTCTCGTAAAACGTTTACATTTGTTTACTAGAAATTTGTTTTTTGTTCGCAGCCTTTGTATGAATTTTGTATCTATCTGATTTAGATTTAAGTTTTCTTTTTGTAAATCACCACCAGGTATTGAATTTATATCTTGAGAAATGTGTTTTTTGGTTATCTTTTGTTTCTTCCTGCTATTCCTTTTTTCATTTCTCCAATTTTCTCTTCTTATGTTTGCTTCTTCTTGTGTGAGTTCTGAAATTTTTTTTTTCTTGGACTTAACTTTAGCTAGATTTTGTTTTCTTTGTCTTTCAAAATCGTCAGGACGATTTTGTTTAAGTCTCTCTCTGTATCGTTGAGTTCTTTCAGCACCACTTAGTGGCATGTTGAAGTTTATTAAAACTACCTGAAAAAACCAAGAGCAGATAATGATCCATGTAGACCCAGCTTTATGCGTCGGTTTGGTGACATTAGCAGTCCGGCCTATACGTGACGGTTCAAAACGTCACAAAACTGACCGTCACATTTTTCTAGTTGAAATGGAATAAAATGCACTGTAATTAAATTAACTGATATATTTCTGTACTAAATGGATAAAGTTATTACTTAAAACATATGTTAGTTGATGAAAAATAGTCAAAGAGTAAGTTCAACGTGTCATAATGTAAAATGGCTTCAAACCTGACTGAAGAAACTGTGACCGGCCGCCGACGCCAACAAAACACCTTTCTCACTGAAATATGTTGATGAAATGGCAGATTCCAAAACGGCAGCTAGGATCCTTTGCAGATTTTGTTGCTATTTTTAATAAACCGAATCGTTTTAGTAGAAAAATACATCGATTTGGACCGTCACAATACTGACATGTCCGGTCGGCTCCAGTTTTGATTCTTTTTCAAAATTCGATTTCACACCTATAATAAAAGAGTTTTATTTACGATTTTAATCGTATTTGACGAAAATAATAGTTCTACTACACGTAAACCATAACTTAACAATGTTTTCGTAGGAAATATTTCCAGTAATTCGGTTTGTTTGTAGTAAGTACGCACTGGGACAAGCGAAAAACTGCTACTTTTAGTATTTCACTTGTCCATAATTTTATTAATTTAAGCTTATTATATATATATTTTCATTAGAAAATGAACCTAGTTCATTCAGATTCGAAATGTTTCATAAAATAATAATTATATATTCATATGAAGTCACAATACAGATTTTAAAACTTGGGACAGAGCAAAATTGGGGGGGGCAACTTTTTGTGAAAATGCCCTTATATGAAACATTTATGATTTGATTATGATTTATTTATATTTTTTTGAAACAGACGAAATCATAAGTTGAACTTAAGATTTCGTCTGTTTCAAAAAAAGTGGAAATATTGATTTGAACGATTTAGTAATTTATTTGGCAATCGACTAATAAGTTTTGCCGGAAGTAATGCGCATCACTAAAATTTGACAATTCGCCATCGGTATCGCAGTCCGCTGTCGTGTCATCGAATTGTAATTACACACGTCGAATACGTAGTACAGTTTGCCCTAAACCTGTGTAGTACAACGTTGGCATTTTTTAATATATAGAATAACAATATATAACTGTTCTCATCATGTCGTCCACTGAAGAAACTTCTCAACTCAAGGCTGGTCATCCCCCGGCAGGTATAACTTAATTTCCAATGCCTTTGTTTATGTATTATCAAACGTAAAAAAAAAACTTTTGTCTTTCATTTAAATAGATAAAGATCCGTATTTCGGCAAAAACGCTTGTTTACGTTTAAATTTAATTTCAACATGCAAAATATTAGCAATACTTTGCGGAAATTTGATGTAAACAAGTTTATTTTTTAACCGCAATGCAAACATGTTTCAAGGCCATGAATTTATCATGACGTCATGTTAAGTATGGTCTATGTTACAATTCATTGCGTGTTGTTAAACAAAGACTAAAGAGTTACCTACTTTCAAGGTCGCCAGGCGGTTAGCGTAACGCCTATTTGATTACCTATTTTTTATATGAAATTTGCATACCAACTTATTTTTTTTTTTCTTAAAACTAGTTTTCCTGCTGGAAAACGAAGTCTTCCAACAAAAGTCTTATTAGGACTGCTTGTTTTATTGATTCCCATTCTGGTTCTGTAATCTCAAATATAGAATGCATACAATACAATAATAACTTAACAAATTGAAAATAATCTAATCTACTCAGAACTTATAAATCTGAGTAACTCAGCAAATCCACCATGCCTGACTCAATAGCGTATCAAATTAAATTTTACATTGCGATAACAATTTAACATTCATTCACTAAATTATTCGATTTAATTCTTATAATTTACAGTAAAAGCGGGAGGTATGAGAATTACCCAACACAAGGCTGGGCATACAAAAGAGACAGGCAAGGAACCAGCAAATGAAGATCTGACTGGTCTGTCCGGACCATCACCCGTGCCTTCAAACCCTGTATCAATCTCCGGAGCACCAAACAGAGGTAACGCGGACTTCACTCCGGAAGCGGCCCAGGTGGCCCATAGTCCTAAGCCTCCAGTGCACATCAATTTTAAGCCCCAAACAAATATTCAGCAGCCTAGGAAGCAGTAGACCTCATCTCACATGAAGATATTGAGGTTGTTAGGTAGATCTACTTACAGATATCAGATTTAATTATGAACTTACTGTCAACTGTTATTGTAGTAAGATTTCTTAGTAACTGTTTATCACATTCTCCTAAATCATAATCACATAATGCCTTAAGATGGTGTGACCTGAAATGGCTTTGCCGAGCAAAATAGTTCTTGTTAGAAAGAGATAGAAGGTAATGTAGCGCTTCATTAATTTGTCAAGACAAGCTTTGACTGTGAAATGAGGCCCATATTTTCTCTCTTCCCTTGGAACTTTTAATATCTTAGCATACCTCTATGAAAGAGAGGCATGTTTTTAAAATCATTTAGCCTTTACGGTCTTGCCATCTGCAATAACATCATAACTGCCAATATCAAAAGGTGATACCATATCTAAAAACTAGTGTTATGTAATAGATTTCTGTTTTTTATCTATCTACCTTGATAACTTGTATCATACAGTTTGTTTACATTGGGCATTTTGAATGTAACAACTTACGAATAAGTCTTATAGGTATTGATATCACAATATTTATTTTGATAAGGATAACTAGTTTTTGGGTGGCAATTTAAAAAATGACAGTAATATTGCACATCTGCAGGTCATTGGAGTCAAAAGAATAAACTTTAATTACTTTCTCAAGATATTCTTTAAAAATGCATTTAGCTGTTTATAAAACAGATTCTTAAGTTTGTACTGATATTCTCACTAATAGCATTTTTTATGCAATCCATATTTGGGACATATTTGTGTTATGCCATTCCATTTCACTATAATAGAAGAATAGAACATGTGTGCAAACAACATTCCGTAATCATATAAAATCAATAAGCTATTCCTTCGTGTTCAAATACCAAATGTAAACAAAACTTAAACAAACATGGTTCAAACTTGGCCCCATTCTGGTATACAAACTTTTTACACCAAGATTGCCAGCAATAATAAAAACACTGTTCCTAGCTAAATGTTGCCAAGTTAGAATCGTGTACTCAGCCTAGTGATTGGTATATTAAGAATATTTTTTCATTACAAATAAGTAGTTTATTTATTTATAACGTCTTATTATATCCGTTTCCATCTTGTTATAACAACCTAATCAGTTTAAGGCTTCTAATACCTACACTATGTTTTGGTGAGATATTCAGACATTTATAGGAAATACTCTGTAAGTCTAATTTTGAAAAGTACCTATTGTGTCACGATAACAAATTGAGCTTATTTTAATATACAAGTTATTCCTACAAATGTCTGCAAATAGTAAAACGATGAGAAAAGCACTAAAAATATTAAAAGCTACAAATACTAGAGAATTTATGGTAATAAACATACTTAATGGGTTTAACAATACACTTGATTTATGAAATGACATACATATATCCATATTACTTGATGTAACAGAAGTACTCGGTAACAGATATTATATTACAACTTACTATGCCTTGCTGGGCACAGATGCAATCTACTGATGCGGCAACATGTCATAACATCGAGGTTTCTGTGCTATATATCTGTTTTAAATAATTATGGATTCTACACATAAACTGTCCAATATGAATTCTCTAAAAGATGTTGACAAACTGCTTCAGAATCCATTGTGTAGTTTAGAAGAATTAACTGCACACTGAGAGACTTGAAAAGCAAATTTGTTTTATACATAAGATATGTCATGTCCACATAGAATAGCCCATTGGTCTATCACTATAATTATATTGTTCTTCCCTTGTGCGAAAGAATACGGCAGTCACCAGATTTGAAACCAGTGGGGGGTAATTACTTAACACAATAACAGTAGCAATGGCTGTCATTTTGACAATTCCACAACATTCATTGCGCTATTTACGTTAGTGAGCATACAAATTTTTCAAACATTGAAGCAATGGATATGCAATAAATACCCTTCAAAATGATTCAGATTGTCATTAATAGTATGTTACGCTATAAGTATGCAGGAATAACTTCCGATAGTACCTCGCATGTACTTATTAAAAGATCCTATTTCTACGTATTTGTAGGTTTATATATCAAGTTGATTATTGTTGTGTATAAACACATTAGAACTTCATTTGTTGACTGTTTAAAGTGTATTATTATTGTACTTAGAGTTAATGGTGGCTCACACTACATTATTTTATAGATAGAATTATTGTATACCGTTTAGAAATAAACAGATATGGTGAAGGAGTAAAAATGTTGAGTAATTTTCAAAGACATGGCAATGCTTTCCCACAACGCAGGCGCTTGTCACCTTTTCCAACTGGCATTTTCATTAAAAAAAGGTAGTCATCGTAGTCGTAAAACCAATTAAGAAAAAAAAAAATTGCCGTTAATTGCTTAACATATACATTCATTGAGTGTTTCTGAGACATAAGCTTTGCAGGGGCCTTTCACAGTTATTTTACTTGTGATTTTGTATTATTGTCAAAATTATCTTTATGGTCAATGTTTTAATGTTGATGTTGGGTTGCTACCATTGACATGTCTGTTAACGACACAGTGATTTTAATTCAATTTGCAATAAGGTTTCTATTAGGTTGCCTTTGTCAAAAGTAAAATAATTGGGACCAACCCGTCCATCAAATGGATCACCATATTTAAATTCTTTTAGACACTACGCCGATGGTTGATAATTTGTCTGCAACGATATAATATATAGACATCTACGCAATAACGCACAAAAACAACTAATACACTGCTGGATTTCGATATTATGTTCTATCGTCACGGACAATTTGTCCATTGTCTGCGTAGTGCCTTATTTGTAATTAGTGTGAGCACATTTCATTAGAATATAATATTTTGAAGTTTGAAGAGCAGTATAATATAGTTTATATGTATAGGTCAATCCATTACATAGATAACCAGTGTTGTATTCAATAATATTGTAAAGATTTTCAATATCCACAAGTAGTACTGCACAAATTGTTTGTTATTTTTTAAATAATTTTTAAACCTTTTTTGCTGACTAAAGGTCGTTTAATATTTTAAATTATTTATGTTTTTGATAACGAATTTTACGGGCCAAGGGATGTTTCAAAAATAAAGCCCTGAAATCATTACAGGGAGTAAAATTTATTACATTCTGTTTGATTTGCGACAAAATTGTAACAAACTTATTCTCTTTTTATAAATTTTATTTAAATTTTATGGGGGATGTTTTCCCAAGCAATAATCAAAGTGGATAAAATCTTAAATAAAATTAGATAGTGCAGTTTATATTATTCTTATTTGGTGCTAAGCCATTAAAGTGTTAAAATAGTTAATTCATTAATAAAAGCATTTCTCCACATTCCTAAACATTAAGTTTACGGTTGCATTTTATGTAGATGGAAAAATAACAAAAAAAATAATATTCTAATTATAATTTTCTTATTCTTTATTCGTTGATCCAAATGTTTAGCATTTGGGCCAAGTTAAGTAATGTTTCTTTTTTATTTTATTAGTTTTAAAATAAATTGGTATAAAACCAACATGTTTTTTTATTCAAACACCGTTGACTATATCCTATAGAATAGAATAGAATAGAATTTTTTATTTTGCAAATATGGGTAATATACAATAGTTGTTATATTATGACACATCAAAGCTCAGCCATATTTTACCATGCGGCATGCAAACATTTACATTATTTATTATAATTTGTCCTTACATTTTGAAAATAAAAAACAGATCAATTGAGGACTATCATTATCATTACAATTATCATTCAATAGAAAAAGTTATAAATTATAATTAGCAAAACAATTATTGTCATTTTCAATACAATTAATAACATTATAAATACAATTATTGTCATTATCAGTACAATTAATATCATTTTAAATACAATTATTATCATTTTAAATACAATTATTATTATTTTAAATACAATTATTATCATTATCAATGCAATTATTATCATTATCAGTACAATTATTATCATTCTCCTTAAGATTATCATTCCGTAGATCAATTATTACGCAAATATATAGTTTTCTCTGTTAGAAACTCAGTTACACTGTAGTAAGTTTTATCTACCAAAAAATTACGTAATCTACTCTTAAATAGTACTGTATTTAAATCTTTCCAACCACTCGGTAATTTATTGTAAATAATTGGGGCCATGCAATAAACACTGTTGCGCATCAGAGTGGTTTGACAGGAAACTTGACATAGTTTACTATTGTCACGCCTATTTCTTGGGAATACATCAGCTAGGCGTTGAAAATGACGTGGATTTTGTTTTACAAACAGGGCCACTTCGAAAATATAAATACACGGAAGTATCAAGATATTATATTGTTTAAAATACGGTTTGCAACTGTCTGTAGTTTTAAGTTTAAACAATGATCGGAGACATCTTTTTTGGGCCTTAAATGCAATATCTTTATCAGTTGAGTTCCCCCAGAAAATGTTGCCGTAGCGTACGTGAGATTCAACTATGCCGTAGTAAGCCGTAAGAAGTGTTTTAGTATCTACTAAGGAGGATAATCTATATAAGACATACGCAGAAGAACTCAGTTTTTTACACAAAATACCTATATGCGCTTTCCAATTTAAGTTGTAATCAATTTCCAATCCTAAAAATTTGGTTTCTCCTACTTCATTAATACTGTCACTTTTATAATGTATGTCAAGATTAGTTACGCCAGGAGTACGCTGTCTAAATTGCATTATCTTGGTCTTACTTAAATTTATATTTAAATTATTTTTGTCCAGCCATTTAATTAGTGAGTCAAGAGAATTATTAATGTCACTTTCATATGTAATTGCGTTCCTACAAGGTATATTATAATTATAGGTCTCATACCTTGGTCACGAATAACGATTATTGCAGTGTTTCTCTTTATGGCTACATTGTCGCAGTATGGCGAACTACAAGTAGCGCGCTCTCTCTCGCTCATAGCTCGACGACTCGATGTACAACAGAGAGCGCTACTCATACTTGTTCACAATAAAGTGACCATGTAGCCGTACAGTAACTGACACCACGAAAGAAAAATTCAAGTAACGCTTTATGCTACGGCTACATTGTCATAGCATAAAAGTCAGCAATATTCTTAGTTTAGGTAGCTGTGCTTCTCGCATCCAACGGATTCCTGCGGCCTCCACCAGGTAATCGGTCCATCTTGTGGGAGGCCTTCCAATGCTACGTCATCACGTTACGTGGTCGCCTCTCCAGAACCTTCCGACCCCATCGGCCATCTGTTCTGCGAGCAATGTGCCCTGCCCATTGCCAATTAAGTTTGGCGATTCTTCGGACTACCTTGGTTTTCCTACGGATCTCTTCATTTCTGATTCGATCGCGTAGGGAAACTTCAAGCATAACCATCTCCATCGCCCTTTGGGTGACTTTCAGCCTTGTTATGAGGTCCATTGTGGACGACCACGTCTCAGTGCCATAGGTCATCACTGACAATACACACTGGTCAAAGACTTTTCTCTTGAGACACTGCGGTAAGTGGGACGAGAAGATATTGCGTAGCTTTCCGACCAACCTCATGTTGTCTTATTACCGAAACAGATGCAGTTGGAGACGCTGCTTCTACAAACTCAAGCTCAAAGCATTTATTTCAAATAAATCAATACAGGTACTTTTGAATTGTCAAGTGGTCAGTCAGTCTAAGATGAAGTTGCTAATTTCAAAGTTATAACTGCGACTGGGAGAAAACAGATCGTCGCTAGGTGCCCTAGTTTTTGAGATATGTGGTCAAGCTGGGCAGATTCTCTCTAGCTCGGTCACCTAGAAACGCTTATAACTTTTGAACACGAGTCCGACTGATTCTGATATTTGGCGACTGATTCCGACTAACTAGCAACTTAATTTGGGAGAAAAGAGATCTTCGCTAGGTGCCCGAACTTTTGAGATTCAAATGGGCCTAGCTGGGGTTGGCGCTACCCAGATCGTCAGCCTATAAACTAGGGATGCCCGATTTTTTGCTTTGAATCGATCTTCTGGATCGTAACTTCGTGAATCCATTCACGATCTTAATCGTATTGTATTGAATCGATCTTACTCGATCTCGGAAGATCGTATCGTAATTTTATAACAATAATAAAAAGCACCGTATACATGAAAAATTATTTATTTTAACTTATTCTACTTAATAGATCCACTACAAAGTGTACCACCACGGATGCCGCCGTGACAGATAGCTGTAATAGGCGATTCAGCTAGTGAGTCGTCTCAACTAACACTTAAATAACGTACTGTAAGAATTAGAACTTGTCGAGTGTCCCTTCCGAACGTCTGTTTTCGCTAGCTGAAAATACTTTAACGGATAGCCACAATAGGCTACATCCAGTGCGTTTGTCCAAATTATCAATTTTGAAAAGTTTTAATGTAGACCATTAGAATTTGTAATGTACCTAAATCGTGTCTTATACTTTTCAAAATTATTAATTTTATATAAAAAATAGATGTTCGAAAGGGAATGTTAACCTATACGACACGTTGTAATTTGTAGGTTTTAGTTGATACGATTTTTTCATACGATCTTATCGGCCCATACGATTCGATCTGGCGAAGATCGTATCCTGTTGAATCGATTAAAAAAATCGGTAGATCGTATGGTCATGAATCGATCTTTTGAAAGACCGATTCAGATCGGGCATCCCTACTATAAACCCCAACTTTTGAAAAAGTGGCAGACTAATTCTGATATTTGACGACTAATTTCGACTTTTTTTATGTTATCAAAATTAAAAACCCTGATGGTGACCATGCATGTTTCAGTCACACCATTTTAAAGCGTAGCAGGTCCCTGGCGGTGAACGGACACGAAACAAGACCGACACCTCTAAACTAAAATATTGTTTGCAACAACATTCATGGTAAAACTAACATAATAGTGTTTAGCTATTAAAACAAAACTCAAGTCCTAATATTTATTTTCTGCAATAATAAATATATTAACTCAAAAACTTAAAGTATTATCAAATGAAATACAATACTAAGATACAAAATAAATAATTCCCAATTAAATAAACTTTCAAAACGCATAGAAAAGTTAGTAAAAATCCTTAAAATGAAAAATGTTTCAGTTTTCGCTATTTGCTATTTTTTTTTGCTTGTCGACGACCGTTTCAGCTTTGACAGCATTGTAGTGTACAACTGTAACAGAAAAAATAAATATTATTGTGGCTATACAATTTGGAAAATTACAGTCTTACCAAGGGGTATCGTGTTCCCCATAACTGGTTTATGTAGGTGAGATAGGTAGTCGCTCCATGTAAAATAGGTACTGGTATTCAGCTACATCCGGGTAGACTGGAAATCAACCCCAATATAGTTGGGAAAAGGCTAGGCAGATAATCATAGTAAAATTTGGAAAATAGCTGTGTCTAGTTGGCTAGAACTTGAGTGAAAAATCGGCGAACCTTGCCATACTATTTATAACCGACGAAAAAAACGGAGGTTCTCAAGTCGACGCGTATATATGTATATTTTTTTTAGGGTTCCGTTGCCAAATGGCAAAAAACGGAACCTTTATAGATTCGTCATGTCTGTCTGTCTGTCCGACCGTATGTCACAGCCACTTTTTTCCGAAACTATGAGAGCTATGCTGTTGAAACTTGGTAAGTAGATGTATTCTGTGAACCGCATTAAGATTTTCACACTAAAATAGAAAAAAAACAATAAATTTTGGGGTTCCGCATACTTAGAACTGAAATTAAAAAAAAAAAATCATTAAACCCATACGTGTGGGTTATCTATGAATAGGTCTTCAAAAATGGTATTGAGGTTTCTAATATCATTTTTTTCTAAACTGAATAGTTTGCGCGAGAGACACTTCCAAAGTGGTAAAATGTGTGTTCCCCCCCGTACATATCTTCTAAAATAAGAGAATGATAAAACTAAAAAAATATATGATGTACCTACATAACCATGTAAACTTCCACCGAAAATTGGTTTGAACGAGATCTAGTAAGTAGTTTTTTTTTTAATACGTCATAAATCGTAAACCGCAATTTACCTTTCATTCAGTCAACTCAAATATAAAAAAAAAACATTTAATTTCATAAACATAAAACCTTATGCATAAACCGAGAATACCTACAGGTTTGAACGGAACCCTCGGTGCGCGAGTCCGACTCGCACTTGGCCGGTTTTTTTATGTATGACTACGCATAACTTTTTACAGAGTGGTTCGATTTTGATAATTCTTTTATTATTGCTATTCGACAAAAAGGAAGAGGTTCTCAAGTCGACGCGTTTTTTTTCATGTATAGGTAACCTTTAATTTTTATACTTAGGGGCTGTCCATTAGGCTCGAAAGGGGCGGAGGGGTCCATAAAAAATCACGAAATATCACAAGGGGGGAGGGGGGGTGTAGTAATATATCACGTGTATTTATTTTTTCGGCAAACGCGTACAAATTTTTTATGTCAGTCAAAAACAACCTACAACCTTTCTGTCTACCTCCAAACGTTATTATTGTAGTCTTTAATTTTCGATAATAATAATAAGGTGCTTGAACTAGCTATAAACGTGTCGTCACAACGACTGTCGGATAAGGTGCGGGTCATCCAGCGTAACCATATGCTGGATGCCGCTGTACTTGTTCGACTTTGCCTCGAATCACGGAATAGCCATGTTACGCCTGCTTCGCCACTGGTCGCGGTGCAACTGCAAAATTTACCCAGTGTTCCACCGCGACCTAACTGCTTTGGTGAAGAGAATGATGACGGGGCTATATCCGTGAGTACCCATTGCAATGCACGATTAAGGAGCGCTTTGGAGGATGCTTTCCGAGAGTATCGCTCTACTCCGTCTGAACTTAGACCACGTTTACCTCGTTTGCCGATGCACAAGAAAAAACAAGGCGCTAGTGTGTGCTCTAGACAGCTGTCAACATGTTTTGACTTCAGGAAAGACCTCGCCGATACCCACTCGATTGTACTGTGCAGCTGTAGCGGCTTGTCGTGTAGCTCGTGTTAAGTTTCCTAACAGTGACAGAGCTACACGACCAAAACCAGCCGTACCAGCTTGGCAGTGCAGGATTGAGCGTCGTATCGGTGAGGCTAGAGCCCTCCCTGAAGCAGACTCAATACTCGCCCTCAAGTGATGCGCTTTGCGAAGCGGGCTTTCTCCGGGACGGATGTTAGGCCTCGAGATTATTTGCGCCGCGTCACAGAGCGCATCGACTTCCTGAAGCAGAAGATTTGCGCATGGGCAAACCGTATTCGTCGGTACCGGTGGAGGGTGGAGCGGTACTCCCAGAATCACACATTCCAAAGCGATGAAAGGTGGGTTTACCGAGCCTGGGAGCGACCGGACCAAGGTGTGGCTGACACGCCCCTTCCGGATGATGACGCCATGTCTTCATTCTGGCGAAACATCTGGTCGGTGCCTGTCAATCACACCGAAGGTGATTGGACTAGGGAGATCGAGCGAGCGTGCGGTCAAATACCAGAAATGGGGGCAATTACCATCAGCCCCGAAGATATTGCTTGTGCAGTCCGTCCGTTGCCAAACTGGAAATCTCCAGGACCGGACGGACTGCACAACTTTTGGATCAAGTGGTTCCAAAAGTCGCACGCTCGCTTGGGATCTCAGTTCCAGTCAGCCTTAGAGTCAGGGTCGTTGCCCCAGTTCCTAACAACAGGGATAACCCACCTGCTCCACAAATCACGTAGCACCGCGGAACCCAAAAACTATAGACCGATCACTTGTCTACCGATGGTCTATAAAGTACTTACTTCCATTTTGAGAGCAAAAATTTACAAACATGTAGACACAAACTGTATCTTGTCTGCCTCTCAAAATGGATGTAGGAACGGGTCTCGCGGTACTAAGGAGCTGCTCCTAATCGATATGACCATTAGTCAACAGGTTCGTCGTTCCCGAAGGGATTTGTCGACATGCTGGATAGACTATAAGAAGGCCTATTACTCGGTGCCACATACATGGCTCAAGAGGGTGTTGGAGCTGTACAAAGTAGATAAAACGCTGCGCACCTTCCTGATGTCATGTATGTGGCAGTGGAGGACAGTCCTTCGCTATCCAGGATGTCGACATATCCAGAGGAATAGCGAACCGATAAGGATAGCGAGGTATAATTCAGGGCGATAGTTTAAGTCCACTTTGGTTCTGCCTAGCCATGAATCCTCTTAGCACACTGCTGGATGATTCAGGTATAGGCTATCGATTGAGGAGAGGTGGTCGGGTTATATCTCACCTCCTCTACATGGGTGACCTAAAACTTTTTGCCCACAACCAGTGGTCTCGAACGTCATAGAGCGAGATCGGTACAATTGCCAGCTAAAAACGGTAAATCGGTAAATGACAAAAAAAAAGACAATCAAATTCGTTTATTTATTTAAAAAAACTTACAGACTTAATTTATAACAATCATACTTAAGTAACGAAGTCTCGAACCTACCGAAAAATCGGTAGGTTCGAGACCACTGCCCACAACAATCTGCAACTGATGGAGCTACTGAGAGTTACTGAAACCTTCAGTAGCGCCATCAGGATGGAATTTGGTGTGGACAAATGTGCAGTCATGCGTGTGAAGCGAAGGGAGATTGTGGAATCCATGGGAACCCAACTCACGGATTCCATACACCTAAGATCTCTCTCCTCAATAGAAACATACAAGTATTTGGGTATGTCGGAAGCGTTAGGCATCGACACTGCTGACACGAAACAATCGTTGAGGGAGAGCTTTTTGAGCCGCCTGAATAAAGTTCTAAATAGTCTTTTATCAGGCGCAAACAAGGTGCGCGCCTTCAACGGTTGGGTTATGCTAGTTTTGATGTACTCTTTCGGCATACTCAAACGGACTCAGACGGAACTGGACGCCCTGGATAGACGGGTCCGCAAACTGCTGACCGTAAATCGGATGCATCACCCACGGTCCTCGGTGATGAGACTGTATATCCCGCGGAAGTGCGGACGTCGAGGTTTTTTAAATGCCAAGACCCTGCACAACCGTGGCTTCACCCGGCTCTCCTTGGCTAACGAGAACTGACGCAAACCTAAAGTATTAGATACTAATGACCGCAGGGAGGTATGGCAAAGCAAGGAGCTTCACGGACGCTTTTACTGGGTCCTACATGGACCCGATGTAGACCTCTTAGCGTCCGTATCCTGGTTACGATTCGGAGATCTATTTGGAGAAACCAAAGGTTTTGTCTTTGCAATTATGGACAAAGTTATGATGACGAACAACTACCGGAAATATATTGTTAAGGATGGCACGGTTGACATCTGTCGGGCATGCCACCGTCCGAAGGAGTCAATCCGACACATTATTTCTGGCTGTTCACGTCTGGCTAACGGAGACTACTTGCATAGGCACATCCTTGTAGCCAGGATTATCCACCAGCAAGTTGCTCTGAAATACAGTCTTGTGGAATCAGAAGTACCGTACTATAAGTACGTGCCCGACCCAGTTCTCCAAAATGGCAATATCACATTGTATTGGGATCGATCTATCATCACTGATAGGACTATTGTTGCTAATAAGCCAGACATAGTGGTGATAGATCGATCAGTGTCGCACAATGATTATTGATATAGCAGTCCCGCATGACGAGAACCTCGTGAAAGCTGAACAAGATAAGCAAATCAAATATCTTGACCTGGCTCTCGAGGTTGTCGAGATGTGGGATGTGGATACAGCAATCATTGTGCCGATAGTCGTGACGGCAAACGGCATAATGACCAAGAGCCTCGACCATCACCTCAAGAGGCTCTCGTTAGGCAGCTGGATCAAGGGCTTGATCCAGAAGGCAGTATTACTGGACACGGCGCGTATAGTGAGGAGGTTCCTCTCTCAGCAGCCCTGACCACCGGTAGCTTGGAACCTATTCCCGATACCGGTGGGCTACTATTTTTAAATGTTTTTATAATGTTTGTTATTCTAATATTTAAAAATATAATTTATATGTTTGTTAATGTAATAAAGGAAATAATAATAAACCCGCAGGGCAGCATGTGGCGAGCTGTTGGGCAGTAGCGACCCCACGGACCCTATCTCCCGGGAGAATTCTTGTTCCTCATCTCTGGCTTGTCTTTTTTGGCTGGCTGAAGTGAACACTGATGAGGTTCAGAGCTCCCGCCTCATTCTTGCCTTTATTGGCCGGCTTGAGTGGAGATTCGCAAGAGCAAACGTGCTCGGGGAAAGGAACTATTCCAGTAAGTGCTCGTAGGGATCTTGACCATCTTCCGGGCTCTGGGATTGTTCTGAAAGCCGTGGAATACCTCTCGACTTCTCTAGCACCTCAGGAAGTGTTGCCCCCTTGTCGCTACGTCACTATGTGCTAGCGACGTTTCTCGGGGCCCATTATTCAGTGTGCAAGTCACCCCCTGCCATTTTATTCGTGTATACAAAACTTGGATCAGGCAGGGGCCATAGTCCTTCAATAGTTGCAGTTACCAATCCACTATAGCCATCCAAACCCATAGCCTAATTTGTTTTGTTTCCATATTCTGTAATAGTCCTGTTCCAACCGGGGATTGTCCTTGGGTGCACTTGCATAGGTGCATACAGGGATAATCTTAGGTTGGTGTCCCCTCATCATTTAAAACTGTCTAAGGGGCCTTGGCTTCGGCTCCTCGTACGCCTTCCAAAGGTCCAGAACCCTAGGGTACTGAGAAATGTCAAAGAAAAATAATAATAATTGTTTTATTTCAATTACAAAGGGACATTTTGATACATATCATTGGAGATCACCTGTTAAGCAAGGAATTGTTTGTGTTAGGAGGATATAATAAAATTAGATGATACTTATACCTGTATTTTAAAAATATTAAAAAAAAATAAGATTCTTTGTAGGTAATAAAAAATACACGTGATATAGGCGGGGGGGAGGGGTAGTCTTAAACCTCACCATGTATCACCAAGGGATGGGTTAAAAAATGGCAAAAAAAACATCACGTGATTAATGGACGGCCCCTTAGTAGTCCGATTAAAAACTACCTTTTTATTGGAAAAGGACTTCAAAGTTGGGCCAGTTAAAAATTTAAAAACAAAATCCATCCCTGTGTGTAGAAAATATACAAACTTGAAGGGGCCAAGTTGAATTATTTGTTTGGCGCCAATTCAAAATTAGTATTTTACTAACTTAGAAGCTCAGTAAGGCTAATAGGTATTTTTTTTGCATTTCAGTTTCTTTATGCGTCGGTTTAATTTTTTGTTATAACTAAAGTTTTTACACTGTTGTAACAAAGTCTGAATGCGTCGGCTGTTTCGGGACTCGCATACTGCTTTATTGATCTTTAAGCTGACACTTATCTAGATACCGTGACCCTGGCACATGGGCAACTGAAGGTACACGGGTGGGTTTTAGTCAGTAAAAGTCTGACACGCCCTCCCGCTCCGCCAAGAGTCATTTGATGATTTCCCATCCAAAAAAAAGCCGTTCTCGTAATTAAAAACGTTGAAAATCTAGTCGCAGTCACATCTCGGCGACAATCAAATGTCAAAAATGTATGGAAACTTTAGATGTTTTTGACAGTTCTTGAACGTTCCTAAAATTATGAGAATTGTCATCAGGTGCACAGAGTACGTTTCTCAGGTGTTAATTCGTTTGTGAAATGGATTTACGCATCCGTAAAATGAGGTAAACCCAGGATAAGTCCCTGTCGAGAAGCGCAGAGGTTACGGGCTTTGCCCTTATTAAACTGCAAGCCTTTAAGTTAGAAGGCTACAGGGTACCGCTTGAAATTCAAATGTTACGTTTTTTGTCATATAATTTTTTCAACATATCTACAGCCTGACTCTGCCCTGGCCAAAAAAAACTACCCTGGAGCTTCCAGCGTGCCCGTAAAGCCGCCTTTAATACGGGCACGTTCATTGGGGGGCCCTGTAAGCCTACACCCTAATTGCTCATAAAAATCTGAATCATTTTGAAGGTATTGCTAATAATCGTCGTTGCAAATTTAAAAGCTCCTATGTGACATTTTTCTCAAAAATGAGTTTTACAGATATTTGAAAAGGAATTTTGAATACGCATGCTTAGCAAAAACTCCCATGTGAATATCTTATTATATCGAAACAGCACGTATCATTTTTAAAACCTCTCAAGTGTACATTTAATTGTAAATCAAAATGACCTATGTGTCTGATGTACACATGAGAGTTTTTAGTAACAGTTTTATTTCATAACATTGCAAATTAAAATATCCTATGTGATCATTCTCTCACTACAACAATACAGTTTCGCGCCTATTTTGTGCCAGAAAGAGAATGCATTATTACTTCACGCACGAGATAAGGTGAGATAGATGCGTCAAATCTAAACATTCGTCCCTAGGTCAGAGCCACGCGTCAGTGTAGCTGCAACTTGTCGCGCGTAAACACTTTCTTAGCGTTATTTCTTTAGTAATTATGTCAGAAAAATATAAAACTACTGGCCGGGGTCATCGAATGATAAATTTAGTGCTTCAATCTGAGTTTGCTGACGATAATGCCAACCGTGCCTCCTCTGTCGCCGCCGCCGCGTCGGTGAAATCTCCTCCACATCTTGAGGATTCATTAATTACGCCAGATGATTTAGGATTTAATATTAAATTGATAGCTCCGATGTCGGAGACAAAATCAAAATCAAAAGTCATTTATTCAAACTAGGCTGAGAGTCGGCACTTTTTGAACGTCAAAGTTACAAAAGACAATCCCCCCAAAACGCCCACCCTTCGACACTTCCTAGTGCTGTAGCTGGGAAGAAGAAGCACAGCTGTCTGTTAAGTTAGAAGAACTTGATTCTATACAATATTGTGTAAGTAATTAATATTATAAAACAAAACATACATTATTCGCCATATGTCAGCTAGCACACGCCAATATACCAACAAAAAAATTGAATACTAAAGTCAAGCTGAAATAATAAAACAAAAACGTAAACAAAACTTAAAAACTAAATAAAGCCTCCAGGCATAAAGGGCGTGCCCGCTTACATGTTCAACGATGCAAAATGATCCATATACATACATTGATGCATATAGCTAAGTTGAAGTTACAATAGTTAAACTAGCACCTCCGGAGTAGAATAAAATAACAGTTAATACAAATAACAATAACAAAAACCATGGTCAGCAAGACGACCAGTCACCACAAGCAGCACCCGTTCACGAGCATAACGCAAAGGTCAGCCATTACCCCCCTCGCCATATTTGAGGGAAGGTGGTAACCCGACCCCCGACGCTACCGCAAGCAGTGACATCTAAGGGAGCATGACGAACTTGCTGCCGGTTTGTCAGGCAAGAATATTATGAACAGCTGACGAGGTCGCTAGCTAACTACATGTTGCAATACAACTCATTTAAAATCATTGTAATGAGTAGATTATGTCCACAATAAATGAAATTAAAAGAAAATAAAAATAAATAAATAAATTAACAAAATCTGTTAAATAAAAAAATAAATAAAAAAACAATTATATGAACTACCCATATAAACTGTCAGTAGGAAAGCTAATTCTGGATTGAAAGAACATAAACATTGTCTTGAGTTTGTCTTGAGTTAATCACAGCGACCAACCATTCTTATCGTTTAAGTAGTCGTTGATAGAATAGTATGCCTTTGAACAAAGGTTGGATTTTACTTTAGCTTTAAACTCATTAAACTGCAAATCTAGTAAAGCAGAGGGAAGCTTGTTATAAAAGGTAATACCAAGACCAACAAAAGAATTATGAACCTTATGAAGCCGGTGAAAGGGAGCACGTAGTTTGTCCTTATTTCTAGTATTAATATTATGAATATCACTGTTTTTAGTGTACAGGTGTATATTTTGCCATATATAAGATGCAATATATAAGATGTTGGCGAAGATGAATTGTGATGCCACCGTAAGAATACCAATATCTTTAAACAAATCTCTCAGAGAAACTCTAGCACCTAGTTGGTAAATCGCTCGAACAGCTCGTTTTTGAAGAACAAAAATATTTTGAATGTCCGCGGCTTTGCCCCACAGCAGAATGCCGTAGGACATTATGCTATGAAAATAACTAAAATAGACTAATCGAGCTGTATCAACGTCCGTATACTGTCTAACTTTCCTTACTGCGTAGGCGGCCGAACTGAGCCTTCCCGCTAGGCTTGATATATGTGATCCCCATAGAAGTTTGGCGTCTACTGTTATGCCCAGAAAAACCGCCGAGTGTACAGTTTCAAGCACCTCATTATCTAAAACGACATTGGGTCCTAGATTCCTAACATTCGGTAAGGCGAACTTTATACATTTCGTTTTCTTAGCATTGAGAACTAGGTTATTTGTGGTAAACCATTCCGTAGCCATTGAGAGCGCACTATTTACGTCGTCAAAATCTTGTCTATTTCTGTCTACTTTAAAGATAAGTGAGGTATCATCAGCAAATAGTACAATGTCACAGATATTCTTTAAATAGACGCCGTTAATGTTGCTGTCACCAACAACTACTGCGGATATTATGCCAATCTTGTTCAGTAGTGATGACAAAAAGGAGCTGTTGATGATATCTACTCGGGCTATCGTACATTCCAATTTAGAAGGTAATAATGAGGTAGTCAGTAGTGCAGCAAATGAAAATCTGAACAATAATTCTGAATCATCACAATCAGTACGTCCTGCCAAGCTACCATCTCCAGATTTGGATACCATTCTCTCATTTGGGAGCGATGATAGTGTGCAAGACCCACACTGGGTTCCAACCTCAAAAAAAAGAAAACGGCCGTTGTCTTTATCTGACAGTGAAGATGAAGTCCCATTGTTGCCATTAAGAATGAGTGAGCCAAGCTCTTCAGAAAATATACTACCGACAGACGAGGAAATTGAACACCGTTTCAGGCCTAAAGAAAACGTTGTGCAATTAAATAGAAAAGCTAGAGTTTTAGGTAAGTCCTACCTGGGATTTAAGAAGAGTAATGATGGGAAATATAGACCCTGTGTTGGAAAACCAAAAAGAGAAACAAAACCTCGATGTTCTCACACAAAATTGAACACCGATTCAAAACATAAAAACTCATTCTTGTGTGCATCCATTACGGAAGAAGATCGTAAAGCTATTCATTCATATTTCGGGGACCTTAGAACGTGGGCCGAAAAGAAAACGTTCGTGAGGAATGCTGCTGTTCGTAGATTAATTAGACGTCGACGCCGCAAAGATCAGCCTTCAGTGAAAAAAGGAAGTGGCCATGATATTTTTTTGAACACTTGCGATGAAAAATGCACTAAGGTTCGGGTATGTAGACTGTTTTTTTTAAATACGCTATCTTTAGGTGAAGACAGTTTTAAGCGCTGGACAAAAGAATCTGACACGGTTAATGAAGATCTTCGTTTTGATGATTCACCCACACTTGACATCGAGAATACACCAAGTGCAGCACTGGTACCAAAGTATACACACGTAACACAAAAAGTAAAAATTTGGATAGACTTGATTCCTAAAGTACCGAGTCATTATTGCCGAGCAAGTTCCAGCAAGCTGTATGTTGAGTCGACATTTAGGTCTGAAAAACACATGCATGACGTTTTCGTGGAATGGTGTAGAGAACACAGTTACCAAGCAGCAAGCAGACCGACTTTCCTAAGAGTTCTGAAACAGGAGAATTAGCAATTCACCATCCACGCAAAGACCAGTGTGATACTTGTTGTAGTTTTAAAGCGGGTAATATTTCACAAAAGGAGTAAGACGACCACATAATTAAAAAGAATGAAGCGCGCCAAGCTAAAAAAGATGCCATAGAATCGGCGAACGAAAAGGTGGTAGTAATCACAGTGGATGTGCAGAGTGTCCTACTTGCACCTAAGCTTTTGGCCAGCTCTTTATATTATAAACTTAAGTTACAATGCCATAACTTTACTGTCTATGACTGCAAGACGAGAAAAGTAACTATTTACTTTTGGCATGAAGCTGATGGGGGCGTATCCGCAAATGAGTTTACTTCTTGCTTAATCGATTATATAGCAAACCTAGCGGCAGAAACTGAACAAGTCACTGTAATTTCTGATGGGTGTGGCCATCAAAATCGAAACCGGATTCTGTCCAGTGCTTTAAGTGATCTCTCGCAAAGAATGAATCTTAGTGTTGAGCAGTTGTACTTGGAAAAAGGCCATACCATGATGGAAGTTGATAGTGTCCATTCAACAATTGAACGGTACATTAAACCCCCGATTTATGCACCGAGTGACTATGTAGCTCAAATGCAGCAAGCTCGACCCAGAAATCCTTACGATGTAAAATCAATCCACTACGACTTCTTCCTTAATTATGAAGAACTAGAATCCAACTTCAAGTCTATTAGACCAGGTAAGAAAAAAGGTGATCCAGTTGTGGTCGATATACGAGGACTGAAATACTTGCCAGATGGGTCTGTTTTATGTAAATTGCGACATCCTGACGAATGGACCATCTTACCACAACGAAGAGCTAGTCGTGGAACTTTACTACCAAAGCAACTATATCAACAGCCCCTCAAAATCACAGAAAGCAAATACAAACATTTGCAAGATTTAAAAAGTGTGATTGATAAAGATTATCATCCGTTTTATGACTCGATCTCGTTTATCCCAGGAACATAACAACAAAATATTTAATTATAATTTGGTTTAGTACCTATAATGTACAAGATTTTGTCACGCTGTGAAAATAGTATATTGTTTTGCTTATCTGATTTAATAAACACGAAATAATAATGATAGTACCTAGTTTCATTTCAACTATAGATAATGTTTTAATATTCTCTAAAAACCACTTATGTGACAAAAAGTTGCAATTTTAAATCACCCATGTGTAGAAAAATAATTAAAATCATATAATTAGTCCATTTTTACTAATGATATTAAATTATTTCTATTTCAATACATTAGAATCACTTAGTTTTTCTTTATAACCAAGGGAATAAAAATATTTTCTAAGACTTTTTTGTAGCAGGAAGTTTATTTCGTTTTTCTCGAAAAGTTACTTTTTACACATAGGAGATTTGAAATTTGCAACGACGTAATGCATTGCTTCATATAAATATGCGAAAAATAAAAAAAAGAATCATCAAAATCGGTTCACCCACTCAAAAGATCAGGTAACAAACTTAAAAAAAAACCAGTCGAATTGATAACCTCCTCCTTTTTTTGAAGTCGGTTAATAAGCCTTCCAGCGTTAGTTAGCCTACGGGATGCGGCAGTTGAAATGTTTTTTTTTTTGACAGTTGATTTTTCTGCTCAACTGCGTAAATAACGCAGTGGAAGTTATTAAACTGTCAATATGAAAGCCATTTCTACTGGTAGTGTGTTACGCAACTACCCCACTGGCCTGAAGCGGGTGCGGCGGTAGCGCAACTTGCCTGTGTGGATGCATTGGAGTAACAATATAAGACATTTTGAAACGTTTACTATATTTTTACCACTTAATAATATTTTAACTTTGTTAGCTTAGTTCTTCGTTGTACTGTGCATGCTGTGCTCTCCTATAACTGAAGAAGTACACCTACTTAATACCTGATCAACATTCTCCTGCCATTATCCCAATTTATTTGGGGTCGGCGCAACATGTCTTTTTCTTCCACACGAGAAGTGTGGAATTTCAATTCATATTGACGCTAATAGGATATCTTTAGTGCTTTTAACACGCGCTGGTTGGCTTCCCTGGTTTGTGAAGATTTTGGAGTTAGTTTTCAAGGGCAGTTGGTCTCATTTTGCCATCGGACCATCATTCTTCTGTGCTTATCTCACTTATTTAGAGTCGGCGCAATATGTATTTTTATACACTTCTCTATTAGTCATCATCTCAGTAGTCCCCCCTTTCTATCCATATCATAATTCACACAGTCCATCCATCGTTTCTTTGGTCTCCCTCTATCCTTATGGCCATCGACATTCGTGATCAATACTTTCCTCACGTCATTTTCCTCATTCCTCCGTATCACGTGACTATACCATGACAACAATATGTATTTTTATACACTTCTCTATTAGTCATCATCTCAGTAGTCCCCCCTTTCTATCCATATCATAATTCACACAGTCCATCCATCGTTTCTTTGGTCTCCCTCTATCCTTATGGCCATCGACATTCGTGATCAATACTTTCCTCACGTCATTTTCCTCATTCCTCCGTATCACGTGACTATACCATGACAACCGATTCCCACTCAACTTTTCACCTATCTTACGTTTATGTACTAATTTCTTATTCTATCCATTCGTGTAACACCACACATCCCTCTTAACATTCTCATCTCAGCTGCATGCAATTACCTTTCATTCATCCCTTTTGTGGCCCAACATTCTGACCCATACAAAATAGCAGGTCTGACCATGGTTTTATATATCTTCCCCTTAAGTTTGAGGGGGATGGGCGAGGCGCAGATTCTCCTGTGACCTGCCGCCATTTCATCTATCTAGTGTTTATTCTGTGGTTAAACGTCCGATCTACTTCGCCATCGCTTTGCACGGGTGAACTGAGATACCGAAAGTCGGAGCAGACCGGGAGAAGCACACCATCAAGCGCTATGGCTCCAGAGCTAGAGAGACCGCTGAAATCGCAGAACATATATTCGGTTTTGGTTCTGCTCATTTTCAAGCCAACATTCTCCAGCTTACTTAATACTTGATCTTGCCCTTTATTTATGTGTAAATCAATAAATAAATTATGTATTCTTTTGTGTGAAAATGTGTTGAAACAGCGTTGAATAGATAGTAGGCAAGTGTACACAATATCGTGTAGTGTAGTCTATCTGATATGACTTATCCAATTCTTTGTGACCGATAAGGATTTATTATCTCAGATTTTATTACAAAATACCGAAATGGTTACCAAAACATTAGGTAGGCATGAAATTACTGTTTAGTTAGTTGATTTGTTATATAGCGACCCGCCCCAGAGGGATAATAACGTAACACACAACCAATAGGAATGGCTTTCATTTTGACAGTTCAACAACATTCATTACGTTATTTACGTTGCTGATAACACAATTTTTTCATGTAAGTATTTGAAGCAATCGATTAGCAATATCCTCCAAAATAATTCAGATTCTGGTTGATAGTATGTTAATACGCAAATCTGTAACCAAGTTGAATATTGATGCCATTTATACTTTCCATCAAAATCGAAGAACTAAGGCGCTCCACCCACTGCACCGCGCCCCGTCGCGTAGCGCGGGATGGCAGATTTTACCATTGTATGCAAGTATCTCAATTTATATAGAAATCACGCCTCGCACAACACACTGCCGACGCGGAAATGCGCGGGAAGGCGCCCCGTGCGTTATACGTCGCTCCGCGCACCGCGGCGGGACGCATCTTCAGTGGGTGAACCGCCTAAGTGGTCACACCAATTGGTGATAGGTACACGGTGGAAATTATCCAGGACGGAAAGCAGGCCGGAATTCACAAACGTAGTAGGTTTGCATATGCATGCTATTATACTGCATTTGCGAAGTTAGCTTCCAAACAAGTAAACAAAAAATCACACATATTTAGACATAAAGTTCAGATTGCACGACCTATGTACGGTCTCATCGGCGTACATTTTTCTGCTTACTACGTAACCTACTTTAGGCCAACGATGTGCGTCATAATTTAGCATAATAAAATTAGGGGAAGGCCGGGCAAAGTGGATACCTTAATGTTTAGCGGCCTATCGGAAGGTAGCCTTTACAGATATACATATAAACAATAATTACTGAATTTGAAACAGTATTTATTGAACTTTTCAACATAATCAACAAAAATCACGTAACATTAGTACGTAAAGTGGGTACCGCTATCCGCTTTGCCCCACCCCCCGGGTATAAGCGGATAGACTAATAGGGCAAAGTGAACACATGGTTTATTAAGGAAAAATGAGCAAAGTATATATAAAAAAAAACATAGTTAAATAAAGGAGACATTAATAAAGAATACAACTAATCAGTCATCAGTGGAGTTGTCACAAATAAATATGCCATTTCCCTCGTAAGCCGTGCATCTTTCATTTCAGATTGATCGGACACCCGCAAGTGGGTCAAATGTAAACCAGTAACATTTCAATACAGACAGACAGACCGACACACACATACACAGACAGAATAAAAGGAAAGGAAAAACAAAATAAAATCTTGTAAATTCATATGGGCAAAACAATGTGGGTATGGTATCCGCTTTGCCCGTGTTCACTTTGCCCGACGTGTACTTGTTGAATTTAACCTACCCTACAATCGAATCTAGAAACAAATTCCCAATATAACTAGCAGTAATTCTGCACGAAGACATGCAATTTTAATAGGTAATCTAGCCAATACAGTAGTACTATTTAAACATGAATAATTACAGAATTACGTACCTTGAAAAGTCGTAAGAAATGTTCACTTTTTTATTTATATTGTTTATTTCGCAAACGACGTGTGACCTCACTTTATCTCTATTTGCTTACAACTGAGGATTGCGGGGAGCACCTCGTGGCTCGACTAGAGCGCACTTGGGCGCACAATTTTGAAATAATGGAGGGTATCCGCTTTGCCCAGGGTATCCACTTTGCCCGGCCTTCCCCTACTTGACTAACGAATTTAAATAAAGTGTACATAGTTATAACTGGGTAGCATCATCAATTGAGAGACATAATCGCCTTCCACTCTACTACTGTTACTTCCCAACTTAACTATTTAGTGCATCTTAGTGGAACCTGTTTCTCTATCTAACTGAACCTTCACGATAAATGAGTGTACGGAGTTAACTACTACAACCCGTACAACTTAAACTTCAAAGAATTTTAACGACTTTTTCAACAGCAGGTACTTAACACGTTAACTGCCATGTCGGACTATGTGTCCGACACCTTTTGTTGCATTCATGCCTTGTCGAACTACATGACCGACAACACATACAAAATCAGAACATGTCGTTGCTGCCTGGCGGCCATGTTTTTGGAATAAATAATGTATTTATGGAATAAGTAATCTGTTTAAAATTTAATAACACTAAGTACATTTTTTTACTTTTTCTGATTTTCACCTTGGCAGTTAACGTGTTAACTACTAGTCGCCCTAAAATAAACTCTATATTAATCAACTGCAATGTTAACTGGAAACTAAGACTTAAATAGACCTTAGAACGTACTTTGCCTGATCATTATATTGACAACTTACCTCTTCCTCTGAATTCTGAGCTGACGAGGTAGGCGTGCCGTGTGCCGGCGCCGTCATATCGAAGATCGCCGGGATGTTAGATGGCACTTTCTTAACTTCTGTGAGAAACAACTAAATTATGGCAAATTTTGGCAAATTATTCCATTTGATATTTTGTGGTTTTTCCTACCCCCACCCCCATGCGAAGAATACGTGAGTTTTTTTACAAGCTTTTATTTAACTCACGATGTTTGTATGTGTGTTCGGCACGAATCTTGGAAGCTAAATTAGAACCACTTCCCGATGTCCCATTGGGATAAAATTTAGTGTACATACGTGTCTTCGGTGACCATACATTATATGGTACAGACGCCAGCGCATAAAGCTACTACAATCTCTCAAATTTCTCTAATAGGTTTTCAACTTTATCGCTTAAGCATAAATTTCTAAATGGATTGGGAAAATTTGACAGTTTCGAGTAGCTTGATGTGCTGGCGTCTGTCCCATGGAACTGTTCTGATGATGGCACCACCGTTAAAGCTTGCTTTTTTTGTTTACATTCCTTTTATGAATGAGTATTTTTATGTACCTATGTCACTGTCAGATTGTAAAAACCGTTAGATTACAATCTACCTAGCGAGATTATAATGTGTCGACAGATTGTAACCGCAAAAACGATTGACAATCTAACGCATTATTTTTCGTTAGATTACAATATCGCGAAGTGTAATAACCAAAAACGAATCGACAAATGACGTTCAACCAATCAGAGCGTGAGGTGCGTTTCATCGCATGCCATTTTACAATTTGACGATTTCACTTCGCGATATTGTAATCTAACGAAAAATAATACGTTAAATTGTAAGCAGTAGTAACCTAGTTGGGTAGTAGTACTTGTTATAGTTGTCGTATTTCGACATATTACAATATCGCTAGATAGATTGTAATCTAACGGTTTTTACAATTATTTGACGGTGACTTACACAACGTCCCCGACATCCGTCTGGGATGGAGCGGATGGGAGGAGGATGAGGACCCTCCTTTTTCTACGGAGGTTGAGTGAACTTTACACCCTGTTCCTCATACCTCCAAAGTATTGGCTGTCAGAGAGTGAATGAATTTAACAGTTTTCTCAAGGAGAATGATTTTGTAGATCTTACACCCGTTACCTTAGTTACCTTTTGGTTTTGGAGCCTCCAGTTTTTCAGGCTGTAACAAAACAATACAAAAGGTAAATGATTTTATTTCAGTTAGTTTGTACCAACACTTCCACACATCTATGATATTTTTTTTAACTAGATGAGGTCGGCGTTTCCTAACTGACTACTCTGAGAAGAAAGGCCGAAACTAGCTCAGAGGTCACATTCACATTTTTAAAGTCCAGACATAATGTTGGTCACATCATGTGAATACCATGTGGATTGGGGACTGAAATGGTCTTTTGAGGAAAGAACCATAAAGATTTGATTAGTTGGAAGGGCCATGCCGGCTTCCTGTTATATCTGTTCCAGAAGTATTTGATGAAAGTGTAAACAACTCTTTTTAGGCACCCTAATTGCGTAACAGGATGGAAGGAGGATGGAAATATTGATAAAGATGTGGAAAGAAGAGTAAATGCGGAAAATAAAGTAAATGGTGCTTTACACGCGATTGTGACCAACCAGTTGATGTCCGATAAGGCTCGACTGGCTGTTAATAATGGTGTACTGGTGCCTACGCTTATGTATGGAAGTGAATGTTGGGTGTGGCAAAAGAAGCATGAAAGCAGAATAAATGCTGTGGATATGCGTTCGTTGCGAAGCATGTGTGGTGTGCCTGTAAATTTTTTGTCACTACATCTTCTTTTAAACCGCACTGTTCCACAGCCTATCGCTGTGGAACAGTGCGGTTTAAAAGAAGATGTAGTGACAAAAAATGAAAAGACTATGCTTAGATGGTTTGGTCATGTTGAGAGGATGAATGATGGGCACGCCACAATTGCGGCGGTAAGTCCCCTCTTTGAGGAGTGGATAGAGAGGCGTCACGGCGTCCTCACCTTCCGCCTGACGCAGGTTCTCACCGGGCATGGGTGCTTCGGTGGGTTCCTGTTCAGGATAAAGCGGGAGGATACGTCCGGGTGTTTCCATTGCGAGGATCATCTGGAGGACACGGTGGAGCATACGGTGGAGGTGTGCCCTGCCTGGGCGGAGCACCGCCGTGTCCTCGTGGAGGTGATCGGCGGCGGCGACCTCTCGCGTCCGGCCCTGGTGCGAGCCATGGTACGGAGCGAGAGGGAATGGGAAGCCGTCACCTCCTTCTGCGAAGCAGTAATGCTCGCGAAGGAGGAGGCGGGGCGCGTGAGGGAGTGGCAGTCTCTGCGCCCTCACGTCCCTAGCCGCCGCAGGAGGAGACGCCCCGGGCGTCGGGAGTCAATAGCGGACTCCCGGCCACCGTAGGCGCGAGCTTGCGGGCGGCGAGCAATGGGTAGCTCGCCGCCCGGTAAGGACCAGGCCCGTGTCGACGGCGCGTAGTGTTCCACGCGCGCCTCAAAGAGATGTCAGCAGCAGTGTAGAGGTCTACTAGGACCGATGCCTGCCGGGGTCGCGTGATTGTTCGAAAGAGATACCGTGACCCTGGCACATGGGCAACTGATGGAACACGGGTGGGTTTTAGTCAGTAAAAGTCTGACACGCCCTCCCGCTCCGCCCAGAGCGGGAGAAGTCATTTGATGATTTCGCATCCTGAAAAAAAAAAAAAAAAAAGAGGATGAATGAACGACGGCTAACAAAAGTTATTTACAAGGCAGATATGACTGGTTACGCCGGAAGGGGGCGCCCTAAGAGAACATATAGTGACCTTATTGGTGATGTTCTTCAGAAGGGTCAGGTGCGTAGCACTAGTAACCGGCGTGCATGACCAGATGTATGAACTTAAACGAGGCAAAAGGAGTATACAAGGATCGTAGTAGGTGGTGTTCTGTTGTTTTTGCCTACCCCCATGGGAAAAAGGTGTGATTTTATGTATGTATGTACTTTTAGAACAGACTGTAGTGTCAGCCTAAAAGCTTCTTCAAACAGGCGGGACGCGAATCTCGTAGAACAATTTCGATGAAAACTTTTCGCCAATTGTTCTACAAAAGTCCTGTTGCCCGTGCCTGTATTTTTTTTTTTTTTTTTTTGGATGGGAAATCATCAAATGACTTCTCCCGCTCTGGGCGGAGCGGGACGGCATGTCAGACTTTTACTGACTAAAACCCACCCGTGTTCCTTCAACTGCCCATGTGCCAGGGTCACGGTATCTCTTTCGAACAATCACGCGACCCCGGCAGGTCACGCGACCCCGGCAGCCGTGCCTGTATAAAGGAGCCTTTATCTTTACCTTTGCCTTAGACTGGCCTGTTAGTCTAGTGGTTAGTGACCCTGACTGCTAAGACTGAGGTCGTGGGTTCGATTCCCACCCAGGACAAATCTTTGTGTGATGAGCACAATCATTTGTTCTGTGTCTGGGTGTAATTTATCTATAATATGTATGTATTTAGAAATATATAAGTATGTTTATCAGTTGTCTGGTTGCCATAGTACAGGCTCTGCCTAGTTTGGGATCAGATAATGGTGTGTTGGTTGTCCTAAGATATTTATTTATTTATTTATTTATGCTATCAGGACAGGTGTGCTGACTCACTATTTCGGTGACGCTCGGCCTGTAATACTTCGACGCCATTTCCCTCTCGCTCGCACCGCCCATGATCTGTGACGCTGTAACATAATACAAATTGTCACAGTGAACTATGTACTAAAATGCAGAACCATGTATAATTGGCATTCGATGTGACTTACTCAAATATCTACTTTATCTATAAGTAATTTTAGTTGACTATATTGACTGGCAAAGTGCGTGACCGACTACGCATAATGAAACGTACGTACGTAGTTGGGATGAATTTAATGTCCGTTTCCACCGCGCGGCCAACTCTTAAAATTTGATGAAATTATGCCAGGAATTAGTTGTAATTTGTTACAAAACACACCTCTTTTCCTGAATTTGTTACAAAAAAAACTAAGACGCACGACCAAAAACAGTTGGCCGCTAGAACCGCCACTTGCCGTAGTGATCGCCCGTGATTACACAGAAACTAAATAATGCAGATAGGCGAATGAAACATCAAAAGAAAGGTCTTAATTTGTTGTATTTGTTACAAAAATAAAAATCATCAAAACTTAAATATACAAAAAGTTATGCTATATTTAGTTTTCAGGTTAAGTGTAGGTACGTATCTCACCATAAAATCAAATTAATAGAGGCTAATGTGTATGGACAATTAGTTGCTAATTTGTTGCAGTAAATAAACAAGAAAAATACTAGAAAATAGGTTCAATATTTTTTTTACAGCCGATTTTAGTTGGCCGCGCGGACGGCAATATGCCTAAAATACAATGGCGTTTATTTCGTTATTAATAGTAGGTTCAAGCTTAGTTCTAGTACTAATCGATAGGTATCGTAACCAAGTTTGGATAAATGTAGCGAATATAACGACAAGCTTTATATTTTAGGAGATATTCACTAAAATATAGTAGTATGAAACTGTATTAGAGTAGAGTGACCATAAATTTTCATAATAAAGTGAGACTGAATCGCCATTATTGGAATGTTCGGTAGTCATATCTTATTTTTTAGGGTGAAACTCTTTAAGATATTTAACTATAGCGTACTCTATAAAAGTGAAATTCACAAATCGATAAAAATTTCTTTATTCAAAATCAGCATACAGCCAAAAATCAAGTAATATAAGTCAACAAAATATTTTTTTTTTTAAATAATCTACCATTACATTTATAAATTAACTGAAACTAATGTAAGACACAGAATGTAGACAGATTTTCTTACAGGTACTTATTTCAATTATTTAGAATAATTTTATAAATATAGTAATTTTATTTACGCCCCATTTATCCAAACAAGGTTACGTTACATGTCGATTAGTACTAGAACTAAGCTTGAACCTACTTTTAATAACGAAATAAACTCCATTGTAATTTAGGCATATTGCCATCCGAGCGGCCAACTAAAATCGACTCTAAAAAATTATTGAACCTATTTTCTAGTATTTTTATTGTTTATTTGCTGCAACAAATTAGCAACTTATTATCCATACACATTAGCCTTGTTACTCCAAAAAACTTCAAAACATCGAAAGTTAATTAAAATCTAAACAACGCCAGACTAGGCCCCTGACTAAAAATATTTATAAAAAATAAAAAGGTAAATTCTAAACTGTAGAACTAAAATTACAAAAACTTTTTTCTAAAATAAAGACTGCAATTGCAATGTAGCGCACTCAGTTTTACTCACTGTACTACCGATTAGTATTAAAATTAAAGATTTTTTTCTTATTTAGTGCTATAGAATTTATATCAGGCACAAAAATAGATCACTATGTCATTTTTAAAATAAAATTACTATATTTTTAAAATAATTCTAAAGTTGAAATAAGTACCTGTAAGAAAATCTGTCTACATTCTGTGTCTTACATTAGTTTCAGTTAATTTATAAATGTTATGGCAGTTTATAAAAAAAAATAAAAAAAATGTTGACATATATTACTTGACTTTTGCCTGTATGCTGATTTTGAATAAAGAAATTTTTATCGATTTGTGAATTTCACTTTTATAAAGTATGCTATAGGATGTCTTAAAGAGTTTCACCCTAAAAAAAAATAAGATATGACTACCGAACATTCCAATAATGGCGATTCAGTCTCACTTTATTATGAAAATTTATGGTCACTCTACTCTAATACAGTTTCATACTACTATATTTTAGTGAATATCTCCTAAAATATAAAGCTTGTAGTTATATTCGCTACATTTATCCAAACTTGGCTACGATACCTGTCGATTAGTACTAGAACTAAGCTTGAACCTACTATTAATAACAAAATAAACGCCATTGTATTTTAGGCACACCTAATGCCGTCCGCGCGGCCAACTAAAATCGACTGTAAAAAAAATATTGAACCTATTTTCTAGTATTTTTCTTGTTTATTTACTGCAGCAAATTAGCAACTAATTGTCCATACACATTAGCCTCTATTAATTTGATTTTATGGTGAGATACGTACCTACACTTAGCCTGAAAACTAAATATAGCATAACTTTTTGTATATTTAAGTTTTGATGATTTTTATTTTTGTAACAAATACAACAAATTAAGACCTTTCGTTTGATGTATCATTCGCCTATCTGCATTATTTAGTTTCTGTGTAATCACGGGCGATCACTACGGCAAGTGGCGGTTCTAGCGGCCAACTGTTTTTGGTCGTAGCGTCTTAGTTTTTTTTGTAACAAATTCAGGAAAAGAGGTGTGTTTTGTAACAAATTACAACTAATTCCTGGCAAAATTTCATCAAATTTTAAGAGTTGACCGCGCGTGGAAACGGTCATTGAATTTATCACAAAATGAACATTATAATAGTTATTTTCTCTCGAATATTTCAATAAACTTCACAGATGTAAGTCTGAAATCGCAAAAAAAAAATGAGAAAACTACAAATTAAAAATGTTTGTACTTTTCCTTTACTTGTGCTCCAAGATCTTGCTTCTCGCCAAATACCGTGATTCTAGGTGTATGGGCGCGCGGGACTCGGCCGACACGCGCTGGTACAGGCAGCGGGATGTTATGTGATGTGTTACTAACAGATCTGCTTCCCCCGCACCGACTCCCTGTAGTTGACCCGCTTGCCCACGCGGCGCCGCTTGCTCCTGCCGCGCCGTGCGGAGGGCGCGCGGGACTCGGCAGACACGCGCTGGTACAGGCAGCGGGATGTTATGTTATGTGATGTGTTACTAACAGATCTGCTTCCCCCACACCGACTCCCTGTAGTTGACCCGCTTGCCCGCGCGGCGCCGCCTGCTCCTGCCGCGCCGTGCGGAGGGCGCGCGGGACTCGGCCGACACGCGCTGGTACAGGCAGCGGGATGTTATGTTATGTGATGTGCTACTAACAGATCTGCTTCCCCCACACCGACTCCCTGTAGTTGACCCGCTTGCCCGCGCGGCGCCGCTTGCTCCTGCCGCGCCGTGCGGAGGGCGCGCGGGACTCGGCCGACACGCGCTGGTACAGGCAGCGGGATGTTATGTTATGTGATGTGTTACTAACAGATCTGCTTCCCCCACACCGACTCCCTGTAGTTGACCCGCTTGCCCGCGCGGCGCCGCTTGTTCCTGCCGCGCCGTGCGGAGGGCGCGCGGGACTCGGCCGACACGCGCTGGTACAGGCAGCGGGATGTTATGTTATGTGATGTGTTACTAACAGATCTGCTTCCCCCACACCGACTCCCTGTAGTTGACCCGCTTGCCCGCGCGGCGCCGCTTGTTCCTGCCGCGCCGTGCGGAGGGCGCGCGGAACTCGGCCGACACGCGCTGGTACAGGCAGCGGGATGTTATGTTATGTGATGTGTTACTAACAGATCTGCTTCCCCCACACCGACTCCCTGTAGTTGACCCGCTTGCCCGCGCGGCGCCGCTTGCTCCTGCCGCGCCGTGCGTTGGGCGCGCGGGACTCGGCCGACACGCGGCGCGCCACGCGGTGGTACAGGCAACGGGATGATACGTTGGAGATCTAACGTGGATAAATAAATTGTTGAAAATAAGCTAATGTCATCTGAAGGGGCCTAAAAATCATAAGGGACCGAAATATACGAAGGAGCAGACTTCTTTTCGCGGTTTTCTGGAAACTGTAGGGGTCTACATAGTTTGGAGCTAGACATATGGATGCTGTTGTGATTACCCCGTTTTATAAAGCATCTGAGATATTTGCGCTGAATCAAACTGACGACTTTTCAGTTATTCGAAAAGCAGTGTTTTTTTTTCATCCCTTTTTTAAATAGTAGTAAGTTTATTTAGTAATAAGTTTATTTAGGAACAAAAACACATTGACATAAATTACAATAGAAATGTTGATAGCTACAATAGTTATTTGTGCAACAAGAGAGCAAAGTCGTTTTTTGCTGCGAGTGCTGATTTTGAATCCTGAGTGTGGCGAGGAATTCAAAGGCACGAGATGCAAAAAACTTTGTTCTCGTGTAACACACATAACTTTTCACTTCAGAAGCGAGAACACTTTAGGAGATAAAATAATAAACAGGAATACTTAGATTGAAATAACTATTTATTGTGAATCAAAATAAAAAACATTGTAGGTAGAGGTACCAATTCAATAAAATAGAACATTTTAAAAGTTAAAAGTAAAATTACTGCAATTCTGCAAATTAAAAGTAACAGATTTATTTGGCAACGTTATTGGTGCCGATTCTGTTGTCACAAAATTCTCTAAACTAAACTAAAAATCACTAAAATTTGGTTTCATCCTGTCAAACGACGATTTCCTATTCTGAAATAGAATAAAGTGACACAACTAAGGCCCGGATTCCTCTGTCGCTGACGTCGGTCGCGTACCGTCAGTCGCGTAGCGCGCTGACCATCAGCGCCAATGAAAACATCCGTAGTGCGATACTGACCGCTCCACGGTACAGGCGTCTCCAAGTGGATTTGTTGTGGATTTGTGAAGCGGAGTTTGAATTTGGGATATTATTATGAACCCGTTTATAAATTGTTTAGTTGCTGCAGCATACTTACGCAAGCGGAAACGGCGTCAATATAGAAAAAAAAAGATATCACATTCACCCAATTGTTGCTGATAGGGTGACGAATGGTGAATTTTCTACTTAAATTAATATTTCGATAAATCCCACAATGAAGGACGTTGGCGCACCTCGGCAATCACACGTTCGGTATCAATGTTCATGGTGGCGGGCGACTGTACGCACGCGTGCCGACGGTCGGGAACAGAGTGAGGACGCTCATAGCGTTCTATAGCGCGTCAGTCGACCGACGAACGCGGCGCTGACGAGCGAGACCGACGCGCGTCATCAGCGGCGCGTAGCAACTCGCGCGCCGCTGATGTCAGCTTTACAGTGTGGTGCTTCATAGAACACAACGTATATTCGTACGCGCGACCGACATCAGCGACAGAGGAATTCGGGCCTTAAGGGTCGGATACACTGCAAGCGCGAGAGAAAATTAGGTATTGAAGCGCTACTCACACAGCGGTAGGCGCGCGCGCCTCGCTCACGCACACATAGATGTTTACATAGTGGTTCGAGCGGCAGGAACCTTGAAGATAATATTAAAAATAGAAGTGGATAATATGTTGTTTTTTTATTGCATTTATACTTAGTAAGGAAGGATGGGAGATGTGGTGGTTTATTGTAGTTTTGTATGTAGACATCAATCAGCTGTTATATTATGATTTTCAAAAATAAAGTCAATTAATACGTCTACATCATGATTTTTTTTCAGAGTGCAAGTGCCTCTTTTTGTTGCTTGAGACTGCGCATGCTATCTAACGAGCCCAAACTAGAGTTGCAAAAGAGTCATCAAGTCTTAATTTTAAAGACTCGACTCAATTATGAAAGACTCAATGTGCTGAAAAGGCTTGGAGTCTACAGATAAGCACTTGAGTCTTAAAAAGGGCTCGAGTCTTAAAAAGGACTCGAGTCTTAAAATGAACCAGAGTCTTAAAGAAAAACTCGGAGCATGAAGATGAAACTTGTACCTCATCATTCGAAAAGACTAGAAAGAAGGCAATAAACTCAAATGAGTGGTTATGATGAAACTTTGCGTACAAAAAAATCTGACAAGTTATTCGAGTTTTTTCGAATGATGAGCTACAAGCCTCGAGTTCATTTTAAGACTCGAGTCGTTATTAAGACTCGAGTCCTTTGCAAAACTCCAGTCCTTTTTTAAGACTCGATTATGACTCTGGCTCGGCTTGACTCTAGACTCCGAGCCTTTTGAGCACACTGAGTCTTGCATAACTGAGTCGAGTCTTTAAAATTACGACTCGAGGACTCGAGTCTTTTGCAACACTAGCCCAAACACCACGAGGTTATGTTGTATACTTAAAGTAATCGACGTAGGGGATGGCGGGGTCTGGAAGACCTTAACATGCCCTTCGTGGTTATTTATATTGATTCTAAGGTACTTTGACCTTAAGATCACTTTCCATGAATTTTGACCTGTTTTTGCTCTTGAGAATCGCGAAAATTGACTTTCGGAATTTTGACTTGGCCTCAAGGTCAATGACCATGAGGTCGAGGTCAGTGATCTTGTGAAAATAGTGAAACTTGACTTTCGGAATTTTGATCTTGACCTCAAGGTCAATGACCATGAAGTCAAGGTCAGTGACCTTGGGAAATCGTGGATCTTGACTTTCAAAATTTTGACATTGACTTCAAGGTCAATGACCATGAGGTCAAGGTCAGTGACCTTGGGAGAAATACGCATCTTGAATTTTGGAATTTTGAGTTTGACCTTAAGGTCAACGACCCCAAGGTCAAGGTCAATGTTCTTGAGGTGTCCCATGATATTCCCCCACCCTACTACTCCCACATCCCACCGGGTCCCAAAGTTTCATAGTGCCCGTTTCATATCCACTGACTAAAGAGTTTCAATGGCCACCTTCCGACTTCATCATCAGACCTGGACACCATCTAGATCTGCAGTACTTGTCAAGACAAATCTAAAGAGCCCAAACACGACTAGGTTATGTTGTATACTTAAAGAGTTCCTATGGTCACCGGTTGGCTTCATCATCAAACCCTGGACATTATTCTAGTTCTATAGTACTCGTCAAGACAAATCTAACGAGCCCAAACACGACGATGTTATGTTGTATACTTAAAGAGTTTCTACGGGCACCTTCCGACTTCATCATCAGACCCTGGACACCATCTAGATTTATAGTACTTGTCGAGACAAATCTTACGAGCCCAAACACGACAGGGCTATGTTGTGTAGTTAAAGAGAACAATTATGTAGTTAGAGCAAATTATATCACACCAAGTACTTGAAAATAAGATTATAATTATGAACCGGAAAGACGTAAAAATAATAACAAACAAATAAGGAATTGTCACAATATACAAAATACGTGCAGAAAGAATCGAGCTCAAAAATCTTAAATTTTAGTACTTGTATAAATTGTTCTGACTCCGACCACTGTGCGGGGGATCTCGTATACGCACAGGCCATTATTTGCCGCGTATTTTTTTACTAAGAGCGACGTGCACCCACCTTGAAGACGCGCGGTCGACTGAGCTCCGCGGTTCGAAGTGTTCGAACACTGCTATATAAATGATAAACCGCGTCGCCATACTAAATTGTATGGAGATTTCGAGCGTCAAAATTGAGAAAGTTTGCGAATTTTTTACGCAAATCAGAAGTAACATTATGGAAAATTAAAAAATGCATCGGGTTTTCTGTTCTTTATTGTTTTTATTTATGTATAAATTCAATAGGTGCCTTCTTGTTTTAAGCCTTAAGTTATCAAAATACGGCAGTGCTTTTTACACGTTTTTAGTGAAATTCAATATTTTTTTAACAATCATCTGCAAGGTTTATGCCCAACCCGATATTTTCATCGTCTAGTAAAACTCTTGGGCTAGCCAGATGTATTTTTTCGTGGCAATTACTTTAAGTTTACTATATAAACTTATCGAAATTCCATAACACGATTTCCTACTGCTGACCCTTAACTATATTTTAGTTTGACAGCACTAAGATTGCACTGAGTTATTAGTTTAGTGAAAATGTCAATTTTGCTATTCTAAGTTTGCCGGTTTTCACCAAAAATTTTGACTATAATAATTTATTTTAACTAAATCTGACTATTTTTAATCGCGATTAAAAAGGTGTGGAATAAAACTAGTGGTCATGAACTAAAATTCTCAACAACGCCTCGCCTTCACGTACAAAAAATAGTTCTGTATTTTTTATTTTCTTTTTGCTTATATCTTGAAAATGGCGTGTCCTATCGCAAAAATAATGAAATTTTCGGCCCCTTAGTATACCCCGGCACATTTAAATCTCAACACGTGGGTAATATTTTTTTTATATTTTTCAAACAAAAGTGAAAAATTCCATATAAAACACGTTGAGGCTGCCCCCCAGCACGCGCCTTCGTCTCTCAAAAAATTCATTCTACGCAATGCACACACAAGTACAACGTTGCGAAACGAAAAGAAAAAAAAATACCACGCTGAGTCGCGATTGTCAAATTCGATTTTAGTCGTGTCAAAATAATTTTTTAAATTTAGAGATTTTTCCTTGCAGAATAGCGTTACAATTCTCATAGTAAGGAATTTTAGAGATAGTTTAGTTAGTTTAGTTCGTGTACAACAGAATCGGCACCATTGTTGCATTGAGTTTAGTTTGATTATCTGGGGTTAAGGTTCCTGTTTCGGTGGCGGATTGAGAAGGAACAACGGTGAACGTTGGTGACTCTGATCGGCTTTCTGACTGTGCGTCGTTGGAAGTGGATGGGCGTGAGTGAAACCAAGGATCCGGGGTCGAATTCAGACTTATTGTTTCCACTAGGGATGTTATGGATATGAAATTTCGGATACGGATTGGATACGGATGTAGGAATGATTATTATACCGGATACGGATACGGATACGGATATGAAATTATTTCGGATTATCCGTTAGTTTCGGATAATTTCAGTTACGTATATTAAACTTTTAAGGAATTTCAAAAGTAAAATACAAATAGCTAATAAAATGGTTTTATTTATATGTCACCATTTGGTAGTTATTACAATCAGTCTGTGAGTAATTATTACAGCTATTTAAAATAAAAATGATTATAAATATATATTGAGTGTTAATAATAAATCTACCTAAAATGAAATGTAATAACAAATCCGATATTATCCGAAACTTTTATTTCGGATTCGGTTACGGTTACGGATAAATTTTTATATCGGATATACGATAGTTTCGGTTACGGTTACGGAGCTCCCTAACATCCCTGGTTTCCACTATACGCTTACAGATTTTCGACTTATTTTCTATTGAGTCTTCAATATAGCCATCTGCAACCGTATTGGACTTCCACCCGCCGTGACGATTTAAAGTGGTGAGATCGGCTCCGGAATCAGCCAAGAGCGTTTCCGAATTTCTCCGAAAGCAGTGACCCGTGTATAGCTGAGGCTCTTCCAGTTTTAAGAAAGTGGCAATTTCTCGCGGTATAGCACCTATTTTATTTACTCCCATAGGCTGTCTTGAGCATTTATTACTATGGTATTGTATGAAAAATCGGTCGGTTTTTATATTGGCTGGACGTAAATGTTGGTATTTTTCTACAATAGTTACATATTCTTCGCGTACGACAAAAGACCTGTCAAGGTTCGTCTTCGTATTTTTCAATTTTACTAACAGTAATTTATCTGAATGCTTTTCGATATTATTAACTGTTAGCTGTAATAGCTCGTTATTGCGACACGCTCCACTAATTCCTATGATCAGTACAACCTGTAATGAAAATATTACGTAATTAATATGCATAATTTAACATTTACAGCATCTTTTACATATCTTATTAAATATTTTAACAGCATTGCTAAGCCAGACTAGGATTCATTGCGCCTTCAAAAATTAGTAGTAGGCAGTAAGTACCTTTATACAAAACAGTCTTCACACAAATTTCAATAACTAACAACATAGATTCATAAGTACCACTTACTTTAGCGGCAAGAAAATTGCAGTCCGGAGCTTCATTAAGAAATTTTTCTATGTTAAGGGCCGTGAAAATTTTGGACTTTTTAGCCTTATGCCCAACTGACATTCTTTTTAGAAAAGATACGAGTTTTGCGTATGTTTCAATATGCACGTTATGTTTTGTTTTTAAAGTAGCTTTCAACATTAATACTCCACATTGTAGATGATCGCCTCGTCTGTGATAAATCTAAAAAATAAGATAGCAACACCGTCACCGAAAAACTGCTTGCGCCCTTTGTAAGTCTCCATTCATTGAAGACATTCAGATATTTCTCGCGAGACTTCTCAGGTAGGAAACTTAATTCTGCATTAATAACTTGTAGTTTTAACTCTTCCTGTGTTAAAATACTGTTCTCGTCGCTAGTTTCACTCATATTTTACGATTATTTTAATATTTTTTAACTTATTCAACTCTTTACGCCAGCTACGACATTTTATTCCCGCACTTTTATTTAAATTAAGGCGTGTTCGGAAATAGCACCCATGATTTTATTATTCAAAATATTTACGTAACATTATTGAAACTAGAAATAAATATTTACAGATTAAATATCAGTTTTATTTGCAGTAAATACTTATTTTCGTTTAAATAAAACAATAAGTTAAAAATTCAATAAATTACATCAAAAGACATAATTCTCTTTTTAATACAGTTGCTCAAAAAGTGGTGTATTGCAGGGACGTATAGCGTTCGGGATGTGGGCTATTACATACTAGTGCTTTTTTTTTACCTTTCCCGAACTCGTGCGTTCTCTTTCCCAACTGTCAAAATAATGTCTATTAAAAAGAAAAACCAACCATGAAGTTTTTACTAAAGAGTTTTTGTGATTCATACAAATACGTATATTTCTAAAAAGAAGCTACTAATTTATTTCAATATCAGATTTAATGATTTAATTGAATGAGTTAGGTTAGGTTTCATTTCATTTCATCTCATTAAATTTCATTTTCATTTCATATCAATAAAAAAAATCTACTGAAGACTAAGCTGTATGGATAGTTCCCTTTGCCTACCAAAATGGGTGAAAAAAAAACTCTGCTTATATTATACGGTTGGCGCCATTTTCCAGAAATTTTCTTTGCGAGTTTAGTTGTTTGTTGCACAAAATGAGTAATTTCGACCCTATTTTTTTTTAATTAACACCACCGGAACTCATTATAATTGCACAAAATGCTTCGGAGAACATTTTACCGGAAAAGTCAAAAAGTCGTTACATATCTACATACGACGAATTTATTGCGTGGAGAGAAGAGAAAAAAGCAAATAGTTTTTCAGAAAATGTTATGTTGGCATACTTCTCCGAACTCTCAGCAAAATTAAAACCGTCTACGTTATGGTCGAGATTTTCGATGATAAAAAGTATGCTGAAAATAAGGAACAACGTGGATATAAGTGAATACCCAAAATTAAATGCTTTCTTAAAACGACAATCAGACGGTTTTACAAGTAAAAAGTCGAAAATATTAACATCCAATGAAGTGGAAAGGTTTTTGAACGAAGCTCCCGATGATCGTTATTTAGCCACAAAGGTAATTTATTAATAAGTACTTATATTTTTCTTTAGTATTCACTTTACGAAATCGCAAAATACAGTCAAAACATTATTTAAAAAAATATTAATCAAATCCCTTTTTTTGTAGGTTGCTCTGATTTTTGGCGTTGTTGGAGCTTGCTGCAGAGAGGAGTTAGCCAATATTACTTTAAAAGATATTGAAGCCCATGGAAAAATGCTACTAATCAAGATTCCGAACACAAAAAATAAGATACCGAGAAGCTTTGTTGTTGAAGGAGATTTTCTTAGAATAGTGCAAAAATATATGAATCAGCGGTCCCAAAAAGGAAAAACCGACCGTTTTTTTTCAAAATTACCAAAAAGGGAAATGTACAGCTCAAGCAATCGGGATAAACAAATTTGGTAATATGCCAAAAGAAATAGCAACGTTTCTTGGTCTGCCGGATGCTGAGTATTATACTGGGCACAGCTTCAGGAGGACCTCTGCTACATTATTGGCAGATTCAGGAGCCAATTTGACGTCCTTAAAGCGACTAGGAGGTTGGAAATCAGACAAAGTTGCAGAAAGCTATATTGGTGATTCATTAAACAACAAACTAGAAACTGGGAAAAAAATCACACAATCCATTAATTTAAGGTCCAGTCCGTCTTCTTCACATGTTGAAGAGAACGTTCGTCCATCTACCTTCGTTGATAATGATAATTCATCAGATCCAATTCCATCAACTAGCAAACGCCATTGTATGACAAATATACATGAACAATCATACGAAATTAATAATAGTTTGTCTCAAACAGTAAATATGCAACCTAAAACTTCCCCAGTTACTTTAAAAAACTGTACCAATTTCAATGTACATGTGTACTATAACTTTTATAACAAATAAATGATTAGTTAGTTGAGTTTATTGTGTTTTTATTATTTTATTAAATTGCTTCATTTTTTCGCAACTGTATTAAAAATAGTCGTTCAGTACACCTGCGGAACCGTCATTGCAACTTGTTCCGACTGTCAACCCTCGCCTTCGGCTGCGCCTCGGCTCGGGTAGACATTTGTCGGAACTCGTTGCAATGACAGCCTTTCCGCACTTGTAATGAAATATACTATTTTGCATTCTTTCTTTAGTTAGTACAAATTTCCGAACGTGTTTGTCTTGGTCGAATTCAAAATCGGAACTTCGAAAGGGCTGGTCTTTGTCTCTCTCTCTTTCTAATGGCGGGAAAGAGATAGAGTGTAAATGTTTCGAATTGTATGATTAACCCAAGGCTGAATAAGATATTCGCGGCTTTCTGAAAACAAAAATTAAAAAGTTACTTTGTCTCACTCAGTGAGCAAAATCGCGTTTTGCTCACTGATTTCAGGCAGCAAAACCTACATGTTTGAGCTAGTGAAGTGAAAAAGTTATAAACTGTGTCACAGCTATCAACGCCCGTCTAAACATAAGAAACACATTGTTCCAGACACATGACATGGGCTACAATTTGGCTCAGAATATAAATTTAAGCAAAAAAGAAAAAGAGAAATTAAAAAAATTACAAAAGAAAAACTAAATGTGTATATTTTGAGTAGTGGTGTAATGTGGAGTGGAAGTGTGAATGAGGGTGTAAGTGTAGGTGTGTGTGAGTAAGTGTGTGTGAGTGAGACCTTGTGTAAGGGAGCATGATCTGGGTAAGTTTCAAGTTTTCACAATTTCTTCAGTTTCATCATATGATAGAGATTTCAACCAGTCGGTCAATTTAACTCTTAAGATCTTACGAGATAACCGGTAAATTTCGATGCTTTTGTTTTCTTTATTATAGATCTTTGAGCTAATGAACCTAAAGTGTCTTCTCGCCACCGCTGCTCTACAAGGTATTATTTTGCAGACTCTATCAGAGAGGCGTTTCGCTGTACTATAGTTTGGGTCGAAGGCTTGTGTTTTTTGAGTACAGTCTGTAGTGTATTTCCTTTCTATATTATGTACACACGAAAATTTACCATCATAGGTGTCGTTTACATCGTTTTCGAGGGTGCTAAAGTCGATGCTGATATCAAAATGAAAATCTAAGAAGGCGGCTGTGAAAATTAACGATAGATAATGACGGAAAATGTTCGCACTCAGCATCTTGGATATCCCGGAAGTAATTCACGCAAATGGATTCCCGCAAGCGTCTTTCGTGCAAGTGTCGTTGCTTATGTGACTAACGTGCATATTTCGATTCGCGCAAAAGTCCAGTCACTCTAAAGTCCTTTCGCAGATATTTATTTTCACCCAAGTGTCCCTTCGTGGTTAAGTCTGGTCGCGCAAAACTCCATTCGCGGAAATATCTTATTGCGGACGTTGTGTGCGCGCTGTTTTTAATGTCTTTGAGTTGACGTGCTGAATTCAATGGTGACTAGTTCACACTACCGAAGACAAGTTTTGTGCTGGCACTTAAATTAGACCTTAGTTTTGAAACCCATTGAGTTTGCAATTCTAAAACTTCTAGATCTCACATTCTGATTTAAAATATGGACATAATATTATCATGAAAATGCCAAACAAGCACAGAACCGGTCGATTTTTCGGAGCTTGGTGCTACCTAAGTTATGTCGAGCGGGCATCATTCGGCTGAAGTGATAATAATGATACGATGAAAATGATGTACCAGTTCACACTGCAGGTCATCGAGTTCGTCTTCCATAATGTCCAGCTCATCAGTATCCTTGGCGGGCACGATCATCAGCTTAGTCTCGGGACAGCTGCCAGACACCATCAGCTGTGAGGACTTGGGGAAGATCAGGCGGTGGGCGGTTCTGGAGGTAGGGCAGATGCTTTATTTAGTTTTCTTATTTTCGAACTAATTAATCTGTCCAGCCTATTCCTAAATATGTTGGGGTCAGCTTCCAATCTAACTGGACGCAGCTGAATACCAGTATTTGATATGGAGCGACTGCATATATGACCTCCACAACGAAACCCTTATAGGATCACTTTGTTGTTTGTCCGTCTTTGTCTTTCAAGACCCTTTATCTTGGGGACGCGTGGAGGTATCGAGAAATTTAAAAGATATACTCAGGTCTATAACTGTCTCTTGGAGCTGTGAAAAATTAAACTACTAAGTTACGTAAAAAAAAGATACGGCCGTTTATGCTGCAAAAAACGTATATTTCGATACTCTCAAGGGAACCAAAATTTATAGGGTATTTTCCGTTGAACTGTTACCAAAAGTGCGTAGTACTCGCAAACGGCATGCGTGTATGACCAGATGTATGAACGTAAATGAAGCAAAAGGAGTATGTAGGGAACTTAGTAGGTATGTGGTTTCTCACCCCCATGGGAAGAACGCCTGACTTTATGTCGTGTGTACTTACCTGGGTATATATGCCGGTGGCTGGAACACTTCTCTAGTCGCCATGTCTTGACAAATTCCATCCAGCAGAACGATATCTTCCATTAACTCATTTACCACGAATACCTGTATGGATGAATTATTTTTTATTATTATTAAAGAGCAGTGAGTTACGAGTTGAAGGTCGTAGAATGGAACTCAGTCAACATCAGGCGCTTTACTTTTTGAAATTATTTTATGACTACTGTTCTCAAAACGGCGAAGAAAATCATCGTAACGTAAATGGCATGTCCTAGAACCAAAAAATCCAAGACATGTAACGTCCACCAACCCCCACTGGGCTCGACTGGTGGGTCGTAATCCAAGGCCGTAGCCTATTAGCTATTAGCCCTCACAGAAAGAAAGGAGGGCTGAGTTCCAGCAGTAGAAATGGGAACACCCAAATATTCCGAAATATTTTATTCCGAATTTCGATGTTCCGATTTTCAAAAGTCCGAATTTCATAATACCTAAAAGTTATAATGTCTATTATTAAAAATCACGAAATTTATTTTACCGAAAGTCGTAAATGCGATTTGTTAGTTTTCCGATTTTCATACGTTCGAAGAATCAAATGCTCTAAGGGTTCTCGGTCCGAAAAACGACATTCCGATCTTCAATACTCCGAATAAACTAAAAGTCAACGTGTTGTGCTACAAAATTTAGTGACAGAAACGAATCGCTGCAAAACCGACTTCATGCAGTCTTTGTCTGCCCTACCCCTAGAGTGTAATTTAAACCCGCGTAGGCGCGGAGGGGTAGGGCGGCCCGCGAGCTGAGGAGCAGCTTCGGCTTGTTGGCCGGCTGCGCCGGCCAGCCTCAGCCGCGGCGGCGGTCCTTAAAACCATCTGCGACGATAAGCACGCGTGGGGCCGCCCAAACCCCGCAGCACCGGAGCCGTGACAGAAACAATGCTTGCTGCATGCCTGCTTGCTTGCTGCTTGCCTGCTTGAATGCTGCATGCCTGCTTGCATTTTGCATGCCTGCTTACATGTTGCATGCCTGCTTGCATGTTGCATGCCTGCTTGCATGTTGCATGCCTGCTTGCATGTTGCATGCCTGCTTGTATGTTGCATGCTTGCTTGCATGCTGCATGTCTGCTTGCACGCTTCATGCCTGCTTGCAAGCTGCATGCTTGCTTGCATGTTCTTTAGTTCTGCCTCCTCATACTAAACACCATATTGTACTTCTCTCTGACGAGCAATTATGTGTTATTTGTCTTGCTATTCGGTTTTTACAAGGTGTTTTTATTTCGGAATTCTATTAATCGGTACTTTAATAATCGGAATTCGTATTTTTGATGTTTCGAATTATCATTAAGTCGGAATTTTTGTTATTCGATCTATTGAAACTCGGTATTTTGAGAATAGTAATTATAAACGTTAGGAATATTGAAATTTAGGAATTATAAAAATAGGAGTAGATAATGATAAGTCGGAGTTGTTATATTCGGAATTTTGAATCATCCGGAATTATGAAAATCGGTATTTTGAAATTCGTGTGACTGTCGGAATAAAGTTTTTCGTATTTATGTAGTGTACCCAGTAGAAATATTATACACCTGTAATGTAGAAATATTATACACCTGTAATGTAGAAATATTATACACCTGCAATGTAGAAATATTATACACCTGTAATGTCCCACTAAGAAGATTGCAATATTACCTTGAAAGCCTTGAGACAAGGCACAAAGGCGTGTTCTAGCCTCATGCTGAGTCGTTCGACTGGCCAGCCGTGGTAGGCCGGCACTGTGGGCAGCACCATCATACACAGCTTGATACCTATTTCACGCCACATGGAAGACTCCAGGCTAAGGAGCAGAAAGCTATTATTATGGATTTTTATTTAGAGTTTTAGACATAACATCACGCCTTGTTATCCTGAATGGTCGGGCAGAGGTATACCAATAGGGAGTACACCCAGCTTTCGCTATTTATGTTTTGTTTATGTCATATATCATGGAGTGCGAGCTTATTGCCACCAACCTTGCACAAATCCAGGCTTCGGGCTGCTGCTATAAGTATTTCTCCTTGATCTTAGTTACAATAATGCAAAAAACGGAAGAAAATTAGAATTTTCCGGGCTACCGTCGTTCATCCCTCTTAAGAACTAGCTTCTCTGCCCATGACTATGTCGTCGTGGTGATAAACCATATACCCTAAGCCGCACGGGAATAGGGTAGCTTTTTGCCAGTGACGGAGGCGAAAACGGATCAATACTTCTGGTCTGGAAACAACCTCCTAGACAAATTTACAAAAAATACCTTTCCAATACTAGTTTAAAAGGAGAAAACAGGCATCGTTGGTCTCGTGGTCGCGCCGAACGAGCGCTATTATTGAGAGTCTATCCCCTTTTTAGGGTTCCGTTGCCAAATGGCAAAAAACGGAACCCTTATAGATTCGTCATGTCTGTCTGTCCGTCTGTCTGTCTGTCTGTCTGTCTGTCCGTCCGTATGTCACAGCCACTTTTCTCCGAAACTATAAGAGCTACGCTGTTGAAAATTGGTAAGTAGATGTATTCTGCGAACCGCATCAAGATTTTTCACTAAAATAGAAAAAGCAAAACAATAAATTTTGGGGTTCCCCATACATAGAACTGAAACTCAAATTTTTTTTTTTCATCTGGTGAATAGGTCTTCAAATATGGTATTGAGGTTTCTAATATCATTTTTTTCTAAACTGAATAGTTTGCGCGAGAGACGCTTCCAAAGTGGTAAAATGTGTCCCGCCCCCCCCCGTAACTTCTAAAATAAGAGAATGATAAAACTTTAAAAAATATATGATGTAAATTACCATATAAACTACCACCGAAAATTGGTTTGAACGAGATCGAGCAAGTAGTTTTTTTTTAAAACGTCATAAATCGTAAACCGCAATTTACCGTTCATTCAATCAGCTGAAATATAAAAATAAAAAAAAAAACATTTATTTTCATAACCTTATGCATAAACCGAGAATACCTACAGGTTTGTACGGAACCCTCGGTGCGCGAGTCCGACTCGCACTTGGCCGGTTTTTTTTCTTCTGGTTGGGAAATCATCAAATGACGAGGGCGAGGGCGTGTCAGACTTTTACTGACTAAAACCCACCCTTCCTTCAGTTGCCTGTGCCAGCGCCACGGTAACTCTTTCGAACAAATCTCGCGACCCTAGCAGGCATCGGTCCTAGCAGGCCCCTTCAGTTTTGTTGACATCTCTTTGAGGCGCGCGTGGAACTACGCGCCGTCGACTCGGGCTCCTTATCGGGCGGCGAGCTATCCACGACCCTGGCAAGAGGCACGAATTCCGTAGTTAAGGTAGTCCTTAGCACATTCCCTTTAAATACATATCTTACCCCATAATAGGATGCGGCGCTAGGTTGAAAGCCTCCTTGATGATCGGCATCGTTATGTAGTACGCTTGTACTGCCGAGTCGCAGCGGACTGTGTAACTGTACGGACGATTTGTTAATACCTGAAATACATAATAATGCAGTTCCATTTACTGTACATAATTAGTTTAACGCAAGGTGATTCAACACTCATACAGATTTGAGGGGGTGAGGTGCAGGGAAATCCGCGGGGCGCCTCCCGCGCGTCCTTCTTGTCGAATACGTCAGCGCGCCAAAAGTTCAGGCGGCGCGGCGGCGGCGCGGGCGGCGGGCGTAGCACAGACAGGTCATAGTGTAGCGACATCAGTATGTCCGCAGTATTAGAAACCACAGAAGAAAAGATAACACAAGAACAAATATATTTATTTATTTATTTCTAAAACTATTTTGCATAGTTCTTGATTGAATCCTCGTTGGAACATTTGTATATAGCAGCTAATTCTATCTAATGTATCCTACTAATATTATAAATGCAAAAAGGGTCTAGCCGTACTTCCATAGGCAAACTGCCCCCACCGGGAACCTATATCGTAACCTATGTTATATTGTAGAGGGTACTAATAGTAGTTCACCGAGTAGGTATTAGCTCTATCTATACCTTTAAACGAGCAATTCTTGTATATATATATATATATATAATCTGAATCTCGGAAACGGCTCCAACGATTTTCATGAAATTTAGTATACAGGGAGTTTCAGGGGCGATAAATCGATCTAGCTAGGATTCATTTTTATAAAATGTCGTTTTATTCGTGTTTTCAATGACCAAATTTATCGGTAATCAACTTGAACATAAACTTATTATTTTAAACACAATTTACCAAAAAATACCGAGCAAAGCTCGGTCAACCAGATATTATCTTATTTAATTGAGTAGCTATTTGAAAAAAAGTGTCCGGAGACGACTTTTTTTCAAAGTGACATATCTCTGTTAATTTTAAAGCTAGGAAAATAAAACAAATTTCAATGTTTATGGGACTCTTTATAGTTTACTAGTGATCGCCCATTGGTCGAAATTCGACCGTACTTAATTTGAATACAAATATCTACATTATTAAATGAAAACCCTATTCCCGATACCGGTGGGCTACTATTTTTTATATTTTTAAATGTTTTTATTTAATATTTAAAAATATAATTTATAAGTTTATGAAAATGAATAAAGGAAATAAAAAAAATAATATGGTTATATTTGACATTCAGTAACACTATAGACAAATTGTTGACGCTGTACTACTGTGGAGAGGGTTCGCTGGCGGGATGGTGATGGCCAGGACCAGGACGTAGGTGTAATGAGTAAAGAATACTTCAGGACTCTCTTCTTTATTTTCTTAATACTTCTTAACTGCTGGATATGGAATGAATTATCACAGGAAGCTCTGTTTTTATAGAATTTTCCCTATTATTTTTAATTAATTATGACAGTTCAAAATGTCATAATTATAACCAGCCTGTACAATCTATGACCAGCCTGTACAATCGTGAGGCATACAACCTCTACAGTTTGCACACGACACTAAGTTTTGTATGGGAAAACTTACTAATGCCATACTTGACACTCCCACATAAAACCACAATAAATATTTCGCCTATCGTCGCTAATACAAATAATATTAAAAACAAATATTCTCGATATGATCATAGATTTTAAAAATGAAATAGGTTATATATCCATAAAATTAATTTATTACCTATCGTTATACTTGACATTCAGTAAGACTACTGCCTACGCTATAGACACAAAATATTAAAGACAGATGTTCTCGATTGAACCACAGATTTGGACCATAAACAAAAGAATATCTATGCATGTGTGTATTAAATACATGGTAATGAATAGTAGTGTGTGTAACGTGTTATTTATTGAAAATAATGTATATTTACGCATAATTTAAAAAAATATTAGCATTCGTCACTTCTTCTCTGTATAAACTATAAGTGTACGAAATTTCATACTCCTCCGTCTGCCCAATTTCCGTAAAAAGGGATCCAAAGTTTTCGCTTCACGTATTAATATATAGATTTCATAGCAATTTTCTATGAGCCAAGCCTAAATAAAAATAAAAATAAATAGTCTTTTAATGATTTGTATTAGATCGCACTGAGTTACCACTTTGGAAAAAATCTGAAACAATTGCCTATACCCGGTCTAACAGCATGCCAAGTTTCATCAAAATCCAAATGGTGCAACATATGGAAAAAAAATATTAAAGTTAGTGGGGCACCATATGACCACTTTGTTGACGCTTATAAATTGTATTAGATTTTAATAATCTTTGGCAAAGTAGCGTTTTGATAGCTTGTAAAAAGTATATAAACGGTTAGTGGTGTCACTAGCCTATTAATTACAATGGTTTGTTGATCTACTTTTAAAGTGACTAGATTTATCAAAAGTACCCGCATAAGCATGTTCCTACATGATGACAGTGTATAGTCGTGGTACGCTCTCACTTTTATTATTTGCGCAATTTACAAATACTTAATTCTGGGACGTATTATTTGTTTATGTTTAAACATATCTATAAACCAGTGAACAAAGCAGTGACCTAAAAATATATCGACTATGTGTGGGAAATGTAATAATTGTGACTTTATATTGCAAAGGAATGGAAAACGAAAGAAAACATTGCAAACCGAAAATGAACTGCGTAAATACAACGTTGAACTTAAACTTGGAGATGTTCTGGGTAAATAAATGTTGATTAATTGCGTTTGCTAAATCACCGGCTACTGACGACACATGACAAGGACCTTCCTATATTCATATAGAAAGAGAACGACCTGATATTTCAGAATTCGAATCAGTGGACGAAGAAAACGATTATTATAATGATGATGAAGATGAAGACTTTTTTCTACGCCACAGGTTTCATGAAAACTTTATGATACTGCCGTTAAAGAGGGTAATTTTACTCATCATCATTAGCCTATATTATTCCCACTTCTAGGACATAGGCCTCCTCTCAGTGAGAAGGAGTAGACCGTAATCTACCACGCGGGCCCAGTGCGTGTTGGTAGATGTCACATGTCTTAAAATGATTGGTTCTAGGACATGCCGGTTTCCTCACGATATTTTCCTTCATCGTTTTGAGAGCAGTGATGATGAAATTATTTACACAAAGTAAAGCGCCTGTCTGGGTTCGAAGCCACGGCCTACATCTCGTAAGTTGGGGCCGATACCACTAGCCCACCAGTGGTGGGCCACCGCTGCTCTTATTTTGAACTCATAAATATTGTATTTTGTGTAGCTCAAAATCTAATATTAAAACGATACTAACAGAAGCATATCATGCTTTTGTTAAATTTCGTTTAAAATATTTTCTTCGAAACTTCGTGTTATTTGATTTCATATAATCTGAAACTTGTTGCTCTAAAGATAAACAAATAATACGTCCCAGAATCAAGTATTTGTAAAACTGCGCAAATAATAAAAGCGAGAGCGTACCACAACTATACACTGTCATCATGTAGGAACATGCTTATGCGGGTACTTTTGATAAATCTAGTCACTTTAAAAGTAGTAATAGGCTAGTGACACCACTAACCGTTTATATACTTTTTACAAGCTATCAAAACGCTACTTTGCCAAAGATTTTTAAAATCTAATACAATTTATAAGCGTTAACAAAGTGGTCATATGGTGCCCCACTAACTTTAATATTTTTTTTCCATATGTTGCACCATTTGGATTTTGATGAAACTTGGCATGCTGTTAGACCGGGTATAGGCAATTGTTTCATATTTTTTCCAAAGTGGTAACTCAATGTGATCTAATACAAATCATTAAAAAAACTATTTATTTTTATTTTTTTAATATTTTTATTTAGGCTTGGCTCATAGAAAATTGCTATTAAATAAACTATAAAGAGTCCCATAAACATTGAAATTTGTTTTATTTTCCTAGCTTTAAAATTAACAGAGATATGTCACTTTGAAAAAAAGTCGTGTCCGGACACGTTTTTTCAAATAGCTACTCAATTAAATAAGATATAGAGCTAATACCTACTCGGTGAACTACTATTAGTACCCTCTACAATATAACATAGGTTACAATATAGGTTCCCGGTGGGGGCAGTTTGCCTATGGAAGTACGGCTAGACCCTTTGTGAGTATGGATGTATGGATGGATGTTTGTTACTCTTTCACGCAAAAACTACTGAACTGATTTGGATGGAATTTGGCATGCAGATAGTTTATAACCTGGACTAATATTATAAATGCGACAGTTTGTGAGTATGGATGGATGTTTGTTATTCTTTCACGCAAAAACTACTGAACGTATTTGCATGAAATTTAGCATGCAGATAGTTTATAACCTGGACTAATATTATAAATCCCCGTCACGAATGAAGTTCCGGACGCTTTTTCTTAAACTCTGAATGTAACGTCGTTATCTCTCTCTTTAAAATACTCGCACTTTATTTTGGCTTCAGCACCCTCGAAAACCATGAAAACGACACCCACGATGAACGATTTGACAATTTATGCAACGCCATTTCGTTTTCGTTGATCTTACAAATTTTTTTTTGAAATTTCCAAAACTATAACATAACAGCCGTTTTGTTGCCTTAATGTACACGTCACTGTTGCCTCAACATTATGAACAAAAATGGAATGACGATTTTTTTTGTTTTTTGTTTTATTCGTTTTCGTTATCCGGTACCCAACACGAGGGTAAAGTATGACAAACTAATTCATTTGAGCCTGTATAATAGCATTACTGGTATTCAACTGCATCCGGTTAGATTGCAACAACTCCCGACCCTGGTATACTTGAGAAAAGGCTAGGTAGATAACGATAGTCTTGAAGAACGAGCACGGCCTCTGTGATAGGCTAGAGTCACGCGTTTTATAATGTTAGTCCCAAACTGTGATAAAAATGTGTGACAATAGGCCGCGTTCCTCTCGCAAATGTCTTCAAGATGTAGTAGAAAGAAGAAACGGTTTAGTTTAGTACTATCTTACCCCCAACACCCCTACAGCGTTCCCCGACACAATATAGTCTTGACTAGGCTCTCCAAACTTCAGGTCGGTCATGAACTCGTAATTCGGGATGGCTTCATCGATGTCATCGTCCGGAGGGATGTACGTCGCTTCCAGGAGCCCTGAGACCAAGATGTACATGCCTTTGGGCTCGTCACCTGGAGTACACAGAAATGGATATATTTGGTTGAAAAATTGCTGGCCAAATTTCACAGATATGATATAAAATTCACGTTCGAACGGACGGACGTAAGAATATCGCGGCGACATTTGATCGCGCACTGGATCTTCTACTTAGTGCTTAGCGCTGAGAGTTGGAATCGAAAACTGTGCTTTTTCGATGCGCTGGAATGCACTGTCGGAATTTTCAACGCTCGGATCACAAGGAGTAGGTTGAAAATCAAGTGCGCGAAAAATCTCGCCGCAAAATAACGTCGTCGGTGTGAGGATGTTCTAAATCACAGAATAAAAGGCTGTGGGGATTTGAAAACTGTGGATGCCATAAAATTGTTCTTAAAAATAATAGTTTAAAAAAAAAACAAAAAAAACATGCTTCCATAGAAAACCAAACTAAAAAGTAGAAAATAATGGAAAAAAAGCGTGGGGTATTTTTTATTGATCAGGCATCCCACGCTTTTTTTCCATTATTTTCTACTTTTTAGTTTGGTTTTCTATGGAAGCGTGTTTGTTTTAAACTATTATTTATTTACTATTTTTTAGGGTGTTTCGAATTTTGAGACGTATGTCAGCGTAGTTTGTGACGTATGTCAGCGTAGTTTTCGAAGACAGTTTTTTGCTGTCCCCCTGACCCCTGGCAAGGATAATGGCACACATTTATGAAATTATAGTATTGTCATCGGTCTTTGACAGGTGTGCAAAGTTTGAATGAAATCTGGTCGTTTAAAGTGGGTCAAAATCGCGCAATAAGGAGTCCGTTACAAACAAACATACTAACATACAAACAAACATACAAGTGAAGCTAATATAAAGCGTGTAAAAAGAACACAAACTGCTAAAAAAATTTGTAGAACACAAAGATTTTTTGGTGGTGTTGGTACTAAACATTTGTTAAATTCAACATCTCCCTAGCCTTTCCCCAACTGTGTTGGGATCGGCTTCCAGTCTAACTAGATATTGCAACTGAATACCAGTATTTCACATGGAGTGACTGCCTATATGACGTACTTACTCAGTTACTGGGTAACTCGATTCCCTTGATAAGACTGGTTGTCAGATTTTTTGGGTTCTGACTACTCGTAACGACTATTAAAGATCTACGAATGATAGCCGATACCAACGACTTTAGTATAATGTACTTTCCGAGGTACGAAGGTGTCTCTGTCATAGTTAGGAAAAAAACAAGGCAAATTCATTGACTGTACCAATTAATCAAATATGGTTACCGAATACGTCATTTAATAAAAAAACCGGCCAAGTGCGAGTCGGACTCGCGCACCGAGGGTTCCGTACAAACCTGTAGGTATCCTCGGTTTATGCATAAGGTTTATGTAATTAAATGTTTTATTTTTTTAATTTTTATATTTGAGTTAATTGAATTAAAGATAAATTGCGGCATACGATTTATGAGGTATTTAAAAAAAAAATTGAGTTTCAGTTCTAAGTAACCCCAAAATTTTTTGTTTTTTTTCTATTTTAGTGTGAAAATCTTAATGCGGTTCACAGAATACATCTACTTACCAAGTTTCAACAGCATAGCTCTTATAGTTTCGGAGAAAAGTGGCTGTGACATACGGACGGACAGACAGACAGACAGACATGACGAATCTATAAGGGTTTCGTTTTTTGCCATTTGGCAACGGAACCCTAAAAACACAGTCTTACCTCTAGATATCAAAATATCATTGATATTGAAGTTCAGAATCTCCGAATGTTCTAAAAAGAAGTCAGCTATCCTCTCGTTGCCTTGCAGCCAAGAAACAGCGCGGAGTTGCGTCTACAAATATTAACAAAAGAATAACTTATCTGCGTTGATGAGAGAAATAACATAGTTCGATCATGTTGAGAGGATGAATGAAAGGCGACTAACAGTGCCAAATGCGTGCACTGACTGGACAGGTCCAGAATAGCACCGTCCCATTTCTTCCCGTGGGTGTCGTAAGAGGCGACTAAGAGATTTACTAGAGAATGGGCAGTAATGTCCTCTATGCATTTTACCACCATACTGCGATCGCCAACCCGCCTGCCCAACGTGGCGATTATGGCAAGCCCTCCCAAATTGGGGAGGTCTATATGGAGCAATGGACATTTTTTGGCTGAAATGAATGATGGTCAATGACGACATACATAAACCCACGCCATCTTCTCAGAGAAACTACAGAACGCCAGCTGCTACTTTCGTCACATATTCCTACACAGACAGAAGCTAGTAGGAAATTACTTTACCTCAGGCGATGACGGTGCCACTAAGCTCCCTTTATGACGACACAGTTGGATTTTCTCTTGAATTGCGTTTAGTAATAGTCTGTACTCCATTTCGTCCAGAAATCCTGAACATGAAAGAAGAAGGCATTGAACTACCTAATTGGTCTAGTCGTCGAAAACGCTACTGCTGAACTTGGGGTCCAGAGTTAAATTTCCGGGTCGGGCAAAATGTATTGAGTTTTACCATCTGGATTTTTTCAGTACCAGCCCGGAGTCAGCTCAGAGTGGCCTAGTGGTATCAGCCCCGACTTACCGAGTTGTAGGTCGTGGGTTTGAACCCAGGCAGGCACTTTATGTAAATACTTTAATCACTACTGCTTAAAACGGTGAAGGAAAACATCGTGAAAAAACCAGTATGTCCTAGAACCAAAAATTCGAAGACATGTGACCTCTACCAACCCGCACTGAGCCCGCGTGGTAGTTTCCGGCCCACTCAGAGGCCCTCACTGAGAGGAGGCCTGTGTCTCAGCAGTGGGAACAATATAGGCTCATTATGACGAGAGAGAGAGAGTCTGGAATTGTGTATTGGGTAAGTCACAACTGGCGAATTTTTAGTTATGTGCACCCGAATTTTTATATTTCTTTGGGGGCACCTCTGCCTAAGCCTTCGAAGAATACAGGCGTGAAGTTAATGTATTGCATTATTTAATACTTGCTTTTGCCCGCTTATTGTACGTATAAACCTTCCATTTGAATCACTTTCTATTTAAAAAAACCGCATCAAAATCCGTTGTGTAGTTTTATTTATTTATTTATTCACTCAAGACATAGGATTATGGTACATGTTAAAAATACAGTTATACAAAATAAGTACTATTTCTACAAACGTGTGGGTGAGCACTGCTCTCTAGCTATGTTATGAAACCTGTGATAAACATACACAGGGACAGACAGAGGGAAGCGACTTTGTTTTTTTTACTATGTATAGTCTGTGCCAGATGTGAAAAAAATAAAAGTCGGAAGGCGGGTGCTTTTTTTTTTTCAATATGGGAAATCATCAAATGACTTCTCCCGCTCTGGGCGGAGCGGGAGGGCGTGTCCAACTTTTACTGACTAAAACCCACCCGTGTTCCATCAGTTGCCCATGTGCCAGGGTCACGGTATCTCTTTCGAACAATCACGCGACCCCGGCAGGCATCGGTCCTAGTAGACCCCTACACTGCTGCTGACATCTCTTTGAGGCGCGCGTGGAACACTGCGCGCCGTCGACCCGAGCTTGGTCCTTACCGGGCGGCGAGCTACCCACTGCTCGCCACCCGCAAGCTCGCGCCTACGGTGGCCGGGAGTCCGCTATTGACTCCCGACGCCCGGGGCGTCTCCTCCTGCGGCGGCTAGGGACGTGAGGGCGCAGAGACTGCCACTCCCTCACGCGCCCCGCCTCCTCCTTCGCGAGCATTACTGCTTCGCAGAAGGAGGTGACGGCTTCCCATTCCCTCTCGCTCCGTACCATGGCTCGCACCAGGGCCGGACGCGAGAGGTCGCCGCCGCCAATCGCCTCCACGAGGACACGGCGGTGCTCCACCCAGGCAGGGCACACTTCCACCGTATGCTCCACCGTGTCCTCCAGACGATCCTCACAATGGAAACACCCGGACGTATCCTTCCGCTTTATCCTGAACAGGAATCCACCGAAGCACCCATGCCCGGTGAGAACCTGCGTCAGGCGGAAGGTGAGGACGCCGTGACGCCTCTCTAATCACTCCTCAAAGAGGGGACTTACCGCCGCAATTGTGGCGTGCCCAGAAGGCGGGTGCTTCCAATGTATTCAAGTATTTCAAAACGATACGAAAAAAAAACTTAAAGAAAGTATCGCTAGCACGGTCAAAACGGTAATTTGAATACATTGGTAGGCAGGTGTCAACGACTTTTATTTTTTTCACATCTGGCACAGACTATATTGATTCTGCATATAAGTGATGTTACCTTCTTCCTTCAGCTGCATAGCATCCAAGATCATGATGTTGAGTGTGGATGTGGTGGCTTGTCTGGTCTTCACCGTGATAGCGGTCCAGGGTCTATCGCGTTGGAGTAGCCCTAGCTGTCGAGTTACTGCTAATCTATAACCAGACATAACGAAAACTGAGTTTTAAGTTTCTCTTGTTTTCTCAAAAATATCGACATAACCTTTTTTCTGGGTGGGAAATCATCAATGACGTCTCCCGCTCTGGGCGGAGCGGGAGAGCGTGTCAGACTTTTACTTACTATAACCCACCCGTGTTCCTTCAGTTGCCAGTGCCAGGGCTACGGTAACTCTTTCGAACAAACCCGCGACCCTGCCAGGCATCGACTCTAACGAATCTCTACAGTATGCTGACATCTCTTTGAGACGCGTGTAGATAACAACGCGCCGTCAACACGGGCCTGGTCCTTACCGGCGCAAGACCGCGCCTTCGGTGGCCGGGAGTCCGCTACGGACTCGCGACGCCCGGGGCGTCTCCTGCGGATATCGACATCACCTGAGATGTCCTTTTCTGTTCTTAAACGACTGCAGCGAGATCTAAATGTAGGATAATTAATTTTAACACTTAAACGCTGACCTCCACAACCCAGTTACTAGGTAACATGATTAGTTAGTCAGATTGTATGCTGGAGAAATCAGGATGTGACATACACCTCTGTCAACTTCTCCGGGATAAACAGGCGTTATGTTAAATTACCTGTCACTATCCAGTTTGGTTGTCAACATGTCATGTATCTGCTTATTATCAACCAACTGTGGTAGTAGACTGCATACTTCTTGAGCACCGGTTACGAAACCCTAGAAGAAATTACATACATACAATTTCGGGAACGACAATCATTCGAACTTCGTATATCTAATGACGTTTCTAGTAACCATTATCTACCTAGCCTTTTCTCAACTATGTTTCCAGTCTAGCCGGATTCAGCTGAATACCAGTATTTTACATGGACCGACTCCCTATCTGACGTCCATAACCCAGTTATTTGATAACACTATATCCCTTGGTAAGACTGGTCTTCAGACTTTCGGTCTTCCGACTACCCGCAAATAATGTCACAGATCTACAAATGAGAGCCGGAACCAACGTGTTTTAGAAAGCACGGAGGGGTCTCGAACTCTCGATATATAAAATGGATGCTCACCAATCCTTTTAACGTCTTTAGCGACTGTAACTTTACCTTCGACGGACTCGTGCGGCTTTTATTACTAAGCCACCAGCCCCTCATCGAAAAACATTTATTTTATCAGCCCACACTGTTCCACTTCTGAGCAAAGGCTTCCCCCAAATCCCTACACAGGGCATGATTAACCCTTAGGCTAATTAGGCTGCAGCCTAGGGCGCGAGGATCGGGGGGAGGGGGGGGGGCGCTGAAATCGTGTCTTCGCATGCACTAATCTAGCATCATTGCATCTACCCTACATATTTCAACGAGACAAAACACTAGAACTAAATGCGCTTGAGAGTCCCTGATTTTAACAACGAAACTTTAAAAAGCGCGCGTAATAGAAACACTGACTTGTTACTCGAATCGGTCGGTGGGCGAGCGAGTGGGTGAGCTGGCAACAGAGTATCTAGTGCGAGTTTTGTTTAATCCGCCTCGCAATAACGGGCGTAAATTTTAACTTCATTTTGTATGGGAAATTCGGAATTTAAACAGTGCAACCTAGTTAGCCTAGGGCGGTCAGAACTCTTGATCAGTCGCTGTCCCTACAGGTATCCTTTTCCAGAACCACCTCGATCCAACCCTTACAGTACGCGTCTAGGTCGTCTCGCTACCTCTTCTTCGGCCGGCCTCGGCGGCGCCTTCCATCCTCAGACACCCACTGTAAGGAAACTATCGTGAAAGATTAAAGAACCAGTAATTAAAATAGTTTGTATGAATTCACCTTTCCAACGTCATAGCCAAAAGCCAGTTGTATGTCGATCATGCGGTCTATGTAAGCCATTATTTTTGGCACTGATACTCTGAAACAAAAACATGCCTTATAAAAGGAATAAAAAATGTTGAACAAAAAGGAGCCTGTGAAACAAGCTCCTTTTTGCGACAGAGTCCACCACGCGGGCCTAGTGCAGGTTGGTGTATATCTCGAACTGTTGGCGTTTTGAGAGCAGTGGTGAGAAACCATTTTCACACAATACTAGGCCTGCCAAGGTCCGTGTGGAGTTGGAGGTAGTGAATGGCACCATCCCATTTCTTCCTGTGGGTGTCGTAAAAGGCGACTAAGGGACTTAGAGAATGGGTAGCAGCGTTCTCTATGCATTTTACCACTATACTGCGATCGCTAACCCGCCTGCCAAGCGTGGCGATTATGGCTAAACCTCCCCAAATTGGGGGAGGCCTATGTCCAGCATTGGACGTCTTTCGGTTAAAATGATGATGACGACATGGCCTGCTTGGGTTCCGCATCTACGACCCACAACCTGTAATTTACAGTCGTTTCCATTGAGGGGCCACTGCTCTCACACATAAGTAGCTTATGATAACTATTGCACTTCCTACTAGCGTTTACATTTCGCGTTTTGTTCCGACTTTTTCATTTTGATCGGCTCTTAAGGGCAGCATAGAATGTATGATGTCAAGTAAGTTATAACCTTACTCAATCAAAAATTGGACTTTCAAAACCAGAAAAAGATCCAAGAATTGGGCTATCAAATACATTCGACTGGTACTTGAAAATATTAATTCCTACAACTCACAAACTTATTTCTTTACTAGCTTTTGCACGCGGCTTCGCCGGCGTGGATGTCGGAAATTAACGCAGGTATTTTTCTAAAATAAAATATTTTTTTCTAAAATAAAAGTAGACTAAGTTACTCCTTATTACATCAGCTACCTGCCAATAAAAGTCCCGTCAAAATCGGTCCAGCCATTTCAGAGATTAGCCGGAACAAACAGACAGACAGACAGACAAAAGTTAAAAAAAGGATTTTTTGGTGTAAGTACCGTACTTTCATATGCATTTAGTGAAAAGCTGTTAATTTGAAATTACAAACAGACACTTCAGTTTTATTTATTTGTATAGATAATTAGTGGAGATAAACAAACATGTTAAAAATATAATTTTACCTGGCTAGCTTGCACAGTCGCAGGAATCGAAGCATCCTGAGCAGTTTAGTAGCGGTTATAAAGCTGGAGTTGACACTGTTCCACTTGTCCCAAGTAGTTAGGGCATCCATCACGTCTAGAACTAAGTCTGGAAGGAAACGGGTTGATGATACATGTGCTGGGAAAGGATAAAGGACTCCAGACCTTGCAGTCTAGCCTTCGACGCGGGAGACATGAGGACCAGGGTGTTAAGTTCACTCAACTTCTATAGAAAATAGGGTGGGTGGGTGTAATCTAATATATAAAATTCTCGTGTCACAGTTTTCGTTGCCATACTCCTCCGAAATGGCTTGACCGATTTTGATGAAATTTTTTGTGCTTATCCGGTATCTATGAGAATCGGCCAACATCTATTTTTCATCCCCCTAAATGTTAGGGGTAGTCCACCCCTAATTTTTATTTTTTAGACAAAATTTTTAATTTCTATAAATCACTTTTTTTCACCCGGCAAAACAACGTTTGCTGGGTCAGCTAGTTTATCTATAATATGTATGTATTTAGAAATATATAAGTATATTTATCAGTTGTCTGGTTACCATAGTACAGGCTCTGCCTAGTTTGGGATCAGATAACAGTGTGTTGGTTGTCCTAAGATATATTATATTATATTAAAAGGGAGGATCTTCCGTCCAGACGGGTGGGTCGGATGGGACGGTCAGGACGGGCCGTGTCTGGTGAGCAACTGTCGGACAATCGTATCGGAAAGTTGTATATGTGCTAGTTCCGCAGAAAACTATGCTTGCGCGATCCAGGACGTGTGTGACGTCACTGTAATGTACCTGCGCCTGACGTTTTGCAGACTGCTGGTAAATTCGTCGTTCAGCCCATGCAAAGTAATGGATAAAGCTCTAAATGAAACGTGCCGGATCATCACCGGCTGCCTCAAACCAACCCCGGTGCAAATGCTTTATCCACCGGCTGGAATAACGCCACCAGAAATTCTCAGAGCGGTGGCAAGTTCGAGTGAAAGAGCCAAGATGGTTTCTGACATACGACACCCTTTGCACGACAACATCCTCGTGTCACAAAAGCTGGAAAGCCGTAACAGCTTTTTGAAGTGTGTCCCTCCACTTAGTGGCGAACGGCCTAAGGAAAGATTAAGCCTGTGGCGACATATTCGCTTCCCTACCAAACCCATTCTTTCCACCTGCTGAAAATTTCGCACCTGGAAATGAGTTGACTTGGCTTTCCTGGACGTCTTTAAATAGACTCCGGACTCAGGTAGGCCGAAATAAAGAAAACCTGATCAGGTGGAGATTCTTAGATGAATCCGCCCTGGAGTGTAAATGTGGCGCTCGCTGTCCCACAAACAATGCGGCACTTGATATATTATCCAGCGTGTCTTGTTGTTTTCATGCTACAGGAGTTGACAGACGCTACAGAAAGGGCTAAGCTCGTAGCCAAATTCTGGGCTAACTATATTTAGATTGCTATCGACACGCTAAGAAAGAAGAAGAATGATTGAATATTATTAATATTGTTATAATATTAAGCCGTCTTACCACTAGTAGCCATGACAATAATGAAGAAATCCAGTTTATTCCAATGTGATTTGAAGTAGCCGCAGAATCCGAGCGCACACATCTTTATAATCATTTCCATCACATATATCGTGTAGAAAAAGCTGAAATTAATATTGATTAGTTCCTATCGAAAACAACTAGGAAAGAGAAAACGCCTGGAAAAGAAATGGTCTATGAAGATGCTAATGAAGGGTAAAGAAAAGGAACAGGGGGGTCGAAGACGGGGGAGGGTTATATGCCGATCTCCCTGAAGCGCTAAATCATTGACATCCGCATCCTACATCCTTCCTTAACTACGGTGGTCATACCAGGAACTTTTCTCTCGGCAAGCGAAAGTCGCAAAAGTTGCGCTATGTGGTATGCCAAACAGCGAAGGCACGAAACATTGTGGGTGTAAAATGAGATGGCATGATGACCTGGACGCGTACTGCGACGGCTGGTTCGAGTTGGTGTGGAAAAACAGTTCCTTGAAGGACTTTGATGAGGCCTTTGCTAGCAGGACAGAACCGTGTAACAATAAAACAAAACACATGGTGGGGTAAAAAGTATCCCATGACCTAACCCCAAATCAAATCATGGTCTATCCATGTGTGCCAAATATCGTAATTCGTTCAGCCATTAAGGCGTGAAAAAAACATAGTTACTTACGCATTTATAATATTAATATACTCACAAGTTGAGCGCCCTGATAGTGAGCATAACGGTTTTGGACACGGGTATCGGTAGAGCCACCTCGCACAGTATAACAGGCGTATTGCAAAGTATCATGAAGTAGATAAAGCCGTCGAACCAGACGTTGGTGACTATTCTGTAGCAGTGCTGCCGCCATTTTTGTCGAGGTACTTGTGCGTTGGCCGCTTCGGGAGTCATCATGTTTACTAATTTGCGGCGTAGCCATACAGCGTGAGTCTTTAGGGAGAGAGAAAGCTGGTTATAGAATAGAATAAAGAATGTATAGAATCTGTCTCTTAACCTGGTTTAGCTGGTGATGTGTTTTGCTCAGTGAAATATTTGGTTTCCCACATGTTTCAGTTCAGTTAACACCCAAAAATAGAAACTAGTCTCATGATAACAGCTGAAAGACGTGCACTGTTGGACTTAAGCCTCTCCCAGGGGTGGTGGATGTGGGTTTCCATAATCGTTACGCTTGGCAGTTTGGCTATCGCAGCATGTTGATAAAATGCATAGAAAACGCTGCTACTCATTCTCTAGTAAGTCCCTTACTCGCCTGTTACGACACCCACGGGAAGAAATTTGATTCTACCATTCTTGACGTCCGACCACACGGAACGATCATGATGATTATGATTTTTCAGTTGTTAACACCCAAACAAAGATACAAGTCTAAAATAAAAACAGAAGCGGTTGTCAAAACAGATTCGGGTTTCTATGTTGCGAGTAGCAACCTCCTTGATGCAAGGAAACTTCGAGTAGAACACGCCTGCCTTCCCAGTTTACGATCATCTTCGAGTCATCTTTGGACAAAAGTTGGCTTTACTAACACTTTCTGGTCGAAAACAAGAGATCATCTAAACATCTGGGAACTTCTGAAACGCGGTCACTCACAATGGAAGTCTTTAAAAAAAAAAAACAGAAATGGAGAGAGCTTCGCTTGGAGTTTGCGTACGTGATCGAATAAAAAATGATAATATCAGCAGGAGAACCTAAGTAAACGACATAGCCCGAAGAATTGCTAAACTTATAGCAGTGGTCGATGGAGCCGAAAGGAAACTTAAATTGTAGTGAGCAAGGAACATTGCTCGCAGAACAGATGGCTGATGGGGCCGAAAGGATCAGGAGTGGCGACCGCGTACCGGAACGCGTAGCGTTGGAATGCTCCTACAAGGTAGACCGATGAGCTTCTAAAGACCGCGAGAAGCATAGAACCGATTGATATGGCGATGCTCGAGGGAGCCCTAAGTCCAGCAGTGGATGTCTTTCCGCTGAAATGATGATAGCTACTTCTAATCCTATAGAACGTTACCTTAGGCTTCCACAAAGCCCCCAGCTGGTCCAGATTGACCCTGCCATCATCAGAGTCGGCCGCCACCTCCACTGCTTGTACCAGGACTCTGACGCCGTCCTTGCTGATCTTGCCGTGTTCATATTGACGCCAATAGGATATCTTAAGTGCTTTTAACACGCGCTGGTTGGCTTCCCTGGTTTGTGAAGACTTTGGAGTTAATTTTGAAGGGAGGTCATGTTATAGATGGGTCATATTTTTATAATGGAACCATTAGTCCTGCCCTTATCTCAATTTATTTGACGTCGGCGCAACATGTCTTTTTGTCTTCCTTACTTTTCTATTAGTCGTCTTCTCGGTAGTCACCATTTTCTAACCATATCATAATTTACACAGTCCATCCATCGTTTCTTTGGTCTCCCCCTACTCTTATCCACATTGATACTCAAAACTTTCCTCACGGCATTTCCCTAATTCCTCCGTAGCACATGCTCATACCATGACTACCAATCTCTACTCATCTCTTCAGCTGCCATTGGCAACAACATATCCATTTTCTGCTGTTCTTTTTGGAATTTATTGGAGTTTACTCCTTAAGAATCGATTTTCATATACCTACGTATAAGCCCCCGGTATGAATATTTATGAGGAGTAAAATCAAACTTTCTTCGTTACGTTATGTTTACTAATCTTTATATTTTTTAATCGTTCGTAAGGAGTAAACTCCAGTCGTGTGTCGGTGTTGACACACACATATATTTTTTAAATTTGATTTCATTCATGTTTTTTATTTGAATGCCTTAATAAAAGTGTGATTCCAACTAGGGCATGCAATTCCGGAATTCAGGAATTCCGTAACTCCGGAATTCTGGATCAATTTTACTGATTTTTCTGTTCCGGAATTGATACGAGTAATTCCGGAATTCCGATATTTATATTTAACTAGCTGCCCGCCCCAGCTTTGCCTGGGTACATTTTCTTTTTCGATTTCTTTCAATTTTCTGTACAACAGACCTTGTCCTGACAATACGAACACAACAAAAAAAAAAAGCTATGTAGGTGCAGTCGTTCAGAAGCGATGTCCTTACGTGTGAAATAACTATAACAGTTAGAAATATGCTGTGTGACTTTGAGCCTTCTTATGAGGCCCATTGTGAGCGACCACGTCTCAGTGCCATATGTCATTACTGGCAACACACACTGATCAAAGACTTTTGTCTTGAGACGCTGCGGTAAGTGGAACGAGAAGATATTGCGTAGCTTCCCTAACGCTGCCCAGCCGAGTCGGATTCGACGATTGACCGCTTTCTCGAAGTTGGACCTTTCTAACTGGACAGTCTGTGCTAGATACTCATATTCGTCCACAACTTCGAGTGTAGCGCCTCCGGTCTTCATTGGAGTTGGTATCACATGAGCATTAGACATGACCTTCGTCTTGTACATGGACAAGACGAAGGTCGTCTCTAATGCATCTTGAGACCCACTCTTTCGAAAGCTCTACTGAGGTCATTGAGCATTATACTGAGGTCCACCATAGTCTCAGCCATGACAACTATATCATCGGCAAACCGAAGGTGAGTAATGTACTCGCCATTGATGTTGATGCCAGCCACTTTCCAGTTCAGAACCTTGAAGACATCCTCCAGTGCAGCACAATGGGCCTCATAAGAAGGCTCAAAGTCACCCAAAGAGCAATGGAGAGGGTTATGCTTGGAGTTTCCCTACGCGATCGAATCAGAAATGAAGATATCCGTAGGCAAACCAAAGTAACCGACATAGCCCGAAGAATTGCCAAACTTAAGTGGCAGTGGGCAGGGCACATTGCTCGCAAAATAGATGGCCGATGGGGCTGGAAGGTTCTGGAGTGGCGACCGCGTACTGGAAGACGGAGCGTTGGAAAGACTCCGACAAGATGGACCGATGACCTGGTGAAGGCCGCAGGAATGCGTTGGATGCGAGAGGCACAGAACAGGTCGAAGTGGCGGTGCTTCATCATCATCATCAGCCTATACTGTTCCCACTGCTGGGACACAGGCCTCCTCTCGGTGAGAGGGAGTGGGCAATAATCCACCACGCGGGCCCAGTGCGGGTTGGTAGATGTCACATGTCTTCGAATTTTTGGTTCTAAGACATGCCGGTTTCCTCACGATGTTTTCCTTCACCGTTTTTGAGAGCAGTGGCGATGAAATAATTTACACAAAGTAATGCGCCTGCTTGGGTTTGAACTCACGACCTACTACTCGTAAGTCGCGGCCGTTACCACTGGGCCACCACTGCTCTGGCGGTGCTTGGGGGAGGCCTATGTCCAGCAGTGGACGTCTTTCGGCTGAGATGATGATCATGATGATATGCTGTGAGCTCTTTTTGTAGATAATTATGTATTCTGCAAAGCAGTAGTACATTATTTGGTTCTATCATCAATAGTTTTCCAGCGCATGCGATGTAAGGAAATTTTTAGGTAATTAATTTACACTTCGGTTTACCTTATTGGAGTTTTAGTGAGGAAACCTACTATTTTTTAAAATAAAATATAGCCTATAGATGTCGCCCACTTCTAGTGGTGAAGGAATTTTTAAAATTCGATCAGTAATTTTTGAGTTTATTCAATACAAACAAAAATACAAATCTTTCCTCTTTATAATATTAGTATAGATTATTTTCTTCTGAACGCCGCAACTATTGTGAGAATGTCTAATTAGAGTAATAAGGAAAAATGATGGCCAAATATGTTTAATTTGTACCTCAAAATGATTGAGAGACTGATTTATGGCAGATTTTTTTATTTTTATTATGCTGGATAGAGAAGAGCCACTGAAACAATTATAAAGAAAAAGAAAGAAAAAAATCCAAAAAGGAAAAGGTACCAATTCCGGAACCAGTTCCGGAATTTCGGAATTAGCTCTCCAGTATCGGATCTTAGTTCCGGAATTAAGAACCTTCCGATATTGCACGCCCTAATTCCAACGGCGTGCTTTTATTTAGACATTCATTTACAGGATTAGTGATTGAAGGAACAGTTCTGATCACAAATGCTGTTACTTAGTCATCTCCGCGAACTCCTTCTTGGTGGGTTCGTTGGGTATCTCCCTCTCGCAGTCGGGACATGTGGTGTAGTGGTACCCCATATAGGTGTCGTCCTCGCTGTCTTCGTCGCGACCTGACATTTGGAGCTGGTATGGATGCTTTATTGTGGTACCTGGTGTAAGAAAAGGGAAAAGTTTTGATCCTACTACGCTTTGGAAAATGGGCAACTAGCGCCATCTTTCTGTCTCACCGCCCACTGACAATTCAAAAGAGTTTCGCTTTGAGTTTGAGTTTTTTGAAACAATGTGTACTTTACGGGTAGTTCTATACTCTTTCAACAATACAAGAAGAAAACAAATGAAGATTAAAAATTTTATGTATTCGCATTTTGCGGCTATGTTCCATGTCTACTTCTGCTTATGATATTGCTCTGACAGAAGCGTATGCCTTAGGCACGACGTGCATTTTAGATGAACAAGCCGTATCCTTGTTGCGGCACCAACAGGAGAATTTGATAAAGAAATATAATAATTATTTATTTATTTTCACTTCCAAGTCACAGAAAACAGTGTAGTCTTTTTTTATTTTGGGTGGGACATCAATTGACGACTCGTTCTGGGTGGACCGGAAGGGGGTGTTAGACTTTTACTGACTAAAACCCACCCATGTTCCTTTAGTTGCCTTTGCGAGGGCCACGGTAACTCTTTCGAACAAATCCTCAACCCTGGCAGGATCAGTGTAGTCCTGACTCTTTTACTAGGAGTTACTGTATCACAAGAGCCAGCAATATGGTTCTTAGTTTGTGATAAATATATTTTTCTGGTAATTATAGTCATGAGACCGTGAGAAACCGTTCAAAATTTTCACCCCACTGTCATTAGTGAGAGGCTTGTAGGTAAGTAATAGCAGCCGCATGTTTTGATCTATCAGGTTAAGCCACCTTGCCGCGGTTGGATAACCATCTTTACATACCAAGACCCCTCCGTGCCTCTGAAAGCATGTTAAGCCGTGGGTCTATGTCATTAATCGATCTTTGATAGTCGTTACGGATCGAGAGCAGCCGAAAGTCTGACGACCAGTCTTACCAATAGTTATAGTATTACCTAGTAACTCCATGTTATCATTTCAGCCGCAAGACGTCCACTGCTGGACATAGGCCTCCCCCAAGCACCGCCACTTCGACCAGTTCTGGGCTTCTCGCATCCAACGGATTCCTGCGGCCTACACCAGGTCATCGGTCCATCTTGTGGGAGGCCTTCCAACGCTACGTCTCCCAGTATCGCTCCACGTAAAAACACTGATATAATCAGATACATCTACTTAGACTGGAAGCCAACCCTAAAACAGTTGCTAATGGCTAGGCAGATGATGTATACACTTCTACCAACCTCCTGTTACCAGATCCCAGTTAGCATCAGCGAGGAACTTGTCCATCTTCAGCATGGAGATGCAGCGGTCGCGAGTCATCATGATGCGTTTGACGCAGTTCGTCATGTTCGCCTTCTTGGCGAGAGAGATCTCTGCCAGCCCGAGGATCTTTAGGACTTTCGTCATACTGGTCGCGTTTATTAGGAGGGACAGGATTACTAGGCCTGCTGTTTGGATTATGAAGATCTGGAAGGGAGGAAAATTAATGTCATTCCATCTGTATGAGCTGAAAGTACCTACCGTACACATATTTTGCCATTTAAGATATAAGTTCCATTTAATACACGTCGTGACTATACAGCAAACATTTAGACTCTTGAGCTACTACTGAGAATTAACGACGAATAAAACAGTGACTCGGGGATCGAAACCAAACACTCACGCTTTCAGTCGCGCTGAAAACGCTAAGCCACCAGACTATTCAAAACAAATTGAGAATGGTAGTACTCAGTGGCAGGTTTGCAGTCTTACAAAGCGTAAACCGGGGCTGTCACCATAGGGCCACCGCTGCTCTAATTATCTAGTTTTATCACACATGTATTATTTACTTTGGGTCATTCATGTTATCCTCAGTGTATTTTTGCCATGATTGGCCACCCCGTATAACTGACCGCCCTAGGCCCGGGACTACTAGACCTAAGAGTAAATCCGCCACTAGTAGTAAATAGTCGGCTTAGCTTCGAGGCGTAACATCTTCACAAGACTTTTTAGTAACACTAAATAAAAACCGCTACGACGATACTTACCTCTCCAGCATTAGAAACCGTCGGCGTCTGCAGAACGATCAACGCCAAACAAAGAGACAGCGGCCCCCTCAGCCCGCCCCACACACACGCCATACAATGCTGCCACGTCATGCCGTACCCAATGTGACGTAGTAGCGGCGTCATTGCGGCGTACACCATCAACCTTGGAGAGAAATAGGCGTTTTAGGACAAAGACTAAAGCTGACTGCAGTTTCGCAGTAGAAACGTTTGTCATCTCTGGATTGTTTTGTATCATTCTGTAATATGGCCATCTTATCCGACCAAGGCGAAACAAAAAGGTGGGTTATGATTTTGAGCGGTATGTATGTCTATGATGTATGTGGGTATGTGTATGTATCTAAATTCACCTGTTCCCTCATAACTTCTTAACTTCGAAATACCGTTGAAAGCGTCTTGATTGTCCTCGCTGGTTATAAACGATGTATATGACGTTACATTAAATTGAATATGGCGCCCTCTCGATGGCATAAAATCATAAACAGGAAAATATTCTCATCTCCAAAGACGTACTTGTATGCCAAGGCTAAATACTTTCTAACAGCAGTAAGCGACCATAAGGTTTAGGGCAAAGTGGCATACAACCACGGGTTTCAGATGAGAATATTTTCTTGTTTCTTACTTTTGAGAGCGTGATTTTTGTGTAGTCTGATTTAATTATACAACGGGACCAATTATTATAGATGGTTAGTTCGACGAATTCCCACATACTGCAATCATTAAAAACCGCCCTATGTCTGATAGAGAGACACCATAGGCTGGGCTTAGTTACCTATAGGATCGCATTGGCACCCTTAGGAAATGAATCCATCTGTCAGGGTCGCGGATTTGTTCGAAACAGTTACCGTGGTCCTGACACAGGCAACTGAAGGAAAACGGGTGGGTTTTATTCAGAAAACTCTTGATACGCTCTCCCGCTCCGTCCAGAGCGGGGGACAAGGAAACCAATCCATAAAAATCCATTTAAAACAAAATTAAAACACTCACCTCGAACAATAAACCGTAGTATAAGTCACGAAGATCAACGACACTTGCCGAACACTTATAACATCACTAACTTTCTCAAAAATTACCACCCCAATCATAGTGAACACCAGTGTATTCGCCGCATGACCCAGTATCGTCCAGAAGTGGGATACCACCTGCTCCACATCCCCAGCAATAGTCGACTTCTTATTACTGACCAGCACACCAGTTATCACTGTCCCCAGCAACCCGGAGACATACAGAAACTTCTCACCGATATAATAGGTTAAATACGCCCCAGCCAAAGTGACAGTCACAGCACAAAGTAAATCGTTATACGTTATCGATAACAATGTGTCTGTGATCTTTCCCATCACTATGCCTAAGAGGATTCCTCCTCCAGCGTATCGGATTAAAAACAGCGTTATTTCTGATGCTTCTGTCAAAGCGCTAGCTATATAACCAAAGACTGCGGTAAATTCTATCATGACCGTCACATCTCCGAGTAGTCCTTCTCCCAATAAGAGTACACTTATATATTTTCCCTTAGACATTGACTTTAATTGTTTCACGACTTCCAAAGGATATATTGGCGAACAAACTATTCCAAACAGCAATGCTGTTGAGAAATTCCATGTTGTTTCTATCAAGTAAAACGCCATGAATGCTGCCATTAATGCTGTTAGCAACGCTCCTGGTACCCCAACCAGCAAAATTTGAGGGAAACTTCGCCAGAAGGAATGGGCATCAACATTGTATGACGTCCGAAATATCAACAGCGGTAGGAAAGTTATTAACAACACATCTACATCCATGAAACATAAATGGACAATCGGTTTTATGCTCGGAAATCTGTTGGCACAAAAGCCCGCGAAGCCTCCAAGCGTAAACATTATGACTCGGTAAGGTATACACATTCCGATCCAGAGCATTATAGCCCTTACGATCACGCCGACTAGGAGCGTGGTGAAGATGAAGAGGAATCCTAATGACGTTGGGTAGGCAAGTGAGGGTCTGTTGGGGTCATCGAACTGCATGACTTCTGCAGTCGAGTTTAGTAATACCATGGGGTCCCCATCTGCATCCATAGTTTTAACTGTTTATATTACAGAAAGCTAATTTTGTAAATGATGTATAAGACACGTTTCATGGCCTAATGGATTTTTTGGTTTATCATTTTTGTGTGAAGAAGGATTGTGACGTAATTTTTGTTCGTTTTGAAAGATGTTTTTAGGAAATATTATTATAAAAAAATAATTATGGTAAAGAAATTATTGGCAGTAAAATTATTTCTAATTTGCAAATTAAATTCTACAAAAGATTAAAAAAAAACTAGAAATATTGAGTTAAGAAAATTACGTACTGGCACATCATTTGTAATTATGGTAAATAAAAAAGCAGCATAAAAAATCTAAATGCAATTTTAATATAAAAAAAACTAAATACATAATTAAACTAAAAATGTCAATCCATAATTAAAAATAAAACTAAAATTCAAATTAAATAAAAAATTAACTACTTTCATAAACCTAAAGGAAATAAAAGGCGCACACCCTTCGTCTTTGCAGGACTTTTGTACGGCGAAAACTTCTGTGGAGTCTTTCTAGGAGATTTCCTAGGCGTCACACTTTTCCTAGCCTCGAGTTTTTCTAACTCCTTGAGTTCTTTATAGGCCACTTCTAGCATACGTTTCTTCCAATCTTTGTATAGCTCTATTTTCTCTTGATGTGGCTCTTCTTGCTTAGGCATATCAATATCCATGTGTTCTTCATGCTCAACTGCGAAAAAAAATGTTTATAAAAAATATTAATTTAATTTTTTTTCGCTGATATTTTTCAGGGAGGATTATTTTTAATTGAATAATTGCAGAATTCAAGATGTTTAAAAAGTTTTGACAGCGGTGGGATTCGAACCCACGCCCTTTCGGACTGGTGCCTAAAACCAGCGCCTTAGACCACTCGGCCACGCTGCCTACATGAGTAGGCGTCGAATTTTATATTTGTGTTTTAAAAATACGTAAATTACTATTGTTTCTTTTTTTATGCGTGGATGCACTACTACAAGAATCTTTAGTAACTGAAATAACGTTGACAAGGAGACGTTGTTGGTAAATATACATGAAATGTCACTTTAAATTATTTTTATAAAAAAGATGGCGGTTTTATTTTCAACTAGCGCGAGCGAAGCTGCGGGCACGTTATAATTAATAATAAATATCGTTTTTTTTTTTGTAAAAGCATCCTATCTTACTTCTAATACCTCCAAGAATATGTATAAAAGTTTCATGATGATTGGTCAAGTAGTTTTCGCGTGAAAGCGTTACAAACAAACTTACATTCACATTTATAATATTAGTAGGGATTTTGGCCTTGCGCTAAAATAACCCTTGTAGTATTGTATGTTAATTTTATAGTAAACACCACAATTTTATTTCACACATTCTGATCAATGAAATGACGCGTGGAGGTCGAAAAAAATCCTTCGTGAACCTTCTACCGGGATAAAAAGTATCGTTTGTTTTAATTCCGGTTATAAACTATCTATGCCAAATTTTATCCAAATCCGTTCAGCCCTTTTTGCGTTATTGAGTTACAAAATCCGAACACACAAACTTCTCTCACATAGAAAATGCCGTTGTCCCAGTGGATATACGTCCCCCAATTTGGGTTTGCCTTAATCGCCACGCTTGGCAGGTGGGTTGGCGATCGCAGTATGGTAGTAAAACGCATAGAGAATGCTGCTGCCCATTCTCCAGCAAGTCCCTTAGTCGCCGTTTACGACACCCACGGGAAGAAATGGGATGGTTCTACTCTTTACGACTGACACCATACGGAGCATGTCGTGTCCCAGTAGGGGGAACGATATAGGCTGATTATTTATTTATTTATTTAAACTTCTCGCACACAAAAAAAGGTACAAAGGCGGACTTAATGCCTTAGGCATTCTCTACCAGTCAACCAAGGGTGGTGAAGAGATTACATGGCAGGTGCTATGGTTGAGAGGAACAATAATTAAAAATCTATAACAATGAATTATAAATAATAGAGAAACACTAGTACAAAAATAGGTTATAAACTAACTATACACATACATATTTGCTATAATATATACACATACATACTACATGTACTATTATGCATGTACATGATGTGTGTGCAGTGCAGTTAGCATTTAATTGATAAAAAATATAATTTACCATTTTCGACAACATTCTTAGGAGGACGTCCCTTTTTCTTCTTGGCGGCTGCGAAGTGTAGATCTATGAACTTGGTCCAGTCAGCGTCCAGTTTAGCCCACTGTGCGGGCTTCAGTCTTGATTTCTCTATTATTTTACTCTTTGGCACTTTCACTTTGTTGACTCTGAAAATTGATAATTATGAATTAAAATGGGTACTAATTTAATAGAAAATACACAAATAAATAAAATGGTAGTGTGTTTATAATGTCAAAATAACAGATTATTACTAAATGGATATGAAAGTATACAAAACGGCTGAACCAATTTTGATGAAATTTGGTATAGGGATAGTTTGAACTTTGATATTACATATATACATAGGATACTTTTAATCGATATACCACGCGAGTGAAGCCATGGGCGGAAGCTAGTAAATAATAAATTTCTTTGGGTGTTACTATACACCTCTGACCAAGCCTTCATGAAATACAAGCGTTATGTAATCAGGACTTAATTATTAAGTACAAAATGTTGTAGCTTTAAAATCTGAGTCTGGAATGCACATGCAAGAACCAGTAGCATGGAAGAAACCTCACGTCTGGTGAAAAAAAAAATGCACAGGGCATTTCACTAGATATCTTCATTTCATTTTTCAAAACCCAGGCAAATATTAAGCTACAGCAATCTTTTTTAAATATCACAAGAAATGGCAAAGTTGTATGCGTTTTAAAATCATTGCTAGACAGAGAAAGCACTAATAGCATCTGACGTCACAACACAGGACGTCATTGTAACTTCGCACCATTAAGTACAATGATTGTTAAGCGTAACAAGGATAGAAGAATAAATTCAAATGCGTGTAAGTTCTCTATTTATATATTTTAACACCTTTATCAAAAGTATTAACTTATGTTTATTTTTAATAATGTATCAAATACCCTATTGGTGGAACTTACGACAAAAAGAAAAAAAAAATCTAAAAAGAACGCTGATCTAAAAGGATCATCCTGTCTCATCATATCGCCTACCGCGAGGCCAAGCGTTGCGATGTAGGATGGATCAGACTCACAACAGGTCTTGGGGGACTGTCCTATGTTATTTTGACATTCTTTAAAAGTCCTGTCTCTAGGCCTTGTTCCACGCGCCTCAAAGAAATATCAGCAAATACTGAAGGGGCCCGCTAAGCCCTTCGCCTGCCAGGGTCGCAGTATTCTTCGAAAGAGTTACCGTGGCCCTGGCACAGGCGACTGAAGGAACACGAATGGATTTTAGTCAGTAAAAGTCTGACACGCCGAGAAGTCATTTGATAAGGCCTTGTTTGAATAAAGTCTTTTGATTGGAATTTTTATTAATCTTGAAATAATATGAATGTTCACTCACCTGCAAGCTTGGTAGACTGCCATACACACATACTGAGGAAGATTTAAATCAATTTCCTGAAAATTAAGATAAGTATATAAAAAAAATAATGCTTAAGTGAGAACAATGTCTAGAAGCAGTGTGATACCTACTTAAAGGATTCACTTGTGGTGTCAAGATGATCCTAATGATACCTAATTTATTGATATCAATCAAGCTGTTCATACTTAAATGATTAAATGTAAGCTAATATTACAAAGGCAAAAGAATTGATTTGGTACGAGTACCCATCTGTAACCAGTACCCAGATACCAAAAAGGCAAGAACTGTCTTTGCGGGAGGCGGTTCATGCCATTTACTTCCACTGCAATTTCGCTGCTAAACATTGTCTTTTTACTTTTATTGTAGAAATGAGGATGATGATGGTGTGATAAGGAGGGCCCCTAGCAGTTTGGTTAAGGATACCTTTAATGAAATTAATTCCAGTACAAAAACTGTGGTAATGATGAGTCAAAAATTCTAAGGCTTATTTATAGCCTTAGAATTTAAATTAATTGTGTCACAAACAAAAGTGCTGATGGCCCTCCCAATCATTTCTACAATTACAGTAAAAAAACAATGTTTAGCAGCCAAATTGGCGATTGCACATTTATGATCTCTTTTAAAAATAATAAATCATATTATAATGAGGAATACAGGAATGATGGTACAGGTATGTTCGAAATAATCTCACCATTTTAGCCAGCCTCTGGTACTCGTCAAGGACCCTATCAGCAAGCTCCTGTACTCCTTGACACTGCAGCGTCAGACACAGCATGGTGGTGGTCAGCTTGTCACTGTTCAGTTCTAGAAGGTTCTGCACCACCTTCTTAGTGTTTGTGTATGCTGAGGGCTTCAGTCCAGAATATTTTATTGCTGTTTTCTGTAATGTAGAGTTAAGAGGTTTGAGGGATTGGTAATATAAAGGAGTATTTTAAAGTAAACATTGTTTATTCAGACTACAATGAAGTCCACAATCCAAGTGCAGTGGTATTTACATTGCCACATACGAACTACGCATCACACTCACGGAAAGTCGTGCATCGCGCAAGAGTTTACAGCGCAACTGGCATAAATACAAACTTCCAGCATCAATAGTCGGAAGTTGCCCACCAGACACAGTACCAGTCTGTCTGAGGATCCTCTCTTTTTTATAGAGGACTAGCTGACCGTACAGACGTTGTCCTGTTTCCTAGAACTCGATAGCAGCGCCACCTACCGGGTCCAATAGTGAATCTAAACCATCCAAGGTGCCACCCAAACGCATACAAAATATTCATTCAAATCAATCCAGCTGTTTAGGAGTAGTTCAGTTACAACGAAAAGTGGCATTGATTTTTATATATAAGGTGTATCTATCCATACACGAAATATTTTAAGGGGTACACCTGTAGGTGGTAAAGAAGCTATAGAAGCAAAAATAAAAAAATTATATAAGCGTTTTTGAATTTTCGTAATTATTATAATTTTAAAACTGCTTGAGACGTTTTGCATTAAAACTTTACTCCAAATTCTATGATTGGCCCGCCTGAACGCTGCGAGGGCGGCGATCGGACGGCACGAGCATGGCCGCGGTGTCTCGGGCCGCAAAAAATAAGAAGGAACCAGTATTTCTTATGTGCGTCAGATAATTTAGAAATATTACATTTTGAAAAAATAAATTTAGATAATTTTTTTTCTTTCGTTGCTATAGCTTCTTTACCACCTACAGTTGTACCTCTTAAAATATTTCGTGTATGAATAGATACACCTTATATAGCTTACATACTAGCTTTTGCCCGCGGCTTCGCCCGCGTGGATGTCGGAAATAATCGCAAGAGGACGTACTACCGCGGTAAGAATGTATTAATCCATGTTATACATACATAAAATTACGCCTTTTTCCCATGGGGGTAGGCAGAAACTACGGAACGCCACCTGCTACGATCCTTACATAATAGATATCATGTGTGTTTGATGTACTTAAAATAAAACTAATAGTATTCAGAGTAAGAAGACTGCTACATAGGGCTGGATTGAATTGACTATAAGTCTTGCTGGTTTTTCTTAACGCTCCTATTTTACCTATACAGACACTCAATTATTATTTACCAGACACCAAATTAAACTTAGTTATAAGAATAGTACTTTGGCCAGTGGCTACGCCCGTATAGCTGTCGGAAAATATCACCCGGGAACCTACTACCGGGTTAAGTATCCTATATGGTAAGTATCCAGGATAACCAAAAATCCAAATCCATCCAAAAAGCTAAACATTGTAAGCCATATTTCGCGGTCTCTTACTTGGAATAATACAATTAGGTTTATTTTGAGTACTTCGAACACACATGATATTCGCATTTACTATGAAGCCAAAGTAATATGAATTACAATATTACAATCCTACTAATCCTGCACTACCCGACCGCTACCAACCGGGACGGCCGGACGCGGGACGGCCCGCTAGTCGCTCTGCGGCGATTTTATTATAATCTCTGATATCTTCTAAAATATTCAGTTTAATGATATGCTGTAAAGGGCAATTTTGATCTACATGAAATGCACAACATATCTAATGTATTTAAGTGGGTAAGGATTAATGCTGGATTGCTTAAAATCGCTTCGTAAATAAGCCATTATTTCTCGTAAAAAGTAAAGGACAAAAAATGGTTATTGTGGGTTATCGCTAAGAGATAGACATATACCATTGCAGTCTTTTTTGTAAACCTTTTTAAGGTGTACAATACTGTAGTACATTATTTTGATCTATTTCGTGGGGTTCAGCCAGCGTTTGCAATGTAAGCGCAAAAAAATGTGTTTATTTATGACATCACATTAGAAACCTCTAAAATTATCAGCGTTTCTTCACTATATTATGCATGTTGTATACATATAAACCTTCCTGTTGAATCATTCTATCTATTAAAAAAACCCGCAACAAAATCCGTTGCATAGTTTTAAAGATATAAGCATACATAGGGACAGATAGACAGCGAAGTGACTTTATTTTATAATATGTAATGTAATGTAATGTAAAATATAGAAGAGAAGAAGATGACTGAACATTACACCCTGTCATCACGCCTCAACAAGCAGCGGCTTAGCTTTCAGGTTTGGTTTGTATAGCTAATTCATTCCAATTTAGAGGTAAAAATTGAACGAGGTGGTTTAGGTAAAAAAAATATTTTTACAGGTTTTTTATGACAAATGGTGGAAAATTTAACAAATTGACAATACAAATACAGTGTTCATTAACATAGGGATCTGTTTCAAGATGAGTCTGTAAAAGCAGTTTCCTTCAAGAATATTTACATTACCAGCCTGAGATCTGAGGGCTACTAAGTGTCAATAATTAAGCTGTTTTCATCTTACAAGTCATTAAAGAGAGCCAAAATTGTTACTAACAAAGATTTTGCTCAAAATAAATTTTGGTTGCACAGACTAAACTGTTAGTAAGCTACTTACTATGTCCATATCTGCTCCCAACATTGATGCAGCCAAGTCCAAGCATATGACAACTTTGCTAGTATCAGTCATGTTGCTGCCTGCCATACTCTTTGTCTGCAGCAGACGCTCCAACTCTGCCGCTTTACTGAAACGTAACAGGAGTTAGTATTAGATCAATAGAATATATTTAATGATAATAATATCTTAGGACAACCAACACACCATTATCTGATAACCAGACAACTGATACAATTATAGATTTCTAAATACATACATATTATCCATATCCATACTAATCCATACTAATCCATACTAATATTATAAATGCAAAAGTAACTCTGTCTGTCTGTCGGTCTGTCTGTCTGTCTGTCTGTCTCGCTTTCCTGCTAAAACTACTGAACCGATTTAAATGAAATTTGGTACACAGATAGTTTAGAGCCTGAGAAAGGACATAGGCTACTTTTTATCCCGGTAGTATGTTACCGCGGGATAATTTCCGACCTCCATGCGGGCGAAGCCACTGGCAAAAGCTAGTAGAAGATAAATTACATCCAGACACAGAACAAATGATTGTGCTCATCACACAAAGATTTGTCTTGGGTGGGAATCAAACCAACAACCTCAGTTTTAACAGTCAGGGTCACTAACCACTAGACCAGCCTTTCCCAAAGTGGGCGATATCACCCCCTTGTGGGTGCTGCAGGCCTAAAGGGGGTGGTACGAGACCCAGTAAAAAAAATGGGCAGCAACATGAGTAGAGTCTACACAACGCCCCCATTTTTTTTTTCACTTTGGGAAAGGCTTCACTAGACTAACAGGCCAGTCAATTTGTAACCAAAAGCCCCAAGATACAGACTGTCTGGTTTGATGCTCAACAGAAATATCAATAAAGTGTTGTAACCTAGCTGTATATAGTATTTTAAGCTGCTCATGTCATTGCAACTTGCTGTTTACTTGTGAACCAGGACAACAGATATTTTTATGTTGCAGTATGTTATGCTAAACTAATTAGAATAACATAATGATGCAGCAATACTGCAGTCCATGTGATGTCAGAAGTAATAATTAGCATCACCAAATTTCTTCCCGTGGGTGTCGTAAAAGGCGACTTAGGGATTTCCTAGAGAATAGGCAGCAGGGGTCTCTATGCATTTTACTAACACACTGCAATCGCCAGCCCGCTTGCTAAGCGTGGCGATTACGTCAAAGCCCCGTAATTTGGGGGAGGCCTATATCCAGCAATGGACGTCTTCCGGCTGAAATGATGATGAATGAATGCTGCAGCATTATCAGAGTGGAAGTCAGGCTTCAAAGATCTACACAATCCATGCACAAGATTGGTACTTTGGTAGATACCACAACAACCTAAAAAGAACAATGTGTAGTATCTGCAAACTGAAAAGGTCAAGCTTTATTATTTCTTATTGAGTTATAAGAATAGTTATGTGCTTGAATAGAGCCTGATAAATACATTGGCTTGTTTATTATTGCTTAAATTGCGATCTTTCCTTAAACGTGTTTTTGTTTACTCACTTCAGAACTTTATCTTCCTCGCCAAGTCCAAGTTTGGACGCTATCAGATGCAAAGTTTTGTTATTCGTTGCCATTTTATCGGTTTGTTTGGTTTTACACTTAAAAAATATATTAAAATACAAAAAAAACTATCTTGGATTACAAATTCATCCACAAATAAATCGCGCCATTTGAACGTCTTTTTGACATTCGTTTGTGTTTCATTCAGTCAGCTGTCACGTCTTGCCTTGCTTATAAATAGTTCATTCATTTCTGGCACAGACAAAAGAGGAGGGAAGAGGGATCACATAGTGTTGTGACGAGAAAATGCAATATTTTCCACAAAGGTACTAGTTTCCTGAAAACAATGTTAGTGAAACTGAATTTTTTTAAACCAAATGATTTTAATTGAGATTTTATTACGATTATAAAGCTTAAATACTATGAAACTTTTGTTTATGATTTAAACGTAACCCATCCAATTAAATGCTAATGAGGAAATTCCGGAACATGATTATTTTATTTTTAGTCGAATAAAATAAATTTGATTGTCCATACTTTGTTTAGCCAGTATTTTCCTTCAAACTTATAAATCTCTTCTTAAATCAACATTTAAATCATCTGCATCTGATAAACTAAGAGGTTGGCTATCTTTTTTGCAAAAATGTACAACTTGACATTGTTTATCTCTGTCGTTCATGGATGGAAAATCTTCTCGATTCTCGGTGACCACGCCCCTTTATCTCGATTTTGACTGAAGTTTCAATGATAAAACACCTTGCAATATCACAGGAGGCGACATGTTGATTTTTTTCTATAGGTTCTGTGAAGCCGATACGGATCGCTGTCATTGCTACAAAATGTCTTTGTAGTTATCAGGGTGTAGGTCATATAATTGTAGTAATATTAACTAATCCGTGCTAATTTTCAATGTTGAACGTATCGTAAAGAGAAAGAAGAGGATCCAGTCCGCCCGAATCAGGGGTGTGTATTGAGTGATACACCGATATAGATTTGTATCAAAATAATCCGAAGCTATTTATAAATATTATTTTCTCAGCTTTTACTTATGTTCAAACGTTAATAGTAACGTCTGATCTATAATTAACTTGTGAAAGTTTATAAATATTACAGTATTCCATGGTGAAGTAGTGAGTCGACTCGGATATTAGTGGGAAAGGTTGCCATTTTTTAGTGGGATAAAATCGTGTGTGGTGATATCAGGGCGTGATCTCAGTGCTCGGAGTTGGTTTGAGTCCGAATCCGAGGCAGTGCGAGTGCACGCCCGTGGTGTTCTGGTGGCCGCGGGCGCTAGGAACTTGCTACGAGGCTGTGATACGAGTTTGTGGTGTGGTGATTTTCAGGTTGAGATGCAACTAGTGTCAGTGAGGTCGAGATAATAGCAGTGCGTGTTGTGGACGTGGGGACGTGATGATGCGGTCGCAGTGAGGGGGCAGAGCGACACCACGGCTTCTTCTGTGGCGGGCGGCGCGCGGGGAGCCGAGTCTCCTTCGCAGCCCAATCAAGACACGGTGGATAACGCCACACCCACCTGCTGGTAAGTTCTCCTTGTCTATTAAACTACCAAAAAGGTCCTACACTTAAAAGTCTTGGTCCTCCAACTCCTTGGCAGTCAAGTGATCTAATGTCATTCATTCATTCTATAGCACTTCAGATATACTATATATTTGTATAATCAAGGTAGAAAGATAAACAATAGCAAAGTTTAGTCCCAATTCTCAATGTACAATAAGTTACTGTTACAATTTTCCTTAATTTCATTACTAAATTTTATCAAAAAGCCCCTGTTACAATGCTAGTTTTAGTCATAGTAGTTTCAAACAAATTGCGGGGGCCCACTACAACTTTTCCCCAATTTCAATGCTTAATTTTCCTCCTAGTCTCACTGTCTTGAAGCTAGTGGAAAAATCAATTACAATACCTTAAATATCGAGTGAACCATGTAATAAATTATAACCTTTACATTGACAATGAATAATAACTATGAGCCGATACTTGAATCAAAGTCGGTACCATGAATGTCAAATGATCCAAGTGTCATATTGTAACAATTTATTAGGCAGAACATTATAGTATTCTGTATTTAAAATCAGAGTATTTTATAAGACTAATAAAGGCCCTTGTCATCATGTCAAAAATGTTCAAGTAAATGCAACTATAATAGAACTTTAAAGCTTATTTGCTATCTTATTGTTTGTGTAGGAAATTAAAACAATTATCAGTAATAGTTTTACTGTACATACTGATGCCATTATTATAATTTTGTAGTAACATTTTTAGTGTTTACAAAAAATTTATTAATTTTCTAAATGCAATCTCTTTTTTTTAAAGGTTTGTATTATTGAATACTATTGCATAGGATAATGGAGTGAAGGCAATTATAAAACTTGTAACTTTTAAGTAACACAGATTCAATGCTCATAAAAATTATAATAATATAACAAAATACAATTCATTTAGTATTGGCCATTATTGGCCAATACTAAATATTGATAATGAACAAAAATTAAATTTATACCTAATTATAAATGACTAATTATTTTTTATAATAAATATAATGAACAATTAACTAAGTAACTAATTCTGTATCACAATTCAGTTGGTGGACTAGGGATGTTGAATTTTATTTTCATTTTTAAAATATAACTCTTTCTATTTTCAAAGCCTATATAAAAATGTCTCCAAGCACTTAAAACCAAGGTTCCCAGTACAATGTGAACATTACATGCAATCACTATATATTTAATGTCAACAAAATTGACATTGCAGTGTTTAAAGCCAAAATATTTCAGTAGCATGTAGGTACCATTGTGCGTTTTTATTTTTAAATTCTTTCTATTGGAATTTAAATGTAGAACAGTTTTTTTTTGTTTTTTCTTTTTAAATCACGTCGATTACAATGTTGATCATCATTGTACTCTTCTATTGTATATACCTTTTTTGATTTAATATGTTTTGTTCTGAACCCTGGCCATTCAGCTGCGTTGCTGCGTTCAGTGCTATTTTAACCTCTAAGTCCCTGAGATACCACATTTGCTATAGACACAATCGTTTTTTAATTGTGTCTGTAATTACGGTAATTGACTGGTTAAAGTCAAAATGCTAAATATTACTAGCAGATTAATTTGAAATTCTGTAGCTATCCGAGTATAGGCACTTTTCTGTTGCCACACTGACTAATTTTTTCAAGTTTCATATAGGTACTATTTTCTGCATCATTCAAACCAGGCCTAGCAATATGCAGATGCCTATAAGAAGTAATTTTCCATCAATTAAACTGTAAGCCTGTAATGTCAACCTAATGCATAAATAAAAACATTATCACGCAAACATTCAAGGCGCTTGTTTATATTAGTAAGTAAACATACGCCTAAGATAATTAATATTATGCAATATTAAGTTTTATAAAAACAGACTATATTTGAATAAAGAGCTTGAGTTTTTAACAAAAAAAATGGTGAAATTGTGAAAAAAAAAAAGAAAATAAAATGACTAGAACTTCTACATTTTTATCTTTCAAAAATTCTCAATCCATACTAGAAATATAATGCTCTTCGAAAATTATAGAAAATACTTTTCAGTCAAGGTTCTGCCACCATTTCTGTTAGGATTAATAGATGTGTTAGGATTTGACACAGATAAATAAACAATGGAGGCCTAACTTACGCACAGCCGTGTACCATGGGAAATATAGTATGAGTAGTATGACGCGTGATGACGCGCCAATAACGTACCGCATTTTTACGTACAGACACCAGCACAAAAAGGTACTAAAATCTGTCAAATTTCTTTAATAGGTTTTCAACTTTATTGCAAAAATTTGGCAGTTTCGGATAGCTTAATGTGCTAGCGTCTGTACATGAGTAGGTACCTACCTTATAATATTAGGTCTTTACCTATGAAATTGCCGTTCTGCCGTACTGGCCATTTCAAATCAAAATATATTTTTTTTGTCTAAGAATTCTAATTTCAAATTAATTTTATTTTAAAAACATGGAATTCTTTTTCCAAAAGTAGTCATTTGTTTATTGTTAGTGTTACATTTTCATCGCATTTCAATCTTTTTCGTCATCATGGATACGTTAAAAATTCGAGTAATTATGGAATACTAGCTTTTGCCAGCGGCTTCGCCCGCGTGGAGGTCGGAAATTATCCCGCGGGAACATACTACCGGGATAAAAAAATAGCCTATGTCCTTTCTCAGGCTCTAAACTATCTGTGTACCAAATTTCATTTAAATCGGTTCAGTAGTTTTAGCAGGAAAGCGAGACAGACAGACAGACCGACAGACAGACAGACAGAGTTACTTTTGCATTTATAATATTAGTGTGGATTATAGTGTAGAAGTGTAGAGTAATGTCGTGGCAGCAACGCGGCACAAGCGGCACGCAACATCAACGACGTTTACGGAGCTAACACTACAAACCAACGCACCACCTGTTATTGATTTGGTCGCTTCCGTTCTGGAAATTTCGACCTGAAAAATGAACCTCGCGGTCGTCTGAAGACTTTGGTCGACAATGACGAATTAAAGGCGATTGTGGAAGCTGATGATACACAATCTACGGCTGAATTAGCAGCAGCTTTCGACGTTAGCGTCAAAACAATATTGGTCCATTTGCGTCAAATTGGCAAGGTAAAAAAGCTTGACAAATGGGTGCCCCACGAACTCAATGATCGCCAGCGCGAAGTACGCGTCGAGACGTGCCTTGCACTGCTCAACAGACACACAAATGAAGGAATTTTGAACCGCATTGTTACCTGCGATGAAAAATGAATTCTGTTTGATAACCGCAAGCGCTCAGCAAGTTGGTTGGATCCTGGTTCAGCACCTAAACAATGCCCTAAACGACAACTTACGCCTAGAAAAGTGATGGTCACTGTTTGGTGGTCTAGCGCCGGTGTGATTCATCACAGCTTCTTACCAAACGGGGTGAGCATTACTGCAGATGTGTACTGTGAAGAACTGAACTCAATGATGGAGAGCTGCACATCTCCAACCAGCATTGGTCAATCGCTCGTCTCCGCTGCTCCTGCACGACACGCACGCGCGACCTCATACTGCACAGCAGACGGTCTCCAAGTTGCAAGAACTGGGGTTGGAAGCTCTCCGTCATCCGCCCTACTCACCAGACCTTGCGCCTACAGACTACTACTTTTCCAGAATTTGGATAACTTCTTGGCGGGAAAAAAATTCAATACCCGAGACGAGAGGCAGTACAAAATGCCTTTGAAGAATTTGTTGCCTCCCGTCCAGCTGATTTTTTTAAGAAGGGCATCAATAAACTGCCACTGCGTTGGCAAAGATGCATTGATTGCATGGGTGATTATTTCGATTAATACAAATAAAAAATACATGAAAAAAATTCGTTTAATTTTTTTCATACAAAACGGCATTTTCATAGGTAAAGACCTATTATAATTGATAACAGTGGTGTGAATTTCTTTACTGTATAGGTAGGAACTAGCCCGCCTCTTCTTGTCTAGGCAGACAAATGCAGGTTTCTATTATGTATGATAATTTAGTTAGTTTTTTAATAATTCCGGGACACACATTAAAATGTAATTGACAGATTTATGGTGACTTTTCGAGGTAGGCTTATATGCCTATATGCAATGCGTGCCTCTGACTGATAAACCCAAATACACCTTATATCCATGTAGTGAGTGTATACATCTATTTACAGTTAAAATCATATAAAAATGCAAGTCATTTTAGTCGACTAAAGTGAAGCTAAATAGCTTTTGCCAAATTATGACAAACATACCAACAGTTTTTGAATACAAATTAAATTTAATGTCTCATCACCAGTGATCGGATATTTGAAGGCATATTTACCTAATGTTACTATTTAGCTGTGAAAGCACGGAAGCGGCTTCATATTTTTTTTATTAAAGCCTTGGTTTCTTGGATCATCATATTTATTTAAAATTAATGTTTAACCCCAGATGTGTGTAGGGTGGTAAGAGTTAGTTAAAACAACACAAAACACGGTAAAAACGCGCATTCCATATTAGCCAACATTTCAACTTTAGGTCATGCATCTGTATATCCGATCTCTACTCAGCACCTTCTCTGGCCAGTATTTTTATTGCATACTTTTATTATTTAGTGCAACCATCATTAGCCTAACATTTATCCAACTATGTTGGGTTGGCTTCCATCCTAAATGAATGCAGCTGATGACCAGTATTTTACATGGAGTGGCTGCCTATCTGACATATACAACCCAGTTTCAGCGTAAAACATACATATACAAAACAAGTAAATAAAACTGAAGTGTCTGTTTGTAATGACAAAATAACAGTTTTATAGTTCTACCTAAATGCTTATTAAAGTATACTTATAACAACAAAAACATAAAACATTACCTATAACAAATTATTTGTTTGTCTGTTTGTACTGGCTATTCTCTGAAACAGCTGGACCTATTTTGACGGGACTTCTCCTCTTTTTTGACATCCAAACTGGTGGAACCGGCCGCACAGGTACAATTATACTATTCAGAACAAGTAATCACAAAACCTAGCCTAAGATTCAACAGTAGATTTACCAATAAACATCGTCTTCATCTGCCTAGCCTTTTCCCAAATATGTTGAGGTCAGCTTCCAGTCTAACCGGATGCAGCTTAGATAGATTGACCAATAAACAACAATAAATAAAGGATAGTACTCCATTTACTACATCATAGAGTTGTTAGCCTATAAATAACTGCATGGGAGTACCAGTATCAGCTGTTTTTCCTCCCACATGTTCATGGTCATCATTTATTAAAAAAAAAAAACTTAATATTGTGAGAGTTATTGGCTATGGGCTAAGCATTTATTTAACTTAAAAATAGGCACACGGCTTGAATTTTTTTATTATTTTTCACTAGCTTTTTTCTGTGTCTTCGCGTGGAGGTCGGAAATTATCCCCCGTAAACGTGCTATCGGTATTTAAGCCTCCTATTTGTTAATCCAGATCATAAACTATATATATGGGGCAAATTTCTTTCAAATCCGTTCAGCCGTTTTTGAGTGAATGAGTAACAAACATCCAACATTCATACTGTACATACATGTATAATACCCCGTTGGTCTCGTGGTCGCAAGCGCAAATGCTGAGCGTGGGGTCCTGGGTTCGATTCCGAGGTCGGGCAGTGTTATTGGGTTTTTCAATTAGGAATTTCTTAGTATCAGCCCGGAGTTTATAAGTTGGCGGTGTGTTACCGCCGTACCTCGAATAGCACGTTAAGCCGTTGGTCCTGCGCCTGATCTCTCTCCGGTCGTGTCGGATTGCCGTCCCATCGGACTATGAAGAGTGAGGGAAGAGCGAGTGCGCCTGCGTGCACTGTAATATCTCCTGCGCCGATGGCTAGTCTCCGATGAGATTGGCCATGGCCGTATAATGTATAGCTTCTGCCCGTGACTTCGTCCGCGTTAAATTTCGTGTTCCCCCGACCCTTCCCGTAGCGTCGAATCGCCTACCCGTGCGTTTTTCCCCGTTTTTACATCATTTTTCATTACTGCTCCGCTCCTCTTGGTTATAGCGTGATGTTATATAGCCTATAGCCTCCCTCGATAAATAGGCTACCCAACACAAAAAGAATTTTTCAATTCGGACCAGAAGTTCCTGAGATTAGCGCGTTCAATCAAACAAACAAACAAACTCTTCAGCTTTATAATATTAGTATAGATATGTATAATATTAAGTAAGAGATAGGTTTGTAAAACAAGTTAATTATTTACTTCATACGACAAAATAACTAATTAAAACAAAGAAACTTTGAAAACTTTGCCGTCTCATTAAATCTAATTAGATATACTTGAAAGAAAACGACCCTTACGACGATATTTTTGCCACTGTTTTGTAGACGTCTGATAAAATACTGGTAAGCTGCATTCGGTTAGACTGGAAGCCGACCCCAACATAGATGGGAAAGCCTCGGCTGCTGATGATGAACTGAGTTTGACATCTATACATACAATAAATAAAATTGAAGTGTGTAATGTCAAAATAACAGCTTTTAAATGCATAAGAAGGTATATGCCGAGCACACAAAGATTTAATAAAATTTATAGTCCGTTCTTCTGTTTGTTCTGGCTAATCTCCGAAAAGACTGGACCGATTTTGACGGCAAAAGAATTTGGATACACATTAAAAAAAAAGTAACAGAATATAGGTATTTTTTATCGTGGTAGCACTTTCCCGTGAGGTAATTCCCGATATCCACACCGGCGAAGCCGCAAGCAAAACTTATTATTTTTACTAGAGGTCGCCTAGTGGTCTCGAAATTAGACCATAATTTGTTCAGATTTAAAGTTTGAATTACAGTAGAACGTCGATTTTTCGAACGTCGATCAACCGAACGACCGCTTATCCGAACTACCACGCCCGCCCAACTCGCGCTTGCTATCCACCTCCCGCACTTACAATACACGCTAAATTGTCTCGAACCTATTAGTTGTATGTACTCGTATGTCACTCTGAAGTAGCCGTTAGTTGATAAACTAAATTTAACCGCGTGAAAGAAACTATTTGTCATTAATGATATGTCTTAACATAAGGTTTTCATTCACCTGTACACAAATATGTGTGGCTGAATTAATACAGTTCGATTATCCGAAAAAAAAAACGATTTTCCGAACAATCCTGTCCCCCAATTAGCTCGGATAATCGACGCTCTACTGTATATAAAAAACTAGCTTTTACCCGCGACTTCGTCCGCGTCAAAAAAGCTCTCGTGACCCTTCCCTGCGCATCGAATTGCCTGCCAGTTTTCGTACATTTTTAGTTGCTGCTCCGCTCCTTATGATCGTAGCGTGAAGGTATATAGCCTATAGCCTTCCTCAATAAATAGGCTACCCAACACAAAAAGATTTTTTCAATTTGGACCATTACTTCCTGAGATTAGCGCGTTCAACCAAACAAACAAACTCTTTAGCTTTATAATATTAGTAATAGATTCAGCTTTATAATATTATATAGTTAGTATATATATACTATCGATGTCGATGGGTTTCTGCACTTCTTATGGAGAAGGAGTGCACAAAGCTTTAACTATGCTAAATTTCGTACTCCTCCGTCCACGTAATTTTCGTAAAATGAGGTACAACGTTTTTGCTTTATGGATATTATACCAAATTTTATTCCCATTTCTAATTTGGTGCTGGCCCGCAAAAACAAGACATTTCACTCAGATAATATCAAATGTACAATATACTATCAGATAGCTTTTACAATGGTATCAATAGAACATCATACAAAGTATCCAGTCATTATATTCACTCAAGCTAATCTCTGAACTCACCAAGTAGGTTATAATGACCTTCGTAACTAAAATTCATATTTTTTTGGTTATTTATATAATAATAGAGGATAGAGGAAAAGAATGAGAATGGGCAGCAGCTTTCTCTATGCATTTTACCACCATACTGCGATCGCCAACCCGCCTGCCAAGCGTGGCGATTATGGCAAAGCCCCCCAAATTGGGGGAGGCCTAAGTCCAGCAGTGGACGTCTTACGGCTGAAATGATGATGATGATGATGATGAATAGAGGAAAATTCACTCAAGAAGCAAGGCATTTAGGTGGATTCTGTTTGGACGTAAAGAATAGCACCATCCCATTTCTTCCCGTGGGTCTCGTAAAAGGCGACTAAGGGACTTATTTGAGAATGGGCAGCAGCGTTCTCTAAGCATTTTACGACCGCAGTATGGTCGCCAATCCGCCTGCCAAGCGTGGCGATTATGGCAGCCCCGCTGCCTTTATGAGTCAAAGTCATTTAATTATGTAATTACATACGTGTTACGGTTGCGAATCCTATTTTTAACGCCCCACGCAAAATGAGGGATTTGAATGTTATGTGGTTCTGTCTGTGGCACCGTAGCTCTTAAACGGATGCACCTCCTCCTTTCAGCCGTAAGACGTCCACTGCTGGACAGGCCTCCCCCAATGTGGGGGGCTTTGCCATAATCGCCACGCTTGGCAAGCGGGTTGACGATCGCAGTAAGGTGGTAAAATGCATAGAGAACGCTGCTGCCCATTCTCTAGTAAGTCCCTTAGTCGCCTTTTACGACACCCACGGGAAGAAATGGGGTGGTGTTATTCTTTACGTCCGGCATCACACGGTACATTTGCGGATGCACCGAATAAGGAGTATTTTGTTTTTAATTTAAAATATTTACTCAGACAGACATGACGAATCTATAAGGGTTCCGTTTTTTGCCATTTGGCAACGGAACCCTAAAAATAAAAACCTATAAACAAATAAATATACGTAATACTAGCTATGTCCCACGATTTCACCCGCTGTAGTGAGATGTTGACTAGCCCATAACCTTCCTTAAGGATGAGGCTATGAAATGCAAAAAGCGCAAATAATAAAAATTGAGTTCATAAACCCAACTATTGAAACAAGAAAATATTCTCTTCTGAAAGCCGTGGTTATATGCCCCTTGGCCCTAAAGCTTATGATCGCTTATTACTGTTAGAATACAATATGTACCGTATTATTTTGTTAGGGTAGGTTTATAGCATGTGACATAGACATAATGGTACTTATACATAAAGATGATAAAGTCTAGATTTCTTGAGTTTTACGTCTATTTTCTAGGAAAACCCTGCTACTATAATATTCACGATGCTTTGGGCCAGAGGCGTCTCTAATCATCATCACCATCATCATCATCATCATCTATCCAGCCTTTTCCCAACTTAGTTACGGTCGGCTTTTTATTTGGGTGGGAAATCACCAAATATCTCTGCGCAAAGCGGAAGAGTGTGTCGGACGTTTACTGACTAAAGCTAACCCGTGTTCCTTCAGTTCAAAATCAAAAAATCAAAATCAAAAGTCATTTATTCAAACTAGGCTGAGAGTCAGCACTTTTTGAACGTCAAAGTTACATAAGACAGTCCCCCCAAAACGCCCGCCTTTCGACACTTCCTAGTGCTTTAGCTGGGAAGAAGAAGTGGCGGAACAAACTCCCCAGTAGCACAGCTGTCTGTTAAGTTAGAAGAACTTGATTCTATACAATTTGCATGCGCCAGGGTCACGGTAACTTTTTCGAACAAATCCGCGACCCTGGCGCGCCTGCATTAGCCCTAGCGGACCCCTTTAAATTTTGCTGACATCTCTTTGAGACGGTCGGTCTTCCCATATTATTTTACATGAAGCGACTGTCTATCAGACTTCCACAACCTAGTTATAGGGTAACACGATACCTCTTGGTAATGACAAAAAAAAATGAAGTGAAGGGTCATCGCAAGCAAGACATGCATTTTTACAATAAATAAGTCAATTTGTCGAAGAATACTTAATTGCAAACCCAAGTAATTAACATGGTTACCTAGGAATGTTGTTCACGGCGTTGTAATTAACAATGATAAAAGTTGTGGAGTATAACAAGAGTTATTGTTGTTTTTACTGTGGTTATATTACTTACTAGCTTCTGCCCGCGACATCGTCTGCGTCAATTTTTTGCTCCCCTAACCCTTCCCGTCGCATCGAATTGCCTGCTAGTCTTCGTCCATTTTTCGTTACTGCTCCGCTCCTTTTGATCAAGCGTGATTTTATATAGCCTTCCTCAATAAATAGGCTACCCAACACAAAATGATTTTTTCACCACCAGTTGTTCCTGAGATTACCGCGTTCAACCAAACAAACAAACTCTTCAGCTTTATAATATTACTAACCTCTCTGAAGTTGGCATGGCAAAAATAGCAGACAAACAAACGAAATACGGGATAATTAGCCGTAAATTAACCGCAAATTAAACGTGAAAACCAAAAATTTACCGCACATACGGAAACCCAAAAATCAGTTTGCATGCTAGCTTCAAATGAAGTTAGCATGCAAAAATCGTAAAATCGGTTAGAAACATCCTAGGGAACTCTAATTGAGCTCATAATTTGCCGCTTATTAGCCGCTGGCGATATAGCCCGAAACCGAAGGGAATTTTTTTTTTTTTTCGAAATAACCCATACTTTTCATATCGGCGGCTCGCCGATCTTTGTAAAATCGAACCCGATCGCTCCAATGAAGTTAGCATTTAAAATAACGATTTTTGCATGCTAACTTCATTGGAAGCTAGCATGCAAACTGATTTACGGGGTTTTTGTACTCGCGGTTAATTCTTGGTTTACACGGTTAATTAGGGCAACCATCACAGCATCTTTCAGGCCCAATTACAGTTTGCCGGAGCGATCGGGTTCGATTTTACAAAGACCGGCGAGCCGCCGATATGAAAAGTATGCGTTATTTCGAAAAAAAAAAAATCCCTTAGGTCTCGGGCTATATCGCCAGCGGCTAATAAGCGGCAAATTATGAGCTCAAGTAGAGTTCCCTACGATGTTTCTAACCGATTTTACGATTTTTGCATGCTAACTTCATTGGAAGCTAGCATGCAAACTGATTTACGGGGTTTTTGTACTCGCGGTTAATTCTTGGTTTTCACGGTTAATTAGGGCAACCATCACAGCATCTTTCAGGCCCAATTACAGTTTGCCGGAGCGATCGGGTTCGATTTTACAAAGACCGGCGAGCCGCCGATATGAAAAGTATGCGTTATTTCGAAAAAAAAAATCCCGTCGGTCTCGGGCTATATCGCCAGCGGCTAATAAGCGGCAAATTATGAGCTCAAGTAGAGTTCCCTACGATGTTTCTAACCGATTTTACGATTTTTGCATGCTAACTTCATTTGAAGCTAGCATGCAAACTGATTTTTGGGTTTCCGTATGTGCGGTAAATTTTTGGTTTTCACGTTTAATTTGCGGTTAATTTACGGCTAATTATCCCGTATTTCGTTTGTTTGTCTGCTATTTTTGCCATGCCAACTTCAGAGAGGTATATTACTAGCTGACCGTACAGACGTTGTCCTGTTTCCTAGAACTCGATAGCAGCGGCACCTGCCGCCGGGTCCAATAGTGAGTGAATCTAAACCATCCAGGGTGCCAACCAAACGCATACAAAAAAAAACATTCAAATCGGTCCAGCCGTTTAGGAGTTCAGTGGCATACACACGTACAGCAGAATTATATATCTATATATATATAAAAATGAATCCCTATTTCCCTTGGTCACGCCATCACGCGTGAACGGCTGGACCGATTTCACTTTTTATTTTTTGTTGTTTGTTATTGTCAGGAGAAGGTTCTTATGAAAGAAAAAATTCAAAAAATTTCGCGGAAAATTTAAGAACACTTATTTAAGAATACAAAGTCACCTACATGGGTGTTTGATAGCTAGAAAACGCTTTATGTTTTCGAAGTACCAGGTTGGCATAACTTGGTAGGAGCTCAACTAACATGGGTGTGTGGTAGCTAGAAAACGCTTTATGTCTTGGAAGCACTAGGTTGGCATAATTTGGTAGGAGCTCACCTATCATGGGTGTGTGGTAGCTAGAAAACGCTTTATGCCTTCAAAGTACCACTTTGTCATAACTTGGTCTAACATGGGTATATGCTACTTGGTGCTCTTTGCTTTGTGTTGGTGGGATCTGCTAAGTTAACACAACATTTATTGATTCTGAGGCGGTACGAAGTTCGCTGGGTCAGCTAAGGTTCGACTCTTAATCCTATTCACTAACTTGACAATTAGAGGGATACCAGGTTTTGACAAAAAAAAGATAGTGAGGTGATGCAAGAATGAATGAAATTGAATGAACTTGAAATAATGTACTTACATGCAAACTTTGTAATTTAAATTTAATAACTTGTCTTAAAACAAGATGTGTACTATATCGATATATATGTTGTCTATGGCTGTCAGAGTAAACAAAATGACTTTAGTAAAAAAATAAGCAAAATGAAATGATTTTTATATTTAGTTTTGTTTCTATCAGAAGAAAATAAAAAAGGAAATAACTTTTATTAAAAATTATTAATTATTCTTATAATCCACACCTAAAAATGATTTTTTAAAGTTTTATTTAATTTAAAACATTTTTATCATTCATTCTTTATGCGAAATCGTTCACTACCCCGACACTATTAGTTTTAGAATGGTATCATTATTTGCATTGAACTGTCAAGTTAGTGAATAGGATTAAAAATTTGTTTGCACCTCACGCGCATCTCACCAAACCTGCGGGTCGAGCACGGCGTCCGTGATAGGCTTGAGTCACGTATTTTATCACGGTTTATGTTCCCAAACTGTGATAAAATTGTGTGATTCAAACCTATCACAGTAGGCCGTGTTCGCCTAAAGGGAGGATCCTTCGACTGGATGAGTATAGTATGGGCAACACCCCGACGATTTTTTTTTAATTTACTTGTCGAAGGACAACCTATGTTGTCGGCAACTTAACCGAACTTGCCTGTGGCTACCTTAATAAATTAAGACCAGGGCCTTAAAATCTTAAAACTAGAGCGACTACTCGCTAAGGGCACCCCCTGTAGGTGCCGATCTTCGGCTTAGGGCATCGCTGGATCTGAATAATAGCCCGACGATTGATGTCGGGACGTTTTAAATATGCAAGTTTTGCCGTAAACTTTGCTTGCGCGATGCAGGATTTTTGGGTCATGTCATCAGTTCGCTTGTCGCGATGTAGATGTGGCTAGTCATCCATGATGATTCATACAACACAGGGTGTCTACAGACAGCAATTTAACAGTAATTTGTCAGAGCAAAAACCGTATGTGATGTGCAGTTACTGATACCAACGGAATTGTCATTGATATAAAACTTGTTACAAGTATTTATAGCCACAAAGATAACAATCAATTGAGGATTTTCTCGCTTATCAATTTAATACATAATTGCCAGCATCATATACATATATTTCTATTTGTGAGACGCCGGTGTTATTTTTGGAATTATTATTTCCCCTTGCGTTATGTATTTATCTGATAAGGTTATATTCTATACGTACGTCACTGTGTTGTTGGCGAAATCAGTTTGTGTATTTCTCTGTTCAACCGTTGAGACAATATATAAGCTTTGTTGTTTTTAGCCTTTAAGGTGAAATCCGGTGGCAGCCGTAAGTCGTCCACTGTTGGACATTTGCCTCCCCCAAATGCCACCATACTGGGATCGCCAATCCGCGTGCCAAGCGTGCGAATTATGGCAAGCGGATTGGCGATCGCAGTATGGTTGTAAGATGCATAGAAAACGCTGCTGTCCATTCTCTAGTAAATCCCTTAGTCGCCTCTTAGCTATGTCGCTCTCCTGGGTGACACCCACGGGAAGATATGGCATTGTGCTATTCTTTACGTCCGCAACCACAGTTGAGCAAACATAACAAATATGGCTTTGCATAATTTTTTATCACTTTTTTATGACTGTTAATAATGACATGTTAGGGTCCCGAATCATATTTTAAACAAGATACAACCTGGCACTGGCCTATAAATTGCAAGAAACGTAAGAAAATGTGTATTTCGCGGGGTACTCTAAAACTTTCATCTTAACGACCAGAATTCCATCGCATATAATGAGTCAGAGTATCCATGAGAATTGCAGCACTATTTAATAAATAAACCAGACATACAATAAGAAAACACCCTAGTTCCGGAAAATTTTCAATCAAAATCCGACGGTTTTCAAGGAAATTCTTTATCCATTGCTTCATAGGTTTAATAATTTCTTCTGCTCCACAACGTTAATGCAATGAACGTGGCTGAGATATGAAATTGAAAGGCATTGCGATCGATTGCCATTTCATGTGTGTTACGTAATAATCCTGCTGGACTGATTAAATATTAAATTTTTATTAAAAAAAAACTTTATGCACAAGTAAAACTACTGTACAAAGGCGGACTTAATGCCTGAGGCATTTTCTACCAGTCAACCTTAGGGTGATGCAGAGAAAAACATGGCAGGTGCAACTTACGGGATAGATAACTCGAAAAGGAAGAATACTAAAAACATAGATACAAATACATACATATATACATACATATAACGAAAAAAATAAAAAAAACTTTGTCTAGAGATATAACGATAGGTGGAGAAGAAACCGAATCCAGCAAATCACCGCTGGTATGATTCTGCCAACTTCTTGCGAATATGCTCACGTGCTTTCACTTTAAATGATAACCGACTGGTTGCCATCCTGATGTTCAGAGGGAGCGCATTCCAAAGAAAGACCGCTTGGACAAAGAAAGAAGAGTAAATGAAACCAGATTGAATGAAATTTTTCGATCGTCAACCCGCCTGTGGTAATCGACTTCTCTGGACTTCTCTGTTCGTGAAGAGGTTTTCGTGCTTCAGTGGCAAAATAATCCCTACCTGCCACAACTTACGATTCACATCATATTTCCCTCGTGAAGTCACAAGCTGGGGCAGTAGACGCATGCCCGCTATACGTTCACACTTCGCGATAACCCCTGGCCACATTTCTCTGCAGAGAACAACATCGCGCCTGGATTCACCGAAGCGTTAGGCAGAGCACCTATAGTACACCCACATTTCACCAGTTATGTTTAAGTCCCATGTAATAGGGGCGAGCCTACAGCCATAAAACATGTACAAATCCAGACTCCGAGCTGCTGCTGAGTATTAAGAAATTCTGAAAAGAAACCCTAATAATACTTTTCCCAACTTATGAATATGAGATCGTGGTTTCTACTGGTGCTGAGACCAACGAGGCAGGTTCTAATGGAAAATACACCACAAAAAGCCTTTCAAAATCAAAAGTCATTTATTCAAATTAGGTTGAGAATGGGCACTTTTCGAACGTCAAAATTACACAGACAGTCCTCAAAAACGCCCGCCCTTCACCACTTCCTAGTACTTTAGCTGAGAAGTGGCTCAACAAACTTCCCAGCAGCACAGCTATGACCGCCATAACCTGTTAAGCAGAGTACCGACCGAAACAAAACATCTTATAACTACATTTGGCATAAATCCACCTCGATAAACAGTGTTTAAATTACATTGCTTGACAGGTTGCCAATCTACCGGTCGACTATTAGTAATATTATTACGCACAAAAACGACTTCCCACGTAAGACTTAAGCATGGTGTTACGATTTACGTATATACTTTGGAAAAAGTTGAAAGAATATGTCCTAATATAAAATTAAGAGTAGGGGAAGACCAAAGACACAATGGACGGACTTTGTGAAAAATGATATGGCTAGAAAAGGGGTGACTAGTGAGATGACGACTAATAGAGAAGTCATTAGCTGCCTAGCCGTTGCGCAACATGTTGGGGTCGGCTTCCAGTCTAACCGGATGCAGCTGAAAACCAGTATTTTACATGGAGCGACAGCCTATCTGACCTCTTCAACCCAGTTACTGATAACGCTATAACTAGGAGAATAGCGTTACTAGGACTAGATGTCAGACATTCGGGCCTCTGACGATCCGTAACGACTGTCAACGGCTACCAACGGCTTAATGTGCTTTTCGAGGCACGGAGAGGGCTTTGTATGTAAAACTGGTCACCCATCAACCGCAGCGAGCGTAGCTTAACCTGATCGATTGCCCCTTTGGGCTGTTATTATTCTACAACAAGCCTCAATAGAGAAGTATTGAAGAAAAAGATATAGTGCGCCGATTGCAAATTAATTGGTATAAGGCGAGGTGAATGATGGTAAGACTTGCACAGCCTGAACTAATGAAGTCAGGAGCTTGAAATCTAGTTGCGAAAATGTCCTTTATTATACTGTAAATGTACTGTATCGTTTTTAAATATCAATCCCTTTGTAAAAAGGTTGTGGGTTAGATGATGCGGAAGGCGATGGAACCGAGTATTGTGGAGTAATTTGGTAGATGCCTTAGTTCAACGGTGGCGATAGGCCGAGTTGATTGATTGAACTTCCTATGGGGATGAAAGTGGGATACACAGCTATTATGCACTAAACTAACTTTAATTTGTTTCCGACGTATTCTAGTCACACTCTTTTCCGATTTACTAATTAATATTAGTGGTCGCCCATTGGTCAAAATTCGACCATAATTCATTTAAAGCTTAATGTATTTTCAATGCATTATTTATAATATAAAAATATTAGCTTTCTGCACTCCTTCGCCATATAAAGTTTAATTGTGCAAAATTTCATATTCCTCCGTTCGCGTAATTTTCGTAAAAAGGGGTACAAAGGTTTTGCTTCACGTATAAATATTTATAGATTATTATGTTTTGGACATATCTATTAGTCTCATTAATCGAATAATCGATTATACTCGATTCGGAAACTGCATCGATGCCGAATCTGAAAACTTATTTTGGAACGCACCCTCATGTTACTCTTAAATTAAAATGAATGCATCTGTGCCTTAGTCATACTCATTACTATATTGGTCATACGAAATACTTGATAGGTAGATAAACAGGTATGCATGATTTTGTGCAATGTATTTCATCAGCACTGCTCTTTGAACGGTGAAATAAAATACATCGTGAGGAAACCAGCATTATAATAGAACTAGCTTCTGCCCGCGACTTCGTCCACGTCAAATTTTCGCTCTTCTTCCCGTCGCATCGAATTGCCGCGTCAAATTTTCGCTCCCCTTCCCTTCGCATCGAATTGCCTGCCAGTTTTCGTCCATTTTTCGTTAGCTGCTCTGCTCCTTTTAACCGTAGCGTGATGTTATATAGCCTATAGCCTTCCTTAAAAATTATTTAAAAAAAAAAAACCAATTCCGACCAGTAGTTCCTGAGATTAGCGCGTTCAATCAATCAAACAAACAAACAAACAAACTCTTCAGCTTTATAATATTAGTATAGAATTGATGTGTAACATCCACCAATCTTCACTGGGCCAGCGTGGTATATGACGGCCCACTTCCTCCCACAGAGAGGAGGTTTGAATCTCAGCAATGGGAATACTAGGCTTTTAGCTGCTTTAGTACTGTAGTGTAGAAGGGCTTGTGGCTAAGTTACAACAGCTGCACGGGTCGATCGTTCAGGTTAAGCTACTCTTGCCGCGGTTGGTCCGTGGATGGGTGACCAGCTTTACATACCAAGACCCTTCCGTGCCTCGGAAAGCACGTTAAGCCGTTGGACAACCAGTCTTACCAAGGGGTATCGTATTACCCAGTAACTGGGTTGTGGAGGTCAGATAGGCAGTCGCTTCATGTAAAATACTGGTACTCAGTTGCATTCGGTTAGACTGGAAGCCGACCCCGACATAGTTGGGAAAAGGCTAGGCAGATGATGAGTGCTGTAGTGTTTATTTTATGTTCGTTATAATGTGTAGAATAAACAATTTTAAAATGACTTCAAAAAGGAGGAAGTTATGCATTCGGCGATTATAATTTTTTCCTATATGTACATATAGGAAAAAAATATTATCACATCAAAATCAATAATAATATATAATAATTATATAATCATAATTATAATTATATCGTACACCGATTTCTCTGTGATTAATGGTCTGGACCGATTTATATGATTCTTGTAACGATTGATAGAGGGAGCTTGCAAAGTGGTCCCTAAATCGACATTCACACGGACGTCAAAATATCGCGCCGCGATTTTATTGAGTCCGTGGTTCCGTAGAATTTTTGTTATTTTAACAAATTTATGGGACAGGTACCAGAACTAGATAAAAATAATACTTCATTCATTCATTCCCCTGCCCTCCTCAATGTATTTGGGGTCGGCAAAATTATAGCCATCGACATTTATACTCAATACTTTCCTCACGACGTTTTCCTCATTCCTCCGTATCACGTGAAAAATAATACTTAAACATTTAAAAAAAAAACTCATTGTCATTATCCTGCATTTATTTGTGGTCGGCGCAACATGTATTTTCTTCAATACTCTCTATTAGTCGTCATCTCGGTAGTCACCCCCTTTCAACCCATATTATCACTTACACTGTCCATCCATCGTTTCTTGGGACAAACAAAAAAACACACACAAACTACATATCTAAATTAGATTTTTGATTTGTTTTGTTTTTTTTTCTTAACAAAGATTTTTTTTAATTTTCCATTAGGACCAAAGAAATGCTGTACCTCATTCGACCAAACAATGTCAGCTTAAAATACCTAATTAGCTATTAAAATTCCTATTGACACATCAGGATATTGTACAGGTTAATAGTATAGGGAAAAAAATAAGGATAAATTATCCTGTTTGCAAAACGATCTATCTACTACGATTGTGTAGGGAAACTATGCAAGTTATAGCGTCATTCATAAGTTTGTGAGGTCACTCACCCGTCCAGTTTGCGTCTATGGACGAAAATGACGACAACCATGGACGTTTGAAAGGCAAATTGACGTAATAACTCCCTCACTGAAAAGTATTTTATCTAGGCACAAAGTAATTTGTCAGCCTATAGCTTTGTAGACCATTTTCTATAGGAAGCAGTGGCGAGGTGTAATTTTTTCTAAAAGAGAAGCCGATGCGAAGTCGGCTTTAACTTACTGACTCATCAATAAAGAATACTTACTATCATTCTAAAATTAATATAGGAATGTAATGAATTAAATACAATTAAATTGAACAGCTGAAAACCGAATAAAATAAGCAATATTCCTCTATCTCGTTCTCGCTGACGCATTTTTCTATACCTGTCTCTGTAATAACCCGTTGTACAGCGGCTTGCTCTCGTACATATCAAGCGGTGCCACGTGACCTAAAGTGACATCATTACGGGATCGCTGTTGTATGAATTTTTAGTTCCCGATTATGACGTTTCGGCGCCGGGTTAATTTAGAACATTTCTCTTTGTTGTAATACAAAGCTATAAATAACCTTTTTTGTTGTTTGAATGTTATGGTGAATTAAATACCCGTAGTGTAACTATATTTATTGACAACAGTAGCCACTATTTACATACTATTGTATTTTTAATAGTGATAGAGTTACCAATGCGAATCCCCGAAGGCAAGCCGGTAGGAATCGTGTTATATGGTGCTTTCGCCACTGATAGGAAGTACCTGGTAGTTGTTGATAGGCCTACACTGTCTTCCCATACCCATTGACACTGTAATTTGAAACCATTGTAAAAGGCAATTATTTTAAAAGATTAACCACGGAGTTTCTTGCCGGCTCTTCTCCATAGGAATCAATAAATTGGAACCATGCACCTAGCTTCTGACGTTTCGATTTGGTATTATGTGGAATAAAAAAAAATGATTTCCTTGAAAAGCAGAAGAAGCGAACTGTATGGTTGAATCGGAGGAGCAGTATTGGCTCAGTGGCAACGGCTCCTACTTACGTGTTTTAGGTATATCGAACCCAGGCAGGCACATTACTTTGTGTAGTGTATTTCATCACCACTGCTCTTAAGACTGTGAAGGAAAATATCGTGAGGAAAGTGGCATGACCTAAAATCAACAATTCGAAGACTGTGATATCCACCAACTCGCACTGGGTCTGCGTGGTGAATTATGGCCCATTCTGTCTCTCACAGAGAGGAGGCTGGTCTTCCAGCATTGAAAACATATTAGGCTGATTATGCATTATGCAAGGTTGGATTTCATGAAATTCTTTGCATCCCGGACTCTATTATTCTGAATTTATGCCCGATTAGTGTAGCAATAGACTGCCACGTTGGTTTAGTGGTCGCAAGCGCTACTCCTGAGCAGGAGGTCCTGGGATCGCGCCCAGGTCGGGCAAAATGTAACTTAAAAAAAAAAAAAACTTTATTCAAAACTTTGACATGTACATTAAAACAACTAAGCGACTGATGGTTTATGGAATTTAGTAAAAAATATCCACATATGTTCCACGAGAAATGACAAGAACAGCTGATCGACTACGAGCAATAACCTTTGCCAGTCGAATGATGAGATTTTCTTTTTTTGTTCCATTAGTTTTCTATATCGATACCCAACATGTGTGTAAAGTATTGCCAGCTAATTTAATTTGACCCTATATATCGAGTAGGTGAGGTACCTATGTACTTACGGGGTCTTTAGATATCTAAAGGCTACTACACACAGTGCCGGCGGCAGGGCCGCCGGGCAAGCCGCTGGCCAAGCCGCCGTGCACCCGGCGGCATTCAAAGCCGCCGGCTTTGCCACACAAAGGGGCCGCCGGCATGGCCGCCGGGGTGTGCCGGCGGGTTACGCGGCTTGCCGGCGTCAGTTTGCTCCTGGCATTAGTGGTGCGCGGTTTGTTTGTTGTTCACAACCCGAATGATGCTTGGCGGCTTTGCACGGCTTGTGCCGGCGGCTTGTATTGCCGGCGGCATAGCCGCTCGGCATAAACCCGGCGGCATTGCCGCCGGCACTGTGTGTAGTAGCCTTAAGGGCCCTGACAAACCGGCAGAAGTCTCTAAATCTGTAAATCAAGATTATTTCTTACCGTTATCCAAATTTATTTGGGGTCGGCGCAACATTCTTTTTCTTCTTCCATACCTCTCTATTAGTCGTCATCTCGGTATTCACCCCCTTTCTAACCATATCCTCATTCAGACAGTCCATCCATCATTTCTTTGGTCATCCCTTTGCTCTTAAAGCCACCCACACTTTTTCCTTTTACTATCCTATTTATCGCTCCTTGAGAATAATAGAGACCTAATATAATAAGAGTTTTATCATTTTATGTGTTAAAGTTGAAATATATTTTTTATTTTTATTTTTTATTTATTAGGTCTCCATAATTCGGCGGCGGCGACCTCTCGCGTCCGGCCCTGGTGCGAGCCATGGTACGGAGCGAGAGGGAGTGGGAAGCCGTCACCTCCTTCTGCGAAGCAGTAATGCTCGCGAAGGAGGAGGCGGGGCGCGTGAGGGAGTGGCAGTCTCTGCGCCCTCACGTCCCTAGCCGCCGCAGGAGGAGACGCCCCGGGCGTCGGGAGTCGATTGCGGACTCCCGGCCACCGTAGGCGCGAGCTTGCGGGTGGCGAGCAATGGGTAGCTCGCCGCCCGGTAAGGACCAAGCTCGGGTCGACGGCGCGCAGTGTTCCACGCGCGCCTCAAAGAGATGTCAGCAGCAGCGTAGGGGTCTAATAGGACCGATGCCTGCCGGGGTCGCGTGATTGTTCGAAAGAGATACCGTGACCCTGGCACATGGGCAACTGATGGAACACGGGTGGGTTTTAGTCAGTAAAAGTCTGACACGCCCTCCCGCTCCGCCCAGAGCGGGAGAAGTCATTTGATGATTTCCCATCCTGAAAAAAAAAAAAAGGTCTCCATAATTCTGAAGACCGTGCGGTATACTCTCCGCATCACGAGTCCATACTCGGACAACCAATTTCCACACAGCTGGTGATAAACTAAAATAAATAAATGAAATTCGACAAAAAATTAAACAGCTTTTCAAAAAATGATGTCAAAATGATTTTGTTTTAAATGCAGTATCTTCGAACCTCCTTAAACCAAACATCGACTGTTAACACATTCCATTGTCAAAGTCATTAGCACATAGCTTTGCTCGTAATGTGTCACACAAACTTACAGAGAAAGTAACGTTCGCTCACCTGCCTGCTTACCTTTCTAACTAACCGATATTACGATCGGCTCCTGTTTATGACAGCCGAACCGTTCCGAAAGGTACTCGAACGATTTCGAATACTGTTCTATTGAAATTGGAACAGAGAACGGTTTTTCTATCCGTTTTTATTTTCTGCAGATCTGTTAGTACCTTGTGACGGGTCTTTGAGCTCCCTAACAGGGTTGAGGTTCGTGGTGATGATGCATGCGTGCCATCTATCTGTTGGTCACACAGCTCAAAATTGCAATGGCCCTGCAATTTTTAGACTAAAATAAAATTCTAATAATATAATGTTTGGACTTAAAAAGAGACCATGACCTCTGAGTTTGTTTTGATAATTATTCTCAAGGACCAGTCTGCCTCGAAATGCTGGTGCCATCTAGTTTTAAAATATTGACGTGTAAACTACTTTCATAAATAAATATTTCATTTCAAAGAACTGGAGAGCCAGCCGAACTCGTCATTGGTCCTGTGCAAAAATGGATTACACCCTTTATAACTTTAATCTTTTTTCTCTTCAAGTATAGATTGTCCGTAGGCTTCTTGGGACGTTACATTTCTATGATTATTTCTCGATATTCAGAAGCTATTATTTCAATTTTAACCAGCCCGTAGATCGTGACACCATAAGAGCTGACTTGGAATTTTTCGGTAAACAGATGTGAGTTTCAGCTTTCCAGAGAGTCTAGTGTTGAATTTTGAAGGTTCTAGGGTTATACTAAGGTGTCATTTTTTAGAATTTTGGCAACTTTGGTAGGATATTGTCCCAGCCGTAGCTTCCCAGCTTGACAGCTATCATTGTCATCATTTTATCAGGCGAAGTACATCCAATTTTTCGTAGTTGTCACTTCAATGTCTTTGCGACATTGAGCGGTTCTGACAGCCATCGCTGACTCCAAAATCCCATCAAAACAATTCAAAAGAAACACAAAAAAGTATACATAGTACAAGCTGTAGATATACGAAATTATAGATTTCTCCGATTGCGCTCGATATAACTTTGTTTTGCAGGAGCCAGTCTGCTCCCACAAATTTGCTGTTTATGACAACACAAAACAAAACAAGGACACGCAAACTCGAACAAAAAAAGAATTAATCCAGAATCCTACTAATATTATGAATGTTGTAAAAGTTTGTATGTTTGTATGTATGTCACGTAAACACGGACCCACGGAATTGGATGAAATTTGGCACCCATAGTTTATAACCTGGATTAACCATCACAAAGCATACTTTTTATTCCCGGTAGTACGTTTCTGTGGAATAAATTCCGACTTCCACACGGGCCAAACCGCTGGCAAAAACTAGTACAAAAAGAAAAGAAAAAGGAACACGGAATTATTCCAGAAACATTTTATATTCACCATTATTAAAATGATCACAGTAGGTAGCCTTTCCACGTCAAATACGTAAGAGGGGCACTTGGGGTTTTTCCTTAGTCACGTGGAGCGACTGGGGGTATTTTTACTACAACCACGCTATAAATAGAACCAAGGCGGGGTAGGAATGCAAGGGGTAAACTCACGGCCAATTGCAGGTGGCCATCGGTCTATTATTAATGATTTATCTTTTACTGCCTGAAGGGGTAGGCAGGGGGGGTGAGGGTGCAGTCGCGGCTTAATAATTAATCACAATCGCAGCCGATCGAAGGTAAAACTACGCTAATCCCGGTCACCTCGTGGATGGGAGATCTTTTATTAAATATCGAGAGGGGCTTGATATTTAATAAAAGATCTCCCAGCCTTGGAAACCACGTTAACACGTTGAGTGCCGATCACGCGATATCGCGTGCTTGCTACTAACCATTTTGTATGCGCTCTTAGTCTGTGGCCATATCGGATTAACCATCAATATGTGTTTGGCACTCAACGTGTTAAGCTGTTGGCCCGGCTCTCATTCTTAGATCTTTGACAGTCGCTACGAAAAGACAAAAGCCCAAAAATGTGACAGCCAGTGTTACACATTAACTAGATTGTGACACATCATCATCATTTCAGCCGAAAGACGTCCACTGCTGGACATAGGCCTTCCCCAAGCTCCGCCACTTCGACCGGTTTTGTGCTTCCCGCATCCAGCAGATTCCTGGCAGTCACTCCTAAAATAGTAGTATTTAGCTGTAAGCTGTTAGATTGGAAGCCGATCCTAACACAGTTAGGAAATTGTTAGCCAGAAGAAGCATCCATTTACTTATTTATGTTAACAGGTAAATCAAAGGTTCCGAAAATGTCCCTTTATTTGATATTCGGCTCATGTTCAGCACTTTCCGTTATCATGCAACTGTTCCCAAACTTGTAGTGGGAACAAATTATTTGACTAAGTACTTCAACGACTAGGAACTAACATGCTAGATTTTGTTTTCTGTATCTGAACCTTGAAGTATTTGTTTCAATTAAATGCTATTTAGAGGCACTTTTGAGTTGGCAAATAGTCTTTGACAATTCGTGCCATAGGGTCTAGTTCTACTTCGCTTTTCGAATGGGTAACTAGCTTCAACTTTATGAGTAACTGCGGTCAGTTACTCAGAAAGTAGGCAGTTATGGAGAAGAACAGGTAACCAACTTCAAGGACCCTCTTTTAAATCAAGATATTACTAAATCTGGCTGCATTATTCTTGTTGCTTTTATGTGTGAGAATAATGTAAATACTTCTTATTGCTAAAAGTATATTTAAAAAAAGAAAAACAATTTTCGTGTATTTTTATTTAAACAAAACCTTAAAGTTTTCAATGTATTTTAAGAGATGATTTTTTTATGTCTTTTGTTTTTCATAATGTGTTATGATTGGTCAAGCATTTTCCAAATAACCCAAAGTATGTTGGGGTAGGGCTTTCAGAACAAACAGCTGTAACCTTGTATCAGATTTAACAGATGTCATCTTTATGTAAGTGAGGTACTTTTGAGGCCGGCGCTGCCCGCCATGATTTTTTAATTGGTGACGCAACTCATTTATAATCTGCGTGTTTTCTTAACATTTTAGTTTTCAATTTACTTTTAATATAATATAATCACTGTCGGTGACTGCCTTGTTTGTCTAGTGGTTGCAAGCGCTACTTCTGAGGTCCAGGGTTCAATTCCCAGGTCGATTTGCTATTCGGTTATTTCTTATCTGGAATTTCTCAGTAGCATCCCGGAGTCTGGATTTATGCCCGGTTTGCCCGAATAAAGTATATGGGACTTAAACATATCTGGCGAAATGTCGGTGTACTATAGGTCCACTTCTGCCGAACCCTTCGGGAAAGAAAGGCCTGATGTTATCAGTGCCGGTCGAATCTCTTGAACATCATCATCAGCCTAGCCTTTTCCCAACTATGTTGGCTTCGGCTTCCATCTACTGGATGCAGCTAAATACCAGTATTTTACATGGAGCGACTGCCTTTCTGACCTCCATAACCCAGTTGCCACAGTTTGTCAATCTTTCGGGAATTGGGGGACTGTCAAAAGAGCCACGAATGCTAACGTGCTTTCTAACTGCACGGAGAGGTCTTGGTATGTAAAGACGGGTTACACATCCACGGTACGATCATCACCGGACCATGAACACTTTTCTAAAGAGAACGGTGTACAGACACCAGCACATCAAGGTACCCGAAACTGTCAAATTTTCTCATTCAATCTTGAACCTAATACTTTAGTGTTACAGTTGAAAACCTATAAAGAATTTTGACAGATTGTATCCTAATCAAACAATCGGATAAATATCTATTAATGATTCATATTGATTGTCCTGCTTTGATAGGTAAATGTAAAAAATAGAGTTCCTCAAACATGTGCCGGGCACATTTAAGGGAAAACTTTACCTGTTATGGGATTGTAATAGTTAAGAAGCAACCTCTTTTGATATTTACGTAAGCTATTTACAATTGGGAAAGGAAATCTGTATGTCGGCTACAAATATAATGTTTTTAATCGACTTCAAAAAAAGAAGGAGGTTCTGAATTCGGTTGCATTTTTTAAAATTGTGTTTTACCTCATAAATTCTTCATTGATAAATTGACTTCAAAATTCTTTTTTGTTTGAAAGGTTAAACTTATAGAGTAGTCCCATAAATATAAATTTGGTCTAATTCTGATCAGTAGATTTTGAGTTCGCTTCAAAAATATGTACGTATCTTACGCGCCTTAAGTATCACTACTCGTCGAGTCTTACTGACGAACCCTTTTTTTTGGAAAATCATCAAATGACTTCTCCCGTTCAGGACTGAGGAACCCCCCAAATTTCAATCACAGTTAAAACCATTGCCACATTAAATTACTCCTAACTACAGCGCTAAAATGCAACAGCTCCTCATAAACACAGATTAAGCAACTCCCATGGAAACTCACGAATCCCTTTGAAGCAAATCTCCACTATCAGGGGACCTCTTAGCTCTTTTAATCCAATGAAGGACCCTGGCTGCTCGCGTCGAGGCAATCAGTAGCATTATAGTATTATCCCATTAAATTAAACCGATTAACTAGGAAAAAAACTATAATGGCTACCGTGAGAGGATGTCCAACAATGCTATATATAGACGGGTTAATTTTGCACGTTAATTAGTTGTTATTAAGGTTGATAACTGGAATTGTGGCGTTGATAACTATGATGGCGGTTTAGTCTTTGTCTTGTCATTTTATTCAATGGAGGAGGTTTTCAATTTGACGGTTTTTCTTTGTATGTTAAACAATGTATCGATTCTAAGGTAGAAGTCGGCACAACCTATTAACTCTGCCTATCGCAGTCCACTGCTGAACATAGGCCTCTCCACATTTGTCCACAACACTCTATCCTCCGCCTTCCGCATCCAGTCTGTCCCAGCCACTAGGTAGCGTCGGTCCATTTAGCTGGGGGCCCTAACTAACCTAAATTTGAAAGACTTGGGTCAGAAACCCCTTTCTGACCCAAGTCTTTCAAATTTAGGTTAGTTTCAAACCCAATTTCAAACCCAAGTCCCCCCCTTGGGTCCCCACCCAAGGGGGGGACTTCCTGCCGGGGTCGCGTGATTGTTCGAAAGAGATACCGTGACCCTGGCACATGGGCAACTGATGGAACACGGGTGGGTTTTAGTCAGTAAAAGTCTGACACGCCCTCCCGCTCCGCCCAGAGCGGGAGAAGTCATTTGATGATTTCCCATCCTGAAAAAAAAAAAGGGGGGACTTGGGTTTGAAAGCATTTATTTCAAATAGGCACATAAAATGCACTTTGAACATCACCATTAACATCTACGATTAGAATCAATTCTATTTGATAGAATTGATTCTAGTCGCCCCTTCCAAAAAGGTAGTTTTGTAAGTAGAATAATGGGCAAGAAACTCCACCGTTACTGTTTTAAAAATGGTTTGTAATATTTAAATACATTCATGAAATAACTACATGTGAAAACGATGCACCTAGAATAAAATTACCATACCAAAATAGGTAAAAAGCTTTTTTTAATGGAGCAATGGCAGATAAATTTATGGGCCCTAACTAACCGAAATTTTAAAGACTTGGGTCCAGTGCGGGTTAGTGGATATCACATTAATCCACACTGGGTCCAAGTAGCTTTACTCCTTAGGATTACCTACAGCTTGACCTCGCTCATAGAGATGAGGCGTTATTCCCAACTGTGGGAAAATCATAGTCTGGTTATGTATGATAATACAATTATAGGAAATTTACCTATTTGATCAATGACATCAATTCTGTTGGTCATCAGTTCGGTTCCGTGTGGTGCCAGATGTAAAGAATAGCACCATCCCATATCTTCCCGTGTCGGAAAGGGCGACTAAGGGAGTTACTAGAGAATGGGCAGCAACGTTCTCCATGCATTTTACCACCATACTGTGACCACCAACCCGCCTGCCAAGCGTGGCGATTATGGCAAACAAACCCCACAATTTAGGGGAAGCCTATCTCCGACATGACATGGACGTCTTTCGGTTGAAATGATGATGATAATCAATTCTGTCTATGTACAGACGCCAACACATCAAGCTACTAAAATCTGTCAGATTTCTTTGATAGATTTTCGACTTTATTTCTAGAGCATTAGGTTCAAGGTTCATTGGGAAAAATTGACAGTTTCGGGTAGCTTGACCTGGTGGCGTCTGTACATGTATTGTAAAGGTTTTATAGCTATCGCGGTTTAGAACGTCACAGCTTTTGTTTTTTTAGAGCATTTTCCGTAATTGTTCATTCAATCTGCCTAACCTCTTCCCAACTTAGTTGGAGCGACTGCCTATTTGACCCCCGTAGCCGAAAGGCAGGTTGTCCGACTTTCGGGATTATGAGGACTTGTAATGACTGTCAAAGATCCATGAATAATAGCCGGGACCTACTGCTTAACGCGTTGTCCAAGGCTTGAAGGGTTTTGGTACGTAAAGACGGTCACCCATTGACAGATCAACCGCAGCAAGTGTAGACCGATCGATCGAACCGTTCGGTCCGCCTGTTAGTACTTAGCCACAAGCCCTTTATTTTCCGTATTTGTTCAGTATGTTTTGAGAATTTTACGTATAATCAAAAATTTACAACGTCATTTGGAAATACTCTTTCACCGGTTGACGACATAAGGACAATCTGTGAAAAATAATGTTGTGGTTTACGAAATACTTTTTTCTAAGGATTCCTGAACAGGGCCAAAATGAATTTGCCAATATTAATGATACATGTAGCAAAGCAATGACAAATGATTTTATTCCTGCAAGTAGGTTTGTACAAACACTTACACGTCAATCATATTTTTTTAAACTAGATGATGTTGGCGTTTCCTATCTGACTACTCTGAGAAGAACGGCCGAAACAACCTCAGAGGTCAGTCTCCCAAGTTCCTTCCATGGTTTACATGACGCAACTTCTTGCTCTCGTTATCAGAACGTCCTTGTGATCAGAATTACTGAAACATGATTCAGAGAAGAGTCATTTATGTATGCTATTAAAATGTGCTTTTACCAGTGTCGTTTCTTGGAACGAGTGAAAAATAAAAAGGGACCAAAAAAATAAAGGTACCTATATCATGATCACCCTTTACCTCTTCACATGCACTCGATATCTTTCACTCTTCAACCGAATGATCGAACAATGACATGAAGGGAGCAGTCGAACATTAACTTTTATGTAATTTTGTCGGTGTAGTGTGATAAAATGTAGCTGGTAACACTTTACCTGTTGGGTATCAGTATCGAAATGTAATGAAACAATTTTTTTTTTCTTCATCAACCATCTTTCTTCAAAATTTTAATGACACTGTGACAAGGACTGTTAAGGAATAGTTTTTGGAATATCTAAGTTCCCAGAAAAATATCAAAAACAGCGGGTCACGGTTATTGGACTTTAGCCCACCGGATTATTATAAAAAAAATATTTTTTAGTTTTTTTTTTGGTATCGTTTTCGATATCGATATGGGTAAAGTCAATAACCGTGATCAGCTGCTTGTGTTATTTTTCGCAGAACTTAGATATTTCTACGGGTGGCTAAAATATTGCCAATCAATTAAATATGACTCAGTATAGTAGGATCATACGATATGATTCATTCACAATTTCAAAGAGCGAACTGGTAACTTAAGTATCTACTTATCCTGTTTACAAACTTTTATTAAGCAAGCGAAAGCATAACTTGTTGAAAAAAAACTTGTATGGCAATGGCATTTACGTCACCGCGGGAAACCCCGTAAGCTTCTTCATGTTTATTTTATGTAATGGATTTTAATTTTGGTGTTGTAAGTTCCCATTAAATCTATAGGTGCTATTATTATGAAGAGTTTGAATGTTTGTTCGAACGCGCTAATTCCTAGAACTGCTAGTCGGATTTGATTTTTTTTGAATTTGATAGCTATATTTATCGTCACGCTAGGACCTTTAGAAGCCGAGCAAAAACAAAAAAAAAGTCGACACCGAAATCGAAGTAATAGCGCAAGCAAGCGATGCAATGTCATGGGGTTGGTCGAGAGAAGATGTCTCGCGGACGACGACGTCCCGGGCAAATGGGTAGGTAGCATAGGGTTAGTTTATACGTAGGAAGTAATCTGCGAAACTACTGATCCGATTCCGCAAATTCTTTCACTAATGGGAAGGTACATTATGGTCGAGTGGCATAGGAATGTTAAAACAGTAAATTTCATGTGGGCGGAGTCGCAAACAGAAGCTAGTTAAGAATACTACAAAACGACCAAGCAAGTCATTGTGAGTGCATCTGATCTGAACTTTCCTCACGACATTTCCCGCAGGGAGGAAAGTCTGGCGTGTACAGGTAACAAACGATGAAGGGCCAAAGAAACGATGAATGGATTATATGAATATATCTATTCTTTTTTAACCGACTTCAAAAAAAGGAGGAGGTTATCAAACCGACTGTATTTTTTTAAAATGTTTGTTACCTCATAACTTTTGACAGGGTGAACCGATTTTGATGATTCTTTTTTTATTTGAAAGCTGATGCTTTCCGAATGGTCCTATTTTAATTTCATTCGGACAATGGGTTCCATGTGAAAACCATATTTAAGTCTTAAATTTGCATTAAGTATTTGTGCGACAAATGAACGAATAACGCGAGTAGATTAGTGCGGAGTATCTACCATAACTAAAAAGTTGAAAATAAAAACTTTTACAAAAAAAAAAAAAACAACCGGCTTCCCTCCTTCTTAAAAAGTTTTTTTTTTTTATTAACTTTGTTGTGGAGGTCAGATAGTCAGTCGCTCCATGTAAAGTACTGGTATTCACCTGCATCCGGTTAGTCAGGAAGCTGACCCCAACATAGTTGGGAAAAGGCTAGGCAGATGATGATGATGATGATGATGATTATTATGATGATGATGACCAACACATTTTTTCTCATCGTCACTAAGAACACACGTAACGCTGCTGGTTTCGGTTCATCATTAGTGGATTTTTGGCAGTAGTTACGGTTCTTCAGAAGCCCGAATGTCCGACAGCCAGTCTTACCGACGAAACACCGGGGTGGTTTTAGTCAGTCAGTCAGTCTAATGGACTATCTATAATGCCGTTAGGGAGCGTTCATTAATTACGAGACGCGTAGTGTTCCACGCGCGCCTTTCTGTGACGTATGGGGGGGAGTTTAACACTTCGCTCCCCCCCAACGTGAGGAGGCCCGCAAAGGCGGGCCGGCACCAGTCGGGGATCGCGGACGACATATTGGTTCCCGTGGTCCCCGACGTAGTTGTGGGACGGAACACCGGGGTGGTTTTAGTCAGTCAGTCAGTCTGATGGACTATCTATAATGCCGTTAGGGAGCGTTCATTAATTACGAGACGCGTAGTGTTCCACGCGCGCCTTTCTGTGACGTATGGGGGGGAGTTTAACACTTCGCTCCCCCCCAACGTGAGGAGGCCCGCAAAGGCGGGCCGGCACCAGTCGGGGATCGCGGACGACATATTGGTTCCCGTGGTCCCCGACGTAGTTGTGGGACGGAACACCGGGGTGGTTTTAGTCAGTCAGTCAGTCTGATGGACTATCTATAATGCCGTTAGGGAGCGTTCATTAATTACGAGACGCGTAGTGTTCCACGCGCGCCTCTCTGTGACGTATGGGAGGGAGTTTAACACTTCGTTCCCCCCCAAGGTGAGGAGGCCCGCAAAGGCGGGCCGTCACCAGTCGGGGATCGCGGACGACATATTGGTTCCCGTGGTCCCCGACGTAGGTGTGGGACGGAACACCGGGGTGGCTTTAGTCAGTCAGTCAGTCTGATGGATTATCTATAATGCCGTTAGGGAGCGTTCATTAATTACGTGAGGCAATTTTAAGAATTGTTCGACCCCCCTCCCCCCTTGGTGAGATATCGTAAGATTTTCCTCAATTCCGTCCCCCTCCCCTAATCTCACGCAAGATTCTTCAAACTTCTATTTGGGCTGTAAACGTGTTGGATTATTGAGGAAAAAAAAAAAAAAAAACACAACCTGTTATATTACTTTTATTGAAGACTAGCAAAGACTAGTATTTGTGAATATTATCGTAATTTAAAATCACAATCATAAAATTAAATAATGAATATCAAACAAAAATTAAGAAAAGATTTATTCTAATTCAGTCCACGAATTTAACTCAAAAATTTATTCTCTTGACTCAAGAAAATCATTTTCTTCAAAATGGTATTCTTGGTTAAGATTTTGGCTCTTGAGTCAAGTAATTTTTTTTTTGTCAGTGTAATGTCTCAGATTTGGCCATATTTTATTGTAGAAATAACTTTTCACGCAATTTTCCACCGTTTTCTGCGAGAAAAACAATTACGTGATATTTGCCAAGATTCCCCCTACCCCCTAAGTGAGATTTGGAAAGATTTAGCTTGAACCCTACGAAAATAACTAAAGAACCCCTACAACACTTCACGTAATTAATTGACGCCCCCTTATCTACCAAAACCGTTGTTTTGAATAACATGCAAAAACCGCGTTAAAAATTTAAACCGATGTCACTTTTCAATGACAACATCTATTTTTATTTCCAATACTATTCAAGGTATTGAAAATTCGGAAACACAGATCGATAGATTTTTTTTTCTCATTATAATTTAATTTTTCGCATTAAAAGTTAAAAATCGACCATATTTCGGATAACGGCATTTTAGTTATGCCACGGCAGAGCTGAAAACTTATCACTCAGAAAAGTTTTTTAATGACACAATATTGGTTGCCTAAATTATCTGTGAAATTTGGAAAGAAATTCCTTAGATACATGAATAAATAAACTAACAAAGTCTTTATTAAGTCCCACAGACAAGCACAGCACGATAGCGCGACTCTTGTATAAAAAAATCTATAAAAACTCCATGGAAATTGTTGTATCTGAATCACGCCGCACCGTCACGTGGCGCTTGTCTGCGGGACCCTTTTACAATATAAATAAATATTCGTGTCTATAATAACAATAAAAAAACATTATAAGTACAAGCTATTAATAGATGGATTCACAGTTTTTCCATCTGATCGGTTCACTGACTCCGCGTAGAATTGATGGGGCAAAAACCTCATGTTTTTTAAGGTCCAATCAGGCATTTGACATGCTGTTGACCACTTTAATACCTTGACCCTGCAACTAGTAATATAAAGTAATTTGATTAGCAAATAGATTTCCTTGTTTTTTTTTAACATTCTACTCTGGCTTGTATGGGTCAGAAAAGGGATGAATGAAAGGCAATTGCTTGCAACTGAGATGTTAAGAACGATGTGTGGTGTTACTCGAATGGATAGAATAAGAAATTATAGGAAGTCTGAAAGTGCCGGCTGTCATGGTATGGACACGTGATAAGGAGGAATGAGGAAAATGTCGTGAGGACAATTTTGAGTATGAATGTCGATCGCTATAAGAGTAGGGAGAGACCAAAGAAACGATGGATGGACTGTGTGAATGAATTATGATGGAGTGACTACCGAGATGACGACTAATAGAGAAGGGTGGAAGAAATAGACATGTTGCGCTGACCTCAAATAAATTGGGATAAGGGCAGAATGATGATGATGTTTGCCATTTAGTATTGTATTTCCTCTCATCAAATTAGAGCTCTAATTGTGTTTAAAACATTATGGCAGTCAACAAACCGCAATGCCAGACAAAAAGGTTGATAGCAGGACTCACGCAGAGCAGGGAGCGCCAGACTTTGTTATCACTTCTCTAGGAATCCCTTTTAAAGTATTCCCATTGTTTAAAAGATAGTAGCTATCAGTTGAACGGTGGTACTTATTCCATGAATGGAGGAAAAGATGTGAACATGAACCGTATACTAAGAGTTGACTACACGCTGAATAGCACCATCCTCTTTTCTCATTGCTACACTGATGACTTTCTTTGACTTTTTTTCCTATACAGTCAAGGAAAAACAAAATGGGATAAGACATTTTGACTTGTAAATACTGTTACGTAGATCGTAAAGTCTAGAAGCATCATGCTAACTCCGTCTCAGAAAGGGGCAGTGTGACGTAAATCGAAAAGTCTAGAAACATCACGCTAATTCCATCTAAGGACGGGGCAGTGTTAGAAACTACTGGAAATGACACGCTAACGCCATCTGTTATTGAGTAGCAAGTACTACACGAAATTGTACGTAGACGCTACTGCCATCTATTGTCGAATAGTGGGATTAAACAGTTCAATGGAAGTTACTAGAAGCTTCTACGCTGTGGCGGTGTCGAATGTTCGAGAATGTTCTGCTCGGGATATAAATAGCGGATTGTCGGGCCGACAAGCGGTTCGATTTCGGAAGCGAGCGAATACGATTCGAGTGATACAGTACACGCGAAACAAGTGATTCCAAGTGACGTTTCTTGTAGTTGCGATATTTGTGTTTATTTAATTAAACAGTTTGTGTGTTTTGGTAAATTGGTTTAAATTAATTTATCCCGAACCCCAGCTCGTAACATTTGGTGTCAGAAGTGGGATAAATTTTGCCAGTTTTACCGAAGGAGGATACGGAAGGTATCCGTACCAGGAGTCAGCGCCAGCAGGAGGTGGATCAGAGGCGATTTGAAGGAACTTCTAGACAGACACCTGGGGGTAATCAGCCGACGACGGAGCCAGTATCCCAAGTGTCTGGTGTTCCTTCATTATCACCAGCCATGGATCTTTCTGCGCTAATGGCGATGCTGCAGGAGCAGGCCCGCCGACAGGAAGAACAGGCCCGCCGCCTACAGGAACAGCTGCAGCAGGACAAAGAGGAACAAGCTCGCCAACAGGAAGAACAGGCTCGCCGACAGGAAGAACAGACCCGCCGCCTGCAAGAACAGCTTCAGCGTGATAAAGAGGAGCAGGTTCTCCTTTTGAAAGATCTACATGCGATATTTTGCAAAGAGATCAAAGCCATGAAGGAGAAGGTTCAGCTACACGAAAATCGTATCTCCGAGGTCGAAATCCAGGTCGCTGATATAAAAAAAGCGCTGGAAAATCGGAAGACTGGAGACGGGACTGTGGCTTCTGTAGTTGCTGCACCTTCCGCGCGTGGATTTAAAGTGCTACCCTTTGACGGAACATCTTCCTGGTTGGCATACAAAATCCAGTTTGAAGCCGTTATGGATGCAAATGGTTGGACAAAAGGGCAAGCCATGACCGCGCTTACTTTGGCCCTTCGCGACCAGGCTTTAACCGTCTTAGAGGCTCTTGGCAAAAATGTTACCTACGAGCAGCTGGTTGAGGCGTTAGAATCCAGATACGGTGACGCACACCTAGAGCACGTATTTCGCGCCCAGTTGAGGGATCGTGTGCAGCGAAGTGGTGAAAATCTGCAACAGTGGGCCCTAGAAATTGAAAAGTTGGTCCGAAAGGCGTATCGGTCTGCGCCTGCACTCATCGAAGGGACTTTGACTCAAGTATTTATAGATGGCATACGGGATCTGGAAGTAAGAGCTGCTGTGAGACTTGGGCACCATGAGAAGCTGAAGGACGCTTTGGCCCACGCGTTGGAGGTGGAAGCAGTGAGGCATGATCATCGAGCCCATCGCTTCAGAGAGGTTGTGGAGTCACCTGCTCGTGACCGTATTAGGTACAGCCCTAGATGTTACACTTGTGGAGAAAAGGGCCACCTCCGTTCAAATTGCCCGAAGCGAAACACTGCCAGTGAATATCACACCCAGGTTAGAAGGGTGTCCGACATTACAGCGCAACAGCAAGAAAAATTCGTAAGCGATAAGAGTGCGGGGCGAGTATTGGCTGCTGTTAATAGAGCCCCAAGGATTTCGATGTCACAGGCCAATGACGGCATATCCCACGGTAACGCGGACGCTTTATCAGGAAGAACTTCTCTTGAGCAGTACAAACATTGTGTCAGACATGAAGCTAAGGAAGTAGTTCCTGTCAGGGTGCTAAGAACAGACCTTCGTGACAAATGGAAGGAAACCATACGGCATGCCCAGCAGCGTGATACAGATATCAGGCCAATTCTCGAGTGGATTAAAGCTGAAGCTCCCAAACCGAAATGGTGTGATGTTGCAGCGATGAGTACCACCACAAAGAATTATTGGGCACAATGGGAGAGCTTGATGCTCCAGGATGGTGTCTTGTGCCGCAAAAAGGAAAATGGTCGAGGGGATAGCTGTCACTTGCAAATGGTCGTCCCGAAAGCAAAGGTACCAGATGTTCTACAGTACTACCACAGCGGTTGTTCAGGAGGACATAGGGGTGTAAAAAGGACTCTATTGAAGATCAGGGAACGGTTCTACTGGATCCACTTTCGACAGGATGTTGAGGATTGGTGTCGCAAATGCACCAGTTGTGCGGCGGTAAAAGGATATGCGAACTGCGTCTAAAATTATTCATGTAGATGGCATGATACTACGGGAATAATGATGCTCGGGACGAGCATGTCTAAGGAGGGGGCAGTGTTACGTAGATCGTAAAGTCTAGAAGCATCATGCTAACTCCGTCTCAGAAAGGGGCAGTGTGACGTAAATCGAAAAGTCTAGAAACATCACGCTAATTCCATCTAAGGACGGGGCAGTGTTAGAAACTACTGGAAATGACACGCTAACGCCATCTGTTATTGAGTAGCAAGTACTACACGAAATTGTACGTAGACGCTACTGCCATCTATTGTCGAATAGTGGGATTAAACAGTTCAATGGAAGTTACTAGAAGCTTCTACGCTGTGGCGGTGTCGAATGTTCGAGAATGTTCTGCTCGGGATATAAATAGCGGATTGTCGGGCCGACAAGCGGTTCGATTTCGGAAGCGAGCGAATACGATTCGAGTGATACAGTACACGCGAAACAAGTGATTCCAAGTGACGTTTCTTGTAGTTGCGATATTTGTGTTTATTTAATTAAACAGTTTGTGTGTTTTGGTAAATTGGTTTAAATTAATTTATCCCGAACCCCAGCTCGTAACAATACTTAAGGCACTCAAGCCAGACTGCTTTGTTGGTCTAGTGCAAGTGTTAATGCTGAGCATGAGGTCCTGGTATCAAGTCCCGAGTCAGGCAATGTGTTATTGGATTTCCTTCTGGAAATTCTCAGTACTAGCCCGGAGTCTGGATTTGTGCCCGGTTGGTCGGGATTGGCTCGCTCCTTATTATATGGGACTTAAACATAACTGGCAAAATGTGGGTGTACAAGGTACAGGTACACTTCTGCCTACCCCTCGGGAAATAGGTTGCAGTTGGCGTGGTGTTGTCACAGAAGTTCCTCGATCCAAGACCCCTACCAAGGCGGAAGACATCCATGAGGATATTACACCCTGGAACCAAAAAAAAGAAATATGCCTGTAACAATTGCGTGATGTACCAGAGTTGCACCATTCGGGGGCATCGAAGACTGTGTTGATGAGTGCTTAAGTGGCCCCGTGGCCCCCAGTGCAAGTGTGCGAAGGAACAAGGGGTGGTTTCAGTCAGTAGAAATCTGACAGTCCGTCCACCTCAGGACGGAGGATATCCATGAGAATTTCCAAACCGTTATCAAAAGAAAGGCATGATGTTGTGCTAAAAACCATAGTCTTAACCTTAATGGAAACAAAGCTTGCTCCTCTGACTTCAGAAACATTGACTAAAGCCCGTCTGGTCGAAATTACGTCCAACAGCATACAAATACATCATAAATGGTCGTAAATCAATGTTGACAGAACATACCAACATTTTCGCTCGCACCATTTCACTTATTAACCGTTTCGTCTGGACTAACTCTCAATCGGTTTTAACGACACCCCTGGGAGTCAACCGGGTTGCCATATTCGTCCTTTCATTTAATATTTACTCGCACAGCTTTTTATTATGTCCTTTTAAAATCAATACCGGGTCTCGTGGCTAAACCGTTGGTCCCAGCTGTCATTTGTAGATCTTCGACAGTCGTTACGGGTGGGTAGTTAGAAGCCCGAAAGTTTCGTAACCAATCTTACTAAGGGGTATCGTATTAGACAGTAACTGGGTTGTGGAGGTCAGACAGGCAGTCGCTCTGAGATATCCGTTGAGACTGGAGGCCCCCAAAATAGTTGGGAAAAGAATAGGCAGAAGTTAGGGTTAGCTGAATATCGCTATCTAACATGGAGCAACTGCCTCCAGACTTTTGAAGCCCACTAACTACTGCCGACGATTCACGAATCACAACTGGGACCATGCCGGGAACGTGCTTTCCAAGGGTAATACTTTGATACTTAAGGATGAGCACCCATCTACCGAGCAACTGCGGTAGCAAGCCCGTGCGGCTGTTATTACTTAGCTCCAAGCCCCCTAGGCTCGGCAGATGATGAAAATAAAGCTAGTTAAGAATTCCATGTGTAAAATGCCAACGTTTAAAAATAACTATAGGTTCTACTATTTTTGGGTGGTGTGGTCAAATTCAAGGACCTATTCGATATTATAGATTTGGACTAAAGCTTTCATATTTGTAAGCCTTTTACAGAATTAGGGCTTTGCAAAAGGTTTATTAGAACCTAATCCTAGGAAAGTTCTGAAAGCTTCGAGTATTGAAAGTAATTTTGTTCTATTTTGGGCATGAAATGTCTCATTCGGAGCAATGGTCAACACTGCTTTTCCTTTTTCAAATGAAGACTATGGATTTGGTTTTATAGTGGTTCTTATATCGTAAGTAATGTTTGGCTTCATTAGCATTGTTTAGATGTCAATCAACTCAGCCTATCGCAGTCCATTACTGGAAATAGGCCTCTCCAAGGCTGCACCACAACACTGTCCTCCGCCTTCCGCATCCAGTCTGTCCCAGACACCTTTTTAAGGTCGTCGGTCATACACGCTTACCGATACGCGGTCTCTACTCTAGGAATCGTCTAGTCCTCTGGCGATCGGTCCCTCGACCAACATAGTTGGTGAACATAATAAACTTCTTGTGAAACCATGTTTTGTCTCTGCATCACCCAAAGGTGCCAAGAAATACCTTGGTCGTAAGAAAAAAGGGTGAAATTTGATCTGTTTCAAGATGTAATGCACCTTTCTTACTTACGGTCGAAACGCAATTACTTAAGTTCTCTGTGCAATATTTCAAAGCAAATGTTTCTTGATTATTAAGAACGCAGTAGCATAATCGACCTATAATGTTCCCTCTGCTAGAACACAGAGGTCCTCTCTATGAGAGCGAGTGGGCTATAATCTACACCTGGATCCCCGTGCGGGTTGATAGATGTCACAATTTTTCGATATTTTTTTTCTAGGACATGCCGTTTTCCTTACGATGTTATCCTTCAACGTTGTGAGAGCAGTGGTGATGAAATTATTTACACAAAGTAAAGCGCTTGCCTGGAATCGAACCCACGAGCTACAATTTATAAGTCAGGGACGATACCACAGGGCCACCACTGCTCACAGAACGCAGTGTTTCTGCCTAAGTCCAACACATTTCTTTACTTCCTTTATTCAATCCCATCACATTTCAACACCATCTTATATCCCAAATACCAAAAACGTAACGTAGACGGACACTTTAAAACGACTTTCCCGTATAAAGAATGCTGTTCTCATATCTCTCGAAACAGTTTCGTCACAGCCACCATTGTCGGTCGTCAGCAACAAGGAATTTAAATCAGTTACTATACATTTGTTATGTTAAGTTTCTCTTATGTAATTGTTGAGTTGACGCCTTAAAAATGATTTTTTTTTAAATGGATTTTTGAAGGTACATGGTTGTTGAAGATTTTTGTAGTAAGGCTTTTTAGTTCTTTTTTTGTACCTTTTTTTGCGGGTGGGCAATCATCAGTTGAGTTCTCCTGGTCTCTGGGCGGAGCAGGATGGCGTGTCAGACTTTTACTGACTAAAACCCACCCGTGTTCCTTCAGTTGCCTATATGCGAAGGCCACGGTAACTCTTTCGAACAAATCTCGCGACCCTGGCAGGATGGGAATGAGATCTAAAAAGGTTGTCGTGTGAAGCGTTTTTAAGGAATACATCTCCTTTTACACAGATTTTAATAATTGTTTTACTTTACTAGTATACGCAAGGTAGGTGTATAAGGTAGATCACGAAATTCAATTGTTCGTAATTTTTTTGTAACTTTTTTATGAAATAGTAATTCAATGAGATTAAATGAACTTAGAGTTGGACTGATACTGCCAGGGTTGCGGATTTATCCGAAAGAGTTACCGTGGCCCTGGCACAGGCAACTGAAGGAACACGGGTGGGTTTAAATCAGTAAAAGTCTGACACGCCCTCCCGCTCTGCCCAAAGCGGGAGACGTGATTTGATGGTTTTCCACCCACAATAAATAAATAAAGGTTGTATTGATGATTTTATTGATTAGAATTCTGTAAATACACACGTGTTACAGTCGCGAATCATATTTTATTCCACACTAGTTTCGATCGACTTGCCTACCAGTTTTCGTAAATTTTTTGATGCTGCTCCGGCCCAATAGGCTACCCAACACAAAATTTTACAATTCGGATCAGTAGTTCCTGAGATTACCGCGTTCAATCAAACAAACAAACACTTCAGCTTTATAATATTAGTATAGATGTATGTTTTTTTTTACATATCGACGGTTGAAAGGCTATTTGATCTAAGCGACATTTGCTGAAAGTTGCAGGAGAGTGATTCAAAGTTTTATTTTTAGAATAAAAAAATCGTTATAAAAGAACTAGTGAGTGGATTTCGGAAAAGCTGTATTATATTCTACCATGCTGACGCCGGGTTAACAAAATCCACACACTAGTTATTTTATAATGAATTTTATTTTATTCGAAAAATATAACTTTGAATCACTCTACTGCAACTTTCAGCAAATGTGGCTTAGATCAAATAGCCTTTCAACCGTCGATATATTGCATAGTTTTGTGGTCAGTTATGAAAAACCAAGGAACTGAAAATGTGTAAAAATGCTCATTATGTGGTTGAACAGTCACGGTTTCAGATTTAAAATCAATTTACACTTTAATGCGGATATTTAAACGTTTGGTCTTGATTTTATCACCATCAAACTTTATATGTCATTATTTGCCTAGTCTTTTCCCAATAATGTTGGGGTTGGCTTCCATTCAAACCGAATGTAGCTGAATACCAGTATTTAAAATGGGGCGAACGCCTATCTGACCTCCACAACCCAGTTACTGGGTAATACGACACCCCTTGGTAAGACTGGTTGTCAGACTTTCGGGCTTCTGACTACACGTAACGACTGTCAAAGATCTATCGAATGACAGCTGGATCCGATGTATTAACGTGCTTTCCGGGGCATGGAAGGATCTCTGTATGTAACCCAACAACGGACCGACCTCGTTATCTCGGTAGGCAACCAGTAATCTATTATTAACCTTAAATAATTAAGTTCCTTGTTCCGATTAATATCTAAAATGAACACTCAGACACCGGAAATTCGTCTGGCCAAAACAGCAAAGGAAATATTATTAAGGTACCTAATCGTTCATCTCTAAATATCCTTTGTCACGTTTGAACCGTAGTATTATCCTGTACAGAAATAGAACCGCCATTGATACGGCTTCGGTGGGCGTTTGTAAATGCTCCTATTGTTTATTGTTTTGTTGTGTTGATGTTGCAACGTTCTTGACCTTCTCGAGTGATTTTATCTACGGTTATGTAGGAAGTATGGAGGTGGTGATTTCGGGGTGTAAACATTGAGTAGGCTTGATACAGTATCAAACGATCAGTTTGTTGTTATTTCGATCTAAATTATGATTTGCTTGCTTTTGCCAGCGGCTTCGGTCCAGGCTATAAACTACTGAGTTCCACTGTTCATCTAAATCCGTTGAGCGGTTTTGGCATGATTAAATACAAATTTTAATATTTATAATATTTGTAGGATTTATACAAAATAACAATAATAACACCTTCACAGGCTCATCCCATGCGATGCTATAAGTCAGAATGTCTACACAAATATACGCAAAATAAAATTACCAGTAATGAAAATAACAAAGAATTAAATACTTCCTAATATAATAATTATTATAAAAATTACAACGTTTATTATATCTGACCTCCCATAATTATTTTTCGTGAATGAATTATCCTTTCGTTATCGTAATAATATTAATGATGAGTTCTTCCTTTTAACTCTTCCACCATTCATTAGAAAAACCTAACAGAACGATTTCATGCGGAAACCATATAGTTAAGTTATTGTCTTCTTTGCAAGAAAGATTCTCTTAACCACTAACTTGAATAATCTGCTAAATAATGGTCAGATTCTAATGAGGTTTGCACTTACATACCTTTACCGACTGAAATGTGGTGGCCCCAATTGTTGAAATCCTGACAGGTATCGATGTGACCTTTTTCCGTTATTATGTATTTCCTTCTTGGAGATCACTGACATCGGTGAAGGAAAACATCTTGAGGAAACATAAATTTAAATATTCAAATCACCATCATCATTCTTCTGCCTCTATCCACACTTAATCCACACTAATATTATAAATGCAAAAGTAACTCTGTCTGTCTGTCTCGCTTTCCTGCTAAAACTACTGAACCGATTTAAATGAAATTTGGTACACAGATAGTTTAGAGCCTGAGAAAGGACATAGGCTACTTTTATCCCGGTAGTATGTTCCCGCGGGATAATTTCGGACCTCCACGCGGGCGAAGCCACTGGCAAAAGCTAGTTCCAATATATTTGTGGTCGTCGCAACATGTCCTTTTCTACCACACTTCTCTATTAGTCGTCATCTCGGTAGTCAGCCCGTTTCTAACCATATTATTATTCACACAGTCCATCCTTCATTTCTTTGGTCTCTCCCTACTCTTATAGCCATCGACATTCATACTCAAAGTTTTCTTCACGACATTTTCCTCATTCCTCCGTATCACATTGGTATATCAATCTGAAATCGCTACCCGTCTTGAGCAAACGTGGTGATCAATGTTTGATCCTTTTTTGTATGAGAAGAGGCCTATGCCCAGCTGTGGGACAGTTATAGGCTGGTATTATTTCACTTTTTTTTACCTAGTTTGGGATGATTTAGTTTTTTCAAACTAGCTTTTGCCCGCGACTTTGTCCGCTTTAGTGTCGGTTCTCGTGGCCGCAACGAAGTCGCGGAATAAAGAGTAACCTATGTCCTTTCTTGGGGTTGAACCACAGAAATCTAAATAATAAGGCACTAGAAGTCGTAAAGGCGCGTGACCTTGTCGCCGCAAATGTGACTCGTACACCACAATCGCGCGAGGAGCGTATTTTTCGGTCATCAGTGTTGTTTCGGACGTAGACACGTAAACATGGTTTTTTGCAGCATATCCAGCTGTGGAAATTCGTCCACGAAGTGTAACTTTGTAAATAAAGGGATAACATTTCATAAGTAAGTAGTATTTTTTTAAATAATGTTGATTTTTAATGAAAATTACTAAAATGAAATTATTCACCACCAGTATTACGAATAATTACGATTGTCGTAGAAAATGAAATTTGTATCCCATTTCAATAATCATTGATGCATTAGCGTGTTCATGTTTACAATACAACTATTAAAAGCAGCAATGGAATTATAGTCATGCGCAATATACAATATCGCTCCCTACGTAAATTTCCAGGAGCACGCTGCAAGAGTTGAGCGCGAATTAGTGACGTACCACTACTATTTTGTATCGATAATTTTATTATGTTTAGCTTACCTAGTTTTACCGACATAGGTATGAAATGTAATTTTACGTTAAATATTTATTTAGTTATCTACTATATTTTTCCTTTTTTCTATATTGATAATAAAATCGTTTATCAGCGATTATCTGTTTATTAGTATTATTAAAATACTTGAAAGATTTTTATTCAGTTTTCCCCATCATTTAGAAAATTTATTGAAGTACAGTCAATTTGGGTGAATAGGAATGTTGGGATGAATCGGTTTATTGCCAAAAAGGACTGTAGTCTGTAATGCTTTTACTGAATCATAATTTACGATTTAATTGACTTGCTGGCAACAAACTATCTTATTTTAACGTTAAAATTCTTTTTAAAGTTTTGTCCGAATTCACCCCTGCATTCCTATTCACCCCGTTTGTCGTTAAGTTAATTATTTTTAGACTAGAAGCCGGGCTAGACCCCAACATAGTTGGAAAAAGGCTAGGCAGATGATCGTGATTCCAATTTTATTACTTACGTTTATTATTAATTACAGATTTATATTAAGTTATGATAGCTATAAAAACAAATATTGCAAAACTAGCAATACTTTGCAAGAAAAAAAAAGCCATTGCTTCTAAGTATGCATTTGTTACTTACAATTATTTTATTTATTAAAAACCTTTATTCTCACCCTTAACGTTTTATTGTATTCCCTTTTCACATAATAAAATTTTCTAAAATTAATGAGACACTCTGGATTAATTAGGTATCTATTGCTGCGATGCGGTACTCCTGCGGGATCAACGACGCTCAACAGAAAGTTATCGATACGAGCGTTGCGCTGCACTATTCCTAAGTGAGAGTGACCGCGCAATATCATTCTTTACTTTTCGCACACGTTTATTATTGGTCCAAGTGGTCACGCCTCCTGAGATTTTGAGTTTTTAAAAAATATTACGTAATGACATAGTTTAAAGTTTATTTTTATTTGCTTCAATGCAAAAAATACGTGTGTGCGTAATTGTGTATTTATTGTATGTGTATGTGATGGTAACTGTGACCCGGCGACACGCGTTACGGTATTAAAGGACGGGAGATAGCATTTCTATTGCCTTATTATTTAGATTTCTGTGGGTTGAACCACAGAAATCTAAATAATAGATTTCTGTGGGTTGAACCCTAACCCGTACCAAATTTCATCAAAATCGGTTTAGTGGTTTAGTCGTAAAAGCGTAACAGACAGTTACTTTCGCATTTATAATATTAATATAGTATAGATTAGTATGGATATGATTTCCATGTCACGTGTCCAAGCTAAGCTTTTGCAATAATTAAGAAGGTATCTGATACCGTAGTTGAATCTTAATTAATTCTATACTCAGATTCAAAAACCTTCAATTTTTTATCACCAAAGGATATCCTTTTAAAGCACATAATGGCATGCCCTACATAAAATAAATCGTGCGCACTCACCTTGTATTTGGTTTGCAAAAGCTACCAAATTTGAGCCTTGTTGCAATTAGTACGGTGATAGTCAGGATTGGAAACTTAATTAAGGGGGCTGTGGTTGAACGTTGACTTTTAATTAGGAATGAAAAGTTAGAATGGACTTGTTGAACTGTTTGTATGTTCGTAAATCTATTTGACAAATTGATCTACGGATATAAATCGCCGAATCGCGCGCTGCACGAGCCTTGAAGAACAGAAATATTAGACTCAAATCTGTCAGGCTCTACTAGACTCTTAGAGTATTATTTGTAGGTCTACCGGGAGTTTCTTGACGGGGGGCAGGGTAGCCCGTCAAACTATTTTTTTCTTACAATTCAATTCGTTTACGTGCAATTTTGTTAAGTAGTTTAGTTAGTTGAACAATCTTTGACGATAACTTGAATTGTAACCAATATTTCTAAGTCTGCATTCTTACACTTAGCTCTACTCTATAGTACTTTCAACTCTTCAAGAAACAAGCTTCCTGACACCACCACATCAATGACGTCACCTAACCAATAAATCTGTGTAGTCTTTTCCCAAACGTATTGGGGTTGGCTTACAGTCTAACAGGATACACTTGAATACCAGTTACTCACATGGAGCGACTGTCTATCTGACTCTACCACCCAGTTACTGTAACACGATACCCCTTGGTAAGACCGGTTATCAGACATTCTTTCCTTCTGTGACCCGAAATGACTGAAAAAACTACGAATGACGGCCGGTAACAACGGCTTAACTTAGTTTCCGAGGCATTCTATATGTATGTAGATACTTAATGGACGCTCACCCATCCATAAATCGACCGCGGCAAGCGTAGCTTAACCTTCGATCGACCCAATCTGCCACGAGCCCCTCCACCACCAATGACGTCACCCAACCACAGTCTAATAAACCAGCACACACATAACTCCACCGAATATTAAGAGATCAAATCGGTTACCAAAATCGTTTAGCATAGTCGCACACGCGACGACAAAGGCGTCGGAAACATAATGAGCTATTAGCATATTTGCAGCATTACTAGCGGACAATTGGCCGCGTGAATGATCCAAACGATGGACATGTAAGGACGAATGTTCCAAACGATTTTTCCATGACTGGCTCAGTGCTAGGCTGTGGCGAATTGTTGTTGGTTTTAAAATTTGTTTAGTTAGTGGTTGGTTTGCTGGTTACTGGTCTTGCCAAGGGGTGTCGTGTTAACGAGTAACTGGGTTGTGGAGGTCTGACAGTAACTGCTTTTAAAATTTGGTATTGGACTCCAACATAGTTGAGAAAACGCTAGGCAGATTTATTGTGAGAACTTACCCAGTTTGCGTACGAACCTCGCGCATAGCAACAATCTTTGTTCTACTCTTCAAAAAATATTTCCCGAGGGCTTAGGGAAGCCTTCCCTTGAGTAAATCTGATCGATGACGATGATGATGATTAAGTTAATGATGGAATATAGATCTAAAATTATTCTAAACTCACTATGACTGTCCAAGACTACCAAAGGGTTATAGGAAAGAAAAAATACCTCTAGCGCTCTCCAGGGCCTTCACCATATTCGATATTAGGGCAGGTTAAGCTCAGGGCAGGTCCATGTAACTGAAAGCAAATGGTTCAAAATCGCTTGGCACTTCACACGAAATCCGAAATTTCGACGCTATTTTGCTAATACCAGTCTGTAGAGAGCATAGAAACCCGCCAGGTTTGTTAAAGGCTACTAAGGGGTATAATAAGTACAGTCCACGTTCACACGGCGATGATAATACGATATTTTATCGGATAAATTTGTAACAAATGGCAGTTTCAAAGGTGTTACCCAGTTGTGGAGGTTAGATAGTAGGCAGTAGCTCCATTTAAAATACTGGTATTCAGCTTCATCCGGCTAGACAGAAAGCCGACCCCAACATAGGTGGGAAAAAGCTTGGCACATTGATGGCTAGCAGTTTCATACTACTTTTTTTTAAGTACGAACAGTGGGATCTTGACTTACGATTCCAAAATTTACCGTGAAATTTCGCACTCATCACCGCCATGTGAACGGGACCAGAGGATACCTACATCAGTACCTTTCTCTTATTACACCGAACTGATTAAAAATCCCTTTGCCGAAAGCCATACACCATCAAGCTCGTTACTTTTACCTGTGACTTACCCTCGGTTATTGAAAGCCGTATAAGTCTTCTCAAATCTCATCTCATCTGTTTCTCTTTCGTTATTTCAGCAGAATTAGTGATCAGGAAATCGATCAGGCTTCCAGAAACCAGGGGTAAGAACCATTTGAATTACTATACTAGACAAATGCTTTAATAACACGTAACATTTACTACACTATAAAACCATCATACCAATTTCTTCCGTCGAACAGCATTGCCCATTTGAAAGGTATCTGTGGCGGTGTCTATAGGCACACGTGACATACAGCCCGATTCAAACTTTATGACAGCTCTGAACATGAGGCGAGTCGTTGCATAGTAACAAATTTACGTGTCAGCGGGGGTGAGGGGTACGATACTGCGCAACGAGTAATGCACTTCAGGAGAGTTTCGGCCAAAGCAATGAGATTCCTTCGCGGCTAGACAGACACGATTTGACAGTTGTCTCTTCTCCCACTTCTGATGTGTTCTTGCCCGTCCAAAAAAGGTTGTTAAACGGGTGTAGGATTCTCTTCAAAGATTCGAATTACTTTACGGACTTGTCCGTGTTCTCGTTGACGGACTCAGATTAGGCCCATAAAATTTTGAATCGACCTGTACCAGCTCAGCTTATCTCAGGGATTCCAACGCATGTGCAATGCTTCTGGTATTGCAGAAGTCCGTAGGCATCGGTGAGCTGACCACCTCCATCAGTTGGCCGTTGGCTTGCTTGCCATCCAATAGCATAAATACCCTTCTTGTGGGGCAGTCGAGTAAAAAATGGTGTCAAAACCAAAAGTCTAAGTCATTTCCTCAAAAGGGGCTGAGGACCAGCACTTTTTGGTCCAAACTTACATAAGTCTAAATGCCCACTCTTCACCACTTCCTAGTGCTTTAGCTTGGAAGAAGTGGTGCAACCTACTCCCCAACAGCACAGCTATCTGTTAAGCTATAAGAACATGATTGTATTAAATTGTATGTGTATCTAGTACACCTACATTTCGCCAGTTATTGCTTATAACCCTTTAAATATTAAACAGGGTAACCCCAATAAGACTTAGCCTAAAACGCATACATAAATAGTTTTCCTGTCACCTTGACCCGGCTTTACAGAAGCTATTTTTAGATTTAGGCTCAGCCTATGAATTAGAAGTCTGCTACGTCTAATTGTGTTATTTTTATTGATGGCAACACGAACGGAAAATCTAGGTCTGTAGGAATTATGGGCTTTTCTTAATGGTTAAATGTTGTGATGTTTGCTTAATTAATCTTAACGGAATGGTGCAGGTAGAGTTTTAACATTGTTTAACATGATTTTATTTGAGATTTTGTGAAGTTTTTGGGAATATTTGTGTCATTTGTGATACGTATTGATAACCGTACGGATCTTACCTTAAAAAATTGTTAATTTTAACACCAAGTATACCTAAACCATAAAGCAATTTGAAGACTATAACCGATTTCGGTTACGGTGGCTAAACTCAACAGAGATTTTCCAGGTACGCAGGGACCACTATAGTGCATAAGTGTATGTGCGTATACACAGATGCACTCGGTTCCCTCACTCTCATAGTCCGATGGGACGATAATCTGACACGACCGGAGAGATCAGGCGCAGGACCAACGGCTCGTGGTCTCCCAAGTACGGGGGTACCGCCAACTACCAAACTCAGGGCAGAAGCCTTGGAGTTTAATTGGCGGTGTGTCTATTTAAACACCTTTTTTAGTCCAATTATGATAGAAAACCCAACTAAGCGAATGGATGAAAGTTCCTTAGACAACAATAGTATATATTCTAGAAACATTCGCTGATGTCTAGACTCTAAAACCGTCGATAGCACCAGAGTTCACAATTAGGTACTCAGAGCATTCCAAAATAGGAGCACGACGTATATTTTAGACGCTTCGTCGATACGCGGCGAAATTATTTAGTACCTCATTTAGCTTAGCGATACTTTAAGTACTGTATAATAATGATACCGTTTATAGAGGTTAGGTTCTAGATTATTCTAAGAGCTAGGTCAAATTTAGTTCGGGTTTATGATATCTCTTGCGTTTGTCTGATTATGAAAGTGGCTAGTATGGGAGTGACGAAGATGACGATTAATAGGAAGAAAAAGACATTGCGCTGAGCCCAAATAAATCGGGATAACGTTAGGAGAATTTTGAAGGATCGACAAAAAATAAATAAAACGAAAACGCTTTACATATTATAGATGCTACTAAGTCATTGAAAAAGAAGATATTACTATGACAATTGAGAGCAGTGGTGGCATTGGTAACGGCCCGGATTTACGAGTTGTAGCGTTCGAACCTAGACAGGCACTTTGTGTATTTAATTTCATCATCACTGCTTTCAAAACGGTGACGGAAAACATCGTGACATGACCTAGAACCAAAATTCGAAGATATGTGACATCTACCAACCCGCACTGGGCCCGCGTGCTGGGTTATGTCCCACTCCCTCTCATAGAATGGTAGCTTGTGTCCATGTAGGGTATAAATAAAGGGCTTGAAAATACGATTTCAAACACACGTAAAGGTAAAAAAGAACTGACTGCATCAGTGACTAAACAGTTCAATAAGATCAATTTTCGAGCAGATAAAGGATTTTGTGGCATTGTATCTGGGTACTAGGTATTCTTTCTCTTTAAATTTTTATTTCGAGGTGCATTCAATCATTGTAACGCGGTGTATCCGATTGAAAATGCTTGAAAGAGCTTAATCTGAGTAGTGCCAGCCAGTGTTGATACGATTCAGTCAGTCACGATAATATCGAAGCTTTCAATCTATCCATACGTTTTTCGTGAAAGTATTGGAAGGTTCAAAGTTGGTATGAGATTTGTGAAGAAAAAATATACTAATTAAACGATATACGTTCCGTATTGGATAGGTCGTGTGATGCCGGACGTAAAGAATTGCACTAACCCAATTCTTCCCGTGGGTTTCGTAAGAGGCGACTAAGGGACTTACTAGAGAATGGGCAGCAGTGTTCTCTATGCATTTTACCACCATACTGCGATCGCCAACCCGCCTGCCAAGCGTGACCATTAATTCACAAATAACAAATGCCTAAATGTTCGTAATTATTAATTTGTGTTTTTAAGTGAACCAAACAAAGTTTCGTTGTGTTTCGTCGCCTGTTTAAATTTCATGGTTTAGGGATGTATTGTGTTTAGTAATAATATTAGTTTAATATTTAATGGTGAGAGAGTAGAGCAGTGGTGGCCCAATAGTAACGGCCGCAACTTACGAATTGTGGGGGGTGGTGAGGTCGTGGGTTCGAACTCAAGCTGGCACTTTTTGTAAATTATTTCGAAACTACTGCTCTCAAAACGGTGAAGGAAAAGATCGTGAGGAAACCGGCCGGTTATGTAACGGAACCAAAAAAAATTGAAGACATGTGACATCTACCAACCCGCACTGGGCTGGCATGGTAGATTACGGCCCACTCTCTCTCTCACGAGAGGAGGCCTGTATCCCAGCAGTGGGAATATTATAGGCTGCTAATGATGATGTTGATGACAACTTTATAAACATAATGAATAGGTTTTTTAGCAACACCGGTTGTGTTGGTGTGATGTTTTTCTCATGTTAACAACTCACAAAGTTAACATTGTACTTTCTTTGCTCCAGGTGGGCGGCGTGGTCGGCAATGGGATGCTTCGGCTCGCCAGGTGGCAAAAGCAGCGAAGACGACGCCAAGAAACAGAAACGGCGCAGCGATGCCATCACCAAACAGCTGCAGAAAGATAAACAGGTGAACACTTGGTCTATCATCTATACAAAGTGTACACATAAACTTATTCTTCCCAGGGGGGTAGGCAGCTGCCAGGTTCGCGAGATTTGTTCGAAAGAGTTTTCGTGGCCCTGGCATATAGGCAACTGAAGGAACAGGGGTGGGTTCTAGTCAGAAAAAGTCTGAGATGGCCTCCCGCTCCGCCCAGAGACGGGAGACGACATTGGATGATTTCCCAACTACAAAAGGGGGGGGGGGGGGGGGTTAGACGTAAACTATTGAACGCTACCTGCTACGATCCTTACATAGTTCTTTTGTCTCGTTTAAGTTCATACACGCATGCTGGTTACCAGTACTACGCACCTGACCCTTCTAAAGAACAAAACTTCTATACAAAGTGTTCCTATTGATATACCATATGTATGATATTAAAAAGACCATTTCAAAGAATCAACTGGCATATCATTTAAAAATCATTATGAATTATTGTTTTTTTTTTCTCGAAGACCTACCTACGGCTATAAGTTTTATTGATAAGTACAAGTAAATGTTTTCATTGAACCAATAATTTAAATTTCAAGCTAAGTAAATGTGACTGTCTAAGATCTACGAAAGACAACAATCCGGGACCAATGGCATAACGTGCTAATAAGGGATCAAAAACAAAAATCTTAAAACAACTGCGTTTTTCACACGTAAACTATTTGTAATCATCATGAAAGACTGCGTCATTTGACTAAAAGTTGGAAGCGCGAGTGCAAAATCTTCTCCATGCACGGACGTAACAATATCACGGCGGGATTTTTTCGACACTCTGGGATACTATCAGTTGGATTCGCAATGCCTAGTTCAACACCGAGATATCCTGTTCAGGTGGGAATTCACAGATGACTCCGCCCTTTCATCAAATCATCAAATGATGTCTCCTGCTCTGCGTGGAGCGGAAGGGCGTGTCAGAGTTTATTGACTAAAACCCACCCGTCTTCCTTCGATTGCCTATGCCAGGGCCACGGTAACTCTTTCGAACAATTCCGCGATCCTGGCAGGCATCGTTACCAGCGGATCCCTTCAATATATGCTGACATCTTTTTGAGGCGCGCGTGGAACACAACGCGCAGTCAACCCGAGCCTAGTCCTTACCGGGCGGCGAGCTACCCATTGCTCGCCACCCGCAAGCCCACGTCTACGTGGCCAGGAGTCCGCAGTGGACTCCCAACGCCCGGGGCGTCTCCTCCTGCGGCGGCTAGGGGCGTGAGGGCGCAGCGACTGCCTCTCCCTCACGCGCTGTACCTCCTCCTTCGCGAGCATTACGGCTTTCCATGCCCTCGCTACAAACCATGGCCTGAACCTTGGTTCAGGCCATGGTTAACGCGAGATATCGCCGCCGCCGATCGGCACCACGAGGACAAGACGGTGCACCGCTCAGGCAGGGCAGACCTCCACCGTGGCTACACCGTGTAGATGACTCCGCTCTGGAGTGTAAATGTGGTGCTGTCCCACTAACAATGCGGCACTTTATAACTTATCTGCACGCTACTGGAGTTGTTGGACGCTACTGAAAGTGCTAAGCTCGTAGCCAAATTCTGGGCTAACTCTATTTAGATTGCTATCGACACACTAAGAAGAAAATCCGACATTTGGAAATGCGTTCGTGCAACCGTGACGGAAACGATGAGTACAAAAGACACTGATTATATCCGACATGGCTGTGACAGCCTTTGTGTGGTAATTGATAAGAATTAGACATAACTCTTAAATAGCTTTCCCAGGGAACCTTCTATATTGTCTCCAGATCCCGCATCCTATTTAAAAGCGTGCATATGTCACTTTTTGTTCATCACTCTTAAGGCGCTGCCCAACACCATAAAACTCTCTGTTGTTTGTTGCACAGTTAGCCGTATTGGTACACAACCCAGAATAATTTTAGTGAATTGTTAAATGTTCAAAATAAAGACTTATTGGAAAAAAATAATTACAGATTACCTATCATGTTATGAATTTAATAATCGTAAAACAGAGCTTTTACTGACTAAAACCCACCCGTGTTCCTTCAGTTGCCTGTGCCAGGGACACGGTAACTCTTTCGAACAATTCCGCGACCCTGGCAGGCATCGGTCTCACCGGACCCCCTCAGCTGTATAAAGCCCTGAGTATGCCTTTGAAATGCATTGTGAAAGTATCGATTAATAAAATTGTCAAATGAAGGAAGGTCTATTTACTTGCTAACATGCGCCCTCTTCTTATTCCAGCTATACCGTGCGACGCACCGGCTCCTCCTACTGGGCGCGGGCGAGTCCGGCAAGTCGACCATAGTGAAACAGATGCGCATCCTGCACGTGAACGGCTTCTCCGACAAGGAGCGCCGCGAGAAGATCGAGGACATCAAGAAGAATATTCGAGATGCGATACTTGTGAGTCGAACGTAGACTTTATATCTATACCTATACCAAATATCTGTACCAAATTTTACTTATTAAATAACAAATATTTTAACTTTGTTAGCTTAGTTGTTAGCTCTATTGTGCATGCAGTGGTCTCCTATAAGTGAATGAGTACACCTGCTTAGAACCCGATATTACCCTTTATTTATGTGGCAATGTGTTGTGTACATCTTTTGTTGGAATCTAAATAAATAAATATATACTTTAAAAAACTGTTTAACAAAAAATTAAACCGCCGAAAAAACTGAAAAGCAAAAAATAATAAACCTTAAAATTATGAGTCGGCGCTTTGAGTGATCTTTGGTCATTGATTTTTCAGCGCCGACTCAAAATTTTAAGGTTTATTATTTTTTGCTTTTCAGTTTTTTCGGCGGTTTAATTTTTTGTTAAAAAGTTTTTATTTTAATGTTTTTTGTGGCTTGAATGTACTAATAATACTTGGCAAGGTATACCCCATCCAATGACAAAGAATTATCAAAATCGGACTACTCTGTATAAAGTTATGCGTGGTTATACATTACAATCAGTGAGTGAACAATCAATCATCCCCTGTTTTCCGACCCTTAGGGTTCGATTTTGTTTTCCAAATTTATATGGGACCACCTTGGGAGTATACCCTTTCCAATAAAAAAAGAATTATCACAATCGGACTACCATGTGCAAAGTTATGCGTGGTCATACATGTGGCAAAATTGGTATCGAAAATGATAATGAATAAAACATTTTGATAACAGTAGAACCATATCGAATGAATCCTCGACCGAGTGGATAATAGCGTAACACACTATCAGTCGCAATGGCTTTCATGTTGACAGTTCAACAACATTCATGGCGTTATTTACGTTTAGCAGACAAATTTTTAGAGCGTATAAAGCAATGGATTAAAGATCAATATTCGTCAAAATGACCCAGATTGTTACTGACAATCTGTTAAGCAATTAAGTTGTAGGGTCTAGTACCGTCGTACCAATTTTTTTGCTGCCGAGCAGCGTTGCTATTTTCCGCTTTGTAAACTGTAGGGATTGCTGAAATTTTAGTTTTGTCCCTGGAAACACAACGTATCTGCGGTGCTTGTAATATTAAAATCGCCTAGCCTTTTATTCAAATAAAGCTTAGAATCAGCACTTTTCGAAGGTCAAAATTACATAGGACAGTCTCTCTCAAAACGCCCGCCCTTCGCCCATATTGCAGATAGCCATAGGCGCTGACGTTGTCTGATAGAGCATCAGCTACTTTTCATCTTAGAACATCATAATCTTGGTGATTGTGTTTAATACTGATCAAGAAGTTAAAAGACATAATTACGTGACCTGGAGAAAGGTTTGTCCACTTTTTCTAATCATGGGTTATGGAAGTCGCTCCATGTTTAATACTGGTATTCAACTGAATCTAGTTAGACTGAGAGCTGACCCCAACATAGTTGGGAAAAGGCTAGGCAGATGATGATGACCTTTTAATAATTATTTTGTATTATTACTAATACAATTTGTGTTGTGTTTCAGACAATCACGGGCGCTATGAGCACCCTAACGCCACCCATACCGCTTGAAAAGCCTGAGAATAAGGCGCGCGTCGACTATATACAGGTATGTATTGTTAGACTATTTAGTCAGTTTGTAAAATGCTGACTCTTGCTGAAAATTATTCCCACATTTTTAAACGTTTCCATCCCATTAAGCCGTACTAGCCACGATTTTTCCTGTACATGTCTTAACGTCGTTTGTGTGATAATCCAGGACGTAGCGTCGCAGCCCGACTTCGACTACCCGATGGAGTTCTACGAGCACACGGAGGCGCTGTGGAAGGACCTGGGCGTGCAGCGCACCTACGAGCGGAGCAACGAGTACCAGCTCATCGACTGTGCCAAGTAGTACGTATCGAACTAATAATATTTTTTAAATATAGCCAATACACAGTGTCAGCCAGTCTATATTCTCCTACCATTATCCCAATTTATTTGTGGTCGGCGCAACATGTATTTTTCTTCCACACTTCTCTGTTAGTCGTCATCTCAGTAGTCACCCCCTTTCTATCAATATCATAATTCACACAGTCCATCCATCGTTTCTTGATCTCATCATCATCAGCCTATAATGTTCCCACTGCTGGGACACAGACCTCTCAGTGAGAGGGAGTGGGCCATAATCCACCACGCGGGCCCAGTGCGGATTGTGGATGTCACATGTCTTCGAATTTGTGGATCTAAGACATGCCGGTTTCCTCACGATGTTTTTCTTCACCGTTTTAAGAGCAGTGGTGAAGATATAATTTACACAAAGTAATGCGCCTGCTTGGGTTCGAACCTACGACCAACTCGAACAACTCGTAAGTCGCGGCCGTTACCACTGGGCTACCACTGCTCTCACTCTCTACTTGATCTCCCTCTACTCTTAAAGCCATCGACATTCATACTCAATACTTTCGTCACGACATTTTCCTCATTCCTCCGTATCACGTGATCATACCATGACAACCGATTCCCACACAACTTTTCAGTTATTGGTGCCACTTTCAGACTTCCTCTTATGTACTCATTTCTTATTCTATCCATTCGTTTAACACCACACATCCCTCTAAACATTCTCATCTGAGCTGCATGCAATTGCCTTTCATTCATCCCTTTTGTGGCCCAACATTCTGACCCATACAATACAGCAGGTCTGACCATGGTTTTATATAGGTATCTTCCCCTTAAGTGTCAGCCAGTGTGTTATTTCATACAGTTAAACCTGGATAAATGGGATCTGAAGGCACCTATATTTTTTAATCACTTATAGAAGATTTTCATTTACCCAGTTTCCCAAATAAACAGGTTAACATGACAGTTGTCTTATATATAAGGTGTATCTATTCATACACGAAATATTTTAAGAGGTACACCTGTAGGTGGTAAAGAAGCTACAGCAACGAAAAAAAAATTTTTCTAAGCGTTTTTTTTTTAATTTAATATTTATACTTAAATTTTTTGACGCACATAAGAAATACTGTCTCCTTATTTTTTACGGCCCGAGACACCGCGGCCATGCTCGTGCCGTCCGGTCGTCGCCCTCGCAGCGTCAAGCGGGCCATTCATAGAATTTGGAGTAAAGGTTTTATGCAAAACGTCTCAAGTAGTTTTAAAATTATAATAATTACGAAAATTCAAAAACACTTACATATAAATTTTTTTTTGCTTCTATAGCTTCTTTACCACCTACAGATGTACCCCTTAAAATATTTCGTGTATGAATAGATACACCTTATATAGAGGGTCCCACTGTAAGATACTTTTAGATAGTACTGACTATGTACTGACAAACAAAGCAAGTATGGAAGGGATTAAACTGTTTGTAAAAATAACTTGTCTTAACCTGAGAAGTTGTCCCACTTATACAGGCGATTGAGCTACATAGTCCCAATTATAGAGGTAAAAATCGAACAAATCTAAAAAAACCAAGTCTCAGTTACAAAGGTTTGAAAATTCCCATGAACAGAGGTATTTCAATACAAAATTGTTGGTGTGTACCTCATTGTTACTATCAATAACAGAGGTTTCTCATATATCCAGGGCTCACTTAGCCAGGTTTCACTGTACATCTAAGTTCATTTAATCCCATTGAATTACTGTTTCACGAAAAATAATTTAGTAGGATTAAATGAACTTAGACAGTTGTATTGGTGAGTTTGTTCAACATACAATCTGATACCGACCTGAAAATTGCAAAAAAAAAAAACAGTAGAAAAACTTCGCGGGCTACCCTGGACGTTCAACTATTAGAGTGAAAAGTTATTGAGAGTGTAACATCTTTTTGTCACAACCATTAATCCCAACACCCATACTGCCGTCCTTACGAAAAGTGCAATAACTCGAGTTTTGGCGCGAATTGAGATAAGTACATATTCGGGATTTGCAGAACAAGATCTATATATTCTTTTTAGACACTTTTTACGTATCTATGACGTAGCCGGTTTTAATACTAAGCCTAATTAGTATTTTAGATACAAACAAAACAAAAATAAAATCTTTACATGCGTTTTTCTCGAAATCAGGTTTAACCTAGTTATTGCACTTTTCGTAAGGACGGCAGCATAATCTCTTTGTGGTTTTACCAGCACTGCTACTACTACTACTATCTGCTGCTACTACTAATTACTAATTGGATTATCTTCTTCCATTCCAGTTTCCTGGACCAGGTCCACATAATAAAGCAGCCCAACTACACGCCGACGGAGCAGGACATCCTGCGCTGCCGAGTGCTCACCTCCGGTATCTTTGAGACGCAGTTCGTCGTCGATAAAGTCAATTTCCAGTGAGTCACACACATTCTATAAGGCCTTTTTTGTTGGTGGGAAATCATCAAATAACCAATCTACATGATCTTCACATGATGTGAACAAGATTATGTCTGGACTTTAAAAGAGACTGTGACCTCTGAGTTTGTTTCGGCCTTTCTTCTCTGAGTAGTCAGTTAGGAAACGCCGAACTCATGTAGTTTAAAAATATACAAGATTATTTTTAGTATATGCGAAACCTGAATATAGTTTGTTCAGAATCAGTAACTGAATCGATTCCAATAATTTTTACACCATGTTATATTTTGTAACAAAAATATTTAATTACGCTTCCAAGTCGCGGGCCTTAGTGTTTTGTTTCGATTTTAAAATTATCATGTCTTTCTCGTATTCAAACGTCCATTACACGGAGATGGTACGTACACTAGCTGTTTGTGGTGATCTGCATATGTTTTTGCGTGGACAACCAGGTAACTTATCAAGCTTATAACTTTGTGATTATTAATGATACAGTTTTGAAATTTTTTTCATAGATTCTTTACATAAAAATACTAGACCCGTGTTTCGGGTTTCGCATAAACAAAAATTAATGTTGTATAATTGACATGTAAAAGTGTTTGTACAAACCTACTTACAGAAATAAAATCATTTATCATTTAACGTCTCCCGCTCTAGGCGGAGCGGTAGGGTGTGTTAGATTTTTACTGACTAAAACCGAGCCATGTTCTTTCAGTTGCTTCTATGCTAGGGCCACGGTAGGGGCTCTTTCGAACTAATGCAGGATTTTATAAAGCCAAGAAGTGTTATGGCTGTAGCCATCAATCATCAAATTGTCTTTAAAAGAGTAACCTAAGATTTCTTGCCGGCTCTTCTTCATAGAAATCAACTATTTGGAACCGTGCACCTAGCGCCTATGTAGGTTTATGTGAAATAAAAATGTTTTGATACGATAACAACACATTACCACGTTTGAACCTTCTGTCTCTTTTATTTGACTCTCCGAAACGAGTGGACCGATTTTGACGAGAGTTTCACTGGCAGATGTTTTAAAGAGTCACTAAGGCTATTTTTATTAGGATGCACAAAGCGCCTCATCATCATCATTTCAGCCGAAAGACGTCCACTGCTGGACATAGGCCTCCCCCAAGCACCGCCACTTCGACCTGTTCTGTGCCTCCCGCATCCAACGCATTCCTGCGGCCTTCACCAGGTCATCGGTCCATCTTGTGGGAGGCCTTCCAACGCTCCGTCTTCCAGTACGCGGTCGCCACTCCAGAACCTTCCGGCCCCATCGGCCATCCGTTCTGCGAGCAATGTGCCCGGCCCACTGCCACTTAAGTTTGGCAATTTTTTCGGGCTATGTCGGTAACCTTGGTTCTCCTACGGATCTCTTCATTTCTGATTCGATCGCGTAGGGAAACTCCAAGCATAGCCCTCTCCATTGCTCTTTGGGTGACTTTGAGCCTTCTTATGAGGCCCATTGTGAGCGACCACGTCTCAGTGCCATATGTCATCACTGGCAACACACACTGGTCAAAGACTTTTGTCTTGAGACACTGCGGTAAGTGGGACGAGAAGATATTGCGTAGCTTCCCAAACGCTGCCCAGCCGAGTCGGATTCGACGATTGACCTCTTTCTCGAAGTTGGACCTTTCTAACTGGACAGTCTGTGCTAGGTACACATATTCGTCCACAACTTCGAGTGTAGTGCCTCCAATCTTCACAAAGCGCCTAAAGTATGCAAAATCCGGCGTTTAGATTCTACTTTTTGAAAAGTATTAAATTTAGTTCAGTAATTTAGTCCCGATTATTCCCATGGGTATCGTAAGAGGCGACTAAGGGACGTACTAGAGAATGGGCAGCAGCGTTCTCTATGCATTTTACCAACGTACTACGATCCAACCCGCTTGACAAGCGTGGCGATTATGGCGAACCCTCCCAAATTGGGGGTGGCCTATGTTCAGCAGTGGACGTCTTTCGGCTGAAATGATGATTCAATTTAGTAGTAAATTCTAATGACTATATTCTTTCTCCTTCTAGCATGTTCGACGTAGGCGGTCAACGCGACGAGCGACGCAAGTGGATCCAGTGCTTCAACGACGTGACGGCCATCATCTTCGTGACGGCGTGCTCGTCCTACAACATGGTACTGCGCGAGGATCCCACGCAGAACCGCCTGCGGGAGTCACTCGACCTCTTCAAGAGCATATGGAACAACAGGTATCAATACTGCCTGACCTTTCCCCAACTCTGTTACATTCAGCTTCCAGTGTAGCCGGAAGATCGGCGGCGGCGACCTCTCGCGTCCGGCCCTGATGCGAGCCATGGTACGGAGCGAGAGGGAGTGGGAAGCCGTCACCTCCTTCTGCGAAGCAGTAATGCTCGCGAAGGAGGAGGCGGGGCGCGTGAGGGAGTGGCAGTCTCTGCGCCCTCACGTCCCTAGCCGCCGCAGGAGGAGACGCCCCGGGCGTCGGGAGTCAATAGCGGACTCCCGGCCACCGTAGGCGCGAGCTTGCGGGCGGCGAGCAATGGGTAGCTCGCCGCCCGGTAAGGACCAAGCTCGGGTCGACGGCGCGTAGTGTTCCACGCGCGCCTCAAAGAGATGTCAGCAATACTGAAGGGGTCTGCTAGGATTGATGCTGCCGGGGTCGCGAGATTGTTCGAAAGAGACACCGTGATGCTGGCATATGGGCAACTGAAGGAACACGGGTGGGTTTTAGTCAGTAAAAGTCTGACACGTCCTCCCGCTCCGCCTAAGAGTGGGAGATGTCATGTGATGATTTCCTACCTACAAAAAAAAAGTGTAGCCGGAAGGACCAGCATATCAGTATTTTACATGGAGTGCTTGCATATATATCTGCAGTCCAGAACTCGGTTACTGACAGAATACTTTTTTGCAGGATTGGCTGTCAGTTTGTCAATTAGTTTTTACCAACTTCAACTATTCACTAAAGGGAGGGCACACCATAATGTTGCCAGCTTTTTTTTGTTTTTTATTCTTTTTCATGGTGTGTCTATGATAGATCATTATACGCGTCAGAGGTACCGTTTAAACCGTAATTGTTCCTTCTCCCAGATGGCTGCGCACGATATCGGTGATCCTGTTCCTGAACAAGCAGGACCTGCTGGCCGAGAAGGTGCTGGCGGGCAAGTCGCGCCTCGACGACTACTTCGGCGAGTTCGTGCGCTACAGCACGCCGCCCGACGCCGCGCCCGACACAAGGGACCATCCCGACGTCGCGCGCGCCAAGTACTTCATACGGGACGAGTTTCTTGTGAGTGGCCCACATGGTTATAGTACGAGTCATCATCATCATTCATCATTTCAGCCGAAAGACGTCCACTGCTGGACATAAGCTTCCTCCAATTCGGAAGGTTTTGCCATAATCGCCACGCTTGGCAGGAGAGCTGGAGATCGCAGTATGGTGGTGAATTGCATAGAGAACACTGCTGCCCATTCTCTAGTAAGTCCCTTAGTCGCCTCTTACGACACCCACAGGAATAAATGGGGTAGTGCTATTCTTTACGTCCGGTACCACGCTATATTTTTATAGAGAAAATGGGCAATGAATTATACAAAATAGGTTTTGATTTCGGATACTCAGAACTCTCGCTCATAAAATTAACCTCTAAGTCCCTGAGATACCACATTTGGTACATACACAATGATTTTTAATTGTGTCTGTAATTACGGTAACTGACTGGCTAAAACAACATAAATAAACTTGAAATCCAATCATATCCCAAAAAAAAAAATTGCAGTAAATAATCTTTCAAAATAACCTACATTTCACATTGTAATGCGAGATTTCTACAAAAAAGGAGCTCATTCATTGAATAATAACTGAAACAATTTTTCAAGTCTTGCATTAAAACCTATGTGAACGCAGTATTTTTTTAACTGTAAAAGTACGTCGGTAAAATCAAATAAATCAGTGAAATCGATACAAAAATTATATACGGCCTCTTAACAGAATCGAGACAAATGTTATTAAACTTTGAAAAAAAAATATGAATGGATTATTTGTAATAATATGGCCAGAAATGGAGTAAATATTGAGATAACGGCTATTAGAAATGCATGACACATGTTGGGCCAACCCAACAGTGAAATCTACTTTTAGCGTGTCGATTGCAATCTACCAACCTTCAGTAGCATCCATCTGCTCCTGTAGCTCCTCAATCACGCAAAAATAGCCGATAGGATTTGCCTGAAAATTGGAACTTAGATACTTTATAACAACCATACCAACCACCATACCAACCAACCATACTTTTATCCCAGTAGTACGTTCCCGTGGAATAATTACCAACCTCAACACGGCCGAAGCCACTGCCAAAAGAAAATGTATCTTATAAATGAGTATATGTTTGTTGCAGCGTATAAGCACAGCAAGCGGCGACGGCAAGCACTACTGCTACCCACACTTCACGTGCGCCGTCGACACCGAGAACATCAAGCGCGTGTTCAACGACTGCCGCGACATCATACAGCGCATGCACCTGCGGCAGTACGAGCTGCTGTAACCGACGTCACGAATAGGTAACGTACTCATAGAGTACACGACACAACGACTGCCGCGACATCATACAGCGCATGCACCTGCGGCAGTACGAGCTGCTGTAACCGACGTCACGAATAGGTAACGTACTCATAGAGTACACGACACAACGACTGCCGCGACATCATACAGCGCATGCACCTGCGGCAGTACGAGCTGCTGTAACCGACGTCACGAATAGGTAACGTACTCATAGAGTACACGACACAACGACTGCCGCGACATCATACAGCGCATGCACCTGCGGCAGTACGAGCTGCTGTAACCGACGTCACGAATAGGTAACGTACTCATAGAGTACACGACACAACGACTGCCGCGACATCATACAGCGCATGCACCTGCGGCAGTACGAGCTGCTGTAACCGACGTCACGAATAGGTAACGTACTCATAGAGTACACGACACAACGACTGCCGCGACATCATACAGCGCATGCACCTGCGGCAGTACGAGCTGCTGTAACCGACGTCACGAATAGGTAACGTACTCATAGAGTACACGACACAACGACTGCCGCGACATCATACAGCGCATGCACCTGCGGCAGTACGAGCTGCTGTAACCGACGTCACGAATAGGTAACGTACTCATAGAGTACACGACACAACGACTGCCGCGACATCATACAGCGCATGCACCTGCGGCAGTACGAGCTGCTGTAACCGACGTCACGAATAGGTAACGTACTCATAGAGTACACGACACAACGACTGCCGCGACATCATACAGCGCATGCACCTGCGGCAGTACGAGCTGCTGTAACCGACGTCACGAATAGGTAACGTACTCATAGAGTACACGACACAACGACTGCCGCGACATCATACAGCGCATGCACCTGCGGCAGTACGAGCTGCTGTAACCGACGTCACGAATAGGTAACGTACTCATAGAGTACACGACACAACGACTGCCGCGACATCATACAGCGCATGCACCTGCGGCAGTACGAGCTACTGTAACCGACGTCACGAATAGGTAACGTACTCATAGAGTACACGACACAACGACTGCCGCGACATCATACAGCGCATGCACCTGCGGCAGTACGAGCTGCTGTAACCGACGTCACGAATAGGTAACGTACTCATAGAGTACACGACACAACGACTGCCGCGACATCATACAGCGCATGCACCTGCGGCAGTACGAGCTGCTGTAACCGACGTCACGAATAGGTAACGTACTCATAGAGTACACGACACAACGACTGCCGCGACATCATACAGCGCATGCACCTGCGGCAGTACGAGCTGCTGTAACCGACGTCACGAATAGGTAACGTACTCATAGAGTACACGACACAACGACTGCCGCGACATCATACAGCGCATGCACCTGCGGCAGTACGAGCTGCTGTAACCGACGTCACGAATAGGTAACGTACTCATAGAGTACACGACACAACGACTGCCGCGACATCATACAGCGCATGCACCTGCGGCAGTACGAGCTGCTGTAACCGACGTCACGAATAGGTAACGTACTCATAGAGTACACGACACAACGACTGCCGCGACATCATACAGCGCATGCACCTGCGGCAGTACGAGCTGCTGTAACCGACGTCACGAATAGGTAACGTACTCATAGAGTACACGACACAACGACTGCCGCGACATCATACAGCGCATGCACCTGCGGCAGTACGAGCTGCTGTAACCGACGTCACGAATAGGTAACGTACTCATAGAGTACACGACACAACGACTGCCGCGACATCATACAGCGCATGCACCTGCGGCAGTACGAGCTGCTGTAACCGACGTCACGAATAGGTAACGTACTCATAGAGTACACGACACAACGACTGCCGCGACATCATACAGCGCATGCACCTGCGGCAGTACGAGCTGCTGTAACCGACGTCACGAATAGGTAACGTACTCATAGAGTACACGACACAACGACTTCCGCGACATCATACAGCGCATGCACCTGCGGCAGTACGAGCTGCTGTAACCGACGTCACGAATAGGTAACGTACTCATAGAGTACACGACACAACGACTGCCGCGACATCATACAGCGCATGCACCTGCGGCAGTACGAGCTGCTGTAACCGACGTCACGAATAGGTAACGTACTCATAGAGTACACGACACAACGACTGCCGCGACATCATACAGCGCATGCACCTGCGGCAGTACGAGCTGCTGTAACCGACGTCACGAATAGGTAACGTACTCATAGAGTACACGACACAACGACTGCCGCGACATCATACAGCGCATGCACCTGCGGCAGTACGAGCTGCTGTAACCGACGTCACGAATAGGTAACGTACTCATAGAGTACACGACACAACGACTGCCGCGACATCATACAGCGCATGCACCTGCGGCAGTACGAGCTGCTGTAACCGACGTCACGAATAGGTAACGTACTCGAGTACACGACACAACGACTGCCGCGACATCATACAGCGCATGCACCTGCGGCAGTACGAGCTGCTGTAACCGACGTCACGAATAGGTAACGTACTCATAGAGTACACGACACAACGACTGCCGCGACATCATACAGCGCATGCACCTGCGGCAGTACGAGCTGCTGTAACCGACGTCACGAATAGGTAACGTACTCATAGAGTACACGACACAACGACTGCCGCGACATCATACAGCGCATGCACCTGCGGCAGTACGAGCTGCTGTAACCGACGTCACGAATAGGTAACGTACTCATAGAGTACACGACACAACGACTGCCGCGACATCATACAGCGCATGCACCTGCGGCAGTACGAGCTGCTGTAACCGACGTCACGAATAGGTAACGTACTCATAGAGTACACGACACAACGACTGCCGCGACATCATACAGCGCATGCACCTGCGGCAGTACGAGCTGCTGTAACCGACGTCACGAATAGGTAACGTACTCATAGAGTACACGACACAACGACTGCCGCGACATCATACAGCGCATGCACCTGCGGCAGTACGAGCTGCTGTAACCGACGTCACGAATAGGTAACGTACTCATAGAGTACACGACACAACGACTGCCGCGACATCATACAGCGCATGCACCTGCGGCAGTACGAGCTGCTGTAACCGACGTCACGAATAGGTAACGTACTCATAGAGTACACGACACAACGACTGCCGCGACATCATACAGCGCATGCACCTGCGGCAGTACGAGCTGCTGTAACCGACGTCACGAATAGGTAACGTACTCATAGAGTACACGACACAACGACTGCCGCGACATCATACAGCGCATGCACCTGCGGCAGTACGAGCTGCTGTAACCGACGTCACGAATAGGTAACGTACTCATAGAGTACACGACACAACGACTGCCGCGACATCATACAGCGCATGCACCTGCGGCAGTACGAGCTGCTGTAACCGACGTCACGAATAGGTAACGTACTCATAGAGTACACGACACAACGACTGCCGCGACATCATACAGCGCATGCACCTGCGGCAGTACGAGCTGCTGTAACCGACGTCACGAATAGGTAACGTACTCATAGAGTACACGACACAACGACTGCCGCGACATCATACAGCGCATGCACCTGCGGCAGTACGAGCTGCTGTAACCGACGTCACGAATAGGTAACGTACTCATAGAGTACACGACACAACGACTGCCGCGACATCATACAGCGCATGCACCTGCGGCAGTACGAGCTGCTGTAACCGACGTCACGAATAGGTAACGTACTCATAGAGTACACGACACAACGACTGCCGCGACATCATACAGCGCATGCACCTGCGGCAGTACGAGCTGCTGTAACCGACGTCACGAATAGGTAACGTACTCATAGAGTACACGACACAACGACTGCCGCGACATCATACAGCGCATGCACCTGCGGCAGTACGAGCTGCTGTAACCGACGTCACGAATAGGTAACGTACTCATAGAGTACACGACACAACGACTGCCGCGACATCATACAGCGCATGCACCTGCGGCAGTACGAGCTGCTGTAACCGACGTCACGAATAGGTAACGTACTCATAGAGTACACGCAACCCACCCACAAAAATAGGTGTCGATATCGAAAAATCATTAAATAATAAAAATTCTTCATTCGAAAGGCGAAAGTCAATGCCCGTAATCGATCAGCTGTTTTTTTGTAATTTTTCGTGGAGCTTAGATATTATTTACGAATTTCGGTGTCATTTCTATGTTTTTTATTCAAAATGCTTTTATAGAAAACGAGGTCCAAATTTTAACCCAGCATATCAACTACTGCCCAAAAAATGCCGACACAAACTAGGTTCTACAGTTAAAAATTAAATGTAATTGATGGTCAAAGATAACACTTACCTTATATTTAGAGAAAGGTAAGTACTGAATATAAGTTGTAGGAGTTTTAAAGAAATTGTTAAAGTTTTTTGCTCAATAATATTAAAATAACCTCCTTTCTATTACAGATAAATTCGTGCGAAGGCTCTGTAGGCCCGCAACGCAAATGTCCCGATCAGCAATACATACAACGTACAGCCGTGAGTCCTCTCGTTATTTACCGCCGTAACGATAGCGCTTCGTGACGATTCTGACGTTTTATCACCGAAGAAATGTGATGGTGTTGCGATGTAAATAGTTGTTAGACGTAATCGCCTTTTTTTGAAGAAGCAAGTAACGTATTACAAAATAAATCAGATACTGGTAATTTTTGTTTAAGTATCGAATTTTCTCAAAATCATATTTTTTTGTGTAAAAGTGTTTAGCAACTTATTCCTCAAAATTGCAGTAATTTTAACACAATAAAAAAACAAAATGGCGATTATGTTCTAAGCGATTATGAATCGATTACGAAGCGTTTATCGATATATCGCGGCTAGCGATGCTCCCATGGTGTTTCCGAACGTCAGAGTTCCCAAAAAGCTGGCAACTTTAGTCGATTTTTATGTGAGAATTTACTAAATATGTATAATAAACACAACATTATTGTGAATTTCTTCATGAATTGTCTGTAGTCTGTAGAATAATGCCATTTGGTCCGTAAGAACTTGTGAGAAGCCATATGCAATGAAGTATCTAATTCTATTCTAAAAATCTATTTTCTTGTTACATTATAGTGTGACAAATAATCACTAAAGTACAATGGACCTAGTGGCACTATTAAAAAGTACATTATTTAGTTCATCTTTAGTAAGTTGTCACCTTAGTCGATTTTGTGAACGCACATCACTACGTTCCAAATTCGAACACGTAGTGCTGTGTCGTTGTCGGGTCTATTGGGTTGTGACGCGATTCGACTAAATTCGACTGCTCGATTAGAAGCGTGGAGTTATCGAATATTCGCCAGTTATGTTTTATAATAAATCGATTAAATGATCGGTCTATTTACGTATGTTTAATTCAGTTGACACAAAAAATGGTACTTATAAGTTGTTCTTAATTCTTATTATTATAATTATTTGCTTCAAGATTCTATTTTAAATTGATAGTTGTTGATTTTAAAAACGTTTATATTTAATTGTAACTTATACATTAAAATCATTGCGATATTCACAGTAAGTGCTGGGTTAGTACAGAATGTAGTCGAGAACATTTTATTAAATGTTTTAATCGACTAAAATTGTTTGGAAACGGAGAATCGACTAACCTCCCATGAGCGTTATTTGTAATATTGCGTAAAATCGCCAAAACAGAGTATTTAGTGACGTGAAAGGTACTTTGGGGTGTATTTTTAGTCGATTTAAAGTTAGTATGAAAGTCTAGATTTTGGTCTATCTAGATTAGACTGGTTCGTGTGGAGGTTCGAGTGACCTGGGTGGGAGGCGGAAGCGATACGATGGCGGTACGATTCCGACACGATACATATGATAAAACGGGAAATCACTTAATGCATTTTTCCTGCAAGAAAATCTTATAATCTTATAATTTTATAGCCTATTAAATTATTCTTGAACTTTATAAATATGTCGTCTGCACACTGAATGTTACCAAATAAAAATGTTACCTTTACGGAGTATTTAAAACTCCAGACACGTCACCGTCGTCGTACGCGCCGCTCCACAGCTGATCAAAACGGTTTTATATTAAGGATCATCAATATTTAGCAACGCCTCGAGGCTAGTTCAATAGTATTCACTTCACTTCCGACTACACAAGCTTTTTAGGTTTTTAAACTTAACTGGGCAAGGTGTGGACTATGCACAGCAAAATGACCAGTACAGTGTAGTGCTAAAGTTGTTATTCCGTTGCTATTCGTACTGTATAGCTCCACTTTTCTCTCTGACTGGAATAACATAGCATGTGTTAATTCAAGGCATTTATGGCCAAAAATAAAACAGAGTTTGATAGTGAATTTTAAATGCTAATAAAAGAACAAATGTAAAATGATCTTAATACAATTTATTTCAGTTGTCTATAACAATTTGCTTTTACGCACAAATATTTTTTTACACTTTACAGTTTTAAAATGTGTAGTCCACTTACCTCAACCAAAAATCACCGAGCGCAATCATTTAATGCTCAAATTAGGCCAAATTTTTATTTTATTTATTTAAAAAATAAACCTGAATAAAAATAATAATTTTGTAGAGAAATTATACACTGAAAGTATAGCCTTGTTTTTTCTAGATCAAATGAATGAAGAAAATTTTGATGTCTGTATATTTTTGATTACAGAAGTTTTTAATTGTTTTTTTTTTTTGTCTTTTGGGGTGCTGATGTGTTAGTTTCTTTGTCGAAGTTACTCATGAAGAAATATACTAGCTATCAAAGACTGCATGTATTTTATAACCCGACTGTACAAGGCAAAGGAGGGTAAGGTTTTTTTTTTCTTAATCTAATTATTATTTGTGTCTTGAGGTGGTATTGAACTCTTTGATTTCTGTAATACGGTCCTATTTTCAATGAAAATTGTTTGGGCATTTATCCATTCTGAAATGACCCTTTGCCGTGCCATTAGGAATTTATTTCCAAAAAAAACCACGACCGAATATAACACATGAGTACCCTTTTATTTAGTTTATACAAAAATAGTTTAAAATCGTTTTATTTTTAATTGTTTATCAAATGTACGTCTTCCAATATTGTCTGTAGGTTTGTTTTTAAATTTCGTTTTTTCTATCTCGTTCATAGCACAATTTTTGACTAAAATGTAACAAATAAAAGTGCTTTCGTAGATTTTAACTTAGTTTTTAATATTTCTTTGTAATGTAGAGCTTTTAGGAACGTAAGGTCCAAAGATCCGACGTATGTAATGCGTCCGGCTGAATATCATTATAGCAGTATTTGAGTTTAAAAATATTTTCAAAGATTATTACGTACTATTTTTTTTTGTTTTCGTTATAAGATGGACACAAGTTTAGCCTTTAAGTACAAAGATTACTAACCTATCCTAACATTAATTTACTAAATATAATTATCATTATTATTTATATAAATATAAATTGGTTTATGTACTTACACATTGTGCTATTTTAAGAATTTTTTAAAAATACAAAATGATCTATTCTATCGTTATGAATCTTAATATATTTTTGATTTAGTGAACTTTTTTTACCGTTTAAGGTATAGTTGGTCAACTGTTGGGCAACTTTTATGTGGTACTCTTTAATGGCTTAAAGTTTCCTGGCAACTATCGTACTGCATTCATTCCACTGAAACATTGTAAAATATCAACGCGATTTTCATAGTAGTTGCGATGGATTGTTGCGCCACAGTCGCCCAACTGTTGATTGTAACATATTAACCAAGTTTTCATAATCTGGTTTTAACTGGCTTTTCAGTTCAGTAATTGGTTACTGTTTTTAAAGCATTTTTTTCATGGTTGTCCCAAAATACCTTAAGCGGGAAAATAATAAAATTATTAATATATAATTTGTTAGAAAATGGTCCTTAATATAAGAAAGTTAAGCTGGAGTTTGTGTTATGTGCCATAATGTAGTGTTGCCAGCGGAAACACCATATCCTATGTTACCATACTAAAAAAAACTGAATAATTCCTTCCTTCGTATCGTATGTAAAGTAACAAAAATTCGCTATTTTTTGCTTTCTAATCGTAACATTATCGTTATTTTTTTTTAAATATAACTATATTGAAATTGATTTTTTTTTCTTTTTGTGTTATATTAGTTTCACTTTAAATGTAAGTAGAAGAGAATATAACGTACATTTAAAATATTAAATGAAAGTATATGTTGATTCATAATGTTGTATGGGGGTCGCCACAGGTTTTGACTGCCTGTCAATTATATACGACTTTGATTATGTCGGACGAGCGCGGCTGCCTTGGATATCATATAAATATATAATTTTTATCATAAACTAAGTTACACAACGTAACTTAAACAACTTAATATTATAGGCATTTCTCTCAAAAATACAATAGTTTGCAATATCTGGTTACTAAAAAAAGGGTTTTTCTATCAATGTCACCCGCGTTCGTAAACTCGTGCAATAAGGTGACCTCCGTGCTAACGGCATCACTATAGAATCATTGTGTAATTAAAAATTAACATGGCATTCTTTATTATATATGTAATTTAAAAAAAAAGTACTATTTGGTAGCTATTTAAGTAAGTACTAGCGTAACGCAAAATAAAGTGGTATGCAAAAGTAACAAAAATAAAACAAAAAAAGGTATAAATATAATATGTAGACTGCCAAAGTTTTGGGTACTTTCTGTCTCGCAGTGCTATGGGTAGTCGGATCTGTTCGGACTGAGTCGCGACTTTTATGACTTCGACCAGAACCCCGCCCCCCCATTTAATTGACTAAAGCCTGGCTTCCACGTTTGCATTTGACACTTTCGAACTATAAATTTCCACTGACTATCTTGGATCACCGAATAACGTTTTCAGAACAATTTATTTAGAGATAAATATTGTTATAAATAATACAGGGTGACGCTGGGAGCAGTGGTGACGACAGCGACATACGAGTTGTAGGTTCGAATCCAAACTGGCGCCTTACTTTGTGTAAATTATTTCATCACCACTTGCTCTCAAAAACGGTGAAGGAAAACATCGTGACGAAACCGGCATGTACTAGAACCAAAGATTCGAAGTCATGTGACATCTACCAACCCGCACTGGGCCCGCTTGCTGGATTATAGCCCGCTCCCTCTCACCGAGAGGAGACGTCTGTCCCAGAAGTGGGAACGTTATGGCCTGATTATGTATGTATAACACCGGACTTTGGAGATATTGCAGAAGAAAATCATTGCTACTTTACAAAAATTCATTGAATATTTTCAAAAGCATTCCCTACCATAATTACCAACCATTTAACTTAACCAAAGTAAGTTGTAAAAGTCGTCACTCAGTGAAAGGAACATACTGTTATTTCGAGATCTTAAGTATGCACATGTTTAGTTGAACTGACTTCAATAGTAGTCCGGGCGCTATGTGCGAGCTTATATACCTAGCTATGTATATAGGAACAAAACAAAAACCGGAATTACGTAAATGTTAAATGATTTTAATTCTGTAAGTAGGTTTGTACAAACACTTACACGTCAATCACATTTTAAATAAAAACTAGGTGAGGTCGACGTTTCCTATCTGACTACTCTGAGATTTTTCTCAGAGTAGTCAGATAAAACTGTGGGCCTTTCGAGGCCGAAACAAACTCAGAGGTTACAGTCTCTTAAGTCCAGACTTTAAATCTTGGTCAACTCATGTGTAGACCATGTAGACTGATATCTGAGATGGTCTTTTTTGGAAAGATTCACAAAGATTCGAGTGGACATGTTTTGTACAATATTAATGTAGAAGAATTAGTTAGACATAGTTTCAAACTATTAAATAACTCTTATGATTCTAAAATTGAAAAGGAATGAGGCAATCTTCTGTGAAAAATCTGGTTAGAGGGATATTTGAATCACAGTGTAAGAAAATGCATAAAGGATAAAGATATAAAGGGAGATTTGGCCGACTGTGAACAAAGGGATAATTTTTGTTTTTAAATGAAAATAGAATACTTGGTCAGTCAAAACCGTATTTAAAAAAAAGTTGTACAGTAGAAATAAACATCCGTTGAACAAGTTTTTTTTCATAAGTTTAATATTTTCATTATGTTAACAAAGCGTCACGCCTAGTTTCCCCAAAGGGTTGGGCAGAGATGTACCTGTAGCCTATAGTACACCCGAATTTCGCAATTTTCGTATTGAATTTCCCTATATTTTATCTAGTTATGTAAACTCTAGCACTCGTAAAAGCAGCGCCCGGCTAAGCTTTGATATAAAGTACACGACTTAGAGAAAAATCACGATTTCATAGAAAAGCACATTGAATTATAAAACAATTTTCATTATAATTCTAGTAACGCTTCAGTTGTTGACTACAGCTACTTAGTTCATTAATATTAAACATATTAATTTATAATAAATGCCAGTTTTAAGCTCACAATGTTTTCGGTTGTTTATACTTCAAAGACTTGAAAATTATACGTAAACAATTTAGTTCCAATTTTTTATATGAATGCAGCGCAGTTCTTTTATAGGCGGGTCATCTGATGCTAAACTTTTCTCACAAATTGTATATATGGCGTTAGTGCATTTTTAGGGGTATTTCGTCCATTTAAAAGAGTTTTTGAACTAGGTGTTTTTAAACTAAAAGACTTAGGTGGTAATGTGACAAGTTATTTTTAAAACTTGCGAAATGTGGTGGAGTAACATCAGTCTTAGATGGAGTGTCAGACGTGTGTCTGACACAAGACAGTGCGGAAGTGATCCCCTAAGAAATGTCAACGTAATACAAGTATGTAAACATTGTATATTGCTGTCCTACCCTCATACCTTTACGATTTAAGTGAACGCAATAACATGTGAGTCATTGTACGTGTAAAAAGTTAGCTTAGACCATAATTTTCTATGTTTTTTCAATATTTAGATGAAGTACTGCCAGTGTCGTGCTATTTCGGAGTGTAGGCTTTCGGTTCGGTTCTAGCTCTCGGGCATGTTTCATTTACATATTTTTCATATAATCGTGTTGGGCGCCAACACTTATCGACGTAGGGTTTAATACTTTGTTTCGCGTGCTCGGATCCTTGACTAGTAGTATCGTAACGTCCGTTGCCAATAACCAAATAGTATTGAAAGATTCCTCCTTTTTTAAATATCTTCATAGTAGAATAAGTGATTGTACTTGCGCACAATGTATGTGAGGACGTGTCGAGTACCGTTTTGTTTATACAAAGTGCAGCGTCGAAGCTGCAAATATTTTTGGTAATGTTATACCTTACCTCTTCGCAAAACTCGCTGATGAATGAAGGCATTTAATTCGTGCTCATAGATTTCTTTCCATTGTAGCACAAAAATTAAATAAATAAAAAAACGTATTTTTCTCTCAATTTTTGGGTAGTTAATTTTTTTAATAGATATTTTATAGCATAGCTCAACCCTCACGACTTGTTTAGATTCGGTAATTGAGATCAGCACTTAACATTGTGTTCGTTCACACGGACTGCGGATCATGGTGTATTTAATCTTAATACCTACGTTTAATGATATACTGAAAATCTATATTTTTAACAAATTTAATTTAAAAAATATACCTAATTAAAGAAATTCCTAAAGATAATAAAAATGAAATTTTTAATATTTATGTGTATAGTAGTGTGTACTGCGAGGTGATTATAAAATAACAAACGCTTATAAGTTTTATGTCTCCACAGATTCGTGCAAAGAGAATATATAATTTACTGTCCATGAAATTAATAATAATCTATAACTGATGTGTACAAAAATCAGTATGTTTCAGGCATTTTGAATCCGACTTAATGTATGTAAAAATAAATGTTGTTTTAAAATGATCGTATTTCATTTTTCATCACCCGGTGTGTCCTTTACATCACGTCGTACCACCACCACGTATATAATATAATTAATGACATACACTAATATATTACCACATGCTTATTTCACCAATGCATATAATTTGATTACATGTGACTAAGTTGCAAGTAGAAATAATTCATTATTTTAAAAAATCTAGGCAGTAGGATATCTTCATTGAATAGGTTAAAAAAACAGTTACAGTAAATTATAATAAGACACACATAAGAGAAAACAAAAAATTATAAACCTTAAGTTGAGAGATAAAAAAATACTACAGTCATAAATCCTTCTCAAAGTACATTTCTGAGATTATTTTGCAAATCAAATCTTCGTTCGCATGATTAATGAATGGATCGATGAATACGGTCGTTCATCTGCAAAAGTTACTACTAAACACAGTTTTACAATACGACCGATGCATCATGCTCCAAACTGTCACGCATGTTCTCTTACACTCGCCTCATGTCACCATTTGGCTCCTAGAAAATGCTATTGCGCAGCTTTCTGTGCGAAGTTCGGACCGGCCTTGATTCATCGGCGGCCCAACGAGCGGACGGATGTATGCGCGGTTGACGGATATATCAACCGCGCGGCCAACTCATAAAATTTGATGAAACTATGCCAGAAATTAGTGGTAATTTGTTACTATACACACCTCATTTCCTAAAATTGTTGCAAAAAAAAAGACGACGGACTAGAGAGATCGTGAGTTCGATCACCCGCTGAACTAATTACGTGAACCCTTTATACACACATGAGCTACGTTGGAGGAATACGGGCTGGTGACCCACTGCGTTGGATACAATCACCGCAGAAGCAGACGTAACGCACAAAATATAAACAAGTATCATTTCACCGCCCTTCCATAGATATTTGACCTTTTTTGGCATCACTGTTAAAAAATCAAATTGATCTTTGTAAAAGTTGGAATAAGGTTGCTGTCAGAACAACGTGAATGGAGCGACACACACGTGGTACATTTATATCTATAATTTATATGGTGTATAATAAATGGAGTATTCTATGCTATGGTATTACTAAGGACATGTTGGTTTTCGGGTTCGATTCCCAAAAGAAGAAAACATGCAAACTCTTGACAAATCAGCCCTCACAGGGGGTACGGCAGTATTGCAGGCGTATTTCGCTTTCCGTGTTCAATTTCAGACACTATAATTTGCATAACATCACGCCTTGTTTCTCCGAAGGGTTTGGCAGAGGTATCCTTATAGTATAGTACACCCACATTTCACCAATGCTGCCTCATGTAATAGGGAGCGAGGCTGTTGGAATCAACCGGGCACAAATCCAGACTCCGGGCTGCTACTGAGATATTCCAGATAGGACCCGTACACTGTAACCCGGGAATACACAGGATTTCGTTGTCAGCAGAAGCTTTTACGACTACTAAACCAACGAGCCAGTACATACTAGTTGTATTTAATCATGTTTTTACAACACGGTACATGCCTACCAAAGTGTTTGAAGTCAAAAGCTGATAATCGACTAACCTTGTTTTTACGAAACACACATAATCTGCACGGTCTTTTTCGCAACTACCTATGTCTGGGGTCGGCTTCCAGTCTAACCGGATGCAGCTGAATACTAGTACAGTAGAGCGTCGATTATCCGAACTAATTGGGGGACAGGATTGTTCGGAAAATCGGTTTTTTCGGATAATCGAACTGTATTGATTCAGTCATACATATTTATGTACAGGTGAATGAAAAACCTTATGTTTAGACATAACTTTAATAACAAATAGTTTTTTTCACGCGGTAAAATTTAGTTTATCAACTAACGGCTACTTCAGAGTGACAAACAAGTACATACAACTAATAGTTCGAAACAATTTCCCGTGTATTGTAAGTGCGGGAGGAGGATAGCAAGCGCGAGTGGGGCGGGCGGGCGTAGTAGTTCGGATAAGCGGTCGTTCGGTTGATCGACGTTCGGATAATCGACGCTCTACTGTATTTTACATGGAGCGACTACTTCGACAGTTGTGATCTCCAAATTACACCACCCAGTAACTGGGTGATACAACCTTTGGCAAGACGTAACTACTCGCTACGCAGTACCGCGCTCCTCACCCACGCTACAACGGGAATTTGTTCCTCCGCATCGAGTCACCCTTGGTCCGAGCCGCTATGTTTGATTCCGGGTGAACTCTAAAGGTCTATCCCCACACATCAGTGCCGTGTCAGGGACGGGGCAGTGACGTGATTCGTCAGGAGTCTAAAAAAATATCAGTGCATACATTGTCTATGAACTGGATCACACATGTCCGTGCCCGTGCCGGCAACGAAGCTTTAGTGTCAGGGCTGACGCCGTAACGTTCCTGCCCCGTCCCTGACACGGCACTGATGTGTGTGGATAGACCTTAATGCAGTTCAAAATATTCACGTTTCTCACCTTTCAGAATCTGAATGGTAATCGAACTTCATACTAAAAACCAAATAATGCTGTAAGATTCATGAAATATGGGTTCCCTCTATCTGGCAGAAACTTGATGCTCCGAATTTTATTTGGCATAACAGACTTGGCATAATCTTCTTTAAACGAATATTTGTAAGGCATAAAAAATGTTTAGCATAATCATTGTTTGGCCGAATGTTTATATGTCCGACTTTACGCTGGCATACTTTTAAGATGGCAGAATTTTATCAAGCATAATTACCTTTGGCAGAGTTAAAATGGCGCAGAATTTCGTTTAGCATAACATTTATTTAGAGGGATGATTATTTGGTAGAATTTACTTGGCATACTTATGAAGATGGCAAAATTTCATTTGGAATAATTTTGTTAGGAATATTTTAATTTCTATAAAATTGCATTTTAATCTTAAATTAAAATTAAAATAGTGTCTCAAAAAGTCAATATGAAAGTTATTGACAGAAACGAATCGCTGCAGAACCGACTCTACGTAGTCTTGTCTGCCCTACCACTAGAGTGTAATTTAGAATCGCGTAGGCGCGGAGGGGCGAGGCGGCCCGCGAGCTGAGGAGCAGGTGGTTGTAACGCTCGCCGCCGCTGCTGAGGCTGCGGTGGTGATCGTTAAACCGTCTGCGACGATGAGCTCGCGTGGGACCGCCGGTGCCACGCAGCGCCGGAGCCGCGACGGAAAGCATGCATGCTGCATGTTGCATGCTCGCCTGCATGCTGCATGATTGCTTGCATGCTGCATGCTTACTTGCATGCTGCACGCTGCTGGTGTATGCTTGTTTGCATGTCTGCATGCAGCGTGTTAAGTATGATTTTTCTGTAATGTAATCGATGAACGTTTCAATTATAATGGATATGAAACGTATGCCAAAAGATGATTCTAACTGTAAAGTTTCTGAGATATGATAGTTCTGCCTTTTAAGGACTATCGATATGAAATAATGCCAAGAGACGATTCTGATTGCGAACTTTCTACGATATGATGGTTCTGCTTTTTCATTATTATGGATATACAATTTATGTCTAAAGATGATTCTGACTTATAAAATTATGCGTTGTGAATGTATGACAAATGAGTGTATGCCAAATAATTTTCTGCGAAATGAAGTTTATGCTATCCCCTGTTATGCAAAATAATATTATGACGAAAAAAAATCTGCCATAAAGGGTAGACCCATGAAATATACTATCTACAATGAAATAAAACACAATTTTAATAAAAATCAATTTTATTATTATTAAAAACCAAAATTCACACTTTCTGTGTAATTTAAAAAAGCACTTCGAAAAGTAACGAGAATTTTGTCAAAACTAGAAATGAAACATAGTGAAACAAAATTATAAATAAATGATATTTACACGTCTATGGCAATACATAAGGTACTAGACATCTTTGGGCTTGCCCCGAAGCAAAGAAAATGTCGGAAAGATGAAGAAATATTTTAAAAGCGTTACAATACGGCTGAATCGTGGCCGGTCCGAACTTGGCGCAGAAACATTCTTAAAGAATCAAATGTGTTCTGATTGGTCGTGATTCATAGTATTGTAGTTATAATTTAAAAAATTAACTGTGGGAACATTTCCACATTAAAATAAGAAGGTTGACATTCAGATCATAATATAAATTAATAGAGAGACTAGTAATCAATGACACTCGAAAATATTTTTTTTTAGCTTAGCGCAGTTTTGAGGGAGGATATAAGCATATTGCACTTTGTATGTTATCTGGTGGTAAGCAAACTGGCGAACTACTAGATATTTCTAACCTTTCGCAGATTTTTTCGGCAGTTGAAAATCGGACAGTATTTTTTCTAAGCTCTGTTCGATTCTCAATTCTCGCTTCAACACAGAGAGTTGTAAATCCTGTAAATAGTCAACGTGAAAATTTTTATGAAGTGAACTGTCAATCCCTTACACCAGGTAGAATCACAGCTTACTTAAGTTTTCTCGGTGAAATTTTACATTGTAGGTGTACCATCATATAGATAAAGATGAAATGCCTTAATATTTTTTTGCATAACACTTTATTAGCATAATAATTGGTTATTAAGTGCCCTATTACTTGTGATATTGTCCCACAAACAATGGGGCACCTAATATCGTGTCCAGTTGTCTGCACGCTATAGGAGCTGATGGACTGAAACTGCCAAGCTCGTAGCCAAATTCTCGGCTGACCGTATAAAGATCAACACATTTTGTCAACCCCTGTGCCCTATCATTCCACCTTACTTCCACTAGTTTTTCACCCTAATAATCATTGTTTATTATGTAAATATAACTAAAATACATGAATATCGATAGGGTTCTGCGCTAAGCTTAAAAACGGGCAAAGTTGACACAATTTCACATAAAAATAAGAGTATTAAGTCCTTTTGCAAGTCTGCCCAACCGGGGCGCTAACAATATTACTTACTTTAGATTAACTATTTTTAACTTTAAATATGTAAGCGTACTGACCGATATTACGACAATAGTAATTAAAAAGCGTAAGATACCGTGTTTTTAACAAAACTATCTTGAGGTATGTATGTTTTAGGATACTGTGGATTATCTATATAAATAACTAAAATGGAAGTGTCTATTTGTAATGTCAAAATAACAGCTTTTACTATAGTTAACTCGCGTTAAGAAAATAGTGACTCATCGTTGTCACTCAGCTTAGCCACGCCCCTTGACCAATTAGAACAGTAAATTAACAAAAGACGCGTCCGTACTGTCTGAAGGGCTTGCTTCAACTGGTCAAAGACACGGCTTCTTCACGGCTTCTAATTTAAAATGATCTAATTGGTCAAGCGTGTGTCACTATTTTCTTAATGCGAGTGCGCGAGTAAATGCGTATGTAAGTATATCTGATACTTTTAAAATTAATGTTTTATATTTTGGGTCTGGTCTATTATTAAAAGAAAATAGTAATTTTTGTCTTGAAACCGTGATAGTCAGACTATTTTGTTAATCTTCCAAAATGTAGCGTCAAATCATAGGATTTCGTCTAATGACTAAATCTAGTTTATTCTAGCTAAAGATCTATCAGGAATCTAAATTTCTTCTAGTTATTAATTCAATTTAGATCATGGCTATTGTTAGTTAAACAAATACTGATCGCATCAGATGCCACAAATACTATAAAAATGATAAAAAAATAAGCATGAAAAGTCTTAGTAACCACCAAGCACACTTAGCCATATCAAAAATTAAAATCTCAAAAAATATTCGAAAATAGTAAGCTTTCAAATAGCCACAATTTTAAAATTGAATCAATAATGAAAATCAAAATCTAAAAAAGTTTAAAAATTACTTAAAATAACTTATCCTATTTTGAGGCACATTATACAAAAATTAAGGACTTTAAAAACGACATTGGCAGTGTCCTATAAATAACATTTGAATATTTCAATTTAGTTAAAACATTCCTTATTTTTAAACTTATTCCTTATTCTTCTGCTGCTATCAATGAATTAAGTATTTGAAAGATAAATACTCTTTTAACAAATTATATTACTATTTAATCATATTGTACTCGTCATAGACATTGTACAATGTTACACATTGTGAAACTTGTGTTTCAACATTTAATATAGGCTTTTGGGATCTGACTTATCAAAAAATGTGGCTGTCTCTTCTTTACTATCTCAACTAATTTTATAAAGATGTAAAGTTTTGTAGGAAGTAAATTCTGGAACAAAAATATAATTTACCATCACGCTAAGACACTTAGGAGCTGAGCAAAATGAAAAAAGTCGGAAAGAACGCTAAGCGTAAATAAACTAAGTGGTAGCGTGGAAGGGCGTTAGGGTACTGCGCGACGGGTCGGGGACCAAACTTTCACGCAAACGAATTCGCGGGCTAAAGCTATTAAATTAATACTCTACAGAGGTAAAATTTGTAAGTTTGTATGTAATCTTCGGAACTATGGATACGATTCCGAAAAATTTTCATCAATGGGAATCTACAGTATTGTTGAATGTCATAAGATATATTTTATGTTAGTTAAAAATGGGTTTAACAGAAATAATGAGGATAATTTTCGAAACTAGTGGAAATAACGCCGAACAAACATATCCAAAACTTTAGTTAGAAATGTCTTCCGTCTCTTTCCATCTATTGTTCTCTTTTTACTCTCTGTTGTTTGACAAAAGACGAATAAATAAGTCGCATAAAAAAGGGTACAAATATTCATATCTAAAATCATGAAATCACTTCAGTCTCTTTCTAGTTTCTGTCATTTGGCAAAAGATGGATATTTAAAAAAGTCAGTCCCAGAACAAAAAGAAGTATAATTATAAATGTCTAAAATGATGTACAATTATTACTAAGAACATCCTAGCCTGCCCTTTTATCTAATTTGTCACTAAAAATTGTCTATGAATTTAAAATTTAGACATCTAATTGGACCCAAAGTAATCACATCGAATAATTTCATGAAGAAAATAATATAAAGTAAATAGTATTAAAAAAAATGGTACAACAATAAAAAATTATAAATTTTACATCATTATTTTCACACGCAATGTTAAAACATTATTCAAAAAGTTTTGTAACAAGAAAAGTTTTACAAAAATAGGTTAGTACTACAGCAATATTTCTGCAACTTCATCTTAGAAAATAGGCTAAAAAAGGCACTTTCGTAACATTTAAAAGATTTCCAAAAATAGGGTAGTCAGTAATATTCCTACCTACATTGTTAGCCCTAATTAACACATTATTTTATGGAGAATAAAACATGTTATAAATCTTTCTATACCTGAAATTCAACTTTCCATCAACGCTAGGTGGTTCAGAAATAACTCAAGTACATAAAAAGACCATGCATAGAGTCTACGTAGCATGCATACAATGCGTACTGGCAGTTTCGATCAATAAAAGTACTAGATTTCCAACGAGGACATCAGAAACGAGGTCACTAATAATATTGTGGCCTTATTTTGCATACAACATAGTTTTTTTTTTCAACCTTGTTACTTAGACATTACGTTTTAATTTTCCATGCTTATATTTTTGTTCTTATTTTAAAAATACGTATTCTGTTCAACTGACGTACTACAAATAATGATTGCAAACGATAATAACCTTTATAATTGTGTGTTAAAGTTATTAATCAATATGCTTAGCGGCCATTGGAGTGATGTGTTTTTGTTCCTAGTTTGAAATCTAGAATTTTTGTTGATCGAAGACTGGCAGTAATTACACAAACGGTTTTCTTAAAAGCTAATCAACAACTTTGAGCCAGCAACGGAGCCTTTAAAACCGTTAGCTAATCATTTTAAGTTAAAAGTTTAATAGACACTAATATAAATTGAAGAAGTCACAAATTCACTGCAGTTACACATTTCTCACTGAGGTAGGTTATTGTTTTGTTCACACTTCATTCTATAGTCACACCTTACCAAGAGTTTTATTTGGAGTTTTTGTATAGGACGACCATTTGTAGCGAAATAGCAAAACTATTAAGTTTCTGTCCAATATTACACTGCTTTAGCGTAAGTAAAGACGACGCGCTAGATACTACCATAAGCGATTAATTCGAAACAAAAGCAAACAATACGCTACGAATCGCCAAAAATGAATGCTCAACATAAAAAAAAAACAATTCATATCATATTTACACATACGAGTCCACAAACACTTATTGAGCACAGAAAAATCCGTATTTCCACACTTTTGGGCACTAGAGTGCATTTTCGTTCATAGAAAACCCCCATTTCTAAATTTTTTCAACTCTGAGCACAGAAAAATCCCTTTTTTACACACTTTTAGATACTAGAGTGCTATTTAATTCCCAGAAATCCCCTATTTTCAATATTTTTCAACTTGTTTCGTGTTTTCGAGTATCTTCCTCAGTCTAAATACACAAAGAAGTTGGGTGTCTCACAGTATTTCGTGGCGAAGGCTTTGCCAGCGGCGGTGGGTGCGCTGAAGGCGATGTCGGAGACCCGTAGGGCTTCGCCGTAAAGGAAGGAAGCCCGCGCACAAGCTAACAAGCGAGCCGCAATGCCGCGTCGACGGTGGTTTATGTGTGTCCATATTCGGGATACGCCGCATCTGAAAGTACAAAAGATTTTTTTTTATGGCAAAGACAAGGATATATGTCACCATTTAATAGGAGCCTAGCCCTTCTATAACATCATCAGTTTTACAACATTTATACAAAATTCTAAGTCCTGAGTGACTGACTGATATATCAACGCACAGCCTAAATCACTGGTCCTACATGAAACTAGGAAGGTGTGTTCTTTGTGAAGAGTAGGTATCCACTAAGAAACTAAGAGAGTAAAATGGCGGGTTGAATTTTCTGTGAAACTTTTTATTCTCTGGGTCCGATAAGACGAAGCAACCAGTGCAATAATACATTGTTTACCCGGATTTACACAGGGTAATTTTGATCCCGGTAGTACGTTCCTGTGGGATATTTTTAGACCTCCACGCGGGCGAAGCCGCGGACAGAAGCTACTGTAAGATAATTAACGCAAGACCTTATACACGGAACGATACCCAGAAAGCTGGTCAGCTTAGTTGAGACTGAGCCAGACGTATTAGATGATAAAAAAACGTAAACACAAGTTACTTTTTAAGCTAGATTGTAATGGGAATAAAATATCACTAGTATATAGCTGTGATATTTTACATTAAAAAGAAAAAAAAATACAACGATACGCGACCCAGGATCTTTCAGACTCCGTGACAATAAACAAGTGCTGTTTGTTCGATATTTTTGTGGAGGTTAATTGAATAGTTGTACCATACGCACCTGTCTACCCTTTAGGTGAAACAAGCGCAATGTTTTGTATATGGTACTCACTTGACGGGATAATCTTCTACACTGCAGCAATCAGGGTCGCCAGGTATCAACTTGAAAGCTCGCATTTTGGGCTCCACGATCAAACAGCCCATTATCTGCTTCTTTTCTATGTATAAGTACGCCTGAAATATTATTTAAATTATGTATTATTACTTTTTAACACATTAACTGCCATGTCGGACTATGTGTCCGACACTTTTTGTTCCATTCTGGCCTTGTCGGACTATATGACTGACAACACATACACAATCTGAACATGTTGCTGCCTGGTGGCCGTGTTTTTGGAATAAATAATGTTTTTATGATTTAAAGTGACACGAAGTATTTTTTTTTTAGTTTTTATGATTTTAATTAACCATGGCAGTTAACATGCGAACTTGTTAAATAAAATTAGGTCACTATAATCTAACCAAATATTCACGAACCACCAAGAATTGACCTTTTTTTTTAGGATTGGAAATCATCAAATGACTTCTCCCGCTCTGGGCGGAGCGGGAGGGCGCGTCAGACGTGCCAGGGTCACGGTATCTCTTTCGAACAATCACGCGACCCCGGCAGGCATCGGTCCTAGTAGACCCCTACACTGCTGCTGACATCTCTTTGAGGCGCGCGTGGAACACTACGCGCCGTCGACCCGAGCCTGGTCCTTACCGGGCGGCGAGCTACCCATTGCTCGCCACCCGCAAGCTCGCGCCTACGGTGGCCGGGAGTCCGCTATGGACTCCCGACGCCCGGGGCGTCTCCTCCTGCGGCGGCTAGGGACGTGAGGGCGCAGAGACTGCCACTCCCTCACGCGCCCCGCCTCCTCCTTCATCGAGCATTACTGCTTCGCAGAAGGAGGTGACGGCTTCCCATTCCCTCTCGCTCCGTACCATGGCTCGCACCAGGGCCGGACGCGAGAGGTCGCCGCCGCCGATCGCCTCCACGAGGACACGGCGGTGCTCCGCCCAGGCAGGGCACACCTCCACCGTATGCTCCACCGTGTCCTCCAGACGATCCTCACAATGGAAACACCCGGACGTATCCTCCCGCTTTATCCTGAACAGGAACCCACCGAAGCACCCATGCCCGGTGAGAACCTGCGTCAGGCGGAAGGTGAGGACGCCGTGACGCCTCTCTATCCACTCCTCAAAGAGGGGACTTACCGCCGCAATTGTGGCGTGCCCAAAGAATTGACCTTCTGATATAATTCACAATGACTTACGGTATAAGTATGTATGAGTTCCTTGGGCAGCTCGTTGCCGTACCCGAGGTGTGGGTGTACGACGCGGGCCAGGAGTTGTTCCACCTTCTTCCAGCCGCTCTCGCCGCCTCGCACGCGGATACAGCGGGACTGGCCAGACCGGTCTACGACGCACTCGTCTTTGAAACCCTGAAACATTTATTATGTTGTTTTTATTTTGAAAAGAAAAGGTTTTTTATGGATTCTAGGCTTTATGGAAATGCGCAAGAAGATTTTATCCCAATTTAGTCAACATTATCATGAGCCTTCCCCAAGTCTTCCTTCCCTGGGTTTACTTGGCAGGCGGGTTGGCGATCGCAGTATGGTGATAAAATGCAGAGAACGCTGCTGCCCATTCTCTAGTAAGTCCGTAAGTCGCCTCTTACGACACCCACGGGAAGAAAAGGGATGGGATGGTCCAATTTATTGATAGTTTACAATTTTTTTTTGCTTAACTTATGGATGGTAGTGTTGGCTTCAAATTATTAACATATTTGCAACTCGCCGTTACCTCGCTCGTATTTTAGGACTTGAACAGACATCGAGATTTTTTTTAAATGTAAGTTTAATACCAATGTATTAAACCGGTCAGATACAGTTGGTCAATAGTAGTCTGACATTTTTGCTGAACTGGATCTTTTTGGCTGTGCTAATTTCTTACATGGCACTATTAGTGCCATGTAAGAAATTAGTTCGTTTTTTTATTAAAAGCAAAGAATATATACAGTATACACGATAAGTTTTTAACCAGTGCGCAAATTTTAACAAATTAAACTTAAACGAGTAATTGCATGGGCAATTTTTATGTTGATATATCTTAGTACAAAAAAAATAGTTACCGTTAACGAAAGATGTTTATTTTGAAACTGGTTATTATGGTAACTTGCGCACGGCGCCGGCTCGGCGGCGAAGGTGAACGACCGAGCGTTGCTACAAGTACCTACCAGTTATTCGATCGGTCAAAATTCTAAGAAGTTCTTAGTACGGCACGCGGATACTGACCTATTCCAGTTTACTGATTTAAGGTCAGATAAAATTCAATCAGTTGAAATGTGTTCTATTACTGATACCGAAGAACCAAAAAAAATTTTTGCATTGGTTAAAAAAAAAACTGTTTATTTTTTTATTTGCTGTATATTATGTGCCTTTCGGTCTGTGTTAATGAAGTTTATTTTCTTCTTTCTTAGAAACACTCCTTCTTAGAAGACTCTCCAAATAATGGTCAAAACTGAGATCTAACCAAGCGGAAAACGACTTTGTTTTATACTATGAAGAGATTAAGTTCAATGAATAAGTTTGAGGTACTTACGTTGAATTTGAGTACATCTGTAGCGTTGTGATGTACTAAGTGATCGTGCTCGTCTTGCGGATCGCCGATCTGTTGACGAAATAAACTTGTGTTAATTAATATAAGAGACAGTAAGAGAAATTGTTGAGCTTCTCGAGTTCTGAGTTGAGCTGCACGTTTAGTGACAAATGCGTGGACTGATTTGACATGTCTACTCAATCTGTGTTGTTCTTTCCTCAAAACACCATTTCGGACAGCAATCTACGTGGTCTTCAGACGATGTGACCAAGATTATGTTTGGAGTTAAAAAGATACTGTGAAAAAGGTCGAAACCAACTCAGAGGGAATTGGTTTCGACCTTTTTTCTCAGAGTAGTTAGTTAGGAAACGCCGATCTCATCTAGTTTTAGAAATATGACTGACATGTGAAAGTGTTTGTACAAACCTACTTACAGAAATAAAATCAAATATCATTTATCAATCTACATGGTCTTCACATGATGTGACCAATATTATGTCTGGACTTTAAAAGAGACTGTGAACTTTGAGTTTTTTTCAGGTTTTCATCTCAGGGTAGTCATATAGGAAATGCTGACTTCATCTAGTTTAAAAAAAATGATTGACGGCTGAAAGTGTTTGTAAAAACCTACTTACAGAAACAAAATCATTTGTCATTTCACGGTGTAAGAGTCAGATGCACGTATCTACATTTTCTCAATTTTACAGGAGAGCTAAAATTCTGTGACAATCCTCTCGTCACCACACCTCTTCAACTTTTACCAGCTTCTTATCTAAACGAATATTATAAAGCTGAAGAGTTTGTTTGGTTCAACGCGCTAATCTCAGGAACTACTGGTCCGAATTGAAAAAATATTTTTGTGTTGGGAAGCCTATTTATTGAGGCAGGCTATTTATAGACTATATAACATCACGCTACGATCAAAAGGAGAGGAGCAGCAACGAAAAATGGTCGAAAACTGGCAGGCAATTTGATGCGACGGGAAGGGTCAGGGGAGCAAAAATTTGACGCGGACGAAGTCGCGGGCATTAAAGAGATAATGCAATTGACTAAAGAAAATTATCTCTCTTAAAAGCTTGAAGAGCTGAATTTGCACATAATTTGAGCACCCTTTGTAAAATTGAGAAAATGTAGATAAGTTCTTCTGACTCTTACACCGCGATTTATAAAAACAAAATGAAACAAGAGAACGGCCCACGTAGTCATGGTTTTAAATAAGTATTTAATCGGTTTATTTATAACTAATGTCTCACCTGATAGATAGCGCCGCACTCCGCACACTGCGTGGCTCCAAACTTCTTCTGTCCAGCATCTATCACATACTGGTCTTCGCCAGTCCTTAGCAACGAGCGCTTGCTAGTCTTCTCTGTAACCCCTGCAAATGTATAATAAGATTATAAGCTCGGGTCGACGGCGCGTAGTGTTCCACGCGCGCCTCAAGGAGTTGTCAGCAACACTGAAGGGGTCTGCTAGGACCGATGCCTGCCGGGGTCGCGAGATTTGTTTGAAAGGCGTGATGTTATGTAATTCCTCCAATTTTTTTTGTTTGAGAAATTCATAAAAGTTAGAAGCCGGATAGTCGGCGCTCTTTGCCGAATAGTTATCGAGTATGAAAGTGACCGGATATTCGTCTTTACTATCGACTCGGAACCTCTCTAGTAATAATGTTACCAAAACAATAATTATTGAATAACAATTACCTTTGGTGTCACCAGGTACAGCTATGCCAGGGTTAGGTTTTTCAAAGATAGGGAACATTTTAGGTTTTTCATCCTTTACTTGATTTTCTGTTGACGATGTGGTGGGAACATCTGAAATGACAAAAAATATATTTTAATTAGGTGTTAAACACACTAAAGCTATTTAACATTAAAACGGACTTAGAAAATATTAATAATTCAACTCTGCAGTGTCTATTTAAAATAGCATTTAAAGATGGCGCCTTTCAGTCAAACCAGATTCAACTGCATACCAGTATTTTACATAGAGCGACTGTATTTTTGATTTCCACAACAACCCAATAACTGGGTAAGACAATACCACTTGGTAAGACTGGTAAGAAATTTACCTAAATTAATCAATCTCCCTAGCCTTCTGGGTAATACGATACCCGCTGCCAACACTGGTTTTCAGACTTTCAGGCTTCCGAGGACCTGTAATGACTGTCAAAAATTTATGAATGACAGCTGGTACCAACGTGCTTGCTGAGGCACGGAAAAGTGTTGGCGTGTAGAAATAGCCAACCATTCATGGGCCAACCCGTGCGGCTGTAATAATTTAGCCACGAGCCTCTCGAAAGAAATTCGCAGTGATGTGAAGCTTTAATTGGTTTAACTAGGAGATCAAAATGTAAGTAATTCAATTTGTGGGCCGTGTTATAATATCTTAGGACAACCAACACAACATTCTCTGATCACAAACGAGGCAGAGCCTGTACTATGGCAACCAGATAACTAATAAACATACTAATACATATATTTCTAAATACATACATATTATAGATAAATTACACCCAGACACAGAACAAATGATTGTGCTCATCACACAAAGATTTTTCCTGGGTGGGAATCGGACCCACGACCTCAGTCTTAGCAGTCAGGGTCACTAACCACTAGACTAACAGGCCAGTCATGTACAAGAGGTGTCCTTAGTTCGATCCCTAGGTTGGGCTATGTTATTAGGGTTTATATACTTGGGTATTTCTCTATAGCAGCCCAGTTAATTGTAATAGGCCTTGTGCATATAAATGCCGAAATGTGGATGTATATTCAGGTTTGCCCAACGGTTCACCCTTGTTTGATAGAACAACGTTTGATATAATATTACTAAATCGAATTTTAGTTGCAATAAAGTCATTTCGAAGAATTATTCATTTGACCGAATAATTCATTGGTAAATTTTTATATAGCGTAATTATTTATTTGAACTAATTTCATTTCGCCGAATTTTCAAATGCACTAATTTTATTTAAACTAATGTTTCACTACACTAATAATGATTTAGTCGAAAGATCGTATCGAATATTTAGTTCATTAATAATTCGTTTCTTTCATCGTCTATAAACTAACATTGTTCTTCACCTATCGAATTAATGCATTGACATTAATTGCTACAAAAGTTTACTTTTATGCGTGAGGTGGGTAGACTGTATAAATATTATTTTTCTTACTGTCATACAGTTACAGCAAAATTATTCGTTGTGTGGCTATTGCAATCTCGATATTTGTTTTAGTTATTAAAATTACTACTATAAATTGCAGTACATTCAAAAGTTCTAAGGGTGGACTAAAACTTTCTGTAAATGGATACATTTATAACAAAAACAGGGAAGTGAAGAATAAAGTTTATTGGATTTGTGAACGACGTGGAGAAAAATGTATGTGTCGTGCCATAACAACAATAAACATGGAGATGCAATCTATAAACTAACATTGTTCTTCACCTATCGAATTAATGCATTGACATTAATTGCTACAAAAGTTTACTTTTATGCGTGAGGTGGGTAGACTGTATAAATATTATTTTTCTTACTGTCATACAGTTACAGCAAAATTATTCGTTGTGTGGCTATTGCAATCTCGATATTTGTTTTAGTTATTAAAATTACTACTATAAATTGCAGTACATTCAAAAGTTCTAAGGGTGGACTAAAACTTTCTGTAAATGGATACATTTATAACAAAAACAGGGAAGTGAAGAATAAAGTTTATTGGATTTGTGAACGACGTGGAGAAAAATGTATGTGTCGTGCCATAACAACAATAAACATGGAGATGCAGTTACATACAGTGATTAAATGTGATGAGAACCACAACCATGACCCGGAACCAGTACGGTTAGCGGTGGCATCTATAATTGATAAAATCTGAAATAAGATGTAATATTTATGTTATGATTAAATAAATATTGTATTAATTTTTTTTTTCTTCACTCTTTACCCTTTACACCTGCCACCCTCAACTATTGTTACCAGGAAAAACTGGATGCAATCTGGACTTTAGGGCACCCCGACTCGGATAGGTTAGGTTAGAAGGGGATGGCGGGCTCGTGTGAGCGAGCGAAGCGAGCGAATAGACCCCGCCATCCCCTTCGTGGTTATTTTTTTATAAACCACCCAGAAGTAGGAGCCCCGCGAAGCGGGGCTCCGTCGACCAAGCCCACCCTCGACCATGCATAGAATATTTTTCAAATATTTACAATGTTTTTTTTTCTGCATTACATTACACCAATTGAATATTCGATAAAATACATGGTTATACCATCTGAACATTACATCAAATGAACATTATACCTTTTGATCATTAGCGCAAATGTTGTTATAGCAAATAAATATTCGATGAACTGAAAATTCTGTCAAACGATATTATACAAAGTGATGATTTTCTTAAACGTTGTTTGATTTAGTAATATTATATCAAACGTTGTTCTATCAAACAAGGGTGAACCTTGCCCAACATCAAAGTCAAAGTATTTGTTTTAACTAGGCACAAAAAATGCACTTTGATGAACATCGACATTGAAATTAAAATAGAATCGATTTTAGTCGCCCCTTCCAAAAGGTTGATTCGTATGGAGAAGAATGGGCCAGAAACTCCACCGTTACTCTTTTAAAATTTGTTTTTCAATATTAGTCCTAATAATATAATAAATGCGAAAGTTTGTGAGGATGGATGTATGTGTATGTTTGTTACCTTTTCACAAAAAAACTACTGAACGGATTTGGATGAAATTTGGAACACAGTTTATAACCTGGATTAACACATAGGCTACTTTTTATCCCGGTAGTATGTTCCCGCGGGATAATTTTCGACATCCACGCGGGCGAAGCCGCTGGCAAAAGCTAGTATACAATATTTATACAATTACTAGCTGACCGTACAGACGTTGTCCTGTTTCCAAGAACTCGATAGCAGCGCCACCTACTGGGTTCAATAGTGAATCTAAACCATCAACGGTGCCACCCAAACGCATACAAAAAAGAAAAACATTCAAATCGGTCCAGCCGTTTAGGAGGAGTTCAGTGACATACAAACGTACAGTAGAATTATAAAGATATGTGAAGACGATGCACCTAGAATACAATTACCATACCACAACAGGTAAAATAATTGACACTGAAGCAATGAGATATAAATTAATTATATGATAGATATATGGTGCTCACATATTTACAAACATTCCAAAGGCGAGTATACGAATTTTCTAACATTTTAACAAGTTATAAGTCAATGTGTGAATTAAAGTAATCACAGAAAGTAAATCAGTGTCATTAAAAAAAAAACTAAACTATACAATTAAGTTAGCAACCAGTTTGATAGACTGTATACTGTCCTATGGAGCAAGACCAGCGTCTTTCTAAGCATTCGTATCTTGGATGTAAGCCTCTAATTTGTAATTTGCATCTCTGAGGCAATGTAAATATTGTTCCCATAACACGAGATAATTTAAGGGGAAATATTTAATTAATTTTCGGACGGACGCTACACTTATAAATTAAGTTTCATTAAAACACCCTAATGTGTTTTCTAACTAATTATTCCTGTATATTATCATTTTAACGTTACCCAGACCCAATTAAGCTAAAATTCAAGTTACAAAATTATAATATTATTTAAATCTTTTGTGAAAATTTCCAAATTAATGTACCATTGTTTTGTTGCAAGGTCGAAAATATTACATGGATACAATGATCTCCTAAAGTAGGAGATAATATGAGCTACTGACACGATTCATATCGTATTGTTGATTTTTGAAATAAAACTTAATAGTGTTTGAAGTTTTTTTGAAACATTATTACGTGATAAATTGTCATAGCTAGGGAGGTGGCGAGCATTTCGGTATATGATTTGCACACGTTTCACGTCGAGGTGGATTGCAGTTTAAATCATTACAAATTGATTTGGTCTAACCAATTAAGGTCCTATATCGCTGCGTTTTCGCGTAACAGCGGCCTGAAGTTGCTTTAAAAAATCGGGGTATTAAATCATTTGCACATGTATGCCTCTAGAGTTCATGGTCACAATCATCTTGGAAACGAAGAAAATCGATGAGGTAGACATTCAGGACTCTGCGTTATCATGGGACGGAGTTGTAAAAATGTAAAAAAAAAAGCTCTACTAAGTCATTTGCACGCGGTTCTCATTGCGCCCATTCGATTCACTATGACTCTGTGGATTCGAAAAAACATGTGGCAGACACTTTGCTTACTGATTTTCAGCTGTATAACTGTTTGAAATTCACGGAATCAAGGGACAGCCGGTATTGCATGATTATTGTTATTCTTTATAGTTTTATTCTTATAAGTTTGTTTAATATTATCCTCTAAACTCACGGTAACGATTAAACTTCTGGAGCTGAAATCTATGCAATCATATTTTTTCTCAATGCCAACCAGAAACGAAATGCGCTTGGAAATCTAATTAGAAAGTATTTTTTTTAAATTGCATGCTTGAATGTAATCTGAATAGGATTAGGATCTGGATAGGAACAGTCTTTAACGTTTTAAATAACGTTTTATTTGTGTAAAATACGTATATAGATATACATATAGGCTGTATATAGATATACGCTTTATACATTTATTTTCACAATATGGAAAAGGTCGGAACTGAGTTATACCGTTCTACGTTCATATTCCTAAATAAAAGAGAGACACCACGAAAGGATCCATGGGGATATTTTACCTTCTTGGTTTGGCGCGAGCGTCTGGTTGAAAAAAGTAAATCAAATGGTCTGCCTTTGGAATATCAGAGGCCTGAACGTCTGCCTCATCGATTTTCTTGGTTTTCATAAGTAATTCAAACATCAGTCCAAGAGGCAGACGTGTGCGCATAATATAGCATACCTTCTTTTTTTACATTTTTGGAGCACTGTCAATAGACAATGCAGAGGCAACATATTGGCAGACTATTTTTCCGTGGTTCTTCTCATTGTTTTTAATCAAACAATTCAAATCTGCCAAGTGTGCACTTCATATACAGTTTTTTTAAATCATAAAAACAAATTAAAAAATTGAATACTACAATAGTCAGAGCCCTGGATGTCTGCCTTTTCGATTCTTTGTGTTTCCAGGATGACTGTGATCATCAGCCCCAGCGGCAGACGTGTGCGCATAATATCCAGCCACCTTTTTTTTTAAACATTTTTGAAACGCTGTAAATTTACAACGCAGCGCCACCATGGTGGCAGACGAGGTCTTTGATGTTTCTTAGGGTATAATTATCACTATTAATAACGTGTGCCTTGTGTGCTGATCATATCGAAATTTTGCTCGCCAGCTCCCTTACTATCAAGTCTTTCTGCAATATTATTTCGCATAAAGATATCATCATAGGTGTATTACCAAGGAGGGTAAGCAAAGGTATTTATTTATCGGCCATTATATTAAGCAACTAGCTTCTACCTGCGAATTTGTTCACGGGACATTTCGGAGAGCATTCCTTCTAACTTTATTGTTTATTTTTGCTCGGCTCCTAAGGATAATAGCGTGATGTTAAATAGCCTCCTCAAGAATTGGGCTACCAAATGCAAAAAAAACCGGTAAAACAAACAAACATATTGGCAGTCGCTCCATGTAAAACACCCGGTATTTTTTTCCCCAACTATGTTGAGGTCGGCTGCCAGTAGTTACGGCACTCAAACCTAGTCTTTAACAGTCCAAAAGATGTTCAAACTTGGGTCTACCAGCAAGCAATGAAGTGCAACATTCTTGAAGTTACATTAACGGACCGTGTAAGGAACACAATCCTGCAGTTCAATTCAGTTGAATACCAGTATCTGCCTATCTGACCTGCACAACTCAGTTGCTAGGTAACACACCCTTTGGGGAAGACTGCTTTGTTTGGTTTTTGGACTTTGACGACCCATAACGACTATCAAAAATCTACGAATCATGTCAACCAAGAGTCAACGCGCTTTCCGAGGCACGGTGGGGTCTAGTTATACAAGATTATTTTTAGTATATGCGAAACCTGAATATATTTTGTTCAGAATCAGTAACTGAATCGATTCCAATAATTTTTACACCATGTTATATTTTGTACCAAAAATATTTAATTACGCTTCCAAGTAGGACACCGAACGACAATACGTATCCACAATCATCTGTGCGGGTCACGGCAGTTCATAGCGCGCGTGAGCGCACAGCGAGACGGCGACGACGGGTAACAACTCCCTCCCTCGGCTCCCTCAGTCGTCCGAATGCCACCGATTGATGAGCACGTATCGCGATAACTTTGTGATTATTAATGATACAGTTTTGAAATTTTTTTCATAGATTCTTTACATAAAAATACTAGACCCGTGTTTCGGGTTTCGCATAACCAAAAATTAATGTTGTATAAAAATGCTCACCTATACCTATCCATAGGCCAACCATGACAAACATAACCTAACCTGATTGATCAACCCATTCGGCTGATATTTCTTAGCCAGAAACTCTTCCAATAGATAAATTGTCTACTTACCATTAACAGCAGTCTCAGTAGAAGCGAGCACAGCTTCAGCGTTTATGTTGTTGGACTCCGCCATCTTGAGGATCTGCTCGTCTAGCATCTTCAGTTCGCGCTCGATCTCATCCAGGTCTGGCAGCTCTTCTTGTCCTGGAACAACAAACAGATGTATTGGAATAAATGACGTATTGATGAGTCTGAAATATGAGGAGACTTGTATAGCAGAAAAAAGCGAATCTGTAAACTCTATATTTTATGAATACGGGAAGCAAAAACTTTGTACCCCTTTTAACGAATATTACGCGCGGACTAAAAATTTCGTCATAATCAGCTTATTGTTCCCACTGCTTGGACACAAGCCTCCACTCGGTGAGAGGGAGCGGCCATAATCAACCACGTGGGCCCAGTGCGGGTTGGTAGATGTCACATGTCTTCGAATTTTTTGTTATAATTAATGGTGGTTAGTTTTGCTTTCGTATAAAAATTTGGCACAGTTAAAGTTTATTTGGAAAAGGTGCGCAGTAACCTAATATTCATATAATATGTAATATGCATTAGAAATACAATAAGTTTTAAATCAACTACGGTCGAATTTCGACCACTGGGCGACCACTAGTTAGTATAAATCTATTTTGGTACATCATACATACATAAACACGCACGCAGCACTGCAGCTGCTTTGAAAATATTTAGAGGTCGAATTCTTGTGAATTTTGTTAAATGCAAATTTTTGTTTTTCTTTTTTGTATCCATATAGTAGTAACATCGAATTGGCGCATTATAGCTGTTAGGTTGTTATATACGAAATTTTAAATAAATAAATAAAGTCACGCCTAATTCCCATGGGGGTAGACAGAAACTACGGAACACCGTGTACGTTTCGGAGGTAAACTATACGTGTGTACGTGTCTGTATCTCTTTACCTTTGCCTGTAACGACTTCCGGATATAACGACGAAAATATAGTGGTCCCTTCATCGTCGTTATACCCGAAATCCACTGTAATATATTTAAAGTGAAATAACACTAACAACGTAACCCTACCCAACTGTCACCCACCGATCAGAATGAGACTTTGCACATCGATATAACACTAAAAAATATTGAACCCGTGTTTTTTTTATTTTTCCGGAATCCACTTTTTAGGGGTAGAAACCATCCCTAATAACCCCTAAGTAGGCTAACCCACGTAACTCTGGGTAGAGTGAGTTTATTCGACTGCTTTTCAATCAGAACATTACGATCTTGACCACAGATAGGCTAACCTACCTTAACCCTAATATAACTTTTCCCCACAAACCGTTACAACCCTTATAAACCTAGGGGGTGGTTTCTACCCCTAAAAAGTGGATTTTGGAAAATTAAAAAAAACACGGGTTCAACATTTTTTAGTGTTATATCGATGTGCAAAGTTTCATTCTGATCGGTGGGTGACAGTTTGGTAGGGTTACGTTGTAAGTACTTTTTTTGACTTTTTCTGATTTTACCCATGGCAGTTAACGTATTAAAAGACGTTACTATGGTAACGGAACATTTAAAATAACAGTCCAGACTCCAGGTAACCCTTTGGTTTAATAGGGGCATTATTTATAGGGCGCGTTTGACCATGTGAATAAACTCGTTTCTTTGAGCAAATAATAAGAATAGAATAATAATGTAACAGCTGCTTATAACCTGACCCTTAACTAATAATAATAATAGGCGATTAGGGGTCTGGTGGCTAGTGAATGTAGTAACTACTACCTGTATATTGCAATTATTCATACATTTTTACTGCTAGGTATATTCTTGTAAGCATTTGTTGTAGAGAGAGCAGTGCTGGCCCAATGGTATTGGCCCCGACTTGCGAATTATAGGTCGTCACTTCAAACCCAGGCATTTTACTATGGGTTGTACTAGGTGTAAGGGACAGCCCTCCACAAACTGACAGAGTGCGTTCAGCTCCTTATTTTGAATCTTATTCCATCGGAATTTTTCTCCAGATTAGTCATTTTTTTAAACTTTTTTTTCAGCTTTTTCAGTTTTATTTTAATGTAAAATTACATTGTCTGAAAGCAGCACTCTATTTATGTAAACAATACGGCTAAAATAAAAAAAAAGCAGCAATGGATGTTGAAATAATGTAACGAACGACGCATAAAATCAGCTGTTCACTTCCCGTCTAACTACAGAGTTCATCGAACTCGTCGTCGGCGATTGCACAAAGGCGGCTTTCCGAATTGATCCGAGATACATTGCGTGTGAGAAAATAAAACAAATAGGATTGATTGGATTCCCATAACGGTCCTGAAATAATTTCTTGTACTGGTCATCTTAGTATGATATACTGAATCCACCCCATTAGTTTGTGGAGGGCTGTCCCTTACACCCAGTATAATTTCCGTATGGTGCCAGACGTAAAGAATAGCACCATCCCATTTCTTCCTGTGGCTGTCGTAAAAGCGGCTACATAAGTGACTTACTAGAGAATGAGCAGCAGCGTTCTTTAAGCATTTTACCACCATACTGCGATCGCCAACACCTGCCAAGCGTAACGATTATGGCGAACCCTACCACATTGTGGAGGCCTATGTTCAGCAGTGGACGTCTTTTGACGATTGATAAATTATAGGAAGAGAATTACCTGAAGCCGCATTGTCTTCAACAAGTATGTATCCGCCTTCAACTGGAAGAAAGTCTCCACCCCTCGGCACATTGCCATGATTTCCAACATGCCCATCAATATCTGCCATGACCACATCGCTTGTGACCGGTGGTGGCAATGTTGTCTGAGGAAGTGATGACGATGGCATTACTGCTGGCAGCGGCGTCAAACGTGATGCCACTGTTGCTGGTAGACTGGTCACAGTTGTCACATTCTGTGGCACCGTCATATCCAGCTTCTGGCAACCCAGCTCAGTTAAAACAGCTTCAGAATCCTGTGGCAGTGTTGCCATTTTAACTGGCACAGCGGTCACTGGCTGGAATATTTGGTTGGTTTCTTCTATAACCGTGCTGTTGAAGCATGGTAGTTCTTGCATTGGTTTTGAGGAAGATAGCTCAGATTCGGGTATTTCTTCTTCTTCCCATTGGCTGAGTAATGCTTCTATTGTTTGTTTCTCTTTGTCGAAGGGATCGGCTTTGTCTGTGAATAATATAAGTTATTTATTCAAACTAGTCTGAGAATCAGCACTTTTTGAACGTCAGAATTACATAAGACAGTCCCCCAAAACGCCCGCCCTTCGCCACTCTAGCTAGGAAGAAGTGGCGCGACAAACTTCCCAGCAGCACAGCTCTCTGTCCAGTGAGAAGAACTTGATTCTCTACAATACTAAGGCAAGTAATTAACATTGCGCTAGCACACGCCAAAAAATATGTTACGGTAAACCATCACGCCTGAACATCCGCTGAAAATTTATTATTTAAATTCGTTTTATCTGTGGTTCATGAAATAGTGAAGGATAAACATTTTGCTGCATATTAAATCTTGGCCTGAAGCTACATACATAAACTCACGCCTCACGGAGGTAGACAAACTACAGACAGTCATCTACTACGATCCTTACATATTCCTTTTGATACAAGTACAACTGTACAAGTAAACTGGTACTTGAGGAATGTTCTGTAACACGGACCAAAGGTATTGATGTTCTGACGGTACATTACATATTTATGAAATGTATATAAGGTGTATCTATTCATACACGAAATATTTTAAGAGGTACACCTGTAGGTGGTAAAGAAGCCATAGAAGCAAAAATATTTTTTTTATCTAAGCGTTTTTGAATTTTCGTAAATATTATAATTTTAAAACTGCTTGAGACGTTTTGCATAAAACCTTTACTCCAAATCCTATGAACGGCCCGCCTGACGCTGCGAGGGCGGCGACCGGACGGCACGAGCATGGCCGCGATGTCTCAGGCCGTAAAAAATAAGAAGGAGCCAGTATTTCTCATGTGCGTCAAATTATTTATAAATATTAAATTTTGAAAAAATACATTTAGAATTTTTTTTTTTTTCTTTGCTGTAGCGTCTTTACCACCTACAGGTATCTCTTAAAATATTTCGTGTATGAATAGATACACCTTTTATATATTGAGAGCAGTGGTAGCTCAGTGGTATCAGTCCTGACTTACGAATTGTAGGTCGTCGGTTCGAATCTAGGCAGGCGCTTTACTTCGTGTAAGTAATTTCATCACCACTGCTCTCAAAACGGTGAAGGAAAACATCGTGAATAAACCGGCATGTCCTTGACAGAACCAAAAATTCGAAAAATTTCGACACTGGGCCCACGGCCCACTCACTCCCTCTCACCGAAAGGAGGCCTGACTCCTAATAGTGAGAACAATATAGGCTGATTATTATACATCGCCGAATATGAAGGTGAAGAATGATTTATTGCAATTTAGTAATGCTTGACTTTACTTCAATAGATTTTAGTTTCCAAAAGTGCAAAATACATTATTAATGACTAGGCATGTAAAAAATCAGGATATATGATTCAAGAAAAAATATTAGTATACTCTAATAAGCACTAATGATCAATCAATCAATCATTGAATAAAAAGAGCTTATAGACAGCGTATTTTTAGATTTTACATGACCAGCACATTCTATGGTTAATGCTGTTAGATTTTTTTGTGGAATTCTATCTTTGAAAATGGATAAACAACCAATTTGTTTTTCTCTACAAATTAACTTTAGTTTGAGTAAGATTTCTTATTTATTTGGTGTTCTACAAAATTCTTGTACCCAAACTAATAAATTATTTTATTATTGCAAGTAGGTTTTATCTACAAAAAACCAGAAGCTGAAAGCAGCGAGAACTCAGAAGATGACTATGAAAACAACAACACGGAACATAGTGTAGTTAAACCCACCAAAAGATGCATCGGTGAAGCTCGACCTGAATCAACATGCTGGCAACGACGTGAAAAGATGTCCTCCTAGAGACAAATACCACTCATTTCTCCACTAGTCCAATGCTTACTTAAGGATGCATATCCGGTAGGCTCGCAATCCTTTCCTATCCTAAAGGCACGTCTTCTGCCGGGGTCGCGTGATTGTTCGAAAGAGATAGCGTGACCCTGGCACATGGGCAACTGAAGGAACACGGGTGGGTTTTAGTCAGTAAAAGTCTGACATGCCCTCCGGCTCCGCCCAGAGCGGGAGAAGTCATTTGATGATTTCCCATCCAAAAAACAAGGCACGTCTTCCCTACCGTATGCAATAGCCTCTGGCACCATGCTACATGAGGCCTTATGGGGCTAGTGCAAATCTTAGGGTTCATTCGATTAATCGAGTCTGGTCAAACCACGCTGAGATCGGTGCATTTCATTAATTACTATTGCAAGTAGGTTTGTACAAACACTTTCACACATCTACACTAATATTATAAAGCTGAAGAGTTTGTTTGTATGTTTGTTTGGTTGAACGCGCTAATCTCAGGAACTACTAGTCCGAATTGAAAAATTATTTTTGTGTTGGGTAGCCTATTTATTGAACTATAGGCTATATAACATCACGCTACAATCAAAAGGAGCGGAGCAGCAACGAAAAATGGACGAAAACTAACAGGCAATTCGATGCGACGGGAATGGTCACGGCTGCAAAAAATTGACGCGGACGAAGTCGCGGGCAGAAGCTAGTCAATCATATTGTTTAAATTAGATGAGATCGGCGTTTCCTATCTGACTACTCTAAGAAAGGGCGAAAAAACTCAAAGGTAAAAAAGTCGCGAGCAAGTGCTACTATAAATTGGTAAGTACATTTTTGGTAGAAACTCTGCCGTTGTAGAAATCTTCATCAGTATAGCCTTTTCACAACTATATTGAGGTGGGACCGACTGCCTATCAGCCCTCCACAACCCAGTTACTGGGAAACACGATATCCCTTGCTTGTCAGACTTGCAGGCTTCTGATGACCCGTAACGACTGTTAAAGATTTACAAATAACACCTGGGACCCGCGCTGAACGTGCTTTCAGAGGTACGGAGAGACTATATCATCCAAGAACCTCGGCAAACATAGTTAAACCTTCAATTTATCAGACTGTAATCAATAAGCCCGGAGCTATGATAGTATCGTGTGCACTTTCCCAACCTCCGTCATACTAATTCTATGACGCAGATTTTTTGTCTATATTCTTATTTCTCTGTATTATTTACCAACTAACAATGTAAATAATTAATTATACAGTACAGACTAAACATGTTTACGTAAGTAATTAAATAATTAATTTTACTCATGTCCTACAAAAAAGAAACAAACACGTAACCGTACAATGACGTTCACACACACGATACATAACAATATTATCACGCCTGTATTCCTTGAGGAGGTCAGCGGAGGTGACTTATACACATAATATATGTCAGCGTACAATTTTAAAAAACCGGCCAAGTGCGAGTCGGACTCGCGCACCGAGGGTTCCGTACAAACCTGTAGGTATTCTCGGTTTAAAAATATTTTTTTTTTTTAATTTTTATATTTTAGTTGATTGAATGTAAGGTAAATTGCGGTTTACGATTTATGACGTTTTAAAAAAAAACTACTCACTCGATCTCGTTCAAACCAATTTTCGGTGGTAGTTTACATGGTAATGTACATCATATATTTTTTTTAGTTTTATCATTCTCTTATTTTAGAAGTTACGGGGGGGGGGACACACACATTTTACCACTTTGGAAGTGTCTCTCGCGCAAACTATTCAGTTTAGAAAAAAATGATAATAGAAACCTCATTACCATTTTTGAAGACCTATTCATAGATACCGCACACGTATGGGTTTGATGAAAAAAAAAAACATTTTTGAGTTTCAGTTCTATGTATGGGGAACCCCAAAATTTATTGTTTTTTTTCTACTTTAGTGTGAAAATCTTAATGCGGTTCACAGAATACATCTACTTACCAAGTTTCAACAGCATAGCTCTTATAGTTTCGGAATAAAATGGCTGTGACATACGGACGGACGGACGGACAGACAGACATGACGAATCTATAAGGGTTCCGTTTTTTGCCATTTGGCAACGGAACCCTAAAAACCGTTAGGTTACAATCTAACTTGTAATCTGTCGAAATATTGTCAACCGGAACGTACTGTAATGTAACGTATTATTTTACGTTAGATTACAATATCGCCAAGTGAAATCGTCAAACTGTGAAATGGCGTGCGACGAAACGCACCTCGCGAGCTGAACTTATCGCATTTGAATTTGTAAGCCCAATTCTTGAGGTAGGTTATTATAGGCTATTTAACATCACGCCACGCGACTATCAGAACCCGAATAAAAAGAAAAACGTCAGGAAGTACGCAAAGCGACGCCGAATTTCATGCTCACGAAACACTATAATCATAAAATCACTTACCATTTCCAAGTTCCTGCGAAGAATTCTGACTGAGCATCGACGCGTCAGTCATAGTAACAGTAGACACGGCAGTGCTATTCAACATCGAACCATTTCCCGACGAATTATTGTGCTTCACAACAATGACAGCCTTATTCTTATGAATTTTAGGCTTCCTTATCCTATGCCTCACACCCAGATTGATCTGACCAGGCTTTCGCTTGCGTCTGTGAGACTGGGAATGTCTCATACGTCTGTTGGTAGTTGTAACTTCAATAGCGTTGGAAATCCTCGATGTGACAGTAACATTCAAGTCAGGGTTGGATTTACCATAGAATGACTTAGCAGAAAGTATTTCTTTGAGTCTATCACTGTTGAATAACGAAAGGCGAGCTTTAGGAGCGTTTTCTAGCCTCGGGTACTTAGTACTTGGACCATGATCAGTCAGACTGTCATTCCGAAGTCTTTTGTGGCTTTTTTCACTATCACACGCCGATTCTGGACTTTCACCAATTTCGACAACAGAACGACGGTTATGTCCCAACTTGGGGGGCGAAGCAACCGCGTCTGTTGTATGAGGAGTCTTTAGCATCTGTGTAGGAGATATAATACTATTCATATCCATCTTCGTCAAGCAAACAACAGCAGTTTTTGCTGGTGAAACATTTTTCTTCTGTTCTAATAAAACTCCTTTGAAACTGTGGAATTTCGGAGTCAACTTATTCCTTCTAGTTGACCGTCTCAAAGGTTTTGTTGGTGTATTCTCTTTGGAGTCCGTACCAGAATCGGTGTCAAAGTTCAGGTCTTTTAAAGAGCTGCTGCAGCTTTCCGTGTCTGCGATGAGACTGGCCAGACTTTTGCGGGCACGGCTTGAGGTAGACGATGTTGTGTGGACACTTGTGCAAGAGTGGGAGGATGATGGAGTCCCAGGGTGGTTGTTCAGGTGCGGAGTGGCTGGCGTAGATACTGAACCAGTACATTTTGACTCCGGACAATATCTTGTCTGATACTTCGTCAACGTAAATGGAGATTTGATGAAGTTCTTCAGATCGGTGCACTCTTTTAAAAGTTTCCGGGTTTGACTTCTGGTATCATCTGTGGAATAGATGTTGAATTGTATTAATTAAATCTTATGCTAATTGTGTAGTTAGTTCAATTATTAATATGCTGAAATTAACACACAATGCTTGTTTGTGTTTTGTGCCAGTGTAACATGTGAAACAGTAATATTAATTATGAATGCTGTAAAATTGGGAACTGAGTCAGTACTTAGTTGTTTTTGTTAACTGACATGTAATGTGGAGACAACAATACGACAATTAATGAAAAGGAGAATAAGGAAGGGCTTGTGTCAAAGTAATGACAACAGCACGGGTCGATCGATCTGTGGATGGGTACTATCTTTACATGCCAAGACCCCTCCGTGCCTCGGAAAGCACGTTAAGCCGTTGGTCCCGGCTGGCAACCGGATATTTGACAGTCATTATGGGTCGTCAGAAGCCTGAAAGTCTGAAAAACCAGTCTTAGCCGAAAATGTCTCGGTACTACATAGTAACTAGAGTTACTTGTGGAAGTCAGATAGGCTGTTGCTTTATGTAAAATAGTTCAGCTGCATCCAGTTAGACTGGAAAACGACCCCAGCATAGTTGGGAGAAGGCTAGACAGATTGAGTGGCAGTACTGGTGCATTGTCGTATTTTGGAAATATCAAATTACTAACACGGAAATAACAAACGTATTATTTTCACACAAATTTAATACAGTATAGTCCGGTTAGTACGACTCCGCATATAACAACTAACCGTTTTTAGCGACGTAAGTATAGGCGCGTATTTGGTTTTAATATGGGCCACTACGAAAGTACATCCGTTTATTACGTCTCCGCTTACAGCGACCGACCGCTTTTAACGACGGAATTTCACACAAAATTGTCCGGTTACAACGACGACGAGCATTGACGTGTTTACAAATAAATCGTAGGTAAGAAACTATCTCCGCCCCGCGCTTCCCCCTTGCCTGCACGTTGCTGATTCGAATGCGACTGTTTAGTTTACGGCGGCGCGGCGGCGTTAATTTGCGGGTGATGCGTGATTTTGCGTACAAGAATGGCTCATACAAAACGAAAAAGTTTCTCTGTTGACGAAAAAAGTGTCATTATTATTACAGGTACATTATGCGAAATAAATAAATGCTTTGATTCAATTTTTTTTCTCTTGGTCACGTAAATATGATTAAATACATTATGTTTGTATGTATATATATGAATGTGATTTGAATAAAAATCAAAAATTGTCATTTCCTTTAGTACGACTTCCGGTTAGTACGACGTAATATCACCGGTCCCTTCACCGTCGTTATAACCGAATTCTACTGTAGTAATAATGGGCCGGCTATGGGATTTTTTTGATTGCTTTTTCGTATGCACAGTTGGAGCTGGGGGACCGGTTTTAATTTATTGTCTTCGAATACATTTAACTTCCTTACAGAAGCTATGAAGTTGTGTATTGCTTTGCTTCTAAGGCATTTTTCTCTCCGTAAGAGGAAGGGGCCGTAATCTAACACGCGGGCTCAGTGCGGGTTGGTATTCGTCTTTGAATTTTTGTTTTTGGTTACTGACTAAAACCCACCAGTGTTCCTTCAGTTGCCTTTATGCCAGGGCCACGGTAACTCTTTCAAACAAATCTCGCGATCCTGGTAGGCATCGATCCTCGCGGACCCCTTCAATTTATGCTGACATCTCTTTGAGGCGCGCGTGGATGAGAGACGCACGGAACCGAGATAAATGGCGGAAATAGGGGGAGGCCTAGCAGTGGGTGATTCCGGGCTGAGATGATGATGATAATGATGATTTCTTTAAGGCGCGCGTGGAAAACAACGCGCCGTCGACCCGAGCCCTGGGTCAGTGCGGCTTGGTAGATGTCACATGTCTTCGAATCTTTGAGAGCAGTGGTGATGAAATTATTTACAGTACACAAAGTAATGCGCCTGCCTGGGTTCGAACCCACGACCACGAACTCTTAAGTAGGGGCCGATACCACTGGGCTACCACTGCTCTCAAACATTATTATTATATATATAATCTGAATTTCGGAAACGGCTCCAACGATTTTCATGAAATTTAGTATGCAGGGGCTTTCGGGGGCGATAAATCGATCTAGCTAGGATTCATTTTTAGAAAATGTCGTTTTATACGTATTTTCAATAATCAATTTTATAGATAATCAACTTGAACATAAACTTATTATTTTAAACACAATTTACCAAAAAATACCCAGCAAAGCTCGGTCATCCAGATATTAGCTTGCTTAAGAGACCAAACAAAATGATAGAAAATATGTTTATTTTATCTTTTGGCAAGCTGCACTACACACAATCTGAGAACCTAAAATATGCCACTGCTATCATGATTGGCATACCTACCTCCTAGGCCGAACTCACAAAGCATAGTAAAATACTTTTCCTTTTGCCATTGAAACAAAAAGAAGAAGTGATCAAAGTCTGACTGAGTATAGGATGATTTATCAGCCTGACACTATTTATCAGCTAATCAGCAGCAGATAGTGTTCAAAATTAGTTCTTGGTCTAGTTTATTTAGAGGGCACATCTGCTTGATAGCATATCAGTATTACTTTAAGATAAGAGGGCAGAATGGAGGAAAGTTTATAGTAGTTTAGAAAGAATAATAAAACTATATGAGCTTTCTGAGTATTTATTCTATATATTTATTTATTTAATACTTCAAGCACACAAATGTAGAGAGGCTGACTTAATGCCATATGCATTTTCTACCAGTCAACATCTAAATATTTATCTTAGTAGTGTCATTTCATAATTCACCATTCTGCCTAGCTGTTTCCCACTTTGGAACCGGCGTCCAGTCTAAACAGATGAAGCCAAAAATACCAGCATTTTACATAACTGCCTATCTGAGATCTACAACCCAGTTACTGGGTAATACAATACTCCTTAGTAAGACTGGTTAACAGAATTTCGGGCTTGTGATGAGCTGTTACGAGGATCAAAGATCTCATCTCATCAAGAGCAGAGTCTTGTTGTATAAAGATGGTCACCACAGACCAACTGTGGCAAGCCTAACTTTACCTTATCGATTAAACTGTGTGGGGTGTATTTCGTGCCATTTCATAAGTATTAACAAAAGATAGTTATGTCTACAAAAAAATTATCATCTAATTGTTTACTGCTCCTTCCTTCCTTGCTACTGTGATAGGTTTGATACTATACATGAGCTAGCTAGTTTCTGGCTAAGAACAGGCCATTGTTTCTCTCTCCTTGCCTACTGCGAAAGACTAGTAAAAGGTCATAGCATGAGGAGTCATAGGATGCTACTATGCTGCAAAAGTTAATAAGATTACAAGATGACATTTTGCTATTGAAATATTTTTTTTCAAAATAGGATGTATTCCATGGGCATGTTGCAAGAATGGACAGAGCCCAAGCTCAGATGGCATAGACGAAATTTTAAGAATTTTTGGACAGAAAAGGTCGAAAATAGGTCACATTAGAGAAATATACTTGACCAGCGTAAGGCCCACCCGCTGCTGTAAAATCTAAGATGATGATTCCATTTGGCACAGATATTGAAATATTTTTTTTGGAGTATCCATTTGAGTACTCATTTGAGTTTTCAGTAATTTTGTTGTATATTTTAGCGATATTTATAAGTTTAACTAATACTTATTGAATGTTTCAAGATGAAGGCAAAGGTACCTGAACTTGAATACTATGCAAATCTTATACCTTTAAACGAGCAATTCTTGTATATATATGTATATATATATATATTATATATAATCTGAATCTCGGAAACGGCTCCAACGATTTTCATGAAATTTAGTATACAAGAGGTTTCGGGGGCGATAAATCGATCTGGCTAGGATTCATTTTTATAAAATGTCGTTTTATTCATGTTTTCAATGACCAACTTTATCGATAATCAACTTGAACATAAACTTATTATTTTAAACGCAATTTTGATTGATTTTGGTTGACCGAGCTTTGCTCGGTATTTTTTGGTAAAAAATACCGAGCAAAGCTCGTTCAACCAGATATTGTACTACTTTATGTCTACAAGCTGTTCACAAAAATGTATGATGTAATTAGCATGATTCTTTCAGACTTCAATAAATATATAACAACATACATCATCAGCTTATAATGTACACACTGCTGATACATAGGCCTCCTCTCTTTTGAGAGTGAGTGCCCACAGTGTAATCCACTATGCGGGCCCAGTGCGGATTAGTAGATGTGCATGTTGGTCGCTGAAAACATTCCAATACTACATGGTATTAAGTCTGTGTTTTGAATGGTACATGTTGATACATTAATTAAAAGAGTGTTTTCAGTACAAATTATCTAGTTTAGTCATTCATAAGCACCTAATATACAAAATCAGTCATTCACATGACTAAAGATGTTTTTAAGAAATTACAGCTTGCATACAAAACAACAATGACAGGAACAGGTAAAATAACTGCAAGGTTATCTTGTATGTGCTTTAAACTAAAATTCAAGGCCCTTTGAGCTCTCAAACCCATTGGAAAGGTACTACATGTTTGCACATGTCTATCTGACATGAAACTTAATTGTATGTCGTTGTTTACATACAAAACATGGATTATACAGTAAATTTATAAGAATAACTCACGCCACAGGTTTCTTTCAGGCGTCTTTGGGACATTCTGGTCGTTTTCATCTCCAGAGCTCGAGTCCAACGTGCTGCTGATGCCCAGGTCGCAGTCCTCGCTATCACTCTCACTATCAACCACCGGCAGCTTCCGATGCGTCGTCAATGACTCCAGCGAAGGCATCTCCTCACATTGAAATAACCCTTTCTTTCTCTCAGACATCTTTGGCGTGTGAGTATGAGGAAGCCGCGAGGAACGTCTAGGAGTCATCGCAGCCATGTTTATGACCGAAATACTGACCTTAATTAACAATAAAACATGAAATCGAACACTGCACTCTCAGCGTTTTGATGACCCAGCCTCACTACTCAATTAACTTTTTGCCTACTTTACAACAGTGGTACTACATATTGTTATGCAATTTTAGTAAATGGGCGTTGGATAAATAGTTATAGCGGTTTTTAGATCAGAAAACACGGTAATTGTAACAAGAAACGTGTGTCAAAAAACTTTAGGAAACGTTAGCAAGTAAAGCAACCATTGTTGTTTGGCGCGTAAACACCTGTCATGGGGCGGTGTTACCACTGTTCAATATTTACTATTATTATTTTTCTTCACAGATTTTCTGTAAAACTAAGAGTAGGTATTAGAATCTTTTTCTTAAATATTTCTAAATTATTCATGCATAACCCTCTCAAAACACAATAATTACATTCTTCTTAGAAGGAATCTTATCGTTCTTTACGTGATGCTTAATTTTACCTCAAATAAAATAGTTTTAACGGGTGGGAAAATATAATTCTCAATAAAAATATTAGTTACATAATTTTAATAAGCTTTTATGTGAAATGTACTTACATAAATTTAGTAGAAGATTTTAATTTTAATTTCCACATAACATGGAATAAATGTGAAGTGGTAACACTGAATTGTATAATTCGCGCCTAGGAGTAAGGAAAATGGTGATTGGCGGGAAAGATACAAAAAGTTTTCAATAATTTTATATTTATTAATATAATTCAAGATATGGATGAAAAACCAAATAATGTTGAAGAAATTGATGTTAACAGTTCAGATTTCTACGAAAATGTTAACATTGAAACAGCTGCTTTATTCCACGACGAGATCTATGATTTGCTACTAATTGAGAACGAATCACACGAAAACTTTGAAGATGAAGAATGTGAAGATGAAACGGAAGAGAATACAACAAAAACATAAATACATATTTTAAAGTAATTACTGAAGACATTGAAGCTAAGATTCATCAGTCAAAGCAAATGTACCTATTGTTCTGAAGAAAATGCGGATATAAAACACGTTAGACTGTGAATCGTTCGCCATGCAAAGACTGTTACTTGTCAGTGAAATTCAAAGAGTATAATAATGTGAAATTAGTGATATAGCAGAACAAAACTCTTTTATGTGTTCCCCGCCACGTTCAGGAATTACTTTCCAACACAGTTTATTTCAATTCATTATTTAGATATTTACTGAATACTGTAGAAAAAATTTAATTGTTTCGGGATGTACTTAGCTGAGAATAAGAGTAGTATGTTTAATGATTACGACTGAAGGACATGTATCCATGGTCAGGAATAAATTAAAAAAAAAAAAAAAAAATAATTCGCGCCTAGTCAAAAATTCAAAATATTTTTAAAGTATTGTGAATTACATAATTATTTCTTGCAATCTTTTGCAATTTATGGGACCACTGGGAACCTTAAAAGTAGGTACCACACACACTATAAGAAGAAAACCGTATGTTTTGGGATTTATATAAATCATGGATTTCCCTCCGTTCTTTAGTTTATGTATGTACGATTAACATTAAAATATAATTTAAATGCATTAAATGTTATCAATTAATATCCCCGTCTTACATAAGACGGGGTTGGGTGAACAACTAAACAACCTTTGTCTACCTGTTTCTATACTATACCCTTCGATCAATAATAGCACTCGAAGACTATACCTTAACTTTTGCCAGTTGCAGTGCAAAATTGCTAACTTCCACTATATAAGGTTGACTTTTGCTGTGGGCAAAAGACCTTTCTTTCATCAGCACATAGTACAATCTGCTACTCGGCGAAAAATAATGACTTGTAGTTACAGAAGAGACTCGAGTAACCGGACTAATTGTTGTCGTTAAGTATTCGGATAATCGAAAATCCGGATAATTGAATGTATGAAGAAAAGGTTTTTGTACATATTATTGCATAATACATAAATAGGTAACTATTAAAAACAACAAAAATCTCTGTTTAGTAAGAAATTATTACTTGATAACATAATATTTTCTAGCACTGTAAGATCCAACATGTCCGTGCATGCATGGATCGACTTGAAGGTATAAAGTTATATAGTCGCGGTTGGTAGGTACCTAGTCCGGATAATTGCGAATCCGTATAACTGAGGGCCGACTAACCGAGTCTCTATTGTACATAAATGATAACAACCGCACGGTTCCATCGATGGTTAAGCTATGCTTGCTGCGAGTGGTTCGTGAATGGGTGGCCATCCATTACAATTATCGATCCCCTCCGTGCTTTTGAAAGCAAGTCGTTGGTCCCGAGGGGTAATTGTATAACGTGCTATCAGTAGGAATTGGTTTAATTTTGATAGTTAAACAACATTCATTGCGTTATTTACATTGCTGAGCCGAAAATTTATTCCAACAAATGACGCAATGGTTTAGGAATAGTCTTCAATCCGATTCTGATTCTGATAGATAGTGCGTTTCGCAATTAGGGTGCAGGTTGTCATTCGTAGATACCTACCTAATACGTAGATACTTAAAAATGTTAGGTATTAATTTGTAGGTATATTATGTAATTATTGTATATTGCAACGAACCAGCTTTTTTTTTTTGGATGGGAAATCATCAAATGACTTCTCCCGCTCTGGGCGGAGCGGGAGGGCATGTCAGACTTATACTGACTAAAACCCACCCGTGTTCCTTCAATTGCCCATGTGCCAGGGTCACGGTATCTCTTTCGAACAATCACGCGACCCCGGCAGGCATCGGTCCTAGCAGACCCCTTCAGTTTTGCTGACATCTCTTTGAGGCGCGCGTGGAACACTACGCGCCGTCGACCCGAGCTTGGTCCTTACCGGGCGGCGAGCTACCCATTGCTCGCCACCCGCAAGCTCGCGCGCCTACGGTGGCCGGGAGTCCGCAATCGACTCCCGACGCCCGGGGCGTCTCCTTCTGCGGCGGCTAGGGACGTGAGGGCGCAGAGACTGCCACTCCCTCACGCGCCCCGCCTCCTCCTTCGCGAGCATTACTGCTTCGCAGAAGGAGGTGACGGCTTCCCATTCCCTCTCGCTCCGTACCATGGCTCGCACCAGGGCTGGACGCGAGAGGTCGCCGCCGCCGAACGAACCAGCTTTAAAGGTAAATTTTTGCATGCGTCATTACTTGGCGGAATGTTTCGAATCTACACTGAAATTTTATGTAAGTTAATACCTTTTGTACTTACTTACCACATTTTAAAAATTAAACGATTTAACAGTATTTACGGGTCGTCAGTAGCCCGTGCAAGACCTAATAGGTGGTTTCAGTTTTATTTCAACTTTTTATACGTGCAAATGAGCTGGGTAAATTCCAGTCTTTTTTATGGAATGGAAATCTTCAGAAGTGACAGTCGCTACGTGTAGTGCAAAACCCAAAAGTCAGACAACCATAGTTTTACCAAGGGTATTGTGTGTACCTGGGTTGTGCAGGTCAAATAGTCAGTAGTAATTAAACCGCCGAAAAAACTGAAAAGCATAAAATAATAAACCTTAAAATTATGAGTCGGCGCTTTAAGTGATCTTTGTTCATTGATTTTTCAGCGCCGACTCAAAATTTTAAGGTTTATTATTTTATGCTTTTCAGTTTTTTCGGCGGTTTAATTTTTTGTTAAAACGATTTTATTTTATAATTTTTTGTGACTTTAATGTACTCATAATACTTGGCAAGGTATACCCTATCCAACAAAAAAAGAATGATCAAAATCGGACTACTCTGTATAAAGTTTTGCGTGATTATACATTATGCAGTGAGTGAACAATCAATCATCCCCTGTTTTCCACCTTGGGAGTATACCCTTTCCAATAGAAGAAGAATTGTCACAATCGGACTATGTAAAAAGTTATGCGTGATCATACATAAAAAATAATAATAATAATACGCGTCGAATTGAGAACCTCCTCCGTTTTTTTTCGTCGGTTGAAAATACTGCTATTCAGCTGCATCGAGTTAGGCACAATAGGCAGACTGATTGAGTTGAATCAACTAATAATTAATTATTTCCGTGTGGTGCCGAACGTAAACAATAGCACCATCCCATTTCTTTCCGTGGGTGTCGTAAGAGGCGACTAAGGGCTAGAGAATGGGCAGCAGCGTTCTCTTTTAACACCATACCTCGCTTGCTAAGCGTGGCGATTATGGCAAATCCCCCCAAATTGGGGAAGGCCTATTTCCAGCAGTGGACGTCTTTCGGCTGTAATGATGATGGAAGTGTTGAATCATTTGGCCGGTAGGTAGTCTAACCGGGGCGGGGTTAGAGCTGACTACCAGAGCGAAGTCCCATCTTATGTCAAACAGTGAACTTAATAGCAGTTCACTGCTGGGCATTATGGACCTCCCAAGTTAAGAAAAGGATAAATTCTTTGGAAACACCCGGTTGCAGTTTTTCGATAGAGCAGTGGTAGCCAAGGGTTACTGCCGCGACTTATGAGCTTCGAATTCGGACAGGCGCTAAACTATGTGAAAATTATTTCATCATCGCTGCTCTTGAAACGGTGAAGGAAACTATCGTGAGGAAACTGGCATTTCCTAGAACGAAAAATTCGAATATTAGAGATCTACCAACTCGCACCGGACCCGCGTGATGGATTACGGCCCGCTCTCTTTCACACAGAGGCCTTTGTCCCAACAATGGGAACATAATAGGTTTTTTTATGTATCTACTCATTCCTATTAGTCTTGTGTAGTTCACGAACGAACTAGGTCGTAAGAGCGCTCCCATAGATAACTACGCGAACTAGGTCCCTCATTCCCCGATCCGTAGTTCGTCAGTTTGTGACCGAATGAGCGAGGATGGCGTCAACTGAACTTACTATAAGGGACAAAATACAAAAAGGTTTTTGTAATCACTTAACTAGTTATTTATTGCAACAATAAACCTTGGTATTATTTACAATCATGATAATTTTATGAATTATCATTCAAAGGTTTTGCCGTTTTTGAGTCCAAAAACTATAGGTAAAAGTAGAATATTCCATAACCATGTCGCATGCAAGTAGGAGCAAAATCAAAACGAGCGAACGATCTGCCTCTCTTTGATTCGAGCTGGGAGCTGACGAACTAGAAAAGCGAACTAGTTCGTTAAGGAGCGACGAACTAAACTGAGCGATCTCAGTCGCGAACTACTATGCCCAAGACTAATTCCTATCGTTTTTTTTGAACACGCATCAGCAATCCTATATTGAGTAGGGATTATTTAAAGTAAACATATTAGTTAGTAGTTAATTAAACTGAGAGAATTATCAGTGTCAAAAATTAATATATTAAATAAAACACATTTACATCTTGATTGCGTTCTGCAAAAAATATCCCCTTGAATAATAATTTGGTTTGGTCACGATGATCGTCGAATTATTCGTTTAAAAATAGATATAATCCATACTAATATTATAAATGTAAAAGTAACTCTGTCTATCCGTCGGTCTGTCTGTCTGTCTGTCTCGCTTTCCTGCTAAAACTACTGAACCGATTTAAATGAAATTTGGTACACAGATAGTTTAGAGCCTGAGCAAGGACATAGGCTACTACTTTTTATCCCGGTAGTATGTTCCCGCGGGATAATTTCCGACCTCCAAGCGGGCGAAGCCGCTGGCAAAAGCTAGTTACTAATATGGTTCCGTGTATTGCCGAACGTAAAGAATAGCACTATCTTATATCATCCGGTAGGTTTCGTAAGGGACACACTATAGAATGGGCAGCAGCGTTCTTTATGCATCTTACCACCATACTGCGATCGTCAACCTGCCTGCCAAGCGTGGCGATTATGGCAAATCCCTCGTTCGGGGAGGCTCGTGTCCAGCAGTGGACGTCGGTCGTACAGGTGTAATGATGATGATAAATATTAATACCCTACCTCGGTTGTAATAATAGGTCTTTACCTATGAAAATGCCGTTTTGTATGAAAAAAATTAAACGAATTTTTTTCATGTATTTTTTATTTGTATTAATCGAAATAATCACCCATGCAATCAATGCATCTTTGCTAACGCAGTGGCAGTTTATTGATGGCTTTCTTATTAAAATCAGCTGGACGGGAGGCAACAAATTTTTCAAAGGCATTTTGTACTGCCTCTCGGGTATTGAAATTTTTTCCCGCCAAGAAGTTATCCAAATTCTGGAAAAAGTAGTAGTCTGTAGGCGCAAGGTCTGGTGAGTAGGGCGGATGACGGAGAGCTTCCAACCCCAGTTCTTGCAACTTGGAGACCGTCTGCTGTGCAGTATGAGGTCGCGCGTTGTCGTGCAGGAGCAGCGGAGACGAGCGATTGACCAATGCTGGTTGGAGATGTGCCAGCTTCTCCATCATTGAGTTCAGTGCTTCACAGTACACATCTGCAGTAATGCTCACCCGGTTGGTAAGAAGCTGTGATGAATCACACCGGCGCTAGACCACCAAACAGTGACCATCACTTTTCTAGGCGTAGGTTTTCGTTTAGGGCATTGTTTAGGTGCTGAACCAGGATCCAACCAACTTGCTGAGCGCTTGCGGTTATCAAACAGAATCCATTTTTCATCGCAGGTAACAATGCGGTTCAAAATTCCTTCATTTGTGTGTCTGTTGAGCAGTGCAAGGCACGTCTCGACGCGTACTTCGCGCTGGCGATCATTGAGTTCGTGGGGCACCCATTTGTCAAGCTTTTTTACCTTGCCAATTTGACGCAAATGGACCAATATTGTTTTGACGCTAACGTCGAAAACTGCTGCTAATTCAGCCGTAAATTGTGTATCATCAGCTTCCACAATCGCCTTTAATTCGTCATTGTCAAGCAAAGTCTTCGGACGACCGCGAGGTTCATTTTTCAGGTCGAAATTTCCAAAACGGAATCGAGCAAACCAATAACAGGTGGTGCGTTGGTTTGTAGTGTTAGCTCCGTAAACGTCGTTGATGTTGCGTGCCGCTTGTGCCGCGTTGCTTGCTGCCACGACGGTACTCATATTCCATAATTACTCGAATTTTTAATGTATCCATAATGACGAAAAAGATTGAAATGCGATGAAAATGTAACACTAATCAATAAACAAATGACTACTTTTGGAAAAAGAATTCCATGTTTTTAAAATAAAATTAATTTGAAATTAGAATTCTTAGACAAACAATAGTTATTTGTTATACAAGAGTGCAAAGTTTCTTTTTAACCGCGTGCTTAATTTTGATGACCGAGCAAACGAAGGATTCAAAAATTAGAATCCTGAGCATTAGCGAGGGAATCAAAAGAGCACAAGGTGAAAAATCTTTGCACTCGAGTGCAACACGTAACTTTTCATTCCACCTCAGCGAGGAAAGAGTATTTTTCATCTTCAATATCTGAGTGGAAAAGCCGTTTTTATTCTCTAGAGGATAAAGTAAATTACTATACTATCACAAACTTAGTGCACACGATGTTCTAAATTCAATTTACTTTATCCTCTAGAGAATAAAAACGGCTTTTCCACTCAGATATTGAAGATTAAAAATACTCTTTCCGAGATGGTGGGATGAAAAAAATATTTTGATTTGAAATGGCCAGTACTGCAGAACGGCAATTTCATAGGTAAAGACCTAATAATTACATAATCATTGCATTAAAAAAATCTACGGTTGCATTTACTGTGATTGTCGAAAATGTGCAAGTTCTTTTTCCTTTTATAATCGCAACATTTTTCATAGCATTAGCATAAGTACATTAGGACCTAAGTTATTTAATTTTTTTGTGTAATTTATAGTGTACTTAGCGTTGACACTTAGTTTGAAAAATACTTCCAAAATACAGATTTTACTTCGTTTTTCTTCAATTTATAATGCTGCATGGAAATTCTGAGATTTTAGAAGGTTGAAAATTGCAAATTCTTCGTCAAAGGTAAACATAGGTACATATAGGACCTACGCAAATACCTTTTTTAGGGTTCCGTTGCCAAATGGCAAAAAACGGAACCCTTATAGATTCGTCATGTCTGTCTGTCCGTCCGTATGTCACAGTCACTTTTCTCCGAAACTATAAGAGCTACGCTGTTGAAACTTGGTAAGTAGATGTATTCTGTGAACCGCATTAAGATTTTCACACTAAAATAGAAAAAAAACAATAAATTTTGGGAATCCCCATACTAAGAACTGAAACTCAAAATAATTTTTTCATCAAACCCATACGTGTGGGGTATCTATGAATAGGTCTTCAAAAATGGTATAGAGGTTTCTAATATCATTTTTTTATAAACTAAATAGTTTGCACGAGAGACACTTCCAAAGTGGTTTTTTTTTTAATACGTCATAAATCGTAAATCGCAATTTACCTTTAATTCAATCAACTCAAATATAAAAATTTAATTTCATAAACATAAACCTTATGCATAAACCAAGGATACCTACAGGTTTGTACGGAACCCTCGGTGCGCGAGTCCGACTCGTACTTGGCCGGTTTTTTTTTTAATTGTCCAGCTGTTCAATACCGTTAGCTACCTACATAATTATTTATTTCGTCTGCTCCTCCAATTGATTTTCTGCATTGCCGTGAAGCCGTGATCTCTCTGAAAGATCGAATGCCGAACGAGGTGATCTGGCAGCGAAACATAGTGGTCGACATAGGTGACAGAATACTCAAGCTGAAGTAATACACTACAGCCGGAAGCGGTAAAAAAGGGCGTGTCCTACCGCGACGTGCTCTCCAAGGCAAAGGCGGCGGTGGACCTGACGGAGCTGGGTATTTCCGACGGGCTCCGGGTTAAAGTCACTTTGACTGGGGCCCGGATGCTAGAGGTCCCCGGTGCGGCTAGTGGCCCGACCGCTGACGCTCTGGCCGAAAGGCTCAGGGCGTCGTTAGACGCGGAGGAAGCCCGGGTGTCCAGGCCCATCAAGTGCGCTGACATGCGCATCCTGGGCCTGGACGATTGCGTGACGGAGGCGGAGGTGGTGGCCGCCATCACTAGGGCGGGGGGTTGTCCTGCCGAGCAAGTTAGGGCAGGCACCATCCGCCCTGACAATGCGGGGTTGCGAACCGTTATGGTGAGCTGCCCCGTGTCGGCGGCCCAAAAAATCACCTCGGAGGGCCGAAGGCTTCTGGTGGGCTGGGTCTCAGCGCAGGTGAAACTGTTGGAGCCCAGACCTCTGAGGTGCTTCAGATGCCAAATGGGCAACCACGTGTTCGTGAGTTGCACCTCAGAGGTGGACCGCAGCGGTCACTGCTTCCGCTGCGGTCAGCCCGGTCACAAGGCTGGCTCGTGCAATGCCACGCCGCACTGCTATGCATGTGCGGCGGCTGGCAAGCCGGCCGAACACCGGGCTGGGAGTAAGGCCTGCGCTGCAGCCGCCAAGGCCAAGGGTAAACCCTCCGCCACCGCCGTCACCGCTGCCGCCGCTGCCGCCTCGACCACTGCTGTCGTGGCCAGCACTGCCACGGCAGGGCCCTCACAGGGGGCTCGGGAGGGGGCTGATATGGACTGTCAGTAATGGCTGCTCCATTACGCCTCCTCCAGGCGAATATCAACCACTGCGCCTCCGCTCAGGATCTTTTGCTCCAGAGCATGGCGCAGTGGTCGATTAACATCGCCGTGGTCGCTGAGCCGTACTTTGTCCCGCCCAGGGATGACTGGGTGGAGGACCTGAGCGGCTCAGTGACCCTCATTTCGTCGGCCGCCGCCGGAACCCCGACCCTCGAGGCCGTTAAGAGGGGACGGGGTTGCGTAGCGGCACGGTTCGGGGAGATTGTCGTGGTAGGAGTATACTTCTCCCCGAGCCGAACTCTCGCCGAGTTCCACAACTCCCTTGCGGAGTTGAAAGTTGTCGTCGTCGGGTTCCGTCCCCTCCCCGTGCTCGTACTCGGGGACTTCAACGCCAAGAATTTGGCTTGGGGTTCCCGGTATACGGACACACGGGGCAGGATGGTGGAGGACTGGGCTCTAGAGACAGGCCTAGTCGTCCTTAACCGGGGTTCTGTCCCTACGTGCGTACGGATGCGGGGCGATGCTGTGGTGGACATTTCGTTCGCTAGTCCCGCTCTGTCGCCGCAGGTCATTGACTGGCGTGTAATGGAGGGGGTGGAGACGTATTCCGACCACCGGTATATCCGGTTTGACGTCTCCGCCCAGACCTCGACCGCGCCGGTCCGACAGGCCCCGTGTGGTCCGCGGTGGGCGCTTAAGAAGCTGGACCGGGAGCTTCTCCTGGAAGCCTCGATCGTGCAGGCCTGGGTGTCACCACCGGACAGGCCTGCTGACATCAACGACGAGGCCGAGTGGTTCCGGGAGGCCATGTCCGAGATCTGTGACGTGGCTATGCCCCGAGTCCAGCCAGGACGGGCTTGGCGCCAGGTGTACTGGTGGTCGCCGCAGCTGACAGCGCTGCGCGAAGCGTGCGTTGCGGCGCGACGCCGGTACACCAGGCACCGCAGGCTCCGTATCCGCCCTCCGGATACGGAAGCCATTCAGGCGGAGCTATATGAGGGGTACAGAGCGGCGAAGACCGCCCTCCAAGAGGAGATCCTGCGGGCCAGAGGACTGGCCCGCAAGGAGTCGCTGGAGACTCTGAACAGGGACCCATGGGGACGGCCCTACAAGGCCGTCCGGGAGAAACTCCGCCCATGGGCTCCTCCGCTGACTCAGAGTCTCCGGCCCCAACTCGTGGAGGGCGTGGTGAGCGCTCTGTTCCCTTCGCGAGGGGAACATAGTCCCCCACCCATGGCTCCGCCTCCTGCGGTGCCCGACGCTGCGGACCACACCACCGAGGACGACGACAACGCTCCAGAGGTGACCGGGGTAGAGTTGAGAGTGGCGGTACGCCGGCTAAATGCCAAAAATACCGCCCCAGGACCCGATGGCTTGCCTGGCAAAGCCTGGGTCCTGGCCTTAGAGGCTCTCGGGCCTCGACTCAGGGGGCTCTTAAGCGCATGTTTGGAGAGGGGCCAGTTCCCACTTCGTTGGAAGACGGGGAAACTGGTCCTCATTAAGAAGCCTGGGCGCCCAGCGGACTCTCCGTCCGCTTACCGGCCCATCGTGCTGCTCGACGAGGTGGGCAAGCTCTTTGAAAGAGTAATTGCAGACCGCCTCGTTGGGTGGCTGGTGCGGGAGGGGCCGGATTTGGCGGACAGCCAGTTCGGTTTCCGCAAGGGGCGCTCTACGGTGGACGCCATCATGCGCGTGCGAGCCCTCACGACGGGGGATGCAGTGGCCCGGGGTGGGGTCGTCTTGGCGGTGTCTCTAGACATCGCCAATGCCTTTAATACCCTGCCCTGGAGTTGCATTAGGGAGGCACTCCGGTATCACCGGATGCCGACCTACCTCTGTCGCGTGGTCGAGGCTTACTTGACGGATAGAGCCGTCATCTACCCCGGTCACCAGGGAGACTGGAACCGGCGAGAGATGTCGTGCGGTGTCCCACAGGGATCGGTCTTGGGGCCGCATCTGTGGGACATCGGTTACGACTGGGTGCTGCGCGCCGACCTCCCTAGCGGCGTCAGCGTAGTTTGCTACGCTGACGACACGCTGGTCCTTGCGCACGGGAGGTCGTACGAGGCGGCGGCCGAATTAATGACACGCGGGGTTGCGACAATCGTCGATAGGATCCGGCAATTGGGACTCGAGGTGGCATTGCACAAGTCCGAGGCCATGGGTTTTCATGGTCCTCGGAACGCGCCACCTGCGGGTACCCAACTTACGGTAGGAGGGGTTCACATCGGCGTCGAGTCGACGATGAAGTACTTGGGACTTGTCCTCGACAGCCGGTGGAACTTCGTCGAACATTTCCGACGTTTGGCTCCCAGACTGGAGCGGGCTGGGGCTGCATTAAAGCGGCTCCTGCCCAATCTGGGGGGTCCAAACGCCTCCTGCCGGAGGCTCTACACGGGGATCGTGCGGTCCATGGCCCTCTACGGGGCACCGGTGTGGGCGCCCTCACTGAGGCTGCGCCCAGCGCGCCGGTTGTTTGCGGCCCAGAGGGTCATGGCCATCCGGTTAATCCGGGGATACCGCACGGTCTCGTGCGAGGCAGCGAGCCTCCTAGCCGGAGTGCCGCCATGGGATCTGGAGGCAAAGGTCCTCGCGCACATGTGGGAGTGGCGCGAGGAGGCGAAACGCCGGGGCGAAACTCCGCTGCCGCGACAAATCGCGGCACGGCGGACAGAGCTCCGGTGTGATCTCATGGCGACATGGCGGGTACGATTGTCGCAACCCAGTGCTGGGCACACCACAATTGCGGCGGTAAGTCCCCTCTTTGAGGAGTGGATAGAGAGGCGTCACGGCGTCCTCACCTTCCGCCTGACGCAGGTTCTCACCGGGCATGGGTGCTTCGGTGGGTTCCTGTTCAGGATAAAGCGGGAGGATACGTCCGGGTGTTTCCATTGCGAGGATCGTCTGGAGGACACGGTGGAGCATACGGTGGAGGTGTGCCCTGCCTGGGCGGAGCACCGCCGCGTCCTCGTAGAGGCGATCGGCGGCGGCGACCTCTCGCGTCCGGCCCTGGTGCGAGCCATGGTACGGAGCGAGAGGGAATGGGAAGCCGTCACCTCTTTCTGCGAAGCAGTAATGCTCGCGAAGGAGGAGGCGGGGCGCGTGAGGGAGTGGCAGTCTCTGCGCCCTCACGTCCCTAGCCGCCGCAGGAGGAGACGCCCCGGGCGTCGGGAGTCAATAGCGGACTCCCGGCCACCGTAGGCGCGAGCTTGCGGGTGGCGAGCAATGGGTAGCTCGCCGCCCGGTAAGGACCAAGCTCGGGTCGACGGCGCGCAGTGTTCCACGCGCGCCTCAAAGAGATGTCAGCAGCAGTGTAGGGGTCTACTAGGACCGATGCCTGCCGGGGTCGCGTGATTGTTCGAAGGAGATACCGTGACCCTGGCAAATGGGCAACTGATGGAACACGGGTGGGTTTTAGTCAGTAAAAGTCTGACACGCCCTCCCACTCCGCCCAGAGCGGGAGAAGTCATTTGATGATTTCACATCCTGAAAAAAAAAAAAAAAAAAAAAAAAGCTGAAGTAATGGGCCGGCCATATTAGCCGTAGAACCAATGAGCATTGGTAGACGCGTTCTTGAGTGACACCGCAAATTGCCAAACATAAAGATGAATTTTAAGCCAGGTGGAGCGACGTTCTACTCAGGGTGGCTAGTAGCAGCTAGATCAAAGTTGCTGAAAATCGAGCTGAATGACTTGCAATTGGACGGCCCTATATCCAGTGGACCAGTGGATCCAGTGAGAGCAATGGTGACCCAGTGGTATGACATACGACTTGTGGGTTTGAACTCAGTTCGGGCTTTACTTTGTGTAAATAATTTCATCAGCACTGCTCCCAAAGCGGTGAAGGAAAACATATTAACCCTAGATAACTAAACTATTTTCGTTGTTACATGGTTACTAAACATTCGTCGAACCGACTACGCCAAATGAAATGCATTTTTTGGAAAAATTATTTATTAATCACAGGAACTTCTGACATTGGTACATTCTTTGGATCATTATTAAACAAAAAAAAAACAAAACAGTAGGTAATTAACAACTATTCCACACAACCACAGCATATATCGATGTTCACCTAGAACAGCGTTTCCCAAAGTGGGCGATAACGCAACGCCCCCATTTTTTTTCTGGGTCTCTTACAACCCCCCTTTAGGCCTGCGGCGCCAGCAGGGGGGCGTTACCGCCCACTTTGGGAAAGGCTGACCTAGAAGGACACGAGAATTGCGGGTTGGTAGGTCGACGAACGGACGAATGTTTAGTTATCAAGGATTAAGAAAACCGGCATGTCTTAGATTAGAACCAAAAATTCGAAGACATGTGACATTTAGCAACACACTGGGCCCGTATGGTAGATTATTGCCCACTCGCTCTCACAAAAGGAGGCCTGTGTCCCAGTCGTGGGAACTATATAGTATATATAGTCTGACTATGATGATTATGATATCCAGTGGAGTGCTGAAGGCTAATGATGATTGCCGTGTTCCGTTACGCAGTCGTTAGTCAACCAATGACAAATGAGTCATGAATACAGGACATTCTATTTACCTATCTAAAAGTTTCATGTTTACATCATCAGAAACTGCCTATCGTGGTCAGGTTCATCGAAATCGTCTATCATGCATAACATGATACCTAGTAGACGATTTTTAGGGGTTCTGGAATCATTTATGATTAAAGGTCGTCGTTCATGATTCACGGTTACAGTTAGCGCAGTGGTTATTTTATCCTGTACCAAAACTCAAAGCAAAATGAATAAACACGCGGGTACCTACTGAGAAATTGACGGTTTAACGATGGTATCTGACATAAACAACTTTCTCCTCCAATTAAGTACAGTTAACATGTTTCCACGACCATCTTTATATATTTGTTTATTGTTTTTTTACAAGCCATACAATTTCCTTGTGGTTAATTATTAACGTTACGAGTGGGTACCGGACGTAAAGAATAGCACCATCCCATTTCTTCCCGTGGGTATCGTCAGAGGCGACTAAGGGACTTACTAGAGAATGGGCAGCAGCGTTTTCTATGCATTTTACCAACATACTGCGATCGCCAACCCGCCTGCCAAGCGTGGCGATTATGGCAAACCTCTCCAATTTGGCCGATGTCCAGCAGTGGACGTCTTTCGGCTGAAATAATGATGATGGTGATGTTTATATATTTGTTTATTGCTTTTCTTACAAGCCACAATTGACTTACGGCTAAGTAATAACAGCGGCATGTATCGATTGACCGGGTTAAGCTACGCTTGTCGCGGTTGGTTCGTGGATGGGTGACCATCTTTACATAACAAGACCTCTCCGTGCCTCGGAAAGCACGTTAAGCCGTTGGTCCCGGCTGTCATTTATGGATGTTTAACAGTCGTTACTGGTCGTCAGAAGCCCGAAAGTCTGACAATCAGTCAATCAGTCTTACTATGGGGTATCGTATTACCGAATAACTGGGTTGTGGAGGTCAGATGTAAAGTCGCTCCATGTAAAATACTGGTTATCCATAAATTACGTCACACCTTAAGGGGGAGGGAGGGGGTCGACGAAGTGTGACATTGTGTGACAAGGGGTGGGAGGGGTCCTAAATTTCGTGACGTCACATTATTAATCACTTAGATTAAGTCAAACACGTATCCGTATGATAGCTATTGCCCCAGTGTCGAAGCATACTTGTTTAAGCGATCATATGGCATTTGTGGTCTATATTTTGCATCATACAAGGCCATTAATCAACACAAGCAATTACACAAACACAACATAACATCACGCCTTGTTTCCCCGAAGGGTTAGGCAGAGGTGTACCTATAGTACACCCACATTTCGCCAGTTATGTTTGAGTCCCATATGTAATAGGGGGCGAGCTTACAACAGCAAGCACACAAGCAATTACATAAGAAATAATAAGAAGTTTTGGTCATCATCGTGAAGATTCATCGTCAAAGAATTGCTGCTAGACGTGCCAGAGGTTATGGTTCGATGAAAAAGATGTTAACACTACGAATGTTCCTGACATTAACAACCCAAACGAAAATGAAGTGACTGCTATCACGTCAGCCATAAGACGTCCACTGCTGGACTTAGGCCTCCCCCAATTTGGGGGGCTTTGCCGTAATCGCCACGCTAGGCAGGCGGGTTGGCGATCGCAGTATGGTGGTAAAATGCATAGAGAACGCTGCTGCCCATTCTCTAGTAAGTCCCTCAGTCGCCTTTTACGACACCCACGGGAAGAAATGGGGCTATGCTTAATTATGACTGCTATGCCAGTTATAAATAATTTAAAGGAGTGGGTTCAAAGTCCATGGACTCAAGATGATTAAGTTTGATCTTTAATTAACATAATTAATAGTTTTTTGTTTTTTTTTTAATTTCTTGTAGTGTTTGATTTGATGTCAATTTAAAAAAAAAACATGTAAATTGATATAAAACAAACGGAACTGCTGTTTTAATTAAATTATTATTTCTAGATGGAAAATTGTAAAATATGTGACGTCACACTAGGGAGGGGGGGACCTCACAAATGTGACCAGCTGTGACAAGGACGGGGAGGGTCAGAGATCATGAAATTCGTGTGACGTAATTTATGGATGGCCCCTATTCAGCTGCATTCGTTTAGACTGGAAGCCGACCCCAACATAGTTGGGAAAAGGCAAGGCAGATGATGATAACATGGCAAGCCTTACAATTTATTACTGTCAAATTATTTGAGGTGTCGTCAAAAGAGGTTTAAAGGTTTTACATCCTGTCAGAAAATGCTCAACTCACTAGTTGTTTGGCTTTTTGCTGCGTCTATTTGTGACATTCGTGACGCACACTATTACCTATAGTGTGCGTCACGGATGCCACAAATAGAACGGAAATTACATGTATAGGTGTAGTGCCACTGTATAGATCCCTATAATTTAGATTCTTTTGTGTTTATTCTGAAGGTAAGTGAAGTATAATATATGTAAATGTGACATAAGCCGACTTTTTTTTCCTTTAGCCTTCGCAATTTTTGATATCTACTTTATGAACATTATAATCTAGCCTATTAGCTAATAAGTAATTTAAATATAACTAAGAAATCGTCCCATAACGTCTTTCTTATTCACAAGAAACATAAAGGACTAACGGAAAACGTCAATTCGAATTAGAACCTCACAGAATATGGTTATTTTTAACCGACTTCAAAAAAAGGAGGAGTTTATCAATTCGACTGTATTTTTCTTAATTTTTTTTTTTAATGTTTGTTCCCTCATATCTTTTGACTGGGTGAACCGATTTTGATGATTCTTTTTTTATTTGAAAGCTGGTGCTTCCCGAATGGTCACATTTTAATTTGGTTCCATTTGGACAATGAGGTCCATGTGAAAACCATATAAGTCTTAAATTTGCATTACGTATTTCCGCGACAAATGAACGATTAACGCGATTAGATTAGTGCGGAGTATCTACCACAACTAAAAAGTTAAATAATAAAAACTATTTACAAAAAAAAAACAACCGACTTCCTTAAAAAAAAACACTACAAAGTCAAAAATAACTTTAATTTCGGAAGTCGGTGGCAAAAACCTTAAATACAGAGCCTATGACATCGACTTTCGAAATTAAAGTTATTTTTGACTTTGTAGTGTTTTTTTAAGGAACTCGGTTGTTTTTTTTTTTTTGTAAAAAGTTTTTCAATAGATAGTTATCAAGACAAGATAGGGCTAAATATGGACCCTTGTGCAACGCCTACACTATGAACCCACTAAGGCAGATATTTTTTTTTCTTTTCTAATTGTACAGATTTTTTTACGGTGTACCAATATAAAGTGAACTTTAAAAAAAAAAGCACGTTATAGCCAAGCGCACTTTATTTATAGCCCCAGCGGCCCGCAGCGAAATATAATAATTGTTTAAAATGTCGAATTAGAATTTTACTTTTCAGTCCAGAGAGCAATAAGGCCGCCAAAGGGCGCACAGTCCAGAAGTGACCGAGGTAGAGATGAGGGTGGCGGTACGAAGGCTTAATGCCAAGAATACCGCCCCAGGACCCGACGGCTTGCCTGGCAAAGCATGGGTCCTGGCCTTAGAGGCTATCGGGCCTCGACTCAGGGGGCTCCTAAGCGCATGCTTGGAGAGGGGCCAGTTCCCACTTCGTTGGAAGACGGGGAAACTGGTCCTCATTAAGAAGCCTGGGCGCCCAGCGGACTCTCCGTCCGCTTACCGGCCCATCGTGCTGCTCGACGAAGTGGGCAAGCTCTTTGAAAGAGTGATTGCAGACCGCCTCGTCGGGTGGCTGGTGCGGGAGGGGCCGGACTTGTCGGACGGCCATTACGGCTTCCGCAAGGGGCGCTCTACGGTGGACGCCATCATGCGCGTGCGAGCCCTCACGACGGGGGATGCAGTGGCCCGGGGTGGGGTCGTCTTGGCGGTGTCTCTAGACATCGCCAATGCCTTCAACACCCTGCCCTGGAGTTGCATTAGGGAGGCACTCCGGTATCACCGGATGCCGACCTACCTCTGTCGCGTGGTCGAGGCCTATCTGACGGATAGGGCCGGTCATCTACCCCGGTCACCAGGGAGAGTGGAACCGGCGAGAGATGTCGTGCGGTGTCCCACAGGGATCAGTCCTGGGGCCGCATCTGTGGGACATCGGTTACGACTGGGTGCTGCGCGCCGACCTCCCTAGCGGCGTCAGCGTAGTTTGCTACGCTGACGACACGCTTGTCCTTGCGCACGGGAGGTCGTACGAGGCGGCGGCCGAAATTATGACACGCGGGGTTGCGACAATCGTCGATAGGATCCGGCAATTGGGACTCGAGGTGGCTTTGCACAAGTCCGAGGCCATTGGTTTTCATGGTCCTCGGAACGCGCCACCTGCGGGTTCCCAACTCACGGTAGGAGGGGTTCACATCGGCGTCGAGTCGACGATGAAGTACCTGGGACTTGTCCTCGACAGCCGGTGGAACTTCGTTGAGCATTTCCGACGTTTGGCTCCTAGACTGGAGCGGGCTGGGGCTGCATTAAAGCGGCTCCTACCCAATCTGGGGGGTCCAAACGCCTCCTGCCGGAGGCTCTACACGGGGGTCGTGCGGTCCATGGCCCTCTACGGGGCACCGGTGTGGGTGCCCTCATTGAGGCTGCGCCCAGCGCGCCGGTTGAGTGCAGCCCAGAGGGTCATGGCCATCCGGCTAATCCGAGGATACCGCTCGATCTCGTGCGAGGCGGCGAGCCTCCTTGCCGGAGTGCCGCCATGGGATCTGGAGGCAAAAGTCGTCGCGCACATGTGGGAGTGGCGCGAGGGGGCGAAACGCCGGGGCGAAACTCCGCTGCCGCGACAAATCGGGGCACGGCGGAATGAGCTCCGGTGTGATCTCATGGCGACATGGCGGGTACGATTGTCGCAACCCAGCGCAGGGCACGCCACAATTGCGGCGGTAAGTCCCCTCTTTGAGGAGTGGATAGAGAGGCGCCACGGCGTCCTCACCTTCCGCCTGACGCAGGTTCTCACCGGGCATGGGTGCTTCGGTGGGTTCCTGTTCAGAATAAAGCGGGAGGATACGCCCGGGTGTTTCCATTGTGAGGATCGTCTGGAGGACACGGTGGAGCATACGGTGGAGGTATGCCCTGCCTGGGCGGAGCACCGCCGTGTCCTCGTGGAGGCGATCGGCGGCGGCGACCTCTCGCGTCCGGCCCTGGTGCGAGCCATGGTACGGAGCGAGAGGGAATGGGAAGCCGTCACCTCCTTCTGCGAAGCAGTAATGCTCGCGAAGGAGGAAGCGGGGCGTGTGAGGGAGTGGCAGTCACTGCGCCCTCACGTCCCTAGCCGCCGCAGGAGGAGACGCCCCGGGCGTCGGGAGTCCATAGCGGACTCCCGGCCACCGTAGGCGCGAGCCTGCGGGTGGCGAGCAATGGGTAGCTCGCCGCCCGGTAAGGACCAAGCTCGGGTCGACGGCGCGCAGTGTTCCACGCGCGCCTCAAAGAGATGTCAGCAGCAGTGAAGGGGTCTACTAGGACCGATGCCTGCCGGGGTCGCGTGATTGTTCGAAAGAGATACCGTGACCCTGGCACATGGGCAACTGTTGGAACACGGGTGGGTTTTAGTCAGTAAAAGTCTGACACGCCCTCCCGCTCCACCTAGAGCGGGAGAAGTCATTTGATGATTTCCCATCCTGAAAAAAAAAAAAAGGGGCGGGCCGCGCTACAACGCAACGAATGAGGATCAATTCGGCGAAAGGATATAGCAATTTTGAATACTACATCGAATACAATTTATATAACTGACTTAATTTCTTTTTGAATCACTCAAATCCATCGAGAAATTACGGAGATATTAAAGTTTTCAGAAACGGAGTTTAAAAACGCACGCCGGCCGCGCGGATCATGTGATGGCCGCGCGGATCATGTGATGACGTCACGAACTACGATCGCCCGCCACACGCCGTACTGCTTTGTTATTATTTGCGGCGTTAAGGCGTTGTTTCTTGTTTTTTATATAGATTCTTTAAGTTTTAAAGAAATAAATGAACAACAAATTATTACTTCAAGTTTTATAGAGATTTCAATATAGATCTAGCTAAGTAGATAGGAAACATGGAAGTCGGATTTATCAAGGCCTAGTCGGACAATTTCGTGAAGATTGATTCGTTTATGGTTGCAAAGTTTAAAAAAAAAAACAATTTATTCCAGTGCACAGATACGATGAGATAAAATGACAAGAAAAGTAGATTTGCTTTCGTCTACAGTTCTTGATCCACTAAGTACCTATACGTAGGCAGGTACCTACTTAGGTTAGGTACTAGGCAGGTACTACGTTTTAGAATATTTTGATTTGGCAGGTAGGTACCTTTTCTTACTACCCCGCGACTTCGTCCGCGTAAAATTTCTTGCTCTCCTAACCCATCCCGTCGCATCGAATCGCCTGCCCGTGCGAGGTCTTTGTATGCGTGACGTTTTTCTTTGTGCTCGGCTCCTAAGGGTCCTAGCGTGACGTTACATATATGTATATAGTCTATACATATATATAGTCTATGTATATGGCCTTCCTCGATAAATGGGCTATCCAACACTAAACGTACTTAACTCTTCAGCTTTTACTTGTGTGCGCTACGCAATGATTTTTTTGAGAGACGAAGCCGTGCGCAATGGGGCAGCCTGGACGTGTTTTTTATGGTTTTTTTCACTTTTTTTCGAAAATTAAAAAAAAATATTACCCACTTGTTGAGATTTATATGTTACGAGGTTGTAAACGGGGTCGAAAATTTCATTATTTTTGCGATACCCCTTTTTCGAGATATAAGCAAAAGAAAAGGAAAACAAAAATTCAGTACCGTTTTTACACGTGAAGGCGAGGCGTTTGTTGGAGTGAATTTTAGTTCATGACCACTAGTTTTATTCCACACCTTTTTAATCGCGATTAAAAATAGTCAGATTTAGTTAAAATAAATTATTATAGTCAAAATTTTTGGTGAAAACCGGCAAACTCAGAATAGCAAAATAGTCATTTTCACTAAACTAATAGCTCAGTGCAATCTTAGTGTTGTCAAAACTAAAATATAGTTAAGTTGTGTCACTTTAGTCTATTTCAGAATAGGAAATCGTCGTTTGACAGGAATAAGCCAAATTTTAGTGATTTTTAGTTTAGTTTAGAGAATTTTGTGACAACAGAACCGGCACCAATATCTATCGGGAAATTTTTTAAATTGAAATGCAGTATAAAGTACTTTTATTTAAGGGGACATGGGGCGTCGCTCCTCATGAAAGTACACCACTTCTTTCAATTTTTTGGGTCTTTTGGGACACAAAATAACAATTTGTCCGGTGTAGCAACACTTGTATTTTCGCATCGTGGCACGATACAATATTTTAAGAAGACATTATTCGTTTAAATGTATTGCGAGTCACATAACTAAAGGCAGAAAGAACGTGCGCGGCGCGGCGGTGCCGCGGACCCGATCGTGGTAGATGACGTCATCAACGAATTGTGCGTAGTGGCGAGCGTTTTTGAAAATGCAAAATTAAAACCGCTCTAACTTCATCATTTTTGGTCCAATTTTAATAATTCTTTCACTAAAATAATTGGTTTAGGTATGACTGTAATTCTACATATTTAACTAAAATCCTCCTTCATCAATTCATACCTAGACCTCCTCCTTCCTACCTCCAACATTTTGTAATAACCTATGGTTAGGGTTGCCAGGTCATAAAACCGAAAAGCCGGACAGACCTGCCAGTTTAGCCGGAGATTTGGGTAAAAAGGCCGGACATCTTTAATTGTTTAGTCTTAAAACAAAACTAAACATAACACATTGTTTTAAGAAGCCCGATTTTCGGACATCCCATTTTGATTGAAAAAGCTGACAGAAATAATCATTTAAATGCAAGATTTCGTATCCCGACTGAGCTACCAAGTCTAGTTTTTTGAAAATCGTAATTTTTCCATCCGGATAATAAGAAAAAAAATAATTACGCTTAAACTAAGCATGATACGAAATAATGATGTTAGGTACATTCATGGCGTATCTTATGCCGAGTATTTTAATCCATAAATGAACCTCGCAACTTTGTTAGATCCAGATTTATACGAGTTTTTTGGTTTTTAGTTTTTCTTTTTTTTCTCAAAAATTCCGCCGTTCCCGGAAAAAATATTTATACAGAAATAATTCTATTTACTTCCCCAATACACCCCATAATTATAACATCCCAAATCCATGGAACTTAGAATTTGTTCCAATTTAACTATTTTTGTTAGGGTTGTCAAATTTTTATCCGTATTCTGTGGATCAAAATTTTCGTAAAAGTAAAAGCTACGTAGTCATAATGAATATATAAATAATTATCTGAGATTTTGACAACCCTGACGACGTAAAATCCGGATCAAACTTAAAATCGTTGTGGTTTCCAAGTTCCACGGAATTGGGAAGTGAAATTTATGTGGTGTGTTTGAGAAGTTATCAAAATCATTTCAGTATAAATAACTTTACCCGATTTGGTGAAATTTTCGAGAAAATTAAGAAAAACTAAAGACCGAAAAACTTCTATATATCTGGATCTAACAAAGTTACGAGGTTGATTTGTGCACTAAAATACTTGGCATAAGATACACCATGAATGTACCCACCATCATTATTTCGTATTATGCTTAGTTTAAATGTATTTTTTTTTTCTAAATGTCGAGATAGAAGTTGGTCGATTTTCAAAAAACTATAACTCTAAAACTAGACTTGGTAGCTCAATGGGGATATGAAATCTTGCATTTAAATGATTATTTCTGTCAGCTTTTTTAATAAAAATGGGATGTCCGAAAATCGGGCTTCTTAAAACACTGTGCATAAGACTGATGAACTAAATACACTTTAAAATCTTTGCAACATAAACTAATTAATATATTTGGTTGGCAGACACCTGCCAACTAAAAATTTCAAAAACTGGTTTTCCTTTAAAATTGAGTAATAATAACGCGAGGAGGACAGTGCTAGTTCGCTCACTTGCGCTAGCGATACGAGGTGGGGTGAAAAAAAAAAGAACATATTTTAAAAAGCCTAACAAAAGCCGGACTGGCCGGACACCATCTAATTTAGCCGGACATGCAATTAAAAAGCCTGACTGTGTCCGGCTTTATCCGGACGCCTGGCAACCCTACCTATGGTAATAACCATCGCAAGATACAGGCGAGCGCAAGCCTTAAAATTAACGCCTGTCAATATTGATTCATCATTGAATCAATCACACAAAAACAAAGTATAACACGTGTGCTGTCCATTGCACGATTATTCTTTAAATTAAAAAAGCACATCCCGTCACAGGACCGCACATTTGGCGGGAAATGCTTTTAATAGCAAAATGGCGGCTAACTTCCCAACAATGTGCTATGGAACGCGGCTTACAATTCTGCAATAGTTTATTACTGCAAAAAAACTACCATATAAGGTAGTACGAGCAAACACGACACAACGAAACCTCGTTGTAATTTTCCATTGCAGTTTTTCTTTAAATCCTTGGGGGAATTCCTTCGACAGCAACGTAATGGATTAAAAAAAGTTAGGTTATTTTTTGTGTGCTGTTGTTTCGTGGTAAATTTCCTGAGGCGTATCAATCTAGGAAGGGCGGCGGACCGATTAGGTCATGCATCACCGAAATGTATAGTTTTTATTAAGTGCAGCTCACGTTGTAATGTGATACGGAAGTAAAGGCATTAAAGGGCAAAAGAGTAAAAGAGGATGGTGCAATTGTTCATAGTCATTTGTTTAAATACTTTTAGGTATGGTTCTACATACCATTTAGACGTAGCTAAGTCAATTTGACTATATGTACATATTTAGTGTTCTTACAGCCTGACTGGTATAGTGGTAGGGGAAGTACGGCCAAAATGACATATACGGACAAAATGACACACCGGGCTTTTTTCGAAATTGGCGGGCTATAATCCTGCAGTTGGCATATCATTATGTGACGCCGGCCATGGTGGCATACCTGTTAAGTTTTTACCGCCATTGATTTGGTTACGCCGAAGTTACTTGCAGGAAAGCGTTTTATGCGCATAAAAGTTTTTTATTGTTGTTGGTTTCGTCCTGTTTTTGATCAGTTTCTCGTGGTTTCTATTACATCTTTTGCAGTAAATTCAAAAAGTGTAGCATTATGCTGCATTACTTAAAAGAGTTTACTTATAAATCTCGTGTTTATAGTATTTATGACTTAATTAGTGTTTAGATAACTTGTCGGGCAAAATGACATACTTACATTCGGGGCAAAACGACATACCTTTATTCAATGATGACGTTTTCAATGTTGGATCGAACTACGATAATGATCCTTAAAAGCAGTCAGAAAAAAGGTGAACCCAGGTACAAAAGACTCATTACGCTGAGGAGTCAAATGTAGAAGATTTCCAGTTGTGTCGAACGGTGATGATGATGACTGCACATGCATTTACTGTAACGACCTCTTTTCCCGTTCCAAGCCCAACGAGTGCTGGCAACGGTGCAACAATCGTTCTCTTTTGTATCATTTTACATATTTTTGAAATATGTACAGACGCCACCAGGTCAAGCTACCCCAATCTGTCAAATTTTACCTTTCATAACCTTCACTTCACTTCATAATCTTCAACCTTAAAATTAACCTTCCACTATTGTGATATAAGGTTGAAAATCTATTAAAGAAATTTGACAGATTGGGGTAAGTTGATGTGTTGGCGTCTGTACCTCATAATTTTTGTATTTATTAAGTATGTCATTTTGTCCGTACTATATGGACAAAATGAATTTCCTTAGAGGTTTCGATTAATTTAAATTATATTTTTTATATAGTTCCTATTCAATTACAAGTTTACTTAGGCTAAAACTTATGAACCAAAGATGATTATTCAAACCAAACAGTGATTGTAACTATGTTAATTAAAAATATATGACTGCAAAACAAAACCATATGTCATTTTGGACGTACTTCCCCTACTGCTGAGCACAAGGTCCTGAATTCGATTCCCGGAGGGGTAATTGTATAATAGGTACACTACCAGTAGGAATCGCTTTCATTGTGACAATTCCGCAACATTCATGGCGTTGTGTATAGCTCTCGCGGCTCGCCAAACTTCTTGGCCGCCCTAAAGTTGACTTTCCGAAGCGCAAGGCACGGATCGGTGCTGTTTTTTTCATTAGATTTACTACTGCGCAGCCATTGTAGCCAACTTCAGGGCGGCCATGAAGTTTGGTAAGAATTATACGTTGCTATGTAAACAATTTTTCGATCATATGAAAGCATAGATGACAAATAAGCTTCAAAATGATTTAAATTATGATTAATAGTTTGTTACGCAATTAGAGTGCTCTTCGGACAAAGTTTAATAAGTTTTTTCTATTTGAAATTTCTCAGTAGCAGCTCGTAGTCTGGACTTGTGCCCGGTTGATGGCAATAGGCTCGCCCCCTATTGCATGGGACTTAAACATAACTGGCGAAATTAGGTGTAGGTACTATAAGGTTTACCTCTGCGTAGCCTTTTGGGGAAACAAGGTGTGATTTTATGTTATGTAGTTGTAGGTACTTATTTAAACAAACAACAACCTACCTACTTCCAATAAAATATGAGAATTGCTATGTGAAAAAATTACTTAAATTACAAATAGGTATCAATACTCAATACTCAATACTTTATTGCATTCCATAATGTGTACATATAACAGTTAGTATGTCAAAACATCGAATCAATTATGGACCCTGTCGGGCACAGCAAAGTTAATTTTTAATAGGAGAGAGGATGAAGGCGCTTTTGGTTAAGAAAGCAATAAATTTTAAAATAAAATAGTATAATTTAAATAGAATTATTTGCTTTTATGGTATTTATATATTTGGTTTTAAGTTATATTTATTTATCTTTTTAATTGTGTATTGCACGAATTACATTATTAACAATTACAATAAGTTAAATATTATTTATGTATTTTAGGTATTATTTAAAAATAGTTTTTATTGTTGTTGAAATTTGTCTCTAAAATATTCGTCAATAGTGTAGTAGCTTTTGGTTATTAGAAATTGTTTTAATTTATTGATAAAGATATTATTTTTATTTATACTTTTGATGAACACACACGATCACGATCACATCATCATTCTGCACTTATCCCAATTTATTTGTGGTCAGCGCAACATGTCTATTTCTTCCACCCTTCTCTATTAGTCGTCATCTCGGTAGTCACTCCATCATAATTCATTCACACAGTCCATCCACCGTTTCTTTGGTCTCTCCCTACTCTTATAGCGATCGACATTCATACTCAAAACTGTCCTCACGACATTTTCCTCTTTCCTCCGTATCACTTGACCATGACAACCGATTCCCACACAACTTTTCAGTTATTGGTGCCACTTTCAGACTTCCTCTTATGTACTAATTTCTTATTTTATCCCTTCGTCTAATATTAGAAATGGTATGTGGGTACTTAAGTTTGGGGCCTAGGGCCACTTAGATAAATCTCAAAATCACACCGCAGAGAGTTGTTACCTACATGTTTGTCTTGTAAGCCTTTCTGGATTACTGGGTTTTCCTAGTATTAATTAATGCAATCAGAATAATCTTGGGTAGTGTACTGGGCGAATGACGTGGGGCTATGTTCAGCTATAAATATTTTCTTGAAATGCTTTATTTAAGTATTAAGCAAGTATGACGCAAGTGGCGTTAAAAGCTATGTATATGGTTTCATTATTATTACTTTTTTATGCCTACAAAATATGACTGGGTTATTTCCAGTGCTTGTTATGGAGAGCGGTGGCGATGGCGGCCCAGTCGACTCGATCGATCGATGTGGCCGTGACTTATGAGTTGTAGATTGTAGGTTCAAACCCTGACAATCGCTTTAATTTGTGTAAATTATTTTATCCCACCAAAAACAATTTTATGCAAACTATTGCCAAGAGGAGACCATATGGATCACAGCGTCAAAAAGATGTCAGATCTCATGTAGAGCCAAGCTTCTAACTCTAAACGCCCTAACTTCACAAACTCTACACCTTAGTTAAAATATGTGGCTTGTTCGTTTCCTGTCACTACCTTGCCTCCAGATCACCACTGTTCTCATAACGGTGAAGGAAAACATCGCGAGGAAAGCGGCAGCGGCATGTCCTAGAATAAAAAAAAGAAGACAGGCCCCCTAGCCAAGTCACAAACGTTTACCGTTCTACAATCGGTAACGCCTCAGTGTCAGCAATTGTAGAAAACGATAAGTTGGTAGCTATGTTGTCGGCCGCTCGTTCTACAATGTCTTTAGAAAAACGACACATTATAACAAAGGATTTAGCGTTGAACATTGTAGAAACGATAAAAAATCATTATATCATTCTGAACGATGTGAATTTGGCTACGAATTTTCTGTTCGTTTATTCTAACCACGTGACTTAACGTTGAGCGACTAGCGTTAACGATTGCAGATTATCAACTTGGCTAGGGGTGCAGGTGTCATTGACTGGTCTGGCACTAGACGCCACGGTTCCTAGTATTCTGCGGGGGTAATGAGCTGGTAATATATAACAAAGATTAGATCAATAAGGCCAAATCTAGCCAGTGAATGCACTGGCTAGATTTGGCCTTATTGATCTAATCTTTGTTATATATTACCAGTTCATTTGATTACACAGTTAGGGCATGAAATGTCATGCCCTAACTGTGTAATCAAATGACAAGTCGAAGCCGCGTTTCTAATAAAGCGCGTGAAACGTACGGACATACGGTTTATACGAATTGTACCTTAAGGTAATTGGTAATTGTATTTGCAAGTTAGGTTTAGTAAAGTCTGTAAAGATTATTTAGATAATTATATAATATGATTGTAAGAACTTACTGAATCTTTTTGTGCAATTTTTATAAGTATGTCTAATAAAGTCAATTTGTGTGTGATTATGTGTGTTGTTTTGTTTTGTGTTCATAGGTAACATGAGGTAGAGCGGGAGGAGTAAATCAGATTCTCTAGCTAAATCATAGGGGTGACAAGATCGAAAAGGTTAGGAACCACTGATCTAGTGGTTAGTGACCCTGACTGCTAAGACTGAGGTCGTGGATTTGATTCCCACCACCACATGTGATAAGCTCAATAATTTGTTCTGTGTATGGGTGTAATTTGTCTATAATATGTATATATTTAGAAATATATAAGTATATTTATCAGTTATCTGGTTGCCATAGTACAGGCTCTGCCTAGTTTGGGATCAGATAACAGTGTGTTGGTTGTCCTAAGATATTAAGATATTATCTACCAACCCGCACCGGGCAGTCCGGGCACACGTAATGTTTTGAATATAGCTCATTCTCTGTCACAGAGAAGAGGCCTGTGTTGCAGCAGTGAGAACGTTGGGCTAATTATGGCTGGCTCCGCTCCTAAGGGTTGTAGCGTGATGTTAAATGGCCTATAAACTTTCCTCAAGAATTGGGCTTACAAATGCAACAAGAATTTGTGAAGTCCGACAATACTTTCAGACATTACTTCCTACAAACAAACTCACAGACTTACAAAGTTTACCTCTTTCTAATTAGTGTAGACTAGCTTTTGCCCGCGGCTTCGCCCGCGTGGATGTCTGAAATTAACGCAGGTATTTTTCTTAAATAAAAGAATTTTTCTAAAATAAAAGTAGCCTAAGATACTCCTTATTACATCAGCTACCTGCCAATAAAAGTCCCGTCAAAATCGGTTCAGCCATTTCAGAGATTAGCCGGAACAAACAGACAGACAGACAGACAAAAGTTTAAAAAAAAAAATTTTTTGGTGTAGCTACCGCATTTACTTTCATATGCATTTAGTGAAAAGCTGTTAATTTGAAATAACAAACAGACACTTCAGTTTTATTTATTTGTATAGATAGTCCAGATGGAATGGATAATTCAGAAGAGACAGGCGCGGTACGAGTATCTACCTACTGCGAAACCCAAAAATCTGACCGTCAGTCATTCTCACTACCCCTCTAACAGGGATATCGAAGTCAGATAGCAGTCGCTTCATTTAAAATACTGGTATTCAGCTGCAACCGCGGAGATATTGCGTAACACACTATCAGTCGCAATGGCTTTCATTTTGACAGTTCAACAACATACATTGCGTTATTTACGTTGTTGAGCAAACTTTTTGGATATGACGCAAATAATTAGCAATATCGTATAGTGTTACGTAATAAGAGTACTGATAAACAGTCCCTCCATGGAAAATACTGGTATTGAGCTACATCCGGTTAGACTGGAAGCCGGCTCCAACATACTTGGGAAAAGGCTAGGCAGATAAAATTATTTATAGAATGGGAGAACTTTATATTCCACTCTGAGTTTCCCATGACGTCAATCAATTTAAATTGTTTACTCAATGCTTTTTTATTTGATGGATACGAATTTAAATTAATGACATTAAACCGGGCAGTTTTTAACTTGGAATATTTTAGCGCCAAGTAGGTACCTATCCTGCTAGGGTCGCGAGATTTGTTCGAAAGAGATAGCGTGGCCCTGGCATATGGGCAACTGAAGGAACACGGGTGGGTTTTATTCAGTAAAAGTCTGACACGCCCTTCTGCTCTACCCTAGAGCGGGAGACGGCATTTGATGATTTCCCACCAAGGAAAAAAAGTAGGTACCTATTTTTATTGGATATTTTCAAGGTATATTCGGGGTCGGCGTCATCATTTGCCTAGCATTTTCCCAACTATGTTGGGTCGGCTTCCAGTCTAAACACCTATATTTTCCAAGGAGGGACTGCCTCTCTGAGCTCCACAACCCAGTTACTAGGTTACACGATATCCCTTGGTAAGAATGGCTGACAGACTTTCAGGCTTCTGCTGTGCTGCTGGGGAGTTTGTTGCGCCACTTCTTCTTCGCAGATAAGCACTAGGAAGTGGTGACGGGTGGGCGTTTTGGGGGACTGTCTTATGTAATTTTGACGTTCGAAAAGTGCTGATCCTGAGGTATTCCACTAACAGCACTGATTTGAACAGCACTTGCCCGAACCGCATTTGAGACCTTCCACTAACAGCACTGAAACAAAATTTTGTAACGTGCTGTTCGGTGGAACAATTTATCGTTATTGTATGAAGTGTCCGAACAGCACTTACGTTAAATATTTTTTAAGTGATGGGATGTATTTTTTTAAGGCAAACAAACAACACATATCGATATAAATCGGTACACATTAAGACTTGTACTGAATAAATCCACCTTGTTCATGTATCTTATGTAGATATATTTATTTATGACAAGCGAATATTATCCAAGTACTTTTTTATCCAGTCTAGGATATCTGACATCAGAAATTAGAATATATTTTTATATCATCTTATTCCACCACTGTCAACGCAGAAATAAAATAAAAATAAGGTCAATGTGGGCAAATCCGTCATACTTTTTTGAAAGTCGAATTTGGTTAACTAAAACTGGTACACTTATTACTTTAATATAAATTTGATGATTGTAAGCGATAGAAAATTTTGTTGTTTTGTATACACATCCATTTTAAACAACAAAACAGCCCTCCACATGTAACTAACAAGGTTTTTTTAAAAGTCGGTCGTTAGACGGATTTTCCCTAGGATTGGGGGCAAATCCGTCTAGTAGCAAATTTGCCTCGAGTTACGCCGTTTTATCAAGGTATGTAATTTGTAAACAAGTAAATGCAGATGATGAAGAAAAATGTTTTATAACATCGTAAGAATAAACTTTATTTTACGTTTTACTCCCTAAAATCTTTTTTAGGGGCTAATCCGGCCTATTTTTATAACCAGGGACTTTAAACCTTTCTAATAAGTTTGAAAACTAAATATTTTTACAGTTTCAGTTTAATTTTTCAGGTACATTGAAACAATCCTATCTTATTATGACAATGGTATTTATGGTATTAACTTAAATAAACAGGGTTATTTTTAATGAATTCGGTTAGGTATAAGAGCATTATAATTGTAACAACGTTGCACTTCACATTTTGTACTACAAATTGAATTAAGGTGATTGCACCTTAAAGGTGGCGGTTCGTGCCGCAACAGAGACAGGAGACCACGACCGGAGACCACGACAGGAAATATTCTGAGTTCATATTCTGAGTTTAAGACATTTCGGCATTATGTTATACTTGTAAGCGCCATATTCACGGGTAAAATGGGCAACTAACATCAATTGGGTATTTGAAATAAGAAGAAAAAAACGCCTGCCGAAGTCGCGGGACTGTCTAATCAGGTAAGCGCGACCCGGGAACACAAAGGTCAACTGTCAGAATGCTTTGAATTGTAGTCAGTACGAGTCTGCCAGTCCGACTAACACAGTACGTCAGTATAGACTAACTTCTGTCTGAGCTAGTCTACAGGATGTTAGTGTAAACACCGTTATCCTTGAAACCAGTGATTTGGTTTCGTTAATAGAACGTAAAATCAATGAAAAAAGAACAACTTTTTTTTTAAAGAAAATCTGCATTTTCCAGAAGAACATTTCACCCTATGCGCGAGGGCAACAAACTTCGGGAACCACGGCGCGTTGCACGACGCCGACGCACGGGTCGCCGACCCCAGTCAGTCAGCTGTCAGTCTCGCTAGCGACCGCACGTAACGCCGCGTCGTAGCGTCGGTCATTTCTCGCGCGTGAATTGAGTGTGTTACAATGTCTTACACAAATGAACAGTGAACCGAAATCGTTCGGCTTTACGCCATTGCGGGTAATAATCTGAACGGGGCGCGTAGGATGTACGCAGAATTGTTCCCTGGACAACCTGTGCCAAACCGTGAAACGATGTTGGCGGCGACATAAAAGCAACGTACCTACGGCCAGTTCACTGTACCGGTAGTTCAATTTTGCCGTAACGTGTGGGCGCGTATGTTGGACGGAACCCATTTTGAACACGTGTTGAGTTAATGTACGTCGGTAAGTGTTGATATTTTATTCAATCAGTGTAAATTTAATTTAGTTTTTAATTGAAATGTACATAAAATTGTGATTAACTTTTTAAATACGCCAAAAGTACCTACCCCATGGTTTGATTTATTTAAAAAAAAAAATACTTTCAAATCATTTAGAATCCAAAGCCATTTCGAAACATTTAGACTCGTCACGCAAAACCTAAGGTAGGTATTTGTCCTAAGCCAGGAAAAGTAGGATGGGAAAGTTACATCACAGGTAATGTGTGTTTGTGTTGTTTGAGTGGCAGGACGGCCGGCGATCGTTGTGGTGATTACGTCACTCATGCGCATATCCATGCATTTGCGGGCGGTGTTGGATAAAATCCGTTCTAAACCTTTTTAGGAAAATATTTTTTTTTATTTTTTGAACTCGCTCTGTTATTTTATATTTAAGTCAAATTACCCATGGGTTAAGTGACAACTGTGTTTACCCTTACATCCTGTATACTACAGAAGTTTGCTACGATGAGTAAAAATTGCCAAAGTGACGTCACAGCCGATCGGATTTTGTTTGGGAACTGTCGGCGTGTTTTTGGTTCGAGGTACAAATAATGATTTTGAATTTAACATAAATTCTTAATTAGACCGAAAAAAACTAAGAACAGTTTGTTATGAAATAAATACCTAATCTTTCAATTAAACACAAAAAATAATAGTTCAAAGACGCAATTATTAGTTACCAGTGGACTTTTAAAGTATAAAACTTAAAATAGGAAGGATGAAAAAGGTTGACGACATCTGCAATGGGGTAACTCCGGTATATGACGATTTAGCCCCTTCGAAATTAGACGGATTTTCCCACTTGAACATTTTGAGGTTGCGTATTTTTTTTAACAATTCTTTCTGTATCTACTGGTTTATATTCAAAACAAATAGAAATGTCCGTTGAAACACTTATTAAACTACATGTTATGCATACTCAGAAAGTCGTAAATTGTGAAATTGAATATTTACCTTATAAGAAACGGCGGCACGCAACACTTGAGTTTCGAGTTCGTAGCACAACTAAACTTCAAATGCATTTTTTGACAATTGTAGACAACCTTGCAGTGGTGTAGCGTGCCTTGGCGGGGCCCCGTATAAAAATTTGTTTGGGGGCCCTTATGAAGAAGGGTAACGATTTCTCACAAAAGAAAAAAAAATTTGCATAAAATTAAAAGAAATATTAATTCATCATTATTATCTATCTGTCACTTTTTCCAAATTTTTTTGCAAAAAATTCAAATTAAATAACTCTCCTTGCTTTTTGTTTCGGCAAAATGATTTAATTAATCATTTATAGCTGATGATGACTTTAGTTTTTCTATAGTTTCTGTCTCTACGACGTTAGTGACAGATCTGACAGGCGTTCATGTCCCATCGAAGTTCTTAGGTAATTGTTTATCCCTATTAGAAATTAAAAAAAAAAATTGGGAAATTTGTATTAATTTTTGCTTACGCACGTCGGGGCCCCCGTGGCCCGGGGGCCCCGTATAATTTATACGGCAGATACGGCGGTAGCTACGCCCCTGCAACCTTGCTCCATTTATGAATCATAGTTAGAACTAAAAACTGATCCTGTTTTATCGACCGGACCAGTAACAGCGTAACTATTCTGGAATGAATAGTAAACGCATGTGTATGGAATAGCCCCGTAGACGGATTTGCCCACATTGACCTTACTACAAAGTCTAAAAAATATTTTACGCGGCCCGTTGCGTTGTAAAAGATAAATGACTTTATTTTTGCAAGTAGGTTTGTACAAACACTTTTACACGTCAATCATATTTTTTTTAAACTAGATGAGGTCGGCATTTCCTATCTGACTGCTCTGAGAAGAAAGGCTGGAACAAACTCAGAGGTCACAGTCTTTTTTAAAGTCCAGACATAATCTTGATCAGATCATGTGAAGACCATGTGGATTGGTGTCTGAAGTGGTCTTTTAAGGAAAGAACACACAGCTTGAGTGGACCTGTCCAGTCAATACACGCATTTGTCAGTAATCTTGCAGCTCAACTCAGAACATAAGGAGCACAAAGATTCGACGAAAAATACCAAAGAGAGTACATTTTGGTAGGCCGCATTAAGTACCTACTCAAACTGCCAGATTATCATTAAAATGAAATAAGTAAGAAAGATATTTAAAAAAAAATACAGTCGAATTGATAACCTCCTCCTTTTTTGAAGTCGGTTAACAAACATCATCTACATAGTCCTCACATTCAAAATCATTAAAATAATAATAATATTATACTTCTCAGAGTATACATTCATGGCATAGTTTAAAACAATAGTCATCAAATGTCAAAGTTTTCCAAATAAATAATAATAATAAATAAAAACATTCAGTATAATATAAAAATTGGAGCAGCTTAATCCCAACCTTTTTTGTCCTCAATATAATCTTTAACTGTATAAAAAAAACCGGCCAAGTGCGAGTCGGACTCGCTCACCGAGGGTTCCGTACAAACCTGTAGGTATTCTCGGTTTAAAAATAAATGTTTTTTTTTTATTTTATATTTCAGTTGACTGAATGTAAGGTAAATTGCGTTATACGATTTATGACGTTTAAAAAAAAAACTACTCGCTCGATCTCGTTCAAACCAATTTCCGGTGGTAGTTTACATGGTAATGTACACCATATATTTTTTTTAGTTTTATCATTCTCTTGTTTTAGAAGTTACGGGGGGGGGGACACACATTTTACCACTTTGGAAGCGTCTCTCGCGCAAACTATTCAGTTTAGAAAAAAATGATACTAGAAACCTCAATACCATTTTTGAAGACCTATTCATAGATACCCCACACGTATGGGTTTGATGAAAAAAATATATTTGAGTTTCAGTTCTAAGTATGGGGAACCCCAAAATTTATTTATTTTTTTCTATTTTAGTGTAAAAATCTTGATGTGGTTCACAGAATACATCTACTTACTAAGTTTCAACAGCGTAGCTCTTATAGGTAGTTTCGGAGAAAAGTGGCTGTGACATACGGACGGACAGACAGACAGACAGACAGACAGACGGACAGACAGACATGACGAATCTATAAGGGTTCCGTTTTTTGCCATTTGGCAACGGAACCCTAAAAAGGCTTTCTGGCACAACTTACGTTTAATGAATGATTTGAATTTATTGAGATTTAAATCTTGAACATGGCTTGGAAGTTTATTATAAAAGCGTATACATTGTAATAATTTTCATAAGTTTTCGAATACATTTTACACAATCTAATGAAAACCTACCAAACAGCATCATATGCATCATTCATAGCCTGACATAGGACTCATTTCCCGTCTAGTCTATGACATTTTTGCTTTGTGCTGACGCCACAGACGTGCGACAAACGGTCAACGGTTTCAGTTTGGAGATGAACTATACCTACACAAACTGAAACCGTCGCGCGTCGACCGATTCACAGTTATTTTACCTCTGATTTTGCATTACCGTCCACATTCGCTCGTTTTACCTAATCCTATTACCTTAATCTCAATAGGCAGTTACATTTCAAAATCTACATTTTTGACTGTGGTTTTATAGGTTTTTTACACAAGTTCGGTGTCTGATGACAGATCTCAAACAATTTTGACATCATCATTCCCCTGCCTTATCCCAATTTATTTGGGGTCTATTAATCGTCATAACAGTAGTCACCCCCTTTCTATCCATATCATAATTCACATAGTCCATTCATCGTTTCTTTGGTCTCCCTCTACTCTTATAGCCGTCGACATTCATACACTCATTTCTTATTCTATCCGTTCGTGTCACACCACACATCACTCTTAACATTCTCATCTCAGCTTCATCCAATTGCCTTTCATTTATACCTTTTGTGGCCCAACATTCTGACCCCATACAAGACAGCAGGTCTGACCATGGTTTTATATATCTTCCTCTGAAGTTTAAGGGGGATTTGGGAGTCGCAGATTGTTGCTGTGACCTGCCGCCATTTCATCCATCCAGTGTTTATTCTGTGCTTTACCGTCCGATCTACTTCGCCATCGCTTTGCACGAGTGAACCGAGATACTGAAAGTCGGAGCAGACCGGGAGAAGCACACCATCAAGCGCTATGGCTCCAGAGCTGGAGAGACCGCCGAAATCGCAGAACAATATATTCGGTATTGGTTCTGTTGATTTTCAAGCCAACATTCTCCAGTTTATGTTGCCACTTCTCCAATCTGCTCTGGATCTCAGTCACTCCAGTCAGGGGGGGGGGGGGGGGGGTAGGTACCTATATTATACTGATGGTCTAGTAGTCGCAAGCACTACTTCCGAGCTTGAGTGCCTGGGTTCGATTCCCAGGTCAGGCAAAGGCTGTTTTTAGGTTTTCCATCTCGATTTTTTCAGTAGCAGCCCGGAGTCTGGTTTCGATTCCGGTTGATGGCAATAGGCTCGCCCCCTGTTACGTACGTATTTAAGTATAATAGGCGAAATCATAATTTACCTTCGGGTACTATTGCACCCTAATTGCGTAACATACTACCTATCAATCAGAAACTGAATCGTTGTGAAGGATATTGCTAAGCCACTAATTCATATATTCTAAAAATTAGTCTGCTCAGAAACGCAAATAACGCAATGTATGTAACAACATACATTGCGTTATTTGCGTTTCTGACAACACGCAAAACTCTCTCTTTCTGACGTTAGTTCAACAGAACTGTCAAAATGAAAGCGATTCCTACTGTTAGTGTGTTACGTAGTTAAGCGAAAAGGACCCAATCCACACCCAGTTACTTTTGAGAATGTGACGTTTGAAGTTCAAAGGTATTTTTCATTTTATTTTTTTACTAGTTTCTGCCCGCGACGTCGTCTGCGTTAAATTTCTTGTTCCGCCGACCCTTCCCGTCGCGTCGAATCCCCTACCCGTGCGATTTTCCCCGTTTTTGCAACATTTTTCTTTACTGCTCAACTCCTCTTGGTTGTAGCGTGATGTTATATAGCCTATAGCCTTTCTCGATAAATAGGCTATCCAACACAAAAAGAAGTTTTCAATTCGGACCAGTAGTTTCTGAGATTAGCGCGTTCAATCAAACAAACAAACAAACATACCTACAAAAAAACAAACTCTTCAGCTTTATAATATTAATAAAAATATATAGTATAGATTTTGTCAGTGGAATATTAACACGTTTTGTTTTTATGAGTAAAGGTACAATTAACATATTCTCTTAGAAATACTAGTTAAGAACCAGAAATATGATTTTTTATCCTGAAAAAAAATAAGAAGTGTCATACCATTGGTTCTAAACTTTAAGTAGGTACCTACCTATACGAAAAATAAAGCTATTTTTAGCTAGATCGTTTTCACCAACCCGTTAGTATGTATAATTTGGTTCAGTTTGGTGCACTTAACTCAGTTTTGACCAAGTTGTGGATTGAATCCTTTTTGCTTAACTACGTCCAATTATCTTCTGGTCACATTTGTGTTTCTTTCTTTAATATAAGTGTGATATTGCGTTTGATTTCAAACATTAGGTACTGGTGCCGATTCCCTTATTCACAAACTAAACTAAATTTAGGTTCAGTGCATCTTTTTCTTTCTATTTCATTAAGGAAAGGACAGAAGATAAGTTTTAGTTTAGTCCTGTCAAATTAATCAGCGCTTGACGTAAATTGACGTAATTTTAGTAGGCAAGTTTTTAATCATGTCTAAACTTGTATGGAGTAGTGACAGGCGCTGATTAATTTGACAGGACTAAACCAAAATTTTTCTTTTGTCCTCTTCTTAATGAAATACAAAGAAAAAGATGCACTGAACTTAAATTTAGTTTAGTTTGTGAACAAGGGAATCGGTACCAATGTCAACCACCCAGTAATGGTAACAATTTGACACTGACAGTGCCTACACGTCGCAGCACTAAGGGAGATTTTCGTAGTGCAACTTTTATCATTAGGATGACGTTGACTGTACACAAATCTGGGCGTAACTCAGTAGTCGATTATATAAGGTTAATAAATAGGTCACATTCGTCACTGGGATTCTGTTTACAAACGTCACATGTGGCGGTAATCGGAGCGGGCCGGCGGCATCCATCTTGTTTTTATGATGAGCCCGCCAATCGCTTGCGAGGGCGGCGCGAGCGTTGCTTCCTCGCGTAATGTGGATGATTAATAGCTAAATCCTAGATGGAGATGATGTAAGATGTTTTTGGTGGCCGGTAAATTAATTTTTGAGAAGTCTATTGTCAGTTTATGGTCTCATTAATTTTAACGGCATCTTTGAGAGATAAGTGCCGGTCCATCTGTTCAGGATAAAAAGGGTGAAACCCTTTGAGTTAGTGTAGTGCAGTGTAAGTGAAAACAAACTGCAGTGAAAGTGCTAACTTTTATAAAGAACACGTTAATCAAGTGTCTTCCCCTTAACTGTCAGTGAATAAGAAAGACGTTATTGGACGATTTCTTAGTTTTATAGTTACTTAGCAGTTTAAGTTATATTTAAATTATTGTACTTTTAGCTAATAGGCTAGATTGTAATGTGAATAAAGTATCATCTAATGTGATACCTACGTTATAAAGCAAAAAAAAAAAACTTTGAGAGATATCTTGTCGTGGTAAGTCAACGTTATGTACCTAGTGCAGGCTGGTAATAAAATAATTCTAGTTGCATGCGAACAGTCAAGCTAATTACGAAATGGGTTAGGTACTCGAAAAAACAACAGGCAGAAGAGCTGACAAGCAAAGATGACAAGGTACACACGGCTACAAGTCAAGCTATAGGTAGATACATTTACCTACATTGTAAATGGTAAATGGTTTAACTGAAATAAATGGTTTGAGTTTTGAGTTTTAATGTTAGACTGACAGTTGGACATCTTTAATTTTGACATGTCAACAACATTCATTGCGTAATTTACGTTGTTTAGCAGACACATATTTCGAACATATGAAGCAATGGAATATCTATCCTTCAAAATTATTCAGATTCTGATCGATGGTGTGTTACACAATTAGGCGCTACAATAGAATAAAAAACACTGTTTCCCAACCTGTTGAAGACTGTAAAATGTTGTTTTTACCAATACATTTTCTGCTTTAGGTACCTATAGATTATAATTATTATTTCACGCTAACATTTTGCTTTAAGTTTTTTAGACAAACTTAGTAAGCGACCATGCACTTTCGTCCTTCATTTTGACGAATAAAATAAATTTATAATAAGCTTAATGGCAACATCTTCCGGAAATTACTAACTATGTGAAACTCACGTAGGTAATTTATTCTTTAATAGTTAATTGTGATATGGCCTTAAAAATACTAAACTTGTGACCAATGTCGGACTTTTTCATTTTTAAAAAATCGTTGCGCAATTTTTCTCTGCCTATTATTTGTGGTACTTCTGGGAGGTTTCAACTTAGGTAGTAGGAAAATTCGTTTTTTTTGCATTACAGAATAGATTAGAAATAAATAAAAATAAGGGAAAATAGGTTTCTAAAAAGAGAATAAAGTATTTAACTCAAAAAAGAAAACGAAATACATTAGGTCTTAAGCCTCCTACAAACCGGCGCGACGCGGCAACGCGACGCGACACTCGTAGAACAATTTTTATGTGAACTTCATGGAAATTGTTCTACAAGAATCGCGTCGCGCTGCCGCGTCGCGTCGCGCCGGTTTGTAGGAGGCTTTAACCCAAAAAACCGGCCAAGTGCGAGTCGGACTCCGCACCGAGGGTTCCGTACAAACCTGTACGTATTTTCGGTTTAAAAATATATATATTTTTTAATTTTTATATTTAAATTGATTGAATGTAAGGTAAATTGTGGTTTACGATGTATGACGTTTTAAAAAAAAACTACTCACTCGATCTCGTTCAAACCAATTTTCGGTGGTAGTTTACATGGTAATGTACATCATATATTTTTTTTAGTTTTGTCATTCTCTTATTTTAGAAGTTACGGGGGGGGGGGGACACACATTTTACCACTTTGGAAGTGTCTCTCGCGCAAACTATTCAGTTTACAAAAAAAATGATAATAGAAACCTCATTACCATTTTTGAAGACCTATTCATAGATACCCCACACGTATGGGTTTGATGAAAAAAAACATTTTTGAGTTTCAGTTCTATGTATCGGGAACCCCAAAATTTATTGTTTTTTTCCTATTTTAGTGTGAAAATCTTAATGCGGTTCACAGAATACATCTACTTACCAAGTTTCAACAGCATAGCTCTTATAGTTTCGGAATAAAATGGCTGTGACATACGGACGGACGGACAGACAGACAGACAGATAGACAGACAGACAGACATGACGAATCTATAAGGGTTCCGTTTTTTGCCATTTGGCAACGGAACCCTAAAAAGTAAATATATAACTCTTTTTTCGTTTCTTTTTGTGGTGTTTGGTCCTTTTTAGGGTTCCGTTGCCAAATGGCAAAAAACGGAACCCTTATAGATTCGTCATGTCTGTCTGTCTGTCTGTCTGTCCGTCCGTATGTCACAGCCATTTTATTCCGAAACTATAAGAGCTATGCTGTTGAAACTTGGTAAGTAGGTGTATTCTGTGAACCGCATTAAGATTTTCACACTAAAATAGAAAAAAAACAATAAATTTTGGGGTTCCCCATACATAGAACTGAAACTCAAAAATGTTTTTTTTCATCAAACTCTTAATTTACATATTTCGCGGGCACCCGCACTTTCTCTCTAAAACAAACATACCTAATAACAATTAATTTCATGAATTTGAAAAACGAATTCGAGGTTGATTCGAAAAAGTTTGAATACGCTTTTTAAATTCCTGAAATGTGACTTATCAAATCAGTTATGCAACAACAAAATCAAAATAAATTCAAATTAGACTGAGAATCAGCATTTCTTGAACGTGTTGATGCCAGAAGCAACATTACATAAGACAGTTCCCCAAAACGAACGCTCTTTTCCATCTTTTATTTTTTCAGCTGGGAATAGATGATGTGCAACACAGATGTCAGTTCAGTTAGAGTTCATGTAGAAGTTGATCATAAACATTTTTTTTCTTTTTCATAGAACATGGAAGTCCTTGTCCCACCTTCGCTGCCTTTGAATATAATATATTCAAATGGAACTAAATTGTCGGCTGAGAACAAAAAATGTCGTGACTTTGAACTCAGCTCAAACGGGTCGGGGGAATATTACGTATGCTTGGAAAAAAATGCTAATTACTATGCCTTGTGTTGCCAGATAATAATTAATAATTATTTAATGTTGAAGTAGGTATATACAGGATGTAAATAAACCCAGTGTTGCAAGACTTAGGTCTGTTTATACAATAGAGAATATATAACAATTTTCCTGTCTCCTGTAATACCGTTTTTTTTTTACTAGTACAGGGTACAGGTCCACTGCCGTTAATTATTGTATTGTATTAAATAGTGTTTTGTTCCTCAACAACTGGTGCTATGTTAAGAAACACTGTTTTGGAACAATAAAGAAATAAAAAAAATAATTTTAATATTAAAAATATTGTTCAAACAAATCAAAATATTTTTATTTCACATAAACCAACATGGGCACTTATGAAACGTCAGAAGCTAGGTGCACGGTTCCAAATAGTTGATTTCTATGGAGAAGAGCCGGCAAGAAACTCCACGGTTACTCTTTTAAAAATAATTGGTTTTACAATGGTTTTAAATTACAGTATTAATAGGTACCTATGGGAGAACAGTGGAGGACTGTCAACAAGTACCAAGTACTTAATAAAATGGAAAATTGCCTGCAGTCTACAAGGCCGGCAACGTTCTCACTTTTATAAAGTATAAAATAATCTACATAAATACCTAATAGTATTTCATAAATAAGACAATACACCAATTAAATCAAATGTCACTATTGCCATGACAACCAATATAAGGTGTATCTATTCATACACGAAATATTTTAAGGCGTACACCTGTAGGTGGTAAAGAAGCTATAGAAGCAAAAATAAATTTTTTATCTAAGCGTTTTTGAATTTTCGTAATTATTATAATTTTAAAACTACTTGAGACGTTTTGCATAAAATCTTTACTCCAAATTCTATGAATGGCCCGCCTGGCGCTGTGAGGGCGATGACCGGACGGCACGAGCATGGCCGCGGTGTCTCGGGCCGTAAAAAATAAGAAGGAGCCAGTATTTCTTATGTGCGTCAAATAATTTATAAATATTAAATTTTAAAAAAAACCCTAGGAATAAATTTTTTTCGTTGCTGTAGCTTCTTTACCACCTACAGGTGTACCTCTTAAAATATTTCGTGTATGAATAGATACACCTTATATAAGGTGTATCTATTCATACACGAAATATTAATATTTCGTAAAATTTAAAAGAAAATTTTTATCTACGTGTTTTAGATTTTTCGTAATTATTATAATTTTAAAACTGCTTGAGACGTTTTGCATAAAACCTTTACTCCACATTCTATGAATGGCCCGCCTGACACTGCGAGGGCGGCGACCGGACAGCACGAGTATGGCCGCGGTGTCTCGGGCCGTAAAAAATAAGGAGGAGCCAGTATTTCTCATGTGCGTCAAATTATTTATAAATATTAAATTTAGAAAAAAATACATTTAAAAAAATTTTTGTTCGTTGCTATAGCTTCTTTACCACCTACAGGTGTACCTCTTAAAATATTTCGTGTATGAATAGATACACCTTATATAAAAGAATAATGTTATCACGCCTGTAGTCCCGGAATCGTTAGGCAGAGTCGTCATCATCATCTGCCCAGTCTTTTCCCAACAATGTGTTGGGGCCGGCTTCCAGTCTAACCGGATGCAGCTGAATGTCAGTATTTGACTACTAACTTCCACAACCCAGTTATTGGGTAACACGATAGCCCTCGGACTAAGTCTGGTTGTTAGAATTTCGGGCTTCTGATAACGACTGTCTAATGTGTCTGAGAGTACAATAGAAATATAATTCTTATATCCATGCAGAATACCTATAGGTCCGCCCTACCTCGCCGGTTTTGTTTAGGTTCCTAATAGGGGCGAACCCATTGCTATCAAACTGTTACAAGTTCAGGCTCCGACCTGCCACTGAGAAATTCCAAATTAAAGAACACAATAACACTGTCTGTCCCAGGAATCTAACCCAAGACCTCATGCTCAGCTGTAGCGGTTTCGACCACTAGATCAAAGAGGCAGACCGAGATACATCAATGGTGGTGACTTAGTAACTATAAAGGGTGGCGGGACATCGACAGGCAAACTATAATCATAAATTCAGCACATGATTCTAGATCCCCATTTTTATTTTATTTTTTGGCTGGGAAATCATCAAATCATCATTTTCACCCGCTCTGAGCGGAGCGGGAGGGCGTGTCAGACTTTTACTGAATAAAACCCACCCGTGTTCCTTCAGTTGTGCTAAGCCAGGGCCGCGGTAGCTCTTTCGAACAAATCTCGTGACCTTGGCAGATTCTAGACTCCCTAAGGTAGAAATTTTTCGTCGGTTATAAAATTAAAATCACCTGTCGGAGATTTATTCCTTTGTTTTCCTGTCGGAGATTTTTTCAGGTCAATAAGCTTTTATCTGATCCTGATAAAAATGTCAAAATAGCGAAAATTGAAAACCGTTAAATATTTCCATTGTAAATGTTACTATATGTGATAAATGCCATGTTTAACCGTCAGCGCAGACTAAAATGGCATGATATCAGTATATTGCATTAGGTGTGAAGTAAAAGGCGAAAGATCACAGCGTAGTGTTGGAAGCTTGGAAGCCATTACAGTGACGTCACCGCCCCTGGCGGCCGGATAGAGAACTATTGGAAGATAAAATTTATATGAAATTGATATAAGCTTGTCTTTAAAGTGTTAGTAGAAATACCTCTTAGTAAGTAGGTGCTACGCCAACAGGAAATTAAGGAGACTACCAATCGGGAGAAAAGATGAGCTAATTGGTCCACTAATTAGCTAATATTTTCTCCCGATTTACATTAGTAGTAAATACTTACGTACTCCAGTACACACGACTACACTTCAGGCTATGAATTTCCAGTTTAAGTTGACCTCTCAATATACGGAAATCCCATACAATATGAGATCAGTTTTACTGGAAATGCATAGCTTATTGTGTAGCCGTGGCACGGCATACATAAGTATTTACTACTTATCACAGTTTTACGTGATGTAAAACCTGAAATGGTTCATATAGTTTCAGGGATCCATGGAAGCGTAAACCCTTTATTTCGTAGTAATTTTTTACACAGCCAAGTGAGATTCTGACTCCCAGAAGAATGGTTCCGTACTGTTTTTCTATTTGTATGGTGGTTCCATACAGTTCTTAACACATTTTTTTTGTTAAAACACTTTTATTGTATTATTGGGCCCTTATTTTTTTTACTTTATATAATTTTTACTATTTGTAGATATAGCGGCCATCGCAGCTGAAGAACACACCCTGACAAAAAAATTGCCATTTGACACCGTAATAGATCTACTTTTACGGTCCATGTTGGGTAGTATGTCAAAAAAAGCCTATGTTCTTCTCCAGATTCAAAACTTAAAGTATCCCAATTACGAACTTCATCAAAATCGGTCACCTCGCTCCGAAGAAAACCCCCTTCATGCAAACACATTTTACCTCTTCATAAGTATAGATAAATACCTATACACAATTGGCACCATCCATAAGTTTATTTCAACCTTCAACATTAATTTGTATCCTTCATTAGCACCTTTAAATATTTTGTTAACACCTAATGACTTGTCTTTTGTTTTAGACGTAGAAAAAATAACTACATAAGTAGCTATAGGTACGCTTGGCGACAAATCAAGCTAAACATTTCCAGTATAAGCTGACGTCTCATTGTTCGAAATGCGAGGTCTTTTAAAACTGGTCACATTAAGATAAGTATAAATACAAAAATTCCCATACAATGTGAGATCAGTTTATACTGTAAACTAGCTTTTGCCCGCGGCTTCGCCCGCGTGGATGTCGGAAATTAACGCAGGTATTTTTCTTAAATAAAAGATTTTTTCTAAAATAAAAGTAGCATAAGTTACTCCTTGTTACATCAGCTATCTGCCAGTGTAAGTCCCGTCAAAATCAGTCCAGCCATTTCAGAGATTAGCCGGAACAAACAGGCAGACAGACAGACAGACAAAAGTTTTATTATATGTACCGTGTATACATCCATATACATTTAGTAAAAAATGGTTATTTGTATAGATGTATAGATAAAAGAGCAGTGGTGGCTAAGTGGTATCAGCCCCGAATTACGAATTGTAGGTCGTGGGTTCGAACACATGCAGGCTCTTTACTTTGTGTCAACATTTTCATCAACACTGCTCTAAAAACGGTAAAGGATAGCATCGTGAGGAAACCGGCATGTCCTAGAACCAAAAATTCGAAGACATGTGACATCTATGTACCAACCCGCACTGGTCTCCCGTGGTAGATTACGGCCCACTCCCTCTCACCGACAGGAAGCCTGTGTCTCAGCAGTGGTAATTATATAGGCTAATTATATAGAGGTAATAAATACTATCTGTGTGCCATTTTCGACCAAGATCCATTGAGCCGCTTTTGCATGATTGTGAAACAAACATCCAATCATACAAATGTTCACATTTATAATATTAGTACCTGGTAAGTAGGTTTTTATAATTCATATTACTTCGGATTCATCATGTGTGTTTGATGAATAGTATTCAGTCAGAGTAAGAAGACTGTCAAATAGGGTTGGGTTGAATTGATATAAGTCATCCTGGTTTTTCTTAAAGCTCGTATTCTACCTATACAGACTCAATTATTTACCAGACACCAAATTAAACATAGTTATAAGAATAATACTTTTGCCAGTGGCTTCGCCCGTATAGCTTTCGGAAAATATCACTCGGAAACCTACTACCGGGATAAAGTATCCTATGTATATGGTAACTATCCAGGATAACCAAAAATCCAAATCCATCCAAAAATCTAAACATCTAAGCAATATTTCGTGGTCTCTTACTTGGAATAATACAATTAGGTTTATTTTGAGTACTTCGAACACACATGATATTCGCATTTACTATGAAGCCAAAGTAATCGCTCTGCGGCGATTTTATTATAATCTCTGTATCTTCTAAAATATTAATTTTAATGATATGCTGTAAAGGGCAATTTTGATCTACATGAAATGCACAATTTATTTAAGGTACTTAATTGGATAAGGATTAATGCTGTATTGCTTAAAATCGCATTCATAAATAAGCCATTATTTCTCGTAAAAAGTAAAGGATAAAAATGGTTATTATGGGTTATCCCTGAGAGTTAGACATATACCATCGCGGACTTTTTTGTAGATTTTTTTAAGGTGTACAATACTGTAGTACATTATTTTGAGCTATTTCGTAGGGTTCAGCCAGCGTTCGCAATGTAAGCGCAAAAAAATGTGTTTATTTATGACATCACATTAGAAACCTCTAAAATTATCAGCGTTTCTTTACTATATTATGCATGTTATATACATATAAACCTGCCTCTTGAATCACTCTATCTATTAAAAAAATTGCATCAAAATCCGTTGCGTAGTTTTAAAGATATAAGCATACATAGGGACAGACAGACAGTGAAGTGACTTTATTTTATAATATGTAAAGATAAAGATGTAAAGATACATAGCTTAATATTTAGCCGTGTGTACCTATTTTTAGGGTTCCGTTGCCAAATGGCAAAAAACGGAACCCTTATAGATTCGTCATGTCTGTCTGTCTGTCTGTCTGTCTGTCTGTCTGTCTGTCTGTCTGTCTGTCTGTCTGTCCGTGCATGTCACAGCCATTTTTTTCCGAAACTATAAGAGCTATGTTGTTGAAACTTGGTAAGTAGATGTATTCTGTAAACCGCATTAAGATTTTCACACAAAAATAGAAAAAAAAAACAATAAATTTTGGGGTTCCCCATACATAGAACTGAAACTCAAAAAATTTTTTTTCATCGTACCCATACGTGTGGGGTATCTATGGATAGGTCTTTAAAAATGATATTGAGGTTTCTAATATCATTTTTTTCTAAACTGTATAGTTTGCGCGAGAGACACTCCCAAAGTGGTAAAATGTGTGTCCCCCCCTGTAACTTCTAAAATAAGAGAATGATAAAACTAAAAAAAAATATATGATGTACATTGCTATATAAACTTCCAACGAAAATTGGTTTGAACAAGATCTAGTAAGTAGTTTTTTTTTTATACGTCATAAATCGTAAACCGCAATTTACCTTTCATTCAATCAACTCAAATATAAAAATTAAAAAAATAGGATTTAATTTCATAAACACAAGCCTTATGCATAAACCGTGAATACCTACAGGTTTGTACGGAACCCTCGGTGCGCGAGTCCGACTCGCACTTGGCCGGTTTATTACATATCTTTCCCTCGAGATCGTTTAAAGAAAAAAAATTAAAAGTAGTCTGTCACTAGGAACCAAAAACTCCATGACATGTGACATCCAACCCTACCGTGGCGCTGCTGGCGGGGTACATGCGTCACACTGACGTCAGTATACATCATTCATTCATTCGTTCATTTTCGTTTAATTTTGACAGTTGAACAATATTTTATTGCGTTTAATTACGTTGTTGAGCAGATTTTTTGGTAATAATAAGCAATGGATTACATATCGCACCTTCGGTAGAACAAGGGCATAATTGCAGTTTTTGCTATTTTACAGGAGAGCTATTTTAAGATATTTATTGCATTCAGTGAGGTCTTGCTCTGTTAATATTGCTCGAAAGTTTTTCTTCTTTGCATGATATAAACTATATACCTACTATATCCTTTTTAGGCGTATAGTTAACAAGAATTAAGAACTTTTAGTTTTTTTTCAATTAATTTTAATTTTAAGGAAGGGATACATTTGTGCCCTTGTTCTACCAAAATGTATATTATTTTGTAATTAGGACTAAATTTGAGCTTTAATTTAGGATGATTTTCGAATAAAAATACCTTGTTTTTCCGTATAAACTTTTTATTTTCTTATAAAGTAAAAAAAATGTAGTAACTTTCACGAAATATAATACTTAAACTATCATTATAGTCTTACTAATCAGTCGTCAATAATCTCACGTTTGTGTCTCTTTGGAATCACAATGAAAATAGAATTATAGAAGATAACAAAAATAACAGTGACATTATTTTTAACAAGATTCACTGTTATGCAAATGAAATTCTTTAGAATCACACTTCAAAAAATATTAATTAAAAAATATAAAAATATCTTTATAACAATTATTTTTTTCTTACTAACGAATCAGTTCTAGCTCTCTCTCCTTTTCTTAAAAAAGGTTGTTAAAATATTGTTCATAGAACTTAGGAACTATATTTGAGGATATCAATTGACGAATGTCTTCTTTTTTTCTGTGAGGGATTGGTAACTTTTCCTTATAGAGCTGGTTTAGTGTGACATCTTTCACACTTTTTTTATTACCGATACGACCTGTTCGAATTCTCGCTGCTGTCCAATCGTCGGTTTTGTAGCTGCACTTAAATTGGTATATCTCTGAATCTTTCATAAATTTGATCGCTTTCGTATCCAATATTTTAAAAGTATTTCCTTCAACATCCTTGTTTACATTCAAATTAATATCTTCAGATAACAGCTTCATATCAATGAAAGAATCAAAATTCATTTCTTTAACGGTAAATTGAACACCCTTTTTCTTAGCATTTTTAATAAGACTGATGTATTCTGCTGGAGTGTATATAGGTCCAGCCTTTTTAGCTCGCTTAACGTTTTTTTCTATTACAGAATGGACGGCATCAGCTTTATTCTGGGTATGACCCCTAACAAGGAATTTGTGTGTTATTGACTTTATAGGCAATGTGTTGACAGCATAATAATACATTCCAAAAACGAATCTGAAACAAGTAGAAATAATTATTTACATTATAAGTACATTACCTACCTATATTGTTCAGTATGAATTATAACAACAATCACTCCTATTTATCTAAATCTACTGTAAATTAATTGTATTATAAAAGGCAACAAACTTACTTATTTTTTTGCTGCCCGCAGCAATTATCCGAATAAAATATTATGTCTTTATCTGGTTGTTTGTTAGAAAGATCCTCCAAAAACTTGTAAAGGCATGTTCCTATTTCATTGGCGCCGCGTTTGCCAAGACCCTCGTGCCAGAAAAAGCAAATTGTGGTATCGTCTTTTATATTGGATACCTAAAACAAAATATACATTAGGTACATTCGAACATAAATTGATTAATTTTAACACTATAATTAACTAATTAGAAAATGAGTCCTCACCGTAAAATTGTAACAATTTAACTTGGACTTATAAAAGAAAGCTGATGACTGGCCAATTGGACAAGGTAAGACTGCCTGTAGATCGAAAATGGCAACTATATTACTAGAATCACTATTTTTGCATTGTTCTGTGTCGTGTTTTAGTTCTAATCTGCTTAAACTTTTCTCTTCTAGGTGTTTTTTGTATTTTTCCATCAGTGGTTCCTTATCGTTAGAGTTTTTGTACGCCTCACATTCATCGCACTGATCTTTTCGGGGAATAAACAAACCAAGATTGAAATCAGTATTAAAAATTCGATAGTAGGCATCATAATTTGCAAATTCCTTTCCAGCGGTTTCTTGAATCTTTTTGTAATCACGATGAAGCTCTGCTATAGTTAAACTTCCATCTATATATTCCCTGGTTGTATTAGCCCTTAAGTAGTGACTTTCTGTTCTAGGAATGGAATTTATATGATTTCGGACCGATTTCACGACTTCATCGCTTAAATTACAATGGTTATTATGCTTTCCGCGATTATCGGCAGGACTCATTATAAACAAGGCTTGATCAGATATTTTGTCAATTACATTCCGCAATGTTTTTTCACCAATACATAAAGTATTCAGCAAAAAAGTCTTACAAATCCTGATTTCCTCACCATTTATCTGAAAATGATAGGTTGAGTTCGGTTTCCTCGGTGGTTTAAATGTGTTATTTGCTGTGATCTTGATTCTTCGGGTTGTAGGATTTTGTTTTTTAATACATGATGCAAGAAAATCTCTTTGCCTTTGGTGTGTTCCCAATTCCCAGTAGGATTTAAAAATCACACTCCTCGTTTCAAAAGAAACTTTAGTAGAACAAGACAGACGACACGAGGTTTTGCATGGAGGGCGCATGGATTTCGCTGGTGCGATCTTGCCTCTTTTGGTCGTGTATTCTTGGCCACTATTTTTTAAACGTTTTGAAACAGCTTGTTTCCATTGCTGTGTATTTTTTTGTCGCTTTCTTGACTGCTTTTTATTAATTACTTGCTCAGTGTGATCTTCACTCGTATCCACAAGGGGTCCTGGGTCGTTATAAACTTCAACACTTTCCGTATTACCATCAGCCTCATCAATATTACCCCTATTATCAGTGTCAGAAGAACTCGACGAACTAGATGAGCTGCTGCTGTTGGAACTAGACGAGCTACTGCTGGAACTTGAAGAACTGGACGAGGTGCTACGTTTGGGAGATCTAGTTTTAAATATACTCTTATGTTTCACAGTTCGTGGCGGTTTATAATGTGATCCTTCAGATGGTGAAAAATCTCCACTCTTTGAGGAGTTAAGCTCACTTGCAACCTCTAAAAAGGTGATGAAAGAATAATATCTCAGTTACTTTACACATGAAATAATCCAGATATTTGTATAGCAGTTTTATTATCTTACCTGTAGTATTTACCGCAGGAGAAATTTCTGTTCCAAAATTGTTATTTTCCATTTTTTCAACATCAGAATTCTCGAAATCTAGAAGAGGTGACGGTAATGATTCAATAGGTGTATCCGTTGTTTCTGAAATGATGCCTTCCATTGATTTAACAGGACCCTGGTTTTTTATATTCATATCTATCCATGTTTCAACCATGTTATTAGCTGTAAAAAAATATATATTTATATAAAAAACTTAAGTAACATACCAATATGAATTAAGAAATAGCAACAATATACTTACACATTGACGAGTTTTCGATTGAATTTGCTGCTCTGTTAGAGCCCACATCTCCTTCGCGACAAGATCTATTAGAATTTGTGTCAGTTTCTTTGATTTGCAAATTATTTTCGTCATTAAGCATCATTAAAATTTTTTTACTACGAGATCCCATTTTAAATTCTGAAAATTTTATTAAAATTTAAATCATACAAAGAAACTATTCATATCACAATTCACAAATAATGCATACCTACTAGTCGTAAATACATAAAAATACCAATACTAATAAATAAACAGAAAATTTATCACAAAATTTGTATTAAAAATAATACAAATTTATTTCATTAACTTAAATAACAAACATTAATATTAAATCAAGTCAATTTGGAATGACAAAAACGTAATTGTCATTAAGTCTAGCAAAATAGCATTGCAATTGGAATGACAAAAACACATTTACTTTTAAGACCAAGGAATAAAACAAATCTTGAACGGACAAGGGCATAACTGTCTGAACGACTTTGTCCTTCCAATTTTAAAATTATAAATTAGGCATAAGTGTAATAGATGTGGCATTGTCGCTCCAGAAACCAAAAAATTAAAAGGGCATATTTACCTTTACGACGTTAGCGGTCCAAGTGACGACTGCCTCTCTCCCCGCCGACGGCGCAACTGACCAATGAGACTATGTCCAGCCAAGAGAGCAGTAAAAAGGCACCAATAAGACAAAGTCACTATTTTCGCCTAGCGGATTTTTAAAGGAATTAAATGACTGTCTTTGTTCCTCCAGTTCAAATAGCATTGTTAAGGCATTTCTGTATACTTAACTCATTTTTGCAATTTTTGACAATTGTGCCCTTGTTCTACCGAAGGTGCGATATATCTACAATATCCTTCAATATTGTACACATTGTGATTGAAAGTGTATTACGCAATTAGGGTGCAGGACCCTCGTGGTGTATTACAGCCCACTCCCTCCGAAAGAGAGGAAGCGTGCGTCCCAGCAGTTGGAACATTAAGTAGTTATTGGCTGATTATGATGGGAACCGACCCATGTATTTTTGTGTATGCAAAACAGTTCGATATTACTTTTTATGACATAAATAAAATATAAATATAACAAAATACGACATCCCTCGTAAAAAACACATTAATCACAATAACTTTGTTTTTTGTATATTCTAAACTTGAAGCAATTATAAACACTGCGCATTTAGCATTTAGACAATGCTGGTATAACATTGCAAAACTTTATTTTTCATAATGTTTCACAGGTAAACAATTTCTTAGCGTTGACATTTTTTGACAGGTGCCCGATTGCCATATGCCTTCTCTCTCTAACGCATAGGTTTTGTAATAACGCTGTCTTACTCTGTCGTCTCGAATCCTGCCCTACGACAAATTAATATTTTACTCTTTCGCAGACAATGACATCCAATAACCTTTTGGGTAACTAGTATAGGTATTTCAGGTACATTGATTGAAACTGGGATACGTATAACTGATAATTACAAATACCTACATAAATCATATCAATTATTATTATTCAATTCATAAAAGACTAGTTTTTGCCAGCGGCTTCGCCCGCGTGGAGGTCGGAAATTATCCCGCGGGAACATACTACCGGGATAAAAAGTATGTCCTTTCTCAGGCTCTAAGCTATCTGTGTACCAAATTTCATTTAATTCGGTTCAGGAGTTTGAGCAGGATAGCGAGACAGACAGACAGACAGAGTTACTTTTGCATTTATAATATTAGTGTGAAGTGTGGATTTAATATGTTTTTGCTAATGGCACATCATAAATGGTACATTTTGTAGATAAATAAGCGATATGTTAGTGTGGTTTTCGCAATCTCCTTACTAAATGACCTTCAAAAACAGAGTTTCCTCTCTTCTTTCCTTCTGCTGTGCCCTACAGGGTCCATAATGATCTAAACGATATAATTACCACCTAATTAGACATTATGGTAAAGCAATAAAGATGTTGAGTAGACCACCAAAGTAGGCCGAACACCTGGAAGCTCTTTTGGCAATATTTTGTGTAAGTATAGGTCGATAACTGTCAACAATCCATGAGTTTTAACTACAGTGGACACCGATTAAAAACAATTTATTTATAAAACAAAGCTAAACGCATTTTAATGAGTCGACTACCGATTGACCTGCAGTGACTTCCAATCGTTAGGCATATTAAACGTCTATTTAATTAACATACGCCATATTGGATTCCAGAAATAAAATAATCGACATGAATTGATTTACCACCCTGTGATTTCTTGAATTAAAATTATGCGTACCTTTACGCCAAGTAATTTGTGATAATGATCATTAAAATGAGGAAAAATATTATTCAAATAATGAGCAATTCAATTCTAAACAAAAAAAAAACAAGCAAAACATACAAAATAATCATTTTATTAATTGCCTAATCCTCGACCTTGCCGCGTACACCTTATTTGTGTAAACTCTAATAACACGATCGCATAACACAACTTCTATTTACACTTTCTCTAACATTACATTAACGAGGTCGCCGTGTTGTGCACGCAATGTATCTTGCTAAACTCACACGGCAAACTGTCTACAGAGATTTTCAAAAAAATAATGAAGTACTGCGTTCTCATTCGACAGCGACCGTACAATCTCGATACTTGCTACACGGCACATTCCATCGACGCTCTAAAATGCAACTTTTGGAAAATGTTTCCAGTATAAACAGCATTTTATTACGTTGGCAACGGTGCGTGAATTTCGAAATGACGTGGTAGAAGCAGCAGCTATCTCATCATCATTGATAATGGTCGGTTTGGCAACGTCGCGTCGCTCACCTGGCGCTACCTGCGCAGTGTCAACAGGGGGGCAAGCGAGCGAGCGAGCGGCAGTCGATCCAACGATCCGACAGACACGCTCGTCCCGAGCTGTCTTTACGTTTTTATATCAAATATATTCCACAAATATCAAAGTTAAAGTTATACAGTTACGCGTAATAAGTACTTTAGTGTTATTAAAGCGCGCGAAGTGAAAACTTTAAAATCTGTGGTCGAACACGGTATTCAAATTAGGAACGTTTAATACACCGTTCAAAAGCTTGATCTTTCCATAGAGTTAGCGACTGGACTCTTTTGATTTGGTGTGGCTATGTGATGTGAGTTAATTCTAGATTTTCACCTACAGCGGAAACAGCTTACGTAGACGGCTAGCGGTAAAACGCCGTTCGCGCCGCACGCTAGTTCTTGTTTCATATTGAGTAACCGTCAGGTTTCTAAAAAGTGAACGAACATACAGCGGAGTATACGTGAATTTTTTGGTGGTTCGCCCACTTGTCCCGTTAGAAAGTGTGTGTGACTTGGACTGTTGTTAATGAGTTGTTGAACCGGGAGTGTTGTTGGTAGTGCTGTTTGAGGAGGTTGTTGTTGTGAGGTGGTGTGGCAGTGCATGGCGCGATGATCAGCGGGGGCTGGGTGTGCGCTCTGCACGTGCGCACTGCGGGCCTCGGCGGCGCTGCGCTGGGCTCGGACGAGGAGGAGGTCGTGTATCTCGCCTATGTTGTTATTGATGTGCTGACGAATCAGGTAAGCGAATAAACTTAATCAAAAAAGAAGGCCCTTGAACCTTAAATTTTGACAAAAGAACAATCACGGATAGTCCAAACGATAGTAACAGAAGAGACTCGCGATGAGCATATAAAGTGTTACAAATACAACTTGATATCAGTATAGGAGCGGCGTAAATTGTATAACAGATTAGGTAAACCTTTTGTTGATACAGATACTTATCAACCACAACCAATCCTACAGCGTGTAGGTCTATATTCAAACTCATTCTGATCAAATCTGGCAAGTCATCATTGTTCCACTTTGCGCGTTGATTCTTGACAATATTTTGTAAATATATCATGCTGTTTACTCGTACATAATGAGCAAAACTATTCACTTTTAAGTTAACTTTTAATTTCCCCAACAGTGAAACAAATTATGCTAGACTTTTATAATGGCATTATAACACTAAAAGCAAAAACGGATTAACGACGCTGAAAATTGAGACGTGACAAGATTTCCTAGTATTTTTTTGTGTTCTTTTTCTACTACCTGAGCTTTTAGTACTTGAAATAATTCAAACAATGAATTGAAGTACGTTTTAACATAGGGGTACCGCAAGGGACTCTATTGAGCTCGGTGTTTTTTTCATATTTTGGTGAACTAACTGGAATCATAAAGATTTGCATCATTTAGACGACGCCAAGATTACCCAAGCCTAAAAGTTCAATAGCCTTTAAGTTGCCAATGGGAAACGATGAGTTTGGCAGCATAGCAATAAAGATATCGCACATCAACTATTTCTCAACAACAAATATACAGGATTTTAAGGACATTATAAAACTCGTTATTGAACTTAAAACGCCAAATTAAAATATGGCAGCAAAAAAAAATTAATGTCCAGTTTCTGTAGATCTAAGCACAAATCGATAAAAACCAAGGAATTCCCTATAAAAACGTCAAAAAACCGCGTCAGACCAGAAACAAGTTTATCAGGATTCGTGCTGGGCAAATAAAATGTAAGTTGGACTCATATGAGTCTACCAATGGCTATAATTATGTTATCACTATGTGAACACTTTATCGTTTTAAATGCAACATTTATAGAGACTTCAGTGACTTGATAATTAACACCAGATGTCTGAAGGCTGATCATTTAGATAATTTAACTAACTTAGATCTCTGAATAGTCAATCTCATGTCAAATCTATGCTAATGTATTACAAAAAGGTAAAACTGTGAGATTGTATATTGTAGGGAGTAGTCTATCTATCGTTAGGACTACTGATTGGATTTCAATAATTCATCCACCAGTGGGAAACTACAGTTTTGCCGTGAGTTATAGGATATATTTTAGGTTAAAACAAGAAAATTCACGCGGACGAAGTCACGCGCAGGAGCAAGTTTCGTATAAGCTGCTGTGATTGGTTGGCGGCTTGGCGAAAGTGACAGCCAATCAAATCATTTGCCATAAAGAGTTGTCAACAGTTTCATTTGAATTTTTTCAGAAACATAGGCAGACATTGTTAAACTCTTCATAATGTTTGACTTGTTGACAATAAAGCTATTGAGCTTAACAATCTTATATTAATGTCTACACATAAGCACGACTTCTAAAATTGTCCAATCAATTAGTTTTTTGTTGTTTTAATTTTTATACTGCCTAAATGGATATTGTTTATATCTTCACATTCTTTAGCAATATTATTCTAAGCCAACCTTCTCTTTAATCTTAGATGAATACTTTTCAATTTCATTATTCTTATAATTAAGTATTATATTAGCATTTAGTGTCCAGGCTAAGGCTGTTATCCCCAACTCGATGAACTTATTCCCTTTTGGGGCCAATCTCTAGAAAAGAGTTGAATTCGTTCTACTATCTCTTACCGGGCCTGCCACGCTGCCGTCCATTGCTTTTATTTCAATCATATATTCTTGTTATGATTTAGTTGTGCCACTGAAGATTTCAGAACATTCCTTGTTACTGTCATATTTATTCCAATTCGCGTGTCATAAACAGTAGACTTATCACTACCAAAGATAAAATACAGATAGACACAATTGCCACAATCCTCAACCGTTTGATTAGATTTTTTGTTTTATCATTTGTGTTGTTGATAATTTCTTGTTTCATTAAAATTTTAACATACTCGGAATTGAGAAGGTTACGATCAAATATTTTTGAAGTATTCTGTAAAGCTACGGAACTTTTTTGGAAGAGGTGCCTTAAAAGCATATAGTTTGGGGTACTTCTTTTTATCCAACGGTCATTGGGAGACACAATTTTCAGCATCAATATCTACAGGGTTTACAAATTGAAGGATGATACTAAAGCTATTCACCGAATTTAACAACTAGTAGTCATCGTTTTCTGTTCTCAACTTAGATGGTGCTCTTCCATGCGCTTTCATGTGACAGGTAGCATATACAACTTTTGCTGATGAAAGATACTGAACCAAGTCAGTTCATGCGGATACAAAATTAGATTTTCACGAGGAAGTAAGCAACATTATTCTGCTATATGAGTCCAAAATTTACCGAGTCCACCAAATAAATATGGTTGTAAATGTAGGTTAGGTAATTCCTTTTTAAAATAAAATGTAGGTAAGGAAACCGAATGTAATTAATTAGGTAATGTGTTCCAAGTAGCTGTTTTCGAAAAAAAAGAAACAGAATTGGCAACCACCTGTTACAACAAACTGGAAATATACCGTCCAGTTTCTGTAAAGACTGACAAAACTGGATTAAACAATGTCTCAACGACATATATTATAACCATACCTATGTGAAGCAATTCATCGTCTACGGACACAATCTAGGGAAATGAAGGATAACTGATCGAACCGACACTTAATGCGAATGTGGTGCTCCCGATTAAACCAAATCTCATATAATGTTGGACCTTCCAAAGTACCCGTGCACATGAGAACCTATACAACTTCACTAATGCCCCGTTTGTCGTAACGACCAACCATCAACTTGATTACAAGAAGACCACATCTTTGTCCCGTGGGACTGGCGGAAGATCCACAACGCCACGTGCGTGTGCAGTTCGTAGGCCCATTAGCATCTTGAAATCAGTTTGCACCGCTGCCATCTTAGTAAATGGCTTTATAATTTTACCATTGGATGAGATTCATAATTATATTTTAGGTCAAGTATTTTATTTGACAGATTTACAGCATAATCAGCCCTGTATGTTCTCATTGCTGGGACATAGGGCTCCTTTCTGTGAGAGGGAGTGTGCCGTAATCCACCACGCAGGCGTAATGCCGGTTGTTAAATATCATGTCCTCGAGTTTCTCGTTTTAGGTCATGCCGGTTTCCTGTCTGGGTTTGAACCTACGACCTACAACTCGTAAGTTGCCACCTAGCCATCGTTGCTCAGAAACACAGTACATGGTTCTAAATGTGTCACTATTAACTGGAATATTAATTACAACATTTTAAATGATTTGTTATTTAGTTCACATAATGTTTGTGGTGATCCCAGACAAAAAGAATCTCATAATTTCTATAAGCACCAACCCGGACGTGCCTTTCGATTACATTCACTCAAAGGGCCCACGTCACCCACGTGTTAAGCTCATGCTTGCGCCTACGCATATTCAAAGTACTGAAGACTGGTTAGCAGTGCAAACAAAAATTGAAAGACAAAATAATAATGAAAAACTTTATATTCTGTACGTACCTACAAGCGAATCGTCCCTGATCGTCAAGGTTTTTACGATTTGAAAAATCATTGTTTCTTTATTGAAGGCCAGGTAATATAATAATATAACCTGCCGGATAAATAAAATAAATTCTCTACTTGGACAAAATCGCATTAAAATCTGTTGCAAAGTTTTAGAAGAGTAATGCGACCTGAAAGAAAGACACGACTTTATTTTAAAATATGTAAAGACTACCGATATAAAGACTACAGGTAAGTAACTAAACAAAAATAGAGAAGAAAAAATAAAACCTTAAAATTCATGCGTATATGTTTTTCTACACCGTGTTATATATCTCGGCATAGAAAACTCACACGATTACTCAAGTGTTACAGTCTACTGACATTCCATCGGAGCTGTCTTGAGAACGGCAATTTGTAGTTATACCATGAGTGAACGGGACAACCTGTCAAGTTACGTAGGTACAGCCTCTCGGAGCAAGTTCCTAGAATTCCTATGTCACATTACTGACGCTTGATTGACTTCTTACTATGGCAATATTATCGCGGTTCGTACGGAAATTCACGTCATCAATGAGGAAAATGATGGGAAATTGCGTTTCCTCTTGTCGATTCCTAAGCCTGTTTTGGTTAAGAAATTGAGATCTGTTAAGTAGTAAGTTACGAAGAAGACTTGCAAAAACTCGTAGAATAATAGAAACTTTGAAATAGTTCTTTTGCATTTATGTGTCCAGGTTTGTTTGAAAATGAAAATAAATAGCTGAAAAGTGCGTTTTCCAAGTACATATAGTACATTTTAATTCCATAATATTTTCTAAGTAGGTATCATAAATTACCATTACAAAAAATAAAATATATTTTCGGCCTGCTTGTTAAAATCAAGGACAAAACATACTTGATACTTTTTCTATGTCACTTCAGTGAACAATCAGGCAATTAAAAATTATAATATTTAAATGTAAAGTTCGTACGTAATAAAGGTTAAGAGAATGCTAACTCATTGTCAACAGAGGGTCGGTAGTAACAATAGTGATTCTGATTTATATTCCCATTGTAAACTTAGTTTCTATGTCTACAACCAGGATGTAGTGTTTCTTTACATGAAGTGTTAATTTCTTGGTGTTTATTTGATTTTCACCTTAAGTCAGATAAATCAAACTAGCCAAACATAAATACAGTAGGAATGTATAAAATTAAGTAAAACGGTGCAGAATAGCTTTTAAAAAGTGGTCATCGTATTAGCGGTTTAGCAGCTGTAATTCCATGACTATGCCGAAATGTAGCTTTTCATCGTGTACGTGGCATGACAGCGGCTCCCTTGATATCATCTGTCATCAGAAGACAGCCCCTCCCAACCATAGACGCGATGCTCTGCTAGAATAACTGTTACCAGCCAGTGTCACTCCTATCCGACTTGTTCGGTGACTTCCGTAATTTCACAGCAGTAGATGGCGACACTAGCTGCGCCGTCAAGTATTTAAATTAACGGATAAGTTATACGGAAATAATCAGAAGTTGGTGAAAGACATCAATTTTGCATGGCAATGGTCTTTCTTAATTCATTGCTAATTAATTTAGTATGACACAAAAAATTATAGTTATTTTTTGTCCATAGTTTTTTGAGATAGATAGTTGTTAAAGGATGACCAAGAATGGACTGAGATTTTTGTTGAAGTTATTGATATAATTTATTGTTTTTTTGAACTGGTTTCACGACGAATTGAATATCTACATATTTAGAATTCAGTCTACCATACTGGTAGACTGCATGGCACAATAATTCAAGCGCCACTCGCAAACGTTTTCGCCTTGATTTAGATTACAATATATTACGCATAGCAACATAATAGGTTGCTGGCCTATTTATAAACACAACGAGAACAGATTTTTTTACTGCATTTGTTAGAATGATCAGATGAAACTGAAGAACCTTCACCATGGGAGTCAACCAACATCGTAATCGCGAAAATAGAATCAGGTATCCCATACATTTAGATCGACTAGGTGTTGAAGAATCTGAATCATTTTGAAGGATGTTCCTAATCCATTGCTTCATATGTTCGGAAAATTTGTCCACTCAACGACGTATATAACGCAATGAATGTTGTTGAACTGCCAAAATGGATGTCCTAGTCTATTACGTACGCAATTACCTCTTTGTTGATTTTTTTGCTATGGTGACCAACACCGTTCCTTGGAGAAAATGGCAAGGTCTGATGTTCTGTATCACACCCTTAAATGTGACGACATCTTTCTGATATTGTATACATATAATAATAATCAGCCTGTATGGTCCCACTGCAGGGCAAAGGCCTCCCTTTCCTTCTTTCCACTCAACTCAATCCTGAGCCAATAAGGACCAATCCCTCATGTAGGCGCCGAGTTCGTCTCGCCATCTACGCCTGGGTCTTCCGCGATGCCGTATGACGTTTACCCATCGGGTACCCATGTTGTGAAGCGTACAGCATACAGCGTCAAATAATTTTTCTATTGTATTTAAGCGAACATAACGATTTGGTCAACTATTTGCATCGTTGCGACGCTGTGAAATGCAAATGTTGTCACCGAAACTATTTAAATTGGTACACTTTTGCATTTTAATTGCAAATTAAGTGCATTCATCTAGATTATTCTAGACTGACTTAAAACAAAGTATAAACGTTTTCATATACCTAGTTCTTATATTTTACAAAGGAGCATGAAATAATTGAATTGGGACTTGCACTTTGACACTTGCGCTCGTAAACTATATAAACTATAATAGTAGTATTGTTTCTTTTAAAAAGGTTTCAGATATCACGTTGCCAAATAAATTAAATACTTATACAGGATCAAAATTAATTAGTTGGCAATACTTTACCCACGTCTTTAGTATCGATATTGAAAAATTATGGAAAAAAAACAATTTCGTTCTTTATCTTTCGTTGGGCGAAGGTCAATGCCCGTAATGGATCAGCTTTTGTAATTTTTCGTGGCAATTCTAAGAAATTTTTTACGAATTTCCAATAACCAAAACTTATCAGTCGTTTCGTTGCCTAATGAACATGTCAGTGTCATTTAAAATTGTGAACAAAGTTGCCATGACAAAAAAATAAAAGATTCTATTTCTAGTTTTTTTTTAATTTGACTCTGGTTATTAATACCAATAGATAGGTTTTTAAAATATTGGTATTCAGTTGCACTCGGTCATACTGGAGGCCGACCCCAACATAGTTGGGAAAAGGCTAGGTAGATGATTTGATCATACACTACACAACCACAGACTAACTAAATGATAATCATTTTATGATTGCACCATCACCGACAAAGCAAGTTTCGTCAAACCTTTAGTTTCTCATCGTTTGTTAATTCTAAACTATCCCAATACCACCTTTGACCCCTGCTTACATCACTTTCACATAGGTATTATATTTCTCAAATGCGACACACGTAAAGAAAATTTCAATAACTAAAATATCGTGGCAGGATTTTATCGCACAATGGAGATTCAATCGTCGGCGTTGGACCGCGGATTGAGAATTCAATAGAGTGCAGACACTTTTCGATTTTCAATTTGACGTAGTTAAGCGAAAAGGATCCAATCCACACCCGGTTACTTTTGAGATATTGACATTGGAAGTATTTTTTTTTTAATTTTATTAGTCATATTTTTCATTTTGTCAGAATATTAACACGGTTTTTATCAGTAATAGTATAGGTATATTAACATATTTTATTAGAAATACTAGTTACGAAGCAGAAATATTGAATTGTTTGCGCTGAAAAAAAAATAATGTGAACCATCGCTTCTGAAGTTTAAGTACCTATACCTACGAAAAATAAAGTTATTTTTAGTTAGGTCGTTTTTACTGAGCCATAGTATGTATAATTTGGATCAGTTTGGTGTACTTAACTCATGTTTGACCACGTTGTGGATTGGGTCCTTTTTGTTTCAGTACATCCAACTCTCGAAATAAAAAATCCAGTGTGCGAAAAAGATACGCAGTGATTTTATGACATCAGTGCGAATGTCGACTAAGAAAGAAGGGATATGTTTGACGTGTACCTGGCGTATATTTTCTTTCATTCAGTTCAACTTCGAAATATTGGCGAATTGGAAGACACTGTACTACAGTACTACAGCAGATAATATTGTTGGTCATTATTATTAGTCGTTAGAATATTCTACACTTATTGTAGCATCGTATGAACTCGCTTTGAAGAAGAACTGGTAAAGTAAGGGTTCCTAATGGAACGTGTGAATGTTCCTAATAGTTCCCGCCAGGTAACCGTTTTCATTATGACAGTTCAACAACATACATTGCGTTATTTACTTTGATGAGCAGACAAATATTTCCAACATATGACCTTCAAAATTATTCCGAATCTGATTAATAATGGATTACGCAATTAGGGTGCTGTCCCGGTTCTGGGTCTAGTAACGGAACCACAAAACACCGGTTCTTTCCTTGTATTTTAGAATACTTTTCAATCCCTGCTCAAATGCGACCCACGTAAAGTAAATTTTAATAAAACTGTCATAGAATTAGAAATCGAAGGATTTTTCGTTAACTGAATAACTAATGTCACGTCGAAGACCATTGACGTAAAGAATTTCTAATTAATACTAATTCTTACTATTTAACACACGAAATAAATGAATTGAGGAATGGTGATCACGTTGTGCCGATATGAATATTCCCTAATTACTCAAACACCAAAATACAGCGTTGAATACGTAATTAGTTTTGTCCTTTTCTAATATTTTAAATTCTATGGTGTGCGAGAAAGATAGCAGTATTTTCTTTTTATTTGAATAATTTGTGAATTTGGAATGTTTTTTTTTTTTTTTGTCTTCCATCTACAGTTGACAGGTAAGATTAATGATCTAGGATTTTAAACAGTCTTGAAAAAGTTTCTCAATTCGTCTGTATTTTGTTTTGTTGCATGTATGTTTCGCGATATCTCCAGCAATTATGGATTAATGTCGAAAATTCTTTTTTTTATGGATAGTGTACGAGTATATCTCTCTCTCTCTGGGGTCTCCTATACATTTATTTAATTCTCTTGGGTGGTTTTACGTTAGCTTCGATAATACGTTTTTATTCATTGCATATATTGATGATGACTTACTGTTATACAAATTGGAAACATTAAAACTTTTTATAAAAAAAACTTCAAGCTTTAAAATAAATCACTACAAAGTGAAAAATATTTTTTATTTCGAAAGTAAAAAAACTGAAGTAATAATAATAATAATAATATATCTTTATTTCCCAAAAATACAGATAGAGAACATTTACATAAAACTTTTGGATGTTGTAGAAATCTGTACACAATAGATTAATCTCTGTAAGTAAAAACTCAAATGCAGATCCAAAGACGCCGACATTCGCAATTAAAGTAATTTTTCACTTTCGGGAATCAAACCCAGGAAACTCGTGCTCAGCACTAGCGTTTGCGCCCACTAGACAAACGAGGCAGAATGTATGTATAAATTAAAATTGATCTGATCTCATTTCTAAATTGATTCACAGATACACTTTATATTATTTAAATTCCACGACCATTAGAATTAATTTAATTATCTTCACACAGACTGTTGTTCTGTTATTTGTTTCGTAATCAACCGCTATGTTTCAAATAACAGAGAAGCAATCATTAAAATTCAATGTAACTAAGTTCTATTATAAATCAATGGACGAACGATCCAGTTCTGAATTCTGACCTCAAAAGGTAGATAAAATATGAGGGGGCAGTGGAAACGGCCGCGACTTACGAGGTTCGAACGTAGCAAAGCGCTTTACTTCGTGTAAATAATTTCATCATCACTGCTCTCACAACGGTGAAGGAAACAGGAATGTTCTAAAACCAAAAATTTTAAGACATGTGACATCTACCAAACCGCACTGGGCAAGTGTAGTGGATTATACAGCCCACTTACAGAGAGGGGGCCTGTGTTGCTGTGGGAACATTATAGGATAGTTATGTTATAGGTAAAACTATAAGTATATATACCAGCCTTTTACTGCGCCTATAATATGATTTACACATAAACCTTCGTTAAAATAATAATAGCAAAAAATTAAATAAAGTTGCTCAGCGCGCTACGGAGCGGACTATGCTCGGAGTTTCTTTGATGGACAAAATCAGAAACGAAGTTATTTGGAAAAGAACTGGAGTTACCGACATAGCTTGCAGAGTAAGCAAGATTAAGTGTTAGTGGGCTGGCCTTGTTTGTCGAAGAACCGATGGCTGGTGGAGCAGACGAGCTCTTGGAGTGGAGACCGTGTATCGGCGAACATAGTGTGGAAAGCGCGTGCCCACAGCTAGATGGACCAACGACCTCAAAAAAGGTGGCTAGGACAGACTGCTTGCGGAAGACGGAGGACAGGGTGTTAAAGGCGCAGCCTGAGAGAGGCCTATGTTAGCAGTGGACTGCGATAGGCTGAGTTGATTGAATCATCATCACTTCAGCCGAAAGACGTTCACTGCTGGACATATGTCCCCCCCCATTTCGGGGGGTTTGCCACAATCGCCACACTGGGCAGGTGGGTTGGCGATCGCAGTATGGTGGTAAATTGCGTAGACAACGCTGCTGCCCATCCTCTAGTAAGTTCTTTACTCGCCTCCTACGAAACCCACGGGAAGAAATGGGATGGTGCTATTTTTTACGGCCACCAGACGGAACATTGATTGAATGTTGAAAACCAAATCAAAATCAGTTCCGCAGTTTAAAAGAACGACGCGGCTCACAGAGGCAGACACGAAAAGCGACATATATTTTCTATAGATGAGGCCTTTGCCCTGAGGCGATACAAGCTAATCTTTTTATTATATTATGTTCCATATTAGTTCGCCGTTGATTTCAATGATGATTCCGCTTGTAGATATAATCCTTTAAACTCCTACGGAGAATGACGTGTTTTTCTATAACCAGCTCAATCCTAATATGAATGCTTAATCTTGACATGTTATGTTTTATCGTTTTCTCACATTTCATCATACGAATGATCAAAATAAATGATGAAATGTGAGAATTTTCAATTATTTTTCTCTAGTTAATTTTTATCGTGTTTACAAATAAATTATGAAATGTGAGAATTTTCAATTATTATTCTCTCGTTAATATTGATCGTGTTCACACCTAAGTCGTTACGTGTATGCTGTTGTCTCCTGTAGTTGAAGGAGCACACGTAAAGAAAGAAAGAAATAAAAATATTTAATGTAAGACACGCACGGGAAATACTCAAACAATAAAGAAGAGCATTAAAATCTTAAAAATAACAAAATTGTGAAAACTATCTAGACACGCGGTAGCGTGTCAAGCCAAGTTCAAGTAACAGAACTGGCGAGCAGCACCGTGTGTAATATTACACGAACCATTTGGAGCCACTTTTGACCCCCTCATAACTCAAAAACGATTTCACATAAACGTGTCAAATTTGGCTTATATAGTGAAACTTGCAAGATACATATGTGCTCCAAATTTCATAAACATATCTCAAACGGTTATATAGATATTAACGTCTAAAAATCGTCATTTTTATCACTGACTGACCTATAGATCAAAACTCTAACCCAGTTCCAGATGACCTAGAAAGTTCAAATTTGGCATACAGATAGGAAATTAGGTGAATACAAAGGAATAAATCAGAAACTGGTAAATTTTTATCATTTTATTATAATTTTTCACTTAATTGATTCTATTAGGAACACTTATAACAAAAACCATTTGGTATTAATTTTGTTATAAATAAATTTGTTATAAATAAGTATATAGTGATAAAATAATACCTATTAATAATTTATGTACAAAAACTAATGATATCCCATCAAAAACATAAATGTGAAATGAGAGCCAAGTTCAATATTATGATATATGCCTTGGTTGTTGACTTCAACGACAAAAGAAGTGAGATCTAAATGGGTGCCAAGTTGTATGGTTAGTCCTGACTTGGCTAGTTTTCATATACGAATTATATTATAGCCTTCGCAAATTTTAAACCTGTTACTTGTCGGTTCTTATTTTATTATTCCGAAAATTTGGCTTGTTGGTAGAAACTAGCCATCGAACATAATAATTCGTATATAAGAACTAGCCATGTCAGGACTAACCATACAACTTGGCACCCATTTAGATCTCACTTCTTTTGTCGTTGAAGTCAACAACCAAGGCATATATCATAATATTGAACTTGGCTCTCATTTCACATTTATGTTTTTGATGTAAAATATAAATAAACGACCTGTGCGAAGCCAAAAAGGCTCCTATCTCAGCATAATGCTGCGATATTTAAAAGAGAAAAACTGTGATTTATATTGTATACTTAAGTGTATCCTTTATTACCAAGGGGTATCGTGTAACCCAGTAACTGGGTTGTGGAGGTGAGATACGCAGTCGCTCCATCTAAAATACTAGTATTCACATGCATCCGGTTAGACTGGAAGTCCACCCCAACATGGTAGGGAAAAGGTTGTCTATCTGACCTCCTCACCGCTCCACAGTTACTAGGTAATACGATACCCCTTGGTGAGACTGGTCGTCAGACATTCGGTCTTCAGACGACCCGCAACAACTGTCACAGATTCACGAATAACAGTTGTTACCGAGGCATGTGGATGTTTTAATATGTAAACATGGTCACCCATCCAACCGCAGCAAGTGTAGCTTAACCTGATTGATCGAACCTTGCGGCTGTTATTAATTAGCTCCTTTGGTGGGAATAATAGACTAGACAACACGTAAGATTTGAAAGTGCTCCACATTTTTTTTTGTGGGTGGGCGGGAATTCATCAAATGACGTCACCCGCTCGGGGTGGAGCGGAAGGGCGTGTCAGACTTGTCGACTCAAACCCACCCGTGTTCCTTCAGTTGCCTGTGCCAGTGCCACGGTAACTCTTTCGAACAAATCTCGCGACCTTGGCAGCTTAGACTTAGCCCCTTTGGTGAGAATAATAGTGTGCTTATAATCTGATTTCGCCATTAATTCTTGTAATAAACATGTTTACAAGCCTCTAGACACCAGGTATGGTTTGAAAGTGATCCACATTACTTACCCGACTTTGGCAACCAAAAGGAGGGTAATGGGTTTTACGCGTCTGTATGTCTGTCCTGCAAGTTTTTACTATGTCCTAATATAAATGTTAGAATTACATTCTTTGTAAGTAGGTGGCTCAAACATGACTAATTTAAATTGGAGAAGAAGAGGTAGAAGCGTCGATCGAAGGTTAAGCTACGCTTGCCGCGGTCACTTCGTAGATGGGTGACCACTCATTACATATCGAGACCCCTCCGTGCCTGGGAAAGCACGTTAATATGTTGGTCCTGGCTGTCATTTGTAGTTTTTTGACAGAACCGCAAAAAGTCTGACAACGAGTGTCACCAAAGAGTTTTGTGTCACCTAGTAAATGGGTTGTGGAGGTTACATAGGTAGTCGCTCCATGTGAAATACTGGTATTCAACTACATTCGGTTAGACTGGAAGCCGACCGCAACATAGTTGATAAAAGACAGTTGATGATGTTGTAGAAAGGTCTTTGCTCTTCAGTGACATTATAATGTTTTTTTCACACGCTTTATATTAGCTTCACTTGTATGTTTGTTTGTTTGTTTTTTTGTAACCGACTCCTTATTGCGCGATTTTGACCCACTTTAAACGACCAGATTTCAATCAAACTTTGCACACCTGTCAAAGACCGATGACAATGCAATAATTTGATAAATTTGTGCCATCATCTTTGCCAGGGTTACCAGGACAGCAAAAAAACTGTCTTCGAAAACTACGCTGACATACGTTCCAATCTACGCTGACATACGTCTCAAAATTCGAAACACCCTAAAAATAGAAAATAAATAATAGTTTAAAAAAAACTAAAAAACACGCTTCCATAGAAAACCAAACTAAAAAGTAGAAAATAATGGAATAAAGCGTGGGGTGCCTGATATCAATAAAAATACCTTAAAAAGCAGCGTGTTTTTTAGTTTTTTTAAACTATTATATTTTTGAAACTGAAAATGGACTAGTTTATATAAAATATCATCACGCCCTGTTTCCCCAAGGGGTTAGTCAGCGGTGTACCCATAGGGCACCCACATTTTGCCAGTTATGTTTAAGTCCCATGTAATAGGGGGCGAGCCCATTCCCATCAACCGAACACAAATCCTGACTCCGGGCTGCTACTGAGAAATTCCAAATAGAAAAACAAAATAAGATTTTGCCCGACCTAGGTATTGAACCCAGGACCTCGTGCTCGGTGGTATGACTTGCGACTACTAGACCAACGAGGCAGTCTACTGTAATTTACTTCCTGAAGTAAAGTAAAATAAGTTATTTCTATAAAGATAAGCCACAAGGTTCTTCATCTGTCCGCGGCCCAGAGACTACTAATTAGCATGGCAACACTAACCAAAGAGCAATAGATAATGTTTTACACGAGTAGGTATTAATTTTCGATTGCCATAGAAGAATAAAGACATCGTACATAATATACCTACCAACTGTTCGCAAAGACGTTAACATATCGCAGCGGGAGTTTATAGCGCACTGGATTTTCATCTCTACACGTCGAACCGAGCATTGAAAATTCAACAGAGTGCATCTCAGCAGGTCAAGAAAACTGTTCGTTTTTCAAATCTTGGCGCTAAGCAGTACGTTGAAGATCTAGTGCGCCAATAGTAGCGCTTGCAGACTAACGAGGAAATATTGGTTCTTCCGCAATGCAATCTTCTTTGCAAAACAACAGAATTTAAAATAATGAAAAAAAAAGCGTGGGGTGCTTTTTAAGGTATTTTTTTTTATTGATATCAAGCACCCCAAGGTTTTTTTTCCATTATTTTCTACTTTTTAGTTTGGTTTTCTATGGAAGCGTGTTTTTTAGTTTTTTAAATTATTTTTTTTCAATTTTTTAGGGTGTTTCGAATTTTGAGACGTATGTCAGCGTAGTTTTCGAAGACAGTTTTTTTGCTGTCCTGGTATCCCTGGCAAGGATAATGGCACACATTTATGAAATTATAGTATTGTCATCGGTCTGTGACAGGTGTGAAAGTTTGAATGAAATCTGGTCGTTTAAAGTGGGTCAAAATCGCGCTATAAGGAGTCAGTAACAAACAAACATACAAGTAATACTTTACACAACACAAACACGCTTTACGTGTAAAAAAGCAGACTCATCCAAGCTACTTGGCTTTGCCCAACAATCTTTGTGGTCGAATTCGAAAAAAGAACGTCCAAGAAACGCTATTTTGATTTTAGAACTTGTTTGTATTCAAAAAGGGAGAGGAAAAAATTATGCCTCGTTTACAGCTTATTATAACTGTACTAGCGATGCCGTCCCGTTCTTTACTTTATCCGGCCTATCTGCACTGGCAATCATGATGCCCGATTGTGGCAGATACCATCGGATACCAGGAACTCTCTTATTAACTAAGTTTTTTTTGCAACTTTGTAAAGAAACTGTTTGCAAACATTGCCGGAGGTGTAGAGTAATAAAAATCAAATAAGTAGGTACAATTTATGCTAAAAGACTAAGATAACACTTCGTTCAACGGTTAACAATAAAAAATAATAAGTATAAGCTAGTCAACTAACATGGACATAACGATCTTCGAACAGATTAAATATACTTAGCCGTTTTCTGTGTAAGAGAACACTGCAAGTACGAGTAAGTAACCCAGCCGATGCACCGTATGCTTTTCATTGCGAGACCTTAGAAACAAAGCACCGAGTACAGTTAAACACAACTATGTAGTTAGTAAACACTGCACTCTGCTTATTTACTCGCGCGAGCCGCTGAATAGTGACGAACGCGGCTTGTTATGTTTTCTATTTTCAAATAACTTACTAAAAATAGAATTTAAAGTAAAATATCGTCAGTGAAGTTCTAACAGTACGGAAGTCAAAAATGGCTACTTTACAGGAGAGTGAAAAAACTGTATGAAATGAATGTAACTTACGCATAAGGCCGTATTGTGTTTAATTATTAATAAAAATGAACTCTGTGATGATTTGAACTCGTGAAAATTGCAAGAATCTTTTCCATTGAAGTAATTTGGTGAATTCCGCAGTGTTGACAGTAGTTGTCACTGACTTACGTCATGTTTCATCTAATTAATATAGGTAAAGGAGATAATATGGAAAAGGGAAATTATAAAATTGTTTAACAAAATGGTGTTAAAAGTTTATTTTATAAAAAGAAATAATAATAATTTGTATTATAAAAAATGTTTTGCTTAAAACGAATCGACTTCTTATCTATAATCAGACTTTTATGAGATCAATAGGGTAGGGAATCATAGTACCCGTGACAGTCAGAAGGAATAACAGTCTTTAACTCCTGTAAATGTTTCCATTTTGATGTTGATATTTTTATGCGACTTTGGTAGAGTTTTGGTCTAGGGGGTAAAGTTTCGGGCATTACTACTCTTCGTCGAATTCTGCGTGGCAGATCTTGATAATTTTCCTCAAAGTTCAATTTATATTTTATGACTCCACTTGGATTATACTGCAGTGCTCGTATGTCCGTTACTGTAGGATCATTGACGGAGCGACCAGGCCGTATGGAGTCATACATGAACGAATTCTTGTCTGAGAAGTCGTCGAAAAAACTGTAGTCTAAATATTCAACCAAATAAGGTTTTTGCGGTCGAGCTTGTTTTGATAACGTCGCAAATTGACTTGGTAGAAAGATCTCCTGGTTTTTTAATTTTTGCTCGATGGAACTGTGAACCGCATCACACTCCATCTGTGTGTGTCCTTTCTCCAAAAATTTTTGTTCTATAACGATGTTTTTTTCCATCGATAGTTGAAGCAGAGCATTCGATAGATAAACATTCCGATTCTGTGCCGTACAACCATCAGAATATAAAATGATTGGCATGCATTTCTTCAGCAGCGTTTTTTTAAAACAGTCTATAATGCATGATATAAACACAGAAGCAGTCAAACCAGCGTTACTCTCGTCAAACCAATAGCAGGTAACTTCTTTGTTGGCAAGATTATACATCGTAAAATTATGCACACATAATTTAGTTTTAAAGTATAAAGCACTGGCTTGAAGTTGTGGACATAACTTTACGGCCTGTAAATCTTGTGTAAAAACATGTACGTCATCCAATTGACGAGCCCTCTCTTTATCTTTCACTTTCTCGCTTCTTGCCATGTCTTTTTTCTTAATATGTGATCGATAGTCTTCCTCTGCTATGTTGTCTACCTTGTACGAACAGCAAGTATCGCACTGATCTTTTTTAGGCGAGAACAGGCTTAGATTAAACTCATCAAAAACTCTGCACATAGTCCAGCGACTCAGTGGTCTTTTCGACTCTTTTTCGCACTCTTGGATGTACAACCTAAAAAGACAGTTCTTGTTTTCAACAATTGGCTCTAAATACTGTTTCGATGTAGATGCCCTGCAATAGTGCGAGGGCATTTTTGGCAACGAAGCGAAGAACTGTTTGAGGAATGTCATGTCTTCTTTCTTAATAACGCGTTCATCATTGTCGTCGGTTGGTCGTGGTGTTGTTTTAGCAATTATGCCATGTTCAGATCTATCGATCCAGCATCTTATAGTCGACTCTTTCAAACCCAGAGTGTTCAAAAAAGTCTTCAGACAAACTTGGGTACGTCCCTCTGATGTACTGAGAAAGTACTGTTTACTCTCACTTCTACGAGAATTAGATTTTACTTTTAGTTGCTTTTTTTCACAAACTGAGACGTGAGATACAACGTACTGTTTCCGTTGCTCCCAAGTCATGCTTTTCCAGAACTTGCCAAAAATGTTCTCTCTTTCGATGTCAGACAAGCTAAAACAGCCACGTAACTTAGACTTCGAGCAAAACGTGGAAGTGCAACGTGAACCAATTGAACGTGCTGGACGTGGCACATCATGGAGTACTTTAAATTTCTCTTGCCCTGAAACTTTCCTGTCCCTACGGTACCCCACATATTCTTCACCTTGCATACGCTTCAGTTTTGTTGTGTTTTTATTCCATTTTTTAGGTTGTGCGAATCCCTTCGATTTCCTTTTTCTATTAGAATTTATATCTTCGATCTCACTGTCAGACGGTAGCTGCTCCAATAGCGACGGTGAATTTCCGGCAGTCGTGGAAATGGGCTGTACTTCTTCATTAAAACAGGTTGATGGAGCTGAAGGTAAGAATGTTTCTTCAATGTCATTTTCAGGTGGTTGTGTCGCTTCTAATGGCGGTGAAATCTCAACAGACGAGGACAAAGGCTCCAATTCTTCTCTTGGCAGCAAATGTACTATGCTAACTTGTTCAGATGAGGAAAGAGGTATGGTATCCTGAATGTTTTGAGGGCTCAATAGATCCAGCAAAGGCGGAGATGGAGGCTCGGAAACTATTTGTATTGGTAAGTTATTAATATCGATATTTTGTAAGTCAGTCAATGTTACCGGTAATATCTTCTGTTTTTTTGTTGGTACTTGTATCTTTAAGTCGCTGCAAAGAATCAACATGTCATCATCAAGTTCTTCGCTATCACTTAATGGAAAATCCATCTTGTATTTATATGCAATCCCTTAAACCTTGAAAAAAGAGAAAGAAAGTAGGTAAATATAATGGAAACCCAACGTAACTCATAAAAATATCACAGTAAACACTGCGTAAGTCACGACTACTTTTCGATTAAAGTTTAGGCGACTAATAATCGTCATAATAAATTAATACACTTGTTTTAACAGTTAAACCGTGACCACATAACATTAAATCGATATTATTAGGAATAAAACATCAAGATAAAATGCAAATAATACCTTAAATCGAAATCACAACATCGGAGCACTTGATGCACGACAAGTTTGTACGTGAATAGCTGACATACGCAATGTTGGCACCACCAACTGAGATACGCAATGTAACTATTTTTCAAATAACGCGTTGGTATTGGTCAGGAATCGTGTTTTGATTGGTTGACACGATGCGCGCCACAATGCTTTATCCAATGACATTCAAATCTCAAAACACTCATAAAATGACTTACGCACTGTTAGAACTTCACTGACGATATGTAGGTAGGTATGATGATTATTTTAAATGCGAAAGTGATTCTCGTTTCTCAAACGAAACGACACTGTTGGAGTCTAACAAACCGTCATAAAATTATATTAACATTTAGGAAAATAAGTAGGAAAAATTTGAAAAAAAAAAACGAAAAAAGTTGATATTTAAACGGAATTAAAAAAATTGGTACTTACTCTTGTCTTAAAAGACTAAGTGTAAGTACGATTCAGGTTCATGATATTTATGCCAGGACTTTTCTTGGAATTTGACATCCTGTCAGTCAATGAGGTTGAAATTAAGGCTTCTAGCCAGGACTTACTACTTAAAACTACACGCTAAGGGCGAGAGCGACTACACGCTAAGGACACCCCATATGGGGTACGAACCTCGTTTACAGCATTGCTAGGCAGCAACCGACGGGCTCGATTAGAATGATTATGCAACGAAGAAGTTGCACGGATATTTGTTTCATTGTAAGCCTATGTTGTCCGTCTGCAGGGAAGGGCCTCACTTCCCTCTTTCCACTTTTCCTGGCTTACTGCGATTGAGGGCCAATTCTTTATGGTGAATGCACTAAGGCAGCCCGCGAAATTCAATCTTTCTTCAAATAGGCATTCAGTGAATTATAATTCTGTATACCTGTTACGGTCGCGAATATTATTTTGTTCAACATACAACCTGACATTGACCAGCAAATTGCAAAAAAAGGAAGAAAAGTTTGAAGATCGCGGACTTCCTTACCGCATAGTCCAGCTCATCCCACCATGTCTTTCTGGGCATACCACGTAGTCGTTTCCTGTTATTTGGGATTCATTGAGTGATGGTTCTTGCGTATTGCTGCTCCAACGACAAATGAGGCCAGCTCAATTCCAGATTAGACATGCAGCTAAAAAAAAGTACCAAAGTTTGTCTTTGGTACCATATGTAAATAAGACAAAAAATGGACGCAAAGAAAATAAACTTAATAGAGCCAAATTAACTAAACGTCAAATAATTTTCAAATCTCGTTTCAAAGTCAGTTAATAAGACTTGAGTACAATTTAATGAGATGATTTTAATTACAGCCTAGTCTTTGTGATCAAGAAGCGTGACGCTATTAGATTATGAGCAGTTTGAATCAAGGAGCCACTCCTAACGAAGGAGCATTATAAACGTTAGAGGTAATATGGTGATTTTTCTGTTTGGTATATGTGATAGGTCTAGAGAACTATAAGTACAGCTCTGTCTAACTCTTTGGCGATTACAGGCGTAATGGTTATATATGCTATGTTATATTCGATAGGTTTTTAAGAGAAAATTGTGACAAACGATCCTGTTCGATGGAACGGCCTGATTCATGGTTTTATCACTCTGGGTAATTTTTATTTGCTTCTACAATAATAATTTTATTTTTCATTTTAATCATTTGTCTGGCGTCTTCTGGGGCCGACTTCTAGTCAAACTGGATGCAGCTGAATATACCTAGTATTCGCCAGTATGGAGTGATTATCTAACTAACCTCCAAAACTCAGTGTGTTTTTTCTAATTATAATACCTAATTGTTATTGTAATTTTTTGACATCAGATTCCTAGCTCATACTCACCATGCCAAACACCATCAAAACGCAGGTGTCAAAGCTTAAAAACGTGTTGTCAATAGTAGATAGTGAGTACATGTGTGCATAGATAACGTTATCGCACTATCATCTGACCTGTGATAGCATATCACTGTTTTAATGTCCGCTAAATATGACAGGTTTGTGAAATAATTTTGTTTACTGCTATTACACATGACTGTGGTATCGTTGATTCGTAGTACGTTCTTTTGACGAAATCTTCCACAAAGAGTATGTTAGTCTGTAAGCTGCATGGATCGATTAAACGCTACGCTACGCCAAACAATTATCAAGCTAAAGAGCCTCCTCTGTTAAACATAGTTTTACCTACACAATTTTCAAAGAAAGCATCTGTGAATACATTGTTTGTTTTTTTAACAAACAATATGGGGCAAAGTATCGGTCCTTGCGGCAGTCGAAACGGAATCTCACTATGCAGAGCCTGAAAAGCAGTAACTTATCTTGAATCCTTCGACGTCGAATCAAGGTTCGGTTTTAAAAACCAGTTACTGCTAAAGCTTCATTACTTAACCTATTAGAGAGTAATTTTGGGTACTAGAAGGTGTCGCAGGCTTATCGTAAATTTAATGAAAGGGAAATCTTTACGTGGCCTTCGTAATTATTTTTTTTATGACATTAGGCGCGTTAGTTTTAACCGACAAAAAACTGTTTATTGCTGTGTAATACAAGTCATGTTTATTTACTCACTATGTTTTTTTAGATAAATTGTTTATATTGCGTGTTATAAATTGTCAAGTTTATAATAATAAAAAAAACATGTCTCACTAATTGGCAATTTTATGGCAATTTAATATTTTATGTGGAGGAAGTTACTTCTAGTATAAATGCTACAAAAAAAATCCCCTCTTACGTAAAAGTCAAATTTTAATTCTAGACCTGAATTACGTTAGGTGGAACTAACTTATCTGAATCACAAAACGTAACACGAGTCTAGTAATAAAATAATCCATTTCCACACATTCTTCAAAAATCTAAGAGATGAATACTACCAATTATGACTTAATGTCCGACAAGATGCCTTAAATGGTTAAAACCAATTAACAAGTTGTTAAGTTGTATAGCATCTATGACCAAGTGCAATCCATTTATCAATAGTTCTATAATATAACTTCTTATACATGGAGGCAGGGATATCGACGCGATAACTGTTACGATGAATTCAGCAGGTTAACATTTTAGCTCACTTTCCCACGGACGTAATATTAACATCAATCACGGCACGCGGCGGATCTTTTCACGCACTGAAATTTTGTCGCATCTCTTTTTTACATTTTTATTGGGGGTGGCAAATCATCAAATGCCGTCTCCCGTTCTTGGGTGGAAAGGAATGGCGTGTCAGACTTTTACTGACTAAAACCCCCCCGTGTTCCTTCAGTTGCACATGTGCCAGTGGCATCATGCTTAGAGCTAAGAGTTGAAAAACATACACCGAGAGTTGAAAATCCAGTGAAATAAAATCCCGACGTGACTTTATTGACGTCGACTTATACTGTACTAGCTTTTTCACCGGGTTCGCCCGCATATTATACATAATAAACCATCTTCTTGAATTACTCTGCTTATTGAAAACTGCGCTAAAATCCGTTGCATAGTTTGAAAGATCTAAACCTACAGACGCGGGACGAGACTTTGATTTATCTGTGAAAAAATAGAACGTACGGACATCAGTCGTCGTTGCACACCAGACATCATTTCCATCGGAGTATCCTCCCTTTTCTATGGACGATGACTGAACTTTACACTCTGTTACTCATAATCTCTATAGTATCTAAGTCTGTATTTTTGGCAAGGTTTCGCAGAATTTTAGTTATTAATTATAGGTAGGTACGATTAGATAGTGTCCATGATCGACTATCCTTATTGAAATTCTGAATTCGCGAAGTCATGATGAATCAGAAAGCAAAGTTCGACGTTTCAATATAAGATATATTACAGCCTACAGTGATTCATTTCGGCCAGTATCATATTTACCTTATGCAGTTAAATAATTTAAAAAAAAAATGGCACAGCACCCTAATTACGTAACACAGTTTCAATCAGAATCTGAATCATTTTGATACTTATTTTCTAATGCATTGCTTTATATGTTCAAAAAATTGGTCTGCTCAGCAAATTAAATAACGCAATGAATGTTCTTGTACTGTCAACTGTCACTTTGATCTTGAGCAGGCCTCGCGTAGTACAGGGTTCAAATAGTCGTTGTCGTTCATGCCATACTAAAATATTCGTCATTAATTCATTATTCTCCCTGGTTAACACAAGATCGTTAACCAGGAAGAATAAGGAATTATTTGCATATATTTTGTTACGATATAATGTAGGTATATAATATGTATTACCACTACCTACCACGTGTTTTGACCACGTTACCGTGTTTTCTCTCTCCACTGATGGACCATTTATTATGAATCTAAAGCAAGGATCATTCATACTTAGGTGAAAATTAAAATTATTTCAATAATCATGTTGCGAAGATTTTGATTAATTAAATCATTTGTTATCAATTATAATTAATTAGCAAATAATCTTCAGATCAAAATGGAAGCTCTCTGTTGTCTGAAACAGTATTCGTTATCGGAATTATTTTTAGTCCGATATTACGAGATTATTATTGTACCTAAAATATCATTATAATATCATATTTAAAATAATTATATGATTACCTTATTGGCAACATCCGTGTAACCAAAAACAATTCCTTTTTATACATGGCTGCCAAATACCCATTGTTACCAACATCTTGAAACAATGTTCTTTTTTCAAAAAACATGCACCGCAAAATAATAAATTTTAATAATTATGAATTATGGTGCATTTAAATGATTTTGATAACCAACCTTCATTTCGTTATCGGATAAATATCTTTTCGCTCCATGATTGCATTCGACGACCCATGATGTTGTTATGTGAACTTCAAACTATACAAATGTATTTTTGTTTATAATTTTAAAGGAAGTCGTGTTTAAATAATGTGACTGTATTATTCGTTTTGCTGAATTAAAATAATTGCTACTAGTATCAATTCTGATGTTGTTTCCGGGCTTAGTATTATGATAATCGTTAGGGAAATAAAATAATGTATTTATTGTATTTAATTGTAGATGGACTGCCTCGCTCAGTCGGAAGAACCACTGCTGAGCATGAGGTACTAGGTTTGAGTGCTAGAGCGCGTAAATAGTTATTTGGTTTTGCCATCAGGGATTTGAGTGTTGTCCGGAGTGTGGATTTGTGGCCGGTTGATGGCAATAGGCTCGCCCTAACATAATTAATGTATCCTTCGAGGAATGCGGGCGTCATGATCATCAGCATCATTTCAGCCGAAAGACGTCCACTGCTGGACATAGGCCTCCCTCGAGCACCGCCACTTCGACCGGTTCTATGCTCCCCGCATCCAACGGATTCCTGCGGCCTTCACCAGTTCGCGGGCGTAAAGTTACGTTATATTTTACCAAAATTCCATCCTCTTTTTTTTTCAAGATTCCAGCCAGATTTACTTACTTACTTAGTTATCTAATGAGATATAGTGACACATATTCAAGAATTTATGACCTATCCTAATCAGTTTTACTGGCAAACGACAAGGCGTTGATTCGCTAGAATTTATCTTTACAACTAAACAGATAGTGAAATATACGACTTTGATAGTAAGAAGACACATGAAATTATAATTTAGAATCGGCATTCAAATCACAGTAATGCTGCCTGCTAAAATACATTATTATCTGTCCCGATTTTCCCAAGTATGTTTGGGTCGACTTCCAGTTTCACTGGTTGCAGCTGATTACCAATATTTTACACGGAGCCACTACTTGTCTGACCTCCACATCTTTTGGGTACCTAACAGCGTAACCCGATTCCTTTTGTCGTGCTAATTCGGTTCACACTTCCTCTTCACAAAGCATTCATTATTTTTTAATGTTTTCTCTCTCTTTAATGTTTTCTCTCTCTTTCTCCCATATTGCAATTGAATGAAGAAAAAGACAGACGAAAAATTACTGCCAAGAATTTGACAAGTCTGCAAAATGGCATAACGCTGAATGCAGAATAAATTAGATTTCGTTGTTCATAAAAACAGTAAAAATATGCATGAATGTAAATAACCATAGATATAATAAAATAGTTATTTGTTATACAAGAGTGCAAAGTTGCTTTTTAACCGCGTGCTCAATTTTGATGACCGAGCAAGCGAAGGATTCTAAATCCTGAGCGTTAGCGAGGGAATCAAAAGAGCACGAGGTGAAAAATCTTTGCACTCGAGTGCAACACGTAACTTTTCATTCCACCTCAGCGAGGAAAGAGTATTTTTAATCTTCAATATCTGAGTGGAAAAGCCGTTTTTATTCTCTAGAGGATAAAGTAAATTGAATTTAGAACATCGTGTGCACTAAGTTTGTGATAGTGCACACGATGTTCTAAATTCAATTTACTTTATCCTCTAGAGAATAAAAACGGCTTTTCCACTCAGATATTGAAGATTAAAAATACTCTTTCCGAGATGGTGGGATGAAAAAGTATTTTTAGTGTTTTTTATATTTGTTCGTAAATGACTAACCAAATATAGGTACTACTAACATGTTATATCAACAATATTTTTATTTTAAATTACAGAATTTAAATTAAATTACAAAATCGTGAAGCTAATTATTAAGTTATTTCGATGAAACACGTGAATATCGTAATTATTATCTAATATGTGGCAAAAAACATTGTGGTCAGGATTCGCGCTATTAGACGCCGCCATATTGTTTTTGATGTTATTATTTATGATTTACCTTAGGTACTTTTATTAGGATAAGATGGGCTTCTGGCTAAGTTATAACAGCCGTACAGCTTGGTTTTGAGTTGGTCCGTGGATGTGCAACCATGTTTACGCATCGCAGACTCCTCCGTGTCTCGGAAAGCACATTAAGCCGTTGATCCCGGCTGTCGTTTGTGGATCTTTGACAGCCTTTATGGGTCATCAGAAGCCCGAAAGTCTGACTACTAGAATACTGGAGTTCAAGGGCTTCCGGTTCCTGCCAGGATCGCGTGAATTGTTCGAAAGAGTTACCGTGGCCCTGACATGTATAGACAACTGGAGGAACACGGGTGGGTTTTAGTCAGTTAAAGTCTGACACGCCCTCCCGCTCCGCCCAGAGCGGGAGACGTCATTTGATGATTTCTCACCCACAAAAAAAGGTGCATCCGGTTAGACTGGAATCCGACAGCGGAAAAGGCTAGGCAAATAATGATGTGTTTCTAAAGTGACATACTATGGGTACTTGGGTAGTATATACCTCATGCCCCTGCCTTATCCTTCGGGGATTGCTGGCGTGATGTTATGTAGGATAGTTAGCACAACTTGGAAAAGATAACCGCAAGAAATCTTGTGATATTGTCCATTCGCCTTTGATTATTCGAAGACTGGGCATCTTAGCAAATGGCCCTGTACTTTGGGGAAATACCAGCAATCAGGATTACCATAAAAGTTTACCGCATAGCAAAGACTTCCATGGGCTAAATGTGTACATCAAACCGTCAAATTCAAAGGTTTGAACACAAATTGGTGACACTGTCACACACACATCTGTTTGAATTATAGAGAGGTTTGGGGGTTAAGCTTTGCTTTGCGCGGTTTCTAGATGGGCTCATTACATTTTATACCCGAAAGCAAGCTAAGCCGTTGGTCCCGGCTGTCATTCCTAGACCCAGTTTAGTTAACCCAGTCTTGCAAAGGGGTACCGTGCTACCCAATAACTGGGTTGTAGAGAGCAAATCGCTCAATGTAAAATACTGGTATTTCGCTGCCTCCGGTTAGACTGGAAGCCAACCCCATCATACTGAGATGAAAGGTAATATATCTTAGCAGTTTGCTTAGATACGAAAGAAGCAAAACTTCTTTCTGAAGATATGGTAATTTTTCAACAAATCACACTAACAGCAGGAATGTCTTTGATTGTCAATGTCAATGAATTGGCAAAAAGCAATGCCCTTCGACATTTGTCAAATTGTAATTGATGGTGGGCTACTCAATCAGGGGGTGCAAAAGTAGGCGTTTTCGGAATATTATTGACGTGTGATTAAAATATGTAATTAATGTTCTTTTATGGTAAAACGAAGATATTATTATCAGCTTTTTGGCTGCGAGGTCTTTTGCGACCAGCGGACGACTAGGTCAAGGCAATAAGTTACTGGTTCGATCGACGCCGGCGCATAAAACTACACCAAATTAAAATGTAACGGATGAAACGATAAATCAGCGTTCAGTACACAATTTAAAGGTGTTCATTATAATTTGGAAGTCATTTAATTTAAGAAATCACGGGTTTTATGTTCAATCAAATTGATTCATTTTGGTTGAAAGATTTAGAAACTAAAGGTCAACCAATGTTTGAACTTTAATAGACACTGTGTGTGTCCTCTAAGTTAGGTAAGACTGGTTCACAGTGAAGCAGTCTTACCTTAACGCTATACCAAAATGACAGCCGAGACCAACGTCTTAACGTGCTTTTTTTTGGATGGGAAGTCATCAAATGACTTCTCCCGTTCTGGGCGGAGCGGGAGGGCGTGTCAGACTTTTACTGACTAAAACCTACCCGTGATCCTTCAGTTACCCATATGCCAGGACCACGATATCTCGTTTGAACAATTTTGCGACCCTGGCAGGAAGTCTTAGCGTGCTTTCGGAATGGATATGTAAGTAATGGTCAGATGTTCACCCATCTAAAACCTTCGGCAAGCGTATCTTAACCTTCCCGTACGGCTATTATTACAAAGGGGTCTCTATATGTAAAATGGTCATCCATCTAAGAACCGACCGGGGCAAGCGTAGCTTGATAACATTATCATTAAATTTGGTCGTTTCTACGAAACTCGAAGCTTATTGAGTCGTGTAATATAATTATGAAAGAAATCAGTGTTGAAGGCATCCGTGCACATTCTTTTGTTTCATCATCATCATCATCAGCCTAAAGCAATCCCTGCTGGACATAGGCTTCTCCAATTGCACGCCATTCAGTTCAATTCTCGGCGACTCTCATCCAGCTGCTACCAGCCACCCTGCGAAGATCGTTGCTCCACCTAGCCTGAGGGCATCCTACCTTAAGTTTGCCGATTCTCGGTCTCCCCTGACGAACACGTCTACCGCAACGGTCATTGGTTCTACGGCTAATCTGGCCGGCCCATTGCCACTTCAGCTTGTTAATTCTATGAGCTATATCGACAACTTTGGTTCTCTGCCGGATCATCTCATTCCGGATTCTGTCCCTCAGAGATGCTTCAAGCATAGTTCGTTCTATAACTTCCTGAGCGACTTTGAAATTATGAACCAGTCGTACCGTGAGTGTCCACGTGTCTTTATTCTTTTGTTTATTTTGCGCTAAAGCCTCGCTATCGTATAAATGTAGGTATGTCTATGTAAATTTAAATATCCGATACGATATCAATGTTATCGTTATTATCTTCGATTGACGCTTGCAATGCCTAATTTGTTTAGAGCTTTGTGCAACTAATTTTGTAGGTCTTAATTAGGTATAATAAATTGTCCATGGATATTTACAACCTTTCCATTTCATAGAAGACCGTCCGTGCCTCGGAAAGCACATTAAGCCGTTGGTCCCAGCTGTCTTTCGTAGATCTTAGACAGTCGTTACGGGTCGTCAGAAGCCCAAAACTCTGGCTACCAGTCTTACCAAAGGGTATCATGTTACCCAGTTACTGGGTCGCGGAGGTCAGATAGGTCATGTAGATTCTGGTATTCAGGTGCATCCGGTTAGGACAGGTTAGGTTACGCGTGTCCTTGTTTCCGCCATAAGCGGCACAGGAGAAAACCGTGCTTGGAGTCCCGCACAACTTCGCTATCTTCCCTTGGTAGCGCAGTATTCATGAGTATATCTCGAAGTAAAAAAAAAAGATGAGGCAGATTAATTGAAAATTGATCAACAATCCTTATAGCTAATGTTGTACCCAATTAAACTTAAAACCGATAGCCGAATACAGAATACTAAAAAAGAAAAGAGGTTATCAAAATCTGTCAAACCGATTACAGAATACTAAAAAAGAGAAAAGGTTATCAAAATCTGTTCCTAGCTTACTCGTAAACATAAAAAATCATCGTCTAAGTTTTTATCAAAGTGTAAAAACACATAATTATAGAAGTTTTATCTTTTTCGCGCTAAAACTATAAGCTCGCGAAGCTCGTAGACGCGGATCTGTTTTTTATATGGTTTGTTTATTTGCAGGTTTGAGCAAAAACTTTAAGTTTGTGTTTATTATTCGAAGCCGACAAGATTCGGGTAATTTAATTAGCTCCTCTGGCGTTTGGCGCTAGTTTAGGTAAGTATGTCATTGTCTAAGTAAAGATAAGGTTCAGTGTTACCAGCGTTTATTTTTATTTGACATATTTTGGTACTTTTTTGAATTATTTGAAAGTTTAATTATTTCTATTATTTATTTGGATGATTAGCGCAATATCGGAGAATATAGGGATTTGTATTTTTTTATTTTATCTTGTTACCGTCAAATTAAAAACAAATGGTACAAAATGTTCATGTAATTTTAGTAATAGGTAGGTACCTAACTACACTTTGCAAGTTTGGAAATCACGCGTATCAAACGACGATTTCCAACACACTTGCGAAGAAATAATAAATACATTATAACGGCGGACGATAGCATTCACTAGAAGTGATCATCTTATTCGTGGTGGTATTGTGCTAGAATACGAGTATTTTAGTTCATCGTGGACGTGGTACGGCAGTGCCTGCCCTGACACCATCTCTGCGATCACAGCTGCCTCGCAACCATCGATGCGACGTTCTACTGGAGTGACTGTCACCAGCACGTGTCACTCTCTTTTCCGACCATTTCGTAGATTCCTGTAACTTCCTTACAATACTAGAGTGCGCCACTTGCTGCGCGGTCAAATATTATTTCAAGATACTCGAGCTGCAAATTTTAATAATGTTTATATATGTCATATATTTATGAATGACTTTTTGTTTCTTGTATGATGTAATACCTAAGTATTTTTCCTCTTCTAGGTAGGTACTCTAGATGTGACACCAAAATATTGACTATGAGCTCATAAATGGCACTAAAAGTAAATACTTGCACATAGTAATTTGTTTGATTATCCTTAACAAACTTTGCTATTTATTATTTTTGTTTGAAAAAGAACTATAAGTTAGTTCTTTCGTCATTAGTGCTAAAGTTTGTACACAATCATCATATTTGGATTATTGATAAAGTGTTAGTTCGACAATTGACCATGGACTTATAATTTTAATTGACCTTGTCTTGAGCGTATAAAAAGTCTGGTCATACCTACTAACATGCATTATAATTTGCAATGAGGTTCCGTGATTGAAACTGTGCGATATCACCAGCTTAGAATTCATTTGATTCCATATTGAAGTTGATTATACAGTTCACTGGCTCATTAAAAAAAAATCGGAAAAACAATCAATTTCACTTTAAGAATGACAAAAAGGACACAGAAATAATACAAATGTGAAATCAACCACGTTCTTCACAAATCACTCCGATTCAGCCCGTCCGTCCCTTGCTCCCCTCTTCCGGCGATGCTCTTTTTTTTTGTATATCGAGGTGGAAATCTTCATGGATGGCCTCCGCTCTGGGGCGGGCGGAGCGGTCTGTCAGACTCCTACTGACTAAAACCACCCCGGTGTTCCGTCCCACACCTACGTCAGAGTCGTCAGGGACCATGGGAACTAATGCGTCGTCCGCAATCCCCGACTGGTGCCAGCCCGCCTTTGCGGGCCTCCTCACGTTAGGGGGGTAGTGAGATGTTAAACTTCCCCCGTACATCACAGAGGCGCGCGTTGATCACTACGCGCCGCCATCCCGGGTCCTAAGAAATAGGGGCGACGGATGTCTCCAGCGATGCCCTAAGCCAAAGTGTGTAGTCGATTAATTGTAAATTTTTCAGCCATGGCTGGCGGCCTTGTTGTATTCAGGCAGCCACAGATAAGTCCATTCAAGCAACCGACAAAAGTCCCTGGTATCACACCAACCGCTCGGGCATGGTTATTTAAACTTTTCACATTTTCCCGCTATTTGTAGTGACTGACAGATTACATTAGTGACAGTAGCTACTTCACTATTCAAGCGAATGAGACAGTGTTTACATCTATACCTACTTATAATAAAACTGTAGAGAGGTCAATTCTGTACATTGAATATACATACAAAATTAATATAGGAGGATGAATGGTGATCGATACTGATGCCAAAAATGCAATCAGTATATTTTTTGTCTGTCTGTCTGTCTGTCTGTATGTGCACTCATGGATCAAAAACTACTGAAGGGATTTTAACCAAACTTGGTACGATTGTAGTCAATACTCCTGGGCAGGTTATAGGCTATATAACATAACGCTAAGACACATAGGAGCTGAGCAGTGACGATACCCGCGGGATATTTTCCGACCTCCAAGCGGGCGAAGCCGCTGGCAAAAGCTAGTAATTAATAAATAGATACACTACAATCAGAAATTATGCGTCTCCTATCAATAAAGTTTCATTAGTTTACAAAACAGGTTTCTTGGACACTTCAAGTGCGGTGTCTTAATGTTGTATGACAATCTTAGAACGTAATGAATTCTAATTTGTAATCTGGTTTAACTTTACGTGGCGATCATTCACGCTAGCTGATTACTTAATTAATGTAAAAAAATACTTTTAAAACAACAAAACTTCCTATTCAGTTGAATTTATTTATACATGAATGATTCTAAAACTGGCCAAGTGCGTGTCGGACCATGCGCTGTGTAGGGTTCCATAGTTTTGAATAGACAATAAGTACCTATTTATTTTAAAGTATTTAAATCAAGGCAATAGAGTTGACGATGTTCCACGATAAAAATAGTACTTGTTCATCTGTTTTAGTATGAAAATTAAATATTTACTTACAAAATGTATTCGGACGTGTTAAATAGCAAATCGCCTGAACGGTGACATAAATACGTACCTACACTTCCAGGTTTTGTAGGTAGGTAAGTTTCAATCCATCATGTAATTTGTAAAGAAAATGATCTTTCAAAAGCAAAGGTGAAAAAAGTAACCGACTTTAGAAAGATAAAAAGAGAGAGACTCTATAAAGATTTAGCCTGCATGGCTTCCCCATGTAACTTCCCCAAGTGTTTTAAGTTGATGTAATATGAGATAAACACGATTTCATGAATATAATAACAAATTTATTGTACACAGAAAAACACTTAAAGTTAGACATAAACTAAACATGATTGTACAAGCAGAGGTCAAAAAGGAGGTTAAACAGCTGGCTCCTGAAGTAAGTAAAAGGATACTTGTATCTCAAGAGCCAAAGAATAATGTGATTAATATTTTGTAACAATATTTATAAGAGTGTCTGGAATTTCTTGCCATTTCTTATCTGTAGATGTCTATAATACGCTTTAAAATGGGGCAACTAACACCATTTCGCTATTTCTGACCGCCTCAGTGATAAATCAAAAGTAAATGGTTTAAATAAAAAAAAAAAGCTTTGGGTTTGAGTTCAGAAGAATCAGCTTTAGGAGCTGGAAACGTACTTCAAAAGAAGATGGTTTGATAGAAATAGTTAAATAAAAAATCAATGGCTGTTACATAATGAAAATTGAGGTAGGTTAAGGCATCCAAAAAATATAATGTAAAAATCGCAATAAAAGAGAAAGTAACACAAAACAGTACAAGTGACAGGAAACATAATTGACATGATCAGTGTTGCCAGTTCTAAAATAGTCGTAATTATGAGAAAATATTATTTCATACCTATTGTTTTAGCCGTCGTTAGATTTAAGTCAATATAATTTAGGTCTTGGTGATTATCATTATTAAAATTGAATTAGAAATAAATTTGATTTTGCCGTAATGCGCATGGATTTTGAAATGAAGAAAAATGAAAATTACATCTATCCGTAGAAAACAAGGACACTTCTATCTATTCTGTTCTTTCTTTTCCCAACTATGTTGGTTGGCTTCCAGTCTAACCGGATGCAGCTGGATACCAATATTTTACCTCGACGGACTGCTTATTTTGCCCTCTACACCTTGGTTAGTAGCATGGTTGACTGCTAAGTTAAGGCTCCCACAGACAAGCGTGATGCGATAGCACAATGCGACTGTACTAGATCAATTTCTATGAAAACTTAATGAAATGTATCTACTGTCGTCGCGTCAGGCTGGTCTGCGAGAGCCTTTAAGCTGTGGAGAGTAGGTACGCTGAACGTAGTACCAATTACTACATCACTCGGGAAGGTCGTTTTTAATGGACCCTTACCCAATCAATGTCATAAATGTATTGATACATCGACGTACTATTTATTAAAGCCTTACTTGGTTAATTAAATTGTCACTCAATGTAAACAAATGTTTACACATTAATAAAACATGTTTGAACAGCACGAAGGTTCTATCTAAAACCTCTAACCTTATGGCATGGAATAAAAAATAACACTTACATGTTTGTAAACAAATGTAATTTGTACCTCGTCTATTGAATAACTATAAGGGACATTCTTACTAATATAATTACTCTGAAGAAACTTATTAATTAAAGCTCGTTGTTAATTATACACCATACGTAAAAATGATTCTCAATTTGTTAACGACTATTTAATTTGATAACTTTCTGAACAATTGTAAACAGACAGAAACCTCCAACTATTTCAGTGGAACCTTTAGGTTACGTGTCTTAGAGACCACATGATCATAGGACTAATTCTTTTAAATTCCTAAATGACTGAACTAAACCCGGCCTTGTGCAAAATTCAATGAAACATGTAGAAATATGTCAGAACAATGTATGATACCGTCATTTTGACAGTTGTATGCAAAATGGCGGAATGTGTACAGCTGTTTTTATCATTATAAATTGTCAGTTATTAATTGGTAGCACCACAATACGATTGCATTAAATGGGCTTCATATTATAATTCGAACAATTTTTACGATGTAGAAAATTGTGTCAAAAGAATGTATGACGATGTTTTGACAGTTTGTGCAAAATGGCGGAGTTTAAACAGCTGTTTTATTGTTATTAAGTGTAAGCTAGATGTTTGCTAATTGGTGTAATCACCATACGATTGTGTTTTACGGGTTTTTTAATCTAATTCGAACGCTTGCTCATTATGTTGAAAAGAGTTACCCTCGGTTAAACGTACCACAGACAGATAAAGGTTCTTTTTCATAGCGTGTCAATGGCAATCTAACCCAAAATTCGGCTACTGCTAGCTGCTGCGCTATAGATGGCGCTGAAGAATTAGTGCTCATCGGTTCCTGTAACGTGTAGTTGGCAGGACACGCAGGACATGATATCAAGTGTCCCATCGTTTGTGGTACAGCACCACATTTACACTTTTTAGCCCCCTTTTGTGGAGACCAGAGGGGTAATTGCGTAATGCACTATCAGTAAGAATCGCTTTCATTTTCACAATTCCGCAACATTCATGGTGTTGTTTACGTTGCAAAGCAAAAAATTTTTTCGAACATATTAAAGAATGGATGACAAACAAGCTTCAAAATGATTCAGATTCTGATTAATAGTGCGTTACACAATTAGGGTGCAGTTTTATGTTAGGCTTTCGGCTATTACATCAGCAATTTCCAGGGTGCCCGGGCAAATATCAAAGTTTCACCAGTCGTGGAAAAGGAGTAAATTTTTTACTTAATGCTATCTGTTGAATCCTGTTGATACCACATTTAAGCTAAATAACTGGGTCACTGTCACACCAAACTTCTTAGGCCACTTTACCTTCATTCTTTTCCCGCCATCCGTGGTAACTGACAGTTGACATTAATGACAGCAGCTACCTCACTGTTTAAATAGTGCGCTTCCCGAAATAATGTTCACCTTTGGAATTATTTCGAGAAACCCCTGTCTGTAGAGCGAGGATACCTACTATCATGGCTAGTCACAAACATTCGGCGGAAGAATAGCGGTCATCTATTTGACTTAAACTGACAAAATTTTCGGGATTTTGGTTTGAGAACAGCATTTATAGGCCCCCTACGATAACATGGATTGATGTTCATAACTTGTGTAAGAAAATAAACGTTTTTATATTGATCTTCAATTCGGACCGGACATTTTACGTATGGTTCTGAATAGCTATGCTGTAATGCACTGAATCTCCGTGAATTTGACAGCATTTACATATCTATTAAGAAACACTACCCTATGTATCAAACCTTTTCTTTCAATCACCAATACAAAAGTTAGGCAACTATGAAGCGTTAAAGTAATTATAATATCTATTTCAACTTCAGGAAACATCATACTTTTAAATGAGTTAGCAATTTCTAGTTGTTTTCATGAAGCAGATTCGTTTGGTTGCGCTTGCTTATCTATGATTCAAATTTTTTTACATGGCAAATAGAAGTTGCAAAAGGTTCAACAATGGGTGGAGTACTTGACAGACACAATCTGCAGTTTGAGCTCTCTTGTCTCTGGGACGGTAACGGGCGCTGTGATGTTTGTGGTAGCGAGTGGCTAGGTAGTGGTGACCACTCACCACAGAAGTCCAATTCCCGTCATTGAAAATGTTCAAAATCAAGTCAAAGATTGTCAGGAAAATTTGTGGTATTTTCTGACAGTTTTAGAAATACAAGAATTGCCTCGAATTATTGCGGACCAGTGCGAGTTGGTAGATGTCATATTTCTTGAAATGTTGGTTCTACGATATGCCAATTTCCACACGATGTTTTCCTTTACCGTTTTGAGAGCAGTGGTGATACAATTATTGACATAAAGTAAAGCACCTACCTGACTTGGAACTCGCCACCTACAACTCGCCACCTACAACTCGCCACCTACAACTCGTAATTCGAGGCCAGGATCACTGGTCCCCACTACTCCTGCTCCACGCACGCTACCACTTAATTTCAGCAATTCTTTGTATTCTGTGTGTGTCCTTATTTATAATTGCTGAAGGTAATGGAACTTCTGTACGTCTTCAATTATGCTGGACTTAGCAGTCTTAATTAATAGTTCAAGTATAACGCATAGGTAGCTTAGATTCCTTGGCTCGGCAATACTCGGCACGCGATCCGAAAACACACGAACACATAATTATGTACTTACTAGTTGCTGCCCTATTTACTGTGCATGAAGTTTCCGTTTCGAATTTAGAACCTTTTGATGATGTTGTTCGTTAAAATCCGTCACGATTAAACAAAATGCGATAAGTTTGCGCTCAAAAATGACGAACTGTATTTATTTTAAACTTCGTTACTTCGTGGTTAGTCATTTTACCCGACGTACACGATGCTTTTAGTAATTACGGATATAACATAATATCTTAGGACAACCAACACAACGTTATCTGATCCCAAACTAGGGAGAGCCTGTACTATGGTATCCAGACAACTGATAAACATACTTATATATAATACATACATATTATAGATAAATTACACCCAGACACAGAACAAATGATTGTGCTCAGCACACAAAGATTTGCCCTGGGTGGTTATCGAACCCACGACCTCAGTCTTAGCAGTCACGCTCACTAACCACTAGACTAACAGGCCAGTCAAGGATATGTATTTAATTTACCATTCATAGATGACGTCTGTCTGCCTCTGTCTAGCCTTTCCTAATAATATTGACGTCGGCTTCCAGTCTAACCGAATGCCGCTGAATACCTACGAGTATTTGACATGGAGCATGCGTATCTGACCTCCACAACCCAGACCCAGTTACTGGTAACAGAAGACCCGTAGTAAGACTGACCTGTACCGTCTGTCAAATATCTATGAATGACAGCCGGGACCAACGTTTTGATAGACATGGAGGGTCTCGGTTCGTAGGTCAAAGACGTAAACAAACCTGCCAGGGTCGCGAGATTGTTCGAAAGACACCGTGACCCTGGCACATGGGCAACTGAAGGAACACGGGTGGGTTTTAGTCAGTAAAAGTCTGACACGCCCTCCCGCTCCGCCCAGAGCGGGAGAAGTCATTTGATGATTTCCCATCCAAAAAAAAAAAAACACGTAAACAAAGGCTTTAAATTATATGTATCCGAATGACGTTCCTTAGGAATCGGTTAAATTAACCACGTAAATTAAATGGCTTTTGTAAACATCGCGTTACAATATAATCCTGCCTATTAGTTTTATAATTGCAATGTCATTAAATATGCACTGATGCAACACCGTCTTCCATATGATCTTCATATTGTAGACGATTAATCAACGACTTGACAGTTCTCACCTACTACTGTAGAACGTGAAGAAAATTTTAACTAGAAGGCATAAAATATGGCTACAGGTAGATTTTTTAGTGGGAAACATTATTATTATTCCAATGTATATTATACAAGTCCAATAAACGATAGATATTTTAGACGAAGTTCCTTAACGAGAGTGTATAAAGTATACTCTGCAAGTCTGCACGCTTGGCGAATGAGAGATAGACCAAAAAAAAAGGGAATTTTAAAATCATTAAAAAAAAGTTGGAAGTGATCTATGGAGGTTTATTGTACATTTTTTTATTGTACATTTTTTTGAATACCTTCGACGGCATGACATGGTTATATGTAGACACCTCTAAAAATAAAATGAATTAGGAGGTTCTTTTTTGGATGGGTATTCATCAAATGACGTCTCCCGTACTGACTAAAACCCACCCGTGTTCCTTCAGTTGCCCATGTGCCAGGGTCACGGTGTCTCTTTCGAACAATCTCACGACCCTGGCAGAATTAGGAGGTATTGGTTCGATTATCGGGTCGGGCAAAGTTTGTGATTAAGTTTATGCCTCTGAAATTTCTCAGAAGCAACTCGGAGTCTGGATCTGAGCCCGGTTGATGGCAATAGGCTCGCCCCCTATTACATGGGACTTAAACGTATGTAACGAAATGTGGGTGTACTATAGGTGTACTTCTGCCTAATCCTTTAAGGAATACAGGCGTGATGTTACGTTAAAATAAAGACTGTAATTGACACAACACAGTTCCAGTTACTGATGCAATGACAGTGGGTGGGTCACTGCGTAGTAAACCACTTCATCATAAGACTAAATGAACTAGTTTGTGTCTAGATCTAATAATTAAGCATAAAGTACGATCTAAATCTAGTCGATAAGTGTATAATCAACAAAGACAGGTAGCTTGCACTTGCTAATAAAAACGACAAACTAGTTAGAAACACGATATTTTGTTTGAACGACATTTTAAATTGTTTTAAATTGTTTAGCAATCAATTATCAGATATTATAGTTCCATTCCTTTCATGTCCATTGTTTTATGTGTCTATGTAACTATAAAAAAGTATCAGGTATAACTTCATCGAGAATCTGTCAAAAAGTAGATTATGGATTATATACTCGTCTATGATTTCAACAACAAATGACAGACAGGTTTATAATCTAAGTGACAGACAGTCTATAAATCAGAGACAACAGAGTTCGTGTCAAGATGGCGGTTATAGGAAGTGACAACAAGGGGCCTTTTCTGGCAACCATACTTATTACTGGCAATAAGTATGGTTGCCAGAAAAGGCCCCTTCGCTACTGCTGCTCACTCGTTAAATGATTTACTATCTTGTTATGCACTGGAATTATGTGAAGATTCTGGTTTACGGTGACATTTAGATAAAACGTATTATAGATTATGTGTTACTACAGTTTGTAGTTACGCATTTCCTTATGGCGTTCCTTGCAGTTACACGGTTTAAATAAACAAAATTAATACTACGATTTTATCTCTATAAGCCTAAAAGAAACCTACAATGGTTTTTAGATACTTTCTATAAAAGAAAAATGTCTTTGTCTGACATTAATACATTAATTTGACAGTTTTTTATTTGTGGAATTTATCAATCATCGATAGGAACTACAATGCGTTTCTTAAAGGATGATTGAGATAGGCAAATTATTTACGTGATTCAGACCTAGGATTGTCTCGAACTGTTTTGTATGTAAATTGTCCTGACAGGCCATTTGTCCACGCGATCTAGTGATTAGCCAATTGAGTCATGATTTAAACGCGTAGCTAGCTGGTTAAGACCCCTTTTACACGAAGTTTTTATAGTAATTTGAGGAAGTAGCGTTTAACACGATATTAATGGAGTGCATTTTCCAGTAGCATGCTAGAAAATTCCACTGTGTAGTGTATTTAATAGATATGTAAACATTGTTTCATTCACTCAAGAGGAGACAGCTGCTGTCATTAATGTCACCTGTCAGTCACAAGGAAAGGCGGGAAACAGATAAATTGAGGTCTGCGTAGTAGCACTTGGTGTGGTAATGAGTCAGTGGAAACGTAATGAAAATTCTATAAATACATACTTGTATAGATAGTTCAATCCATGAAGACGCGCCCCACTCTTTGACAATTGTACCGAGAGCGGTTAAAAACAAAGGAAAGGGACGTAGAGGGGCGCGTCGTCGTGGAATTAACTATCTATAACTGTCGCGAATAAAATTTTGTTTATCATACAACCTGACACTCACCTGTAAATTGCAAAACTGAGAAAAAATTAAATATAGCTACCTTGGCGCTATGCCATTTTAAATAGAAACTGTTTTCTGACAATCATGAAAACTGTACCTACTTTAGCTTTGCCCGAAAACACCAAAACATGGGCAAGTACCTAATTAGAATGCAGTTAGCCTAGTACTTATTAATATAAAATCATTTAAACTAAAATAACTATAGTTACTTACCATTAACAATATCTTTACCCTATAACAGGGATGGCGAACCAATGGCACGCGTGCCCTCAGTGGCACGCGAAAAAATAATTTGGGCACGTTTTGGATCCTCATCTGGCTATTGAGGATCTTTCCTGTCCTGTTATTTTAAGAAAGAAGACTCCTCGCGAATACGCCTCTTTTCAAATGATTCTAGTTCAGCAGTCATTCTGCTAAAAGTGACAAAATATGATCCTTATATAAATAAGGAACTGCTGAACTAGAATCATTATTTGGCATCGAATTTTTCAAAGGCAGAGGTTGCAATAATTTGTTCATTCATTTACATAAATGTTAAGGTTCTCTACTGTATAATAATAAACTTAAGTCTTCTCTGTTTGCAAATAAACAGTAGGTACGTATTATAGTGAATGTATTTCATTTATTATTATTTGTTTAGTATTATTACTTCTATTTTTTGGTACCGTGTGGTGCCGGACGTAAAGAATAACACCACCCCATTTCTTCCCGTGGGTGTCGTAAAAGGCGACTAAGGGACTTACTAGAGAATGGGCAGCAGTGTATTCTATGCATTTTACCACCATATTGCGATCGCCAACCCGCCTGCCAAGCGTGGCGATTATGGCAAAGCCCCCGAAATTGGGGGAGGCCTAAGTCCAGCAGTGGACGTCTTACAGCTGTAATGATGATGATGATTATTATTTCGTTTGAAATTGCAGAAGTCACTAATTAAAAACAAAATGGGCACGTTATGGCCACATTAAATATTTATTTTTGAAAATGGCACGTAGATGTATAGAGGTTTGCCATCCCTGCCCTATAATGATCTGAAAAACACACAATTTACTACCAATTATACAAGCGCTAGTTTATACGGCACTTCTGCACTTTTATGGCAATGACCGTTGCTCTTGCTCTTTGCCCACAATCAGCTAATGCGTTTACTAATTAATTATTTACAAGCACCTGAATATACACTTCAAAGGGCCACTTTTATTAACATAATGAAGGACAGAGCTTGAAGAAGTAGTCATCAATATTGTTCTATTGCAGGGCAAAGTCCGCTTCTCACACCGATCGAGAAGGCACGGGCATTTAGCGTTTTTGGGGGACTGTCTTATGTAACTTTGACGTGCAAAAAGTGCTGACTCTCAGCCTAGTTTGAATAAATGACTTTTGATTTTTATCCTCACGCTTGCTCAAGACGGGTTGGCGAGTGCTGACTTATATTTTTACTATAGGTCTAGGTTTCCTTAAGATGTGTTCCTATACCGATGTCAATGTTGTCCAAGATAAACTCAATGGTTTTCAGAAATCGGGGGTAAATGAGGCATCGTATTGATAAGTTGCTTTGCTTACCTACCTGTGAAAGATGTTGACACTGAATAAAGATGGTGGAGAGAATCTTCACGCGATTTTGAGGGACATCAACATAAAGGCGCGACGCGACGGTTGTGACGCGATCCTGGTAGAACAATTTCCAAGAAGTTTTTTATAAATATTATCCTACTATAGCCGTGTCGCGCGGTTGCGTTGGAATTGTCTGCAGGAGCCTTATTTCTGAAATCAAATTCAAAAGTCATTTATTCAAACAAGGCTGGGAAACAGCACTTTTTGAAAATCAAAATGAGTTACATAAGTAATTTGGAACCCAAATCGACCTTCACCACTTCCTAGTGCTTTAGCTAGGAAGAAATTCCCCAGCAACACAGCTGTCTCTTCAGTTAGAAGAACTTCCACGTGACCAAAGTATTATTATTACGGGTTTAATACGCCAACACTAATCTCCCTATAAAAGTCTAGATCTTGGAAAATATGTAACAATATGGCGGATTGGTGACGTCACTACGTCCGTCAATAATCCACCATCCGCTTCCTAGCTGTCGACATTATTATAACATTTACCATCATCAGGAAAATCTAGAATGACTTCCACAAAACAATAGTACCATCTGAAGCAATAAAATTATTAACTCTTGCAATACTGACAGCCGGTGAATCATTATTTCATCATTTTTTTTTTCTATGGCAATTTATTCTTATCCTGTTGCTAGAGAATTAGCAGAGTAAAAGTTTATTAATTAAAGGAGTCATTATGTAGTCTTTTTAATGACATCACATTTTGATTACGATAGCCATCACTGTTTGTTGTTTTTTAATCAAGTTAACAGCAGTAATTATTTTATAATATAATGGGAATTAAATAGTGAAATGTGACTCTTGACTCCTCTGCCCATTTTTTCGCGGAATAACAACAAAAAGTTTTTAATATAATTCTAGTGTTCTTTATACGTGATTGCGGATTTGCGCGAATTTCAATAGGGTTGGTTCCATTTCGATTTTATATACCAGCTTTTCCGTAAAGACGATTCAACATCCTCCTTCCTGCCTTCCACAGTCTAAATTTAATTTCCCTAGCGTTTTTCCAACTATGTGAGGTCCAGTCGTATTTTACAGGGAGCGATTGGCGATCTGACCGCCACAATCCGAGTAACTGGTGAACACAATAGCCTGGGTAACTGACTAGTTGTCGGAGTTTCGGGTTTTTGACGAACCGTAACGACTGTCACACAACGTCTTAACGTGCTTTCCGTGGCACGGAGAAATCTCGGTATGTAAACAGGGTCATCCTTCCAAGAAAAGTATAGCTTAACCTAATGGATCGTCCCGTTGTTGTTAAGCTACTTAGCCGGCTTTTATTACTTAGCCACGGCACACTCCTTTCGCAGTCTCTTATATCTAAATATACTTAGACCTCTCCCAAATTGCGACACCACACCCCGGTGTGCATCTTCTGCATCCAGGTTGTTCCATTGTCCTCCTTAGGGATGATCTAAACACAAATTTCGCATACAACCCTGGCGCTTTCGCATTAACATCGTCGGTGCCTCAACGTTGGGATGCGTCTCCTGCTATTCTTGCTCATTCAGGATTTCCGTCCTCCCAAGGACTAGTCTGCTCCAACAGCTATCGGTCTTCCGAAAGACATGGATGGATACGCTGCTTCTTCAGTTTGCAAACTTTGCAGGCTACGTCGCTAACTACAGTTCTCTTCCGGTTCATTTCATTCCGGATCTTATCTTTCAAAGAAACTTAGAGCATAGAATAGATAAAGATCAATAGCAAAGATAAAACCAACCTAATTATAAAGTAAAATTCAACGGCTCTGTTAGAAAAACACATTCGTGTATTCTGTTTTCAAAGTAGTAATGCCTGACATAGACGACACTAGTTCGTCAAGCCAGGATAGTAAGCTGGTACGCTAGTAACTCTGGCTTCATGTTTACACCTCTAGCTTCATTTCTAAGCTAGTGAGAAAACTATTAAGATAGCGTGTCAAGCCACAATAGTTTAGTACGATCGGGTTCTATTTTTTGAGGTAGTCGAGCCCCTAGCTTCCATTGACCGGTGTTCCATTATGCTAGTAGGTATTCGATCATCGAGCGTACTTTCACTGACTACGTGTTTTTTTGACCGTGTTCTACTGAGTATAGATTTATGTACAAGCTGTGCCGGCGGCTTCTCCTGCATAGATGTCGGAAAGTAGCCTATGGTACTTCTTATAACATCAGCTTCAACCAGTGAAACTACCGTCATTTGGTCCAACCATTTCGCAGATTTGCCGGTTCTAACACAGATAACGTTTTTAGAAATAGTTTTTTTTATATACTGTGTGTACCTTCATATAAATTTGTATGAAGCTGTTATTTTTACATTACAAACAGGCGCTTCTATTCTGTTTATTTTTAAATATATAAATTAAGTTATAATAATAATCATTTGTAATAATAACATTAATAATTGTAAAGATTTCTAGCACTGGCATTATGTAAACTGCACTAGCCTGTGCCTAGCTAGGATAGCAAGCCAGGACAGTATACCGAGGTTCTAGCTTGCTATTCTGGCCTCGTGTATCTCGGGCATTAATGATAAAAAGGGTTTCCGCTACGCTCCATGGCCCATGGTCTCACAAGTACATAATACAACATGATTATAGTTACAAATGATGTTTAATTATAGACCTGGCTGTGTGCTCATAACCTGTGGATAATGGCTACCTTCGCTATATTGCTCTGTTTTACAAGCATCAATTTTATGTTGGCAACACTGTTGTTTGAAAGGTTAGCCAACTTAATAAGTGTTGCGGTTTAAAAAGGAAATGCGTTAAAATACTAAGTGTTCGCGAAAATTATTTTATTTTTAACTTAGTTTTTGAATCTTTATTTAAAAATCTGATTAAATATCTGATAATGTAGTTTTTTTCTCTTTAGTCCCAGAATTTTCGAATTTCTTCGTCATTTCGAACTACTTAATTCCCTGCAATCACAGGCTGAATCTTTTTGAAAGATTTTGCTAATCCATTCCTTCATTTATGTTCGAAATAAATGTGTCTGTTCAAAAACGTAAATAACGCAATGAATGTTGTTGAACTGTCAAAATGAAAACCATTACTACTGTTAGTGTGTTACGCAACAACCACGCTGGTTCATGTTAAGGAGTTTGCTTTCCGTAGTAAGTCCTTCAAGTAGAACTTTTTGCGTAGGCCATGGCAGACGTCGCTGGTTATTCCCACCAGCCCACCGTCCTGCAGAAGTTGATTATGTCTCCTAGTCTGGTAGGAACCTCCATGTGGGATTTGGGTGCCCCGTGGGTTTTTCGTCCTAATCTGGGAACGCCTGAACAATTAAAGAGAGGACTGTTCGTTATGCCTGTTGTGTAAAAGTATTGTGTGACGGGCAGTGTTCCGTGCTGGTCCCCCGCTGCTGGTTTGACTTGATTAAGCGGCTGGTAAATAGAATACTTACGTGTGCCCCTGGTTACTGTTCAGGCTGGCACAATGACCTAATGATCCTACCTACAAGGACAGAAAACAATTATCCAATCAACGCATAATTCTTGCTAAAATTAAGACAGTGTCACATAACTAGCCATTCTAGCGTTCAACATTATTACCTTCAATAAAGTATTATTACAACAATGACAGCAGTTAATATTTCCATTATTTTTATGGGATAATCCAACGTAGTAAGCGTTAACGTTGTGAAACGACTGCTTAGCGATTTAATAAGATGGTGCCATTGTTAGGTAATGTTGGCAGTACTGAGTTGAAATGTCATTATGACAGGAGCGGGTGAAAAAAAGATGGCGGCGGAGTTTCTTAGAGACACATAATGACGTTTGAAGAAGGATTAATGTGACGTGTAGGCCACACTTTGATTTCCAAAACGCTGATTGTTCTAGAATATGGTAGAAATAAAAAAAATATTACAAAAAAATACCACCCGATACATATCTGAAGTTATAGACATGCGTTTGTTTATTATTGAACTTTTTGTTCAATAATAAACAAACGCATGTCTATCATTGAACTTGGACCTACAAACCTTTGCTTCGTAGAAACGTTAATAATGAAAATTTAGTCTATGAAGTCATTAGAATAGTGACAATACATCTTTCATTGCATCTTTTTGCAGTAACAATACCAGGTATACCAACAAAAGATTTGTACAAGATTTAAAAACGATTGCACTTAATTTTATGTAGAAGATTGTATTCATTTAAACCTTTTGTCAGTTTCAACATTCAAAATGGCTGACATTTGACACTGACATGTTGCATTTGCGTTATTGTGTTTCAAAATAGATAAATTATTCAGACTTTTAAAGTATGTACGCAAATATTTTAAGGTTAAAACTGAGGTAAAGTATTTAACTGCTTATGTAGGGGAATTACCTACTTTAGACTTAAGGAAAATTGACAGTGAATTTGTCTGTGTGACTTCCGTATTTTTAAACAAGCAATTTATACTTTTCGATGACTAGGGTTAGTGAAAATCTGACGAAATTACTTTAATGCCATTTCTTTTAGTTTCGACATTCGGTATATAAAAGTTATCTTTTAACTTTTATATACCTCATTAGTGTGGATAAAGAAAGATAAGATAAGAAAGATGATATTGCATAAAGAAAGTAAACACTGAAATAACGGCTGATTATATAAGTTACGATGGAAAAATATAACACACGCAAGCACTTTGACCATAATTAAATTTGAAAATGGCGGGTGGATGAAGATTGGATAAATGGGCTAGTAATGGTCTCTTGCTTTGGTTTATCTAAACATTCATAAATACAAATGAATAAAATTGACGGGTTTGTTTTAAAAGTCAAATGTTTAACGGATTTTCTTTTAATAAAAAAAAACATTTTTACTACAATAAACTTGAAAGTGTATATCGTCACAAAAAACAATATTTAGAAAAAAAACATGTGTTATTGTCTCTCGGTCTGCTCGGGCTAACCTTCGAAACGGCTGCACTAACTTTCAAGGACTTTCACTGGCAGATAGCTGATGTTATAAGGAGTAATTTCCTGTCATAGGTACCTATATATTTTAGAAAAAGAATTAGCGTTTCGCTAAAAAAGTCTAATGTGATTAAATTTCTTTTCCGACAAGAACGTGAACGAAGTCGTGGGCACAGCTAGACTATTTAATCGATCTATTAAAGTGTTACCAAATATACAGCGAGCTGGGTAATCAGGTAGCTGTCACTAATGTCAGCTGTCAGTCACCACGAATGGCGGGAAAGGTTCCGTAGTTTGTAAAAGTGACTTGTGTGGTGGGCTTCTAAATTCGTAATCCTAAATTATGGTTGGCTACCAGCAGAAATCTCGGGGCTCGTGGCTAAATAATAACAATCGCAGGGGTCTATCGATCAGGTTAAGCTACGCTTGTCGCGGTCGGTTCGTCGATGGGTGACCATCTTAACATACCGAGAGGCCACACGCTGAGCCGTTGATCCCGGCTGTCAATCGTAGATCGTTGACAGTCGTTGCCTACGAATCATCAATAGACCTATATTCTGGCAAACAGTCCTACCAAGGAGTGACACCCGTAACTGGCAGATGGAAGATCAACAGGATTCTCCAATACCCAAATATCAATGATGAAGGGCTACCATTACCTACTTATCCCACAGATATTCTAAGAATAAATTCAACCATTTAATTGAGCTTCCCTATCTGCTACAGATCAAGCTGCATCATCATCTTAAGCGCCACACGATTCTGATCTTTAATCTCTGGCAGGATTAAAGAAGAAGAAGAATCGTTATTATTAATTGTATATACTTAATATTAGGTCTTTACCTATGAAATTGCCGTTCTGCAGTACTGGCCTTTTCAAATCAAAATAATTTTGAAATTAGAATTCTTAGGAATTCTAATTTCAAATTAATTTTATTTTAAAAACATGGAATTCTTTTTTCAAAAGTAGTCATTTGTGTATTGATTAGAGTTACATTTTCATCGCATTTCAATCTTTTTCGTCATCATGGATACGTTAAAAATTCGAGTAATTAATGGAATATGAGTACCGTCGTGGCAGCAACGCGGCACAAGCGGCACGCAACATCAACGACGTTTACGGAGCTAACACTACAACCCAACGCACCACCTGTTATTGGTTGACTCGCTTCCGTTCTGGACATTTCGACCTGAAAAATGAACCTCGCGGTCGTCCGAAGACTTTGGTCGACAATGACGAATTAAAGGCGATTGTGGAAGCTGATGATACACAATCTACGGCTGAATTAGCAGCAGCTTTCGACGTTAGCGTCAAAACAATATTGGTCCATTTGCGTCAAATTGGCAAGGTAAAAAAAAGCTTGACAAATGGGTGCCCCACGAACTCAATGATCGCCAGCGCGAAGTACGCGTCGAGACGTGCCTTGCACTGCTTAACAGACACACAAATGAAGGAATTTTGAACCGCATTTGTTACCTGCGATGAAAAATGAATTCTGTTTGATAACCGCAAGCGCTCAGCAAGTTGGTTGGATCCTGGTTCAGCACCTAAACAATGCCCTAAACGAAAACTTACGCCTAGAAAAGTGATGGTCACTGTTTGGTGGTCTAGCGCCGGTGTGATTCATCACAGCTTCTTACCAAACGGGGTGAGCATTACTGCAGATGTGTACTGTGAAGAACTGAACTCAATGATGGAGAAGCTGGCACATCTCCAACCAGCATTGGTCAATCGCTCGACTCCGCTGCTCCTGCACGACAACGCGCGACCTCATACTGCACAGCAGACGGTCTCCAAGTTGCAAGAACTGGGTTTGGAAGCTCTCCGTCATCCGCCCTACTCACCAGACCTTGCGCCTACAGACTACTACTTTTTCCAGAATTTGGATAACTTCTTGGCGGGAAAAAAATTCAAAACCCGAGAGGCAGTACAAAATGCCTTTGAAGAATTTGTTGCCTCCCGTCCAGCTGATTTTTTTAAGAAGGGCATCAATAAACTGCCACTGCGTTGGCAAAGATGCATTGATTGCATGGGTGATTATTTCGATTAATACAAATAAAAAATACATGAAAAAAATTCGTTTAATTTTTTTCATACAAAACGGCATTTTCATAGGTTTAGACCCATCGTGTGACGTTGTAATTATTAGCAATCTTTAGTCGGTAAGGATTCATAATCATCCATTGTTCCCAATACTGGGACACAGGCCTCCTCTCGGTGAGAGGGAGTGGGCCGTAACCTACAACGCAGGCCCTGTGAGGTTTGGTCGATGTCACATGTTTTTGATTTTTGGATCTAGTAACTACATGCCGGTTTCCTCACGACGTTTTCCTTCACCGTTTTGAGAGCAATGGTGATGAAATTATTTACACAAAAGCGCCTGCCTGGACCCACGACCTACAAACGGTGTAGGCACCTCCTCCTAACCTTACCCGACGTATCGTTCCTATCATAACCCAAATTCCGATATACAATGAAGATGGCAATATTTTTTGGAATAAAACCAGGCATATTGGCATGTCTATCAAAATACATTTTTAACCTTAAAATAAAATAGTGTCTGAAAAAGTCCATTTGTTGTTGAATTTAATTAGTGACTGAAAGGAATTGCTGCAGAACCGACTCCACGCAGTCTTGTCTGCTCTACCCTGAGAGTGTATTTTAAGCCCGCGAAGGTGCGTATGGGGGAGGCGACCCGCGAACTGAGGAGCAAGCGGCTAAGGCTGCGGAGCCGAAGCTGCGGTGGTGAGCGTTAAAGCTCGCGTGGGACCGCCGGAGACCCGAAGCGCCAGAGCCGTGACAGAAAACTTGCCTGCTGCATAGATACTATTTCCCTTCTTCTCTATAGGGAAATTCTATCTATACCGCAATTCGGGTTATGATAAGAACGATACTTCGGGTTCGGTTAGGAAGAGGGTTACGTCCGGAACAAATATCATTTTTTTTTCGAGTTCCTAACTTAACCCCGACTGGGTTAAGATTTCGGGTCAAGTTCGGAATAATCGTTCATTTTTCGCTGGAAACAAGTTAAAATTGTGAGAAAACCGGGTTAAGAAAAACGTGTTTTTCCGCTAAAATATGGCTAAACCCTACAAAATAATACTTTTCGTGGTCATGCAAACGCCACGAAGTAGCACAGTAGCACCTCAATTGTCAAACCGTCACCGAACAGCCAAGCCAGCCAAACGCAGCGCATAAATCCAACGCAAATAAGCTCAGATTAACGTATTGACACTAAAAATAAGCATTTTGAAAAATCTCACGTGATATTATAGAGGGAAGTTTTGAGCCGAATCTCACGACATCTCACCTCGCCAAATTGCCTCACGTAATTAATGGACGCCCCCTGACCCTTCCCGTCGCATCGAATTGCCTGCCAGTTTTCGTTGCTACTCCCCTCCTTTTAATTGTAGCGTGATGTTATATTGCCTAAAGCCTTTGTCAATAAATAAGCTATCCAAAAAAAAATGATTTTTTCAATTTGGACTAGTAGTTCTTGAGATTCGCGCGTTCAACCAAACAAACAAACGCTGCAGCTTTATAATATTAGTATAGATTAGTAATTTAGTATAGATATAATAAATTTTAAACTGAAAATTTCGTTCAAAAAAATATTGCGAGTTTTTTTTTTTAAACCAATGTGGTAGGTTAGTATTGCCAGATACTTACTAGCCGGTGTTTTTATTATTCATTGCTAAATGAGTAATTACATATATCTATATTTGCTTTCGCGTAGTCAGACCTGCTGTCTTGTATGGGTCAGAATGTTGGGCCACAAAAGGGATGAATGAAAGGGAAATTGCATACAGCTGAGATGAGAATGTTAAGAGGGATGTGTGGTGTTACACGAATGGATAGAATAAGAAATGAGTACATAAGAGGAAGTCTGAAAGTGCCACCAATAATTGAAAAGTTGTGTGGGAAACGGTTGTCATTGTATGGTCACGTGATACGGAGGAATGAGGAAAATGTCGTGAGGAAAGTATTGAGTATGAATGTCGATGGCTTTAAGAGTAGATGGAGACCAAAGCAACGATGGATGGACTGTGTGAATTATGATTTGGATAGAAAGGGGGTGACTACTGAGATGGCGACTAATAGAGAAGTGTGGAAGAAAAAGACATGTTGCGCTGACCACAAATAAATTGGGATAAGAGCAGGAGAATGATGATGATTTGTGTTCGCATGCCTTCGAGGCGCGAGGCCCCCTGGACCGCGAGGCCGTAGGCGGTCGCCCACGTCGCCCACGCCTTACGCCGCCTCTGTTCAGACGAATTTAATAGCATAGCACCGTCCCATTCCTTTCCGTGTTGTCGTAAGAGGCGACTAAGTGACTTACTATCGAATGGGAAGCAGCGTTCTCTATGCATTTTACCACCATACTGCGATCGCCAACCCGTCTGCCACACGTGGCGATTATGGCAGCAAAGCGGCGAGAGAGCGGTCACGATATGTAATGAATGATCACCCATCCACGAGCAACCGCGGCGAGCGTAGCTTATTCTTCGATATTATCATTTAGCCAGATAAGCTAAATAAAGACACGAAATCAAATATGAATAATATTCATAATGCAGTTGGAGTTTGCCAATTTAATATGGCGTGACAAGTGACCGTGTCATGTCAAATATTATTCTCGAGGAAAATGAGTCCGTCATAATGACTTGCAATTAATAAAATAATAATATATTTTTTCGAATCGTAACTTATACATATTAACCTCAATTTTGGAGTTGCAAAGAATTTTCACGAGGTATGTTTATTTCAAATTATTTTAATATTTATTTAATTAAGTAGGTAGGTACTAGTTCCACACAGGATGCATAAAATAGATACATTAAAAAAGGTGATATGTGAATTGTGTTGGCAATTAAATTATAATTTAATTTATATGTCCTGGCAATATTGACACACAAAATTATTACTTACATCAAATGCCCAAGGTTTCCGTACGGGTCCCGCTAATTGTATCCGGTCATCAAAAAAATTATAAGTAACTAATATAAAATGGTCAAAAGTATTTTGCAGTAGGGTAGACCGGGGACAATAGAACCATTTTCGAAACATCGGTTAATTACACAAATTTGACCATCGCTTTTTGTTTTAATTATTATTATTTTACAGCCTTGGTTTATTATCTTCCGAAGAAAATATCTAAAGTTGGCCTAGATAGAACAAAACTTGGTCGAAATAGACTTTGAATGCAATGATGGCTAGTGCTACAAATAAGGGTTAATTGTACCAAAACTACTGAGGGTAATAAAACGCGAATAAAGGGATTAATCACATTTTCTAAGTCATTTATCTGAAGTCTTATGGGTTTATAATCATTCTTAAAAAATAGGAACGAAAATATCGTGAGATTGGTATTTTAAATCAACACAAATGTATAGTAATAACACTAACATAACAATTCTTCACTTCAAACAAAAATAAAATAAATTTTTACTAAGAAATAATCAACTTTGATTCACAAGTTGCATATTTGCTATTATATAGCTTTATAACAATTATAAAATAGAAACAATCAACATAAATATATTATTATGGAGGTACAATTGACCCCTGGTACAATTGACCCTCATAGAATATTAATTACTTATAAAAAAAATAGTCATATTCGCAATTGTGACAAACATTAATTGATTCCAGAGGTGTACATTCCTCGTGTGCCCATAATCTGCATTGAACGCATTGAGTCGACATTTTATTAGGGCGGCTGGCACTATAAGATTCCGTATGGAATCTTATAGTGCCAAAACGTACAATACAAAAAATTGTTCTTCTTCTTCACTGCTTTCATTTTTTGCTGCAGTATTTTTTTTTCTGGCTGGAATCACTTTTTATCCCTTTAGATTTGCCTGGGTACCGTACATTCTTTCTAATTTATTTAGCTTTCTTTCTTGTTTCATCTTCCTCCGCTTCTTTTTGTATAGCATTTTTTTCCGGGGTATCGGTGTACACAATAGCCGTTTGTCCAAATCAAGTTCCAAGTATCTTACTTCTTTTGGCGAGAAACCATGATAAATATCTGCTGTTCTCACTAAATATTTCGCTATGTTTTGTTCTTGCTCCTCGGTAAATACTTCCGTTGCTGGATTATACCTACCTTTAGAAATAAATTCGTCCGGATCAGCTTCTCTTTTACGTGTATATCTTATGAAAGACATATGACAAACATGACTTTTTTGTTCTATTTCGTGGCATCTAAAACAAGAACATGTATAATATAATAAGTAATTGCATATTTTGAGTTTTTATTTTTTTACTGTTATTATTACCACGGGGTTATTTCTACCATGGGGTCAATTGTATCGGTACCACTGACCCCGGCGATGTTGCTACAATTGCCCCCAAAGTAACTTATTTTGAAAAAACGTCTAATAGTCATATAATTCTAAACTTTTAGTTTCCATATTTATCATAAATCAAAAGTTTAATATCCATTTAAACTGGCAAAAATAATTACTTGTTGAAAAGGCTCTGGTAGTAAGAGATACAGCCAATAATATTTTATTGTGGAACTGTCAAAATGAAAGCGATTCTTACTGATAGTGTATAATGCAATTACCCCTTTTTTTGGATGGGAAATCATCAAATGACTTCTCCCGCTCTGGGCGGAGCGGGAGGGCATGTCAGACTTTTACTGACTAAAACCCACCCGTGTTCCTTCAGTTGCCCATGTGCCAGGGTCACGGTATCTCTTTCCAACAATCTCGCGACCCTGGCGCAATTACCCCTCATATTTGTTCAGCTGATCTATTGTATAAAATTTCATCGTAAAAATTAAGGCCACGGCACGGGGGGCTTGAACTCGCGAGATTGTTCGAAAGAGATACCGTGACCCTGGCACATGGGCAACTGAAGGAACACGGGTGGGTTTTAGTCAGTAAAAGTCTGACATGCCCTCCCGCTCCGCCCAGAGCAGGAGAAGTCATTTGATGATTTACCATCCAAAAAAAAAGGGGGCTTGAAGTGAGTTATCACTAGTGTCAATCTCTAGCATTAGGTGGAATAACAGCTCACTTCGAATTCACTTCACCCAAGTATTCATGGTGAGATTTTACAGATTAGAATGGGGGGTTGTTGAGGGTTAAATTTAGATATTTTCTTGGCTGCTTCCAGCTTCCGTCCGTGTAAATAATAAACATTTAGGCAAAGTGAAACAAAATGACATCGACGACTCTGACGTCATTGTCCATGTTTTTCCCTCACAATTTTATGACTACAATAACTACTTTTTTAATCCGACCAAAACAACCTGTGTCTTGCGTAAATACTCACAATTGCGTTTTATTTAACATGTAATCGACATTTACCTTCGAAAAACGACCAAACAATTCAAACCAGTTCAAGTTTTTATGAAACTCGTTTAAAAAAATAGTTCAAATCAGTTTCCGTAGTCTTTTTCCGAAAATATTGGGGTTAGATTCCACTCTAACCGGATGCAAATTACCAATATTTTACATGGAGCAACTGCCTATCTGATATCTACAACCCAATTTCTGGGCAACACGATACTCCTTGGTAAGACCGGTTGTCAGATTTCTCCTGTAATGACTGCCAAAATCTACGAATGACGGCCGGAACCAATGATGTAACGTGATTTCCGCAGCACACAAAAACGTCACTGATGATGTTCGATTTTCAAATGAAATCGTGGCCAAGATCTTTTTATCGGTGTTGAATTATGGAACTAGACTCAAAAGCTATTGAATTTGACAGTTGTCTTTGTTACTAGCGCCAAAATGAAGTGCAGTGCAGTAATTGGCCTCGATTAGGTTGTACCCAAAGTTTGTATTTTTTTTTATTCCCGTGGTATTTGCTTTTTAATTCTGGGATCGCCAACCCAAAAGCCGTGTCTTCTATGTATGGGAAGTGGCCTCCGACCAGCAGCGGCACAATAAAAGGCGGTTATTATTAATAATAATCCCTTTGTGAGAATAAAACATTGTATTTTATAACTGCCATTAACGTCAGGTAGTTTAAATTAAATGACGGGCCACAAGGGTAAGGGGTAAAAGGTCAAATAGGAAATAGAAAATGAAGGCTTTATTTTATAACCTGACGTTATCTTTTAGATATTAATTAAGTTATTCCTTTGTTATTGTAAGAGGTGTCTCATTATATCCACTGTAACTTGATAACTTCAGTAATTGGCTGGCTAATTGCAAGTTTCTTGTTACTTTAACTTAAATTCTGTTGTGTTCTACTTTTATCATCTGTCTAGCCTTTTCCCAACTATGTTGGGGTCGGCTTCCGGAGCTGCATATGACCATGTTAAATATTGGTATTCAGAGGCAGCTGAATACCAATATTTTACATGGAGCGACTGCCTATCTGATCTCCACAACCCAGTTACTGGTGTATACCTACGATACCCTTTGGTAAGACTGGTTGTCAGACTTTCGGGCTTCTGGCGACCCGTAACGACTGTCAAAGATCCACAAATGACAGCTGGTACCAATAACTTAACGTGCTTTCCGAGGCACGGTCATTCTCTATTAAGTCCCTTAGTCGCCTTCAACGACACCCACGGGAAGAAATGGTTAGTGCTATTATTTACGTCTGGCACCACACGGAACGGAGTTGTTTGTAAGTAAGTGCAATTCAGGCGCCAAAAATATCTTGTTGCACTTTAGAAGATGTTTTAAATGTCAATATTTGACAAATGCATTTCCGCATCAACTTCTTTATATAACCTAGCACTTACTTAAATCTAGTTGTAAGAAAACCTTACAAATAGCCAGTAAAAACTATAAACAAACAATGACGCGTCCACTTAGGAACATGGTCAATACGGACCTCCGTGCGTCCGTGTGTACAGACACCAGCATATCAAGGTACCCTTAACTGTCAAATTCTTTCAATCAATCTTGATCCTAATGCTTTAGCGATAAAGTTGAAAATCTATTAAAGAAATTTGACAGATTGTAGAAGCTCGCTGTGCTGGCTATGAATTGAACAAATACTTGGATCCCTACGACACTAAGTACTTACATAGATGATGGAATATCAATAGTTCTAGTGCTTGCCAATGTTTTTGTTGCTTTGTAAGGAGTATCTAAATAAAACCTTCAACGTAGATCCTTTATGTTGCATATTACGTAACTTCCATTATGTGAGACAACTTGTATGATCTGTCACGTTTATATTCCACGAAAGGTTATGTTAGGCTAGTTCCAACTGAAAGTATATCTTTAATAAATATTTATCTATATATATAAAAATGAATCCCTATTTCCCTTGGTCACGCCATCACGCGTGAACGGCTGGACCGATTTCACTTATTTTTGTTTTTGTTGTGTTTGTTATTGTCAGGAGAAGGATCTTATGAAAGAAAAATTACTAAAAAACTGCACGGAAAATTAGAAAATTTAAGAACACTTATTTAAGAATGCAAAGTCACCTAACATGGGTGTTTGATAGCTAGAAAACGCTTTATGTCTTCGAAGTACCAGGTTGGCATAACTTGGTAGGAGCTCACGTAACATGGGTGTGTGGTAGTTAGAAAACGCTTTATGTCTTGAAAGTACTAGGTTGGTATAATTTGGTAGGAGCTCACCTATCATGGGTGTGTGGTAGCTAGAAAACGCTTTATGCCTTCAAAGTACCAGTTTGTCATAACTTGGTCTAACATGGGTATATGGTACTTGGTGCTCTTTGCTTTGTGTTGGTGGGATCAGATAAGTTAACACAACATTTATTGATTCTGAGGCGGTACGAAGTTCGCTGGGTCAGCTAGTACGTCAATATTTAGTTGCTCAAAATTGTAAAACAAGGTGGCACCGGTATTTCCTAACTGACTACGAAAAGAAATGCCGAAACAAACTCAGAGGTCATGCTCTCTTTTAAAGCTCGAACATATTTGCCTTATGTAATGTTGCTGTAATTGTGAGTTTTACGAAATTCCCTCCTTAAAGGGGTGATATAGGGGTTGGAAGTTTGTATGAAAGTCCGTCAATTTGAAGCTAGGTTCTTAAAATGTTGTGTTTCGGCTCACACTCATATAAAATTCTAATATATTATTATAGTTTTATGTGACTGTTCTACCGAAATATAACGAATATTCTACGATTTCACAGTACACATGGAAATGTCATTTACCGATTTTGGGTACAAATATACCGTTTTAATTGGCAATTCTACCGATCTCGCTCTATGACGTTCGAGACCACTGGGAGCCTAAACATAAAATATGCACAATACGGAATAGCAACAATTCGAAGACATATATGACATCTACCAACCCGCACTGGGCCCGCGTGGTAGATTACGGCGCACTCCCTCTCGCAGAGACGAGGTCTGTGTCCCAACAGTAGGAAATATATAGGCTGGTAATGATGAATGCACAATACATTGAAAAAGTACAATGCGGGGTTGAAGAAAGAGCCAATGTCGCGTTGAGGTGACCTGTCCCAACAGACGGCATATCTCATCGTGTAGATCAACCCTATTTTAGGGAGCTTTGTTCGAAAGAGATACCGTGACCCTGGCACATGGGCAACTGAAGGAACACAGCTGGGTTTTAGTCAGTAAAAGTTTGACACGCCCTTCCGCTCCACCCAACAGCGGGAGACGTCATTTAATGATTTCCCACCCACAAAAAAACGGGATCTCAACGACCCGTCACAAGACGCTACCAGATTTAAATTTGTCATTATATTTGTTAAGTCTTTATATTAAAACAATTATTTCTTTTCACAGGTACAGTTATCGCCGATAGCAGTGTTGCTGTTTAGTAAGCCACCCTTAACTTAATAAGCCTATCTTGCACCCTAATTTCGTAGGTAACACACTATCCATCAGAATCTAAATATTTTTTTAGGAATTTCTTAATTCATTGCTTCATGTGTTCGAATAGTTTGTCCGCTCAACAATGTAAATAACGCAATGGATGTTGTTGAACTGTCAAAATGAAGCCTTTCTACTGTTAGTGTGTTATGCTATTACCCCTCTGTTCTTAGTGACTGGCCCTCAGGTTTCCCACCGCGTACTCCTCCTCCCTGTGAGTGGGAGTACGCGGGTTTTACATCATTCCATCTTTGCTCAAAACTTTAAATGACACTGACATATACATTAAGGGGACCAAACAACCTGCCACGGTACGCGAGATTTATTCGAAAGAGATACCGGGGCCCTGGCATTTAGGCAACTGAAGGAACACGGGTGGGTTTTAGTCGGTAAAAGTCTGACACGCCCTTCCGCTCCACCCAGAGCGGGAGACTTCATTTGAAGTTTTTCCACCCACAAAAAAGGGGACCAGACGACTGGCAAGTTTTGGTTTTTGGAAATTCGTAACAGAACTTCGCCCATTGAATGAAAAAACATTTTTTTTTTGTTCCGTTACTTTTCCATACCGAAACCACGGTAAATATATCTAACAGTATTTTGACTCGGCCCTATCCTTGAAATAACTACCTACAGCACGCGCGGTACGTAAACATGCGGTAGACGCGGTAGGGCTGCGGCCCGCATAAAGTATTCTAACTTCATCTACCTACTTGAGTTTCTTTGATTGTAAATATTAGGTATATGTCATTATTAAAAAAAAACAATGCTTGGACCGTTTTTTATAAAAGTGACAAGGGTTGAAGATGTAAATTATATCAACTTATATTTATTTTTAATTACGATGCGATCTTTGCTGGGCCGATTTAAATCCTGCAATCTAGATCGTGTATCGATTAAAATCAAAAGATCGGGCCCCCCAGGCTAGGAAACTACCTGCTACTACTACGAGCGTAGGTAGGCCACTCATTTGTCAGTTTTTTCACCCTATCCACTTACTTATTTAATAATCCTGGTATTTTACTTGGTGTAAAAAGCGAAATACCTCCTATTAAAAAAGAAACCACCTATGAAAAAAAAAAAATCTAGTCTTCCCTTTCGGAGTTTCCAGGGTAATTTAAAAAATGTATCTCTGGGTGCGTTATTGAAGAATTCAAGCAACCAAAAACAGCATAATATAGTTTATAAGTTCTATTTGCCATATTAAGTAATCATCTTGCACTGATTATTATTAAATATTCACAAATCGCACGCTAACTGCTTACAAACAAAACCATCAATAACACCGCCCACCATCCGTTTTTCAAAGCGGTGCGTACGCGACTGCGTATGTACTCGGAGTGTACCCGACTCGAGGCGCGTAGGTAAGACTTACGTTACGAGCGTTTGTATGAAGATAGAATACTGTGTAGATATCTTTACTGTGCCGAAACCCAACACGTGGGCAGCTTATCTATATATATAAAAATGAATCCCTATTTCCCTTGGTCACGCCATCACGCGTGAACGGCTGGACCGATTTCACTTATTTTTTTTTTGTTGTGTTTGTTATTATCAGGAGAAGGTTCTTATGAAAGAAAAAATAAAAATAAATATAAAAATGAATCCCTATTTCCCTTGGTCACGCCATCACGCGTGAACGGCTGGACCGATTTCACTTATTTTTTTTTTTTGTTGTGTTTGTTATTATCAGGAAAAGGTTCTTATGAAAGAAAAAATAAAAATAATGCGCGGAAATTTAGAAAATTTTGGAATACAAAGTCACCTAGCATGGGTGTTTGATAGCTAGGAAACGCTTTATGTCTTCGAAGTACCAGGTTGGCAAAACTTGGTAGGAGCTCAACTAACATGGGCTTTATGTCTTCAAAGTAGCAGGTTGGCGTAACTTCGTAGGAGCTCACCTAACATGGGTGTGTGTTAGTTAGAAAACGTTTTATTGTATGTCTTGGAAGTACTAGGTTGCATAATTTGCATAATTTGGTAAGAGCTCTCCTATCATGGGTGTGCGGTAGCTAGAAAACGCTTTATGCCTTCAAAGTACCAGTTTGTCATAACTTGGTCTAACATGGGTTTATGGTACTTGCTGCTCTTTGCTTTGTGTTGGTAGGATCTGATAAGTTAACACAACATTTATTGATTCTGAGGCGGTACGAAGTTCGCTGGGTCAGCTAGTTATTTATATTATAACCCAGTATGATATAAGTAGGATTGGATTCACAGATACAAGCTAAGTTAAAACTATGACATCTACATAATATATAAAATAAACCTTATCTTACCTTACGACATAAGTAAATAACTAATCCTATTCTTAGACCACCCATCATGGAACACGTCAACATTAACCCATGGTTATCCCAAACTTTAATTAAAATGTCCTATCATACAATTATCACCTACAATTTACGCCATCAACTATACATACAGTCAACGTAACCAATATTTGACAAAAATATTACTGGTTTTGACGGAGACTCTGATAAGAAATGACGTAATGAGTATGGTCAAGATTTCTGTTGACTATATTTTCTCGAATACTTGTGTTTGAGCTTCAAACTTTGTGGTGATTCTGCACCCTAATTGCGAAACACACAATTTATCAGAATCTGAATGGGATTGAAGATTATTTCTAAACCATTGCGTCATTTGTTCGAATAAATTGTGGCTCAGCAACGTAAATAACGCAATGAATGTTGTTTAACTATGAATTTTAAACCAATTCTTACCGATAAAAAGTTCCGCAATTACCCCTCTGGTCTACTATCGAAACAAAATCCGTAATTTCAGTCGAAGTTACGCGTGTTTCTTGCTACTTACCCCCTTCGGACATAAGATTTAAAATATAATGTGTGTGTCACCTCCGACACACAACTGGACTTTACTCTTTACGACCAATTATAAAATATATAGATTAGTAAACATAACATAAGGCGCTACCGACCTGCACCCTAATTGCGAAACGCACAATTTATCAGAATCTGAATGGGATTGAAGATTATTTCTAAACCATTGCGTCATTTGTTCGAATAAATTGTCGGCTCAGCAACGTAAATAACGCAATGAATGTTGTTTAACTATGAATATTAAACCAATTCCTACCGATAAAAAGTTTCGCAATTACCCCTCTGGTCAATAGCAGTGACAGGAAGTATTAGATAAACAAAGTGGATCAAGTAGGTACGTATTATCGAAGCTAACGCAAAAACTTCCAAATCAATTAAATTTATATGGGATCACCCCTGAAGCAAATCCTATCAATAAAAAAAAATTGTAATCGGTTTACAGTTGGCATCAGTAAACTTCCTCCTTTTTGTGAAGTCGGTTAAAATATGTAAGTGTGCTGAATTACCATTTGCCCCTTATATAATAAAATACATCGTGTTTTAAAGATCTATCACCTAACAATAAAGGCTTGTAAGAGTGCTCTAGTTGAATGCCTCCAAAATCTACATTATAAAGCAACTGAGGAATTACTAACTCATCCAAAATAGTCCATACAGCTAGTTTCCCAACTTTTTTTTTTTTTTTTTTGTGCGCGGCGCGGGCGGGGGGAGCGGTCGCGGGAAAACCGGGGGGCGTAAGGGGCGCGGGGGCACGGGTACGCGGGTCCACTAAGGGAGGGATGGGGGCGGGCTTTGGCCTGGAGGAGGCCAGTGCGGGGAACTCCTTCTGGGAACTCAAAAGAGGCCATTGGGAGGGACGTTGAGGGGCCAATCTCGCGGGGAGTTTGGCCGAGGGGGATTCCCTTTTCTGGCGAGCGTCGAAACGTTGCGCCAATTTAGGGGACGATGACTTGGGGGCTTTCGGGCAGCCCCGGTAGTTTGCCGGATGACCGGACTCTTTGCAGAGCACACAACTAGGTGGCTCGGTGCAGAGAGTGCGGTCTTTGGGCCGGGTACAATCTGCTGTACCATGTTCTCCCAGGCACTTGACGCACCTGGGAGTGGCGTAACAGTTGTACGCTGAGTGCCCGTAAAGTTGGCATCTATGGCACTGGCCAATGATGTTCGACTTACGGGGCTTTTCGATGATGAGACCAGACAGATTACAGACTGCCTTGACTTTGAAAATGGGGTGGTGACCCTCCGTGGGAGGGCACACCACCAGGACCATATCAAAGGCAATGCCTTGCCTGGATCTGTGCATCCTATGGACCTCTGTGACAGGCACGTTCTGCCTTTCGAGGTCTGCTTTGATTTCGCTGGTGGCGATTTCGCAGGGGATCCTGCGGATCACCACCCTGGTCAGACGCTCCTCGGGCAAGGAATACGTGTGGAAGGGCACGTTCCTGGCAGAGAGGAGCCTGGTCAGCTCGCGATAATCGGTCGAGGTCGGTACCGATACCTTAATGCCCTGCTGGGTGGCACGGGCACTGGTATAGTTGACCCTCTGGTCAACGCACCATTTGGACACCACCGTCCACTTGGCCTTGTCCTGTATAAATACAGGGGGCGGTGGAGGGAGTTTCCTGGCGGTGGTTGAGCCAGAGGGCACGGACGGGGCGCTGGATTTAGCGCGGGGCGCGGCAACCTTCGCGGAGGTTGAAGGCGAGGGGCGGGAGGGGGACGCGTTGGCGGCGGTCGCCGGCGGCGTGGAGGGGATGGACGCGGTCGCGGTGGCGGGGGTCGCCTGCGTAGCGGGGTGGGGGGGGTTCGCGGTGGCGGAGGTCGCCTGCGGGGTGGGGGCGCGAGACGGAGGAGCGGAGTCCTCAGCCGCTATGATTTTAGCGGCCGGGGCTGAGCTGCTCGCCTTATTCTTTTTGCGCTTGCTCCCTTTGCCCTTTGTATGGGAGACGAGCTCGTACGTCTCTGCGTCCGAGGACGAAGAGGAGTGCGAGTCCGTCTGGGGAGTGAGCGCGGCAGTATCGGAAGGAGTTGTGGGTACATCCTCCGTGTCCATTTGACACGGTTCATCGGTGGCGGCTGGGGCCTCGAGGGCATCGCTGAAGTCAGCGATGTCCGGGCTGGGCGGAATTGCGAGCTGCTCAGCTCTGTACAACTCGGAGAATTCGGCAGCGAAATCTTTGTTTTTCTTTATCAATAAAAGAAAAACAGAGACCACAGCCCCGACCTCCGAGTGCTCAATGCTAAGCTGACTCGCAAGTTCAGCCAGGAGCGCCTCGATTCTTGCTAGTCTCTCCGTAGGATCCATGGGTTTATCCACGGCGGAGGGGAGGGGGGACCTAATCACTCATGAGAGTGATCCTGACCAAAACCCTACTCCTACGTAGCCTAATCCCCGGTGGGTTGCCGGGGGTGAGTGTTACACTCCCTGTCGGGTATAGACAGGGAGGTGAACCTGGTGAGCCCTAAGAGTGTCCCCCGTCGCCAATCTTATTGTGCGAACGGGTTCCTAACCGGTCATGCGATGGGTACTGAAGGTACCCGACCAGTCTAGTGCGGGGGGTATAGATATACCCGCGGCACTAGTACGCGGCTGTGGAGGGAAGACTGTCACCGGGACTGACGAGGGAAGCCCCCAAGGCCAGCGATCCGGGACCCGTCCAACTTTCGTCTAGCCCTGAAGGGGATAGACGGGTGCGTTGGGTCTGCACCCACTCGGCTTCGTTGGCACCGTTAAGGTATCCACCGAGTGACCACGAAACTGTGGATTTGCCCTGAAGGGGCCACAACACAACACACGTTTTTGACGATTTTCTGACGAATCAGAAATACCACTGTCTTGCGAACAAGACAGTACGGTTTTAGACTGAATCTGAAGAAACAAGAATCCGAATTTTGCGATTTAAATAAATTTAAATCGCAAAATAGCGGAGAGTAGTCGGGGCGACTACGCAGCGTGGCGCACGGAGCACAACTGACGGGCGAACGAGCGGCGGGCGGTGGAGGGGATACGCGCAGCGGAGCGGCAGCGTAACGACCTTCCAAGGCGGGCGTCGAGCGTAGAATGATGATGAGTTTCCCAATTTTTTTTTTTTTTTTTTTTTTTTTTTTTTTTTTTTTTTTTTTTTTTTTTTTTTTGTGGGGCATCTCGTAGTTAATCCTGAAAGATTGTGACTACTTAAACGGATTGGGGCCCGGCGAGTTCTAAAAAGTTACCTTTTTAGGCCTCCAGCCGGGGAGTTTCCCAACACAACATATAACCCTTTTATACCACTTACTTTTCTTTTTAATTTAGTGTTTTTTAATCAGTGAGTTTATCATTGATTTTTATGTTACGCCCCATCACTTCACATTTACTAAATAACTGATCATGTTAACATACCGTGTGGTGGGACCCTTGTGATCTGCCATAGTGGTATTCGTAGTGCAGAGACCAGTCTCTCACAAACTAGTGTCACAAAGTTTTTAGAGTTTTTATGCCATTATTTGTGAAAAGAAAGATAAAATAATTTGAATTTGAAAAAAATAAATAAAATGGAATTTGCAAAAGCCCTACAACGTGACCTAACGAAGCCCTATAACAAAGATATAACCTGTTGCAGAAGGCCAAAGCGTCAATATGACGGTCGTTTTAAATATGTCAAGAGACGAAATGTAGTATCAAGGTGGATCGGTCGATTTTGAGAAAGTGAAGTGAAGTGCCTACTGGCCGAAATGTTGGCATCTTTAGTTAACCGTTATGTTGATGATGTTGGCAGTTTGGTTTTTTTTTTTTAATGAAGTTCTTATTTTGAGTAGGTATAGGGTTTACTGGTCAATGAGTTTACAAATTGGACTGCGTCGCTGGTCTATTGTGAGTGGTGACAAGCGCTACTGTTGAGCATAAGGGCTTGGAACCGAGTCCTGAGTCGGGCAAAGTGTAATCTTAAGTTTTTTCATCTGGAATTATTGGATAGTATCACCCCGGAATAGGCTCGCCCCCTATTACATGTGACGTAGGTACGACTCTGCCCAACCTTGGGAATTCAAGGCGTGATGTTATCTACCCATTTGTATGTAGCATACTACTACTGCCCGATCAACAAACAACTCTAGTTGAATTGTAGATTGGTACCTACTACCAATTCGTATGTCAGCGACTGTGTAAGTAGTTAATATTATTTCAAATTTCTGTTTGCGCTCATCTTTAACAATATTTACCTACTTAATACGTAGTCCTTATATTCATTTTCGATTGGGATATCTTTTCAACCTTTGTTTAAATTTTCAAACCCAAACCGTGCGACGCAATGGCACGTCGCGACTCTAGAAGATCAATGAGTAACGAAGTTTTCATCGACTTTGTTGTATTAGAGTCGCGCGAGAGGCCTTCGATTCAGTGAAATGGCCTATGTTGTAGAACACTTTACTAGAAATGGGCACGCAGTAACGCCTAGTGCATCTGTTAAGAATGTTATGCTAGACAGGTACAACTACAGTTCGAACCGACGGAATCTTGTCGAACAATTTCCATCCTAGTGCAGGTGTCCGTCAGGGTTGGATAATATCACCGATCCTGTTCAATGTTAACAGCGAACTCATCATGCGCATTACTCTGGAGGACTGGACAGATTGTCTCAATAAATGGCCACAAAATTGCAAATCTAAGGTACGCTGCTGATGACACCACGCTATTTGCGACTACCGCAAGTCATCTGAAGGAATTCGGACTAAAGATTAACCGCAAAAAGAGAGTTGCCTCGCCACGGTCGTGAGACCCTTAAAAGGCTGAAAACAGTGAATCAATTAATACATGAATAAACATTTAATAATATATTATAAATAAAATATACTTACCCTCTCGTTATTTGAATTTGTAAGGTCATACACATATGCGATTTATTGTAAACATTTTTTAGCCTTAGTTACAACTTTACGTGTTAATATAGGTACTTACAAATACCTATTATATAATGTATCAAAATGTTAATATAATTAATGTAATCATGCCGGAAATGCCGGTTAAACCTGTAAGCTAAAATTATCGACCTTTTTATAGACGGACTAATAAGCAAAAAATATGATGGCCTACACATAGTACGCACATGGTACACTTAAATTGCTTGTAACGTTGAGAAAAAGCATTTAATTACCTACCTACTAAAATTACCGATATTTGTAATGTAGATAGATAATATATTACATTTTTTTTTGCCGTTTAATTGACCTCCACTCGCACGGAGTCGCGGGCTGAAGCTAGTGTAAATTAAAAAGCGAACTAAACGCAAAGTCAGCAACTAGACTGACATAATTTTATGAATAAAAAAATGAATTGATTATGCATAGGTCCATTAGTTTCTAATATTTCATTCTGACACTTAATTTAAATATGAATTATTATAGCAATTTAACAGCCTATAACATCTTGGTAATGAAAATAATTTAGAAATGATTTAGATTTAGGTTGTTACGTATATGAGTAATTATTCCAATGGTGGTTGTACGATGGCGCAATTTTTTTCCAAAATTATTTTAAGTGGCAACATTTGTTAAAGATGGCTAGTGGGCTAGTGTTGTGGCTAAGTAATAATCCCATCAAAAACATAAATGTGAAATGAGAGCCAAGTTCAATATATGCCTTGGTTGTTGACTTTAACGACAAAAGAAGTGAGATCTAAATGGGTGCCAAGTGCAATGGTCAGTCCTGAAATTTATTTTTAACTACATAAATATCATTTCTTCTTATAACTTAGGATAGTATATTGTAGCCTAAGGTCTGACTTGGCTAGTTCTCATATACGAATTATTATGTTCGATGGCTAGTTTCTACCAGCAAACCAAATTTTCGGAATAATAAAATAAGAACCGACAAGTAACAGGTTTTCAACTTGCGAAGGCTATAATATAATTTGTATATGAAAACTAGCCAAGTCAGACCTTAGGCTACAATATATTATCCTAAGTTATAAGAAGAAATGATATTTTATGTAGTTAAAAATAAATTTCAGGACTGGCCATTGCACTTGGCACCCATTTAGATCTCACTTCTTTTGTCGTTGAAGTCAACAACCAAGGCATATATTGAACTTGGCTCTCATTTCACATTTATGTTTTTGATGGGATATCATTACTTTTTGTACATAAATTATTAGTAGGTACTTATTTATAACAAATTTATAACAAACTTATAACAAAATTAATACCAAATGGTTTTTGTAATAAGTTTTCCTAATAGAATCAATTAAGTGAAAAATTATAATAAAATGATAAAAATTTACCAGTTTCTGATTTATTCTTTGGTATTCACTTAATTATCTATCTGCATGCCAAATTTGAACTTTCTAGATCATCTGGAACTGGGTTAGAGTTTTAATCTATAGGTCAGTCAGTGATAAAAATGACGATTTTTGGACGTTAATATCTAAATAACCGTTTGAGATGTGTTTATGAAATTTGGAGCACATATGTATCTTGCAAGTTTCACTATATGAGCCAAATTTGACACGTTTATGTGAAACAGTTTTTGAGTTATGAGGGGGTCAAAAGTAGCTCCAAATGGTTCGTGTAATATTACACACGGTGCTGCTCGCCAGTTCTGTTACTTGAACTTGGCTTGACACGCTACCGCGTGTCTAGATATACAAATTCTTACCAACTGTTGCATAGAAGTCATGGATTTTATGAATTAATTAATTATGTAATCGGCTCATGAAAATCTGGCGAACGGGGCTTAGACTTCTAATAAATATATCGGCACTGAAATAAGGAAAAATCTTAACAAATAGGTTATTTTGCTAAATGAATTCACTATTAAAATAACCAGAAGAGCAAGTAAAGTCACGGACGAAGCTAGTTCATTGTAATACCACACTTAATACTAATGCTGTATAATTATAAGTACCAGGGTGATATGACTAGAGGACGGGTGCGAGCCTTGACACTCCGTAATGATAGTGGAACGATACAATCTAATTCTAGCGTGTTATGTTGCCCTGGTACTGGGGGTTAGAACTGTTAGAAGTAATGATGTTTCTTTGTGTAGCTAATTGAAAAATTTGTTTTGAAAAACAACCGACATCCAAGAAAAAAAACCGGCCAAGTGCGAGTTGGACTCGCGCACCGAGGGTTCCGTACAAATCTGTAGGTATTCTCGGTTTAAATATATATTTTTTTTTTTTAATTTTTATATTTCAGTTGATTGAATGTAAGGTAAATTGCGGTTTACGATTTATGACGTTTTAAAAAAAAACTACTCACTCGATCTCGTTCAAACCAATTTTCGTTGGTAGTTTACATGGTAATGTACATCATATATTTTTTTTAGTTTTATTATTCTCTTATTTTAGAAGTTACGGGGGGGGGGGACACATTTTACCACTTTGGAAGTGTCTCTCGCGCAAACTATTCAGTTTAGAAAAAAATGATAATAGAAACCTCATTACCATTTTTGAAGACCTATTCATAGATACCCCCACACGTATGGGTTTGATAAAAAAAAAACATTTTTGAGTTTCAGTTCTATGTATGGGGAACCCCAAAATTTATTGTTTTTTTTCTATTTTAGTGTGAAAATCTTAATGCGGTTCACAGAATACATCTACTTACCAAGTTTCAATAGCATAGCTCTTATAGTTTCGGAAAAAAGTGGCTGTGACATACGGACGGACAGACAGACAGACAGACAGACAGACAGACAGACAGACATGACGAATCTATAAGGGTTCCGTTTTTTGCCATTTGGCAACGGAACCCTAAAAACAACAGTAAAAAAATATACTTAACTCGTGAAGGTACACGAATGTGCGTGGAGTAAAAAGTGAGAAATAAAAAAACTTTATTAGTTAAAAAAAAAAACTTCCAAAAAAACACTGCAGAGTCAAAAATAACTGTAATTCGGAATTCGGTAGCAAAAAATTAAAATACAAAACCAAAGATACCGACTTCCGAAATTAAAGTTGTTTTTGACATTGTACTTTGTAGTACCTGCACAACTAATAAAGTTATTTGTTAACCGTTATAAATGCCGCCGGAGTTATGACTATGAGGCAATAAACATAAAAAAAAAATACATTCAAATTAAGAACCTCCATTTTTTGGAGTCGTTTAAAATTAAACGAACTTTCTTTTAGGATCGTTAAGTTCAGTGATACGACTAGGCTTTTCATGTCCAATTACAGAAAGCTGCTGTCCAGAAAATGTTTTGGACTACTTAAAAACCGACCCAGGGTTACGTTCGAAACAGTTACCGTGGCCCTGGCACGAAGGTATACGGGTGGGTTTAGTCGGTAAAAATCTGACATGCCTTTCAGCTCCACCCAGAGCGGGAGACATCATTTGATGATTTCTCACCTAAAAAAATTAATAAAAAAAATTGGAGGCACTAGAAGTCAGTTTCTAAGAAGCGTTAAAAATGGGAACAAACTAAAAAAGCAATAATTTGGACTACTGTAATTAATTGAGTGGCGAAAGTAACGCTTCTAAAACGTTGATAAATAATAACAAAATACGTCGTGTTTAATAATAATTAATTAAAAAAAAAAAAAACAATTTTCTTTTTTGAGAACCCCTGAGGTGAAGGCCTCGTCCAGAGAATGCCAGCTTTCTCTGTCCTTTGCTATGTCCATCTAGCGTGATTCCGCTATATTCATGATCTCGGTAGTCCACTTCCTTGAAAACCTTAATGTAAAACTAAAAAAACTGGGGACTTTTATGTGGTGATGGGTGTAATACAATGGCCCATAGAGCTCACCCAATTTCTACAATAGATAACAGTGTTGAAGTAGACTGTAGAAGTAAATATTATATTAAATAGCCAGTTTAATCATAAAGGAAACACTAAAAAATCCAGTATGACAAAAACTGCAATAAGTAGGACATCATTTGCAATGTTAGTATTTATTCGAGAAACAATGTCGTCATTTTTTACGCTTGCAACGTTTGGATCATGTGACAATGATTTGCATATGACTGCATCGTAATTGACACCTCTAGCTTTGTAAAAACTTCGATCGGCATTTGTTTGCGAATTTTTGCATGATTGATCTATTTTGACATGTGCAAAAATCTATTTGCCTATTCTACACCCAACTATGTTCAGTTCTAGCCGGATGCAGCTGAATACCAGTATTTTACAAGTAGCGTCTGCTTAACTGACCTCCACAACCCAGTAGCTAGGTTACACGATACTCCTTGGTAATACTTTTGCGCTTCTGGCTATCCGAAATACTGTCAACTATCTACGAATGACGGATGTCATAACTTATTCACTCAAAAATTTAAAACAATACGTGATTATTTTGAATTGAGAACTCCTGAAGTGGTAACACATTTGTTTTGTTTTTTTTTTTTTGTACAATAGATCCCACACTGTTTGTATTAATTAATCTTGCTTGAGTTCAAGGTTACGAAATTGAGCTTGTTTAATCAAAGTTTTGATATTTTTAAACGTAAAACGGCTTTGCTGAGAAATATAATAAATTGTTAAAGTTAACACACACTTTTTCATTTTTTTTTTTTTCACATTATTTTATAATATTAGTAGGATTTACAATTAATTTACAAACTACAACAACTTAAGAATAAAACTTTGCCTTCCTAAAATTTGGAGGTTCGGACCCAGGCTTTCTTAGACTTTACTTTTGTTTTACAGACTTCAAAAAGGGAGAGTTTCTCAATTCACTATTTTTTTTTTTGTGTCGGTATGTGTTACGATATCTCGACAATTATTATTATTATTATATTCTTTATTATCGGACAACAATGATCCAGAGTGTTAGTAAAACATAAAACAACTTAATACTAGTGTTAGTAGGTAAAATAAAAAAGAAAATGACATAGAATAAATAAATAATATTGTGAAAATGACATCCCCAAATTAATGTTTAGTGATTGTCCTTCTCACAAAACTTATAATAATTGGTGAGTCAATACTCTCCGCCATAGTTTTTAGAACGCTGTTGCCACTCGCCCGCAACCTAGACAACAGCGACGTGGTTTTCTTGCGAATGACGGCGTGGAAGCTGTCAGTTCGGTTTTGCGCAAACATCGTGGAGGCGCTGCACCACCGTGGCAGTCCCAACAGCATCCTAAAAATATTATTATACTGGACGCGTAGGTCATCCAACGTCCTTTTGGTATAGTTGACCCAAAGACTCCCCGTGTAAAAGCACTGGCAATATGCCTTAAAAAGTGTTATCTTAACTAACTTGCTACACCGAGTGAATCTTCGGGCCAACATGTTACCTCGGACCGCCAATGCCCTACGCTCCCTTTCAATATCATCATTGTCCTTAAGGTCGTCAGCGAGAAAATGCCCTAGATATTTAAATTTTGTGACTCTTTTGACGTTCAAGCCGTTTAGGGTAATATCAGGTATATTATCCGGGCATTCACTGTCGGCCCTAAAGACAATGTATTCGCACTTCTTAACATTATAAACGCCTGACTAGCCCGTGCGAGGCAGCATACGTCTGACAGACCTTTAGCATTTCATTCACGGCACCTGCCGTCGGCGCCAGCAGCGCCATGTCGTCAGCGTAGCTGATGCTATTTATCTTTACACCATGTACGTTGCATCCGACCCGCATATTGCTGAGGCCCACGATTAGGCCATCTATATATGTGCTAAATAGCCTAGGAGATGTCAGACCACCCTGTCTCACACCGCATTCTAATCTATATGTATCCGACTGTGAATTGGACCACTTAACAACATTTTCTTGGTTCCCATACAATACTGAAGGATCCGGAGGACTCCTGTCGGTACACCCCTACCCGCAAGCTCCCTCCAGAGCACATCATAATTTACCAGATCGAAAGCTCTGGAGAGGTCCAGAAAACAGGCGTATACCGGAGTTTTACGATCAGTGTAATACCGGACCGTATGCTTGAGACTAACTATGGCGGTTTCCGTTGTCAGTCCAGGTTGAAACCCGAACTGTGAGTCATGCACGGATAGAAATTCCTTCAAGCTAGAATCAATCATACCGTCCACTACTTTTGCCATTGTGGTTGCGAGAGATATAGGTCGATAGTTTGACTTATCTGATATGTCACCCGTCCTATTCTTAATTATAGGTACCACTAGTGTTCTCATTAGTTCTGCCGGCAAGTAAGAGTGACTTAGGCACATGGTATAAAACAGTGACAGAACCCTTGGCAGATGAACCCCAGCAAATTTGAAATGCTCAATACTGAGCCCGTCATGTGCGGGAGATTTGCCTCTACTCATATTTTTAATAACAGCGGCAACTTGTCTGGCTGAAAAGAACATTATTGACTTCACTCCCTGAACTTCAGACCCAGCACTGAACACATCAACTGAGGGACCCAGAGGAGATTGCACAGTAAATGTTGGTAGATTTTCGATAAATTTATAAACTTCGTTTGGGCAGTTTTTAAGTTAGCTTCAAAATATGTATTTTTTCGAATTAGTGTATTTTGATGATAGTTTAACAACTTCCTGTCGCTGTTATTTACATAGCAAGCAGTACCTTATATACCTATAGGTAGGTAACTTTACTTTGTGTGGAGTAGGTACCATAAATAAAAAAAGAGTTTTTTAAAATGTTTTGGTTATGGTACGAGTATGTACAGAAGGTATAGTTTTTCGAAACCATTTCTCGAAAAAAAAAAACCATTTGTGCACGAAAACATTGTGAGGAAACCGTTATGTCATAGAACCAAAGAATCCTAAGACATGCACCAAACCGCACTGGGCCCACCTGGTAGATTATGCCCACTCCCTCTCAGAGAGGAGGTCTGTGCCCCAGCAGTAGAAACGCTGTAGGCTTATTCCACTTATGCAAAAAATTTAATAGTCAGCCGTATAAGTAGTTGTTTATAACCACTTTAGTTAGATAATAGAAAACAAAAGTTTCCATTACTGACTAGTTGTTTGTAAGCATAAGTGTTTCACTTAAAAGTAGGGTTGTCCCTTTAACATTAGAATCGAAAAATAATTACGTTATGAGACAATTAAAACGATTTCGACATAATTATTTATAACTAAAGATGGGGTAAAATTTGCTAGATATGGTAAATGATTTTATTTTTGCAAGTAGATTTATAAAAACACTGTTTACACGTCAGTCATATTTTTTTTAACTAGGTAGATGAGCTTTGCGTTACCTATCTGACTACTCTGAGAAGAAAGGCTGAAACAAACTCAGAGGTCACAGTCTGTTTTAATCTCGGTCAGATCATGTGAAGACCAAGTGTGTTTGTTAGACTATACCTAGGTTCAGAAGCCAGCACAAAAAGCTACTACAGTCTGTCAAATTTCTTTAATAGGTTTTTAACAATATCGCTTGAGTTTAAGGTTCAAGATTGATTGGGAAAATTTGACAGTTCCGGGTACCTTGATGTGCTGGCGTCTGTTCGTACGGGCGATTTTTTAACGCAACGTTATTCTCGTGCACTGGTTCTTCAAGAACTCTAGATAGGTATTAGTAGTCGTTCTTAGGGACGTAATAATAATAATCATCGCGGCGAGATTTTTTCGCGAACTGGATTTTCAACTCTCGGTGATGAGCCGAAGACTTAGAATTCATCAGAGTACATATCCGCGTGTCGAAAATCGAACAGTGTGTTTTACCGTTCGATTTTCAACTCTCGGCGCTTGGCAGTGCGTTGGATATTCAGTGCGCGAAAAAATCGCGTCGCGATTTTATTACGTTCGAGTGTACATAGACTCAGCCCGAATATCGAGAATGCAATAGTGTGTCCAAGTGCGTCAAAAAATACACGGTGGGATTTTCAATTCTCGATGCTTAGCAGTGAGTTGAAAATCCAGTCCTACCTACTGGATTTTCAACTCACTGGGAAGTGGGGCAGATTGATTCACAAAAATTGAAAATGTTATAAAATGTGTATAAACATAATATTTTTAGTTTATTTTCAACTCAACGTTTAGCCAAATGTATAAATATTATAATGTCAAGGATAATAATTGTTTATGTTGTCATAGAACGGGAAAAATACGTGTTATGTAAAAAAAATCTTTTGAATCATTCTGCCCCACCAACGGGGCACTTAGATACAACACGTGGGGTACTTTAATACAGTGTGAAAGTTGTATGAAATTTGTTAAATTATAAGACTTTCTTGAAATATACCACTTCTTTTATTGTGAAGATACTACATATAATCAGTCTTACAAATTACTTAATCAATTTAACCGTTTAGAATATTTTGTCTTCTAAAACGCTTGTGATGTATTGGGTGTAAAAGATTCCAGAAAGACAGATTTTGAGTTAGGCTATGTTATATATCGATAGAGTCTTGACAATATTTTGAATGTGCCAATCATTAAATCCTATTTCCAGTTTGCTTTTAAATGGACTAAAAATGCTGACTTCAAACGGTTGTAATTTATGTGACGTATGTGGTGGCAAAAAAGATAGATAATCAAAACTTTAGGTGTTGGTAAGACCGTGTTAATACCTGTTTCATCGCAATTCATTATACGGTCAGGTGTGAATTTATAGCATTGCATTACATGCTAATAATTATTTAAAAAATCAGCTACTGAGGTCTTATTAAATGCAAAACTTCTTGCGGCACTTGTTTTCAGGCTTTCTTAGGCTAAGTTCCTTTTTCCATTTTATAAATCCTGCTGCCCAATCTTTCCCGGCACGTATATTAATTTTTTCCAAGAATGATGTGTATCATTGTGCCCCGTACTTCGCTGTATCTAAGTGCCCCAAAAAATATTTTTCAAAATATACGAATTTTGTAAATAAACTAACATTTAAAAAAATCAAAAGTACTAAATCCTTAATATTTGATCCCCTAACTTACATTTGGTGTATTTAAACATTCACAGGATCGTACAGAAAACCGTAGAAACACTTTTACAAATTACATATTTTTTTAGTTGATCGCACTCGAAACACGTTACGACTTGTTAAATGCCACTAGTTAACTGGCTGTCGACGAGATCACATCGGATGCGATCAAACATATGTATGATCGTTTTAGAGGTGTCACCATTCAAATACATTCAATCGATTTTTAAATAATGCTTGTGTATCTATGTGCCCCTTGCATCATTGTGCCCCACCTCCCCCTACTTACTTACGCGTCACAAAATCACAACGAGGAAAATGTAGTAGTTCGTCAGTAGTAATTTACAGATATTTTTGTGTATAATATGACATAAAAAATCCCAACATTTCTTTTAAAAGAATATCTTCCTGTTAATACCACTCAGAATTCTATTCCCAAAACGGTATCACTATTTAAATTACCATTCAAAAATAAGCATGCATGCAGACTTCCGTTCATACGCTATTATATCGACTGGCAACCCCGGTTCCCGCCATTGTAGCTGTGACATTTGACCTACGCATGCGCAATGCGTGTCGCGACCTACGTTTACATACAATGTAGAAAAAATTACTCACCATCATACCAGCTAGGATTTTTACACAATGAAATTCAAGAGAATCATTGAGTTGATTAATTTTTGTGATAATTAGTGGAGGAGGATGAATGAGGATGATAAGTGAAACAAAACGTTTTTAATAGTTGTTTGTAAGTTTTATGTCATTCATAAGTAAGATCCATTATAAACATCACTAGCTTAGGTTCGCGGTTTTATCCGCTTACGTTGAAATTCGCCTAGTCAATTCGCACGAATTAAGTCGCCCGAATCAACATTTTCAAATACCTAATACCTATAATATTTTCTATAGGCTACTTGTAGAAATACGTATTAGGTAACCGGCACGTTTTGTATTTAATGTAATAAAGTTAGTGTACTTTTTCCTTAAGTTTCCGTTGCTTCCTTAACGTTTTATTCACATTCATTTAACGTCAGTTGCAAACGTAGGTATTTCTGTAATTGGTGATTCGACCCCATTCGTCTATAGAATAAATTATATTATTATTAAGTAGACATTCCCCAGGATCGGCGAAATGTTGTTTATTTTATTTATATTGTTCCAAAGTGACGATTCGCCCAATTCGGGCGAGCTATTTCGTGCGAGTCGACTAATAATAATCCCAAAATTCTGTAAAAATGTTGGGATAAAAAATATCCCATGTTCTGATCCCGGTCATGGTTTACCTATGTGCCAAATTTCATCCAAATCCGTTCAGTCGTTTTAGCATGAAAGCGCAACAAACTAACAAAAACTCTCTTCTTAATGTATGACATTAAGGATTAAGATATTAGTTGGGATTAGGTTTTTGTTTACTTACTATCTACTAGGTAGAAACTTAAAAACGTATGAAAATATTATCAACGCTTAGAATAAGAAATAAAAACAACAGGTACCAAACTTGGTAACATTAGATCCGTTTCAAGATTACGAAAAACGTAAAGTAATAAAGACGTATTTGAATAAATAAAGTAATTATTTAATATTTAAAAACTTCTTCATTGTCCTGATTTAAATTGTATCTATCTAGGTACCTATCCGATTCACTGTTTAGCACCTCGTAGAGAATCCAAAATGGCCATATTAACGATCACAATCTCTGTAATCTGATTGGTTAATCGTATGCATGCCTAATCGTATCGCGTTCTGATTGGCCGAGTGTCCCGACACAGTTTGAAATTAGAACTGGTGGGTTGGATTTGACGGGAATTGCGTCGTTGCTAAAACAATGAACTACAAAGTACTGGATATGGCATTTTTATTTGATATGGTTAGATTTTATATACCTATATTTGGTTCGTGGCTAAATAAGATATCCAAACGAGTCGATGCTACCCTTGGCGCAATTTTTTCGTGGATGGGTGACCTATCCATATCTAGACCCTTCCGTGCCTCGGGAAAAGCCGCTGGTCCCCGCTGTAATTCTTCAATCAGTGTTACAATAGTAACTGGGTTGTGGCGGTCAGAGAGTACGTTGCTCTATGTCAAATGCTGATTATTCAGCTGCATTAGATTTTTGTATTAATATTTTCATTTGAGAGAGTGTACGTGGAGTTCTTGACGTATGGAAAAGAAAGGGCAAGAACTCGACGGACTACGCTTTGGAACTACCAGCGCTTTGGGCACCCAGCTTCATTTTTCAAAACGAACGACCTCTTGGAAATTCAAGAATGCGTGTTTCATTTGAAATGAATGATTTGAGTTCATCCAGTTAAGACAGGAAGCTGAACCCAACGTAGTTGAAAAACACAAGGCAGATGATGGGTTAGATACCTATTACCGCCTCGTGACGCCTCTTTTATACATAATGTAGAAAACAATTATGTAAATGACACACCTACAGTCAAACGATTATTGTATTATTAACCTTATAACCTTCCTTGACAATTTTATACATAATATACCATCACGCCTTGTTTCCCCGAAGGGTTGTGCAGAAGTCTAGCTATAGTAAGTGTAGGTACACATATTTCGCCAGTTTTCTTTAAGTCCTACGTAATCTACGGGCTGCTGTTGAGAAAGCTCATGTACCGTTTGCTCGACCTGGGAATCGAACCCTAGATCTCACAAGGTCAAACCTCTCTTAGCAGTAGCACTCGCGCCCACTTTTTTTGTGATTGGAAAATCATCAAATGACGTCTCCCGCTCTAGGCGGAGCGGGAGGGCGTGTTAGACTTTTACTGATTAAAACCCACCCGTGTTACTTTAGTTACATATATGCCAGGGCCACGGTATCTCTTTCGAACAAATCTCGCGACCCTGGCAGGGCACGGTAACTCTTTCGAAGAACTCCGCAACCCTGGCAGACATCGGTCCTCGAGGACCCCTTCAGTTTGTGCTGACATCTCTTTAAGACGCGCGTATTATAATCTTACTCCAATTTTAAATGCGTCTACTCTTAATTTTTCCTTTACAATGTATGGTTCTACAAGCTAAAGCTACGATAGATGTTTTACGAATGAATGAATGTATGAAAGGACTGACTGACGACCGAACTGTCCCGGTGCAGGTTCTATTGCTTGTGTCGCGCTAAGACATTTCACATCAGTATGTTCACATGGTGCACGAAGAAATATATAATCCATTATATTCGTGAAATATCTACCGTGCCCATAACTCGGTAAATTATAAAGACAATAACACTTGAAATGCTTGCATGGGCCAATTTAAAACCAGCTACATTTATAAATTACGGTTTGCTCAAAACACGATTAAAATATAATACTTTTATGTACAATTTTTGCGAAACAATACTCATACTTATTACGAAGCTTGGGAACGGGTTGTCATTTACCAAAATTGTGCATGTCATGTCATTGCTGATTGAAGGCTGTCGCAATGTGGTCGCACCATTATATCTGTACTAGCTTCTGCCCGTGACTTCGTCTGCGTCAAATTTGTGCTCCCCTGACCCTTCCCGTCGCATCGAATTGCCAGTTTTCGTCCATTTTTCGTTGCTACTCCGCTCCTTTTGATTGTAGTGTGTTATTTACAGCCTATAGCCTTCCTCAATAAATAGGCTAGCCAACACAATTTTTTTTTTTTATTTATTGTTTTCAGCTTTGTAATATTAGTATAGATTTCTGTCTACCCCCACTGACTAATAATTACAAAATATTCTAATTTTAATTAATTTTTTCCGTGTGGTGCCGGACGTAAATAATAGCACCATCCCATTCCTTAGTCACAAGCCAAATGAAACTCATTCAATGTACGCTTCGTTTTTGAATTACCTCGCACATAGCTAGTAAACATACATCATCGTCATTTCAGCTGGAAGACCGGGCTCGCCCTATTTGGGGGGTTTGCCAAACGCTTAACCACCACGGTTGACAGGCGGGTTCACGCTATCACGAAGCCGCCTGTCAACCGTGGTTGCTAAGCGTTTACCGTACTGCTATCAGTATGGTGGTAAAATGCATAGAAAACGCTGCTGCCCATTCTCTAGTAAGTCCCTTAGTCGCCGTTTACACCCACGGGAAGAAATAAGACGGTGCTATTCTTTACGTCCGACACCACACATTTTTAAAATATCAATCACCTAGTGTGTATGTCTAAAACATAACATATTGAACAACCTCATAACCTAAAATAACTTGGCGATTATCAAAACATTATGGTTGTTCTCACATTTTTTGCGATCAAACCGGTTACGAGTAGGACTGGGCTTTCATAACAAACCCAAACCGCTGATCATCAGTCAGTACCTACGTGTAAATTGGACAATTTTGTGCCAACGCTACGCAACTTAAAACATGGCCGACCATACAGGGTTACCAAACGTCAAAATTGACATGTCAATTATTTATAATGGCGGCTACTTTGGTGTCTCGTCATCGTTTGCGGCCGGAAGAAGATGCGAATAAAACCATAGACATAATACTGTTATTGATTAAACATTTTGTTGCCCAATTTATTGCTGATAAATTGGACAGAATTCAAGGAGGCCTAAATAAAATTAATTGGATGAATTTAACACGTTAACTGCCTTGTCGCACTGTGTGTCCGACATTTTTTGTTCCATTCAGGCCTTGTCGGACTATATGACCGACAACACATACAAAATCTGAACATGTCGTTGCTGCCTGGCGGCCATGTTTTTGGAATAAATAATGTATTTATGGAATAAATAATCTATTTTAAGTGAAATAACTTAGTACATTTTTTGACTTTTTCTGACTTTAGCCATGGCAGTTAACTGATCCAACGTATCTCAGCTTACAAAAAAATTGACAGGTGTAATGTCAAACTTGTGTCAATACTCCTTTATAAACAAACACAAAAGATTAAAAAAACCGGCCAAGTGCGAGTCGGACTCGCGCACCGAGGGTTCCGTACAAACCTGTAGGTATTTTCGGTTTAAAAATATATTTAGTTTTTTAATTTTTATATTTCAATTGATTGAATGTAAGGTAAATTGCGGTTTACGATTTATGACGTTTTAAAAAAAAACCACTCACTCGATCTCGTTCAAACCAATTTTCGTTGGTAGTTTACATGGTAATGTACATCATATATTTTTTTTAGTTTTGTCATTCTCTTATTTTAGAAGTTACGGGGGGGGGGGGGACACACATTTTACCACTTTGGAAGTGTCTCTCGCGCAAACTATTCAGTTTAGAAAAAAATGATAATAGAAACCTCATTACCATTTTTGAAGACCTATTCATAGATACCCCACACGTATGGGTTTGATGAAAAAAAAACATTTTTTAGTTTCAGTTCTATGTATGGGGAACCCCAAAATTTATTGTTTTTTTTTCTATTTTAGTGTGAAAATCTTAATGCGGTTCACAGAATACACCTACTTACCAAGTTTCAACAGCATAGCTCTTATAGTTTCGGAATAAAATGGCTGTGACATACGGACGGACAGACAGACAGACAGACAGACAGACAGACAGACAGACAGACAGACATGACGAATCTATAAGGGTTCCGTTTTTTGCCATTTGGCAACGGAACCCTAAAAACGAACTACAGTTACTTAGATCCTATTTTTAAGTACTAAGATTTTCAAAGGAGACCTTTAAAAATACTCTCTATCTAATACTCAGCTTTAAAATATTTCATTGCTACTTCAGTTGACAATAACACAACCTCTCCAACGCCTTATCTATTTTCAGGAATTATAATGTAGGTAGTATACCTATTAGCTCATTGACATAATCTTTTCTTTGTTCGCACGAGACAGCTCAATTATAAAAATAACTTAATGGAAGGCGATAGGTTTTAGCCGTTTCTTAGAGATATTTTAATAATAGTCTTTACTTGCATTTGCCACATAACGGGCTTAGACAACCTCTTGTCTACATGTGTAATGCACTTTGTCTCCTTTCTTATGTACAGACGCCAGCACATCAGGCTACCCGAAACTGTAAAATTTTACCAATCAATCTTGAACCTAATTCTTTAGCGATAAAGTTAAAAACCTATTAAAGAAATTTGACAAATTGTAGTAGCTTTATGTGCTGGCATCTGTACATAACAAATCTATCTATCTATCTATCTTAAAAAAGATCTGTGACTTAATACGATAGATAAATAATATATCTATAAATAAATAATATATGTTAGGACAACCAACACAACGTTATCTGATCCCAAACTAGGCAGAGCCTGTACTATGGCAACCAGACAACTGATAAACATACTTATATGTTTCTAGATAAATTACACCCAGACACAGAACAAATGATTGTGCTCATCACACAAAGATTTGTCCTGGGTGGGAATCGAACCCACGACCTCAGTCTTAGCAGGCAGGGTCACTAACCACTAGATTAACAGGCCAGGGCCAGTCAAAGATATAGATAGCTAAGACATTGTGTGAAAAACATCGATGCAGAAATAAAGTAGCAATGTTTTTGGTCGAATACGAGTATCGAGTATCCAGCTCTCTGGTATAACCATCCATAGTAAATATTATATACAATTGCGAAAGTAAATCTGTCTGCCGGTTTTTTACCTTTTCAGCCTTGACGGCTGTACGGATTTCGATATAATTTGCCACACAGGTAGACCATTATCTGAGTTAGGACATAAGAGACTTTTCCGATAGTAGGTTCCCCACCGACCTAGGCTTTAGTAACACTATCAATTTGCTCCAAGCCGAGATTCAAACGCTACTTATTATTTTTTCGTGGGTAAAGGTCCATGTTTTGGCAGTTTATCTATGGTAAGGGACAAGGCTGACAGGCATGCACAAAACATCATATTGTCTCTGATTTATAGAAATGGATAGATATTTTTAGTTTAAAAGATAACAATAATCTTTACATTATATACTTAACTAGCTGACCGTACAGACGTTGTCCTCTTTCCTAGAACTCGATAGCAGCGCCACCTACCGGGTCCAATAGTGAATCTAAATCATCCAGGGTACCACCCAAACGCATAAAAAAAATCATTCAAATCGGTCCAGCCGTTTAGGAGGAGTTCAGTGGCATACACACATACAGTAGAATTATAGCCCTAGCTTTCCCAGTTATTGATATATATAAAGATAATCAGCGTGTATTGTCCCACTGCAGGGCAAAGGCCTCCCTTTCCCTTTTCCACTCAACTCTATCCTGAGCCAATAACGACCAATCCCTCATGTAGACGTCGAGTTCGTTCCGCCACCTACGTCTGGGTCTGTAGATTTGAAACTTTCATAGGGCATCTGTCATACCGTAAAACGATTCCTTTCTTTCTGCCTGTAACATCTTTTGCGGTAGTTTTATTATATTTTAAATGCTGGTAGCCCTCAATTTGCGCGTGCGGCCAAAGCTACGAAAAATTAGAAGATCACTGTTGCTTTTGGCTTCACCACTTAAACGGATTTGAGAAGAAAAGAAAAACACGCAATGCGTTTGTGGTATTATGTGGGACACGACAATCTGTTGGTGGCTTAGTTTAACACATCGTAATGTTACAGAGAAGATAGGCTGTTTAATGTTTGTGGTCTCTTTTAGTCTTACCGCAAATCAGGGCAGTTACTCGACCAAAGATCGACGCATTTGCAAGATTCCTTTAGGATGTGGCAACTATAAGGTGAAAATGAGAGAACTTTTGCCATTTCTGTCTATCATAAGCACATTTTCAGTAACATCATTTTTATCAGTAGCCTTGTTCCATCTACTGCTAAGGATAGAGATTAGGTCTGCTCCTGCACATTTTTTAAACAACGTAAACGTAATGCCAGTTCTGACTAGTGTTGGGATTTTATCCGGATAAATACTCAAAATGGATAAATACTCGATAAATATCCGTTTTTACTGAGTATTTATCCAAAACAGCGGATAAATACTATTTTATGTTTTCGTAACGTAAGTTTTGTCATTTTACTAACAAAAGGATTAAAATTAATGAAAAATAGACAATGCAGATTGGTATCGTACCTTATTAATCATTTTAACAATTACAAAATGCCGATATTGACAATAATTTCATTCAATTATGAATTCAGTTAGTCAATCACTGTCAAAGTTAGATACAATTATACATTTGTACATTGGTTTTTCACATACATACATGAACTCATGCCTTTCTTCCATGGGGGTAGGGAGAAACTAAGTAACGCTTAAATCATTGTAAAAATAAAAAAAAACTACCTCGTGAAAGTCGAGAAAGATAAACAAATCAAATAACTTGACTTGGCTCGCGAGGTTGTCGACACTGTAGGATATGGATTCAGCGAGCAATATGCAGTTTTGAGACCAGTGGTGATGTATTTATTTACCACAAGTAAAGCGCCTGCCTGAGTGCGAACTCACGACCTACAAGTTGTAAGTCGGGGCTGATACCACCGGGACACCACTGCTATCGCCAATATGAAAGGCATGTCAGACTTTTACTGACTAAAACCCACCTGCGTTCTTTTAGTTGCTTGTGCCAGGGTACCTCTTTTAAACAGATCCGCAACCCTGGCAGGCATCGGTCCTCGCGGACCCCTTCAATATGTAATGATATCTCTTTGAGGCGCGCGTGGAACACAATGCGCCGTCGACGCGGGCCTGTTCTTTACCGTGGCGAGCAATGGGTGGCTCGCCGCCCGCAAGCCCGTGGCCACCGTAGCCAAGAATCCACAATGAACTCCCGACGCCCGGGGCGTCTCCTCCTACGGTGGCTAGGGACACGAGGGCGCACAGACTGACTCTCCCTAACGCGCTCCACCTCCTCCTTCGCGACCTTTACTTCTTCGCAGAAGGAGGTGACAGCTTCTTATGCCCTCTCGCTCCATACCATGGCCTGCATCAGGGCCGGACGCGAGAGATCGCTGCCACCAATCGCCTCTACGAGGATACGGCGTTGCTCCGCCCAAGCAGGGCAAACCTCCTCTCTATGCTCCACCGTATCTTCCAGGTGATCTACACAGTGGTAAAATTTACTCAAGCCTGCTTTTAGATTTTCACAAATCCAATGACTCATTATCAGTAGTATTATAAACACTAGAAGAGCATTGCATTTGTTGGTCTCTTGTTGAAAGACAGGTTCTGTTATGGGTTCAAAATCAGATATGCATTGATATACCTAATCCCAAAAGTTATCGTCAAGCAAAGCTGCTTGTAGCATTTGACTTGACGATATATTTTTCTTTTGCGTACGCTGAGAGAGCGGCTTTTCTATTTTTCATACTGCTTAGTGATCGTAGATAGCTGCCCTATTTTGTGTAGCATGGCAGGTTTAACTTTTCTCCCGTTACTTTTTGTTTTACGATTTGTTGTAGCTTCGATCGTGGTTTTTGGGTTTAGTTCTTGTGAGTTTTTGATTGTCTTATAAATCGATGAACGCTGGCTCAACGCACAGAAAAGCATGACGCATTGTCACGTTTCGCCTGAACCGAGCGTGTAAGCGAGAGCGCGAAACAAGCGAGAGAGAGGCACGATCGGCCTTAGCGTTCGAAATGTGTGAAATCTATCTCTCTTCCACTCCATCGGCCAATACATCCGAGTAAAAGAGACTTAGACATTATCACGTAAAATTATCGTCCGTATACCGACTTTACAGACAGTCAATTGTTTTTTATCAAAGATTTTATCATATCTGCATAAATTATTGAAACTACCGCATTTCAGTGCACCATGAGCCAGTAAATTACTAGTGTGTGCTGCGCAGTTTAAAGGCTCAACACGTTTAACTAATTGTAAAGCCCTTTGCATGTTTATAGCGTTGGCAAACATCAAAAACAAACTTGTCTTCGCCGCATTTTTCTTGACTTTTAGAAGCTCTTCACAGAGATAATCTATTATGTGGCTATTCTCTACACTCTCAACAAAGAAAGGTTCTAAATTTGTATCTAAAGAGCATGCTCTATTAGAGACGTTTGGACTTCTGACACAATTACGGCAATTGACATTAGAACTAAATAATGTAATAACGTAGTATTTTGAAAAGCCTAAATAACAATAAAAGTCATTAACATTTTAAAATAATCATCCAATGCGCAAAAAAGATATTTATCCATCATTTTGAGTATTTATCCGATAAAAATGAGTAAAAACGAGTATTTATCCGTTTCGGATAAAAACTCGAGTATTTATCCTCCGAGTATTTATCCACTGTCCATCACTAGTTCTGACGCTTTTTGAGTCAAGATACAAACAGTAGTTATACCATTTCTGGGACAAGCACAATTAATATAAAGCGTCATGACGACATGGTATTACGGCTAACCATTAGCATAAGCATAAATACAATCAGCCAATAATATTCTCACTGCTAGGACAAAAGCTTCCTCTGTATGGGAGAGAGTGGGCTATAATCCATCACGCGGGCCAAGTGCGGGTTAGAGGTCACATGTCTTCGATTTTTTGGTTCTAGGACATGCCGGTTTCCTCACGATGGTTTCCTTCACCGTTTTGAGAGCAGTGTTGATGAAATTAAATACACAAAACTTAGGTTCAAACTTAAAACATAGAACTCTTTATTTGGGGCTGATATCACTAGGCCACCACTGCTACACATTTTTTTTTTACTAGTCTCAACTGTCCCACTCCTGGGCAAAGGCCTCCCTCCATTCTTTACAACTTTCGCGAGCCTGTGCGTCCTCCTTCCAGTGTTCACGGAATCTATCCAGCTCGTCACGCCATCTCCTACGTGGCCGCAATCCAGGCTCACTGTCTCAGGGCACATTCTTAGACATAAATAAAGTCTTAAAACTAACTTCATCTATTAAGTACTTTAGCTCCGAGCATTCGTGCTAGGCCTACAGTTATCTACATATTTTTTACTTGTATAGACGTCATAATGACGTCACGTTTCTGGTTGTAACCACTGGCTGAAACGATGATAAGGCGTCTTTACGACCACTTGACGAGTATACTTTGTTAAGGCTTCAATTAATTGTTGTTTTAACTGTTGTTTCAGATAATTGGAGAGAGAGAATATGCGGTGAGGCCTACGAGGAGGCCTTCGGAAGACTTACAGACTGGACAACCCTTAGAAGTGATAGTACAACAGGTAAGAGCATACATATGCATTAACTCACACCTTATTCCATGGGGGTAGGTAAAAACTAAGAACTCCACGTACTACGACTTCTTATACTCCTTTTTGTTTCATTTATGTTCAAACACCTGCACCCTAATTGCGAAACGCACTATCTATCAGAATCTGAATGGGTTTGAAGATTATTTTCTAAACCATTGCGTCATTTGCTCGAATAAATTGTAAGCTCAGCAACGTAAATAACGCAATGAATGTTGTTCAACTTTCAATATGAAACCAATTCCTGCTGTCAGCAAGCTACGCAATTACCCCTCTGGTCATACACGCACGCCGGTTGTGAACAAGACAAGATCACAGGTGACTTTTTAAACTAGACTTTGACTCCCTAAAACGTGGCGAATAGAAATGCAGGGGTGAATAATTGGGACGAAACCATAAAAGGGATTTTAACATTGAAATAATGGTTTGTTGCCAGGCGGAATCTCATGAGGAAAATTTATTCCAGTGAACAATTAAGTGCTCTCGTTGGCAACAATATCATCATTTAGAAAGAAAAAGCTAGTTGCCTATTCCAAAGCTTATTATGTTCCTATGGAGAAGAACGGGCAACGTTGGGGCTTGAGGTTAAGTAATAAACATCCGCACGGGTCAATCCATCAGTTTAAACTACGCTTGCCACTATTGGTCAGTGGATGAGACCTCTTCACTTACCAAGACCTCTCCAAGCCTTGGAAAGTACGTTAAGCCGTTGGTCCCGGCTGTCTTTCGTGGATCTATGACGGTCGTTACGGGTCGTCAGAAGCCCTGACTACCAGCCTTACCAAGGGGTATCGAATTTCCCAGTTATTGGATTGTGGAGATCAAATAGGCAGTCGCTCCATGTCAAATACTAGTATTCGACTGCATTCGTTTAGGTTGGCAGCAGACCCCAACATAGTTGTAAAAAGGCAGATAATAATGCAAAAGAATGGGCATGAACTTTTTGAAGTGTTAGTTGTAAGATGTAATGACCACGTTCACATACTGCCTGGATAAATGTGGCAATCAACATGACAATAAATATTACCTTTCGACCTTCCAAAAGTAATAAAGCAAATGACAAAATAATATGACCGCGGAAGTTTATGTTAAATGCACAATTGCACAAATATAAATCCTTTATAAGTTACAAAACAAAATATTTAAGTACTCAGCAGCTTAAAATAAGATATTATTTTGTAAAATTATATATTTACATAAGCCGTAAAAAATTACTAATTTATTTCAACGAGTTTCGTTCAAAATATGTCTTTGGTCAACGATGTGTGAATTTGTTAATGTTTTGTATGGAAATCAGTTTACTTCTTTTGTTTTTGTTTTCACGAAAAGGCATAAAATCACCTCACTGGACACCAATATTCTTTTTTGATGCGGAAGAATGAGGGATGTCCCTAGTGGCTAATTTATAATAGCTACACGGTTAGATCACTCCTCCGTGCTTCGGAAAGCACGCTAAGCTGTAGGTCCGGCTGTCATTTATGGATCTTTGCCAGTCGTAACGGGTCGTCAGAAGCCCGAAACTCCAACCAGTCTTACCAAGAGGTATCGTATTTCCCAGTATCTTAGTTGTGGAGGTCAGATAGGGAGTCGCTCCATGTAAAATACTGGTATTCAGCTGCATCCGGTTAGATTGGAAGCCGACCTCAACATAGTTGGGAAAAGGCTAGGCAGATGATGACACGGTTCGATCGCTCTGGTTAAGCTACATTTGCCGCGGTTGGACCGTGGATGAGTGACCGTCTTTACATATCTCTTAAGTCTTAAGAAAAGTTTTGAGTATGGGATCGTATTAGCCCAGGTGCGACGGGCGATTGCATGACCAACTAGATTTTTAACTCACTGCTTAGAGCCGAGAGTAGAAAATCTAACAATGGGTGTTTTCGATTTGCTCGGATGCGCTTTGTAGGATTAATAATGGTCAGCTTCATATCGAGCCAAGCGAAAATCCAGTGTAGGTACTATAAAAATCTGTCGCGTTATGAAATTGCCCGTGCATTTGGACTTAGGATGGAGGAAGGAAGACCAAAGAAACGATGATGAAGTTGTGAAAGATAATAAAACTAGAAATTAGGTGAATACAGAGGTGAACACTAATATAGATGTATGTAAAGATAATAATGTCATTAGTAGCAGTAATGTACTATTAAATAAAATGGACTGTCTTCTATGCAGAGCTTGCATGGAGGCTGAGGAAATTTGCGCATGTGCTCTTTTCAACTGGGCACTGAAAGTGTTTAATCCATAGGCGTCATCCAGTCCAGTGAACTTAGGAGGGAGATGGGCTGCTTGGGATAACCGACGGTCACCATAGCCCACGTACAATAATATCAATTTGAATGACTAAGTGCGAAAACCAAACCCTCTCACTCACATAAAAAAAAGAACAGCAATTTTTAAAACTTAGTTTGGCTTGTTGCCGAGGATTAGCGGCAAAAAGCCGCGTTTTTAACAACCAAGTTTTTTTTGGCGTTAGATGTCAAACTAGTCGACGTCAAAAAAAGGAAAAGCAACAGTACATAGGCCACGTGTTTTGAAGCTAAGTGTAAGGCATCTGCAGATATAAAAACGCGTTATATTAATATATTATATTGAATAGCTATGGGGTAGTAGCAAACCATGATAAATTAGAAGGATGTAAGTACTTTTTTTTGTATGAACTAGAATGGTCATAAGAGTAGAGGAAGACCTAAGAAATAATGGATAGACTGTGTGAAAGATGATATGGCTAAAAAGAGGGTAACTACCGACATGACGACTCATAAGGAAGTATCGAAGGAAAAGACTGTTTCGCCGACCACAAATGAATTCGGATATGGGCAAGAGATTAATGATTATTTAATAGCAATTTGTGTAGAAATAGCGGATGAACTTGTCACAGACTGCCAAAGGGCAGACAGTAGATGAACTTACCATAAATGAAACCACTCACAACCTCGATCCAAAATTGGAAAGTTCTCGGACAAAAAATATATTGGCTACCCTTTTGCTGACAAATTTTGGATGTGAGAGGTCAAGGCTCATAGGTCAAATACCGGATACCTCATTACTTTAACCTTTTTTACCCAAACGTATTAATCTTATACAAAACTTGAAATCCGTCTTTCATAATTGCCTACCGCAGTGGATGCGTCATAGGCCTAACCAGGATTCTATTTGGTAGAGCATAAAAGTATTTATTCATCTCTATTTTGAGATAAATAAAGCCTAAGACCAGATTTCGGTGTGATTTTTTCTAGAAGACTCTTTTTTTGAAGATTTACGACGAATGTAGAGAACTCTAGACCCTCAGTCTAGGTGGAGTGACTATCTTCGCTCATTACGGACAGATTGAGTAGTCGCGAATAAAGCTCAGAGTCCTCTTATTGAGGAGGCCTATATCCAGAAGTGGCCGGCTAAATTATCAAGAGAATTTAACAAGTAGGGAGTTCGACCTCAGTAATTATACACGTCAATTTTAGACTTCTAGGTGCCATTCGAGAATCTCAGCACTCGCACGCAACCAAATCTTCCGTACATAAGCCGGAGACAAATAACAAATGTCAGACATTACGCAAACTGAATGGAGTCATAAATCACGTTAATGTAAATACGTTTTTACATGGGCTTAGCGCCGTCGGGAGAGAAAAAAGGCTTACGTCAGAAGATGATTACTTCCATGTTACAGCTTCCCTTGAATAAAGTTTTGAGATGTAAGAAACTTACCTATGCCTTTGACAGGTGAAGGACGTTGGATCAAACTGGTGAAGAATATGTGTTGTTATGTAATCCCCTTGCTTAGTAGGGCAGATTAACGTAGATTAATTATGTTTATGATCATACATGAGTTGTGTTAAGAGCCCTCTTACAAATTTTGAACGCTCGAGTTTAGGTAAAAGACGGCAATCTTATGTATGTGTGCGTAGCTATCCACACATGCACAATACAAACAGTGTAACGCGAGTGTCGAGCCGGTCTAAACAATCTTGATCCGTTAGAATTATAATGCGGTATTTAGATATTTATGAAAATACTTATTTCATTTATCCAGTCTAATAAAGATTTCTAGACTAATAAAAAAAATACAACTATATGTTATGTAAAGTACACAATAAAAATAAAAAATTAAAACAATTACATATTGGTGCCGATTCTGTTGTACACCGAACTAAACTAACAAAACTATCTCTAAAATTGCTTACTTTTAGCTATGAGAATTGTTACGCTATTCTGCAAGAAATAATCTCTTTTAAAAATTATTTTGACACGACTAAAATCAAATTTGACAATCGCGACTCAACGTGGTATTTTTAGGGTTCCGTTGCCAAATGGCAAAAACGGAACCCTTATAGATTCGTCATGTCTGTCTGTCTGTCTGTCCGTATGTCACAGCCACTTTTCTCCGAAACTATAAGAGCATGCTGTTGAAACTTGGTAAGAAGATGTATTCTGTGAACTGCATTAAGATTTTTACACTAAAATAGAAAAAAAAAACAATAAATTTTTGGGTTCCCCATACTTAGAACTGAAACTCAAAAAAAAAAAATTTCATCAAACCCATACGTGTGGGGTAAAATGGTATTGAGGTTTCTAATATATTTTTTTTCTAAACTGAATAGTTTGCGCGAGAAACACTTCCAAAGTGGTGAAATGTGTGTCCTCCCCCCCGTAACTTCTAAAATAAGAGAATGATAAAACTAAAAAAATATATGATGTACATTGGTGCCGATTCTGTTGTCACAAAATTCTCTAAACTAAACTAAAAATCACTAAAATTTGGTTTATTCCTGTCAAACGACGATTTCCTATTCTGAAATAGACTAAAGTGACACAACTTAACTATATTTTAGTTTGACAGCACTAAGATTGCACTGAGTTATTAGTTTAGTGAAAATGACAATTTTGCTATTCTGAGTATTATTATTATTATTAGTTTTCACCAAAAAAGTTGACTAAAATAATTTATTTTAACTAAATCTGACTATTTTTAATCGCGATTAAAAAGGTGTGGAATAAAACTAGTGGTCATGAACTAAAATTCTCAACAACGCCTCGCCTTCACGTGCAAAAACAGTTCTGTACTTTTTATTTTCCTTTTGCTTATATCTTGAAAATGGCGTGTCCTATCGCAAAAATAATGAAATTTTCGACCCCCTTAGTATACCCTGGAACATTTAAATCTCAACACGTGGGTAACATTTTTTTATATTTTTCAAACAAAAGTGAAAAATTCCATATAAAACACGTCCAGGCTGCACCGTAGCACGCGCCTTCGTCTCTCAAAAAAATCATTCTACGCAATGCACACACAAGTAAACGTTGCGAAAACAAAAGAAAAAAAAATACCACTCTGAGTCGCGATTGTCAAATTCGATTTTAGTCGTGTCAAAATAGTTTTTAAATTTAGCGATTTTTCCTTGCAGAATAGCGTTACAATTCTCATAGCCAAAAGTAAGGAATTTTAGAGATAGTTTAGTTAGTTTAGTTCGTGTACAACAGAATCGGCACCAATACCATGTAAACTTCCACCAAAAATTGGTTTGAACGAGATCTAGTAAGTATTTTTTTTAATACGTCATAAATCGTAAACCGCAATTTACCTTTCATTCAATCAACTCAAATATAAGAATTAAAAAAAAAACATTTAATTTCATAAACATAAACCTTTTGCATAAACCGAGAATACATACAGGTTTGTACGGAAACCTCGGTGCGCGAGTCCGACTCGCACTTGGCCGGTTTTTTTTCTTTTGGCTTCGCAACTTAGTACTTGTGCGCTACGCAATGAACTTGCTGAGATACGAAGGCGCGCGCAAGGGGCATCCTGGACGTGTTTTATATGGAATTTTTCATTTTTGTTTGAAAAATAAAAAAAAATATTACCCACGTGTTGAGATTTATATGTGTGGGGTATTATAAAGGGGGTCGAAAATTTCATTATTTTTGCGATAGGACACGCCATTTTCGAGATATAAAAGGAAAAAATATTCAGTACTGTTTTTGCACGTGAGGCGAGGCGTTGCCGTTGGTGTGAATTTTTGTTCATGACCACTAGTTTTACTCCACACCTTTTTAATCGTGATTAAAAATAGTCAGGTTTAGTTAAAATAAATTATTTTAGTCAAAATTTTTCTACAATCTATTAAAATAATGCTTTACTTGATAATTAACGAAACCCTTATTCAAAAAAAAAAAAATAAAATGCGAAGAGTAGCAAAATGTTGTAGTCGTAGTATATTTTTGCCTTCACGATACGAGTACCCGTAAACTGAGACGTGGGAAAAATTGACATAGGTCTTTCCCCGTTGGGCGCTTGCGCCGTACTAAACGCTGCCCGCTTGTGCATCGTAATTTATTCTAATTTAGAGTGATTTCAAAAACGATATTATGTCTAATTAAATGAACAGATTTAAATAAAACTTGAGAATTCGATTTGTTATAGAGCATACTTTATATTGACATGAATTTTTTAATTTAATTATGCTTTATTCAAACCAAAAAAACGCGATAAACTTGCGAATAAATCGTAAAAATTGCCATAAGACTTTATTTTTTTTACTAATTAATGTTATTAAAAATCAATATTTTTGTACTAAATGTAACAACTAGATTATATGTCTGTTGTTTTGTGTATTTTTTTTACTCAAATTTCTACATAGTAATGATAGAAATAGGAGTCTGAAATTGACCCTGCGCTGATTTTTACGAAAACTAGTTGTGGGAGATTAATTACTACAAAGTAAACAAACAAGTTTTTGTAAATGTTCTACTAAAAGTGACAAAACAAAAGATAGATCTATTTTTTACATGTATTCGTCAATGCCAGAGAATTTATAATGATGAGATGAGAGGTAAATAAGGCGACTAAAATCTTAGATATTCGCGCAAAAATGTAAAATGGCTCTTAAGCCTAATACGATTTGATGAACAGAGCCAAAGATTTTTCACGGATTACCACGATTTAGAAACCTGTGAACAGTCGTTACCGTATAAGAAAACGTGTTCCTATATGGTGTAGCAGCATCTACTTTTTGGAGTTATTCGTAATCTGTCCGGTCGTCAGAATTCAATCAGAATCAATTTCAAATCCCATATACTTAATTCATATTGTATTTCTATTATTTCTATTTAATATTGTATCTAGTATTTAAATAGTTAGTTGAGGAAGATATGTATCATTGAGAGAAGATTCTTAATTAGCTTGATTCAGGTTGGCATACCTTTTCTACAACCATGTCATCAGGAAGATACAACGCTTTGGGATCTGCTAAATCTAACAAATTTTGTCAGTGACGAACGAGATTTTTTCATCCCAACAGTGTTCTGGTTTTTTGTACATTGTCTTTATTAAATAATCTTTTTTAATCATCTGAAAAGTGAAAGTTAGGACCGGATTCACTTGTTTTTATACGAAGTGCGTTGTTGGGGTGGTCTAAAGTCTTCAAAAAGTGGTTCGTGGTGTAACAACTACAAGAACGACGCTTACTGGTTGAATAAGTTATGACCGCTACAAGATTATTATTATGTTTTTTGTTTGTTTGTTTAATTGTGTTAATACTTTGTATATTAGCGTCACTTGATCTTTGTGATACATAAAGTGAAACTACCAGTTTGGTGCAAAGTTTTCTACTTCTAAGCTCCTTAGTGTTTCATTCACATGGAATATTCCGTCACTTGTGCTTGAGCATTATCAATTGTAGCCCGCAGATGAGTGTCACTACCTACTAATGATAGTCCGAGGGATCAAATTTTCTGACCTATAGATAGCTTAATTATCTTGGGAACCTAGAGCTTTTTATTTCTGTAAAAGTGATTATATTTATTAAATTTTTGTTACTTCGTTCTCATCTACAGAATCATCTTCATGTCACTTCACAGTGACATTCGCAAATTCAAAAACACTATTATCATATATCCTAAGGCACAGCATTCATAGTCTGCGATACACCTACCAATCAGGCATGATACAGCACCATTCACAGCTACACAGGACAAAAATTGTCTCAGACCAAAGGTCACAATTATACGTAGGTATCTACGTAGTTGTAATGACAGGTTGTAGCTACGACTTTGTCCCTGAAGGTTGTAGGGGTCATATAAACGGCAGTGACGGTGTATAAGATGTTATGATAAAAAGTTGCTGTGTCATGGTTGAGGGAATCGGCGTGACGACGTGTCTTTCGTGGACTTTGGAATGGGATACGAGTAGTTTCTATAGGCAAAACATTCGAGAGCTGCAAAATTATTAGGTTAGCGGAGACGATGAATATTTAACGCTCTATGATTTCTACTTAGATAATTATACACGAATCTATAAATGGTTATGAGCCGAATCAAAGAAATGGCGCTAGGAATGCCATAGGGATGCATCTTGAGCCCTCACGAATCTATAAATGGTTATGAGCCGAATCAAAGAAATGGCGCTAGGAATGCCATAGGGATGCATCTAGAGCCCTGCACGAATCAATCTTTCAAGGGCGGGTCCAATTCATCATTTAACACATTTGAAATATATTCATACAGATTTTAAATCATCTATCACCAAGAAAGTATTTTCGCCCTGTATTTAAACAGTAATCTATGATAAACAAATCTCACTGAAAACATCATTAAACTTTTTGCGATCTCATTGAAACGGTGATTTACAAGTAGGTTGTCAAAAAACGTGTACAGACGTCATTCCTATAATAATATTTTAGATGTGAAAGTTTGTATGAGTTACTCAATCACACAAAAACTGATTTTGATGAAATTGGCACACAGATAGTTTATAACCTGGATTTTCACATAGAGTACTCTTAATCTCGGTTGTATTTTCCCGTGGTTTAATTTTCGACGTCCACGAGGGCGAAACCGCTGGCAAAAGATAGTATGAAAATAAACTCGGTCTACCACCAAAATTAAATTTATTACATACTATCTTTTGAACTAGTCAGCCGATTAACAAACACATAGTCGCCTCATCGTCGCTTCTAGTTGTAGATTCTTAGGTTATTTTTGTATAATTTCGGTGTTTTCATTAAGATTCAAAATACTCTTTAATAGTATTGCCCGTATTTTCATTTGTTGCTGTATTGTCGTAGCCACGTGGGGAAATAAATAGGTATCCTTATATATATCGGTCTCACTCTTGCACTTAATCCAGTTTCATGCATACGATTTTATTGATTAAAATCAAGCAAGTATTAACTATATATTTTTGAAAGTCAGCTCCGTGTTCAGTTTTAACGTTTTACCTTCGACTTTGATTAAAGACAACTTTTTAACCACACTAGTTACAAAATAAACATAATGTATAAAAACAACAGGCACTACAAAGTTTCTTAAACAGGTTTCTTTACCCTGACTTCTGACAGCGTGGACTTTAACTTTAGTACTTTCAAATTGATTTACTACTAGTTAGGTTAACTTCGGGACATTTCAATTGATTTACTACTAGAGGAAATTTACTAAGTATAGGGTGGCAGGGAGATCTCGAAGAACAACTGGCTACCATAGCACCATAAGCCTATAACATTCCCACTGTTGGGACACAGGCCTCTACTAGGTGACAGTAGCGGGTTGGCAGATGTCACATGTCTTCGAATGTTTGCTTCTAGAACATGCCGGTTTCCGCACGATGTTTTCCTTCACCGTTTTGAGAGCAGTGGTGATGAATAATTTTCACAAAGTAAAGCGCCGGTCATGATTTGAACATTCCGCCAGGGTCGAGGAATTGTTCGTGTTACCGTGGCCCTGGCATATGGGCAACTGAAGGAACACGGGTGGGTTTTAGTCAGTAAAAGTCTGACACGCCCTTCCGCTCCACCCAGAGTGAAAGACGTCATTTGATGATTCCACCCATAAAAATAAAAAGGGACAAACCTACGAGCTACAAATTGTAAGTCTCGGCTGTTACGTCTGTTCCATCTTTACTCTAACAGTACGTTTAATGATAGCTAATAAAGTAGGTACTTCGGTCTAAGTATACTTAGATTGATTAACAGCTACACCAAGTAATTGCTATATGTCGTATTAATGTTACTTAATTGGTCACTTGTAAACGTGTCTGGAGATTATTTCTGATTGATGTTTTTAATTTTAAAACCTTTTATGTTCAACCACAAATGGTTCTTTGATTGATTCGTTTATAGTGGCAGGTCAAAAGGGATTATTGTAAACACTTAAAATTATGTTTATAATTGGTTGGTTTTGTTGCTTTAATGGTTTACTAGTTTTTGCATCGCCTTCCCTTAAGTGGAAGTCGAAAAATTTCTCACGGGAGCATACTACCTGGACAAAAAGTATCCAATGTGTTAATCTAGGTTATGAACTATCTATACGTATGTGCCAAATTTCATCCAAATCCGATCAATAGTTTTTGCGTGAAAGAGTAACAAACATCTATCCATGTATATGTATGTATGTATCAGGTATCGTGTAGCTCAACCCTAAAATAGGGTGACTAGATGGGTAACTAGGTGTTGGGATATAAAGTGACTATAGGAAAAGGTTTTACCAAAATAAAAGCAGGTGTTTTATTTAAGGTAAAAACTTTTTCAAACTTTTTGTTATTTGAAAAACTTAACAAAAAATTAAACCGCCGAAAAACTGAAAAGCATAAAATAATAAACCTTAAAATTATGAGTCGGCGCTTTGAGTGTTCCTTGTTCATTGATTTTTCAGCGCCGACTCAAAATTTTAAGGTTTATTATTTTATGCTTTTCAGTTTTTCGGCGGTTTAATTTTTTGTTAAAAAGTTTTTATTTTATTATTTTTTGTGGCTTTAATGTACTAATAATACTTGGCAAGGTATACCCTATCCAACAATAAAAGAATTATCAAAATCGGACTACTCTGTACAAAGTTATGCGTGTTTATACGTTACAATCAGTGAGTGAACAATCAATCATCCCCTGTTTTCCAACCCTTAGGGTTCGATTTTGTTTTCCAAATTTATATGGGACCACTTTGGGAGTATACCCTTTCCAATAGAAGAAGAATTGTCACAATCGGACCACGATGTAAAAAGTTGTGAGTGTCAGTGAGTGAACAATCAATCATCCCCTGTTTCCAACCCTTAGGGTTCGATTTTATTTTCCAAATTTATATGAGACCACTTTGGGAGTAAACCCTTTCCAATAGATGAAGAATTGTCACAATCGGACCACTATGTAACAAGTTATGCGTGTTTATACGTTACAATCAGTGAGTGAACAATCAATCATCCCCTGTTTTCCAACCCTTAGGGTTCGATTTTGTTTTCCAAATTTATATGGGACCACCTTGGGAGTATACCCTTTCCAATAGAAGAAGAATTGTCACAATCGGACCACTATGTAAAAAGTTGTGAGTGTCAGTGAGTGAACAATCAATCATCCCCTGTTTTCCAACCCTTAGGGTTCGATTTTGTTTTCCAAATTTATATGAGACCACCTTGGGAGTATACCCTTTCCAATAGAAAAAGAATTGTCACAATCGGACCACTATGTAACAAGTTATGCGTGTTTATACGTTACAATCAGTGAGTGAACAATCAATCATCCCCTGTTTTCCAACCCTTAGGGTTCGATTTTGTTTTCCAAATTTATATGGGACCACCTTGGGAGTATACCCTTTCCAATAGAAGAAGAATTGTCACAATCGGACCACTATGTAAAAAGTTGTGAGTGTCAGTGAGTGAACAATCAATCATCCCCTGTTTTCCAACCCTTAGGGTTCGATTTTGTTTTCCAAATTTATATGAGACCACCTTGGGAGTATACCCTTTCCAATAGAAAAAGAATTGTCACAATCGGACCACTATGTAACAAGTTATGCGTGTTTATACGTTACAATCAGTGAGTGAACAATCAATCATCCCCTGTTTTCCAACCCTTAGGGTTCGATTTTGTTTTCCAAATTTATATGGGACCACTTTGGGAGTATACCCTTTCCAATAGAAGAAGAATTGTCACAATCGGACCACGATGTAAAAAGTTGTGAGTGTCAGTGAGTGAACAATCAATCATCCCCTGTTTCCAACCCTTAGGGTTCGATTTTATTTTCCAAATTTATATGAGACCACTTTGGGAGTAAACCCTTTCCAATAGATGAAGAATTGTCACAATCGGACCACTATGTAACAAGTTATGCGTGTTTATACGTTACAATCAGTGAGTGAACAATCAATCATCCCCTGTTTTCCAACCCTTAGGGTTCGATTTTGTTTTCCAAATTTATATGGGACCACCTTGGGAGTATACCCTTTCCAATAGAAGAAGAATTGTCACAATCGGACCACTATGTAAAAAGTTGTGAGTGTCAGTGAGTGAACAATCAATCATCCCCTGTTTTCCAACCCTTAGGGTTCGATTTTGTTTTCCAAATTTATATGAGACCACCTTGGGAGTATACCCTTTCCAATAGAAAAAGAATTGTCACAATCGGACCACTATGTAACAAGTTATGCGTGTTTATACGTTACAATCAGTGAGTGAACAATCAATCATCCCCTGTTTTCCAACCCTTAGGGTTCGATTTTATTTTCCAAATTTAAATGGGACCACCTTGGGAGTATACCCTTTCCAATAGAAGAAGAATTGTCACAATCGGACCACTATGTAAAAAGTTATGCGTGATCATACATAAAAAAAAAAAAAAAAAATATACGCGTCGAATTGAGAACCTCCTCCGTTTTTTTTCGTCGGTTGAAAAATAAGTAACTTTACAAGAGAAGGTATAAAATGCTGATAAAGTGTAGCCGTATATCTACACATAACTTCTCAAGCCAAAATAATTACTTCAAGGCCACGACTACTTAAACAAACAATCTTTTTTTACACTCTACACCAAAACTAACTGATCAATAGAGATGATGTCAACTACACTAAATCATGAAGTGTAAGATCAACAGTTTTTTGTATCGATAAAATGTTTTCTCATACACAAACTACCAAGCTTTTTGCCAAATAGGTTGAGGTCGGCTTCTAGGCTGCCCGGAGGCAGCTGAATACCAGTATTTTACATGGAGCATTTGCCTATCTGCCCGCTTTTCGTTTTGGGTGGGAAATCATCAAATTAATTTACTCGCTCCTTGGGTGACACGTCGCAGACTTTTACCGATTAAAACCCAACCGTGCTCCTTCAGTAACCTGTGCCAAGGCCACGGTAACTCTTTCAAACTAATCCGTGATCCTGGCAAAATTCTGAACACCCCTACGTTGTTGATGACATCTCTTAGAGGCGTGCATGGAACACAACGCGCCGTCAACCCGGGCTTGGTCCTTATCGGACGGCGAGCTACCCATTGCTCGCCGTCGGCAAGCCCGCGCCTACTATGGTCGGGAGTTTGCCATGGACTCCCGACGCCCAGGATGTCTCTTGAGACGGCTAGGGGCGTGAGGCCGTAAAGATTTCCTCTCCCTCACACTCTCCGCCTTCTCCTTCGCGAGCCTTACTGACTTCTACAACCCAATTACAAATTGAGAATCCAATAGAGTATCCAACTTGTCGTAGAGATCTCCTGCGCAACACAAGTAAAGCGCGCTTCACTTCTTGAAATAAAAAAAAAACTATATCTTCTGTATCAATTCGTCACCTGTTCGTCGGGTTTGTGAAACGTGTTCGGAAACTGGTATTTTCATTAAAGTACACATAATACATTCTCCTATAATGACGGTCCAAGGCCCTTCGTGATATATTATATTATTGTATGTTATTTTTGTGTCATATAAGTCTGTCTTTCGTAGATCTTAGACAGTCATTACGGGTCGTCAGAAGCCGAAAATCTGTCAACCAGTGTTACAATAGGTATAATATTGTGCTACCCAGAAATTGGGTTGTGGAGGTCAGATAGGCAGTCGCTCCATGTTAAACATCTACTGGTATTGAGCTGCATTCGGTTAGGTTGTAAGCTGAACCCGACATAGTTGAGAAAAGGCTCGGCATATAATGACCTAATTATGAATTTAGGTATCAAGCACCATTAATCCTAAACAGTTTTATTTTTGACAGTTCATACTTCAGACATCGTCCCACGAATAAAATAAAAGCCAATTTTCATTCCAGTTCAATAAAAAAAAAAATGAGGTTAATTCCTTCGATCAATAATAGCACTAGATAAAGGATCAGGAACAAAAATAAGGCGCTCAAGTGGCCACGTTTGCACACACTTACACATTTATATTTCTTACTACGAAATATAGAAAAACGTTTCATTATAATAACAAGTTCAGTTTATTATAATCCTTAACACTCAAACATAAAGCATAATTACGATTGCAAAATATTCATATTTAAGTCCTTTTGTCATCGGAGAAAGGTAAAGAGCAATAAATTTAAAATGTCCCTTAAAAATCAAAAGTCATTTTGATATAAGTACAAAATTATTTATTCTAAACTGAAACTTAAAGTCTAAGCAATATGGTTAAAACAATGTGTTGACAATTTCGTGCTTACTCTATTTTGGAACTAGACGTAGTTCTTGGTATTACATTTCAATGCTCAGAACACAGTACGTATGGAAAGACGTAGAGTTGCAGAATATAATTTTTTAGGTGAAAAGGTACGTTTTGATGGTGGCAAACATTTTTAATCGATTTAAAAAACTAGTAGGACTAAAATAGTATAATAGTTATATTATTTAATTAAGTGCGGGTTAAATCAATGTGATCCACCCGTATAAAAAATGGGTGCGTCTACTTTTATGTACCAGTTTTTAGAAGTTAAATTTGTATTAAATCAAATTATTTTTTCATTTAAATTAAAGTTCAAATATGAATTTTTATAAGGTTTGTATATTTCTTCTCCTCTTTCTTTCGCTACAATAAATACCCATTTTGCACAGCGAAATGGCTCGCTAGGAAATCTACAAACAGAAATAAAATATAAAAATACTACTTCATGCATTCTCTGTTCCAGAACAGACAATGTTTGTTACAATAGTTGGTGCGTTGTCGCAAACATTGGTCAAACAATCATAATATGTATTTGCTAAATGATTTATATTTACTATTTGATTGTTTTTATTTTATGAAAAACACTTAAAAATTTAAACTTATGGAAAAAATGATATTCCTTCCGAAAACTTGGTGCAACAGTGGTTATTTACACAATTTTTGAACGCGTGCTACGGCATTTAGGACGTCTTATCGTTGGCTATCATTGGACCAAACTAATTTCAAATAAGAGCACAAAAATATTTGTGCTCTTATTTTTCGGGCCGTTTTTGAAGCGCTCATCGGGAATCTAGTACATTTTTGATCGAAGGTTAATTCCCATCAAAATACCGTAATAATACTTCGTCCAAAAAAGGCCATTAAATCCTTCAGAAAACAGGCACACACAAGACCTTAATATCTTCAAGAACAGGCGTCAATCATGTCAAAACTCCATTGATTATTCGATCAAAAATATTCGCTTCACCGAAATCGAGGAAGTTTGAACGAACAAAAAACGTTACAGAAGGTCAACCGGCCTATTCTGACAAAATCTCACCGTGAGAACGAACGTGAAGTGAGCTGTCAATAGTGTCACTTTTGACAGATGTTCTACAGAATAGACCTCATAATCAATACACTCGCCCATATAGACACGCTTCACGTTCAACCGTGGACGTTAGTTCACTTTTCACCCTTATGCGTTACGCAATAAGGTTGGAAAGTGGTCGACCGACAGTGACAGTGTGTGTTTAGACTTTTATCACAAACTTTTTGAAAAACATAATGTGTTTCGCAGCTAATTCATTTGATTCGTACGAATATACTCTCCGGTAAATGGCGAAACTAAATTTTAATTATTACTAGTTTTTGCTAGTGGCTTCGCCCGCGTATTTTACATATAAACCTTCCTCTTGAATCACTTTGTCTATTGATGAAAACCGCATTATAATCTGTTACGTAGTTACAGGAAGCGACTCTGTTTTATACTATGTAAAGAAGGTTTCCTGTAGACGATTCGCACGAAGTTGATTCGAGGACAATTTGGCAATTGACACGTGTTGAATTTTATGCTTAAAAGTAATAACATTAGTTCGATTTTCTCCTGTTATCTACTAAGAAAAGCTAAGCTTCGATTGGCCTGTTTCTGGAGAGTAATGAGAAACCTATTTCTGGGCCTAACCGTTACACGAATCAGATATGTACCAATAATCGTCTATTTTACTAAATTAAGCCATTTAAATCTAAGCCGCATTGGCAATGGGCAAGTGCCGAAAATAAGTGATTTCTTTCTTTTTGTTTTAAACTACATTTGTAAACCGATACACCACTTTATTCATAATACTAACAAACCGTTTTCACTCGTTGTAACGATAGAACTGACCTTCTGTAGGTACTTTTGCTGTGGTATGTATGAATCTGTGGCGATCCACATTTTCAAGTATATGTCTCCCTTCATTTCGCACAACCTGTTTTGTAACCGTACTAAAAAAACGCGGAAACTGTCGGCTTTGAGGTTATCCGCAGGTTGGAGTACTTGGAATTGTCTTTTTTTGAGGTTTTTGTGAGAATGGATATTATTATGTAGCTATTTTGATTTGGAGGTATCTTTATTGATGGCTACAATACTGGACTTCTAGAGAAGACAACATTACAAAGGATTTAATTAGTTTACGAGCGTAAGGCTCGTACAGACTAGCGCGACGCGCCATCGCGCGCGATTCGGCGATTTATATCCGTAGAACAATTTGTATGAACGTGTCGCGGCGCGACAGGTCGCCCCTGTGTGAACGGTCGCGCGCGTTTTCATATAAATTGTTCTACGGATATAAATCGCCGATTCGCGCGCGACTGTCGCGTCGCGCTAGTCTGGACGAGCCTTAACAGTTAGTTCGATTTTAATAATAAAACTTTGCGACCGGGTACCCCGTCGCATCGCATCGCCCGTCCGCGCTATTATTTCGGTTTCGCTTATCGTTCTTTCTCACCTTTTGAAGTGAAAAGTTCTTTAGCACCGTTGTGATTTCAAAGTCTATGAAACGAAAAAGCGACAGTAAAAAGAGACAGATACATCAATTCATAAGATTTAACGTGGGAGAAAATGAGATAGGAAGCATTATACAGTGTTTCTTATGTTCGTCGTTCTCTTTGTGCTCTGCTTCGTACCCGCTCCACTCGTGTTTACCGTCTGAATAAATCTATGTAATATACGAATAAAATGTAAAATAATTATCAAACTTTGTATCACTATGATCATTACTAAAACCTACAATTATCCTCTTCCCGAAATTTTACATTCGTCTCATTATCTTGAAGCCAACATTTTTGAAGGTTTCACTTCTACCATGTGTGAATTGCACACATGTTTTTTTTTTCTCTTCTCCCAGGTGTTGTAGCGTGATGTTAAATGGCCTATAACCTTCCTTATAAATTGGGCTATCAAATGCAAAACCAACAGAAATCGAAAGAAATTTACAAAACCGACAGATTGTTTCAGAGATTAGCGAGTTCAAACAAACAAACTTAAAAAAAAAATCAAACTTTTCAGCTTTATTATTAGTGCTTAAATATAGATAGATAAGACAACACGTTTGCACGGACGTAAAAATATCGCGGCGGGATTTTAAACTACGAACATTCAGAATCGCAACAGAGTGCATCTCAGCACGTCTAATAAACTACATTGTTCGATTTTCAGCTCTCGACGCTAAGCAGTGAGTTGAAGATCTTCTGCGCGAAAAAATCCCGTCCGCTATATTTACTCGTGTTTTAGGTACAGACGCCAGCCAGCACATCAAGCTATTACAATCTGTCAAATTTCTTTAATAGATTTTCAACTTTATTTCTAAAGCATTAGGTTCAATGTTGATTGAGAGTTTGACACTTTTGGGCAGCTTGATGTGCGTCTGTAAAATTATTCACAATCCCCGCATGAAACACTATACAAATTAATCTTCAAGTTTTTCTTTTGACTTCGCTTATCTTAATCTACTAAGCTTAGCTACCCACTAGCATTTACCACTACGCGTCAAGTCACGGACACTAATTTATATAATCACTAGCTTTTGCCCGCGGCTTCGCCCGCGTGGATGTCGGAAATTAACGCAGTTATTTTTCTAAAATAAAAGAATTTTTCTAAAATAAAAGTAGCCTAAGTTACTCCTTGTTACATACCGGAACAAACAGACAGACAGACAAAAATTGTAAAAAATGTTGTTTTAGTATATGTATCGTGTAAACATCCATATACATTTAGTAAAAAATGGTTATCTTAATATTACAAACAGACACTCCAATTTTATTTATTTGTATAGATGTATAGATAAAAGGGGTCCGTAACTTAACTTCGAGAGTCATTTGTTCGATGAATGGAAAGTCGACTGAACGATTGTTCGTATGGAACTTAATGCGAAACAACCTTATATCGCCAAACGCTACTTCGACTGAACGATTCATCGAATATTTATAAATCGATGGACTGTTGTTTCGAATGAGTTTTAATCATTACATCGTTTTATAATTGAAATAAAATTATTTAAAAAAGGTGTTTGGTAACATATTATTTCATCCATAATCGAGAAAATCAAACACTTTTAAGATTACGTATGTTCTCCCCATAGATTTGGGAAACATGAAATTTAGTGACAAGGTAGGTAATAAAGCAAAAATGAAGGGAAAATTGTTTATTATAAAACCTGTTTTTTTTTCTATTCATTAAACGCTTGTCGCGTTATTATCTCAAAGAAAATATAATAATAATTTTCTATTTTGTTACTTAACAGCCCATATACTAACGGTATAAATTTAAAAGCGCCTTCCTTGTTACCCAAAAATCCATGTATAAAAACAAAAAAATAATGAGTTGATCATAAAAAAAATTAAAGCCCAAGATGAGTCAGTTTCCTCTACCAAAAAGAAAAAAACCGGCCAAGTGCGAGTCGGACTCGCGCACCGAGGGTTCCGTACAAATCTGTAGGTATTCTCGGTTTAAAATTATTTTTTTTTTAATTTTTATATTTCAGTTGATTGAATGTAAGGTAAATTGCGGTTTAGGATTTATGACGTTTTAAAAAAAACTACTCACTCGATCTCGTTCAAACCAATTTTCGTTGGTAGTTTACATGGTAATGTACATCATATATTTTTTTTAGTTTTATCATTCTCTTATTTTAGAAGTTACGGGGGGGGGGGGGACACACATTTTATCACTTTGGAAGTGTCTCTCGCGCAAACTATTCAGTTTAGAAAAAAATTATAATAGAAACCTCATTACCATTTTTGAAGACCTATTCATAGATACCCCACACGTATGGGTTTGATGAAAAAAAAACATTTTTGAGTTTCAGTTCTATGTATGGGGAACCCCAAAATTTATTGTTTTTTTTCTATTTTAGTGTGAAAATCTTAATGCGGTTCACAGAATACATCTACTTACCAAGTTTCAACAGCATAGCTCTTATAGTTTCGGAAAAAAGTGGCTGTGACATACGGACGGACAGACAGACAGACAGACAGACAGACATGACGAATCTATAAGGGTTCCGTTTTTTGCCATTTGGCAACGGAACCCTAAAAACAGGTTGGGAAAGAAAAAAAACTGAATAAACTTTTAAATCAAAAGGAAGACATGGACAAGCTTGACTTCGTGAGCTCGATGGCTTACATTTGCCACTTTAAAAAATAAAACAACGTTGACATTTTTTTTTGTTTGCATGCAGAAGAGTTCTCAGAGCGTTTTTTAAATAATTTTATTTTAATTATAAAACTATATAATGACTAAAACTTATTCGAAACAACAGTCCATCGATTTATAAATATTCGATGAATCGTTCAGTCGAAGTAGCGTTTGGCGATAAAAGGTTGTTTCGCAATAAGTTCCATTCGAACAATCGTTCAGTCGACTTTCCATTCATCGAACAAATGACTCTCAAAGTTAAGTTACGGACCCAGATAAAAGAGCAGTTGAGTGAGAGCAGTGGTAGCTCAGTGGTATCAGCCCCGACTTACGAATTGTAGGTCGTGGGTTCGAACCTAGGCAGGCTCTTTACTTTGTGTAAACATTTTCATCAACACTGCTCTAAAAACGGTGAAGGATAACACTATGAGGACACCTGCATGTCCTAGAACCAAAAATTCGAAGACATGTGACATCTACCGCCCCGCACTGGGCTCGCGTGGTAGATTACGGCCCACTCCCTCTCACCGAAGGGAAGCCTGTGTCTCAGCAGTGGGAATAATATAGGCTAATTATATATAGGTAATAAATACTATCTGTGTGCCATTTTCGACCCAGATCCATTGAGCCGCTTTTGCATGATTGTGAAACAAACATCCAATCATACAAATGTTCACATTTATAATATTAGTAGTAAGTAGGTTTATAATTCATATTACTTCGGATTCATAGTTTATGAGAATATCATGTGTGTTTGATGAATAGTATTCAGAGTAAGAAGACTGCGACATAGGGCTGGATTAAATTGAATATAAGTCTTACTGGTTTTTCTTAACGCTCCTATTCTACCTATACAGACACTCAATTATTTACCAGACACCAAATTAAACATAGTTATAAGAATAGTACTTTTGCCAGTGGCTTCGCCCGTATAGCTTTCGGAAAATATCACTCGGAAACCTACTACCGGGATAAAGTATCCTATGTATATGGTAAGTATCCAGGATAACCAAAAATCCAAATCCATCAAAAAATCTAAACATCTAAGCAATATTTCGCGGTCTCTTACTTGGAATAATACAATTAGGTTTATTTTGAGTACTTCGAACACACATGATATTCGCATTTACTATGAAGCCAAAGTAATATATGAATTACACCGCTACCAACGGGGACGGCCGGACGCGCGAAGGCCCGCTAGCCGCTCTGCGGCGATTTTATTATAATCTCTGTATCTTCTAAAATATTAATTTTAATGATATGCTGTAAAGGGCAATTTTGATCTACATGAAATGCACAATTTATTTAAGGTACTTAATTGGATAAGGATTAATGCTGTATTGCTTAAAATCGCATTCATAAATAAGCCATTATTTCTCGTAAAAAGTAAAGGATAAAAATGGTTATTATGGGTTATCCCTAAGAGTTAGACATATACCATCGCGGACTTTTTTGTAGAACTTTGTAAGGTGTACAATACTGTAGTACATTATTTTGATCTATTTCGTAGGGTTCAGCCAGCGTTCGCAATGTAAGCGCAAAAAAATGAGTTTATTTATGACATCACATTAGAAACCTCTAAAATTATCAGTGTTTCTTTACTATATTATGCATGTTATATACATATAAACCTTCCTCTTGAATCACTCTATCTATTAAAAAAACCTGAATCAAAATCCGTTGCGTAGTTTTAAAGAAATAAGCATACATAGGGACAGACAGACAGCGAAGTGACTTTATTTTATAATATGTATAATGATAAGTGTGTCCCCGACTTAATACAGAACCGGTAAAAAGCGCATATAACCGGTTCTAAGAATCTAGATACGGCAGCAAACTTGATTTATTTATTTATGGTATAGTATAGACGAAAGGTAAATATTGAGACTCGGTAGCGGGGTCAGACTAAAAATTGTTAAGTGTTTACTAAACTCTCTTCGGAAATATTGTGTTAGAAAAATAGATTGAAGACCGACCTTAGTATTAATTTTAGCATTATTTTGCCACCTTTCAGCTTCTTTTTTAAAGGAGGATTCTTCACATGTCTAGCCTTTTCACAACTACGTATAATTAATACTAGTATTTTACATGGAGCAATTGCCTATTTGACCACAACAAATTGTATCCCTTGGTAAGTTGTCACACTCTCGGGCTTCTGACGACCCCTAACGTCTGTCAAAGATCTACGAAATATAGCCGGGACCAGAGCGGGCGGCTTGAAGTAATAAAGGGGTAGTGTGTATTATCCGAGGGACCACGAGCAACGAAGGACCCACCCAGAGGATCTAGATAAAGTGACATTGATGATGGATAAGTCAAAAATAAATAAGACTGACATAAGCTACAGAATTTTACTTAAGAATGTCGATCCTGTCGAAAGCCGTTGTAAAGGCTTTGAAAGCGATTGTCATGTATCCAAGCCCTCAACGCTGTTGCTCGTCCCTGTAAAATCAGCCTGTCATGTTCACACTACTGGGATGTCCCAGTAGTCTCTATTGATAGACATAGACCTCAGACTTTTGAGAGGGACTGGGTCAGTGGCCACACGGACCCAGTGCGGGTTGGTAGATGTCACAATTTGTCTTCGATTTTTTTGCTTCCTCACGATGTTTGCTGACGAAGTTCGCGACGATTTTAATGATGACATTACACAAAGTAAAGCGCCTATCTTGGTTCGTAACTTCTACCTGCAACTCGTAAGTTACCGTTACCACTGGGCAACCACTAATCGCCCCTATTTCTTCTCTTCTTCTCTTCTTCGTCGCTACACTCTTGACAGAGTGGTCGTGGTCATCATATCTGGTGTGGTGGCGAGCTTCACAATCCGTCGCCATTCCTCTCGTGCTGCAGCCCTTTTCGTACATTCGTGAAGTGGACCATCAAGTGCTGTTTTGACCTGATCGGTCCAACGCATGGGCGATCTGCCACGAGCTCTTGTGCCTTCAACTTTTCCCTGAATGATAAGTCGTTCCACCGATGTGTCGTCTCGGCGTGTGATGTGTCCAAAGAAAGCGAGAATACGACTTTGGACGATGGAGGAAAGACGCTGTTTGATGCCAAGTTCTTGGAGGATTGAAACGTTGGTTCGAAACTGTGTCCAGGTTATGTTAAGCATCCTTCTCCAACACCACATTTCTAAAGCGTCTATCTTCTTTTTCTCGCTTTCCCTTAAAGTCCATGTCTCAGCACCGTACAGAAATATGGGAAACACTAATGCCCTGACAAGTCGCATTTTAGTGGCCTTTGTGATGTTTCTGTTTCTCCATATTTTCTTGAGCCGATCCATGGCGGACCTGGTAATAGCCATGCGCCGTTTGATTTCATCCGCGCATCCTCCACTGTTCGACACCAGTGCGCCAAGGTAAATGTATGATTGAACGACGTCGCAATTCGCAACTTTAGTGACTTGGGGCGAGTTATTGTTAGCTCTGTCGACAATCATAATCTTGGTCTTACTGCGATTTATCTTCAAACCGAAAACAAGGCTGATCTGCTCCATTTTGCTCAGTAGAGATTCCATATTTTGGATACTAGTTGCAAATAGGGTGGTGTCTGCATAGCGCAAGTTTGATATTTTATGACCTCCAATTATTATTCCATCTGACCAATCCTCGAGTGCTATTCTCATAATGAGTTCTGTGTAGATGTTAAACAGCAGTGGTGATAAGATGCAGCCTTGACGGACCCCGGCACTTGGATGAAATTGATTCGAAAACTCGTCATCTGTTCTCACTGAACCTGTTCCTTCTTCATAAAGTGTCCTAAGAAGGTGAACAAGCTGTTTAGGTGTTCCCATAGCCATCAGAGTCTCCCAGAGCACTGGCCATTTTACTGAGTCGAATGCCTTTGAGAAATCAACAAAGCAGATATAAGTTGGCTTGTTGAACTCTCTGGCCTTTTCAATAATTTGGCGCACGTTGAATATCTGCTCACGAGCGCCCTTACCTTTTACAAAGCCAGCTTGTTCAGGAGCAATTTCTTTCGACAAGTATGCTTTCAATCTCTCGTTCAGAATATGCAGAAGAATTTTACTTGCATGTGAGATTAAGGCAATCAAGCGGTAGTTACTGCATATTTTAGTGGAGCCCTTTTATATAAAGGAACAAAGACAGTGTGAGTCCATTCTTGGGGCCAAGTTCTTGTTTCCCAAACTTTGCTACACAGGGTATAAAATATATCGACACCATATTCCCCCGATGCTTTGATGGTTTCAATCGGTATTGCATCCCTTCCTGTGGCTTTTCCACTTTTTTAGGCGTCTGATAGCGGCTCGTACTTCGTCCTTCATTAAGCATGGCTCCTCCTCTTCAACTGTGGGCTCTGTCGAGACATAGTTGTGAGCTTCAGGATCTTCAAATAATGACTGACAGTACTCCTTCCAGGTCTCAGATATTGCACTAATTTCAGTCAGTAGTGCGCATTGTGAGTTTTCTATAGCCCATGTTCTAGAAGTAAAGGTTTTGGTAATACTCTTTATTTTCTTGTGCAGGTCACCTGTTTCGTGTCTATCAGAGTGAGCTTCGACTTCAGCACACAACTTCTGTAGATGGTTATTGCGATCTCGTCTACAGCAGATATTGTGTTTAATGTCTTAACGTCTGTTCCCTGAGCTTTCATGTTTCTTCGTTCGTCTATAAGGGCAAGAGTTTCATCAGTCATCCAGTGCTGACGTTTGCGAACTGGTGCGACAGGCCTTGATTCTGCCACGGCCGTTTCGAACAGCTCTTTAGCCTGATCTGAGTTGGTCTGGGGATGCAGATTGAGTATCTAAGTTAGTCCATTGGTGCCATTTTCGTTCGAGAGCTGTTACGAACTTAGGTTTGTCTGTGGGCTGGATTCTCTTTTGTTTCTCAATCTTTCTACAAGCTTTGAGCTTCAGTTTAACTTTAGCGATTAATAACTGGTGATCTGATCCACAATCAGCTCCGGGAAGAGTGTGTGCATTTCTGATGGAAGTTTTCCATCTCGAACCAATCATAATGTAGTCGATTTGATTGAGGTATTTGCCATCAGGTGAAGTCCATGTGTACAACCTTCTTGGATGATGTTGGAAAAAGCTGTTGGATATCACCAAGTTGTTCTCGGCGGCAAATTGTACAAGTCGTTCCCCTCTTTCATTTCGTTGCCCCAGCCCAAATTTTCCTACGCATTGGCTAAGCTGATCAGCATGTGCTCCTATTTTCGCATTTAGATCACCCATTATAACTAGTAGTTCCCTTTTAGGGATTTTGGCTATGGTTGATTCCAGCTCAGTATAGAAGCTTTCTATATCTGTGTCGCTTGCCGTGCTACCCGCTTGCCGCCCCTATTTGAATACTGTTAAATACTTTAACCATAGCTTTCGTATAGATCGTGTTAAAAAGCATAAGCGCTTCTATGTTACATCTCAATATCTCACAAAACTTCCTACCAATAAATGTATTTTTCCGACGCCTCAAGAGATCATTGTATCTTTAACGATATACAGCATGTTAATCAAGATGTCAATGAATCTTTAATATTATTTATGTCTATTTTATATTTATGGATGACATAATTCTTGTCGGTTTGAATTCCTAATTTCCAATAACGTGGTCGACTGCCATTTTTAGATGTAGAAAGTGAACTGTAAAATTGAAGGTTACTTCAATACATTCTATCAATCAAAATATATAATTCTGGGCACTATTATCACTTAGCAATTTATGTGCTTCTATCCAATTCAGATTGCTGTTTTTGTTTCTAACATTTCATTTATTTTTTTGTATTGATTATACTTTCATTAGCTCTGTGTTCTTGTCTTTAATGGTTGTAATTATAAAATTAACTTATTGATTGAGTTTCGATTCCAGCCTTCTCTTTTTCGCAACGTGCTCCAATATTCATCTTTTCTATATTACCTCCCATGGTTCCACTAATGCCTCTATACATTTCCACTTAGTCACTTTGTTATTTCGGCCATAAATTTTTACATTGGCAAGACCTGACTTGTCAACTTCATTTTTGACTGGTTTGAAATCAGTTCAGTGGTGAACAATCTCTTCAATGGCACACGTACTAAAACAATGTCTTTTTTTCTCTCTTCCACGCAGATTGCTGTCTCATTTAAAGTGCATCTTCACTATTGTATATCTACTCCTATCTTCCCATTTTGTATGTTACAATCAGTTGACTTACTTAAATATATGTTTAACTTGGTAATAGCTAAAGATTTACGAGTATTTGCATAAGTCCTGTCAAGTTCCGTAGTGTGTTTAAAGTGAAAATATAAGTGAAGTAGAGAAATCTGGCTTTCTTACGTAATTTAGGGCGTTGTCATTCGGAATTTTGACTGTTAAACTGTCACGGCTTCCGCAAAAATTACGAACATGACTGGCCGAAATGTCACTTTGTTCATAAGTTAGAACTGTTAGAAGTATTGTTTTGTTTCTTTTGAACTTTAATTTACAAAGTATACAAACCAAAATCTTTTAAATGAAATGATTGAATCTCAGTTGAAGATTGTTGAAAAAGACATTTTTGAAGTACTTAATCTGTACGATTTATGCGTTAATTACAAAGAGAATATAACCACTAGAGAGCGTATAGGCCAATATCTTCTAAGCACACGACTCACCACTGCGGGCCGGGAGACTAGGAAGAACGCGCGATTGCAATTGGTCAGTTCAAGGTCAAGTTGCGTAGGCATGCCCATCGTAGGCCTGCTCTACTTCATTAAGGGAAAATAGTCGATATCGATAAAATGGATTTAAAATTGTGATAAATACTCAATTAAAATCAGTTCTCATTCAATCAGTCACTAATAAAATGAAAGATAGAGAATCCAAGAACAAAATTTACACCACTATCATATTCGACGAAATGACATTCAGAAGCGGGTTCGAATATCATCCCCAAGGCAGAAGGTACTATGGCTACGTGAGTTTTGGCGCCAGTTTAGAAACGGATTGTCAAGACGAAGCTAAAGAAGTCACAGTATGTGAATTGGATAAAATTTTCACTTATTTTAATTTTAATTTTCGATATATACTTTCAGCTATTAAAAGTAACAGCACTCATTTTTACGATAAAAATACAAAGTGAAAGTAAGGGATAGATGCATTAGAATTGTCTAATGAAAGAGCGAGACTTTTCCAAAAGACATCAACGCGCGCGACTCAACCGTGTGCTCGTTCACCCAACTACCATTTTAAATAGACCCCTACGGTGGATCATAATAAATGATTAAATCAAAAGAATTTTTCGTACTGTTTACTTACTGAAGAAAAGTTATGCGATCCTTTTTGTAACTAGAAGTCTTGGAATGTTTCCCACACCACTTCACCGCGCATGAAGGCATTTTGATGCGTTATAATTACAGATGAAGTTACATTATTTCCATTAATTTAGCGTGCACAGAGGTCTAAAAACTGGTCACAACTAAAATGGTTACTAGAACCGTAGGCTATGCATAGGCGACAAAATACTAATAGTTTTCGAGCGTCGGGGCACTGTATGCGCAGTCAAGTGGTTATATAGTCTTTGGTTAATTATATGGACGTGTGATTCCGGCTATAGGAAACCGAAAAAATCGATATCGATATCTTAATCCTATATCTTTTTATTTGCCGTTTTTATCGTAGTTGGAACTCGTTTTATTGGGTTCCCCGTTTCTAGAGTATCTAGTTTAGTTTTTGTCTTTTCCCTAATAAACTTCTCTTATGATAAAGGCACCTTCAGAGCATTTGGTCCTTTACCTATAACCTTTAAAACTTGCTTTCAAAAGACCAAAACGAAATTGTACGAGACAGAAAAAGAAACCGAACCGGCAACACGCACACGGAAATGCATCGGTGTTTACTTCTCAGACACGACAGGTACCGGGAACCAGTTCCTAACAGTACTACCCTGGGTTCGATGCCCGGCCATGCTTGTCACTTTGACTGCACCGCCAAAAACACTTAGCCAATTAGCGGCTACTGGGTTTTAAATGTTGCTATATGGTTGTGTTGTGGGTTCTATATTCAAATCAAATCAAATTATTTTTATTTCACATAAACCTACATGGTCACTTATAAAATGTAAGAAGCTACGTGCACGGTTCCAAATTGTTGATTCCTATGGAGAAGAGCCGGAAGAAACTCTATGGTCACTGTTTTAAATATTGATTATTGATTTTGTTTCTGCGGAGATAGTGATAGTCTAAGTCGTTTGGGGAAAAATTCATTATCTTTACGGAGTATTAAACAAAGTCGCATTTCGTGTTTGTATGCTCAAATCAGTCAGATCTTTTAAACTACGCAACGGATTTTAATGCGGTTTTCATCAATAGACAGAGTGATTCAAGAGGAAGGTTTATATCTATCATACGCGGGTGAAGCCACTGGCAAAAGGTAGTAAATAATAAATTAAATGTAAGGTTCTCACTGACCCGGCCACGTGGTTTCGTTCACGCCAATTCAAACTTTTGAATGTAAACTGAAGCATGGAAAACGTAAATACTTTCTCGAGGACGATTTCGATGATTCGATTTTGATGATTATAGATAATCGATATTTTTATAATAATGAACCGTAGATTAAAGAAAAATGGTCTTTGGATATAGGTATATGGAATGGAGGAACCTATTTACTAGAATTTAAACTTTGAATGAACTTTGTGACACTTGATGAATTCTACATTATTTAAGATATCTATACTAATATTATGAAGCTGAAGAGTTTGTTTGATTGAACGCGCTAATCTCAGGAACTACTGGTTCCAATTGAAAAAATATTTTTTTGTTAAGTAGCCTATTTATCGAGAAAGGCTATAGGATATAGAACATCACGCTACAACCAAGAGGAGCGGAGTAATCATGAAAAAAAAATGTTGCAAAAGCGGGGAAAATCGCACGGGTAGGCGATTCGACGCGCCGGGAAGGGTCGGGGGAAAAAGAAATTTAACGCGGATGAAGTCGCGGGCAGAAGCTAGTATAGGTTACAAGTGGAAACACCAAACACAAACACCATTGTACCATGTGTTATGCACGTTAAGCCGTTGGTACCGGCTATCATTTCTGGATCTTTGATAGTCGTTACAGGTCGTCAGAAGGCCGAACGTCTGACAACTAGTCCTTCGTAAGACTAGTTGTATCGAATAACCAGTAACTGGGTTGTGGAGGTCAGATAGGCAGTCGCTCCATGTAAAATATTGGTATTTAGCTGTATCTGGTCAGACTGGAAGCTCGCTATAATAACAAACATTAAAAACCAGAATAAAATAATTATTTAAGGGGACTCCTATATATCAAACGTGATTAAAAAATCACGTTTGATATATAGGAGTCCCCTTAAATTTCTGTTGCCGTTATCAATATCAAGCAAAAATGCTTGATATTGATTAGGGTTGATGAGGATTCCTCTTCCTCATCCTCATAATGTGGAAGTTCCTCATTTTGAGCGATTCCTCATCCTCTTCCACATCCTCAAAATCAGGCATAAAATATTCCTCTTCCTCTTCCACATCCTCATTAATTAAGAGGAATTTATGAGGAACTGTTGTTGACGTAGTCAATGTAAATAAAAGTTATATCTGTCTTTTGCTCGCTGCATTAGATAGTTACAGTGAAAAGAGGATAAATTATGAATTAGGTACGTTCACGATCAGTCATGAACATGTCTCAACGTGTTTTAGAAATGTAATATAGTAGCTACGCTATTGTGTAGTACTGTAGTGTACGTGTATGTAGCCACTCCACTGTAGACACTTAGGCAGTCTTAAATTTATTTTGTTTTTGAGTGGTCGTATGTAAGTCGTAATTAGGTTTATTTATTGTTAAGTTTAAAGTTTTTGAGATGAAGCCGAAGTGTAGTGCTATATAGACGTAGTTTAGTGAAGTGGATGTTGATACTGTTAGATGTAAAATATGTGACCAAACATATTCAAGGAAAGGGCGCGGAACTTCGGGGTTAAGAAGTCATCTCAAGTCACGCCATGAAGTAGAATATACCGAGTATGAACAAAAGGATACAGCATTAAAAAAGCCGCGGTTGATAAACGCAAATTGCTGGAAGAGACTCCTATGCGCCAGTATCTTTCAGCCCCTCCATCAAGTGTCACTAGTGAGCGCCTTTTCAGTGGCGCTGGGTTAGTTTACGACGAATTACGAAACCGTCTATTTGGAGAAACAGCTTCAAAGTTAATTTTCATTAAATTCAACCTCCCTATTGTGAATTTTGACTCTTAAATTGTATTTTTTTTTCTTTCTAAATATTAAAGGGTCCATTCGCAATCTTTCTTTTATTTAAAATTTCAATTCGAAATCACAGGTTCTATCTTCCTCATCCGCGTCGTCTTCCTCATCCTCAACCTCCTCCTCGTATCCTCATCCTCATCCTCAAAACGTATTTCTAAAAGTTCCTCATCCGCATCCTCTTCCTCCTCTAACCACTTCCTCATCAACCCTAATATTGATAACGGCAACAGAAACGTTTGAAATATTCACAGAATATTTAGTTATATAATATTCACTTTAAAATTAAATAATTAAAACGAATATTTAAGGGGAACTTCCATACAACAAACGAGATTTTTTGCCGATAATGGTACGGAACCCTACGTACGTTAGTCCGACTCGCACTTGGCCGGTTTTTTCATTAATCTTTTTAATAAAATATAAATTCACCAGACTCTTCTTTACCACAGCATTCAGAGCTATTCTAGTTAGCGCACAGCACACACAAAATCAATTAAGTAATAACAACGCAATTCCTGTACAAACCTCAAGTCGGTGATTAACTCATTATCCGTGATTAAACACAAAACCTTTGCCCGCGGGAAAAATATTATAATTGATGAAAATAAGATGGATGATAACATATCCACGAATAGGTATTAAGACTTGTTCACACCGTCCGTGAATCTCTTCACAGAATACAGAATACCTACAGAAGAATAATATCTCTTTACGGAATATTTTTTGAAGTGAAACTTCTAATGCGACTTCCAACAAGGTTGCGTTATACGTTTAACGCTACCATGGAGGGGGTATGAAAGCACTGTTGCGAAAAATCAATTTCTACCCCTTCCTATTTTCATTTCCACATTACGAAGTTTCACTTCTTCCGCGCGGAGGGACTATTTTTTTTACTGACATTTCTTGACACCTCCTATTATACCTGACGGAGCAGGTTATAAAGATGGGACAGCAAAGACCCTTCGGGGAAGGTAAAAAAAAGTGTAGGTCTGTAAGAATATTATTTTATTTGTAATTGACAATGTAATACACCTCAAGGAGGGGTTTGTGTCTAAGTACTTACAACCGCACGGGTTGATCGATTCGGTTAACCTACGTTTGCGGTATTTGGTCCATGGGTAGGTGCTCCGTGTCTCGGAAAGCACGTTAACTAATTGGTCCCGTCATTCCTGGATCTTTGTCAGTCGTTACGGGTCATCAGAAGCACACCTGACACACATTTGACGTGTAAAAGTGTTCAAGCGTGTGTGTGTGTGTCAAGCTACTACAATCTGTCAGATTTCTTTGATAGATTTTCGACTTTATTTCTAGAGCATTAGGTTCAAGGTTCATTGGGAAAAATTGACAGTTTTGGGTAGCTTGACCTGGTGGCGTCTGTACAAACCTACTTGCAAAAATAAAGTCATTTATCATTTATCACCAGTCCACCAAGGGGCCATCGTGATACTCAGTAATTAGGTTGTGGAGGTTAGATAGGCAGTCGCTCCATGTAAAATATTGGTATTCAGCTGCATCCGGTTAGACTGGAAGCCGACCTCAACATAGCAGGGAAAAGGCTAGACAGATGATGACTATTTTTTGAACACGTGAAAGACAATGAAAGTATATTAATATCAGCAAAATTGTCGTTGTAACTTTTAATTAGTCGACGTAAAGGAGCTCGTTCTCTTGCGTTGCTTCTGAACGTGTTAGTGTAAAAACTGGCATCAACACGCGGAGCATGACCAATTCTGTCTCTATTCTACCAAGAATTGCCAAAATCCTTTCTATTCAAATTGACATTTCTTCTGCCTGACAGACAAAGACAGTTATTCTTTCCGTAGCAACGTGCACGTAGCTAGTGACGTAGTTGGTGGAGCGCTAAGTATAAAACTTTTTCATAAAACAGTCATTTACTGGGATTAAATGAATATACAGTGTTTTATTAATGATTATAATTATGTATAAATGTTTTACCTCCAAGTGTCAAAAGTAGAGAAAAATGGTCGTCATGCTTGACATCGTAGACTTGTTGACTGAAGAATAGAATCATTTTTTCTCTTCAGTTTTAGAGATCTTTCTACAAACCGCCATATTGTCTATTTTTCCGTTAACAAAACCCATTTCTATGGTAGTCATGCTACGCATGTATGTAGAATGACAGCATCATTGATTTCACGATGACATTTATACAAAATAGGCCGAAATCCACACAATTCCATGCCAAAACAACATTTAATACATTTTTCGCCATCCAGTCTATATTCACCTTAAAATTTGCACCATGAGGCCGCCAACATTTTTTAGGACAATTATTCAGATATAATGACAGAATAAACATTGATTCGACCGATGATGTCGTTATTATGTCCGCCATCTTGGCGAAGGTTACATTTGAATTGAAGCCTATAGATAATTGGTAGGCTATTACGGGTTTTAAAAGGCTGTTAATGTGGAGTGTGTATTTTTAAATGGCCTTTAAGGATTTAATTTAAGATGATATGTTTGGTTGGTATCGTGAATTTCTGTAAGGCATTTTTGTATTATTGAAAAGTAGCAGAATTACCTAAAAAGAAAAAACATATTTATCTTTTCAAATTGTTATTCCTGCCCGGATGACAGTGATGCGGACGAGTACTTCAACGACAAACCTTTTGTTTTATGTTTTTTGTATGTATTTATTTTAATAGTTAGTAATTTATTTTAGTATCATGCCTGTAAAATTGTTCCTAATTTACAAATAATTTTAAATTTTTATTATTTCTTCACATGAGAAATTATGTTGATGTTAATTTATACATATTAATTAATAATGCTTACGAAGCTGATGGCAATTTTCAATTTCCATAGACTTTAATTTTCTTTTTATATAATACATATTATATGTCTAGACGCCAGCATCCAGCTACGCGACTTTCAACTGTCAAATTTTCCTAATCAATCTTGAACCTAACAGTTTAGCGATAAAGTTGAAAACCTATTAAAGAAAGACAGATTGTCATAGCTTAATGTGCTGGCGTCTGTACATAAACTCGCACCATTTTAATATGGCGTAGACAGAAAGTAAAGAACACCACCTGCGAGGTAATTGATGCGTAACACACGAACAGTAGGAATGCCTTTCATTTTTGACAGTACAACAACATTCATTGCGTTTTTTAGTTTGTTGAGCAGACACATTGTTCCAAGATATGAAGCAATGGAATAGTAATAAACAGAGGTCGGAATTAGGTAGAGTTATTTATATACTTGCATCGAAATGTTGATATAAATATGGATCTTCCCGGGATTTCTAATAGACAATCCCGTGTGACCAACAATATTACAAATAAATAACATTAAAAACTTCAGATATGACAAATAAAACAAAGACAATAATAACATACAATTTTTTTTAGTATGAAATTCACAATACAAATTATCAATAGTCTTAAACAAATTCTCATACTTATTCTTCACCTTTTTTATAAATAGATCACGGGATTTTTCTGCTCTTCAATATTAATCCCGGGATTTGGGTTATATCCACTTTATTCTTTCGTTGTATGAAATCAGTGTAAGTACATAAATAACTTTACCTAATTCCGACCTCTGGTAAAAAACCTTTTATATGATTCAAGTTCTGAGTTACGCAATTAGGGTGCTACTACGATCCTTACCGATGTTCCTTTTCTTCTATGTTATACATAAATCTTTTATTAACAAGTTTCTCTGTATATTTCAGTTCGATGAATTCGTGAGATCGCTGCAAGTGGACCCCCACTCACCTCTCTTCAGGCTCGTGACGGACGGACAGCCTCCTTTAAGGTATGTTGACTTAACTTCTACTACCATGCAAGTATGAGGTAATATTATGTTGTGACTAAAAGAATAATTAATATAAATTGGAGAGGGAGAGATAGACCAAAGAAAAGTTGGATGGATTTTTTTTTTTTGGTGGGAAATCATCAAGTACCACGACGCCTAAGGGCATTATCACACCAGTGGTTCACGAGCGTCTTTAAAGCGGAGCGAGTGCGCAGCGAATACGTCGCGAACGCGCAACAAATACGCTACGCATGTGCCACGAATACGTCGCGGACGCACAACCGTTACTCAGTGTATTATACGTCATAAACCAGCCGCAACAAGGTGTCAAAAACGTTGCGTAATCGCCACGCACCCGCGGCGTCTTCGCTGTGCAGTTGCGACGTGATCGCGACGTATTCGCTGTGCGCCCGCTCCGCTCTGAAGACGCTTGTAAACCGCTAGTGTGATAAGGCCCTAAGTGTCCTTTGGTTTTTGTATTTACATATTTGTATAGCTATAGTTAGTCATTTATTTTAGTACGTTGCCTTTTTTTTGGAAACGAAATCATCAAATGACGTCCCCGCTCTGGGTGGAGGGGAAGGGCGTGTCAGACTTTTACTGACTAAAACCCACCCGTGTTCCTTCAGTTGCCTATGTGCCAGGTTCACGGTATCTCTTTCGAACGAATCTCGCGACCCTGGCAGGCATAGGTCCTAGCAGACCCCTTCAGTATTGCTGACACCTCTTTGAGGCGCGCGTGGAACACTACGCGCCGTCGTCGACTCGAGCCTGGTCCTTACCGGGCGGCGAGCTACCCATTGCTCGCCGCCCACTGCCACTCCCTCACGCGCCCCGCCTCCTCCTTCGCGAAGTTGGATGGATATGAAAGAGAAGGGAGTGGAATAATAGTGTCACGGTTCATCATTTGCCTAGCCTTTTCCTTAAAGCTACATAATCTCGGTACTCGTACTCTTCAAAACATAATCTCGGTATGTACACATGGTCACCCATCCACGGACTAACCGCTACAAGCGAAGCTTAACCTGATCGATCGAGCCGTACGGCTGTTAATGCGGTTAGCCACAAGCCGTACCAAGAATAAATATGCGTACGACATCAAAATTCACTTACATACATTCAGCACAATATCTGGGCCAGGTACGAGTTTCGTAAAAATTGTTTGAAAGCGTCCAAACTCGATACCAATCGGTCCACATCCGGTAAACATAACAAGAACTGTTGAATACGCCTGTTTCCGTTATACACTTTCGTACGGCACGATTTTAGGACGATACGTGATTCTCAAGTCTGTGGAACCGAGTTGTGTGTCTCTACACTTATGTAACTACTTACTGCATATTACATTATCAATTAGAAACTAAATAATTTTTAGGGATATTGGATATTATATTATACGAATCCATTGCTCCGTTTGTTCGAAAAAATTGTGTGCTCGACAGCTTAATAACGCAATGAATGTTGTTGAAGTGTCATAATGAGAATCATTCCAACTGTAAGTGTGTTACGCAAGTACCCCTCTGTATATCTAGGAGAAAGGAATTTTACATAGTAATTGATCAGAAAAATAGAGTTTTAAAAGAGCTCCGAGAAGTATGATAGTTGACATTTACTTTTGCAACAGACAACGAGAGGTGACCAATAATTATTGTAGATACATTTATTGGTCCTTCAAGCCATTATCATTCTCTTAACCTTATCCCAATTTATTTGCGGTCGGCGCAGCATGTCTTTTTCTTCTACTTCTCTATATAAGGTTTATCTATTCATACACGAAATATTTTAAGAGGTACACCTGTAGGTGGTAAAGAAGCTATAGAAGCAAAAAGAATTTTTTATCTAAGCGTTTTTGAATTTTCGTAATTATTATAATTTTGAAACTGCTTGAGACGTTTTGCATAAAACCTTTACTCCAAATTCTATGAATGGCCCGCCTGACGCTGCTAGGGCGGTGACCGGACGGCACGAGCATGGCTGCGGTGTCTCGGGCCGTAAAAAATAAGAAGGAGCCAGTATTTCTTATGTGCGTCAAATAATTCATAAATATTAAATTTTGAAAAAAATACATTTAGACAATTTTTTTTCTTTGCTGTAGCTTCTTTACCACCTACAGGTGTACCTCTTAAAATATTTCGTGTATGAATAGATACACCTTATATAAGTCATCATCGCGGTAGTTGCCCCTTTTTTTTGCAATATCATCTTGAAATTGTGGCTGCACAAACATCCTCCTCCAGCTGACTATCTTGAACCTGCAGAAAAGCTTTCAGCGAGCCACCAACTGCCAAAGCACATCTGGAAATCTCTTAATAGACTAAGAAGCCAGGTGGGCCGCGGGTAGGGTTGAGCCACAGTGCGACTGTGGAGCCACATCGCAAAGTGGTCTCTGTGCACTTTTACACCTGCAGTATGGAAAAGCTTTGCGAGGCCAACGATAACGCTGTGGAAGTAGCCGAATTCTGGTCGTATGTTATTTAAATTCAAACATTGGTATCATCGATACGACGAACAAGAAGAGCTTTTGCATAGTCCATCCAGGCAATTTCTATACAAAGGGGAATAGTTAGATATTCTTCGTATACGCCCATTACGTGTATGAGGTTTTTAAATTTTCTGCCCTCATTTCTTCACTAGCATCACACGTGGTAGGACTGCCCAGGATGCGCCATATTTTCACACTCTTTACACGCATTTAATTGCAGATGAAAACACAATGAAATCTTAACGTCAATTCATTCCCGTGACGTCCGCAAAAACGTACACAGTACACACACAATAGTACTTATACATTATTTAGTTTTCCCGAACCGAACAAAACGGTTTCCGTATACCGTTCAGAGGTCAGGAGTGATGGCTTCAGCATAATTATACGAAATAATCTATGATAATAATGACAATCAGTGACATCGGTATGGAAAAATGGTATTGATGGTAAATGGTGATTTTGAGAGATAAGAATGTAGGTAGAGACTTATTTTTCCATAGTCTTTTGTCATTTTGTTCACTATGATGTATTTATTTTTGTCTGATGTATTATGGAGGTCAGATCTATAAGCAAAAGGCTAGGCACGTGAAGTGCCTAGCCGCTTCCCAACTACATATGTTGGGGTCAACTTCCGTCTAACCGGATGCAACTGAATAGTCTGAATACTGGTATTTTATATGGTTATTTCATCTCCGTAGGGGGTGAATTTTGGAAAATTATTTTTTAGCTGATGCCTACGTCATAATAAATATCTGCTTGCCAAACAGCGCAATCCGTTAGCTGTTCGAGCTGTGTGTTGATAGATCAGTCAGTTAGTGAACGGTTGCCGTATATAAAAGCAATATACAGATTATAGTATAGAATAGATTGTAAGTGAAGAAATCTCACCTATCTATACTAATATTATAAAGCTGAAGAGTTTGTTTGTTTGTTTGATTGAACGCGCTAATCTCAGGAACTACTGCTCCGAATTCAAAAATTCTTTTTGTCTTGGGTAGTCTATTTATCGAGGGAGGTTATAGGCTATATAACATCACGCTACAACTAAGAGGAGCGGAGCAGTAATGAAAAATGTTGCAAAAACGGGGAAAATTTATTCCATAGGAGAGTTTCCGTTGCGTGCGCTGCGTAAACGGTTAAAGTAATGCAAAAATCATGTATGACGGAATTGTTCCTTTTAAAAAGTTCTAAAAAAAAGTCCGCGACAGCATATGTCTATCTTTTAAGGTTTACTCACTATAACTCAAAAGGACCGAGCAGCAACGAAAAATGGACGAAAACTAGCAGGCAAATCGATGCGACGGGAAGGGTCAGGGGAGCAAAAATTTGACGCGGACGAAGTCGCGGGCAGAAGCTAGTTAGCAACAATATGATTATGACACTTCACCTATAAAATGAACGTAACTATAGACGTAAGATACCTTTATTCCTGCCAGGGTCGCAAGATTCGAAAGAGGTACCGTGGCCCTGGCATATGGGAAACTGAAGGAACACGGGTGGGTTTTAGCCAGTAAAAGTCTGACACGCCCTTCCGCTCCACCCTAGAGCGGGAGACGTCATTTGGAAAAAAAAAATGATACCTTTAATAAACCTTTAATAACCTCTAATCACACAGTAGGAAGTTCAAAGATACTTCTGTTATACAAGCTGTAATAGAACAGACGCAAATCCTGAAAGTTTGATCATAATTGACTATTACTGAATCGATTTTAGTCGTTTTTAATATAGTATGTTATGTTCCGGTAGCATTCACCATTTCAGCCGTAATACGTCCACTGCACGACCACCCCCAATTTGGGGGGCTTAGCCATAATCGCCACGCTTGGCAGGCCGATTGGCGATCGCAGTATGGTGGTAAAATGCATAGAGAACGCTGCTGCCCATTCTCTAGTAAGTCCCGTAGTCGCCTCTTACGACACCCATGGGAAGAATGGGGTGATGCTTTTCTTTAAGTCCGGGATCACACGGAACGAGTACCGAGTGACATAGTTATAAATGAATGAACATTACAGACTAAATGTAAATTATCTTCTTCACTCTCCAACACCTTAGGGAGTCGTTACAGCTCCTCCTATCAATCCGCACGGTCAATCCACCGCAAGTGTTGCCGTCTTGTATAAGCCTCGGTAGCATTCCCGTCGGATAATTTACACCCGTAATGATAGTTGTAAGGGAGATTTTAAATAAAAAAATCAAAAAAAACATGCCACCGTCGAAGCCGCGGGCAGAACCTAAAGTTTAATAAAGCCTTCATGGGTCATACAAAAATTTCATAAACAGAGTATCGTGCGATGTAGGATTTACGGTATCGAGAAGAGCATTATAGTAGTGTTGTGAACGAAACCATAGCGCGATTTAATTTGATCTCAACGCCATCTATCGAGCTAGCGGGAAATATTATTTTACTCCACCCAGGTTATTGGTGGTCAGTGGTGGCCCAGATACCTCAAATTACCATTGTTCAGACTTATTATTGGTTGTAGGTCCGTGCTTCAATTCAGACTTGTGCTTTCACCACTGCTCTCAAAACGGTGAAGAAAAACATCGTGAGAAAACGATGTTCTAGAACCAAAAATTCGAAGACATGTGACATCTAGCAACCCACACTGGGCTCGTGTGGTAGATTATAGCCTACTCTCTCTGTAAGAGAAGAGGCTTGTGTTCCAACGGTGGGATCATTAGGTTGATTACGCTAATGCTTGACTGGTAGCGCCATCTGTTGGCACAGCTTGTAAATGGATTTTAAGGTGATGCCGAATAATCAGTCTTTAATGTTCTCACTGCTGCGATACAGGGCACAGGCCTCCTTTTTGTGAGAGGGAATGGGCCATAATCCACCACGCAGGCCCAATGAGTTGGCAGATGTCTTAAAAATTTTAGTTTTAGGTCATGCCGGTTTCGTCACGATATTTTCCTTCACCGTTTTGAGAGCAACACGAAGTAAAGCCTCTGTCTGGGTTTGAACCTACGACTTGCAAATCGTAAGTCACAGCCTTTGTTACCAGTGGGCCACTACTGCTAAATGCCAGATAATGATAGTTAGGTAATAGACGTACTTCTGCCTTAACACGTTAGCTGCCATGTCAGACTGTGTCCGACACTTTTTGTTCCATTCAGGCCTTGTCGGACTATATGACCGAAACACATATAAAATCTGAACATGCCGTTGCTCCCTGGCGGCCATGTTTTTGGAATAAATAATGTATTTAAGGGATAAATAATCAATTTAAAGTGAGAAAACACAAAGTACAGTTTTTGACTTTTTCTGATTTTAACCATGGCAGTTAACATGTTAATTTACCACGTTTATGAAGACGACGTTTTAAGCTTCGACTATTTTATAGTCTCGGCAAAAGAGACCCTAATGAACCTTCTGATTATCAAAAGACAATCAGGTACTAAACATTTTGTTCTTCTTTCACAGACAATGCCTTCACCCTGAAGCCTGCAGCAAGGACCTCTCTTTACCGACGTACTACGCGCGCTTCCACGACATTCGCAAGGAGTATGTCCGGGCGTACACGCTGCGTGCGGTCGCGGGCGCCCGCACGGTGCCCCCACCACCGCCTCCACCAGACCATCCTGGATCGCTGCTGGATATGCTCAACTGTATCCTTTTTGAAATGGAATCGTAGATTATATCAGCGTATATACTGTTCCCACTGCTCGGAATCTGGTCCCAAATCCTAGCAGTGAGAGAATTGTACTCCACCACAGGGACCACATAATCTTCTTCCTCATACAGTAATTCTATGACATTTCGCACGATGTTGTCTTTCGCTATTTCTGGAGCAGTGGTGATGTAGGTTTATACTAGTATAAAATGGGTCCTATCTAGGCTTTACAACTCATAATAACTTTACTTAGTTAGGGCCTCACCTCAAGAGAAAGCTTCTTAGATCCTCCACTTCATCTTAACTGAACCTCCACTGCTTCATGTTTGCGGACTATAATTCTTGACCCAGTAAAGATATCTTAGAATAACTGAAAAAGAAAACAAATGACGGTTGCTCAATTGTTGGCAAAACGCGCCTGTGTTTAAAATATGAGCAACTCGTCGATCGAGATATTGCTATTAGTAAGCTCAACTCTTTGGTGGACCGCTCAGCGGAACTGCTATGAAATCTTTCAAAGTTGTTATTAAAACACACACCAGTCCATTGCGACAGTTTTAATCGTTACAAAAAATACTGAGGATGAAATAATCTGTATCTAATAATTACAGAATAACGCAGTTTACTTCAATCTCATTTATTATTAATGTCAAAGAAATGAGCTGTTTAAATAGCTGTTAGCCGATGGGTTAACTACTCGTTATTATCAGGCTCACGCAAGTTTGACAGGTCTAAATAATTGTTATCTGTGGTGTTGATGTCAAACTACTAGTGGTTAGGCGAGTGGCCGATATAAGCAAAGTTAAAATAAAGATCTTATAGGTCCCTTAAGAAAGTTGCGCTAAGTCGTAAATCTATCTGGCTGGTGGTGTACCACGGTACGGTTGTTGACATGCGGTAGGCCCCGGGGCCTATTGTAAAAATAAAGGGGGCTCTTCCGGGGCCTAACCTCTTATGTACCAGCAAAACTCTTTTTTAATGAAAAAGAAAGTAGAAATTCTATATTTTACAACAATGATACCTTAGCAACACTATGTACAGATTTAGGTATAAGTCCGTACTCTGGTGATAACTTCTACGCAGCTGAAGTGAAAGACATGGCGAGCATCATACAGAGGATAATCACTGATGGTAAGAGAACTCCTTAATTGATTTCTACTTTCTTTTATGAAATAAGTAAATATCATCCCAAAAGGTGTCCACTGCTGGGACTGATTGTACGCCTCCCCCAGCGTCTCCACAACTACCAGTCTTATGCTTCCGCATCCAGTGTATTCTCGTGACTTCATCCAGCACCCTCTATAAATAAAAATCTGAATCATTTTCAAGGATATTCCTTATATCCTTATCCATTGCGTCGTATATTCGAAAAATTTGTTTACCCAACAACTTAAATAATGGAATGAATGTTGTTGAACTGTCAAAGTGACAGCCATTTCCACTTTGCCCACTTTGTGGGGGCCTGCGACATAAAATTAATTTGATTACTTAGTAGGTATCTGTTAATGCCCATAACAGTTTTTAATGATTGGATAACTGGCATAGTATTATGACAGAATTTAGAATATTCTCTTTTTTTGGTAACATACGGTTAAAACCACGCAATAGGCGTTTTAAGTTATTAAGCATTGTAGCTTTTTGCGACTATTACCGATACAATTACACTTCTCGCGCACTCTCGGCAGCCGTCCTTCTTCCATTATGACGCCAATGTAATTGATTTCTGTTTGTTTTTAATTGTCTTTATAGAAGGTAAATAACTATCTTCCTGTTTCTTTTCCAGGTTTCCGGTTAGAGTTACCAGAGACGGTGGACTTAGTTTTAGAGACTGGTATTTGGTAAGTGTCACATTATAATTTATTTGTTGTAGTTTTAAGTAAGAACGTTTTGTAAAAGTTTGGTAAGCATTACTTCAGTAGGATTTTATTGTATGACTAGCTTTTGCCCGCCACTTCGTCCGCGTCAAATTTTTCTCCCCTGACCCTTCCCGTCGTATCGAATTTCCTGCCAGTTTTCGTTCATTTTTCGTTGCTGCTGCGCTCATTTTGATCGTTTCAAGTCAAGGACAATGCAAGCGCCTGATTCTGGCGCCTTATAAACCTACGCTGCAATGTGTTGCTTATTTGAACTTCTTATAAGAGTTTAAAAATCATAAAGAGATCTTTATATGCAAATGCTTAGAGTAGATAATGCTTTTCAAACATTAACCGCCTAAGTCCCTGAGATACCACATTTGGTATAGACATAATCGTTTTTAGGGTTCCGTTGCCAAATGGCAAAAAACGGAACCCTTATAGATTCGTCATGTCTGTCTGTCTGTCTGTCGGTCTGTCTGTCTGTCTGTCTGTCTGTCTGTCTGTCCGTGTATGTCACAGCCACTTTTCTCCGAAACTATAAGAGATATGTTGTTGAAACTTGGTAAGTAGATGTATTCTGTATACCGCATTAAGATTTTTACACAACAATAGAAAAAAACCGGCCAAGTGCGAGTCGGACTCGCGCACCGAGGGTTCCGTACAAACCTGTAGGTATCCTCGGTTTATGCGTAAGGTTTATGTTTATGAAATTAAATGTTTTTTTTTTTATATTTGAGTTGATTGAATGGAAGGTAAATTGCGATTTACGATTTATGACGTATTAAAAAAAAACTACTTACTGGATTTCGTTCAAACCAATTTTCGTTGGAAGTTTACATGGTTATGTACATCATATATTTTTTTTAGTTTTATCATTCTCTTACTTTAGAAGTTACGGGGGGGGGACACACATTTTACCACTTTGGAAGTGTCTCTCGCGCAAACTATTCAGTTTAGAAAGAAATGATGTTAGAAACCTCGATACCATTTTTGAAGACCTATTCATAGATACCCTACACGTATGGGTTTAATGAAAAAAATTTTTTGAGTTTCAGTTCTATGTATGGGGAACCCCAAAATTTATTGTTTTTTTTCTATTGTTGTGTAAAAATCTTAATGCGGTATACAGAATACATCTACTTACCAAGTTTCAACAACATATCTCTTATAGTTTCGGAGAAAAGTGGCTGTGACATACACGGACAGACAGACAGACAGACAGACAGACAGACAGACCGACAGACAGACAGACAGACATGACGAATCTATAAGGGTTCCGTTTTTGCCATTTGGCAACGGAACCCTAAAAAACAATAAATTTTGGGGTTCCCCATACATAGAACTGAAACTCAAAAAAATTTTTTTCATCAAACCCATACGTGTAGGGTATCTATAAATAGGTCTTCAAAAATGGTATTGAGGTTTCTAACATCATTTCTTTCTAAACTGAATAGTTTGCGCGAGAGACACTTCCAAAGTGGTAAAATGTGTGTCCCCCCCCCCCCCCCGTAACTTCTAAAGTAAGAGAATGATAAAACTAAAAAAAATATATGATGTACATAACCATGTAAACTTCCAACGAAAATTGGTTTGAACGAAATCCAGTAAGTAGTTTTTTTTTAATACGTCATAAATCGTAAATCGCAATTTACCTTCCATTCAATCAACTCAAATATAAAAAAAAAAACATTTAATTTCATAAACATAAACCTTACGAATAAACCGAGGATACCTACAGGTTTGTACGGAACCCTCGGTGCGCGAGTCCGACTCGCACTTGGCCGGTTTTTTTTTTAATTGTGTCTGTAATTACGGTAATTGACTGGTTAATAAAGTAATTGGGAATTCAATGAAGCTAAAGAAGATTTTTTTTAAATTGAGAACATGTTGTACTGCCTCTATAATATGTACCTCGTCCACTTGGTATTAAAACTAAATTTATGGAAATTATAACCATTGGTATTTGTAGCCTACTTACGTATTCCACTAGTCCAAACCCTACTCTAGAATGCATATCTGGTACGACTCGTAATCCTTCCCTATCCTAAGGGCACGTCTTCCCTACAATTATGGCGCCCCCCGGTCCCATATGAAATGGTATCTGTTACACCATGAAACAGTATAGATCTTGAGGTTCATTCGATTAATCGAGTCTGGTTAAATTACGCTGTGGTTAATGCAATTCACATGCATTATGTATGCGTTGTAAATCCTAATATTGACTGTCAGTATTGTCATATTTGCTTAACTCGATACAAACGATATGCTATGACTAGGTACATAAGGAAACATGCAAGTAACCTGATCGTAAGACTAATTCGTTTACATATACTTGTGTGGTATGCATTCTTGTATATATTCATGTTTATAAAGGGTCACATTAAATTAGGTAGCAATACTTTTTAGATCTAAATAGCCAATAGGTTATTACGTATTGACTATAAAGTACTGATTTTGAAGTACCAAATATATTTAATAGTTTTAGTTTCCTAAAAATTTTCGCTTTGTGTAAATGGACAACATAGTTAGGTTACACAGATGATAATGCTCACTGTTGAAACCTGGACCTCATGAACCCGACATTAACTCAGCAACATTGGACTGATGTTCAGAGCATGAACACATACTTCCGAATGCATTGGATGACGACACTTTGTCTCTGGAAACTACAGTTGTGTTCAGTAGTCTTGTGTAGTTCACGAACGAACTAGTTCGTAAGAGCGCTCCCATAGATGAACTATGCGAACTAGTTCGTTCATTTCCCGATCCATAGTTCGTTAGTTCATCAGTTCGCGACCGAATGAGCGAGGATGGCGTCAACCGAACTGATACACGGGACAAAATACAGAAAGGTTTTTGTAAGCACTAAACTAGTTATTTATTGCAACAATAAACCTTGGTATTTTTTACAATCATGATCTTTTTATGAATTATCACTCAATGGTTTTTGCTGTTTTTAGAGTCCAAAAATTGTAGGTAAAAGTAGAACATTCCATAATCTTGTCACATGCAGTACGTGCAAAATCTTAACGAGCGAAGGAGCGAACGATCTGCCTCTCTTTGATTCGAGCTCGGAGTGGATGAACTAAAAGAGCGGATGAACTTGAAGAGCGGATGAACTAGAAGAGCGAACTAGTTCGTTAAGGAGCGGTGAACTAAACTGAGCGATCTCAGTCGCGAACTACTATGCCCAAGCCTAGTGTTCAGCTGTTTAAAATTGTAAAGGCGATGGTAGACGGTTCAACCAAATTGAGTCACTTTGGTTGAAATTTTGTTTAAACATTGGTCGACTGAAATTATTTTCGCCCTTCTCCTTTTCTCATTTTATTTTATACTAGCTTTTGCCAGCGGCTTCGCCCACGTGGAGGTTGGAAATTATCCCGCGGGAACGTACTACCGGGATAAAAAGTAGCCTATGTCCTTTCTCAGGCTCTAAACTATCTGTGCACCCATTTAAATCGCTTCAGTAGTTTTAGCAGGAAAGCGAGACAGACAGACAGACAGAGTTACTTTTGCATTTATAATATTAGTGTGGATTTCTTTTTATTTGCGATTCAGTTATGTTTGCCATATTTGTACGTTTCCAATAAATAGTTATTGTTTCTCTTACTTAATCAAATTTGGTTGCTACATAACATACATATAACATTGAACCTAAACACCTACGCTAAAACTATAAACGTTTCACTTTACTTCGCGTTAATATTTTATCACTGCTCTAAAACATAGGAAATGAGAGGAAATAAAATTAAGTATTATGAAAAAAAAAAAAATGATTTATAAAAGGATACAAAAAATTAATACTTATTAAAACTATGCCCCTCAAAACCATTTTTATGGTATGTCTGTGGGTTCCGATATTATTATTTTTTTGTGGGACAACTCGTAGTTAACCTAAATAAAGTTATTACTACTTAAACGGAGTTGGTTCTGATAATACAAACCTGTACCTACATGTATACAAGGTGTAACAGAATAAACGCAAATCCTCAAAGGAGTTTCTGACTACTGAATCGATTTCAGTAACTTTTATTACGGGTACTTTTTTCAAAAATTATTTATTTCCCATACCAACTGCTAAATTGGGATTGAGCCAAAGAAAATTTAATTTTATAACAAACTGTTAAGACTCTATTTTAAATGCATAATGTAATGGTAGAGTCACATGATGTTTAATAAACAGAAGAATTCAGAATCTTTTTTAAGAAGCCAGCTATAAATAAAGATTAAGATATAAAATATAAAAAATACTCTTAATTAAGTACACCATAGACCAGAGTACACTTTATTAAGTACACCATGTAGTATGTATGAATTCAACCAACCAATCCGGGCAAGTCCGCACCGGGCCCGCTCGTGAGTTAAAGTATACCTACATCCTCTCGCAAAGACGAAGCCGATGTCTCAACAGCGGGACATGACACCTGTCATGCCATCCATGCTGTCTGCCTGGTATCTAATCTCTTGACCACCCTCGGTTGACTGGTAGAGAATGCCAAAGCCATGAGATACCGTCGCCCTGGCATATAGGCAACTGAAGGAACACGGGTGGGTTCTAGTCAGTAAATCTGACACACCCTTTCGCTCCATCCAGAGCGGAAATCATCAAACGACGTCTGTTTGATGATTTCCCACCCACAAAAAAGGGCAAGAAGTTCGCCTTTGTACCTTTTTGTGTGCGAGAAGTTTAACCACGTTGCGGGACGCACTGCATTAGCAGTCGACTTTTCGATGTGTGAAAATGACAGTACGGGCATCACCGTAAACTTTTAAACTCTTCTGAACTGCGGTACGGGCAATACAGTGAAATTTCGTATAGAGGAAAAACATGCCATGCAGGCATAATAATATGATACTACGGCTATAACCGGCTTACGGCTATGAAAGAACTGTCTACGTATATCATTCTTTAGTATTACTTTAGGACGCTACGGATATAGCAGTGGTCGTAACTTGTAAGGGCAACTTTACTGCCATATCACATCATTTGAAAAAGGTCGGTACCGTACCGCAACGTGTAAAATAAATAAATGCCAGCCAGATCTTGTAAGTGACTCGTGTATTGTCACCTTAACTGTATCACCTAGACGCCCCTGATCAACAAGGTTGCTAGAGGACGAACGGTCGACTGATAAGAGTTGAACTTTAAGCTATGTTGCATTATGATAGCACGGCAGAGATACACGGACAGTTTAGTGTTTGTACTGGAGTCTAGATTGATTATTTCATTATTTTATTTCTGGTTTTTGTTTATCGAAATCGGCATAACCTTAAATATAGGCTACTAGCTTTTGTCGGCGTACATGTCAGTTATCGCGGACGCAGACGAAGTTGCGGAATAAAAATAGACCATTGTCTTTTCTTGGGGTGCAAACTTACCCCATACTAAATTTCATCAAAATAGGTTTAGTGGTTTAGTCGTGAAAGCGTAACAGACAGATAGAGTTACTTTCGCATTTATACCTACTATCAAAATAAGCAAAGAAGTATAGATTCAGATTTTCTTAACTAACTGACCTGAAATTTTTACTGCATGGTAGCATTCCCTTTATTTTATTTCACGAGTACCGCTTTTGGTTGCCGCGGTTGGTGCGTGGATGGGTCACCATCTACTCTATACAGGATCAGTTTTTCTCCAGTACGCAAACTGTATCCATGAATTCAGCACATCATTCTGACGTCGTTCAGCGTAGAAAATTTTCGTCGGTTATACAAAAAAATAATCAGCTGTTCCATACATTTTGACACCGTAGGTATTGCATTTTTCTATGAAACAGCAGATTTTTTTTTTTGTAAAACCGACGAAAAATTTCTGCGCAAGGAGATCTAGAATGATATGCTGAATTCATGGTTACAATTTACTCACTGGATAAAAACTTATCCTGTATATAGATATACCCCTCCATGCATCGGAAACCACGTTAAAGGGTCCCTTCGTTAATGGACAGCCCATTTGTAGATCTCTGACAGTTTTTACGGGTAGTCGGAAGCCCAAAAAAGTCATTAAAATTAAGTCATTTATTCAAATTAGGCTGAGAATCTTTTCGAACATCAAAATTACAATAGGTAGTCCCCCCCCCCCCCCCCATATATTCGCTTTTTATCACTTCCTAGTGCTTTAGCTGGGAAGAGGAAGGGGCGTATCAAACTCCCCAGCAGCACAGCTGTCTATTTAGTTAGATACGCCTAAGAGCCAAAAACCTACCAAAGGGAACCGTGTTACCCAGTAACTGAGTTGTGGAGGTCAGATAAGCAGTCGTTAGGTACATCAGGTTTAAGTAATATAATTGAGTGCTAAAATATTTCAAATACAAAATAAGGTCAGAGGTTGGTCGATCCATACAGTTTTCTATTTTAGATCCGAAACCCAAACATATTTAGTGACATCCCACTATTTTGATTCCTTAGCGAATGTTGGAAGAAGCTTAAAGAGAATGAACAACATAGAAATGAATAAATCAATTCAGTGATAAGTAAACCATAAATAAATAACAGATGTAGGTGCTTGTGGGTTATCAATGACTGATAAAATGGATCAGCTACTGGTCAGCCCGTATAGCACTTCAGGAAATAGTTTGCATAAGATTCTGTGACATTTAAAACACTATTCGCCTTTATCATTTTCGTGGAATTTGAGTGAGACGGCAGCAGACAGCAACATTTGTTTAATAACATATTGTTTATGAATAAAAAGGTTAAAGTGTCTACCTACAAGGGGAGTGTCAAACTTGGGAATCACAGATTCCCATCACATTTATATATATTGTAGGGCAGGGTCCCCTCAATAAATATATAAAGCGGCAAGACGCCATTCGTTTTTATTATTGAGAAATTTCAACTCAAAGTTCTATATGTAACTTAAGTAGTAGGAACCTTTTTACCGGTTGCAGCAATGGTTCCGTGGTGAAGTGGTAACGCTCTTGCGTACTGAGCGACCGGAGGGCTGTTTAAGCTATATATATTGCATCAATTAAATTCACCAAAATTTACAGCGATGATCCAGTATGCTTGGTTTGCCTCCAAGTTGATTGATGAAAGGAATATATTTATGAATGTAAACCAATTGTGCTTCTCTATAAATAATTTGAAGACAAAATGTAATTGCAACAATATTAGTTTTATAAAATGTGCGGTTTGTGATAAAACTTTATGTTTTAAATGTTTCTATGATGATTATCATCCAAATGAATGTTTAGTTACAAATGATTCTGATGATGATGCAGAGAGTGAATAAGTATAATTTTATGATTTTAATTGTAAGTGTGTAATATTTTAATTTTCGAATAACAGATTATTTTTGATAATATCGATTACTTTGTTATTATAATTATTAAAAATCCTATTTTTATAATTTTTTGTATTTTTCCTAACTTAAAAATAAAAAAAATATTTATAGAATTATTAATTATTTATTTTTATATTGAATTATTTATAAATAAAAAAAAAAACTCAACCGGGACTTGAAGCCCTCCGGTCGCTCAGTACGCAAGAGCGTTACCACTTCGCCACGGAACCATTGCTGCAACCGGTAAAAAGGTTCCTACTACTTAAGTTACATATAGAACTTTGAGTTGAAATTTCTCAATAATAAAAACGAATGGCGTCTTGCCGCTTTATATATTTATTGAGGGGACCCTGCCCTACAATATATATAAATGTGATGGGAATCTGTGATTCCCAAGTTTGACACTCCCCTTGCTAGACACGTAAAATTGTATACTTTAAAATTAATTTCGAATCTCTCTCAGGCCCATTTACACCAGATCACATGCAAAGCTAACCCGCCAATTTCAAATCTTACGTTTTTTTTCAGCTTGTAGGTCAGTGTCAGGTTATATATGTTGATTAAAATATGATTGGCGAGCGCAATAAATATAACTTTTCTGAATTATTAACTAAAATCATCAATACAATCCTCAACGTTCATATTACTTTTTCATGAAATAGTCATTCAATCTATATTAATATTATAAAGCTGAAGAGTTTGTTTGTTTGGTTGAACGCGATAATCTCAGGAACTACTGGTTCGAATTGATAAATTGTTTTAGTGTTGGGTAGCCTATTTATCGAGGAAGGTCGATAGGCCATATAACATTAAGCTAGGACAAGGGTCCTAGCGTGATGCTCCTAAGGAGGAACCGTGCAAAAAAGAAAAAAAAATCACGAATATGAAGACCTCGCACGGGCAGGCCTTTCGATGCGACGGGATGGATCGGGAGAGCAAAAAATTTGACGCAGACGAAGTCCCGGGCAGAAGCTAGTGGAATTATAAATGTTGTTCAACATACAACCTCACACTGACGTGCTAATTAAAAAAAAAAAATCGGTAGAATATTGGCATTTCGCGTACTAACTACCCTGGAGTTACTGACAAAGTTTTGGATTTGTGAACAGCATTTAGAAGACTCCTATATAAACATTGATAGATGTTCGATTCAGCATAAGTGTATCGAATGGTTGTAAATAGATAGGTGCACTGTAAGCCCACGCTTCACGGACGTAATAAAATCGAGACGGGATTTCGTCACGTATTGGATCTTCATTGCTCTGTTTAGCGCAGAGAGTTGAAATTCGAACATTCTGTTTTTTCGACGCGTTGAGACTAGGGTTGCCACTCAAACTTTATAATAAAGTATTGTACGTTATTTCACATAATTGTACTCTATACTTTATGAGAACAATAAAGTAGGGACACGAAAATACTTTATTTTGCAAGATTTGATTTCTGTGGAATTTTTTAAAGTTTAGTCGTAAGTACTTTTTCGTTAAACCAAATTTATGTGGTACAAACTGCAAAAAGCAATAAAAAATATGTTTTGTACTTTTTTCATACCTATAATAATCAATGTACTTTAACTGCAATAAAAATTGCTGGCAACCCTAGTTGAGACTTACCCGCGCTGCACATTGGATTCTCAATGTTCGGTTCAATACCGAAAGTTGAAACTCCAGTGCACTATAAAATCTCGGGAGTTGGACAAGTCGACCCGAACAAAGTGAAGATCTATTTATTTATTTACACCGTTATCACATTATTATGAGTAATAGGTGAATCAAAGTCCAAGAATCAGTGAGTAGATGTGTAGTACAATACAATACAATCACTAGAGACTGTCACTTTTTTTGTGAGTGGGAAATCATCTAATTAATGACGTCTCCCGCTCTAGGGTGGAGCGGACGGGCGTGTCAGATTTACTGACTAAAACCCACCCGTGTTTGGTCCTTCAGTTGCCCATATGCCAGGGCCACGGTATCTCTTTCGAACAAATCTCGCGACCCTGGCAGAGTGACTATCACTTAACTTCCTTATTTAAAATCCATTCAGTGTTTATTTTCGGTTCACGTTTGTATAAAATAAACTAGTTCTCGGCACTCTAATTGCGTAACTATTTTGAAAGATACCTAATCCATTACTTCGTATGTTCGAAAAAAATTGTCCGCTTAACAACGTAAAGAATGCAATGAATGTTGTTGAACTGTCAAAATTAAAGATATCGTTACTGATAGTGTGTTACGCAATTACTCCGCTGGTCTATTAGACGACTTTAGTACAGACGTAAAAATATCGCGACGTCATTTTATCGCGCACTGCATTTTCAACTCTCGACGTTGAACAAAGCATTGAAAATCCAACAGAGTTTACATTTAGAGATGCCATGCCTAAAAAAAAACTGACATTAACTACCCATAATTTGATCAAAAAAAGTTTTTAACAAAAAATAAAAATATCGCCGAAAAAACGGAAAAGTAAAACATAAGAAGCCAAATTTAACCTAAGTTTTGAGTCGGTGCCAAACAATCAATGAACAAACATCACTAAATTACCTTAAATTTATAGAAATAACCAAATCAAATACCCTCCAAAAAAAAAGAATTATCAAAATTTGCTCTGTAAAGAGTTATGCGTGGTCAGACAAAAAAAATATATACATATACGAGTATACGCGTCGACTAGAGAACCTCCTCCGTTTTTTTTCGTCATTTAAAAATAGATTACCTACTCGATCTACTATCAAAACATAAATATTGTAAAGACTTCGAAACAAGATAACAAATACTTTTTCCTCTTCACCTGTTACTCAACAAGCGATATATACTAGGTAGTTACTTATATCGGTACTTATCACTAATCACTTATCAGCTAACTACCTGACTTGTAATTGCGACAAACGTGTTTTGATTTAATCGCTTTTCTTATTGATAAGAAAATATGTTGGTGAAGAAAGATTAGTAGTAAAACAACACTTCCTCATTTTTTTTTTTTGGGTCGGAAATCATCAAACAACTTCTCCCACTCTGGGTGGAGCGGAAGGGCGTGTCAGACTTTTACTGACTAAAACCCACCCGTGTTCCTTGAGTTGCCTAGGCCAGGGTCACGGTAACTCTTTCGATTAAATCCGCAACCGGCAGGCATCTCTTTGAGGCGCGCGTGGAACACACGGCCCCTAAGGGCATAGAAATTTTTCTTCGATTTTCAAAAACAATACTGTATTTCATAGAAAGGGATGGCCTACGCGGTCGATGTAGGCACCTATTATATTAGCTGACGAAAAAAATCCACTCTATGGTTAAGAAACATGTGCTGAATGCATGGTTGCAATTTGCTGATTACGCTATGATCCTATAAAGTTTCATTAGTAGCGAAGATTTGGTAAAGGCTACGCCACTGTTTCATAATTGTAATCCCGCCTCATCCTCATTTATTTCTATGAAATGACACCGTAAGTATGGGACAGCATATTTTCTACATGTGTAATACCCATGGTGTAAATAATAAAGAGTAATCTATTCTATTCTAGTAGATTCCAGGGTCCATTGTGTCAGGGAATGCTCCTGAACAAAGACATATCTAACGATGATGTGATGTAGTGTCCGACACGAAATGGAAACTCTTCCATGAATAGGAATTGTTATGAAACTATTTATATTACTTACTGCCTGACAACTTCAGCAAAATCATGGCTGGACCATCGAGCATAATTATATTACAGCTAGCTTTTGTCAGCGGCTTCGCCCGCGCGGAGGTCGGAAATTATCACACGGGGACGATCTACCGGGATAAAAAGTATCCTATGTAATTACAACATAGGATACTTTTTATCCCGGTAGTACGTTTATAAACCATCAGTGTGTCAAATTTCATCCAGATCTGGTCGGTAGTTTTTACGTGATTGATTAACAAACATGCAAACATACAAACTTTGTCGTTATAATATTAGTAGGAAGTCGGATTAATAGCACTCTAATTGGGTTACACGCTATCAGTCGTGTTCTGAATCATTTTGAAGGATATTGGTAATCTATTGTCTAATATATTCGTAAATAACGCAATTAATGTTTTTTAACTGGAAAAATGGAAGCCACTCCTACTGTTAATATGTATAACCCCGAGGCTCGGTAATCGTCATCATCAGCGTAGCCTTTCCCCAACTATGTTGGAGTCGGCTTCTTTCTACCCTGATCTGGCTCATTGTCAGCAGTTTAGATAGTGAGTCTCCCTATACGATACCCCTTGGGAAGACATGGTCTGACGACCCGTAACAACTGCAAAGATTTATAAATGACAGCCCGGACCAACGGTTTAACGTGTTATCCGAGGCAGTGAGGGATATTTCTATGTAAAATGGTCATCCATCCCCAGACCATCCGTGACAAGATTAACTTAACCTGATCAATCGATCAGCTGTTATGAATTAGCCACAAGCCTCCTTAAGATAACTTCCTAGTGTGACGTCTACATACCTACATATAATATTCGAAATAACAATGGGAATTTTGGAAACAAAACTACAAACCTGCCTGTAATTTTTTTTTATTCAAACCAGTTGTAAAAAAAACAAACAATGCGTTAAAAACTAGCGCAACACCAGCAGCGCATAAAAATCTGCGTATCAACAAAATCGGGTGCAGGTGCACTTGTGCACTGTACTTGCAACTCGACACTACACTATCCTGACTGACAGTGCTGTGTAAACTAAACACACTTGTACCAATGTACTACTGGCTACGTTTTTGAACGATCGGAATACTTCTTTGGTTTCTTTGTTGCCTACATTGGTCGTTTGTTCATGATTTTCGTCATTATATTCTGAAACTACTAAGACGTAATTCTTGTTTGTGATTGGTTGCTTTTCTTGCTTATAGTTAATATTGATTGTGTTACCAATTCTATAATTTTTGTCAATATCTACTACATAATGAACACTCTCTATATTTTCATTCTTTATTCATCGTTTTTATTCATATACTAGCCTCTGCCCGCGACTACGTCCGCGTCAAATTTTTGCTCCCTTGACCGTTCCCGTCGCATCGAATTGCCTGCCAGTTGTCGACCATTTTTCGTTGCTGCTCCGCTCCTATTGATCGTAGCGTGATGTTATATAGCCTTCCTCAATAAATAGGCTAACCAACACAAAAATATTTTTTCAATTCGGACCTGTAGTTACTAAGAGTAGCGCGTTCAACCAAACAAACAAACAAACTCTTCAGCTTTATAATATTAAGTATAGATTTTTTCTTTAGGACCATTCAGTGCTTATTAAGAATGCCCGCGACTTCGTCCGCGTTAAACTTCTTGTTCCCCCGACCCTTCCCGTCGCGTCGAATCGCCTACCCGTGCGATTTTCCCCGTTTTTGCAACCTTTTTCATTACTGCTCCGCTCCTCTTCGTTATAGTGTGATGTTATATAGCCTATAGCCTTCCTTGATAAATAGGCTACTCAACACAAAAAGATTTTTTGATTCGGATCAGTAGTTCCTGAGATTAGCGCGTTCAATCAATCAAACAAACAAACTCTTCAGCTTTATAATATGTATTAGTATAGATTTTACTAAAGCATTCGGTTAGTATATCGAAGCTATCGAAGCCGTTGAATGTTGTCATCATCATCAAAGACGTCCACTGCTGGACATAGGCCTCTCACAAGAAATGTATGCCATAATCGCCACGACTGGCGATTACAGTATGGTGGTAAAATGCATAGAGAACACTGTTGCCCATGATCTGTTCTCTAGTAAGTCCCTTAGTCGCCTTTTACCTCACCCGAAGGAATGGCATGGTGCTATTCTATACGTCCGGCACCATACGGAAAATAAGTTAAAAATGAAATGAATGATGAAATGATGATTAATTTTATAAATCCATTGAAATCGTAATTTTTATTAATTTCTTTAGCATTTTCTCTTTATATGCTGGCTGATTATGTCTAAGTTCACGACAGTCTTTTGTTTTTATTTAAATTTCTTTACGGTCTACGTTTAAACGATCTTTAAGACCCGTATGTTCAACGAAAGCATTAGATTAACTATCTTTCTATCAAATGTCACTACCATAACGTTAAACTCAATTTATAACCGTACCTATTTTTATCAACTTCCAAATTACAATTATTTAGTCATTCCCACCTGTTTTTCGTTGCAAGGCATAAAAGAACAACAAAAAAAAAATTTGTTGTTTCATTATTAAATGGTTGCATTATTCCTACCATTCCAGTGTCGATGTCAATTTAGAATGTATGGTACACCTGCCGTCTTAAAGCACTTTGTATGTCTTTTTGTTTATTTCATCTGACAGCTACATTCGCTTTGCAATAAATAGGCTTTTAACACTTGAAATCGTATCAGCAAGAAATCTTTATAATATTGCGTGAAGAAAAATCTTTGCTGTTTCCCCCCCCCCCACCCCTGTTCACGAAAATTACGCAGAGGAAGAAATTAAAAATTTGACACAGTTACAGTTTAAGGAAGGATCGCAGAAAGCTAATATCTTACATAATAATTCATTAGAAATAAATTCTATTAATAAAAAAATTAAAAAACATTACACAAATAACATTGACACACGCACATACTCTATCGTTCATGTTAAAGTCTGTGATCAAACAGAAAATACTATAAAGTTTTACTTAATGTTAAACAATACGTCAAAAAATTATGATTATGGCTTATAAGGTTCAATTTTAAAAGAATTATGGTCGACCACTTCGCGACCACTAGTTCGTAGGTCAGTTCAAATGTCTGACACCAAGTCTACTTTAGGAGTAGACTTGCCTGCCTGAAGTGACTGGCTAACTGATCTCCACATCCCAGTTACTGGTTGTAAATCTAGTTGGCAGACTTTCGGGCTTCTGACTTACCGTAACGACTGTCAAAGCTGTAAATGAACGCTGGGACCAATGACTTAGCGTGTCGTGCGTCTCGATATGTAATTACGGTTTCGCTAATCCTCGGTAAGTGTTCAGCGTGCATAGTAAACCTCTCGACCCGTGCGGCTCTCTCACCCTCATCGTCAAGATCCACAAATGACAGACGTACGTCTAGTCGTAGTACATCACGGAGGAGTATTAGTATGTAAAGATGGTCGGTCCAACCCCGGCAGATGTAGTTATTATTTAGCCACGAGCCCCACATTATATAACCGTATCGATCAATCAGTTTGGGAAGAATCCATAACTTGTGTCTTAACATCAGTAGCTAAACTACGAACTCGCACGTCACTGTTAATCATTGAGTTTGTTTATAATTCACACTCTGTCATTATGAGTCGTGATTTTGAGTTCAAAAACAACTTTCAAAGACCTTGGAGCGGTAGTCGATTGAATGCACTTCTGTCAATGCCATTATCTATCCTAATATGAGCGATTAATTTATGATTCGTGATTGGGTGACTAATAAAAGGGTTTTAATTTAATGTCACAAGTTGGTCAATGTCGGTCAAAATTATTAAAAAATTTACCGTTCAAAAAGTTCACCAATGTTCATTATCTCTGATCAGTTTATTTTATTTCTGCAAATAGGTTTGTAGAAACACATTTACACGTCAATCATATTTTAAAATCTAGATGAGATCGGCGTTTCCTATGTGACTACTCTAAGAAGTAAGGTTGAAACAAACTCAGAGGTCACAGTCCCTTTTTTTTTAAAGTCCAGACATAATCTTGGTCAGACCATGTAGATTGGTGCCTGAAATGGTGTTTTGAGAAAAGAGCCAAACAGATTGAGTGGACCTGCCCCGTCAGTACACGCATTTTTCAGTAATCAAAATATTAATAACCTTATGTTAGATTATTTCCAAAAAATACTGCAAATGTTTTGGAATATAATATATCATCTCTACATGTCCCAAGGTTATATCAGCTACTTATCACCCCTTGTAAATATTCAATGCAATATGGGTGTCCTTATCTAATTGATATATGAATCTAAGTTCTTGAATATAATTTGTACAAGTCCCATCATATCCATTGGTTTTAATTTCAATAAGTGCACTCATTACCCAGTAATTGGGTTATGGAGGTCAAATAGGTAAACGCTCCTAATAAAGCTACATTTGGTTAGATTGCAAGCTGACCCAAACGTAGACAAAAGTTAAGCAGATGTCATGTTGTACAAGTACCTCTAGTAAACTAATACAATTGTTAATGTTGCTATGTTAAAAGAACTGACTTTTATCTTTTGGTCATTAAATCAGCCAAGGTCTGGTTATTTCAGGGTCTCGGCCTATCTTTAGTTTTATTACGTTTTCTGTTATCAAACTTGCATCCCTGCTGGGACAAACATAATTCTTGTTAGTTTCATCATCTTTGTCTGATTGCGTTGCGTCTAAATATATGAGGATTCTCAAAGCTTCTTTAGACTCTTCAGAAATCATTAGTTAGTTAAAGAAACTTCATCATCATTAATGAAGATGAAATTAGTTGTGTGTTATCACTTATCAATCAATGACTAACAAAATAAGTTAGAAGTTCAACACACGCTCCAAGTTTCATAGTACAGGCATATCAACTCAGGCGCATTTGAAGTGTCGCACGGCGTCACGTTAACGCATTCCGTCCCCGACCGACGCGCGGAGCGGACGTCTCGATCGCCCGTCACACAAACAACACCGTCTTATCTTGAAATTTTATGTTTTGGTACGCGTCGACTCCTTACCCGTGGTAGTGTAATAAAAAATAGCGATAAGCAGCAGCACAGGATTGTCAAGTGTTTGTTATATGATAAAGTGGTACGCTTTCGGGACTCTTTTACGCTTTTATCGGTCTTCGGCAGCAACTTAAGATAACAAGGTGAGCGTTGATAGCTTTACGATAGTTAGTTTGCTTTGCAGCCCATCCATATCGGTATTTCGTTAAGGTCTAATATCTAAAGTTTTGGAGCTAGGAGAATTTGCTGTTGTGGAGTATGTTAGGTTACTTCTCCTTCCCAGCTAAAGTATTAGAAAGTTGTGAAAGGCAGGCGTTTTAGGGGACTGTCCAATGTAATTTTAACGTTAAAAAAATGCTGATTCTCAGTTTAGTTTCAATAAATAAAGAATTGCTAGCGAATTTTTGACGTCCAATCAAAATCCCAGAGCCGTATCTAGGCGTGTTTATGTTACTTTTGTAGCCCTTTCTTCTTAATTGCCAAGATATAATTCATTATTAGATACTTAAGCATTATTTACAACTAATAATTCACTAGTTAATGTATCGTCAAGGTTTATTTAAGTGCTTTCTTACAATTTTACTTGTTTACTTCTTCAAAGAAACACATTTCAATTTATTTAGAAATAATGAATAACAATGGTTTTATTGAAAATAATAGAAATATTACCACCTTTCTTATAACAGTAACTATTCAAGATATAGAACATAAACTTTATGCGTTTGACCTCTAAAAGGTTAAGCTTAGTGTAAACACTTACGAAGACGGTAATAGGTCAAAGGTTCCTTATGAGTCTTGGAATAAAACAGTCACGTTTGTCTTCAGGTCGTCATCAATATCTTCCTGCCGTTGTACCCTGCTACTTGGGGTTGGTGCAACACGTTTTCTTCATGCATGCTCCCTGTCAACTATCACGCTTACATTCACTCCTTTCTCTTTCTGATTGTTTCTCACGCAGTCTATCCTCTTCTCCACTTCATCTTATCACATGGGATTCATAACTACCTTCTATTACATTATAGTAGACGGACAGATACGTCCGATTGATCTTGTCATGTCTATCTACCTATATCCATGGCAATATCTGTTTTGATTGTCTACCGTAGCGTACGTAAGGTGAATTTCACCAATAAAACAAAAGCTTTCAGCAATCTGAATTGAAGAGCTATCAGTGTCAAAATTTTTGTTAAACCTTGAACGGGATTTGGAAGACTTAGGCTGATATTATGTTAAACAATATATTCACTGTCAATATATTCAAAAGAAGGCGGATAATAAGTAGCTAGCCGAGAAACATGTTAAATAAAACTTCAATATTTTATTGAAAACCACAAATTGGAAGGAAGGTACCTAACCTTGTAATCAAACTAAACTCCAAAGTCATCGTGCTTATTCAAGTTTATTATTAAAAGAAGGATAGAATATTTGACAACAATTTTGACACTGACAGCTCTTGAAGCGGTTCATCGCGTTTAGTTTAAAATCAGTGCAATTCAATCACTTGGATTGTATATTTATTACTTCTTAATTAGAAGTAACTACTAGTTGTTCCAATTACTTATCATCTGTTAATGGCATTGTAGGTTTAAGTATAAATAAAATGCAGATAGCTATACTATCGTCATTCGTCACATCATTATGTAGGAATTATTTAATCTGTAGTAATCCCTACGTAACCGCAGCTAAAGATATAGGAAGGTAAATTAATGTTGAATTGCTGAATTTTTTCCTTAAGATTGTTGGGTTTAGCATAATACACCTATGTCGTTTCTTCTGCTGGTATTCGGCTCCCATTTCTGTGATAGGGAGCAGGCTGTAATTCATTTTTGTTTCTTCTCGATTTTTTCTTCACCGTTTTGAGAGCTGTGGTGTTGAAATAAAGTACACAAAGTAATGCCTTTGCTAGGAGCTTGCAAAGCCTGGTTTCGAACCCATGACCTTCAAATCGTAAGTCGGTGTGTTACCAATGGGCCAACACTGCACTAAGTTTGGTGTGATAGAAGATAATTGTGTGGGCCTAACATCGGTTTAAACATTCTAAAAATGACTGCAAATCTTATGGTCCCTCCATGGTTGGTGGATGGCTCAAACGTTTCTCCGATAAATCACAAATTATCACAAGATAAGCTAGCAGAACGGTGAAAGGAAACATCGTAAGGAAACCGGCATATTTTGGAACCAAACATTCGAACTTGAACATCCACCAACCTGGGCCCACAGGGTGGAATACGGCCCACTCCTTCTCACAGAGAGAAGGCTTGTACGATTATCGCAACCCAGCGCAGGGCACGTCACAATTGCGGCGGTAAGTCCCCTCTTTGAGGAGTGGATAGAGAGGCGTCACGGCGTCCTCACCTTCCGCCTGACGCAGGTTCTCACCGGGCATGGGTGCTTCGGTGAGTTCCTGTTCAGGATAAAGCGGGAGGAAACGCCCGGGTGTTTCCATTGTGAGGATCGTCTGGAGGATACGGTGGAGCATACGGTGTAGGTGTGCTCTGCCTGGGCGGAGCACCGCCGTGTCCTCGTGGAGGCGATCGGCGGCGGCGACCTCTCGCGTCAGGCCTTGATGCGAGCCATGGTACGGAGCAAGACGGAATGGGAAGCCGTCACCTCCTTCTGCGAAGCAGTAATGCTCGCGAAGGAGGAGGCGGGGCGCGTGAGGGAGTGGCAGTCTCTACGCCCTCACGTCCCTAGCCGCCGCAGGAGGAGACGCTCCAGGCGTCGGGAGTCGATTGCGGCCTCCCGGCCACCGTAGGCGCGAGCTTGCGGGTGGCGAGCAATGGGTAGCTCGCCGCCCGGTAAGGACCAGGCTCGGGTCGACGGCGCGTAGTGTTCCACGCGCGCCTCAAAGAGATGTCAGCAGCAGTGAAGGGGTCTACTAGGACCGATGCCTGCTGGGGTCGCGAGATTGTTCAAGCGAGATACCGTGACCCCGGCACACGGGCAACTGATGGAACACGGGTGGGTTTTAGTCAGTAAAAGTCTGACACGCCCTCCCGCTCCGCCCAGAGCGGGAGAAGTCATTTGATGATTTCCTATCCAGAAAAAAAAAAGGCTTGTGTGGTCAGCAGTGGGAACATGAAAGGCTGATTAGGCTTTTTTAATTCGTATGTATCATTTATTTTAATTATATTAACACTAGCTTCTACCCGCGACTTCGTCCGCGTTAAATTTCGTGTTCCCCCGACCCTTCCCGTCGCGTCGAATTGCCTACCCGTGCGATTTCCCCCGTTTTTGAAACATTTTTCATTACTGCTCCTCTCCTCTTGGTTGTAGCGTGATATTATGTAGCCTTCCTCGATAATTAGGCTACCCAACACAAAAAAAAAAATAATTCAGACCCGTAGTTTCTGAGATTAGCGCGTTCAATCAAACAAACAAACAAACTGTTCAGCTTTATAATACTAAGTATAGATTTTATTTTATTCTAAACTAAAATTCTGTACCAATATTGTATTTTTCTTATCACAATAAACTATAAAACGTTATATTCTACACTCTCCACAAATAATGAATAACCCAACACAAGCGGGCGATAATTTTTTGCACCTCTTCACAATCCGTCCCTGCTTTTTTGGTGAAATAAAAACTCTTTCGATAGGGCTCGAGTTACAACCTCTACGGAACACATTTGTAAGATTTATAGTGCGCAGGCGTTCCGGTGCATGTAACACGAGACGCGGTCGCGAACACAGGACGTATGGTGACGATTTTGCGGATAATCGCAGATTGTTTTAGAAAGAATAGAATATTTATACATGGTTATTACTGGGTTCTAGCTTCTTGGGTTTCTGGGTTCTAACAAGTAACTTCGTTGGCGTGACAGTCAACCCTGTATACGTATTTAAAATATCGATTAGCATTTGAAATTATACATTTTATTTAAAAAAAAAGAATGTATAATTCTTTCTGTAAAAACTAATAAGGATTATCACTTAGTGGAAAATATTCACATTGATATGATTTTTCTTTTATTCTGATTGTTTTTTATTAATATTTAGAAACACATTTTTAACTTTGATTTATTTGTCCACAGTCACATATGATTGCTCAACATAATGTACGTGTTGAACTTTCTTTCTTCTTTTTTTTTTCTTCTCTTTATTTGCCACTTTCTACTTAACCTAGATCAATGCCGTGAAACTCTGTAATTGGTTTAAGAGGTAATTGTAATCATCTCACTATCAATGTGCAGTGGATGCTAGTAACTTTGACGCAACTGCATTGGGCTGTTCTTTGATAGTGAGCTGAACTTTCATCATAATTGCATGTAATTTTAAAATAAGCTGTTGAGTTTCCTAATAAATAAATAAATAAATAAATAGAGAAAGTCTAAATTATTTAAACATTTCTACTGCTTTATATTATAATATAATATTAAAATTCCAAATTGACCACGCTTTTGATTAAGTAGTACTTGTTAATAAAACCAATGTTTCTAAAATCTGTATTTTATCCAATTTATGGGATTCGTAACACATTGGATATTTTTCTAAATCGCAGATATCAAAACATATCTTTAAAATGATCCATCCTCCGGAGGAGCTCTATGAAAAATTTCCTCTATCTGTTTAATTTTGACCATTGTACTACCCTTATTCCAATTTATTTGAGGTCGGCGTAACAGGTATTTATCTTCCATACTTCTCTATTAGTCATCATATCGGTAGTCATTCCCTTTCTAGCCATATCATTATTCACACAGTCCATACATCGTTTCTTTGGTCTTCCCCTACTCTTATAGCCATCCAAATTCATCAATAACATTTTCCTCATTTCTCCACATCACATGCCCATAACATGATGGACGATTCGAAATATTGCTGACTCAAAATATCCGTTACAGCAATTTGTTAAAGCACGCTAAAGTCTAAAATGTGCGCCGTCCTTTATTCGACCAGTTTCGCAACGCCAAACAAACACGGTGCGGATTGGGAATTGTCAACAAATGCTTTGAGTTGCAGTTAGGACTAATTGGAAAAATAAGCACCTTTGATTTGCATAACCTAACACTTTTTATAAATGCAGTTTATTTTGCTAAATTCGCTGTAATTGTAGGCCAGTGTATAGTTTTAGATATTGACACCATTATAAATCATTGTTATTATTATGCTTTGGTAACAAACTGCTTCGCTTTTTTTTTTCTGGATGGGAAATCATCAAATGACTTCTTCCGCTCTGGGTGGAGCGGGAGGGCGTGTCAGACTTTTACTGACTAAAACCCACCCGTGTTCCATCAGTTGCCCATGTGCTAGGGTCACGGTATCTCTTTCGAACAATCACGCGACCCCGGCAGTATCACGCGACCCCGGCAGAAACTGCTTCGCTGGTGGAATGATCGTAACTTAGGAAAGGAGACAGTCGAGCATAGGTTATTTTGTATAAACATCGAAAACGAAAGTCTTACCAAATTATGTTTAGTTTTAAGAAAACAGTAGCATTCAACGTCTGAATTTGCGTCCATTTATTGGCCCCTATAACTATCTCTTTTGAATATAGACGTGATGTTATAGAGAGAGCATTACTACTAGAACGTTATTAAGACCACTAGTAATAAAAGCATAGTACCGGGCACAGTGTGTTCCCTTGGGGAACTACAATAGTAATAAATCCACACAAAATAATATAACTAAGATTTTGATGTAATTCTGTTTGGTTTCCTGTCTTATTTTGATTCTACTGATTAATCGATTAATTATATTTCTTTGTAGTTAAACTGACTCCAGAGGTCGACATGTCTAAGTAACTCAAACGCCGTTGTCCTTAATACGACTTGAATATTTAAGTCATTGTAGTAAATGCTATATTCAACAATCGTGGTTGTTGTCATAATCTTTCATTGTTGTCCCTAAAGGTCAACAGTTTCTTGTAATCCATCCAATCCATTTCTTGTAAGGGTAGGTAGACAGCTAATATCACTGCTTACTTCACATAGTACTTCAAAAGTGAATTTCTCTCGCGTATCTACCTGAAACCTGCTCGTTTCGGATCAATAATACTGCAAACAGCGCGTTACAAGTAGAAACAGCAAACCGTTCCACGCCGATTTGTATTTGAAATTAAAACTTGTAGTGTGTTAGCTCCTTATCTTTCTGCGAACGATGTGACTCATCGCTTCAGCCAAACATACAGGTATTGCAAAAGGAAATGAATTGAAGTCTTTAGAAGCTATAAACAAATGACAAAATTCACACAATGTAACATGATCCGCTTCATTCGTTTCAAAGATTGATATTTGACCATATCAATGGGAAAGTACCAATGTTGTCCTATATTGATATTATTATTTTACATGAAATTGACTTTCATGATTTTGTTTTTATGAGCGAAATTCGTATGTTCTAGTTCAATCTCTTACTACATTATTAATTCTACTTATTGAAGCAGCATTAATCAAAATGTAGAATTATCTTCTAACTTAACTAGCGTGTCTATAGCATTACCTACTGACAACGGAACACGTGTAAACTTCGACAGTTTGAAGTTATGGTCAGTTCGCCGTCGTTATTTGTGTCCCAGCAGTAGGAACTTAATAGGCTGATTATACTTATGCTGCTAAAATCTTGATGATTCATTGGGTTTTTCCATCTGAAATTTCTCAGTCGCAGCCCAGAGTTTAAATATGTGCCCAGATGTTGACAATAGACTCGCCAATAGATATAGATAGACATCTTTGGGTCGCCCCCTATTACGCGCATTATGGGTATTCTACAGGTACCTCTGCCTAACCCTTCGGGTAAGACAAGCGTAGTTATCTTACGTTATATGATTTCCTAAATTTTATCAAGGACCACAGAAGCCAAAATGTGAAAAAGCGTGAAAACCTTTCTAAACGATAATTCATTGATACACCTACTTAATCTTAATTAGTCAGACTAATTAAGATTTATCAGATAAATCTTGTTTATTATCTTTCATACAATGCTATGCAACGATTACTTGTTGTGTATCTAGCTGATAAGCAATCTAACTTCGAAGAACAGCCGAATGACAAGAATTTACAAAATATTGACGTTTTCATTCCATTTGTGAATATGACTGTCAACATTTTCAGAATGACAGAAGTATCTTACTTCAGTACCGTTCAAGTCAAGAGTGTGTTAAAAAAACCCGAAAATTTGTTACAAGTAACATGAACTAAAACATTTATTCAGGTACATAGCACGTCTGTTACAGTTTTAAATTTATAGTAATATTACCTACATCATTATATCTGAATTAGTCAACGCGTCTCATAGTGATGACGTTATAGTGACATGTCATCTCATGGGACTCGTCACAGTGTTATGGGTCGGTTCACATCTGACGGAAGATGCGTCGCGTATCATCGGTCGCGTAACGCCAGAACAGACAACTAGATGAGAAAACATTCAACCTTTCACACTTAACCGAAGATGCGTTAGTGCGTCGAGCGTACAGCGCTGTTCCGTTTCCGTCAACGCATTGTCGGCCGACGTAAAGGGCGGCACCGTCGTGCCACGCGTATATTGACTGATGCATTCAGACTAGACGTAACATCTGCGGAGATATTTGTGTACTGACCGTTCGAAGTTTTCTTGCATTGAAAATGTTTGATACAGAACGATTTGTCACGGAAATGCAAAATTACGCCCGAGGCATCTTCCGTCAGATATGAAAACACACTATTTGACCGAATAGACGTGACCGATGATACGCTGACGCATCTTCCGTCACATGTAAACCGACCCTATACCTTACGTTACATATTCTTCTTAAACACACAATGGATTTGTATGTGGTTTTCACCACAATTTTGATAATTTATTCCGGAGGGTTAATAATATCTCTACATAGTATAAAACAAAGTCGCTTCCCGCGTCTGTACGCCTAGATCTTTATACTGCACAACGGATTTTAATGCGGTTTTCATCAATAGACAGAGTGATTCAAGAGGAAGGTTTATAAGTACGCTGGCGAAGCCGCTGGCTAAAAGCTAGTGTATAATAAACTAGCTTCTGCCCGCGTGAAAGTTAGGCGCTCCACCCACTGCACCGCGCCCCTTCGCGTAGCGCGGGATGGCAGATTTTATCATTGTATGGAAGTATCTCAATTTATATAGAAATAACGCCAAGCACAACACATTGCCGACGCGGAAATGCGCGGGAAGGCGCCCCGTGCGTTATACGGCGCTCCGCGCGCCGCGGCGCACAGTGGGCTGAAACGGGCCGGTAAAGGACTTAGCATTTAAAAAAAAAAGTTTCTTTTTCTGAAATTTTAAATATTGGGTTGGATTTATCTATCGATTATAAGTAATTATTTCCATGAGGGTCGTTCAGATAACTTAGTATTTTCGGAGTTATAAATATCCAAAGTAATTTTTGTATGAAGCAAAAGAAAAATATGTGAAAATCTCGAAATTCTCAAATTTTCTCAAAGAATTGACTCTACGTATGCATAGTAATATTTGCCCTATTTTAGCGCCTATTCTCGGGTTGCAATTTTCTGCGATTTGGTCGCAATTTCAAATTTTGTTCTCTATTCCACACCACCATAGAGGTTAAGAACTAGGCGCGTTTTTTTATGTAGTGGTCTCCCCTTTAGGCCTAATCCACTAAGGACTAATAAAATAAATAAATAAATAAGTAAACATCACAATCACTACTGGCCACTGCACTTTTTAATTTAATCACTGTCAAGGGTATCCACATTAACGAATGCAAAATTTTCGTATTCGTCATCATCAAATGTTTCCGCTTGTTCAATTACTAATAAACTTTGTGCTTCTACTGACAAAGTTTTATGTTTTCTGCGAAGTTTGTGACGTTTCGCTGAGATGAGTGGATCAGAGCTGGGCAATACATTATTTAAAATGTCTTCATTTGTAGTTTTTCTACTGCATTTCCTGGAGTGGTGTTGGCGGTACCTACGAAAGTCTTTATTTCTAGCTTCAGCAGCTTCTTCAGATAGCTGTCCAATTGATATTAGACCAAAACTTTCAATAATAGCTGCACCATGCATGAGAACTTTATGAACACTTGAAGGCGTATAATACGTGGCAGTCTCTGCGCCCTCACGTCCCTAGCCGCCGAAGGAGGAGACGCCCCGGACGTCGGGAGTCAATAGCGGACTCCCGGCCACCGGAAGCGCGAGCTTGCGGGTGGTGAGCAACGGGTAGCTCGCCGCCCGGTAAGGACCAAGCTCGGGTCGACGGCGCGCTGTGTTCCACGCGCGCCTCAAAGAGATGTCAGCAGCAGTGTAGGGGTCTACTAGGACCGATGCCTGCCGGGGTCGCGTGATTGTTCGAAAGAGATACCGTGACCCTGGCACATGGGCAACTGATGGAACACGGGTGGGTTTTAGTCAGTAAAAGTCTGACACGCCCTCCCGCTCCGCCCAGAGCGGGAGAAGTCATTTGATGATTTCCCATCCTGAAAAAAAAAAAAAAAAAAAAAAAAAAGGCGTATAATACCAGCTATATAATTCCAAATACAGCTGCATGGTCACTTGAGCATATTCGTGAAATTTCGCTGTGTCGTTGTGGTAACCTGATGAAATTGCCTCTAAAATGATTGCAAATCGCCTTATTAATTCTTCACTACCACCAGTTATCTCAGCAGTCATGTTTGGATTTGCAAAAAATCTTCTAGCAGTATTTCCGTCATTCGTGGAGCCGTGCCCTTGTTTAACAACATCAATCAGAAGTCCCATTCTATTTTTAAAAGCGTCTTGTATGTCTTTCTTTCTTCTTTCCATGATGCACTTGTTGTCTCCCTTTACTGTCCATGTCTGTATCGTTAATCTGTAGGCTATATGCAAAATGCATTCCATCATTCGTATCCAGGTATGCAATGATGACAATCCCTATTTACAGAGATCTGGATCAGTCGGTTTTGATGCAATTAAGGGCAAATTATTCATCTCTGTTGGAGTGGCTTTACAAAATGTCGCATCTCTGAGATGAAGTATCACATAAAATTGATGTTGCTTTTCCGTCTATCATAGTCATTAATAAAGAGTGTGAAATTTTTATTTCTCCAACTTCTGTTTTCACTAAATTTACAATCTCTTCCTCAATAGCACTTTTTTCCCGCAATATCGTTATTTTATTTTCTTTCACAAATTCGAAAAAGATTGGACGACACCAGTAAGATGAATTTGGTGAATCGTTTTGCCAGATAACTTGTTCGCCGCACACTAATTTTATTGGCACTAAACTACCCATAAATATGCTTGAATCGTCATGTTGACTTTCTTGTTCATCGTCTGTTTGCATTTTTTGTTTGTAATTGGCTTGATTAGAAGCACCGTCAAATCCCCACTTACTGATTAGTGTAAATTCTTTACAACCACTATCTATGACAAGTGACGTCATTATTCTTGTTGTCGTTATATCCAATAGAGCTTGTAACTTTATTTTAGCTGAGGTTTCTGTCACTGTAATAGCATCTTTTGGTGGATAGCATTTCTGTTTCGCATGTTGCACTTGATAATAAGATGGAAATATATTACTGTCTTTTTCGTTAACACTTTTTCTTAGGCGGCCCATAGACCTACAATAACATTGTACAATACATTTTATTGTACAATAAGATTGAGAGGCGCTTTGAATCCAAACGATCAATTATATTGCACAAAATACGAACTGCGCAATGTTTTCTTGTTCAGTCGGAGAATAGTATTAATACAGTTTACAACACAAAACTACACCACTTTCAGCCGTAAAATTCATCACAATTCAGTTTTTGGAAAAATATAACAAAAACCCAAGCGACGCGTCAGATTTACCGCCAGAAATTCCCGCGCACTCCTCGTTTAAGACAAAACACATACTAAAAAATATTGCGCAATATTGACCCTACACGATGCAATGGAAAAATATGGTGCAATAAAAATTAAACATGCTCAAACTTTCATTCAATCACTGCGCAATCTTCAATATTATCCCTATACGGTCAGTAATATTGCACAATTCGTAATATTTCACAATTTAATTGATCGTTTAGGGGCCGCCTTAAAGTATTGTATTGCCACTTGGTCAGCTTAAGTGATAAAAATAACCCTAAAGCCTCATCCGGAGAAAACACAGGTTTTGTTTCTTTAACAGATATGCACTTTTTAACTTTTTTTACATCTAGGGGATTCTTTAGTAAATGTTCTAGTATTTTAGCAACCTCCTCATTCCCGCTTTCAACTGCTCAAAATATGCATATTTTATTTCGTCCGAAGATAAATGAAAGTTTTCTGCACGTCTTTTTTTCTGTTTAGGCGCTAATTCACAAAAAGGTTTTCTACGGCTTTGTTCGGTGGAGACACCGACAGAAACTTTTGATGGTGATACATACTGAGTTGATGTACTCGGTGCTGGTTGATCTTCATTACTGCCTATTAAACACTTAATAAAGTCTGGCCATATTATGTTTTCTTGTAACCATTCACTATTTTTAGTTCTGAATATATTTTCTTTACGATAAGCGTTTTCCCATCTTCTATTTAAATTATAACAACATTTTGCACAATACAACTTTAAGGTCTTTTCGTGATCATCACTTAATTCGACTAAAAATGTAGACCTTATCTCACTACACAAACTGTCATTATTTTTAATACTGCCACTGTTTTTTAAAATAACGAAAAGATCAAGGTTTGTCACTAAATTTTCAAACATTTTCACAAATACAAAATAACAAATAAGTAAGTAATGAATGTGGGGGGGTAGTGCGTCTATTATGGTGGGTACTTGGTGGGTAATAGAACACTGAAGTACGTTTGAATGCAACCGAACATTCCGTAGATACCCTATCGTTGCACCAATCACGTTACGACACGTCATAACTTGTTGTTGCGCTCGCGCACTCTTATCCCTTGATTCCCGGAAATAAGTCTCAAAACAAATTACGTCATACCTACCTATGGTGGTGGAAAATGTCGAACATTGTTTTTTTTTTTAAAGAACTAAGTAGGTATTGAGGTTTTCAGGCCGTTTAGTATACATTATTTTCAATTTCAATTTAATTGGAATAAATTGCTTAACTAAAATAACATGACTCTTCATACAAATTTGATATGGCTATATCTCCGAAAGTACTCGTTAAATTAAAAAAAGTCAAAGAATAAAAACGTTTTAAAGGACAATGCTCAATGATGTATGGAATCCCGTACCATGTTGCATCAAAATCAAACTTTGTTTTTTATATACTACATTGATCATATTAACTCCTACAAAAGTTCTTTTTGAAAAATAAACCCGGGTTTCAGAGTTATTTAGTAAAATCAAAATAACCTAAAAACTAGGTCTGTTTTGGTCGACGCTGCCAACGACTTGTTTTATATCTACTTAGACACGTTATACACGGACGAATATTATTGTTCTAAAAACAGCGTAATACACGTATATAAGTTATGAAGATTTACGAGTTATAGCAACGTCTAGCCCACCACAGGGTTCGTGACTGAAACTCGTTTTTCTTTAATACGTTGAGTCTCACAGTTACCTACTGGATACAAGTCACTATCTGCTTAAGCAGTCTTCACGGTGGAGACTAAACTATAGCCTCCAGCCAGGCACATGTGACACTCAGTGATTTGACCGACCCTTATATTATCAACAGTGTGAACCGGTAACGTGGGTATAATTCTTGCCAAACTTCTTGGCCGCTCTGAAGTTGGCTACAATGGCTGCGCAGTCGTAAATCTAATAAAAAAACAGCAGCCTATAATGTTCCCACTGTTGGGACACAGGCCTCTTAGTGAGAGGGAGCCGTAATCCACCACGCGGGCCCAGTGCGGGTTGGTAGATGTGACATGGCTTCAATTTTTTGGTTCTAAGACGTGCCGGTTTACTCATGTTTTCGTTCACCGTTTTGCGAGCTGTGTGATGACACAATTTACACAAAGTATATCGCCTGTTTGGGTTTGAACTCACGACGTACTACTCGTAAGTCGCGGCCGCTACCACTGGGCCGCCGCTACCACTGGGCCGCCGCTACCACTGGGCCACCACTACTCACCAATACCAACAATACATTATCATAAATAAGGGTGATCAGTCAGACTGATAGGTAAGTGATAGAAAAATGAAACAAACAAGTTCATTTGGGTTTTTAATAGGGATCAAAGTCAAAAATATTTATTTAACAAAACTGTTACATAAATCATTCATCATACTCCTGAAAAAAATCATCTAAATCCGTTGCTGGCGAAGTTATGTCATTATACCGTCCCCAGCTCAATTACTATACTATCGTCATTACATGAGCACAGCAGCCCACTGTTCGCTTACCAAAGAGGCGACTGCAGCAATAACCTACTGTGGTTTCTAATGTGTTGGCCATAGCATCATCTCTGCTAATCAATAAATACATGTGATAAGTACGACTGTTGACATGTCTCGAATTAATCATACCTCTTAAGAGGTAATTATTAAGCCCTAAAATCAAAGGTGCATCATCATCAATAGAATTATTCACCTCAACTGAATAAATACCAGTCCGACGGATGTGTTCCCTATAATAAGATCTAGCCTGCTTGAGTTGGTAGGTCTCAAGAGCTAACATAGTAAGCCATCTTAACGTCAATTATGGCTTAGGAATATTGAGATCTCCACATGGTCCAGCATCTGGCAGACCTGGGCGATTGCAGTTGTACACATCACGACGTTGAACATCTCTGTAGCTGATCTCCAGCAAGCAGCACATACTTTCCAATCTTGATATATATAAAAATAACATGATTATACATGTAATACAAAACATTTCACAATGGGTTATAGACTTGATAAAAGTATTACTGTAATGTGATGTAACTAGGAATACATGATAATGATCAGGCAGTAATTGTGTCAAAATAGATAATAATTAGGTTTCATTTTTATGTTGTAACATAAATAAAAATATTTACCAAATGGAGCGGAATATTTCTAACTAAAATGTTTCTCTCTTGTCGATCTTGTCTTACAGGATATGGTCTAGTTGCACGTAGAATAGAATTGCCACAAGAACAACATAATTTTCCATGACCAAAAGCAGGCAAAGATAAACTTCCTTCACTGATAGTGTTTGCTCGATCTTGAAGCAGTCTCAAACACTCTGTATAAAGCACACATTCTGAAGACATCTGCAATTAAAACCATGAGTGAAAAAGTGTGCTTCTACCCTTTATGACGTTATCTATCTTCTGTAATATATTCAAAGAAATTACATCTACAAGTAATCAAGAGTAAAGCGTTTTTTGGCCTCAAACAGGTTCGTTTTTTTTTTGTTATTTATTTGTTGGATATTTCCTGTGCGAGTCCAAAAATGTTTTCATTCATTCTATAAAAATAATGTTTTGTAAGCTGGTACATTCATAAAAAGATTCGTCAGGAAATAGGTGCCTGACATTCATAAGTACCTATATATTCAAAGAGTAAAATAAGATCTGCTTACCTGAGTAGAAGTTATCCAAGACTGTAACAAGTTAATCATTGGAGTAGACGCTTGTTCTAATGTGTGTAGGTTTCTGGGTATCAAAAATGAACTATTGATACATCGCCGGTTTTGCCGGGTGACTGACGATGTCAATCGGTCGACCAACTCGACATATTTGCACAATGAAATACTCACAAAAAAGTTCACAAAATACAAACAAATTCTACTTTTCAAAACAATTCAATAATTATTCAATCTCAACTCTCAAAAACACAGACGGTACCAACATACTCGCTACCCGCTAGCGCAAACCACAGACTACAGAGTACATTTCAGTACATGCGCAAAATGTCAGATGCACAGATAACAAATCCATTCTGTTGCATTCTACATCTTTTTTACTAGTTGGGAACGGCTAATTAACCATAACAAAACCAGCTAAAATAATGATAATCTTTTAAATAGATATTCTATTCTAGTTTTTTTTTTAAATTAATGTAGAATCAGCAGAGTATTATTTTTACAGTGAACATGGCACTTTCAAAAATCAAGGTTATGTTAATAATTTAACACGTGAAGTGAAACGGAACGTCATTTATAGGAAGTAAAACAATATCCATACTTTTAAACTTAAAAATAAATTCCCTGTTCAAAAACTAAATCCCCGACGTGTAACGTCGTAAAAAAATATGTAACTAATTACTTCAAAATTTTGGTCTTGATGCGTGAGACTTTTTGGTACCACTTTTGAGCATTCTCCTTTATGCCTAGATACCAAAAAAATACATTTGATCTCTTAAGACCCAACCTTGTAATCCCAACCCACTGTGCGGCGGGACGCATCTTCAGTGGGTAAACCGCCTTAATGTGCCCTCGACCCACCCCATCACATCGCATTGCCTGCCCGTGCTATTGCTTTGTTACCGCTAAGCGCTCTTTCCGCCTTTTTTTCAATTGACTCGGCTCGTATGGGTCCAGCGTGATGTTAAATAGTATAAAGCCTTTCTCAATAAATAGGCTAACCATCACTAAAATAATTTTCCGGTTAGAACCAGTAGTTTTTAAGATTAGCGCGTTCAAACAAACTCTTCAGTTTTGCTTTATTAGTACAGATACCATTAACTACGACAAAATAATCTCTAAATGAGTCGACGCATCACATAGTGACGAGGTCTTAGTGCCACGTCATGTCAACTCAAAGGACTTTCGTCACCTTATTTCTACATTCTTACCTTACATATTCTCCTTAACTACACAATAGATTTCTTGTAGTTTTCACTTTCATTTATGGACTGTATTCCGGATGGTTTAATGTGTATAATAGACTAGCTACTGCCCGCGACTTCGTCCGCGTCAAATTTTTGCTCCCCTGACCCTTCCCGTCTCATCGAATTGCCTGCCAGTTTTCGTTCATTTTTCGTTGCTGCTTCGCTCCTTTTGATTGTAGCGTAATGTTATATAGCCTATAGCCTTCCTCAATAAATAAGTTACCCAACACAAAAAGAATTTTTCAATTCAGACCAGTAGTTTTTGAGATTAGCGCGTTCAACCAAACAAACTCTTCAGCTTTGTAATATTAAGTATAGATTCGTTAAAACTATACGAAGCAGGAGCCGGTCGTCAGTAATACCACTCGTGCTGTCACACGTCATCTTACGGGACTTCTGTCACAGTGTTTATACAATAAAAAGGAGTCGCCAATGAAACAAGATAATGTGACCTTCACAAAGGATCCATTCAATTATAAATAATGGATAATAGCTTAGAAAATTCTTCTCGGAAACCTCGTGCCATCTAGAGAATTTCCCTTCTATAGTGTTTTCAATACTTGCGACTGAAAGTATTTACAAAGGTCTCATACATAAATAAGATGACTAATCTATATAGATGCATAGCACAAGACAAATACTTCTCTGGATTATTTCTTCAGAACTTGGGAACAGACTATTGATGCCAATGGTCTGTTCCCAAATTACCTAATAAAATTGTAAACAAACCTTGTTTAAGTTTTAGCAACCACTCTCTGACGGAATTAGTATTATTCATCTGTATTTGCAAGATTTCAAATTAATCTAACAATTATTGTTTTTCCAACAATTATTGTTTGAATCCTCATCATTCGCATATCCTTATCTCAATTTATTTGTAGTCGACGCAACATGTATTTTTCTTCCATACTTCTCTATTAGTCGTCATCTCTGTAGTCACCCCCTTTCTAATCAAATCATCATTTAATTTTTGTCTGAATAACATTGTAAAATTGTTTTTGAAAAATATTAATCTCAATTGTTTGTTTTTTTTTTTGGCTTTGCCATAATCGCCACGCTTGGCAGACGGGTTGGCGATCGTAGTATAATTGCAAAATGTATAGAAGACGCTGCTGCTCATTCTCTAGTAAGTTCCTTAGTCGCCTTTTACGACAACCACGGGAAGAAATGGGGTGATGCTATTCTTTACATCCAACATCACACGGATAAGATTACTGTTGGAACAGACCAAACAAAAGTCCAATAGTCTTTTCAACATCCACTCCAAAGAATTCAGCAGCAAACTACAAAAAAACCGTCGACATCCTCAATACTCCTTTTATGAAATGGTCAAATGAAATGTCATGTCGGTGTCGTAACATCATTGTTCAAGATGTTTTGATTCAGTCCTCGGTCAGGCCATAATGGACATTGTCCGCATGGGACCGTCACACGTTGGTATTACATATATTATTATAATAAATGACTTTACTTTTACGATTGTGTGTTGGACTTGTGAATGGTGAAAACAGTTGTCTCTTGGGAGTCCTGAATGTTTCCATATTAGAAATTTCTGCTGCACTCTGTAACTTGGGTTCGCTGTGTTTGCCTACTTCGCCATCACAGAACAAACTCGACCTGAACCAGCCTAAAGCGGCGTCGTTAAGAGATAAAGAAATATCACCCATCTCTCCACTAGTACCTATGCTGCATATCCGGAATAGCTTCTAAGGGCCCGTAATCCACGACATGCTAATGTTAACAGAATATCTGTAACTACGAGTCTGGTCAAACCACATATTTCATTCTTTCATTCAGCACTTTTATCTCTTTTACTATGAGTAGTACCGTCCAGTAGAATTTACAGGTCAGGCAATCAATAATGAACCTCAAAATTATCAAGGGGTTAGTTTTCAATATATAAATGTGAAATATATAATACATATCTACATATAACTGAAGTATTCCATTATTGAAAGAATTTTCAGAATCAGATCAGTTCCGAAGACAACCCTCTAGCCTTTATCCCAATATCCTGTTTCTAGCCATATTATCTTTCACATAGTCCATCCATAGTCCCCGTACTCTTATAGCCACCCACCTTTACTCTAAGCTATAACTCCACGTATCTTTTTCAGTCGCTTATACATAATATATAGTGCCGTACGCAAAATACGGTCAACTGAACGGGCGCAACTCCACGTCAGAACGTGGAGTTGCGCCCGTTCAGTTGACCAGTCCGTTCTACCTACGTACATATTTATATAACACTAGCTTTTGCCAGCGGCTTCGCCCGCGTGGAGGTCGGAAATTATCCCGCGGGAACATACTACCGGGATAAAAAGTAGCCTATGTCCTTTCTCAGGCTCTAAACTATCTGTGTACCAAATTTCATTTAAATTGGTTCAGTAGTTTTAGCAGGAAAGCGAGACAGACAGACAGACAGACAGACAGACAGACAGACAGAGTTACTTTCGCATTTATAATATTAGTGTGGATAGTGTGGATAAACACGCTCTTACTTACTCCCTTTGCTTCGTTTACATTGATATATTTGGTTGTACACGCACTCCGTTTGCGAGTACTACAAACCTGACATTTTTGAAAAACATCACCAATAAGGTCCCTACTCTGCCTTCTACTGTCCTTTTTCAAATAACGATTCGCAAAATCATTAACAGCTGAGTGTAATTCGCCACTCCAATATCGAATGGAATATTTCTTAACCTAGCAGTTATGTGATATGTTCTGCTATCACACTTCGGGTCCAAGGATTTGTAAAAATATTGATAAAAACAAATGACATATATAATTATAATTACTGTTACTATATGATATATCAGCATATGGCTACTGTTTTACTGTATCTTTATATTTTTTACAAGTCACACAGATAAAATAATAGAAACATTGTGTAGATAGTGTTGTTTATTATATTGTTGGAAGATTCAAGATATAGTTCATCATCTTCCTGCCGTCGTCGCGTCTATCTTGAGGTCGGCGCATCACGTTTTGTTCTTCCATTCTCCCTCTCAACCGTCACGACTTTTTGAATTTTTTCTCTTTAAAATCATTCCTCAGTCACACAATCCATTCATTTTTTCTTTGGCATTTTTTTAGTCACATGCTTTTCCTTCCTCCGCATCACGTGCCCATATCAAACATTTCCTTTTAACTTTCTGTTATTCGAGATATAATATTGGGTAGAGAGGAGGAGTGGGAAAGGATATGGTGAAGAAATATATTTAACAAATAATGGAGTTGAGGTATAGAAGCCAATGTTTCTCTGTAATCAAATTGTAAAAGCGCACGAACAATACATGTAACTCTAGTGAAGTTGAAATGTCATTTACATCATTCTGAATACAGCAATTTATTATCATAGCAATAAGTTAATAAACTGACACACATCTTAGAACTTGCGATGGCTCTGCTTGCAAATAAATCATGTTAAATTGCTCGAAGTATATCCCATAACCAACAATCACAAACTAGACACTGCAAATAAAATCACACGTTAGTATCGACATAACGGCTATTAAATCAACAGATTATGACAATCTTGATTCTAATCAAGAATCTATTATCATTTCCAATTGCCACCGTTGATTTTCAAATCAATACTAGATAAGGAAACAGAGAGGCTCTTGGCTAAATGATACCAGCTGCACAGGTCAATTGAATGTTAAGCAACGTTTGCCACGGTTGGTTTCGAGGATGGGTTACCATCAATTACATATCGAGACCCATATTCTTCTTTGCCCTCGCCTCTTCTCGTTACGCGGGATCGGCTTTCTTAATCATGCGGCGCCATTCACTTCGCTGATAAGCATCGCCAAGTGTAAAGTCAAGCTTTTGCATGTTTTTCCGGACATTTGTCATCCAGGTTGACCACTTCGTACCACATTGAGACTCCTCCGTGCCTTGGAAAGGGTCCTGGCTGTCATTCGGAGACCTCTGACATAGATAATACACGGGTAGTTAGAAACTCCAATATCGTGATAACAAGGGGATACCTGAAACCAAGAGGAATGATACACAATAACTGGGTGCTTACTGTCAGACAGGCAGCCGCTTCATGAAAAACATTGGTATTCTTTACTCGAAGCCGACTCGAACATAGTTGGGAAAAAGCTACGCAGATTAACTGACTAGATAAGGAAATAGACTCACGTTGTTAATCTAGCAAACATATGTATTTGTGATATATTAATGTATCTTAGGTCAAGTGCATCACCATCTCTATTATTCATTGACAGTATAAATATTCCGATCTCTTTAGGAAAGGGAGAATTGATATAAGTAGTCTGTTGTAGTATTATGATTAGCTAATGTTTTAATAGATAACCTTAGGTATCTTCCATTGCGTTGTGGAGGTCATATGGCAGCTGCCCTGGGTACTGATAACTTCTTTACTTCTCTTGATTTCTGTGGTTTACATGTACGAGCCTCTATAAACGCACCAATGTCACGTAGACACTCAATCAGTCTACCTAGCCTAATCCCAACTATCTTTGGGTCGACTTCTAGTCTAACCAGAATGAATACCAGTATTTTACATGAAACCTATCTGACCTCTACAATCCAGTTACTGGATAATACGATTTCTCTTGATAAAACTAAGTCAGACTTGAATGCTTTGACAACATGTCAAAGATCTATGAAGGTAGGCTGTCTGTCACGTTGGCATGTTTAAAGCTTTCACGTTTAATGATATATCTACGAATAAAATAAAAGACAATAGTTATACTAAAAACCGACTGCAGGATTTTATTTTGCTAGATTGGTTTTCGAACGGGTAGTCATCAGTTTTGTAATGGGTGGTGTGGAAAATACCTTTTTAATCAGCAGGTTCAATCATGGCTTATTAGGTCCTCCTATCACCTCCTATTACCTACACTCTCCTGAGCGTAGTGGGGTTTGCAGATCGGGGATCAGAGGAGTGTACTTCCTCTCTTAGTCAGTGTCTGTCAGTCATTTTATTTTTTGTTCAGCGTAGGATAACTTCCTCATCCGTTCATCTCTACAAGCTGTTATCTCAGTAATGACTTTCTTTGTAGCTATTCATATTCTTAAAAAAATCCAACCATCATTTCTGAAATCTTCTTCTACTTCCTCTTAGAGCTTTTTTATATTCGAAATAAAAAATTTATAGTGAAGCTATAAAGCAGACATTTCTACAAAAATAATTACCAGTATTGAGGTGATCTACTCATAATCCAATGAACACGAATCCCACATTCTAGCTCACCCAACAAAAATAATAACTTTAAATAACAAGAATAAATCATAAAATAATAATGATGAGCTAAGCAGTGAATTTAACGATGCATTCTGGGCTGCGCACGTCATGCGAACTGGCGCAAAATTATAGCTTCTGGAAACCATTGTTTCGTTACTATTTTATTAAAATACTGTTGCTACGCACGGACGAGTAAGATTTAGGACGATAGACAACACTTCTTGTTTTACGAACATTCTGAGATTCTGTGAATGCAATGTAGGCTAAATATCTAAAAGTAATTTGGCAAGAAATGACCACCACATAACGGGAAGGAGAGGCCACCGTTCAAAGACATCTGGACAGCCCTCCAATGCGACCCACGACCGATACTCACAAATGCGTATTTGGAAACAATTGAACCTTTTCGTGCTGTGGTCGTTTAACTTCAGTGTTCCCTCTGCTGGTCTACTTAAAATAACAACCTGCATTCATATTTTTTTCTACGTGAGGTGTTCGTGACAATCCCATAAAATAAAATTTTCTTTCCACAAAACCAATTTCTTAATCCAGCTACGGAATTTAATAATTCCCGGCGACCCATCGTTCACAATAAGGACCAATTTTTATTTTAAAGCACAATCACAACAAAATTATTATAAAAACTACATTACATAAACTTTCATTAAAGATTATTTATATCGTTTGAAAAGCAATGAAATATAATCAGTGTGTAATTTCGATAGCAAAATGTCATTGTATTGTTTGTTTAAACTTATTGCCCGTTATTTCTAAGGTGTGTACTCTAATGAGGCTGATAACGTTCTAGTACTCTAAGTAATTATAGTTAATAATTACTTATTTACTATTACGGAAACCGGCTAGTTATGTGGGGAACAAATGTCTGGCCATGCCGCCTTCACCGAGTCCCTGTAGAAGGGGCAGACCCAAAAAGTGCTGGCTTAACGTCGTAGCGGATGGCATGCGTACCAACAAACTCACCATAAGGGATGCACAAGACCGTCCGAAATGGAGAGCTAAAAGCAAGAAAGCGGACCCCGGGCTCCGAAAGGATGCAACTGGGATAACGCAAGAATGAAGATGGAATTACTTTTAAAATGTTAGAAACGTATACTTACTTATAATTACTTTTATTATTTTAAAATGCGAAATGTGGTGTAGTATAGGTACAGCTCTGACTAATCCTTATACGAAAGAGGTAACGTTATTGTGGCGGTATCTACATCGCCACATATGAACTGACGTCATGCAAAATCAAATCCTGCATCGCGCAAATAGAGTTTACCGGGCAACCAGCATGTTAAAACAGGCAGTAGCCCTCCACTCATCTGTTCGGAGGATCCTCGCTTTTTTATGGAGATTCAGTGCACTTTATACTCTGTTCCTTATGCCTCCATATTATTGTAACTATTATATTAATAAATATAACATTTATATACTGTTAGCCTAGCCTATTCTTACTTAATAAATAAATTAAAATTTTCATCATTTCTTTAAACTTAACGCGCAGTTCGCAAGAAGTCATAAGAAACATGTAACGTGGTCAAAACTATAATTTATCATGCAAAATAAGGTGATATTTTCTCACGTTCTTGTCAAATTCATTGTCTGAGGTTCGTCTTGAATATTGCAGATTATTTCACACACTCTTTTAAGTAAAAGAGTTTCTCATAGTTGATAATGGTATGCGCAAACCACAGTGAAGGCTGACGTTCATTTGGGTGGCCGTTCCGCAACGCAAAAAATCTCCTACATCACTTTTTTTCAATAATTGTGAACAATAGTTCACACTTCAGACGATCCTCAGCACACTTTTTTATTCGAATGCGATACGCTTTGTCTCATAGTGGTTGCAATGTGCGCTTAAGCTCATAGCATGCTCGACTTCCTATCCTGAATTCTATGCGCCAAAACATGCAATCAAAGTAAATGAAGTTTTGGACGTGTCAGTGACAAGAAGAAGAAAGAACTTAAGGGTATTAAAACATGAATGCTTTTCCAATCACAAGAATAACGCATTAATCAAAATCAAAAGTTATTTATTCAAACTAGGCTGAGAGTCAGCACTTCCCCAAAAACGGCGCCCTTCGACACTTCCTCAATACAAGACAATCTATGACAAACTTAAATTTCATCCCTATAATGTTTAAATAAATGACTAATGTGTTGTTTTCTATTGTTACAGCTCAAAGGACGATGAAATAGACGGTAACTGTATAGTACGCGCGCGGGGTCTACCGTGGCAGTCATCGGATCAGGATATCGCCAAATTCTTCCGAGGACTCAATGTTGCCAAGTGAGTAACAAAAACGTGATTAATATGAAGATTAAATATACTGAAAACATGAACGAGAAATTATACTATCCTGATTAAATGCTATCTATCAAAAACTGCTAGAGTTCGTCCTCTCCCAAGTTGCGTCGCACCTCTCTGTTCTACACCTACGGAATCTAGAATGACGAAGACAAAAAAAATTGAAAAGTAAAAATTCTTTTATTAACTTCACTGTAAGCAATTCTGATATATTACCAGTTTCTGGTCACTTATTAGAGCAATAACCCTGTAATGTGAAAAATATATACGAGGTCTTCGATAAATCTTAGCAAAACTGCACTGAAACTGTAGGAATCACGTACACAAATACATTTAACTTAACCTCTTCAAACATCATTCTGTCTTTATCATCTTCTAACAATTGACAGAAACAAAATGAAGTTTCAAAGCTTAGTGTTGGATTTTATGATTTGAGATAAAACTGGGTCTCTTATTTATCGTAAGAGAACATTACCCTAACCTAGTGTTGTAACCTAGTTGTTATCCTACAGGGGTGGCGTAGCCCTGTGCCTGTCGCCTCAAGGTAGACGTAACGGCGAGGCGCTGGTGCGGTTTGTGTCACAGGAGCACAGAGACATGGCGCTCAAACGGCACAAGCACCATATTGGATCGCGGTACATCGAGGTAAGCATACTATAATATAAACACCTGTTATGCAGGATGTTAGGTTCATTAAACGAGGGTTATATTTTTGGGCAGCGTAGTACTCTTTTTTTATATGATCAAATGACGTCCCCCGCTCTGGGCGGAGCAGGGTAACAGACTGGTCAGACTTTTACTGACTAGAACCCACCCGTGTTCCTTCAGTTGTCTGTGCCAGGGCCACCGTAACTCTTTCGAACAAATCCGCAACCCTGACAGGAACCAAAGTACCCCCTATCAATCAGCTGTTCTCAACGTTTTATCGAGTTATGCGGATTAAACATAGCATGAATTTTTCAGAGACAGAAATCTTCAACGTATAAGGGAGCTCAGTGATGAATAGCTTCTTAAAAAGAAAACATGAGAAAGAAGTCTTTTCTATTTCATATTTTTTGACAATTCACACCGATTGAAAATATTTGACTTTGTTAAATCCTCCAAATAAAGCACTAAATCCTGTTTTTCTTTTACCCAGGTGTACCGTGCAAGCGGCGAAGACTTCCTGTCAGTAGCAGGGGGCGCCACTTGTGAGGCGGCCGCTTTCCTATCGCGTGGGGCTCAAGTCATCGTGCGTATGAGAGGATTACCTTACGATGCGACGCCGCAACAAGTAGTAAGTACTTATAAATATATTGGTTTTTTTTAATCGAAGGACCTAAAACCTATTGGTCTTTTTTTTATTAAACGCAAGGGTTAATTAACACTTGCGTTTTCAAAATCAATTATTTTTTTTTAAATTAATAAATTGATTCATTTATTTTGGCGTGTGTGTGTGTGTGTGCCCAGCACGCGTAGCATGATCACCATAGAAGGAATTTTGTCTATTCTTGGTAGAATAGAGATAGAACTGTCATGCTACGCCAGCATAAAACGGTACAAATCTTTCTACAATCTTTAATTCTGTCTTTAATCTTTCTACAATCTGTAATTTTGTCTATTCTTCCGTCGACAAAATCCATTTCTACAGTGGCCATGCTACGCGTGCAGGAGAGCACGAAATCCGTAGATTAGGACGATTTCTATGAAGGAAAAGAGATTAGTTCGGGACGCAAATCGTGGTGTCATTCATTCTTAAATGAATGACACCACGATTTGACAGCTGTCAAATCGTGGTGCCACTACCGATGTATTTTTGCCCGTTCAAAAAAGGAGCCGGAGGTAGAATTCAATTCCAAGTGTCAAACTACTTTCGGACAGGTCAATATGTTCGTTAACAGACTTAGATAGTAAACCACACATTTATTAACGGAAACGAAGCTAAAGGAGTATTTAAGGATCCACACTTTCTGCCCATGGGTAAGAAATGTATTTATATTTATGTGTTTATATACCTAAACTCACGCCTTCTTCTCATGGGGCTAGGCAGAAATGATTATTGATTATGATTATAATTATTTCGACCAATTACGACAACTAATTCACAACAAACTGTTGAAATATTTAATTCTAATTCGCAACTCTCTTCTAACACATTACGAGCTAACTTCGCGATACACTACATTGCCAGCCAATCAGAAACCGTAAAATTGATAATGTGTTGTCAACTTGAACGATACGCCATAACCTCTGGGTTAGTTGCTGTGATTAGGTATTATACAGAAGCTTACCTAACTTATCTAACCTTCGCTGTAATCATATTTATTAATAAACTTGAGCTAGATGTCGATGTGATTTACGTCGGTATTTTCCAGATTTTCTATCTTAATTGTGTCATAAACTCTAGTTCTTTCTTAACTAATGAGCCATAGGAATGAAAATTTAGCTATATTAAAAAATTATAACGAAGTGCATTGCCATATTTTTAACAACTAAGTAACATTTTTCCTTTTTTTGGGTGGGAAATCATCAAATAACTTCCCCCGCTCTGGGTGGAGTGGAAGGGCGTGCCAGACTTTTAGTGACTAAAACAGGGCCACGGTAAATCTTTCGATCAAAATCTGCAACCGTGGCAGGAACATCCAAGTACCTATACATCTTTTGTAACCATGTGGCTACAAAGCGTAGGTAAGATAGGGTTTAGAGAGGTATGAGGAACATGGCGTGGAATTCAGACAACCTCCATAGAAAAGGGAGACTCCTCTGACCGACGGGTGTCGTATCTGGTGGGCAACTACCCGATGATTGATGTCGGGACGTTGTATATTATGCTAATTGCCGATAAACTCTGCTTGCACGATACAGGATTTTGCATGACGTCAGTGCGATGCGTAGCTCGCATGTCATCTTGTATACGTATTTTAAAAACACACAAAGTTTATATGGGTCTTTCTTGGCCCCCATACATTTATAAACCAATAAATTCAACTAGTTCTTTGTTCTCTTCTACGGGCAACCAAGTCTTTTTACTTCCCAATTTCTCCGCATTTCATTTCACACGCAGAACACTAAAAGCAATCTCATTTTCCAGCTGGATTTCTTCTCAACGGGCGACAACCCAGTCCTAGTTCTGGATGGAGCAGAAGGCGTGTTATTCGTCAGGAGAGCAGACGGCAGAGCCACTGGGGACGCGTTCGTTCTCTTTGCTAAAGAAGATGACGCGCCTAAGGCGTTGTCTCGACACCGCAAGTCCATCGGTGCTAGATATATTGAGCTGTTCAGATCTACTACTGCTGAAGTGCAACAGGTAAAGATGTAGATTTTGATTTTTGAGTGTTAAGCTTCTTTTTGCGACTCATTTCTAAGAGTGTCCATAGATTTTTTTTTGATCTTTCTGAATAACCAACTTCTTGACCATTCAATAGTGCCTGTAATTGGTTGCTTTTTGGGTGTTTAAAAAGGATTAGTGAAGCGTTTTTGAGAGCGCAGCGTTGGGTAGTATTACCGCTGTACGAAATATTTGGCAAATGTTTGATATTTGTTTAATTCTTTATACTTATATTCAAACCTGGCCCAATCTTGGGAACTACTCATCCTATTCCGAAAATTCTTTCACTAATGGGTAGCTACATTATTGCCGAGTGTGATAGGATATATTATATATGGTCATAGTTATACTGACAATCGGCAAGACATGTCTTGCGAACTCTCTCTGCTAGTTGTTCACATAGGTTTTGGTTTACTGAATGAACACTTACTGAAAGACGTAGCGTTGGAAGGCCTCCCACAAGGTGGACCGATGACCTCTTGAAGTCCACAGGAATCTGCTGGATGCGAGAAGCACAGAACCAGTCGAAGTGGCTATGCTTGGAGGATGGAGGTGGCCCATGTGATGATGATGATGATGATGAATGAATGAACACGACAAGCAAATTGCAAAGATGTCATGACCAAAATTTATATTCAACTCCTACATTAGAAGTACTTTTTGATAATGAGAAAGGACACAAACAAGTTAGGAAGCCCCTTCGATCGTTAGCTATGTGTAGGGGTCTACTAGGACCGATGCCTGCCGGGGTCGCGTGATTGTTCGAAAGAGATACCGTGACCCTGGCACATGGGCAACTGATGGAACACGGGTGGGTTTTAGTCAGTAAAAGTCTGACACGCCCTCCCGCTCCGCCCAGAGCGGGAGAAGTCATTTGATGATTTCCCATCCTTAAAAAAAAAAAAAAAAAATCGTTAGCTATCTATACGTATTACTGATAACCTTTGACGCAAATACATTGAAGCACAAAGACTAATAGAACGTTCAATAATATTTAGGTATGTATGGAGCAAATATATTCGTTGGTTGGACTTATTAGTGACGTTCTTCAGAAAGGTCAGGTGCGTAGTACTCGCAACTGGCGTGCGTGTACGACTAGATATATGAATCGCAGTAAAAGGAGTAGATTATGTAAAAATCGTTGCAGTTAGCGTTCTGTAGTTTTTGCCAATCCCTATGGAAAGGAGAGAGTTCATGTGTAGGTAAGTAAGATGGAAAATAATTGGTCCTACGCTCGAAATTGTGTCAAACGTAAAAAACCGGCCAAGTGCGAGTCGGACTCGCGCACCGAGGGTTCCGTAAAAACCTGTAGGTATCCTCGGTTTATGCATAAGGTTTCATCATCATCATTTCAGCCGTAAGACGTCCACTGCTGGACTTAGGCCTCCCCCACTCTCTAGTAAGAACGCTGCTGCCCACTCTCTAGTAAGTCCCTTAGTCGCCTTTTACGACACCCACGGGAAGAAATGCGGTGGTGTTATTCTTTACGTCCGGCATCACACGGTAAAATACGGTACATAAGGTTTATGTTTATGAAATTAAATGTTTTTTTTTTTTTATATTTGAGTTGATTGAATGAAATGTAAATTGCGGTTTACGATTTATGACGTATTAAAAAAAAACTACTTACTGGATCTCGTTCAAACCAATTTTCGGTGGAAGTTTACATGGTTATGTACATCATATATATTTTTTAGTTTTATCATAATCTTATTTTAGAAGTTACGGGGGCGGGGGGGGGACACACATTTTACCACTTTGGAAGTGTCTCTCGCGCAAAGTATTCAGTTTAGAAAAAAATGATAGTAGAAACCTTAATACCATTTTTGAAGACCTATTCATAGATACCCCACACGTATGGGTTTGATGAAAAAATATTTTTTGGGCTTCAGTTCTAAGTATGGGGAACTCCAAAATTTATTGTTTTTTTTTCTATTTCAGTGTGAAAATCTTAATGCGGTTCACAGAATACATCTACTTAGCAAGTTTTAACAGCATAGCTCTTATAGTTTCGGAGAAAAGTGGCTGTGACATACGGACGGACAGACAGACAGACAGACATGACGAATCTATAAGGGTTCCGTTTTTTGCCATTTGGCAACGGAACCCTAAAAATGGGCCTTTGCTCTGAAAACTTATTTGGCGTGTTGTATACAAGGTGCAACATAATAGACGTAAGACCTTTTTTTGTGGGTTTGAAATCATCAAATCACATCTCTCGCTCTGGGTGGAGCGGAAGAGCGTGCCAGACTTACTGACTGAAACCCACCCGTGTTCCTTCAGTTGCCTATGCCAGGGCCACGGTAACTCTTTCGAACAGATCTCGAGACCCTGGCAGGATAGACGTAAGACCTGAAAGTAGTTTGTTCCTAATTGACTACTGAGTCGATTTCAGTAACTTTTAATGCGGTTTTTTGCCATACTTACCGCCAATTTAGTCAAAGATAAATTCAATCTTACTTTAACGCAGTAAAACTCATTTTTATATATGAAGTAATGCTAGAATCAAAACGTTTTTCTTAATAATAACACTTAGCATTTAAAAAAAAAAGCTTTGGTTAATGTATTATGCTTTTAACTCAATACTCTAATTGGGGTGTATGAGTGTTGCGTTAATTATGTTACACGTTGTATAATTGTTGTTCGTTGTTGTTGTATTGTACTCTACATCCATATACATACACGATTTTAATGTAATGTTGTGTGACTCCTTTTTTTTCGGGTGCGAAATCATCAAGTGACCCATCGCGCTCTGGATGGAGCGGGAGGGCGTGTCAGACTTTTACTGACTAAAACCCACCCATGTTTCTTCAGTTGCCTATACCAGGGCCACGGTAACTCTTTCGAACAATTCAGCGACTCCCAGTGTGTGACTCCCTTGGCATACGGTTTCTACGAGACGAAAATTTACAGTCAAGTAGCAAGGTAGCAGGCTATTTTTACTGAAGAAAATGAAATTATTCACCCTAAGATTTGCTTTGTTCACTTTCAGCCACCGTAAATATAATGTTATCAAGAATTTAGCCGTGTTGCTATTTATTGGGGACCGCCACCGTGGCGTATTGTGCGATTGTAGCCTAGGTAGGTACAATCAGACGCCTTAGCGCACTGTTTGCGTAACTGTTTCAGCTTGAGATTTTAGTTTTACGATTCATTTTTTAGTAGAAAAATTTCAACATAAACCTTTCAAAAATACCGTAGTCAGGCTATAACGCTGGGACACAGAACTCATGTCTTTGAGAAATAGATAGGCTGTAATCTACCACGGCCCATTGCGGAAAAAATAATAATATAATATAACGTTTATTTGGACTCAATAAAATATAGCCTAATACAGTAACATGGTGCTAGGACATGCCAGTTTCAACCCTGTTAACGTTGTAAATGCCAATAATTAAAAAAAAGTAATCTTGGAGTTTCTTGCCGGCTCGTCTCTATAAAATGACCAATCACCTAGCTTCTGACATTTCATAAGTGCCCATTTAGGTTTATATGAAATCAAATCTATACTAATATTATAAAGCTGAAGAGTTTGTTTGTATGTTTGATTGAACGCGCTAATCTCAGGAACTACTGGTCCGAATTGAAACATTCTTTTTGGGTTGGGTAGCCTATTTATCGAGGGAGGCTATAGGCTATATAAAATCACGCTACAATAAAGAGGAGCGGAGCAGTAATGAAAAATGTTGCAAAAACGGGGAAAATTTATTCCTTTTGAGAGTTTCCGTTGCGTGCGCTGCGTAAACGGTTAAAGTAACGCAAAAATCATGTATGACGGAATTGTTCCTTTTAAAAAGTTCAAAAAAAGGCCGCGAGAGCATATGTCTATCTTTTAAGGTTGACTCACTATAACTCAAAAGGAGCGAACAGCAACGAAAAATGGACGAAAACTAGCAGGCAAATCGATGCGACGGGAAGGGTCAGGGGAGCATAAATTTGACGCGGACGAAGTCGCGGGCAGAAGCTAGTATTTTTATATATGTTTTGCCACACTTATATCACACAACACAAAATGTACTTAATGCTGTAATCTAAATGGCTTAATGTGTACAGGTTCAAGGTTCTGAACCACGATTTAGTACTCACTAGCTTTTGCCAGCGGCTTCGCCTGCATATTATACGTATAAACCTTCCTCTTGAATCACTCTGTCTATTAAAAAAACCACATCAAAATCCGTTGAGTAGTTTTAAGGATCTAAGCATACATAGGGACAATCGGAGAGAAGCGACTTTGTTTTATACTATGTACTGATCGTTCAAAACAAGGTCCTACCTACATTTACCTAGAAATCACTCGACGTGCGCGCTACAAAAATATTGTTGTCAAGTCTGACTGATCTGTTATTTTATCTACAAACAATAATACAATCGCTGAGAACAGTCGCAACCGCAAACAATTGTACGTAAATTGTGGTTTTATGTTAAACGCATCGATTTGAGACATTACCGATGATATAGCCAAGGTTATTTCGCTGTTTACTGCAAACTTCCGAAGAGGACCTTCCCTTCTTTGATGGTCTTAATATCGTGCCAAGGTTGTGGTGACAGCGAAATTGGTGTCTGGCCTGGTTTCATGGATTCTAGAAGCTTAGTAGCTAGTAGTAGCGTGGCGATACGAATCTAACTCATACACATTGTACACTCACATTATTATACACTATTTCACACACTCACGCACACACATATTCAAAACCCTCTCGCATAAGTCACACTGCGCTCCTTTTTTAATTTTTATATTTTATTATTCTATTTTCAATTGCATACTGCATTTGCATAAGTGGAAATACGGAGTCACTAAACACAAACAACTTTATTTATTTTTATTTCATAGCCTCTGCTTTTACATGAAATGCTTAGTCATTTAATGGAATTCAATGAACTTATAGTCTTGTGTTGCTAATTCCCTTGAATATTATTCTGTAAAGCCATATTTGTTACGGTCGTGAATCATATTTTGATCAACATACAACCTGGCACTGAGCTACAAATAGCAAAAAAAAACGTAAGTAAAATTGAAATTCGTGGGCTACCTTAACGCATCAAGTTTGAAGGAGCACTATTAAACAACAAAATATACTCTCCCTCATTCACTCATTCAATACATTCAAGTCTTAATAAGCTCTTGCTAAAAAGCACGTTAAACCATTGGTCCCGGTTTTCATTCGTGGAATTTTTTACAGTTGTTACGGGTCGTCAGAAGCCCGAAAGTCTGACAACCAGTATTACCAAGGGGTATCTTATTGCCCAGTAACTGGGTTGTGGAGGTCAGAAAGGCAGTCTCCATGTAAAATACTGGTATTCAGCTGCGTACGGTTACACTGGAAGCCTGCTCCAACTATGTATATTGGGGTCGCTAGGCAGATGGTGATGGTGAACATTCTTCCTAAAAACTGAATAAATAAAAGCTGTTCCTATTGGTATAGGTACCTACCATAACTCTAGGATATTTATGAGACCATGTCGAAGAATGAACTGGCATATGTTTTTTTTTTTTTTGTAATTATTTCCTTTTGTTGGATACAGATGTAAGTTTCATCAACCGACGAAAAAAAACGGAGGAGGTTCTCAATTCAACGCGTATATTTTTTTTAATGTTTTTTTTTTGTTAATGTATGACCACGCATAACTTTTTACATAGTTGTCCGATTGTGATAATTCTTTTCTTATTGGAAAGGGTATACTCCCAAGATGGTCCCATATAAATTTGGAAAACAAAATCGAACCCTAAGGGACGGAAAACAGGGGATGATTGATTGTTCACTCACTGATTGTAATGTATAACCACGCATAACTTTATACAGAGTAGTCCGATTTTGATAATTCTTTTTTTGTTGGATAGGGTATACCTTGCCAAGTATTATCAGTACATTAAAGTCACAAAAAATTATAAAATAAAAACTTTTTGACAAAAAATTAAACCGCCGAAAAAACTGAAAAGCATAAAATAATAAACCTTAAAATTTTGAGTCGGCGCTGAAAAATCAATGAATAAAGATCACTCAAAGCGCCGACTCATCATTTTAAGGTTTATTATTTTATGCTTTTCAGTTTTTTCGGCGGTTTAATTTTTTGTCAAAAAGTTTTTGATAAGTACGAGTAAATAATTTTTATTTAAACCAATAATTGATATTAAGAAATTACGACGTTATCATATTTCACATAAGGGTTACAGATAAATAATCGTGACGTCGAATTATTTTGTTTGAAAAATTCAAACGAAAATTTTTTCGTTTGAATGCCCTTTGAGATTCTTTGACATGGTCTCAGTAATGACTCTAGTGTATATGAATATAGTGAGATATGAAAAGAAACACCTTGTATAAATAGGTATACTGAGTGTATCATAGATTGATGCAGTGACGATTGTGACAAACTAAATATATAAAACTTAGCTTAGGCACACTGTTCTCACGTACTTATGTAACTTTGTCTTTTTTGAGAATAATTTATCTTTAAACCTCACTTAATTCAAAGCTGTTTTTCAACTTTGTGTACGAGAATATTCTAAGACGTTGTTTTGATAAGTATTTCTGTCTATAGCCTGCCCTTGAGGTTACTGGTAAGTAAGTACCTAAGTGCTTTCAATCGTCAGATGCACATGCAAGAATTTGACACGCCTTGTACAAGGCCTTACGTCACACACGTTTTTTTTTTTTAGTTTTATAGCTCTTTTTATTTCTCTTTATGTGTTTGAATTTGGAATTTCCGATAACTGACTTTCATTGTGCGCTTTTAAATTTCTATCGTGACGATATCATTGTAAACGTCCAAGTTAATAAAATGTATGGACATTTTACTTATCGTGCAGCCGTGACGTGGACGAGAATAAATATCACGTTAAAATTTTTAAAAGTGCACATTGCTACTTTACAGACTAATTGTAAGATATAATTTAGCGTTCTGTACTCTCAGTCGATTTTTAATGTGTTATTTTTAGTAATAAGGTCCTAAATGACTTTTGGTTGCATTGGATTTTGAACTTTGTCAGTTTTGACATTGAGTTTGTTGTTGACGTAGTTATGTGAATAAATTATGAGGTTCTTGGTACAGTTAGAAACAAAAGTCGATTAATACCTACGTTTTTAAAATCTTAATTTACTAATGTACTGCACCCACTAAATAGTTTAAAAACGGGATCAAGTAATTTTTCCTAATATGGCAGATTTATCGAGAAAAAATATGAAACCAAAAATCTCGCGTGTACATATTTGGATGTACCAAAGATACGAGGTCCATTTGTGTTCTTATAATATATGGAGCATAAGAAACGCCATCTATGCTTGTTACTTAATTTTTGCGTATCATCCATAGATTAACAGAAATATTTTTTATCTACATACCTACTTGCTCTAATAACGATTTGAAGATTTTCATTTTCATTTTGAATATTATGAAATAATACTCAAAAACTATACGTGCTAGCAAAATGGGTATACGAAATCTTGCATTTAAATGATTGCATGTGAATTCTATCAGCATGTTTAGTGCATAAGCTGACTATACTGTTCCCACTGCTGGGACATTGGCCTCTTCTCGGTAAAAGGTAGTAAGCCGTAAATGTCGCGGCCGTTGCCACTGCTCCATCTTTTAGAATAAAAATGCGTTACTGAACTTTATTTGCTGACTGTACAAGTTATTTGTATAAGCCCCTAACACTCGGTCAACAACATAACTTAATAAATAATTGCAACATAATACTTCGTCGTATGAATAAAACGGATCTTCTGCTAAGTCATCACAACTACGTATTATTGCAATACTTAGATCATAATAATTGATATGTGATATTATTTTCCTGGTAAATGCTACACCAGTAGTTTTAACTCTAATTCAGCGAAAAAAGAGGCATTTATGAAATGTAAATTATGCAATTTTTTATTTTTGTGATGAATATCGATTTCTGTTGACGAAAAAACAAAATGGACATCGACTGCAGGTATCTAATAAACATACCTAGGTATACGCGTTTTCAACAAACTCTGTTGTTTCTCTTCGCTTTTTTTGAAACCAAAAATATTGATCTACTCTCTTTTAAATACCCGATAACATTAACGATAGAAAATTATCTAGTATTGCCGAATGCCCCCCATTGGATTCTGGATTTGGCAAAGACTTTACGAAAGAATATATATCTTAAAGAAAAACGAACTAAGAATCTCTAAAATTAGCTTTAAGGTTATCCGCGAAATTCAAATTTTCTTACTGTTTTTGCTATTTGTTAATTGGATTAAATGAACTTGAGGGTTGTATTGATGATTTTAATTATTATAATCCTATACACATAGGTACATGTGGCAAATAAGATTTTGTTCAACATACAGCTTGACATTAACCTGCAAATAGCAAAAAAAAATAAGAACATTTAAATCTCGCTGGTAACCTTAGCTTCCAGCTTAATGCAATAACACAAAAACAAAAATCAAGAAAGATGGCCAGAGACAATTTAGGCACACAACTCCTCTCAACACCTCCTTACCCCATATCTAACGACGTTACATCTTCCCCAGGTCCTAAACCGGTCTTTGGAGACCCGCACCAGTCAGTCGAGCACGCCATCAACAGCGCCAGCTCCTGCTGAAGGTCTGCTGCCCGTGGCCCTGGTCCCACAGCATGTCATCACCTCCGGAACTGCTAAAGACTGCGTCCGGCTAAGGGGTTTGCCTTATGAGGCGCAAGTAAGTGAATTTTGATCATTTCTGTCAAGAACTATTTTAGACGGAGGGTTTGAGTAGGTACTGTGAGAGCCTGGAGGTTCTCCGTACCGGGATCAAACAATAAAATACTTTTGTTCAGTGAATTGAACGAGTATTTCTAGAGGATAATTCTATGAATCTCATTTTATATTCTTCCTTGTGCTTGACAGCCCAATCTCAAACCTACTGATTTTTCTGCTATTCTATATCTAAATTCGTTCGACTGTATGAATGTGATTAAAGTTATTTATCGCTAGCCTGTACATTATAAGGCCATCTTTGGTAGACAACCTTTACAGTACAGTCGGTGCCCTGCATTACCTGACCCCTCCTACACAGAAGAAATGAAGAAGAGGGGTCAGGTAATTCAGGGCACCGACTGTACTATCTTAATCCAATTAGTAGCATGGGCTTCGGCCATCTAGGAGTTGACGGACGCTACTGTAAGTCCAATTCTGGGCTCACTGAATAAAGATTGCTATCGACACGCTAAGAAGAAGCAGTCTTCATAGTTTAACATAGATAGGTTTATCAGAAGATAAAGCAGCTAAAATATTTTAAATAACCAGTATTTTTAAAGACCACATTATTTCATTGTCAATTTAGTTACGATTGGTCATTAAAATCATCATTTCGATTATCTAAGATGTTACGATTTCACGAAATAGTCACTGAAATTTAAACTTAGACCGTATTATTTTAAAACAAAATATAACTTTAGCTTTAGTATGTCAAGGAACTCATTTTATAAATTATTTATTTGCAGGTGGAGCATATATTGACGTTCCTAGACGAGTTCGCCAAAAATATAGTGGTGCAAGGAGTCCACATGGTATACAACGCTCAGGTTAGTGTTATGTCTGATGTTGGTACAGTTAACGCGGCCGATCAAAGTATGATGGCCGGTCTGCACACAGGCTCTCCGAACCCTCACGCATGTTCTCTCCCTCACACTCGCCAAATGTTCGCCATTTTGTTCTATCTACAAAGCTGACAGCTTAGTCAAGTACTAAGGGCTAATTTCACTATATAAACTGAACGCGGTCAAGAGTTCCCAGTGTCAATATTCCAAAGCCTTATTGACACTGACAGTTCTTGAACGTGGTGATCCTTGGTGAAATTCGTTCTTAGTTGTCAGTTTTATAGGTGAAGTTCAAAATTTGAAATGGCTTCATTTTTTAAACGTGGTGGCCCGGGTCTGAAGATAAAAATTTGTTTGTATTAAGTCAGTGTGTCTGCAGGGTCACCCCAGCGGCGAAGCCTTCATCCAGATGGACAGCGAAGCGAGTGCCTTCCTCGCTGCTCAGCAGAAGCACCATCGCTACATGACCTTCGGGAAGAAGCAGCGGTATATTGAGGTAACGCTATATAGAAGTTTATCTCATTTTGATAAAGTATCAATTAGAATCACGCCGTGAGTTGTATACAACTCTTGGCTAACATCCTAATTTGTACTTTAGGACATTGGTATTAGAGTTACATAGCAATTATTTACTAATGTGACAAACAACAAAAGACGAACGAGCCTTACAGTAGTCGCATACGATGTGTAACATCTGACATCTCACCTTGATACTAAGAAACATTGTACCAATCTCTCGTAAAATGGATTGTTGCCATCCACAGAACAAAGAATACAGAGAAGTGCCCCTACGCTGGCTAAGCACGGGAACCAGTGTCGCCAAACTCACACATTTGCATATCAAATTCTCCATTACACACATAAAAAACAGTGATATGATTGGCTACAAATTACAAACGCAACTTTTACAAATCATCTTCTTATTGCTTTCAAAAATTGTGTCTTATTGTAACGAATGAAAGTTGTTATTATTTGACATGACACAAGCAATAAAGACGTTTTTCGTCTAAAAACTTTAAATAGACAAGTTTGCAACGAGTTCAGCAACTCAACGCTAGATGGCGCTGTAACCAATTCATTCTATTCAGAACGCTAGCTCCTTTGAAATAGATGTGATATTCATATGCACTTGTAATCTCTTGTGGTGAGTACAAAAAAAAAAGTTAGAGATGTAGACATATATCGATATATTAATATTGATGTTACGTAATTTATTCGGGTGAGCAATGTAGTAATTTGTTAACATCATACAAATGCTTAATAACCAAAAAGGTTGATTATCGTTAAAATATCAATGTTAAAGAGATATTTGTATGTTTGTATGTAGGGGGGTAATATTATTTTCATAAAATTAAGTACGCGGGCGAAACTGCTGCCAGAAGCTAACGATAAATGAAACGATAACAGATGGTGCTAAAAATATTTACTGAACTTGAAATAATACATATTTATTTAATATTTGCCATTTTGACAGTCGAATATTCCGTGATAGCTATCATTAAGACAGTAATATGATTAGACGTAGGAAAATCCTCTAATTGGTTATAACTTATGTTTTGGAATACTGATGACCCAATAAACTGGTGCATTATTTCAGCCATGATATAATCTTTATTAAATATATGACCGTCTTATAAAAATATTTAGGATGTCTGAAATAACTTAATCACAGATTCTGATGGGCATAATAACCCGCTCTAGCCTTACCTATAATAAATCTATGTAATTATTGATTTGTTTTCTGTTACTAAAGCACTAACGCAAATATCACACTTATGTTATCAACTGTCTTATTATTTAACCAGCTATGTGAGCTATTGATTCCTTACTAAAATCAGACAAAACTATCGATACCGACCTACTTTACGAATGTGTCCCATCCCTAATCGAGTAGCGTCGAAGTTACTAGAATTTAGTTTGTGATTGTCCAGATGACGACCAAGTGCATTTAGACTTTGTATCAATGAACATAAGGTTGTTTATAGTTTGCATTGAAGTCATAACATGTGGTATTGTAATTAAAATCAATTATATTAAAAATTAACAAAGTTTAGCACTTACCAATAATACGATACACCTCTACAAGATACATTTTTTTTCTGCTTTCGTTTTTGCAGGTCAAAACCGCCCAACAAGGCATAATTTGTAATATTTCGCGTATTTCTGAGACATCCAATCGCGACAAGTATCTGACGGCGAATAAGCTAAATGTTGCGCATCTACGCTTAATGTTGACACGCGCGCGATATGTGAGGGGCACTTCCTCTAGTTTTCTTTTCTTTATTCCGTGTTGCCATCTGACAGCCAACCCTACCACCGCACACTCTCATTGCCTAACTCTGCCACCGCGCGCGCTCATTGGCCAACTCTATCACCGCGCATGCTCATTGGCGAACTCTACCACCGCGCGCGCTCATTGGCTAAATCAAATAGCGCGCGCTTCCCCGGCTTGCCGTTACATCCGCCCCTTTTCACGAAATCGCTCCCACAGATTGCAGGAAAACGAGATGAAAGATGTTACACATCGAAAAATATCGTGTCGTATCGTGTAACTAAAGTGTGACTTTACTTCATGCCATATTTTTTTTCTGGATGAGAAATCATCAAAGTCAAAAAAAAAAAAATACTTCTCCCGCTCTTCGTGTCAGACTTTTACTGACTAAAACCCACCCGTGTTCCTTCAGTTGCTTGTGCCAGGGTCACGGTAACTCTTTCGAACAAATCCGCGACCCTGGCAGGAAGATTAGGACCAAACTGGTGTCAATGTGGCCATATTCGCATTTTGGCACAGTCCATTCACAGCAAATTTACTTCTGGCAGATGTACCCAATAGCAACCTTATGGTTATGAGAATAAAGATCACTGTGATGTTGACAGACGTGGCAGAAATTTAATAGCAACCGTATTGGGTTACTTTGGGGACATGCCTTTATTGGTTTTCTTTCAGAGAAGCAAGTTCATTTAAACAAGTTTTATCGTTATTAAAATGCATCAACTGGTTATTTCCATAATTATCTACAGTATAGCAGAATCATATCGGTACTTATTTAAAAATAAAGTGCAGTAACCTGGGAATTACAAATAAAACCGATAACAGATGCTACTTTTTTTGGTTATTTTTTGCAAATGAAACGTTTCAGACGTTTCATTTGCAAAAATTAAACGTCTGAAACGAAATGAAGAAAAGTGATAAAGAAATTCATTCGTGAGCCGATTAAACAATGTTGAATTTCACCAACTTGGCACTCATCAAACGACTGATCGAAAATTAGATAGAAAAACATCAAATGAACGTTTTTCTATATAAAATTTATATATTGCGCAAACTGTAACTATAAATTCGGCACATTATTGTAGACTCTCTAGCGTATACGTTTCGTACGTTACTTAAAAAAATACTTTTTCACTTTTGTATGAAACAGCTGATTATCTTTTTCATAACCGAAGAAAAAAATCCAAGTAGGGTGTCGTAGATATCGCCTTTAAATAAAAATAACTCAACAATATGAGATATTGGGGAGTTCATTTTTTTTTCTAAAGACGATTAGGATGATTTTTTTCTAATGACGAATATTATTTTCGTATTTTTCTTTTTTAATTTCAATTTTCCTCTATTGCATTGGAAGAAATTCGTCTAACAAGACCATCCAGTGTAAGTAACTGTAAGTTAATCGTGCTGCTCCACCCAGGTGTTCCAGTGCTCAGGCGACGACATGAACCTAGTGCTGACCGGCGGCGTGACGCCGGCCACGTCGCCCAAGGTGCTGTCCCCCGGTACGTTGGTGTCCCCCCCGCCCGCGCCCGCGCCGCGCCTGCTCGCGCACCACATCGCGCACCAGAGCCTCCTGGCGCGACAACACGAGAACCTCCTCCTCGCCTCCCTCCGCCCCCCTCTGCTCCCCATGCTACCGACCTACGCGGCCGTCCGATCCCAACAACCCACAGCACAGGCCTACCAACTGCCGCAAATGTCCCAAATCTCTCAGATGTCGCAAATCTCCCAGATGTCACAGATGTCGCAAATGTTGCAACAGCAGTCAATGCTGCCAACAAAACGGTCGTACGAACGCGCGTTTCAGCAAACTGAGGCGTCGCCAGCGAAGAGGCCGTATTTGCCTCAACAAATGCAGCCTGCCTTATCGTTACCGGTCTTTTCTTATGGCACTTCAGCTCCTATTTTCTCTTACGCGAATACGAGTCCTATGCTATCAACTTATAATACATTGCCGACTGCCCTGCCGACGGCCTTGCCGGCAGGGTACGGGTCAGCTCTGTCTGCGGCCTTGCCAGGGTCCATGGCGTCACCGTTCCAAACGCTGTCTATGTTCCCTACCTACCCATACTATCCGGGCGTTTAAGTTGAACGTTTAAAATAATAATAAAGAAGTAGATAGACGTGCCTTCAAAATAAATAAGTCCGCGTTTTGAGCGCTAATTTGTTAAAGAAAAGACATTAGAAGTGTTATTATTTTAGATTATGCAGTTGTGAGTTTAAATAAAGATACCTAGTGATACTTTAATATTTCAGATTATGTCATAAAACTGCAACGCAACGCAAAAAAAAATTAAAGAAGTACTTTTCAAATGTAACGGTTAAAAATACCCGCTAAAACAACACATAAAAGTTTATAAATTAACACAATGGCTTGATACTTCTTTAAATTAATATGTTTGCAAATCAATAAAGTAGATTTAAAAGCGGTAAACTAATCATTAACACCAAACTCATTATGTTACTGAGTACAAGAATACTAACTTGCTAAAACAACAGTACCTGAGGGTGAAAGGTTAAATAAAATAAGAATACTTTTACTGTAACTAAGAGGTAATTTCACGATCAAACTTGTCGCGTCAGCACATCTTAACTGTCACTGTCATCGTTGTGAATATTGACACTGACAGCTGTCGAACGCGGTTTCCGAGTTGATCGCATTCAGTTAAATTGGTGAAATTCGCCCTAAAAGAGCAGCTTATATTATAATTATAGCCCGCGAAATTCACATTTTGTTTCGCTTTTTGCTATTTGCAGGTCATTATCAAATTGTGTGTTGGTCTAAATATGATTCGCGGCCGTATTAAATATTTATTCTTAGAATTATGATCATAAAATCATAAAATCATAAATACAACTCGCTAATTTACCTACCTCGTGTAGAGGTAGTGCATGAAATCATGACATTTGAGGCGAATTGTAACTTAAGGAGTTGTACTGCTGATTCTAATGATCGTAATTCAGTAAAGCTATATTTGTTACGGGCACGATTTATATTTTACTCAACATACAACCTGAGACCGACCAGGGGGCTTACTCTTCAACCTAATTTTAATTCCAATCTAAAGCCAATACGATTCCAATGTTAATTTTGCATACATGTGATTCGGTGCTCTTGAAAACAATAGTGTCAGCATTGGAACAACAACAACGCCCGATCTCGATTCCACTTAGTTCTCTAAAATAACCACCAAATTTCAACACATTTTGGCGCTAGTGTCGAACTCAAGAATACGAAACGTCAAAATTCCAATGTCAATAGATCGGGATTAAAATTAAGAGTAAGCACCCCGCAAGTTGCAAAAAACGTAAGTAAATTTGAATTTGTTAAGCTACCTTAGCACAACGTGCATAAGCAGTTTTGCGTTTGTTTTTTTTTTTAAGCTTTGCGTGATAGTCCGCGTAAATGTGTGCGTTATGTTGGCTAGACCATGTCACAAATGTCAGGAAAAATTCACAAAAGAAAAGTAGGGTTTCTCAATACGACGCTAACGTAAAATTTAATTTGACGTTTTCTTAAAAGCGGGTTTTAGGCAACTACATAGTAAAATGTTAGCTTTTTGGCCGGCCAATACTAGAAACGTCCAAAGCTGCATTATTTACTACTGTTTTCGACTTGTTGGACATATTTTTTGCTGACGTTTGCCCCAATATTGGCCTAAACATTAAGGCCGCGATATATTTGGCGTCAACTCGGCAAGAAACAGGGTAGACAAAATGACATTTTAATGGTAAGCTCAAGTATGTGAAGTGCCTTCGCTATTTTTACGATATTTTAGTTAATAAACATGAATTTACTACAAAAATAAGTGTAAAACCTATAAAGGCAGTTATTTAGCAGCTCGATATTGATAGGTTAAGTACTTACTTAAAATACTTGTTGAATTTATCTTGACTTTAAATATTGTTGAACTCTCATTTTCATATGTTTTATTATCATTAAGTGAACCAGAGGTTGTTAATCAATGACAAGTAGTTGTATGATTTATTTTACGTTTAAGATGGGGGCTGCCATAAATTAAAAAAGTACTTAGTTGTTTATCCTCCTTTTTTGTCAGTTATATTATTGGAAAACTGTTAAAATCAAAACAATCAATTCATGAATTAAACAATTTCGAAAATTGCCTTCTAAAATTACAAGGACTTTTTTCTTCAAAAAGGAAGGTCTTTTAGAAATTACCATTCGTATGGCAACCCCAACTGTGTGATTAGATGTTGTTGTGATTTTTAAATATTAAACATTCCATTATGAAAAGACAATGTTTTGCCAATTTTTTGAAGGCTGATCTTAAGTCTGAGAAAGTGTTAGGTACTTATTGTCGTACGAAGCTTGTGTATTGCATTAAACACGTGTAATTTCATGATTCAATCATCTTTTGACTTGCTAGAAAGACTTGCGAACTGAAATTAAGATAGTGCAGAAAAAAAAATCTAAATCAAAGTCGTTTATTGGCTGAGAATCAGCACTTTTTGGACGTCAAAATATCAGACAGTCCCCAAAACGCCCGCCCTTCACCACTTCTTAGTGCTTTAGCTGGGAAGAAGAAAAGGCGCAACAAACTCAACAGCAGCACAGCTGTCTGTTCAATTTGAAAACCTTTTCTCTCGCTGTCTATGCATCATATCAATTCTACATTAGGTATACTGTGTTATTTATACTTTCCAAGATCATATAAAAATAAAAAAAAAATAATGTCATGCTACGCCCATGCAATACATTTGCTTCACGACATTTATTTCTAGGTTCTATGATAGTTAAGATACTTAAAGTTTTTTTTTTGTTTGAGTACAATATGTGTGTACACTTTGTGCTTAGTTTACATTTTTTATTATTTAGTGTTTTTTTGCTATCGTAATCATATACCGAATTCCTCTACATGCAAAATGAATTGATATATCCATGAATTTTTCGGCTTTATATTCTTTTTATCATTCGTTTTTTAACGATCAGTATCTATTAATGTATTTGGACAGTTTTTAAATCAATTAAATCTTTGGTAAAAATATTAATGTATTAGGTATTTATTTTCGAGGTTTTATTTTCATATCAGACATTTCAGAAAAAATCTTTGTCGTTAAATTATAAAAAAATCTTCCACTAGACGTAATTATTAATATAAAAAAAAAATATTATTTTTAAAGATTGAAAATCATTTTTCAAAACGATCGATTTCAAATTCTAACATAATTTAGGCTACGTTTAAAAATAACGGGACGGCCGCAAAATCCTATGGCACCTTATCCTTTCCCATGAACAATCCAAAAATATTATATCACCTGATAATAACCCATGGTTATACCACTAGCTTAACCTCATCGTCTGTACCTCACACCACATAGTATAGTCTACATTAAAAATTATAATTTATTGCTATAACTTTGGTTTATGTTCTCGAATTTTAACTTAATGTCAAAATTAAGAAATAATTTTGACTGAATAAGTCATTATTATCATTGCCTGCAAAAAAAAAACGAAATGTCAAAAATGGTGTGCGTCAGTGTAGCAGGACCAAGTACTGAGTTTGATTCGGGAATATAAACCAAATCGGGTGACTTGTATATGGAACAATTTATACCTAAAGTTAACGTCATTTTATATGGTGTCGCCATTGTCTCAATAATCACAAATTTAGGTATGGGGCTTTAGTCACAAGTACACGGTGTAATGGCTAATCTTTGTTCTGTCATTTCTAAATTTTATTTACTTGTTGTCATTTTGGCAACGTGGACAAGTGGACATACATTTTGAAACCATTATACTTGCATTAAAATAAATCTAGTAGAGTTGTCCAGGGAAAAATCATGTTGCCAAAGTAACAATTTAGTCGATATTACAATGCAATACTGTGTTTATTAATGGTTATATACAAAACTGTTGTAATATGGTATCCGTCGGGTTGTGTTATGGAAAATGTGCATGAACCCATCAGAGAAACGGTAAGTGTTGCACACGTATTTTTGTATTAAAAACCAAAATATATATGTCGTTTTTTTCAAATTAAACAAAAGGGTGTAGCATGAACCGCTTATATTTAAGGAAAAGGGTTGCATGGCTCTGGTTCACAAAATAATCCGATAAATGAGCTTCCGTAGTTTTCCAAAGCACATCGCTGCCGGATACAAATGAGTTTCGTACACGGAACTTTATGTTACTGTTTCATTAAATAATGTACACGGTTGTGACTTTATCTTGGTACTATGGTTCGAAATGGGTCACTTGAAATATATTAGCATTAAATGCATTTGTATCAAGTTACTAATATGGCGCTAAGTGACGATACGATATTTTTCTTAAGCCACGTCTGTGCATTGTGCTTCGTAACTTGTAGTGTAACTTCAAATGAATTCTATATAGTGTCATGAGGTAAAGTTCATATATTCAGTCTTGGTTAAGGTCCTATCTCCTCCAGTCATTAACACGCTACTGTTTAATCACAGCTTCTTCTTCTCTTGCTATCTTAAAGATTCTACGCTTTACTTTTATCTCGTAATGGAGTTAAAATTAAATTCGTTTTTTTAAGGTACATGTTTTGATGATTTTTAGTGCATTTTCATATGTTATTGGGGATCTGGCTGTTTTATAATAAAGTATTGGGATATCCAGCTATGTATTTATATAAATTATTTACCAGTTAAAAGAAAAAAAAATGAGGAAGACTTAAAACAAAAGCAAAATGATTTATTGTTAATATTATTTTGCACTAAATTTTATTAAAATATCCTGTGTAGTGACTGGGGGAAGTGGTGTGAGGATATTCGATATTTTCTGTTCGTTTTATTATAGACATACGTCACGGGTCACAACATAAACTGCCAAAGCGTTTCGATTACAGTTGAAATCATTATTATTTTACAAACAAACAAACTTCTTCGATGCGCTTACACGAAAATTTCACTATGAAGCCGGAAATTCATATCAAAATGTAGTTTTATTAAATAGAACTAAGTTTTTTCCGTTTTACAGAGTTTTTGTCTCATCTTGTTAGCATCATGATGGTTTTTTTTATTATAATTATAGTTGGATAAATATAGTGTATTGCGATTAGAAATAAAAGGTTAATTTACATGTTAGATTATAATTGCGAGTTTCTCTGGTTTGTGGTTGTGCTATTGTCTCTTATATGTACTATTTCTGAGGTCGGGAATGGAATGGATCTGATTTTTCTATAAGATTAATTAATTTACTTTGTTTTCACAAGTTTTAATCTGGGTATGAGGTATTAACTAATTTATTTTAAAATATTAGATATGTCTTCATTTAGGCACTGAGTAATCCAGAATAAAACTATGATATAAATATTTTTTCCAAACGTATTCATAAAAATGGAAAATCAGCTTCATAGTCCAAGTCTATCCAAGGCTTCGTCGCGTAGATAGCAAAAGGTACTCGTGAAGGAAGGGTTACACTAACACTCGACCGCTTGATCTGTCTCCGCTACAGTAAAGTATCGTCCTTTTATGTTTTACTAACATACTTCCGGGTGAGTGGGCCAAAGAATTAGGTAAGTATTATTTATATATTATTAAAAAAAAGAAATGTTACACACATTTAAATTTCGATTTGAAGTGGTCGCGCCGTCACATCGAACACGCAATCTGTCAAACTTATGACAGTGAAAATTAAAAAAGGAACATGGGTTCATTTATTTGTATATTCAACCGTCAAAAACTTGGAATAGGCTGCACAATTTAATCTAAATGTTTTAAAATACTTACCCTCTTTATAATGTCACGTGCGTCGATACGCACCTTCCTTTTTCCTTTAGTATAACTTTTCCTTCACAAGATAACAGATACATAGCACAATCATGCCCCCCTCCTAATGCTTCTAACGTTCCTTTATGTCTAGTACGATAAATGGACAATGTAAAAACCCATGGGACATAAAAGAGGCCGTAATAACGAACACAGTGAGCACAGGCTTCATGATTGGGGCATAGTCGGGTTAAAATACGGTTATGTAGGTATGAACTAAAAATATAGTAGAACTATGATCGTTTCTTTTTTTAATTCCTTTTTTCATATAAAAAAAAAATCTGGTAATGACTCAAATGTAGATATTTTAGAACAGCTTAAAAGCACGTTTTCTCGGATATACATAGAATGCTTACAGACTATAAGGCTTACCTAGCTCTGTAAATAAATACCTTTCAATTACATCGACATTTTCTGACAAATTACCTTTTCTCAAACCCAATAATTAGCCGCTATGCCCCAAAGTATAAAACAACATTATTCTACATTGTTTCGCTTTAAAAATGCATGGACCGGTGACAGAATTAAAAAATTAAATGTCCAAGGGACTTCCAAGCTTAGTGTGTTGTAGAAAACATGTTTTGTGCTTGACTAGAGGTAGGTCCATGGGTGTAAGGTGTACCACTAGAGGCTGGGTCGAATAGTGGGCACACAGTTCGCAGTGTGTTTAACAAGAAGCGGCGTAAGTATCTATCTATCATATGTTGTGGGATCACATGAAATAAGCTCTATCTTACTCTTGATTTATCGCATTTATCTTGTGACCTCAATTGTGCGATATTTACTTTAACCTTTTGTTTTATTTACTTACCAAAAATAAAAGTTTACGAAGGCTCAGGATTAATCTCAGTATGGAATCTTCTTTTAAAAAGCGATGAAACAATGCAATAAATTTACACCTATAATAATATAAATCTTATATCGAGGATATAAATAACAAAAAATATATTTCTAAAATTTTAAAAAATATCTAAAATTTAAATAATTATGTTTCTAAAAAGATTATTTTTAAATGTGAATAATATTTCTATAATAAAATATACATTTTCTAAATCCCAATTCCAATTGAGGTTGCAAACTAGTGGTGCTAAAAGTACTAGGGTTTACTAGGCGTGCATAAGTTTGGTAAAGTCCGCAGACTGGCTTGGTGGTTGGCGGCATCAACGACGTGTGTAACATTACAGAGTATTGGTGTAAGTGCGCACTGCTTTGGTGAAATGTTAATGCGTTCAGAGATCCGGTGAGTTGTCCATCTTGTTCTTAATAATTACATACTTAAGACTGCTGTGGGTATTCGGCGAAACCTCGGATATTCGGCGATGGCAAGCCGAATATTCGGCTTTTCGGACTCGATTGGTTTGGGTTTTTGGTTGATTGTGCTGAAGAATTATCTTATCTAATATATATCGGTATGTATCGGTATTATCGGTTATTTTTAAATGTTTTTCGCCAGATATCCACAGCAAATCTAACATACATAAACTGTGTACGTCCCTATCCGTATCGTATGACGTCACAAGGCACAAAATGCTTAGCTTTACCTTTCCGAATTTATAATTCGTTCTATAATCGCTAAGCATTTTAGAATTAACTTAGTATCACAATAATATACATGTATGGGACTTTCATATTAGGCGTATAAGTGGGTAAAATTTAATGGGATAAATATAATATTGGTACATATATATTTATTCGACGTGAAGAAATAATTCTTGTATGTTTCACAACACATAACATTTACAGTTTTATTTACTTTCTGCACGTCGTCAGTACTGCACAATGAATTTAAACAATCCTAAACCTTGTACATCATTCAAGTACCAAGAAGTCGGCATATCATACAGTGTGACTAACAAATGCATGACTTATATATGAACAAACAACAAAAATATTTCTGATTTATTCTACCATCTTGTTTTGAACGAGAATCTTCGCAATTTGTAGATGAATGTGATGTATTTGATATCATTCACAGATGGCTGGTGGAGTGTCGATTATATGACGTCATGTTCCTAAGCTTTTTGCCCACTGTATTGCTACGACAACATTGACCTATTTTAGACTTATTATTTGTATTTATAAAGTAGAATGTTTGTCCTTCGATGACTCAAGTTGTTTTGTAAATTACAGTGAGCAAACAGTTTAATAAAATTGATAAGTAATAATAGTTGGGGTATGTGTGGTTTAAGTATTTTTAAAACAATTACAGATGGCTTCACTTTTATGTTCTTTAAAAATATTTTTATCTACGTAATCCCACTGAATTACCAACAAAAGTCGATTAACACTTCAGCTTTTCATTAACACTTTATCTTAATTTTTGATCACTACATTTATCAAAAATCCATACATACTGATTTACATGAAATTAAGAAAAGCAATTTATGGACTAATTCTGCAACAAATTAGATGTTATATAAAACTTTTAGTGTTAATTCACTTTTGTTTCTCTCTTTTAATCCTGTTTGTTTCAGAAATAACTAAAGCCGCTCATGCCCTCAATATCCGGCACTGAACCTTCCACTCATCACCCGCACGTCCCTAACACCATCTTTATAATGTATGACAGGTCCCCTGACGTACTACTACCCCGCAATGGGCCCGACGCTGCCACCCCCACCGCTGGTCTACTGGGGCTACCCCACGCCCCCTGTGTCTCCAGCGCACTACTATCACCCCCCGCATCACCCCCAGACTATGGTGAGTTTCAACGTAAACCGAAGACCGATGCAGGAAATGAGGGCCGTTATTACTGATGCAAGGAACGGGCATGGGAAATAAATTAAGCTGGGTTTCTGCCTCCCCCCCAAAACATATATAGAGGAAAAGCTTGTTAATTTGATATTTAGGTACTTGTCTAGACTGTAATTTGTAAAAAAAAGACAAAAGTAAACCAATTACCTATTTACAGTTAGTTTTGGTCTTCATTTTGTTTTATCTTGGCCCGTAATAATTTCAGATACCTGAGGTGGTGTCAGTGGGGGGAGGGTCACCGATTCCCATCCCGCCTCCAGCCGCGTGCCCCGAATGGCCCATTTTCATGGTCAACTAACACGGGCCTGCAGCCTACACAACGAAGAACGCTGCTCAAACGGCAAATATAAAAGTTAATATATTCAATAAATTTAGAGAAAAATATTCGGAATTTAATGTCTTATCTTATTATATTATGAATGAGTTTCGCTTGTTTAGCGTTTGGCCTTTAGATAATAATTTCAGTGCTCGATTAATTTCTCGTAATTTTTTATTCTATGAGAATAAAAACACACATTTTACAAAATCTAAAATGTGTCCTGTTCTCTTGAGTTTGCTCTCTGCATTAGGTACCTACTTTACCTATCCACTTAATATTTAAAAAACCTGTTTTAAAGATAACTACGTCAAATTATAGCAATCGAAACTCTTCCATATCATTTTGTACAAACAATTATTTTCGAATATTAATACTTTTGAAATTCCTAACATCACTTGTCAAAACGAATGAAATGGCTCAAAATTTATCTAGAGTGATATTTCTTAAATAATTTATATGTATATTTTATTTAGATTTATATAAATATTCTATATTTATACATGCACACATAATATAAAATTTGTTGCAATTATGTTAACGATCTACTTTATTTGTTGATCTTTCAGATATTTTAGCGAATCTTAATTTACAAAAAAAAAATGAATTATATTTTTATGTTTTAGTACTTATAATTAGTAAAAGATATAAGATTAAGTAAGTTATGTTATAATATATGAAAAAAAACAATGCTTTACTTGATGGCATTCGTAAAAAAACACTATAAAAAGGCCAAAATCACACTAGAAAAGTTCCTCTTCCTAGCTACAAGAAAGATCTATCTGATATTTATTGCTTATCTCATAAACACAGAAGACCAATACAAGCAGAAAACATTCTCCATTTAAAAGAATAAGTAGGCTAAGATGCCTAATTGCTACCCTGATACCACGGTACTAAAAAAACCCCGTCAAAAGAATTTTTTTAACGTCTCGAAGATCTATCTCGAAGCAAGGGGTTGAATTTTAAAATTATTAAAAAATTTTTTTTAGAAAAGTTCTATTTCAACGGATTTTCTTCTCTATGGTAATAATGCCTCATAAAGGCGTAAGATTTAGGATATTTTTATAATTGTTTTTTTTTTTTGAAAAATACGTTTTTTAATATTGCCCATGATATTCATATTAGAAAATTCCTTTTTTTCTGCTTGTATCCGCCTACTGTGGCGACCTCGACAACGAATGCATGTACCACAGTGATATAAAGGTGCTGTTACGTTATGTTTGTAGAAATTAAACCAAATATATGTTATTGAGTTTATGTTTACTTAGATTAAGTCGACGCTCAATTAGTAGTAGTACTTATAGTAGTTATTCGAAACCAGAAATATGCCATAATTTTTAAGAATAACCCTTATTTCTGCAGCCTTGTGAGCAGCTCTTGTTTTTGAAATAACTGTTTAACTATGTCGATAATGTTGATTAATTTGAAGGTAATAAATGAAATATTGTCTAGAAGTATATAAATAAATACGTATCTTTTAAACTGAGCTGCTCATTTGTGTTATTCATTGCTCATTCAAATAGAGATATGTATTGTTTTGTGTCAATTTCATCACTAACTTAAACATGAGTCAAGCCAAATTTGACTAAGCATTCTAAAAGCTTTTAGTTGTACCCTAACATTATTTAGTTACTAATATAGTATTTTAATGTGTGAATGTTAAAGGCCAGTAGAATTTTATTTTAATTTTAAATTTGGCTTGACGGAATCACTAGCTTGTGAAAAAACTAGGTCACGATTTTATTTTTGTGCTCAACTTTTAAGTGATTGCTCAATGTTGCTGACAAATTGAACTTATATTTGAGTTCAATGGTCTGGAAGTTCGTAATGTAGCTAATTTAGATAAGTAATTGAAATGGCTTAAAGCAACGAGAGTAATATTTTAATGGGCAAGCCTATCCCCGTCTTACATAATTATCAAGATTTTATCAAAAACTAGAAACTGCAAATGATACTATACAGCGCCGTCAAATTAAATTGTTTATCAATACTTTATACACGTGTACATCGATAACGAAAATACAAAAAAATGATCATGCTAACTTTGTTCAAAACTTTAAATGACTATTTGTCCGACATTTTTTGTTCCATCCACGCCTTGTCGGACTATATGACCGACAACACATACCAAATCAGAACGTGTCTTTGCTGCCTGGCGGCCATGTTTCAGCTATATTAAGTGACCCGCGCGACCCAAAAATCACTGTGTCAATATAACTTTTGTTTACCATTACTCTCATACACTTTGTGGAAAGTTTGAAATCAAAGTAAAAGTAAGGAATTAAATTTTAAAAAAGGCTGTATATAATCTAATAAATATGATATATGTATTTTTGGAATAAATAATCTATTTAAAGTGAAATAACAATAAGTACATTTTTTGACTTTTTTTTATTTTCACCACAGCAGTTAACGTGTTAAGGCAACCAAATGAGTGTTACAGTATGGTTTTAGGAATTCGTAAAAAATATCTAAATGCCATGAAAAATTATAAAAACGTCTGGCCGATTACGAAAATTGATCTGCACCAGTCGGATGACGAAATGGATATTTTTTTGTTTGTTTCTTTCGTTTTCGATATTGATATCACATATGTCAAATATTGCCAGAAAATTTAATTTGACCCTGTGTGCAGAGTATACGATATTAAGAAATATTAAATTGTTTAGAAGCAGTATACATTTTTATATTTTATTGACTTTGTTGTTAGCCCCGGAGCTTCTACAGGAAGTTACTGAAATTAGAATAAGAGATGATTGAGCTTTAAGAAATTATATTTCAATTCGAATCAACTACCCAACTAAGTTTGAAATCCCAGTTTATAATTCATAATGAATTTATTTCTCTTTCAAATATAAAAATAAAATATTTCGCATAATCATCAAATTAAAATTTGAGACCCTAGGTAGGTACCAGTTAAATATGATTTCTTATTGATCATTCATAAAATATAAGTTATCATAATTATATTAAGTAAATATATTATTGGCATAATACATTTTAGATGATAAATTATCGTACCTACGAGTAGCGTACGAAATGAAACAACAAAATCATAACGTCTTCCAAGCTGTAAAATATTAGTTTAAGTTTGTCACAAAATCTTGTGATAAGTTAGAGAGAATATATTAAGTTAAATATTATATATGTTACAAAATATTAAATGTATAGTTTGTTAATAAATGTAATATAAAAATATATTACTAAAGTGTTTTATAAAATGCAGGTGTTAGACTTAATACATTATTATGGAAATAATAAAAAAAAAATAAAGATAATGTTTCAAAAATATTTTCCTTCGAAAATGTTCAAGTTTTGTTTAGAAAAATTTATATATTTTTATATTAAAAGATAAAATCAGATATATAAAAATATGTTTATATGTAAGATTGTTATATGGGATTGTATACAGGATAAGTTTTTAACCAGCGCGCAAATTTTAACAAATTAAACTTAAACGAGTTATAATAATCATGCAATTTTTATTTTGATGTTTCTTAGTACAAAAAATTCAGTTATCGTTAACGAAACATGTTTATTTTGAAACCGGTTTATATGGTAACTTGCGCGCGGCGCCGGGGCGGCGGCTACGAGCTACGATCGGTCGTTCACCTTCGCCTTAGCTACAAGTACTAGCTGTTCGATCGGTCAAAATTCTAAGTTCGAAGTACCTACGCCGGCGCGCGGTTACTGACCTTTTCCTATTGTCGATATCATATTACGAAATATGTAGTGTCCGTACTAGTTTACCGATTTAAGGTCGAATAAAATTTAAAAAAAAAATATTGAAAAAATAGTTGTAACGTGTTCTATTACTGATACTAAAAGACCAAAAAATTTGCGCACTGGTTAATTTTTTTTCCTGTATTTCGTCAAAACACCTGTATTATTAGATATTTTAACACAATCTCCATTAGTCTTAAGTGTTAACAATCATGTCCATGACACCACAATTTATGATATAATATATATTATTGTTAAATAAAATTTAAAAGTAATTTAAATGTCTCCTACCTTATCTTATTTGTATGAAAGTACAAGGCCCCTAAGTTTTATAGGTGACAATAAATATATTTATGTTTCTAGAATATACAAGATGAATTAAATTAATTTAACCACTCTTGCCGTGGGTATCGTGTTACCCAGTAACTGGGTTGTGGAAGGAAGATAGGCAGTCGATTCGTGTAAAATACTGGTACTCAGCTGCATCCAGTTAGACTGGAAGCTGAACCCAACATAGTTCGGGCAAAGCAAGACAGTTAAACATACTTGTGGTACCCATCACGTCGGTAAAGCTTCATTGGTTCTATTTATTTGACCTTGTATATAATAATATAAATATAATAAATAAATTCTTAGTACTTATACCTTTTCTTTTGTTATGCCAAACAATAAAAAGGCAAACTAACAATAGCTATGTATATTAGTAGGCACAAAAATAACTTCGGTTTCCTTAGTAAGCGATGAACGGTTGTATACCTAATACGACCGTCATCACTCCTTTCAGGAAACCAAAGTAGAAGCCAGTCCTTAGTACAACATAGTATTCTTGCCGAATAATACGAATACAGGAGCTCTATGGCCTTTCGTCAACCTATAGATATTGTCGATGGGTAAATCATATTTATTTTACTATAGCAAGGAATAATATATACCTATAGGTATAGATAGTTATTGTTTTCTACTTATAAAACAAAAATTATAAACTGTTATGAAAGTATATTTTATTTTCAAATTATTTCGTTATTTAAATTCAGGTATCGATACTCAAAAAATCTGTGAAGATTTGCCAGCTAAAGTAATTTGCCATAACTAAAAAAAAAACATGTGAAAATAAACAAATATAATTCCGGCTTTGAAAATTTCTTTATAAACGATTCAAAACCTGAACTCATAATAATATCATTAATATTATATGATAATATTTATTTTGTTACTTTTATACTATACATTCATAATTTTTATCTCCGGTAACCCAGTGATATTCTTGTTTGAGTGATCTTGATTAAAATTGTTACCTTCTACATTGTTCTTTATAGGTCTGTTATGAATAATTATTAAATAATAGTAGGTAGTAGCATTACATTTAGTAGTAGTCATTATTAGATGTGCAATTTTAGTAAATAGACATTTTTTTCGATATTTAATGCCAAAATAACTGTTTGGTTTCATATCATACAAAGTAGTGAATTGTTCCGATAAATAAATAAATATAGACAAATTATAATGTGTTGTTTTATTTATACTATTATTTTAATGACAGCAATTATTACCTACCCTATTTTAAAAATATGTTTTAGTCGAACCCGACACGGAGGTAATAAAATTGCGGCTGGATTTTGCCCCGCACTGCATTTTCAACTCCCGGTGTTGAACCGAACATTGAAAATCCAACAGACTCAGCGCGAGTGAGTCTCAGCGCGTCAAAAAAACACGGTGTTTTGATTTTCAACTCTCGGCGCTAAGCAGAGTAAGCAGTGTGTTGAAGATAGAATGATGCCGATTCTGTTGTACACGAACCAAACTATCTCTAAAATTCCTTACTTTTGGCTATGAGAATTGCAACGCTATTCTGCAGGGGCCATTCATTTATTACGTAAGACGATTTAGGGGGGGAGGGGGGTCGACCATGTCTTATGTTTTCTTACAAGGGGGTGGGAGGGAGTCTCGATAGTTCTTACGTAAGATAAAAAAAAATGAAGTTAAAATTATACTTTGAAAAAAGCGCGGGCAACCGCGCGATTACAAATTAACATTTCAAAAAATTGTTACTTTGAAAAATAAACATTAAAATTAAACCAAACGTGTATTCATTTTCTCCTTTAGATTCTTACGTAATAAATATTAAACAGGGGGGGAGAGGGTTGGTCTATTCTTATTTTTTCTTATAATAGGGGGGAAGGGGTCGAAAACTAGCGAAAATAGTCTTACGTCATAAATGAATGGCCCCCAAGGAAAAATCTCTAAATTTAAAAATTATTTTGACACGACTAAAATCGAATTTGACAATCGCGACTCAACGTGGTATTTTTTATTCTTTTGGTTTCGCAACGTTGTATGTACTTGTGTGTGCATTGCGTAGAATGAATTTTTTGAGAGATGAAGGCGCGTGCTACGATGCAGCCTCGACGGAATCGGAATTTTTCACTTTTGTTTGAAAAATAAAAAAAAATATTACCCACGTGCTGAGATTTAAATATGCAGAGGGTTACTAAGGGGGTCGAAAATTTCATTATTTTTGCGATAGGATACGCCATTTTCAAGATATAAGCAAAAAGTAAATAAAAAATACAGAACTGTTTTTGCACGTGAAGGCGAGGCGTTGTCGAGAATTTTAGTTCATGACCACTAGTTTTATTCCACACCTTTTTAATCGCGATTAAAAATAGTCAGATTTAGTTAAAATAAATAATTATAGTCAAAATTTTTGGTGAAAACCGGCAAACTCAGAATAGCAAAATTGACATTTTCACTAAACTAATAACTCAGTGCAATCTTAGTGCTGTCAAACTAAAAAACTTTTAACAAAAAAAAAAAAAACAACCGACTTCCTTAAAAAAACACTACAAAGTCAAAAATAACTTTAATTTCGAAAGTCGGTGTCTAAGGATCTATATTTAAGGTTTTTTGCCACCGACTTCCGAAATTAAAGTTATTTTTGACTTTGTAGTGTTTTTTTTAAGGAAGTCGGTTGTTTTTTTTGTTAAAAGTTTTTATTTTTAACTTTTTAGTTATGGTAGATACCCCGCACTAATCTAATCGCGTTATTCGTTCATTTGTCGCGCTAATACTTAATGCAAATTTAAGACTTATATGGTTTTCACATGGACCCCATTGTCCGAATGGAACCAAATTAAAATGGAACCATTCGGGAAGCATCAGCTGTCAAATAATGAAAGAATCATCAAAATCGGTTCACCCAGTCAAAAGTTATGAGGTAACAAACATAAAAAAATAAAATAAAAAAAATACAGACGAATTGATAACCTCCTCCTTTTTTTGAAGTCGGTTAAAAATATAGTTAAGTTGTGTCATTTTAGTCTGTTTCAGAATAGGAAATCGTCGTTTGACAGGAATAAACCAAATTTTAGTGATTTTTAGTTTAGAGAACTTTGTGACAACAGAATCGGCACCAATGCACGAGAAAATCCCACCAGTTTTATTGTCCGTGTTTATGTCGACTAAGTTTGCTGCTCTGAAACCAAACTTTCAGATGTCCATGAACCACTTGGCGAAAAATTGCGACAAATTTTGGGACTTAAGAGATCTTCGCTAGGTACCTACCCTGATTTTTGAGATACAAATGTGACCAATCTGGGGAGATTCTTCAGGTTGGTCATCTAGAAACGCTTATAACTTTTGAACCAGTGACTGACATATTCTGATTTTTAAGGAATGATTCCGCCTAAAGGGAGAAAAACAAGATCTTCGCTAGATGAAGGTGCTAGTTTTTGAGATTCAAATGGGTCAAGCTGGGGTAGGCGATGATTGGCGGCCTTTAAACCCTATAACTTTTGAACCAGTCAAATTTCTTCAATAGGTTTTCAACTTTATCGCTAAAATATTAGCTTCAAGATTGATTGAGAGAAAATTTGATAGTTTCGGGAAGCTTGATGTGCTGACGTCTGTACATATGTATATAGACTGTATAAGAGAACCTCTCGAGTTTGTTAAGCCCTCTTTTTGGACTAGTCCTATAGAATACGCTGAACTTAAGGCCCTCTTGTAGTGCGGTGTGTAGGCATGAAAACGCTTCCTCACCCCCCGCATAATAGGTATGTATCGAGCGTATAGACGCAGCGAGCGAGCGCCCGGCAGCTAGCCGATGCAAGCGTTTGAACATGCCTCAATGCAGCGTAAATGCAGAAGGTAAGGTATATTGGGTTCCTTTAAATTGACGTTAGAGATTTTTTTGGTGATTTTTCTTTCATTAATTTCTTACACTTTGTTTGTAGCGCATGGGTGGAGAAAATGGGAATGTCGATTGCAAAAAACAGTTTTTCGAACTAGGAATGCCCGATGCCTGTAGCTATGGTGCCAGTCGTAGCCTCTATGTTTGAGTCCAAAGACTTTTTCTCTTCAGTATCAGCAACATTTTCTGAACTGACTGACACAATTTCTTGGCACATGTTGGATTGGAGCTTGAATTTTGCCATGAGCCCAAATTTTCTTTCGTCCATTATTTTAAAATGCCTTTTTTACATTCAAACAACGCGTTGTGCTATACTTTCTCTTGCAATTGACGTAAGAAATAATTCGCGTCTATAGTTCGCCTACAAGCAACAGTTTTCATCTGCGTTGTTATTCTTTACCTCAACAAACAAAGAATCGTCTCAATCGGTCACAAGCGAATTTAATATATCAAAAATATTAAAAACTCAGATCGCTGAAAAAAATGGCAGTAATATAATAATTTTATTTGCTTACATTTAGTGGCTTCTATAATAAATCGATAATTATAAAGTATTATACACATACATAATAATGTAAATCTCAAACAGATTTTATTCAATCGATTATTCCAAGAGGAATGTTTAGAGAAATATTTATGATTATTTGGGATATATTACCGAGAATAACCCTTGCGAATTGGGGTAGGTCGGCTGGTCTATTATAATAAGGATAACTTTATTAGAAAACAACCTACTAAAGAAACGCATTATCACAACACATAGTCACAGAAAGTGTATGGGAAACTTTAATGTCTGGGACTATATTATGCAAAATCGTATGTGGAATATTTCCTTGTTCATTTAAAATATATCAAAATACAATACATTCGTTATTTACTTATAATACATAACATAGTACGAGAGAATGTATCTATTAAATTATGGTGAACTCACTATGACTAGTAGTTCGTTCTGAACAGAGACCATGTGACTAGATGGCGCTGGAAGTTGCAAATGTATTTCATTGATTACTTCGTTAACTTATTACAAATGAAGGCCTTTCTTTTGACTCACTCGAACATTATACTTTCTTATATTCATTTTTTCGATCCCCTCTTAGATCGTTACCCCTGCGACCGATTATGCTCAGATTCAAACTTAAAAATTGTATTTGACTCAACCACTCCTCAAACAAAACGAAGATTAATTGAAACTGTAACTGTTGTAATGTTTTTGTACATGTGTAAATTATGTTTTGTTTTTTGACGTCATACACTTTTAGTAACTATGCAAAGATGGAAAAATCGGAACATGCATTGTGAGGTCTCAGTTCTAGGCGAACCACTAGTAATAAAGTTAAAGTACTTATGTGGGACTTTCGCATATTGCATTTAAATTTATCTAAGGAGTGACAACTACCCATGGCTTTTTTGTTCCCATTGAAGCGCTGCAAAATAAACTTCATGTAATCTGATACATTTTACGTCGTTAAATAATTTTAATGACGTGAAACGACGTTTATTTATATTATATCGTATAGTATAATAATTGATATACAGGGTGATTGGAAGATGGGTGCAAAGCTTTAAGGTGAAGATAGTATAGACAATTTAGAACCATTTAAGCCATGGTTGTCTTAGACGAAATCTTACCAAATTTTTTTAACCAAATTTTTAAGTTTTTTTTTCGGAAATTCTCAAAATTTAATGTAAACTGCATAATTATGGCCAAATTCAATGATAAATGAATTAATTTTTTGTTTATTTAATTAATGTGTAAGCAACCAAGCAAAACATGTTTTAGGCTTCTGTGTCATTAGACATTTTTTTTACAGATATTTAAAGCTCAGAAAAAATAAAAAAAATTGTACAATACGTCTTTAAAAACTTATTTTAAAAAAAACGGAGGGTGCTTTTTTTGTTCAAACCTTTTTGAAGACATGCTTGATAATCGCTCTTTCTTTTGAGGTATCATTTATGCGGTTATCTTACAAATTATTGAAATTAGGACCTACAAACCAATTCGAGGGAGAAATTTTAAATTTTAGGCAGTCTAACAAAACACAAAATTTTTGCTTAAAAGAATACTTTATGTGCTCGAAATGATAACATTGTTCAATTCTAAGAATTTTTGGCACATGCAGGAACCAATTGAGGGGAACCCATTGAGGGGATTATCTAAACAATGGCCACCGAGCGCGGCGCGACGGCATTTCCAGGTAGAACGCCCAATGAATAGCAAAAAGCGATAAGAGATGGTTTTTACAGCAAAATGGTCTTAGTTACTGAGGCAACAAAGTCGTTTTTCTTTAGTCAGGGTCAGTCGGTCTGTGATGAAGCCGTTACATCTTTTACTTATTAGTCAAACTACTGCCCTTGTGAGTGGACGTTGTCGTGATGATTCACAATTTACCGTGTTCAGTTGTAGCCCAGTGCGTTCCTGCACGTGTTGTTTGCGTTAGTTTTGAACTTTTTTGTTTCACCGTGTCCAGTCGTAGCCTCGCGCTCCTGCACGTGTTGATTTTTGACTTAATTGTGTTGAGTTGACATTTAGTGCGCTCCTACGCCGTTTTTCTTAATTGTTAAGTGACTATGGCTACTTTTTCCAATCAAGAATATGCGGATATCGTATTTATGTACGGTAGAGCAGACGGCAATGGATCTTTGGCGCGACGGATGTATCAAGAGCGCTATCCAAATCGCAGGATACCGAATGTCCGAGTGTTTTACAACACGTTTCGTCGTCTTGCCCAAGATGGGTTTCACCGCGTGGCACCTGGAGTCAACCCGGGCAGACACGAAACTGCCGTCGACGAAGACATTTTAGCAGCATTTCAAGCGGATCTTACTACCAGTACTAGAGCAGTAGCTCGAAATTTAAACATTTCTCAATGGAAGGTGTGGCATACAATGCACCAAAATGATAAGTATCCGTTCCATGGCAGGAGTGTGCAAGATCTAGTAGAGCAAGATCCTCAAAAAAGAATTCAGTTCTGCCGTTTCCTCCTCAACAGAGACATCGAAGATGCGTGGTTTCTGAAATCAATCTTGTGGACGGATGAAAGTAAATTTTCAAGGGAAGGTATTACAAACTTTCACAATATCCATGAATGGGCCGACGCAGACAACAATCCACATTTTAAGAAGCAGGTGTCATTTCAGATGAAATTCTCTGTGAATGTATGGGCTGGAATAATTGGCAGAACATTGATTGGGCCCCACTTTTTGCCTGATCCATTGAATGGCGAAAATTATTTGCAATTTCTGCAAATTGATTTACCACTGCTGGTAGAGGAATCAGGTGTCCCGATCTTCGAAAGAGACCGAACAGTCATCTTTCAGCAAGACGGCTGTCCAGCGCATTGGCTTTAAATGTAAGGGAACACCTCAACAATTGCTTTCCTGATAGCTGGATCGGCAGGGATGGACCCATCCCTTGGCCCGCTCGCTCCCCAGATCTGACCCCGTTGGACTTTTTCGTGTGGGGCCGGGCCAAGGAACTGGTATAACAACATAGAAATAAACACTAGACTTTAATTAGTCTGCCTAAAATAAAAAATTCTCCCTCAAATTGGTTTGTAGGCCCTAATTTCAATAATTTGTAAGATATCCGCATAAATGGTACCTCAAAAGAAAGAGCGATTATCAAGCATGTCTTCAAAAAGGTTTGAACAAAAAAAGCACCCTCCGTTTTTTTTTTTAATAAGGTTTAAAAGACGTATTGTACAATTTTTTTATTTTTTCTGAGCTTTAAATGTCTGTAAAAAAATGTCTAATGACACAGAAGCCTAAAACATGTTTTGCTTGATTTCTTACACATTACTTTAATTAAATAAATAAAAAATGAATTCATTTATCATTCAATTTGGCCATAATTAGGTATGCAGTTTACATTAAATTTTGAGAATTTCCGAAAAAAACCTTAAAAATTTGGTTAAAAATATTTGGCAAGACTTCGTCTAAGACAACCATGGCTTAAATGGTTCTAAATTGTCTGTACTATCTTCGCCTTAAAGCTTTGCACCCATCTTCCAATCACCCTGTATAATAATTGATATAATAATTGATTACTATATTTAAAGTTATTGAGCAACCATAAAAATAGTTTGAACAAATTCAATCTGTTCAGTAAATCTTTACCTACTGTACTTTTTTATATTGTGGCGCGTTTAAGCAATGATTGTAGGTAAATAATGTTTGGAACTGAACGTTATCAAACGAAATTATTTACCGTAAATAAGTAGATTATCTACTTAATTATTTACTTACCGTAAATTATTAGAAATTACGTAGGTACTAGTCAAGTACGAATTTTCGATATACCTTAGTTTTCAACTTTCTGTATATCCTTTTATTCTATTTATTACCCATTTTTGTTACAAACCAACACAAGTTTTTATTAAATTGTTTATCTATTACAAAGCGCAAGCGAGGGGGGAAGTCTGTGGAACAAACGGCGTGCGTCCAAACTCGAAGACGTCTCGGCGTGCACTGGCCGGTCGTTACGAGCGCTTGCACTGCTAGATTACGTGTAAATTTGTTTCGTAGAAAAAAAAAATATAAGGAAATTATAAAATGTGTTCTCACCAAACCCTTAAAAACAATAAGCCCTATCTTTTGGTATAAACTTTACATGGTTTGATGATGGAATCTCTTCAAGGCACACGTTTAAAATAGTGATTTAGTGTTATATTTATGATTTTTTTTTATCGAGTCATTTGTTTTAATTCACGTTTCTATCTTCACACAACCCTGGACAATATGTTCAATTTTCCTAAACTATTTTTGTTTTTACGGAATATTGTCATTTTGCACGATTTACAGAGGTTTGAAAAAGTTAAAAAGTACTGCAACCTCGCCTTAACTAGATTTGTTTTTTAAATATGATTGACTTGAATCAAAATGACGACTGATTAGTATTGTGTTACGCAATTGCACTGCTGTTTTTTGGTGTCGTCTGCTGCCGCAGATAGGGTAGTGTGGTATATCAGGTAGGTAGTGTAGTATATCGGGTAGTGTTACGAGCTAAGGGTTACTAAATAAAACAAATTAAATACATTTCGTTTCAATTTATATCAGATACGTCACCACAAATAGTTATGACACAATATTACAGGATGGAAACCTTAATTTACAATATAATCTAACAAATTCAGTAATGTTAATCGGAAAGCAATGTCGCATCGAAATTGGATATAGAAGAAGCAGTCGCCATAATTGTAAAAAAAAAACAGCTAGAGTAATAAAAGTACCGTACGTAATTACTCAGTCACTAAAATTAAATTAGTTTATTTTAAATTATTAATAAAAATATTAAGTATGTTATTAAACATTTCGAGCCTTTTAAGGTGAGTCATGATCGCAGTTGGCTTCAATATAAAAAAGTCATAGTCAATATCATAAAAATAAATCAAATACTAATCCAATTTCGACAAGTGACTAGTGCAATTTTTGATACAGTTTTTTGATAACATTTAACGAAAACTTCAATTTGTACAACAGCGCCGTCTGGTGACAGTAATGGGAAACACAATCATCCCAAATAAATTATTTTTACGCGCACTAGAGTTTCGACGCACTGGTTAGCCGAGAGTTTAAAATCGAACTGTGTATTTTCTCGATTCACTTTATTAGATTCTGAATGCTCGGTCCAACACTTAGAGTTGAAAATCTAGTGCATCTTTAAATCCTGTCCCGATATATTTACGTCCTTGTGCACTTATTGTGTGACCGTTCACCGCTTTCTTAGTAGTGAGTGAACGTTAAAGCGATCGAATAGGTATAAAAACTCGTACTAGACGCTGGAGCGAGCCTAAATTTTTATTGGAAAGAACAGGCAATGAGGCATCTGTCACGATCGTGTGTCCGTCTATCACACAGTAGCAACGATTACAAAATGAGTTATTTTTGACTACCCACATCAAATTGTACACTTAGTGTAAGCGTCCACAGTTCTGCGTCGTACGCATCTGACGAATAGTATCAAACGTACCTATTACCTAGTAGTAAAGTGGGGTGTTCATGGCCTCTGTGACAAGCTTCGAGTCACGCATTTTATCACGGTTTTTATTCCCAAACTGTGATAAAAATGTTGACTCAAACTGGTACGCATAGGGCTGAAAATCGAACAGACTGTTTTCTTGACGCACTGGGATGCGCTTCTGTTGGATTTTCAACTCTCGATGCTTGAACATAGAGTGCACGACGAAAGACGTTTGAAACGATTCGCCTAATTTGTTCGATACGGAACTATGAACGCTTACCTTGAAGGTGCTCTTCTGATGGCGACCCGCAAGTAGAAAAACGGTAACAGACGACAAAGACGACATCTACGGAAGCGTTTTTATAGATATATAAAAACTACTCGTAGTTACGATCTTTCATACATAGTCTAGTTGCGCTCCGCCATGCCGCACTTGCCCCAGGTCAGGTCTATATGGCACCCCAACCCTCGCATTGACGGGCAATGTATTATACCGCGGGACTTTAAGGGCCATGTGCATAACTCGCTTGCCGCGTCCTCTGATGGGGACGACCCACAGGCGGTATGTAATTTACGGTTAGCAGTTGCGGTCGCCATCAGAAGAACCACCTTAACCGTTGGTATGTATATCAGCAGCCCGAGCGAAGATTCCTTCAAGCTGGCAGGAATAAAACATCTTGTTCGTTACATTAAAGCGAAAATTCGGTACTTGCGCTAAGTTACTAACCTTAAAAAATAAAAAGCATATTTTTTTTATTAAAAAATCCTTGTAAACCCACACTTATCCCCATCACAACCTCCTAATCTGATCACAGCTTTACTTACGACAATTTTACTTTACTCTAACTTAAAATTTTACCAGACATACGCGGTTTACCCGCCAAACGATCGTTTATCGATTTACTAGAAGCATGTAAGTACTCAACTGTTTTCACGGTTATCTTTATTATTGTTTCGACTGTACTTTTATCACGACAATCGCTAGTTCTTATTTTAGCCGGGTTAAGAATAAAAATGTATTGTCAAGAAACATGAAAATACTGTGATTAAGTCGCTGAAAGAAATTACATTGATCTTTGCAACTAAAATACCCAAAGACTTACGGTCGGAAATGCGTAAGTACTTTTTATTTTCATCTATGACAACCGATGTCAAGAATTCTACCAGCTTCATGTAGTGACGGCAACACAGCAAAGTGAGCCGGTGAACATTGTACTTTGTGCTAGATATCAAGTTATATGATAGTAGCTTATTCCAGAGTAATCGGAATTTCTTTTACCATGTGACCGTAAAAATAAAATGAAGTCAACGGTAAACTAGTCAAAAAAAGCTGTCTACAACTTTGTGCTATATAAACTAAAAATAATTTGTTCTTTAACAATTTGAGCGATATTTTATAAGTGTCCGTACATTCAGTAAAACCACGTGTATCTGGTAAAATTGCTCACACATTTTAACATAAATCCATTAGTTAGTACATAAAGGGTGGGCAGATAGGCTGTCAACTATAGAGCGAATTTTTACTGTACTCAATCTAAGTACAGTAGCGTTTTAAACGAAAATTAACCTAATCTTAGTTACTTTAATGTTCATAGTCGTATGAACAACCTAATCGCATTCGTATATAGGAATATAAACATTAACGCACATACAAATAAGCTTCATTTTCGTATTAACTCACAAGTACTTAGATTAAGTAAAGACAAAATTCGCTCTATACATCGCAGACCGAGATCGACAAACATCATTTAGTACGTAATTTGGCTTAGACATATGCGTCTCTATCTTGCAAGTTTAGTAATACAATTGTATGAAAGTGACAGGGATGTCTATCCAAAGACGTCAGCACATAATCTACCCGAAATTGTAAAATTTTCCCAATCAATCTTGAACCTTATACTTTAGCAATAAAGCTGAAAACCTATTAAAGAAATCTGACAGATTGTAGTAGTAGCTTTGTGTGCTGGCGTCTGTGCAAACTAAGTTAAGTTTATAGATCTCGCTCTCCACCTCAGTTTGCGTGTGACTACATCAATTTTAATACAAAATGTTACGTCTTCCCGAATAGTTTGTCTTGTCCACACAAACTGATTGCCCATTAACATTACAAATATGACAAATGAACTCCACGACTATCAAAAATTGGAATGCTTGTGGATATCGCCAATCATGTGTTACATTAAGTTCTGGATTAGTACAAAAATAAAAGTGATACGTTACGATTCGTGATTGACTGATAATGTCATCATAAAATTACATTTTAACGTGTAACTTCTGAAGTCGACGATTCGATATTTGGACGTGAATTGAAAGGGGTGTAGCTTTAAGTATGCATCACGTTTAGGCACATTTCGTTACATTAGAGAGAAGATGTATCTCTCTATCTCTCACAATAAATCTTTTTTTTTTAAATATAATTTGTATCGCGATACGGTGTTACAAGTGCTTTTTTTTACGAAATTCTTTATATTTTATCAAAAATATTTTATGTTGTTCAATGCAGTTTAACTGGTTTAACAGAAACAATTAGAAAACCATTGTGTCTCGAGTTGATCCACATACATAGAGGAGTTTAGCAATATTAAAAACTCCATAGATTCCTTTAGATTGAATGAAGGAATCTTCAGGAGCAAAGTGGCTAAAAATATTAGAGACAGTCAATAAAACATTATGGTTTACAAAAATAAAAATATTCTTTTACGTTGTGAAAATATAAAACGCACGCGGACAAGCGATTAGCACCTGTATTTTTAACCCAAGAGGGATTACTTTGAAACAATTAAATGTTGTAAAAAAAGACGGGATGGCAATTCCAGAGTTGATACTCTAAAATCGCCAACCCGTCTTGATCAATGCTGCTTCTGTGTTTCAGAAGAGGCCTGTCCTCTGCAGTGTCTGCAATAGCCTGATACTATACTCCTTCAATACAGAATACTAGATCACATTTTAAGTGACAATTAATAATGAAAAGGGCCTAAATAAATTTAGTTCACAATGGAATTTGTACTTAGTCTTCCGGATTCAAATTGAAATGTGACAGCATGTTTTTGTATTGACAAGCCTTTCAGACACCGGGGGTATCGCTTAGATATATGAGGTTTAAAGTGAAATTACGTCTTCAATTCGAATCGGGTTATAGAGAAAGTCGATGTTAAAATAGTATGTAATACGCTAGTTTTATTACGACAACATTACCACCCAATCTTTTATCGTAACTATAAAAGCAGAAGTTCTAAGGATACGATGCGCCAGACTATACTTAAACGATACAATATTAATTTTAATTAAGTATTTATTGTGTCAATGAGCAGAGTAACAAGAAACACTACTTCAAGAGTTTTCTCAGTGTTGTAACGATACATCAAAATTTTTCTATACACACACGTTTCAACATTTATCTGTATCGCCATCTACATCACACTTATGTCCGTTTATTTACACATTACTAACATTAGGCGAAGCCAAAATCGATCAGGCTGTTGGATTTTCAACTTTCGACTTTAATCCGAGGGATTAAAGTCCAACGGCGCACGTTCATTTAGGTGTCTCTTATTGTTAGTGAAAACGGCATTTGAGGCGATATTCGCTAGAGCGAAGTCTACTCGCAAGCGTCTGACACTCTTCAAAATCACTGCTATTGCGATTAGCCTTATCGCTCTAGTAAAAAGCACTTTCTAAGTGTCAGTAAGGGACAAGAATACTTTATAAGTGCAACGAATATGGTATCCACGATAACCTATGCAAATTTTTAAACTATCGTGTCCATAGAACTCCGGCCATATCTTTTGTCTCACAATGTCACACATTGCGTTAACCGTAAGTTTATCTTAAACATACATGATACACACTAATGTACTTATATTTTAACAGATTTCCGAGACCTGGTACCGTTTGGTACCACGGCACACTAAATGCAGACAGCGATCGAAGCACAGTGAAACTAGTGTCAAATGGGAGTTGTGAACAATTGAATCATTAACATATCTTTTCTTAACTACTCTACAATACGGCAGAGTAATCCTGACCAACCTGAACACAGGCTCTCCGACACTGTCAGGCATGTTCTCACTTATACTCTAAAAAAAATTAGTGCGCAGTCTTCTGCGCTAAGTTCGGACCAGTCAAATTCATCGGCCGTATTGTATAAGCGATATGGTCAATCATAGGATTCATAATATTTTCAATAATTGTAGTGTAAATTAAAATTCGTCCCTTAGTAACACAAAAATGTATCTCGATTTTATTCAATTTAAGAAAACACGATACAATAATGAGAATTAGTTACTAACTTTCAAAGCTGTTGTTAAGTCTGTCAACCACTCTTTTTTTAGGTATCAAAGTGCCTTAAAGGTACGTGTTTTTGATACTAAATATTATAGAACCTGTTATTTTGAGATAGATGGTGGTAAGTTTATCTCAAAATTTATCTAAATTGAGTAATGTTTTTTTTACTAAGGGGACGAAAAAAACTGTATTTTCAATTTTTCACAACTCCCTCCTTCAAGCCAGCCAGACATCCGGAACCACGGATTAAATTTTTGGAACGCGCACAACACGGATCTTAAGATCCGTCCCGGAATTCCAGATATCGAAAGCCAGTAACACGAAAAAACTACTAGACATGGACACTCTCAAAGGTGAAACGAACAATTATTAGATTATTACGTATAATGACTGGATTCGCCCGCGATTTTACAGTTAACATTTACATACGATTTTAGTCTTTAATCTTATTTTAATAAGAACCATAGTAGCTTAGTTATAAAGATGATACGAGACTGGAAAGTTTGATCGACTTGAATACGGGCTAGAGAATACGGAGGGTTGAAAAATTACGCATTCTTTTAATAAAGTTATTTTTGTTTAAAATATTTATAAAAATCTGGAAGATTTGTTTCGATGTCTCATTTATTTCTTGACTCGTAAATCGGATATAGCAGATTATTTTCTTGCCTTTTAAAAATCGACTTGTCAATTTCAAAATGTAAAAATAAAAATCGAAAATGTTTAATATCAAAAATTGGGAAGGAAGAATGAAAGACGACTCAAAACCCGACTTTCCTTTAAAATAACACAACCACAGGGTTTTACAGGGTTCCCACCCTAGAAAAAAAATATAAAAAATCACAAAAGATTATTTACAAAATATACCTAAAGATGGACAATTTAGTAGTCATAAGAATGTACCCTAAAATAGTATGGAACAAACTAAAAATATAGTAAAGCAATCGCTTTTGTTGTTGACTAAAACAACTGTTTTATTTTATGTTTCTATGCTCTTAGCTCCCTACATTTACATAGAGACCTTTTCACAAGCGAATTTACACCGTATTAACAACAATATAAAGATCGAAATAGGAAGACCTTACGTCTTCCTATTTCTCTCACGCGATTTTGATTCTTCTTTGATTAACAATACCGTATAAATTCCCTTGTAAAATAATTCATGTGTAAAATCATGGACAACGGCGCCACGAATCTACATTATCCTTCTGTAAATATGGCACATCAGGTTTTAGAGGTCGATACAAAGTTTATGGCGACTCAGAACACGAGGCGAGTATAATCTGGAAAAATTGTATTTTTGGCACACTGGATCTTCAACGCACTGCTTAGCGCCGAGGGTTTAAAATCCAACAGGAAAACACACAGTTCAATTGTCGATGCCCTAGAGTACACTCTGTTGGATTCTCAATGCTCGGTTCAACACTGAGAGCTGAAAATCGAGTGCACTAAAATAATTGCAATTGCATTTGGAAGCAAAGAAGTTGGAATCGGGCTGAAGGTAAATTCAAGCTTTTTTGGTTCTAGGACACGCAGATTACTTCACGATGTTTTACTTATTCATTGAGAGCAGGTAATGAAATAATTTACACGAAGTGAAGCATCTGTCTGAGTTCGAGTTTACGTCCTTCAACTCGGTAAGTCGCGGCCGTTACAATTGCCCTCTCACTCTAATACCGTATAGAGACTGATGATGGCTTATTCGCGACAGTAGTACTGGACTCGATTCACTTTCGGCGATTTTGTTAAAAGGTACTGCCGTCTCTATTCTGTGCTCTGTGTCTATACCAGTCTCTTTGTAAAGCTCTATGTGCCACGTTTACTTCCGGGTTCCGCACGTAATTCATCAACCCTGCCTGAGTGTAAGAAGGTAAATAAATTAAAAGAATACTAAACCAAGCACCGGTAGAGGTAGAAGGAGCGCTAACGCAGTGACTCAAGACACGATACGATGAAGAGTTGTCGCGGGAGACGACGACGCGAGCATGTATGTGTAAATAAAATTATTATTACAAAATAAAATCTCTAAGCGAAATGTAAATAAGTAATTTGCGCGATAATACTTGGTAGGACATCGTGCATTATAATATTTCAATTGTTCCTGTTTACTTACTACTAAAAATTATTAAGGATCTTCATTATCGAGCCCCAAATGTTGAGCGTAAAGTCTGGCAACATTGTCAAAAAAATAGGTACATAAAAAATCTACGTTAGGCCTTCATACAATTAAAATAATATTTTACACACTCACTCATATATTCCTCATGATAAAAAAATACTCCACAAAAAAAAATATAAAATATACATTGGTCACACCGCCGTCTCCCGCGCAGAATCTCACTAAACTATGGCAACACTGTTTACAGTCCCACTAACTTACAGCAACACTATCTGATCACGTGCTTGTACCCTATAACCTGACTGCCGCTATAATTCGTTATCTCGTCTACCTAGCTATCTTCTCTCACGGCCTTTCTCTCATACAATCTGGAAAAGAGCAAGAAAAAAATAGATTGGTAAAACAAATTATATTTTTACTGTGGGATGGTATTTATGTCACCGTAAAATTGTAAATACCGTTAGATTACAATCTACCTAGCGAGATTTTGTAGATAAATTGTAAACTGCATAAACCATTTAGATTAGCGTTAGATTGCTAACGCTTTATTTTTCTATAGATTACAATATATCGAAGTGAAACTGTCAAATTGTGAAATGGCATGCGACGAAACGCACCTCGCGCGCTGATTGGTTTAGTAGTTTGGCGTTATGTAGTGTTCCATGGGAAGAAGGCGTTAGTTGATGCCGATGTGTTTTTACACATCCAAAAAAAAAAAATAGTGTTCCAGTATTGCATTCACTCCAAAGTTTCGACCTACTTTCGGACAAGACCATGTCTTCGTATATGTACTTAGAAAGGCCCTCTGCTAAACAGCAGAGGTGAAGAGTGAGATGTTCAGGAAACTCCTAGCGGTTATAGAACTGCTAGAAGTTAACAGAACATCTCCTCACTTCTCACCTAGAGTCAAATTTCAGAACAGTGTAATTATGGCAAAGAATGATATCAAAATAGTAAATAGAGACATCTGTTGATAACTGGACCGGTTTAAGCAAAAATGTTCCAACCCACAACCTCAACAATCTCGAGTTTTGTTACTTATGTACTCTGAATAAGGTATATTTTAACATACTAAAGACGAGATTGGAACAATTAACTAAACTGTAAATGGCAAGGTGATTTTTTTCCAAATAAAACGTCAGTCATTATCCTGTAACAACGTGTTTTACTCATAGTTACCTCAGCTCACTTGGTGTGGAACTCCTTGAGGCAGAGCGCGCAGGACCAGGAGCCCTCGGGCGGCGTGTCGAGCGGCGGCGCCAGGCAGTACATGTGGTAGCCGCGGTCGCAGTCGTCGCAGAACAACAGCTGGTCCTGGACACAAACAATAACTATTTAACCAGTCAATTACCGTAATTACAGACACAATTAAAAACCATTGTGTCTATACCAAATGTGGTATCTCAGGGACTTATAGGTTAATACTCGAAACCCCATTGTCCTTTTTTTTCCTAGGTAGGAAATCATCAAATGACATCGTAGGTTCAAACGTAGAGAGGTACGCTTTACTTTAGATAAATCATTTCATCAGCATTGCTCTCAAAGCGGTGAAGGAAAACATCGAGGGGAAGCCAGTATGTCCTTTTTTTGTTGGGAAATCATCAAATGTCGTCTTCCGCTCTAGGCGGAGCGGGAGGGCATGTCAGACTGGCTAAAACCCGCCCTTATTCCTTCAGTTGCCTATATGCTGGGGCCACGGTACCTCACAATAGAGTATATTTACTCACATCATTATCACTGGTGCCGCAGACAGAGCAGCATTTACACTCGATGCACTGCCAACGGTACTTGCGCACTGACACGATCATGTTTACCGTGAACTGTAGGCAAGTGGGGTGACCTGCACAGAAGGAGACTTTATGAAGGCCATGTAACGTAGACAGGTTTGTTATGGTATGAAATGTGGCAGCTCTTCATTTACGAACAAAAGTGCTGTTTAGAATATTTTAAACGTTAAATTTTTGCGAAAAATACCTTTCTATGTATCGGGTAACTAGGGATGTGCCGGATCATTAAAACTTTTTGACAAAAAATTAAACCGCCGAAAAAACTAAAAAGCCTAAAATTAAAATAATAAACCTTAAAATTATGAGTCGGCGCTTTGAGTGATCTTTGTTCATTGATTTTTCAGCGCCGACTCAAAATTTTAAGGTTTATTATTTTAGGCTTTTCAGTTTTTTCGGCGGTTTAATTTTTTGTCAAAAAGTTTTTATTTTATAATTTTTTGTGACTTTAATGTACTGATAATACTTAGCAAGGTATACCCTATTCAACAAAAACAGAATTATCAAAATCGGACTACTCTGTATAAAGTTATGCGTGGTTATACATTACAATCAGTGAGTGAACAATCCATCATCCCCTGTTTTCCGACCCTTAGGGTTCGATTTTGTTTTCCAAATTTATATGGGTGGTCCCATATAAATTGGGGATATGAATTGGGGATCCCTTGGGAATATACCCTTTCCAATAAAAAAAGAATTATCACAATCGGACGACTATGTAAAAAGTTATGCGTGGTCATACATAAAAAAAAAACATTAAAAAAAAAATATTACGCGTCGAATTGAGAACCTCCTCCGTTTTTTTTCGTCGGTTGAAAAATGTATATCCGCGGATACGAATCCGAATACGGATATTTGGTGTCCATATCCGCGGATACGTATACGGATTTTCTTACTCAATTAGTGTCGATACGCGAGACCATGAAACGACATTTGACGCTTGATTTGACGTTTGATTTGCTTGACGGGCCATATTTCGACTTGCATTGCGTGGGTCTTTCTTTTGTTCTGTTAACAGTTTGGTCACAATTTTTTTACTTAAGAAATAAAATATAATTTCATGAACAGTTTTTCGATTCTACCTAATCAACTTAATATAGAAGTTCATCTATGTATTGAAAATTAACAAGGTAAATAAAGATCCGCCAAAAAAGTAAGGGATACGAATCCATCTTCTCCCTCGGATATCCGCGGATACGGATACAGATATCCGGCACATCACTACTCATAACGTATTTTGTAGGATTTTTGTAACACAGGCTGATATTAATTTGCAAGATATTATCGTTATAATATAAATAAAGAGCTCCAAAACCATCATAAGAATAAAAACAAATTCACATATTGTAAGGCACATAGTATTTTCTTACCTTAACGAATCTTCAATCGCCTTCGCAATTTTATATGATTTTCAATTTATTGCAAATAGTTTATAGGATAGGGGAAAACAATGTGCCGAACAATAGTGAAAAATAAAAAAGTAAATAAACAACACTTAGAACAATTAATGACTTACATTTTAATTAGAAGAGAAAAAAACAAAAATGTCTAAAGGGAAGTGCACATTCACTATTCTTCAGCACAGCTCGACTAAATAAAAATCGACTAAGAATCGAGTTCATACAATTTAATTCTGATAAAGTAGCAATGTTTTACAAAAAAATAAAATACTAAAAAAAAAACATGAATAATTTTTATTTTTTTTTATAAATTCTCGGTCTTACGCTAAAATAAAGAAAATATATGGAACAACAACGGAAACATTTGATTTTTTTAAATTTTATAATCTTTGGGTATCCGCATTTATGCACTTCCCTGCAGGCATTAAACTTTATAAATAAAATATTTAAATATTGCCGAGATAGATAAAATATGAGAAAATAACATTTGGTACCGTCAATAAACATTTATATTACAAACAGTGATAGATTGGCACTTTTAAGTACCACAAAACACAACAACTCTTCAAAAAAACTGGAGATATTTAACATTTAAACACTCCAAACAATTCACATTTATATTCTCACATAAAATTGACATTAATAAATATAATGTTCTTTAAAATGGTAAGAATTTTATTATTCAATATTATAGTAAAATTACTAAACATGTATTTCATCTATGGTGATTATTTGATTTATTTCGGTTCTACACTTGGGGACTCTTTTAATTGAGCCACATTGCATTTTTTGTATAAAGGTCATTAGCCCCGAATTTGAATTCAGGACTCTGTAAAATAAATCGTCGTGGATTCAAATTCGGAACTAAAATAACACCAAAATGACGCCAGAATAACACCAGAATGTCTGCCTTAAAATTTATTTTTGACTTTTGTTTTGTTTTCATGTCTTAGTCCTTTATACCTCACATGGTGCACGGTGGCTCAATTTAAGAGTCCGGTAGTGTATTTTATATAAATATCGCCGACAGAGTCAACCACAACATATTTACCATTATACAGGGTGGTCATTTCAAATGAAGCCAACTATTAACTACATGATTTATTTGGAACTTCAATAAAAAAAACTTCTTATTTTTTACCCTGCTACTACTTTGTATGTCATATCGGGAGTAACCAATATCACTGATTTTGAGTTCAGAAACTATTGCACTTTTAAAACCTTAATCTCAGTCAATTAATGTCTATGGAGAACATATGACCTCTTCTTAACAAGAGAAATACAATTGTTTCAAACGACCACCCTGTATAACCAATGTCGTATAAAGCATGTATCAGAAAGGTGTGGTATTGACCGTCACACTAAACAACGACAAGACCCAAAAGCATGTCTAAATATTATTTTTTTGTAATAACTATAAGGTCCCTTAAAGAGAAAGAATGAAAACATGTTTACTTTCTGTAAACGTGGCGCAGAGATAGAACAAAGACATTTTAAGAAAAGAGTTGGGGGAAAACATGCGTCTTATCAGCGCAAAAAGACCATCACTCAACACAATGCGACCCTCTACGAAACAATGCCCCAGCACTGGTTTTAGTGACAGTTGACGATGACGTGATGACGTCACCCGCTACAGCATTTTGTCATCATTCCTTCTCTTGCCCTTATCCTAGTATATTTGTGGTCGACGCAACATGTATTTTTCTTCCTCTCTTCTCTATCAGTCGTCATCTTGGTAGACACCCTCTTTCTAACCATATCATCATTCATACAGTCCATGCGTAGATTCTTGTCGCCTTCTACTCTTATAGTCAACCGCTACAGCATACGATATGAATATAAATAAACAATTTAAATACACAATTCATGCCCATGTTGTTCAGTTTAATATTTAGTTTTGTTGGTCAGTACGACACCTAGCACTTACTGTAAGCCGAAGTTCTTACGGACGTAATAAAATCTCGGCGGGAATTTTTCGCGCACTGGATCTTAAACACTGTGCTTAGCACCGAGAGTTGAAAATCGAACACTGTGTTTTTCGACGCACCGAGCCTCACGGGCGCTGCACTTTATTGAATTCTCAATGCTCGGTTCAACACAGAGAGTTGAAATTCCAGTGCGCCAAAAACCCCACCGTGACAAGACACAATATATAATAAATACAAACTCTATTGAAGGTTACAATTGCACATACTAAGGCACCTAATAGACGATTCACAATATTAATATAATATTTTATTTATAAAACGGTAACTTACACTAATATTCCGCTTCCCTGATGGGTTTTATTCGCGGCACCAGATTTAAGTACATAGGTACCATTATCAAGCCAGTCTTTACCCAATGGTATATATATTGGCCACACTTTCATTTCTACGTAGCTATTCGTTAAAGATGAAAATTAAGATGAAACTAGGGTAGATCTTTGACAGTCGTTAAGGGTAGTCTGACAGCCAGTCTTAGCAAAAGATATCGTGTTGTGTTGTAAGTGGGTTGTGGAGGTGAAATAGGAAGTCGCTCCATATGAAATACTCCGGTTATACTGGAAACCAACCCGAACATAGTTGGGGAAAGGCTAGACTGATTGATTGGAAAATAAAAGGAAAATATAGCAAGAGCCAATAACAGTAATAATTATTTCCACAAACCACGAAAAGCCTCGACAGCCTTTTTTGGGTCCCAGCCAGCGCAGCGATTTCGCGCTCTGTGAATATCTATACGTTGTCTACAAGGCAGCAGAATTGAAAGTACGGTGCTACAAGGCTCTTTGGGGCTGGAATTGACCAATTTTCAATGAGAGTAGTGGTGGCCCAGTAGTAACGCCCGCGACATACGAGTTGTAGGTTTGAACCCAAGCATGCCCTTTACTTTGTGTAAATTATTTAATCACTCCTGCTTTCAATACGGTGAAAGAAAAAAATGTGAGGAAAATGTTATAGAACCAAAAAATCGAAGACATGTGACATCTACCAACCCGCTCTAGGCCCGCGTGGTGGATTATGGCCCACTCCCTCTCACCGAGAGTAAGCCTGTGTCCCAGCAGTGGGAACATTATAGGCTGATGATGAATGACCAATGTCAACTGTCAAAGCCTCTCAATGCCAAAGAGTATTTGGAAATGATAAATGATCAAAACTACGATAAATAGTGAAGAAGAATGGGAGTCACGGACATGAAAATGTGGCCAAAATATATATCATTGAGCACAGAACCATAAGATTTTCAGTTAAAAGATCCAACAAGTGAACAATGTCAGATTCCATCGCCACAATAATTAACTAAACTATATATATTTCGTAACTAATATAGAAATATACTATCAAGAAAATAAATTGTCAATATATCGTAATATAAAAATTTTATAACTAAAAATAAAAAACCTAATTTCGATTAAATTTTTCTTAAAAATTAAAACAAAAACATTCTATATACTATAGGAATGATATTTTATGATCAATGCGAATGATACATAAATGTATCAAAAATAAATAAAAGCAGAGATACTTTAAAAAAATCATAATTATTTAAATCTATGGTCATGAGATAATAATTATTGTAACGATTATAAATGGGGGGGCCTTATTTAAACTGGCCTTTTTAATATTTAAAATATGTACAAAGGTTGTAAACAGTACAATTAAAACGGCGCATTAAAAAATAACATGAAGTTAATCTTTTTAAAAACTTAATTTTTTTATTCAAAGTCTTTGGGTTACTACACAAAAATGGTAATAAAAAGGCACGTAAAAGCTCCTATTTATATGTAATGTTATAATTATAACATCAATGTAATAAGCTATTATTATTGACCCGCCTACGCTTAGGATATATTATTATTTAACACTAATAAACCCAGACTAAATAGGTCTTGAACACAAGAATTAGTATAAAAAGTGTGTGCAGGACTATTATTGAAAACTTCACTCCAGTGTTAAAAAAACTACTGACTTCAATGTAAAATTCATTATCTAAAGATCCAAGAAAACGCACGTAATCTGTGTAAATAATTAACTAGTAAAGGGTGCTGCCCACTTGTTCGATTCGACAGTATTTGTTAAACTTCAAAGCCGACCCGAAGCAATTACTACATGCATTTGGCTTTCATACGGCTCCCGCAGGTGACAAAGACGAGGTGGCATTTTGACATATCTACGGTATTCGATTTTGCCACCCGACTATGCCGAATAATGCTGATCCGAACATGTGTACTTATAGCAGCCCTAAGAAACAGTAAATTGAAAAACCAGAACGTAAATATGTCACACAGAGTTTCAGGAAGAGTTTGTCACAACGGTTTAATGTACTGAGACGATGCTCTACTAAGGCCAAACGTTTTGAAGTGAAATCTTATCTAATCGGACTTTGTGTTCTTTCTGTACAGTGACCGAAATTGAACCGTCATGCAAGAGTCGAAGGCGCTGAATCGCGTATACTTAGAGTTGAATGCCGTATACCCGGCTCCAGACATAAATTTTCATTTCTACGGGATGGTTAGAAGCACACAGTCTTTTCTAAAACTCGATGTGTCATATTTTCGGCCAAGTATTTTACCCCGGCATCAGAGGCGAAAAAGAGACTCAAGTCTTCTTTCACCCCTAGCGCGAGCTTCAATCATTTTCTCACTCAAATGTGAAGAAACATATTGAAAATATTGTATAGCTAAATATATGTATAAAATTCATAATTATTGCTATCTATACTTGCGTAGTAGGGTAACTGTAACTCTATGCCCAGTGTATCTTGATTATAAATGTACCTTTTCTTTAATAAAACTGTACAAGTACAAACACAAATCAAGCAGACTCAGAAACATTAACTCTGATCGTCAGTTCATACAGAATGGAAAAATGCCTGAGTAGTTCATTGGCTCTGTTGAAAACAGGATCCACACACAGCCTAAAGACGAAAAAGAAAACCAACCGGAGAATGCGCGAGCTGACTGTGTCGATATTCATACAATATTCTTCTTTAGGCTATGATAATACGGTTGTGGGGACACGTGCACAGCATGACGCAATAATTATGCGACGTTGCATTATATAGAGTACGACGTGGCAACGTTGGCCGCTCTCTGCAGTCATTTCCCTACCGTGTAAGAAACACCTTGTATACTGAGTTCTATATTCCGCTTAAATAAATCCGGTTCGCATAAGTCTCATTTATTGCATTCTTACCTCCCAACACAAGTTAGTGAACACACTAAAGGAAAGACTCAACACGGTCCTATTTTCAATGGAACCAGTAACATTGCTCGGGCATATTTCCGTTGTGTCTGAACTGACCCCAACCCCAAACAAGTTGTACAGAAGCTAGTCTCTTACTCACTGCGTCAATTGTGCCGTGCTAATAGAAATTTCATATATTTCATCAATAAGATGCATAAAGTTCTTAAGTTGTGCACAACTTGACTCCTTTAACTGGACAGGTCCACTCAAATCTGTGTGGTTCGTTCCTCAAAAGACCATCTCATATAGTAATTCGCGTAGTCCTTATATGGCCTGACTAAGTTTGGGCCTGGACTTTAAAAGAAACTGTGACCTCTGAGTTCAAATCGGTCTTTCTTCTCAGAGTAGTCAGATAGGTAACATCGAACTCAATTCGTTTCATAACATTATTTATTTTTTAACTGTTTTCTGTACCAATTTGCATAAATAAGCATGTGTCAATTTGACATACAAAATGTCAATTTGACGTACGTTTGACGTTTGCCTTCGCGGGCAACGCCTCCATCTTTGCTAAGATGCATTGGGCACAGAGTAACGTGTGCGGTGACTTTGTTGCAGCGTGACTAGAAAGCTAGGGACATCTGAACGATTGGCGCCACTGAAGAACTTTAGTCCAAGCGGCGCCATTTTTTGGCATCAAGCGAAGCTATGACTAAATTAAATTGTCTGTAGTGTTGCCAGATTACGACTTTTAAGTATTATTGCTTTTAAAATGTATAAAATAATCGTTCTAATTAAAATATGCAATAGAATAATACATTTAATATTAATTTAGTAAGTAACGCGAGTTTAATCTTAAAATAAAGTATACATAGTGTATTTTTTTTTCTAAACAATAACATAAATATATGCATTTGAAATAACCCTAATATATGAAATCAATTTTAAAATAATTTCGCTCTATAAACAAGGTTACTGGCAACACTACGATCTAGTGTTTCTCACACGAAATCATGTAATTTTGATAAGGCACTTGTACTCACTAAAAATAATATAAAACATTAAGGTATAAACGTTACAACAGACAACAATTTAAAATATCTCATCATTTGGCATCCATCGTCACAAGTGTTGTTTTCACATGGCAACACCAAGATCACATAGTGCAACATTGACACACAGATAAAAAATCACAATGATATGTGACACAGAATTATTATAGATATTTAAATTTTTATGTTCGGATATGACGTTTTTATACTTTAGACAAAGATTTTGACATATTTCTTGTGATGCCACTATTCTAATAATATGAATACAACATTAAAACTACAAAATATGCATCAAAGGTCTTTTCATTCGAAAATTAGAGTATGAAACCTGGAATGTAACATTTAAAACTAGCCATCAAACATTCTCTTTGGTAGGACCGACAAAAAAAATTCCCAGAACTTTTTTGTGACAGGCAAACACACAAATAATACTCAGAACTCAGAATTTAGATGTTATTGGAACGGGTGACGTAGACTTCACTGTCGTAGGTAGGACTTTGACGGGAGGGTGGGGAGACGGGGTATTGCCCGTACTCATCATTGAGGAGTTTTGTTTGGGAAGCGAAGTTATCAAAGTCATCAGCTGAGTAGGACATGGAGCTGAGTATCTCTACGACTCCATTGAGTTTAATGCTATCTCTGAGATGTCTGTGGCGTTCGCAGACGCGGTTCTCGAGATGGTAGCACGTGGGCTTGGGGAGGCCGTTGCGCGGAGGTCGGCCGCGCCTGTTACCTGATCTGCCGCAATCGGAGCAGCTGACTAACTGTTCGGGAGTGCCCGTCTTCTTGTTTTCGCGGTCGTCGCCGAGGCAGAAGTCGCAGTAGGGTGATGGTGACGCCTAGAACAGAAATGAGTATCAATTACATAAAAAATCGAAACCAAAAAAGCGCTGTTTTGACTAGTATTCGAGTCATTTTGTCTACTCAAACAAACCATTTAGTATAAAACGGTACAATCTACAGGCACTTTGTAACAATCAGTCATTCGGTCATTAATTGGAAAGTTTAAGCCAGATGGACGTTCCAAAGCATAAATTCCTAAGGGGAAAAACGGATAATCAACTAACTCATATTTAAAACCAATTTATACCTTTTTTTAAATATACTGCTAAAATTCTTAATAGACTGCATACATTGGGACATGAAATAAATAACTTATTACGACAGATTCCTCCGCCTCCTCAAGCTCTACTAACCTCCTTACTCTTGATGACATCGCCAGGCTCCTTAACCTCAGGGGGGGCAGAAGCCGATGGTACGGGCACAGGGGGCGGAACCGCGTGAACTGCGGCTGACAGTGGAACATGCGCTGAATCTGAACTCGAGGTATCCGCTGAGGCAGGCCGAGGAGGTGGCGTCGCCCGACGTACTGGCGGGGTTGGTAGACCGGCTAGAGGGAGAACAAAGATCAGATAGATGCTTGTGTGAAGTGGTTGGAGTAGAAGCTGTACCATTGGTCTTCTATATCATTCTAATCTTTTCGCAAGTACAGGAAACGAATTGGAGCGTTGGCAACAGAGTTACAAAAGCAATATTTCGGCTTACTACTCCACCAAGACGTAGTTTTATTGGTGGGGTAGTATTAACGCTATGACGGACCCTTATTCACGATTATACAATATATGAAATATTTTTTTTAAGTTTCCATCTCACAGAACCGACTAGAGTTTTAGATTCAGGATTTTTTTTTATTACACAATTGATGTCGATGCATTGTACCATAGCGAATAAGAGTCCAGGCCGTTGAAAATCTACAAAAAAAAAACAACCTAATAATTAGTGCCAATGCTAAATAAGCTGTAGCGGTAACTTGAGAATAGACTAAAACGAAAATGAAGGTACAAATGTGTATCTAACCCTCGGGAGGCGGCGTGGCGCGCCGAGCTGGCGTTTCCTGGAGGCCGGCTGGTAAACAGAATCAGGGTTATAGCATGGCGGAAATATCTGTGGGCCATTTAGTCGACCACCTATCATCGAATTAGGGAAAATAAATGCGAGAATAGCAATATACATTTGAAGACTGCTGGTGTGGCTGCTGAATTAAGTAGGGTTGTTAAGAAAGGGCTCTACGGATATTATCGCTGAGTTTAGATACGTACATATTAGAGGATGTAGCATTTTTGGTCAGTACACACTTAGCTAAAGTGTGGTTACATTTTTAATCTTCAAGGTGAAAGAAAGCCGCAGGGTAGCCTGCGATATTTAATTTTTCTTACATTTATTACAATTTGTAGGTCAGTATCAGGTCTGTATGTTGAACAAAATATGTATTCAGATATTTCAACTATTAATTTTATTATATTGATAAAAGTATAAAGTGGTTTCACATTTTATACTTTTAATAAGTAATAATAACTTCAATTTACAAAGACAGATTGACAAGGACAATATTGAACACATGAACTTACAACAGCCTACTATAATCATTAAAATCGTTATTAACTCTCAAGTTAATTTAATCCCATTTAATGATTAGGTACTTCGTGAAAAAGTAATCGGTCGCAATTCATATTTGTTCAACATACAACCTGGCACTGACGTGCAAATGCAAATGCAAAAAACGCAAGAAAATTTGAATTCACGGACTAGCCTGGAGCACCTTTATTACTTTACCGGATTACCGTCACAATTGGGTTCTCTGTGACAATAAGTAAATGCACATCACCATTGAATTTTGCTAAGTATGCATATACTTAAAATAAACATTCTTTTCTACTCCGTGAAACAAAGTTCGTTTCATAATTTACTAAAAAATATATATACTTATGTTAATTATAATCCGCTAGTTCTAAATAATTCCCGTCTTCAACAAAATACAATAAAATAAAGTAGAATGATGTATGAACACCACTTACGCTGCCCTCAGGACACTTGTGTTGCATGAAATTATAAACAATTGTAAACTCACAAGAATACTAGTTGTAATGTGCATGCATCACTCATTGCTACGAACTCTATAGGTACTTATATTATTTTTAAAAAGAAGTTTATTATTTTAATTTTATATTGAAAAACCCCATTAATTTATTATTCTTAATCTATTTATGTACTGGTTATCTCTTATTAATAATTCATTATTATAGTATTATTGTTCCTCTCAACCAAAACACCTGCCATGTAATCTCTTCACCACCCTTGATTAACTGGTTGAGATTGCCTAAGCATTAAGTCCGCATTTGTACCTTTTTGTGTGCGAGAAGTTTAAATAAATAAATGTCCCTTTTTTAACCCTCCAAGTAAGGATATATTTAGTTAGTGACTAAAGTAGGAGTATCGATAAGCTAAGGAAATTGACACCAATTTGACCAAAAAGTTATTAATATGTTTTTTTTTTATATTTTTCATTTTTTTTATTTGTAAAATACAGGACACTAACTTTATGCTAAAATAAATTAATAGTCCAAATAATTACGTTTTGCTCACGAAATAAATCAGCTTTTTTTTTGGAAAATTGTACTTTTTATTTGCATTATCATTTGTTTTCAAACATGAGCGCATCTTTTTAGCAGTTTAATTTTTATGTGTATATATTTGTTAACGTCTAAAGAACAACATATAAAAATTCATCTCGCTAAAATAATACGCTCATAGTAAAATAAAACTTTTTTAATCTTGAGCAGTCGTATTCAAAAAATATTATCGTATGTTATTACTGGTATCTTCATTTCACCTTGACTCCCCACTCTTCATTTAAATCGTGCATTGGTACTGTCAATGTAAGGTAGGAGCTCGTACTGTTGGTTGCTGTGCTCACATAGCATCAGTACTGTGGTATTTATCATGATGCAGAATAGTTTTTTTTTTTTAAATATTTTATTTAACTCTTCTTGTGAGTTTCAATTTATTGCATGCCTAAACCTACAAATATTAGTAAAATTCTAAATATCATATAATGTTGCATACTTATATGAATTGTGTTCTAAAAAAGAATAAAAGATGTTTCTGGAAAACGAATTGTATTTTCTTTACGTATAAGGCTTATGCTATTCAAAAAACATAGTTTTTAAAATTTTCTAGAGGGATCATTTGTCTTAGCTTATCGATACGCGATATCGCTGTAAATGTTACGAAGTCCGCGAAGCAAAAGAAAGCGATAGTACATCATCGAGGGGAGCGGGGTTAGAGCAGCGGGGGCGCTTGAACTTGGCCTATTTACGGGCGGCCGATTTTTGTATGAAAATCTGATGAACTAAAATATGATGAATTTTTATAAGTCATAGAATAAAAGTTGTTGATTATGATGTTAGTAAAATAGTTCTGAGAGGTTGCCGGTGTTTTACAAAAAACCTTGTACTGATGGATAACTGCACCCTAATTGCGTAACACACTATCAATCGTGATCTGAATCATTTTGAAGAATATTGCTATTACATTGGAAAAATTTGTCTGTTCAACAACGTAAATAACGGAGTGAATGTTGTTGTACTGTCTAAATTAAAGCCGTGCCTAGGTAACACAGATGGACAACTGTTAAATTCCAGACGGAAAAACCCCGGGAATCGAACCCAGGACGTCATGGCCCAGCAGTAGCGCTTACGACCACTAGACCAACGATGATTAGCGAATTAAAATTAGGTACATAAAAAAGTCTATGCGATAAGTACGAGAGTATTCATTATCTATTCACACTATCGGCGAGAACTCTGTCAAAAAATCAACTCGTTTTAACTCGTTTCGGACGAGAATGGCACTGTTATTACACTCACTCTTTAGCGTCTCATAACTAATTCGATTCGTGTCTGAAAAATTCGAGACAGACATATGCTCTTTCTGATAGTCTATTAAAAAAAAAAAACAGGTTAAAAACAAAAATGCGATATATTCGATTTTTTTTTTCAAATCGAATTTTCATAAGGTTTCTGACTGCAATGACCCTAGAACCCCACTGAACTGTGTAATAAAATGCTCTACTCGCTTCCCGCTAATCGCCGGCAGTGGGACAGTTGCCTGCCTAGGTTTGAGAATGAACGACTGAGATTTACATAAGATGCTGTAACTCACCAGCCCCAGCAGCAGGATTATTGAGGAACGTAACGTAACTGTCTTGGTATTCCGTGGCGGGCTGCGCGGGGGGCGGTTGAAGCGCGGGCGGTGTGTGCGCTCCGGGCCGGGAGTCGCGCGAGTCGCCGTCACTCGCGCCCGCGCCGCCCGACCCGCCGGACGCCTCCTTGTGCGTGTGCGTGAAGTGGTACGTGAGGCCCGGACGCGTTTTGTACTTCGCGCCACACACTGCGGGAACGGGGGGTGGTTTAAGTTACGGTACAGTTGGGGGAAGTCGATTGAATTTTGTGTAGATTCGATGTGACTTAGATTTATAGAAAACACAAAGTCTATAGTCAATGTTTCATAAACATTGTTTCCTTTTTCGAAATCGGGGCTTTTCGTATTCTTTTATTTCACAAAGCCATGCGAGACTCCCGGGAGTTTCGTATGAGAATACGTGTCATTAATTATACACTTATAATATTTCTAAAATCTCATACATAGGTTTGTATAATTTTTCTCATGCTTAAATATTTTTCGCACCAAAATACACAAAATTCAATCCAGCCATTTAACGACAAAGTACAAAAAAAACATACAAAATAAAACATCAAACTAAGACTTACCGCCGTGATGCCTCCGTCTGCTTAACACACTATACCGCGATAAATTAAAGGTACCGACAGAACAACAGGTCATAGCGTCATCAGAACAGAGCATAGAGGAGGCAACACGACGGCATCGGCGTTACAGTGTGAACGAAGCCTTAGTTATAGTTATCCGTCATCAATCAATACATAGTTAGCCGTAGTTTGTATGAGAACATTTTTTTGTTAGATTTTTTAAATGAAATTTAAGAAGGAAGAAAAAATGAAATTAAGATAAAATTAGAGTAAGATTAAAAAACTAAAGAAGAACGCCCACTGCAAAATGTAACCCGCGTAAGCCAGAATTTTGAATGCAAACCCAATTAGAAAACAAATATGTTTTTCTTCAAATCTAATACATGACATTACACTACCGCCCAAAAAAACAGCACACAATTTTTTAACCCCAAAAAAATTATCTATACTTTTTTCTAAAATATTCTCACACAATTATACGAGGTGAAAAGCCGGCCCGTCGTGATTATCGTTCTATGTTCAGTTCTAGAGGACGCACGCTTAGGGGCTGTTTGATTGATGACTTCAAATCTATGGATCCGCCCAGCGATAGCACTGTCGTCATTATTATGTCACTAGCCCGACCAAGATCATTTGACAGCTGTCAGTTATGACGTCAAATAGTTATGTAATATCTTGGTCGGGTAGTAAGTGATGTTGCTGTTGATTCTGCTCTGAAATAAAGGCCTAAGAATACAAATAAAGATATTACGTTGTAGTATATTTTTGAACGATAATACCATTTTAACAAATATCTGTCAGTTACGTTTGAAAATACAGGTTGGCGAAACCTAACGTGAAATGTAACACAAATTGGCCGTCCTAATTTATGCAATGAAACATAAAATATAACGCCGTTATAATAAATAAATAAATAAAAGATATTTACTTAAATAGACCACAACTAATCGAATTTGTCTCAACCTTTGTTACATTACATGTTACGTTTTACCCATCTATACCTGGCTTCATTCGTTAAATTGTTTCACCCGAGTCAAAATGTAAGTGAGCAATTTCCTTTATAATTCAACCTATCATATCCTATCACTGGCGAACACGTTTCTTCTTGTTGCTTCAAAATGTAACCGAAAGACAAAAAAACACCGTTTTAACTCCGAATAAATGAAAATAAGAGCAAAATAAACAGCACATCACAAGATCCAAACTTGTAGTCAATCAAATCTTAACTTTTTTAACGCAATAATAATAATAAAAAGTAATACATTGGATAATTTTATTTGTTATTCAACATAAATATTTCTTGTATAAATTCATAACAATCTTTGGGTGATAATAGTACACTGGCGTGCAGAAAAATGACCTACGTATTCGATTTGCCTAAATTAGCAACGAAAGTGCATAAAGATTTGGTATAATTTTCTGCACGGCAGTGTAGTTTGGATCTAAGAATAACATCAATCGTTTAATACTTCACTACTCCATACATACAAGAAATAATAGAAAATATGAACACTATTACCGGCAAAGTATTTATAAATCTGTACATCTATCGGGCAATGTCAACAATTTCTTATAATAAACCAAGAGTAACGTAAAACTTAACCTATAATGTTCACATTGCCCGGATGATGTGTATAATTTTATTTGCAGTTATTATAGTCTGTAAAAAAACGTCTGAAATCCTGTTATAAAATATCATTTCATTTATATTCACTGTAAAAATTTGTATAATAAAAATTCATAGAAAAAACATTCTGTAACATCAAATTCTAGTTTTGTTTTTCTGCAGATAATTTATGTCATATTCTCTTACATTAAACAATTAAAATGTATAAATGTTAACCGAACGCAATAAGACATTATACAATGACTAAAATTTTACTTTAATACTGAAATTTTGATTTATTTCATGTTCAATAAATAATATTACGACAAATATTGCTAACGCCTGTCAAATATCAAAATTTTTGAATTAGTATTGATGATATTGTCCTCTCAGTGTATATTTCAGATCTTGATTTTTTTATCTCATTTAAATACCTAAAGTTTATCTCTAAATCACTTTTAGGCATATTTACTTGCATGGCACAAGAGCATAAAACCTTTTGTTTTCAATAATGTACGGCAAGATTTTGCACGGGCCACAAAAATGTTGACTGCAAAACTTTAGTCATTGTGGAAGAGAAAAACAGACAATTTCCTAAGATCTATTATTTCAAGAGAATTGAAAAAATAAATAAACTATCACAGACACATGAGTCGTACACGCTCAACCAATCAGTGCATCAAATTCAAAACATTGTGATTATTAAAATTGTGATTGTTTCATAAGATCCGGTTTAGATAGGTCTTATGAAGCTATGATTGATGTGGGTCTGTATTTCTGAACGGCAGTGTAATACGCGGTTAAATTGGCACAAAATGTTGCTTATCCCTCACATTAGACTTGTGTGTGACGTAACTGATGAAATGCGGATTTACTGTAAGGGTCCAATAAAATTAGCAAGCAAAAGTCCGCAAACGCGTGTACGCAATCGATACATGAAACGATAAAACAAAAATAAAATGTACTTTCGTTTTAACGGTCAACCGCCAGTAGTGTAGTTACTTGAAGTATGAGTTTGTTTTTTCTTGTTTTATCGAGTTTAGGTATCGATACCCATAACTTCTGTGAAGTTTACAAATTGATATTCCAAGTAACAACATTACCAATTTTTTTTTTTGTATGACATATCGTTACCCATATTTTTGAGTCTCGCTGACTAATGTAATTTAACCCTGTTTTGACCCTGTATTCACCTGTTTACACTTTCTGATGGCGTGATGTCAGGTTATAGTGCTTTTCTGATAATTGGAAACAGGAACATTCTCATTCTGAACCCTTTGAAAATGCGAGTGCTTCAGTATCAAAGCCATTCATGAATAGTATTGTGTGGCTTCACCAAAACATAAGCATCTAATAGCTCCCTAAATATACTTGAACACATACATTTAGTAATTAAGGCACAATAACGCCTTTAAAAGTTAAATTGTTGCAATATTTTAACTCACGATCAATCATAGCTTCATATTAGAAGATAACATTCAACATCGATTCTCTTTACAACCCGATTCGAATTGAGAACTAAACTTTATATTATATCTAAGCGATACACCCGGTGTCTGAAAGGCTTGTCAATACAAAAACATGCTGTCACAATTCAATCCACAATTTTAGATGCAATGTCCTTCATGATAAAGTTCAAATTCCTTTGGAAACAAAATTTATTTAGGACCTTTTTATTACAAATGGTCACTTAGAACGATATCTAATTCTGAATTGAAGTATGTGAGTATAATATTATTTGGACAGGCCTCTTCTCACACAGAAGACACGACCATTGATCAATACGCGTGCTCAAGGTAGCTTGGCGATTTAAGACTTAAGCATTTTAACTTTAAAGTCCAAGTTTCCTCACGATGTGTTTCTTCACCGATGTAAGTAATGTCAACTTTATTTCGATGTAGGTAAAGTTCTTAAAAAACAAAAATGACAAATAATTTTGTAAAAATACATTTCGATTTCTGTTAGGTTCTTAATTCAAAAACAGGCTCGATAATTTTAGAACCATGTCTTAGGACAAACCTTGCTTTGTAATGAGACCGGTAAAGTACAGCACACAAAAAAAATTGATAGATTGCAGTAGCAATCTGTCAAATTTCTTTAATAGATTTTCAACTTTATCGCTAAAGTATTAGGTTCAAAACTGATTGGGAAAATGATCGTTTCGGGTAGCTTGATGTGCTGGCATCTATATTTAATGAATTGAGAAAAGTCACATTGAACCCACTGAACGCACTTCGTGCATGAGAAGTGAGGCCTTAACCGCTTGTTAGTGATTGGTTCATCGAAATTACAAAATCCAATCATATCAACGAGATGAGATGTGACAACAAAGTTAGCCAGGGCTTTCAGAATCCGGGAGTGGAAGTAAAGAGAATCGCACTTCAAAGAATTATGTAAAAGATAATAGTTAATAGGTACTATTCTAACCTACATTTATAAATAACACAACTATGCTACAATATACCGATTCAATAATAAGGATAATTACGTGGCAGTGTTAACATTTTAATTCATTTCATTGGTGTTTTCAGTATTATTTTTTTTGAACTTTCAGCATGTAATTGACTGTTTCTTGTGTATTTTTCTAATACTTCTTATTTGGTAAACCAACATGGTATAAAAATAAAGAGTTTTTGAAACAATATATAGCTTGGACAATTTACCCCTATATTAATAAAGGTTTTTTAGTATTAAGGCGCCGTAAGAAACAAATTTTTCAAGCATTTGACAATAGCGCATCGCGGTATCAACTAAGGTTCAAAACAACGATGCGTTTTATGTTTATTATACTGAATGACACGACAATTTCACGGCTCAGTGGAATAATTTTTATTTTTGTACTACATACCAATATGCTTAACTGTGCAACAAAAAACTGAGCGTTTTACGTTGTCCTACAACCGTAGGCCAGCGCCTTAAGTAATGATAAACGACTGCTTCACCAATTTTTTTTTTTTTTTAGTTTAAAAGTATCGTTACATTAAACAAAGTTTATAACTATAAAGCGGAGCATTTCACTGCTTATAATTATGAATTTAGTCACATTAATTTTGCCAAAATCTAAATCTCAGTGCGCCTTGTTTGTTTACACCAAATAAGCCAAGTATAGAAAAACACACTTTGGCTTATGCACACACTTATCAGCAACCGATAAAAAACCAAAACAACATTTCAACTGTACTGTATTGGTTACTTTTAAGCGTGCGCACACATAATATCCTTCGTTCGTCGTTTGGTTTTGCTATCAACATAATAGTCTTATATCTGACACTCTGAAAGTGGGTTTTTATAATTTCTAACGTGACGATACTGTCGTAGACATTATATAGGAAAGTAAAATGTATGGAAATACAATATTTAACATAATAAATTACCGGAAGTCCTCACACACCCCAATAAGAGTATTGAGTTAAAAGCATAATGCAATGCCCAACTAACTAAATTTATTATCAAGCAAATCGTGTTGACCGTAGCATTACCTTATATATTTAAAATTGAGTCTTATTGGCTTGAAATAAGATTTAATTTCCTTTGACTCAATTGGCAGTAGGGATAGCAAAATAAGTAACTTTTGAAATAAAAAAATACCTATACCAATAGTTACTGAAATCGATTCAGTAGTCAATTATGAACAAACTACTTTCAGGAGTTGCATTTATTTGACTAGCCACCTTATATAGCTTCTGCCCGCGACTTCGTCCGCGTTAAATTTCTTGTTCCCCCGACCCTTCTCGTCGCATCGAATCGCCTACCCGTGCGATTTTCCCCGTTTTTGCAACATTTTTCATTACTGCTCCGCTCCTCTTAGTTATAGCGTGATGTTATATAGTCAATAGCCTTCCTCGGTAAATAGGCTACCCAACACAAAAATAATTTTTCAATTCGGACCAGTAGTTCTTGAGATTAGCGCGTTCAATCAAACAACAAACAAACAAACTCTTCCGCTTTATAATATTAGTATAGTTGACGCTTTTGTATTTCCATTTATGGACTTGTCACGTTAGAAATCACAAAACCGCACACTGTATCGATACAGTCGCAAAACGTATTTGCCATTGATATAACCGAGCGCGTAGAATTAACTGAAATTCTAATAAAAATTCCATTACTTACTAATATCAAGGCGTAAGCGTTGGTAGCAAAACTCAGAACCGACAACCTAACAAAACAAATGAGTAATAGAAAACTTTAGAAAGTACACGGTTACTGTCTACCTAAAGAAGTTAGGTTTAAGGCAAACTAATGCCTAAAAGATCTTAAAAAAACCACGCCGTAATTCGTGGATTAGTAACAAAATATACAGTAAAAAGTCAATAGTTCTCATGCACTCTTTTCTCACTGAGTAGCTTTCTATGGTCAGAAATAGATAAAAAATAAATTGTACAGCTTAATAAAGATAGATTCGAACGAAAGAGAGACTTATGTACAATTTTGATGAAAAAACATTTACCCAGGTCCCAGATATGCAAATGTCAAAATTTGAACGACATACACTATCGACCAGATTTATTAAAAATTGGAACAGAATTCACTATGAAAATATCTTCCGGAACTGTTTGGTGTTTTCCTAAGAAAGTGGTGAACAGCCACAGATCTGCTTTCCTAATACAACACAGTTTTGGACAGCTTAATGCCAAGTTCTGATGTAAATGACAGCGTTTTCATGATGTACGTATGTTATAATATCACGGAATCGCTTTCCTAGAAAACCAAAGCATATGTGTGCATTAAAATTTTCTTTTGTTTTTTGTATATTGTACTTCAGTGTAAGGTTTTATGTTGAACCAAATATACCGTAACACGTGTGTATTTACAGAATTATAACCATTACCATTATTTTTGTTCCTCTCAACCAAAGCACCTGCCATGTAATCTCTTCACCACCCTTGGTTGACTGGTAGAGAATGGCTAAGGCATTAAGTCCACCTTTGTACCTTAATTGTGTGCGAGAAGTTTAAATAAATAAATAAAATCATCAATACCCTCTAAGAATTCATTTTATCAAAATGAATGACTTTTTCCGTGATAATAATTCCGTGTAAAGACATTTGTAACGGTCGCGAATCATATATCAATATACAACCTGACACTGAACAACGAATTACAAAAAAACGGAAGAAAATTGAATTTCGGGAACTATTTAGGGCATCCACAGAAATAACTCGAACATCGGTCATATTTTGAACATATAATTTGCAATCTGGTACCATAAAATACTACGAACGGAAGAGAACCGATTACTTTATTTCTCGCGATTTTAACCCAGCACATTTTTTATTATAAGGCCTCAAGCATACCAACGCGTCTATTAGATTCTATAGAGATAGAAGAATTTTAAATAAAACAATAAAATGCCATTTGATTGTAACAGCATCCATGGGCGTACCTAGAATTAGTTTCTAGGAAATGTAGATACAAAATCAGGCCATAACAAACTCAAACCCAGAGTTATAAATCATTTTTATCGGACCTCTCGCTCGCACTTACGCCCCTTATGGAGCAGTGGCAATGTTGTGCGTAACTGTTATTGACATAATGATTTATGAATCTAACTTTGCATTTGTAATTGAGAGACCATTCTATATGGATACTCAAATCGTTTATGAGTTTCTTTGTCGTGGTGAAGCAGTAATATTGGGGCTGCTCGAATGTATTCGCGTTAGGAAAATAGTGACTCATTGTTGTCACTCAGTTTAGCCACGCCCCTTGACAAATTAGATCATAGTAAATTAGATAGCCGTGTTCACATTGACCAGTTGAGGCCTTTAGACAGTACGTTCTAATTTACTGATGCAGATCATCAGTAAATTAGAACGTACTATTTGTCAAAGGGCGTGGCTACGTTGAGTGACAACGATAAGGCACTATTTTCTTAACGTAAATAGGCTATAGTGACTCTCATCAAAGAACGATATTCGCCTTACCCTCTTAGGATTACAGATGTAATGATTTTAATTTTAATCTGGTAGTAAATAGTAGGTTTGGTCGACACTTTTTTTTTGACGGAGAAAAGTAACTCTAGCTACGCCCATGACAGCTGTAGCCCGCGTCCCATTTAGAAGTGATCGTCGCGTTTATTTGTCACTTTTTGTTCGGAAAACCGGCAAGCGCCTTCTGAGTGACCACGTGTCAAATACATCGAACAAAAAGTGCCATATGAACGCGAAGATAGCTTTTAAATAGGACGCGATCTTAGACTCCTTAAACAGTTGCAATGACCAAGCTGCTCAGTGAGATACTCCAAAATTTTGCCTTAACAATAACTCAATCTAAATGCATTATATTTTTGCAATTTTATAATATAAATAGTTAAATAAAATGACCACTAATAACCTTCCAATTCCTAACAGTTTGCGGTGTTTTGTAGAAGAGAAAGAGACATTACTTAATTTAATTTAAACCTACCACTTATACTAGTATTGCCAGATGAAAAAATAAACACCAAATAGTAGCTTAAAATATTTTTTTAAAGATATATTCTAAATCGGGACTTCTTTCCTCTAACGGGTAGATAAGTTTGCCCAAATTGAAGTAGACATATTTGTTGCGTTTTATAATGGCAAAAGGGGTCATTGCCTTCCCCTAATATCTCTTCGTAGGAACCCAAATAATAGCGTATGTATGGTTTTTCGTTATTGCAACACGTTGAATATCAATTCAGGACGTTAACAGAAGAAAATGTATGTGAGTCAATGACCGGTATTACCAACATAAAACGCGACAGCTATCGTCGTTTATCGAACTTAAAACAACGATTTGAGTGAGAACCGATTTACAGAAATTTTGTCACAGATTTTGTCGCAAGTATGAGAGTAACACATTATTCGAGATTGAACAAAATCGTGACAAACAGTTTGATTCCCCAAATCAGATCAATTCCACTGTAGTCATGGGCATAAATACCTTATATTGAAGTAAGATTCAAAAGCGATATTTCTAAGTTATCATCTGCCTAGCCTTTTTTTTCCCATCTATATTGGGGTTGACTTCCAGTCTAACCGGATGCAGTTCCGTACCAGTATGAAATAATTTTTATTGCGTTCTTTACATAATATTTAAGAAACCATAATATAGAAAAATAGGTCTTTTCTCAAAGTTAAAATTGCTTCAGAGTTCTGCGAAAGTGTAAGGTATTTATGGTCGTGACTGTACTTTCCCCCTCTGAATTCTCAAACGCCACTCAACTTTAAGACGGTTTCAAGTTTTTCTGTCTCAACAATACTCCTAAAAGTGACAGAGACAGCATCATACTTATGAACTTAAAATTGAGTTGGCTCAGTTTCGCACGAGAGAATTTTTGACGCGACGATTTTTAATGGGCCACTAGATTATTATTTTTGAATTTTTTTTTTTAAGAGAGCCTGTGCCAGTTCGTCATAAATAACACACTGTTGGATTTTCTACTTTCCGCGCCGGGCAGCGTGTTAAAAATCAAAAGCATGAAAATTATCATCCTTAGGTACTGTAAGACGGCTTTAAGCTTTTTGTGTCTATACACCTTGAAATAGCATCTTTAGCGAAACTAATATTATATGAGAAAAGATTGATTTTTCTATGTTCGGTTGTAACGCTGTCATGCTAAAACGGCTGAACTGATTTGGGTGACATTTGGAATATGGGTAGACCATGACCTGTATTAGGACATTTTATCCTGATATAGGAATCTTATGCGGGTGAAACCCAACCCAGTTAGTCAGCAAAAAATTGAGTTACGTTTGAGAATTCAACTGTCTCAAAAAGTTCTTTCTACAAAACACTGAAAAAACGCATCGCCTACTTATATTTATTATCTAAAATTTAGCAATTTCATTCATTCCGATAGTGTTTAGAGATTCTTACGCTAACTATTATTCACATCATACGTACACAACAATGAAAAGGCATGTTCGCGGCCCGCTGCAAGGACTTAAGGCTTATTATTGCGTGGCTTTTGGTTGATATGGAAGAACTGTGTTTTATTCGTGTCAGAATAAACGTCTTTATTTTATTTCAAATAAGAACATTTATTTTGACAAGGGTTGCAAGAGTTTTTAAAATTGGAAGACTGTTTCTATGTTTGCACTGTATACTTTCCAAGTACACAGTGCAAACTGATTTATTTCTTTTTTGACCACTTAAATAAACTATTATAAAACCAAAACGTTCAAAAATTCATTTCTCTCTTAACAAATTAGCTGCCTTAATTTTTTTTTATGTAAACTCCCACTGCCACTTTATCCGGCTTATAACCAAAATAACTGGAGAAATCCAACACGAAACCGCATGTCACTACAGAGAGACTCAGCAGAATACCAGCGTCAGGTATATTTGCCTGACACATGCTCGCTAATGCTGAATCAAGTATACTCCGCTCCAGTTGGTCGGTGACGCTGAATCGAGTAAACTCTGCTAGGTCAGTCGCTGACGCTGAATACTCGGCTCTCTAGGTCGGTGACGTTGAATCGTGTATGTATCGGCTCTAGTCGTTAGTTCTCAATTCTATCGTGTAATCATGAGCACACGCGGATTTTTTCTATATTTCTTTATAAATCTTACTATGTATAGTATTTACTTAGAAAAGCCATACAATAATAATGCCTTTGCGTACATAGTTGCTTGCTACGGACCCGCCTAGTTACTATAACGCTAGATATTACAGTACTCGTTGGCCCTGCACTATTAGACTATGCAATGCTCACTGCAATGATATCGTTTATAAATCTATACGGCTTGGGAAAATGGTCAATGTAAACATACAATAGCGAATAGAAATGTAGTAACCGTGGCGAATGTGCGAACTATCCAAAAAGTTGATACAATAGGTACTAGATGTAATAATTAGATTTAAATATATTTATTTATTATATAATTTTATTGCCAATAATAATAAATTATTACTAATTTAATCATTAATATATGCATGCTATTATAATAATTTTTCATATTTTTTGTTAATAATTTTAACACTATCAGTAGTCCAACAAATGATGACAGACGCGCTCAGGTACATATTTTCAAAATAGTGGTTTGCCATATTTTTTTTAATAGTACAATTACTTTCCTTCTAGAGATTTTACCACAGCAAAAACTATGTAGGTATGATATTCAAAAGTCCATATAGTAATGTTAGGATTGGTTCATATTTTCAGTACACCTAACGACGACGTAATAAAATCGCGATGAGATTTTTCGAGCATTATTAGATCTTCAACGCACTGCTTAGAGCCGAGAGTTGAAAATCGAGGAAAACACACTTCAGTGACGTCATTCGACCGTACTATGTGGCGGTCACCGCAGTCTTAAGAAACCATAGCTTAACGTTCAGTTCAGAAAGAACGTAAAATGCACAAGCAATTAGCTTGCTCAACTGAAAATAGAACCGTATTACCATAGCCTATTAGATAGATATTTTTATGAATGTCGACAGTTGGCTCGTGTTTGCTCGCGACTCGATTTGATTTGCGACCAGAGAAGGCGGCCTGCGCGAGGATTTGTCCGTTCTCTCCGAAATGACCGTAAGAGACGTAAAAAGCCCCTCGAATAAGCAATTTCTTTTATTTAAAAATGACGTCGTAAGTAGCTATAAAAAGCCATTCAATGTACATATAAATTATAAAAACACATCTACATTGACCACAGACCCAAAATATTTGTTTATCATTGAATAGTTCTACAAACGCTCAGGTCCTATACCATAACTGTTGAGCAAAAATTCACTTTGTTTTTTTTAGTATTTTATGGGTTTTAATGGTACGGTAGACAGATCCAAGCAGTAAATAAGTTATTTTTATTACTATTACTTGATATATCTATTAAGGTATATTATGATGTAATGTAATGAGTTTATTTTACATATTTAAATTCAGTTATAAGGCTTTATAACCGCTATTTCCATTGTATGCGTCCCCGGGTTCTTTTGGGCAGCAAAAACGATTAATTTTTATTTTGGGTAAACTCGAAGCTTCTTAGGCGTTTTTATAATTTCTTACGTCACGATATTATAGCGAACGTCCACGTCATGGCATCACGATAAGACAGAGAAGTAAAATGTAAGGAAATATAAGATGGTTTTAATTTTCCGTCACGTTTAGAAATTATAAAAGCGAACAATAGAGGTAAAATAATGCTCTTTATTAATGCCCATTAATTATATTTTCAATTCATAATAATGTTTGCTTTCAATTGAAAAAGAGTAAGTTGACAATTCACATTATTTACTTGGCAGTTAAAATTATTTACTGCTTGGCCATCTACCGCATAGTATTGCACTCGTAGGAATGTCTAGCTGTATTCACTATTGTAGTTTCTGATATAGGGTATACAATCTAATCTAAATGTATGTCTATAAAACTATTTCTTATTTAGTGGTATAAATCTTGATTGGTGTTGCTGTAAATTGTTTCAATTTCTGTTGGCAATGTTGGCTGTGGGGAATGGAAATTTGGTATAGTTTCAAAGACGTAACAATTTAAAACATGCTGTAAAAATATCTCCTTCATAATTTAAATAAATCTGTACCGAATAAAAAATAGAATACATGCATCTTACAACAGCAAATAGTAATTAAAATCAAGCAAAATAAGTTATTTATTCGAATAAGACTCGAAAGAGTTTTCTTTTTTAAACTTGCATCAACACAAACCGCCTAATTTAAATTAAAACAATAAACATTAAAAAATCCTTAACATGACTTGAATCCACATCCATTCCCCAAGTCAACACACCAACTACAAACATGATATGTCTTCAGAACTGTCAGGCGCTTGTATTGCCAGCGTTAAAATACCTGACAGCCAGGAGGTTGTGTTGCCAGCATTAAGGACCTGAGTAAAGGCGGGATGACACTAGTGCCTCCTCCGAGAAGACTTACGTTCACAGCCGAAGGGTTTCTCATTGTCGCCGGGGACTTCGTAGGGTAGAGTGCCTTGCGCGCGCTTGCCTCGACCTCGCCCCTGGAATGATAGAAGAGTAGGTTGAAAATATAACAATCTTTTGAATTAATGCTGGTTAAGGTGGAAAAGCAACGCGATGCCCGCGAAATCCATTTAATTTTTCGTATATTACAATATGCTGGTCAGTGTCTTGCTGTATTTTAAACAAAACGTGATTCGCGACCGTAACGAATATGACTTTAAATAATTATAATCATTAAAATTATCAATACACTCCGCTAAGTTAATCTAATCCCATTGAATAACTATTTCATGTAATGCTTATAACGTAAGAAAATATGAATTTCGCGGACTACCTTGGAACTTCCAACTTTTTTTTTTGTGGGTGGGAAATCATCAAATGCCGTCTCCCGCTCTTGGGCGTAGCGGGAGGCCCATGTGCCAGGGTCACGGTGTCTCTTTCGAACAATCTCGTGACCCTGGCAGAAACTTCCAACTTTAAGGTGTCGCCTAGGTTGTGTCAGTTCTCCGCGTTCTGCATACACTCTAACCCAACCAACTTTTAAAGGACGTTGATCATCAACATCAAAGTGCATAAATCAATAAATCTGCTGTTTGTATGTTAAGCATTTCTTTTGATACTCTCAGATTATTCGTTTTTAATAAACACATCAGAAACGAAGTTATACGGAAAAAAACTGGAGTTACCGACATAGCTTGCGCAAAGTGCCCCTTTTTATAAATAAACGATATTATATTATTATTTATATTAAAGTAAGCAGGTTGATCTGGCAGTGGGCTGGCCATGTTTGTCGAAGGATCGATTGCCGATGGAGCAGCCGAGTCCTGGAGTGGAGACCAGGTATCGGAAAGTGGAATGTGGGACGCCCCCCAGCTAGATGGACCGACGACCTCAAGAAGGTGGCTGGGACAGACTGGGTGCGGAAGGCGGAGGACAGGGTATTTTAAAGATTTTATAACACACTCAATAGTTCTTCATATTCCGCCAGCCAAATTCGGCATGCAAATTTTGTGATGATAATGATGATTCTAATTTTATAACTTTAACCTCTAAGTCCCTGAGATACCACATTTGGTATCGACACAATGGTTTTTTAATTGTGTCTGTAATTACGGTAATTGACTGGTTAAATAAAATAATTAAATTGCAATGTCAAAAAAAGTACTAAATAAAAAATTGCCCACATATTAAATTACAAATGTCAAAGAGAACTAATTAAATTACAAATGTCAACGAAAAATAATTAAATTTCGAGAAACGTATTGTAATGTAAGTTTGTATTTGATTTTTTTTTTATGTAAAAAGTATCTTTACAGACTTTTCCTTTACTTGTGATGTGAGATGTTCAAACCCGCGTATAATGTTGCCACTGCTGGGACACAGGCCTCCCTGTAAGATGGAGTGGGCCGTAATCCACCAACCGAGGCCAGTGCGGGTTGGTAGATGTCACATGTCTTCAAATTTTCGGTTCTAGGACATGTCGGTTTCCTCACGATGTTTTCCATCAACGTACAACCTACAACTCCATGATCACGGTTGGGCCGCTGGGCCGCCTTGCTTTTTGCCAAGTTTGATGATTTTAGATCAAGCGGAACGAAAACCTTGTAGGTTTTGGTTCATCTACATTATTTCAACTAATACCTACAGACAAACAAATGTACAACGAAGTGGTCCTATAAGGGTTAATATTTTATTTTGTGTGGTCCAATAATGCTGAACGATGGCCGTTTTGCGTGGATGTGACGCATATTTTCCCTAACATGTTTTGATATTGTTGTTGTGTTCAGTTTTTCTTTGCGTCATATTAACCGCAAATAAACGTATTTTCTTTCTTTCTTTTCTTTGTCTACTTTTTTCCTTTTGAAATAAGAACTAACTAAAAACAATCGAAATATTCGAACAAACAAGTCCCAGAACAGATATCATACTCACAGCTCTCCCTCTCTTCGCGGGAGTGTCATCCGGCAGCGACTTCCGTACTCTGCCGCCGCGCGAGCCGGGCCCGGACGGCGTGGAGCCTCCCCGACGTTTGCGACGGTTCGCGTACGTATCGTCGAAGTAGTCCTCGTCCGATTCCGGGTCCGGTTCCTCGCCGGTTTCCATCTCTTCCATCGCTAGTTCGTCGTAGAACCATTCCTGTGGAAGCTGAGAGTGTAAGTTTTATTTATTTCCTGCACGCGAAGCGTAAAATGACTACTTTATCTCTATAGGCGTTTTAACCAAAAGCGATCGTCGCGCGAGTAGTAAAATCCAAGGTAGGTACACGATCATAGTCTTGATCGCGTACCTTGGATTTTGAACTCTCGATGTTGAAACAGAGCATTGAGAATCCAACAGAGCACTCTATTGGATCTCAGTGCGTCGAAAAAACATACGGTTGGATTTTCAACTCTCGGCACTAAGCAGTGCGTTGAAGATCCAGTGTACGGAAAAATCCTACTTGATAGTATATAATCACCACCACCAAGTACAACGGCAATATCCAAGGCACCATAGATATTGTGACAACATTTTGCTTGCTAGATTTTTTTGCAATGTCCAGTTTCTCGAATGAATATTATCGAAAAATGTCTGCTCTTTTCTTTCTAGTGTGTGGTCTTTTCTTCATTATTGTTCATACCGTCAGCGACAAAAATATCGGGACGAACAGACTGTTCAAAATAATCTCAACAACTAAGAAAATTAAACTAATTGGACAAAGTTCTTGTCAGAATGACAGTTGACGTGTACTGTCTTCATTGTGAAGCATTCCTTGTGTCATTGAGTTAATATTGAATTTTCATAGTCGTTTATATTATTTGAAACAGTCTGTTCATTCTCATATTATTGATGCTGACTGTACAAGTGTCTCAACATTAACCAGTAACTGTTCGTAAATTATAGGACTCGGCTCTTTGATTATATACCTGTCTAGATAGAATAATGCAAACAAACGATGCACAAAAACTGTCCCCAGTTTCGCGATTATGTGTGAGTACCGCTCGCGTACTTATTGTAATCAAACTGTCATAGTGTGCGTGTTTAGAGATGCCAGCTCCTAATGATTAACTTACCTTTCTACCATCATTTAATAAGATCAAGGTTAAATAAATTAGGTTAAATGAAATAATCAATTTTTAGATTGGCGTTTTATTTATTTAATTTAATGTCTCTCCAGCAATTTGCTTCTACGGAATCCGTAGGAAATCTAAAACCCAAAATATTAGAAAGAACTAACGACAATAGTGCATGACGTCATAGCTAATTTATCATTTTCAGATCAAAGAAATACCGTCAGTTTTTAAATAATAATTATTCTCCTAATCGAATTTCGGTCATGGCAGACTATTATAAGTTGCAATGATATTTGTAATTTTCGCCAAATCTCCCAAGTAATAAACTGGCAACACCGGCTACTCCGAGTAATCTACGAAGTATCGAATTAAAAATTCAATTTTTCTTTAAAAACATGTAGTTAAACAACAAAACTTAGTGATGAAAATTGATCTTGGTATTATTATATGACTTTTCTAAATAAATGCGACACAGTTTGTTAGCACAAATCAGCGTAATTAATAATTTTTCGCGAGCACGTTACCCCTAAGTGATTCAAATGACACTGACGTCGGTGAGAAGCGAGTCTACCAAAGGGTATAGCAGGTTAAGTATTGAAAATGTGCCCCCAGAGCCAAATGTAATGAATATGATATTGTTAAGTAAGCTGCTCATTTGCATTACTATTTATGTAGTTTTTGACTGCCTAGCTCTAACTGTCATTGAGTAAGCTTGGAAAATGTCCTAATAACAGACAATTTTTTAAACTTTTCTATCTCTATAACTAATGGAGCTAGGAATGTGATTCCAAAGCCAAACTGTAGACATTATGACAAATATTATGTATATCGATCTTACTTAGTTTGCTAAAAATAAATATATTTCTTAATGGAATAATTTTTCTTTGGCTATTATTAGTAAGTTGTAACAGAGTGACCACTTTAAAAAAATTCTCAGAACTAGTACTTAGTATGTTGATTTTACTGTTACAAGTTTCACCGAAATCCTTCACCTGCAACATATTAAAAAAAAAACGAAAATGTTGCTCAGGTCCCTATTTGTGACACTACACATATTTTTTTTAATGATAAGTTCAATAATAATAATACAAAATAAGAAAAAGTTATTCTCCATCCACTCTGCTAACCCCGTAAGGGTTTGACGTGCAGTTAAGTACGCAAATCGAATTCAAAGTATGCAGATTCAAGTGTATTTTTATTCAAGACCCTTAATACAGACTGTGCCTGTATACTTCGTGGCACACTTATTGAATACCGATTGATATACCCTTCTCGCTCTTCCGCATTGGCGGGAGAACACACAAGAGCGAGAAGAGAATATCAAACAGTGTTCAAGATGTTTGCCGGGACCTATACAGTGTTACGTAAACGTTAAAAACGTAAGTAAAGAAACGATAGATTTTCATTCACTTATAACTGTCTACAAAACATGTAAAATCTGTTTACGAATATTTTGCACTGTGCACACTTCATGCATGTTATTTAAAAACGTTTGTGGAAGCTTGGATTCCCTGTGTTCGATTCAAATGTTACCGCAAAGCGAGTTCAAACGAGCTTGTGAATAGCTTATCAAAGTTTATTTTTCTACAAAGTTGATGTTTTGTCTATTCGTTTTAAGTGTGTACAGTGCAAAATATCCGTAAACAGATTTGACATGTTTTGTAGAGTTATAATCGAATGAAAAATCTATCTTTCCTATACTTACGTTTTTAAAGTTTACGTAACACTGTATAGGTCCCGGCAAACATCTTGAACACTGTTTGATATACTCTTCTCGGTCTTGTGTGTTCTCCCGCCAATGCGGAAGAGCGAGAAGGCAATATCAATCGGTGTTCAATAAGTGTGCCACGAGGTATACATGATAAAGGGTCTTGAATAAAAATACAATTGGATCTGCATACTTTGACTTGGATTTGCGTACTTAACTGTACGCGAAACCCTTACGGGGCTAGCAGAGTGGATGGAGAATAACTTTTTCTTATTATGTATTATTATTATTAAACATATCATTAAGAAGTGGTATGTGTAGTGTCACAAATAGGGACCTGATCAACATTTTCTTTTTTTTTAATATGTTGCAGGCAGAGGATTTCGATGAAACTTGTAACAGTAAAATCAACATACTAAGTACTATTTCTGAGATTTTTTTTAAAGTGGTCACTCTGTTAGAACTTAGTAATAATAGCCAAAGAAAAATTATTCCATTAAAAAAATATATTTATTTTTAGCAAACTAAGTAAGATCGATATACATAATATTGTCTACAGTTTGGCTTTGGAATCACATTCCTAGCTCTATTAGTTTTAGAGAACGAAAAGTTTAAAAAATTGTCTGTTATTAGGACATTTTCCAAGGTTACTCAATGACAGTTAAAGCTAGGCAGTAAAAAACTACATAAATAGTAAAGCAAATGAGCAGCGTACTTAACAATATCATATTCATTACATTTGGCTCTGGGGGCACATTTTCAATACTTAACCTGCTATACCCTTTAGTAGACTTTTTTTACCCGTTCGGTACGGCCAATGTGTCATCTAGACAGGTATATAATCAAAGACTCGGCTATAAGCCGTGTTACCTTAGGGTCATCCTTAGTGGCAGTCTGTGATCCGTCTCTACTATCATCTCCAGCTAACGCGTCCCCCGGTACTCCGGAACTGTTCTCTCCTTCACCGGTGTTGTCTAAGTTGTCTGCTGCTCCTGACCAACCCCATCGCGTTGACGACATTGTTAAGTACTGGCGGCGGGCTTTGCGCCATCTAGATAGAAACACAGTTCTTTATTTATTATGTAATCACCATCATCATTTCAGTAGAACAACTTCCACTGTCGGACATGGGACAAGATGGTGGGCGAACTAGAGCCGACTCATCTCGCATTCTGGGAACTTCAGAGGAAACTCAAATCCTCTGAGTTTTCCACAATGCCCCCCCTGACCCGCCCCGATGCGACCATTGCATTCGAGGATATCGACAGGGCTGAATGCCTAGCCGATAGCCTCGAAGCCCAATGCACACCCAGTAGACCAAGCGTTTGTCGATAAGGTAAACGCGGAAGTCGAACGCAAAGCCTCACTCCCGCCCATTGAAGACCCTGATGATCCCCTGCCCCCTGTCACACCTGACGAGGTGCACGAGATCATCAAGGGTCTGAAATCCCGTAAAGCCCCCGGATCAGACGGCATCACTAACAGAGTGATCAAGCTGTTCCCCGCTCACCTGATTATGCTCATGTGTACCATCTTCAATGGAGCCTTGAGTAATAACATTTTCCCCCAAGCGTGGAAGGAAGCCACCGTCATTGGCATCCCTAAGCCCGGTAAGCCCAAAACCGAGCTCACGAGCTATCGCCCCATCAGTTTGCTCAAAGTTCTCGGCAAAATCTATGAGAGACTTATTTATAAGCGACTCAGAGATTATGTCGAAACCAAGGGCCTCATCCCCAACGAGCAGTTTGGTTTTCGAACCCAACACTCGTGTGTCCATCAGGTACACCGCATCGTTGAGCATATCAATGCCGGTTTTCAGCGTCGTATGTTCACGGGCGCTGTATTCTTCGATATAGCGAAAGCGTTCGACAAAGTCTGGCACAACGGCTTATTTATATAAGCTGTACCAACTCGGAGTGCCAGACCGTCTCGTGCTCATCTTACGAGACTTTCTTGCGAACCGTACCTTTCGCTATCGCATCGAAGGGGCACTTTCCTCCCCTCACCCGATCCGTGCAGGAGTGAAGCGTGAAGTGTCAAGGCTCTGTACTAGCTCCCCTCATTTTCACGCTGTTCACTAGCGATATCCCCAGAAGTAAGAAGGCAAGGTTAGCTCTGTTCGCAGACGACACTGCCATCTTCTTCTCGGGATTTAGTGACACAGCGCTGGTTCGCTACCTCCAAACCGCAGTCGACGAGCTCGGCAAATGGATCAGGAAGTGGCGAATCGAGGTCAATCCCGATAAAAGTCAGGCGGTCTTTTACACCCGACCGCGACGTAATCACCCGACCCATCTCAATGTTCGGCAAGCAGATCCCTTGGGCGAAGCAAGCCAAATATCTAGGTGTCATCCTCGACGAACACCTCACCTTTTCTGAGCACATAAAGCAGGCCCGCTCACGGGCCGCTTTCGCTCTCGGTAGGCTCCATTGCGTCCTGAACAAGCGGAGTAAAATGTCTCTTCTGTGTAAGAAGCGAGTTTACACCGCTTGTATCAGGACAGACATTTATTCAAACTAGGCTGAGAGTCAGCACTTTTTGAACGTCAAAGTTACAAAAGACAGTCCCCCCAAAACGCCCGCCCTTCGATTCTGCCAGTGTCACTTTTAGACGGTAGCGCAGTGGCGAGCCGTCGACTTTGCACTTTGTGGTAGGTTTACAGATTCTGTTAGTCGCTGTAAAAACGAGGACAAGTGTTAGAACATAGATATTCTACATTATTATATAAATAGGGTGATACACAGCACAGACATACAATACATATTATTTACATATTTATTGCGCACCATTTAAAATTTCATATTATTATCGTATAAAAAAGTTGTTAAAATTTTAATAATTTTGGGAGAGAAGTGGCATAAAAGGGAATGGAAGTTAGGAGAGAGGTCGAAGGATTTGGTATTCAAGGAGCAGGAGAAAAATATATAGTCCAAAGTACCGTCCGCAAGACCGCATTCACAGAGGGAGCTGTCCCTAACATGGATTTTATTCAGAAACACTGGGCTACAACAATGTCCGAGTCGCAATCTGCAAAGCGTAGAAACAGTTCGTTTGCCCAATTTTGGGTACTTAAAAAACCAAGGCGTCCACTGGATGTCAGGCTTTATGGATGAATAGTAAATACCCTTGACTTTGGAGGTCTCATTCCACTTTTTTGTCCACGAGTCGAACAATTTGGGTTTGGCACCATTTCGCAAATCGTAGTTATGAGTTACCTAGTGCTTTCGATCGACCGGATTTGATCTGGCATACTTTGCTAACGAATCAGCGCACTCGTTGCCAACAATCCCCGAATGACCAGGGATCCAGGCGATCTCGATATCCAAGCCCTTTTGGGAACAGTCAAACAACAAGCTCTTAATTTCTAAAATGATTTTACTGTGGATTTTACTATAAAGTTGATTTTGTTTTAGGGCCTGAATACTACTACGGGAATCCGAAAAAATTACTGCTTTTTTATTTTGTTGTGATTTGATATAGTGTAAGGCTTCTAAAATGCCAATACACTCTCATGTGAAAACTGATGTTTCAGGTGGACATTGAAAAAGTAAGGCAATTTTTGAATTTTGAAAGTATACTGCTACTCTTGTGCATTCTTTTGGTGATAGTTTTGATGCATCAGTAAAAAAAAAAAAAACCATCCTTCCCAGTAACGTTTTTAAGTTACTGCGAAAGTTTACTATCGCCATGTTCCGCTGTCGCGAAAGTTCTTTACTGAGAACAGAAACGTTCATCGCGGTAACGAACTCCGCAACTATAACTTACACTCATAAGGATCGTAGCAGGTGGCATTCTACCCCCATGGGAAGGAGTGAATTTATGTATGAATGTTCCTATGGCTACTCTGCTTACCTCTGCGCAGGGTATGTGTACACTTGACCTTCTCTCTGTCCAGGCATGCGTTGTCTCCGGGTCATAAATAAATTGCAGTGGCTCTGTGCGACACCTGTAGCAACGAAATGTTATTGGTTAGTGAAAAATAATTGGTTGTTCTAAATGGCACTGAATTTAATAGAGACTTGAACTATCACATCATAGAATTACTATAATTCAGATTCAGATTTATCTGTTACCAATGTAGATACAGGTATAAGATGGTACATCAATAAGTGTTTGTGTTTTGTAAGAACTAAAAAATACAATGCATGGCGGGATAAGCATGGGGTGGCGGCCCCAGCGGTAAATTTCACGCTTTCTAAGCCTGATACACCTACGAAATTTTCACTAAAAAACACCTTCATCATAATCTAAAACGAAGACCATGCTTGTGCAGACTTTGATTTTCCCAATCATCGACTATGGTGACGTGTGCTACTTTGATTTGAATGCGGTTTTGCTGGATAAGCTCGACAGATTGCTCAATAATTGTATCCGATTCATATTTAACCTCAGGAAGTATGAACATGTGTCGAGCTATAGGTCTGAGCTCAAATGGATGTCTATTCGCCAAAGAAGAAGTTTGCGCGCTTTGACTACGCTTTTCTCCCTTCTCAACTCTCCAACTCCTCCTTCTTATCTTATGTCTCACTTCCAATATCTATGTTCTTCTCACACTAAGAATCTGCGTTCTTCTAACAATCTTCTTCTACTTTGTCCTTCTCATTCTTCTGACTTTGTTCATTCTTCCTTTCATATTCAGTCCATTCTTCTTTGGAATGAGCTTCCTCTCGATATCAGGGGGTCTAAAAAGGCCACATTAAGCAATACCGCTAAAATCAATTCATATTGTGAATTCCCAGCAATACCTTAGCAATTCCTCTAACTTTCGTAAAATGGTGACCTAAATTAGCAATATCATACTCAATGCAATTCGTATCCGAATCATATTTGGTGTAAATGTTGCAGCATGAAAAAAATAAAGACCGTAATTTTACCGGTAAATATTTCTTTGACGATTTAATAAAAACAAGTAATTATTTCTAACTGTTGAAATGTTATTTAATTACAGTATGCATAAAAATTATAAAATGTCACAAATATGCCCTGAAAAGGGAAACTAGAAACAATAAAAACTTTATAAGCTGGCAACAAATACATAAAAGTTTTCCGTTCATTTATGTCATAATTACTCTGTGGTCTTAATAATCTGTGGTTATGTCAACAATAAACATCAACAAAATTAAACTTAATTATTTCATGCAAATTTGGTATTTTTTAATACAGAGTTAGTAAATACTTGTTTATATTAAATCAATATTTAATTGTATCAGTGTGCAAAGGTATTTAAGTGGACGTAATAATTTGTAGGCATGGAATGGTGTGCAGCTGGTCCGAGACAATGGAAGAACATTCTGCTCGAGCTCGTCTTTCTGCATTGATAATGGGAGTTCTTTCGTTGTTGAACCCTTTATCGAGATCACTGCAGTGTCTAGTTCTGGCCAGACTCGTGTGCCAGCACCAAGTTCTACCCCGGCCGATGTTACAACAGCGGCTTTGACTCGTGGAACTCAGCAATCAAGATACCGCAGTGAGTGGAGTTTTCTAACCCTACAGCTATTATTATTGCGACTAAGACTTATGATGACGATTGAAAATGATTATGATGTTATTTATTTATCGTATTTTAGGTGCCCTCTGGCTCGACATTAAATTGAGTACCCACTATCGTTAACATTCATGAAATATAAAACGAATTACAAAGAGGAAAATAAACTATATTTTACCATTTAACTTAACAATAACTAAAGAAGCTATTGGGCTCCAAGTCTACTATTGTTGCCAACCCATCACTGTTGTTCTTAGGGTGTCTTAAACAATGATATTATTAATTTCAATTTCATTTTATTTAGCAGTTATGTTAATTATTGACTGATGATTTGACTTTCTTAAAAACCACACATTTTCTTTTTTAGCCTGGTGGAGTTGTTCCAAGCAGTCATCGTTTGCCTCTGCAGCTCCGTGACTAGCATCAACACAAAATATTCATAGAAAAATAAACTGATTAACTATAGTGTTTATGTTAGTTTCATTATTTGATTATTGCTAGATTTTTATACAATACAACATGAGAATTGTAAATTTATTAAAATAGTTTAACTTTGTGTATTGTTTTATTTAAATAATAGGTATAAAGATAAAGTGTATGTAATATTTTATAGATACACACTGGTGCCGATTCCCTTATTCACAAACTAAACTAAATTTAAGTTCAGTGCATCTTTTTCTTTCTATTTCATTAAGAAAAGGACAGAAGATAAATTTTAGTTTAGTCCTGTCAAATTAATCAGCGCCTGTCACTACTCCATACAAATTTAGACGTGATTAATACCTAATAAAATTGGAGTGAAAGTAAAGTAATATAAGGCCTATGTCCCACGTAGCTTGTAGATTTTTATTAGGGTTCCGTAACCAAAGAGTAACCGGGACAGGATCCTATTACTAAGCCTCCACTGTCCATTGGTCCGTCCATCTGTCTGTCTGTGAGCGGGCTGTATGATGTGGAAAATAAATATACCTACATATTTCCTCTGGAAATGTTTATTACTTACCGGGTGCAAATTACAAAAATAAGCTAGGTGTGAATAGTGTGTACTTTTGAATAAGTCTTTTTTCAACTGGGCACTGAAGTGTTACGAGTTAAATGATAAATGATTTTATTTCTGTTAGTAACACAACATAACAAAACATCACGCCTTGTTTCCCCGAAGGGTTAGGCAGAGGTGAACCTATAGTACACCCACATTTCGCCTGTTATGTCTGTTAGTAGGTTTGTACAAACACTTTTACATGTCAATGATATTTTTTTAAATTAGATGAGTTCGGCGTTTCCTAAGTGAGTACTCTGAGAAGAAAGTTACTGGTACCTACAGCTATCACACTGTTTTATACACTAACTTAGTGTTTCATAAAGTGTACGCCCTTGGTAACCTGTGGTATGATCCAGATGCTTTAGTACTAAGTGGATCTACTCAGTGCCTGTGAAATATGATTACTTATATGATTGTTGTAATTTGTAACATTCACAAGAGTAGATGGTACCTATTGTCCATTGGATGGTACCATTTATAACTGCTTCATTAAAACTGACTACTTCATTACTATTCTTGTAGGTAGGTTGTATGTTTATTTCATGTAAGTGGGATCGTTTTTAATACAGAGTACCTAAGTAAATACTTGTTCATCTTAAATCAATATTTAATCGTTAATCGTTGATATGTTGTGTTGTGTATATGGTGTGCGCCCATATTAGCCTGTTGTGTGATCCAGATGCTTAAGTACTAATTGGATCTACTCAGTGCCTAAAATATGAAAAGAAGATTGTAATAATTTGTAACATTCACAACACTAGATGGTAGTCCTCATCATCATCTCAGCCGCAAGACGTCCACTGCTGGACATAGGCCTCCCCCTATTTGGGGGGCTTTGCCATAATCGTCACGCTTGGCAAGCGGGTTGGCGATCGCAGAATGATGGTAAAATGCATAGAGAACGCTGCTACCCATTCTCTAGTAAATCCCTTAGTCGCCTTTTACGACACCCACGGGAAGAAATGGGGTGATGCTATTCTTTATGTCCGGCACCACACGGGACAGACTAGATGGTAGTGTCGATTTGGAACTACCTTAAAACTGACTACTTCATTACTATTCTTGAAGGTAGGTAGTACCTACTCATGCCAGCGCGGCAGTAGGTACATTATGTACGGCTCCAGCTCATGGACCTTATCACTACATATATTTAGCCTATATAACCGAAAAAACCTGGAGGTCCCACATTTGAAACGCTATGTCCATTTTTCGAAGTGCCACAATTCATTGGTGCCTTAAAAAGGATTACACATCACGAGCGTGCTCAAAAAATTTTTCTTAAGGCCTAAATATGCCATTATTACGATATTTTTTCAAAAAATCCCAAATATGATTTGTGAAATGTTCCTCTTGACTAACTTCTTATGATTCTGCTATTTGACATTAAACTTCAATAAAGCAATTCATATTAAGTTTACCATTTTACGAATCTCCATACAAAACTGTCAAATAGATGAATTCTGTTTAATGAATTGTACGCAGAAAATATTATGAATTGTCAGTTTGTGACCATTTTACGGATTATAATATGATTCATAATATTTTCCTATTATGATTCTACCAAAGTGGCCTTTTTAGACCCCCAGGACGGCCACCAGTCGATTTGCATTTAAGCGGAAATTGCAGAGTTATTTTCATAACAAATAGCGTAGAGTCATCTCAACACCTCTCTACCTTGAATTTGTATCTATAGATTTATATATATATTATAAGTATGTATTACAGCAAATATGTATGTATATAATTAGTTTATAACCTATTTATGTTCTAGTGTTTCTCTCTGATTTATAATTCATTATTATACATTTTTATTGATTGTTCCTTTCAACCTAAGCACCTGCCATGTAATCTCTTCACCACCCTTGGTTGACTGGTAGAGAATGCCTAAGGCATTAAGTCCGCCTTTGTACCGTTTTTGTGTGCGAGAAGTTTAAATAAATAAATAAATCTACAACATATATTTGGATCCAAATTTTTACGTGGGTACTAGGGTGTTCTTTTTTTTTAATCGAAAAACAAAGAAGAAAGTAAGAAGAAAATTATAAAAATTAAAAAAAAATAAATCAATACATGTGGGTAAAATAAAACATATTATAATAGGTTCAATAATTTTTTTAGAGTCGATTTTAGTTGGCCGTTCGGATGGCAAATTGCCGTCCGAACGGCCTATTGATATTGGATTACGGCATATTGATATGCCTAAATTACAATGGAGTTTATTTCGTTATTAAAAGTAGGTTCAAGCTTAGTTCTAGTACTAATCGACAGGTAACCTTGTTTGGGTTGGGTAAATAAAATTACTATAATTTTAAAATTGAAATAAGTACGTGTAAGAAAATGTGTCTACATTCTGTGTCTTAAATTAGTTTCAGTTAATTTATAAATGGTATGGTAGTTTATATAAAAAAAAAATTGTTGACTTATATTACTTGATTTTTGCCTGTATGCTGATTTTGAATAAAGAAATTTTAATCGATTTGTGAATTTGACTTTTATAAAGTATGCTATAGGATGTCTTTAAGAGTTTCACCCTAAAAAATTAAGATATGACTACTGAACATTCCAATAATGGCGATTCAGTCTCACTTTATTATGAAAATGTATGGTCATTCTACTCTAATGCAGTTTCATACTACTATATTTTAGTGAATATCTCCTAAAATATAAAGCCTGTAGTTATATTCGCCATATTTATCAAAACTAGGTTACAATACCTGTCGATTAGTACTAGAACTAAGCTTGAACCTACTATTAATATCGAAATAAACGCCATTGTATTTTAGGCATAATGCCGACTGCGCTGCCAACTAAAATCGACTGTAAAAAAATTATTGAACCTATTATCTAGTAATTTTCTTGTTTATAGCTTCGGCCCGCGACTTCGTCCGCGTCAAATTTTCGCTCCCCTTCCCATCGCATCTAGTTGCCAGTCAGTTTTCGTCCATTTTTCGTTTGCTGCTCCGCTCCTTTTGACCGTAGCGTGATGTTATATAGCCTTCCTCAATAAATGGGCTACCCAAGACAAAAAGAATTTTTCAATTCCAACCAGTAGTTCCTCAGATTAGCGCGTTCAATCAAACAAACAAACAAACAAACAAACTCTTCAGCTTTATAATATTAGTATAGATTTGCTGCAACAAATTATTAACTAATTGTCCATACACATTAGCCTCTATTAATTTGATATTTATGGTGAGATACGTACCTACACTTAACCTGAAAACTAAATATAGCATAACTTTTTGTATATTTACGTTTTGATGATTTTTATTTTTGTAACAAATACAACAAATTAAGACCTTTCTTTTGATGTATCATTCCCCTATCTGCATTATTTAGTTTCTGTGTAATCACAGGCGATCACTACGGCAAGTGGCGGTTCTAGCGGCCAACTGATTTTGGTCGTAGCGTCTTAGTTTTTTTTGTAACAAATTCAGGAAAAGAGGTGTGTATTGTAACAAATTACAACTAGTTCCTGGCACAATTTCATCAAATTTTAAGAGTTGACTGTTGTTGTTTGATAGTTGACTGACATTGTCAATAGACTTGCCACTGTGTATATCATTGACGATTTCTATTATTTTATAAATGATAAATGTTGTTAACTGAAAATAGGTTTGAAAATTCTTTAACACATCAACAATAAATAATGTTTTTAAAACTAGACGAGTTTGGTTTCCTATTTGACCATTTTGGAGAAAAAAGATCAAAACAAACTCATCTCTGAGTTTGTTTTGATCTTTTTTCTCCAAAATCCCTTCACAGTCCCTTTTAAAATCCATACTTATGTGGGGACCATGTATGTCTGAAATGGCTTTTTAAGGAAAGGACTACTCAGGTTTGAGTGGACCATTTTTTATTTCACTTCAGCTTAGTTCATAAGATTACTAGTACTTGATTATGTTCACCATTCATTTAAGATAGCCTAGTACTCAAGAAATTGAGATCAAAAACAAAGATAAAGCACTTGATTGATTTTTAGAGAGGGATAGTCCGATGGGTGAGGTTAGATGTGGAAAGAGGATAGAAAGAAGGCTTTTGAATTTATGATAACACACAAGAACATTATCGAAAGCGCTTTATCAATGGTAAATATTGCGTGACTATCTTCGAAATAGGCCGGCAATACATTATCAATGATAAAGCTGCCCGTTGTTTACATATAAATAAAGGCAATGTTTTTGAAGTTTGGTGGTGATGGGCGTAGACGCGTTCAACGAGTAACAAAAAATCGATAACTTACCGGTCTGTGTGTCGATGAACGGCATACGCATCCTCCTTTCCGCACATAGTCGCGAATTGAAGGTCGAAGAGTTCTCAATAATCTCTTTGTAACTCGGATCATTGAGAAAACTGTAACATTCGATCAATAACAAACATTAGAATCGTACACATTTTAATTACACATAACACACCGGAAAACTTAACTTTTTAAATAATATTGTGCACATAACTGAAAATTATACACTTGTGAACAGATCTACTTGATTTACCTTTCAATTTTCGTTAAATTAGAAGGATTCACTATCTGAATCTCGGCCGCCGCCATTTTCTTAGCAGACGCTACTTTGGTGACGTCAACTTGAACTGACGTTTATCTGTTTCCGGCTGTGTTACCAAATAATTTTATAAAAACTTACCATCTACAAATTGCTCAGTTTTCCTTTTGTAGGATTCCGTAGTAAAACAAGGCACCCCTATAGTTTCACGAAGTCTGTCACTCTGTCCACGATTTAACTCAGAGACTGTTGGTACTAAAAAGCTTTAATTTAGCATGGTTACACATGTTAAGCACGTCTACAAAGTTGTATAATGAAAACTAGAAAAAAGTTATGGTACGGCTCATCACACGTAAAGTGCGAATGATTTTTATTAGTCGTCCACTAGTCACTACATTGCTTGATGTATCTTTGAATTGTTTTTTCATGGGAGTGTGATATATTTTTTTCGTTTCACGACCATTTTGCAACATAATAAGTTTGAAATTGATCGTATTTTCGGTACAGTGAAGTGTGTCCTCCACCCTCCCCTTATCAGCTAAACCACTGTTTGAGATGTGGGAAATCTCAAGATAGCAGTGTAAACAACGAAGTTGATTAGAAAAGTACCACAGCATTCATTTTATTTTAAGCTCTAAGATTGAACTTTTAATCCTATTCACTAACTTGACAGTTCAATGCAAAATAATGATACCTGACAGGCTAGCTGACATAAGGCAAATCATTTAATTTAATATTTTGTGTCTCGTAATGTTACCTCCTTACAATTGTATAGAATCAAGTTCTTCTAACTTAACAGACAGCTGTGCTGCTGGGGAGTTTGTTCCGCCACTTCTTCTTCCCAGCTAAAGCACTAGGAAGTGTCGAAGGGCGGGCGTTTTGGGGGGACTGTCTTTTGTAACTTTGACGTTCAAAAAGTGCTGACTCTCAGCCTAGTTTGAATAAATGACTTTTGATTTTGATTTTGATTTTGATACCATTCATAAACTAATAGTGTCGGGGTAGTGAACGATTTCGCATAAAGAATGAATGATATTTTTTTTTAAATTAAATAAAACTTTAAAAAATCGTTTTTAGGTGTGGATTATAAGAATAATTAATAATTTTTAATAACAGTTATTTCCTTCTTTTATTTTCGTCTGAAATAAACAAAAGTAAATATAAAAATCACGTCATTTTGCTTATTTTTTTACTATAGTCATTTTTTTTCCTCTGACAGCCATAGACTACAATCATGTATATTGATATAGTAAACATCTTGTTTTAAGACAAGTTATTAAATTTAAATTACAAAGTTTGCATGTAAGTACATTATTTCAATTTCATTCATTCTTGCACCACCTCACTATCTTTTTTTTGTCAAAACCTGGTATCCCTCCAATTGTCAAGTTAGTAAATAGGATTAAAAGTCCAACCTTCCTTACAAGTAAATGAGTAATCGTCGACTCACTTATGAAATGTACTTGGAAATGTAAAATTTTGAGCAAAATCCATATAAAATGACTTATATGGCGTTTTGTAATAACTTTGTAAAGGTATTGTAAATCTATACTAATATTATGAAGCTGAAGTGTTTGTTTGATTGAACGCGCTAATCTCAAGAACTAGTGATCCGAATTGAAAAATTCTTTTTGTGTTGAGTAGCCTATTTATTGAGAAAGGCTATAGGCTATATAACATCACGCTAAAATCAAGAGGAGCGGAACAGTAATGAAAAATGTTGCAAAAACGGGGAAAATCGCACGGGTAGACGATTCGACGCGACGGGAAGGGTCGGGGAACAAGAAATTTAACGCGGACGAAGTCGCAAGTAGAAGCTAGTATTTAAATAAAAACCATTTTATGATGAAAAAACTACTATTACTTTACGCTTTCCTGTTATTGTAGTCACTTCATATCAGTTCCAGAAATCCCTTTTTGGTTATAAACTACACAGAGAAGATGGAACTATCGATGGGTATCATGGTATATCATCATCACGCCTTTTTTCCGAAGGGTTGGCATACTTGGCATGTAGTGTTTCCATATCTTAACATGATTAAATTTATGAAAACGGTTTATTTCAACACATAGTTCAACAGAAACATCGCAAACGGCTTTCTTTGACTGGCCATATTTTTTTTTAAATTTTAAAATATTCATAAATCAACACACATTGCGTAGGTAGTTTAGCTACCCAGTTTAAAATAACCGTGGAAAGTGTGTCGAATAAATATAAAATATGAGGAGTGAAGTTACTGCTTCCATTTAGGTGGATCTCTCCTTCGTCCACATCCAAACATTTCTAAGTCATTCAATTTATGTAGTTTTATTATATTAATTTAAACGTATTGATGTTAAAACAAATACATTTAATTTTATTGAACGAAAAAAATGTGTTTCAGAAAAACAGTTGGTAGATTTAATACTTGAGCATAGTATGGTAACACAAACCAAACGTCAAGCTTGTGACTGGTCATCGGTTGACGAATCGTGTGTCGGGCGGATTTTCAGTAATTGTTGATTGGAGATCTCCAAATATTACCCTGATTATTGGTTACTGTGTTTTTATTAACTTTGGAAGCGGTTACTAATTTTCTAAACGCGATTTTCCAATAATTTACAGTGTTGAAAAGACTTTGTAATTTGTGAAAAACTCGAGGTCGGCGTGTCGTTGTTGTGAGACAAAATGTCCGTGTGTTTTTTCGTGACTGCGTAAGTTCCTCTTTCGATATTAAATATTGCTTTAATTATACATTTTCTATAATAGTTTATAATAAATCGTTTTTTTGCTGTTTTTAATTATTTCGTTGAAACTTATATAATATTTAATTACAAATAATGTTAAACAAAGGTTCATTTTATTGATATAAGTTTGAGCCCCAGGATTACTTGTATTTATTTTTTTAAATAATTTTGTTCTTATCAGATTATTTATAAAAATAATAAAGGCATCGCGTTAATAAGAATTTAAAATAGCACTTTAGCTTGTTCTGAGGCGGGATATGAACAGCTGCATTTTTTTTTTATTTATCAAAAATTACGGCTAGCCACGAGCAGACGAGGGAATTATTTCCCTCGTGTGCTCGTATTAAAATAAAAGTACTAAGAAAAAAAAAAGCCCATAAGTTATTTACAGTGGCTGGGAAGTGAACCCGTCACCTACCGGTCGGCATTTGTAACCACAAAACCATCATCGTTAAAACGTTATCGCAACTTCATTCTGCCCGTCTTCCCTTGATTTCACCTATTAGCTAATATTTTCACTTACTGCACTTGAGATCACAGGTTCATTCCTAGCACGGAAGAATTTTACAGTTTGACTTATGGTAATGTGAACGCTTGTACCTACCTACTTACTTGTTTGTATTCAAAAACTCCACGTAGGTAGAAGTAAAGTAATGTTATCTAGGTTTATTCAGATTCAGTAGGTACACGAAATTTATTAGGGTCGGTTCACATCTGACGGAAGATGCGTCGCGTATCATCGGTCGCGTAACGCTGGAACAGACAATTATATGAGAAAACATTCAACCGTTCACACTTAACCGATGATGCGTTAGTGCGTCGAGCGTACAGCGTCTGTTCCGTTTCCGTCAACGCATTGTCGGCCGACGTAAAGAGCGGCACCGTCGCGCCACGCACGCGTATATTGACTGATGCATTCAGACTAGGCGTAACATCAGCGGCGATCGTTTGTGTACTGACCGTTCGAAGTTTTCTTGCATTGAAAATGTTTGATACAGAACGATTTATCACGGAAACGCAAAATTACGCCCGACGTATCTTCCGTCAGATATGAAAACACACAATTTGACCGAATAGACGCGACCGATGGTACGCTCGACGCATCTTCCGTCAGATGTGAACCGACCCTAAATTCATCATCATTCATTTATCCTAATTTCAGCCGTAAGACGTCCACTTCTGGACATAGGCCTCCCCAAAGTTGGGGGCGTTACCATAATCGCCACGTTTGGCAGGCGGGTTGGCGGTCGCAGTATAGTGGTAAATTACATGGAGAACGCTGCTGCCCATTTCTAGTAAGTCCCTTAGTCGCCTCTTACGACACCCATTGGAAGAAATGGGGGTAACGATAGGTTTATTCACTCATTTAAAAAAATACTTGTTCTGAGCCGCGGGATAATAGCGTAATACACTAACAGTAGGAATGGCTTTAATTTTGACAGTTCCACAACATTCATTGCATTGACGGTCAGTCTGCAAGTGGTTTTGCAGTATCTTTCAAAATGATTCGGTTTGTGATTTCCCATCGACGATCGGTGATTTTATCATCATCATTTCAGCCCAAATACGTGCACTGCTGGACAAAGACCTCCCCCAATTAATTGCCACGCTTGGCAGGCGGATTGGCGAACGCAGTATGGTGGTAAATTGCATAGAGAACGCTGCTGCCCAATCTGCCCATTTTCTAGTAAGTCCCTTTGTCGCCTTTTACGGCACCCATGGGAAAACATGGTGCTATTCTTTACGTCCAGCACACGGAACTATCGGGAATCGGTGATTCAATACTAAATAAATCGGAATAATTTCGAAAATGTGTTAATAAATGTGTGTATTTATTGTATAGGAAAATTTTGATATTTGTATACCTATGTGAATTCTAAAATACCTACGACGCGATAAGCCAACCACTACCCGTGAACGTGATCGCAATAGGTGCCTACAACTAACTAATACCTCCAACTCACAGTCAAATAATTCTGAAGTATACAGCCGGGCCCCGGCGTAAGTAATGTAACTAAAGTATCATGTAATCAGGGATTGAAAATCGGTTCGAATTTTGGTTCCGGTTCTTCATATCGATTCTTAAAGATTCTTCTTTTCGGTACGTTTCTGGTTCCAAAGTATCTAGCAGCCTTGACTGCTACTGGAAAAATCACAATGGGAAAAGATTCAGGGATCGACCCCCAAACTTCATGCCGAAACGCACGATGTTAATAATCACCAGCGAAGTTCCTAAAATTATCAATACGCTTGTACCTTTCGTACAAAGACTTTATGTACAACCTAGGTCCTTTTATTTTTGGGAATCGTCAATCACCGTTGGCCTCGCAAGCGCTACTACGAGGCATAAGATCGTCGTGGGTTCGATGCCCGGTTCGCTTATTTGTTTCACTAGCTACGGCCCGTGACTTCGTACGCGTAAAAAACTTTATATGAACGAGACTGGTCTCCTTTATCGTGTTTAGTCCATTGATAGACTTTGTTTGACCACTACTATCTCAGCAATAGATGAGGTAGACTACAATCACGCTTGCCCAAAACATCAAATTTTCATGCAAGACTTGAAGACTCCTAAACAGTAACTGGGTTTTGGAGCTTAAATAGGCAGCTCTCTCGCTCTATGTATAGGTAATACTGGTATTGCGCCTGCAAATGGTTAGACTAGAGCCGACCCCAACACATTCGGGAACAGGCTGGGCAGATGATGACTGGAAGACGTCCTAGCTAACTGGATCCTCAATGATACAACAGATGGCTTTGTTACACAGGGACCAGGCGGGGTCATCTAATGTTTCTGAAGAAGTCGATGGTGACATCATAGAAGACAACGCCTCAGCGGAGTCACCGCAGCAGAGTCTACAGCAGTTCTGGTGCAAAGTTACCGATGATATCAAGAAGGTCAATTCGGTAAGTGTCGCTTTTTAAAATGTTTTTACTTAGCCCGTTTTTGAGGAGTCAACTAAGTAGCAAGTCTTGAGAAGGCTACTAACATGTTTCTGTCCAATTGCATTGATCATATTGTGGACGTGTAAATCTCGCTGGGCAAAAATACTGACAATAATAATAAAATCAGAAATCAAGTAGTATTCAGGGTATATTTTGAGTTACAGAAGTTGCAGTGATTGGAAGTAGTGACTAGTATGCGAGCGTATCCCAAAATAAATCTATTCAATCAGAAGATATTTCCTTTCGATTTATAAATTTCCACGTAATCACGTTGAGTTCTTTTGCAAGGCACATTAGGCGTGAAGAACGGGGCACCGTGTTGCCCAGTCGTAAAATCCATCGGTTTTCATGCAAGACTTGAACACAGTACCTAACTAGGTTTTGGAAGTCAGACAAACAGTCGCTCTATGTATAATACTGGTATACTAGTGCATCCAAGAGACCTGACAGCCGATTCCAGTACAAGCTGTTCCTTTTGATATCCCTTTACTTAAGGTATTAATGAGATCATGTCAAAGAATTAACTAGCGACACGATCAGGTGCAGGACACGCCTGATCTCTTTCCGTTCGTATTGAATTGCGTGCTGTCCCATCGGACTGTGAAAGTGAGGGAAGAGAGAGTGCATCTATGTCAGCGCATACACGCCTGCACTGAAATATCTCCCGCGCCGAAGGCTAGTCTCCGTTGATATTGGCCACCATGGCCGAAAAACGGTCTGCAGGACTATATTCAAGACAAAGAACAATAACGCTATTTTTTATAGTTTATTTTTCGTATTATCTTCTGTTTAAATTGTGCCGGTACTCAGAATCGTTACTTGAGACTTGAATGAATAACCACGTTAATCGATAGGTACTAATTTGGACCCTGTCCTGTCAGTCAGGACAGTCTAAAAATGTTTCTTTTTTGTTGGTGGTGGTATCTAATTGGCTTTTGGGTGACATCTCTGAGTGTGGAAATTGTGACTACAATGTTGTTGTGGGTTCCCACCTGTAAAAACAAATGTAAGTGGTAATAGATCCTGCCGGGGTCATTCGAAAGAGATACCGTGACCCTGGCACATGGGCAACTGAAGGAACACGGGTGGAGTTTAGTCAGAAAAAGTATGACATGCCCTCCCGCTCCGCACAGAGCGGGAGAAGTTATTTGATGATTTCACAGCCAAAATAAAAGTGGTAGTAGATAATAAATGTATAATCTATAATAATATTATAAAGCTGAAGAGTTTGTTTGTTTGATTGAACGCGCTAATCTCAGGAACTACTGGTCCGAATTGAAAAATTATTTTTGTGTTGGGTAGCCTATTTATCGAGGGAGGCTATAAGCGAAATATCATCACGCTACAACTAAGAGGAGCGGAGCAGTAATGAAAAATGTTGCAAAAACGGGGAAAATTTATTCCTTTTGAGAGTTTCCGTTGCGTGCGCTGCGTAAACGGTTAAAGTAACGCAAAAATCATGTATGACGGAATTGTTCCTTTTAAAAAGTTCTAAAAAAAGTCCGCGAGAGCATATGTCTATCTTTTAAGGTTGACTCACTATAACTCAAAAGGAGCGAGCAGCAACGAAAAATGGACGAAAACTAGCAGGCAAATCGATGCGACGGGAAGGGCCAGGGGAGCAAAAATTTGACGCGGACGAAGTCGCGGGCAGAAGCTAGTAAATAAATATTTACCCCGTTTTCAGGACGACTTCAAATCCCAAGCGCTTCCTTTAGCCCGGATCAAGAAGATTATGAAGCTAGATGAGGAAGTGAAGATGATATCGGCCGAAGCTCCGGTGTTGTTCGCGAAGGCCGCTGAGATCTTCATCCACGAGCTTACTCTTAGGGCCTGGGCGCATACTGAGGATAACAAGAGAAGGACCTTGCAGGTATGAGCATTTGAAAGAAGTTTTAAATGGAATTTGACTTGATCTTCTACTTTTTTGTTTGTTAATATTTTAAACCGACTTCAAAAAAGGAGGAGGTTATCAATTCGACTGTATTTTTTTATGTTTGTTACCTCATAACTTTTGACTGGGTGAATCGATTTTGATGATTCTTTTTTGAAAGCTAGTGCTTCCCGAATGGTCCCATTTTAATTTGGTTCCATTCGGACAATGGGGTCCATGTGAAAACCATATAAGTCTTAAATTTGCATTAAGTATTTGCGTGACAAATGAACGAATAACGCGATTAGATTAGTGCGGAGTATCTATCATACCTAAAAAATTAAAAATAAAAACTTTTTACAAAAAAAAAAAAAACTACAGACTTCCTTAAAAAAAAAACACAACAAAGTCAAAAATAACTTTAATTTCGGAAGTCGGTGGCAAAAAAAACTTAAATACAGATCCGACAATTCTAGTAACTAATAAAGATCAAATTCGCAAAACACGTAAGTAATCGTTTATATGAAACTGAGGGGTGCCAAGAGTGCATTTTCTCGACGGCCAGACAGTGCGTAAAATATCTGTGCGTATATATCAAGGTATTCACGAACATCGAACTGATCCAGCTCAATATTTATTTCCTAACAACCTCAAACTACTATGTCCTATTGTTTCAGCGCAATGACATCGCAATGGCGATATCCAAATGCGATCAGTTCGACTTCTTGATCGACATAGTGCCACGACACGAGGTGAAGCCCACCAAACCACGGTACGACCACGCGCCCAGGTGCAATCATGCTGATCAGGTAAACTCATACTTTAATATGGAAGACTAATTTATCTCTTCTCTAAATAGTAAAGTAGGTAACCATTTTTATCGATCAGTAGAGGAGAAAACGAATCCAGTAACTGCGAAAAAGTTACCGACTGGGATTTTCTGCCAACTTCTTACGTATGTTAACGTGCCTTCTCTTTAAAGGATAACCAAATGGGTACCGCTGACTGTACGGAATCGAATATCAATCAATAGTCCGATCAATTTAGACATTTTAAATAACAATAATTCCGACAGCCTAAAAATGCTATAGGTACAGGTGGCGTGAAATCATGTGCATACTATGATGATGACCTCTTTCAACTTTTTGAATCATTATACCTATCTCAAAAACGGTGGCTCTTAGGAAATAAAGTTCTAAAACATTTTTGTAGATAATTATCCCATCAAAAACATAAATGTGAAATGAGAGCCAAGTTCAATATTATGATATATGCTTTGGTTGTTGACTTCAACGACAAAAGAAGTGAGATCTAAATGGGTGCCAAATTCAATGATCAATCCTGAAATTTATTTATAACTACATAAAATATGATTTCTTCTAATAACTTAGGATAATATATTGTAGCCAAAGGTCTGACTTGGCTAGTTCTCAAATACGAATTATTATGTTCGATGGCTAGTTTCTACCAGCAAGCCAAATTTTCGGAATAATAAAATAAGAACCGACAAGTAACATGTTTAGAACTTGCAAAGGCTATAATATAATTCGTATATGAAAACTAGCCAAGTCAGACCTTTGACTACAATATATTATCCTAAGTTATTAGAAGAAATCATATTTTATGTAGTTATAAATAAATTTCAGGATTGATCATTGAATTTGGCACCCATTTAGATCTCACTTCTTTTGTCGTTGAAGTCAACAACCAAAGCATATATCATAATATTGAACTTGGCTCTCATTTCACATTTATGCTTTTGATGGGATATCATTACTTTTTGTACATAAATTATTAGTAGGTACTTATTCATAACAATTTATAATAACAAAATGAATACCAAATGTGGTTTTTGTTATAAGCTTTCTTAATAGAATCAATTAAGTGAAAAATTATAATAAAATGATAAAAATTTACCAGTTTCTGATTTATTCCTTTGTATTAACCTAATTACCTATCTGCATGCCAAATTTGAACTTTCTAGGTCATCTGGAACTGGGTTAGAGTTTTGATCTATAGGTCAGTCAGTGATAAAAATGACGATTTTTGGACGTTAATATCTAAATAACCGTTTAAGATATGTTTATGAAATTTGGAGCACATATGTATCTTACAAGTTTCAATATATGAACCAAATACGACACGTTTATGTGAAATAGTTTTTGAGTTATGAGGGGGTAAAAAGTGGCTCCAAATGGTTCGTGTAATATTACACACGGTGCTTCTCGCCAGTTCTGTTACTTGAACTTGGCTTGACACGCTACCGCGTGTCTAGATCTGATCTACAACTTTGGTTTAGGTCGTTTTTCGAAAAAAACTTACCGTTTTCGAGAAAAGTTCAAAAAACCTCCAATTTTGACATTTGACCCCGAATAACTTTTTTAGCACACTTGGGATCGATGGGGACTTTTAGATATTTCTTGCTGGTGGTGAACCCAAGCTCTCCACAAAAATCTGGCTCTGTCGGAATTATTGTTATTTCGCCACTACTTTTATGTCTAAATTGATCGGACTACAATATTATCGTAGGGGTCCAAAACCTGAAAATGTTGTCAGTTGAAATCAAATAGACAACCACTATTCTTCTGACAGCAGTTTGCTGTCGGAGGTAAGGCAAATCAGGCTATCGAGACGTGTCACTTTCTATACGATAGCCTTTTTTTTCTGGATGGAAAAACATCAAATAACGTCTCTCGCTCGGGGTGGAGCGGAAGGGTGTGTCAGACTTTTACTGACTAAAACCCACCAGTGTTCCTTTAGTTACCTATGCCAGGGCCACAGTATCCCTTTCGAACAAATCTCGCGACCCTGGCAGATAAGATAGCCTGTGGAATGCTTGTGTGTACCTATGCTGATATTCATTATCTATTTCTAGGTGGCACATCATCAGGCTGCAATGCAGAACCCCACGCAGTCATCACAGCCACAGATTGTGATACAGCCCTGCGCTCAGGTGGTACAGGTTAACCTATACAATAATTGTGTGTTGCTTTTATTTCATTATCACTTCAGCCGAAAGTCGTCCACTGCTGGACATAGGCCTCTCCCAATTTGGGGGGGTTTCGGGTAATCGTCACGCTTGGCAGGCGGGTTGGCGATCGCACTATCGTGGTAAAATGCATAGAGAACGCTGCTGCCCATCTTCTTATATATATAAAAATCTTGTGTCACGATGTATGTTGCCAATAAACTCCAAAACTACTGAACAGATTTCAATCAAATTTCACATTTTGGTCTAACTTACTGGATAGGATAGTTATCATCTCAATTATTCGCTTATGTCGTGAATGTAAACGAATAAAATGTATCAATTAATTGTTTCTTAAGCAAGTGTTTATTTACCGCCATCTATGAGAACTTCATAAAACTAAAAGATGGCGGTGTACGTTGATTCATCAATAAAATTCTTCAATATTGTTTGACATCTAGGTTACAAATACACCCAATAGATGGCGCTGTGTTCTGTTTCTTAGAATATAAATTCTATTACTTTACTTCACGTAATATTTATTTATGTTCACGATATAACCGTATTATTTTAATGGCTTGTGACTGATATTTTTATAATTATACTGCGTATTATGTTACAATATTATTATTTTTGTTAGAGAATTATTAAAGTCTTGGCGCCAAATTTTAATCAAAGTTTCAAATGCGAACTAGAACGTTCGGGAAATTCAATGTTCAGGTATAAATACTGGCGCCGAGTGTCACCGCAGTATAACCGTACCGACCTCCCAAAAATTTGAAGACATGTGACATCTACGAACCCGCACTGGGCCCGTGTGGTATATTACGGCCCACTCCCTGTCACCAGGAGGAGGCCTGTGTCCCAGCAGTGGGAACAATATAGGCTGATTGTGATGATCAAGCTCTTCTAAGTGAAGAGACAGTTGAGCTACTGAAGAGTTTGTTGCGTCAGTTTTTCTTCCCAACTTGCCGGGGGACTGTCTTCTTCCCAACTAAAGCACTAGGAAGTGGTGAAGGGCGGGCATTTTGGGAACTGTCTTATGTAATTTTGTCATTCGAAAAGTGCTGACTCCAATCTGCAGTCCAATCTACGGAACAATGAGATCGCTTCGGAAAGCCTGTGATGCTCCCAGGAAGCTTCTGCGCAAAGCGCAGAAGCTAACAAACAAAGACACAAAGACAGTCTAGCTTCGCCTAAAAAGGCGAAGCTAGACTGTCTTTGTTAGTCAGAATAAAATAAATATAAAAAAGACCCTCATTCGGGGACCCACCCGAATGAGGGTCTAAGTGCGAAAAAGGGAGTCCCATCATAATCGAAAGGGAGACAAAATAATGTTCAAAGTTTCCGTTACATAGGCACATCTATACTTAATATTATAAAGCTGAAGAGTTTATCGAAGCGCTAATCTCAGGAACTAATGGTCCGAATTGAAAAAATATTTTTGTGTTGGGTAGGCTATTTATCGAGGAAGGCTATATAACATCACGTTACGGTTCAAATGAAGCGGAGCAGCAAACGAAAAATGGACTAAAACTGGCAGGCGATTCGTTGCGACGGGAAGGAGAGCGAATATTTGACGCGGATGAAGTCGCGGGCAAAAGCTAGTTCTCTAATAAGATTGTTTCGGTCAATGCTTTAAAAACTAGATGGCGCCGGCATTTCCTAGCTGACTGTCCCCTGAGAAGAAACTCCGAAACAAACTCGGAGGTCATGGTCTCTTTTAAAGTCCAAACATTAGAATTTTATAAGAGTAACAAAGCAGGACAATGTCTGGAAGAGCCTTTTGAAGAAAGACCCATTGCAGCTTTGAGCTGACCTGTCTCAACAGACGGCACGGTTGTATCAGTCATCGTGTAGCTCAACCCTATTTTAGGGAGTTCAACGACGAAGACCTGCAGGACATTTGCGAAGACCATATAAAATACTCAAAACCGCCTGACCAGAGTTATGTTATAAGTCGTGTCACATGTTAATAGTATGGGAGGACAGTGAATGTGTGTGTGAAATAATAGGATAATAGATGCTAATATTCGAAACTTGCGTATTCCAGCAAGCGGCAGCGGCGTCAACATCAACGTCATCCAACAACGTGGTGACACAGCAGCCCGTCACGCTGATGCAGCAAGTAGTCACGCCGTCTGGAGAGGTTCAACAACTACCGGTCAGTTACTGTTTAAACCATTTATTCAAATTAAGGTCTCCCGGTCTGGACGAAGCGGGAGGGCGTGTAAGACTTTTACTGACTAAATCCCACAGTTCCTTCAGTTGCCTTTGCCAGGGCCACGATAACTCTTTCGAACAAATCCGCGACCCTGGCAGGATTTAAACTAGACTGAGAATCAACACTTTTCGAATGTCAAAATTTCATTTAGCTGTCCTCCATAAATGCCCGCCTTTCAACACTTTCTAGTGCTTTAGCTAGGAAGAACAGACAAAATTCTGTAAATGTTGGTGAGAACCCTATCAAAATCTGGTGCGTAGTATTCTTCTATACAGATTTTGATACATTGTGGGTACACGGACTTGAAAAACACAAAACACATTTTAAACGCATGGGAGAACTCGCAAAAAGCTATCGGAGTTTTCTGTGATCTCTCCAAAGCTTTTGATTGCGTTCACCATGACACACTTTTGCGTAAACTACGTCATTACGGTGTTCAAAACGAAGCTCTCAATGTCATAAGTTCTTATTTGCAAAATAGGCACCAATGTGTAGATATCAATGGTGTAAAATCTTCTGGGCTACTAGTTCAGTTAGGTGTACCTCGAGGCTCAATACTGGGTCCTTTCTTATTCTTAGTGTATATAAATGACTTACCATTCTATTTAAAGAATATCTGTGACATTGTACTATTTGTTGATGATACCTCACTTATCTTTAAAGTAGACAGAAATAGAAAAGATTTTGACGACGTGAATAATGCGCTCTCAATGGCTACGGATTGGTTTATCACAAATAATCTAGTTCTTAATGCTAAGAAAACGAAATGTATAAAGTTCGTCTTACCGAATGTTAGGAACCTGGGACCCAATGTTGTTTTAGATAATGAGGTGCTTGAAACTGTAAACTCGGCAGTTTTTCTGGGCATAACAGTAGACGCCAAACTTCAGTGGGGATCACATATACATATCACATAGCCTAGCGGGAGGGCTTAGTTCGGCCGCCTACGCCGTAAGGAAAGTTAGACAGTACACGGACGTTGATACAGCTCGATTAGTCTATTTTAGTTATTTTCGCACCGTGTGGTGCCGGACGTAAAGAATAACACCACCCCAGGAGTCTTCCTGGGACGTCGCTACTTGGGCCAGGAACACCTGCTGCTGTGGTTGATTGTGTGCCTGGGACTGGACCTGGGAAATTAGGTACATTTATTTGAGTTAATTGCATTTGTATCATGAAACCCACCCCATTTCTTCCCGTGGGTGTCGTAAAAGGCGACTAAGGGACTTACTAGAGAATGGGCAGCAGCGTTCTCTATGCATTTTACCAACATACTGCGATCGCCAACCCGCCTGCCAAGCGTGGCGATTATGGCAAAGCCCCCCAAATTGGGGGAGGCCTAAGTCCAGCAGTGGACGTCTTACGGCTGAAATGATGATGATGATGAGTTATTTTCATAGCATAATGTCCTACGGCATTCTACTGTGGGGCAAAGCCGCGGACATTCAAAATATTTTTGTTCTTCAAAAACGAGCTATTCGAGCGATTTACCAACTAGGTGCTAGAGTTTCTCTGAGAGATTTGTTTAAAGATATTGGTATTCTTACGGTGGCATCACAATTCATCTTCGCCAACATCTTATATATTAGGCAAAATATACACTTGTACACTAAAAACAGTGATTTTCATAATATTAATACTAGAAATAAGGACAAAGTACGAGCTCCCTTTCACGAACCTTCACGAACTACAGGCTTCCAAAATTAAATGTCAAGAGCTGTTAGACGAGAGAGAGGAAAGTGAGAAGGAAGTCGAGAAAGTTGTCTACAAAAACACAAGCTTAAAACAGGAGCTAGTAGACCTACATCTCCAATACCTCAGTGTTGTTGCTGAACGGGATCAACTAAAGGTGGTTACAGATGGTTTCAACAACTGTAGTAATTTGTATGAGCAGGCTTTAAGTAAGGTTAGGGACCTAGAGGATGAATTAATCCATGCAAATGTCAAAATTCAACAGTTAGAAAAGGATAAAGAACGTAATCAGGTCAAAGAAACTGACCATTTGTTTAATGAATTGTTTAATACAAATTGTAGCCCACACTCTATAACGACAATTGACCTAACCGAGGATTCCTTACTGAAACATAACTGTAGTCATAAAATAAGTCAAAATAAATTTAAAAAATATGCGCGACTGAATAAAATTATTAAAAAATGTAATAAATTCAAGAAACATCAAAAACATTATTCCACAAATATTCAATTAAGAACGCGGCGCCCTAAACTCGCAACCACGAGCCGACGACAAGGGCAAAACTCGATCGGAATATTGCTATCTCTGTTTGACAATAGAAGGCCAATGCTGACGCGGTGTGCAGCCGTGTGTGAGTGAGTAATAGTACCTACCCTTTATTCATAACGACTCGACGCATTTTTATTTACTTGTAATTAGGTATGTTCGTTATTTGCTTTATTTTTGTTGACTGCTTTGGGGAATCGTTAGTAAATGTACAGACTAGTAATGCGTTTTGTGGAATTTTCTTTACAATGTCCATATCTCAAATTATTACAATATCCCGAGATCTAGGGCTTACATACCTTTCCTAACTTGGTACTTGTAAACCAATGTATAATTATACTGTTTGTGTTCTTCAATAAATAAATACATGAACGTTGTGAGTCCAATAACCCGATTAGTTTTATTACCTCATAATACGCAATGTATCGTTACCGCGCCAAATAGTGAACGGCAGCGCAGCGAGCCTTCGGCCGTTAGGCAGAAAATGAACAGTTGATGGCGGCGGCACACGGCGCAAAAATTGTCACACGCACGCTGCGTAAATATAAATGATAGGGATGTTTATTATTATTGCCTTCATTTATTTTAAGCCTATTTATGTTTGTTCATTCCCTTTGGAGTCAAATCAAATCAAATCACATCACAGGAGTGGTCTCAACTTTAAAAAACGAAGGCTTTTTCTGTCATATTTACGTAAATAAGTATTCTTTTTACCAATTTAAAAAAATGTTATCACTACATAATATAAAACAAAGTTCCCCGCCGCGTCTGTCTGTCTACTTGCGAAGACCTCAAAAAATGTTGAACAGATTTTCATGCGGTTTTCACCAATAGATAGAGTGTTTTATGAGGAAGTTTTAGATGCATTTTCCAGCCTCCACGCGGGCGAAGCCGCCGGCAAACTTAACTACTTATAAATCTATATACTATATAATATTATAAAGCTGAAGAGTTTGTTTGTTTGTTTGAACGCGTTAATCCCAGGATCTACTGGTCCGAATTGAAAAAATCTTTTTGTGTTGGGTAGCCTACTTATCGAGGAAGGTTATAGGCTATATAACATCACGCTACAACCAAGAGGAGCGGAGCAGTAATGAAAAATGTTGCAAAAACGGAGAAAAAGCGCATGGGTAGGCGATTTTCGCCGTTTTTTGCAACATTTCGGGGAAACAAGAAATTGAACGGGGACGAAGTCGCGGGCAGAAGCTATAATGAATAAATGTCACTAAGAGTGTTACGCAAAATATTAGTAACAGACAAATATTCCAATAGTTTCTACATATTTACGCGATGTGCAGATATAAAAGAGGATAAGTAAAAAACAAGGACTTTTAAGTAAAATTTATTTGTAATGTTCTTACACGTTACTCCCCTGACGAAAAAACCTTATAAAATAAAAATCACTGACTTCCGAAATTAAAGTTATTTTTCACTTTGTAGTGTTTTTTGGCGATATAATAAAGTATGCACCAAGCCGGTGTAGAAGAAAAAAAAAATTGCCATTGCTAATGGTAATTTGGATCCTGACGGCATTCCTTATATTACAGTTGTAGTCGGCGGTTTATGGGCTAAACGATCGTATAGGACTAATTATAACTCTTTATCTAGAGTATCGTGCATAATCGGTTTTGAAACTAAAAAAATCTTATTTTAGGGCATCAGGAATGCATTTGTTGCGTATGTGCTTTAGCTAAAAATAAAAATACAGATCCGAAAGTTCACCGTTGCTTTAAAAATTGGTCGAAAAGCTCGACGGCTATGGAAGCAGATGGCATTGTAGAGGGATTCAAATGTAGCATTGAAATGCATCAATTACGATATAAAACGATGATCGGTGATGGTGATAGTAGCGTTACTAGCGCTCTCAACGAATCTTTGCCGTACGGACACTGCACTACCATTAAAAAAATTGAATGTAGCAATCATTTGCTACGAAATTATTGCTCAAAATTAAAAAAATCTCGTTAAAAAGACAGAAAATAAATTGGGTTTGGTCCCAATAAAACTAAGAAAAACCCTGGATGTGAATATTTTGAGAAAAGCTATAAAAGGGGCCGTCGATTATACGACGAAACTTCCAAATATGACCACGACCCAAAAAATTAATAGTTTAAAACAAGATTTACTAAATAGCCCATGTCATGTGTTTAGTGATCACGAAAACTGTAAACCTTATTTATAAAAATTGTAATAAATGTGCTTACGTAATACTTGAACGGTCCCTTACCAAGGAAGAGGTCGGATCTTACACATCATATTCGACCACTATATGGGTTGCTCATTTTTTTAATAACCGGATCACAGATGGATTTAGAATCTTGAAGTGATCTATGGTAATTGGTAACAGTTTGCGCGTCGATGTACAGCTGACTCTCTGTATAGGTATGCGATGCTTCGCTAGTAGGGGCATGGCGAGGTATAAAATAACTTTGTGCCTTCACGATGGCGCAATGTCTCCATGTACACGGTAATTACCGTAGATGCACCGTAATCTGGTATTATTCTACCGTCAAGGTAATAATGTATTACCGTGTCATATATCACCGTAATTCACTGTACTGCCAGTATAAATTACGTTGTTGTAAATATTTCATCATGTACTGCGTAAAACGAATCTCAGTCAGTCAACTTAACAATTTTTTTAATGGCAGCACTGCTCCTTCATTGCCGAGAATTTTAGGGAAATCCCTCAATATCTAGAAGTTGTAGATATTGAGAGTGTCTTTTATCTCCACGCAATCTATTCTCGTCCTTATGATGGGTGAATGACGTAAAATTTACTACGTTGTCTTTTATTCGAGTTACGATTACGACGCGTTACAAATACGTAGTAAACAGTTTCAATTTCAAGTTTTTATCTTCTTAGTTAATTTTTTTTTTTTGTTTAGCCACTGCTGGGCAAAGGCCTCCCCCAATTTCTCAGGAACTCTTGTCCCGCGCCACCTCAAACCAGTCGTCGCGGTACGCATCTAGGTCGTCTCGCCACCGCTTTCTGGGCCGACCGCGGTGGCGTCGTCCATCTTCAGGCACCCATTGTATGCAAACCTTTGCCCAGCGGTCATCTGGCATACGGCTAATGTGATTATGGTTAATAATTAAAAAAGCAAATATATTCAAGACTTTATTTGATTCACAATGTTGTTTTTTTCTTTGAAAAATTACACGGTAATTTACGCGGTACAATTTTAGCAGGTTCACCGTAATTTTGTCTAGAAACACGGTATTTTCACCCTTGCAACACTGTAACTCTCGATTTACATATGGAGACACTGCGATGGCGGTATGTTTACTTTCGGTGACAAACGCGCTCCTACTGTATGAACTCTGCACATAACTACACCACTCGCGCATCCATAGCTTCCATCCATAACACGCACCCTTCCATGTAAAAACAGAGCTTAGTTGAACCCGTCTCCACCTGTACTACCTATGGGAGCCAATGAATATGATTGGTGAATATCAAACGCATCCTTCCTTCCTTCTCTGGTGGAAAAGCAAACTAAGTCTGAGAACAGTCCTTGAGATAATTACCTACGCCCGGTCGGTGACATGAGAAAAGAAAGGGAAGAAATAAAAGTTGATAGGTACCTACCTATAAAGCTTTGTTTGTTCCGTCCCTACATATCTACCTAGATAGGTATGTAAATACACTTATACAAAACTAGCTGACCGTACAGACGTTGTCCTGTTTCCTAGAAATCGATAGCAGCACCACCTACCGGGTCCAATAGTTAATCTAAACCATCCAGGGTGCCACCCAAACACATACAAAAAAGTTCATTCAAATCGGTCCAGCCGTTTAGGAGGTTCAGTTACAACGAAAAGTGGCATAGATTTTTATATAAATAGACTAGCTGACCCAGCAAACGTTGCTTTGCCGGGTGAAAAAAAGTGAAAATTTAAAGATGTATGTATTTTTGTATGTTGTATCATAAAAAAATAGAAATTAAAAATTTTGTCTAAAAAATAAAAATTAAAATTTAGGGGTGGACTACCCCTAACAGTTAGGGGGATGAAAAATAGATGTTGGCCGATTCTCATAGATACCGGATAAGCACAAAAAATTTCATCAAAATCGGCCAAGCCGTTTCGGAGGAGTATGGCAACGAAAACTGTGACACGAGAAATTTATATATTAGATATAGGTACTTAGTTAGGTATACTTACTACTAACTCGGACCACAAAAAAATCTTTATTTTATTGGGCCGAGGTTAAAATAGTGTAAGTAAACAATTTGTACCGTGTGGTGCCGGACGTAAAGAATAACACCACCCCGTTTCTTCCCGTGGGTGTCGTAAAAGGCGACTAAGGGACTTACTAGGGAATGGGCAGCAGCGTTCTCGATGCATTTTACCACCATACTGCGATCGCCAACCCGCCTGCCAATCGTGGCGATTATGGCAAAGCCCCCCAAATTGGGGGAGGCCTAAGTCCAGCAGTGGACGTCTTACGGTTGAAATGATGATGATGAATGAATGATGATGAATTAGTAGCCAAGAAAATATTAGGCAGGTAACTTATAATATCTGTGAGACACATCCCAACGTTCGGAGTCCATGTTGGCAGCCAAACCGAATCGTAAACAATAAATCCAGGTCCGTAAACAAAGCAAAGTTCGTCAGAATGTAGAGTACTCGATACCAAGTCACAAGAAAAATCAAAATCCAAGTTCATAGCATAGGTCAATAATATTGTCAGAAATATCACAATACAATTGAAAAACAAATAAAAGTATGCTCCGCACCGTAAGGCAATCGTCTCGCACTGACAACAAACATCCCGAGTGAACTTCCCGCTACCCAAAATGCATGTTGCGTTAGTGTGAATCTATGTCCGAGCGATACACAACACACCCACCGCAAGCCGTACGCAACCGTGCACACATTGACATTTTTGTGAGACGCGATAGCACTATTAGCTATTGAAAATGTATGATAATTTGGCTGTGTTCCGTAATACCAAAAATGATGAATGAAAACTTAATGATTTTTAAATTGGTTTTCGTGTTTTAGTATCTTGATAATATAAGCTGTGTTATGGATAAAACATTATTACAGATATTGTTGTTTTTAATGCAGAAAAAACAAAAAGAAAACATGTCATTTATGTTGTAAAAATGTGCGAAATGCAATTCGCTCAAACTTCGTTTTAGCACAGTTTTTTTTTAAAAAAAACGTCACCATAACCTAGATAAATACTGTCTAAAGCCGAATATCATCTTAAAATGGTGGAAATATGCTCCAATTGCAAATGATTTTGGTATTACGTTTGTATGGACAGATTGACCGTCGCCGAGCCCTTAAGGAAAGAACGTGTTTCTCTTGTCAACAAATTGAAAAATTATCAAATTAAATTAGAAGATAGCATAAATATATATGAAGTAGACACTCAGCGCTTACAGTCTGAAATTCAAGTTCTTGATGAATCCCTTAAGTCACTTTATAATAAATATGTATGCTCTAAGCACCAAATTAAGGAACATATCCTTGCTACAAATGAATTGGTAGACAGAGTGGATTTGCTGACTCTCAGTAACACTCAGTGCACTTGTCGAAGGGTATCCAACCCTGATGCCCTCCAGCCTGAGGCAATGGTGAACCCGTCCCAAGTTGTGAGTAGTCTGCACTCTATCTCCATTCAAAATATACCTGATACTGTGCATGAACAATCTCAAGGGGTACAGGTAGTAGCTAGTAGTGTTACCCCTTGTTGCAGTCAACTTGGTTTTCAGTCCTTTATGTTTTCAGATAGTATAGGAAGAGGTTTAGGGAAATTAGTTAGTAACAAGTTGAATATTTCGAATCAAAATAATTGTTTGCCTGGGAAATCCTTTACAGAAATAATGACATCAATTATGAGATATCAATATGATTGTAATACCAACATAACTGTATTTGTAGGTAAAAGTTCAAAGGTCAAACAAAATGATATAACTGACAGTGTTACTCAGCTTTTAAAGATTAATTGTAACAAAATTATTTTGTGTGCATTTCCATATTTTGAGAAATTATCTAGTAGGAAAAACAAACATATTCATATGCTTAATAATCATATGCAGTTTTTGGTCAGTCACTACAATGATAAACTTATATTTTTTGACACTAACATTTTTGTTGATAAGTTAAAATCGACAAGGAATACAGTGTATCTTCCCCTTAGGTTTCAAAATCAAAATCAAAATCAAAAGTCATTTATTCAAACTAGGCTGAGAGTCAGCACTTTTTGAACGTCAAAGTTACAAAAGACAGTCCCCCCAAAACGCCCACCCTTCGACACTTCCTAGTGCTGTAGCTGGGAAGAAGAAGTGGCGGAACAAACTCCCCAGCAGCACAGCTGTCTGTTAAGTTAGAAGAACTTGATTCTATACAATATTGTGTAAGTAATTAATATTATAAAACAAAACATACATTATTCGCCATATGTCAGCGAGCACACGCCAATATACCAACAAAAAAAAAAAAATTGAATACTAAAGTCAAGCTGAAATAATGAAACAAAAACGTAAACAAAACTTAAAAACTAAATAAAGCCTCCAGGCATAAAAGGCGTGCCCGCTTACATGTTCAACGATGCAAAATGATCCATATGTTGATGCATATAGCTAAGTTGAAGTTACAATAGTTAAACTAGCACCTCCGGAGTAGAATAAAATAACAGTTAATACAAATAACAATAACAAAAACCATGGTCAGCAAGACGACCAGTCACCACAAGCAGCACCCGTTCACGAGCATAACGCAAAGGTCAGCCATTACCCCCCTCGCCATATTTGAGGGAAGGTGGTAACCCGACCCCCAACGCTACCGCAAGCAGTGACATCTAAGGGAGCATGACGAACTTGCTGCCGGTTTGTCAGGCAAAAATATTATGAACAGCTGACGAGGTCGCTAGCTAACTACATGTTGCAATACAACTCATTTAAAATCATTGTAATGAGTAGATTATGTCCACAATAAATGAAATTAAAAGAAAATAAAAATAAATAAATAAATTAACAAAATCTGTTAAATAAAAAAATAAATAAAAAACAATTATATGAACTACCCATATAAACTGTCAGTAGGAAAGCTAATTCTGGATTGAAAGAACATAAACATTGTCTTGAGTTTGTCTTGAGTTAATCACAGCGACCAACTATTCTTATCGTTTAAGTAGTCGTTGATAGAATAGTATGCCTTTGAACAAAGGTTGGATTTTACTTTAGCTTTAAACTCATTAAACTGCAAATCTAGTAAAGCAGAGGGAAGCTTGTTATAAAAGGTAATACCAAGACCAACAAAAGAATTATGAACCTTATGAAGCCGGTGAAAGGGAGCACGTAGTTTGTCCTTATTTCTAGTATTAATATTATGAATATCACTGTTTTTAGTGTACAGGTGTATATTTTGCCTAATATATAAGATGTTGGCGAAGATGAATTGTGATGCCACCGTAAGAATACCAATATCTTTAAACAAATCTCTCAGAGAAACTCTAGCACCTAGTTGGTAAATCGCTCGAACAGCTCGTTTTTGAAGAACAAAAATATTTTGAATGTCCGCGGCTTTGCCCCACAGCAGAATGCCGTAGGACATTATGCTATGAAAATAACTAAAATAGACTAATCGAGCTGTATCAACGTCCGTATACTGTCTAACTTTCCTTACTGCGTAGGCGGCCGAACTGAGCCTTCCCGCTAGGCTTGATATATGTGATCCCCATTGAAGTTTGGCGTCTACTGTTATGCCCAGAAAAACCGCCGAGTGTACAGTTTCAAGCACCTCATTGTCTAAAACGACATTGGGTCCCAGATTCCTAACATTCGGTAAGGCGAACTTTATACATTTCGTTTTCTTAGCATTGAGAACTAGGTTATTTGTGGTAAACCATTCCGTAGCCATTGAGAGCGCACTATTTACGTCGTCAAAATCTTGTCTATTTCTGTCTACTTTAAAGATAAGTGAGGTATCATCAGCAAATAGTATAATGTCACAGATATTCTTTAAATAAAATGGTAAGTCATTAATATACACTAAGAATAAGAATGGACCCAGTATTGATCCTTGAGGTACACCTAACTGAACTAGTAGCCCGGAAGATTTTACACCATTGACATCTACACATTGGTGCCTATTTTGCAAATAAGAACTTATGACACTGAGAGCTTCGTTTTGAACACCGTAATGACGTAGTTTACGCAAAAGTGTGTCATGGTGAACGCAATCAAAAGCTTTGGAGAGATCACAGAAAACTCCGATAGCATTTTGCGAGTTCTCCCATGCGTTGAAAATATGTTTCAGCAGAGCAACACCCGCATCTGTTGTCGAACGACCTTTTGTAAAGCCATATTGCTCATTATGAAGGAGGCCATTTAAATTAAAATGTCTTAGCAACTGCTTGAGTATTAACTTTTCAAATATTTTACTAAATGCAGGTAAGATAGAAATGGGCCTAAAATTGCCAGCAACGACCTCAAATAGCGAGGCTATTACCTTATATTAACTCAGACATAAGTAGTATGTCACAGTCTTATTTAATTAGTGTTGGTAGTGATACTAACACTACTATTGATACGCCTAGTAGTTTAAACTACTAGGTGCGACAACGGATGAGCCGCATATGTTGAATGTTGTTCATCAAAATATGCAGGGTCTGTCCGGCAAAGAGTTAGAGTTAAGTTTATTTATAGAGAACCATGATGTTCAGGTATTATGTTTAACTGAACACTGGTTGAAAGAACATGAAATAGTGTTTATCAATGATGATAATTTTACTGTACAAAGTGCATTTGTGAGAAAAAGGGCCATCCGTGGTAGTTCTTTAGTTCTTGTTTCAAACAAGCTAAAATGTAAGCAACGTTCAGATTTAGTAAATCTCTCTATTGAGCGCACTATTGAGTTGTCTTGTGTTGAACTCGAGCGATACGTTATAATTTGCGTTTATCGACCCCCCTCTGGGGATTTCGTTTGTTTCGAGTCAGTAATGGAGGATTTACTCAATAAGTTAAAATCAAGTAATAAAAGTATAATTGTATGTGGCGATTTTAATATTAATATTTTAGATGTTACTCCATTGAGTATTAGACTTCTCAATCTTTTCAGGTCTTTTAATTTATTTAACTTGTTTTTTGAACCAACTAGGATCACAGCTTCTTCGTCAACTTGTCTTGATAATATATTTAGTGATGGTGATGCCAAAAATAAATTAGTGCTAACTGATTTAACGTCCGACCACTGTGGTTTGCTATCTAGCTTCCCTATGTCATTGTTTAAAAAGGCACATAAACTTGAATGCAGGCCTTATACAGCTAGTCGTTGCACCAAGTTTAAAAATAATGTAGCTCGTAGAATAACACCATCCATAGTAGAAAACGAGAATCCTAATGCAATTTATGAAGCCCTCTTTAATGTAGTGCAAAAAGAGTACAAATCTACTTTCAAGACCAAAACCATTGACATTAATGGCACCTCCGTCGGCTTTAACCAATGGGCTACTCCAGGTATTTATAAAAGTAGAGCGAGGCTATACGAGTTATATGGTTTAAAAAAATACAGGTTTGATACTCCTTTCCTAGAGTATGTAAAAAAATATTCAAAATTATTTAAACAGGTTAGTGCTTTTGCTAAATCTAAATTTTTAAGCGATCAAATTAAAAATTCAAATAATAAAATAAAAACCACTTGGAAAATCATTAACAATGAAACGGGTAAATCGGTTAAACAAGAAAAACAACTTGAAATTATGGTCGACAACAAATTAGTAAATACGGCAGCTGACGTAGCACAGGCATTTAATGAGTTTTTTGCCAACATACCCATAACTACGACTCGCTCCTTAAATTCCTCCCCGTCTAAAGCTGAAAACCTTTTGCATAGTAGTGTGCCTAAAAGTAGTTGCCTATTCAATTTTGAACATGTAACGCCTCGTGATGTAGTTAATGTTTTTAACACACTTAAGTCTAAAAACACTGGTGATTTCTGGGGCATTTCCATCAAACTATTAAGTAATATAATAGACATCGTAGCCCCCTCTTTAGCTGTTACTTTTAATAAATGTGTTGATGTCGGAACTTTTCCTGACCTCATGAAGAGTAGCAAAGTCATACCATTATTTAAATCAGGTAATAAAAAAGACGTTTCTAATTTTAGGCCTATTTCTATCTTACCTGCATTTAGCAAAATATTCGAAAAGTTAATACTCAAGCAGTTGTTAAGACATTTTAATATAAACAGCCTCCTTCATAATGAGCAATATGGCTTTACGAAAGGTCGTTCAACTACAGATGCGGGTGTTACTCTCTTGAAACACATTTTTAACGCATGGGAGAACTCGCAAAATGCTATCGGAGTTTTCTGTGATCTCTCCAAAGCCTTTGATTGCGTGCACCATGACACGCTTTTGCGTAAACTACGTCATTACGGTGTCCATAACGAAGCTTTAAACGTAATAAATTCTTATTTACATAATAGGTTCCAATGTGTAGATATTAATGGTGTAAAATCTACCGGGCTACCGGTTCAGTTAGGTGTGCCTCAAGGCTCTATACTCGGCCCATTCTTGTTCTTAGTGTATATCAATGACTTACCATTCTTTTTAAAGGGTATTTGTGACGTTGTACTGTTTGCAGATGATACTTCTCTTATTTTTAAAGTAGATAGGAACAGACAAGATTTTGAAGACGTAAACAGTGCACTCTCAATGGTTACGGATTGGTTTACGGCAAATAACTTAGTTCTCAATGCCAAGAAAACGAAATGTGTAAAGTTCGCCTTACCGAATGTTAGAAATCTAGGTCCCGAAATCGTCTTAAATAAAGAGGTTCTTAAAACTGTAGACTCGACAGTTTTCCTGGGCATAGCAGTGGATGGCAAACTACAATAGGGCCCACATATTTCAAGTCTAGCGGGGAGGCTCAGTTCAGCCGCCTACGCCGTCAGAAAAGTAAGACAATATACTGACGTTGATACAGCTCGGTTAGTCTATTTTAGTTATTTTCACAGCATTATGTCTTACGGTATTCTACTGTGGGGCAAAGCCGCTGATATTCAAAATATTTTTGTCCTTCAGAAACGAGCTGTTCGAGCAATTTACCCGCTAGGTGCCAGAGTTTATCTAAGGGACTTTTTTAAAGATATTGGTATTCTTACGGTAGCATCACAATTCATCTTCGCCAACATCTTATATATTAGGCAAAATTTACACTTACACGCTAAAAACAGTGATTTTCACACTGTTAACACTAGAAATAAGGACAAACTACGTGTTCCCTTTCACCGGCTTCATAAGGTGCATAACTCATTTGTTGGGCTTGGTATAACATTTTACAACAAGCTACCACCTTATTTACTAGAATTACCTTTTAATGCGTTTAAAGCTCAAGTAAAATCCAACCTTTGTCTAAAGGCATATTATTCCATCAACGACTATTTAAATGACAAAACTAGTTGGTCGCTGTGATTAACTCAAGACAATGTTTGTGTTCTTTCTCCAGTACTAGCGTACCTAGTGATAGGTTATATAGCTGTAATATAATTTTTATTATATATTTTTTTTTTTACTGTGTTAGTCATTTTTTTTGTATATTTATTGGTTTTGACATGTTCTATTCTTTGACATATTATAATGATTAGTATTGCATAAAATGATTAGCTAGCGACCTCGACAAGTTGTCATTCAATTCTTGCCTGAGCAACCGGCAGCAAGTTCGTCATGCTCCCTTAGATGTCAATGCTTGCGGTAGCGTCAGGGGTCGGGTTACCCCCTTCCCTCAAATAAGGCGAGGGGGGTAATGGCTGATCTTTGCGTTATGCTCGTGAACGGGTGCTGCTTGTGGTGACTGGTCGTCTTGCTGACCTTGATGTTGGTATTGTTGTTAATTACCTACCTGTTTATTTGTTTTTACGCCGATGGTCCTAGTTTATCATTTTGAGGCCTCGAGTTGTAACTCGGGTCGTAACAGCTGTGTGAACGTGATTCAGCATTGCATATGTAAGCTGTCACGCCCTTATGCCAGGAGGCTTTTATTTTGGTACCTTTATTTACATGATAAAAATATTTTTTGCTTTTGCTTGAGTATAGATTTCATTTTATTTCCTGGATTATTGGGTTGGCTAGCTGACAGATGGCAAATCATTTAATTTAATGTTTTGTGTCTCATAATGTTACCTCCTTACAATTGTATAGAATCAAGTTCTTCTAACTTAACAGACAGCTGTGCTGCTGGGGAGTTTGTTCCGCCACTTCTTCTTCCCAGCTAAAGCACTAGGAAGTGTCGAAGGGCGGGCGTTTTGGGGGGACTGTCTTTTGTAACTTTGACGTTCAAAAAGTGCTGACTCTCAGCCTAGTTTGAATAAATGACTTTTGATTTTGATTTTGATTTTGACCGGCTTCATAAGGTTCATAATTCTTTTGTTGGTTTTGGTATTACCTTTTATAACAAGCTTCTCTCTGCTTTGCTAGATTTGCAGTTTAATGAGTTTAAAGCTAAAGTAAATTCCAACCTTTGTTCAAAGGCATACTATTCTATCAACGACTACTTAAACGATAAGAATAGTTGGTCGCTGTGATTAACTCAAGACAATGTTTATGTTCTTTCAATCCAGAATTAGCTTTCCTACCGACAGTTTATATGGGTAGTTCATATAATTGTTTTTTATTTAACTGATTTTGTTAATTTATTATTTATTTTCTTTTAATTTCATTTATTGTGGACAAAATCTACTCATTACAATGATTTTAAATGAGTTGTATTGCAACATGTAGTTAGCTAGCGACCTCGTCAGCTGTTCACAATATTCTTGTCTGACCAACCGGCAGCAAGTTCGTCATGCTCCCTTAGATGTCACTGCTTGCGGTAGCGTCGGGGGTCGGGTTACCACCTTCTCTCCAATATGGCGAGGGGGGTAATGGCTGACCTTTGCGTTATGCTCGTGAACGGGTGCTGCTTATGGTGACTGGTCGTCTTGCTGACCATGGTTTTTGTTATTGTTACTTGTATTAACTGTTATTTTATTTTAGTCCGGAGGTCCTAGTTTAACTATTGTAACTTCAACTTAGCTGTATGTATCAATTTGTATCGTTGAATATGTAAGCGGGCACGTCCTTTATGCCTGGAGGCTTTATTTACGTTTTAATTCTGTGGCTTTATTTCTGTTTACGATTTTGTTTTTTTATTTATTTCAGCTTGTGTTTAGTTTTTAATGTTTTGTTGGTGGTATATTGGCGTGTGCTAGCTGACATATGGTGAATAATGTATGTTTTGTTTTATAATATTAATTACTTACACTATATTGTAAAGTGATTCTTTACAATATTGTGTAAGTAATTAATAATAATAATAGTTCTTCTAACTTAACAGACAGCTGTGCTGCTGGGGAGTTTGTTCCGTCACTTCTTCTTCCCAGCTAAAGCACTAGAAAGTGTCGAAGGGCGGGCATTTTGGGGGGACTGTCGTGTGTAACTTTGACGTTCAAAAAGTGCTGACTCTCAGCGTAGTTTGAATAAATGACTTTTGATTTAGATTTTGAAAAACGGCTTTAATTCTATAATATGTATGTATAGATTAAATATGCAGCACGCCTGTATTCCTTGAAGATTCCCACTGCTGGGAAACAGACCACCCCTCTGCAACACGCGGGCCCAGTGTGGGTTGGTAGATGTCACGTCTTCGAATTTTTGGTTCAAGGGCATGCCGGTTTCCTCACGATAATTTCCTTCACCGTTTTGAGATCAGCGGTGATGAAATAATTTACACGAAGTGAAGTACCTGTCTGGGCTCCTACCTACTACCTCATAAGTCGTGGTCATTGCCCCCATTACTTTAGTATCTATAATATTGTATTCACAATTCCAGATCCAGCTGACCCAAGCACAAATGAACATGATCCGGCTGCAGGTGCAGAACAACCCGAACCAGCCGATCATCATACAGGCGCAGTCGCAGCAGTCGCCACAGATTATACAGGTCAATAATAACTTCATTTTAGAAGCTTTTCTTTACTTTCACCTTTCCGGGAGTCTGTCTGTTATCATAATATCCTGCCAGTAAAATTTTACGCACTTCCCGTGAGCTGTAATTTTGCATGCTTTGCTAATTTGGATGATCCATTCCGATCTGGGAACATTCTTCTGTAAGATCTGGAGCTGGAGACTCCTTCAAAATATCATCATTTCAGTCTAAAGACGTCCACTGCTGGACATAGGTAGGCCTCAATTTGGTGGGGAATTTGCCATAATCGCCACGCTTGGCAGGCGGATTGGCGATAGCAGTATAATGGCAAAATGCATAGAGAAAACTGCTAATTATCCTCTAGTGAAGTCCCTTAGTCGCCTTCTACGACACCCACGAGAAGAAATGGGGTGGGTTTTATGATACAAATGCAATTAACTCAAATTAAATGTACCTAATTTCCCAGGTCCAGTCCCAGGCACACAATCAACCACAGCAGCAGGTGTTCCTGGCCCAAGTAGCGACGTCCCAGGAAGACTCCTAGTACCAAGACACCGGCACTCAGTGTTCAGTGCTCAGCGACTCCAATTCTGACTAACTATGGATTATGAGGTCATATCTCTGTGGATTGTGAAGTGTTTAAGTACAGACTAGATATTTAATGGTTTTGTTACAAAATGATTGAATGATATGAATGAAAATGATCTAAAAGGAACCAGGTAAACCAACTTTATTTTGATAACATTGAAAATATTAAGAAAAAGAAAACCAAATTGAAATGTTATGCGTTGGTAAGCACATCAATTAAAAACGGGTGAATTGATTTGGTTAATTCTAGTTTTTTATGTTTGTTATAGTTCATATAATATATTATAGGGAAAGAAAATTTTTAAAAGTTGCCCAGAAAATTCCACAGGACAGTGTCTATCCTGGGTTGTAGTTCAAGGCATAAAAAGTGATTTTAAACCCGAGTCTAAGTCCTGTATCACAGAAAGTAATTCAAAACTACATTCATTGAGTTACCAACGTTCATGAACTTTTACATATATTTCAAAAATACGAAGCAATGGATTCGCAATATTCTTCCAATTCTTTTGGCTCCTGATTAAAAGTGTTGATGTAATATGAGTCTCAAAAAGTCGTTTAAAATATTTTTCTTTTGAAACAAAACACTCTTTATTTTGTAAAGTTGGTTACACTGCGGCTGCAATTACCAATTACATAACTATTGTATGGACTTGAATATCTAGTCTGTGGTTATAGTACAGTACAAAGACTTTCATTTGATGACAGAACATATCATAGTGTTTCAATCTGAGCCGGTAGTTTTAAATTATTTAATGAAATGTTATCTTACCTATCTTAAGTGACATAGGTAGAACGGGCTGGTGTCCGCAACTTCATGTCTGAGCGCATATTTTGCGTACGGTTAAGTGACATATAAGCAGAGTCCTTATCGAGTCTCGAGTCCGAAATAAATCAGAATGCCTTGAAAGAAGTATGAGAGTGAATTACACTACCGGACTACTAAATCAAGCCAATATAAAAAAAATGCCAATATGTAGGATACGTTTAGCAGAGAATGTCCATATGTAGTGGTCAACAGGAACCCGAAATTAAGTGTATGAAGAGCTGAATGATATTCCAGTATGTTGATATTTTTAATAAGAGTTTAGTCGGTATCTGTTAGGATTTAGATGCATCTCCTAAACGATGGCAGGCTTCAGTGCTTCCAACATGAGGAAACCAACCCAACAACATCAAAATAGTGTTAGGTCAAAGAAAAATTTTTGTTGCAGTTTTGCAGCCCACGTACTGTCCATCATTTTGATGTAATTTTTGTTCCAAATTTGAATTCACCACAATTTAAAATGTCACATTGTTCCAAGTTTGATTTTAAAAATGGCATAGAACTTATTTCTAAAAACCTGTGTGGTTAGATTTAATAGTCTAGCATTGTATTAACAAGAATAAACATCAAAATATTTCAGTAAACTTCATCATCTTTAAAATAGTATTAGAAATACCACTGCCCTAACTAACAACGATTATATTTCAATACCATGATTGCCTTTTTTGTATTTTATTGTGTAAAGTAGTATGGGTTACATAACCTAAAGTCTTTTCACAGTTATTTCACCTCTGACGCAAGCCAACAGTCATCTTATTGTGACTAAAATAAAGATCACTATCATACTGACAGACTTGTCAGTGAGAGCCACACAACAGCAAACTTATCGTAACTTAAATCACTGACGAACATTTGACAAGTTTTTCAGAAACTTGGCAGCGATCCTATAGCAACTTTATTAAAACGACAATAAAGAACACTATGATTTTAACAGACTTGTCGGCAAACTAACAGTACCTCTGTAACGAGATTAAAGTTCACTGTAATTTGACAATGATGCAAAATCAGAGATAATAAAAATAACTTTGAAAGGACTGTAGGTCAACCTGGCAGTAAGTGGCAACTGTTTGGCGCAAACGAGTGTTCATACATTTTCTTTGTATAGACAATTTGACGTCGATTTATTATATTCCGTAGTAGGAAGGTTGAATTTCGTAGTCAAATGTTTACTACTGCATAGCTCTTTACAAACATTCGATACGCTTCTACGCCGAGTTGCAGTCTTCATACAGGTGTTTGTGGCAAGGCAAAACAGAGAAGCAATTCTCGTTATTTTAAGAACATTCAGTCTGATCTTAAGGTGCGTTTACATCTGTTCAACAACTGGCAATTTTGTGGATAGCAACATGTTGCGTGCTGCGGATACATCCAAGAAGTGGTTTGCCTACGAGAGTCTCCTTTTTCTTTGAATACCTTCAAAAATTAAAAAAGCCGCAGCAGCAACGACTTGTTCGGTAGACATAACTGTAGATACTATAGAACGTATGTAAAATGAAACTGTCGAACCTGTTCTTGCAACAGACGTTGATCACTGTTGACCGTACAACACTGTCGAAAGCTGTTGCGTGCGACAATCCGTTGCTTCAACTAATTGTTGAACTAGCGTAAACGCACCTTAAGTCTCAATGTGTCAGAAATAGAGAGAGAGAGAGGGAGATTTTTTGATTTGACTGTCGCCGAGATGAGACTGCGACTAGATTTTGAACGTTTTAAATAACAAGCATTGATCTTCTAGTTATCGAACTGTATCATTTTCGACATATACCTTTCTGAATGGTTGTGAATATCTATGCTGTAAGGTTGAGCCTACGCACATGGCAATATGTACGCACGGCACACACATCAAGCGATACATATCCAGTATAAGCTGACATCTCATTGTACGAAAACCCTATACAATGCGAGGTCAGCTAAAACTGGATATTTATAGCTTGACCTGTCGCCGTGTTTACTAATAAGTGGAGATAACTAATGTCCGGGACTGGGGTAATGGTCAATTTCACTATAATATAAATGAAGGTAAATGTACAAATAGCAAACAATTTTACATATTATAGCCGTATACAATAAATACGTATTAACTAAACCTAAGTAACTTTTTGATATTTAAAACATTAAAAGAACAGGTACCTACCTAGCATCAATGTATAAAATGTAAATAGTTTACTATAAAGGGTTATTTATCACTTTTGTACTAATGAATATATAATGGCGGCACTTCATAAAGCTATTCGGTTTTGACTTTTTTTTAATGATTTTTTTATTAATCGTAATACTATACCCCTTGGCTGAGCTAAGACTTTCGGGCTTCTGACGACCCGAAACAGCAGTCAAAGATCTACCAATGATAGGCGGGACCATGTATACAAAAATACCCAGTTATCTCCGAGGCTCGGAGGGGTTTCGGTATGTCCCCATCCACGGACCAATCTAGGCAAGCGTAGAGTTAACCACTTATCGAACTGTGCGTCTGCTATTAGCCACAAAGTATTCGAAATCCTTTGATAGTGTATTCCTTGTATTCGTGAAATTAGGCAAACATACATGGATAGAGTAACTTCACTACGCGAACACGAATAGTGATGGGAAGTGCCACCATAATAATACGCATAATGCACAAATAAATTAAACTCCGACCACACTGGGTTGTGTAAATCAAACAATTGTATTATTGTAAAAGTTTGAATATCACCTTACATTAGCCATATAAAAGCATAATCACCTACCCACTGCTGGTACAGACGGCTACATATCAAGTTCTACATTTCCAGTTTTAGCTGAACTCGCATTGTATAGGCTTTTCGTACAATGAGATGGCAGCTTATACTGGAAATGATTTGTCGCCGTGCCAACAAAGGCCTCCCTTCTGTGAGAGGTAGTTGAGTATTGTATTGTATTGAGTAGTTTGAATGTAATTTTATAATCCTTGTTCCTAAATTCTAGCATACTTTGGGTTGCAATAATATTTTTGTATAGTTATGTTAGCTTTTGTGAAGCTTTCGATATTGACAGTGGACATTTCAAATATCATAGGGGGCAGGGATTTTAATGTTTAATTTTTTTTAATAGGCACACTATAATTCTAGTTAGCATTATAGTGTGCCTTACGGTTGTGCCAAAAGGCCAGTTCAGCAAAAATACCAGACTACACATTAAAACATTAAAACCCATGCCCCATAAGATATTTAAAATTAAAGGTCTGTCCCCACACATCAGTGCCGTGTCAGGGACGGGGCAGGAACTTGGCCGTGGCAAGAACGAGCATCCGTGTCCCGTCAGGAGCTGTCTGTTCACACAAGTCAGTGCCACGACAGTGCCGTGAACAGACGAGGTCTTCCCTTCCACCTATACCCGCCTCTTACTTCATTCTATTTCATTGTCCGAGTATAGCCTCAGTATTGTATGGTGAAATAGATAACAGGAAAACTGATACACGTCATGGCTATCTATATATCTCGGGTTAGACAAGTCGTACAATACGCTATGTACGCGTACAGTCTCTATTAATAACTCATCAATTCATCATTCATGTTCATCACCAAAAAAGTCAACAAATTGCAAGGAAAACATATCAACACGTGCAAGCCACGGAATGGAATCGGAACACTTGCACACGTTTCGGCGCCGGCCCTGACACTGAAGCTTCGTTGCCGGCACGGGCACGGACCTGTGTGATCCAGTTCATAGATAATGTATGCACTGATATTTTTTTAGACTGCTGACGAAACACGTCCCTGCCCCTGATACGGCACTGATGTGTGTGGATAGACCTTTAACATCACACATCTTCTGTCTGTTTCTGACATCACACATTACGCTTTTTTATTTGACTATTTCCTGCCTATTGTGTGACTTTTAGTCTGTGCTAATTAAATGTATTTTATTTCTTTAAGACGACGTTTGAAATTTCCACCGTCGATAGTTAGAAAGTACAATGACATTGATGACGCATCTCAAATAATTCTCCTTCATGGTGAATAACAATTTATAGTTTCTTTGCAATTGCACTGCAGAGGTCATTGCAATCCTAAATCCTAATGGGCCTGTTTTTACCTCCTAATAAGTTTTAGTAAAATTATGCTTCTTGCAAAAATGTCGTCTATTTTTCATTTATATAATGTTGGTTCCCTATTCGCAGGTGGATGCGCAAAGGGCCCTAAAATATGTTATTTTTAGTTTATACCTCTTGATTATGTGTAATATTAGACTTAATTAATATGGCTGGTTCTCACTGTCAAAAATTTTAATCGAAAATGAAAGATAGAAGAACACGTAATTTGAGGCTGACTGGGCCACAATCCGCCCAATTATACAATTGTATTGAATACTATCTGCAATAATTAAAACACTGCCAAAAATCAATTGAATAATGCAAAAAAAAATGTCATCAATGTTTAAATTAATAAGTGATCATAAGTTGGTTGTTATTTAGGTTTATAAATATACATAAGTTATTTAATAAAACTTATATAATTATAATATTTAGTTTTATTATTTATTTTAAAAACATTAACTGAAAATTGCATACCTTATTTGATATGAATTGCTTAAAAATAAATAAAAAAAGAATTAACAATCACCATTGGCATTAACAGAATCAAACATTTGATAAAAAATAACAAATTGTACTATAATAATACTTAAGAAGTAAATAATAAAGATATGTTGGCACGGTACGTGTTGATCCAAATCCGTTAGGTTTTTGTATAAAAAAAAACGAAATGAAATGTAGATTCCTACAAATTATCTATCATTAATGCAGGCCTTCTGAAAACTGGTTAAGTCCCCAATTAACTGTCAAATACTTGTTTTAATTAATTTTTCAATATTACTGTGTGAAAATATAAAATGCAATGATTAATATAATAACACAATATAATTTAATTTCAATTTTCAAAACAGCATTGAGAACCTCTCCAAATGGCCTGCTACACCTATAACTGTTACTAACATATAGTCTACTCGGGTTAACAAAATAAAAAACAAAAAAATATAGTCGAATTGATAACCTCCTCCTTTTTTGTAGTCGGTTAAAAATAGTGACTCATCGTTATCAGCTTAGCCACGCCCCTTTACCAATGAGATCATAGTAAATTAGAACGCTGTGTTCTCATTGACCAGTTGGAGTAAGCCCTTCAGACAGTATGTTCTAAGATCTAATTAGTCAAGGGGCGTGACTAAGCAGAGTAACAACGATGAGTCTATTTTTTTAACGCGAATAGATTATAAAACCTTGTTATTTCCAAACACTAATAATGACAAATTAATAAAAATAGGTAAATATTTGATGATAGGTAATTTTAATTTACGATTTGCCCATCTTTTAGAAAATGCGCTTTTAAACGATTCATTTTAATATTTGACAAGAAAAAACTTTTCAAGATGAGTTTAAATACGTAGCAAGCGTACTGTATCAACACAACTTTAATATTTTAATTTAAAAACAAGTCCACACCGCGAGCATGTGAGAGCGTCCATGCTATTATAAAAAAAAAATCAGTACGAGCGAAAAAAGAACGAAGAAAATACTGATGAGCACCGTTATTTCAAACTTTCGGACTTTGAAATAATGGTGCTCATCAATATTTTTAGTTCAGAAACGGATGATTGGTTCACGACGATATGTTTCTAAATGAGCAGTGTGGACTTGCCTTACTGACTACGCAGTGGTATATACCGACCACGTAGAACTCCGATCATTCTATAAGCGAAGACCATATAAAGTAGAAAGAGCATTCAATTGATACAACAAAAAATATATATTATAGACATTTTTACACATTACATACATTTATAAAAAGGCGGTTATGACACTGCACCGGACACCGCTTCGGTGTGCGATTTTAAAGTTTGACTGTAGAATCTTCTTTTGAACTCATATAAAATTCACAGGGTTATTATAACACACTGACTGCATCTCTGTTCAAATTAATTAAAAACCACAGGCCCTCTTATCGGAACGGTGTCCAGTACGATGTGGTGACCGCCTAATGCACATAGGTATCTATCTAACACCTCACTGAGTACTCTGCCTATCCATATGGTCGAGAACGGCTTGCACATCTTCTTTCAAGAGTCGCACCAAAGCTTTCGTATGTTTGCAATCCTCCCTAATCAGGTCTAAGGAGCGCTCCTTGAGCTGATGCATGAAGTCATCGTCTAATTCTTGTAATCTGGAGACGAAAATTAGGTTTTTTATCATATCATTCACCTACAATAATCCGTATTTATTTGGTGTCAGGACAACTTGTCTTTTTCTTAAATATTTCTCTACTAGCTTATGCCCGCGACTTCGTCTGCGTTAAATTTCTTGCCCCTTCCCTTCGCATCGAATCGCCTACCCGTGCGATTTTCCTCGTTTTTTGCAACATTTTTCATTACTGCTCCGCTCCTCTTGGTTGTAGCGTGATGTTATATAGCTTATAGCCTTCTTCGCTAAATAGGCTACCCAATACAAAAAGAATTTTTCAATTCGGACCAGTAATTCCTGAGATTAGCGCGTTCAATCAAACATACAAACAAACTATTCAGCTTTATAATATTAGTATAGAAGTATAGATTAGAGGCATTTCAGATATAACGAAAAATGCATATGAAAATAAGGCCACATTACCATTGCTTAAAGTGGAAAATGGTATAAATATCGACGGTGACATATACAATGCATAGATGAGGGCTTCGTAAAGGGTTTTGTTACAACCTGTATAGAAAAAGAAGACATGCTGCGCGGAACCCGAAGTCAACGTAAACAAGGACGTAATAATATCGCTGCAGGATTTTTTCGCGTACTGGATCTTCAACGCACTGCTTAGTGCCGAGGGTTGAAAGTCGAACAATATGGTGCCGATTCTGTTGTACACGAACTAAACTAACTAAACTATCTCTAAAATTCCTTACTTTTGGCTATGAGAATTGTAACGCTATTCTGCAAGGAAAAATCTCTAAATTAAAAAACTATTTTGACACGACTAAAATCGAATTTGACAATCGCGACTCAGCGTGGTATTTTTTTTTTTCTTTTGTTTTCGCAACGTTTACTTGTGTGTGCATTGCGTAGAATGAATTTTTTGAGAGACGAAGGCGCGTGCTTGGGTGCAGCCTGGACGTGTTTTATATGGAATTTTTCACTTTTGTTTGAAAAATATAAAAAAAATGTTACCCACGTGTTGATATTTAAATGTTCCGGGGTATACTAAGGGGGTCGAAAATTTCATTATTTTTGCGATAGGACACGCCATTTTCAAGATATAAGCAAAAAGAAAATAAAAAATACAGAACTGTTTTTGCACGTGAAGGCAAGACGTTGTTGAGAATTTTAGTTCATGACCACTAGTTTTATTCCACACCTTTTTAATCGCGCTTAAAAATAGTCAGATTTAGTTAAAATAAATTATTATAGTCAAAATTTTTGGTGAAAACCGGCAAACTCAGAATAGCAAAATTGACATTTTCACTAAACTAATAACTCAGTGCAATCTTAGTGCTGTCAAACTAAAATATAGTTAAGTTGTGTCACTTTAGTCTATTTCAGAATAGGAAATCGTCGTTTGACAGGAATAAACCAAATTTTAGTGATTTTTAGTTTAGTTTAGAGAATTTTGTGACAACAGAATCGGCACCAATGTGTTTTTTTGACGCGCTAAGATGACTATTGGATTCTCAATGCTCAGTTCAACACCGAGCGTTAAAAAATCCAGTGCGCTATATTTCTACCTCGATGATGAAGTGAACCGTATAATATTGTCATAACAACGTCAAATATTATGCTAAAGTTTTCTGTTGTCTGGAAACGACGGGTTAAATGGAGTGGCTACACTGTGATTTGGAGACTAATGTGACGCCGAAACATGCAATTGAACAATCTTGAGAGATGGGGGAGTCTAGCCTTAGCTACGCAGCGAATATTGTGTTTTTATGTGGAGATAGCCATGCAACAATAAATGAAAATACTGCAATACTAGTATCAGCAATAATAGTAGCATATTTTATATTTTAAGTAGTGTAGGAGTATTGATTTTATGTAAAGTACACTAGTGTGTCCGACCGAAAAGGCTGTTCAGCTGAAAATTAAAAAGAAGCTTCCGGTCTAGTTATATTTCCAGCCGAACCAATCAAGTATTTGATTTCGGGTTAGCCGAAGCTTCGGATGGTTTATGGCCGAATTATAATTATTTGGCCGAGAACGAAAAGCTTCGGTCAGTCACTAATTTTAAGTTCTCAACATAGCTGGTTTAGTGGCAATGGGCAGTCATCTTAGCCGTAGGACCGATGACCGTTACGGTAGACGTGTTCTTAAGTGGAGACCGCGAATCAGTAAACGTAAGGTAGGACGCTCTCAGGCTAGGTGGAGCGACGATCTTCGCAAGATGGCAGGGAATTGAGCTGAATGGCGTGCGATTGGAGAGGCACTGTCAGCAGTCGACTGCTGTAGGTTGATTATGATGAGGTTGATATTTCATTATGAAGCTACAAAATAAATCTTAATTTTCTTTTAATCCGTACATTTACTGTGCGAAAAATTCCGCAGCGATATTTTCACGTTTGTGAGAGCGTGGACATAGCCGATCGAAGTAAAGGACAGCCAATCAACCCCAAAAAGGGACGCTAAAGTCTGTATGGTAATATTCGATGTCCACGTTGACTAAGTCGCGGGCAATGTACTAGTGTGTCATAAAATAAAACGCACTCTTATTTTGCGCCAAGTACTCCTTTTGCTTCGTCTAAGTTTATACATCTGACATACATCACACATTCCGGTTGCGAATAAATACCTACTACGCACCTGACCTTTCTGAAGAACATCACCAATACAGTCACTATAGGTATGCCCTTCTAGGGCGTCCTCTCCCGCGTTTCCTCTACTAGCTACTAATTAGTGTCTGCTTACCTCTTGTCTAGACCAGCTAGCTTATTGTCCATGATCCTCACTACTTCGCTCAGTATTTCGGAAGCCACCTGACTGTACATGCCGTGACGTTTCTCTTTCAACTCACTCAAATGCTTCTGAGCGTCCGTGAATAGATGCACGAACCTGGAATATTATATAAAATAACGCTTTTATTTCTCGAAGGAAAAGGCAGTGGTGGAGATGATGGCAGCAGCGTTCTCTATCTCTAGCATATCTATGGTTCCGTGTGGTGTCGGCCGTTTTAAGTTTTGTTTTATAGAATATGTGTTAGTTTATAGTTATTGTTTTATATTATTTATTTATTGTGTTTTATGGGCCTAAGTTGCCTGAAATAAAGGATTGTATTGTAAAAAATAGCATCACCCCATTTCCCCCCAGGGGTGTCGCAAAAGGCGACTAAATGACTTATTAGAGAATGGGCAGCAGCGTTCTCTATACATATTACAACCATACTGCGGTCGCCAACCCGCCTGCCAAGTGTGGCGATTATGGCAAAAACCTCCAAATTGGGGGAGGCCTATGTGCAGCAGTGGACGTTTTCCATCTGAAATGATGATTGAAGGCAGCCGTGTACCTAGTAGTAGTACATTCACTATTCGCCAGTTATTTTTAGGTCCCATATAATCGGCGGCACACATTTCGAAAGCTATGTGCATACATACGTAAGTCCCATGTAATAACTTCATCAGCCTCATAATGATCCCACTGTTGGGACACCCCCAGTGCTAGGACACTGGCCTTCTCTCTGTCGTCGCTGTAATCCACTACACGGGCCCAGTGCGGGTTGGTAGTTGTCATATGTCCGCGAATTTTTAGTTCTTGGAAAAAGAAGTTTCCTCACAATGTTTTCCTTCACCGTTTCACACAAAGTAAAGTAGCTGTCTGGGGTCAAACCTAGGACCTACAACTTGTGGGTTGCCTTCAAATGATTGATGAGCCGAACGAATCTGACCTACGAGCTGCGATTCTGAAACTTCTAAAAACCCATGAACACTTTGCCTGATCTGAAGAATGAACCTAGGACCTATAAGTTTACAGAATCATGCTAGCTACCAGTAGACCGAGGAGGTAAGTTAACTATATTTAATTGCATACATACTTTTTACTAGTATTCCTGTTCATTTCTACGAGCGTGGTATCCAACCTCTCCATTACTTCTTGCATTATGTGTCTTGTTGATGCGTTTATTACTTCAGCTAAAAAAAGGAATGCATGAACTAATAAGAATTCACTATTTTGGTCATTTAGGTGCAAAATATTTCACTGATCTTCTAAGAACTTATGGACCTTCTAAAAATAAATGCTTTTTTAATAAATGAGCGTCATTTTAAATTTCTGACTTTTTCTTAAAGTTGGTCGCAGTAATTAAAGTAGGGTACCCCGCTCAAATGGATTAGTGTGTAGATTAGAACTGAGATAACCATGCGCGAGCCAAGCGAGCAAAGCAAACAGTGCCGCGGAGGCGTCCGGCGGGTGATACATCAAAGTTGGTTGCAAGTATTTAGCTATTTAGCACATTTAGGAAATAAAGATGAGAATTATTTGGGAATCGAAATACAATACATGCCGTTTAGGGCTCTATTCTCTGTAATAATGGGCCATATAGTATGAGAGTTAATTTTCATTAGACACTTTATTGAACGAACATGGACATGATGGTCTATCGAAATCCACTGATGGACACATTCCTCAACTAATTTGCCTTGTTCGATAATTAATATTTACTCAGCATTGACCCTCACTAAAGCTTAGGACCTGAAGTACACTTCACGTATGGGGTTATTTACTGCTATAAAAAAACTACAATTTTTTTCACTTACTTCTGCTGCTTTCCGGCTCCATCCTCCTGAGCCAGTCATCAACACTGGATACCGTCACTCCGCTCGATATAATCTCCTCAATATTATTCACCTCCACTTTTCTCTTTTTGCTATCAACACTATCTTCCTCCAATCTCCTCCTTTTTAAAATCCTTCCAGAATCTTCTATTTTCGTTGATGAACTGATTTTTGAATGACTTGAAGCCGAACTGACGACTGATTTAGCTACTTTTTTCTGCTCATTTATTTTCTTTCGCGTCTTTACTTGAGGTGTTTTGGTTTTTGGAAGATTTTCAAGTTTTCTATTAGATAATGTGTGCATTATTTGTTTCATATATCCTTCGTCATCTGATAGTGATGTCTCCGATTGTTTATCAACGTTTGATATAAGTTCGTCGAACAGCTTTATTGGTGAAATGACGGATGCTCGCTTTGGTATGTCCTTTTTAGCTGTTTTTTCCTTAGATTTAGTCTCTTTTTTCTTAAGTTCTATTGCCTTAGATATACTTTTTTCTTTTCTATCAATTTTATGTATAGGTTCACTGTCGCTTTCCGACTCAGAATCAGCTTTCGTTTCCTTGCGGTTGTCAATTTTAACAGGTTGTGAACTTTGGAATATCAGTCTCAAAGATCTTCTTATTGTATCATTAATTTCAGAAACCTCTGAATCATTTTCATCAGATTTGGTATGTGATATTTTGGGAGTTTCGACTTTCTCGACAGCAATTTCTTCGCAATTTCGTTTTATCACTGACTCAGCACTTACATAAGATCCTTCTGAATCAGAATTACGTCTTGAAGGTAACCATCTACTGATATCTTCTAATGATAGCCTCTTTACAGACACTACAGGAGAATGCGACGTATTACTATTGACTTTAGGACTGGTTTTACATAAGTTCTCATTATTGGAACCAGTGGAATCCCGATTATTCGAGGTATTCATTTCTTTCGTGAGTTTATTGAAATATTCCTTCAAAGATTGACTTAGATCTTCAACCTCTAAGTTACGCGGTTCGAGTCTTTCATTTATTAAGGTCGGAGTAGGCGGAGCTTCTTCTAATTCACCGTGACCAGTAATTCCAATTGTTTCTATGGACTTCTCTGACTTTACAAAAGTTGTCTCAAGAATTGTATCTTTCTTTTTAGGTGAGATATTGTCTTTCTTAGGATTTTTAAGGGTAATGCTATTTGATTTTTTTCTTTTAATATTCTTTTTTATAGGCTCCGGTTCATCCTTGCTTTGTAAGTCCTCAATTTGTATCAAGTCTTCAGTTATATCTATATTTGGAGGACTATTAATAATTCTTTCAAAATCGAGTAAATTCTGCGTAGTATTTGACTCGTAAATATAATTATCTGGGCCTTCCTGATAGATTTTCCTGAATTTATCAACCATAGTCGCTGATATATCATTAATATCCTCTTTGTTGACCGTGACTGGTTCTACTAGAAGCCCTGGTAATGGACTTTCAGTTCTATCTTCATCAAAATTGATTACTTTTTCGACTACAGCCTTATTAAGGACCCTCTTTGGTCGTTTAGATTCAGATGTTTCAACTTTAATCTTCTTTGCTTTCTTATTTTGATTAAATTCTGGTTTATCGGTACTCTTTTCTTCAATAATTTCCATTTCAGGAGCGGTTTTAAGAACTAAATCCGGTTCTGTCACTGTGTGTATAGTATTTTCGACTATCATGGAAGTATTGAATACATCTTTCGGCTGTCTCATTCGTTCATCAACTAATTCGTCTTGTTCGACAGTGATCTTCTTCTTAGTTCTAGGTTTTCTATTAACTTTACGTTTAATAGGAACGTTTTCATCTGAAGACTTGTTATCAGTGTAATTTATTTTTTTGAGGGCTCGCCCCCGTTTAGACACTGCGGATTCAACACTAGCGTTAGTAGTAGTACTATTTCTTTTAGATATTTCTATTTTTTTAACCTTGAAATCATCGTCGCTGTCACTCGTAAAATTATAAACGTCGGCTTCAAATTTATTTTCAGCAATTTTTACTTTTTCGCTGTTAGCCGATTTCTTAACTGTATCGAACATATCGTTCATTTTCTTAGTTCTAGGAGAAGGCGGTGCGGCGACCTTAGATTTCCTTGCGCGTGGCATTCGGATCCTTTGGCGGTCTTTTTCTATATCTTTGTAGGAAGTGGCCGTGGATTTTGGCGTCTTTTTGATTTGTATTATTTCTGATAGTACAGTATCGTCATCGACAACTTCCTCTTGCGGGGCCTGGGGTGGTTCTGCAGCGATTGCTTCGTCTTTCGGTGAGTAAAGCTTGCGTTTTTTACGTGTTAAAGGTGTTTTAGAATCACTTACATCAATGGGAAGTGATTTTTTCTTAGCCTGTCCTTCTACTGTTTCTTCCGGTTCCTGTTCTTCTACATTTTCTTCCGGTTCTTTAGTTTCAGTTTGGGCTTTATTTTCGATGCTCTCAGCAGCACTCTCTAGACCCTTATCTTCGATTATAGTTGACATTTTAGACATACACTGTAGTACAAGCTTGTTATTTCGTTTAGCTGCACGACCTTTCGTCTTTTTGGGAGTTTTAATCTTATATTTTAATTTGATTTTCCTTTTCGCATCGGATTTCTTTTTAATCTTATTTTTGTTGGCCTCGATATCTTGAATAGTATTTATAATATCTTTTAAAGGTATATTGTCTTCGATAGAATCATCAAGATCCGCGGTTATATCATCTTTGTTATTCAGATATTTAGTGCATTTATCAAATTCGTCACACACTTTATCTACCATGCTATTAAGACATTCCAAAACCTCGACATTATTGAAATCGTAAGTCACAATGTCTTCTTCTAAATTTTCCTCATTTAAATTTAAATTTTCACCAAAGTTTTCGCTAGTTTCCGAACTGGTTTCATTGATTTTCTTTGCTAATGTTGGACTAATGACAATGTCACAGACTTTATTTTCAGTAAAATGTTGGGAGAAAAATTCTTCCACCACATGTTCATCAAAGGTGTCTTTTGCTGCAGGATCTTTTACATCTTTCTTATTCCTCCTTCGCGTACTAACAAACGACGGCGTTTCATTAATAGCTTCTGTATTAGACTCATCATCCGTTGATGAAACCACTTTCGGTCGTTTTGGAACTTTATTTACATCAATTTTATGAATTTCCGGCGTATTCTCAATCGTTTCACTAATTTCATTCAGATCTTCAGGTTTCTTTTCGTCTGTGTTAATCCCACTGTCAGATTTGTCTTTATCTTCGCGCTTGGCTTGTAAAGCCTCTTGCACTAGCAAATCAACTATATTGTCTGGATTATAATCTTTTGACTTAGACAGCCGTTCCACAGTATCGTTAATGACTGAATCGTCAGCTGACCCTATAGTAGCAACAAGCAAACAGCTAGTTGTATCTTCTTTAGCTATAGGAGAAAGCCTTCTACCACTTCTAGTCTTTCTAGAAGATTCAGGATCGCTTTGAGATTTCCTACTCTCTTCCTCTAGTCTATTTAGATTCTTATAACAAACACCGTAAGGTTTAAGTTTGAGTGTAGTGTTGAGGCTTTGTCTGTCGTCTATTTCACTGAGTTCGGTTACTATGGACAGTTCGGGGAGTGCGCAAATGCTTACTGGTTCTTTATCGTAACGGTATCGAGGTAATGCTGCTAGCTTTTCGTGGAGCTGAAAAGTAATTTTATCTAGTTATGATTTTATGGTTGAGAATCTAATGAATAGCAGAAAATAATGGTCGAAGCTCTGGCTCAATGCAAAAAAAAAGTTCTAATTAATACTGAAATGAAATGTTTATTTATGGAAGTAAATCATATAAGGCACTTTTATACATCAATATTTTGTTGATTAAAACTTTAAAAACTAGATGGCGCCGGGATTTCCTAGCTGTATTTTCCCTGAGAAGAAATGTCGAAATACACTCAGAGATCTTGGTCTCAACTACTACTATACTTATTAATAACACAGTTGTTGTTGCATATAATACAACAAGATATGATATTATTATGAAATGAATATACTAATTACAGTGCGTTTGATGCCAGACGTAAAGAATAGCACCATCCCATTTCTTCCTGTGGGTGTCGTAAGAAGCGACTAAAGAACTCACTAGAGAATGGGCAGCAGCGTTTTCTATGCATTTTACCACAATACTGCGATCGCCAACCCGCCTGCCAAGCGTAGCGATTAAGGCAAACTCCCCCAGATTGGGGGACTCCTATTTCCAACAGTGGACAACAGTGTGAAGAGATGATAATGGGTATTTAAATTCTAAGAAATCAGAAATAGCCTACAACAGCATCAACCTACGACGCTATTGCCACAGTGCTATTTTATTAAAAGCAAGTTTCCGTTTTAAAATACTAACCTGTGCCAGTGAGCTCGTTGACGCCGAAGACGGAGACATGCACGACACCGGTTGGCGTGGCTTCACGATGTATCCTGTGCAGGAAGAAACTTGTTTATCACCACTGTTTGAGTGACTGTCTCGTTGGAAGAAGACTTTACGTCCAGAGAGCATTAATAATAATAATAATAATGTTCCTCATCTCTGGCTTGTTCCTCATCTCTGGCTCTTATGTTCCTCATCTCTGGCTTGCCTTTATTGGCCGGCTGGAGTGAACACTGAAGGGGATCAGAGCTCCCACCTCATTCTTGCCTTTATTGGCTGGCTTGAGTGGAGATTCGCAAGAGCAAACGTGCTCGGGGAAAGGAAGTATTCCAGTAAGTGCTCGTAGGGACTTGACCATCTTCCGGGCTCTGGGATTGTTCTGAAAGCCGTGGAATACCTCTCCACTTCTCAAGCACCTCAGGAAGTGTTGCCCCCTTGTCGCTACGTCACTATGTGCTAGCGACGTTTCCCGGGGGCCCATTATTGAGTGTGCAAGTCACCCCCTGCCATTTTATCCGTGTATACAAAACATTAATCAGGCAGGGGCCATAGTTCTTCCATAATTGCAGTTACCAATCCACTGTAGCCAGCCAAACCCATAACCTAATTTGTTTTGTTTCCATATTCTGTAATAGTCCTGCTCCAACCGGGGATTATCCTTGGGTGCACTTGCATAGGTGCATACAGGGATAATCGTCGGTTGGTGCCCCTTCATCATTTAAAATTGTCTAAGGGGCCTCTGCGAGTTGGCTTCGACCCCTCGTACGCCTTCCAAAAGACCGGGATCCTAGAATCCCGAGATATGTTAGCATATATGAAAATAATAATATTCCACAACTATTACACAATGCCATCTAGTCCCAAGCTAAGCAGAGCTTGTGTTATGGGTACTAGACAACTGATAAACATACTTATATATTTCTAAATACATACATATTATAGATAAATTACACCCAGACACAGAACAAATGATCGTGCTCATCACACAAACATTTGTCCTGGGTGGGAATCGAACCCACGACCTCCGGCATAGCAGTCAGGGTCACTAACCACTAGACCAACAGGCCTGTGCATTATTAAATGATAAATGATTTTATTCTGTAAGTAGGTTTGTACAAACACTTTTACATGTCAATTATATTTTTTTAAACTAGATGAGTTCGGCATTTCTACTGACTATTTTAGGAAGGCCGAAAGAAACTCAGAGGGCACAGTCTCTTTTAAAGTCCAGACATAATCTTGGTCACATCATGTGAACACCATGTAGATTGGTGACTGAAATGGTCATTTGAAGAATGAACCACACAGGTTGAGTGGACCTGTCCAGTCAGTGCAAGCATGTGTCACTAATCGTGTAGCTCAACTCGGAACTTAAGGAGCTCAACGATTTGACGAACAATACCAAAGAAGGGGTTCGCTAGGACCGATGCCTGCCAGGGTCGCGGATTTGTTCGAAAGAGTTACCGTAGCTCTTGCATAGGCAACTGAAGGAACACGGGGGATTTTAGTCAGTAAAAGTCTGACACGCCCTCCCGCTCCACCCAGAGCGAGAGACGTGTTTTGATGATTTCCTACCCATAAAAAAAAAACGGAGAAAGTTTGATTTTACTCCCCATACATTTTCATACCCCGCCCTGCGCTTATAATATATGAGAATCGATTCTTAAAGAGTAAACTACACTAAATAAACTAAGTTCACACCACAATTTCTCACACATAATTCTCACAAAATTAAATAAGACTATTTCTACACCTACACATACACAACTAAACTTACACTAACACACACCAGGCACCCTAATAGATACTCCTTTCTCCTTGTTATTAATTAATCTCAAACTACTTTTACTTTGTTCCCCGTTTCTTATACCAAAATTAATTGTATTAGTCTAGTTTATGTTTTTTTTTTTTGTACACATTACTAAATTTGTACCTTTTATAACATTTATATTGGACGGATGGATGACCCCTGTAATCTATTTGCATATTATATTGTCACCCTGTATCTGTGTACTTTACGTCGAATAAATTCTATTCTATTCTATTTAATATAACAAACATACCGGAATCAAAACTAAAGAAGATTAAGAAATAATAAACATACCGGAATGTTTACGTCGTTTCACTTCAACTGGATGCGAAAACCTCGGATCTTCATCCTACACAAAGATAAGTTTCAAATGATTCAACTACCCACATTTCAAATTTATAAAATTGACAGCGTGTTTTGACAGATGTGTAATAATAATTAGAATGTTTTTTCTTTTTGTGGAATTTAATGTCTTGGCTACTGAGGCCTTAAGTCGGTCATAAAAATAACAATCATGATAAATAAATAAAAGATGCACTAAGTAAATATGATTCCTGACCTTAAGAAATATGGCTTTAAAGAATTGTAAACATAATCATCTTATTAATCTTTATCATGAAATAGCCATTCAATGGGATTAAACAAACTTAGAGGGTTGTTGTATTGAGGATTTTAATCTATATTTTTATACGTGAAGCAAAAACTTATTACCCCTTTTTACGAAACTTACGCAGACGGAGGAGTATGAAATTTGGCACAGTAAAAGTTTATAAGGAGAAGGAGTGCTGAAAGGTAATATTTTTTATTACTGTTGATTAAAATTTAAATGAATTATGGTCGAATTCCGACCACTGGGTGACCACTAGTGATCATAATTGAAGGGTTAAGTGGACAAAGGTACGATTGTCGCAACCCAGTGCTGGTCACGCCACAATTGCGGCGGTAAGTCCCCTCTTTGAGGAGTGGATAGAGAGGCGTCACGGCGTCCTCACCTTTCGCCTGACGCAGGTTCTCACCGGGCATGGGTGCTTCGGTGGGTTCCTGTTCAGGATAAAGCGGGAGGATACGTTCGGGTGTTTCCATTGTGAGGATCGTCTAGTGCCCTGCCTGGGCGGAGCACCGCCGTGTCCTCGTGGAGGCGATCGGCAGCGGCGACCTCTCGCGTCCGGCCCTGGTGCGAGCCATGGTACGGAGCGAGAGGGAATGGGAAGCCGTCACCTCCTTCTGCGAAGCAGTAATGCTCGCGAAGGAGGAGGCGGGGCGCGTGAGGGAGTGGCAGTCTCTGCGCCCTCACGTCCCTAGCCGCCGCAGGAGGAGACGCCCCGGGCGTCGGGAGTCCATAGCGGACTCCCGGCCACCGTAGGCGCGAGCTTGCGGGTGGCGAGCAATGGGTGGGAGCTCGGGTCGACGGCGCGTAGTGTTCCACGCGCGCCTCAATGAGATGTCAGCAAAACTGAAGGGGTCTGCTAGGAGCGATGCCTGCCGGGGTCACGAGATTGTTCGAAAGAGATACCGTGACCCTGGCACATGGGCAACTGAAGGAACACGGGTGGGTTTTAGTCAGTAAAAGTCTGACATCCCTCCCTCCCGCTCCGCCCAGAGCGGGAGAAGTCATTTGATGATTTCCCATCCAAAAAAAAAAAAAAGTGGACAAAGGTGTTATCTGACAAAATCAAATAAATCCTTTTTTGTGTTAACACATTTGCAAATCTGAAATATATAGGTACTTGATTGACAGTTAACACCTTTGCTAGCGTCTGTAACATGTCATGAATTATAATTGGTGTGTTTTAAATCCATGAATCGATTTGTCATCACTTCATCAGTTAAAACCTATGTTCATGCAAAGTCGGTTTTTTTATGTTGTCAGATAACACCTTTGTTCACTTAACCCTTCAATTGTGTACCTACGTGCTACGGTCGCGAATCATATGTATTTTAATCAAAGTAAATCTTGATACTAACCTACTAAAACAATAAACGTAAGAAAATTTGATTTTTCCATCAACCTTGGAGATTATACCTTAATATTCCAACAAATTCTACGGTGACGTAATAAAGCTTACCGCATCTTTATGAGTGTTCGAGTTTGCAACTCCTCTAACCGGCGATTGCGCCAAATCTCTTCCCAAATCCAGTCCCAACTAAAAAAAGGCACAAACTTTTAATTAAGTATCATCCAAAATTTTACTGTTCCACTATTGGGCAAAAGTCTTCCCCAGTGTTCCACTCTTCTCAGTGTGGTGCCTTCTCCTACCAATCCTCCATAAACGCGTCTAAGCTCAAATCGCGGTGAGATTGTTACCTCTCGGTGTTGAACCGAGCATTCTGAATCCAAAAGAGTGCAGCGCTAGGGAGTCTCAGCGTGTCGAAAAAAACAGTGTTCGATTTTCAACTATAAGCAAAGTGTCGAAGATCCAGTAGGTACTTGAAAAAAGCTTCTTCTCGTAAAAAATACTGTTCGATATTCGACGCGCTGAGATGCACTCTGTTGAATTCTCAATTCTCGGTTTAACAACGAAGGTTAAAAATCCAGTCTACGAAAAATTCCCGCTGCGATTTTATTACGACATCGACAGTGTGAATGTCGACTTAGTATGTTAAGTAGTGTAATAACAACCAACCACATTTTAATTAAATTGTTTATTCTGAAAATAGGAATCACTTTTACACACCACGAAAAAAAAAATATACAACATTAGTTTTTGTTTATGCGAAACCCGAAACACGGGTCTAGTATTTTTATGTAAAGAATCTATGAAAAAAATTTCAAAACTGTATCATTAATAATCACAAAGTTATAAGCTTGTTACGGTACCTGATTGTCCTCGCAAAAACATATGCAGCCTACCGGAGGGCACCACGCCAGCCGCGCGCGCGGCTCTCACTCTCACTCATTGATAATAATTTGCCACAGTGATTGTTTATGTATTAGTTGGTGATAAACATTTTCCATCACGCTTGCAGCCTTTGGACTGTCGTAATGGTCAAGTATAGGTAGATATTATTATGTAATTTATTCGTAAATGCAGTAGTAAGTGGTAAAATGTAATCAATGCCATTTGTTGCACCTTATATCAACAACTTAAAGTTCAAAATGGATGAAAATTGTTAAACATCGCATTACTGAACCACAGCAGGCTGTAAACAAATAATAAATTTGTACCCTTGACTATTTTTGCGTGTTTAAAAATGTTAATCATCACTATCTACAATAATTGGCGTAATCACTATTCACTCAAACAAACTGAAGCAACTGTTAAAAAAGGGCCCGTCTTTCTCATAAGCACTGACGCACTGCCACACCACCACAAACAGCCAGTGTACGGACGTTTGAGTACGAGAGAGACATGATAATTTTAAAATCTAAACAAAACACTTTAGCCAGGGCTCACGGCGGGCGCGCGCTCGCGATACGTATGCATCGATCGATGGCATTCGGGCGACTGAGGGGAGCGCCGTCGCCGCCCCGGAGCAATGCGTACACGCCGCCTAGCCCGCGCTATGACCTGTCGTGAACTCGTGACCCGTGTGCAAACAGATGATTGCGGATACTAACTTTTAAGCGTAATTAAATATTTTGGGACAAAATATAACATGGTGTAAAAATTATTGGAATCGATTCAGTTACTGATTCTGAACAAACTATATTCAGGTTTCGCATATACTAAAAATAATGTTGTATATAGTAAGCTATAATAGGTGGACTCGAAATTTCCAACTGCCCCTGAGAAGAAATGGCGACGTAACTCAGAGGTCAAATCTCTTTTAAAGTACGCAGACATAATCTTGTTCATATAACGACCCTATAGATTTTAATCACAGCTTACCTCATACTTATCCTCAAAGATCTTTCTTAACGCGTCATCTAGCCGTTTGACGTCACAGCGCGTGCTGACGACAGCGCTGACGTCACAGCCCACGTCATCGCCGAGACTTATACAAGACGGCAACACTTGCGGTGGATTAACCGTGCGGATTGATAGGAGGAGCTGTAACGACTCCCTGGGTGTTGGAGAGTAAAGAAGATAATTTACATTTAGTCTGTAATGTTCATTCATTTATAACTATGTGACTCGGTACTCGTTCCGTCTGGTGCCGGAAGTAAAGAATAGCCCCATCCCCTTTGTTCCTGTGACTGCCACACTCAGACTCGCCTAACGGTTACTTAAGGGGCTATACTTAGTAAAAATTAAAAAAGTTCACTCCCAAAGTCAGTTAACGGTTCATTAGTGCTCCTTAATGAAAATTAAAGTTAAGTACAGCAAGACCTTTAATTAACTTGTTAATGATTGATTTTGACATTTATGTTTGAGGTTATATTTTTATTTTTACCAGTGTATTCGCATTTGCATTTTTTTTAAAGCAATCATGTCTGATTTAGCAGATTTCATTGAGTGTCGTAAGAGGCGACTAAGGGACGTACTAGAGAATGTGTAGCAGCGTTTTCTTTGTATTTTACCACCATACTGCGATCGCCGATTCGCCTGCCAAGCGTGGCGATTATGGCAAACTCCCCAAATTGGTATCTCCTGTAGTGCACGTCTTTCGCCTGAAATGTTGATGATGGATTTTCAACTGTGTTTAGCTTAGCGTTGGGCATCCAACAAGCTGCATCCCAGGCGTGTCGAAAAAACTCTGTTGGAATTCCAACTCTCAGCGCTAAGCATAGAGTTGAAAATTCAGTGCGAGAAAAATTATCGCGGCGCAGATTAGCTTCCCTCCTCCACCATGCAGACCTGTTGACGTTTGGTGGAATTTGAACAAAGTCCATGACTCATACCTGTCTGAGTTCGACCCAACAACCTACATACCTACAATGTGTAAGTTGGAACCACATAACATACAACTAGAGGTCGGAAACAAGACAAAATCAAACCGGTTGTTAATTAAATTGTACAATTTATATTTTTTTTATGACATTCATTACTTTAACTCACACACTGACTTATCGCTTGTAAACATTTTAGGAAATGTTTTACAATGTGTGGAAATAGGTATGTGAATCTCAAAACGGTGAAGGAAAACATCATGAGGAAACCGGCATGTCCTAGAACCAAAAAATCGAAGACATGTGACATCTAGCAACCCGCACCGGGCTCGCGTGGTGGATTATAGCCCACTCCCTCTCACCGAAAGGAGGCTTGTGTCCCAGCAGTGGGAACAGTATACTTAGGCTGCTAATGATGCGAACACTGTAAATTTTAAAAGACTAACGGTGGAGTTTCTTGCCCATTCTTTTCCATACGAAGCTACCTTTTGGAAGGGGCGAATGGAACCAATTCTATGTAGGTATTTTCATGGGCGTATTTGCCGAGAGTCTTGTCTATGTTTTTCACAATGTGTATTAGTCACGCGTACCTACCTGCTAATCTAATGAAGACCATCGTAGTTCCCATTGTGAAGAACAGGACAGGGGACATCTCGGATAGAGGTAATTATCGTCCCATTTCTCTTGCGACTATAATAGCCAAGGTGTTGGACGGTATGCTTGATTCTTGTTTAAGTAATTATATACATCTTCATGATGCACAGTTCGGGTTTCGCCCCGGACTATCAACTGAAAGTGCTATTTTAAGTCTCAAGCATACCGTTCAATAGGGGAGACCGAGGATAGTTGTGACAATTTTTACTTAAAAGAACATATCTCAATAAAAAAAACTTACCACGATTATGAACTCTTTGCTTCGATGTAGCTCAATTCTTACTCTTTTGAAAACAGTCATCAGAAGCAATAAAAGTTACAAGGTTTCTGAGAAAATCCACAAAATCTTTAACTACTCCCTTTGTCACAAATCTCCTAACACCGAGGTAAGTTGTGACAGGTACCAAGGTAAGTTGTGACAGCTGTAAATCTAGACTATATTTGAAAGATACAATAATTTTATAGGAATTATAAACAAAAAACACTATTTTTTTTTGCATAAATGTACTTTAATTATCATTTGGCATAATTGTACAAACTACAGTAACATGAAACATTAACATAACAAGTATGAAATATTTTTCATCCCACCATCTCGGAAAGAGTATTTTTAATCTTCAATATCTGAGTGGAAGAGCCGTTTTTATTCTCTAGAGGATAAAGTAAATTGAATTTAGAACATCGTGTGCACTAAGTTTGTGATAGTGCACACGATGTTCTAAATTCAATTTACTTTATCGTCTAGAGAATAAAAACGGCTTTTCCACTCAGATATTGAAGATTAAAAATACTCTTTCCTCGCTGAGGTGGAATGGAAAGTTACGTGTTGCACTCGAGTGCAAAGATTGTTCGCCTCGTGCTCTTTTGATTCCCTCGCTAACGCTCAGGATTCCGCGGAGGAATCCTTCGCTTGCTCGGTCATCAAAATTGAACACGCGGTTAAAAAGCAACTTTGCAGTCTTGTATAACAAATAACTATTTCATCCCACCATCTCGGAAAGAGTATTTTTAATCTTCAATATCTGAATGGAAAAGCCGTTTTTATTCTCTAGAGGATAAAGTAAATTGAATTTAGAACATCGTGTGCACTAAGTTTGTGAATTAAAAACATCATTAAATCAATTTACTTCTATCTCCATGGTGCCGAATTTATCATTCAACCTTTTTCTAATTTGTAAAACTTAGACTCGGAACCTCCTTGATATACTTTTTTTTTAATTTGCTTTGCGCGCGCCATTTTACTTTTCACGTCACCAACATTACAGTACCTAACAAAAATATTACACTCGACTTTTGGTAACTGTAGCAACGTTACTTTCGATTTTTCTTAATTATACCTAAGTATCATTTGAAATAATTTAAAGATTATTCTGTAATACTTACCTATCATAATGTAGTACATAATAAATGTTAATACCTAAACTGAAATAAAAGTATCTTGTGATTGAAATGCTTTTTTTTTGCATATTTAGTCATTTCCTCGCTGCGGTGGGATGAAAAGTTACGTGTTGCACTCGAGTGCAAAGATTTTTCACCTCGTGCTCTTTTGATTCCCTCGCTAACGCTCAGGATTCTAATTTTGAATCACTCGCTGCGCTCGTGATTCAATTTTAGAATCCTTCGCTTGCTCGGTCATCAAAATTGAACACGCGGTTAAAAAGCAACTTTGCACTCTTGTATAACAAATAACTATTGTAAGTAATTATGGCATCATTATGAGATCAGTCGTTTGAAAATTAATCAAAAATCTTTTTAACTTTTAAACACTTTTTAACACTTTTTAACTTTCTGTTGGCTTCCATAGCAGCTATTTCGTCATTGGTGGGTGTATCAGTAAGCACAACCAATTTTATTTTATGTCTACTGGGTTGGTTCCTTTTTCGTGGTGGAGCTTTCGGCAACAGCCGGTTGATTCTGGCGAGAACACTTCAGAAGTGGCAAGGGGAGCTGTAGACGTAGAGGCTTGGTCTGTGGCTATAAGTGCAATAAGGGTTCTTGTCTCATCGTTTTCAATTGGCCTGATAGTTGAATTTGGTGTAACAACTCTTACTTCATTGTTTTCCACATTGGTCGTAGTTTCTTGAACACTTGAAGATAGCTCTGGTTCTGGATTGGGCAAAATACGATTAGTGACTTGGTTAGGCAGGAAATCAGCTTCTCCAAAGATTCTCCATAGATGGAGCCACATCAGTTGTATTATCTTGAAAAGCCTGTTTCTTCTTAATATATCTAGGCAAAGACATGTAATTCAGATTGTAAGAGGATGCGGCATTTCGAAGACTTTGACTTCTTAACGTAACTTCTTCAAAAGGCCAGTTCATAAATATCAGTACTAGCCATGCCCCTTGCAGTCTTTCGTGTATAATTGTTAGGCATTCTGAAACAAAAAATAGGAAATTCAGCATGCAATACCAAACCACATGCCCAGAAAAGTTCCTGACAAAAATGCAATTTTTAGACAGACTATGATTGCCGAATACTTTTTATGTCAAAGTTATGTTGCAAGAATTGACTAAAATAAACGAACATACATATAAACAGAAAAATAACATTTTAAAAAGCAAGTAAAATAAGCAAATTAGAAAATAAACTTAAATAGGAGAGTTGTGACAGCGTGTCACAACTGTCCTAGGTACCAAAAATCACGACCTTGTCAGAATAATAATTCGTAATTTCGAAACAAAATGCAACACAGCAAGACAATGCCACACTTTGAAACTTCAAAACCCACACAATATAAGCAAAAATAGAATAACCACGTGAATGTAATATGTCACGATATAAATACAATCAAAATTTTGATAAAAAACTTACTTTTCGTGTTTTTGTCCATCCAGACGTCGTACTCACGCAACCTCTTGTCGTGCGTCTCTGGCACGTACTGCGTCAAGTAGCGTGTCTCTAAAGAAACAATCGTGCGCTATTGCCAGCTCGCTAACGGTCATAGGTTCCGAGAAATCGACTTTGTCACAACTCTCCTCTGTCACAATTCGCCTCGGTCTCCCCTATTATAAAGATCGCAGTACGCCGGTGTACGCCTGTTTCCTTGATCTCTCCAAGGCCTTTGATCTCGTTTCTTACGATGTGCTCTGGAGAAAGATGGGAGACAGGGGTATACCCGCGGAAATATGTGGGCTGTTCCAGTATTGGTATGGTAACCAAGTCAATCGGGTGAAATGGGATGATACAGCCTCTGAGCCGTATGGGTTGGAGTGCGGGGTGAGACAGGGTGGTCTGACGTCTCCCAGGCTCTTCAACCTCTACGTGGATGACCTGTTAGTCGCTCTCAGCAGCATGCGTGTCGGATGCAGTGTTGATGGGGTTAGAATTAACAACATCAGCTATGCAGATGACATGGTGCTGCTGGGTCCGTCAGCGGGAGCAATCAGAGAGATGCTTAGAACGTGTGAGACCTACGCTGCCGCACATGGATTAAAATATAACGAAAAGAAATGTGAATACATGGTCTTTGAGGTCAGCGGCAAACGCCGTGGAGAGGGACCCGAGTTGCTTATTAACGGGTCACCAATTAATAGGGTGTCAACTTTTAAATACCTAGGGCATTGTCTTGCCGCTGACCTCAGGGACGATGTGGACATTGAGAGGGAGCGCAGGGCTCTAGCGGTCCGGAGTAATATGTTGTCCCGTAGATTTGCGCGGTGTACAGACCAAGTTAAAGTAACACTTTTTAAGGCCTACTGCCAAAGCTTGTACACGGGCAATCTATGGGTCAATTATACTAAGAGATCGCTGGATGCCCTGCGCGTCCAATATAACAATGCTTTCAGGATGTTGTTGGAGGCTGCCTCGATACTGTAGCGCGTCGAATATGTTTGCGCAAGCCCGTACCGACGGCTTCTTTGATATTGTACGCAAAAAAACTGCGCTTCTGAGGAGAGTGAGGGGCAGTCAAAACAGCATCCTGAAAACTGTAGCCGAGAGCTTTGGCTCTCCGATTGTACAGCAGTTTGTGCGGAGGTTGATTGTTACTAACACTAGGCAATAAGTTTTTTTTTGTATGTTACTAACACCATATGGATTATTGTGTCCGAAATAAAGCTATTCTATTCTATTTGATTAATGCTTTGAATTTTCATGGGCGTATTTGATTAATGCTTTGAATTTTCATGGGCGTATTTGATTAATGCTTTGAATTTGAAGCATTACCGACAACAAAGTATAGCAGTCTACTACACTGTCATCATCGTCTACTGCTGGACATAGATCTCCCCTAAGCTCCGCCACTTCGACGGAATCTGTGCTTCTTGCATCCATCGAACTCCTGCGGCCTTCACAAGGTCATCGGTCCACCTTGTGGGAGGCCTTCCAAGTCTACGTGGATTAGAACCAACAATCATGTTGTCTGTCTACAGATATATTGTATAAATACTTGATTATTTTACAACTTGGAAAATCCGTTCAATAGCGAAAGTTTGATATGGAAATTAGTTCTTTTTCCTTCTAAAAAGACAACAATGAGTCATTTCACCAAAAATATCATTAAAACAAAAACACCTGATCCATTTCATAATACTATGAATCAACAGAGTACGGATTACGAGCTTCGGCAAATTTTGATATCGACATTTTAGATAAACACTGATTAAAAGTGATAATAAATTCCAAAGTCGTAGATAAGCCATTATTGGAAAAATGTGTTTATGTACTCTATGAATCATTATTTTATCAATAGCTCGGTCGAAATCTGGAATGCAACGAATATTAAAAACAGGCAAAGGCCGGGTAATTTTACTTACGTAAAACTGCGTAGCTGTGACCAATTAAAAGAAATTCTACCTTCCTATGACGTAAAGGAGTTCGTGAGACATGTCTTGTACATTTCTATGACGTCCCTACTTATCGAATATTAAAAAACAACAGACAAATGCTGTGTAATTTTACTGTTGAATCAGCATGGGTAGGTATATACACATACCTATAAGTAAAGAGATATACTATGAGTGTTTGTATTAAAAGCTTTTCAATAATTATCATCATCATCCAATACAAAAAACGCTCTGCCCAGCTTTACAACAGATGTAACAGAGAAACTAAAATACACATAAAAAAGGCATGAATGCAAAAAAATACTAACTGAATGGATTAAACCCCTTAGTTATGAAGACACAGAGGCTTTATTGTTATAAATACACACCATCATTGCTCTCACACTCACACACACGACACACATACATTCACACACACAACTCACATACATCCTCACACACACAACCCCAGTCTTACAAGCACACTCTGCATAACGTTTAATACATTTAATTCATCATAGTGTTAAGTTATTTCATTTGTATAAATTGGTTAAGTATAAATAAACAAGTATTTTATAAATACTAATAATGTATGAAAGAGCGGAGTCTCCTAATACAGGCTTTATACGCTTAAAAGGAGGCTCCAACCAAAGTTACAACTTGTTAATGCGAATAAACCTTTTTTCATTTTTTTTTTCATCATCATTATTTCAGCCGAAAGACGTCCACTGCTGGAGATAGGCCTTCCCCAATTTGCTAGGGTTTGCCATTCTCGCCACGCTTGGCAGGCGGGTTGGCGATCGCAGTATGGTGGTTAAATGCATAGAGAACGCTGCTGCCCATTCTCTCGTAAGACCTATAGTCCTAGGGAAGAAATGGGATGGTGCTATTCTTTATGTCCGGTGTTAATTTTTATAATACCAGACTAGTACTATCCCACTGCTTGGCAAAGTCCTCTTCTCATACAGAAGGCACGAGCATTGATCACCACGCTTGCTCAAGACGGGTTGACGATATCAGCCTTAAGTCTAATACCGATTTTGAGGGTATTTCGAGGTACGTCTAGAGGTTTCCTCGACAGAGGTCTGAATCGAGGAGCTATCGAGTTTACAAGTTACTATATGGGTGTAAAGGTTTCCTCACAATGTTTTTCTTTCCCCATGTCAATAATGTCCAAGATGTTCATCTTAGACATCAGGATTATCTGCCAGGGTCCTAAGATTTTTTCGAAAGCGTTATCGTGGCCCTGGCATATAGACAACTGAAGGAACGCGGTTGGGTTTTAGTCAGTAAAAGTCTGACACGCCCTTCCGCTCCACCCTAGAGCAGGAGACGTCATTTGATGATTTCCGACCCACAAAAAAAAGACATTATATTATAGCGGGCTAGCCTTCGGCGCTGACAATATATTGTACAAGTGTGTGCGTAGATACAGGTGCACTGTCTCCTTCCCTCACACTCATAGTCCGATGGGACGGCAATCCGACACGACCGGAGAGAGATCAGGCGCAGGACCAACAAGCTTGACGTGTTATCTGAGGCACGGGGTATCACATCGCCAACTTCCAAACTTCGGGGCTGTTACTATGAAATTCCTAAAGGAACAGTTACATTGGTACTTACCCGGTGCAGCGTAAATTCGCTGCGGACGAAACTTTTTGGTTTCTAAATCAACCTTTTTTTTAGAAACACTGGCCTTTATATTTTTTTGTTCTATTTCAAATTTCGATCCTGTAAAATCTTACGCCAAAAATTTTTGCTTGTCAACTGGCAGACTGCAGATGGGAGCTGAGCGTTTCACATCAATATTCTTATTTTCGGAACTCCCAAGTTTAAATTAACAATTTTAACCCTATAATTATATTTCTAAACCTACGTGTGTCCTATCTGGTGCTACTTTTAAAATTGTTCATATTGATAAAGTTCTTTGTGCAACTCTTCCATTTAACTGGTACGTATTACGTCTTTTCTTTTCCTTTTACTATTCTAATCTGTTCTACCGGCGATTCTCGCTAGCTATATCGAAGATTCCGCTTGTAACCTTGGTCTGACCGTCCTGTTTGTTTGTCTTTAGACGACGACCATACAAGCCGAATTTCGGCTTTTCCCCCCCGACGGGCTATCAGCCGTCGGATTAAACTGAGGTCAGCGGCGTGTTGCGGACGTTTGCCACCGACGCAGAGCCAGACGCCCACATAGACGGTTGCTTGCTGCCGTCGCCACACGCAGCACTGACTGTGTCCTTCTGGATAGTTTCGCCCGGCTGGTTATAAGGAACCTTTTAACTTACCTATTTTTTCTATTTTTCTGTAATAGATTATCTAGATAATTTTCTATTTTTTACGCATCCTGATGTAACGTGCATTTCACGATTCAACTAGGTGTTCGTTATAAAAAAGAAACCTATAAATCGACGTGCATAGGCCTGTTTTTTTAATCGATTGCAATCGTATTGGGGATAGGTCGTGCGCAAAGATAATTTCCGTTAAATCTAATTAACCACTAAGTTTGACTCGTCCCTCTTTTTAAAGAAAACCAAATATTTTATAGCCACATCTGCAGTCAACCATATACTTGTTTTTTATATTTTTTATATTACTGCTGTATTTTTTTTTTACTTCATTTTTCGTTGAAATTATAAAAGTGGTGTGAATATGGTGTTTTTCTTTAACCGTCTCGCTACACCGGGTTTGATCCCTCGTGTAACACGAGATGTCTGATGGAGTAATGCAGTGACTGAATGGTGGCCACAATTAGGCCAAAGAAACAATAAAGGCCGGCCAAAAGCGCGTTGGGTAGACGATGGAAACGCGTGGATGAGAGACGAGAAACCGAGATGTATGGCGGAAACAGCGGGAGGCCTATACCCAGTAGTGGGTAATTCTGGGCTGAGATGATGATGATGATGATGTATGAGATACGAGGCCTAAAGTACAGGGCCTAAAGTATTACATACCTGTACAACTTAGCGCTGTGTGTGTTCTGCTGCGTCACGACCAACGTCTCAAAGGATTTGTGGTTGGTGGAGCCGAAGCTCTCCAGAACGCGCGGGTCTAACAACACCGACACGCAGCCACTGACCAGGTTTATGTCCAGCCAGGATTCTTGGCGTTCTGTGCCCTAAAGATGAAAGAGACGTTCGTTTGTAGAGAGTTTAACAGCTATTTCTTTTTATATACGTAATATGTTTTTCTTTGTGTTTTCTCGAGGTATTTTTTTATGTTTTTTTTTTGTGAGTGTTGTAAGCCTTAATCTAGGTTATAAAGTGGTGGGATTCCGCATTTTCGAGGTGGAGGGGGGCTCAGTAGCCGTGGTAGTCATCCACGGTGAAGCGAAGAGGAATCCGAGGAGGGGCCGCTTGTCAGGGCTTTGCCGATAAGCCAACGACGATGCAGCGTCGTCACAAGAAGGTTGCGGTGCCGCTTGGGCGACATCACCACTGAGGCGGGCCGCGAAGTCGCATGGTATGCAACGCGGCTGAGAGTTGGAGGCCGCGGCGGCAGAGGAGTGCCGGTATTGAGGGGCGCCGCTTCCCCTACCTTCCGTGGCCTGGACAGGTTTGCCACTGTCCGATGGACAGCCGCGGCAGGTTCACGGATGATGGTTTCGCGTGTCCGACAGCTGAATAGCAGTATTTTATAGAGCGACTGCCTATCTGCCCCCCACGACCCAGTTACTAGGTAATATGATACCCCTTGGTAACACTGGTTGTCAAAATTTCGAGCTTCTAACGGGCCGTAACGACTATCAAAGATCTACGAATGACAGCCTGAACCAACGGCTTAATGTGTTTTACGAGGCACGGTGGCGTCATGGTATGTAAGGATGGTCATCCATCCACGGACTAACCGAGGCAAGCGTAGCTTAACCTGGTTGATGGACACGTGAGGCTGTTATTAGTAAGTCACACGCCCTTCTGTATGGGGCTGACATACAGACAGTGGAAATTTCAAATGTCGTAAGAGACGTAAGCTTATGTCATCCCGTTGGAAACTGCTGTAGAAATACGAAACGCTTTGAAAGCGATTATCATTTGTCTAGGCCTAGAGGCTGTTCTATGGTGTCTCAATGAAATAAACCCTTGAAAGGGTCGGTGTCTTAGAGGCCATTACCTTCTAAGGTCGACTCTACAAGTTACTGAGTTCATAGCCTCGATAAACTGAGAAAAGGTATTGATAAGTAGACCCATGGCCGAGCGCCAAAAATGTTGCCGACCCCTGAACTTTGACCTTGAATTTGAACACGAAAAATAGATTCAAACTATAAAATGAGGGTAGGTGTAGTCAATGACCCTAAATTGGTCAGCAGTTTACCGCGTTAAGTACCGATTAGGTGAAGTGGTTACAATACCAACTTTTATACCAAGTATTTCAATCTAATAAATGAATAAGTCAATAGCCCTAAATTATATGCCTTTAAACATCCATCCATACTAATATTATTATGCGAAAGTAGGCCTTGTCTCTCTGTCAGGTGTCATGTCTTAAACACTGAACCGATCTTTATAAAAGACAAAAAAAAAAAGCCTAAACTTTCCAAGTCCTAGGCTTTTTTTTTTTTGGATGGTAAATCATCAATTGACTTCTCCCGGTCTGGGCGGAGCGGGAGGGCATGTCAGACTTTTACTGACTAAAACCCACCCGTGTTCCTTCAGTTGCCCATGTGCCAGGGTCACGGTATCTCTTTCGAACAACCTCGCGACCCTGGCAGGCATCGGTCCTATCAGACCCCTACAGTTGTGCTGACATCTCTTTGAGGCTCGCGTGGAACACTACGCGCCGTCGATCCAAGCTTGGTCCTTACCGGGCGGCGATCTACCCATTGCTCGCCGCCCACAAGCTCGCGCCTAAGGTGGCCGGGAGTCCGCTATCGACTCCCGGCGCCCGGGGCGTCTCCTCCTGCGGCGGCTAGGGACGTGAGGGCGCAGAGACTGCCATTCCCTCACGCGCCCCGCTTCCTCCTTCGCGAGCATTACTGCTTTGCAGGAGGTGACGGCTTCCCATTCCCTCTCGCTCCGTACCATGGCTCGCACCAGGGCCGGACGCGAGAGGTCGCCGCCGCCTTCGATCAATAATAGCACTAGATAAAGGATCAGGAACAAAAATAAGGCGCTCAAGTGGCCACGTTTGCACACACTAACACATTTATATTTCTTACTACGAAATATAGAAAAACGTTTCATAATAATGACAACTTCAGTTTATTATAATCCTTAACACTCAAACATAAAGCATAATTACGATTGCAAAATATTCATATTTAAGTCCTTTTGTCATCGGAGAAAGGTAAAGAGCAATAAATTTAAAATGTCCCTTAAAAATCAAAAGTCATTTTGATATAAGTACAAAATTATTTATTCTAAACTGAAACTTAAAGTCTAAGCAATATGGTTAAAAACAATGTGTTGACAATTTTGTGCTTACTCTATTTTGGAACTAGACGTAGTTCTTGGTATTACATTTCAATGCTCAGAACACAGTACTTATTGAAAGACGTAGAGTTGCAGAATATATATTTTTTAGGTGAAAAGGTACGTTTTGATGGTGACAAACATTTTTAATCGATTTAAAAAAGTAGTAACTAAAATAGTATAATAGTTATTTTATTTAATTAAGTGCGGGTTTAATCAATGTGATCCACCCGTATAAGACATGGGTGCGTCTACTTTTATGTACCAGTATTTAGAAGTAAAATTTGTATTAACTCAAATTATTTTTTAACCGACTTCAAAAAAAGGAGGAGGTTTCTCAATTCGCCTGTATATATTTTTTTTTTTTTTTTTATATGTGTTCACCGATAACTTTGTCGTTTATGAACCGATTTTGATGATTCTTTCTTTGTTGGAAAGGAGATATTCCAAGGGTGGTCCCATGATAAGGAAACCAGGATCTGATGATGGCATCCCAGAGAAGTCGAAGGGAACCTTCGAAAATCGTAGTGGTGACTAGTGCGTTTTTAGGGTTCCGTTGCCAAATGGCAAAAAACGGAACCCTTATAGATTCGTCATGTCTGTCTGTCTGTCTGTCGGTCTGTCTGTCTGTCTGTCTGTCTGTCTGTCTGTCCGTGTATGTCACAGCCACTTTTCTCCGAAACTATAAGAGATATGTTATTGAAACTTGGTAAGTAGATGTATTCTGTATACCGCATTAAGATTTTTAGACAACAATAGAAAAAAAACAATAAATTTTGGGGTTCCCCATACATAGAACTGAAACTCAAAAAATTTTTTTTCATCAAACCCATACGTGTAGGGTATCTATGAATAGTTCTTCAAAAATGGTATTGAGGTTTCTAACATCATTTCTTTCTAAACTGAATAGTTTGCGCGAGAGACACTTCCAAAGTGGTAAAATGTGTCCCCCCCCCCCCCGTAACTTCTAAAGTAAGAGAATGATAAAACTAAAAAAAATATATGATGTACATAACCATGTAAACTTCCAACGAAAATTGGTTTGAACGAAATCCAGTAAGTAGTTTGTTTTTAATACGTCATAAATCGTAAATCGCAATTTACCTTCCATTCAATCAACTCAAATATAAAAAAAAAAAAACATTTAATTTCGTAAACATAAACCTTACGAATAAACCGAGGATACCTACAGGTTTGTACGGAACCCTCGGTGCGCGAGTCCGACTCGCACTTGGCCGGTTTTTTATTTCTTTCATTAACTATCTTATAGCAATACTATTTAATGAAGGTCTACAGTTGCTCTGATGATGAAGCCGAAAGACAGTCCAGGGAACTCTTCAACGACTTACAGCAATTACCCGGTGTTTTGGCTTAATTAATTTCTATTGATGAGAACTTTGCACCCATATGGGCTATAAGTGACATTACAGGTCTGATGATGGAGTAGACAGTTGAGGGAATTCCTCAACGATTTACAGCAGTTCCCTATTGTTGGCCTTACTTTATACAGTTTAAAGTGCCAATTTTATCACTACTATTTATTTAAGGTCCGGAGTGGATCTGATGATGGAGCCGAAAGACAATCGAGGGAACTCCTCAACGATTTACAGCAATTACCTGGTGTTTGAACTTAATTCATTTCTATTGATGAGTAAGCTCCCATAAGGCTTATAAGTACCATTACAGGTCTGATGATGGAGACCATAGACAGACAGTCAAGGGAATTCCTCAACGATTTACAGCAGTAGTATAGTATTAAATTTCACCTGGTGATTAGTGTATAGGAATTAGTGCGGTGTAGATACCATAACTAAAAAGTAAAAACTTTTTTACAAAAAAAAAAACCGATTTCCCCAAAAACACTAGAAAGTGAAAAATAACTTTAATTTCGGAAGTCGGTGGCAAAAAACTAAAATACAGATCCTAAGACACCGACTTCCGAAATTAAAGTAATTTTTCACTTTCTAGTGTTTTTGGGGAAGTCGGTTTTTCATTTAAATTAAAGTTCAAATATGAATTTTTATAAGGTTTGTATATTTCTTCTCCTCTTTCTTTCGCTACAATAGATACCCATTCTGCACAGCGAAATGGCTCGCTAGGAAATCTACAAACAAAAATAAAATATAATTACAATACTACTTCATGCATTCTCTGTTCCAGAACAGACAATGTTTGTTACAATAGTTGGTGCGTTGTCGCAAACATTGGTCAAACAATCATAATATGTATTTGCTAAATGATTTATATTTACTATTTGATTGTTTTTATTTTATGAAAAACACTTAAAGATTTAAACTTATGGAAAAAAAGATATTCCTTCCAAAAACTTGGTGCTACAGTGGTTATTTACACAATTTTTGAACGCGTGCTGCGGCATTTAGGACGTCTTAACGTTGGCTATCATTGGACCAAACTAATTTCAAATAAGAGCACAAAAATATTTGTGCTCTTATTTTTCGGGCGTTTTTGAAGCACTCATCGGGAATCTAGTACATTTTTGATCGAAGGCCGCCGCCGATCGCCTCCACGAGGACACGGCGGTGCTCCGCCCAAGCAGCGCAAACTTCCACCGTATGCTCCACCGTGTCCTCTAGACGATCCTCACATTGGAAACACCCGGTCGTATCCTCCCGCTTTATCCTGAACAGGAACCCACCGAAGCACCCATGCCCGGTGAGTACCTGCGTCAGGCAGAAGGTGAGGACGCCGTGACGCCTCTCTATCCACTCCTCAAAGAGGGGACTTACCGCCACAATTGTGGCGTGCCCAGCGCTGGGTTGCGACAATCGTACCCGCCATGTCGCCATGAGATCACACTGGAGTTCTGTCCGTCGTGCCGCGATTTGTCGCGGCAGCGGAGTTTCGCTCCGGCGTTTCGCCTCCTCGCGCCACTCCCACATGTGGGCGAGGACCTTTGCCTCCAGATCCCACGGCGGCACTCCGGCAAGAAGGTTCGCCGCCTCGCACGAGACCGTGTGGTATCCCCGGATTAACCGGATGGCCATGACCCTCTGGGCCGCAAACAACCGGCGCGCTGGGCGCAGCCTTAATGAGGGCGCCCACACCGGTGCCCCGTAGAGGGCCATGGACCGCACGATCCCCGTGTAGAGCCTCCGGCAGGAGGCGTTTGGACCCCCCAGATTGGGCAGGAGCCGCTTTAAGGCAGCCCCAGCCCGCTCCAGTCTGGGAGCCAAGCGTCGGAAGTGCTCGACGAAGTTCCACCGGCTGTCGAGGACAAGTTCCAGGTACTTCATCGTCGACTCGACGCCGATGTGAACTCCTCCCACCGTGAGTTGGGAACCCGCAGGTGGCGCGTTCCGAGGGCCATGAAAACCTATGGCCTAGGACTTGTGCAAGGCCACCTCGAGTCCCAATTGCCGGACCCTATCGACGATTGTCGCAACCCCGCGTGTCATAAGTTCGGCAAGCCAGGCAAGCCGTCGGGTCCTGGGGCGGTATTTTTGGCATTTAGCCGACGTACCGCCACTCTCAACTCTACCTCGGTCACCTCTGGAGCGTTATCGTCGTCATCGGTGGTGTGGTCCACATCGGGCACCGCAGTAGGTGGAGCCATGAGTGGGGGGCTATGTTCCCCTCGCGAAGGGAACAGAGCACTCACCACGTCCTCCACAAGCTGGGGCCGGAGACTCTGTTTCAGCGGAAAGTTTTGGCTCACATCATTTTTTCCTGGATCGAAGACAAATCGGGGCAACAGCTAAGCTTTACCTATACTAATCTATCTATTCTTAATATTATAAGAGTTTGTTTATTCGTTTGGAATGAAATAACGCAAAGTGAAATCGGAGTGGGCTTGTGGCTAATTAATAACAGCCGCTCCATGTAAAATACTGGTATTCAGCAGCGGATGGTTAGACTAGAAGCCAACTCCAACCTAATTTTGAAAAGGCTGGCTGATAAAAACGCGGGCGGGTGATACAATGGGGTGGGTAGAGGAACAAGGTGTAGGTAGGTAAGTATAAATGTAATAACTTACCGAAATAATAACAATTTTCCCAACAATCAGTTTCCTGCACACTACTGAAGTTATAAAATCATGCCTTTGGTTGTGTGCATTCAAGAAGTCTCTTGCGTCCTAAAAAAATAAGACACATTTTCAGTCATCATAACATCAAACTCGGAATCTAACTACCTACCTTTTGAAAAACAGCCCTACATTTAACAAAATCATACCAACCTGGAAGAAATTAACCCAAGGTCTCTCCAAGAAGATATCCACGTCTCTCTCAGCATACTTAGCTGGAGGGAACCACTTGGCTGCCGATGTGATCCTGAGGGTTCTGTCCTGACGGGGCAGTAGCCAGCGGAGTAAAGTCTCCATGATGCTGTACTGGGTTGGAAGATGGCCACAGGAGGCCATGTAGGTGGAGAGTTTGATGCTGGGGAAAGGAAGGGTAGTCTTACCAAGCGGTATCATATTACTCAGTAGTAACTCGGTTGAGCCGGTCAGATGGTCAATTGCTCCATGTAAAATACTTATACTATGTGGCGTTCCGCGCATAAAGGGAGGTATAGTGTTAAGGCCAGATATAGAATTTAGAAGAGTCCCTTTGTTATGCTATTTACAAAAAAAAAAAACCTAATACGTTTTTTGCAAGCGACATCTAAAGTTGAAATTCTGAAAAAACTAGTTTCGAGAAAATGGAGTTTAAAAGTTAAGGGTACAAAAAACAATGTTCTACTCGTTTGTTACATAGATTTTTCCACATAAATCCCAACACATTATATGCATTAATGTCTCACTAACATAACCGATACTGTACTGCCAATATGCAAAAAGTATTAAAATTAAAAAACTCAAAATAATTTATGAAAATATCGACATTATAAGACCTACCAACATCTGGTACCTTTTTACTAAACATTTCATAATATGTTAATTGTATAGAAATGTAGCAAATTTGCTGTAGAACAATATTTAGTAAAAATCTCAAAATGCCATATTTTCACCCAATTTTACAAAAACGCAAATAACTCGGAAACGTGCCGACATCTGTTACCTTTATGGGCGGAATCTATACTATATACTATATATACTATATACTATATTATACTATAATATTATAAAGCTAAAGAGTTTGTTTGTTTGTTTGTTTGATTGAACGCGCTAATCTCAGGAACTACTGGTCCGAATTGAAAAATTATTTTTGTGTTGGGTAGCCTATTTATTGAGAGAGGCTATAGGCTATATAACATCACGCTACAACTAAGAGGAGCGGAGCAGTAATGAAAAGTGTTGCAAAACGGGGAAAATTTACCTATTCCTTTTGAGAGTTTCCGTTGCGTGCGCTGCGTAAACGGTTAAAGTAACGCAAAAATCATGTATGATGGAATTATTCCTTTTAAAAAGTTCTAAAAAAAAGTCCGCGAGAGCATATGTCTATCTTTTAAGGTTGACTCACTATAACTCAAAAGGAGCGAGCAGCAACGAAAAATGGACGAAAACTAGCAGGCAAATCGATGCGACGGGAAGGGTCAGGGGAGCAAAAATTTGACGCGGACGAAGTCGCGGGCAGAAGCTAGTGCCACATATTTGGAAGCTGCCCAAACATAGCTGGGAAAAGGCCGGGTGGGTGATGATGAAGTGAATGTATTACTTCTTTTTTTGGAAAATCCTAATCCATGTCAAATAATAAAGGTAAAAACAATCTTTTTAAGATATTGTTGATTTAGTCAAACCATTTAATTATTATTTTGTATTTAGATTCTTCAGTCTAACAGCATATCTGCAGAACTTATTTGTCAACTTCTGCAGATAAAAACAAGAATTTAAATAAAAATTCTTTCACTCACAAATACTGGCCAAACTTAGTTCTCAAAGCAAATCTGATCTCCCGGCTGGATTCAGAACAATACATGTTGAAACAGTGCAGAATCTCATGTCTTTGATAGGCATCTGGACGGCTATTGGTGGCAAGGTCGAGGAGACATTCAGCCGTATGCTCCACGAGGATGTTTGGAAGTGACACGTCTTTCTGACGGATCTCCTGTAATTTTTGTAATTGAATGTAGGGCTAGTTTTGTTGTGAAAATTAAATTAAAAAGTACTTCTGGAAATTATATTCCTACTGTTGATGCAGATACTTAATATTGAAAAATTTGGATAGGTATTCATTTAATTAATTGATAAGAAAATGTGACATATTTTTTTCTTTTTTTGCAGAACTTAATTTTTCTTTGTGGCTAGGAATGTAGAAACCTTACCTTTACAAATCTGAGCAATAACTTCATAAAAGTCCACCATTGTAAATTGTGCCTGACTAAATGTTTCCTTACAGCGTCAAGCCAGTATTGCAGCAAGTTCACCAGCTCCTTGCTAAGCACGCCCCATGTTTTAGAAGGCGGTAAACATAACATACGCTCAAATATGACGCACGCAATTCCATTTTCCTCACATTTATTGAAATACTAAAGCAAAACGAAATACATTAAATTCTCCATATTTAGTGCGAATAAACTAAAAAGATATTAAATTTGAAGTATAATTCTTTGTTTTTAATTGAAATCATAAATAAATGAACAGACCTCGATTTCAAGAGACCGTATTTTCTTGAGCGCAAGAACAGTAGACATATTCAATTGAATTCTTGAGGTTTTACATTTTTCAGAAGCATCCTGAGTAGTTGATATGTATTCATTCAAGTTATGAACGTTTTTCATTAATTTTCCAACATCCATGATGAAGAAATATCTATTCCATCACAAACAAAATTATATTAAATCAAATTGCCGCGAAACAATTTGAAAAGACGCTATTTTTTCTTATTTGACGGCTGTCATTGGTAAGTTGGTATTTCCTGTTTGTTCTAGACTGTCTTTTCAAAGTGCCAAATAATTAAAAGCATTCTCATTTATATCATTTTTTGAAAATGCCTTAGAGCTTGGTGGGAAAATAAAATCAAACCTTAGCCCGCTGGGAGCCATTCATGGCCACTCAGTTTATAAAAGCAATATTTTTTAAGCATTAATTTTTTCATTTAATTGTTTTCGGTCGCAACCACAACTTTCTTTACTAAAGCGAACGCACCTTCAACAAAGGAGATCGATAGTAGATTACGTTTTGTTTCTATCTGTTTCAAAGAAGAAATAAACTCTTTAATTTGTTTTATTTGCTTTACCTCTCAAGTACTTGATAATTTATAATATGATGATTACAACAATTACAGTGAAATAGATTTCAGAAGAATAAAATAAAATGTTTTTGGTAAAACAAATGTCAACTAGCTATCAAGGTACAATTAAACGCTAAAAATTTTCCGCCAGTATGTTGGCAGCAGTGACGCTTGAAGTTTGTCGTGTGAAGGATTTTCGATTTTGTCTCTGCGGGGTTCAGCCGTTTGATAAAGAAATTGATTGCTAAAACCTGTTCGAAATGATAAAACCGTAGAGATAACGTGATAATATAAAATGTTGAATCATTTTACGGAGTGTTCATTCTTCACGTTAAAACTTTTTTATCGCACGTTCAGTTCAGTGTTATGATCGCGTCATAGCGCACGTCTCCAACAAGAAACCAGTCGATATTATGCGGCCCGAACGCGACAACTACTTAAGGATACAATTATGATGCCTATGGTGTATACGGTGTATGGTTTTGCCATATTTTTCATTATCGCGTGGGTGTGTCTGTTGATAATTCACATAATGGCTTATTCTTACTCAAAGTGGAAGCTCCATCGGACGGTGGACCGGTCGCCGCCTGAACAGCCATACCCCGGTGTGTCAATCATGAAGCCGCTCACCGGAGTGGACCCCAACCTGTTCTCCAACTTGGAAACGTTCTTCACACTGGACTATCCGTTGTACGAGTTATTATTTTGTGTAGAAAACGAAAACGACCCTGCAGTGATGTTAGTGAACAGTTTAATTCATAAGCATCCCCACATAGATGCCCGTTTGTTTACGGGTGGTCTGCGAGTCGGCGTCAACCCGAAGATCAACAACATGCAGCCGGCCTACTTGGCGGCAAAGTACCCGCTGGTGCTGATCAGCGACGCGGGGATCCGGATGCGCGACGACTCCCTCCTGGACATGGTGCAGCACATGAGGGACGACGTTGCCATCGTGCATCAGATGCCCTTCGTGTGTGACGCGGAGGGTTTCGCCGCCGTCTACGAGAAGGTGTTCTTCGGCACGGCGCAGGCGCGCATGTACCTGAGCGCAGACTTCATGGGCATCAACTGCCATGTGGGCATGTCCTCGATGGTGCGGCGGTGCGCGCTCGAGGAGGCGGGAGGACTGCGTGCCTTCGCCGATTACCTGGCGGAAGACTACTTCATAGCGAAGGACATCACGTCGCGCGGCTGGAAGATGCGCGTGAGCTCGCTGCCCGCGCTGCAGAACTCGGGAACGCGCTCGGTGGGCGCGATGCAGGCGCGGCTGCGGCGCTGGGCGCGGCTCCGCATCGCTATGATCCCTACGACGGCCATGCTGGAGCCGCTCAGCGAGTGCATCCCGCTGGGCGCCGGCGCCGCGTGGGCCGCGGGACAGTTGTTCGGCGCGGAGCCGCTTCCGTTCTTCCTGGTGCATGTGTTAGTGTGGTTCCTCTCGGACTGGCTGATGCTCCGGTCAGTGCAGAACGGCTCGCCGCCGTTCACCAAAGTGCAGTTTTTGCTTGGGTGGGTGTGGAGCGAGTGCTGCGCGCCGTTCGTGCTGGCGGCGGCGCTCGTGAGCCCAGAGATCTCGTGGCGGACTCGCAGCTACCGGCTGGACTGGGGCGGCCGCGCCCACGAACTCAATCCTAAACTTAAGTTCTGAGCCCCATCCCTCCCTCATACTCGAAAGCTTTAATTTGGTGAAAGTTTACGTTTTACCAGTGTATCATAGTCTGTTTGATAGCGACTGAATTTCGGATGTGTGTTTATAGTTAATATAGTATTAAGTTTTTATTTTAATTGCTATGATGTTAGTTTTGGAATGAACAGTGGTTGATTGTTGCTTTTGTTTTAGAAAGATTTGTACATTTGTTAGTTTAAAGTTACACACACATTTATTTATTTTTTGGTAATTTATTTTTACCGCAACTGGTTTGTCATTTCCTGCATTGAATTGTTTGTCATGACAGCGAAGAGTACAAGTATAGTAAAGTGAGTCATTGCTTATCAGAGAAGTCTGGCCCTTCTGTTGTGATTCATAATGTTTTCACTTGAATCTTGTATGACATATGATTAGATGTTTATTGAAATATTAATTAATCTCAATATGGAAGGTGTTTGTTATTGTAATTATAACAGATTGCCATTCTACTTACCTTATATAAAATGTAAAATATTGAAATGTGTTAAGGTATAGTTTTACATTACTAAACTGCATGATTCTGAAACTCAATACGTACATATTTGTATCATACCTATGTGTAATGCCCGCAAACAATTAATGTTGTATCGTAAAACCTAATTCTAAAATACAAGAAGTACAGGGTTATACTCTAAAGAATACATTGTGATCAACTTATAATATGTTTTATTTGAAGTGTGCCTTTGGAATTAGGCGAAGGCCGGCGATAACCGCAGGCGTGGCGACGGCGACATGTACCTAGTTATTATCTTTATGGGGTGATTGGCAATATCAGTTAAAAAGTTACGCTTAATAATACTTTTAAAAATATGATTAGGGATTAGTCGCCCACAAGGGGCCTAAAAGGGTTTGCCATTCTGACAAGTTGCCATTTATTATTACATAATAGGTGAAAATTAATTAAATTTGTAACAACTCCCGAAAAGGCGCTCCCTTCTGGGATTTAAAACATAACTGGCCAAATGTGCGTTAACTATACACATAAAACTCTGCCTAACCGTATGGAAATACGAGTATAATGTTATGTATTTTATTGTTTCAATAAACCTGTATATAAATGCACTGATTGTGCATAAAATATTGCAATAATAATCTTTTTAAACGGCGTTCCTTTGTGTAGGGCGAAATGCATCTGTCTCGTTATATCTGTTCATACACTTTCCTCTATCTATATTACTTTACATAACATAATGTAGGTTATGTAAAAAGGTATATAACTAGGTATTATGATACCAATTACATAGAATCACTGTGTCTCGGATGGCACATTAAGCCGTAGGTCAGGACTATCAAAAGTCAGAAAGTCTAACAACCGGTCTGACCAAAGGCTATCGAGTTTCCCAGTAACTGGGTTGTGGAGGTCAGATAGGCCGTCGTTCCATGTAAAATACTGTTATTCAGCTGTAACTGGTTAGACTGGAAGCCGACCCCAACATTGGGAAAAGCTAGGTAGATGATAGAATCACCATCTAGAAAAACATACATTGTAACATTATTTCAAACTGCTTATTACGACCTTAGCATAATGCTATTAGTCGATTTACTCAGGAACATAATGTCGCGGCGGGTATTTCTGCCCACTGGATTTTTCAGCGCACTGCTTAGTGCCGAGGGTTGAAAATCGGCGTGTTTTTTCGACGTGCTGGGATTATCAATGCTCGGTTCCACACTTAGGCGGGTTGCAGACCAAGAGCTAAGCTAAGTTAGTTTAGCTTAGCTTGCATAGCCGACGCAGTTTTCCATACTTGTGTGCAGACCGCAAACAATGCGATATGTATGGAAAACTGCGTCAGCTATGCGAGCTAAGCTAAACTAACTTAGCTCTTGGTCTGCAACCCGCCTGAGAGTTAAAAGACTAGTAAAATAGCTCGCAAAAAAACGGTAGAATCACGGTAAAATCACGCCGCGATATTTTTACGTTTCATCATCATCATCATCATTTCAGCCGAAAGACGTCCACTGCTGGACATAGGCCTCCCCCAAGCTCCGCCACTTCGACCGGTTTTGTGCTTCCCGCGTATAGCGGATTCCTCCGGCCTTCACAAGGTCATCGGTCATTTTTACGTTTACTTAATTTTAATTAGGTATACAAGTTTGCACTGAGACTAAAAAGGGTCGAAAACTTTTTAGATTTCATTTTTACTGTTTAAATATTTTGTATGTTATTTAGTCAAATATGCGGCCCACTTAAAAATGTTATTTAAACTGCAAAAAGGACGAAAAATTATCTGCTATTTTATTTTCAATGAAATTTTGCTAACAGAATGTACTTTAACCATTTTTATCAATTTTATCTATAAAACTCATTTCGATAGTTGATAAAAATACTGCAAAATAAACTTTAGAACTGATATGAACTAACACCAACCAACATTACCTATTTCAAAATTATTTATAGGGCATTGAACTTATTTCTCCCGTTGCCGGATATTCGATATCTCACTGCTTATTCTGGGGCCCGCTACAGGCCGTCCTTTAATCACGTGAACTTTGTTTTAGGCCACTTTATACAGATTGCTGTATAACTGGATGCATCTGAATACCAGTATTTTACAAGGACTGTCTGCCTCTATGACCTACACAACGCAGTAATTGGGTAATACGACACCCTTTTGTAAAAGATAGAAGTTTCTTCTCACGTTTAAAACAAAAAGAAAATAAAATGCAACCCTCTTCTTGAATTTATTATATTATTTTGATCATTTACCATTTGATGAAGGCTTTTTCGCGTGACGATGAAGCGTAAGTAATTATTTCAATAAACTGTCTATTTACTTATGCTAGTATGTACCTAGATAGGTTTTTGTTTGTCGTACGACTATCCCATCCCATCGAATTTAATCGAGCGTTAGAATCTGAATCGTTCTGAAGATTATTTCTAACCCATTGCCTCAAAATGTTCGAAAAAATTGTCGGCTTATCAACGGAAACAACGTCATGAATGTTGTGGAACTGACAAAATGAAAGCGCTTCCTACTGATAGTGAATTACGAAATTTCCCCTCTATTCGGACTTCACGTGATTAAAGGGTGACACCTTACTCATGATATCATTAGATCACATTACTTCTACAGTGTACCTACCGTGCTCATATACGGAATAACAATATCGAAACCCAAATCGTACGATACGATAACCTAACACGACACGACTCGAGAACTTTTCTCACAGTTGTAAATCGCGTGATTCATTGAATTTTGATTGTTTACGTTTGACATTTATACTCGTTTCGCGGACATTTTATTATTTGTAGAAATACAATGTTTTTTGGGGTGGGAAATCAAATGACGTCTCCAGCTCTGGGTGGAACGGGAGGGCGTGTAATACTTTTACTGACTAAAACCCACCCATGTTCCTTCAGTTGCTTATGCCAGGGTTACGGTAACTCTTTCGATTAAATCCGCGACCCTGGCAGGAGCCTGTCTTACCCTGGGTTGTGGATAGATAGGCATAGTCGCTCCATGTAAAATGTTCTTTTCAGTTGCCGACGCGGTTCACAAGGACGTTATAAAATCGTGGCGGGATTTTTTCGCGCACTGGATTTTCGACTCTCGGTGTTGAACCGAGCGTTGAGAATTCATCAGAGTGCATCTAAGCGCGTCGAAAATCGAGCAGTATTTGTGTGTTAAATTGAACAATTTTCAAGTCCCGGTGCTACGCAAATACAGAAATACAGCTTCGAAAATACAGAATACTTAAATAAATTAATTTTCGGTAACAGGTAAAACCTACCGTGGCTAATTGTCTAATTAGTTTATTAAAGTCTCATGGGATAAGTTAATATGAATTACCGGCAAAATTAACAGTTTTAAATAAACTTTTCCTCATATTAGACATTGTGAGCAGTGGTATCGGCCCCGACTTGAGTTGTAGGTTTTAACCCAGGCTGGCGCTTTACTTTGGACTAGGGATGTTATGGATATGAAATTTCGGATACGGATTAGTTACGGATGTAGGAATGATTATTATACCGGATACGGATATGAAACTATTTCGGATTATCCGTAAGATTCGGATAATTTCGGTTACGGATATTAAATTTTTAAGGAATTTCAAAAGTAAAATACAAATAGCTAATAAAATGGTTTTATTTATATGTCACCATTTGGTAGGAATTACAATCAGTCTGTGAGTAATTATTGCAGCTATTTAAAACAAAAATGATTATAAATATATATTGAGTATTATCTAATGTACTTAAAATAAAAATGTAATAACAAATCCGATATTATCCGAAACTTTTATTTTGGATTCGGTTACGGCTACGGATATATTTTTATATCTGATATCCGATAGTTACGGTTACGGAGCTCCCTAACATCCTTGCTTTGTACCATAGATATACAAACAATTTCATCATCACTTCTTTCAAAACGGTGAAGAAAAACATTTTGAGGAAACCGGCATATCCTTGAACCAAAAATTTTAAGACATGTGACTTCTGCCAACCCGCATTGGGCCCAGGTGGTAGGTTACGGTCCACTACCTCTCACCGAGAGGACGCCTGAGTCCCAGCCGTGGAATGGTATAGGCTGGTTATGTAGACATTTTGCAGTCTTCGAACTTTTCAAGACGTTTTCCTTCACAAGTAGGCTATCTATAGTTTATTAAATGTTGCATTCAGCTGATCTTGAAAGATCCTAATAATTGTTTTTGCTCCTCTACTCTGCTTTATATATGGAGTACCAGATTTTGCCTTCGGCTTCGCCCACGCGGAGGTCGGAAACTATCCCACGGAAGCATAGTACAGAGAAAAACAAATTCCTAACTATCTTTGAACAAAATTTCACTCAAATCCGTTCGACCGTTTTTGCCTGATTGAGTAACAAACGACCAAATATACAAACTTTCGTATTTATTGATTATTAGGATAGCTGAACTGTCAATAGTATCAATCCGAATTGAATGATTGCTCCGTTCACTTGAATTTTCACGGTAACTATTTTTACAGACAGTTTCTAGTTGAATTCAAATAAGAATTGATATTTGCTTTACTAATCTTGCGTCACTTTGACCTTCACAAAGTTTCTAGGAAAGAGCGATAACATTCGTTTTAGTTATTAGACCTTCCGGCTTCTTGGGCTCCTAGTAACGACTGGCATAATGTAAAAAAAATAAAGAACTCGGTCACCCATCCTTTATCTGACCGCAGCAAATGTAGCTTAACCTCTCAGATCGATCGTTACGCGCTGCTGCCTCCCAGTTACGATCTTTAGTTATATCGTATCGTTTCAACAACATTTTATTCTTACAATGCAATGTTTGCAATGTAATAAACCTGACCTACTTTCGAGTTTGGTTAGAGGTAGGTAAGGGGCCATCCATAAATTACGTCGCACGATTTCATGATTTTGGGGCTCTCTACAATTACCAACCCTATGGGTGGGTTACATTTTGGATTTAATAGGGAATAACTAGCTTTGTCCATGATTAAGCCACTTCTTCCCTGCCAAAGTGAATGTGAAACGGATAATTTTATGGAGATGACGATTCCAATATCGATAACATACCATATTTCCTTGTAATCAATCAATTATTAATGTATGAGAAATATTTTAAAGTTATCTATAAAATGAAATCAATACTTTAAATGTCAACACTGACGGTGAATGTGACTAAGCCAGTTCTTCTCGTTCATCATGTCCAAACATAAGGTTTTCATTCACCTGTGTAAGTACGAAAATATGTATGGCTGAATCAATATAGTTCGATATCCGAAAAAAACGATTTTCCGAACACTCCTGTCCCCCAATTAGTTCGGATAATCGATGCTCTACTCATACTGTATTAGCGAGTTCAAAACAAAAAACACTAATGCTTCAGATAATATGCAGAGATGATAAGTAATATTAATTTGATTATCTTCTTATAATAGATAAGTAAATAATAAAACTTCGACTTTGACTTGAAGTTTTAATATGTACTACCTATTTTTAGATTTAGTCATGTGACATCTCACATGACGAATTTGTAACCCCCCTCTCCGTGTGACATGATTTATGGATGGCTCCTAGGTAGGTAGGTACCCTAGTTTTTATACCTAAGTAATTCGCTTTAACTTTTACAATAATAATGGCTGATTCTTCGAATGGCTCAGTGAACTGCATTCAAAAACACGCGACGGTTATTATGTTACGGTTATTGGCCCATTTGCTGTGTACACGATGGATGGATGGGCCAATATGGCTTCCTTGACTTTTGTGACAGCGATTTGCCACAAACATAATGCGTTATTTTTTGTACTGAAAACAGTTTATCTGTGTAGGTATTAATCTCGATTTGGTAGTAGAGCTGGCTCATTAAGGAAAATCTATTTTGGGAATACTAGCCTAGGTTTTCAATGGAAAAAAAAGTGTTTTTAACACGCTTTTATTATGAGGTTAGGTATGTACTTACAGATCTATTTAATCGAATCTTTAAACGTGATTTTCACCCCCTTCAACGTCGGATTCAATTTAAACTTTGCACACTTATGAAGGACTGATGACAATACAATATTTTTTTTTAATTTGTGCTATTACCCTGGCCAGGATCACCAGAAAACCAAAAAAAAACGAACGACCGGTTTTTGTAGCTAGCCGAACTAAAAAATAGAAAATAAATCATAGTTTCAAAAACTAAAAAAACTCGGTTTCATAAAAACCAAAATCGTTTGCCAACATTTTAAAAGACTGATAAATCAGTCATTTTTGTGTTAGTGATGATTTTAAGGAAGAATAAAATAATTCTTGGCCGTTGTCTTTTTTTAACATTCTACTTAGTTAACATCATCGCCATAGGACCGGAACCGGTAATTGGGTTTATTCAAACGTTCATCGTTTATTCATTAAAGAAAATACACTTTCTATTGGTACATTTGTAACAGACATAAAAGATAAATACATAAAAAATACAAAAGATTTCATGGGTATGGTTGTTGGTGTGCTTGTCAAAATTAACATTGTACATATATTTGCGTTTCGCCATAGTGAAATAAGATTACAAAACAAAAATATACAAGTTAACTATGACTACAAATATTACACAAGTTCAAACAAATTGAAGACAATAACAAATCGAGAGAAGTTTTCTAAAAACGGGACAATTTTGCGTCCCCAGAATCTTTTCGGGAACAGCGGGACGAAGAAACGAAAAAAGAGCGGTTCATTTCAAATTGCCATGTATGATCACATCTGCCAGGGTCGCGAGATTGTTCGAAAGAGATACCGTGACCCTGACACATGGGCAACTGAAGGAACACGGGTGGGTTTTAGTCAGCAAAAGTCTGACACGCCCTCCCGCTCCGCCCAGAGCGGGAGAAGTAATTTGATGATTTCCCATACAAAAAAAAAATGTATGGTCACATTACACATACAGTCAGTCGACCTTTTGAAATTCATGACTGATAGCAGTTCTTGGTTGCCGTTTGCTGCTGTGTGAAGGATTAATAGATACGGTTCCTTAAAAAAAAGTACCTACAACATAAAGACGATTTCACCTATGAAACTAAACGCCAACAGCACATCTAAACCGCATCTATCAGCTATCAGTATCCATATTGTTATTTAATATTGACAATGACAGCTAGAACCCAGTTTATATGTCATACTAGCTGTGCCCGCGGCTTCACCCGCGCGGATTTTATAAACTATCCCACGGGAGCGTGCTACACAGACAAAAAGTAGCCTATGTTGTTGCCTTACAACATCAGTTATCTGCCAGTTAAAGTCCCATCACAATTAGTCAGCCGTTTTGGAGATTAGCAAGAACAAACAGACAGACGGATAAAAATGTTGAAAACTGTTTTTGTGCTATAGTTACCTTATAAACTATTGAGCATTTAGTAAAAGCTGTTATTTTGACATTACAAACATACACTTCAATTGATCAATTGATTTATTTCTATAGACTATAGATAGCTAGCTATTCAAAACCATTCGATACACTTCCGAGCCGAAACGAACATCAATAAATTTTATCGAAAAAACACATTCCCAAATCCGCAACCCGAATATATTTTATAACATAGGTAGGTAAAATTTTGTCGGTCAGACATATTTTATTTACTACCGTAAAAGTACACCGACGTTTTCGCGTCAAAATTACGATAGAATTTATCTAACAAATTACCTCCAGTTAATTGATAATGTTAATGAGTTGGGTTAGTACTTTTTTGGCAAGTATATTCTAATTAGATAACTCATTCTGTGTAAGTACGTATGTGAATAAATTTAAATAAAATTAATTTTCTGGTTTTTACGTATACTTACACACCGAGGAGATTTTTTCCTTACATATTCAGATAAAATGATTGTACTTATCTATTAATTATTGTTGGTTCCGAACAACTGTAATAAATAATAGGTACCTACTAGATATCTCGCCCGAAGTCATGATACAGTTCATGCACGCACGCCGCTTACCAGCACTACGCACCTGACCTTTCTGAAGAACATCACCTATAAGGTCACTATATCACACCTTTGGGAACAAAGGGTCACTTCTGCATGTTTTCCAACTTTACAGGAAGAGATTTTTTACGTATTTCTTTAATAACTTTGTACTGTTTCAGAGTATTAAGGCCATTCCTATAGTCTTAATACTCTGAAACAGTACAAAGTTATTAAAGAAATACGTAAAAAATAAAATAAAAATGCTCTTCCTGTATAGTTGGAAAACATGCTGAAGTGACCCTTTGTTCCCAAAGGTGCGATATGTTCTCCTAGGCCCTAGGACACACCGGGAGGGGACGCTATAGGACCTAGGGCGTCCCCTTCCTACGTCTCCAGTCACATTTGCCTTGTAAATACCTTTTGTTGGCCGCTCTCAACATGACCAAACTATCTAAGCATACTCTTTAGCCCAAAATTAAGCAACGTGAATACTAAGAATAGGACTGGGAATTGAACTTAGCTAGTCTCTGTATTACCAAAATTTGTACATCTATACTTATAACAAAACTGTAGAGAGGTCAATTCTGTACATTGAATGTACATTCAAAATTAATATTGGAGGATGAATGGTGATCGATACTAATGCCAAAAATGCAATCAGTAAATTTTTTGTCTGTCTGTCTGTCTGTCTGTATGTGCACGCATGGGTCAAAAACGACTGAAGGGATTTTAGCCAAACTTCGTACGATTGTAGTCCATACTCCTGGGCAGGTTATAGGCTATATGACATAACGCTAAGACACATAGGAGCTGAGCAGTGACGATAAATTTGAAGCAAGTCGGATGAAAATGCGCTTTCGAGCTCTTATCCTCGCATACGTTGATCATGCACCAAAAGTAAGTTCCCACGGGATATTTCCGACCTCCACGCGGGCGAAGTCGCTGGCGAATGCTAGTACAACCTATTTCAGTTTTTATAATGTATATTTCCTCCACTTATCTTTTGACCATGATTCGTGACTGACATTGTAATACGCTTAACTACAGACAATTACAATTTGTCCCTCAAATATTTAATTTAGTGTACCGTGTGTTGCCGAACGTAAAAAATAGCACCATCCCAACTCCTGTGGCTGTTGTAAGAGGCGACTAAGGGACTTACTAGAGAATGGAAAGCAGCGTTCTCTATCCCAAGTAACACATCAAAGCATTATAACGGCCGACTTACAGCATTTCTGTATCGTTTTCGCATTTTGAGTTAGTTCCATAGTAGCATTACAAACGTTTATACGGCTACTGTAATGCTTATTTGGGCACTCATTGTACGGCTATAGATCCCCAATAGGTTCACAATAGTTATTTAATCGCATTACAGGCGCATTATTTTAGCATTATTGTGGTCAAAGAAAGTATCAGTCGCATTAAAGAAGCTTTATTTTGGTCAATGAAATTGCTAACCGCATTACAGAATCATTACACTAGCAATTACATTGATAATGAAGATGTTAATTGCATTACAAAAGCATTAGACTAGCATTAGAATGTAGTAAAAGAATGATTGGAGCTATTTAAGTGTTCACAGTTAGAACTTAAATAAACCCTACATCATTGTAAAAACATATCTAATGCCACGGTACTAATGTTATAATACACTGAACGTCATTGCAATTTAACTACTTTGTCTCGCAATATAATATGAACGAAGACGGTCAAAACTGACACCAAAAGTGACACCATATTTGCATCAAAACAAAATTTATAATACTGGGTTTTGACTCTTTTTTTATTTCATACCTTCAAATATTACTGTGCAATGTAGTTTACTGTAAATGTCTATATAAGTTTCATTGAAATTTTTCACGCGCCTTCGATATTTCGTGGTTTTGATATAAAATGTTATTGTGTGAAATAAGCAAAACAATTGTGTATTCCTAGTATATAACGAATTTTGCATAATTAACATAATAGGGTTGGGCAGTATTCAATTAAGTTAAGTATATCATTATTATATAGGTCTATTACTTTTTCATCCCCCCATCTCGGAAAGAGTATTTTTGCCCTTCGATACCTGAGTGCAAAAGCCGTTTTTATCCGCTAGAGGATAAAGTAAATTGAATTTAGAACATCGTGTGCACTAAGTTTGTGAATTCAAAACATCATTAAACCTATTTACTTCTATCTCCATGGTGCCGAATTTATCATTCAACCTTTTTCTAATTTGTAAAACTTACACTCGGAACCTTCTTGATATACTTTTTTTTTAATTTGCTTTGCGCGCGCCATTTTACTTTTCACGTCACCAACATTACAGTACCTAACAAAAATATTACACTCGACTTAAGTAATTGTAGCAACGTTACTTTCAATTTTTCTTAATTATACCTAAGTATCATTTGAAATAATTTAAAGATTATTCTGTAATACTTACCTATCATAATGTAGTAAATAATAAATGTTAATACCTAAACTGAAATAAAAGTATCTTGTGATTGAAATGCTTTTTTTTGCATATTTAGTCATTTCCTCGCTGAGGTGGGATGAAAAGTTACGTGTTGCACTCGAGTGCAAAGATTTTTCACCTCGTGCTCTTTTGATTCCCTCGCTAACGCTCAGGATTCTAATTTTTGAATCACTCGCTGCACTCGTGATTCAATTTTAGAATCCTTTGCTTGCTCGGTCATCAAAATTGAGCATGCGGTTAAAAAGCAACTTTGCACTCTTGTATAACAAATAACTATTATATTATAAATAGGTTCGAAGGATAATATTTTTTGGTTATAAAATATTTACAATATGGTGTCGGCCTATAGCAGCCCGGTGAGCGTTTAAAAAGGCTACTTAATGCCGCCAGCAGTATAAATACTCACACGTATACAATTATTAAGCCAGAAGCCAGAGAGAAGACTTTTGATGAACCACTGTAGTGCCATTGTCTATAAAGTAGTTCTATATGAGTTCACCGGTATACCAGTAGACTTGATGTAGACTGAATTAGTGCCATTACTTGAACGGAATTTTGGGGATCTTTGAACAAAACAATAAAACCCATTTCAGAATTTGTACAACTTAAATCCGTATGGATATTTAAAAAATAATGAATTTTTCAAGTTTAAAACAGACAAATAAAATAGACAAATGATTTTAAGAATACAGTAAATTGAATGTATATACAGCTTTACACATTACAATGACTCACTTGTATTTGATTAAAGAGCAGTTAGCAGTACAACAGAACCTAGTTGATCTTTTAAAATACAAGCATTACATTGATTCACGTTCATGCTGTTCAGCAGCACTAGGCTTTTACTTACGACTTAAGAGGGCTATTACACAACAAAGGGCACTAAATACAGCTCAAAGTCGTTTAACGGATTTACGGTGCATTATAATGATACAAGTTATGGTATTAACCAGCATTAGGCATTATCTTAATACTTAAAAACGCTATTGTACACCCTAAGGCACTAAAACAGCTGAAAGTTGTATAGAGGATTTACGTGGCATTATTATGATTCATATTTATGCTATTAAACAACATTAAGCATTTATTTACTACTTAAAAACGCTATTGTAGATCGAAATGCACTAAAAACAGATGAAAGCTGTACAACAGCGTTGTGGTTTGCAGCACTGAAACTAAAGGCTTCACAAAAGCATTTTGATATACCATTATCGAACCGCTATACAGTGTAAAGCATCTAAATGGTTTTGAAATGCCAATATAAAGCGTCAAGATGCTCGGTTTATACGGACCTTAAGTTTTACATAAGTTTAATATTCGTTTGTTCAAATGCTTTCTGTGTTACTTGGGATGTATTTTACAACCTTACTGTGATCGCCAACCCGCCTGCAACGCGTGCAAGCCCCCAAATTGAATGAGGCTTATGTCCAGCGGTGGACATGATGTCATTTAGTTATTATATTTAACGCAATATCAATCACAGTCTGAATCATTTTGAAGGATAGTACTCATTCATTGCTGTATGTTTGAAAAAAATTTTTTGCTCAACAGCGAAAATGATGAATAGGGTGTGTGAACTGTCAAAATGAAAGCCATTGTTACAGTTAGTGTGTTACGCAGTTACTCTACTGGGCTTAGTTTGTTGTGTTTATCATTATCATCATTTCAGCCAAATGACGTCCACAGCTGGGCATAGGCCTCCAGTCTTTCCATTTGGGGAGGTTGCCATAATCGCCACGCTTGGCGCCTGCCATACCGCCAACCTACCTAGGTTGGCGATGGCGATCGCAATATGGTGGTTAACTGCATAGAGAACGCTCCCTACCCATTCTTTAGTAAGTTCCTTAGTCGCAACACCCACTACAACAAATAGGATGGTTCTATTCTTTACGTCCGGCTCCACACGGAACGGCATTCTGCATAATGTATTGCATATTTAGAACTTTTGCATGCCTAATGGTAAAATATGGCTGAACCTATCTGTTATCAATTTACCACCAGGTCATCATAATCAGCCTATAATGTTCCAACTGTTGGGACACAGGCCTCCTCACTGTGAGAGGGAGTGGGCTATAATCCACCACGCGGGCCCAGTGCGGGTTGGTAGATGTCACATGTCTTCGAATTTATTGTCACGATGTTTTCCTTCACCGTTTTGAGAGCAGTGGCGATGAAATTATTTACACAAATTAAAGCGCCTGCCAGGGTTCAAAGCCATATCACCAGCTACAGTATCCGTATTTGCAAAATAAACGACCTTCTAAAAAACAAACATTCTACACGTGCGGTACAAATGTGCAACAGATAATTTAAAGTAGATTTCTGTTTTAAAAATAAAAGCTGTTAATTAGATTGCCAATGTCAAAGTCAATGGCTGCTCGGCTCTTGGGAACAGAGGCCATTGTTTTCTACGAAACTGTACAACAACAACAACAACCATGTAACATCACGCCGGGTATCCCCGAAGGGTTATGCAGAGTGTACACAGGCTACACATCAAGCTATACATTTCCAGTTTTAGCTGACCTCGCATTGCAAATATGTTTAGATTAAAGCTTAAAGAATTTCTCATATATAGAACATATTATTCAGTTAACGAATTTCTGAATGACCAAAATACTGAATAAAATTATTTTGTCTTATTGATTGTTCATTATATGACCGTAAAATTTATATTTCATAATTAATGTAGTATGAAATTGACTAAAACTTGACATGTTATACTTATTTTTTTTTTTTTACTTATTTAATGTAAACTGCATGATCGTAATAATTATCTCTATTAATAAATGTAAAATGACGTCGGCTAAAAATTGATATTTTAAATACAATAGGTAACAAATGTTAAAATATGGTTCCAACCAATGCAATGGACAATAACCGCCAAAAATTAAGAGAGTATCTGTTTTATTATAAATTATTTTTAACATAGCCGATAACATTGAGTACTGAACAGACGAATATTGTACACCCTATGGGTATGTTTCAGTGACACTATCAAGCTTATTATAAGAACTGTATTTTCACCTGTGACAAACAATAAATAAATGAATATGAATTGTATTGGCTTTTCGTACAGTGAGAGGTCAGCTTATACTGGAAATTATAACCTTACTTGTTGTCGTGCATCTACAATACACCCACATTTCGCACAGTTATGTTTAAGTCCCATGTAATAGGGGGCGAGCGTATTGCCACCAATCGTCCACAATTCAGACTCCAGCCCCCTTATCACAGAACACATGAGGTATTAATCAGACTCTGAATAATTTTGAAAGTTCATTCATCCATTTCAGCCGAAAGACGTCCACTGCTGGACATAGGCTTCTCCCAATTTGGAGGGTTGGTCATAATCGCCACGCGTGGCAGGCAGGTTGCCGATCGCAGTATGGTGGTAAAATGCACAGAGAAAGCTACTGCCCATTCTCTAGTAAGTCCCTTAGTCGCCTCTTACGACAACTACGCTGCCGTCCTTACGAAAAGTGCAATAACTAGGTTAAACCTGATTTCGAGAAAAATGCATGTAAAGATTTTATTTTAGTTTTGTTTGTATCTAAAATACTAATTAGGCTTAGTATTAAAACCGGCTACGTCATAGATACGTAAGTGTCTAAAAAGAATATATAGATCTCGTTCTGTAAATTCCGAATATGTACTTATCTCAATTCGGCACAAAACTCGAGTTATTGCACTTTTCGTAAGGACGGCAGTACGGGAAGAAATGTGATGGTGTTATTTTTTACGTCCGGCAACAAACGGAAAAGAGGTTTGCACATGTTTTGAAAGTTGTTGATAATACATTGCTTCATTATAAGGTTGTATGCAAATAACGCAATGAATGTTGATGAACTGTCAATATGAAAGGTATACCTATAGTCCTGCCAGGGTCGCGGATTTGTCAGAAAGAGTTACCGTGGCCCTGGCATAGGCAACTGAATGAACACGGGTGGGTTTTAGTCACTAAAAGTCTGACATGGCGTCCCGCTCCCTCCAGAACGGGGACGTTATTTGATGATTTCCCACCGAACAAAATAAATAACCTAAGTTACTGGTTTACGCAACTATCCCGCGGGCTGCTATTGAGAAATTCCTGGAATACACTACCCGACCTGGGAACCGTGTAAAACATAAAAATAAAAAACAAAAGTTTATTCAAACCAATCGAAGGCTGTCGAACTACCTAGATAGCCTAATTGAATTATTTCGTCGCAGGCTCGTAAAAACTGTCTCGATGACTCCTCGATACAGTTTCAGGCTTGCTCATTAGTTATTTACAAGTCAAAGGCCCAATTTCAGGTGTGTATTTAGCTGTAAGTATTTATATTGCAATCGTACCTACATACATATTAAAAGGTCAAATTAAATTAGCTTGCAAGTGGCAACACTTTTCTCCCGTGTTGGGTATGGATATAGAAAATTAATAGAATAAAAAAAAAATATATTCGATGGGCGAAAGGTCAATGCTATTGCTATTGCTAAATTTTGAAATTTTTGGAATGTAATTATTCTTTACGAATTTTCAAAAGAAACGAAAACGTATCGTTCGTTTGGTTGACTTCATGTGCATATCGTCGTTGCGACTTTAAGACCTGTTATAGGTCACTTTTGGCAAAATCACTTTTTTGAAGCTGTTTTTCTTTTTTTACTATCATACTACTTTTAATTTCGACTAAAAATAGCAAAATAAAAAGCCGGAAATCATATGGCTGATACCTATATTTTTTGTTTCATTATACATATTTTTTCAATAGACGGTTTATATCGATTTTCACATAAAGTTGAATTTAATACATAAGAGGTCTTAAAGTCGCAACGACGATATGTCAGTATCAATTATAGTATTGAACAAAGTTGAAAAAGAAATTGTTTTTTTTTTCTCATGTGGTCCCCGAAAAAGATAAGTAACTAGGGTCGTCGGATAAAGGTGAAGTAAGAAAAGGTATGTATTGAAATAGTTAGTCTACGTTCGCATAAACGTATAAATATGGGATCTTTTTGCGCACTCGATCTTCATGTGTATATTTATACATAGCCTTTTTCAACTACGTTAGGGTCGGCTTCCAGTCTAACCGGAGTCTGAATACCAATTTTTGACATAGAGCAACTGTCTAACTAATCTCTACAAGCCAGCTAAAACGCTGGTAATACGATGTCAGACCTACAGGCATTAATCAAGTAAGTTCGTAAGGAAAGTACATTTACCTAATAACCAATATTTTCCTTATGACGTAACTATAAAATTAGATTTGGTTCAACTGGTTTCCGGTGGGTTTTTGTTTCACAGTTACCTACACACGTTCAAAATTATTTTAAAAGTTTCAATTACCACATCAATGGACAGCTATACCTAAGTCGACATGATTCCGCGTCATGTCGACTTATTTGACTCAGTATTTGGGGTAAATCGGGCAAAATGTATGCTGCATTATTTGATTAAATATCAATCAATTTATCAAAATATCGGTAAACTAAAATATCCTTCGTATAAGTTAAAATTATTTGTAAATTTTCATATTTCTTTTAGGGAGATGCGTTTTTTTTTTTTGAGGCTCTAATGTCATGAGTTTGGAGGCCCTGGGTTTCTAAGTCCGGGCCTGAGCATGAGCGTTTGATTCTAAGGCCGGAAAAGGTGTTGTTGGGTTTTTCCATCAGAAATTTCTCAGTATATAATATCCCGGAGTCTAGACTTTGTGCCCTGTAGATGGAAATAGGCTCGCCCTATTACATGGGAGTCAAACAAAACTGGGGAACTAGGTGTACAGTAGGAACCCCTTTGGTCAACCCTTCGGGTAAACAAGGCGTGATGTTGTGTATGTTACGTTTAGAAACATAGATACCTGCTTTAAATAAAATGATAGTTCGCGGCGTTTGGGTTTTCCGAAGATCGGGAAATGACAAATCGACAATGTCATTCAAAATGTTAAAAAACCCAAGATAATCATGCGAAAAATCTATACTTATCTAGTGAAAATCACTGCTTGATTTAAAACATTGGCGGTAGCATTATAGAGGTTTGAGTAACAGGGTGTTAGTTCACTCATCCTCTATACAAAATAGAAGATCCTTTTTTTTTTGGAAGGGACATCATCAAATGACTTCTCCCGCTCTGGGCGGAGCGGGAGGGCATGTCAGACTTTTACTGTCTAAAACCCACCCGTGTTCCTTCAGTTGCCCATGTGCCAGGGTTACGGTATCTCTTTCGAACAATCTCGCGACCCCGGCAGGCATCGGTCCTAGCAGACCCCTTCAGTGTTGCTGACATCTCTTTGAGACGCGCGTGAAACACTACGCTCCGTCGACCCGAGCCTGGTCCTTACCGGGCGGCGAGCTACCCATTGTTTGCCGCCCGCAAGCTCGCGCCTACGGTGGCCGGGAGTCTGCTATTGACTCCCGACGCCCGGGGCGTCTCCTCCTGCGGCGGCTAGGGACGTGAGGGCGCAGAGACTGCCACTCCCTCACGCACCCCGCCTCCTCCTTCGCGAGCATTACTGCTTCGCAGAAGGAGGTGACGGCTGCATGCCCTCTCGCTCCGTAACATGGTTCGCACCAGGGCCGGACGCGAGAGGTCGCCGCCGCCGATCGCCTCCGCAAGGACACGGCGGTGCTCCGCCCAGGCAGGGCACACCTCCACCGTATGCTCCACCGTATCCTCCAGACGATCCTCGCAATGGAAACACCCGGGTGTTTCCTCCCGCTTTATCCTGAACAGGAACCCACCAAAGCAACCATGCCCGGTGAGAACCTGCGTCAGGCGGAATGTGAGGACGCCGTGGCGCCTCTCTATCCACTCCTCAAAGAGGGGACTTACCGCCGCAATTGTGGCGTGCCCAAACAGAAGATCCTCTGGGTATTGTCTGGTTTTTGTTTTTTTTTTTATGAGTGACCTCTCCCTTGTGAACCCAAGATGGTGTCGCCGGCTTTACCGGACTTGCCTCTAGCTAACTAAGCGACTACACGCACCTCCTGTGGGGTACGGACCTCGGTTTAGGGCATCGCTGGACAAGGACAGCAAGGGACGGTTTGGATCGGAATTATTATTATATGGGGACGAATTGAATTCTACAAGCTCAGCGGTGCGGGCTGGCTCGAGCAAGGGTCGGGGCGTACATGGATTGGGACGTCACGGCCGGCCTGGCTAAAGGACAGCGGTCTGTGTCAGTGTATTTAGAGCGTGCTGATGAGCTATTATAATATGCGGTCGGCGAATCCTACTAATGCAGAAGGGAGTGTAGCGGGCGGCTGCCGCGATCAGGGGATTGGGTGCTTTATAGCAGTCGAAAAAAACGCTTGGAAAGGCGTTTCATGAACTGCTGGATTCTGAGGTGGGCATTCTGAGATCTCGATGAAGATACTCATTGTGGATATAGAATGGGGCTCCCGTAACCTTTCTAAGGAGACGGTTTTGAAGGGTCTCGGGGTCGCGTGATTGTTCGAAAGAGATACCGTGACCCTGGCACATGGGCAACTGATGGAACACGGGTGGGTTTTAGTCAGTAAAAGTCTGACACGCCCTCCCGCTCCGCCCAGAGCGGGAGAAGTCATTTGATGATTTCCCATCCTGAAAAAAAATAAATAAAAAAGGGTCTACATTCTATGGAGATGGTGGGTTGAGCGTGTGCGAAGATGACGCACGCATATTATGTCATGATGGGGCGGATAACCGTCCTTTACGTGCAAAAGCTGTCAGAATGAAGTGGAGTTTATAAAATTCAAAATTATTTCTTATGCTTCTCTACATTAGTCGATAAAGCTACTCCTATTTCTGTTTTAAATACTCAAAAGTAATGTTACAAGAAACATCGTAATTTTTGAGTGTAAAACGCGTTAACAATTTTTATTTTCTTATATCGTTTGTGTTAATTGCTAGGCTTATTGGACAACTTGCCGACAGTAATGACCAATTGTACTGATAAATTGACGAGTTTGTTGTCGCTGTAGTTGCGTTTAATGAATTAATAAAGAGAATTCATCAGCTTATTGTAATATTTAACACATGATATTACGCCTGTAGTCCCAAACGGCACCCAAACAATACATTTAATAGGTAAGTGATTTCTTAACACACTGTCAATCAGAATTTGAATCATTTTGAAGGATGTTGTAAAAATTTGCTGTTTGCGGTAGTGCGCAATATAACGCACGTAAACATTGTGGTACGTTTCTAAGTAGAATTTTTTTTTTTTGAACATTTTGTAGCAATGGATTTATCAATAAGCTTCTGTGACTGGCCTGTTAGTCTAGTGGTTAGTGACCCTGCTAAGACTGAGGTCGTGGGTTCGATTCCCACCCAGGACAAATCTTTGTGTGATGAGCACAATCATTTGTTCTGTCTGGGTGTAATTTATCTATAATACATATTATGTATGTATTTAGAAATATATAAGTATATTTATCAGTTGTCTGGTTGCCATAGTACAGGCTCTGCCTAGTTTGGTATTAGATAACGTAGTGTGGTTGTCCTAAGTAATCCATACTAATATTATAAATGTGAAAGTGTGTATGTCTGTTTGTCCGTCTTTCACGGCGAAACGGAGCGGCAAATTGACGTAATTTTTAAGTGGAGATAGTTGAAGGGGTGGAGAGTGACATAGGCTACTTTTTGTCTCTTTCTAACCCCCCACTTCCCTAAAATGGGGGGTGGAACGCACTAATCTCAGGAACTACTGGTTCGAATTGAACAATTCTTTTTGTGTCGGTTAGCCTATTTATTGAGGAAGGCTATAGGCTATATTATATCACGCTACAATCAAAAGGAGCGGAGCAGCAACAAAAAACTGGACGAAAACTGGCAGGCTGCAATGTGACGGGAAGGGTCAGGGCAGCAAATATTTGACGCGGACGAAGTCGCGGGCAGAAGCTAGTTATATTTTATTTCAAAATGGTTCAGATTCTGAGTTATGCAATTAGGGTGCTGAAAGTGGTTTTTAAAGGACTTAAAAAAAAGGAGGAGGTTATCAATTCGACTGTATTTTTTTTTTTGTTTGTTACCTCATACCTTTTTACTGGGTGAACCGATTTTGATGATTCTTTTTTTATTTGAAAGCTGGTGCTTTCCGAATGGTCCACGTACACACGGACGCTTAACTATCCCGGCGGAATTTTCGCATACTGGGTCTTCAACTCACTGCGTAGCGCTGAGAGTTGACATTCGTTGGATTCTCAATGCTCGACCCAACACCGAGAGTCGAAAATCCAGTGGGTAAAAAAACCCCGCCGCGACATTTTTACGTCCATGCTAACGTCCTCTACGTTCCTATCTCCACAGAAGTAATTTTCACAGCAACAACAATATAAATAAATAAATTTCTTAGGGCTACCAACACACCGTTATCTGATCCCAAACTAGGCAGAGCCTGTACTATGGTAACCAGACAACTGATAAATATACTTATATATTTCTAAATACATACATATGTATTAAGTATAGATAAATTACACCCAGACACAGAACAAATGATTGTGCTCATCACACAAAGATTTGTCCTGGGTGGGAATCGAACCCACGACCTCAGTCTTAGCAGTCAGGGTCACTAACCACTAGACAGGCCAATATGATGAGAAGACAATCATAATCTAATCTTGATTGCATATGTGATGATTTTGAATACGATAGTTTGTTTTTCAGATGAAATGACATTCTGATTATATTCCTATTTAGAAAGTTCTGGAATATTTGTTTATGCAAATAAATCATCATCATTGTCCTGTCCTTATCATAATTTATTTGTGGTCAGCGCAACATGTCTTTTTCTTCCACACTTCTCTATTAGTCGTGATCTCGGTAGTCACCCCCTTTCTATCCATATCTACACACGCGGTAGCGTGTCAAGCCAAGTTCAAGTAACAGAACTGGCGAGCAGCACCGTGTGTAATATTACACGAACCATTTGGAGCCACTTTTGACTCTCATAATTCACACAGTCCATCCATCGTTTCTTTGGTCTCCCTCTACTCTTATAGCCGTCGATATTCATACTGAAAATTTTCGTCACGTTTTCCTCATTCCTCCGTATCACGTGACCATACCATGACAACCGATTTCGATACAACGTTTCTGTTATCGGTGCCACTTTCAGACTTCCTCTTATGTACTCATTAGCCCGCTACTTCGTCCTCATCAAATTTTTGCTCCCTGATCCTTCCCGTCGCATGAATTGCCTGCCCGTTTTCAAACGGTTTTCGTTACTGCTCCGCTCCTTTTGATCGAAGCGTGATGTTATATAGCCTTCTTCGATAAATATGCTACGCAACACAAAGAATTTTTCAATTCGGGCCAGTAGTTCCTGAGATTACCGCGTTCAACCAAACAAACAAACTCTTCAGCTTTATAATATTAGTACCTATAGATTTCTTCATCATCATCATCATCATTACAGTAAGACGTCCACTGCTGGACTTAGGCCTCCCCCAATTTGGGGGGCTTTGCCATAATCGCCACGCTTGGCAGGCGGGTTGGCGATCGCAGTATGGTGGTAAAATGCATAGAAAACACTGCTGCCCATTTTCTAGTAAGTCCCTTAGTCGCCTTTTACGACACCCACGGGAAGAAATGGGGTGGTGTTATTCTTTACGTCCGGCACCACACGGTACGATCCTAATAGATTTCTTATTCTATCCAAATTATATATTCTGTCTTTTAGTAAGGAGGTCAATAAATAAACAAGATTTTTTGTTTTTAAAACTAATTATTTGTCCGTCTGTTTCGTGTATCCTACATAACATCAAGACAACTGAGATGTAGTTACCTAAAGAAGCACGAACCTTGACTCTGGGTCTGTAAAAATCCTAATTGAAGCTTACCTAAACCTTTCTCTTGAATCACTCTGTCTATTGAAAAAAACCGCATTAAAATCCGTTGCACAGTTTAAAAGATCTGAGCGTACAAACATGAAATGCGACTTTGTTTTATAATCTAGACATCTATACATACATACATACAAATAAATAAAATTGGAGTGTCTGTTTGTAATATTAAAATAACCGCTTTTTACTAAGTTTATATGGATGTATACACGGTACAGACGCCACCAGGTCAAGCTACCCGAAACTGTCAATTTTTCCCAATGAACCTTGAACCTAATGCTCTAGAAATAAAGTCGAAAATCTATCAAAGAAATCTGACAGATTGTAGTAGCTTGATGTGTTGGCGTCTGTACATCAAAACAACATTTTTTTTTTAAATTGTCTGTCTGTCTGTCTGTCTGTTTGTCTGTCTGTCTGTTTGTTCCAGCTAATCTCTGAAATGGCTGGACCGATTTTGACGGGACTTTCACTGGCAGATAGCTGATGAAACAAGGAGTAACATAGGCTACTTTTATTTTAGAAAAAATCTTTTCTTTTAGAAAAATACCTGCGTTAATTGCCGACATCCACGCGGGCGAAGCCGCGGGCAAAAGCTAGTATGTAATAAAAAAAGATAAAGAAGAGTATTTTAGCGTACTCTATTAGTGTTATAGATATTAAAGTACACCCGTAAGAAAAAGAATACAATACTATATTTAACCTCTAAGTCCCTGAATACCACATTTGGTATAGACACAAACGTTTTTTAATTGTGTCTGTAATTACGGTAATTGACTGGTTAAGAGTACGGTTGGTAACTCTAGGCATAGCGTACCTATGTATATGCTATTTGGAAATTCTTTAAATCTAAGATGTAGGAGGCCTTGACAACTAGGTATTCGGTGAAACTTTTATAGGCAATCTAGTGTAACACGGTCAGCTGTTACGGTTAGTTTCACTTCAGTGTAACCTTTTGGTGGCCTGGTTCGTGTACCTTTATGAGGGTTGATTAAAGTCTTATGGTATACTTCTTTTGTTACGGTTTTAGTAGAGCACAAAAGGTTTTAGTGTTGTTTTAGGCCTTATAAGAAATTTTGTCGATTTCAGTGTAGCTCTTGGTAAAATTGGATGTCGGACTTTCGGGGTTCTGTTCTGGCGACCCGTAACGACAAAAAAAAGTAGCTCATTCATCATTAGATCATAATTGAAATAAATGATCTTTCATGTTTAGCCTTAAAACGTATCGAAGAAAAACAGTATTTTTAACTGTAAAACTACGTCTGTAAAATCATGTAAATCAGCGAAATGGAAAAAAAAACGTGTCCAGCCGCTTAAATGAAATTTGCTCTACATAGTAATCTTGATTTTTTAAACACCGTGTCATTAGTCCTTTGGATTTACATCTGAATGGGGTCTTCTTTGAAATTGCCAATTAAAAGCATAGGGTTTACGTTGTGAGAGATAATTTGAAAAACGTCTTTCGGCTGAAATGACGTGTGAATATAGGTATTTGATTGAGAGACTACCTATGACTCAGGCTGGTCTGACGATGAACGCAGCGGATGTGCTACGCTGCAGTCGCCAGGGAACGTGACGGTCGGCAGACGGAATTACCAGACCCGTAGCAAGTTCGACGCGGCCACGCGGGTAAAATATATACCCGGCGCGGATCTCAATGGTGCCCGGTTTCGTCAGAAGGTAGTGACCCGGAACTTGACGTTCGGATGCCTCCGATATTTCCGGATTGAAATTGAGATTAAATGACTTGAAATCAACCACAAAATTATAAAAAGTTAAGTAATTAGACTAATTAAATAAGCAACGTTAGGGAAATTAAATTGATAAGCTAATTGTCACCTGCCAGGGTCGCCAGATTTGTTCGAATGAGTTACCGTGGCCCTGGCACTGGTACAGGCAACTGAAGGAACACGGATGGGCTTTAGTCAGTAAAAGTCTGACACGTCCTCCCGCTCCGCCCAGAGCGGGAGACATCATTTGATGATTTTCCAAAAAAAAAAGGAAGATCTACGTCAATTTGCCGTGTTTTAACAGTCTGTCAAAGACTGAAAGTTATGATTCCGACCAACTAACTTGTTTACCAATTTGTTTTGCAATTCATGTCCTTGACTTTACATAGTGGTGTTGGTGGTCTCGAACATTTCGTTTTAAAAAAAAACCGGCCAAGTGCGAGTCGGACTCGCGCACCGAGGGTTCCGTACAAACCTGTAGGTATCCTCGGTTTATGCATAAGGTTTATGTTTATGAAATTAAATGTTTTATTTTTATTTTTATGTTTGAGTTGATTGAATTAAAGATAAATTGCGATTCACGATTTATGACGTATTAAAAAAAAATACTTACTGGATCTCGTTCAAACCAATTTTCGGTGGAAGTTTATATGCTTATGTACAATAATGTACATCATATATTTTTTTAGATTTATCATTCTCTTATTTTAGAAGTTACGGGGGGGGGGACACACATTTTACCACTTTGGAAGTGTCTCTCGCGCAAACTATTCAGTTTAGAAAAAAAATATATTAGAAACCCCAATACCATTTTTAAAGACCTATTCATAGATACCCCACACGTATGGGTTTGATGAAAACATATTTTTTGAGTTTCAGTTCTAAGTATGGGGAACCCCAAAATTTATTGTTTTTTTTTCTATTTTAGTGTGAAAATCTTAATGCGGTTCACAGAATACATCTACTTACCTAGTTTCAACAGCATAGCTCTTATAGTTTCGGAGAAAAGTAGCTGTGACATACGGACGGACGGACAGACAGACAGACATGACGAATCTATAAGGGTTCCGTTTTTTGCCATTTGGCAACGGAACCCTAAAAAGCAGTGTCTATTTTTGTTAAATAATGTTTTAGGATGCTGTTACGAGCGACCTCCTCCCTTTTCACAGAGAGGAGGCCTGTGTATCAGCAGTAAGAACTTTATAGGCTGATTATGCTTATATTATGGACAACTTGATGATGGACTGGGCTGAGAGCTGTGCTTACAGAGTACGAATAATTTGTGTAATATATCAAACAAGGTATATTATACTACAGCATGACTAACAACGTCGTATGTAATTCATAATATCATATCATATAATATCATATCATATCATATAATATCATATCATGTAATATCATATCATATAATATCATATCATGTAATAGCATATCATATAATATCATATCACTCAAAAAAGGCCCACTGCTGGACAAAGGTACCAGGCGCGGTCCTGCATGCCCACACATCATCATCATTCACAGCCGAAAGACGTCTACTGCTAGACATAAGCTTCCCCCAATTTAGAGGGGTTTGCTATAATCGCCACGCTTGGCAGGCGGATTGGCGATTGCAGTACCTATGGTGGTAAAATGCATAGAGAACGCTGCCGCCCATTCTCTAGTAACTCCCTTAGTCGCCTCTTACGACACCCACGTGAAGAAATGGGATGGTGCTATTCTTTACGTCTGGCGTCACACGGAACAACATCTTCTTCTGCCATCAGCATCACACATCATCAGCCTACAGAAGTTCACTGCTGGACATAGGTCTCTCCTATTGCATGCCATTTTTTTGTTGTGGGTGGGAAATCGTCAAATGACGTCTCCCGCTCTAGCTGGAGCGGAAGGGCGTGTCAGACTTTTACTGACAAAACCCACCCGTATTCCTTCAGTTGCCCATGTGCCAGGGTCACGGTATCTCTTTCAAACAAATCCCGTGACCGTGGCAGGCATCGGTCCTAGCAGACCCCTTCAGTGCTGCTGACATCTGACATCTTTTTGAGGCGCGCGTGGAACACTACGCGCCTACGGTGGCCCTTCCCGTCGCACGTAGTAACTATTTAGTAATCTGTGCCGTCGCATCAACTCCTGACGCCCGGGGCGTCTCCTTCTGCGGCGAATAACTTTCATATTGACAGTTCAACGTTCAAAAAACTCAACGAATGTTTCATTGCGTTTTTACGTCGTAGAGCAGATGTTTTTATCAAACAATTAATGCAATGGATTAGCATAAATTTTCAAAAATCATTCAGAATGTAATAAATAGTGTGACGCAATTATGATGCTGGCTGGTAAGCAAAGTAAGCATAATAAAATGCCTTATATAGATGTCATTGTTTTTACAATAGACGTGATATTTTATGTTCTTGAATGAATGACGCCTCTTTATCAAGAACAATGGAACTATGTTCGATAATATAAGCAGACAAAACAATATTAATTCTTAGTAGCCTACACATATACAAGGTGTAGTTTTAATCTATAGGTACTTATATAATATTATAAAGCTGAAGAGTTTGTTTGTTTGGTTGAACGCGGTAATCTCAGGAACTATTGGTCCGAAATGTCCGAATTGAATTTTTGTTTTGAGTTGGGTAGTCTATTTATTGAGAAAGGCTATAGGCTATATAACATCACGCTACGATTAAAAGGAGCGGAGCAGCAATGAAAAATGAACGAAAACTGGCAGACAATTCGATGCGACGGGAAGGGTCTTGGGAGCAAAAACTAGACGCGGACGAAGTCGCGGGTAAAAAGCTAGTTATAATAATAAATTGTTCATGTTTAAACGGACGTGATAAAGGTTCCGTAACTGGTAAGCGATTAATTGGGTATTCAATTTTCAAAAATGCTGATGTCAGTTTTAAGAAGTCCAATCATGATAATCGCTAAAGTTAGATTTGTTTAGGGTTCCGCACCTCAAAAGGAGAAAAGCGGAACCCTTATAGGATTATTCGTTGTCCATCCGTTTGTCTGCAGTCTGTCAAGACCCTTTTTCTCAGGAACACGTGGATGTATCAGGTTGAAATTAATGCCAAATACGTAGTTCTATGTTCCCTTGGAGCTCTAATATTGAGCGGAATGCAATAAAACAAAACAGCCTGTTATCCGATATAATACTCGCAAATATATCAAAACGTACTTTTTTGTAGTTTTATCACATACTAGCTTCTGCCCGCGACTTCGTCCGCGTCAAATTTTTGCTCCCCTGACCCTTCCCCTCGCATCGAATTGCCTGCCAGTTTTAGTCCATTTTTCGCTGCTGCTCCGCTCCTTTTGATCGAGCGTGATGTTATATAGCCTATAGCCTTCCTCAATAAATAGGCTACCCTACACAAAAAGATTTTTTCAATTCGGACCAGTAGTTCCTGAGATTAGCGCGTTCAACCAAACAAACAAACAAATTCTTCAGCTTTTTAATATTAGTATAGAAAAACAATTTCTTTACGATTAGTGCGAATACAAACTTACATTTGACCGTGACGTTTATCAATGTGTAGGAGAACATGATTTTCAACAAAAATGTTAAGTTTGTTCGTAGATGATTCATCCAAACTACGTACGGAACTCTTCAATGTGCGTGAAACATTCACTTAGCTGCTTTTTTTAAATAATGTTCTAGCAATTTGAACCTAACATTAACAAACCCGGCAGCGACTGAGTTCAATAAGCACATTGTTTTCGGCCAGCACCAAGCGTATTGTACCACTAAAATATTTACCGCCATTGAAGGTTAATGCCTCGCTCGATATAAAAATGACATCATATTCAAATTGATTTTAGATTTGGAACGTTCTAATTCTTTCGAATTCGACATTCACTTTTTAGCGGGGAATTAAAAATGGCGGCCTGTTTTAAGTAATTAATAGTTATGCAAATTTTATTTGTGATATTAGTAGATAGATATAGGTACTTCCTCCCTCAATTTGGGGGGCGTTGCCATAATCGCCAGGTTTGGCAATCGGCGATCGCAGTATAATAGTAAAATGCATAGAGAACGCTGCTGCCCATTGTGTGGTAAGTCTCTTGAACGCCTTTTACGCCACCACACGGAACATATAGGTACGTGTAACGGTCACGAATTATAATATTTTGTTCAACATACAGCCTGATATGACCTGCAGACTGCAAAACGCATACAAAAATTTTAATTTCACGGATAACTCTGGCACTTCCACCTTAAAGTGCAGAGGGCCTCCAATGTATCAAAGATCTCAATCACTGACCCTATGACCATCCTCCGCATTCGGTGTGGTGCCGAACGTAAAAAATAGCGCCATCCTATTTCTTTCCGTGAGTGAATGTGCAGCAGCGTTCTCTATGCATTTACCACCGTACTGCGATCGCCAACCCGCCTATTAAGCGTGGCGATTATGACAAAATGGGGAGGCTTATGTCCAGCAGTGGACGTCTTTCGGTTGAATGATCATGATGACGATTAACCATCCTCTGAATCCAGGGAGAATGGTCTTTAGGATCAATGATTCAAGGCCTTCTTTAGTCTGCCTCTCACCGTAATGCGTCATAATGTTTACTACTACGAGAGTTATTTTTGTTCGTCTGCTCAATGAAATAACTTCAATTGCATTCCAAGAGTCTTGTAGGTATTTAAACACACGAGTGTGTCGTGTGTGTGTGTGTGTGTGTGGGTGTGAGAGAGAGACTGTCTGCATATTATCTGATATACTTACATGTTTGTCCACGTACCCACGCGCGTAATAAAAACGCGGCGGGATTTTTCGAGCAATGGTTCTTCAGCGCACTAGTGCCTAGAATTGAAAATTGAATACTGTGCGTTTTTGGCATGAAAGGCAATGTGGTAAGACAGGAATTTGGAAATACCGTGTACGAATAAATATGGCTGCGGGAAACTAATCGAACCTGACGTCCCTTAAAAATTCCACAAATCTTTTTTTATAGTGCAAATTCCTATCATCTTTACTATATGAAGCTGAAGAGTTTGTTTGTTTGTTTGGAAAAAACGCGCAAATCTCAAGAACTACTAGTTCGAATTGAAAAGTTCTTTTAGTGTTCGGTAGCCCATTTATCGAGAAAGGCTATTATAGACTTTATAAAATCACTCTAAGATCCTTAAGAGCCCAGCAAGAAGAAAAAAAGAATGAAGACCTCGCACGGGCAGACGATTCAACGCGACGGGATGGGTCGGGGGAGCAAGATATTTAACGCGGACTAAGTCGCTGGCAGAAGCTAGTGTATTGATAAAAATATTTTTTTACTTTTGAATCAAACAAAATAGGATATACAATGTGAACCCTGGTCGCACTGGCGATTTTTTCGTGCGGCGATTTTCTTCGCGTTCTTAATTTTGAACGCACTGCTTGGCGACGAAATGAAACTCAACAGTCCTGGCAGGGTCGCGAGATTTGTTCGAAAGAGACACCGTGGCCCTGGCACATGGGCAACTGAAGGGTCACGGGTGGGTTTAAGTCAGTAAAAGTCTGACACGCCCTCCCGCTCCCTCCAGAGCGGGAGACGTCATTTGATGATTTTCCACCCACAAAAAAAACTCAACAGTGTCGTTCTTGATACGCTGAGATGCACTCTGTTGGATTCTCAATCCTCGGTTTTACACCGACAGTTGAAAATCGATTGCGTGGATAAAATCCTGATTTTAAAGTCCGTGCCAATGTGGGCTTATGCACTTACATAATTATATGAGGAGTGAATTATCTCTACATAGAATATAACAAAAGCGCTTCCCGCGTCTGACCGTTTCGATCTTTTCAAATGCGCAACGGATTTTAATGCGGTTTTCATCAATATACAGAGTGATTCAAGAGGAAGGTTTATATGTATAACTAGCTGACCCAGCGGACTTCGTACCGCCTCAGAATCAATAAAACCCATGTTAGGTGAGCTCCTACCAAGTTATGCCAACCTGGTACTTCGAAGACATATTAATAAGGAACTTTTTTGGATGATTTTTAAACCTTGGGTCCGAAAAACACAAATATCTTGCGGACACCTATTTAAAAAAAAAATAGCCTATGTTACTCGCAGATAATGTAGCTTTCTAATGGTGAAAGAATTTTTAAAATCGGTCCAGTGGTTTTTGAGTTTATACATTACAAACAAACAAACAAAATACAAACTTTTCCTCTTTATAATATTATAGTATAGATACGCGGGCGAAGCAAAAGTTAGTTTGACATATAAATAGGTACTATTTCCTATTTCCTTGTGTACGTATATAAAATTTTAATCATTAATATGGACCTCTGTTTGAAGCCATTGGAAAAAGCTAGTTAACATACAAATAACTCAATACTGTTTCCTATGTCCTTGTCTACTTAAATTATCTGAAATAATCATTTACCTAAAATGATGTTGTTTGTTTTTGTAATTATCCTGTTTTATATTTCAGTTTTCTGAGGCTTGTAGTGAAGTGATAACAGCTGCACTGGTTGACCGATCAGGTTAAGCTACGCTTGCCGGGGTTGGTACGTAGATGGGCGACCATCTTGATATACTAAGACCGCCTCCGCTTCCGCGCCTCAAAGAGATGTCAGCAGCAGTGAAGGGGTCTACTAGCACCGATGCCTGCCGGGGTCGCGTGATTGTCCGAAAGAGATACCGTGGCCCCGGCACATGGGCAACTGATGGAACACGGGTGGGTTTTAGTCAGTAAAAGTCTGACACGCCCTCCCGCTCCGCCCAGAGCGGGAGAAGTCATTTGATGATTTCCCATCCTGAAAAAAAAAAGACCCCTACGTGCCTCGGAAAACGTCTCGTCAATCTTTGACAGTCGTTACAGGTCATTAGAAGGTCGGAAGACTGACAACCAGTCTTATCATTTTATGATTTTTTGAAGGTACATTTAGAAAAATTGTTTTCAAATTATATTTTAAACTATCTAATTGTGATTTAATTAAATTAGTATTGTTGGCGATTGCCGCGCTCTCCTTACAAAGTTAAGAGTGACATCAGCGGAGCGGCATGGTAGCCTCCAGCAGGCGAGGTGCTTGCGCTGCAGTATCCCGAGCCGGACGTATACATCGATAAGAAGGGTCAAAATTCAGCATGGGAACATAAACAAGATCAGCGTTACGGCTATTGTTTTATAGATACTTTTTGGTAGACTGCTGTAAGAGGCAGACGTTTCATGTATTCAGTATTTTCCTAGTCATTCTGTCTTTATTTTATAAATTGATGTTAATATATTGTTAAACGTACAAAGTGGTTTCAATTAATAGTTGAAATATCTAAATACATAATTATATAGATTAAAGTATTATATCTTAGTTTACATTATTAATGAATTTATTAGTAGGTATTTTCGTTTTATTATTATGTAATTGTCTTTATTATTATTTGATTTTATGAATGCTTGTTTTTATGAATGTTTGATTAATTTTTATTCGATTATTGATTGATTGATTGATTTTCTATTTGATTTTATCTTAACGGTCTTGATGTATGTTTACTCATTTTTAATCACAATGTGGTTGCCTATAATTGAATGTGCATTTAGTGTATGTTATATTGTTGTAATCTAATCTGTTTAATTGTTGAATGTAACATTTGTTGGCTTGGCGATCCTTAAATAAATAAATCAACGAGCATCGTATTACCTGATAACTAGGTTCTAGACGTCAGTCGTATAGTCATGCTTTCCAAGGCACTGAAAGGTTTCGGTATTTAATGTTACCACTGCTGAGACACAGGCCTCCTTTCGGTGAGAGGGAGTGGGCCATAATCCACCACGCGGGCCCAGTGCGGGTTGGTAGATGTACCATGTCTTGGAGTTTTTGGTTCTAAGACATGCCGGTTTCCTCACGATGTTTTCTTCACCGTTTTGATAGCAGTGGTGATGAAATAATTTACACAAAGTGCCAGCTTGGGTTCGGACCCAAGACCTACAACTAAGTCGCGGCCGTTGTTATTGGGCCACTATTTTGCTCAAGCGACTAGCGCGGCTGTTAGTACTTAGCCCCACCACAGGCCCGACCGGTTCACACAGACTTTATTAGATACTAGCTTTTGCCCGCGGTTTCGCCCGCGTGGATGTCGGAAATTAACGCAGGTATTTTTCTAAAATAAAAGTAGTCTAAGTTACTCCTTATAACCTCAGCTACCTGCCAATAAAAGTCCCGTCAAAATCGGTCCAGCCATTTCAGAGATTAGCCGGAACAAACAGACAGATAGATAGAAGTGAAAAAAAAAGAATTTGGTATAAGTACCGTATTTACTTTCATAATATGCATTTAGTGAAAAGCCGTTGATTTGAAATTACAAACAGACACTTCAGTTTTATTTATCTGTATGTATATATGTATAGATAAAAGTCCTTTCGCCTTTAACTTGCAAATAAATCAAGGAAAAAACTCCTCCTCAAGGCTCCCAACAACAGGCGCGACTTCATCAAATTTGATCCTACCAGAACCGCGTCGCACCGTCCGCGTCATGTCGCACCGGTCTATGGGACCAAATAAGTAGTACACGTTAATTCCATGAACGATAAACACATTTATTATGTTCATTGACTTCCCCAGGCTAATCTGACGTTTCCGCACGATAAACAGGATGATTCATTCTGAGTACAGACGTCAGCACAAAAACCTACTACAATCTGTCAAATTTGTTTAATGGGTTTTCAACTTTATCACTATATAATGAGGTTCAAGATTGATTGAGAAAATTGGACAGTTTCGGGTAGTATGTGCTGCTGGCGTCTGTACATACGTAACCAGTGGATAGGGAACAAACGCACACTAAAGTATTATTGAGTGTCTGTTAGAGAAAGTTCTAGAACCACGGCGTCGATTTTAGAGTTACGGTCGAAGCTTCAGGTCCAGATCTAAGTTCATTTAATTCCATAGAATTTTTATGAAAATTAAATAAACTTAGAGGGTTGTAACTTGTAGCGATGATTTAAATCATTATCTTTATACAACATTAATTTTTGTTTATGCGAAACCCGAAACACGGGTCTAGTATTTTTATGTAAAGAATCTATGAAAAAAATTTCAAAACTGTATCATTAATAATCACAAAGTTATAAGCTTGATAAGTTACCTGGTTGTCCACGCAAAAACATATGCAGATCCGAAGTGCAGATCACCACAAACAGCTAGTGTACGTACCATCTCCGTGTAATGGATGTTTGAATACGAGAAAGACATGATAATTTTAAAATCGAAACAAAACACTAAGGCCCGCGACTTGGAAGCGTAATTAAATATTTTTGGTACAAAATATAACATGGTGTAAAAATTATTGGAATCGATTCAGTTACTGATTCTGAACAAACTATATTCAGGTTTCGCATATACTAAAAATAATCTTGTATATATGTTACCGGCCAAACCCGATTTCAAGACAAACTAGTTTTGCCTAGGCTAAACTAGTTCTTCCTATACGCGAAGGATTAACTAGTATAGCCTAGTCCAAACTAATTTGTCCTAAGCCCGATAGAATAAACTAGTTTAGGCTAGTCCAAACTAATTTTTTCTAAGCCCGATAGGATAGATCAGTTTAGGCTAGGCCAAACTAGTTGATCCTGATATAAATACGCACACTCTAGGATAAACTGGTATGGCCCAGTCTAAACACTGTAGTAAATCTAGAAAGTGAAAATAAATCGATAAACTGAATAACATACTCCGTAATTGGAAAAATAATCATTTTTATTAAAACCATACTGATTCGTTGTTAAAAGTTATACTGAATTAAATACTCCGTAATTGGAAAAATAATCATTTTTAATAAAACCATAATGATTCGTCGTTAAAAGTTATGGATATTGGTAATACAAACAATCATACTATAACAAATCCGTAGCAGGCGTGAATAGGTTGATAAGTCGACTTACATATTTTTTTTTAATGCATAATAGGCATTAGGATTGTTTTATTCATAGGGTGAATTAATGACTAAGTCGATGGGTCTGTTTTACCGCACATAGCAAACATGTGAATTTTTAAATAACTCTCTTACTAAAGGGTGTGACATCTTGAGATATTAAAACATACAAATTATAATTATTTACACAACTCAACATGTCAATAAAATACTGCCAACTATTCAAAAAAAAAAAAGTAACGAACAACACGAGATGTTCATTTATTTTAACAACCTACTTAACGTTTTTAGGGTTCCGTTGCCAAATGGCAAAAAACGGAACCCTTATAGATTCGTCATGTCTGTCTGTCTGTCCGTCCGTATGTCACAGCCATTTTATTCCGAAACTATAAGAGCTATGCTGTTGAAACTTGGTAAGTAGATGTATTCTGTGAACCGCATTAAGATTTTCACACTAAAGTAGAAAAAAACAATAAATTTTGGGGTTCCCCATACATAGAACTGAAACTCAAAAATGTTTTTTTTCATCAAACCCATACGTGTGGGGTATCTATGAATAGGTCTTCAAAAATGGTAATGAGGTTTCTAATATCATTTTTTTCTAAACTGAATAGTTTGCGCGAGAGACACTTCCAAAGTGGTAAAATGTGTCCCCCCCCCTCGTAACTTCTAAAATAAGAGAATGATAAAACTAAAAAAAATATATGATGTACATTACCATGTAAACTACTACCGAAAATTGGTTTGAACGAGATCGAGTGAGTAGTTTTTTTTTTAAAACGTCATTAATCGTAAACCGCAATTTACCTTACATTGAATCAACTAAAATATAAAAATTAAAAAATTGTTAGCAACATGGGCCTCGCCCGCGCAGACAGCCCTGTGACGTAACGCAAAGCTGACCGCGCTGTGCGCCCGCGACCCGGCAGTCCAGTCTACCTCCCTTCTCTATGAGTGACGAACGTGCCATGTGATTTCTAATACATAGCTCTAATTAAACGTGTTGATTTCAGTATAAAGACTGTTTCATTACTAACACAGCGGTGGGATACTATATCCATAAACAGTTTCCGAAGTGTAGTGTGAAAGTGACACTTAGCAAACTTAAAGTGAGAGTGATAAGTTGATAACAGACACTTATTGATAATGTCGCGATCATCCCGTAGTCGTGAAAGGTCCGAGTCGGAGACGTCGAGTTACACTCCTCAAAGAAAACTACGGCGTAAGAGATCCAGAACACCAGAACTGGGCTCCGTTCCGGGTTTCGATCCCAGCAAGGAGGGAAGGTATGTGAAAGAGTGGATCCAACAGGTCGAGGACATTGCGATTGCTTGCGACTGGAGTGAACGAAGAAAATTATATCGCGCAACCCAGGCTCTGGAAGGCGAAGGTAGGGCATGGTACAATCTTTGGCTACCCGAAAAGCGATCTTGGAAGCAATTCCAAAAAGATCTACTTATATCATACCCTAGGGAAGCTAATCTCTATAGCGCCATAGAGGATGTTGTAAATTTTAAAAGCAATCAGGCGAAATCATTGGTTCTTTATGCAGGTCGAATGTCTGCCAAGATTAAACGTCTTGGCGTAAAATTGACCGAACGTCAGCAAATGGATTTAATGCTTGGTGGTATAGTCGATAAGAATATTAGTATTGTTCTGGAAGGTTGCGAAACAATGCAAGACATGGTAACACAAATGTCACGAAGGTCAATGGGCGAAACACGTAATCGTGCCCGCCTCGATAACGCTTCACCATCAACCAAGAGTTGGAATAATAAAAACAAATCTCGTTCATCGCACCGCCCCGACGAAATAAAGGGCTCTTGTTTCAAGTGTGGGAAGCCAGGCCATCGACGATTTGAATGTAAGTCAAAAGTAAGCAAGTCTAGCGAGGTCGTCAAAACTAGAGGCGATAAGGCCGGGGCCCCTAATTCTAATAACATTAACAAAGGGTCGGTTCAATGTAAACATTGTCACCGCTATGGGCATACAATAGAGAACTGTTTCAAGAAATAAAAACCCGTCAACTTATGCTCCGATAAACTGATACGCATGTCCACTACATGCTACATAAACAATAATCCCATTCGAGCAGTTATTGATACTGGAAGTTCAGCAACTCTAATAAGACAGAACGTTGCGCAAAAGCTTGGTTTACACTCAAATCCCACTACAGCTTTGATGAGCGGAATTAAAGGAAGTATTGTGGTGGCTATTGGACAGACATCGTGCAGACTGAGTATTGATGGTGTAGATGTTGATGTCACCCCATTGATCATGAACGACCACGATCTTCCAGTGGACTTGTTAGTGGGCTGCGATATATTGGAAGATCCGGGTGTTCAAATAATCGCTAATAGAGAAGGTGTCCGCATCAGATACGAAGAACCTGGTGCCATCAGTTATACCTATTCAGCGGTAGAATTATGATACCTAGAAACCGGCATGTCGGAGAACCAACACTTCGAAGATATGTGACATCTACACCAGCATGCACTATTTACGCATGGTAGATAGGCATCCATTGAATTGGACGCAAAAGGCATCCATTAAATTGGACGCAATGAGCATCCATTAAATTGGACGCAAAGGGCATCCATTAAATTGGACGCAAAGGGCATCCATTAAATTGGACGCAATGGGCATCCATTAAATTGGACGCAATGGGCATCCATTAAATTGGACGCAACGGGCATCCATTAAATTGGACGCAATGGGCATCCATTAAATTGGACGCAACGGGCATCCATTAAATTGGACGCAGTGGGCATCCATTAAATTGGACGCAGTGGGAATCCATTAAATTGGACGCAACGGGCATCCATTAAATTGGACGCAACGAGCATCCATTAAATTGGACGCAAAGGGCATCCATTAAATTGGACGCAATGGGCATCCATTAAATTGGACGCAATGGGCATCCATTAAATTGGACGCAATGGGCATCCATTAAATTGGACGCAATTGGCATCCATTAAATTGGACGCATTTGACATCCATTAAATTGGACGTAGCACACAGGTGAAGGAAAACATTGTGAGGAAACCATATGTAACACTCCATTAAATTGGATGTATCAAAAGGTGAAGGAAAGTATGGTCGGTGGGCCGTCGTGGCCTGGAGCGGATACTTCGCAAACATGGGCATCCAATGGGCCGTACTGTTCTCACGTAGTGTCTTCATCCCCAAAGACACCAAAACAACTTAGACAGCCGGCGAACGTCACCGGATGAGTCCAAATATCATTCATATGATTTAGAAACTCTAGCTGTCGTACAATCGCTTAAACACTTCCGAGTGTACTTAATCGCGATCAAGTTCAAATTGATAACTGGCTGTACTGCTGTCAGAGCCACAATGACAAAGAAGGAGATAAATCCGCGAGTAGCTCGATGGTGGATATACCTGCAAGACTACAAATTCGATATCGAATATCGACCAGGTAAACGAGTTGCTCACATCGATTATTTAAGCCGTAACCCTGTTTGTCTGTCGTATGAGTTCACAACGGTTGAAAAATTTACTGGAATGCCAGATAGCTGATGACGAATTGTCTAGGATTATCAGTATTTGAAAGATGGAAGCGATGAAGGAGATCGTGACCAATGTTTTAATGATTACGAGATTAACAAGGGACACCTCTATCGAAAGACGCCTGAAGGGTCTAAATGGGTTGTACAACGGAATGCAAGATGGGGAGTGCTAAGGATTATGCACGATGAGAGTGGGCATCAAGGTACCGACAGAACACTGGCTGCCATCTGGAGTCAATATTGGTCCCCCGGATGAGGAAGGTTGTGTTGTGACTAAATACGTCCGAAATTGTTTTAAGTGCCTTATTTGCAGGAGTGATACTGGTCGGAAGCCTGGGCTCTTACATCCCATACCTAAAGGTGAAGCCCCATTTGACGTTGTGGATGTGGACCATCTTGGCCCGTTTGTGAAAAGTAAAGAAGGGCACCAGTATGTTATCGCCCTACAGGATGGATTTACTAAATACTGCTTTTTGGAAGCGGTGGCTGACACTTGCACTAAAGGTGTAATAAAAGCCTTAAAGGCTATGGTGTATTTATTTAGAGTTGCTCGGAGGCTGATAAGCGACCGAGGAACAGCATTCACTTCGAGGGCTATGAAGGCCTTCTGTAATGAAAATGGGATTCAGTTGGTGATAAATTCACTAAATCTGCCCAGGTAGAGCAACTAAACAGATCAATATTAAACACATTGAACGCTATAATCAGGGATGAACCTGAAGATAACTGGTGTGAAGCCCTGGCTGCCACTCAGCAAGCCTTGAGTAATTCTGTGAATAAAGTCACTGGCAGAACTCCAAACGAGTTACTGTTAGGCTATAAGTCAACAGCACTGTGTGAGGCGCTTTGATAAATAATCTCACGCAGGCGGGTGAGAGGCTGGACCTGAGAGTTACAAGAGCAATAGCTCGTGAGCTATTGGAGGAAGATCAAAAGCGGCAGATGCGGCGATTTAATGCTAAACGCTATGTGAAGTCTCCGTATAAAATCGGGGATATAGTGTTGATACGCATAAGTAAAAGGAATCCCGGGTACAAAAAGTTAAAAGGCAGATTCCGTAGTATTCCTTATAAAGTTGTGAAAGTCCTAAAGAATGATCGTTTTGAAGTGTTGGGCAGGAGACCCAATGGCAGCACTCACAGAGTGACGGTCACTTTTAAAAATTTGCGAAGTTGGCCGGCAGAACAGACATCTGACTAAAGTCAGGCAGAAGGCAGATGGTGAGAGGATTGTAACCTCCTCTCCTATATTTCATTTCAGTAAAAGCTTCGAGGGCAAAGCAGTCGTCAGTATGGCCGTGTTAGCAACATGGGCCTCGCCCGCGCAGACAGCCCTGTGACGTAACGCAAAGCTGACCGCGCTGTGCGCCCGCGACCCGGCAGTCCAGTCTACCTCCCTTCTCTATGAGTGACGAACGTGCCATGTGATTTCTAATACATAGCTCTAATTAAACGTGTTGATTTCAGTATAAAGACTGTTTCATTACTAACAAAATATATATATTTTTAAACCGAGAATACCTACAGGTTTGTACGGAACCCTCGGTGCGCGAGTCCGACTCGCACTTGGCCGGTTTTTTAATAGCATAAATCAAGTTGTCCAGTTATTACTGCATCGAGATTGCGTGTGTATTTTGTGACAAATAAATCTATCTTCTATTACATTTTCTATCCGTTGCGCGTGTGATAATACTCCGCAACCGGAATCATTCCAGCTGGTACAAGAGGACATCAGCCATCTAAAAATAAAAGGACTGTTGATGATTTAAAATCTGTCCAAAGATCACATCTTATCATTCCAAACTACGAATGTCATTATTGCAGAAATAGAACAAATAAAAAATATTTATCATCAGACATTTCTATAGCTGCTATGTATCTATACTAATATTATAAAGCTGAAGAGTTTGTTTGTTTGTTTGTTTGATTGAACGCGCTAATCTCAGGAACTGCTGGTCCGAATTGAAAAATTATTTTTGTGTTGGGTAGCCTATTTATCGAGGGAGGCTATAGGCTATATAACACGCTACAACTAAAAGGAGCGGAGCACTAATGAAAAATGTTGCAAAAACGGGGAAAATTTATTCCTTTTGAGAGTTTCCGTTGCGTGCGCTGCGTAAACGGTTAAAGTAACGCAAAAATCATGTATGACGGAATTGTTCCTTTTAAAAAGTTCTAAAAAAAAGTCCGCGAGAGCATATGTCTATCTTTTAAGGCTGACTCACTATAACTCAAAAGGAGCGAGCAGCAACGAAAAATGGACGAAAACTAGCAGGCAAATCGATGCGACGGGAAGGATCAGGGGAGCAAAAATTTGACGCGGACGAAGTCGCGGGCAGAAGCTAGTCGTTTATATAGAGAAAGTTGCTCAGTTTCACTTAAATTGTATTCCCAGTGTTTTCACGATGTAAACTTATCATTCAAAAAAACCGAGTAAAGATACTTGCCAGAGGAAAAGACAAACTTTATAGTGGAGCTGAGTGAGCATCAATCACGAGCTGAAAACGCTTATGAAGAAAAAGAAAGGAAAAAGATGAAGCAAAGCGCTATTCAAATTTTCGAGCTTATGCATTGATCTTCAGCAATGCTTACCTACGCCATTCCCGAAAACGTCTGTCTCTTTTTATAAGAGACAACTATGGTCCTACAATCATACGATTTATAACTTAAGAGATGATAAAGCTACTTGTCACATGTGCAGCGGGGTAATAACGTAATAAACTAAACAGAAGGAATGACCGTAATTTTGACTGTTCAACACCATTAATTGTGTTAATGGTGTGGAGGAGACAATTTTTTCATAACATATGAAGCAATAAATTAGCAATTACCTTTAAGTTGAGGTCGTAGGTTCGAACCAAGAGAGGTTCCTACGCTTTACTTTGTGTAAATCATTCATCAGCACTGCTCTCAAAACGGTGAAGGAAACCATCGAGGAGAAGCAGGTATGTCCTAGAACCAAAAATTCAAAGACATGGGGCATCTACCAACCCGAACTGGGCCCACATGGTGGAGGGCCCCCGCTCCCTCTCACTCAGCAGTGGGGACAGTATAGGCTGATTGTGTATTTCTTCTGCACTGCTTTCAAAACAGTGAAGAGGAAGTCGACATGTCATAGAAACAAAAAATATCGACAACACTATCAACCCGCAGTGAGCCCGCGTGGTGGATGGCCCCTCTCACAGGTAAGTCGCCTGTGTTTCAACAGTGGGACCATTATTGCCTGATTATGATCTACAAAGAATAATGTAACAGATTCTTTTCCTGGGTCAATACGACTAAACGACCTTGTAGTTTAAACGACCACCATTTTGAACATAACTGCCAGTTCGAAGTTCAAGGTCTATTGTTCATGCATAACGAGACAATGATGTGTACTTACAATTGTTTCTTTTTTCAAACGTGACGTTTTTTACTCGTCTAACGATTATTTGAGGACTGAGGTATATTGATACTTGAAATGTTCGTTTTGGGAATCCCAATTCAACAATTCGATACTAAAAATAAGTACCGAAATATGATTGAAGATCATAAAAGGATTTGATTGTTAGTTTTGGGTAATTCCTGATTCGTATTGTATCTTTGAATTTGGTCGAATGAAAGCCGCAACTGACGAACGGAGGTTAAGCTCCGCGGATGGGTGACCATCCACTATAGGAAAGCACGTTAAGCCGTTGGTCCCGGTGGTGACTCTTAGATCTTTGAAAGTCGTTATGAGAGTCAGAAGCCCAAAAATCAGTCTTACCAAGGCCAATACCAAGGCCAGTACCCAGTGAATGGGCAGCTCCAGTGACCAGTGTCTACCTGTCACTATGTCAAATACTGGTATTACTGCATCCGGTTAGACTGGTAGCTGACCCCAAAATAGGTCGTGGATTCATCTAAAACATCCCTTCTCTGATTTTAGGTGTTTCCCCCAAATCCTCTCATCTCTGTTTGCATTCTTTCCAGTAACCACTCCTTGATACTTGCGTTTATATTAAAAACGATAAGAACACGAAAAAATGTATACACAGGGTAAAATTAAATAATTATTTTTTTCTCTATGTATAGTTTTCTAAATTAGTTGGCCGAAAATTCGGCCACGCGAATACCGTTCGCTGATGCAGCCATCACGTCCTCCCGTGTGTAGGAAATGTATTGCAGTGCAAAAGGCCATTGAAAATCAGTGTTATTCCTACATAATACGTACGCAGACCGCTTGTCCGTGCAACTAATTTACCTTAAATGTTTTCCTGAGTTTCTGGCTCCGAATGCAGATTTGTTTGCCTTGATTCATTGCATTCTTGTTGTTTACGGCAGCTGCATGTTTAATTTATCAATTGACAAAGTGATTGATGATATTCTACTGTACGAATATTTGTCGTTTTTTGTGGGGTAATAATTAACGTCGCACAGGTGATCGATCAGGTAAAGCAAGGCTTTCCACAGTCGGTTCGTGGATGGGTGATCATCATTGCATATCAAGACGATTCAGGAAATCGTCTTGATTGAATGTTTGTTACTCAATAATATCAAAAAGGCTGAATGTATTTGGATGCAAATTTGCACACATGTAGTTTATTACCTGGATTAATCGATAGGATATTTTTTATCCCGGTAGGGCATTCTTGTGGATATTTTCCGAACTTAACGCGGGCGAATCCGCTGTCAAAAGCTGGTAAAAAATAAATCAGTTCCAAATAAATTGAGAATTTTGATTTACTAAAAGGTTTCTATTTTTTTTTTTCGTACATCACTATTAACACAATCGAACCATAAACAATCTAGACTGTTTCATTTGACAAAATACACTTCGTGAGTTCGAACGATGTGGCGGAAAATAAATTACAAATTGCTTTGTAACTTGGATTTTTAGGTTAAATCTACTGAAATAAAACGATATTTAACTGAAATTGCAATATTATCTTTTTTTAAAGATAAAACCCGTAATTTTGTAAGCTTCACGATCTTATAGTCCCTTCAGGGCGACAATAAAAATTGGCATTTCCCTAGTATTTGCCCGAAGGCAGAGGTGTACAGTCAGTTCCCTGCGTTACCTGATCCCTCATCCTCATTTCTTCTGTGTAGGAGGGGCAGGTAATGCAGGGCACTGACTGTACCTATAACTCATCCACATTTCCCCAGCTATATTTAAGTCCCATGTAATAGGGGCGAGCCTATTGCGATTTATAATGATACGTCTGTCAAATCGGGCAAGGCTGTATAACACCGACATTACTTATGTGACGTCAATCATGACGAGAAGTAAAGAATGCAGTAGAATGTATGTTAACCTTCACTGTATCGCATGTACCTATGTAATAGGTAAGTTATTGTAGATTTATAGTTTAAGTACGTAGTTGTAGTTATTAACTGGTTATTTTTATGATTATTACTGGAGCAGGGCTGGACCAGTGAGGACGGCCCCAACTTACGAGTGGAAAGTCGTAGGTTCAATCCCAGACAAACGCTTTCATCACCACTGCTCTAGGCTGAATATTACGAATTGGCGACTCTAGTTATACGGAATCCGGGACAGTAAAATGTAATTCCAGGACACGGGACAATCCCGGATTTCCCGGCCATCTGGCAAGCCTAGTCGGGGACAAAGCAAATCAGCTTATCGAAATATGTCATTTTCGATACGATAGTGGGTTGAATGCTTGTGAATATCTACGCTGATGACACTAAGTACCAATATTTTACATGGAAGGACTGCGTACTACTTACTATCTGACTTCTTCAACCCAGTTATTGGGTAACGTGACACCCCTTAGTAAGACTGGCTGTCAGACTTTTGGGTTTCTGACCACCCGCAACGTTCTACAAAAGACAGTAGAGAACAATGGCTCTTTAAGTGGTTTTCGAGGCATGGAGGATGTGGCTGTTATGATTTAGCCAAGTTTCAGTATTTAACATGGAGCGACCGTCTCTGACCTACACAACACAACCCAGTTGGACTGATTGCCAGATGATTCAGGACATAACAAAGATGAGTTATGTTTTTTTTTTTATTTAAAGAAGAATATTATCGACGAAACTTGATTTTATGATTTTAAACTTAAGTGGCAGTGGGCAGGGCACATTGCTCGCAGAACTGATGGCCGATGGGGCCGAAAGGTTCTGGAGTGGCGACTGCGTACTGGAAGACGGAGCGTTGAAAGGCCTCCCACAAGATGGACCGATGACCTGGTGAAGGCCGCAGGAATGCGTTGGATGCGAGAGGCACAGAACAGTTCGAAGTGGCGGTGCTTGGGGGAGGCCTATGTCCAGCAGTGGACGTCTTTCGGCTGAAATGATGATGATAATGATGATTATCGACGATGCAAATGCACTGTAAGTCCACGTTCGCACGGACGTGAAATATCTTGGCGGGATTTTTTTCGCGGACTGGATCTTCAACATAATCAAAATGGAAATATTTTATTGCTCATAAATCTACGTCAGCACTTATGAAACGTCACAAATTATGTGCACGGTTCCAATTAGTTGATGCCTATTGAGAAGAGCATGCAAGAAACTCCACGGTTAGTCTTTTAAAATGCAACGCACTGTTTAGCGCTTAGGGTTGAAAATCGAAGTGTATTTTCGCGATGGTCCGAAGAAGAATTTAATCGAAGATGCACAGTGAGACTACGTAACACGGATTTAAAAAAGTTTTTATTTTTAACTTTTTAGTTGTGGTAGATACCCCGCACTAATCTAATCGCGTTATTCGTTCATTTGTCGCGCAAATACATAATGCAAATTTAAGACTTATATGGTTTTCACATGGACCCCATTGTCCGAATGGAACCAAATTAAAATGGGACCATTCGGGAAGCACCAGCTTTCAAATAAAAAAAAAACCATCAAAATCGGTTCTCCCAGTCAAAAGTTATGAGCTAACAAACATTAAAAAAATACAGTCGAATTGATAACCTCCTTTTTAACCGTTTTTTTACGTAAAAACGTACACTGTATGTTCAATGGATTGAGCCGGGGCGGCGCGGTGCTTAGCAGTGCGATCTTCTTCTTAAGGCAAAAAATAACGAAAAAAATTATGCAAATGTATCATCATCCGTCTAACCTTTTCCCAACTATGTTAGGGTCGGCTTCCAGTCTAATCGAATGCAGCTGAATATCAGTATTTTACATGGAGCAACTGTATATCTAACCTCCACAAGTCAGTTACTAATACGATACCCCTTGGTATTAACTGGTCGTCGGACTTTCGGGTTTCTGTCGACCCGTAACGACTGTCAAAGACCCACAAATGACAGTCGAGACCAACGGATTAACGTGCTTTCCGAAGCTCGGAGGAGTCTTGATATGTAAAGATCCCCATCCACGAAACAACCGCGGCAAGCGTAGCTTAACCTGATCGATCGATTCCTGCGACTGTTTTTATATAGTATACTAGGTTTTGCCAGCGGCTTCGCCCGCGTGGAGGTCGGAAATTATCCCGCGGGAACAAACTACCGCGATAAAAAGTAGCCTATGTCCTTTCTCAGGCTCTAAACTATCTGTGTACCAAATTTCATTTAAATTTTAGCAGGAAAGCGGGACAGACAGACAGACAGAGTTATTTTTGCATTTATAATATTAGTGTGGAAGTGTGGATAGTCCACACTAGGAAATGGAATGATGAATGATGATGATGATTTATTATTGATGATGTTTATTTGTTATGAATGCGTTGCTGAATTTTGGGCTAAACTAATTGAGAAAATTAGTGTGGATAGTTTTCTCAATTAGGTAGTAAAGCCCAAAATTCGGCAACGCGAATACCGGTCGCTGAAGCAGCCAGCTCCTCACGTGTGCAGGTGACAGGGCATGCGATGCAAGTGAGAGGTGAGCCATCCGCCATGGGATCTGGAGGCAAAGGTCCTCGCGCACATGTGGGAGTGGCGCGAGGAGGCGAAACGCCGGGGCGAAACTCCGCTGCCGCGACAAATCGCGGCACGGCGAACAGAGCTCCGGTGTGATCTCATGGCGACGTGGCGGGTACGATTGTCGCAACCCAGTGCTGGGCACGCCACAATTGCGGCGGTAAGTCCCCTCTTTGAGGAGTGGATAGAGAGGCGTCACGGCGTCCTCACCTTCCGCCTGACGCAGGTTCTCACCGGGCATTGGTGCTTCGGTGGGTTCCTGTTCAGGATAAAGCGGGAGGATACGTCCGGGTGTTTCCATTGCGAGGATCGTCTGGAGGACACGGTGGAGCATACGGTGGAGGTGTGCCCTGCCTGGGCGGGGCACCGCCGTGTCCTCGTGGAGGCGATCGGCGGCGGCGACCTCTCGCGTCCAGCCCTGGTGCGAGCCATGGTACGGAGCGAGAGGGAATGGGAAGCCGTCACCTCCTTCTGCGAAGCAGTAATGCTCGCGAAGGAGGAGGCGGGGCGCGTGAGGGAGTGGCAGTCTCTGCACCCTCACGTCCCTAGCCACCGCAGGAGGAGACGCCCCGGGCGTCGGGAGTCAATAGCGGACTCCCGGCCACCGTAGGCGCGAGCTTGCGGGTGGCGAGCAATGGGTAGCTCGCCGCCCGGTAAGGACCAGGCTCGGGTCGACGGCGCGCAGTGCTCCACGCGCGCCTCAAAGAGATGTCAGCAGCAGTGTAGGGGTCTACTAGGACCGATGCCTGCCGGGGTCGCGTGATTGTTCGAAAGAGATACCGTGACCCTAGCACATGGTCAACTGATGGAACACGGGTGGGTTTTAGTCAGTAAAAGTCTGACACGCCCTCCCGCTCCGCCCAGAGCGGGAGAAGTGATTTGATGATTTCCAATCCTAAAAAAAAAAAAAAAAAAAAAAGAGGTGAGCCATTGTCTGTGGAAAGACGCCGCATATACACTGGAGGTCCATGAGCAAGTAGTAAGCTGCAAATCCAGCGCGTAAAAGAAAGCGAGTTTTTTGCTGGAAAAACGCCCATGCTTACGTGGCCTAAGAAACAGTCAGCCAGACTGAAAGATGTACAGTAAAAGATTACGTTCAAGTGGCCCCATTTGTGCAGTATTATATTTTTAAGTCCATCCTTCACTGACGTTGGCCTTATTAATATGCTCCAGTGTTTCGGAGAGATTAATGGTTCAAGGTAGCCATAACCAAGGGGCTTGCGTCATTGGATCAAAAGGGATTGGGAAAGATTTCTTAAAGCAACCACAGACAGGCGCGATGCGACTGTACGACGCGATTCTAGAAGAACAACTTCTATGAAGTTTCATAGTAAGTGTAAGTACTAAGCCTGCCAGGTACGAGGATTTGTACGAAAGGGTAGCCGTGGCCCTGGAACAGGCAACTGAAGGAACACGGGTGGGTTTTAGTCAATAAAAGTCTGAGACGCCCTTCCGCTCCACCCAGAGCGGGGGACGTCATTTAATGCTTTCCCACCAACAAAAAAAAAGGTAAGTACTAAAGTCGCTTCGCGCTTCACCTATTTGCAGGAGCCATTACCTATACCATGGGGTAAATAAATATGAAAAAAAATCTTTATTTGTATAATAACTTTATTTCAGAGTATTCAGTATCCATATATGTGTTAGTAAGTACTGAAAAACTAAGTTAGTAAAATAAGAAAAACAAACGAAATGACATAGACACAAGACGTCTTTTTTACAGAACGATACGGAAAGAGGGAGGCCTGGCGGCGGCGACCTCTCGCGTCCGGCCCTGGTGCGAGCCATGGTACGGAGCGAGAGAGCATGGGAAGCCGTCACCTCCTTCTGCGAAGCATTAATGCTCGCGAAGGAGGAGGCGGGGCGCGTGAGGGAGTGGCAGTCTCTGCGCCCTCACATCCCTAGCCGCCGCAGGAGGAGACGCCCCGGGCGTCGGGAGTCAATAGCAGACTCCCATCCACCGCAGGCGCGAGCTTGCGGGCGGCGAGCAATGGTTAGCTCGCCGCCCGGTAAGAACCAGGCTCGGGTCGACGGTGCGTAGTGTTCCGAGCGCGCTTCAAAGAGATATTAGCAACACTTAAGTGGTCTGCTAGGACCGATGCCTGCCGGGGTCGCGAGATTGTTCGAAAGAGATACCGTGACCCTGGCACATGGGCAACTGAAGGAACACGGGTGGGTTTTAGTCAGTAAAAGTCTGACATGCCCTCCCGCTCCGCCCAGAGCGGGAGAAGTCATTTGATGATTTCCCATCCAAAAAAAAAAAGAAAAGCGTTTCCATCGCAGTCAATTCAAGTCTCTGCATTGTGAATAAAGCGAAACGCGTCTTTTGACGTGTTCAGACAAAATTCACGATTTAACGGTCCCGCAAACAGTCGCAACGCAAATCTAGTCGAACCATCTTTTCATGGAAATCGTTCTACAAAAATCGCGTCGCGCTGTTGCATCACGTCTATCTGCGGGAGTTTTTAAATCGTTGTACCTTCCTTATATCAATAAGTACACACACTCATAAAGTAAAGAAGACCGTTCGGACGGGTTTCCCATAAGGAAAAAGCGGTGTATTAATTCTGAGAAAGAGTAACTGCGCACTTTCGAAAATACCTGTTTGTATCGGGAATACGGAAGAAAAACGTACGTACAATTACTGTACTGGAGATTGATGATGTGTTGTCGAATTAACCGACGAAAAAAAACGGAGGAGGTTCTCAATTCGACGCGTATATTTTTTTATTTTTTTTTTATGTATGACCACGCATAACTTTTTACATAGTGGTCCGATTGTGACAATTCTTCTCCTATTGGAAAGGATATACTCCCAAGATGGTTTCATATAAATTTGGAAAACAAAATCGAACCCTAAGGGTCGGAAAACAGGGAATGATTCACTGATTGTTATGTATAACCACGCATAACTTTATACAGAGTAGTCCGATTTTGATAATTCTTTTTTGTTGGATAGGGTATACCTTGCCAAGTATTATTAGTACATTAAAGCCACAAAAAAATATAAAATAAAAACTTTTTAACCGACTTCAAAAAAAGGAGGAGGTTTCTCAATTCGACTGTATATATATTTTTTTTTTATGTGTGTTCACCGATAACTTTATCGTTTATGAACCGATTTTGATGATTCTTTTTTTGTTGGAAAGGAGATATCCCAAGGGTGGCCCCATAATAAGGAAACCAGGATCTGATGATGGCATCCCAGAGAAGTCGAAGGGAACCTTCGAAAATCGTAGTCGTGACTAGTGCGTTTTTTATTTCTTTCATTAACTATCTTATAGCACTACTATTTAATGAAGGTCTGCAGTTGCTCTGATGATGAAGCCGAAAGACAGTCGAGGGAACTCTTCAACGACTTACAGCAATTACCCGGTCTTTGGGCTTAATTAATTTCTGTTGATGAGAACTTTGCACCCATATGGGCTATAAGTGCCATTACATGTCTGATGATGGAGACCATAGACAGTTGAGGGAATTCTTCAACGATTTACAGCAGTTCCCTATTGTTGGCCTTACTTTATACAGTTTAAAGTGCCAATTTTATCACTACTATTTAATTAAGGTCCGGAGTTGATCTGATGATGGAGCCGAAAGACAATCGAGGGAACTCCTCAACGATTTACAGCAATTACCTGGTGTTTGAACTTAATTCATTTCTATTGATGAGTAAGCTCCCATAAGGCTTATAAGTTATAAGTACCATTACAGGTCTGATGATGGAGACCATAGACAGACAGTCAAGGGAATTACTCAACGATTTACAGCAGTAGTAAAGTATTAAATTTCACCTGGTGATTAGTGTATAGGAATTAGTGCGATGTAGATAACAATAACTAAAAAAGTAAAAAATAAAAACTTTTTTACAAAAAAAAAAAACCGGCTTCCCCAAAAACACTAGAAAGTGAAATATAACTTTAATTTCGGAAGTCGGTGGCAAAAAACTAAAATACAGATCCTAAGACACCGACTTCTGAAATTAAAGTTATTTTTCACTTTCTAGTGTTTTTGGGGAAGTCGGTTTTTTTTTTGTTAACAAAAAATTTAACCGGTGAAAAACTGAAAAGCATAAAATAAAAAACCTTAAAATTATGAGTCGGCGCTTTGAGTGATCCTTGTTCATTGATTTTTCAGCGCCGACTCAAAATTTTAAGGTTTTTTATTTTATGCGTTTTTTATAAAGTTTCATTTAAATTCGTCCCTAAACAATAATAATTCCGATCCAGTCCGTCTCTTGTCGTCTCCCCTCGTTCTTCCCTCTTCCAGCGACGGCAATCATAATCAGCCTATATTGTTCCCACTGCTGGGACACAGTCCTCCTCTCCGTGAGAGGGAGTGCGCCATAATCTACCAGCGGGCCTAGTGCGGGTTGGTAGATGTCACATGTCTTCGAATATTTTGGTTCTAGGACATGCCGGTTTCCGCACGATGTTTTCCTTCACCGTTTTGAGAGCAGTGGTGATGATACTATTTACACAAAGTAAAGCGCCTGGCCACGTATTTACAAAGGCTATACTATTTTAGTCACGAGCCACACTCTAATCAATGAGCTTTTGTTTATGAATATTACTCAACAATACCTAGTCTATTTCAGTAAAAAAATTTACTCAAATAGACTAGCTTTTTGTTTTAATATTTTCAAAGAAAATGCACGGACATTTTTTTTTTTTGTGGGGCATCTCGTAGTTAATCCTGAAAAGATTGTTACTACTTAAACGGATTGTAGCCCGGCGAGTTCTAAAAAGTTACCTTTTTAGGCCTCCAGCCGGGGCTTATTATACTTAAAAACTAAAGCGAAAGCTCTAAAGGTTACCCCGAGGGGGGTACGAACCTCGGCTTAGGCAATCGCTGATAGGGGGGCAGCAAGGGACTGGCTGGATCTGGGTTAAATTATTTTGGGACTAATTTAAAGCTAACGGCGCAGCATCGCGGGCTGGCTCTTGCAAGGGTCGGGAGGGACTGTTAAGTCGGGGTCGCGACGACGGACCTCGGCGGCGAGGTCGGTACGGTTTGTGTTTGTGTGCTGGTCTAGCTGTACTGGTCTCTTTTCGACTCTCCTGGAGGAGAGTAGTGGGATCATCAGGATCGGTAAGAACGTGCCGCGAGCGGCGGACTTTACTGATACGGGAGGGGGTGTAAGTAGCTGCCGCCATTACCAGAGGGTTGCGGTGGGCTACGGCCCTATCGAAGAAACGCTTGGAAGCGCGTTTTATGAATTGATGGATAGTCGGGAGTTTCATATCTAAATGAAGATTGATATTCCGAACAAACCAAGGCGAGCCTGTGGCTTGACGGAGAAAACGGTTCTGGAGAGTCTGCATCCTATGGATGAATCGGGGTTTAGCATGTGCCCAGACTGGGCTTGCGTATGTCATAATCGGCCTGATACAAGCGGTGTACAGCCGCTTCTTACACAGAAGAGACATTTTACTCCGCTTGTTCAGGACGCAATGGAGCCTACCGAGAGCGAAAGCGGCCCGCGAGCGAGCCTGCTTTATGTGCTCAGAAAAGGTGAGGTGTTCGTCGAGGATGACACCTAGATATTTGGCTTGCTTCGCCCAAGGGATCTGCTTGCCGAACATTGAGATGGGTCGGGGAGGGGGGTGATTACGTCGCGGTCGGGTGTAAAAGACCGCCTGACTTTTATCGGGATTGACCTCGATTCGCCACTTCCTGAACCATTCGCCGAGCTCGTCGACTGCGGCTTGGAGGTAGCGAACCAGCGCTGAGTCACTAAATCCCGAGAAGAAGATGGCAGTGTCGTCTGCGAACAGAGCTAACCTTGCCTTCTTGCTTCTGGGGATATCGCTAGTGAACAGCGTGAAAATGAGGGGGGCTAGTACAGAGCCTTGAGGGACTCCTGCACGGATCGGGTGAGGGGAGGAAAGTGCCCCTTCGATGCGATAGCGAAAGGTACGGTTCGCAAGAAAGTCTCGTAAGATGAGCACGAGACGGTCTGGCACTCCGAGTTGGTACAGCTTATATAATAAGCCGTTGTGCCAGACTTTGTCGAACGCTTTCGCTATATCGAAGTATACAGCGCCCGTGAACATACCACGCTGGAAACCAGCATTGATATGTTAGACGATACGGTGTACCTGATGGACACACGAGTGTTGGGTTCGAAAACCAAACTGCTCGTTGGGGATGAGGCCCTTGGTTTCGGCATAATCTCTGAGTCGCTTATAAATAAGTCTCTCATAGATTTTGCCGAGCACTTTGAGCAAACTAATGGGGCGGTAACTCGTGGGCTCGGTTTTGGGCTTACCGGGCTTAGGGATGCCAATGACGGTGGCTTCCTTCCGAGCATAATCAGGTGAGCGGAATGCACGGACAAAATCTATTTCTATACATATAATACATATCACTCGAATAGCTAAGCTTTTGGCGAGATATTTTTAAATTTATACTCGCAACAAGTGGGTAGTGTTCTTTACCTAATAAAAGTACTTCTCGTTTGTTAATTCGTTTTATTTTTGTTTATCAAATACATAATAGAAACGAGAAATTAAAATGATAACAGTTGCCATGTAACTATCAACCTATAATTGAAGCTTATCTATTTGATTAATATGTATTCAAAATTAATATGTATGTAACTGATTGCCACCTGCGCTAAGATAGGTTGACGGAGCCCCGCTTCGCGGGGCTCCTATTTCTGGGTGGTTTAAAAAAAAAATAACCACGAAGGCCAAGGCGGGAGCGAAGCGGAGCGGAGCTCCCGCCTTAAGCCTTCGTGGTTATTTTTTTACCCCGACTCGGATAGGTTAGGTTAGCCTTCTAACCTAACCTATCCGAGTCGGGGTACTCTGAGTCGGGGTATTAACCATGGATGGGATTTCGTCCACGCGTGACTGAAATGGTACTAGATTTTGTCCGTGCATTTTTTTTTGAAAATATCAAAACAAAAAGCTAGTCTATTTGAGTCAATTTTTTTACTGAGATAGACTAGGTATTGTCGAGTAATATTCAGAAACAAAAGCTCACTGATTGGAGTCTGACTCGTGACTAAAATAGTATAGCCTTTGTAAATTCGCCGCCTGGCCTGGGTTCGAATCTGAAATCTACAACTCGTAAGCCGAGGTCAATACCACTGGGCCACCATTGCTCACCGCCGCAAGCGCAGCTTAAACTGATCGATTGACCAGTGCAGATTTTTAAAAGACCCTCGACTTTGAATTTCAAATAAATCGAGGAAAAACGGCAGTGTTTTGTGTAAACGTTTCATTAACCGCTTTATCAGCTGTTAGATAAATATTATTGTGTGTTAATGCGAATTCTGTCAGTTCGGAACATACGAGCTATACAATCTGTCCTGAAATGCAAATGACCTGTCTGTGTTGATGACCTGCTGACATTTGACTCATCGTTGTGAATCATTTCCCCTGTAAAGCACTGTAGCTATCTTAAATTCAGTCGTACAAAACCCTTTTTTTGCACAGATTACATATAAACACTACTAATTCCTACAATATTTTCAGAAACATCCAGTGGCTCCTCAATCCAGACGCCTCAGATTTGAGGAGCCACCTAAAAGGTCCTGTAAGTTTTTATGGGTTTTACTACAAATTCCAGGATCAGGCCTACAAAATCGGCTAATTTACTACTAAATATTTGTAAGTAGTAGCCACGTTTAAATATGAGGCATAGCTCCTCAATCCATAAGTACACTAGATCTATTATAATACGTGAAGAAAAAACTTTGTACCCTTTATTTACAATAACTAGCTTCTGCCCGCGACTTCGTCCGCGTCAAATTTTTGCTTCCGTAACCCTTCCCGTCGCATCGAATTGCCTACCAGTTTTCGTCCATTTTTCATTGCTGCTCCACTCCTTTTGATTGTAGCATGATGTTATATACCTATAGCCTTTCTCAATAAATAGGCTACTCAACACAAAAAGAATTTTTTAATTCGGACCAGTAATTCCTGAGATAAGGGCGTTCAACCAAACAAACAAACTCTTCTACTTTATAATATTAAGTATAGATTACGCGGACAGCGGAGTATGTAACTTGGCATTTTAATGTTTATATGGAGAAGTTGTGCAGACAGCAAATACTTTTATATTAACATAATCAGCCTATAACGTTCCCACTGTTGGGACACAGGCCTCCTCCCGTCCCAGTGCGGGTTGGTAGATATCACATGTCTTCGAATTTTTGGTTCTAGGACATGCCGGTTTCCTCACGATGTTTTCGTTCACCGTTTTGAAAGTAGAGTACCTACCTGCTTGTTATTTTTTATTTTTCATTGATATTTCTCAGTACCCTAGGGTTCTGGACCTTCGGAAGGCGTACGAGGGGCCGAAGTCAACTCGCAGAGGCCCCTTACACAATTTTAAATGATGGTGGGGCACCAACCGATGATTATCCCTGTATGCACTATGCAAGTGCACCCAAGGACAATCCCCGTTTAGAGCAGAACTATTACAGAATATGGAAACAAAGCAAATTAGGCTATGAGTTTGGATGGCTATAGTGGATTGGTAACCGCAACTATGGAAGGACTATGGCCCCTGCCTGATCAATGTATTGTATACACGGATAAAATGGCAGGGGGTGACTTGCACACTCAATAATGGGCCCCTGGGAAACGTTGCTGGCACATAGTGACGCAGCGACAAGGGGGCAACACTTCCTGAGGTGCTTGAGAAGTGGAGAGGTATTGCACGGCTTTCAGAACAATCCCAGAGTCCGAAAGATGGTCAAGTCCCTACGAGCACTTACTGGAATACTTCCTTTCCCCGAGCACGTTTGCTCTTGCGAATCTCCATTCAAACCAGCCAATAAAGGCAAGAATGAGGTGGGAGCTCTGAACCTCGTCAGTGATCACTCCAGCCGGCCAATAACGGCAAGCAAGAGATGAGGAACAAGAATTCTCCCAGGAGATCGGGTCCGTGGGGTCGCTACTGCCCAACAGCTCGCCACATGCTGCCCTGCGGGTTTATTATTATTATTATTTAGGGTTCCGATGCCAAATAGCAAAAACAGAACCCTTATAGATTCGTCATGTCTGTCTGTCTGTCCGTCCGTATGTCACAGCCACTTTTTTCCGAAACTATAAGAGCTATGCTGTTGAAACTTGGTAAGTAGATGTATTCTGTGAACCGCATTAAGATTTTCACACTAAAATAGAAAAAAAAAAACAATAAATTTTGGGGTTCCCCATACTTAGAACTGAAACTCAATTTTTTTTTTTCATCAATGTTATACGTGTGGGGTATCTATGAATAGGTCTTCAAAAATGGTATTGAGGTTTCTTATATCATTTTTTTCCTAAACTGAATAGTTTGCGCGAGAGACACTTCCAAAGTGGTACAATGTGTCCCCGCCCCTGTAACTTCTAAAATAAGAGAATGATAAAACTAAAAAAAATATATGATGTACAATACATGTAAACTTCCACCGAAAATTGGTTTGAACGAGATCTAGTAAGTAGTTTTTTTTTTTAATACGTCATAAATCGTAAACCGCAATTTACCTTTCATTCAATCAACGCAAATATACAAATTAAAAAAATTAATAATTTCATAAACACAGTTTTGTACGGAACCCTCGGTGCGCGAGTACGACTTTGGCACTTGGCCGGTTTTTTGTTCTAAGATGTTCGTAATACTCGTAGTCTAAATTAAGTTTTTAGGGAAAAATAATTGGAAACTCGTAGTTAATGTCTTTTTCTATAGGATATTGTATGAACGTTTGAAGGTTCAATAGGAATGTCTGTTGGGTCAGCTAGTCCTCTGGGTGGCCCCTGCCACAAGGGCCCTACCTGGTCGCGCATTCAATCTGAACCCTCCTGCACTGAAAACGTTCGTCAGCCATAAAAAAAACGCGCGTCTATTACTGAACGTGAAGCGTAGGGTGTCATGTCCTGGAATGGATGCACAGAACCGGTTGTAGTGGCGGAGCTTGAGGGCGGAACTACCAAAGTGGACATATGTCGCCGGAAATGATGATGATGCTTATTATAATTTAAGTACATATATATCTTCTTATTAATATAATAATATATATATATTATAATTTCTTCGACTCGTGGACTTCCTCGTTAGTCTAGTGGTAGCAAGCGCTACTGCTGAGCATGAGGTCCTGGGTTCGATCTCCAGGTCGGGCAGTGTTTATTGGGTTTTCCATCTGGAACTTCTCAGTATACAGCCTGGAGTCTGGATTTGTGACCGGTTGATGGCAATATGCTCGCCCCCTATTACATGGGACTTAAACATAACAGGCGAAATGTGGGTGTAGGTACTATAGGTACACCTCTGCCTAACCCTTCGGGGAAACAAGGCGTGATGTTATGTTATGTGTGTAGCTTCTGCCCGCGACTTCCTCCGCGTTAAATTTCTTGTTCCCCCAACCCTTCCCGTCGCGTCGAATCGCCTACCCGTGCGATTTTCCCCGTTTTTGCAACATTTTTCATTACTGCTCCGCTCCTCTTAGTTGTAGCGTGATTTTATTACCCAATACAAAAAGAATTTTTCAATTCGGACCAGTAGTTTCTGAGATTAGAGCGTTCAATCAAACAAACTCTTCAGCTTTATATATATTTATATTTATAGCTTTTTATATAGCTTTATATTTATAGCTTTATATATATCTTTATATATATAATTCTACTGTACGTATGTATGTCACTGAACTCCTCCTAAAAGGCTGGACCGATTTGAATGATTTTTTTTGTATGGGTTTGGGTGGCACCCTGGATGGTTTAGATTCACTATTGGAGCCGGTAGGTGGCGCTGCTATCGAGTTCTAGGAAATAGGACAACGTCTGTACGGTCAGCTAGTATTAGTATGGATTTATAAAGATAAAATCAGAAGAATGATGATTTTGTTAAAACCATAGTGCCAGATGTGCCAGTGCGAATGTTCTGAACACAAATAAACTTGTATTAAGTCTTCAACGTCATTTCGTCAGTCACCAAAGTTATTCAAAAGCTGTTTAATGAAACAGGTTGTTCAAGTATTTATTTGTTGTTATATTTATAGATCTGTATTAAAGTCGAGAACGATCGTAAGGCGGACTCTGAGTTGCAACATTTGTTTGTAAAGTATCGAGTATTTGTAACGCGTTACAGTAGTCAGTGGAACAAGCGTTCGCCGCGTCTTGTATATCGCCGTTTTATAAATAAGCTCGCTTCGATTGATACATTACTTCTTTCAAATTAGTACACAGTACTTCGTTGCAAATTAGTCTCCGCCCGTATAGAACAATGCTCTCCGCATTGGTGGCTCAGTGGTAACGTCTGCGACTTACGAGTTGAAGGTTCGAATTCGAACTTAAGCAGGCATTTTACCTGAGTAAATTATTTCATTACCACTGCTCTCAAAATGGCATGTCGAAGACACATGACATCTACCAATCCGCACTATGCCCGCGTGGTGGATCCCCTCACCGAGATGAGGCCTGGGCCCCAGCAGTGGTACATTATAATTTATTATTATTAACTATTGCATTAATATCTCACGGACCGCGGATCGTCTGTCGATCCGTATTTCCTTATCAGGATTCCAAGGCGCGACTATTCGTCCGAACCGTACCGATTGTCCGTGGAACGTTAAATCGTTATGTAAGTCGTCGGTACAGGTGCACTAATGCAGCCTTACCTGACAGGGTATCTAAAAACATCACATAATGACTATCAACATTTGAACTTGGCGAAAAAACTGGAACCATAAAAAAAACTGGTTTGAGAATTTATTTTTGCATCTGGGTGATTCTTAGGAAAGGAGGATAAAACGTGTCCGGTCCCAATACTTTTTTGAAATAAAACCATATTTAATAAACGATAGGGTTTTAATATACTTTAATTACCGGCACAACTATTAACACAACGAAAAATAATATTAAACATAGATTAGTTTCAAATTTAGACCAAAATCTTCCTTAAACGTCATTATCTCGCATGTCCCACAAGACTGCGCTTGGTTATTTCGTCTGTTAAAAAAGTCAAACAAACCTAAACGTCTTAATTTTTTGTGCCAAATCGTCCTGAAATTACCAAAGTTCCTAATAATCGTGCATTATCTAAATTTCATTCATTTTAGCATACGATTTAAGTTTGTCATAAAAAAAAATCATTCTCCGCAACAAGGATTGCTTCAAATAATTCTCAATGGTTTTCCACTTCACGTTGAGTTTGAAGAACGCGGCACGTTCCTAGCACCTCCATCAGTCGACCTGCACGCTTTAAACCGAGTGGACGTATTGTGTTCGCCGACCAGGTAAGTTTACATTTCGTTCTCACAAATTTGTTATCAAAGGAGTCATTATACTCTTGCTGACTGTTGTTGCAAATAATTGTCACACTGATCACATTGTTTGCTATTATTGTGTATCGAAAGTGAACTTATTCATATCAATGTGTTTTAAAGAAGAATTTGGTCGGTTTCGACAACCTGCAACCTGTTTTCTCGATTTCGTCATTTTCACCAACATCATTAGCTTCAAAATGTGTGTTGCGTATAATGACAAGTAAAGAATATAATGATTTCTTCTGTTTTATAATGATTTGTAATTACATTTATTTTTAAGTTGTTAAGTTAAGATTAAAGTCTAAGTTAGTAAACAAGTTAAAAACATTTTAAACAATGCCCTTTTATTTTAAGGTGCCATCAAAATGACACCAAAGAACATAAAGGCAGTAGTAGAACGCCGTCAGGCCCAGCAAAGACGGTGTAATTACCGAAAATATTTAGAAATAAAAAACGATCCAAAGTTATTAGCCATGGAATAAGAGAAAAGACGTAACAAATATAAGAAGAGAAAAGAAGAAGGTAAAATCAAATAAATAAAGGAACTAACTCCTCGCGCTCAACGTCAGCAGAAAAAGAAATGAAGTGAAAGAAAAATCCAAAAGGTGCTGAAATTTTACTAATAGCTATGTTTTAAATGGTATATTTTGAAAGAAAATACATAGTTATGATTTATTTTAATTATGTTGTTCCATTGTCTAATTTGGTAAATCGTAACCAAGGGACCCGTAAGCGAAATCCAAATAAAAGAATAGTTTTTTCCCCGACATTAAAATAGGATAAAGCAACTCTCTTTATATTGGTGATTATAGAGAATTAAAACCTAAATTTTAATACAAATTTTTAATAAATATTTTCTATTATTAACTATAAAGTTAATCTCATGCAAGTATTTGTCTTGATTGAACGGATTAGCGGACGGGTTTATTGTACACCGCGTTCCTTATTTTATAAGATAATTAAATTCACCAATTATTGGAAAACTACTTTTTTAACTGGCGAAATGTGGGTGTACTAAAGGTACACCTCTGCCTAACCCTTCGGGGATGCAAGGCGTGATGTTATGTTATGTATGTGTTACTTTTTTGATTAAGTAAAATGAAAACTGTAATGATAATAAGCCAGAATCAGAATCACAAGTATTATCGGCCATACCTATAGCTATTTACATATTTGGAAGATATAAACGTACCTAAATACATATAGACTGTCATATCGATAGTGCTTCTGATTCTGATATTTTACATTTTGTTCATTACTCAGGAACACTATTATGTTCCTATAGTAAGGATTATGATTACCAAATAAATATGATTACTGTAAAAGTGAGAATAAAACCATTGAAATTAGAAAAAGTATATATTGATATGTAAGTTGTATTTTAATTAAACATTTAATAGTTTATTTAATACTAGTTTTCATCCACAACCCCGCCCGTATGCATGTAAAAAAAGTATTTTTTGTCCGTCTCTAAGTCTTAGGCTATCTCTATGGTATATTCCACAACAATCGGTTTAACCCTATAGCCGTGAAAAGGTGACAATATACAGAGTTACTTTCGTATTAATAATAATTATTTATAAGTAAGAAAGCTATGGGGAGACCTTTGCTCAGCAGTGGGAAAATATAGAGTAATTTAAAAAAAGGACATAGCATGTATAAATTACATTATTTTACACATATATACTTTCTATCTGTGATTTTATAATTAAAATATTGTGTTGATTTTTAATTGAGTTGTTTTATTTAATTTTTTTTTGTAACTTTAAATATTAGAATTAACACAAAATCATTATTCGTATCAGTCGTCATTTTTCCTCAACATAAAATCATTAACTTCCACAAGTTGTCATTATCATCAACAGTGCTTTTAAAAAAATTTGATTTATCTCCGAAAATATTAACTTTACAATGGTGCTTCTTTTATCAATTTCACTTACATTCATCCAGAATTGATTCTAGTATAAAATAATGATTGTGCCACATGGTTTTATTTTTTTAAATAAAATCGTCGAAAATATATTCCGGACTAAGAATCACCCATCTACCAGGTGAAAACAGATATTTTTTACGATGATCTTTTTTAGATGGCGAAGTTTGAAGTTTTGTAAGACAACAGTAGGTAGGTAATCATATAGAATGACTTTTTCATGATAATGATCATAGAGAATGGGCAGCAGAGGTCTCTACCGTACGATTATCGCCAATCTGCGAGCTAAGCGTAGCGATTATGGCAAAGCCCCCCAAATTGGGGGAGGCCTACACTGAGAAAAATGTCATTTTGGCATAATCTTAAAATATCGTGACGTTGGTTTAAAATAGATGCGTTGTCTTATAATATGTTGATAATAAGTAAATATTACGCTAGAACTGAAATGTGTTAAGATGGAATCGAATTTTTTGGGTAAATAATGCAATATTATGATACTTGTCATCGTAAAAATTTGTAATTATGAAATAACATTGTCTTCTTCAAATAATAACACAATGTAATAGAAAATGGTCCACTGTCCCATAAATTAGTATGATAATTATAAATAAGATTCTAATTAAAAAACACAATGACAGTCACCGTAATATAAATAGATTTCATAGTTTAATATGAAGAAGTATCTCTAAAAATACGATGACCTCCCCCTAATGTACTATATTAAATTATAATGCTTTAAACTTATATTTTTAAAGTAAGCATCATTTTTTAATATTACAGTCATATTATTTTATGTGAATCCTATGATAATACGATTAAATAATCTCATATTTTTAGAGTAAGCATCAAAGTTCAATAATATAGTCATATTATTTTATGTGTATCCTACTAAATTATTATTACAGAGACCCATTTATGAGTAGCATTTGAATGATGTCCTACAAATTTAAGGTGACGGCATTATATAATGAGGTCTCCCTCTCTCACTTCATTCCGCCGCCGCGCCATTTCGGTCGGCCATTTGTATTTCACCGGCTACAGCCGGCAAGTCACGACTCACGACTCGTTTAATTAATAGCAATAACAATTCCATTAGTGCCAGTGAACGTGTTTGATCAGTGCAAAAATGGATATGGCTACGCGTGATCTTTTGAAGAAGTGGAATTTGGAACGCTACATCGATCGTTTTGAAAGTAAGTTGACAAACCTACCTAGTAAGTTGCTAGCATGAGCTCACACATTACATTCACACATTCTAATTTCTAGCAAGAATAGGGTCAGAGTGTCGTCTTAGAGGCACTATGAAAATATACTTAAAAAAATTTCGCGACCAATTTCAAGGTCACAGTTCTAACATAACCTTACCTATGGATCCCTTCGACATCGTTTTTACGACAAACGGTTGGTCGGAGACAAAAAACACCCAGACACTTTTAGCCTTTCTAGGTGTTACATACTATAGAATCGAGAAAATAAACGATTTGCGAAAATAACACTTTTTTGGCCGCTGTACACTCCAACCAAGAATAGTCTTGTCGTATGGTACCTACCCACCTACCTAGATATACGTTCATATTTATATTATACACTAGATTCGATGTGCAACTGCAACCCAAAAAAAAACAAATAGGTAGAGTGCGTCTAAACTAAAATGACGCGCCCCACTACCGCATTTACCGTAGTGTACGTATACAAATTTAAGTAGTGGGGCGCGTCATTTCAGCTTAGACGAGCTCTACCAACCTACATTTTATAAAGTCGATGCGACGTAGTGCATTTCACAGCTGCAATCAGGGCGCTGTTAAATTTACCTTTTTTTTTCAGCTGAAAGAATTGATATCGCAACAATGCAGATGCTTAGTAAACAAGACATACATAGTATGTTCCCTCAAATAGGGGACAGACTCCGGTTTGAAGCAGCTCTGGCCATGTTAAAAAGCGACCAACCAAAAGATATGGTTTGTTTTCATGTTAAATTGTATTTCAAAAAAGTAAATTTTGTTTTAAACTTTTTGCTTACACATGCCCTGCGTCGCTTAAATGCACATTCTCCTACTTGCATGTAGGTAGGTAGGTACCTACTTATTAACTTTTATTATTTTAAAGTCTTCTTAAGATACCTAACAATTTAACCGGTGCAGTATTTATTTAAAAAGTGGAATAAAATCATAACTTTTCATCAGTCTTGTTAGTTTACCAACTAAGTACATTATTATTACCTTTTTAAATTTCTTGTTAAATTTCAGGATAACTCCTACAATTCATCACTCTTTGAAGAGGTCCTGAGGAATGACTTGTTAACTAGTCTACCTTGTAACTTAGAGCCTCTGCCACCGTGTGAAGGACTGCAAAGCTCAATCCTCAACCAAGACTGCGAAGCAGGACTTAACCAGGAAAATTTGGTAAGTTCTGCAAAATTGTAGAAAAGTACTCGTACTTACTGTTTTTTGGTTCAAGAGCAATATGTATTAATTTGTAATTACATCCATACTAATATTATAAATGCGAAAGTAAGTTTGTCTGTCTATCTGTCGGCTGGGGCAGGACCTTTTCACATTTTCATACCTAAGACACTGAACCGATGCAAAATTTGGTATAGACATTCTTTGAGACCAGGATCAGTCCTGATCTTGATCGATTAGTTTTTATCAGGGCCGGATCAAGGGACGAGGGCAGGACCGTTCACACCTGCAATGCTGAACCGATTACTAGTAAAAAAATATAACACTTCCCTTGAGTTATCTCCGGCTAGGGCTAGCTATAGCCTGTTAGTTAACGGTCGCACTCGGACACATTTAGTGATTATTTCAACGATTATTGAGGTTAATTGACCGTACATACTCATATTATCACACCTTTTTGTTACATGTACTATTATAACATTGTCTCAAAGTAAATATTATTTTAGGATGGTGACATACTGGTGATACCACTGGACTCGTCGTCGTCAGTGGGTGAAGCAGTTAGACAAGAGTCCACCGGGAGCAATTTAGTAAGTTATTGCCTATTATCCTGTACTTTTGATAAGGAATTTAAATTGACATTCAATATTGTTAACCCCCGGCGTAAACAGATAAGTTTAACGTCTGTACCTGTCCTGTCCTGTATGTGTGTACGGACGGCCGTTTAGGAGCTATACTATATGTCACAAAGATCAGTAATATATTTGGAGTTGGTGACAGCTATAACTAACAACTAAATGCATGATGCCTAGACTGGCACCGACTCCAACTGATCATTATACTGAATGGAAGGTAGGTATTGAACCTGTATTTTCAACATTTTAGTGACATTTTTTTTTTTACTTTTACCTTGCATATTTAGTTTGTAATGCCATACTTATACTATTTGTGTTTCAGGTGAATACCATACTGAATTCATCAGTCGAGGGAAAACAAATAATAGCAATTGGGCAGAAAACGGGCACCTTACCCTCAAACGTGCGTGGGCGTTTATGCAAGCTGCTTATGGAGAAGCTCATTACGGCCGAAAACCCGGTACTTCTGACAGATTCGCAGCTGCTTGCTCTATCCTACGACATTGGCAGATTATTTAAAGAGGAGTCACCACCCCTATACTACGCGCCGTACCTGCCGGCTGATGCTTACCAGGCTAAGCGCAATATCTCTGGCTGGTTAGTCACCGCCAGAAGGGCTCGACGGCAGCATTTAGTTTCGTTGGGCCTTATTGAAAAGCCCAAGTCACGTTCTCGCTCCAAGTCCAGTCCTAGGCTAGACACCCCTCCACTCGCTGGAATCGACCTGACCGGACTTAAAGAAGGTAACTCCTTTTCAAGAAATTTTATGTTTTCAGATTGAATTAAATTATCAAGAACAAAATTATTGAGAAAAATATCTGAATTAGTATAAATTTTCGTTACAAATTACAAAATATCTGAATCTAAGAACCGTTATTGTCATTGTACTAATTATTAATCGTTTTAATTTTTGTGTGCAGGTGAAGTGGAGGACGTAGCGTCAGCATTAGAGCAGCTGTCAAGTCCTTCAGCTGGTCCGTGGCAGGAGGTCAGTGCCCTGTGGCGGGAGACGGTGCGAGCTCGCCTCCGGTACTTGTACTACGAGGAAGGGACATTACAGGAGTACTTCAATAAGTATCCTATCCTGAAGTCAAGTGATGGATGGCGACTCCTGACTCATGACTACGAAGCACTGTTCCCTGATAAATCCGGGGGCCTCGACGCCTTGGATGCTTCATCGGAAAACATACTAAAAGCTGCTCAGCAGAAGCTTAACACCACAAAGGACTCGTTTCTTCGTCGAAAAATAGTTGATACATTGGCAATTTGTGACGGTAAGGAAATGATTCTGTTATATAGTTCTAGGTGCTCGACCTCCCTGGGTCGGTGAACCCGTTATAAAATATATAGACAAAAAAGAATTTAAAAATTATCTAACATGGTGCAGTCGTTCAGAAGTAACGGGCGGGCGGACACACATTTCGGCAATTCATTTTTACTTATATAGATAGATTTTATTTTGTTCTGATACTTTTCCCTATTTGCTCAGTTAATGATGATGTGTTGTGTCAAATATACTATTATTATTTTCTTTCCAGATGAACAACCGGAGACAAAATTAATAGCAGCGATATTGCTACTCGGCTGTCTCTTTAATATTCCTCCTGCCCGTCGATCTAGAAAAGACTGGCAAGCTTCACGAGCGGAGATATTGGATGGATTTGTGACCATCGTGGATGATGACGCAGACGTGCAAGTGGTAATTGAGGAGCGTCGCCAAAAGCTTCAAAACCTAGGTATTAGCCTCCAACCATTTATAATTTGGTGCCGCCAGTCAGGTGTCTCCTTCACAGTATGTGACAATACGTTTTACAAGTTCACAACACTAACTGAGGCTGTTGATGTGACTTTTAAAATATTTCATGCTACTGCGGCTAAATATCCTACTGAAAGCTATAACATTTGGCTTATTATCCAAATTGGTTTTTACAAAGTCAAAACATCGTACGATCGTATGTCACAATCTGTGAAGGAGATATTAGTTACTCTCGGAGTCACAATTTAAATTAAGATGAAGTGTCACAGTTGTAAAAGGACTTTTCCCACGTTTTCTTCACTTATTACCCACATAAGGAAAGAATGTGAAAAAATTGATATTACTGGAGTTTATAAATGTGGTGAAGACGCATGCTACCGGTATTTCACGGACGTTAGACAATTTAGAAAACATGTTAACTTAAAACATTTGAATAAAGTAAACACTCGTTATTTGCCATCCACCTCAAACGAGGCTTGCGTAGTTCCTATGTGTGAAACAGAGACTACCAAAGTAGCAACTGAGCACATATACATTGAAGCTGATAGTGAACCGGAAGTCCTTGATAATGCTGATAGTATTATTCATAAAGAAGTTTTGAAATTTATTTCAACGCTCTATGTAAATCCCTCTGTATCTCGATCGTCTGTACAAGCTATGGTTAGTCATTTGCAAACCCTTCTTGACAATATCGCACCGTCTTTAATGTCCGTATTCGGCCCTGTGCTAGCTGATGAGGAAAGCATGTCTGGAAGCGAAATTAATAAACGACTTCATAAGTTCAACACAGCTTTGAAGGGCATCTTTTTTCCGTTTCGTTCAGAATATTTGAGATTCCGAGAATTGAATTTATTAGGTTCTTTTATACCACCACATGAAGTAATCGTTGGTTATTGTCCTGACATTTCACAAAGGAGTAACACTTTAACATTACACACCAAGCCACGTACAATGCAAGTAATTCAACTTCGCCAGGTTTTGAAGATTTTTTTTTCCATTGACACTATTTGGAAAGATGTAACGGATTATTTGAACCACCTAAGGGGTAATTTAATAATCCGTGAAGAAAATCCGATGAGGCCAATGTGTCTAGAAAATGTAATGCAGGGATCTGTATGGCTGGCAATGTGTACACCGCAGGCGTCGGACATTATTCTTCCTTTAGTAGTATACTATGATGATTTTGAAATTGGAAATCCTTTGGGGAGCCACGCTGGGGTGCATAAGCTTGGTGGTGTATACGTTTCCTTGCCAGCACTCCCACCACATTTATTTTCATTGTTGAATAACATTTTGCTGTTAGCTATTTGCCATTCTGCTGACAAAACTAAATATGGAAACAAAGCTATTTTTGACCCTGTTATTGAGGAATTGAATTACTTGCAAAACAAAGGAATTTTTATAGAAAATAAGTTTTTTAAAGGAACCGTAAAATTGAAGGTTGTTGCTATAACTGGCGATAATTTAGGCCTGAATTCAATTCTCGGGTTTACTGAAAGTTTTTCAGCTAACAAGTGTTGCAGAATCTGTAACATTGACAAGAAAGGTTTGCAAACTGCTCTATATGAAAACAGTAACTTGCTTAGAAATATGACTTCATACCACGCTCAATTGCAAGAAAACGATACACCTAACACGGGCATTAAAGAATCATGCTGTTGGCTTAAGGTGACAGGATTTGATTTATTTCAAAATGTAGCAGTAGACCCAATGCATGATATATTAGAAGGTGTAGCTCGTTATGTAATGACCTTTGTCATAAACCACTTCCTTGCCGAAGGTCTTTTAAAGATCTCAGTATTGCAACAAAGAATAATTTCATTTGATTATGGACCAGATAGGAATTCAAAACCAAGTAATTGTTTAGTTGTCCAAGGTTCGAAAGTAAAATTGAAAACTTCAGCATCAGAAATGCTTACCCTTATTAGATACTTCAGCCTAATAGCCGGGTTTTACATTCCTTTAGAAAATAAAGTATGGAAATTATACATTATGTTGCGGCAAATCACCGACAGGTTATTAAGTCATAGGGTCTTCAGTGACACCAATATTCAACTCCGGGTTATAATAGCAGAATTTAATCAATTGTACACGGAGCTAACAAAATCACCCCTGCAGCCAAAGTTTCATTTTCTGACTCATTATCCTACCATGCTAATGAAGTTCGGCCCCGTACGTAACATGTGGGCTATGCGTTTTGAAGCCAAGCACAGGGTATCTAAGTTAGTGGCTAGATCATCTTTTAATCGAGTCAATGTTTGCAAGACTCTAGCAATAAAATGTCAACTTATGCTCAATTACTTGTTTGTGAAAACTACAATACCTACAACAAAAATACTAGGAAAAAAATCTGCATTAAATTCAGGAGACACTGTCAAGTTTTCTCTCGGCACTGGCGTTGTCCTCAAATATTCGGTTACTTCCGCTACAATAGCTGGTGTTATATGGCAGCGGAACTCTATTGTTACTGTAGATATAGATGATGAACAATTCTTACCCACTTTTGGCCAAATTGATGCAATTTTGGTGACAGATACTGAAGAGGTTTTTTTCCGTTGCTGTATGTTTGAAACTATTGAATGTAATTCTCATTACAATTCTTATGAAGTTAAACGTGGTAATGATTATCTGTGCTTTCCTTGCCAAAATGCCGTTTCTCCGTGTCCTAACACGCTCACTCTAATGCGAGGTAACACGTCATATATTACAAGTAGATGGTACCTAGAGTAAAAATTTCAAAATTCTGTAGGTATTCTAACGGCTTACGGTCGCTGCTATAATACCTTGAAAATGCGCAAACGAGTTAACTCGTTTGCTCATTTTTAAGGTGTTTTTATTTTGAATCCAGTAATATCAATTTTTTTTGGAAACGTTTACATAATTATTAATTATGTACTTATACCGTACGCGGCGTTGCTAGTTTGAGGCACTGCAGAGTCCAAGGGCAGTTATTTTTTTATAGCAGAGTGCGCTCAACTAGTAATCTACCCTTAGTTACGGTATTTATCGGATATCCCTTTAGGATATCCTATAAAGACGGCCCGATAACGGTGTCCGCATAAAGTAATGGTATGAGCCAGCACCAATAGCTGGTTTAAGGTGAACGCACACTTATCAGAGCCGAAGGAGGCGAAGGAATCAAATTTTAGAATTACTTAAATGAAGTCCAATGTAACTTCGCACACTTATCCGCACCGAATCGTACGACCTTATTCGTCCGATTCGGTAAGTGTGCGAGGTTCCATAGGATTTCATACAAGTAATTCTAAAATTCGATTCTTTCGCCTCCTTCGGCTCTGAAAAGTGTGCGTTCACCTTTAGTAATAGATTTTAAAGTAAAGTATTTGTATGAGGGATAGATTAGTCTCATCGGAGTGTTTATAGTAGCACTTTACTTGAAAATAGATATTTACTATAATAATATAACCAATTTATTGTATGCAGCTTTAAGGTGAAAGCGTCAGGGTAGCCCGCGAAATTCAAATTTTCTTACGTTTTTTGCAATTTGCAGGCCAGTGCTAGGTTTTGATTGAAATGTTAGACGCGGGTGTAAGACGTATGTAGTACAACTTATGTACTTACACCCGCGTGCAACATTTAATTAACATACAACCTAGCACTGGCCTGCAAATTGCAAAAAACGGCTACCCTGAAGCAATCACCTTAAGGGCAAAAATGTTTTAGTTATAGGTACATTAATGTAAAGTTTGTTATTTTTTGTAAATTAAATTTCTACTCGTCTCAACCTTTATTTTAATTTGTAAAAACTAGAATTATTGAACATAATGTATATAATGATTCTTTATAATGACCGACAAATAGATACTGTAATCATTAAGGCGAGGATGTTTCTAAACAAAACAGTCTTCTTTTATACTGAATATAAATGTTTAGAGTATATAATAATTATTCATTCATACTATGGAAATAAAAATACCATTCAATTTTCTGTTTAATTTATACATACATCCCTTTTCACCTTCTTACCATTCTTGCCAAGGTACTTTTTTCTATTTTTTTTACTTACTCTCCATTTTTTTAAGGTTCAAGTTTAGGGTTCTTCAGTTTTTTTTAATGTTGAGCTCACACCTAATAATATTTAAAAGGAAAGAACCAATATTGGATACTTAAAAATAAGGGGATCATGTAAGTCCAGTGGCGCCCTCAATTATAGGAGTATTGTGATTTCTAATAATCCAAACAATTTCTGTGTAATCCACCAGTATTTAGTTGTAGTCCTACTGATGGAGAATGAGTAGAACTACAACTAATCACTGGTGTATTATAGAGATATTAATTGGTTTATTAAAAAACACAATCCTCCTATTGAGGGCGACCTCCGTAAGATAATAGGCTATAACCAGAGATATGAGGAAATAGTAGGAAAAGTAAGAGGACCTAACCTAAAATACGAGGAGGTTACCGAAAAATAGTAGGAAAAATAATAGGATATAACTGGATATATGAGGAAGGCACCGAAAAATAGTAGGAAAAATTGTATGACATAACTGAATATGTGAGGAAGTCACCGAAAAATAGTAGGAAAAATAATAGGATATAACTGGATATATGAGGAAGGCACCGAAAAATAGTAGGAAAAATTGTATGATATAACTGAATATGTGAGGAAGTCACCGAAAAATAGTAGGAAAAATAATAGGATATAACTGGATATATAAGGAAGGCACCGAAAAATAGTTGGAAAAATTGTATGACATAACTGAATATGTGAGGAAGTCACCGAAAAATTGTAGGAAAACTAATAGGATATAACTGGATATATGAGGAAGGCATCGAAAAATAGTAGGTAACTAAAACTAAATCCATGGTGACACATCATCTTAAATACTGTTATCATCAACATCAGTATTATCATCGTTCTTTTTGGTGAATCACTATGCTCCGTCCTTTGAGTGAATTCATCATACTTTAAGCTGAATTCACCTCTTTTATGATTGTCAGTTTTCTCAGTGTATGTCCAGCAGTGGACGTCTTACAGCTGAAATGATGATGAGGTGAATATAGAGGGTTGGATTGACGATGATTATAATTCTGTTTAGGTGCCAAGTTGTTTGCCAAGTTTCTTGTTACGTTGGCGAATCATTTTTTAATCAATATACATCTTAATATTATAACAAAAATGGGCAAATTACGGCACTGTAGACGTTCAGACTAATTTTACCAATAATTATACGTCACAGTCAAAATTAAAGTGACATTTGATGTCGTCACAATAAGACAACTTTTAGATTGCTGCTGTCACTTCTGCCACAGGTAAAATAACTGTCAATGTATGTAATTGTATGTAGCTGTTGTTTATACAAGAAAAGTATATCTAAGGCCAATATTTATAAAGACGGAAAAAAATTGAAAGAAGAAAAGAATAAACAAAGAATTTCAAAACAAGGTAATTCATTTGTTTTCTGAATGACAATACGAGTATATTTGCTCGCACATTCTTACCATTTAGTTCTACGTTCATCTTTAAAATATTTTAAAATTGAGTCATCTTTCAACCTACTTAAATTGTGATAAACCATGTGCTCAACTCATCGCACCTTTAATAATAAACTGAAATAATTACAAAATTACGACTGTTGGAAAATAGCCTTTAAAGTTTTGCAAACACGATGGATTTTCCAACAATCGTAATTTTTTAATTATTTCCGTTTATTGTTAAAGGTGCGTCATGTAGCTATCTATTCTATACTTAAATACTTTTTATTGATTTTTTAAGTTTCCGAAAGATGGCGGGTCTAAAATCCACCCTCATGAAGATCGGAGACTGCATTTGAAGTAGTGGATGATTATGTTTACCTAGGACTAGCTGTCTCCAGATACATAGGTCCAACTTCGAGGGTGAGGTCAATCGTCGAATCCTGAAAGCGTTGGAGAAGCGAACATCAGACAAGGAAAGAAAGACATCATCTACTGAAACAGTACTTGTCAGACAAATCAAACGAGCCCAAACTGGCTGAGGTTGCGTTGTGTTATTACAGAGTTCCTGTGGTCACCTTCCGAGTTCATAATCAGACCGTGGAAATCATCTATTAATTGGGTACTTGTACAGAAAATGAATACAAATTAAACGAGCCCAAACTTCATGGGGCTAGGTACGTCGTCTCGCTATAGAGTTTCTGTGGCCACCTTCCGGCTCCCTCATCAGATCTGCTCAATGGTACCAAAATATTACATGGTCACCGACTTTACATTGTATAGGTGTGCCAAATTGTAGTTCAATCGGAGATCGGGGAGTGGGTAAAAAAACTTGCAAATTTTGAAGGAAGGACAATTCATAAGAAAATTGCAAGTTTAAAAACCTTGAAATAATAATAAATCCATTATGGTATTCCGCTTTGCAGTGTTCTTAATTGCGTTTTACAATAATTGCTTATAGTCATATAAGTAAGCTTGATTTCACATGAGTGCTTTTTCCATCATTAAAAGTAAAGTAAAATAAGCGCAATTTTAGATTATACGTTCAGCTACAGTATTTTTACTCACCAAGTGACAAGCCAAGCGACGCAAGTGTTCTGTGTGGTGCCGAACGTAAAGAATAGCACCATCCTATTTCTTCCCGTGGGTGTCGTAAAAGCGACTAAGGGACTTACTAGAGAATGGGCAGCAGTGTTCTCTATGCATTTTACCACCACACTGCGATCGCAACTCACCTGCCAAGCGTGGCACCTATGTCCAACAGTGGGCGTTTTTGGCTGAAATGATGATGATGATGAAGCGACAAGCGCTTTACTTGTGGTAAACGAGTGTACAAACACGCTGTGAATGTATGCGTGAAGACGAGTAGCGTGGCATATAACACATACACGCACACACACACATTCGACTTCATCCGTGCCTTGAGTTCTACTCAACAACGAAATCTGTAGTTTCGGCCGAATTTATGGGCGCTCCCTACTCCGTATCACTTACGGACATAAGATTAGGTCGGGGTCCGAACTAAGACTGAATGATAACACGATTTGACAGTTGTCAAAAGTTAATTGATCAGGATTAGGGTAGGGTTCATTCCGAAGTATCGAACTATTTTCGAAAGAGCCTGTTTGTTTGTTGATAGACTTGAGAAGAGCCCTGAGCCCCCGGGATGGGTACTGAGAGCTCGTGCGCTTACACACACATTAAAAACATGTTTGTACACACGGCTAATATCAAGCTATGAATTTCCAGTATAAGCTGATTTGTCCTTTTGCGAAAAGCCTATACAGTGCGAAGTCAACTAAAACTGAAAATTATAGCTTGAAATGTAGCCATGTGTACACTTGGTAACCACAAGTATATAAAGTGCGCACCACATCGTGAGATAAAAAAAAAATAGTTTAAAAAACTAAAAAACACGCTTCCATAGAAGACCAAACTAAAAAGTAGAAAATAATGGAAAAAAAGCGTGAGGTGCTTTTTAAGGTATTTTTTATTGATATCAGGCACCCCACGCTTTTCTATTTTTAGAGTGTTTTGAATTTTGAGACGTATGTCAGCGTAGTTTTCGAAGACAAGTTTTTTGCTGTCCTGGTAACCCTGGCAAGGATAATGGCACAAATTTCTGAAATTATTGCATTGTCATCAGTCTTTGACAGGTGTGCAAAGTTTGAATGAAATTTGGTCGTTTAAAGTGGGTCAAAATCGCGCTATAAGGAGTCGGTCACAAACTAACATACAAACATACAAGTGAAGCTAATATAAAGCGTGTAAAAATAACTATTATTCTTATTTTTTTGTAACGAGTTTGCGGAATGAGTTGACGGGTAGAAAAACTGGTGAAAAAAGCGTTAGGCCCCCTTTATACCACTTTTTTTTCTCGCTCTCGATGTCACTTACGTATATAGCTGTCTGTGTCTTTATCTATGAGCATATGAGAGTGCGTGCGCGTATTGCTCATGGAACTTTGTTTCTGAGAGGACCCCCCCAATGCATATTGAAAAATAACAACCGACTTCCTAAAAAAAACACTACAAAGTCAAAAATAACTATAACTTTGGAAGTCGGTGTCTTAGGATCTGTATTTAAGGTTTTTTTGCCACCGACTTCCGAAATTAAAGTTATTTTTGACTTTGCAGTGTTTTTTGTTGTTATTTTTTTGTAAAAAGTTTTTATTTTTAAGTTTTAGTTACGGTAGATACCCCGCACTAATCTAATCGCGTTATTCGTTCATTTGTCGCGCAAATACTTAATGCAAAGGTCTTCACATGGATCCCATTGTCCGAATGGAACCAAATTACCATTGTCCGAATGGGACCATTCGGGAAGCACCAGCTCTCAAATAAAAAAAGGATCATCAAAATCGGTACACCCAGTCAAAAGATATGTGGTAAAAAAGATTTTTAAAAAATGCATTCGAATTGATAACCTCCTCCTTTTTTGAAGTCGGTTAAAAAGGAAAACCATACTCGTGAAAGCACTTTGTTCTCACATGTTCAACTAAATTGAAATAATTTTTTATGAAATAGTCATTCAATGGGAATAAAGAAGAATTATAATTCTGTAAAGCCCTATTTGTACGGCGAATCATATTTTATTCAACATACAGCCTGAAAATTACCTGCATAACCCTTATAAAATTAAAGCAGTAAAAGGAGCTCGTTCGCATTAAGCTTTATAGAAAAAAGTGTTCTTTCTCAGTTTCTCAGACTCACGCTATCCGTTCACAATAAAATGACGCATTTATATTATTTTCAAACGTCAGTTCTGTAATAGTTTCCGATGCACTATTTCTTCATTATCATTTATTAATAACCAGTTAATTATTTACTTAGCAGTCTTGTAGTACTCTAAGGTTCAATGGACCCTCTCACGGTATGAGAGCGAAAAAACAAACTCGGGTTTTATAAACATTTACGCAATGAAAGATTTTAACCAGACATCAGGTAAACATAGGGTTGCCAGGCGTCCGGAAAAAGCCAGACACAGTTAGGCTTTTTAGTTGCATGTCCGGCTAAATTAGATGGTGTCCGGCCTGTCCGGCTTTTTGGCAGGCTTTTTAAAATATGATCATTTTTGTGTTCACCCCACCTTGTATTGCTAACGCATGTGAGCGAACTAGCACTGTCCTTACTAATTTTAAACAAAAATCAGCGTTTAAATTTTTATTTTCAAATATATTTATTAGTCTTATGTTTAGTTTTGTTTTAAGACTAAACAATTAAAGATGTCCGGCCTTTTTACCCAAATGTCCGGCTAAACTGGTAGGTCTGTCCGGGTTTTCGGTTTTATGACCTGGCAACCCGAGGCACAGTGTTTTATGAAGACGATTTTTCGGACATTGCTTTTTTATATAAAAAACTGATAGTTTAAGGTATTTCAATGCAATATTTTGTATCCCCATTTCACTAGTATGTTCAGTTTTTGAGATATAATTTTTTGAAAATCGTCTTTTTTTCAACCACGTATTTAGAAAAAAAATCATATCTCTGAAACTAAATATGATACGCAATTGTGACCTAAGAAACATCGAAGGCGTTTTTTATGATGCATATTTTAGAGTACAAATAAATCTCGGAACTTCGTTAGATTCAGACTTATACGAGGTTTTCAGTTTTTAGTTTTTATTTTTTTTCTCGGTAATTCCGTCGTATTTGGAAAAGTTATTTATATTAAAATTAGGCCCTTCATCTTCCCTACATATCACAAAAATAACACATCCTAATTGCGTGGAATCTAGAAACCACAACATTTTTAAGTTCGACCCGTATTCTACGTCGTTAGGCTGACCCCACATTAGGCGTGCGCGATCCTCGGGCGCGAGCGCCGCGCGCGCGTCGCGAGCGCGTCGCGAGCGCGCCGCGAGAGCGTCGCGTTTAGCTGCCCTGCTGCGCGCTCGCGGCGAGAAGGCGAGGCCTTAGTGTGAATTTTAGTTCATGATCACTAGTCTGATTCCACACTTTTTTAATCGCGATTAAAAATAGTCAGATTTAGTTAAAATAAATTATTAAGTCAAAATTTTTGGTGAAAACCGGCAAACTCAGAATAGCAAAATTGACATTTTCACTAAACTAATAATTCAGTGCAATCTTGGTGCTATCAAACTAAAATATAGTTAAGTTGTGTCACTTTTAGTCTATTTCAGAATAGAAAATCGTTGTTTGATAGGGATAAACCAAATTTAAGTGATTTTTAGTTTAGTTTAGAGAATTTTGTGACAATAGAATCGGCCCGTTATTCGTTTGTCAAAACTACCGTCAAAATTCAGTTTTAAAGGGTGTTAAAGTTTTTATGAAAATATGCGCGAATGAAGTTGCTGGCCAAGTGTAGTTTCAGTATAAATAACTTATCCCAATACTACGGAATTATCGAGAACAAAATAAATAAAAAATTAAAAACCTTTTATAAGTCTGGATATAACAAAGTTCCTAGGATTAATAGTCGAAATTTTAATAACCAAAACGTACCATTAAATAAAAATTGAGTCATCAAAATTCAGATTAGAAAGTGACAACCCTAGCAAAAACAGTTAATTTGGAATAACTTCTAGATTCCACGCAATTAGGATGTGGTATTTTTGTTGTATGTAGGGAAGATGGAGGGCATAATTTTTGCATAAATAACTTTTCCAAATACGGTGGAATTACCGAGAAAAAAAATAAAAACGAAAAACAAAAAACCTCGTATAAGTCCGAATCTAACAAAGTTCCGAGATTTATTTATACTGTAAAATATGCAACATAAAAAACGCCATCGATGTTTCTAAGATCATAATTGCGTATCATATTTAGTTTCAGAGATATTATATTTTTTCTAAATACCCGGTTGAAAAAAAGACGATTTTCAAAAAATTATATCTCAAAAACTAAACATACTAGTGAAATGGGGATACGAAATATTGCATTTAAACAACTTAAACTATCAGCTTTTTATATAAAAAAGCAATGTCCGAAAAATGGTCTTCATAAAACACTGTGCGAGGTAAAGATGATCGGTATTCGTGGGAACGAATGTATGAACGCTGTATGTACGAATACAGAGGAGGCTTAAATACTGTAGTGACTGAGTAATCAGCCTATAATGTTCCCACTGTTGAGACGTGGCCTTCCGTTAGGTGAAAGAGAGTTTGAATTATAATATAATATCTTAGGACAACCAACACAGCGTTATCTGATCCCAAACTAGGCAGAGCCTGTACTATGGTAACCAGACAACTGTTGATTTGATTTGGTAGATATTAGTCCCGACGCTTACAATGGGCCACATAAGAAGACTGAAAGTCATCCAAAGGGCAAAGGAGCGGGCTATGGATGGAATTTCCATATGTGATAGAATCAGAAATGAAGAGAACCGACATAGGCCGAACAATTGCCGAACTTAAATGGCAGTGGGAAGGGCACGCACTTACTCGCAGAAAATATGGCCGGTGTGGCCAAAAGGTTCTATAGAGGCGACTGCGTACAGAAAGACGTTGTGATAGAAGGCCTCCTACAAGGTGGACCGATGACCTGGTGAAGGCCGCGGGAGTCCGCTGTATGCGACAAAGTTGTGGTGGCTTGGGGGAGGCCTATTTCCAGCCATGGACCGTTTTGGGCTCAAATGGTGATGATGATTAGTTCCGAAAATGTAGTCGCGAGTTATGTTTTCAATCTAGTATGAAAGGGGGCAGGACTGTTGTCATCCCAGAAAAACATTTAATATAAAGTAGGATGCCGTGACTCAGACAATACTTTCACTTTAAAAAACTGATCAGCACGCGTAGCATGACCACCATAGAAACAACTTTGTCTATTCTTGGTAGAATAGAGATAGAATTATCATGCTACACCAGCATAAAACGGTACAAATCTTTCTACAATCTTTAATTCTGTCTTTAATCTTCCTACAATCTGTAATTTTGTCTATTCTTCCGTCGACAAAACCCCTTTCTACGGTGGTCATGCTACGCATGCTGATCGAATGTATAGCCAAGCCCCTAACTCTACAAACTTAACATCTTAGTCCACCATCCTTTACTGTCAAATCCCCGCGGAACAATACGCGCACTGGATCTTCACTTGTTCAGAACTGGAGTTTTTCACTGGCATAGAGCTGATGTAATAAGGTACTTAACGCAACTTTTGGTGCAGCAGCACGATCCCGTGGGTTCATTTCCGACATCCAAGCGTACGAAGTCGCGGGCACAGCTAGTTTTTCAACTAGTCTGTTCAGTCAGATACAAAAAAAGATAACAAAAAAGCGATATCAAAATTCGCACATTTAAATTAATTACGTCGCGTCGGGGCCAAAGGTTTTAGTTATTTAGATAATAATTATTGTACCATTGTTTTTAACTTTTTATGAGCTAGAACACAATCAAATCTGCTCTTTGCGCTGTGGTAATGTTATCATAATTCTCTAGATACTCAAAGAAAAACCTACATCTCAGCTTGTAATGTTCCCACTGCTGGGAAAATTACATTATACTGAACCTCCTCTCTGTGAGAGTGAGTAGTCCGCAGTCCATCACGCGGGCCCAGTGTGGGTTGATGGATGTCACCAGCACCCCCAGCCAAGTTGATAATCTGCGCTAGTCCAAAACTAATCGTATGGGAATGAAATCATCTCAACGTTAAGTCACGTGGTTAGAACAAACCAATAGAAAATTCGTAGCCAAGTTCACATCGTTCAAAATGATAGAATTAATTGTTATCGTTTCTACAATGTTCAACGCTACATCCTTTGTTATAAAGGTAGTTTTTCTAAAGACATTGTAGAACGAGCGGCCGACTCAGGCGCGTCAACATGGCTACCAACTTATCGTTTTCTACAATTGCTGACACCTAGGCGTTATCGATTGGAGAACGGAATTTGACACGAAACGGTTGTAACTTGGCTAGGGGGGCTGTTTTCGAATGAATGGCGTCGGTGGTCTACTATGCTCACCCATCTCCACACCTACCGCGACAAGAGTAGCTTAACCTTCAATCGAACCGTGCGGCTTAAATCAAGTAGCCCTTTTTTGAGTACAGCTTGGCAAAAAAGAGTGGATAAAATGAGGGCGCCTGTTTAGCAGGTATGGCCACCCTGTATACTAGGACTAAAAGTGATAAGATACTTGGTGTTTTAATCAACAAACACGATATTCTGGGAATTCTCAACAGACAAAATTTCAAGACTTGATAGGCGCATAGGCTTTTACTTTCATTGTATTTAGTAGATTGCGCATTATTTCGCTGGAATAACCTTTTATCTAAGAGATGCGAGTGCCATTATAATAACATAATTAAAACTTATTCCCTATAAAAATTAAATTAAATTACACTCAGGGATTGCCGATTGAACCCGATACACAATAAATAATGCCACGGCCACCATCTAGGGTATTCACAACCATTCGAAGGTTGGTATGCCTGTATCAAATTTGACATGAATGATAATGAACAAATCATGTTAATGCTGACAGTTTATAGTCGACAAGAAGGCGACTAACAGCTGCTTACTGTCGGGAACTAATCGGAAGTCGGAGAGTACCTATAGCATGTCGCATTCAAAAGGTACGGACAATATTGAATAAACTTGAACAGTTGACTAACGAAGCTGTCAGGTACAGACGCTAGCACATCAAGCTACCCGAAACTGTCAAATTTTCCCAATCAATCTTGAACCTAACACTTTGGCGATAAAGTTGAAATCTATTAAAGAAATTTGACAAATTGTAGTAGCTTTATGTGCAGGTATCTGTACATAACACTATCACTATCCACATGACAATGAAAATAAAAAAACACGATAAAATTTAGGTTTTATTTAAAAGAAAAACGTGACATAACATCATTCGTGTATTCCTTTTCGCTGCTTTAATAGATTTTTCCATTAACACTGATGTGTCAGTATTACATTTCTTATTTATGAAATCTAAATAGTGTATAAATCTTTCTTAGACGTTTACGGCTCCTATTATAACCCAAGTCTCCTCAAACTATAGATAATATATTACGTAGAATAGGCACCTGAAAAATTATAAATGTAAATTATGCTTTTTTTTACTGTGGTATGTGGTATGCGATAATAGTATTAACAAAAGATACTTGCCTGTTTCTTTACAGTGTTGAACATTTTGTCTAATTACACATAGATCAAAATCGTCTAATTCTTTCTTCCGCCAACTGTTTTGGTGTTTCTCGAGGTGTAGAAAAAATCCTTAATTTTTTTAACCTTCCTTAACAACTTCTCTAATTGTACTGTGAGATTTACCTTGAAAAAAATAAAAAGACAATCATATTAATTTCATGTACATTTTTCAATTTCAAGTATCAACCATTAAGAGTCAACGTACACGCGATTTGTCAAACTAGAAAACATAACCTCAATAATCTATTAGTAAATCTATACTTATATACTTATATACTTATAATATTATAAAGCTAAAAAGTTTGTTTGTTTGTATGTTTGTTTGTTTGATTGAACGTGCTAATCTCAGGAACTACTGGTCCGAATTGAAAAATTATTTTTGTGTTGAGTAGCCTATTTATCGAGAAAGGCTATAGGCTATATAACATCACGCTACAACCAAGAGAAGCGGAGCAGTAATGAAAAATGTTGCAAAAACGGGGAAAATTGCACGGGTAGGCGATTCGACGCGACGGGAAGGGTCGGGGGAACAAGAAATTTAACGCGGACGAAGTCGCGGGCAGAAGCTAGTAAAACAAAAAGTGGCTTGAAACTTATAATACCGATAAAACTTAGTATTAGAAAGGAAAAACAATGACTGGCATTCACTAAAAGATACATTTCTTGGATAAATACCTGTCATGTCGGCAGTTCTTTCGAAAACATTGTCAATCGGAGACAAAATTTGTTCCACTTCAGATTCCGCCAAATATCTTACGAAAACCTGATATATCACAGCTCACACCACTACTCCTTATTGTTTTATTCATTTTTTATATGTACAAAAGCATTAATCATTGATAATTAATTAGAAATAAGTGAAATACAACTGGGAACATAACACAATGACAGATTAGCTACTTGTTGTTGATAAACAAAGCAGTGTTGCCACAAAAATATATTTTAGTTCCATTTTTTACCACGACAGACTCTTTTTTGCCAAGCTATACTTACCTATACTTACTAAAAATTTCTAACAAAAAATTCGAAAAGTTGTTCAAAACTTTAAATGACAGTGCTGTAACATGCATAAAAAAACCACTGTTATTTTTATGGTAAATTCGTAAAAAAAATATGTAAGTTCCACGAAAAATTACAAAGCAGATGATCGCATATGGCTGTCGAATGAAGTTTTTTTTTCCATGACTTTTCAATATCGACACGTGGGCAAATTATTGCTAGCTAATTTACTTTGACCCTATATTACGCATCAGCTTGAGAACATCCCCCTTTCTTTTCGTCAGTAAAAAAGTTGGAACACACGTAATATACTAGAACACTCGACAATGCAAACCAAACACGTCCATGACCTAACCCGTTGTTACCTACTCCAATAAATAAATAGTTGGTAGCAACCTTACTACTGGAAATCAATTATCTGACTTTTCCGTGACCTACCCTTTGTACCTATTGAATTTGTGTTATGTTGGTTTGGGGTAGTTTTTTGTTTCAAGGTAAAAGCTCCAGGGTTAACCGCCAAAACTCAATTTTTCTTTAGTTTAATGCAATTTGCAATGTCAGGCTGTATGTAGACCTGCCAGGGTCGCGGATTTATTCGAAAGACTTACCGTGGCCGGGGCACAGGCAATTGAAGAAACACTGGTGGGTTTTAGTCATGAAATGTCTGTCGCGCTCTTCCGCTCCACCCAGGGCGAGTGACGGAAGTCATCACTTCCCAACAAAAAAAAAAGACTGAAATAACGGCCCGTGACAACAAAGATCCACATAACATAGTTAAATAATATTAAAAGCGCTCGTGTGTATCAAGCCTAACTGATTTTTTATTCATAGCCAAACAATCACTTTGTAGTGAATTTGTACATTCATGGTTCCATATTAATAATTTATTATTCAATTAAACTTGAGTCATCATAATTCGGTCCACATAGCTATCAGAATTAATAATACTTATTAATGAGTAATTTAGCGACCTGCTATTTTACCTACCCAGAATTATTGTTACATTAATTGATATGCAATTATGTGACTGTTTGTCATTGTATGCATATTATCCTTGTTTAACTACTGTATTAAATAATTATTAATTATTTAACATAAAGAAGACCAATTAATATTTAAGTTGCAGAAAGCAGTGGTGGCCCAGTGGCAACGGCCGCGACTTACGAGTAGGTCGTGAGTTCGAACCCAAGCAGGCGCTTTACTTTGTGTAAATAATTCATCACCATTGCTCTCACAACGGTAAAGGCAAACATCGTGAGGAAACCGGCATGTCTTAGAACCAAAAATTCGAAGACATGTGACATCTACCAACCCGCACTGGGCCCGCGTGGTGGATTACGGGCTCTCTCATCGAGAGGAGACCTGTGCCCCAGCAGTGGGAATATTTTAGGCTGTTGATGATGAATATTTTAGGCTGTTGATGATGAATATTATAGGCTGTTGATGATGAATATTATAGGCTGTTGATGATGAATATTATAGGCTGTTGATGATGAATATTATAGGCTGTTGATGATGAATATTATAGGCTGTTGATGATGAATATTTTAGGCTGTTGATGATGAATATTTTAGGCTGTTGATGATGAATATTTTAGGCTGTTGATGATGAATATTATAGGCTGTTGATGATGAATATTTTAGGCTGTTGATGATGAATATTATAGGCTATTGATGATGAATATTCCAGTTTCAATTTGAGGTTAGTGAAACAAATGACGGCTTCATCGACTCGCCCGAATCGGAAGAATCGAGTGTCTGTTTTTAATATTAAAATAACCTCTTTTTACTAAGTGTATATGGATGTCTATACGGTACATATACCAAAACAACATTTTTTACAATTTTTGTCTGTCTGTAGCCTAAGTTACTCCTTGTCACATCAGTTATCTGCCAGTGAAAGTCCCGTCGAAATCAGTCCAGCCATTTCAGAGATTAGCCGGAACAAACAGACAGACAGACGGAAAGACAGACAGACAGACGGATAAAAATTATAAAAAATGTTGTTTTGGTATATGTCCGTGTATACATCCATATACACTTAGTAAAAAGTGGTTATCTTAAGGCTTATTATTTTCCAGGTGACTAATAACTTAAAAGCCGACTAAATGTTTGCAACAAATAAAATAACTTGCCAGCGATTAAATATTTTTGCGACTATTATATTATGTAAGGTTCAAAATGGTGTTATAAAAACCAAAAACTACCAGCTGCGTTTAAGTAGCAAATAAACTACACCAGTCAATTGAAATATTAGGCGAGGAGCTATATGTATATAATGACTTGGCGACTAATAATGTTAGTAGAGTGGCAAAGATAATATATTACCAACTATTTCGTGCCGTCTAAAAACCCACTTTCAGGCTTGGCTTTGCGGGCAGCTCTAAATGTTAAAACGAGTACAATAAAAAGGAATAAGAGTTAATTATTAATATTTTTTTATCATAATTTCATGAAAACGGCGGAAGGTGCGATGGTTACAAAAGTTATTGACAGAAACGAATCGCTGCAGAATCGACTCCACGTAGTCTTCTCTGCCCTACCCCTAGAGTGTAATTTAAGCCCGCGTAGGCGCGGAGGGGCGAGGCGGCCCGCGAGCTGAGGAGCAGGTGATTTTGACGCACGGCACCGCAGCGGAGGCTGGCCGGTGAAGCCGGCCAGCAAGCCGAAGCTGCGGTGGTGAGCGTAAAACCATCTGCGACGATGAGCTTGCGTGGGACCGCCGGAGCCTCGCAGCGCCGGAGCCGTGACAGAAAGCATGCAAGCTGCATGTTGCATGCTCGCCTGCATGCTGTGAGCTTACTTGCATACTGCATGTTGCATGATTTTTAAAAATAAATAAATTACTCTTTTTATGTTTTTAATTTATTCACCTATAATTTTGAAAATAAAAGCCGCAAAATATTTTTTCTTCATGCCATTTTAGAGTTTATTTATAGATATTAAAAGTCACACAATATTATTTATAATATAAGCTAGTTTATATTTATTCTGCATACAAACAATTTTAAATAGAATCTGATTAGTATTATTTATGAATGCCCATTTTCTATTTTATTGACATCATTAAGTTATCGCTTCAGTTCCCAAAAGAAAAACTTGCTGCTAGTTTAAATTAAAAGGGAGCTTCTAACTGATATATTAATATGCTACCTTTTACTTATTACGATACTTCTTATTAGCTGCCAACCCATTATATATGGTACCCACTCCATTTTTTTTTTTAAACCTATATTCACATTACTTAGTTGCTGCATTAAATACATGCCTTATCTTAATATTACATACAGACACTCCAATTTTATTTATTTGTCTAGATGTCTAGATAGGGAACTAACACAAAATTAACTTATTTGTGCCTGAATTGACAATTCCAGAAAATATGTAGTAGGCAATTGGAAAATGGCATGTTTTGTGTTTTTCGTAATAAAGTTAGTGTACTTTTTCCTTAACGTTTCCAATTCAACACATGCGTATTGCCTAATATGTTCGTATTTCTGGGAATTGTCGATTCACCGAGTCGCATACAGAAAATATTTTAATATGTAATTAAAAGTGTCGATTCGGGTTAATTCATGAAAGTAGACTAATATGTTTTATTTATGTCTTATGATTTTCCCTCTTTTTTATTACATGATTTTTCGCTTCCTTTTTTTATCGTACACTTTCCAAGATATTAAGGTGAATGCTTCAGGGCGGCCCTTCGAAATTTAAATTTTTCGGAGCAGTAGTTCCTGAGATTAACGCGTTCAACCAAACAAAGAAACTCTTCAGCTTTGTATTATTAAGTAAAGATGTATATGTTTTATCAAAAGTAGACATTCACGTGTTGATTCAGTATCTTTTTTTTAAATCTATTTGATTGTGATTATGATTATATTCACAAACACGCAAGCATGACGTTTTCATATTTATTTCTTCAGTGTTGAATGTTGCTAAATACATTTTAATTTCCCGATGCACTTCATGTTTGATGAAAATTATGCAGAAAATAGTTGTCGTTTATTCTTTTTCGATTTTCGATTACGATTACTTATAATGAAACTGTAATTTTGAAGTGTTGATTCCAAAGACATTAATTTATCAATCTCTTTGGTCGATTCAGAATTAATCAGAATTGTGTTGAGTCTAAATTTTTTCGAAGCTTTATTTTCAGACAAGATATTTTTGCACAATTTCAATCATATTTTAGCTGCCGTATACTTTGGAGTAATGCTGGAAGGCATAAGCTAACAGACATAAAGGACTTATAATGTGTAAGTACAGACGCCAGCACATCAAGCTACCCGAAACTGTCAAATTCTCCCAATCAACATTGAGCATCATGCTTAAGCGATAAAGTTGAAAATCTAGTAAGGTGAGTGGGTGTAAGATCGAACGGATTTTTGATGAGATGAGCGGTGTTGTATTTGAAGTCTGGTAGAACAGTACAGATTAGCTTATGCTAAAGAATTATTTGTTGTTAGTAAAGAGCAAAAAGTATACTTTTCTATCAAATTGATAACATCCAGTTATATTAAATCCAAAGCACAAAAAAAAATGTTTGTATCACGAGAATGAAACAGGGGGAAAATGAAAAGATGATGGGGAAAGATCGAAATAGTTACTAAAATCCCTACGTATCGACCACGTAAGTGAAGTAACGGACACGGGGTAAGATTAAAAAACTCGATTAACTTACATAAAAGTCGCGCAGGACTTTTGCGCTTAAACATATCTATCCACTCAAAGCGGCAAACGCTGACTGAGATGTGCGACGTAACAAAATGGCGGTCTTAACAATGTTGCCATCACTGCAAAAACTGCACTAAATTTGGCATTATGGACAACTTTTTATCTTACCCCGTTTTTCATCTTCCCCCACTCACCTTAAAGAAATTTGACGGATTGTAATAGTTTGATGTGCTGGCGTCTGTACTTAATATATCATAAACCATACAGCCTACGAAAGTGACAATCAAAGTTTGACATCTGTTCGTTTTTTATTTGTTCCTTCAGTAGTAGGTAGGTAGTTCGGACTTTGTAGGCATCTAGAGGTATAACAATGACATCACAAAGAACATGTTCAAAGTTTCAAACATCTGTAAAATGACAAATAAAACACCTATTCAGTCACGTTTGTTCCAATACTTCAGTGAGTGACCTATAATCGGTCTATGGGTACTGCTAGATCAAAATCTTATTATACAACATGGCAACTCTGCCAGCCTTTTGGGCAGTGTTCCCATTGACAGTGATGCGGACGAGTTTTTTGATGCCGTGTGATTTATTCTTTCTGTTTTTATATAAATGCACATATTATTAATATTATTTTATGTCTGTTAGGCTATGTGACATTTTGGATTGCTTATAAATTATCCATGTCAAACTCTCAAATTGGGAACTAACCTGCATTCACCGACAGGGTTTCACCATCTATCCGATTTTATCACTCGTAAAATTGTGAGTTATCAAATTTAGATACCTTCACAATATTTCGGGAACAAAAAACTTTTTTTTAACTAAAATAAAGAATTAAGGTTCAAATTAAAGTTAAATCAGCAAATTTAAATAAAATAAAATAAATAATTAAAGTTTAAATCGACAAATTTAAATAAAATAAAATAAATAATTAAAGTTTAAATCAGCAAATTTAAATAAAATGAAATCAAAGTTAAAATTGAATTAATTTAAGCATTAAAGTTAAAATTAACAAATTTTATATTAAAATAAAATTAAGAAAAATAAAAGGAAAAATTAAAATGTAAAATGAAACTTATACGACTGATTCAACAACGAACCTCCACAGCTTGAACACGGTAAAAAGCTTGGATGAGATCCTCGTAATAATATTACGATCTAACGATCGCATGGCAGTGACTCCTAATATCGCAATGATTTACCTACTGATATCGATACCGAGTTCTTCCATATTTCCTGCTGTCGTAATGAGACCGGTATTAAACAAGATATTTCCAATCGAGCTAGTTTTTTGTCTAGTTAACGAATACCGCACGGTGCCCGAGTGAACAACATTCAGGCTGCGAATTAAGTACTTTCGTATTTACCTACAACTCTGTGAAAAATAATGTCGACCTTGTTCGTAACAAAACGCGAGCAATATGCTTTAAATAATAGTTAAAGATTCAACAGTCTGATACAATGCATAATCAGTCTAGATAATGTTCCTACTGCTGCGACACAGGACTTCTCCCTTCGAGAAGGACTGGGTCGTAGTCTCCCACGCGGGCCCAGTGCGGATTGGTTGATGTCACATGTTTTTGAATTTTCGGTTCTAGGACATACCGGTTTTGTCACAATGTTTTCCTTCACCGTTTTGAGAGCAGTGATGATAAATTATTAACACACAGTAAAGCGCATGCCTGGGTTCGAACAAACGATCTACAACTTGTAAGTCGGGGTCATTATCACTGTGCCACCACTGCTGGTCTGGTACAATACAACTGGAATTTCCTGATAGTAGTCCTATTTATCACTAGCTTCTGCCCGCGACTTCTTCCGCGTTGAATTTCTTGTTCTCGACCCTTCCCGTCGCGTCGAATCGCCTACCCGTGCGGGATTCCCCGTTTTTGCAACATTTTTCATTACTGCTCCGCTCCTCATAGTTGTAGCGTGATGTTATATAGCCTATAGCCTTCGTCGATAAATAGGCTACCCAACACAAAAATAATTTTTCAATTCGATCTAGTAGTTCCTGAGATTAGCGCGTTCAATCAAACAAACATACAAACAAACAAACTCTTCAGCTTTATAATATTAGTATAGATTATTGGCCTGGAAAGCGACGTGAGTAGGTATAGTTTGAAGGGGTCTGCTAGGACCGATGCCTGCCAGGGTTGTGGATTTGTTCGAAAGAGTTACCATGGCCCTGGCACAAGCAACTGATGGAACACGGGTTTTTATAAAGCTACGATGGGTTTTAGTCACTAAAAGTCTCACCCGCCCGCTCTACCGGACACCATGACTTCGGGACGCCATGTGATGATTACTTGAAATGAAACCAGTTGATAATATCAACTGGTTTTATTTTGTTCTCTATTTTGCCTTTATAAGTTCAAACAAGGTTAGGAAACTGATAACAAAATACCACTAAACAATGCTATAGGCCCACATGACTGTGTCCATGGGCTTTCCCAGTAACAGTTAGTAACAGATGCAGCGTGGTATTAGCATACTAGTTCATTTTCCTTTATCCGAGATAGATTAAGGTTAGGCAAAGTAATAAGCACCAGCAAAAACCAATATAAAACTTATTTTTGATAGCCCGTGTGGTGCCGAACGTAATATAGCACCGTCCCATTGTCATAAGAGGCGACTAAGGAACTTACTAGAGAATGGGCAGCAGCTTTCTCTATGCTTACTACCGTACTGCGATCGCCAACCTGCCTGCCAAGCGTGGCGATTATAGCAAACACCCCTAAATTGGGGAAGGCCTATGTCCAGCAGTGGACGCCTTTCGGCTGAAGTGATGATGATGATGAAAGTAACAAGCTAACAGACGATGAAGTTTTAACTCAATTTTGATCACTACAAGCATCATTATTCAGCTCATAATATTCCCACTCCTGGGACACAGTAATACAGGCCTCCTCTGTGAGAGAGAGTGGGCAGCTACACCGACGACGCAGCTCTATGTGTCTCGTCTACACTACACCACGAAGGTTGAGGAGATCGTGGAGTATGTACGACTGAAAACCAACTGGACTTTGAGGGTCGAGAAGTTGGAATCGCGCCACAACACGAACTTCAAGTCATTCGTGGTGCGAGTTCCAGCTCTTGAAATCGAGACCTTCCTCAAGGCAGAGTTTTGGCCGAAAGGTGTCGTGTATCGGCGTTTCCGCGGAAGGCTACGTGACACCACGCAGCGCAACACGACGCCGTCACTTGGTGTACAATAATAGTTTTACATTGTTTTTTATTTGTATGTATGTTAGTCTGTAAGGTATTTATGTTATGGGTCTTTGTAGCCCGAAATAAATTGATTTGATTTGATTTGATTTGATAAACAACCATGTGGGCCCAGGCCGCAGGTTGGTAGTCGTCATATGTTTTTGAATTTGGGTTCTAGGACATGCCAGTTTCCTCATGATGTTTTCCTTCACCGTTTTGAACTTTTGACAGCAGTGGTGATGCAATAAAATACAAATAGTAAAGTGCCTCCCTGGGTTTGAACTCATGTCCTCGTAAGTCGTAAACGATACCACTGGGCCACCACACGGCACTACAATTATAAATATTCCAATTACACATATTATAAAAATAGCCTTCATGAATGGCGTGACCCGTACGGAAGAATGGGTTGCTGTTGCAGCTCTACATCCCGGTAAATAACAATAATATGTACCTATTATATAAAGTACATGGTACCTAATGCAGTTAGTTTTGTATATTATACAATGTGTTACATAATTAACGCTAGACCTCATACACCCCAATTAGGGTTCTGCGTTAAAAGCGTAATACAACGACTACAACATTGTTTTATAAAAAATAAAAATTGTTGAGCCTTGCATTACTTTATGTATACAAAATTGGGTCTTATAGCCTTAAGCTAAGATTTAATTGAAGACATGAGTGGATGAAGGGGAAATGTCGCATTTTCAGATGTTCGCTGTTCTATGCATGAATGATGGTGTTATGTGCATACAAACAATTTTAAACCTTAAAAATATTAAACGGTTGGCGCCGCTGGACACCCTTGGATAAATGTAAGGCGTTTTGAAATATCCTAAAATGTTTATGCGAAACTTTGAACTCAATTTTCTCGAAATTAGAATTTTGCGACATATCCCCTTCATCCACTCATGTCTTCAATTACCCTTAGCTCAATAGGCGGTCATTATAGTGAAATACATCATTTTTGAAAAAAATACCCGTTTTCAGAGTTACTTAAATCGATTCAGTAGTCAATTATGAACTAACTACTTCTAGGATTTGCGCTTATTCTGTTTCGCCTACTAATACGAACTAGAATATGATTTAGAAGAAGGCTGAAACCTTTAGAGCGTGTATAATAAATAATATTGACTTCCTCGGGTCCAATGATCGCAAGCGCTATAGCTCAGCATGAGGTCCTGGGTTCAATTTCCAGGTCCGGCAAAGTGCTATTAGGATTTATCTTTCTGGAATTTCTCAATCACAGCCCGGAGCCTGGATTTGTACCTACTCGGTTGATGGAAATAGGCTCGTCCCCTATTACATGAAATTTACACATAACAGGCAAAATGTAGATGTACTATAGGCACACCTCTGTCCAAACCTTCTGGGGAAACAAGGCATGATGTTATATACTTAATTAACAATAAATATACTTCTTATAATAATCCGTCAGAAGTGACGTCCGTGAAATGACGTCATCCAATATTTAGCATATATAATTACTTTTAATACTAATTCGGTCTGTCTGCCGCACGACCGTGACCTTCTGCCCACACGGTGTCGTATTACATAACCGATAAGTTAATATTAGAACTATTGTGGTTTTACATGACGCGTTTCGAGAATTTGTAGGAAAACGTTACAGAATTGGTGTCATATTTAAAGCCTTCATACTTAAGTGTAGTACCGTGTGGTGCCGGACGTAATGAATAACACCACCCCATTTCTTCCCGTGGGTGTCGTAAAAGGCGACTAAGGGACTTACTAGAGAATGGGCAGCAGCGTTCTCTATGCATTTTACCACCATACTGCGATCGCCAACCCGCCTGCCAAGCGTGGCGATTATGGCAAAGCCCCCCAAATTGGGAGAGACCTAAGTCCAGCAGTGGACGTCTTACGGCTGAAATGATGACACTTAAATGTCGATAATAATCTTATTAAAGGCGAAGACAGATGTGTTACCCAGTAACTGGGTTGTGGCGGTCAGATAGGCAGTCGCTCCATGTAAAATACTGGTCCGGATTCCAGTTATACTGGAAGCCAACATCAACATAGTTAGGAAAAGGCTTGGCAGATGCTGTCAAATATAGTCTCCAGACCGTATTTCGGCCATGGCGCCCAATCTCAACGGAGACAATCGGCGCAGGAGATATTATAGTGCGCAAAACATAGGAGCACTCACTCTTCCCTCACTCTCATAGTCCAATTGGGACGGCAATCCGACACGACCGGAGAGAGGTCAGGCAATATCGGCAAAAGACAACTTCTGTCATTGCGGAGTTGAACTGCACGATTATTCACAAATGCGTGCTCTGACTCTGGCTCTTTCCTCAAAAGACCATTTCAGACACCAATCTAGATGGTCTTCACAAGATATGACCAAGATTATATCTGAATAGGAGACTGTGACCTCTGAGTTTGTTTCGTCCTTTCTTCTCAGAGTAGTCAGGAAACGCCGATCTCATCTAGTTTTAAAAATATGATTGAGTTGTAAAAGTGTTTGTATAGACCTACTTACAGAAACAAATTATTTATCATCTTCGCTTTCATTTTGCTAACTGGCTATTTTCCACATGATCGTGATGGGTCCAGATCATGAGTCGAGATGGATAGGTATCGTCGATATCAAATGACGACAGATTAATATCGGTAACTAATTATTTCAAGTAAACTTTTTAAGGGGTCAATGGCATTTGGTAGTGTTTTTTCTAGAGAGAAGAATTTAAAACTGATTTTACCCGACTACGGCGAAGCAAATACGAGAGTTATGATTTTGTTCAGTACGTCCTGAACTATGTATGTGGGTATGATGAATGTATATGTTTCCTGGTAACTTGCAAACTTTTTATCAGTATGTGACGTCGCATTACAATAGGACGCCCTCTAGAGGACATAAAGTCATGAATACTTTCTCGTTTCATGCTTTTTAGAGTGTGATTTTTCAGTAGTCGAGTTTTAATTCCCTGTTAGTAGAGTTTACTCTGTTTATTGTTGGTGTGCTTTAAATTTTGTTTCAATACCTATACATCTGTAACTATACCTATGTTTAATAAAATAAATGATTGATTGATTGATATTCTCAATATTGTTTCGGTCTTTTTAGGGCATTACTTTTAAATTGTCTTTTTGCAGTCGGGTATTTCATTATTTAAATTATTTATTTAAAGTAAATGAAGTGTAGGTACTTATGTGAGAACCTATGTGACAAGGAAGTGTTAAAATGTAAAATGTTGTGTGAATGTGTTTAAATGTTATGATGAAGCACATGTACAAAGGTGCATACTGGCCAAATCATAACCCACGTTTTTGCTTGGTCGTAGTCGTAGACATCCAAAAAAACACTACAAACAGAAAAAAACTTCAATTTCGGAAGTTAGAATATTTCGTATTGTCTGCCACTGACTGCGTTGTCATATTTTACCAGACTGCGCGACGTAAAGGAGGATAATGTGTTTATCAGCGTATGATTGTGTGTATATATGTATGTTTCTTCCTTTGTGGCAATCTAGAGATCAAACGCGTGTGCCGATTTTGAAGTCTTACGTCAATCAATTTGTGTTAATCTTACGACTGTCACTAAATACATGACAGTAATCAAAATCCAATATGGCGACAACCTGGCGCGTCATAATCGGTAATGTTCCCACTGCTGAGACACCGACTTCCTCTCGAAGAAAGGGCGTACTATCAAATCAAATCAAATCAATTTATTTCGGGCTACAAAGACCTATAACATAAATACCTTACTGACTAACATACATACAAAGGCAGGCATACTATGCAGGCCCAATGCAGGTTGGTAGATGACACATGTCTTCCATTTTTTTGGTTCTAGATCATGCCGGTTTTACACAAAGTAAAGTGCCTGCCCGTCTTGGAACTCATGACCTAAAACTTGTAAGTCGGGGCCACCAGTGCTCGCAAGTGCGGAATAATTGAAATGACTTTGAAAATCATTTTTCATTTTGAATGACTATCTTCTTTAGATAAAATGGGCCTTATTAGAAGGCTGAAAGTCACCCAAAGGGCGATGGAGATGGCTAGATATGCTTGGAGTTTCCCTACGCGATTGAATCAGAAATGAAGAGATCCGTAGGAGAACCAAGGTAACCGACATAGCCCGAAGAATTGCTAAACTGAAGTGGCAGTGGGCAGGGCACATTGCTCGCAGAACAGATGGCCGATGGGGCCGAAAGGTTCTGGAGTGGCGGCCGCGTACCGGAAGACGTAGAGTTGGAAGGCCTCCAACAAGGTGGACCGATGACCTTGTGAAGGCCGCAGGAATGCGCTGGATGCGGGAAGCACAAAACCGGTCGAAGTGGCGGAGCTTGGAGGAGGCCTATGTCCAGCAGTGGACGTCTTTCGGCTGAAATGATGATGATCTTCTTTAGTCTTTAGATCTATATTATGTTACTGTAAAAGCCCGAATTGCGGTTAATCTTAGGATTTACCGGTAAATCCTAAGATTTAGCCAGTTACACCGGTAAAAGTCCGATTTGTTCTATAATAATCATCAATTTCTGACTTTTACAGACAAACTTTTTTTCTGACATTCAGTCGGTAAATCTTAGGTTTTACCACAGAGACCGGTAAATGTTAATTTTCAGAGTAAAACAATACAGTTAATAATCAGCAACTATTTATTCAACATTAAGTACTACATAATTATTATCTACTCAAGTCTTAAACATAGTTAACATGCTTTAGAAAAATTAAATACAAAAAATATACTTTTTACTAATAATAACACCTACTTTGCCTAGGTACGAGGAAGCGTTCTTATTAGTATCAGTTTAAAAAAAGATTTCACTTGTTGGAACATGGTGACCCAAGTAGCAAAATAATGTCATATAAATGGTACAATAACGTTTTTTTCATCCCACCATCTCGGAAAGAGTATTTTTAATCTTCAATATCTGAGTGGAAAAGCCGTTTTTATTCTCTAGAGGATAAAGTAAATTGAATTTAGAACATCGTGTGCACTAAGTTTATGAATAAAAAACATCATTAAATCTATTTACTTCTATCTCCATGGTGCCGAATTTATCATTCAACCTTTTTCTAATTTGTAAAACTTAGACTCGGAACCTTCTTGATTTTTTTTTAATTTGCTTTGCGCGCGCCATTTTACTTTTCACGTCACCAATATTACAGTACCTAACAAAAATATTACACTCGACTTTTGGTAACTGTAGCAACGTTACTTTCAATTTTTCTTAATTATACCTAAGTATCATTTGCAATAATTTAAAGATTATTCTGTAATACTTACCTATCATAATGTAGTACATAATAAATGTTAATACCTAAACTGAAATAAAAGTATCTTGTGATTGAAATGCTTTTTTTTGCATATTTAGTCATTTCCTCGCTGAGGTGGGATGAAAAGTTACGTGTTGCACTCGAGTGTAAAAATTTTTCACCTCGTGCTCTTTTGATTCCCTCGCTAACGCTCAGGATTCTAATTTTGAATCACTCGCTGCGCTCGTGATTCAATTTTAGAATCCTTCGCTTGCTCGGTCATCAAAATTGAACACGCGGTTAAAAAGCAACTTTGCACTCTTGTATAACAAATAACTATTATATAATTTTTAGCCATTTTTAAATGGTTTTATAATAGTTTTTTATACGTAAATAAAACGCGGGTTTGGGCGCAGATTATATAACATTTAAATCGTGTTAGGGTCGTTTAGGAGTTGCGTCAGCGACAATAAAGTTGAGTAAAAATCACGTAGACGTTGTAAGTTTAACTAGTAAGTTTTGTAATAGTTTCAGTAATACTCTTACATAACTAAATCATCGTATATATGTTTTGTTATGCTGGTGGTCGGTCAGTGGTGCAAGCTAGACAACTTGTGTGACAACAATTTATCGTGTTGTGATAAAACTTATAAAAAGGTATGTTAATATGTTTTAATAATCATTATTATTTATTTATTTAATGTTAAGAAAGTTGACTGTGGTGGAAGATAAAGAGCGGTGACTTATACCTGGGAATTTAAAATTTTCGATGATATGTATGGTTATTTCTTTATTATTTTAATGGGCCTTCATAATGTTGGTGTTTCAATATTGTTTATAAAAATAAAATACATTAATTGGCATCAAACGTTTCCGCCAAATTCCCAATAGACATTGGGCGACTACATTTACACCTGTATCTAACTAATTGGTCTTATACATGATTTTGTACGATTTATGGCGTCCTCCATGACGGTTGCAATTAGAGTTCTGTTGGAAAATAGAAAAACCTTTGTGTGTAGTCATGAGAATACTTCTGTATTTTTTACAGGGACATCATGGGATATATTATGACATCGATAAGTTTTTGACCAAAAAAGACTTCAAGTTGCTAAAACAAATAAGATGGCCATGGGATAACACGCATTTTCAGTTATCACAGAAGTGCTATGGATGTAATCATCCTACCGACTCGATCTTAAAACACTTTATCATCCATAATAATAGAAGCATAACTGTAGGTGAAGCCCAATTAAACAAGCTATAGTTAATATTTATGTTTCTTTGTTGTTGTGGGCGAAGCCCAATGAGACTAGCTAACGTTTAACACTAACATCTCCTCGATATTGTATTAGGTAACTCCGGTATAGCCTCTGTAAAATACCTAAACAAATACCTATACTGTCCTTTAATAAAAGTAGTAGATTTCTATGAAGATACTTACATAAATAGCTAATTAACCTGTAATTACCTGTAAAAATAACTTGTTGGAGTCTAATTAGTCTGTAATGCCTGTGTCATGTTTGTTTAACACTAATTAGCCTGTATTTACCTAACTCATTGATTATAAAGCACTAATTAGCTGTAATTAGGTATGAATATACCTAAAATATCTTATCGTTCGTACATGATTGTGAAAGTAGCGTATGTTCGACTAAGACGAGCCATATTGATAGTCCAATAAGAAGTCTTGGTAATGCAATAAGAAATCAGAGACCTTGAACTCGCTTACACGTGTTTTGAAATTCTCGACAAGTCGAAATCTGTCTCTTTGGGAAAGTTCATTTTTCTCGCTCTCAATTGGCGGAGCGGCTAAAAAGTAAAGAAATGTATACGCTACTTGCAGTAGGCAACAAAAGTTATATAAGGGCCGAGCGTCTATTTTTGGATCAGTATTTTTACAAGTTTACACGAATCATCAAGTTACCACGTAGTGTTTGTGAAGTAAGTGGCTACGCTGTCCACTGCTTAGTCGCGATGTACCCTATATCTAGTTAGCTAGCCTTCAAGTATAATGTAGCTAGGATTTAATTGTGTGTACTGTTTATTCTGATTGTATTTTATATTGTGTGCTGTGTACTATTTTACAACCATTTTTGTGATTTCTGTGTAATTTCTGTGTGCCAAATATAACCAATTATTACGACATTCTGACTGGTTTAATTTCACTCTTTCGTCAAGGGAACACCGTCACCCCGCTAACAACACTCCCGTTTTATTAACAATAACTAAACTATTAAACTACGATTTCTTTTGGTGCCAAAACTGTAATAAGTATGCCATATACGACCATTTTCCTGAGGACGAATGTTACTGCAACTATTAAACTTTAATTTGTTTTTAAAAATAATATATATTCATCACTGTTTTGTAATGTGCCTTCTGGTAAAAGAACATGAGCGGAACAAAGATTTGTAGAACACCTGTACTGACTGGATCCAGCATGTACCGCATTAAATGTTGAAAAATGTACGGAACCACTTTCATTTTTACCACTTTCTGCTTGGCTGGGTACAGTTTCTTCCAGATTAAAAGTAGGTATCGTTGCTGTAATTAACAATAATAATTGATAATTTTTATTTACTTTTCTTCTAAAACCACCACTTCGTTTTATTCTTTTCCACTTTTTGAAATCCATAATTAAAATTAAGATACTTAATGAAAAATGGCAAACGAGTTATATAAAAGATTCTAATTATTGTTTAAATAATCAATTGACTTATACAAGTTATATAAGAATAACGTTTCAACCTAAAAGTTACTTAAAGGTAGAATTATACGAACTAGGATGACAATTTTATAATAGTCAACTATAAAATCATTACGTAACTGTTTGTTATATAAGTGTTGAATTAAAGGTTCTTGATTTACAAAACATGGCGACTCATCACTATTTTGTGACTGAAACGTTTACTCGACTTAACGTTATATGACCGTCATAAAAAAATATTGAGATGACGTTTACCAGACACGTTAATATGACTTAAATTATATATAACTAATGTGTCGAATTTAATACTACTTTACAACTGTTTAGTTGCTGCAAAACTGTTAAATAGCCCTTAAATGTCTGTTAGTTGTATAGTTCTAATATTATACAACGTTTTTGCTAGTTGGGGAACTATTATGGCATTTAGAATTACAAAGTAATGCTGATGACTTGCAGGCGCACTTCTTCGTCGACCATTTAATAAGGCTGTTGCACTTTTTGAAGCCTTGCTCTCCGGTTAAAAAGATTTTTCTGACAACTTCTCGAAGACTCACTTCTTTGTCTTTGCCAACTTCTTCAGTCTTGACAAAATCTTCTGGGCATGAGGTAAATTGGTTTCGAGAAAGCTGCTTTAGTACTCCGATAAAAATCGTTGTCTTTAATATCGACTACAACTGCAATAATGCTTTTTGGGTCAGTTTTAGCTTTTCAATTTCAGGTACTTTCAGTCTTACATTTTGGCCAATCTTCAGTTTTGGATATTTATGAGCCGAAGTGGCTTGCATTTTTTCAGCTTGTTTCTCCAAACTCAATCTTGCTTTATTTCTTATCACAAGAACAGATTGTATATATTTCGGTATTGGCTCTATAGTGACAACAAGTTCTTGATTTTGGGTTGAAGTTTCTGTCTCTGCCTATGTTACAATCATTTCGAATTCATCTTGTGTTTTATTCATGATAGTGTTCTCTTTATCCTTTTGTAAATGAGTTTGCAAACTGTTGTCATCCACACAAATGCAAAAGTAACTCTGTCTGTCTCGCTTTCCTGCTAAAACTACCGAACCGATTTAAATGAAATTTGGTACACAGATAGCTTAGAGCCTGAGAAAGGACATAGGTTACTTTTTATCCCGGTAGTATGTTCCCGCGGGATAATTTCCGACCTCCACGCGGGCGAAGCCGCTGGCAAAAGCTAGTCTTCCATAAATCAAAAAATTAATAATAAAAATAAATAATCTAATACAAAATATATAATCTTCTGTTCAATTGCGTTTTTGTTTGATTTCGGACATTTACCGGTATCTGCGGTAAAACCTAGGATTTACCGAATGAATGCTGGTAAAAGTCCGAAATTAAAGATTGTTATAGAACAATTCGAACATTTACCGATGAGTCTTGGTAAATCTTAGGCTGACCCCACATTAGGCGTGCGCGATCCTCGGGCGCGAGCGCCGCGCGCGCGTCGCGAGCGCGTCGCGAGCGCGCCGCGAGACCGTCGCGTTTAGCTGCCCTCGCGGCGCGCTCGCGGCGCGCACGCGGCCCTCGAGTCGCGTTCTTACCCCTTCGCCCGCTACAATACTCAATACTTTATTGCATTCCACAATGCTTAGGTGGTAAAACATTTTATTTAGAAACAGTTGTGGACCCTGTCGGGCACAGCAAAGGAAAATACAGTAGGTAGAGAGGAGGACCTATTGATTATCTTATAATGTAACTTATTCTAAAATAGTAATTAAAAATAGATGAAATACATGCTTTGGACTTTTCTAAACTAATTTCAGGGATTTATCATTTAAAATTTCGTTGTCGCTATAATAACTTTTGCTTAACAGCAGCTTTTTTAATTTATCAGTAAATAGATGGCTTTTTTGCTCTGTCCTTATGGATTCTGGTAACTTGTTGTATATTGCTACTGTTTCAGTCAGTCACATGGTGGGCAGTGTTGTGTTGACACACGTTAAAAATAGAGTCACGAGTGAAATTAGATAATATCGAAAGCTTTATCCTAGAAATACAGAATCGTTCTGCGATATGGGACATGACTACAAAGGAGTATAGTGATCGTATTGCAAAAAAAAGGTGTGGGAAGAAATCAGCACTTTATTTATAAAAGACTAGCTTCTGCCCGCGACTTCTTTTGCGTAAATGTCGTTTATCGCGGACGCAGACAAAGTCACGGAATAAAAAGTAGCCTATGTCCTTTTTCAGGCTCTAAACTATCTGAGTACCAAATTTCATTTAAATCGGTTCAGTAGTTTTAGCAGGAAAGCGAGACAGGCAGACAGACAGAGTTACTTTGCATTTATAATATTAGTGTGGATAGTGTGGATTTTGAAACGAAAATTGTCCAAATTGTGACTGACTTAGCTGTAGGGGGTTAAACGCCAAGGCGAGCGCCGCGTGCGCGCCGCGAGCGCGCCGCGAGTGCGCCGCGAGCGCGCCGCAGGGCAGCTAAACGCGACGCTCTCGCGGCGCGCTCGCGACGCTCTCGCGACGCTCTCGCGACGCGCGCGCGGCGCGCTCGCAGCGCGCACGCGGCGCTCGCCTTGGCGTTTAACCCCCTACAGCTAAGTCAGTCACAATTTGGACAATTTTCGTTTCAAAATCCACACTATCCACACTAATATTATAAATGCAAAGTAACTCTGTCTGTCTGCCTGTCTCGCTTTCCTGCTAAAACTACTGAACCGATTTAAATGAAATTTGGTACTCAGATAGTTTAGAGCCTGAAAAAGGACATAGGCTACTTTTTATTCCGTGACTTTGTCTGCGTCCGCGATAAACGACATTTACGCAAAAGAAGTCGCGGGCAGAAGCTAGTCTTTTATAAATAAAGTGCTGATTTCTTCCCACACCTTTTTTTTGCAATACGATCACTATACTCCTTTGTAGTCATGTCCCATATCGCAGAACGATTCTGTATTTCTAGGATAAAGCTTTCGATATTATCTAATTTCACTCGTGACTCTATTTTTAACGTGTGTCAACACAACACTGCCCACCATGTGACTGACTGAAACAGTAGCAATATACAACAAGTTACCAGAATCCATAAGGACTGAGCAAAAAAGCCATCTATTTACTGATAAATTAAAAAAGCTGCTGTTAAGCAAAAGTTATTATAGCGACAACGAAATTTTAAATGATAAATCCCTGAAATTAGTTTAGAAAAGTCCAAAGCATGTATTTCATCTATTTTTAATTACTATTTTAGAATAAGTTACATTATAAGATAATCAATAGGTCCTCCTCTCTACCTACTGTATTTTCCTTTGCTGTGCCCGACAGGGTCCACAACTGTTTCTAAATAAAATGTTTTACCACCTAAGCATTGTGGAATGCAATAAAGTATTGAGTATTGTAGCGGGCGAAGGGGTAAGAACGCGACTCGAGGGCCGCGTGCGCGCCGCGAGCGCGCCGCGAGGGCAGCTAAACGCGACGGTCTCGCGGCGCGCTCGCGACGCGCTCGCGACGCACGCGCGGCGCTCGCGCCCGAGGATCGCGCACGCCTAATGTGGGGTCAGCCTAAGATTTACCAAGACTCATCGGTAAATGTTCGAATTGTTCTATAACAATCTTTAATTTCGGACTTTTACCAGCATTCATTCGGTAAATCCTAGGTTTTACCGCAGATACCGGTAAATGTCCGAAATCAAACAAAAACGCAATTGAACAGAAGATTATATATTTTGTATTAGATTATTTATTTTTATTATTAATTTTTTGATTTATGGAAGACTAGCTTTTGCCAGCGGCTTCGCCCGCGTGGAGGTCGGAAATTATCCCGCGGGAACATACTACCGGGATAAAAAGTAACCTATGTCCTTTCTCAGGCTCTAAGCTATCTGTGTACCAAATTTCATTTAAATCGGTTCGGTAGTTTTAGCAGGAAAGCGAGACAGACAGAGTTACTTTTGCATTTGTGTGGATGACAACAGTTTGCAAACTCATTTACAAAAGGATAAAGAGAACACTATCATGAATAAAACACAAGATGAATTCGAAATGATTGTAACATAGGCAGAGACAGAAACTTCAACCCAAAATCAAGAACTTGTTGTCACTATAGAGCCAATACCGAAATATATACAATCTGTTCTTGTGATAAGAAATAAAGCAAGATTGAGTTTGGAGAAACAAGCTGAAAAAATGCAAGCCACTTCGGCTCATAAATATCCAAAACTGAAGATTGGCCAAAATGTAAGACTGAAAGTACCTGAAATTGAAAAGCTAAAACTGACCCAAAAAGCATTATTGCAGTTGTAGTCGATATTAAAGACAACGATTTTTATCGGAGTACTAAAGCAGCTTTCTCGAAACCAATTTACCTCATGCCCAGAAGATTTTGTCAAGACTGAAGAAGTTGGCAAAGACAAAGAAGTGAGTCTTCGAGAAGTTGTCAGAAAAATCTTTTTAACCGGAGAGCAAGGCTTCAAAAAGTGCAACAGCCTTATTAAATGGTCGACGAAGAAGTGCGCCTGCAAGTCATCAGCATTACTTTGTAATTCTAAATGCCATAATAGTTCCCCAACTAGCAAAAACGTTGTATAATATTAGAACTATACAACTAACAGACATTTAAGGGCTATTTAACAGTTTTGCAGCAACTAAACAGTTGTAAAGTAGTATTAAATTCGACACATTAGTTATATATAATTTAAGTCATATTAACGTGTCTGGTAAACGTCATCTCAATATTTTTTTATGACGGTCATATAACGTTAAGTCGAGTAAACGTTTCAGTCACAAAATAGTGATGAGTCGCCATGTTTTGTAAATCAAGAACCTTTAATTCAACACTTATATAACAAACAGTTACGTAATGATTTTATAGTTGACTATTATAAAATTGTCATCCTAGTTCGTATAATTCTACCTTTAAGTAACTTTTAGGTTGAAACGTTATTCTTATATAACTTGTATAAGTCAATTGATTATTTAAACAATAATTAGAATCTTTTATATAACTCGTTTGCCATTTTTCATTAAGTATCTTAATTTTAATTATGGATTTCAAAAAGTGGAAAAGAATAAAACGAAGTGGTGGTTTTAGAAGAAAAGTAAATAAAAATTATCAATTATTATTGTTAATTACAGCAACGATACCTACTTTTAATCTGGAAGAAACTGTACCCAGCCAAGCAGAAAGTGGTAAAAATGAAAGTGGTTCCGTACATTTTTCAACATTTAATGCGGTACATGCTGGATCCAGTCAGTACAGGTGTTCTACAAATCTTTGTTCCGCTCATGTTCTTTTACCAGAAGGCACATTACAAAACAGTGATGAATATATATTATTTTTAAAAACAAATTAAAGTTTAATAGTTGCAGTAACATTCGTCCTCAGGAAAATGGTCGTATATGGCATACTTATTACAGTTTTGGCACCAAAAGAAATCGTAGTTTAATAGTTTAGTTATTGTTAATAAAACGGGAGTGTTGATAGCGGGGTGACGGTGTTCCCTTGACGAAAGAGTGAAATTAAACCAGTCAGAATGTCGTAATAATTGGTTATATTTGGCACACAGAAATTACACAGAAATCACAAAAATGGTTGTAAAATAGTACACAGCACACAATATAAAATACAATCAGAATAAACAGTACACACAATTAAATCCTAGCTACATTATACTTGAAGGCTAGCTAACTAGATATAGGGTACATCGCGACTAAGCAGTGGACAGCGTAGCCACTTACTTCACAAACACTACGTGGTAACTTGATGATTCGTGTAAACTTGTAAAAATACTACGCGCGCGCGGCGCTCGCGCCCGAGGATCGCGCACGCCTAATGTGGGGGAGGCCTTAGGATTTACCGGTAAATCCTAAGATTTACCGTAGTTCGGGCTTTTACAGTAACATATAAAAGAAAGATGTGTTAGTTACACTATTTATAACTCAAGAACGGCTGAACGGATTTGGTTGAAAATTGGTGGGGAGGTAGCTTAGAACCAGGAGACGGACATAGGATACATTTTATCCCGTTCGACCGCGTTCCTGTGTGACGTGATATAAAACGTCAAAGAGAATACAAGTCACTATAGAATGTGGTATGACAAAAACGTTGCCTTCGAAGTACCAGGTGGTCATAAATTGGTATGAGCTTATCAAACAGCAGTGCCAGCTTGAAAACGCTTTATGCCTTCGAAGTACCAGGTTATCATAACTGGGTAGGAGCTAGCCAAACATATGAGTGTCAGCTAGAAAACGCTTACCAGATCTCCATCGCGTACCAGGTTGTCAAACATGGTAGGTTTATTACAACATTTATTGAATCTGAGGCGATACGAAGTTCGCTGGGTCAGCTAGTAGTATATAAAACAACGTCGCTTTTCGCGTCAGTACGCTTCAATCTGTTAAACTACGCCGGTTTTCATCAATAGACAATCTAGTTAAGGATAAATGATGATTAAAACTTGGTAATAGCGGTTATAACATTTTTATATGTAACAGCCGTGTGGCGGTAATTAATGCAGTAAGTAGAAATAACTATGTAGGTATATACCGATAACGAATTATTTGAATGAGTCAAATCAAGTGGTACGTACATTAAATTATTAAGGCTTTATCTACCCACCTACGCCACTGACGTGTTTTCCTCGTGCATCGAGTGCATTTACACGATGTACATTCATAATGTTCATCATCAACCGGTCCTGGCAGAGGTTGAAATGAAGGGCGAAACCTGCTTAACCTCATACTCAGGCACACTCAGGATCCTGCCACATACGGTCATACTGGTTTTCAGACGCATTTGTTTCCATTTTTAACCAACTTCAAAAAAAGGAGGAGGTTATCAATTCGACTGTATTTAAAAAAAAAACTTTTTACAAAAAAAAAACAAACGACTTCATTAAAAAAAAAAACACTACAAAGTCAAAAATAACTTTAATTTCGAAAGTCTGTGTCGGTGTTTTTTATTTTTAACTTTTTAGTGATGGTAGATACCCCGCACTAATCTAATCGCGTTATTCGTTCATTTGTCGCCGCAAATACTTAATGCAAATTTAAGACTTATATGTTTTCACATGGATCCCACTGTCCGAATGGAACCAAATTAAAATGGGACCATTCGGAAACCACCAGCTTTCAAATAAAAAAAGTATCATCAAAATCGGTTCACCCAGTCAAAAGTTATGAGGTAACAAACATTAAAAAAAAAAAAACATACGAATTGATAACCTCCTCCTTTTTTTGAAGTCGGTTAAAAATAAAATTAACTGGAGATAGGTTTTCACCTATCTCCATTTAATTTAAAAAAGTAGCCTATGTCACCTAGCCTATTTTTTTATGTCTTTTTTAGGTGGCTGGTGAACTTAGAAAAGCCGTGCTTTTCCCATGGACAATTGTATGTAGCATGTTCGCGTGTGTCCTAGAATCTTTACATTCTATCCCCAAATGGAAAGACATATAATATCGTCTACAGTAGCGTATTAAAATAACATTCGGTTTCGAGTTCTTTTCTGTGTTCTAAATCAGGAAAGGGGAACCGTGTTTCCCCGAATTTAACGTGAGCGATGCCGCGGGCAGAAGCTGGTAGGTAATACAAGTCTACAATCTCTTCGGAGGCAAGTTAACCCATTTCCTACCGTTTATTAATCATCGGTAGGTAACGATCATTGGTCGATCAGTCATCGATGACTCACATACCCACTTTAAACTAATAACTATCTAAGTGGGTATAACACCGTTATTTGTCATATTACCACGAAAAGCAATTACGATGAGCATCGGAAATAGATTGTCCTCACACGATTTGGAAAGTCCGAAATTAATGTAACAATGGTTATTTAACTTATACCTACGCACGTAATATAAAGCGATATTGATAAGAAAAGATTATCAAGTTAATATATGCTTTGTATATCGATACCGGAAATTTCAATTGTCGTAAAGGACATTTTGCCGAAAATGAGTTATATATATATTTGGAATCAGCGTCGCAAGCTCTATCGATTGGTATATTTTAAAAAAATCTATCTTAAAAAAAAAAGCCCCTTACGACCTGGCTTTCCAACAGCTCTATCGCGATTTTTTATACTATTTGGGATGTATCGTAAAAATAATTTTCAATAGGGGAGCGTAAAGTCATGTTTTAATTATTTTAGAGGTCGTAATCCTCATTTTTGCATTAAACTTTTTATACGACATTCTTAACCACATAATTAAGATATAGTCTTAACCCTTACGACCAAATCTATGCTTTGTTTTAACTTACGTAATTAGGGCGTAAAGGACGTTTGCAATGTATCTGGTATACATACCTTTATGTAATATTAACGTATGGAACCTCCACGCGTGAGAACAAAAAGTTTTAAGCTTTTTTTTTGGATGGGTGTAAACACTTAAAGTTAATTTATTTGAAACTGAATGGAACTGAAGGGCTGATGCTCACAAGAGGTATTGTACCATACACGGCGATCAAGGTGACATCAAATTCATATACCTTTCAGTGCCGCTTCGCGCGTACCAATTTTTTTGAATTTTCGATACGTGATTTTTCAAATCTTTGACATGGTCAAACGAAGTTGAGCATCGATTTACTTGTACTGTCGTTAGTTAATAGCCTATTAATGATTTTTTTAATGAGAATAATTAAATACGATATTGATCAAATACTTTTTTTTTACAAAATTGCATAATCAGTCATAATCACGCTGATTAACAAGTGACTAAAAACTGATGTTACTAAGTCCCTCATTTGTTAATCACCGTGACTATGGCTGAGTTATAATGACACGCCCTTCCGCTCCGCCCAGAGCGGGAGACGTCATTTGATGATTTCCCAAACACAAATAAAGACCTCTAACTTATTAATTTCCGTAGGAGTTGCTTTAGTAGTCGGAGTCGGAGATGAGGTATTTGATAGATGGGAAGTGATTTTGCCATCAGTCATGGTCGTAGGCATCGAGTGCTTAACAGAATGGCCTCCCATAATAGAAAGCTGCAGGTCTTCAATCTCGTTTCCAATCGTAGCCTGTTCTTCGACTATGTTCAACCTGTTTTCGTTTGAAAACTTAAAATATAATGGCAGAACATTGTGAAAGATGGCTCTGGATTCTCCCATATCACTTCTTCGCCACAAACTAAGCGCAGGGGCACAAACGAACATATAAAAATGCTAGAATCGTCATCCTCTGCCAAAGTTTGCTTATTCAAACTTTGCCCTGAAGCACCATCAAAACCCCACTTGAATATAAGTATACATTCTTTGCCATGCAGTGAAGATTGTACACGAAAAAATATTCCAAGTCTAGCCACAGTTTTGTTCAAAATAGCTTGAAGTTTTACTTTAATCCCTCTTTCCGTGACTTCTATAGCATCTTTTGGCGGATAGCAGTTCTTCTTCGCTTCAAGGATAGCTGTATAAGAAGGATACAATGGTATTCCTTCTTCTTTTGCACAATATATTAATGTTATATACTGCCACTTCGAAAGCTTCAATGAGGTCAAAATACTTAAAGCTTTATCAGCAGAATATATGGGCATAGTTTTCTATGCCTTTAACAATTCCTTTATCTTTGTAGCTTCTTCGGGATGCTCCGAGACTAGTTTAATGATATCTGCTACATTCTTATTTTGTGCTTTTTAACCACTTGCATGAGCATGACTTTCAGTTCTGTACGTTAGGAGCTCTTCCACTCTTCTGTAGCGGGCTTAGCTTCACAAATGGTTTTCTTGGACTCACAACTGATGTTGATGTTCCAACACTGCACGTTTCCGGTCCACAGGATGTTGATGCACCCTCATTTATAGCGAAGTCACAACTGGAACATGGTTGCTGTTCTACTAACACCATAGAAGAGGTTATCTTTTCCCTCACGACCTCAGGCCATTTTATGTCCTTTTGCAGCTATGTCTCATACTTTTTGATGAATGTACGTCTCGTGCGATTACGCGAAATCCATTTGTTCGTCAACGAGCACACATAAGTCTGACAGAATTGTTTCAATTCGTTCTTTTCATTTTTGACAAATCAACTTTATTCGCAAAAACTTCAAATAACATTTGAGGTTGTTAAAAAAAACTGGTGTTTGCCACAAACAGGAAAATGTCCAAATTGGTAACAAAACCTTCCATCACAATACAATAAAATTATAAATATAACGTAATAGCGCAAAACATTTTGTTTAAAATTTGAATTCCTATTAGAACAATATTTTTACTACTTTTTTACTAAATATTTGAATAATAAATAAAAAAATATTTTAATTTCACTTGTTTTTACTACATAGTGTAGGTATTTCTATTCAAAACTTTAGGTTTTTTGTTCCTTTTACCCCCTTAGTCTCTGGTTTAATTGACCTGTACTATCCAATGATAATCAAGATTAGTCCTTTACGACACATCTGACTTTATCATAACCAATTTTTCGTGGCTGTAAAGTACTTCAGTTAATTTTTTTTGGGCTGTAAAGGACTCTCATTTTCGTCAATAATTATGTTTGGTTTATTTTATTACTTTTTATGGATAGAACACGAAAAAATAGTGAGGGTTTCTTTTGACATCATGAATATAGTACTTTGTTTGAAAAAGATATAAGTCAAAAACAATATTTTTTTTTGTTTTTTGGCTCTACTGAAAACTCGTGTTTTGTCCTTTACGACAATTGAAATTTCCGATATCGATATGCGTCATTGCATAATGTCTCACACTATAAGTATGGCCTTTTAGTCGAATTAACAAATTAAATAGCACATCTCATTTCTTCCCGTGGGTGTCGTAAAAGGCGACTAAGGGATTTATTAGACAATGGGCAGCAGCGTTCTCTATGCATGTTTAAACCATACTGCGACCGCCAACCCGTCTGCCAAGCGTGGTGATTATGACAAAACCCCCCGATTGGGGGAGGCCTATGTTCAGCAGTTAACGTCCAACAGCTGAAATGATGAAAAAAATTGTAGTCGTCAGTATCGTATTCGACTAGATTTATACAAAAACTTTTATAAGACAATAATATTTTTTGAGCTAGATGAGGTCGGCGTTTACTACTCTGAGCAGAAAAGCCGAAACAAACTCAGAGGTCACAGTCTCTTTTCAACCGGCGAAAAAAAACGGAGGAGGTTCTCAATTCGAAGCGTATTTTTTTTTTTTATGTATGACTACGCATAACTTTTTACATAGTGGTCCGATTGTGACAATTCTTCTTCTATTGGAAAGAGTATACTCCCAAGGTGGTCCCATATAAATTTGGAAAACAAAATCGAACCCTAAGGGTCGGAAAACAAGGGAAATCATCCCTTGTCGCATAACTTTAGAGTAGTCCGATTTTGATAATTCTTTTTGTGTTGGATAGGGTATACCTTGCCAAGTATTATTAGTACATTAAAGCCACAAAAAAATATAAAATAAAAACTTTTTAACAAAAAATTAAACCGCCGAAAAACTGAAAAGCATACAATAATAAACCATAAAATTTAGAGTCGGTGCTGAAAAATCAATGAACAAGGATCACTCAAAGCGCCGACTCATAATTTTAAGGTTTATTATTGTATGCTTTTCAATTTTTCGGCGGTTTGATTTTTTGTTAAAAAGTTTTAAAGTCCAGACATAATCTTGGTCACATTATGTGAAGAACATGTACATAGCTGACAATCCGCACTGGGCTCGCATGGTAGATTACGGCCCACTCCCTCTAACCGAGAGGAGGCCTGTGTCCCAGCAGTGGGAATAATATAGACTGATTATGATGAAAGATTTATTATGATTATTTTCATTTTCATTATTGGCAAACTCTACCATACTTTTGACTCCGTAAATTCTTAGTCATGCATACATTTCAAATTAATCGTAGTAAACATTGGCTCCTAATTATAAACATGACACAGGCGTTACTAAACAAACTGCGGTTCAGCGAATTTTAACTGAACAACAAAATACTTGGAATACTTTCGCATAGCTGTACAAAATCGCGCTCGTTCACATTGTTAACGAACAAACAACATAAGTTATGCTTGCTGTTTTACATTTTTATCGTTAAAGGGACTGGCAAAATTCGGATGACGACGATGACGCATAGGACGCAAAAATAAAATGCACGTTCTCTGTTGAACCTATGCGAGTGCAAATAATATAAAAGTATTATCATATAAAGAAAACTTAAGCACCAGCCTCGGATTGGTAGGATTTCTTTTGGCCATTTATAAGTAGTATGCTTCAAGGAAACTCCGACCATAGCCCGCTCCATAGTTCGCTGAGCGACCTTGAATATATGAACCAGCACAAGTGTCCACGTTTCGGCACAATATGTCATATCGTGGTGAATAATTGTGTGGTGCCGGATGTAAAGAACAGCACCATCCCATTACTTCCCGTGGGTGTCGTCGACTAAGGGACTTACTAGAGAATGGGCAGCAGCGTTCTCTATGCATTTTACCACCATACTGCGATAGCCAACCCGCCTACAAAGCGGGGCGATTATGGCTAACCGCACCAAATTTCTCCAGCAGTGGACGTCTTTCAGTTGAAATGAAGATGAAAAAATGATGTCATTATGGGCAGCACGCACTGGTTGAAGACCTACTTAGCTATTCACAAGCATTCGACAGGCTATCATATAAAAATTGACACATTTCAGCGGCCGTCTCATTGATTTAAACTAACAATGTTTCGGGTTTTGGAATTGTGACCAGCGTTTATAGGACTCCTATGATAACACTGACTGCTGTTCGATTTGGTACAGAAGCGTTTCAAAGGATTCTGAATAGCTATACTGGGCCTGCACTCTCGACATAAATAGCGATCACTTTACGACCGACATCGGTCGCAAAGTCCTAACGATCAGAATGTAACGATATTTGGTGGTCTCAACACTCTGGATTGGAAGACTTGACGAAGTCCCCCAAACGCTACCCAACCCAGCTGGATTCTTCTTGTCGACTTTTTTTTCTATACCCAGCAATGGACTTTGTAGTCTGAGTTGATTAATTCATACTATGTAATAACCCATGCCGTTTTTTGGATTATGGTGCTCTTTCGTTTTCTAAGTAGTTCTACTACACTTTCAGCGACTGAGGCTCCTGGCGGGTTCCTCGCTGACTGAGCAGCCCTCCCGACTTAGACACTGCGTGAGGCTATCTGAACACCTCGAACCCTGGTGCTTTAATCTTAACCTGTAGCCTGTAGGGTGACCATGGTAAAGCCATTGCCACTGTTAGAGTGACGATGTTGACAGTTCAACCACATTCATTACGTTATTTACGTTGGCTTTTTTTTTTTCAGGATGGGCAATCATCAGATGACTTCTCCCGCTCTGGGCGGATGTCAGATTTACTGACTAAAACCCACCCGTGTTCCATCAGTTGCCCATTTGCCAGGGTCACAGTATCTCTTTCGAACAATCACGCGACCCCAGCAGGCATCGGTCCTAGTAGACCCCTACACTGCTGCTGACATCTCTTTGAGGCGCGCGTGGAACACTACGCGCCGTCGACTCGAGCCTGGTCCTTACCGGGCGGCGAGCCACCCATTGCTCGCCACCCGCAAGCTCGCGCCTACGGTGGCCGGGAGTCCGTTATCGACTCCCGACGCCCGGGGCGTCTCCTCCTGCGTTGGCTAACAGACAAATTTCTCGAGCATAAGGAGCAATGAATTAGCAATATCTTTCAAAACCATTCAGTTTTTGGTTGATAGTGTGCTACCCATAGCCGTGGAATACGTCTCCACTCCACAAGCACCTCAGGACATTAAGTTTATACATAATACTTATCGTGACAAGTGGTATGTGTACCTATATTTTGTAGCCTCTGTATCTACATGATACTGGTGAGTTGCAAGCCGTTTAATTGTCGATCGATCGAATGCGACAATGTTATCTTATCATTTTGATACTCAACCTTCAAGATTATAGGTATCTGACGCATTCGACATTCCAAACACAGGTGTTCGCAGTTCAGTTTTATACTTTCATTATAATACAATATATGGATGACGGAGCTATGATCGGTATTTTTTGGTAAATTGTGTTTAAAATAACAAGTTTTTGTTGAAGTTGACTATCGATAAAGTTGGTCATTGAAAACACAAATAAAACGACATTTTATAAAAATGAATCCTAGCTAGATCGATTTATCGCCCCCAAAACCATCGTATACAAAATTTCATGAAAATCGTTGGAGCCGTTTCCGAGATTCAGATTATATAATATATACAAGAATTGCTCGTTTAAAGATATAAGATAATAAATGCAAAGTCGCATGGATGGGATGCGACTTTTTATTATTTGTAATAAAAAGATACAGAGCGAGAGTGAGATAGATTTCAATGTTGGAAAATGCAAGATGGCGACTATGAAAATTTTCAAATTTAGTCATGGATGGCATTTTCAATGTTTTCGAGGGTGCTGTAGCCGGTACTGGAGTCAAAGAGAAAATTCAACATGGCGACTGCATAAATATTCAATGTATTCATGCAGAGTGTCGTTTTCAAAGTTTTTGAGGGTACTTTAGCCGATAGTGATGGCAAAATAATGTGAGAGTATCTTAAAGATAGAGTAAAAGAAGGTACGTTCGAAGTAGAAGAAAAATCGTAAGGAATTTCGTTCTTGACAGGGTCTCCCCGGCCCCACACGTTATTTCTTTATCATAAGAATAATATTTATACAAAATACACTACTTATCTTATGAGGCTAGCCATTAGCCTTCCAAAGCGTCTGAACTGGTAATAACACAAACTTGTTTTTTTTCTATGTAGGTACACCCTTCATATTCCAAAGAGAGAAAGAATGGAAAACTTTTACACGAATAGAACTTTATGATCTAGTTACTCGAAACTAAAAAAAAAACTTGCATTAGTACAGACGCCAGCACATCAAGGTGGGTCCGTAACTTAACTTCGAGAGTCATTTGTTCGATGAATGGAAAGTCGACTGAACGATTGTTCGAATGGAACTTATTGCGAAACAACCTTTTATCGCCAAACGCTACTTCGACTGAACGATTCATCGAATATTTATAAATCGATGGACTGTTGTTTCGAATAAGTTTTAGTCATTATATAGTTTTATAATTAAAATAAAATTATTTAAAAATGATGTTTCCTAACATATTATTTCATCAATAATCGAGAAAATCAAACACTTTTAACCTTTAAGTCCCTGAGATACCACATCTGAGAACTCCTCTAAAAATGCAAAAAAAAAACACTAATAATCAAATTTAAAAATGTCAACGTTGTTTTATTTTTTAAAGTGGCAAATGTAAGCCATCGAGCTCATGAAGTCAAGCTTGTCCATGTCTTCCTTTTGATTTAAAATATTATATTTTTTTTCTTTCCCAACCTGTTTTTTTTCTTTTTGGTAGAGGAAACTGACTCATCTTTGGCTTTAATTTTTTCTTTAATCAACTTATTATTTTTTTGTTTTTAACATGGATTTTTGGGTAACAAGGCAGGCGCATTTAAATTTATACCGAGTATATGGGCTGTTAAATAACAAAACAGAAAATTGTTATTATATTTTCTTTGAGATAATACCGCGATAAGCGTTTAATAAATATAAAAAAAAAAAAACAGGTTTTATAATATACAATTTTCCCTTCATTTGTGCTTTATTACCTACCTTGTCACCAAATTTCATGTTTCCCAAATCTACGGGGAGAACATACGATATTTTAAAAGTGTTTGATTTTCTCGATTATTGATGAAATAATATGTTACGAAACATCATTTTTAAATAACTTTATTTCAATTATAAAACTATATAATGACTAAAACTTATTCGAAACAACAGTCCATCGATTTATAAATATTCGATGAATCGTTCAGTCGAAGTAGCGTTTGGCGATAAAAGGTTGTTTCGCAATAAGTTCCATTCGAACAATCGTTCAGTCGACTTTCCATTCATCGAACAAATGACTCTCGAAGTTAAGTTACGGACCCCCCGTAATACAATACCCCTTGGTAAGACTGCTCGTCAGACTTTCGGGCTTCTGACGACCTGACACCACTGTCAAAGTCCACAAATGACAGCTAGGAGCAACGTCTTTTTTTTTCTGGATGAGAAATCATCAAATTACATCTCCTGCTCTGGGCGGAGCGGGAGGGTGTGTCAGACTTTTACTGACTAAAACCCACCCGTGTTCCTTCAGTTACCCATATGCCAGGGTCACGGTATCTCGTTTGAACAATCTCACGACCCTGGCAGGGGGACCAACGTCTTATCGTGCTATTCGTGACAGGAAAGGGTCTTAGTGTATAAAGATGGACCCATCCACGAAATAACCGCGGCAAGCGTAGCTTAACCTGATCGATCCATGGATATGGCTGTTATTACTTAGCCGCAAGCCCCCCTAAGTAAGCATACATAATTTAGTTTAAATGATTATCATAACTGGCGAAAATCTGCCTAACCCTTTACCGAATACGGTTATGATTGATAACAAAACCAATATTATCTAGGCGTACCATTTCTCTATCAGATAATATGAGATAAGTTAGTAAGGCACAGCGGACGCGTCCGATAATATTATCACACTGACACAGAGTATGAACAAAATGGAGTACTTATCATTTAATGGGGACAAAACAGACATCTTGAAGCTAGCCCCGAAAATTTTGCGTGAGGCAATACAAGACGGTTTGCTTTTTTGGAGAACTAAGGGTTATGTCAGATTGCAACTGACTAGATAAATCTTCACTAAGGACCCCAGAGAGAAGATGGTTTTGTCATTGTTATGAAAAGTGCTATTGATAAAAAGGTTTGTAGAGATTTTCCTATGTTGGCATACTGCACATAGTGTAGGACAAAAGCCAGACTATTTCGTAAAAATCTTTCTGAAGATTTAGGTGAAGTGAGCTTGAAGTGAGGTGTAATTCGACCTGATGGTACAGGGATTGACACTATTGATAGCACAATTTAAGCTAACTTTATCCGATACTTCGAAATCCTCTCTACGATTATACAACGAACCCGTGGGAAGGCTTAGAACTTGTCAGTTGTTTGCGCTTTACGCAGGCTATATGAGACAAAACATCTTATGAGCGAAGCAAGTTTTGGCAGGACAAGCTTTAAACATCTCCCGACTTCGTCAAACTCCAAGAAAATTAGCCACCCAGGTTTGATCTGCAGTGGTATGAAAGTAAAATTCTCAATGGATTCTATACCCTAGTAGGCCGTTGCAATAGGGGATTACTGATCCATCCAACATCTAGTGCGAATGCCGTGCTTCTGATCAGACCATGTCCCACTTGCTGGTTTGTCCTTAGCGCCCATTCATTTCCTCTAAATAAGATCTAAATGAACGCCAGTGTTGCCGCAATCAACGTGGCTACCTACTAGGCTCAAACCATAGAAAAACGAAATACCACCAACACAAAACGAAGAAGAGATGTTTTCAGAATAGTCCGACTGAACCTGAACCATGTGAGTTTCGAGAAACGTCAATAAAATCGCAATAAAAACACGTCAATCGCCTATTAAAGTTTATTATCATTAGTGTTTCCTCCATTCATTTATTACTCTATTGTTGGGCACTAATAAGGCAATATTGTAGGCAATTTAAACTTTAATTTACTTTTCTGTTAGCCGTACGAGATCTTTGGCTAGACACAGTACATATTAATGTCACTTTTTGACGATTTTGACGCCGACGACCCACCGCGGGCGATAAGCGAGAAGCAAGTAGACCTAGCAACTAACCGATTATTAGGTGACCAATGAGCAGCGAGTGTGCGCTACCCTACTTTCTGGAATACGTATGTACCAAATTACGTGAGTCTCTCAGCGAGTGTTCTGCCTGCCAAGTGAGCGTCACTGAGCGAGTAAGCACTCTCTTTGATAGCTCACTTGTCTCTACAGTAAATGAGTACTCGCAGGCAGTGAACGGCAACATATGGATGCACACTTGGATGATGCAGTTCACTTAATTCAGTATATTTGTTGCAGTATATGTTGTAGCTATTAAATTGTAAATCCGTAATTTGCTGTAAGACTCATCATTTCAGCCGAAAGACGTCCACTGCTGGACATAGGCCTCCCCCAAGCTCCGCCACGTCAACCGGTTTTGTACTTCCCGCATCCAGCGGATTCCTGCGGCCTTCACAAGGTCATCGGTCCACCTTGTGGGAGGCCTTCCAACTCTATGTCTTCCGGTACGCGGTGGCCACTACGAAGTTCTACTGAGGTCATCGAGCATTGTACTGAGGTCCTCCATAGTCTCAGCCATGACAACTTGAACTATATCATCAGCAAACCGAACATGAGTGATGTACTCGCCATTGATTGTTGATATCAGCCCCTTTCCAATCTAGAACCTTGCAGACATCTTCCAGTGCAGCGGTGAACAGTAAGATTAGACTGTTAGACTAGTTATTATATATTTTAAGATACAGTTATATTTGATGATTAATAAATAAATAAGTTTAATAATGTATGCATCTCTTTTACTACACAGAACCTACAATTTTTTGGGCGTTTCTTGAGCGACACAATCGTTTTCGCTATCCAGAGTTGATAGCTGTCGCTTCCTCGTTGGCGGGCCAGTGTGTCAGGACTCAGGAGCCATTATAATTAAGCGTGAAAATATGTGAGTAAACTTCGATCATACGACATTTATCACTTATCAGGTATTCACGTAATCAGATTTATCACTCTAATATGATATCCAATTAGAGTGATTAATCTTTGTCACGTAAACATTAAACAAGTAGGAATCTTGGGTACTATTAGATAAGTGTTTGATAAAGTAATTAAGAATTAATCTAGTCACGCTGTGTAATCGAAGTGTGATGTCAAAAATGAATAACGAATAAACCCACTTATAGTAACAATAACCTAGCTTCCGAGACATCAAAATGAATCCCTAAATCGCATAACTGCTGAAGAAGAAAACATTTAATGAAGGAGAAGAAATTGTATCACATGTTTTTCTTAAGCCAAGCATAGATGTCTCATCACCATCAGCAGCCTATATTATTCCCACTGCTGGGACACAGGCCTCCTCTCGGTGAGAGGGAGTGAGACATAATCTACCACGCGCGCCCAGTGCGAGTTAGTAGATGTCACTTCGAGTATTTGGTTCTAAGGCATGCCGGTTCTGCCAGGGTCGCGAGATTGTTCAAATGAGATACCGTGTCCCTGGCTTATGGGTAACTGAAGGAACACGGGTGAGTTTTAGTCAGTAAAACTTTGACACGCCCTCCCGCTTCGCCCAGAACGGGAGAAGTCATTTGATGATTTCCCATCCAAAAAAAAAAGAAAATTCCGGTTTCCTCACGATGTTTTCCTTCACCGTTTTGAGAGCAGTGGTGATAAAATAAATTACACCAAGTAAAGTCCCTTTTCGTATTCGAACCCACGACGTACCACTTGTAAGTCGCGGCAGTTACCACTGGACCAGCACTGCTCTCCACCAAGCTACTACAGAGAATTATTAAACTAGTTTACACTAGGCAATGTTATGCTGGCAGTTTTAAACACCCGATGTATTCTGTTAAAATCTCACCGTGATATTAAAAGTGACCTAAAAGTGAGCTGTCACTCCATCTGATGCTAGGGATTGACACTAATGACAGCTCACTTTATACTCACTTCACCCAAGATATCACGGTGAGATTTTTATAGAACAGCACCACTTTTTTTTTGTGGAAAATCTACAAAACTCGTTCCTGCTCTGGGCAAAGCAGGAGGGCGTGTCAGATTTTTACTGACTAAAACCCACTCGTGTTCCTTTAGTTACCCATATGCCAGGCCCACGGTAACTCTTTCGAATAAATCTCGCGACCGTGGCAGGCAGAATAGCACTACTGAAGGTTACACTACTCACATTATGACATAATAAAACATTCGTAGCGTGTCACGTAATGCATCATGCATGGTTTATTCATCGTTGAGTTCGCTTTCGAGTAACGAATTTGTGTCCAACTGGGTCATCAACCTTTTGACAGTTTTGAATTAATGAACTTACGTAAGCTGACCTTGACGACCAACAAGAAAAAAAATAGAAACTCCTCCACTTTTTTATTTCTTTGTATAGTCTACCTTTCTATCAGTCGAAGTTGAGGGCAGAAGCTAGTTGGGTCCTACTATTTTATTTATTATATTATTTAATGCATTTTTTTTAGCTATTAATGTCCCACTTCTGCGCGAACTCCTCTTTCCTCTCTTTCCATGTCTCTTTGTCCAGAGCTGTCAAGGACCAATCTTTATTAAAAGTGTCCTGCTCATCCCGCCATCTCCATCTGGGCCTGCCACGATGTGGTTTGCCCCACTGGGACGTAAGTGTGGCCCATTGATACGGCAGATGTGTCCAGCCCAATTCCATTTAAGCGTAGCAGCTTTCCGAGTGTCATCACTTATTTTAGTAATTTTACTATTCGTATAATATTACAAATATCAGAGTTTGTATATTTATTTAGAACTCTGTTACGCAAAAACGGCACACACATCGTTAAACGTACACACATATAACCAGGATTAACACATACGATACTTTTCATCTGTACGGTTCCCGTGGGATAGAGTACCTACGTTCAGTGTTTCTTTCAGGTACTTTCAGGTACTACTCCGGGGGGGCTTTGCCCCCCCGGAGTAGCCTTACCGCCCCCCCGGAGCACTTGAAACTGTAGGTTGTCGCTCGCTCGCTTTCGGCCTAGATTTACGTATGTTCACGACGAATTTCCCGACAATTTGGCAAATTATTTAAACCTATAAAGCGAGTTGCGTTCCGCGGACCACGGGAAGCATACAGTAACATTTATCTACAGTCAGAACAGAACACACGTGGCGTGCAAGGCGAGTCGTGTCAGAATAGCAGAGCAGTAACCACAGCCTCTGTCGAAAGATCGTTTAGTAGGATGAATAGAATACTGAATAAGGCAAGAAACAGAATGCTACCTGAAACTTTAATGCATTGTATGATGATTAGCATCGAGGGACCAGAGAGTTCATAAAAACTTTTTAACAAAAAATTAAACCGCCGAAAAACTGAAAAGCATAAAATAATACTTAACCCTTAAAATTATGAGTCGGCGCTTTGAGTGATCCTTGTTCATTGATTTTCAACCGACGAAAAAAAACGGAGGAGGTTATCAATTCGACGCGTATATTTTTTTTTTTTTTTTTTTATGTATGACCACGCATAACTTTTTACATAGTGGTCCGATTGTGACAATTCTTCTTCTATTGGAAAGGGTATACTCCCAAGGTGGTCCCATATCAATTTGGAAAACAAAATCGAACCCTAAGGGTCGGAAAACAGGGGATGATTGATTGTTCACTCACTGATTGTAATGTATAAACACGCATAACTTTATACAGAGTAGTCCGATTTTGATAATTCTTTTTGTGTTGGATAGGGTATATCTTGCCAAGTATTATAAGTACATTAAAGCCACAAAAAAATATAAAATAAAAACTTTTTAACAAAAAATTAAACCGCCGAAAAACTGAAAAGCATAAAATAATACTTAAACCTTAAAATTATGAGTCGGCGCTGAAAAATCAATGAACAAGGATCACTCAAAGCGCCGACTCATAATTTTAAGGTTTAAGTATTATTTTATGCTTTTCAGTTTTTCGGCGGTTTAATTTTTTGTTAAAAAGTTTTTCAGCGCCGACTCAAAATTTTAAGGTTTAAGTATTATTTTATGCTTTTCAGTTTTTCGGCGGTTTAATTTTTTGTTAAAAAGTTTTTATTTTATATTTTTTTGTGGCTTTAATGTACTAATAATACTTGGCAAGATATACACTATCCAACACAAAAAGAATTATCAAAATCGGACTACTCTGTATAAAGTTATGCGTGTTTATACATTACAATCAGTGAGTGAACAATCAATCATCCCCTGTTTTCCGACCCTTAGGGTTCGATTTTGTTTACCAAATTAATATGGGACCACCTTGGGAGTATACCCTTTCCAATAAAAGAAGAATTGTCACAATCGGACCTCTATGTAAAAAGTTATGCGTGGTCATACATAAAAAAAAAAAAAAAATATACGCGTCGAATTGATAACCTCCTCCGTTTTTTTTCGTCGGTTGAAAAGAAGATTTTTTGGAAAAAGTTGTTGATTTGTATGCAAGAAAAAAGCCACAAAGAATAAGATTTTTGTAAAGAATAATATGTTACTTTGACAATTTTGGTTCAGCTTTGTTGATCTTTTAGTTATTGTGTAGCCTGATAGCATTTTTAATTCATTAAAATATTAATATTAACTGAAATTAATTTTAGATATTACTTTGTTTTAATTATTTACTCCGCCCCCCCAGATCTCTTAATTGTCCCCCTGGAGAATTTTGCCTGAAAGAAACACTGCCTACGTTCCCGTGGAATGACTTCCTACCTCCACGCGGGCAAAGCCGCTGGCAAAATCTAGTATAATAATAAAAGCAAGTTCTCTGTGAACCCGTGCTGAAGGTTGTCAACCCACACCGGAAGAACGTCAGCAATGATTGTGTGACCAAAATTATCCTCGTCAGACCAAACGCGTGAATGAGGAAATGTACTCTATTGATTCTATTTTTGGACTAAGTAGGAAGGTAGGTACGCTGTATAACGTGTGATTCATTTAGAGGAACTTTTTTAAAGTAAAAAAATATTAAAATATGGTTTTCTTCTGGCTATCTTTATTGTGCTACAAAATAACCATTCCTTACATTTATTATTTCAAGATTATTTCTATCATTGGCCGTAGATGCGGTTGCGGTGCGGTGAAACAAATAGTTCGTTATCATGCCGCGATAATAGATTGGAACTTCAGAATGGACCATCTAAACTGCAGTTATGATCAATATTTGAAAGAAATAATCTGTAAAAGATAAATGTAAGTAATGGTTCATTTGTATGATTATAAAGATAACCCGAAAAAATGTTTTGTTTGGCTGCCAGCATAGCTGGATATAGCTGAATACCAATAATTTACATGGAGTGACTGCCTATTTGACCTTCACAACCCAATAATTGGGTGATACGATACCCCTTGGTAAGACGGGCTGTCAAACGTTGGGGCTACTGATCTGACGACCCGTAACGATTGCCAAAGATCCATGAATGACAGCTAGGACCAACGGCTAAACGCGCTTTTTAAGGTACGGACAGGTCTTGGTACGTAAAGTTGGTCACCCATCCACACACAAACCGCGACAAGCGTAGCTTAACCTGATCGGCCGAATTATGCGGCTGGTATATAACTTAGCCATACGCTTGTTTCAGCTTACTTACACAGCAATCATTTTAATTTCTGAATCATAATTGTATTTGATTGGTGATTTCATTGAATCAAAATCGATTCAATCACGTATGTCAATTAACGCTAATTCGAAAATCGAACGCGATTGAATTACAAAATTAAATATGGAAGCCCTGGGAGTGAACAGCTGTTTATAAATAACTTCGTGAAGTTTTTCTGTAGAGAAAATTTTGTTTTGTTTCTGTTTCACAAAAAGTTTGGAAATATATCATGCAGTTATAGAGCAAGAGCCCGTGAACCCCAGACCTACTTTATTTTATAAAAGCTGAAAGTTTGTCAGCGGATGCTCCCAACACTGGTAAGAACGATGGATCATTATGGAGTTTGGGTCATAGTGGCTTTGGCAGGTAAACGGTACTAAAGGTGTGTAAAATACCGATCTAAATACATCAAATAATAAAGTGCAATTTTTCGGTATTACCTTCAGAATATCATTAAAAGTCACGTTATTCATTGCCAGACACTTAACATCGTGGCAACCCCTTGCCAGACACCCTTAATGTTCATGAAATTATAATTTAACTTACGTTATAGTATAAAAGCTGATTTTTATATATAATACTTGGGTAATAAGTAGATGATGTTCACTCACTAGCCAGACACTTTTGATAGTTCCAACCCCTTGCCAGACAAACATTGTAAATCGTAAGAAGAGATTCGTGATTAGAATGACTTATGCAAATAAACTTTTTGTCGCAGACTTATATAACTGATAGTCTATGTACATTTTGAAAACATTCTAAGATAAGATATTGGATCCTACAACTAACTTAAATTGTTAAAAAAAAATATTTATTCTGTCAATAACAGGTTTAAAAAAAAAAGCAAAATAAAATATTCCTCAAAAATTTAATTAAAAATTGGTTATTGATACAAGTTATTATAAAGGATAAAAAAATAGATTGATGACATTACATATTATTATCTATACTAATATTATAAAGCTGAAGAGTTTGTTTGTTTGATTGAACGCGCTAATCTCAGGAACTACTTTGTACTAACGTTTGGTTAGATATTGCTAAACATTTATCTTCTATCAATATCAAAGCTTTGTTAAAAATTTCTTCATTAAAATTAATTTCTAAGTCCGGGTTTTGTCGTCGTACCTCAGTCAAGATGTCATCGCTCATATATTCTCGATATTTTAGCCATAAGCGATATGGATTAGATCCAAATATGTTTAAAAGGGGAAGGGTGGTACTTTCAATTGCCGTACAACGTTTTTTGATAATCATTTATTTCCTTCTGTCACATAACCTCAAAAACCGCAAAAAACGCGTTGTTTGCACTTTTAGATTAGCATATCTCAAAACCCTGACGTGATAGAGCAATTTTGAATTCAGCGCGTCAAAATCCTTCGGAAAAGTATAGTCTAGTTTCTGGGTAAATTTTTTTTCGGCCTGTGTAATATTATTTCATTCATTATCATTATTATCACCAATGTTATCATTTCCTTCGTCACTTATACTCCATTCGATATCGTGATCTTCTTCTTCGTCAGTTTCTGTAAAAATGTAAAAAAGTTGGCGACACGGTGGCAGACTACTAGCATCAAAATTTCGTAGTTTTTTACGACTAAACGCTTCATTAATATCTTAAAACTGATACGTATTAATGAATAGTTGAAGTCGTGCTGCATCAACATCAATTAGCGAACCGACATTATTATACCTCACATATAAACTGTTAAATAATATCAAAAATTCTTTGTCGTTCAATATCATTTTCGAATAATTCGTTTTACCTAATTTAATGAAAGCTTTTTGATATTCTTCCGTTCTTTTTAATATTTTAAAAGGCTTTAACCTTCCTTTTCGGTAAAATGCGGGATTATAATCACCCTGTAATCGCATGGAATCCTGGCAAGCTCTTACAAATAGATTTTCCTAATTTGACGTATATCTTCGTGAGGTCTACGTATCTCAAGTTGTTCCCAGTACCTATCAGCATCCAAATAAGTGAATCATTTTGTAGATGGTGCATATGACCAAGCATAACTCCTGATCACAATATTCACTTGATTTGAAATGCTGCACGCATAGTAGACTATTTTGGTATGGCTGATACCATCATGTTCTTCATGTTCTGGATATGATAACTCTTCTACAACCCTTGTTACTATCTTATTAGAAGAATCCACAACAAAAGAATGGCACTGTTTAGAATTGATGTGAATCGTTTTGTTTCCAATGAAGGGTATTATTCATCACTGGCCCAATGCAAAATGAAAAATCTACCAGAGCTTGTTTAAAATTTGAATTTTTCAATTCTTTTGTAAAATCACTCGGACGTGTTTGATCAGGTCCAGTTATGGTGTAGTTCAATTGTGCTGATTCTAAACGCTGAGAATGTTCATAATCTTTGATCGATGGAGTCAGATATTGATAAAAAATAACGTCAATTCTTGGCGCTTCATGCTTGTCTGGCAAGGGGTTGGAACTATCAAAAGTGTCTGGCTAATGAGTGAACATCATCTACTTATTACCCAAGTATTATATATAAAAATCAGCTTTTATACTATAACGTAAGTTAAATTATAATTTCATGAACATTAAGGGTGTCTGGCAAGGGGTTGCCACGATGTTAAGTGTCTGGCAATGAATAACGTGATTTTTAATGATATTCTGAAGGTAATACCGAAAAATTGCACTTTATTATTTGATGTATTTAGATCGGTATTTTACACACCTTTAGTACCGTTTACCTGCCAAAGCCACTATGACCCAAACTCCATAATGATCCATCGTTCTTACCAGTGTTGGGAGCATCCGCTGACAAACTTTCAGCTTTTATAAAATAACGTAGGTCTGGGGTTCACGGGCTCTTAGACTATTACTCGTCTGGTCGTACCTAAGTCTTAACAATTTCATGAAACATTGAATTTACGATTGGCAATTTTGCTTACGACACACTCTTTCTCTAACTGAAGAGACTTCTGCTGCTGAGGAGTTTGTTGCGCCACTCCTTCTTCCATGCATCATTTCGATGTTCAAAAAGTGCTGATTTTCAACCTAATTTGAATAAATAACTTACTTTTCATTTTGTTGCATTATGGGTTTCCTACTTAACAGTTAGACGTCTTCTAACTAAGCTGTACTTAGCTAGAAGACGTCTGACTGTTAATATATCAAACTATTCTATAATCTGAGTATCATACATTTCATCTATAAATAAGGAACAAGACTTGTCCCAGGAGATAGGATCCGTGAGGTCGCGAATTCCCATCACCTCGCCAAATGCTGTCCTGCTGGTTTCTGTATCTCTCCTGATTCCTCGCTGTAGACCCGTTCCACCAAAGTTTACCGGGACAGACTTAGGCGCTCCACCCACTGCACCGCGCCCCGTCGCGTAGCGCGGGATGGCAGATTTTACCATTGTATGCAAGTATCTCGATTTATATAGAAATCACGCCAAGCACAACACACTGCCGACGCGGAAATGCGCGGGAAGGCGCCCCGTGCGTTATACGGCGCTCCGCGCACCGCGGCGCGCGGCGGGACGCACCTTCAGTGGGTGAACCGCCTTACCGGACCGAGCAAGCCCCACACGACGACTTGGACGTTGAGATACGGTGGTAGTGTTATTACAATTATTATTAAATTTAAGTAGGTATAATTCCTACAATGATCCCAGTGCTACTTTTATTCATCATCATCACCATCATCATCATCATTTCAGCAGAAAGACTGCTGCTGGACTTAGGTCTCCCCCAAGCTTCGCTACTTCGACCGGATCTGTGATTCCGGTATCCAGCGGATTCCCATAGCCTTCACAAGGTCATCGCTCCATTTTCTGGGAGGCCTTCTCACTCTACGTCTTCAAATACCCGGTCGCCACTCCAGAACCTTTCGGCCCCATGCCATGCCCAATGCAACTTTAGTTTGGCCATTCTTCGGGCTATGTCTGTTACCTTGGTTCTCCAGCGGATCTCTTCATTCCTGATTCGATCACGTAGGGAAACTTCAAGTATAGCCCTCTCCACTCCTCTCTTCTTTCATTTTTTTATTATATCATTAACTAGCTTTTGCCAGCGACTTCGCCCGCATGGAGGTCGGAAATTATTCCGCGGGAACATAGTACCGGGATAAAAAGTAGCCTAGCTATGTCCTTTCTCAGGCTCTAAACTATCTGTGTACCAAATTTCATTTAAATCGGTTCAGTAGTATTAGCAGGAAAGCGAGACAGACAATTTATAATATTAGTGTGGATTTTATCGTAAAATGATAAATTATGTCACTCGCCGTACATATCTAACCGTCAAATAAGACTTATCAACGTGACAACATCCAACGGTTACTCACACACTCCACAGTAACCAAACATCTGTGATAATGACAGCAGTGACCTTGGAACATATAAAATATGTATCTACATAAAGATAAAAAAAACTTGTTTTTTGTCCTTTGTCAAACAAAGCCGCTCAATGTAGGGTTTCCTGATACGATCAGCGACATAAGTCTTTTATAACTGTACTTCTTAACCGACTTCAAAAAGGAGGAGGTTATCAATTCGACTGTTTTTTTTTTAATGTTTTTTTTTTTTATGTTAGTTACCTCATAACTTTTGACTGGGTGAACCAATTTTGATAATTCTTTTTTTATATGAAAGTTGGTGCTTCCCTAACTAATGGTCCCATTTTAATTTGGTTCCATTCGTACAATGGAGTCCATGTGAAAACCATATAAGTCTTAAATTTGCATTAAGTATTTGCGCGACAAATGAACGAATAACGCGATTAGATTAGTGCGGGGTATCTACCATAACTAAAAAGTTAAGAAATAAAAACTTTTTACAAATAAATAACAACCGACTTAAAAACAACAGTACAAAGTGAAAAATAACTTTCGGAAGTCGCAGTCGGTGTATTAGGATCTGTAATTAAGGATTTTTTGCCACCGACTTATCTTGTTATTTTTTTTTTTTTTTTTGTAAAAAGTTTTAATTAAGTATAGAATAGTACTATCCTATTTCTTCCAGCGGGTGTCGTGGGTATATTAGAGAATGAGCAACAACGTTCTCTATGCATTTTACTACCTTACTGCGATTTTCCACAGTACATACTGTACAGACTTGTAATCGTCAATATTTCGGGGGCGATCTGAAAGAAAATATACGCACGCGTCAAATATATCCCTTCTTCCTTAGAGAACCTTTAAATCGGATGATACGGAACCGGTATATTGGAGCCTTTATTTGGAACTGGTACTTTGGAATCAGAACTTACCCTTAGCCGGAACCAGAACCATACCGATAAAAGAACTTTTTTTAGAATCGGACAGAAGATTTAATCCCAGAAAGAAAGTGACTTGGAGGGGCCATATAACGCTTTTTTGGTATGGGTCGATTTTTGCCAGTAATCTCCTACTACAACTACATTACATTAACATGGCGCTATTATTAGAGCAGTGGTGGCCCAGTGGTAACGGCCACGATTTACAAGTAGTAGGTCGTGAGATCGAATCCAAGCAGACACTTCACTTTGTGTAAATTATTTCATCACCACTGCTTTCAAAACGGTGAAGAAAACATCGTGAGGAAACCGGCATGTCTTAGAACCAAAAACTCCAAGACATATATGACATCTTCCAACCCGCACTGGGCCCGCGTGGTGGATTATGGCCCACTCCCTCTCACCGTGAGGAGGCCTGTGTCCCAGCGGTGGGAACATTATTGGATGCTGATGATGATGATTATTATTGTCGATGGCCACAAGATAACCGCGTTCACAATAAAGTAGGTATTTAACTATACCTATGTTCGTTTTAGAAGGTACAGATAACAAAAAACGTGGCGTTAGCTATGCGACTGATATTAATTAATTCAGAGTAGATTGGACAGGCATGTGCTGTGAGTGTGACTATGTTTACACCTGTGTCAGGTTTACCTAATAGGTTAGACTCTTCTACGTACAAAGGCACGTGCCTTTGATTGTAGACCAAATGAAATTTTCTTGGTACATACTGTAGAGATTGTTCGCTTGAGACAACCTAATAAAGGCTGGCTAAAATTACATTAATACATTCGGACTGTCAAGGAGATTTAGAACAATCCTTCACATATTTTAGCATAGGTTTTTTTGTTTCGGAACGAGACAGGCGCAGAGCTGTAAAGGTATAAGCATGTAATAAATGAATATTTTATAATTACACGGATACGAGTGTTTTATTAACCGATCCCCGTACTAAGGTATCTCTGCGGTCCCACACTACAATGAACGTTTCATGCCAAGGATCACTACGTTCCTACCAGGGTCGTGGACCTGGCATATCGGCACCTGAAGGAACACGGGTGTGTTTTAGTCATTAAAAGTCTGACAAGCCCTTCCGCTCCGCCCAGAGCGGAAGACGTCAATTGATGAATTCCCACCATAAAAAAGGGTCACTATATTGCCTTTATGGATTCTAGAACAGTTAGCTACCATAAGTACAGGTTTCGGTCAATTTTTCTCATTGGTCTAGAGCTGAGGTTTCTATCTATATAACATCATATACTTATTCAGGGAGGCCTATGTATGACGATGAATGAAAAAACAACAGTGGAAACTTTTCAGTGAGTTGGTAAATTAATGCACTGGTGTTAGTTTAATTTCATGTTTGTTCGCTAAAAAGGAAGGAAAACCGCATTCGTAACTCCTTCCTCATTTCGCATCCTTATTTGCGAATGAAAATAAAGTACCTATTTTTTTATAATTCAAATGCCTCATTTGCCTGTTACATCAATAATACCACTTTTTGTTCCTGTATTTATAGTCCGCATGGTGCCGGGGCAAGGCGACTAAGGGACTTACTAGAGAATGGGCAGCAGCGTTCTCTATGCATTTTACCACCGTACTGCGATCGCTAACCCGCTTGGCAAGCGTGGTGAACATGGCTTCCCCCAAAATTGGGGGAGGCTTATGTCCAGCAGTGGACGTTTTACGGCTGAAAGGATAGAGATGACAATAATTTTGATTTTAAACGCACACAATAAACCAGAAAGCCACACAAGCCCACTGTAGTCTGCCCTGGTACAGGCAACTGAAGGAACACGGGTGGGTTTTAATCAGTAAAAGTATGACAAGCCCTTCCGCTCCACCCAGAGCGGGAGACGTCATATAAAGATTTCCCGACAAAAAAAAATATGTATGTCATGGCTATTGTAAGCATGTTACGTACGTAATCTAAATACCCCGCGGGATCCCAAATGATTTTCCCTTTCTTCCAACCAGGTAAATTCCTTAACCAAACTCTCAAAGTGCTTTACATTCATTATTAACTTAAACATTATTTGACAACGTTTGTCTTGTTTGTTCGGAAACCCCGCGCATGACGCATGTGTCAACAAAGGTAGACACGTGCCGAACCAGACGTAGCAAGCAGTCACATGGTCTACCATGCGCGATATCGTACCTACTTACTCATTTACTCAATATCGTAAGTAGGGTTGCGCTGCCAACTTTTTCAAAGTAGGTAGTTTTTTGCCGACTTCAAAAAAACGAGAAAATTACCATTTACAAGCAGCAATAGATAAAAACCAGACATACTAATATGTAGGCCATGAGATTTCCAATAACCAGATGACCTGGAAAATGTCTAGATAAGGTATCACGATATCTGCGTAGTAACCATCGTGCGTGAGGCGTGCGTGCACGAAATTAGTACTCAACATCACGGCTATTACACGCAGGATATGGTAGAGACTGTTGTTGGTGCGGTACATTCATATTTTCCCGGATAAAATTTACAGACGCCAGCACTTGAAACTACTACAATCTGTCAATTTTCTTTAATAAGTTTTCAACTTTAACGCTAAATAGCTAGGAAGGTGGCGAGCATTTCGGTATATGATTTGCACACGTTTCACGTCGAGGTGGATTGCAGTTTAAATCATTACGAATTGATTTGGTCTAACCAATTAAGGTCCTATATCGCTGCGTTTTCGCGTAACAGCGGACTGAAGTTGCTTTAAAAAATCGGGGTATTAAATCATTTGCACATGTATGCCTCTGGAGTTCATGGTCACAATCATCTTGGAAACGAAGAAAACCGAAGAGGCAGACATTCAGGACTCTGCATTATCATGGGACGGAGTTGTAAAAATGTTAAAAGAAAAAGCTCTACTAAGTCATTTGCACGCGGTTCTCATTGCGCCCATTCGATTCACTATGACTCTGTGGATTCGAAAAAACATGTAGCAGACACTTTGCTTACTGATTTTCAGCTGTATAACTGTTTGAAATTCACGGAATCAAGGGACAGCGGGTATTGCATTCCAGCGGGTATTGTTATTCTTTATAGTTTTATTCTTATAAGTTTGTTTAATATTATCCTCTAAACTCACAGTAACGATTAATCTTCTGGAGCTGAAATCTATGCAATCATATTTTTTCTCAATGCCAACCAGAAACGAAATGCGCTTGGAAATCTAATTAGAAAGTATTTTTTTTTAAATTGCATGCTTGAATGTAATCTGAATAGGATTAGGATCTGGATAGGAACAGTCTTTAACGTTTTAAATCACGTTTTATTTGTGTAAAATACGTACCTATATAGATATAGGCTGTATATAGATATACGCTCTATACATTTAGTTTCACAATACGGAAAAGGTCGGAACTGAGTTATACCGTTCTCCTTCATATTCCTATATAAAAGAGAGACACCACGAAAGGATCTATGGGGATATTTTATACCTGCATGGTTTGGCGCGAGTGTCTGGTTGGAAAAAGTAAGTCAAATGGTCTGCCTTTGGAATATCAGAGGCCTGAACGTCTGCCTCATCGATTTTCTTGGTTTTCATAAGTAATTCAAACATCAGTCCAAGAGGCAGACGTGTGCGCATAATATAGCATACCTTCTTTTTTACATTTTTGGAGCACTGTCAATAGACAATGCAGAGGCAACATATTGGCAGACTATTTTTCCGTGGTTCTTCTCATTGTTTTTAATCGAACAATTCAAATCTGCCAAGTGTGCACTTCATATACAGTTTTTTAAATCATAAAAATAAATTAAAAAATTGAATACACAAAAGTCAGAGCCCTGGATGTCTGCCTTTACGATTCTTTGTGTTTCCAGGATGACTGTGATCATCAGCCCCAGCGGCAGACGTGTGCGCATAATATAGCACACCTTTTTTTAAAACATTTTTGAAACGCTGTAAATTTACAACGCAGCGCCACCATGGTGGCAGACGAGGTCCTTGATGTTTCTTAGGGTATAATTATCACTATTAATAACGTCTGCCTTGTGTGCTGATCATATCGAAATTTTGCTCGCCAGCTCCCTAACTAAAAGTATTAGGTTCAAGATTGATGGTGAAAAATTTACAGTTTCGGGTACCTTCATGTGCTAGCGTCTGTACGAGCTATAAAATTTTTACCCGCGACTTCGTCCGAGTAGAGATCGGAAATTATCCCACGGCGGTTCCATGGGATAATTTCCGATCTCTCACTACCGGAATAAAAAAAGTGTCCATGTCCTGACCGGATCATGGTCTACCTATGTGTAAATTTCAATTAAATCCATTTATCAGTTTAGGCGTGAAAAGGGAACAATCTATACTAGCAAGAAAGTGTCACATTTATAATGAACTATGAAAATATGGATTATGGTTATGGCAGAATGGATATGTGGGCGAGCTTAATAGCCATCAAGTGGACAGAAATTGAGATTCCGGGCTGATTACCTTCAAAAACCCCAATAATACTTTGGAGGTATGAGGAACAGAGGGGTAATTGAGTAACTTGCTATCAGTAAGAATTGGTTTCATATTAGTGTTGCAAAGGACTCGAGTCCTCGAGTCGTAATTTTAAAGACTCGACTCAATTATGCAAAACTCAGTGTGCTCAAAAGGCTCGGAGTCTAGAGTCAAGCCGAGCCCGAGTCATTTACAAGCCACTCGAATCTTAAAAAGGACTCGAGTCTTAAAAAAGGACTCGAGTCTTAAAATGAATTCGAGTCTATGAATAGCTCGTCAGATTATTTGTACGCATAATTACATCATAACCACTCATTAGAACTTATCATTCTTGTATTCGAGTCTTTTCGAATGATGAGCTACAAGTTTCATCTTCATGCTCCAAGTTTTTCTTTAAGACTCGAGTTAATTTTAAGACTCGAGTCCTTTTTTGACTCGAGTCCTCTTTAAGACTCGAGTCCTTTTCAAGACTCGAGTGCTTGACTCTAGACTTCGAGCCTATTGAACACACTGAGTCTTGCATAATTGACTCGAGTCTTTAAAAATTACGACTCGAGGACTCGAGTCCTTTGCAACACTATTTCATATTGATAGTTAAACAACATTCATTGCGTTATTTACGTTGCTGAGCCGACAATTTATTCGAACAAATGACGCAATGGTTTAGAAATAATATTCAATCCGATTCAGATTTTGATCGATAGTGCGTTTCGCAATTAGGGTGCCGGGTGTAAAGTTTACTCAACCTCCAAAGAATAGGGCGGACTCCCAGACGTTGACTCTTGGGACATTGGGACGTTGTATGTTACCGGCCAAACCAGATTTTAGGACGAACTAGTTTCGCCTAGGCCAAACCAGTTCTCCCTACACGCGATAGGACAAACCAGTATAGACCTTTGCAGATAAGACAAAAGAAACAGCATGTACAGCCTACTACAGTAACAAAAAATAGTGATGTAGTGTCACGGTATCATTCCAATATGAAACTTTAACCGTTGTAAACTGTTACACATAAACATGTAGGGGAAGTACGTACAAAATGACATACAGTTTTGTTTTGCAGTCATATATTTTTAATTAACATGTTTACAATCACTGTTTAGTTTGAATAATCATCTTTGGTTCATAAGTTGTAACCTAGGTAAACTTATAATTGAATAGGAACTGTATAAAAAAAATAATTTAAATTAATCGAAACCTCTAAGGAAATTCATTTTGTCCATATAGTACGGACAAAATGACATACTTAATAAATACAAAAATTATGAGGTACATATTTCAAAAATATGTAAAATGAGACCAAAGAGAACAATTGTTGCACCGTTGCCAGCAATCGTTGGGCTTGAAATGGGAAAAGAGGTCGTTACAGTAAATGCATGCGCAGTCATCATCATCACAGGTGGAAATCTTCTAAATTTGACTCCCCAGCGTAATGAGTCTTCTGTACCTGGGTTCACCTTTTTTCTGACTGCTTTTAAGGATCATTATCGTAGTTCGATTCAACATTGAAAACCACGTCAATGAATAAAGGTATGTCGTTTTGCCCCGAATGTAGGTAAGTACGTCATTTTGCCCCACAGGTTATCTAAACACTAATTAAGTCATGGTTACTATAAATACGAGATTTATAAATAAATACTTTTAAGTAATGCAGCATAAGGCTACACTTTTTGAATTTACTACAAAAGATGTAATAGAAATCACGAGAAACTGATCAAAAACAGGACGAAATCAATAAAAATAAAAAACTTTTATGCGCACAAAACGCTTTCCTGCAAGTAACTTCGGCGTGACCAAGTCAATGGCGGTATAAACTAAACAGGTATGCCACCACGGCCGGCGTCACATAATGATATGCCAACTGCAGGATTATAGCTCGCCAACTTCGAAAAAAGCCCGATGTGTCATTTTGTCCGTATATGTCATTTTGGACGTACTTCCCCTAGTCATTATGTTGACGAGAAGGAAGAACTGGTTTGGCCTAGGCGAAACTAGTTCATCCTAAAAACGGGTTTGGCCAGTAACATATACCGGGTGTAAGAGACAGCCCTCCACAAACTGACAGAGTGCATTCAGCTCCTTATTTTGAATCATATTCCACCGGAATTTTTCTCCGGATTTGTCATTTTTTTTTACTTTTTTTTCAGCTTTTTCAGTTTTATTTATTTTAATGTAAAATTACATTGTCTGAAAGCAGCACTCCATTTATGTAAACGATACGGCTAAAATCAAAAAAGCAGCAATGGATGTTGAAATAATGTAACGAACGACGCGTAAAATCAGCTGTTCACTTCCCGTCTAACTACAGAGTTCATCGAACTCGTCGTCGGCGATTGCACAAAGGCGGCTTTCCGAATTGATCCGAGATACATTGCGTGTGAGAAAATAAAACAAATCAGGTTTATTGGATTCCCATAACGGTCCTGAAATAATTTCTTGTACTGGTCATATTAGTATGATATACTGAATCCACCCCATTAGTTTGTGGAGGGCTGTCCCTTACACCCAGTATAATATAATAATTGCGCGTTAAACTCTGCTTTCGCCATGTAGGACGCCGTAGTTCGCAAGTGGCCCGGCCACATTCAGCAGACGCGCTCACCACCTCTAGAACATCGAGGCATTCAGCCAAACTGTTGCGGTAATACACAACATAACATGACACGCCTGATATCTCCAAAGGGTAAGGCAGAGGTGTATCTATAATACACCCACATGTCGCCAGTTATTTTTAATTCCTATGTAATAGAGTGCGATTCTATTGTCATATCCAGGCACAAATCTTGACTCTGAGAAATTTCAGATGAAAAAACCCAATAACAACTTACCGGACCTCGGAATCGAACCCAACACCAATAAGGCAGTCAATACATGCGGTAATGCATAGTACATAAATAATTCAATGGGTAGTACATTCCATACATAACATTATGTGATTATGTTAATATCGTTCCGTGTTAGACAACAACACCCAAGGGAAGTGCTAGACATGGGGACATCACGTCATAAATAATGATGTGTCCAAATGTCAATGATACCAGTAATCGGTGATTAGCATTCTAGTCGGGTTGGTTGAGTGCGGTGTCCTAAGCGAGTGATTGATGCCACCGTGTGATACAAAAGCGATGAGTCGATGACAGTGTAATGTCACACTCATGATTTAAACTACCCGAATTATCTTATACCTTTAAACGAGCAATTCTTGTATATATATATATCATCTGAATCTCGGAAACGGCTCCAACGATTTTCATGAAATTTAGTATACAGGGGGTTTCAGGGGCGATAAATCGATCTAGCTAGGATTCATTTTTATAAAATGTCGTTTTATTCGTGTTTTCAATGACCAACTTTATCGATAATCAACTTGAACATAAACTTATTATTTTAAACACAATTTACCAAAAAATACCGAGCTAAGCTCGGTCAACCAGATATTTAATATAAAAATAAGACTAAATTAATATCTAGAAATATATGAAGCAAAGATTTTGTAGGTTTTGTTGAAAAAGGGTTTTCGTGATAATAACTCGAACGGAGGAGTATGAAATTTGGCACAGTTAAGTTTGTATGAAATGTAGAAATCTAATATTGCCATGAATGCCTTTGAAAAACATTAAATTTTTAGATTATCTGTCTAACTCTCATTCGCCAAGCGAGCAGAGTATTACGTCCGATAAAAAAGAAAAGAAAAAAAATGGGTGTGTCAGCTCCGAGTCCGACACACGACTGAGGTTTACTTCCTACGAACGATAAAATATACCTATACAATAGATTACTAAACACAACATACGCCTGGGTAAGAATGGTTGTCAGACTTTCGGGCTTCTGACGACCCGTAACGACTGTCTATGATCTACGAAAGACAGCCGGGACCAACGGCTTAACGTGCTGGAAGGGTCTTAGTATGTAAAATAGTCACCCATCCACGGAAAAACCGCGGCTACCGTAGCTTAACCTGAACGATCAACTCGTGCGGCTATTATTATTTAGCCACAAGCCCTTCATGATGACTCAGAAATTATAGCGTAGCATCTGTCCTTTCCGTGTAACAGCGCACCACTCTGACACAGGTGTCGACTACTCAATTAGCTGCATTACTGCACGTCTGCCAGCCCTTTGACACGCGCAATTAACAATTAACCTTGTTATTTCATTAAGGGCCTTGGTTTGGTTTAGTGCCGTAAAACGGTCACTTTCTGAACCAATCTTCTCATTAACGGCTTGGTTTGAAAATTTGAAAAAAAAATATTTTTGCTATAGATTCATGTACATAATTTTGTCAAGAGTACTTTTTTCGTAGGGTTAAAACCTTTGCTGTAAAAAAATATTTACGAAAACCCCATTTTTTGCCTTATATTTCCTACTCCTTCTAAACAGTTTTGTTATTTGAAAATATTTTTACATAGAAAAATAAACGGTTATAGGTTCTAGGATTCCACAATAAAATATTGTAAATTAATCAAAATTTTGCAAAGAAATACCCCCACTTTAAGCTGTCAAGGGTATAGGAGCTTTGCGCGGGCGCGGTCTGCAGTCGTGCATTAGCATTCAGACGGGAGGGCTGTGTCGCTCGCTGCTCCGCTCCGGCTATCGACCGACTATGCACATACGTATGTGTTAGTGCAAATATTTACGAACTTTATGTATTAGTGTGCGTTACTATGCGTTCATAGACTAGCTCGCTCCAGATAGCTTCATTCGATTGCGCGCGTAGGCGCTTTATTTATTGTTGAATATTTGATGCGTATTTATTTTTTATGGGACACGTAGAGTTCTGGCATAAGAGTTAGCTCGTCGAACTAACAAATCTGTTAAACTCCTTGTCTTTTTCTAATTACCATTTACTCTATCAGAGTGAGAGAGGCGGAAAAAGTTTTTTGTTTTGCCTTGTCTTAGTTTCGCTAAGTTCGGCTACACTTCTCAAGGTCAGCCCTTGGATGGGTGACATTTAGTTTTTGTTTTGCCTTATGTCGCAGGTTTGCTAGGTTAAGCTACACCTCTCAAGGTCAGCCTTTGGATGGGTGACCATTTAGTTTATGAGTGGCGTTATGTCGCAGGTTCGCTAGATTAAGCTGCACTTCGCAAGGTCAGCCTTAGGATGGGTGACCATGTAGTTTTTGGTTTTGCCTTGTGTCACAGGTTTGCTAGGTTAAGCTACACTTCTCAAGGTTAGCCTTTGATGGGTGACCATTTAGTTCATGTGTGGCGTTTTGTCGCAGGTTCGCTAGGTTAAGCTGCACTTCGCAAGGTCAGCCTTTGGATGGGTGACCATGTAGTTTTTGTTTTGCCTTGTGTCGCAGATTCGCTAGGTTAAGCTACACTCCCTAAATCTCACTCACTAAATCTTGTCTATTATAATTTCCAGTCAAATTTTCTTTACTGTAATGTATTTTTTGTTTGCACACTCATTGACAGTTTTCGAATATTTGGATTTACATTGTTACAATTTACAATATATTTAAACATTTTTTTTTTTTAATTTACTCGTTATAAATCGATTTTCATATACATATATCGATTATAAGGCCCGGGTATGAAAATTAATGGGGAGTAAAATCGAACTTTCTCCGTTACGTTACGTTATGCGTTATGTTATGTTATGTTTATTAAACTATATAATTTATAATCGCACGTAAGGAGTAAACTCCAATCGTGCGTACACAATTTTTTATTTTTTTTAAATGATATAAAATACCAATGCAAAAAACATCAGGAACTCCAATCAAAAATACGAAAGAAAATTAAAATCTACAAAAATTGGAAATGGCTTGTATTTAAAAGAATCTTTTTACAAATTCTCATATTGCGTTCCCAAAAATATTATTGTACACTCAAATAGAATATTCGCGCTTATTGTGAAAGCCAAATAAATCCAAAATAAAATATATCCACTCTTTCAAAATTGTTTAATTGAACCGTGGTCCGATACAATAACCGATCGTCTATATATGTGGATGTGGAACCTATACATGACGGCAGGGACATGCACGCGCATTCTGTTAAAGATTCAGTACATGATTCTGAAACACCTACGTTGAAAATTTTAATGGCAGGGACTTCCACGCGCAAACTGTTTAAGATTCAGTACATGATTCTAAAACACCTACGTTGAAAATTTGTATGGCAGGGACATCCACGCACTAACTGCTAAAGATTCAGTACATGATTCGGATACACCTACGTTGAAAATTTTAATGGCAGGGACATCCACGCGCAAACTGTTTAAGATTCAATACATGATTCTAAAACACCTACGTTGAAAATTTTAATGGCAGGGACTTCCACGCGCAAACTGTTTAAGATTCAGTACATGATTCTAAAACACCTACGTTGAAAATTTTAATGGCAGGGACATCCACGCAATAACTGCTAAAGATTCAGTACATGATTCGGATACACCTACGTTGAAAATTTTAATGGCAGGGACATCCACGCAAAACTATTAAAGATTCAGTATATGATCTGAAACACCTACGTTGAAAATATTTATGGTAGGGACTTCCACGCGCAAACTGTTTAAGATTCAGTACATGATTCTAAAACACCTACGTTGAAAATTTTAATGGCAGGGACATTCACGCACTAACTGCTAAAGTTTCAGTACATGATTCGGATACACCTACGTTGAAAATTTTAATGGCAGGGACATCCACGCGCAAACTGTTTAAGATTCAATACACGATTCTAAAACACCTACGTTAAAAATTTTAATGGCAGGGACATCCACGCACTAACTGCTAAAGATTCAGTACATGATTCTGAAACACCTACATTGAAAATTTTAATGGCAGGGACATCCACGCACTAACTGCTAAAGATTCAGTATATGATTCTGAAACACCTACGTTGAAAATATTTATGGTAGGGACATCCACTCGAAAACTGCTAAAGATTCAGTACTTACATGATTCTGAAACACCTACGTTGAAAATTTTAGTGGCAGGGACATCCACGCGCGAACTATTAAAGATTCAGTACATGATTCTGAATCATCTATGTTGAAAATTTTATTGGCAGGAACATCCACGCGCAAACTGTTAAAGATTCAGTACATGATTCATGGCAGGGACATCCACGCGCAACTGTTAAATATTCAGTACATGATTCTGAAACACCTACGTTGAAAATTTTAATGGCAGGGACTTCCACGCGCAAACTGTTTAAGATTCAGTACATGATTCTAAAACACCTACGTTGAAAATTTTAATGGCAGGGACATCCACGCAATAACTGCTAAAGATTCAGTACATGATTCGGATACACCTACGTTGAAAATTTTAATGGCAGGGTCATCCACGCGCAACTGTTAAATATTCAGTACATGTTTCTGAAACACCTACGTTGAAAATTTTAATGGCAGGGACTTCCACGCGCAAACTGTTTAAGATTCAGTACATGATTCTAAAACACCTACGTTGAAAATTTTAATGGCAGGGACATCCACGCACTAACTGCTAAAGATTCAGTACATGATTCTGAAACACCTACGTTGAAAATTTTAATGGCAGGGACATCCACGCGCAACTGTTAAATATTCAGTACATGATTCTGAAACACCTACGTTGAAAATTTTAATGGCAGGGACTTCCACGCGCAAACTGTTTAAGATTCAGTACATGATTTTAAAACACCTACGTTGAAAATTTTAATGGCAGGGACATCCACGCAATAATTGCTAAAGATTCAGTACATGGTTCGGATACACCTACGTTGAAAAATTTAATGGCAGGGACATCCACGCGCAAACTGTTTAAGATTCAATACATGATCTGAAACACCTACGATGAAAATATTTATGGTAGGGACATCCACTCGCAAACTGCTAAAGATTCAGTACATGATTCTGAAACACCTACGTTGAAAATTTTAATGGCAGGGACATCCACGCGCGAACTGTTAAAGATTCAGTACATGATTCTGAATCATCTATGTTGAAAATTTTAATGACAGGAACATCCACGCGCAAACTGTTAAAGATTCAGTACATGATTCTGAAACACCTACGTTGAAAATTTTAATGGCAGGGACATCCACGCGCAACTGTTAAAGACATGATTCTGAAACACCCACGAAAATTTTAATGGCAGGGACATCCATGTAAAACTGTTAAAGATTCAGTACATGATTCTGAAACAACTACGTTGAAAATTTTAAAGGCAGGGACGTCACGCGAAACTGTTAAAGACATGATTCTGAAACACCTACGAAAATTTTAATGGCAGGCGCACATTTTGTTAAAGATTCAGTACATGATTTTGAAACACCTACGTTGAAAACTTTAATGGCAGGGACTTCCACGCGCAAATTGTTAAAGATTCAGTACATGATTCTGAAACACCTATGTTGGAAATTTTAATGGCAGGGACTTCCACGCGCAAATTGTTAAAAATTCAGTGCATGATTCTGAAACACCTACGTTGAAAATAATCGGGTACTAAAACAATTTCTATTCCTTATAGTCTGACTGATTAGGTACATATGCATTTATCCAAGAAACAGTATTTTTTATGATAATCGACGAAAAATTTCCACTCCACGTGGTCTAGACACATATGTTGAATTCGTGGTCATAGTTTGCGAATATTCCCAGTCGCCCCCGCGGGGATTGCCACCGGAGGCAAATGGGAATAAAAATTCCCAGTCGCCACCGGTGGTGACTGGGAACTCATTACCCCCACTTCACTTTCGCTGTACATTGCTTTCTCCATCGTAGAGAATAAAAGGATGAGGCAACTTATCCTAAGCCTGCCTTTATCTCTAAAAAAAGACAAAATGCATTTTTTTTTTATTTCGATATGAATAAACTTGTTAAATTAAACATTTGAACTGATATATTGTATCACAGATAATCACACTCTTAAAGACAGTAATTAAATTAAAAAAGTGATACATAATAATATTTTTTTTAATAAATACGTATTATAAACAAGGCTGCAAACTATGCCAACCTAGTACTTCCAAGACATAAAGCGTTTTCTAGCTACCACACACCCATGTTAGGTGAGCTCCTACCATGTTATGCCAGCCTGGTACTTCGAAGACATAAAGTTCTAGCTACCACACACCCATGTTAAGTGAGCTCTTACCAAGTTATGACAACCTGGTACTTCGAAGACATAAAGCGTTTTCTAACTACCACACACCCATGTTAGATCGAGCTCCTACCAAGTTATGACAACCTAGTACTTCCAAGACATAAAGCGTTTTCTAGCTACCACACTAGGTGAGCTCTTACCTCTCTTATAGTTAAAGATTCAGTACATGATTCTGAAACACCTACGTTGAAAATTTTAAAGGCAGGGACGTCACGCGAAACTGTTAAAGACATGATTCTGAAACACCTACGAAAATTTTAATGGCAGGCGCACATTTTGTTAAAGATTCAGTACATGATTTTGAAACACCTACGTTGAAAATTTTAATGGCAGGGACTTCCACGCGCAAATTGTTAAAGATTCAGTACATGATTCTGAAACACCTATGTTGGAAATTTTAATGGCAGGGACTTCCACGCGCAAATTGTTAAAAATTCAGTGCATGATTCTGAAACACCTACGTTGAAAATAATCGGGTACTAAAAAAATTTCTATTCCTTATAGTCTGACTGATTAGGTACATATGCATTTATCCAAGAAACAGTATTTTTTATGATAATCGACGAAAAATTTCCACTCCACGTGGTCTAGACACATATGTTGAATTCGTGGTCATAGTTTGCGAATATTCCCAGTCGCCCCCGCGGGGATTGCCACCGGAGGCAAATGGGAATAAAAATTCCCAGTCGCCACCGGTGGTGACTGGGAACTCATTACCCCCACTTCACTTTCGCTGTACATTGCTTTCTCCATCGTAGAGAATAAAAGGATGAGGCAACTTATCCTAAGCCTGCCTTTATCTCTAAAAAAAGACAAAATGCATTTTTTTTTTTATTTCGATATGAATAAACTTGTTAAATTAAACATTTGAACTGATATATTGTATCACAGATAATCACACTCTTAAAGACAGTAATTAAATTAAAAAAGTGATACATAATAATATTTTTTTTAATAAATACGTATTATAAACAAGGCTGCAAACTATGCCAACCTAGTACTTCCAAGACATAAAGCGTTTTCTAGCTACCACACACCCATGTTAGGTGAGCTCCTACCATGTTATGCCAGCCTGGTACTTCGAAGACATAAAGTTCTAGCTACCACACACCCATGTTAAGTGAGCTCTTACCAAGTTATGACAACCTGGTACTTCGAAGACATAAAGCGTTTTCTAACTACCACACACCCATGTTAGATCGAGCTCCTACCAAGTTATGACAACCTAGTACTTCCAAGACATAAAGCGTTTTCTAGCTACCACACTAGGTGAGCTCTTACCAAGTTATGACAACCTGGTACTTCGAAGACATAAAGCGTTTTCTAGCTACCACACACCCATGTTAGGTGAGCTCCTACCAAGTTATGACAACCTAGTACTTCGAAGACATTAATAAAAAAAATATAGCCTACGTTACTCGCAGATAATGTAGCTTTCTAATGGTGAAAGAATTTTTAAAATCGGTCCAGTAGTTTTTGAGTTTATCCATTACAAACAAACAAACAAAATTACAAATTTTTCGTCTTTATAATATTAGTGTAGACTAGCTTTTGCCAGCGGCTTCGCCCGCGTGCAGGTCGGAAAATATCCCACGTGAACGTACTACTAAGAGCTCGAAAGCGCATTTTCATCCGACTGGCTTCAAATTTATCGTCAGTGCTCGGCTCCTATGTGTCTTAGCGTTATGATATATAGCCTATAACCTGCCCAGGAGTATGGACTACAATCGTAGCTAGTTTGGTTAAAATCTCTTCCGTAGTTTTGACCCATGCGTGCACATACAGACAGACGGACAGACAGACAGACAGACAAAAAATTTACTGATTGTATTTTTGGCATCAGTATCGATCACCATTCATCCTCTAATATTAATTTTGAATGTATTTTCAATGTACAGAATTGACCTCTCTACAATTTTATTATAAGTATCAATGTACAGCGAAACTGAAGTGGGGGCAATGAGTTCCCAGTCACCACCGGTGGCGACTGGGAATTTTTATTCCCATTTGCCTCCGGTGGCAATCCCCGCGGGGGCGACTGGGAATATTCGATAGTTTGTGCGTCGATGTCCCTGCCAACTTATTGAAAGCAGAAGCGCTCTTATCTAAATGATAGCACTAGCCATTAGGTTGTAAGTACTATTTCGTGAAATATGCCTATCTATCAAACTTTTTCAAAATTTACCATGTTCGGTTCTTGAAAACTTTAGAAGTGACTCACACACAGCAACATTTTCTTTAGAATAAAATATTTTTTTATTCGCATAACCATAGGCACAAATATAAAATATGTTAATAAAAAAATTGATTAATAATCATTCCGACGAGAGTTAACTAAGTATGTACTACAGATAGTCACCCATCCACGAACCGACCGCGGCAGGCGTAGCTTAACCTGGTCGATCAATCTGTGCGGCTGTTATTAAATAGTCATATGTTCGAGCAAAGTAAATATATTTTCTTATCTTACTTTAATCAATCACATACCTACATGTTTAAAAAAATATGTCCATTATAAACATAAAAATATTTGCGTCTATACTTATATAAAAATATCAGCCTTAGACCACCATACCTTCTAAAGTCGTAGGCATAAATACCGAACTTCGTCCGCCTTTGCATATTCTTTGGTAATCTTTTTAGTGTAGCGCGCCGCCGCCGCTCGTTACGTGTGTGCGGGAGTATTGAGCTTAGCTCCGCCCATATGCTCAAGGTTAACGAGAAACCTATGCGCCTTAAGTACGACACACCTTGATGTTTTTGTTTACTTTTTCTTTGCGGTTATTGTTGGGATCTGAGCGATATGTGTGGATAATGTTAATGGTATGTACGATTTTTTGTAGAGTAAGCAAGCTGAAGCAGCAGTGGGCTGGACATGTTTGTAGAAAGACCGAAGGTTGGCGCAGATGAGTCCTGTAATGGATATCGCGTATCGGCAAGCGTAGGTCGTTGAGACGTCCGCCAGCTGGATAGACCAACAACCTCAAAAAGGTGGCTGGGACAGGATTTCTAGTGCTCTCCTGGCCCGCAAGCCTTTTGACTGGCCCGCAGGTTTTTGAAATGTGTCATTTTCTTTACAATAGCCGGTCGAATGCTTATGAATAGCTATCCAGGTGGGTATTGAAGGATTCTTGAGAGAAAAACCCGATAACACTGTAACCGACCTGGTAACCAAACCCAGGAACTAATGCTAGCGTTTCCGCTAGACTAACTAGGCGGAACATTAAACTTGTAAATATGAATACCTACCGTCGTTCTTTGTACCATTTGAATGAAATAAAGCAATTTTATTGAAGTGTGTGGCACATGCCTATGTTAACTTTTTTTTTTTTTTCAGGATGGGAAATCATCAAATGACTTCTCCCGCTCTGGGCGGAGCGGGAGGGCGTGTCAGACTTTTACTGACTAAAACCCACCCGTGTTCCATCAGTTGCCCATGTGCCAGGGTCACGGTATCTCTTTCGAACAATCACGCGACCCCGGCAGGCATCGGTCCTAGTAGACCCCTACACTGCTGCTGACATCTCTTTGAGGCGCGCGTGGAACACTGCGCGCCGTCGACCCGAGCTTGGTCCTTACCGGGCGGCGAGCTACCCATTGCTCGCCACCCGCAAGCTCGCGCCTACGGTGGCCGGGAGTCCGCTATTGACTCCCGACGCCCGGGGCGTCTCCTCCTGCGGCGGCTAAGGACGTGAGGGCGCAGAGACTGCCACTCCCTCACGCGCCCCGCCTCCTCCTTCGCGAGCATTACTGCTTCGCAGAAGGGGGTGACGGCTTCCCATTCCCTCTCGCTCCGTACCATGGCGCAAGGCTCGCACCAGGGCCGGACGCGAGAGGTCGCCGCCGCCAATCGCCTCCACGAGGACACGGCGGTGCTCCGCCCAGGCAGGGCACACCTCCACCGTATGCTCCACCGTGTCCTCCAGACGATCCTCGTAATGGAAACACCCGGACGTATCCTCCCGCTTTATCCTGAACAGGAACCCACCGAAGCACCCATACCCGTGAGAACCTGCGTCAGGCGGAAGGTGAGGACGCCGTGACGCCTCTCTATCCACTCCTCAAAGAGGGGACTTACCGCCGCAATTGTGGCGTGCCCAGCCTATGTTAACTTTATATAGGTACTAGCTACTGCCCGCGACTTCGTCCGCGTCAAATTTTTGCTCCCCTGACCCTTCCCGTCGCATCGATTTGCCTGCTAGTTTTCGTCCATTTTTCATTGCTGCTCGCTCCTTTTGAGTTATAGTGTGTAAACCTTAAAAGATAGACATATGCTCTCGCGGACTTTTTTTTAGAACTTTTTAAAAGGAACAATTCCGTCGTACATGATTTTTGCGTTACTTTAACCGTTTACGCAGCGCACGCAACGGAAACTCTCAAAAGGAATAAATTTCCCCGTTTTTGCAACATTTTTCATTACTGCTCCGCTCCTCTTAGTTGTAGCGTGATGTTATATAGCCTATAGCCTCCCTCGATAAATAGGCTACCCAACACAAAAAGAATTTTTTCAATTCGGACCAGTAGTTCCTGAGATTAGCGCGTTCAATCAAACAAACAAACAAACTCTTCACCTTTATCTTTACATATTATAAAATAAAGTCACTTCGCTGTCTGTCTGTCCCTATGTATGCTTATATCTTTAAAACTACGCAACGGATTTTGATGCAGGTTTTTTTAATAGATAGAGTGATTCAAGAGGAAGGTTTATATGTATATAACATGCATAATATAGTAAAGAAACGCTGATAATTTTAGAGGTTTCTAATGTGATGTCATAAATAAACACATTTTTTTGCGCTTACATTGCGAACGCTGGCTGAACCCTACGAAATAGCTCAAAATAATGTATTACAGTATTGTAAACCTTAAAAAGTTCTACAAAAAAGTCCGCGATGGTATATGTCTAACTCTTAGGGATAACCCATAATAAACATTTTTATCCTTTACTTTTTACGAGAAATAATGGCTTATTTATGAATGCGATTTTAAGCAATACAGCATTAATCCTTATGCAATTAAGTACCTTAAATAAATTGTGCATTTCATGTAGATCAAAATTGCCCTTTACAGCATATCATTAAAATTAATATTTTAGAAGATATCAGAGATTATAATAAAATCGCCGCAGAGCGGCTAGCGGGCCTTCCCGCGTCCGGCCGTCCCGGTTGGTAGCGGTAGTGCAGGATTAATAGGATTGTAATATTGTAATTCATATTACTTTGGCTTCATAGTAAATGCGAATATCATGTGTGTTCGAAGTACTCAAAATAAACCTAATTGTATTATTCCAAGTAAGAGACCGCGAAATATGGCTTAGATGTTTAGATTTTTGGATGGTTTTGGATTTTTGGTTATCCTGGATACTTACCATATAGGATACTTTATCCCGGTAGTACGTTCCCGGGTGATATTTTCCGACAGCTATACGGGCGAAGGCACTGGCCAAAGTACTATTCTTATAACTATGTTTAATTTGGTGTCTGATAAATAATAATTCGTCTGTATAGGTAACACACATGATATGTAAGGATCGTAGCAGATGGCGTTCTGTAGTTTCTGCCTACCCCCATAGGAAAAAGGCGTAATTTTATGTATGTATAACATTGATTAATACATTCTTACCGCGGTAGTGCGTCCTCTTGCGATAATTTCCGACATCCACGCGGGCGAAGCCGCGGGCAAAAGCTAGTAATATTATAAGTATATAAGTAATAAGTATATAAGTAAATAAGTAATAAGTATATAAGTAAATAAGTAATAAGTATAGAAGTATAGATTAGGTTATAAGGGCTAGTGTCCACAACTCCACGTCTGAGCGCTTATTTTACGTATGGGAGCGACGATCGGTTATTCGATCCACCCCAGCTCCTCGAGGAATACCAACAACGCCTTGATGTTGCTGACAATCTCACGTAAGGTAGGTACCTCATCATCATCATTTCAGCCGATAGACGTCCACTGCTGGGCATGGCCTCCACCAACTTAGGGGGGTTGGCGATCGCAGTATGATGGTGAAATGCATAGAGAACGCTGCAGCCCATTCTCGAGAGTCCCTTAGTCGGGTTTTATGACACCCTCGAAAAGAAATAGGATGGGGCTATTGTTTACGTCCAGCACGGTAACCCTACCTATGTAGGTATTAAATCTATATTAACATTATAGAGATAAATTTTCGTGAGTTTGTTTGTAAGCTTAAATCTTCGGAACGACTGATCCGATTCCGAAAATTACATAACATAACATTACGCCTTGTTTCCCCGGAGGGTTGTGCAGAGGTGTACCTTTAGTACACTCAGATTTCGCCTTTATGTTTAAGTCCCATGTAATAGGGGGCGAGCCTATTGCCATCAGGCGGACTCCGGGCTGCTGTTGAAATATTCCAGATATAAAAATCCAATAAAACTTTGCCCGACCTGGGAACCGAACCCAGGACCTTAGAATCAGCAGTAGCGCTTGCAACCAACCACTAAATCGAATTTCGTGGAGCAGGTCGTGGGTATGAACCTAAACAGGTGCTTTATGTATTTATTTTTTTACGGTGAAGGAAATCATCGTGAACTGACTTAGAACCAAATATTCGAAGACATCTTACATCTACCAACCCGCATTAGGCCCTTGTGGTGGATCATGGTCCACTCCCTTTGACAAAGAGGAGGCGTGTCCCAGCAGAGGGAAAATGATAGGCTGACTATGATATAGAATATGTTATACTAGCTTCTGCCCGCGACTTCGTCCGCGTCAAATATTTGCTCCCCTGACCCTTCCCGTCGCATCGCAGCCTGCCAGTTTTCGTTCATTTTTTTGTTGCTGCTCCGCTCTTTTTGATCGTAGCGTGATTTTATATAGCCTATAGCCTTCCTCAATAAATAGGCTACTCGACTCAAAAATAATTTTTGAGTCGGGTAGCCTATAGTTCCTGAGATTAGTGCGATCCACCCCCCATTTTAGGGAATGGGGGGGGGGGGTTAGAAAGAAACAAAAAGTAGCTTATGTCACTCTCCATCCCTTCAACTATATCCACTTAAAAAATCACGTTAATTCGTCGCGCCGTTTTGCCGTGAAAGACGGACAAACAGACACACTTTCCCATTTATAATATTAGTATGGATGTCTAAACAGAACAGAAATACGCTGGCAAAGTCACGGACGGAAACAAATCTATGTAATAAATGTATTAAATACATAATTACGTGACGTTCAACATGAAGTGTAGACTTCACGATAAATAATTTACACATTGTAAGTATACTTACCAACTTACGCAAACAAATCGCAGGTGTGGTATATTTGGTGTACCAATAAAAGATGTAACAGAATAAACGCAAGTTCTGAAAGTCACAATTGACTACTGAATCGATCGATCGAGTAACTTTTAATATTGGTATATTTTTTACTTTTGTTGTTCATTTTGCTTTATTTACCGCCCATTGGCCCAAACAAAATTCAGTGTTACTGTAAGGCAATAAAACTCAATTATAAATGCATAAAGATACTCCGCTCAACAGAATTTTCTAAAAACAGCAGTTTTAAAAAAAGAAGTTTTGGTTATTATATTATGCTTTAACTCAATACTCTAATTAGGGTATATGACGTTTTGCGTTAAAAGGTACCTTACATGTTGTAGGTATACTTAGCACTTATACTAGGTGTTATCGATAGAGATAAATAACTACTGTATCTGCTCAGTTTTGAATACAACCTCTTTTGTGTGCTTGTTGTTATTTTCATTTTTAATCGTGATATGATATTATAAAACTAACACGGATGACCTGTTTGAGTATCTAGGTTCGATTGTTCTAGATTCATTTATATATGTTTTATGGATTTCAATTATACTTAAGGCGATCTGATTCAACACTCATACAGATTTGAGGGGGTGAGGTGCGGGGAAATCCGCGGGGCGCCTCCCGCGCGTCCTTCTTGTCGAATACGTTAGCGCGCCAAAAGTTCGGGCGGCGCGACGCCGACGGGCGGCGCGCGGCAAGCGTAGCACAGACAGGTCATAGTGTAGCGACATCAGTATGTCCACAGTATTAGAAACCACAGAAGAAAAGATAATACAAGAACGAATTTAATAATATTTATTTCTAAAACTATTTTATATAGTTCTTGATTGAATCCTCGTTGGAACATTTGTATACAGCAGTTAATTCTATCTAGTGTATCCTATTAATATTATAAATGCGAAAGTTCGTGAGTATGGATGTTTGTTACTCTGTCACCCAGAAATTACTGTACGCATTTGGATGAAATTCAGCACGTAGGTAGTTTATAACCTGGACTAATATTATAAATGCGAATTTTTGTGAGTATGGATGTATGGATAGATGTTTGCCACTTTTTTACGCAAAAACTACTGAACAGATTTGGATGAAATTAGCACGCAGATGGTTTATAACCTGGACTAACGTTATAAATGCGATAGTTTGTGAGTATGGATGGATGTTTGTCATTCTTTTACGCAAAAACTACTGAACAGATTTGGATGAAATTTAGCACGCAGATAGTTTATAACCTGGACTAACATTATAAATGCGATAGTTTGTGAGTATGGATGTATGGATGGATGTTTGTCACTCTTTTACGCAAAAACTACTGAACAGATTTGGATGAAATTTAGCACGCAGATAGTTTATAACTTGGACTAACATTATAAATGCGAAAGTTTGTGAGTATGGATGGATGTTTGTCACTCTTTTACGCAAAAAGTACTGAACAGATTTGGATGAAATTTAGTACACAGATAGTTTATAACCTGGACTAATATTATAAATGCGAATGTTTGTGAGTATGGATGTATTGATGGATGTTTATCACTCTTTTACGCAAAAGCTACTGAACAGATTTGGATGAAATTTAGCACGCAGATAGCTTATAACCTGGACTAACATTATAAATGCGAAATTTTGTGAGTTTGGATGAATGGATGGATGTATGTTACTCTTTCACGCAAAACTACTGAACAGATTTGGATAAAATTTGGCACCCAGATAGTTTATAACCTGGATTAACACGTTGGGTCCCTTTTACCCCGGTAGTATGTTGCCGCGGAATAATTTCCGACCTCCATGTGAGCCCCCATCCTTGTCACACCTGGTCACATTTGTGAGAGCCCCTCTCCCTTATGCAACGTCACATATTGTGCAATTTAACAACTAGACATTGAAACAGCAGTTCCGAAATTGGTTTTACTTCCATTTCAAATCAATTATTTGTTTCAATCAAAACAATCACGTAATATAATCCATACTTATCCACACTATCCATACTTATTACTTATATACTTATATATAATACTAATACTTACTTACTTACTAATATTATAAATGCAAAAGTAAATCTGCCTGTCTGTCGGTCTGTCTGTCTGTCTGTCTCGCTTGCCTGCTAAAACTACTGAACCGATTTAAATGAAATTTGGTACACAGATAGTTTAGAGTCTGAGAATGGACATAGGCTACTTTTTATCCCGGTAGTATGTTCCCGCGGGATAATTTCCGACTTCCACGCGGGCGAAGCCGCTGGCAAAAGCTAGTATATAATATTATAAATGCAAAAGTAATTCTGTCTGTCTGTCGGTCTGTCTGTCTCGCTTGCCTACTAAAACTACAGAACCGATTTAAATGAATTTTGGTACACAGATAGTTTAGAGCCTGAGAAAGGACATAGGCTACTTTTTATCTCGGTAGTATGTTCCCGCGGGATAATTTCCGACCTCCACGCGGGCGAAGCCGCTGGCAAAAGCTAGTAATATTATAAATGCAGTAATTCTGTCTGTCTGTCTCGCTTTCCTGCTAAAACTAAAATAAAATCACAGAAATAAAATCATTTATCATTAAAAAATATACATATACAATGCAAGAAATTAACATATCCATACTATATACTATCCACACTATCCACACTAATATTATAAATGCGAAAGTAACTCTGTCTGTCTGTCTGTCTGTCTGTCTCGCTTTCCTGCTAAAACTACTGAACCGATTTAAATGAAATATGGTACACAGATAGTTTAGAGCCTAAGAAAGGACATAGGCTACTTTTTATCCCGGAAGTACGTTCCCGTGGGATATTTTCCGACCTCCACGCGGGTAAAGCCGCTGGCGAAAGCTAGTGTTTAATTTGTTAAAAATCGCAAAAAAGCAGAACTAAATAAAATCAAAGAAAAAAAATGATTTTAAAAACAGAGCTTGTTTTAAATCAGATTTTTTTCTTTAAATTCATTTTTAACTTTTAATAAAAAAATTTTTGCCAATTTTGTTGGAGTTGCATATTCACGTCTACCAAGATACTCATCAAAACAAATCAAACGAGCCCAAACTTGATGGGGTTGCGTCGTTTAATTACGGAGTTCCTATGGCTGCCTTCCAACTCCATCATCAGACCCTGGTTACCATATAGTATCAAAGTACTCGCCAAGACGAGTTAAACGAGCCCAAACTCGATGGGGTTGCGTCGTTAATTACTGAGTTCCTATGGCTACCTTCCAACTCCATCATCAGACCCTGGATACCACATAGTATCAAAGTACTCGTCAAGACAAATCAAACGAGCCCAAACTCGATGGGGTTGCGTCGTTTAATTACGGAGTTTCTATGGCTACCTTCCAACTCCATCATCAGACCCTGGTTACCACATAATATCAAAGTTCTCGTCAAGACGAATCAAACGAGCCCAAATTCGATGGGGTTGCGTCATTTACTTACGGAGTTTCTATGGCTACCTTCCAACTCTATCATCAGACCCGGGTTACCACATAGTATCAAAGTACTCGTCAAGACGAATCAAACGAGCCCGAACTCGATGGGGTTGCGTCGTTTATTTACGGAGTTCCTACAATGGCTACCTTTCAACTCCATCACCAGACCCTGGTTACCACATAGTATTAAAATACTCGTCAAGACGAATCAAACGAGCCCAAACTCGATGGGGTTGCCGGTTGCGTCGTTTAATTACGGAGTTCCTACAATGGCTACCTTCCAACTCCATCATCAGACCCTGGTTACCACATAGTATCAAAGTACTCGTCAAGACAAATCAAACGAGCCCAAACTCGATGGGGTTGCGTTTACTTACGGAGGACAGGTGAAAGTAAATAAAAGCTTGTAAAAAAAAAAACCCGACGTAGTTCCCTCCGCGAAAATCAGTTGTCAAATAAATAAAATAGAAACATTGAAATCACAACATAACACATAACATTACGCCTTGTTTCCCCGAAGGGTTGGGCAGAGGTGTACCAATAGTACACCCACATTTCGCCTGTTATGTTTAAGTCCCATGTAATAGGGGGCGAGCCTACTGCCATTAACCGGGCACTAATCCAGACTCCGGGCTGCTACTAAGAAATTCCAGATGGAAAAACCCAATAACACTTTGCCCGACCTGGGAATCGAACCCAGGACCTCATGCTCAGCAGTAGCACTTGCTACTACTAGACCAACGACACAACAATGAAACACAACAACATTGAAATCACATCACAACAATTCGCGGTGCATGTGGCGGCATTTATCAAAGGTGTCTCAAGCGGTCTGCGCGGCGAGACACTGTGGACCGTGTGTAAACTCGCCAACAAAATAATTTGAACCTTATGTGTACACAGATAAGGTTCATAGTTTATATTTCGTGTTTTATTAGTTACTTTTGCGTTTGGTCACGTGATCGCACGGAAAGCACTGACATAGGTCTCAGGAAAAACTCTACGCCCAGACCTAAACAATGTTATTATCTTTTCTCTTTTCATTCACATAAGAAATAATAAAAAAACGTTTGGTTTTTAGCTATAAAATTGGTTAAAAATTAAAATAAGAGGTATCTTTAGGTTTTTTTTTCTATCGAGCAAAGTTAATTTAATCGTGTTTCTAAAAATTGCTGCACATCCATCAGATCCTTAAATACGACATATATTTTTTTTACAATTTTATAACACTATTTTCCATGTCTCTGTTGAAACATAGCGCCTTAACAAAAAGGTAATTTAGTTATTGGGGAAATCGTATCTTTGAAGGAGTTATAATATTTCCTAAACGCGACTCATAACTACATAAGACAGTCTCCCAAAAGGCGCCCGTCCTTCCCCACTTCCTAGTGCATTAGCTGGGAAGAAGAAGTGGCGCAACAAACTCCCCGGCAGCAAAACTGTCTGTTCAGTTAAAAGAGCTATCTACTAATCTAGGAATTTGGACATCCCCCACCAAAAGACAGCTACCGAATACATATTAGGTCAGAACTTAATTACCTTCCTACGTCCAATAAAGGGCGAAATAATAAATGTGCTAATGAAAAATTAACACCTCTTTAACCAGCCAGTTGCTATGTAGGTCAAGAGAGCCAACTCACCATAATGAGGTTGAAAAGTTTGAGCAAACAACGCCGCGGTTGTAACTTTTACGGGAACCTGCTGAGGGACAGAGTGTTCATAAAAAATAAAATGGTTCATTACAGCAACCACAAAAGTTAGCTATGCAGGATTTATGATTATTAAAATCAAAAGTAGGACGAGACGAGATTAAAATGATGTCGACCGAAATACCTACTTAAGTCCTGAAAATTGCAACCTGCGGGTAGGCGCGGTCGCAGCCTATGATTTTGGGGGGGGGGGGTCACCATGAGTACTGAAGAATATTTTTAGGAAGGTACTCATCTACTCGTTAGTGTAGTAGTCGAAAGCGCTACTAATGAGCATGAGGTCCCGGGTTCGATTCTCAGGTCGGGAGTCTTATTGGGTTTTTCAGGCAAATCGTTCAGAGTCTCGACAGCATGGCTGACTTTGGGGGGGGGGGTCATGACGCCTAGGACCCCCCTCTCGGACCGCGCCTGCCTGCGGGTAACATTGGGAATGGCTATAATTTGCACAGTTCCACAACAGTTGGTGAACCTTTATCATTATCAGCCTATATTGTTCCCACTGTTGGGACACAGGCCTCTCGGTGAGAGGGAGTGGGCCGTAATCTAACACGCGGACCCAGTGCGGGTTGGTAGACGTCACATGTCTTTGTATTTTTGGTTCTAGCACATGCTGGTGATGTTCTGATTTTCTCACGATGTTTTCCTTAACCGTTTTGAGAGCAGTGGTGATGAAATTATTTACACGAAGTAAAGCTTCTGCCTGGGTTCGAACTCACGACCTACAACTCGTAAGTCGATACCACTGGGCCACTGCTGCGTAAACCTTTATTAATAAATAAAATAAAACGTTACGTAGGTCTGTAGTAATATATTATAAACTCCTCGGTCAACATTGAACGTCTTAAATAAAGAAGAAACTGAATTGTCAGGATTAATGTGCCATTATAACATTATGTTGAATTTTGTTAAATAAAACCTAAAATACGGGTATATTCTTTACTACAATTTATTTAACAAAATGGAAAAATATCTACGACCAGAACGTTTCGACGGAGACCCGTCCTCAAGCCAAGATCTGTCCCCTCAGTGGACACATTCGAAAATTTTCTGACATCTATAACTACGAACGAGAAAACTGTTGCAAAAGAAACTAAATTCCAATTACTATCGAATCATCTGTCCCCTACGACTTTTATGCGCATACAGGATTGCACTGATGACGATATTGCTCTAAAGAGACTTGATGCATTATTTCTGAAGCCACCTAACGAAATATATTCCAGGCACAATTTAGCAAAACGAGCGCAACAACCAGGTGAGTCCATCGACCAGTATCTACAAGCCTTGAAACTGCTTTCAAAAGAATGCAATTTTAAACAAGTGACCGCTGAACAAAATGAGAGTGATTTTATTAGAGATGCTTTCATATCAGGTCTTTCGTCGTCCATAGTTCGTCAAAGACTGTTGGAAAATAGCACTCTCACATTAGACGATGCATTCAAGCAGGCCCGCGCTCTAGAGATGGCGCGAATATACAGTGATGATTACCAGCAACCTAATACTAGTACCTTTGTTAATGCGGTACCCATTAACAATCAGAGAACACACATCCAAGAACTATGCTATTTCTGTGGAAACAAGAGACACGCACGGCAAAACTGTCCGGCTGCTAGTACAACCTGCCTTAAATGTGGAAAAAGGGGGCATTTTGCAAAAGTATGCAAAAGTGCGGTGACTGCGCCACCACAACGGAGTGCTTTTACAAATGCTATAGAGGAACCGAATAAACTTATGGAAAATGCAGAGTCGCAGAAATTGTTATCATGTATCGAGGCCGCTACAACTGATCTCGATAAAGCTATGATACCGATAAAAATAAACGGATTATTTGCAGCCAGAGCATTGATTGATACAGGGAGTACTGCTAGTTTTATAGACAGTCGACTAGTTTGTCAATATAATATACAAAAGAGCTCATGCTACCAAAATGTCAGCATGGCAGCTTCAAATCTAAAAACAAAGGTAGACGCAATGTGCTCTGTCAATATCGATATGCAAGGTCATAGTTTTCAAGTGGACCTATTAATAATGGAGAACTTATGTACGGATATCATAATTGGTCATGATATTCTTAAGAGATATAATACATTAGAAATGCATTTCGGCGGATCTGGAGCTCCATTGAAATTATGTGCACTAACTCAAGCCAATATCGATCCAATCTGCTTATTCCCGAATCTCTTACCAGACTGCAAACCAATAGCTGTTAAGTCACGAAGATACTCAGATGGTGATATGCAGTTTATTCGTACTGAAATAAGAAAATTACTAGCTGAAGGAATTATAGAACCTAGTTCGTCACCATGGAGAGCACAAGTGCTTGTAACTACAAATGAAAGTCATAAAAAAGGATGTGTATAGACTACTCTCAGACAATAAATAGATACACGCAACTAGACGCTTATCCTTTACCAAGTATTGAAGAAATAGTTTCTAAGGTAGCCAAACATAGAATCTACAGCAAAATTGACTTAAAAAGTGCGTACCATCAGATTCCGATTCTCGAAACAGAAAAACCTTATACAGCATTTCAAGCAGAAGGTAATTTATACCAATTTCGTAGAATACCTTTCGGGGTTACCAACGGAGTAGCGGTTTTTCAAAGAACTGTCAATAATATAATTGCGAAAGAGGAACTTAAAGGAGTATACGCATATTTGGATGACATAACAGTCTGTGGAACAACTCAAGCTGACCACGATCAAAAACTGCAGCGATTTCTTGATATTGCCAAACGGTATAACCTTACACTGAATCTTGACAAGAGCGAATTTTCATTGAAAGAGATAAGTATTCTAGGATATACTACAAACAATGGAGTTATTAAACCCGACCCGGATCGTCTACGTCCACTATTAGAGCTGCCTCTGCCTTCAGACTCGGCATCGCTCCGGCGAGCATTGGGATTATTTGCTCACTATTCTAAATATGTGCCAAGATTCTCTCATAAAATTCAGTCCCTCGTTTCGCAAGGTACATTCCCTCTCGATTCTGAGGCAGTAAATGCTTTTAATGCTCTAAAGCAAGAGATAGCCAGATCAGCAGTAAACGCAATTGATGATAACATACAATTTATTGTTGAAACAGACGCTTCAGACTATGCTATCGCGGGAACTCTGTCACAAGAAGGCAGACCAGTTGCGTTTTTCTCGAGAAGCCTTCAAGTAGTGAGCGGAATCACCCAGCCATCGAGAAGGAGGCCGCGGCTATAGTCGAATGTCTTCGGAAATGGAGACAATTCCTCATCGGACGAGAGTTTAAACTGATAACTGACCAAAAATCGGTCGCATTTATGTTCAATCAGCAGCATTCGTCTAGAATTAAAAATGACAAAATACAACGTTGGCGATTAGAACTTTCAGAATATAATTTTGATATAGTTTATCGCCCTGGAAAGGAAAATATAGCGGCTGATGCTTTATCAAGAGCCAATGCACCATTAGTAGCCTCTGTTTACAGTTCAGAAAATGCACTCAAAGAACTGCATAAAACCTTGTGTCATCCTGGAGTAACAAGAAGGCTTCATTGGGTTCGAAGCAAAAATTAAGCTTACTCCACTGAAGAGATAAAACGTATTACTGCGAATTGTTCTATATGTGCTGAAGTAAAGCCTCGATTTCAACGAAACATGGGAAAACTAATAAAAGCGATGGCCCCATTCGAAAGAATATCGACAGATTTTAAAGGTCCACTTCCCTCAGATGGCACTGGGAACAATCGATATATCCTTACGATTGTGGACGAATATTCTCAATTCCCATTTGCATATCCCTGCCCAGACTTGAGTTATTAATAAACTGACTGATTTATTTTCTATATTTGGAATGCCAACTTACGTACACTCAGATCGTGGTACATCTTTTCTTTCCAAAGAGATGAAAGACTTTCTTCACCAGAAGGGCATTGCTACGAGCTACACTACACCTTACAATCCTCAGGGTAATGGTCAAACGGAGAGATACAACGGAATTATTTGGCGAACAGTACAGGTGGCTCTGAAAAGCCGAGATCTGCCTATAACTAAATGGGAGTCAGTTTTAACTCAGGCTCTGCATTCTGTAAGGTCACTTCTTTGCACGGCTACAAACAGCACGCCCCATGAGCGGATGTTCTCTCACGCCAGGAGATCCTCAAGTGGTCAGTCGATGCCTACATGGCTAAACGTCCCAGGAAAAATATTAATGCGAAACCATAATCGAACCAGCAAATATGATCCACTGGTTGAAGAAGTAGAGACTCTGGAAAGTAACCCTCAACATTCTCGTGTGCGTTTGAGCAGTGGTAGAGAAGTTGTCGTATCTAATCGACACAGCTCCTGCTGGAGTATCTTTAGAAACGGATGAAGCTGATTCCAATGATGACGATGAATTCATCGATGCAGTCGATGGCGATGATCATAACACAGATGGCCAGCGAGATTCCCAGAACGAATTGGTCCAGCCACAGAACATCACGCCAGAGACTCTGCGTCGTTCTGAAAGAGTACGACGTCCGCCTGCTCATCTAGCTGACTACGTGGCACAATAAATAAGCCTAGGAGAATGTAGTAATATATTATAAACTCCTCGGTCAACATTGAACGTCTTAAATAAAGAAGAAACTGAATTGTCAGGATTAATGTGCCATTATAACATTATGTTGAATTTTGTTAAATAAAACCTAAAATACGGGTATATTCTTTACTACAAGGTCGTTCTGAAAGTCTTGAGATTTCACTTTATATTTTAAGATTTTTCAAAATAATTGCCACCACAGTTAATGCACTTCTGCATCCGTAAAAACCAATCACTAAAAATGTCTTTCCATTTCTGCTCAGGAATATCTGAACATATGTTGTCCCAGGCCGAAAGTAGAGCATCTTCGTCACGGAATCTTTGCCCTTTCAGTTTGCTTTTCACGAAAGGAAAGAGTCCAAAGTCGCATGGCGCTAAGTCGGGGCTATAAGATGGATGGTCAAGGACTTTCAGCCCTAAATCGCTTAAAAGTTGGCATGTAACCTCAGCTTAATGTGCCGGAACATTATCATGGTGCAGGTACCAGGTGGAGAATTGCGACTTTGGACGAAGCGCCTTTAATTGCTGAATTAATTGTGGAAGACAGACAGTGGTATACCAGGCAGCGTTTATAGTCTTCTGCTCATGGAGAACAACTCGTTCGATAATTCCACGTCTACCGAAAAAAACTACGATCATTTTCTTTTTAGTCGACCTTGATTTTCTGACTTCTGTTGGAGTTTCTTCATCTTCGATAACCCATATCTATCTTATTTTGCAGCTTGGTTGGCACGTCATAATAGTAAAGCCAAGTCTCATCGCCGGGGTGCTTGGACAGGAAACCTCCTCGTGTGCCTGGGGGTTGGAGTTCCCTTATGGATACGTCCGGGGGGAAGGTCAATGTCCGGGACGGTACATCCTGGGGTGCGGGCAAGGACTCCCCATTAGGTACTGTGTGCCTAAGGGGTCTCGGTGCCCGTCCGTCGGACGCTAATGTCCTGTCGGAGGAACGCTCCACCGTGTGTCCCTCTGATCTTAGCAGAGGCGCACAGCGGTGGAGTTAGAGCGGGCTCGGTGTGCACTAACCTGCCGCCGGGCAGGCAAGAAGGAATGTACTCCTTCTGCCACCGTTAGTCTCGTAGCCCCGAAGACTGTCACGGTCATGTCTCTGACTTTTGACGGGGGTCGAGGGTCTTGGCTTAATCGCCCGGGCCGCGAGGTAGAAAACCTCTATAAAAAATCACCCCAAACCTCCAAGCGGCGGCGCACCGTGAGGGAGGTTGACAGCTTGACTAATGGGTAGCTGAATTAGTCACTAGTGCGAACCACTAAATTTTGTGTCTAGAAAGTTTTTACTCGTGGGAACTGAAATGGAAAAATATTTAAAAAAAAAACAAAATCAACCAAGTGGAAGGGCCACGCCGCACTGCTATGCATGTGCGGCGGCTGGCAAGCCGGCCCAACACCAGGCTGGGAGTAAGGCCTGTGCTTCATCCGCCAAGGCCAGGGGCAAGGGCAAGCCCTCCGCCACCGCCGTCACCGCTGTTGCCGCTGCCGCCTCGAAACCTGTCGTTGCCGGCACCACCACGGCAGGGCCCTCACAGGGGGTTCAGGAGGGGACTGAAATGGAGTGTCAATAATAGGTACTCCATTACGCCTCCTCCAAGCGAATATCAACCACTGCGCCTCCGCTCAGGATCTATTACTCCAGAGCATGGCGCAGTGGTCGATTAACATCGCTGTGGTCGCTGAGCCGTACTTTGTCCCGCCCAGGGATGACTGGGTGGAGGACCTGAGCGGCTCAGTGACCCTCATTTCGTCGGCCGCCGCCGGAACCCCGACCCTCGAGGCTGTCAAGAGGGGACGGGGTTGCGTAGCAGCACGGTTCGGGGAGATTGTAGTGGTGGGAGTATACTTCTCCCCGAGCCGAACTCTCGCCGAGTTCCACAACTCCCTTGCGGAGTTGAGAGTCGTCGTCGTCGGGTTTCGTCCCCTCCCCGTGCTCGTACTCGGGGACTTCAACGCCAAGAATTTGGCTTGGGGTTCCCGGTATACGGACACACGGGGCAGGATGGTGGAGGACTGGGCTCTGGAGACAGGCCTGGTCGTCCTAAACCGGGGTTCTGTACCTACGTGTGTACGGATGCGGGGCGACTCAGTGGTGGACATTTCGTTCGAGAGCCCCGCTCTGTCACCGCAGGTCATTGATTGGCGCGTCATGGAGGAGGTGGAGACGTATTCCGACCACCGGTACATCCGGTTTGACGTCTCCGCCCAGACCTCGAGCGCGCCGATCCGGCAGACCCCGAGTGGTCCGCGGTGGGCGCTGAAGAAGCTGGACCGGGAGCTTCTCCTGGAAGCCTCGATCGTGCAGGCCTGGGTGTCACCACCGGACAGGCCTGCTGACATCAACGACGAGGCCGAGTGGTTCCGGGAGGCCATGTCCAAGATTTGTGACGTGGCTATGCCCCGAGTCCAGCCAGGACGCGCTTGGCGCCAGGTGTACTGGTGGTCGCCGCAGCTGACAGCGTTGCGCGAAGCGTGCGTTGCGGCGCGGCGCCGGTACACCAGGCACCGCAGGCTCCGTATCCGCCCTTCGGATACGGAAGCCATTCAGGCGGAGTTATACGAGGGGTACAGAGTGGCGAAGACCGCCCTCCAAGACGAGATCCTTCGGGCTAGAGGACTGGCCCGCAAGGAGTCGCTGGAGACTCTGAACAGGGACCCATGGGGACGGCCCTACAAGGCCGTCCGGGAGAAACTCCGCCCATGGGCTCCCCCGCTGACTCAGAGTCTCCGGCCCCAACTCGTGGAGGGCGTGGTGAGCGCTCTGTTCCCCTCGCGAGGGGAACATAGTCCCCCGCCCATGGCTCCGCCTCCTGCGGTGCCCGATGCGGACCACATACCTAACGACGACGACGGTGCTCCAGAAGTGACCGAGGTATAGATGAGGGTGGCGGTACGAAGGCTTAATACCAAGAATACCGCCCCAGGACCCGACGGCTTGCCTGGAAAAGCCTGGGTCCTGGCCTTGCAGGCTCTCGGGCCTCGACTAGGGGGGCTCTTTAGCGCATGCTTGGAGAGGGGCCAGTTCCCACTTCGTTGGAAGACGGGGAAACTGGTCCTCATTAAGAAGCCTGGGCGCCCAGCGGACTCTCCGTCCGCTTACCGGCCCATCGTGCTACTCGACGAGGTGGGCAAACTCTTTGAAAGAGTGATTGCAGACCGCCTCGTCGGGTGGCTGGTGCGGGAGGGGCCGGACTTGTCGGACGGCCAGTACGGCTTCCGCAAGGGGCGCTCTACGGTGGACGCCATCATGCGCGTGCGAGCCCTCACGACGGGGGATGCAGTGGCCCGGGGTGGGGTCGTCTTGGCGGTGTCTCTAGACATCGCCAATGCCTTCAACACCCTGCCCTGGAGTTGCATTAGGGAGGCACTCCGGTATCACCGGATGCCGACCTACCTCTGTCGCGTGGTCGAGGCCTATCTGACGGATAGGGCCGTTATCTACTCCGGTCACCAGGGAGAGTGGAACCGGCGAGAGATGTCGTGCGGTGTCCCACAGGGATCGGTCCTGGGGCCCCATCTGTGGGACATCGGTTACGACTGGGTGCTGCGCGCCGACCTCCCTAGCGGCGTCAGCGTAGTTTGCCACGCTGACGACACGCTGGTCCTTGCGCAGGGGAGGTCGCACGAGGCGGCGGCCGAAATCATGACACGCGGGGTTGCGACAATCGTCGATAGGATCCGGCAATTGGGACTCGAGGTGGCATTGCACAAGTCCGAGGCCATGGGTTTTCATGGTCCTCGGAACGCGCCATCTGCGGGTTCCCAAGTCACGGTGGGAGGGGTTCACATCGACGTCGAGTCAACGATGAAGTACCTGGGACTTGTCCTCGACAGCCGGTGGAACTTCGTTGAGCATTTCCGACGTTTGGCTCCCAGACTGGAGCGGGCTGGGGCTGCCTTAAAGCGGCTCCTGCCCAATCTGGGGTCCAAACGCCTCCTGCCGGAGGCTCTACACGGGGATCGTGCGGTCCATGGCCCTCTACGGGGCACCGGTGTGGGCGCCCTCATTGAGGCTGCGCCCAGCGCGCCGGTTGTTTGCGGCCCAGAGGGTCATGGCCATCCGGTTAATCCGGGGATACCGCACGGTCTCGTGCGAGGCGGCGAGCCTCCTTGCCGGAGTGCCGCCATGGGATCTGGAGGCAAAGGTCCTCGCGCACATGTGGGAGTGGCGCGAAGAGGCGAAACGCCGGGGCGAAACTCCGCTGCCGCGACAAATCGCGGCACGGCGGACAGAGCTCCGGTGTGATCTCATGGCGACATGGCGGGTACGACTGTCGCAACCCAGTGCTGGGCACGCCACAATTGCGGCGGTAAGTCCCCTCTTTGAGGAGTGGATAGAGAGGCGTCACGGCGTCCTCACCTTCCGCCTGACGCAGGTTCTCACCGGGCACGGGTGCTTCGGTGGGTTCCTGTTCAGGATAAAGCGGGAGGATACGTCCGGGTGTTTCCATTGCGAGGATCGTCTGGAGGACACGGTGGAGCGTACGGTGGAGGTGTGCCCTGCCTGGGTGGAGCACCGCCGTGTCCTCGTGGAGGCGATCAGCGGCGGCGACCTCTCGCGTCCAGCCCTGGTGCGAGCCATGGTACGGAGCGAGAGGGAATGGGAAGCCGTCACCTCCTTCTGCGATGCAGTAATGCTCGCGAAGGAGGAGGCGGGGCGCGTGAGGGAGTGGCAGTGTCTGCGCCCTCACGTCCCTAGCCGCCGCAGGAGGAGACGCCCCGGGCGTCGGGAGTCGATAGCGGACTCCCGGCCACCGTAGGCGCGAGCTTGCGGGTGGCGAGCAATGGGTAGCTCGCCGCCCGGTAAGGACCAAGCTCGGGTCGACGGCGCGCAGTGTTCCACGCGCGCCTCAAAGAGATGTCAGCAGCAGTGTAGGGGTCTACTAGGACCGATGCCTGCCGGGGTCGCGTGATTGTTCGAAAGAGATACCGTGACCCTGGCACATTGGGCACGCCACAATTGCGGCGGTAAGTCCCCTCTTTGAGGAGTGGATAGAGAGGCGCCACGGCGTCCTCACCTTCCGCCTGACGCAGGTTCTCACCGGGCATGGGTGCTTCGGTGGGTTCCTGTTCAGGATAAAGCGGGAGGATACGTCCGGGTGTTTCCATTGCGAGGATCGTCTGGAGGACACGGTGGAGCATACCGTCGGCCTAATTTGTTAACCTGCTAAGTCCATTTTGACATAGTTTACAGGACAAAGAAAAATCTGAATAATATCTCTATTAATTTAGCAATCAAAATTCTGAAAATCCCGTTGGTTTCTATAATTTTTCTTGATATTTTAACAATATATGTAGCAGCATAACTTATACACATTTTATAAAATTTACAAAAACAATTATTTAGCAGTTTGTCGAGGTGAAGTTTCATTTAGCTTGAGGACTTAGCAGTTTTTTATTTAAATTGAGTATGGTGTATAGATTAATGAATTGTGAAGTAAAACAAATTCAATCAGTACTTATTCAAAATATTTATTATAAAAAATTAAACGATCAGTCTTCTTTAATAGGGAAGTGTTAAAATATCTAAGATAGACTCTTTTTCATAAACAATCTGTAATAGTTTTAATATACGTTATTTTATGTTGGTTTTGTGGTATTACGTACAACACTTAATACTACAAAACCAACATATAATGACAGGATACTCCTAAGTATTTTGTTATAATTAATGACAGCCATTTAAAATTGTTTTACTACTATAAAATAGATATCACAATCAATTAATATTAACAATAATATAAAACAGAAACAATTTTCCAAAAATCTTAAATTAACAATATTTAGAAATCAGTCTGAAACTTTGGTAAAATGTAAAGTTGTAACTAACTTAAATTCTACTTATTCGTTCTTCTTCTTCTACTCATGAGGCAAGTCGTCATAATATTTATGATAATCAGAAGGAAGGGTTTTTTTTATTTGCTGCAAGTCTTCAAATTTTCGTGCAGTAATTTTACGTCGGTTCTGGTACAATTGAGATAATTCAGTGATCACGCAAGGATTACATTGCAGAGATCGCCTTTGTGGTAAACATTGCCATTCATCCTTAAGGCAAGTTTTATAAAGAATTGATCCATTGCTTTCGTAACGTAGTGCACGAATGTCAGTCACCTTAAGGTCTCCTTTGGATTTTCCTGGACGAATACTTTTATAAAACTGAATTTTGTCGAATTTTTTGAAATAAGTGTGGTCTAAGTATGTTACAGAGTAGGGTACTGGGCATTTACGAGCATGCTTAGCAATAGATATGTATTCAGCGGGCACATTTATGATTTTGTTCTTTAGGTGACGTTCTATAGTGGAATGCATTGAATCGGCTTCCATTTGGGTATGACCCACCTCTAAAATTTTTTGTTCAATAGCTATATTTTTATGCCTCATGACAATATTCAAAAGCGCGTTAGATAAAATACAATTTCTATTCTGGTAAGTGCAACCGTCACTGTAAATTATAATTGTTTTTTTCCCATCTTCAGCATTAACTTCAGGACATATTATTTTGTTTTCTAAAAAGTCAACCCAAATGGAGGCAAATTCTTCAGCATTAAGTCCACCTTCTACCTCATTCCATATAAAACAGAAGCCATCTTTATTTTTTATATTAAAAAAGCAAAGGTTGTGAACTTGCAGCTTCGTTTTATAGTATAGCGTACTAACATTTGATTTTGGTGCCATTAGTACAGCCTGTAAGTCCACTGTGAAAACGTAATTTTCTCCCTTCTTATCCCGATCTTTTTCTTCTCTTGCTTGTTTACTTCTCTCAATATGTTCTTTGTATTCTTCTTCTTTAACTGTTCCTACTTTATAACAGGCGCATTTCTCGCATTGATCCTTTTTCGGCTTAAATAAGGCCAAATTTTTGTCTTCAAATAAATTCGAAAACAAACTTATCGAGAGAGCTTTTATATTTCGCTCTTTGCACCAATCGTTAACGTAAAATTGGTAGAGGCTTTCTTTAGAATTCCATTCTGGCAATAAATATAACTTCTGTGACGTCGCTCGACAATAATGAGATTCCATTACAGGAAGAGACTCCAGAAAGTGAATAAGTGATTGCTTCGGGTTCGAAGCAGATTCAGATAATTGTGTGGGACGTCTCAGTATACTAGGAGGCCGCATTGAAAACTCCTGCTTCCAATTTTGAACTGTCCATCTTCCTAAATCCAAAGTGTTCAAAAACATCTTTCGACATACTTTAACACTTTGATCATTTACTTTTACATGATAAACAAATGTGTTAGCCCTCTTGGTTGTCCCTTCGGTATTTCGATTTCGTGGCCGGATAATCGGAATAGTTGTTACCCATTCGTTAACTAGGGTCTTTTTTTCGCCCCAAGTAAGACTCCAAAATCGATTAAAAATGCTTCTTCTTACATCTTCATCTACTGTTTCACATTTTAAAGTACTGTACTTCCCAATTTTACAGGAGCATCTTGATTTAATGGAACGTGCTTCTTTAGTTTTATTGTAATTCCAACAGTCTTGTTTTTTCTCTCTCCCAAAATATGTTTTACCTTCTTGTCTTCTTTGTTTATTCTTTTCACTAACCCATTCTTTTTTATCTACTTTAAAACGTTTCTTTCGTTTCTTACATACATACATACAATCACGCCTTTTTCCCATGGGGGTAGGCAGAAACCACGGAACGCCACCTGCTACGATCTCTACACACTCCTTTTGCCTCTTTAAGGTCCATACAATTGGTCATACACACACGCCGGTTGCGAGTACTACGCACCTGACCTTTCTGAAGAACATCACCAATAAGGTCACTATATGTCCTCCTAGGGCGTCCCCTCCCGGTGTTTCCAGTCACATCTGCCTTGTAAATACCTTTTGTGAGTCGTCCTTCATTCATCCTCTCAACATGACCAAACCATCTAAGCATACTTTTTTCAATTTTTGTAACTATATCTTCTTTTAAACCACACCGTTCTCTTATCACATCATTTCTCAGCCTATCATTCATAGTCACACCACACATGCTTCGCAAGGAACGCATTTCCACAGCATTTATTCTACTTTCATGCTTCTTTTGCCACACCCAACATTCACTCCCATACATAAGCGTAGGCACCAGTACACCATTGTGAACAGCCAGTCGAGCCTTATTGGACATCAGTTGGTTGGTCACAATTGCATGTAGAGCACCATTTACTTTATTTCCCGCATTCACTCTTCTTTCCACATCTTTATCAATCTTTCCATCCCTTGTAAACAAACTCCCCAAATATACGAACTCACTTACTTGCTCCACATTCTTATCATTTATTTTCACATCACACACCGATACGTTCTCTTCTCTTCGTTTCTTAATCTTTTTAATTTTAGCAAGCGAATCTGAGTCAGAATCAGAATAAGGCACAAGCTTTTTCTCTGTATCACTACCATCCGATATCGGTGGATTAGGTAGAACATGTGTGTTTTCAATATGAGGTATAATTTCTATAGGATTGGTACTTGGTTCATAAGATATTGTTTTACCTAATGTTTGAATGGCATGCGTATCGGAACTGTTTATGATATCTGATATCAAAATTGGTGTTGCTTGTGATTCTATTTCAATTTGTGATGGTACTATAATCAAATTCTCGTCTGTGATGAAAGTATTGTGAGCGTCATAAACCGTCGACAAAATTGTATCGTCGGAAGGCACGTCATTGAATGTAGTATTGGGAAATGTTATGTCAGGACAAATTGTATTATCTACATTTTCTGTAATAAAACTACTTGGTAGATCAAGATCAGTCAGTGAAGTTATGTTGATATCGTCATTTATCTCATAATAAGTTTTGTTAGTAACTAAATCTGACTGTCCTGGTATAAACTCTCTTGATTCTGAACATTGTACCTGAATGTCTTCTAAAACGTGTATAACTTTATTTGGATTATAATCTGACTTTGGAGCTACATTTTCAGATCTATCCTGTAAGTTACAAGCCCCAGAAACCAAAGCCACAATTTTTTTTCCCCGATGCATTCTGAAAATAACGAAAAAAAAGATTTAATTTAATCAAATTAAAGAACAAGAAGAATAAAAATATGACAAAATAAATGGAATTTAACATTTATACAGACCTAAAAACAGATTTTAACTTAACTGTTTATTTGTACATACATACTTTGTTTTATAATTTATTTAATGAGTAACATCTTCGAAATTATCTTTAATTAAGCAATTAATTAATAAAAAATATTAAGTTGATAGACTGCTAAATCCGTGTTCAAATACGATAATATAGTAAGTAAACCTGCTAAGTCCCTAATGTTTAGGTAAGGAGTTAAATGTGATTAAAAACATTTGATTTAGGCACTAAACGAAAAAAAAACTTACAAATAAAACAATATAAACTTACCTATTTTATAATTAGTTGTTTACATCCTTAAATATTTAACTAAAACACGACAAATTTTGACGCGTTGCAAACGGCACGTGGGTCTGGGAACGTTGTCAGTACAAAACTGAGGTCCCAACAGGATTTAGCAGGTTTGCGTTGTGGAGATTGACTGGTGGTCAGAAAGCAGTTTTTCGGGCATAGCATTAAACACCTTTTTTGGCTAATATCGCAGTTATTCCTTAAACGATACGGTAGATATTAGATTGAACTTTTCAACTGGTATAAAAAGTAAATTTTGCCAAAAAATGGACTTAGCAGGTTAACGAATTAGGCCGACGATACGGTGGAGGTGTGCGCTGCCTGGGCGGAGCACCGCCGTGTCCTCGTGGAGGCGATCGGCGGCGGCGACCTCTCGCGTCCGGCCCTGGTGCGAGCCATGGTACGGAGCGAGAGGGAATGGGAAGCCGTCACCTCCTTCTGCGAAGCAGTAATGCTCGCGAAGGAGGAGGCGGGGCGCGTGAGGGAGTGGCAGTCTCTGCGCTCTCACGCCCCTAGCCGCCGCAGGAGGAGACGCCCCGGGCGTCGGGAGTCAATAGCGGACTCCCGGCCACCGTAGGCGCGAGCTTGCGGGTGGCGAGCAATGGGTAGCTCGCCACCCGGTAAGGACCAAGCTCGGGTCGACGGCGCGCAGTGTTCCACGCGCGCCTCAAAGAGATGTCAGCAGCAGTGTAGGGGTCTACTAGGACCGATGCCTGCCGGGGTCGCGTGATTGTTCGAAAGAGATACCGTGACCCTGGCACATGGGCAACTGATGGAACACGGGTGGGTTTTAGTCAGTAAAAGTCTGACACGCCCTCCCGCTCCGCCCAGAGCGGGAGAAGTCATTTGATGATTTCCCATCCTGAAAAAAAAAAAAAAAAAAAAAAAAAACCCTGGCACATGGGCAACTGATGGAACACGGGTGGGTTTTAGTCAGTAAAACTGACATCCCCTCCCGCTCCGCCCAGAGCGGGAGAAGTCATTTGATGATTTCCGTGACAATTGAAAGGATATCCTTAGATTTTCCGTTCTCGAACTTTACTATCATTTTTTTGCACCATTTCACTCTCTGTTCTTTTTGTTCGTCAGTGAGTTTATGCGGAACCCAAAGTGAACAAACTTTCCTGTAACGTAAATGATCATGAATAATTAAATATAATGCTGTTGAGCCAATGTGCAATGTGGATTCTATTTGTCTGTAAGTTATTCTCCGGTCAGTTTTAATTAGATTTTGAACTGCAGAATTTTTTTCTGGTGTTACTCATTCCGCCGGTCGTCCCGAACGTGGATCATCTTCTAGGTTAAAACAGCCACGCTCGAACTTTTTGTACCATCTGTACACAGTTGCACGAGAAGGACAGTCATCACCAAGTACAGGCTTCATTTCTTTCAAACACTTTTCTGAACTTAACCCACGTAAAAAGTTATAACGCAGAATTGCGCGATATTCAGTAGTCGTCCACGAGGCCATGACAACGAACTTTTCTGTACATGATCTCCTTTAATACTGAGCGCAAACTAATGAAAACTGACAGTGACGTTTAACATAACCTAAACAATCAAACGATGTACTCGTGACGTCCATCCGCTTTAATATTATCAAGTACCTATCTCAAAACTTTCAGAACAGCCTACGTACAAAGGAAAGGTTTTTCATCTGTCTAGACTTTTCCTAACGATATTGGGGTCGGCTTCCAGTCTAAACGAATGCAGCTGATTACATGGAGTGACTGCCTATCTTACCTCCACAACCCAGTGACTGGGTAATACGATACCCCTTAGTAAGACTGTTTGTCAGAGTTTCGGACTTCTGACGACCTGTAATAACTGTCAAAGATCCAAGGAAAGGTGACAAGCAACTAGAAATAGAACATTATTGTATAAATATAAGACCTACTTGTTAGTTCCATCGTACGACAAACGAAGGGTTTTTGGGCTCACAATACAGTGCATTTTACTTTTTCGTTCACGCACAAGTGCTAGTAAATGTGCCACAGATAACTAGTAAACAAAGACCCCAATGTCGCAAATAAACTAACAACTACAACTTAACTAAATTTTACAGAATCTTATTCCACAACTCTGTAATATATTAAGCACATAAACTAGACCAAGGCAGTCACCACGCACGTTCCTAAAACTACAGTGTGGTAGGGACATTGGCTGGGCACCTGTTACCATAGATTCAGTTATTGATTCAGAACCTCCCTTTTTTTGGGTGGGAAATCGTCAAATGACGTCTCCACCGGCGGAACCTCACTGCGTTGAAAATTTTCGTTGGTATACAATACACACAACGCGGGGAGAGATCCAAAGGGTCAGGCAGATTTTAAGTCCCATATGTAATGGGGGACGAACTTCTTACTATCCGAACTGGGCACAAATCCAGGCCCCGGGTTGCTTCTAAGAAATTCCTAGAGAGAAAATTCAATAACATTTAGCCCAACCTGAGTCGAACCTAGGACAGGGACCACTAAATCAAGAAGGAACATTTTTACATAGCATAAAACAAAGTTGCTTCCCGCGTTTGTGTGCTTGGATTAACAGATCCAACTACGCAACGGATTTTAATGTATTGCGCATCTTGATCATTAGACAGAGTGATTCAAGGTTTAAATGTAGGTATAACTAGCTTGTGCCCGCGACTTCGTCCGCGTAAAATTTTTGCTCCCCTGACCCTTCCTGTCGCATCGAATTGCTTGTCAGAGATCGTTTATTTTTCGTTGCTGCTCCGCTCCTTTTGATTGTAGCGTGAGCCTTCCTCAATATAAAGGTACCCATCACAAAAAGAATTTTTCAATTCGGACCAGTAGATTCTTCGATTACCGCGTTCAATCAAACAAACTATTCAGCTTTATAATATTAGTATAGATACGGGGACGAAGTCACTGGTAAAGGCTAGTAAAAATAAAACTCAAACTCGGTATGAAATCCTTTATTTAGATTTTTTGGTATTTTTTGAGACACATTCCTCTTTGTACCCATATGACTGGAATATAAAAAACGGGATTTTTACAATTTTGATGACGAACACATGATTTCTTTTTAAATCGCTTACATTGTCTAACTATATAACAATTTAGCTAATAAACAATGCAGTTAATGAAACTGCTATGATGCATAGAAAGACAGTTTGTAATTGTCCTTATGTAATTTATTTCTATTTGCATGTGGGCATTCATTTTTCCATGGAATCAGTGAAAATTATAAATGGGATAAAAAACAGTAATAATTCCACTGAAGAACAAATGGCTTATCTCATTCAGAGAAGAATTTACCGTAATGCTAACCATCTATGGAGGACGCGGTAATCTAACCCGCGAAATTCAACTTTACTTACATTTTTTTTTTGGTTTGTAGCTCAGTGTCAAGTTGTATGTACATTAAAATATGATTGGCGACAATGACAAATGCAGCATTACTGGGCAGTACACACTTCTATATATCAAGCTATACATTGCCAGTTTTAGCCGACTTCGCATTGCATATGCATTTCATACAACGAGAAGTCGGCTTATACTGGAAATTTAAAGCTTGGTTTGTCACCGTGCGTACAACCCTTTTTTTGGATTGGAAATCATCAAATGACTTCTCCCGTTCTGGGTGGAGCAGGAGGGCGTGTCAGACTTTTACTGACTAAAACCCACCCGTGTTCCTTCAGTTGCCTATATGCCAGGGCCACGGTAACTCTTTCGAACGAATCTCGCGACCCTGGCAGGAAAAGCATGTTTTGTGCTTGAGATTTGAACCTCGAATCTTATACACGACACGCGGTCTTGAAACCTCCAATTTATTAAGACGATGCGTACAACCCTCTAAGTTGAATGACCATTGAATTACTTTTCATGAAATAATCATCAAATGGGAATAAATGAAGAGGGTTATATTGATGATTTAAACGATTATAATTCTGTATATCGACAGCGAAATCTCGAATCTCGTAAGGGACAGGGATTTAAACGTCTCTTATGACATTTGACATTTCCGTCGATAGGCATAGGTACGTTCTTACCAGGGTCGCGAGATTCGTTCTAAAGAGATACCGTGGCCCTGGCACATGGGCAACTGAAGGAACACGGTGGGTTTTAGTCAGTAAAAGTCTGACATGCCCTTCCGCTCCACCCAGAGCGGGAGACGTCATTAGATGATTTCCCATCCAAAAAAAACAGGTATAGATACGTTTTACCGTCGCGAATCATATTTTGTTCAACATACAGCCTGAAAATGACCATGCAGGTCATTTTCAGCATAAATCATTAGAAAATTTAAATTTCGTGGACTATTTTTGCGCTTTCCCCCTTAAGATTAGAGAACTTTAGATTTTAGTAGATACTGGGCAGCATTCAATTGTACTTAAAGAATTAGGACTCGTTCTACCAAAGCAGAGAGAAGACATTTCTTCAACGACCAAGACTTGCGCTTTTTTCAAATCTGTCAAATTAGCTTCATCCCTATTGGTTGTTTACAATTCATGTCTCCATTCCGTTTTGGTGGGAACCACCCTAACGGCTAAGGCCGAATTTCACCAAACTCTGTTAGTTATGAAATGACCCGTTACTAAGTCATCTGATGTATCGTCTCACTTTGAAAAATAGTCCATCAAAATAGTTTATGAGACGTGACATTTCGGTACTTTAGGAGTTGCTTATAGTTAGGAAATGATTAAAGGTCAGTGTAACCATATATATTTTGACGTTTAATCCTATGACAGATTTAAGCAACTTTTTTAATTATAGGTATAAAGTTTAACAGAGACACTGACAGCATAGTCGACACAGGCTCAGTTGCTAAAGAATTAAAAAAAATGTTTGACAAAGTTTGGTGAAATTAGGTAGAAAGCTACGAAAATAAATGCCCACATGTAAAAGATACAATTACAAATGCATAATTAAGCTCGGTATCAAGCACAAGCACTTTGTGCGATATTCACAAATTATATCGTAGGTTCACAGCTTCGTGTGTAATGCCCAACTTTTAAACTATGAATTTTAAAAGACAATGTTGCTATAGTTGAAAATATGTGTTGAGTTACAAGACGGAAAAAATATTTAATAAGTCTAGAAGGACCTAATTATGAGTTTTTAGCCATTTAGTTCGCTAGTTGTGAGTTCTAATTCTTAATTTTAAAATGGCAGTTCACAGCTGCAATTATTAGGATTAAAAAAGTCACAATCTTTATATTGTAATTTATCTATCGAACATAAAACACGTGCATAAACGAAATATTATAAAAAAATAAAAGGTAATAAAAATGTCACGATATTTCAATTTTTATAGTAAAATGATTACTTAATACGTAGTGAACGTGATAGACAAAGATATTTACATGAAATTATGTAGTTTTATTACAACCACACTTAAACTGATAATGGCTTATTTGTTGTAGTAGAATTAATTTTGATTATACAAACCACATAACTTGCATAGTTGTTGTATTCCACGAGCTCGGCGGGGTAATTGCGTAATATGCTGATAGTAGCCAATGGCTTACATTTTGGCAGTACAAAAACATTCATTGCGTTATTCACGTGCTTGGATAGACACATTTTTCAAACATATGAAGCAATGGATTAGCAATATCCGTCAAAAAGATTTAGATTGTGATTGAATTAGGAAGCTGGTCTATAATAACTTTATGACAGTGACATATGTCATTGGAAGCGCGATCGTAATTTGCAACAGTTTCATTTCCATTTAATTATTTACAACTATAGCAACATTATAATTTTTATTAAAATTGATTTGTTTAGGTATCTCACCTATTATATTCGTTAACACTTAATTTGACCGCAAATAAATATTTTATTGTTTCTAATATCCCCAATTAAAGATGAAGGAAAATATTAAACAATAAGTAATAACAAGATATTATAATGGACATGGGTATAACGATTATAACTTAGTTATCCGGGTGCTCTTTTTATTTTTTTATAACATCACGTCACACCGTGAGAAAACAGGCATGTCTTAGAACCAAAAATTCGAAGACATGTGACATCTACCAACCCGCACTAGGCCCGCGTGGTGGATTATGGCCCACTCCCTCTCCCCGAGAGGAGGCCTGTGTCCCAGCAGTGGGAACATTATAGGCCGATGATGATGACATCACGCCTGTAACTCCTCGAAGGGCTAAGCAGAGGTGTACCTCACCATATACACCCACTTTTCGCCAATAGCTTTTAAAGATGCACGGTCTACAAACTATATTCATCAATTTATAGGGCCAGCGATGTTCTGTCACATAAGGAGGGTCCTCGAGTTAATTGCAGTGGCAGGCAAGCCCTTTGAACCATCCACTTGGCACGAGTAATTAATTTGACACTAAGCCATAGGTAGGTAACTCTGTATAGTTGGTTTACAAATTAACAGTCGACAAAATATAGGCTGTGCATTTTTGTAGGCGGTAACATCGCAAATAACTGTAAAATATAATCCAACTCTGCGACTTAAAAAAAAAAATTGTGATGGCGTTTTATTGTTCTGTTGCGTCATTAGTACTATTTTTTAAATGGGTTTTGTTTGTTTTTTTTTTTATTAGTTAACCAGCATGTATAGCAAGGTGTGGCCATATTTATAAGTGTGGTATAGACTATCAAACTGGACAACTTATTTCATGAGACCAAATCCGTAATCGAGAATATATCTGCTGTCACGTACAAAACTTCAATACCTACTCCAACCCGATGTATAGGAGAGCTGATTATAATTTCTCGATTGTTTGTCCCATTAACAAAGTTGGACAGTTTGAAGGTTTGTACCACACCTTAAACTTGATAAAGTCTTTCCGATACACCATGTATAAAAAAACTGTCAACCAAATGTTAGGTACAGTCACCAAAAGAGATAAGTAACCAGGTTCGTTGGATTTAGTTCAGGTTTTGTAAGAATCCAATGGATGTTTTAAAATGAACTTTAATTTGGTAAATGAAATGTTTGTTTTCTATTTACTGCATTAAATTTTATTCTAAAATATTCATCGGTTTTTTAGTAATCTTTAACTATCCGACGACCCCGGTTACTCTTCTCTTCTGGTGACTGTACTTTTGCACCTAGTAGTGTTTTATCAATTCAAATACTCATTACTAAGGACAAAAAATAACAACTTGCTAATTATACATTCTCTGTTATCTATATAACGTAAGTACTTACGTGGATAATCAATTGTTTTAATGACGTCACGTTTATATCTTTATGATTTAAAACCTGCTACTATCATAATTATCTATGCCTTCCTAGGAAACTCAAACGCCACTTCAGGAAATTGTTATACAAACTAAATTGCGGTACTTTACATACATGCAGGTATCGATATCAAATACCAATGAAAAAATCAATATAAAGGCAAGCGCACATTACAGGCGCAACGCAACGCATTTTCATATAAAAATGCGTTGCGACCAGCCTGCATTGTGCGTTGATTCCGATAAAATAAACCAAAGTGATGAAGGAGGATTTGTACAATCTGCGTTAGCCTTTAAAGTGTGGTTCTGACATTATAATATGAGTTTTCGAATCAGAAGTATATAACAATGAGTATTTGAAATATAAGTATAAAACGAATGACTACCCATTTATATGTTCCATTTCATTATTATTAGCCATTAATGTCCCACTGCTGGGTAAAGTATTCAGGCCTCCCTACTTTCTTTCCACTTGTCTTTGTACATTGGTAAGATAGGTACCTATTATGGGGCATTTATCTGCATAATATCTAATGCGGTCAAATAAAGTGTAAACTAATTTATTGTGTCTAAAGTAATAACATTTAACAAAACGATTCCATCAACAATTTTACAACACCATAGGAAATAAAACATTGGCTATAGGAGACAAGTGCTTGCAGTTCACATTAAATTGGTAATGCAATTTCCAAATATTAGTGCCAACATTTGGCTGAGTTTTTAAGAACAAAAAGGCATTATAAGCCAATACTGGCAAATGAATTGCCGGACATTGTTTGCCCCAATGAACAAAAATGCCCATATTTCCAAATGCTGACACCAATACCCAAATTATTTTTTACATAATATGATTTATTATGCCTCTTTATAATTGTTACTACTTAAATTATAAACACTTAAATTATATAAAGTTTAATAGACCATAATACAGCCGATAACAGATCTGGTACAAAAAAAAAAGCGCAAAAATAATTTTGCTTTTACATAATCATAAGTAAAAAAATGTTTTTTTTTTTTTCGCTGAATTTCCGCCTTGATTTTTAACACGCTAAGCTATTAAATTATCGATAAGTCTAAACTAGAAAGAATATGTATTAAAAGTCAAATTTTTAAGTTATAAAGAGCTCTAAACGGCGGGGAAATCAATAAATAGGACACAATTTTAACTAATATTTACATATAATATTAATAATGTTTCATTATCAAATTACATGAAAATGGCTTACGAGAAAAAGAGTACAATTTCTTTCATGTGTTAAAAATAAATTCTGATTTAATATAAATAAAATATGAAGCGATTTCTATTACTTTGCCGTCGCATACCAAATGTTTTCGAGATCTGCATTTTAAAAACGATCAAATGAAGAATGTGAGGATTTTCATTTTATTCAATTATAAATAAAATAAAATCCACACAGTTTTATAATCGATATCTTTGTTTCGTTAGTCAGTGTCTTTCCGCATGCGGTTTTAACCTAAAAAAGTAATCCGTATAAATGGCAGAGAAAAAATATTAATTCAACACACTGTCGACCAAGAGATCGAAATACGATACGAGATCATTTTTTTTTAGTTTTTATTAAAAACGAGTAGTACATATAGTGTGTTATAATTATATGTTTTCGACACATATTACGTCAAAGTTGGATCCTTATTGGTAAAGCAAGAGACAAATCTGACAGAAAAACGCGCGCGGAATTCCGCTTAGTCTTTTGTCCCTAGCCTGGAGTCTACTCTCTAAATCCATCAACGAAGATACGAGTCCATCCGAAAGTAATTGATCTGTCAAACCAAATGTTAAATTCAATTTTTCGTACAGGAAAGTGCGTTTCACGAAATAATTCTTTTCGCCATAATGTTGGTAGCACTCTACAGACAGGGGCGCCAACATTACGGCGAAGGGTATTCTTTTAGAATCACACTATACGAGTTCATAACGGGAGTAGGGACAACTGTCAAACCTTGTTGTCATTCATTCTTAGTTCGGACCCCGAACTAATCATATATCCGTAAGTGATACGAAGTAGGAAGCTGCGTGACTTCATCCGGAAATACGGATTTCGTGCCTAGGGAGTAGACCCCGTCATTTTTCCGCATGCGGACGTATATTTACGAGCTTACATAAGTTTTTTTTGTGGTCTATGTTCCTTTATATAATTTAAACGCAGTGGGCCTTCTAACCACTCGCCATATAGGCTGTTATGTATTCCTAAATGCATAATATAACGCTACTACACGTATAATACACAAGCTACAGTTATATTATACGAGTTTCTTATGTCAGCCTTTTTAGTACCTCTTTTATTTCGCTTTTGATGTTGTTATAAGTTATTTATTTTTACCGAACTGCAAAGAAGGGTTACGTTTTGACCATGATAAAACTTTATTTAAATAAAAATGAAATGCTGTTCGTTAGTTAGCGTATTACTTGAGAACGGCTGGACCGATTTGGCTATTTTTGTTTTAAAATGTTCGTGTGTAAAAACCAGATTTTTAAGAAAAACTGGAAAGGTTGCCCAGAAAGTGGCAAAATCAGTAAAAACTGACGGTGCTGTGTTCTATGGAATTTTAGTAACAACTCAAGACCATGGAAGTTTTGTCAGGACAACGGTTTGACGGCTTAGTAGGATGGTAATATCTTTCTCCCAAAGCAGTAACAATAAAAAAAAACTTGAATTTCCAGAAGATAAATAAACGTTTTTTTTTTATTAAGTATGTATCGACAAAGTTTAATAAAAACCATATAATGCCATAATTTTTTCCCGCCCGATATGATATCTTAGATAAACAACCATAATTTATCAGCTGTGCCTATAAATACCCAAAATTAAGTAGGTAACTTCCATGTTTTAGAATAATTATAATAATATGAGATAACCAGACATTAAAATCACCTTTTTATCTTTAGAATTTTAGTATCTGTCACGTTTTCTATTGATTGATTATATCTGGAATTAAACACAGACAGTCAAAGAAAACATTACTAAGAATGAGACCTATTTTCTCAAAAGCAAAAATTCAATCTATACTGTAAAAATCTCACCGTGTAAACTTAGCTGAAATGAGCTGTCATTCAAAGTGATGACGGATTGACATTATTGACAGCTCAATTCAAACTCACTTCACTGAAGTTTTGACGTTGTGATTTTTACGGAATAGATATCTTTCTCTTTAGCGTTCCAAAAGATCTCTAGACACGATGGTCCATAATGATATATTTTCCAATAAACTGAAGTTCAAAAGATTAAAAGGAATTTTTTGTAATTCTTTTCATTTCTATGCGCTGCTGGGGCAAGCAATACACAAAAACATGTGAATGCAATTATTCTATTTTATTTTTTAAATAAAATTTACTGCCATCATTTGATTTTCAATATAGATGGCTATAAGAGTAGAGGGAGACCAAAGAAATAATGTATGGACTGTGTGAGAGACGATATGGTTGGAAGATAGAGAAGAATGGAAGAGAAAGACATGTTCAGCCGACCCCAAATAAATTGGGATCATGACTACCAAAAATATTTTAACTTTCCCTCCACTGACCACTTTTTTCCATCGTGTATGCATTAAGCACAAATATCGATAAAAGAATCAAACACGTGTGCAACACGTGTCTTAATATTTGCTGCTGTCAGAATAAGTTTCAGAGAAAGAGACATTTTCCTTATTCTGTAGGTGTTGATGTGAAACAATCTCATTAAGAGGTATTGAGTGACGATGATAGCAAAAGATACTTTCGTAGATAAAAGAGATAAATATCAAAATAGGTGACACAGTTACGGTTTCCCAGACGGATAGCATAGCTAAATCAGTGACGTTTAATCAAGATGGCGTTTCAGGGATCCCTTCAAGAGTTCCATGGAGCTGTTAACTTTCATTAATTATCTATAATTTATCTATAATTTGTATGAATTTAGAAATATATAAGTATATTTATCAGTTGTCTTATTGCCATAGTACAAGCTCTGCCTAGTTTGGGATCAGATAATGGTGTGTTGGTTGTCCTAAGATATTAATATCTCTTTATAATGGTCATCACATTGGATCTAAGGGTACTTTGTCCTTTACTAAGTTACTGCTTTAAATGAAAATGAACCTTGTTTGACCAAATAATTATAAAGTTGCTATGAGCATTAATCGCTTATAATAAGATTCAAATTTGAATGAAGACATAACTTTTAACAAGTTTCTTTTAAAAACAATTTAAACTGTTCTCAAGTGCCTTGATTGGGAAATGAAATTTTTGCCTTCCAATCACAACAATATAACATCAATAAGTTGTATTTTTTTTAATAGTTATATTATCTATACTAATATTATAAAGCTGAACAGTTTGTGTGTTTGTTTGGTTGAACGCGCTAATTTCAGGAACTACTCGTCTGAATTGAAAAAATCTTTTTGTAGCCTATTTATTGAGGAAGGCTATATAAAATCACGCTATGATCAAAAGGAGCGGAGCAGCAGCTAAAAATTTATGAAAACTGACAGGCATTAATTCAATGCGACGGGAAGGGTCAAAGTAGTAAAAATTTGAAGCAGAAGCTAAGCTAGTATTTGATAAACTTTATCAGCATTCCAAAAATTGGCAGAGACTTGTTCTTTGACTAATTTAAAAGATAAATAACTTGTAATAACATCGAAAAACTTTTTCAGAGGAATCAAATGAAAATTAAATGAATCAAAGTGTTGTAAGTTAAAGAAGCAACTATGCAGACGTAATTATTATTCGAAATTTAATTCACAATTGTTTTTATGATTAATTTAAATCAACAGTTTAGGACGTAATACTGACACTCTTATCCAACCCATAGTTATCCTGCCAGGGTCGCGATATTCGTTCGAAAGAGTTACCGTGGCCCTGGCATATGGGCAACTGAAGGAACAACGGTGGGTTTTAGTCAGTAAAAGTCTGACACACCCTTCCGCTCCACCCTAGAGCGGGAGACGTCATTTGATGATTTCCCTTCCAAAAAAAAAACCCATAGTTGTTTCAATCAATCTGCCTAGCGTTATCCCAACTAAATATATTGGGGGTAGGTTTCGATTCTATCATGCAGCTGTATACCAGTATTTTACATGGACCTACTGGCTATTGTGGCTGGTAACCCAGTTACTAGATACTCTGGGCGGAGCGGGAGGGCGTGTCAGACTTTTACTGATTAAAACCCACCCGTCTTTCGTCAGTTGCCCATATGCCAGGGCCACGATGTCTCTTACACGATACCCCTTGATAAGTATTATCGTCAAGATTTTCGGGCTTCTGACTACGCGCAACGACTGTCAACGATCTAAGAATGACAGTCGGGACAATGATATGACACTTCCAATGAAGATTTTACAAGATGTTTGTGACAATTTTGTATGGAATTTCGGAATAAATAAATACTAGCCGTGCTCGCGGCATGCCCTTCGTAGGTTTCGGAATTTGTCCCACGGGAACGTGCTACCGGGATAACAAGTAGCCTTTACTGGCAGACCAGTGACAGTCAGGACAAAATCAGTCCAACCTTTTCGGAGATTAGCCGGAACAAACAGACAAACACAAAAATTGTAACAGTTCTTTTTTTCTGTTATAAGTACTGCTATATACTTTCAATATGCATTTAGTAAATGAGGTGATTGATACTTTGAAATTACAAACAGACACTACAATTTTATGTTATTTGTATAGATTACCGTGTATTTTGAATACTTTTACGCACACATAAAATTTAAATTGATCTACTACTTCTAACATTTTTATGCTTCTTTCAAAATAACATACTAGTCATTCTGAAATCAACTTAATTTACACTCCAATAAAGTTGGTAATCGTTTAAGTGGCAATAACACCCATTAGAAACAAGATTTTAATAGACTTTAGGTAATGTGCTAAAACTGTAGATACTAACCAGTAGATAACAGTAGCCTAATCTGCATTCATACATATTATAAATAAAACATTAAAGTGGCGTTTCCTGTCTGTCTGGGTGACGGAGACGACGCATTTTTTTTTATGGTTCGGTGTTCTCCATTATTTAGATGAATTTATTTCAGAAGGTTTTAATATTTAATTACTCATATATTTTTAGCAAGTCGTGACATCCTTGCAAAGCAGGAGCAGCTCGCTAGCGAACTAGCGAGGCAGTAATAAACAACACAGTTTTTAGTTAAATATCGGTATTACATCCAAAATTTTCTGTTTGAAAATAATTATAAAAACATCAAAGTCTTTTTTATGAATAAATCACATAGTGTATAAATTACATCTTTTCAAACTTAGTGCTTCCTTAAATGAGATAAGCTCGTTAATTTTCTTTTTTAAATGATAAAGTCATATGGCAACAATGGTCAAATATTTTGCAAAAAGTATTATACGGTGCCTGCGCAATAAAAAAAAAGATAAAAAACATTGTGAATTTAATTCGCGACAGTACCGCGTTACCAACAAGGCTGACATAGTTATATAATCATTAAGTCACGTATGAATCGATACACGTCATCGAGTGACGAAATAAGCTAATCGATATAAAAATAATTGGGTTGACGTTTGTGCGAATATTTTGACAGTTAAGTTCCCGCCATTTTCGGTTAAATCTTTACGTTGAACAGATACAGATGAAAGAAAAGCAGTTATTTTAACATTATTTCAAATAAACTTACAATATCGTCGCCGAAGGGCGTGTGCTTATGAGGAGACGATAGAAGGGATCACTTACGGCTGAAGCCAAGTATACCTACCCGATTCAGCAATGAGTATACACGATTCAGCGCCGAGTATACGCGATTCAACGCAGAGTGTACGCGATTCAGCGTCAACGATCAGAGCGTAACGGTTTAGTTTCGTTCACTGTTCAAAAAGAGCGCGAAGTGAGAAGGTTTCACTTCAAAAACCTTGACATCAAAAAGAAGTAAATTATGATTTAAGTTCAATTACTTAAATTATACGTATATGGAATTACTTATCCTCGTCAAAATACTCGCACACACGGAACTAGAACGTAGCATAGAGCTACCTTAAATTTAATACTTTTTTTATTGTATTATGTCAATTTTTTAATTTTTTTTTCTTGTTATATGGCACCACAGCCATTACTCGACAATCACACAAGTGACAAATTGTGCATCAACAAACATACAAACTTTACTTTTGAACCGATGTCAATAACGTTATTGCTATGAAATAACTAAGACAACTTTTATTTTAGTTTATTGATTTTATACGAACTACTACAGCCATCTATTGGTGACAGTAGGAGTAAGGAAACAAAGATGGCGGATTCAACTGTCAATAATTTTTTACCGGTTCAAAAGCAAATCTAAGCGACATTTAAACCTTACCGAAGCTAAAGTGTCATATTGCCGTTACAGCAGTTTAGTATAACATCACAACCGCCTCCTACCATTTTGTAGCCTACTTTAAGCTCATTATTACCGAAAAATGTCAATGAATCTGAACGAAACGTCATTGGCACTATGCTATGATCTTAAGCATTTTGTCCAAAGAGGTTTGTTGTTTTTTTTTTTTGTATAGTCTATGTTGAATAGCGTGCATCATCTGATAGACAAATTTTGCCTATGGCTGTATGTTGTCTACTGCATTATGGCCCATGGTATGGATGGACATACTCCAACGTCAATCGTTATTTGTGTACCAATGGTTTAGCAAGATATAGGATAAAGCGTTTGCGTCATTCCTACTTGAAAAACTGTACATTTTATGAAATTCAAGGACAAGGATTTTGACAAGTAATCATTGATAAAATTTTAAAAAGGACTGCACAATTTAAGTAGTAACGCTTTATGTAAGTCTTTTAAAAATATAATTATGAAATGAGAAGCACATCTGTACACTATAACCAGTTTAAACCAATAACAGTAGATGATAATAATAATATTATTATATAGCTTTAATCATGAATATATTTTTCAATACTGAACTTTGCAGTATGCCAAACATTGACCATGAATGTACGGTAGCCATAATCCTAATTTAAAAAACCTAACCTTAAAATTACAATTTCAAAAATAAAATCTACATATTTCTTGTATTTCAATTTCTTAAAAATCAACAAGACATTTCCAAAATGTTTTGTCAGTTAAAATGAGACATCATTTTTGCTATTTTAAAAACGATAAAAATTTACAGTAAATTATTTTTTAATAAAAATAAAATTTTGTACTTCATAAAATCAGTATTTGAGAGCCGTCAGAAGAAACATGATTATTAAAGATCACACCTTAATTTTTAAGAAGCCATTTTATCGTAGGCTAACGTTGTGACTATATTTTTATCAAGTGGTTCTTTCGCCCACATTCGCACAGCAATCATGACTTTTATTTTCCCCCTAGCATCTCTCAAAAGCCATTATCGCAATACAATTATTACTAAGGAATTCAGAAAAAGCGCACACTGTTCGATTTCCTTTTGCAAAAAAATAAAATTTATAACAAAAATCTGTCAATACTTGAATACATAAATTATTTTAACTTTTTTTTAAATTAAATTAAGATATGTATGAAACAAAATGTCTGATAATAATAAATTATACAGGACAACACAAGTTATACACACAACTCATTATAATCTGTGGTGCTGACAAAATACTAATGCACATTTTTTTTCACACACTTATTTACCAAACATCTCAATCGAAAAATCATTTCTCTTTTTAGAAAAAATACATCAATTTCGTATTATTAATTTTAATTTTTCATCAAATTCTCAAAAATATTTACAGCACAGTCTATTTCTAGTTTTTTTCCATATTTTTTTTTCTAATTTATATTATAATCCCGAGGTTCACGATACAAGAATATCTTGCCATAGACAATATATTCTTATACGGTGAGATTAAAAAGTAAAACTTACAAGAACACATTTGACTATTATTTAAGAATCAATGTTCACTTTTGAAATATACCAACTTAATTAAGCTTAAAAATAAAAACATTAACTATTTAGTCCGTCTAAGGAATTAAATAAGACTTAACACACCGTCTGAGATCTGTCACTCACTTTTTTCGAGTTTTTATTTTTTTCACAGTTTTTTTTTTTATCACATTTTTAAAAATACTGCTTCCTCTTAGGTGCTTCGTGGTAAAGATATGTAGTCACTTCGGCTGAAGTAGATTTTTTTTATGTTGAAAGTTGAACATTTTCGAGATTGTGTGGGGAACCACGCGGGCGTAGGTATTGTGTGGTGACTGACAACCGAAATCGTTCAGGACGTGTATTTATTACCTTTGCTTGGAGATGCCTGTGCGTGAAAAAACATTCAATCAGTAATATAACGTTTATGGTGAAGCTCCAGAGAAGCCCGCGAAAATAATTTTTACATACGTTTTTTTGCAATTTGTAAGAATGTGTGCTGAAATATGGCTGTACATCTTTATTATAGTCATTTAAACCATAAATGCAACCCTTTTACGTTCATTTAATTCGAATGAATATTTCATGAAAAAGACATTCAATCAAATTAAATGAAGTTAGAAGGTTATATTGATGACTTAAATTCCATATATGTTACGATCGCGAATAATATTTAAATTGCAAAAAAAGTAAGAAAATTTGAATTTCGCAAGGTACTTTGGAGTTTCCACCTTCAGTGCATTTCAAGAAAGAATTTCTCCGCCCTAATGTTGGTAACACGGAGTTTTAGTGTTGAAAAAAAACAAAACAATGAATTTCAATGCTAACAACATTACAGCGAAAGGAATTCCTCCTTGAAACTTATACATTTATTCTAGCTGTCAATTCCTCAAATTAAAGCCGATACCGCACATAACCAAATTAACCTGAAATTAACCCTAAATTCAAAGAAATAAAGTAGCTAACTACCTGACATAAATTTATTCTAGCTGTCACTTCCTCTAATAACACCAAGCTGGCACATAACAAAATTAACCTGAAATGAACCCTAACTCTAAAGAAATAAAGTACGAAATTACCTGGCTATGTCACGCGATAGAGTTGACAGCGTAGCGGGGCCGCGTGCCCTCGGGCTGGTACAGCGTGATCGAAGCCACGTAGTTGTTAGACATCACCTGCAAGAATAGGCATCACATTAGAATATGATCCTTAATTTCGAAAAAATATGGTATACAATCGCACTAGTGTGTTGCTCTTGCTGTTCGTTAACCCTAGATAACTCAACTATTTTCGTTGTTACATGGTTATTAAACATTCGTCGAACTGACTACGCCAAATAAAATGCATTTTTTTGAAAAAATTGTTATTAATCACAGGAATTTCTGACATTGGTCATATTTTGGATCATTATTAAACAAAAAATAATCAAAACAGTAATTAAGAACTATTCCACGCAGCCACAGCATATATCGATGTTCACCTAGAAGTACACGAGCATGAGAATCGCGGGTAGGTGGGTAGTCGAACGGACGAATGTTTAGCTATCGAGGGTTAAATATGAAATCCTGGTGACTAATAGCACATGTATTTTTAGGAATTGACTATAGCTTCTGCCTGCAGCTTCGCCCGCATGGATGTTTTTTTTTACGTGGTACCCTATTTTTTACCTAAAATAAAAGTAGCCTATGTTACTCCTTATAAAATCAGCAATCTGCCTTCCTTCTTTAAATATTATTAAGTAAGACTAGAGGAATAACAGAGGGACATTTCTCGTAATTTTAAGAACGTGCGAGTCTGATCTTAGTCTCAATCTGTCAAAAATACCTCTCGTTTCAATACATTTTTGACAAGTTTTTGACATTTGATTGTCACCGAGATGACACTGAGACTAGATTTTGAACGTTTTTAATTGCGAGAATTGGCCTTCAGGTGCCAAATGGGTAGCTCGCCGCCCGGTAAGGACTAGGCTCGGGTCGACGGCGCGTAGTGTTCCACGCGCGCCTCAAAGAGATGTCAGCAACAGTGATGGGGTCTACTAGGACCGATGCCTGCCGGGGTCGCGTGATTGTTCGAAAGAGTTCCCATGGCCCTAGCGCAGACAACTGAAGGAAAACGGGTGGGTTAGTCAGTAAAAGTCTGACACGCCCTCCCGCTCCGCCCAGACCGGGAGACGTCATTGGACGATTACCCATCCCAGACACACAGATGCAAAGTCTCATGTGTATGTTATTACATCGTCATGCACAGCTTTTAAACCTGTACACAGCAACGCTGCCTAGTAACAGCACTCGTGACTCGGACTACTTTGAAGAGCTCCTTCATATTTACTCATCATCTACCTTGTCGTTTCCCAACTATGTTGGGGTTGGCTTCAAACCAGACGCAGCAGAATACCATTTTTTTTTAATGGAGCGATTGCTTATCTTACCTACACAACTTATTGGGTAATACGATACCCCTCGGTAAGACTTTCGGGCTTCTGGCAGACGACCCGTGACGACTTTCAAAGATCCACGATGACAGCCGGGATCAAGAGTGTAACGTGCTTAGTGCTTTCCAAGTCATAGAAGGGTCGATTTGTATGACTGTTATGACTTAGCCACGAGCCCCTCCGTAGGCATAAGCTCCTCACAAAGATCTCTAGTATCCCCTTCCCCCCCACCCTTTATGATCCATATACTGCAGACCACGCTACGCTTCCTGATTCCCTTATGTGATTTTCCCATAACTTGTAATAGAGTAATAGCAGCCGCATGTGATCCGCATTTTGATCATGAATTCAGCACTTGATTCTAAACACGCCCCTCGCCGTCGGGTATTTAAAATAAAAACCGCTGTTTGCAGATACATGATGAAAGAAAATACGTTACACAAACACATTACACACACACACACACACACACACACACACACACATTACACACCACGCTACACACACACACGTTACACACACACACACACACACACACATTACACGCACACACATTGCACAGACACACATTACACACACACACATTACACACACACACACACACACACACATTACACATACACACACACACATTACACACACACACGCACACACACACACACATTACATTTTTGATGATGACGTAACTGTCTATAGCTAAGTCATACCTCAAATATGATGTCCTGGTAGCCGTAGCAGAAGGTGGAGCCGAAGGGGTTGGTGGTGTTGGTGGAGGAGGCGCGGTTGAGCACGACGGGCCGCTCAGCTACGCGCAGTGCACGGGAGACTGTCTCCCACTTACTGTACGCCGTGATACACACCGCGCTCTGGCTCTCCACCAGCGAGTTGGCTTCGCATCTAAGGAGATGGAGGTGTTTCATTAGACAAAAAGCTGCAGGTTGAAATGGAGTTTAAAAGGAGAATAACCGTTTAAGTTAACGTAGTCCTTGTTTCTGCCCGATGTGTGATGTATTTGTGCCCGACAAATACATCGGCCACCGCCTAAGTCGCCGACACAATCTGTTCGCGCAACTGCCTTGCAGAACGGTCTCCAGAGCTGAATCGCCTGTATGTCGTACATTGAGGATGCTCAATGCCCTCCTGACGGTCAACCCTGAATGTGATGTGTTTGCGGACGAATGCAGGAGAATTATGTGCGTATGTCTGATGTTCTGTGAGAAACAGTATGCCAGGGTGTCCACTGTATGCCTGCCGGGGTCGCGTGATTGTTCGAAAGAGATACCGTGACCCTGGCACATGGGCAACTGATGGAACACGGGTGGGTTTTAGTCAGTAAAAGTCTGACACGCCCTCCCGCTCCGCCCAGAGCGGGCGAAGTAATTTTATGATTTCCCATCCTGAAAAAAAAAATGAAAAAAAAAGGGTGTCCACTGTTCCATGTTAGTAAGTAGATTGTTAATTGTATAATTTTGTTTTCTTTTTGTTTCTATGTTAATTAATGTAATTGGTATTGTACCGTGTTAATTAACTATAAATAAATAAATTGTGTGTCCCATTTCTTCCCGTGAGCGTCGTAAGCGATTATGGAGAGGTTTCATTGATCAAAAAGCAGTACATGAGAACAGGTTTAAAAGAAGAATAACCGTTTAAGTTAAAGTAGTCCTTGTGTGTCCCATTTCTCCCTGTGAGTGTCGAAGAAATTAAGAGAATGAGCAGCAGCGTTCTCTATGCATTTTACCACCATACTGCGATCGTTAATCCGCCTGCCAAGCGTAGTGATTATGGCTAAGTCCTCCAAATTGGGGGCGGCCAATGTCCAGCGGTGCAATAGTACATTTATCTAAAGTGTAATAGCTCACTTGTCGGGCTGCACGGTGAGCTCGAACTCGCAGCGATGGTACATGTTGAAGTTGTAGTGTCCCGGGTAGTTGGTGTGGAGCACGAACTTCTTCACCTGGTGCGTACGAGCGTCGAAGAGCACGTCCTGCAAATATATGGACAGTAAGCCGATTTGAAGCTTATTATTACAATATTAAAAATCATTTGTTTAACTTTTTGAATTAAGGATCTAAAATATTTCAAATTCCAAAGCATTTATTCAAAACAAGCACATAAAAGGCACTTTTGAACGTCAACATTTACATTAAAATAGAATTGATTCTAGTCGCCCCATCCAAAAAGTAGCTTTTTTTACCACGACTCTAAAAACGGTGATTTCAAATATGTATCTCGAAATCGACCCTAAAATGGGGACCCCCATTTTCAAGGTTTAAATTACTAGGGTTGCCAAATACATGAATAAGACAGCCAGGGACGGGAGGGGATCTTTTCACCAAGTTAGAGTCGCTAGGGTGGGGTCGTCAAAGGTAGGTTATATAAGTTAAATGGCGGCAGATCGATATGCCAGCTTCCATACAAAAAGGTTCGAACCCCGACAGTACGTTCACTCAAATTCAAAGCATTGTTTTCAATTAAATCAATTACAGGCACTTTTGAATACTCAAGTGGCGGTGAGTCAGAAAAAAGAAGCTAAACTGCGTAGGTACAGACGCAAACACATCAAGCTACTACAATCTGTCAGATTTCTTTGATAGATTTTCGACTTTATTTCTAGAGCATTAGGTTCAAGGTTCATTGGGAAAAAATGACAGTTTCGGGTAGCTTGACCTGGTGGCGTCTGTACCTATGGAAAAGAACGAAAACTACTGATACTGACCAGTCCCAAGGTGAAGTAGTTGAAGAAGTAGTCGGAGGCTGGGGGCGGGCGCCTGCGGGCGGTGGGGCGGTGGATGCGCATCTTGTCGTCCGCCTTGTAGTAGGTGCGGGCCGGCGCGCCCAGCATGGCGCACACGCGCTGTGCCGAGCTGCCGAACCGCACCACGCGGCACACCGACCGACCCGCACCGCCTTCTGTCAGCGAGCGGTTCGGCCCTGGGGTAGAACGAATTGGGTCAACAAATGATCAGATCAGGCTTCCTGACTAACTGCATGCAACTATTTTACATGCAGCGACTGCCTATTTGACTTCCACAGTCCAGTTATTGAATAATATTTTACCCCTTGATTGTCAAACTTTGACAAGGGCTACAGCCGCACGGTTGATCATTTAGGTTAAGCCACGCTTGCCGCGGTTGGTCCGGTCATACCAAGACCCTTTCGGTGCCTCGGAAAGCACGTTAAGCCGTTGGTCCCGACTATCTTTCGTAGATCTTAGACAGTCGTTATGGGTCGTCAGAAGCCCGAAAGTCTGACAGCCAGTCCTACCAAGGGGTATCGTATCTGCCAGGGTCGCGAGATTGTTCGAAAGAGATACCGTGATCCTGGGACATGGGCAACTGCAGGAACACGGGTGGGTTTTAGTCAGTAAAAGTCTGACACGCCCTCCCGCTACGCCCAGAGCGGGAGAAGTCATTTGGTGATTTCCCATCCAAAAAAAAAGGGGTATCGTATTACCCAGTAACTGGGTTGTGGAGGTCAGATAGGCAGTCGCTCCATGTAAAATACTGGTACTCAGCTGCATCCGGTTAGACTGGTAGCCGACCCAAACATAGTTGGGAAAAGGCTACGCAGATGATGATTGTCAAACTTACGGGCTTCTGACAACCCGTAACTGTCAAATATTCACGAATGACGGTCGGGACTAACAACTAAATGTGCTTTCCGAGACACGGAGGGGTCTTGATATGTAAAGATGGTCACGCTGCAAACGTTGCATAACCTGGTCGATCGAACTGTGCGACTATTATTACGTAGCCACAACCCTAAAATGCTGTAAGCAAATATGAATATAGAAATCGTAAAGGTCTGAAGTTAAAGTTTTATAAGAAAGAGGAGCCGTCACAAAACGACTGATAGAGAGCGTGTATAAATTCATCTTTCTCGATTAGGACTTTCTGAATAACGACTTAAAACAAAAGAAATAATAAAAACTTGAGAGGTGTCAAGGGACACCAGGATGGAACGAAGTTCCTTTCGATAAATTAGTGAAGGAATTGTAATAAAATTTTAAGAATGATAAAAATAGAAAGACGAAACGAAAATAACGGGCTTGCTTAGATGAGAGAGAGAGAGAGACAGACAGAGAAACACGAGCACAAAAGTGTCGTTACAACTTTTGGTCTTAATTTTTCCGTCTAGTCCCCTTTCGCAACGCGCGATAAGGAACTTCGTTCCAATAAAGTACGTCACAACGACGTAGGGACGCTTGTATTAGTAGAATATTACTCACCTTCAGTGAACATATGCAGCCGCAGTCCTTGCGTGGCGGTGGCAGTGCGCAGTACGTCACAGCGACGTAGATGTAGTTGGTGTCGGTAACAGGAGAGAGGTAACTCCGGGAGAGGCGCTGGGCAGACACTGCCGCTACTTGTACTGCTAGCCTGTATATAATCGGTAACACTTAGCGTAATGGTAAAATGATAAGCAGCTGTACTTTTAGTAGTAGAAACCAATCTTAAATTAGATAAAAATTAATTAGAAAAAAAATTACGCCTTCGTTGAGCTGTGTATTAAGCTATTCTTCTTCTTCTTCTTCTTAGCGTGTCGATAGCAATCTAAATAGAGTTAGCCCAGAATTTGGCTACGAGCTTAGCACTTTCAGTAGCGTCCATCAACACCTGTAGCATGAAAAAACAAGACACGCTGGATAATATATCAAGTGCCGCATTGTTTGTGGGACAGCACCATATTTACACTCCAGGGCGGAGTCATCTGTGAATCTCCACCTTAGCAGGTTTACTTTACTTAGGCCTATCTGAGTCCGGAGTCTATTTAAAGACTTCCAGGAAAGCCAAGGCAACTCTTGTCCAGGTGCGAGATTTTCAACAGGTGGAACGAATGGGTTTAGTAGGGAAGCGCCAAGTCGCCATGGGCTTAATTAAGCAGTAAGGCTTGTAAAACGATATATTCAGTTTTAATAGGAGTTTTTGATACAAAACGGGTATATTCAATGTAGGTACCCATATACAAGTTGTCAAACACTTGTCATTGACACTATATGTCTCTTACATGGATTTTTATTTGCTGTAAAAAATCTAAAATAAACAATTATAAACAAAAAGATTTAATAACGTTGAATTTGCCTGGAGAGTACGTTTTTGTTTATTGCTATGATATTGAACAGACCTGGTGTTGAGATCCATAGTAGATGGTGGTTCGTGAGACGACAGGCGATCCACCGTTAGGGAACTGTAGGGAGCCCAGCCCGTGGGCGTAGCCAGGCTGGAAATATAAGAAAAACAATAAAATATTATAAAATGGTAGATTATTTGTTAGATTGCTCTAGTGACAGCCCCTGACTGACTGTAGAAAAATTTCATAACTTTACTGAAACTTCGTTAATTGTAGCACTAGAGGGAAAAAAAGAAAGAAAGAAAGAAAATACGTTTATTTGCGGTAAATAAGACGCAAAAACAAACTGAACACAACAGCAACAACTTAGATTTGATCCTATCTGCTGTAGGGTCAAAGGACCACATTTCGCCTTTAAGGACCAGTATTTGTTAATTTTGGATCCCAACTGCAACGACTATTAGTAATAATCCAAATAAATAATTTATTTGCAACAAAACCAAATACTATCATAGAAAAACAATGTTAATCGATGATGACTGCAATAAGTTAAAACTGTGGTGCAAATACCAACGTACGACTCCTTGTGAGACGGCAGGATGTACCAGACTAGTACCATATAATAACAAAAATATGTAATCCAGTCGATCGTATAGGTAATTAATCACCACAAAATCTTACCTCAAATTTACTATCAACAGGGAAATAAAAGGACAGTCCCCTGAAGTTGAGCGCGAACAGATGTCGCTGCGAGTCGTAGAGACCGGGGTGCGTCGCGCCGAAGCAGTGCTCGACCTGCTCGATCGACGGCGAGATCTCCGGGGAGTTGAAACACATGCCACTGTAACATGTTACAAAACAAGTTTTAGCACACGAAGTGTTAAAGACGGCGTACTTACTGTCAAAAAGATGGTCCTACATCCATACTAATATTATAAATGTGAAAGTGTGTGTGTCTGTTTGTCCGTCTTTCACGGCAAAACGGAGCGACGAATTGATGTAATTTTTGAATCACGTCAATTCGTCGCTCCGCACACTGGTCCCAAATTAAAAAAAAGTGGACATTGATAGTAGACCGCTGATATTTTTTTTTATTGTTGATACAATGATAACAGATAAGGCAAAAAAATATTATTGTCCTACTTCAAATACTTTTCTGTAAAAAAAATATTTCTTTTTTTTTTGTATGGGAGCGATTACATTTTACTCAATTTCTCAAAAACTTTAAGCGATGTCGAGATGGCAATCACATATGTTAGAAAACTAATAATTCTGAGTATTTGGCTCGAAGAAACTTATTGCTTATCTCTGCGTACTTTCGAGATAATAGTGACAGAAAATAACATTTTTTTTTAATGTTAATTTTTTGCTTTTTTTTAATCATAGCCTTACTTTAGCACATAATTATAATGTATGCGTAATGTCAAATAAGTAAAAAGAGACTTCTCTGTAAAAGAGGTTATGGGGGCTCACTAATGAATGAAAAGCTATGACCTTTCTGAAGGAGTACTTTCATCAGTTCTAAAAAACAATCAAAATGAAGACATATTAAGCTGCAAACATAAAGTTGAATATGTTCACAAACGATTCTGAAAAAATATTATGGTGAAAGATTAATATTTGGGTCTATATTCTCTTGAGAAATCTCTATTTCCTCGTTTTCCAACGAAAGCAATTCATTGTTCAAGATCAAAGCACTAGCCTCTGGAAACAACTGTTTATGTAAACGAGCAAACTTTGGTTTGATATGGCTGATGTAAGGATCTGAGCTAATTAGAAAGCTGTGGATAATGTCTAAATTAGTCTGAACTCTACCGATTTTTCTTGTATGTGCCATTCTAACATTCCGGAAATCTTTATTCCTCGCTTCGGAAGCTTCTTCGGAAAGCATGCCTATCGGAATAAAGGAGAAATTTTCACAAATATCAGCACCGTGTATCAACAATTTATGGACACTTGAAGGCATGTAATACCATGGATATAAGTTTACATATAGCATTGCTGTTTCTTTACAATATTCCCTAAACAAGTTGGTATTAATAAGTTGACCAGATGAAATTGTTTGTAAAATGACTGCAAATCTCTTGATTAAATCAGGGTGGATACCCGTTATTTCAGCAGATACTTCATAATTTAAAAAACCTTCTTGCTGTGTTACCGTCATTGGTTGTACCAAATCCCTGTTTTACTATGTCAATTAACAAACCAGTTCTTTCCCGGATTTCTTCTTGTGTCAAATTCTTTTTAATTTCTTTTAACAATTTATCTTCTTTTCGTGCAGCCCACTTTTTGAAGTCTAAGTTGTACGAAATGTGTAAAATACATTCCATACATCTTATCCACATATGAAGCGAAGACAGACCATATTTATACATATCTTCTCTGATGAGTCTTTTGGATACAAAGTCCAAGTCATTCATTTTGCTAGGTGGGGTATTGCAAATATTACAAACAGCTGCAGAAGAAGTATTGGAAATCACAGTAGAAATTTTCCCATCAATCATAGTCATGTACAAATCATGTTTAATATCAAAATTATCTACAATTGTGGGAACAAGATTACGAATTTCTTCCTCTAAGGATGCACTTTCCTTCTTTATCAATTCATTTGTTTCTTTTGCAAATATAAAGCCAATTGGACGACAATAGTTTGTTGAAGAGGGAGCAGGATTTTGCCACAAGATAGTACCACTCTCTTCTTCCAAACGAAGCGGAACCAAACTAATCATGAAAAATGAAGAATCGTCAATTTTAGTGTCGGAGTGTGACTTTTGTTTATAATTACTTTGAGAAGATGACCCGTCAAAACCCCATTTGCTTATTAGTTTTAGCGATTTTTTGTCGGCAGAGTTGTGCTGAATTGTTTTTAATATCCTATTAGTTGTCAAATCTAGAAGCGATTGAAGTCTTATCTTAGCATCAGATTCAGTTACAGTTATGTCTGACTCTGGAGGATAACAAGTTTTTTTAGCTTCCAGGAGCTTTTGATAGGATGGAAGACCATACATTTTCTCTGAAGCAAGAATAGTTCTTAAATTTCGATATTGCCATTTTGACAAATTTGTTGAGGTGTAAAGCGCTAACGTTTTATCATCTGGTAAACACGGTTTGTCAGTCTTTTTAGCGAATAGTACATCATGTACCATCTCACATTTTTCCTTGTTTTGGCTGAGTTCGTTTAATATAGCTGCTAATTTTGTTTTTTAGACTCTTTTAATTTGGCACATAAAGCATAAACTAATTCCTCCTCTGTGTGATCTAGAAGTGTTAGAGAACGCCTTTTCTTCTGTTTATCAGATATATCAACAAATGGTTTTTTACTTGTACCATAACTTAATTGATGAGTATCCACTTGCGTTTCGAAATTTGGAATTACTTCCTCGGCAACTTTAAAAATGCTGCTTAAATCGATATTTTGACATTTTGGCCAAACTATTTGGGATTGTAACCAGTCTGAATTTTTGTTAAGAAAGGTCCTTTGAGCTCTACTGGAAGCAGACCATCTTTTTGAGATATTACTTGAAAAATTACGACAAAATAATTTAATATTACTCAAATCTTCGGAAGACAATTCAACACCAATACGTTCAATAAGGGCATTAAATAAAAATTCGACATTTTTAAAACCACCTCCTGATTTAAGAACAACGTATAAGTCTAAGTTGGTGACAAATGCGGACATATTATAATTTTAAGGAAAATTGAAAACAAATTAGAATCAAAGATATCAAAGACAAAGTGACTTTGATTTTAACAAAAAAAATTACGAAAACAAATTCGACGAAAGAAAGACAAACAAAAATTATTTGATTTTAAAATCCAAAGATTCAAAATACAACAATAACAAAACAAACAAACAACAAGCATTTCTTCAAGAGCACAGAAAAAATAAGGACACGTCTTATCGCAACCACATTTAGTTGTACACTGAGTGAGGTGTACGCGCGCGATTCGTGACCGTATTACGTTACGTCATGAGAGGCGGCCATCTTGTTATCCCGGCAAACTCGCGTCGAAGCTCCATTTTGCTGGCCAGCGGACCTATTGTGATATGAGTAAGGCTATGATTAAAAAAAAGCGAACAATTAACATTAAAAAAAATTGTTATTTTCTGTCACTATTATCTCGAAAGTACGCAGAGATAAGCAATAAGTTTCTTCGAGCCAAATACTCAGAATTATTAGTTTTCTAACATATGTGAATGCCATCTCGACATCGCTTAAGGTTTTTGAGAAATTGAGTAAAATGTAATCACTCCCATACAAAAAAAAAAGAAATATTTTTTATAGAGAAAAGTATTTGAAGTAGGACAATAATATTTTTTTGCCTTATCTGTTATCATTATATCAACAATAAAAAAAAAATATCAGCGGTCTACTACCAATGTCCACTTTTTTTTAATTTGGGACCAGTGTGCTCCGTTGTGATTTTTCGTGAATTGAGTTGAAGGGATGGAGAGTGACATAGGCTACTTTTTGTCTCTTTCTAACCCCCCACTTTCCTAAAATGGGGGGTGGAACGCGCTAATCTCAGGAACTACTGGTTCGAATTGAAAAATTATTTTTGAGTCGATTAGGCTATTTATTGAGTAAGGCTATAGGCTATATAACATCACGCTACGATCAAAAGGAGCGGAGCAGCAACAAAAAAATGGACGAAAACTAGCAGGCTGCGATGCGGCGGGAAGGGTCAGGGGAGCAAAAATGACGCGGACGAAGTCACGGGTAGAAGCTAGCCTTCTATAAATATAAGAGCGAAAGGTCACTCATTCATTCACTCACTGATTAATCACAAAATCTCAAAAACTACTGAGCCTACGAAGATGAAATTTGGCACAGAGGTAGATTATGAGTAGGAGACGTCTGTTAAGAAATAATTTTAGGAAACTCTCCCGTAAAGGGGTGAAATAGGGAATGGAAATTTGTATGAAATTCCGACAGTTTCAAAGCTAGGTTCTTCAAATTTTGTGTTCAAGCTGACGTTTAAAAATCAATTCATAAGTATCTCAGCGTTTATCATAATTCTACACCTGAAGAGCTGAAAACGGGGATGAAGTAGTACGTCACCTAAAGAAAATTTCCGACAACCACGCGGGCGAAGCCGCGGGCAAAAGCTAGTTATCATTAAAATTAATTATTTATATATAAATAGTATAGTTTGCTGTACTAAACTTAAGTTGAAGTGTTCCAAAAGAATACGTCAGTTCGACGTAGCAACTGTAACAAAATATAGCCATATTTTTTTTCGACATATTTGAGAAGTACGTAAATTATGTACCCTCAATTGACCAGTCTTATCATTGCTGACTGTCACTATACTTTGTGTTTCAGGTTCCCGGATCGCGGCGCGGACTATCGGCAGTCGGAGCATGTGGAAACAGGTTAAGAGTTTGGATAACATTATGATGTGAGAGCCACCAAAGATAGTTCTATTGAAACAAAAGGGTATTGGCAAATCTATTTCCAACGTTGAAAAGTAAAAAAACAGAAGGACTTTACAGTGGTTGATTGAAGGTCAAAACAGTTTTTAAATCTATATATTAGCAAAAGTTTATGAGAGCAAAGAGACAATAATAAAAAATCCACACGTAGTTTTAACTGTCGTGTTATATGTCTGTCAAAACTACGTGAACAAAATTCAAATTGTTTACATCCACACTTCCACACTAATCCACACTAATATTATAAATGCGAAAGTAACTCTGTCTGTCTGTCTGTCTGTCTCGCTTTCCTGCTAAAACTACTGAACCGATTTAAATGAAATTTGGTACACAGATAGTTTAGAGCCTGAGAAAGGACATAGGCTACTTTTTATCCCGGTAGTACGTTCCCGCGGGATAATTTCCGACCTCCACGCGGGCGAAGCCGCTGGCAAAAGCTAGTAATATATATTTTAGAAGGCAAGTCAGAGATCTCTATATTGGAATAAAATAAAAAGTAACTACAGTTAAAACAGAAAATGATTGCATTTCGATAATCTTTTTAACCGACTTCAAAAAAAGGAGGAGGGTCTCAATTCGACTGTATTCTGTTTTACGTTTGTTAGCTCATAACTTTTGACTGGGTGAACCCATTATAATGATTCATTGTGCTCGCACTTTGATATATTGTGCTCGGATCAACACTGATAGTTGCAAATCCAGTGCGTAAAGAAGAATTAGATAAAGAAAAAAACTATTACGACTCTCACCGCGAAATGCCCTTAAAATTAAACCACGAAGCACATTAGCATTCAAGACGTACTCAAACGAGCTCAGTCACATTACCCTGACCTTGAGTGAGGACATGGAAACAGTCGCCTGCATTATAATGTCATTAGGTCGAACCGCGATACCGCAATGAAGATAGTCCATGTTTTATCAAGATACTAACTACAGCTGTGATATAAACAAAGAAATATGGATACCTACATAAATTAATGAATTTCTTCTACATCTATACTAATACAGTGAAACTTGGTTAAGTGTGACCTGGATAAGTGAGAAACCTCCATAACTGGAACTCATGCTGAGGTCCCAACACTTTGGCACTGAATTACCTCTGTTAGTGGGACGAGGTAAGCCTCTATATCTGGGATTTGTTGCCTCTATATCTGTATTATAAAAGCTCAAGAATTTATTTGTTTGGTTGGTTGAACGCGCTAATCTCAGGAACTAAACTGAAAAATTTCTTAAACACTACAAAGTCAAAAATAACTTTAATTTCGAAAGTCGGTGTCTTAGGATCTGTATTTAAGGTTTTTGCCACCGACTTCCGAAATTAAAGTTATTTTTATCTATGTAGTGTTTTTTTTAAGGAAGTCGGTTGTTTTTTTTTTTTTAAATAGTTTTTATTTTTTAACTTTTTTGTTGTGGTAGATACTCCGCACTTATCTTATCGCGTTATTCGTTCATTTGTCGCGCAAATACGTAATGCAAATTTAAGACTTATATGGTTTTCACATAGACCCAATTGTCCAAATGGAACCAAATTAAAATGGGACCATTTGGGAAGCACCAGCTTTCAAATAAAAAAAATCATCAAAATCGGTTCACCCAATCAAAAGTTGATGAGGTAACAAAAAAAAAAAATACAGTCGAATTGATCAGCTCCTCCTTTTTTTGAAGTCTGTTAAAATGTAAAATTAAACAACAATACCAGATGATGTTTACAAGACTGGTAGCCGGTTCAGTAACAAATTAATTTATATTCCATTCACGTTTGTGACACAATGAGAGCTTTGACTATAGTAGTCTGGTCTAGACGTAAGGTGAACACATTTGGACGTAGTTAAGCGAAAAGGATCAAATCCACACCCATTACTTTTAAGATTTACATTTGGAGTTCAAGAGGCATTAAAAACAAAAATTGCCAGTGGAATATTAACACGTTTTTTTTTGTTAGTAATGGTATATTAACATATGCTGTTGGAAATACTAGCTATGAACCAGAAAGTTTGAATTGTTAATGCTGAAAAAAAAAATGAAAAAAAAAATAGTTAAAATACCAAACTAAAAATTAGAAAATAATGGAAAAAAGCGTGGGGCGCTTGAACGAAAACGCTATTTATTTATTTTTATTTTATAACAATTAAAAAGTACCTCAAAAAGCGTGTATTTTAGTTTTTTTTTTTAACTTTTATTTATTTTCAATATTTTAGGTGTTTCGAATTTTGTGACGTATGTCAGCATAGTTTTCTAAGACAGTTTTTTGCTATCCTGGTAAACCTGGCAAGGATAATGACATAAATTTATGAAATTATTGTATTGTCATCGATCCTCGATAAGTCTACAAAGTTTAAATGAAATTTAACCATTTGAAATGGGTCAAAATCGAGTCCAAAGAAGTCGTTTACCAAAAAACATACAGGTGAAGAAAATAAAGCTATTTTTAGCTAAGTCGTTATTACTGACCCGTAGTATATAAATTTTGATCAGTGTGGTGCACTTAAATCATTTTTGACCAAGTTGTGAATTGGATCCTTTTTGCATAACTACGTCCATTTTTTCTAATGACTGTACTGGATAGAATACTAAGTTTTATTTAGTTTATGTGCTGAGAATATTTTGCTGCCCTTTAGTAAATTAAATTTTGAGATATAAGAATGTTTTGTCTCGACGAGAAAAACAGGATAAAACCAAAAATAAGGTAGTTGATATTATAACTGACTGCGTTTGTTTGCTGTCACATTCAAAATAACGGATTCTCACCTTATATTCCAGTCATTATAGTAAGTTCACCTCGGAATTCGAGATAGCCAGCTGTAAGTCTGTAAATACTTGTATATTGACACCCTAAAAGTTGTCTCAAAACCTACATATGGTAGGGTGTAAGCAACTATTAAATTTCAAGGTCAAAGGTCACAAAAATCGGTTTTTTGCGCTTTTTTTGGAAATATCTCATTTCCTATGGGTTTTTTACTATTTGTATTTATTATCAATATTGTAGAATACAAAATTCTCTACAAATTTTGTTAATATTTTTTTTATACGGTGAACCGTTTTCGAGATAGAGGGCGGAGAGCGCGCGGTCACAGCATCACTACAGGTTAACCGGTGCTTCCGGTCGAAAACGCGCCATATATAGTTGATGAACTATCGATAAATCAATGATTATAAATATTTGTCAATTTTTATTAACTATTATATTATATTTTATCATTTTCTTCATGCATTAAATCTATACCAATTCAATAATACTGATAACCGTTTACTAAAATTAAAAAATAATTAAGAGAAAAACTTAAATCATAATATAATTATATTCTTTAAAAAAGTTGGGAAAGGTAATGTAAAAACGGAGATATACTCGACTAAAAGTTTTGATAATTATCCTCATTCTAAAAAACATATTTTATTTCTGCACGCATTAAGTGGCTGTGACACAACTTCTGCGCTTTTTAAAAAGGGAAAAAATCATTTTTAAAAGTTTTTGAGAAACTGACAAATTTGGATGAACTAGCTGCAGCATTTGAAAGAGAGCAGAAAATTGTTCGGCCCAGAGATTATTAGAGAGTGGAACTCAAACCTTATTGGCAGTCTATAATAATTTATCGATAGTTCATCAACTATATATGGCGCGTTTTCGACCGGAGGCACCGGTTGACCTGAAGTGATGCTGTGACCGCGCGCTCTCCGCCCTCTATCTCGAAAACGGTTCACCGTATAAAAAAAAAATTTAAACAAAATTTGTAGAGAATTTTGTATTCTACAATATTGATAATAAATACAAATAGTAAAAAACCCATAGGAAATGAGATATTTCCAAAAAAAGCGCAAAAAACCGATTTTTATGACCTTTGACCTTGAAATTTAACAGTTGCTTACACCCTATCATATGTAGGTTTTGAGACAACTTTTAGGGTGTCAATATACAAGTATTTACAGACTTACAGCTGGGTATCTCGAATTCCGAGATTCTTACCTAATTTAAGCTTAAATGACTGGACTATTATTCGTAATTCAAAATCAGTTGTTCTAGGGTTCTGAGGGTGCCATATACTGTCAATAGACGTCATCTTAAGTTGGAAACTCTGGATTAGCCAGCGACATTTAAATTTCTAATGTTTATTGCAATTTGCAGGCCAATGCCAGGTTGAATTCACAGGATACCTTGGTTGCCTATTTATTTTTTAATGACGACTTAAAACATAAATAAAACATGTAAAAAATGTCGATAAATTAAAGGAACATTAATCGGAATAAGACTGAGATTAGAATGTGATCGTTCTTAAAAATACGATAAATGTTCCGGTAGGCAGGCACCACGCCACAGCGCCACGCAACTGTAATAAACAGTATCCAAGAAAACTTCAAATGAAAATTGATCTACTGGAGACGCATCGCGATGTCGCGTCGCACCGGTCTGGAGGAGCCTTAATTTGCCCTCTCATGAGTGATAATGACATCATACATCTTACTCACACACACACCCACACAAATAATTATCCAACATCTAATGATTAGCATCATTAATTAATTCTAAAAGTAATTACAAACGTGATCAGACTTACCTATACCTAAGTTTAACTAATTTCATATTGTAGATCTCTATTACTTTAAGTCGTTGCGCAACAGGGTCGAATATTAACCGGATCCCATCTTGAGGCATATTAATTACTAGGTCTACTGACAACGGGTTCTGAAAAGAAGAAAATAAAGTTATATTAGAAGGGAATATTTAGGAGCATCCACATTTCGCCAGTTATGTTTATGTCTCATGCAAGGAACTTAAATCCAACCTGGAATGCGCACAGTCTGCCAATACGCGGTCCGAGCGAGATAGCTTCGCGAGAGCCCTCTGTCCCTTTCATTAGGGTGACCAAGCAGTATGATGTAGGTAGATACTAATATAACAGGATATAATATATTAACCAATAATTTGATTGAAAAAAGAAATAGTTACGCTTTAAAGATGGATTAAAGTAAAACGCAGTAAACATAAACGCAACGCAACGCATAAACTCTGCTATCGAGTATTATTGTATAACCTGGAATATCTGGCGCGCTGGGCAAATAACCATTTTGTTTAGTATTAATTGTCGTAAAAATCTAACAGACGTCGTTTTTAAGAAAAATGGTTGGGACACTTTTTATTGGGCAAATGCGTCAATGGACTTTACCCGTAAATAATCTTATAATTTCGTTCATTATGGGCACCCTACGTCAAGAAAGGGACACAGGGCTCTCGCAACGCTTTCTCTCTCGGACCGAATTTCTCTTTGACCAAGTGATTGTCTGTAATAGAACTTAGTAACATATACATAAGGTTTATTTTTATAATGGTGTCAAATTGACAATGCACATTCCAGGGGTCGGGTATAAGTTCCTTGGTCTCATGTAATAGGGGGCGAACCTATTGACGACAACAGTGCACAAGTCCTTGTGTTGCCAGACGTAAAGAAAAGCACCATCCCATTTTTTCATGTGGATCTCGTAAGAGGCGACTAAGGGACTTACTAGAGAATGGGCAACAGCGTTCTCTATGCATTTTAACACCATACTGCGATCGCCAACCCACATGCTAAGAATGGCGATTATGGCAAACCCCAAAATTTTTTTTTTTTTTTTTAGGGGAGGCCAATGTGCAACAGTTGACGTCTTTGGCTGAAATGATGATGATAATGGGTAATTCAAATAGAGAAAATTTTGCCCGACCTGGGAATCGAACCCAGGAGCTTATACTCCATAGAATCGCTTGCGACCACTTGTCTCTACGACGAGACAGTATTTACATACATAGGTACCTATAACCTAAGAATATAGTTTGTTTCGGTGCAGCCCCATTGTCTTCGAACTCGAACGAAGACCTTATTCAAGAGCTAATAGCAAGATGGGAATCCGAATTGAATTTCCAGGGGATTCCGAATCCTGCCAGGGTCTCAAAATTGTTCGAAAGAGTTACCGTGGCCCTGGCATAGGCAACTGAAAGAATACAGGTGGTTTTAGTCAGTAAAAGTCTGACACGCCCTTCCGCTCCACCCAGAGCAGAAAACGTAATTTGATGATATCCCACCGAAAAAAAAAGGCGATTCCAAATCATCACGTGAACAAAACTGTTTGTTATTTTGTTTTTACTTTTCTAAATACTCATTAATACTTTATAATGAAATTAAAGACATATAATTTAATCAGAAGGGTAATTGCGTTATACACTATCAATAGGAATGGCTTTCATTTTGACAGTTACACAACATTCATGGCGTTGTTTACGTTGATGAGCAGACAATTTTTTCGAACAAATGTAAGAATGGATTAGCAATAATCTTCAAAATGATTCAGATTCTGATTAATAGTGTGTTACGCAATTAGGCGCTCCACCCACTGCACCGCGCCCCGTCGCGTAGCCCGGGATGGCAGATTTTACCATTGTATGCAAGTATCTCAATTTATATAGAAATCACGCCTAGCACAACACACTGCCGACGCGGAAATGCGCGGGAAAGCGCCCCGTGCGTTATACGTATAAATAAATTAATAGTAATAATATACTATTATAATTAAATTATAATAATAACATGATTAAAATAAAATTCTTATTAAAATATAGAAACTAAATATACGAATTACAATATGAAATATGCAAATAAATACGTAATAAACTATTATAATTTACAATTTAATACATTATTGTTAAAAATGTTAGAACTATTTTATCATTATAAAATAAGAGTCGTGGCTGTGACATGTAAAAATATAATTTGAATTAATAACAGCGGTTGCTAAGCAATACATCAGACATAAGTTTAAAAAGGTTATCAAAAATAATAAGGTTCTAGTAAGTATAACATACTCCTTAACATCCTCCCTTTTTGGCAACCCTTTTACTGCATCAAACCAATTTGTTTTGCGATTGATACAATCCGTGGCTTATGTAATGCTTTGGTCAGTAAATCCGCTAGTTGGAACTCGCTGGGAACGTATTCTACACGTATTTCTTCGTTAGCAACGAGTTCTCTCACATATAAATGTCGAATAGCAATATGCTTGGTTCTTCTGTGGAGTTCTGGATTGTGTGAGATCTTTATGGCTGCATCATTATCAACCTTTAGCTTAGGTATTTCTTTCAATTTAGATATTTCACCATAGAGTCTTTTGATCCAGACAATCTCTCTAGCCGCTTCACTGGCAGCAACCAATTCGGCTTCAGTGCTTGATATTGCAACACATGTTTGTCGTCGACTTGTCCAAGATATTGCTCCTCCAGAGTATAAGCATAATATGCCTGACGTTGAACGTCCGGTACTTTGGTCTCCACCGTGATCAGAATCACTGTAGCATTCTAGAATTCCAGCATTGCAGCTCTTCTTAAAAACTATTCCGTAGTTGAAAGTGCCTTTGATGTATCTTAGGATACGTTTCAGCCTTTGGATGTCTTCTTTAGAAGGGTTTTCTAGACTTCGGGATACAACGCTTACAGCATATGCTAAGTCCGGTCTGGTTCCAACGGTCAGATATGCGAGTGCTCCCACAGCTTCTCTATACGGAAATAAAGCAGGGTCTACCACTTCTTTATCCAGATCTGGCAGTTCACCTTTTTGTATAGGAGTGGTAACAGGTTTGCAATCACCCATTCCAAAGCGATCTAAAACTTTCTGAGCATAGTGCTTTTGTGACACTTTTATATTACCGTCATGGTTCTCTATTTCTAATCCTAGAAAATAGGATGCATCTTTTGTCGTGATTTTAAATCTTCTCTTCAATTCTCTCATTAACTTTTCAGAATCTTCCTGATTTGTTGCAGCGACTAAACCGTCATCTACATAGAGAGCAAGAATAATTTTGTTACTTGCACGGTTTCTTATAAACAGGCAGGGGTCGGTATCGCATTGATTGAATCCAATGGTTTTTAAATAATCCACCATACATTTATTCCAACACCGAGGCGCTTGCTTGAGACCATACAAACTTTTCTTGAGTTTACAAACCTTGTTAGATCCATCAGAGTAGCCATCAGGTTGATTCATATATATTTCTTCACTCAGTGAACCATAGAGAAAAGCAGTTGATACATCAAACTGTGTGAGTTTTAGGCCTTCATTTGCAGCAACGCTTAAAACCGATCTTATTGTAGACATCTTAGCAACTGGGCTGAAAGTCTCATCATAGTCGATGCCCTTTTTCTGTGTATATCCTCTAGCAACTAGTCTTGCTTTGAATTTATCTAGAGAGCCATCAGCATTGGTTTTGATCTTATATATCCATTTACAGGATATAGGCTTCCTGTCTTTTGGAAGGTCCACCATTATCCAGGTTTTGTTTTCCTTTAAAGACTTCACCTCACTTTCCATTGCTTTGACCCACTGATCTTTATGCGTACTAGTCATTGCTTCTTTGTAGGTTTTAGGTTCATTGATCTGATTAAAAATTTCAGTTGACATCATGACGTAATCTCCGAATCTGATAGGTGGTCGTATTTGACTTCTATCTCGTAGAGTCATTCTGGTGGCTATCTCAGTTATATCATCTGAGATTCTGGGTCGTTCAGTATCATTACCATAATCTAAGGCGTCTTCATAAGGAGGCGATTCTGGCATTGATGCTTCTGAAGGAGTTTGTAATGGTTCAGTAGAGTCATCTTGGCTTTCTATTTCCTGACTCACAACCAAATCCGGTGATGGGGGGGGCAAAGTCGAACTAAGCTCATCTGAGCTACTTGCAGCGCGATCCAAGCTATTTTCGACACAATCATCCTCCCTTGCATCACACATCGGTGGTACTGAAAGAGGAAAGTGTGTTTCGACTGAAGGCTGTTCATCCGAATCACTTTGACCAAATGGAGTCAATACTGATTCATTAAATGTAACGTCTCTTGACCTTATGAGTTTACCATGTTTATTTAGTAAGCGATAGCCTTCATCGGCCTCATATCCAATAAGAATGCATTTCTCAGCCTTTTTAGATAGCTTTTTCCTTTTTTGTTTAGGAATATGAGCATAACATTCACATCCAATTATTTTAAGGTGACTTATTGCTGGTTTTTTCTTAAACCACAATTCAAATGGTGATTTTCCATTTTCTGAAGTTGGACCAGTTCTGTTTAACACGTACGCAGCGGTATTTATCAATTCTGCCCATGTAGCAGACGGTAATTCTTCATGAGCATGCATCATTGTACGTGCGGCTTCAACTAAGGTTCTATTCTCACGTTCGCTAAGACCATTTTGTTGCGGTGTATAGGGCATCGTGAGCCTTTGTCTAATTCCAGCTTGTTGTAGAATGCACCTGACGTTCTGATTATCAAATTCACCTCCGTTATCACTAAGAAATTCTTTAACTGAGTATCCAGCTACTTTACATTCTTGTAACATTTGTCGGAGTTTCAGGTAAACTTCCGATTTTTGTCGAACAAAATAAATGTGTCTGTACTTGCTGTAGTCATCTTTGAATAAAATGAAGTAGCGAAATTTGTTAAAAGAAGGAGGGAATGGACCACATACATCAGCGTGTAAAATTTCTGCAGGTAATTTAGCTCGTACTCTTGTTCCGAAAGACTGTCTATGGGTTTTACCATAAATACATCCAGTACACAATTCTGAATCTAGTCGAACTTTAATTCGTAGTTCTCGTTCTATAACACCTTTAACATGTTTTTTATTCTGATGAGCTAACCTTTCGTGATACAGTTGTAGTGTATTTTCTGATGACAAAATGTTGACAGTAGGTGTTGACTTTGTAATAGTCTCTACATTGAGCTTGTATAAGCCACCATTCTTAATCCTTTTGCCAGTCAGTCTAACTTGTCCATCAACTTTCAGCGAGCAGTGTTCTCTTTCAGACATGAAAACACTTTTATTTAGTCTGTCTTGAGCAGCCAGTACTGAGAATAAGTTTCGCTTAATATCAGGTACATACCATACATCACAGAGTGTTACTCTTGATTCCTTGCCATTTATAATTGTTTTCAAGTCAACAGTACCTTTGCCAAATGCTTTGACAGTAGCTCCATTAGCAGTAATCACTATACGATTATCTTCAAAATGCTGAAAACTAGAAAAATAGTCGTTCCGGCAGGTGACATGATTAGTTGCACCATTGTCGACGAACCAACTCGATGTATCATAGTTTGTATGCATTGAATTTACATCTGTATTGACTTGCATGAGCATTAAGTTCAAATTTGTTGGGGTCTGTTTACTTTCAGGCTTGGCTGGTTTACCGTCAGCTTTCCATTTATGACATTGCCTTACTTTGTGACCGACTTTTCCACAATATCCACATTTCTTCTTTGCTTTATTATAATTCTGGAAAGCTAGAGCTTCTGCAGGATCTTCATTTTTCAAAGAAATAGAGCGCTCATAGGCACACAGTTGTGCAGTCAGATTTTCTATTGTTCTATCTGTCTTTGACATCAATATCCAGCTTGATTTGAATGAGAAATATGATTCAGGTAGAGTATCTAGAATTTTACAGATTAATAGGATATCTGGTAATTCAGATTTATCTATCTTCATTAATTCATTTATCAAATCTGACCAAATGGTTTTTATTTTGGAGATATGAGTTGTGATGTCGTGTGACGGATCTTTAGAATAGCTGAAAAACCTCATACAAAGATCATAACTTTTGTCTACAGACGTGCCATCGAACAAACGATGTAGTTCGTCCCAAACTTCTTTAGATGAATTAAAACGCATGATTTTCTGAAGAGTTTCATCTGACATATTTGCGGTAAGCAGAAGTAATGCAGAACTATCAATTTTATTATATTTTTCAAGAGCATTGTCATATTGAGAAATTTCGTCGACATTGTTGGTAATAGGTTTCACGGGTTTTATTAGAGCACCGTTTACCGCATCCAATCCACCAGGCATACCTCTTAGTAGTAATGTCGCTTTAAATTTCCAAGTCGACCAGTTCTTCACACCCTCCAGGTGACCAATGTCAATTTTACAACTTGGTGATTGCATTATGAATATTTGTCTTCCAGGGTTGTTTTAAACTTGGTTGATGACTTCTCTAGTTACTTTCACTTGCAACCACGCTCTGCTACCATGTTAGAACTATTTTATCATTATAAAATAAGAGTCGTGGCTGTGACATGTAAAAATATAATTTGAATTAATAACAGCGGTTGCTAAGCAATACATCAGACATAAGTTTAAAAAGGTTATCAAAAATAATAAGGTTCTAGTAAGTATAACATACTCCTTAACAAAAAATACAGACCAATATTAAGATTTTTTAGAAAAATAATAAAGCGCTCTTCCTCTATTCTAATTAGAATTTAACCAGTCAATTACTGTAATTACAGACACAATTAAAAAACGATTGTGTCTATACCAAATGTGGTTTCTCAAGGACTTAGAGGTTAAAATGTTGCTGTGCCCTACAGGGTCCATAATTGTTTCTACATATATTAATACCCACCACCTGTATACATTATGGAATGCAATAAAGATTTGAGATAAATGTATCAGAAGGCATAGAGATACTATTTCAAAGATAAAAGCCAGCTGGAAAAAAAATACAGATATTGTTTCTGCTGGCTTATCTTTTTTTAAAAGTCGATGACCTGAAAAACTGAACATTATGAAGAACCGCTAAAATTCACAATAATACTTTTTTACGATCTGTGGTCACCCTAAGCAAATGAATCTCTTTCGCAGTCCAGACTTATGTTCCTTTCATATCTGACGTATGATTTTTACCCACTGTATTAAGTTTTTTGACCTTCAAAGTGCCTTCTGACATAAAAAACTGGCTTTTCAAAATCAGAAGTACATTGTATGTGCTATTTGAAATGAATGCTTTGAATTTGCCTTTTTCCTTTTTGCGTCTAGTTACTAGGGAACATGAACTGACACAGGACCTTCATCCCTCGCCCTTCCGTATGCAGGGTGGCAGGGAGACCAACGCGCAAATTTTTACCATGGAAATAGCAAAAGATTCTAAACCATTTTGATGATTCTGAACAGACAAAATATTTTCGGAGCATTGAATGATTTCATCCCAAAAAAAACAGTTTTCCCTGGTGAAAGGATACGGGTTACTCTCTATGCCACTCTGTTTTAAAGTTTGATGAATAAATCATTATAAATCATAGAAATAGTGTATATCTCACCTGATCACTATAAAGTACTTGTACTCCTCTTATTGTGCCCACTTGACTCTGGATGATTGCCACTGATTGAGAGAAATGCATCCCTGAAATAACAAAAAACATAAAATTGTTAGTTGTGTGTTCCATTTGCATAAAATATGTAGGCACTTAATTACTGCCCGACCGCTCCATAAGGAGGGTAATGTTTAATAAACATCTCTTTGTCATAGGAGTAACAGACAGTTCATTGTGCAGGGCCTGCATTGAGGGCGACGAGACAGCAGCGCACGTGCATCTAAACTGCCCGGCGATCGCCACATACAGGGCCAAGTACTTCGGTAACCCAGGTACCCTACGTGAGATAGTCAGCAACATCAAGGCGTTGCTGGCCTTTCTCGAGGAGCTGGGGTGGATCGAATAACCGATTTCGCACCCGTACGCAAAATACGCGATCAGACGTGGAGTTGCGGACACCAGCCCGTACTACCTATCAAGGAGGGTAATGTATTTTAAAGCTTAAACAACAGACGCGTGGTTCGATCGAACAGCGCATATAATGGTTAACCATTTGGAGGTGTGTGTAAAGTTCACTCAACCTCCGTAGAAAAGGGAGGGATCCTCCGACCAAAGGGGTGCGCAACTGCCCGACGATTAATGCCGGGACGTTGTATATTTGCTAGTTGCGCGATAATCTTTGCTTGCGCGATTCAGGCGTCAGTATGATGTGTAGTTCGAATTTGGCGGTGTAGATGCCGCTACAGCCATATTATTTACAAAAACTTAGGCGTGAATTTATCGAAAGAGTACGTTACAGGGCTATAGTACACCCAGCATTATCACCCTATATTCCCACTGCTGGGACACAGGTTTTCTGTGAGAGAGAGTAGGTCGTAATCCACCACGCGGTCCCAGTGCGGGTTGGTAGATGTCGCATGTCATAGACTTTGGTTCTATGACATCCCGGTTTCCTCACGATGTTTTCTTTCACCGTTTTGAGAGCAGTAGTGATGAAAGTAAATTCACCAAGTGAAGCGCCTGACTGGGTTCTAACCTACGACCTACAACTTGGTAAATCACGGCCGTCAGTACTAGACCACCACACAATAGGGACTCCTACATATAACCATAAATATTACCATCAATTAGGCAAGAGACCAAACTATGGGCTCCTACTAAAAAAGATCCTGATGGAAAACCTATTAGGAGTGTACGACCTGGGGATACAACATAGAGCGACTGTCTTTCTGACCCCAACCCAGTTACTGGGTAATACGATGCGCATTGGTAAGACTGGTTGTCAGACTTTCGGGCTTCTGACGACCCTTAACGACAGCGGTCTAAAATTGGCAGCCGGGACCAACGGCTTTACGTGCTTTCCGAGGCCCGAATCCACTGACCAACCGCGGCAAGCGTAGCAAAACAGACATATCTATACATTTCTTTGTAGATATGCAAAACTATCACATGTTTTGTATCAGGTCCTTCACTTCGCTTAGTAATATTCCTCAAGTGTTTACTTTCATACAATATCGTTCGAGTATTTTCTTATTCTTCCTTGTGTTTTGTCGGCTTGTTGACATTGTATTAAAAGCTAATTGTACGTTTGTTCATAAGTGCATAGAGCAGTATCATAGTGGGCAGTATCTTTAAGTTCCGAGTTGAGCTGCACGATCACTGACAAAACTGCGTGGACGGACTGGACAGGTCCACTCAATCTGTGTAGTTCTCTCCTCAAAAGACCATCTCTGACACCGATCTACATGGTATTTACATGACGTGACTAAGATTATGTCTGACTTTAAAAGAGACTGTGACCTCTGAATTTGTTTCGGCCTTTCTTCTCAGAGTAGTCAGTTAGGAAACGCAGACCTCATCTAGTTTAAAAAAAATATCATTGACATGTAAAAGTGTTTGTACAAACCTACTTACAGAAAGTAGTTGTGACTAATGTACTAAAATCATTACTAATAGAAACTTGCTTCATATTTTCGAAAAATGTGACTGCTCAGCAACGTTAATAACGCAATGAATATTGATGAACTGTCTAATTGAAACGCAATATGATTAATCGTAGGTGCTGAAGAGTTTGTTTGGTTAAACGCACTGATCTCAGGAACTACTGCTTCAAATTGAAAAAATATTTAGTGTTGGATAGCCTATTTATCGAGGAAGGCAATATAACAACACGCTAGGATCCTCAGTAGCCGAATAAAAAGTAAAAACGTCACGTATACGAACTACTAGCACGAGCAGGCGATTTGATGCGAAGGGGTGAGTCGGGTTAGCAAGATATTTGACGCGGAAGAAATCGCGGGCAGAAGCTAGTTCATCACCAGCATTTCAGCTGACAGACGCCCACTGCCGAATACGGGCCTCCCCCAATTCGGGGGCATTTGCGATAATCGCCACGCTTGGCAGGCGGGTTGGCGTTCGCAGTATGGTGGTAAAATGAATAGAGATCGCTGCTGCCCATTCTCTAGTAATTCCTTTAGTCGCCTCTTACGTCATCACCACCACCAGCTATTTAGTTCCTTATAAACCATGCAGGTGGACAATGTGCAGCTTACACCACTTCAGAAGCATGAAATTTTGCACAAGAGTACTTTTTAAAACGATGGTGGAATTTTGATAATTTTATGGATGAATATTTGAAATCCATCAGGCGCACTGCTTGCGCTGAAATGGACTCGTAACAGCTTCCTGAACCTACCAGTAAATTTTCCTACAATTCTATTCTTCCTAACATCGGACTTGTCTTGCGTGACGTCACCTGCTACGTCACGAAGCAGATAAAAAAAGAAACACGTGGAGCGCACGTGTGCTGATTGCGACAATAATGATAAATAGACAGTTGCCGTGGAAAGTTTATACTATTTCTGTATTGATAAACTGTACAATATAATGGCTATTGAAAAACAACATTTTTATTATTATATTTTAAGCCGTTTCGCCGCTGTTCCTTCTGTGGGTTGGTGACTATTTTACATACAAAGACCCCTGTGTGCTCCATGCTTTATGTTTGAAAGATTGGATTAAGAAGAAGGGCTCGTGGCACAGTAATCACAGCCGTATGGGTTCATCTATCAGGTTAAGCTTCGCTTGCCGAGGTTAGTCCGTGGATTGGTGACCATCTTTTCATATCGGAACCCTCAGTGCCTCGGAAAGCACGCTAACCCATTAGTCCTGGCTGTCATTCGAGGATCTTCAACAGTAGTTACAGGACGCCGCAAGGCCGAAAGTCTGACAACCAGTCTTACCGAAGGGTATCGTATGACCCAGTAACTGGGTTGTGGAGGATGAAAAGATTTCTCTTTGATATTTACGCTTCTTTTGTAACTAAAAAACAAAGATTAAGTCATTATCTGCGTAGCCTTTTTTCCAACTATGTTGGCGTCGGCTTCCAGTCAAATTGTTTTACATGGAACGACTGTCTAGCCACAACCCAGAAACTGGGTAGTTAGGATATCTCTTGGTAAAACTGATTCTCAGATTTTCAGGTTTCCGACTAGCCATAACGACTGTCAAAGATGTACAAAGAACTGCCGGGTCCAACGGCTTAACGTGTTCCCCGAGGCACGGAGGACTCTCTAAATGTTATGGATGGTCACCCATCCACTTACCGACCGAGGCAAGCGGAGCTTAACCTCCCATCAACCCCTTCGGTTGTTATTATTTGGTCACGAGCTCCTCAATTTTAAAGAGTATTATCTTTATTTCTGCGGTCAAGAGGTCGACAGAAACCTGTATGTAGCGGATAAAGTAATTCTTAAACCTTTCTTATTGGTTCGTCTGTTTGCTTTCTGATTTCGACTCGTGTAGCCAAACTCATTGTGTTGCGATAAGGAAAAGTTTATTACAGGCGAAAAATATTGAGAACGTTACGGTATTTCTTAAAGATCATGACAATTCTTGAAATGCTTCGCTCCGGGTCGGAGGACCAAAATATTCTCATGGTAACAGTAGACTCTAGGATTCAAAGGACCATATTATTTCAGCGCTTATGGTGAGACGTGGTCACTAGGTCGTTGGCTTTCATTCTATACAAACATATTCCTCTGTTTTCTTCCTGGTTAATATCAACATAGCAATTTCTTTTTTACGATATGATGTGTCTTTTTTTTTTTTTTTTCAGGATGGGAAATCATCAAATGACTTCTCCCGCTCTGGGCGGAGCGGGAGGGCGTGTCAGACTTTTACTGACTAAAACCCACCCGTGTTCCATCAGTTGCCCATGTGCCAGGGTCACGGTATCTCTTTCGAACAATCACGCGACCCCGGCAGGCATCGGTCCTAGTAGACCCCTACGCTGCTGCTGACATCTCTTTGAGGCGCGCGTGGAACACTGCGCGCCGTCGACCCGAGCTTGGTCCTTACCGGGCGGCGAGCTACCCATTGATCGCCACCCGCAAGCTCGCGCCTACGGTGGCCGGGAGTCCGCTATCGACTCCCGACGCCCGGGGAGTCTCCTCCTGCGGCGGCTAGGGACGTGAGGGCGCAGAGACTGCCACTCCCTCACGCGCCCCGATGATGTATGTCTAATATACCAGTACCATATCAGAGATCAGCGGTGTCTCAACGGTAACGGCCGCGACTAACAAGTTAATAGTATGTAGGTTCGAACTCAGACACGCGCTTTATTTTGTATGCCCGCGACTTCGTCCGCGTTAAATTTCGTGATCTCCCGACCCTTCCCGTCGCGTCGAATCGCCTATCCGTGCGAATTTCCCAGTTTTTCCAATATTTTTCATTACTGCTCCGCTCCTCTTGGTTGTAGCGTGATGTTATATAACTTATAGCCTTCCTCGATAAATAGGCTACCCAACACAAAAAGATTTTTTTCAATTCGGACCAGTAGTTCCTGAGATTAGCGCGTTCAATCAAACAAAGTCTTCAGCTTTATAATATTAGTATAAATTTCATCACCACTGGTTCAAAACGGTGAAAGAAACCATCGTGAGAAAACCGGCATGGCCCAGGACCAAAAATTCGAAAATTGTGACATCTACCAACACGCGCTGTTGTGGAAAATGGCCCACTCCCTCTCATCAACAGGAGGTCTGTTTTCCAGCAGCAGGAATAACATATTATAGACTGATTATTTACGGCCATGGCCCACTGTTTTACTTTTGAGAGAAAAACAGTGCGTTAATATGATGAATATGATCACGTGACGGTGTTCCCTATTAAGGTAGAAGCGCCAGGGTTACCCCCAACCGCGACAAATCGCGGCACGGCGGACAGAGCTCCGGTGTGATCTCATGGCAACATGGCGGGTACGATTGTCGCAACCCAGTGCTGGGCACGCCACAATTGCGGCGGTAAGTCCCCTCTTTGAGGAGTGGATAGAGAGGCGTCACGGCGTCCTCACCTTCCGCCTGACGCAGGTTCTCACCGGGCATGGGTGCTTCGGTGGGTTCCTGTTCAGGATAAAGCGGGAGGATACGTCCGGGTGTTTCCATTGCGAGGATCGTCTGGAGGACACGGTGGAGCATACGGTGGAGGTGTGCCCTGCCTGGGCGGAGCACCGCCGTGTCCTCGTGGAGGCGATCGGCGGCGGCGACCTCTCGCGTCCGGCCCTGGTGCGAGCCATGGTACGGAGCGAGAGGGAATGGGAAGCCGTCACCTCCTTCTGCGAAGCAGTAATGCTCGTGAAGGAGGAGGCGGGGCGCGTGAGGGAGTGGCAGTCTCTGCGCCCTCACGCCCCTAGCCGCCGCAGGAGGAGACGCCCCGGGCGTCGGGAGTCGATTGCGGACTCCCGGCCACCGTAGGCGCGAGCTTGCGGGTGGCGAGCAATGGGTAGCTCGCCGCCCGGTAAGGACCAGGCTCGGGTCGACGGCGCGCAGTGTTCCACGCGCGCCTCAAAGAGATGTCAGCAGCAGTGTAGGGGTCTACTAGGACCGATGCCTGCCGGGGTCGCGTGATTGTTCGAAAGAGATACCGTGACCCTGGCACATAGGCAACTGATGGAACACGGGTGGGTTTTAGTCAGTAAAAGTCTGACACGCCCTCCCGCTCCGCCCAGAGCGGGAGAAGTCATTTGATGATTTCCCATCCTGAAAAAAAAAAAAAAAAAAAAAAGGGTTACCCCCAAAATTCAAATTTTCTTACATTTTTGCAATTGGCAAGTCAGTGTCAGGCTGTATGGTGAACCAAATATGATTCACGACCTTAAAACCTACACTAACAGAATTATAAATAATTAAAATCATCAATATAACCTTCAAAGTTCACATAACGGCTTTTATTAACAAACACAGTGGCCCTACGTTCCAAAATTGGCCAATACAAGAAAAATAACAAACTTTCACAATACTAATGAATTTTATAGACTCTTTCGATAATAACATAGTCACTCGTGTGGTGTGCTTGTTTACAAAACAAAGATTTAATGAGTTTTAATACAAGGCAGCTGTATTAGTTGCTTATTATTCAGTGTCAAGTCATAAAACGTTGACCGAAAAAGATATATGTATATTTTATTGATACGGTGCTGGGTCAACAACCGTTAACTGTAAACTGTATAATATTATCATGTGTCGGTCAACAACACTATCCTAAAAAGCACTTTGGTTCGCCACCTATTACATGGGACTTAACTTGCCAAAATGTGAGTATAGGTCCACCTCCACCTTTGGGGAATCAAGGCGTAAAGATACAGATATGTCTGCCAGGGTCGCGAGATCTGTTCGAATGAGATACCGTGGCCCTGGCATATAGGCAACTGAAGGAACACGGGTGGGTTTTAGTCAGTAAAAGTCTGACACGCCCTCCCGCTCCACCCTAGAGCGGGAGACGTCATTTAATGATTTCCCACCCACAAAAAAAAATCATACAGATATGTTTCTAGTTTCTGGTCGCGACTTCGTCCACGTGAAATTAAACATTAATATAATTTCCATCAATTACAACATCAACTTAATTATACAGAATTAAATATGTCAGTTTACGACTTGACTCTGGTTGAAACTTTGATCAACCCGTTCCCACACCATTTGCGTAACACACATCAGTGTCATATTGCTGATCCATTGATTCATAATTATTTCAAAAATTAGTCAGTTCAACAACGTAAATAACGCAATGAATGTTGTTGAACTGTCAAAATAAAAGCTGTTCCTACTCAACTACCCTCTAAGAGGAAATTCCCGTATTTTTAAGAACGTTCCCATACTCATTCTAATCTCAGTCTCAATCTGACATTTTTGTACCACTTTTTGACATTATGTCGCTACGTTGAGATATTAGATAGTTTTTATTAAAAAAAACTATATTAGAATTTATTGACCTTTCGATTATTACCAGACTACGTCAAAAATAGGGTTATAATTTAAGGGGGAAGCGCCAGACTAGCTCGCAAAATTGCAATTTTCTTACGATCTTTGCAATTTCCAGGTCAGAGTCCAGGCTGATTGTTGACATACACTGACCTGTAAATTGCAAAAATCGCAAGAATATTTCAATTTCGCGGATTACTACCTTATCCTGATGAAGCAAGGAATCATGTATATGCTTTTAATGTCAACGCACCTTACAAAAGGTGACGCAACGTACGGATAAAGATAAGATTATTAATTACGTATAAGTTTTTATCAACGAGGTAAAATTTACACTGAAATTTTGAAAGTCAAAAACATGTTATGTTTACTACGATACCGATCAAGGTTACACTACAATAACAATCGCCATGTTATTTACCTTATATTGCGTAGGGGAGTTTGAATACGCACTTGGCCGCGTGAGAGATCACGTGCATCAAATTCGCGAATTTTTTTATTGGTTTAATAGCCTCAAATTTACGTTGCGACTTCTGTTAGTGAATATTTTAATTTGTTACTGCATAGCTTAACAAATCTGACACCACCAATTTTCGAATATTCGAAGTTTTTTGTGGATGGGAAATTACAAAATGACTTCTTCCGCTCTGGGTGGAGCGGAAGGGCGTGTCAGACTTATACTGACTAAAACCCACCCGTGTTCCTTCAATTGCCTGTATGCCAGGGCCACCAGACCGCCAGGGAAGAAACTCATTGCATTGTTTATATTGTTGAGTAGACGATGTCTTGAACATATAGAGCAATGGATTAAGAGGGCTATCACAATTTTTCTTGAATTTGAGCGTTTTATTCGAGTTTTGATGTGTGATTATGCTTTAGGTATAGCCTAAAAAAAAAAACAAAAATATGACTAAGAAAGTTTGATAATTAATCTTGGGAGTGTTCTAAATAAATATTTAAATTTGTTCACGTACGTTAGTAAAATCCTTGTCTCTGTAAAGGATGTTTCATAAAATGTTGCTTTTGGGAGTCTTTTGATGCTTTGGTTCACCGAAGATATAATAATTTAATCATTTATAAAAATGTCCATGATACAACTGTATCTTCTACTTTGGAATGTTCAATTCAATTTATTACGATTCATACAGCAACAAACCAAAAATAATTCTGTAAAACCGAGAGTTACTGACAGTTTTCCGTACGAAACTATAATTTTTATCTATGAAAGTATAATCTAAATTCAATTTAAAAAAAATTTATAATGAAGGTGGTATTGTTACATTGCATGAAAAAAAATATTGGACTATTTAAATGAAAAATAACATTTCAAAATAATTGTTGTATGCAATGCAAAAATCAATATAAATCTTGTGACGCGAACTTTAAAAGTTGAATAGAACACTCCCAAGATTAATTATCAAACTTTCTTAGTCATATTTTTGTTTTTTTTTATTTAGGCTATACCTAAAGCATAATCACACATCAAAACTCGAATAAAACGCTCAAATTCAAGAAAAATTGTGATAGCCCTCTTAACAATATACTTAAAAATTCAGATTATGATTAATGCACGCAGTTTCGCAGTTAAACTACAGGTCCTTATATGTGAAAATTGGCGTTTATTCAACACTAATTACTACCCGCTACTCCGTTAGCGTGAAATGTCTTGTTCTATCATAAAATATCCTATAACACTCGGCAATACTGTAGCTTCTCATAAGTGAACGAATTTACGGAATCGGATCAATAGTTCGGAAGACTACCACCTACATACACAGGCAGGGAAATCGACACACAACTATAAGTATACAGCACATGATTGAAACCCCCTTTTTTTTGTGGGTGGAAAATCATCAAATGACGTCTCCCGCTCCTGGGCAGAAAGGAATGGCGTGTCAGACTTTTACTGACTAAAACCCACCCGTGTTCCTTCAGTTGCCTATAAGCCAGGGCCACGGTAGCACTTTCGAACAAATCTCGCGAACCTGGCAGATTCTAGACCCCGTAGCGTAGAATTTATACCTACACGGTCAAAATGTATAAAACAACATTTTTTTTTTCAATTTATAACCGGCTAAAATTGTCAGCGCAGGGTAACTGAAGGAACACGGGTGGGTTTTAGTCAGTAAAAGTCTGACACGTCCTCCCGCTCCGCCCAGAGCGGGTGAAATAATTTGATGATTTCCCATCCAAAAAAAAGGGTGTACAAAACTCACAAGAGTTTATCTTCATAATATTAGTATAGATTGCCAACCTTTGAATACCTAGATACGAGATATCCACAAAATCCTTTGTCTTAAAACTCTTCACGCTTCTTAGTTTCAATTCCAAAGGACAAATATGACATTGGACAGACGCCTAACAACTAATATCGATTAGGTTCTTTTTAGCAAATGCCACATGAACTGGTTCGTGGCTATCTATAAGTAAGTGAATAGTAGGGGCTACGATACCATTCCTTACTGAATAATTAATCTCCCACAGACTGGGGGGGCTAGAATCGCCCTTAAAATCAACGGGCGATTCCTCAAACAGTTTTAGCTGTTTGAATCGTACTTTTAAAGTGAATGCTAATGAAATTCAAATTTTCTTACGTTTATTGCAATTTCCAAGTCAGTGTCAAACTGTATGTTTTACAAAATATAATTCGCTATCGTAACTATCATGGCTCTACATCTAAATCTAAATCTAAACTAATATTATAAATGCAAAAGTAACTCTGTCTGTCTGTCTGTCTCGCTTTCCTGCTAAAACTACTGAACCGATTTAAATGAAATTTGGTACACAGATAGTTTAGAGCCTGAGAAAGGACATAGGCTACTTTTTATCCCGGTAGTATGTTCCCGCGGGATAATTTCCGACCTCCACGCGGGCGAAGCTGCTGGCAAAAGCTACTTATTTATATGGCAAAACAACGATTGCCGGGTCAGCTATAATTATAATAATTAAGATCATCAATACAACCCGCTTAGTTCATTTAATTCAATTGAATAACTTTTTCATCAAATAATCATGAATTATTTTCTGTAAATACGAGGTACGATCGCGAATTATATTTTAATCAACAAATAATCTAACACTGACCGAATTGCAAAAAACGTAAGACATTTTGAATTTTGCGAGCTACCTTGGAACTTCTACCTTAAACATTTACAAACTAAGTCCTAACACTGACCGAATTGCAAAAAACGTAAGACATTTTGAATTTTGCGAGCTACCTTGGAACTTCTACCTTAAACATTTACAAACTAAGTCGTCTTTCAGGTCCAGTTAGGCCTCCCCCACATTAGGCGTGCGCGATCCTCGGGCGTCTGGGTGGCGCGAGCGCCGCGTCCAGCCGCCCTGCGGCGTGTGTGAAGAGCCTATGTCCTTTCTCACTTTTCTCAGGCTCTAAACTATCTGTGTACCAAATTTCATTTAAATCGGTTCAGTACTTTTAGCAGGAAAGCGAGACAGACAGAGTTACTTTGCATTTATAATATTAGTGTTGATAATGTGGGTTTTGAAACGAAAATTGTCCAATTTGTGACTGACTTGACTGAAGGGGGTTAAACGCCAAGGCGAGCGCCGCGTGCGCGCCGCGCGCACTCTTCTTCACACACGCCGCAGGCCGGCCGGACGCGGCGCTCGCACGCCCAGGGATCACGCACGCCTAATGTGGGGTCAGCCTTAGGCAGTAAGTATTATGGGGCACTACCTATATATTTTTCTAGTGATTCCCTCCCAGATTCCTCAGAAAAGTGAACTCAGACTCATCATCATTTCAGCCGGAAGTTGTCCACTGCTGAACATAATAAGCCTCCCCCAATATAGGTTTGCCATAATCGCCACGCTTGGCAGGCGGGTTGGCGATCACAGTATGGTGGTTTAATGCATAGAGAACGCCATTCTCTAGTAAGTACCTTAGTCGCCTTTTACGACACCCACGGAAAGAAATGGGATGGTGCTATTCATCTATACTAATATTATAAAGCTGAAGAGTTTGTTTGTTTGGTTGAACGCGGTAATCCCAGGAACTACTGGTCCGAATTGAAAAAATATGTTTGTGTTGGGTAGCCTATTTTTTGAAGAAGGCAACATCGCGTTACGATCAAAAGGAGCGGAGCAGCAACGAAAAATGGACGAAACCTGCAGGCAATTCGATGCGACGGGAAGGGTCAGGAGAGCGAAAACTTGATGCGGACGAAGTCACGGGCAGAAGCTAGTATATTATATTCTATTGATTTCAGACTACTACAATATAATATCTACAGTCTATTCAAGCAACAACACAACATATAAACAGGTGCAGCAAGTTTTAAGCACGTGAGCGACCACGCGATCCGTTGTTTTAGTACGTTATCCGGTATATTTTTAGATGTATTGTAATATTGCTTACATAAACAGATAACTAGTTTCTGATTGACAGAAAAGCAACAGGATTACGTAAAGATTATTCCCAGAAGGGTTATGTAGAGGTGTACCTATAGTACACGCACATTTCGCCAGTTATGGTTAAGTCCCATGTAATAGGGGCGAGCCTATTGCCATCAACCGGGCACAAATCTAGACTCCGAGCTGCTACTGAGAAATTCCAGATGGAATATATTTCGTGGGCTTAAAAAAAATATAAAATCGTGTCTTGAAAGACCACTATAATAATCTAAACTTCTATACTGATATAAAGCTGACGAGTTTGTTTGGTTGAACGCGATATTCTCAGGAACTACCTACTGTTTCAAATTGAAAAAATATTTTAGGTTGAATAGCCCATTTATCGAGGAAGGATATAGGCACAACACATAACATAACGCTAGGACCCTTAGGAGTGAAGCCAAAAGAAATGAATACGTAGTACTCGCACGATCAGGCGATTCGATGCAACTATGCAAGGATTTTAACAAATCTGAATGCAAGCAAGGAGAAGCAAGAAATTTGACACGGACGGAGTCGTGGACAGAAGCTAGTTATATATATATGATGGTGAGAAAATTGAGACGAATATTACAACATGCAATGATTTAACTATTCATAATGGTAAACAACTCAAAACAAAAAAAAATAAAAGCGAGCATTTTAATTGGTTTAAAATGTCTGCGACCGGAAATACCAACATGCTCCAACGCTTTGTCCAGCAGACTTCGTGGTGGCAAATGAGAAGTGGCACTTGGCACTGTTGCCAACTACTATGTGTAATCCATACTTAATATTAGATACAAATGCGAAAGTAAATCTTTCTGTATGTTACCTTTTCACTCTTTCACGGCTGCATGTTTGATAAATTTTAGCGCATAGGAAGATAATTTGGGTAATTGCTAAACATAGTCTGAAGAATTCCTTTGTTTAAACGTGTTAATCTCCGGAACTAGTAGTCGGATTGAAACATAATCTTTTGATTTTGATAGCCCCTTCTTGAGAAAGGCTATAGGCTATATATCACACTAGGACTCTTAGGAGCCCAAAAAAATAAAAATGGTCTTTTCATGAGACACTGAAGAGTGTCAAAGTGTCAGTGGAATCATTTATGTCAGCCCAGAACTAAGTTCTATACATATGTACGAACAGCATTATCAACAACTAGTTTCTGCCCGCAACTTTGTCCGCATGAAATTTCTTGTTCCCCGATCCAACGTGGGGCGAGCCCATTGCCATTAACGTTGCACAAATCCAGAATCAATTTCTACTGTAAAATACCAAATAGGAAAACACAATAACACTTTGCCCGACCCAGGAATGAACCAAGGACTTCATGCTCACCAGTGCATCCAGCAACTAGACCAACAGTATTAGAAAGTACATTATAACTAGTTAGCAAACAATGTATGCCATCAATGAGGCATATAATGGCACAACTTTTTTTCAAGCCTGCATACATAACTGAAGACAATAAAAAAAAAAAATTAATCAAATGCATTGTTTTTTTTATAGGTTTGAATGTGTTCTAGATTTGAAAATCTTTCTTTTAGTTTTTACTTATTTGTAAATATGAAATGTAAGTATGAAAGAATAGGCTTTTTTTTTTCAAGTTTAGAAAATAAGGTATTTACTTCAAAATGTTGGTCTTTGTATCCTTATGGAATAATCAGAAATGGTTAATAGATATTATTATATTAATCATAATTCAATTAACACTTGAAATTGTAACAACAGTAAAAAGACATAACAATGATGCAATCACTTGAAATAGTCATCGCCTGATAACACACACTACCATATACAAAGTTAATATTACTGCTCACATATTTTTTATAACAACACATTTAAATATAGAACATTATCATTGTAACTGCAAATGCATGTTTGTAAACCACTGCAGGGATAATGACTTTGTTTCTTTGTTATGATATTACTTTAACTGAATCATTTTTTAACTATATTAATAAAGATTTATTTGTTTGTAATTGTAAGTTTATCTCTGTTTACTGCTGTATTTTATTAGCATAACATATCATTACGCCTGTAATCTCTGGTGCGTTTGCAGAGGTGTACCTGTAGTACACCTATACTTCGCCAGTTTTGTTTAAGTCCCACGTAATGGCCTAATTCTGTCAACTGGGCACAAATTCAAACTCCGGGCTGCTACTGGGAATCCTGATGGAAATACTCTATAACACTTTGCCTAGAACCAAGAATCTAACTCAGGACTTCATGCTCAGCAGTAGTACTTGCAACAACTAGACCAGTATTTCATTGATTTTGATTAAAAACTCTTTTTACAACATTCTTGTTTTTAGCAAAACAGAGATTGTGGCTGAAGTACTAAGCATTCATTAATTTACCAATTCAGACGTAAAATATTAAGTAGACGAAAATTCAGTCACACTATTATTATTATGTCAACATACGAAAAGGTATTAGAAAGAATATTACTATTACCTACTGTTCTAAATTTGATTACATAATACGCAAATTTTGGCCAATCACTGTGACCATGGTTTTCTTATTTGCTTTTATTGTGCCAAGGCATAGGCAGCCTTTCTATTTTCCAACATTCGTTCTTGACTTCCACAGCACCACCATATGCTTTTTTAATATATTATAACGCTTAGCTTGTGGCTGAGCAATATGAACCGCATGGGTTGATCGGTCAGGTAAGCTACAATTGCCGGTTGGTCCTGGTTTGGTCTGTAAATGGGTGACCATCTTTATATACCAAGACCCCCTCAGAAAGCACGTTAAGCTGTTGGCCCCAGCTGTAATTTGTGAGTGCCTGAAACTCGAGACCCTGTCTTACCAAGGGGTGTTGTATTAGCCAGTAACTGGGTTGGGTACGTCAGATAAGCAGTCACTCCATATAAAATACTGGTATTGCGCTGCACTCATAGGGTAAAAGGCTAGGCAGATTGAGATCAACTGTTTCATTTTCTACTATAATGAATATTTTCAAAACCATTCATACAAAATTAATTTGACACGCCAATTTTACAAAAATTGGTTATTTTCAATTAAATTTTACATACCTATAAGATAAAGAATTTGATGCGGAAAATATCAAATATGTATGACGTGACGTGTAGTTAGTAAGAAACCAGGTTATCTAAATGTAGCATTATGAAATATAAATAATTTATTTTCTTTATAAAAATATACATCACTGAATAATTATATGTAGTTGTTCATAAGGTGTATTATTATGAACTTCAGTTGTGTTAAGACTTTTTTACAACCCACTCATATTAAAAAAAAAACAATCAATCACTTGAGTGTCAATGAGACGTTTTATGATGAGTGTTTTCCTATACATCATTTCAAATACATTGTAAGGAAAATTATATACATTTATAGATTGATTAATGTTGGGAGAACAGTTTATAATAAAAAGGATATTATAATCCTTAAATTCGACCGTCACGGATTAAGTTACATTTATTCAAAAGCCACTATCCTAAGCCAAAGATAACTAACACAAGAACTTCATTTTCTAATTTCAAAAGATATAGAAATTCACCAAAAATTTACTTATAAAATTACATCATTCTTTCTCGATATCAAGCAATACAAGGTAACTGAAATGTAAGTATGTCTTTTCTGACTCAGTCAGATGTAAATAAACATCTTATTTGTACTGAAATCTAACCAAGTGTCTACGAATTCTCCTAGTAAACACTAGTGGTGGGCGTTGCGACAACGAACCGTTTCCGAAGACCGTTTTATGTTTTGCAACGATGAGACCGTTTTACGTCCTGGGTCCAAACAGTCTTCGTTGCACAAACCAGTCTTCGAATAAGTAGATGCGATTATGTATTTTGCAGCTAAGAAAATACGGTCGAGAACCCATTGATTCAACTATCACACTCGTCGCGTCGTCGTCCTTAATCCGTTCCAAAGACCGTTTATGTTCTGCGACGACTACGACGATGAAACTGTTTTTACGTCTTCGATCCAAACAGTCTTCGTTGCACAAACCAGTCTTCGAATGACTAGATGCGATTATGTATTTTACAGCTAAGAAAATACGGTCGAGAACGCATTGATTCAACTATCACACTCGTCACGACGTCGTCCTTAGTGAACCGCGTTCGTTTACAAAACGGTTCTTACAGTAAAAAGTGAACTTTTTGTCAATGGTATAGAGTCTATATTTTATTACTACTTCTCGAAGAAACTGCAACTATTTCACGCGACGAAAACGCAATTCTTTTCCATATTCGATAAGTTTCGTTTTTTACAAAACGGTCGTCGTCGCAACAACTAGTTTGAAGACGGCTCTTCAAACCAGCTGCGACGACGACCGTTTTCTGCAACCGTTTTCGTCGTCGGAAAAACGGTTGCGTTTCGTCCGTCAAAAAATCGACAACGACCCACTACTAGTAAACACGAAAACAACGCAATCACTAATTTCACGGTCACGATAAGCATTAAAAAAAATAAACATAGCACAGACCAGCGAAACAAAGACTGTTCGTGACACTTCCACAGAAAAAAAATCAATGTTAGACAAAGGTATAAGATTTAAAATGCCTAGCCCACATTCAATCTATTTATTAATTATGATAAATATTCGTTAAAAACACCGTTGCGTAAGACTCGTCCCATAGAAATAAAGCGCAAATTCTTGACGTAAGAAATAAACATACGCGATCCTTACCTAGAACAAATTCCCAGGCATCACAGCCCAGAGAGCGTTCAGGGACGATTTCCAAATCCAACATCGTGCACAAAACACTAAACACAAACTAAACTAAGTAACTTTCACTTTAAAAAAACGTTTTTAACGCTAAAATTCGCTATTACGCTGCCTTTTCTTTGTTTGCCAACTTTAGTTTTCAACCATTTTGTATTTGTCAGAGGAACTGTCATTACAAACAGCTGATTGTATTTGGCCAGGTCCGAACTAGAATGGTTTGTTTTTTTTCTTGTTTGATTCGCATAGCACTTGACAAGTTGACACAAAAATATGGTTAGTTAAAGGGTTAACGGTTCATTGTTTTATTAAAAATGTAATATGATTAGATAAAAATATATGATGGCTATAATTCACAAATTCTAAATAAAATTTTGTCTATTTACGAAATTGTGTATAGCCCATGTTCTTGCGGTTCATTAAAACAGTCACTCAATTAAACACTATACAAATTAGAAAATTAAAGAGACCTTGACTGGTCACCTACGAGATACAGACTGAATACCTAACTTATACACTCGAAGTCAATGTCTAGACTAAATTAATTATTTCAAGTTCAGTCCTGGCAAAACCAAGTGACGCATGCGTACCAACCATGACAGAAGAAGTAATATTGTAGAGTCTGTTTTATCGACATCTCCTTCTAACTCATGAAGATTACGTTTTATTATCTCTTTCCTATCAACAGTTTTCATGCCGTCTCTTTTTGCTTCACTATCGACCCATCGCTTTGTCTCTACCTGTCGGACTTGTTATTGATAATTGGGTAGATGGTGTGACCTATCCTCAACTGTATTTTTTCTATCCATGTCGCGTCCTCTTAAGTGTAGTTTTTGAACAGACAAAACAGAGCCAGAGATGTACTATGTAGTGAAAGATCGACATGGTTAAAAGTGCATTATTTATGTTGTGGTACGTGCGTCCCTGAATCACTGTTCCTAGGACGACCTAGACAGCACGTCTAGGTCTAAAATAACATTCTAGAACTAAACTGATATGTATTTATCGATGGTACTGATATGTTTTGTAGGGCTGCAGCTTTTGCTCTGTTTCCCGCCATTCTCAAATAACCTTGGAACGATCTCTGACGCCCACTGGCCTACGTAATGTATTACACAATAACATGTTTATTTACTTTGAAATAGAAATCACGTATTTTTGCATAAACGGTCGGCAGAGGACTTTGAACTAATCAAGAGATTCCCTTCATTTATTTTGGGTTTTGTGTTGATGTGTACATGAGCGACATGCGGCAGTGACCTACATTTTGAGTGGGGAAAATAAATAAATACGGTAAAATCTTCACGCTGTGCGCGTTAGGGACAAGATGACGGCGGAAAATTACTCGCTACGTTTAATCCTACTACATCATTTTGCTGTTCTGTTTTAATTTGCATTTCTATTAGAATACATGCAACTGAATACTTTAACTTAAATTCACCAGTCATGAAGATAAATACCTATTTAGATAGGTACCTACTTGGTTGATTAGTCAACCCTCTTCTAGCTATTGATGACTGAAGAAGCAACTCAATTAAATGTTCTTCTGCTCGTCTACGTTTTTTCCCGTTAACTACCAGAGCTGGTCAAAGGCCAGCTGGCTTGGCATGACGCTTTATATTTCTATAAAGAATAGACACAGCTCTTTCTATTCGAAGTGTCATTTCGTTTCCCCATATTTGACATCGCACCATAGAAATCCTTCTACAATTTGTCATTTTGTCTTTCGTTTCTTCCAGAAAGAGGAGACAAGGACCTTTTTTATGTAGACTATTTCAAAGAATGTTTTCAATCCCAAACTGCTAAAATCACACTTCCAATGTACTTTACTGTCTACAAGGAACAGCATTTTTGTCTACTCTTCTGTCGACAGGACGGTGCTCGTGCCTGGTGAGTAGGTCTCTGCCCAGCTGTGGTGCATTTTCCTTCCAAACCTCTCTTTGTGTGCGATCTGGCCATCTTGGCCCCGCAAATATGCTAAGCTCTATATCGTCGGCAATATTATTCTTCAGGCGCCCAGCGAGGGTGCCAGGGTCGCGAGATTTGTTCGAAAGAATTACCGTGGCCCTGAAATATAGGCAACTGAAGGAACACGGGTGGGTTTTCAACCGACGAAAAAAGACGGAGGAGGTTCTCAATTCGACGCGTATACTTTTTTTTTTTTTATGTATGACCACGCATAACTTTTTACATAGTGGTCCGATTGTGACAATTCTTCTTCTATTGGAAAGGGTATACTTCCAAGGTGGTCCCATATAAATTTGGAAAACAAAATCGAACCCTAAGGGTCGGAAAACAGGGGATGATTGATTGTTCACGCACTGATTGTAATGTATAAACACGCATAACTTTATACAGAGTAGTCCGATTTTGATAATTCTTTTTGTGTTGGATAGGGTATACCTTGCCAAGTATTATTAGTACATTAAAGCCACAAAAATATATAAAATAAAAACTTTTTAACAAAAAATTAAACCGCCGAAAAACTGAAAAGCATAAAATAATTAACCTTAAAATTTTGAGTCGGCGCTGAAAAATCAATGAACAAGGATCACTCAAAGCGCAGACTCATAATTTTAAGGTTTATTATTTTATGCTTTTCAGTTTTTCGGCGGTTTAATTTTTTGTTAAAAAGTTTTTTAGTCAGTAAAAGTCTGACACGCCCTCCTGCTCCGCTCAGAGCGGGAGACGTCATTTGATGATTCCCCGAAAAAGGCTTTTTTTGTGGGACGAACGTTGTAATTGCGAAATTTTGACATAATCACAATCAGCCGTTTTATACACTCGGGTCGAGTAAGTTTTAAATAAATAAATAAATAAAATTTGTTTAAGACCATCAGTCCATATTTTAAAACACTACAGTTTTACACACAAAAAATAAAAAGAAACAAAAAGATACACAAAAACCTCCTCCTTTTTTTGAAGTCGGTTAAAAAATACAAAAAAGCTCTATTTTATATACTGGAATGACGCACGATGAGTGGTCATCCAGTTCCACATCAAGGTTTGTATGGGGCAGTTGATATTTTTTTCGCTATTACGATGATGGTCCCATCACCCATGGCAAAAGCTGTTTAGAGGGATGCATGACATAATAATTGGATTGGCTTTCATTTTGACATTACTTCAACATTCATTGCGTTACTTGGCAGATAAATTTTTCGAACACATGAAGCAATGGAGTAGCAATATCCTTCAAAATGATTCAGATTGTGTTTGATAATGTATTGCGCAATTAGGATGAGAATTCTCAAGTGGATATGTAAATTTAAAATGATTATAATGTAGAAATAAACCATCCAGAATAAATTCTCAAAATGATGGCGTTAAAATCATCAAAATCCGTTGCGTAGTTTAGAAAAACAAGAAAGAAAGACACGTAAAGTGTCTTATTTACAGAAGAACAAAAGCGCCCGTAATATAAGAGTTTAGGTATTCATTTGTTTTTGCCAACGATACCTATAATTGTTCCTTTAGCGTGTTTTTTGTTGGCACATCGGTCGTCATGGTGACGTAGAGCGACGACGTGGTTAGAACGCAAATGCACGATACTTAGTACATATTTAATTCATCAATGACGTAGTTCTGCTTATAGATCATTATAGCTGCATATAGTAAAGAATAGTACTACCATCACATTTCTTCCCGTGGGTGTCTTAAGAGGCGACTAAGGGACTTACTAGAGAATGAGCAGCAGCGTTCTCTATGCATTAACCACCATACTGCGATCACCAACTCGCCTGCTAACCGTGGTGATAACGGCAACCCTCTCTAATTGGGGGAGGTCTATTGTCTAACAGCGGACTTCTCGCGGCTGAAATGATGGTGCCTTTAGGGGTAGTCAGAGTTTATTTTATTTTTTTATTAATCACAAAGCAACAGCATTCACGCATGTATGTCACAATATTATATTTTATGTTTTACTTTCTTAATTTATTATTACGGACGCACACTTCCCCATGTATTTATCACTAGCTTATGCCAGCGGCTTCGCCCGCGTGGCGGTCGTAAATTATCCCGAGGAAACATACTACCGGAATAAAAAGTACCCTATGTGTTAATCCAGGTTATAAACTAACTGTGTTCCAAATTTCATCCAAATCCGTTCAGTAGTTTTTGCGTGAGAGAGTAACAAACATCCACACATCCATACATCCATACATATAAACTTTCTCATTTATAATAGTAGTAGGATTCTAACGTATGGTACTCGTGGGTTGCAGCTGAAAATCAGCGTCAAGTGGCATGCCGGGAATCGAACCAGTCTTGGCTGTCGTGCTTGTGACCCCTGGATCAAAAAGCAACAAAGTATTTCACTGACAGTACTTAGACTTTAAAAATAATTATTCTAAAGTAAACGTCATGAGAAGCTATAAATTTTGTAAACAAGTGTTCAGGAGTTCACAACATTTGGACCAACAAAAAAAAATGAATTTGTTTAAGATTTCGTGGGGTGACAAGAAAAACTCACTAAGTACAGTATTGGGGAAAAATTACTTTTATTCACGAAGTTCATTATTTTTGCATAACCGTTTGCAAGAAAAAATCACTAAGAACATACTTTCCTATTCTTGACATTTAAAAAATTGTAATCATCATCATCTACTGCTTTGTAAAAAAATACCGGCAGGTAAACTTCATTTTGTACTTAATGACTTTGTGCTGGCAACATAGTGCGGCCGGCAACTACTGAACGTCACTATTTGTGCGTCAATCAACGCTCAACGTCAATGTCATAGGTTATTTTCTGTCAGTTTATTTCATTTCGCGGTTTTTAACCGACTTCAAAAAAACTTGTGCGACAAATGAACGAATACCGTATGTTTGTTACCTCATAACTTTTGACTGGGGGAACCGATTTTGATGATTCTTTTTTTATTTGAATGCTGGTGCTTTTTGAATGGTCGCTTTTTAATTTGGTTCCATTTGGACAACGGAGTCCATGTGAAAACCATTTGAGTCTTAAATTTGCATTACGTATTTGCGCGACAAATGAACGAATAACGCGATTAAATTAGTGCGGAGTATCTACCACAACTAAAAAGTTAAAAAATAAAAACGTTTTACAAAAAATAAACCGACTTCCTTAAAAAAAAAAACACTACTAAGTTAAAAATAACTTTAATTTCGGAAGTCGGTGGCAAAAACCTTAAATACAGAGCCTAAGACACCGACTTTCGAAATTAAAGTTATTTTTAAATTTGTAGTGTTTTTTTTAAGGAAGTCGGTTGTTTTTTTCGGAGGATAAATTGTTGTGTTTTACCATAAAACTTTTATGTTATTGTGTGAGAAATATGAGAAGAATGAGTAATTCAAGGGGTCGATTATTGGTGGATTTATCATTAAATTTAGAAGCTCAAAAATGCCAAGAACATAATGAACTTGTAAGTATTCAAATTTTAAAGTTTATCGTGTCATTAATCAATGTTATTTATTGCATTCAAAGTACTTGTTGTGTATTTTATCACTTTTAGAGCCAGGTATCTTATGAACAGACACAAAGACCTTTGTGTAACGATGATTTTATTGCAACAACTTCAAAAACAGTGGACAAACTTAGTGTGGTGCCAGCAACAGAAACAGAAGTAGGTTTATGGATCTTGTATACCTTTTGTTTATTTTATGGTTTATTGTGTTCCACATTCTTGGAAAGAAAATGTCACAAAGTTTCAGAGATCTCAGTGCTTGCCTTATAAAAATAAGAAAAACAGTGTTCGGCTAAAGCCCCCAAAGCTGTAGATTGTACAAATTGTACATTTAAATGCAATAATAACTTTTCAGAACAAGAAAGGAATGAAATTAGTAAAACTTATTGGGGTCTTGCTAATTATCAGCGACAGAAGGATTTCATTCTGAAATGTGTAACGATGGATGAGGTCATACATACATGGAGTGTGACTCTATGCACTCAGCTATAGAAGCAGCCAAGAAACACAAAAGTGCCTTCTGCATGAACGATTGGGTTGAGATTTTAAATCTGCAAGGAATAAAAGAGGTAAAAAAAGAGCAATGATAAATATAATGTACATGTTTTAACTTACAAAGATTTTTATAACCTACAGGAATTGGCTGCATCTACAATTAAAAATCGAAATAAAGATAAAGAGGGTAATAAGGTATTTTGGCTAAAAATTAAATGCATTAAAGTTGACAAAGAGTTTCCTGGCACTTTATTTTATAGGTATGATCATATAAGTGATTATAATGAGATCAATGTCAGTGCAGGAAGGGGACGCCGACGTACTCAGACTGTGGTGCTGAATCCAGCTTATCAAAATTTGCTCCCCTTGTCTGCAGCAAAAAAAGGAGACCTTGTAAAACTGTGCAATGCTGGTCAAATACCAGAAGAACTGATTCCATGGTACAAAAGTTTGCCTTCATTAAGTGGTGGCTCAGATTGCGTGCCAGAACCCTTATTTGATGATAGTGATGAAAGTGATGAAAATTAAAATAATAAATGTCTATATAAAATACAATAGCACTTATCATTTCATTAAATACCTATAAATGAGTATACTCAAAGGCAGGTAAAACTCCCTAAGTACATTTTTAGACCTAACTAATAAAATATAACATTTTTTAGCAAAATTTATTTTCGGTTTTGTAAGATATCTCAAAGATCTATAATTCAAAGATCTATAATCAAAAACTGATTTTTAATAGCAAAATAAGTTTAAAACCTCATTATCTCTAAATAACTACAAATGCAACTAATGAGTTTTACTTGTCATCCCACGATTTAATAAATTATTAAGTAACAAATATTAATTAACATATTATTTAAGAATAATTATTCGTCAGATTCAGATGTTTCCATTTCTGTGTCAGAATCACTGACATGTATCACGAAGCTGTCTACAGTTGTATCAATCATCTCATCGATTTTGGAATAAAAATTATCTTCTTCCTTGATAACATGCTCCACACAACGCTTCCAATTTTCCGAAGTAATCTGCTGCAGTCCCTCTTGTAATAATTGTTTTATCTCGTCAAATTTAAAATTTGTATTTTTGCGAGCAACATATCCTTTTACGTTGGCCCAAATTAGCTCAATTGGATTAAGCTCACAATGATATGGCGGGAGTCTCAATACTTCCACCTTATATTTTTTTGCGAGCTCGTCCACTACATAAGTTTTAAAATTGTCTTTAACATTTTTTACTTTTAGCAATAATTCAGTCTTAATTTCATTGTCGTCGTAAGAAATATTCTTACTTACAAGCCAATTTTGTACATAATTTTTTTTCCAGGCTGTAGTAGGAATTCTTTCAAGACGCCTTGAGTGGTATGGTGCATTGTCCATTACCACTACTGCATTTTCTCCAAGTTTTGGGAGAACGTTTTCAAACCATTGTTCAAAATGTGTTGCATCCATTGATTCATGGTAATCTCCCGTCTTCTTGCATTCAAATATATTTTCACCGCCCTTTACAAAACCGTTCTCATTGCCGATATGGGTAATTATTAATCGTTTACCTTTTGACGTTGGGTTACGTGCACCAATGCTAAGTCCTTCTAGGAAAGCCTGCTTCTTACTTTTAACTTGTTTGTCTACCCAAGTTTTATTTACGATATGTCCTGTAAAAACAATTAAACATTTGTTAATTAGCGTCTTGCGCAGTAAAAGACTTGAAGTACATTATTAGTCTGCGGCGCGTGGGTTATATTTTGCAAATAGATTTGCAGTATCATACACAATACACATCACTTCACGGTAAAGGCGACGGTATTTGCTTACAATCAGGCGAACCGTATGGTAGTCTGCCGTTTCACTGCAATAAAAAAAAACACACTAACCTGTATTCACCCATGTCTCATCCATGTAAAATATCTGGCGATTTTGTTGTCTATAGTCTTTAATAGATTTCAAATATTTTCGCCGCCATATTGTTATGTCATCTCTATCAATAAGTGCGTTATTTCGCTGTCGTTTTATTTATTTAAAGTTTAAATGCTTTATTAGCCGCCTGAGAGTTGTTTCGCTAAAATTTGGCAAATCTTCATCGTCATTGACTGCCTGAAGAATCTTGGGAATTGTTGGTAATTGGCCATTTAAAAAGAAACTGTGAACCTAATTACGGATTTATCAAAATAGTCTACTTTCTGATAAAATTTAGGCCTGTCTTTAGACTTGATAGGTGATTTTATTCCCTCTTCTGATTTATATTCTTTTAATATATTATACACAGATGCTATGCCAATGAGGATCAATTCGACAAAAGGATATAGCAATTTTGAATACTACATCGAATACAATATAAATATCTGAGTTCATTTCTTTTTGAATCACTCAAATCCATCGAGAAATTACGAAGTTATTAAACTTTAAAAAAAGGGAGTTTTAAAACGCACGCCGCGCGCGCAAAACTGCTGATGACGTCACGAGGCTCGATCGCCCGCCACGCGCCGCACTGCTTTTGCGGAGTTTAAAGGTCATGGCACATTATACCGGCACCGCAACGGCACCGCTCCAAACCAGGAATTGACTTGTCATTCAATTTAGAGCATTAAATCGTGTGTAGTAAAATATATTTTATAATGTCAATATAAAAAAGGCAACGGCGGGCAGTCAGCGCGCTTGCCTCTACCATACAACTCGACTCGCAGCCCGCGTGCTGCAAGCGAGTGGACCATGAGTTTACAGCGCGCCGACCGCATGCTTACTACGCGCCGACTCCGAGTCGTCAGCGACACAACTTCATTGCGCCATCGTCTGCGCACCACCGTCGCCTCACGCGCCTCGCTGCATACTCCCTCTAGTCTCGAATTAGATTTAACACAGTCCTAGGCGTGTTTAATCATAAATGCCATACAACAATTGTTTTCGCGGTGACAGCAAGCTTGCACCTCGCGGCCAGCGCGCGGCCTGCGAGCTTGCATATCGCATCCAGCGCGCGGAATGCGAGATTGCACCTCGCGGCCGACGCGTAGTTAGCGCGCTGGCAGCTAGTCGTAGCCTAAATTCGAGGAGACGCCGTGCTGTAGCTGTGCTGTTGCGGTGCCGGTATAATGTGCTATAACCTTAATCGTTTCTTGTTTATTTATGTTTTATTGATACTGGTAGATAGGAAACATGGAAGTCGAATTTACCCAAGGCCCAGTCGGACAATCTCGCGAAGATTGATTCGTTTATGGTTGAAAAGTAAAAAAAAAACAGGCAGGTAGGTACCTTTTTCGTGTTTCTACAATGTGTAGGCACCTCTCTACCTATTTTAAATAATATTTCTTACTAGCTTCTGCCTGCGACTTCGTCCGCATAAAATTTCCTGCTCCCCCGCTCCCCCAACCCATCCCGTCGCATCGAATCGCCTGCCCGTGCGAAGTCTTTGTATGCGTGACGTTTTTCTTTGTGCTCGGCTCCTAAGGGTCTTTGCGTGACCTTATATAATATATAGTCTATAGCCTTCCTCAATAAATGGGCTATGCAACACTAAACGTACTTAACTCTTCAGCTTTTACTTGGGTGTGCTACGCAATGATTTTTTTGAGAGACCAAGGCGCGCGCAATGGACGTGTTTTATATGGAATTTTTCACTTTTTCTTCGAAAAATAAAAAAAAATACTACCCACGTGTTGAGATTTATATGTGAGGTTGCAAAGGGGGTCGAAAATTTCATTATTTTTGCGATAGGAAACGCCATTTTCGAGATATAAGCAAAAGAAAAGGAAAACAAAAATACAGTACTGTTTTTGCACATGAAGGCGAGGCACGTGAAGGCAAGCGGCGAGGCGCGCGCAATGGACGTGTTTTATATGGAATTTTTCACTTTTTCTTCGAAAAATAAAAAAAAATATTACCCACGTGTTGAGATTTATATGTGAGGGAGTTGCAAAGGGGGTCGAAAATTTCATTATTTTTGCGATAGGAAACGCCATTTTCGTGATATGAGCAAAAGAAAAGGAAAACAAAAATACAGTACTGTTTTTGCACGTGAAGGCGAGGCGTTCGTTGGTGTGAATTTTAGTTCATAACTACTAGTTTTAATCCACACCTTTTTAATCGCGATTAAAAATAGATTTAGTTAAAATAAATTATTATAGTCAACATTTTTGAAATGCAGTATAAAGTACTTTTAGTTAAGGGGACATGGGGCGTCGCTCCTCATGAAAGTACACCACTTCTTTCTATTTTTTGGGTATTTTGGGACACAAAATAACAATTTGTCCTGTGTAGCAACACTTGTATTTTCGCATCGTGTGTGGCACGATACAATATTTTAAGAAGACATTATTCGTTTAAATGTTCTGCGAGTCACGTAACTAAAGGCAGAAAGAACGTGCGCGGCGGTGCCGCGGACGCGAATGTGGAAAATGACGTCATCAACGAATTGTGCGTATTGGCGAGCGTTTTTGAAAATGCAAAATTATAACCGCTCTAACTCCGTCATTTTTGGTCCAATTTTAATAATTCTTTCACTAAAATAATTGGTTTAGGTATGACTGTAATTCTACATATTTAACTAAAATCGTCGCTGATCCTTATTCCAAAAATCGATGCTGTTTTTTTATTTATTTCAGTTTTGTAGGGATATTCATTCGATGGCCAATTTTCTTTCACGTACTTATATACGTTGATCACCATATTTTTCTCATTAGCCGTAAAGCTCGTCACCTGTAAAAATCACCTGTAGTCACTTGTCACACGAAGCTCAAGCTATATCTCCAGGTATACCAATTAACCTAACCAATTACTTCACAATTTAAAACCTACTTCTAATATTAACCTTAAGTTTCCAAAGATTAGCGCGTTTGAACAAACAACTCTTTCTTTTTACTTATTATATATTTTTTCGTTTCACCTTTTGACGTTTTTTCGTGGCGAATTTATTTCCTTAGATGTACTGGCTCCATTATACGTAAAAACAAATCAAATTAACGCAACAATTAAAGTAACAACAATAAAAAAGTGATAACGAAACAATAACAAAATTAACAATAACAACCAGAGGGGTAATTGCGGAACTTTTTATCAGTAGGAATTGGTTTAATATTCATAGTTAAACAACATTCATTGCGTTATTTACGTTGCTGAGCCGAGAATTTATTCGAACAAATGACGCAATGGTTTAGAAATAATCTTCAATCCCATTCAGATTCTGATAAATTGTGCGTTTCGCAATTAGGGTGCAGATCCGCGATATATGCAAAGGAATGAAACAAACTCGTACGCATTCGAAACTCGAATGACGCGTTTATTTCAAAATGGCGTCCCGATAGTTTACAATCCCTGCGAACGGACGCGTTCCGGTACCAAGAAACACAAACGATAGCGCTTTGCGTCGTTAAAATATGATCCGACTAAATTAAATAAGTTGTTACTTACATGTAACCCGTCTATATTTCATGTCGATTGAATATGGTCAATTTATTATTAACACATAACATAACATCACGCCTTGTTTTCCCGAAGGGTTGGGCAGAGGTGTACCTATAGTACACCCACATTTCGCCTGTTATGTTAATTTATTATTAACTCGCAGTATAAAATGTTTACTTAGTAAAAGATGTTTGTTTACATAATTTATAGCTTCTCGTGACGGGTACTTTAGAAGTCTGTCAGTTAGCCAAAACAATTGGATAGTAACCGACCAAATTAATGAGACAAGTGGCGGTACTCGGTAGTGACGTCATCTGCAATTTTGCTGTCGGGTTTCGAATCTGAGGTGGTTAGTATAGGAAGTGCTAAGACAGTTAGACAATGAGTTCTAATGGGTCCAGCACCTGTAGCATGACCACCATAGAAAGAACTTTGTCTATTCTTGGTAGAATAGAGATAGAATTGTCATGCTAGGCCAGAATAAAACGGTACAAATCTTTCTACAATCTATAAATTTTGTCTATTCTTCCGTCGACAATAGTTATTTGTTATACAAGAGTGCAAAGTTGCTTTTTAACCGCGTGTTCAATTTTGATGACCGAGCAAGCGAAGGATTCTAAAATTGAATCACGAGCGCAGCGAGTGATTCAAAATTAGAATCCTGAGCGTTAGCGAGGGAATCAAAAGAGCACGAGGTGAAAAAAAAATCTTTGCACTCGAGTGCAACACGTAACCTTTCATTCCACCTCAGCGAGGAAAGAGTATTTTTAATCTTCAATATCTGAGTGGAAAAGCCGTTTTTATTCTCTAGAGGATAAAGTAAATTGAATTTAGAACATCGTGTGCACTATCACAAACTTAGAGCACACGATGTTCTAAATTCAATTTACTTTTCCACTCAGATATTGAAGATTAAAAATACTCTTTCCGAGATGGTGGGATGAAAAACCCATTTCTACGGTGGTCATGCTACGCATGCAGCTTTATATCTAATTGTCTTAGTCAGCTACCCCATCCCAAACTATACAAGGTTTAGTAGAATAACCGCAAGTCCAGAAAGTAGTTTGTACAGAAGTAAGCCCACCAAGCTAATGCAATCTGTCAATTTTCTTTACTAGATTTTCAACTTTATCGCTAAAGCATTAGGTTCAAGGTTGATTGGCAGAATTTGTCAGTTTCGGGTAGCTTGATGCGCTGGCGTCTGTACATAATTGGTTACTGAATCGATTTCAGTCATTTTCAACCGACGAAAAAAAACGGAGGAGGTTATCAATTCGACGCGTAGAGGAAAGTCACCAAATATGAAATAGTATCCTAATATGGAATTCCTTCATTTCTCGAAGACTATAAGTATGAAACGCAACACTCGACCATCTTCTGTTTCATTCGGTCTACTAACTATCGCACTCACACCATCGAGTCAGTTGCGCGTGTTAAGATATTAATTATCTGTGAACATGATGTCTGTCACATCTTTAGTTTTGTTCACTCTCTGGGATTTTGGATTTTGCCTAAGATGGCTGTTTATAAGAGTGTAACAATAAAAGATAATTGTATTAGATTAGATGTCTTGTTTTATTATAGTAACCACTAAAGTTTTCATAGGTTATGGGCCCAGACGCCAAATAGTGTCGAGTAGGAAGTAGATTGTCGAGATTTTCAAAGATTTAATTTTATGCAACAAAAGCGTAACGAAGAAAAGAAAATGGCCGGGCAGCAAACTAAGTTGTTTTACAATTTTCCCCAACTAAATCCAGAAGCTTTCGACAATTGGATGTTCAGGGTGAATTGTATTTTAGAAGAAAAGGGATTAAGTGAAGTTGTGTCGTTACCAAAAATCGAAGACTGTAATAAACAAGACGATGCAAAAGCAAGAAACATTATTGTTCAATGTCTAACGGATCAGCATCTAAATCTGATAAAAGAATGCGTTAACGCAAAGGATATGATATCCACTTTGAAAAGTACATTCCAAAGAAAAAGTGTAATCTCCAAATTAAGTTTGCGAAGAAAACTTCTAAACTTGAAACAGCAAGGAAATCTTCAAGAGTATTTTTCAAACTTTGATAACTTAATCAGAGATCTAGAGGTATCAGGAGACAAGATTAATGATACAGACAAAGTATGCTATCTATTAACAGGACTGAGTGAAGAATACAACCACATAATTACAGCTTTGGATGCGGTGAACACTGAAATAAAAATAGATTTTGTAAAAACTAAATTACTTGATCATGAAATAAGAAAAGAAACAGTTACAAACGAGCCACATACATCTTTTATATCGAATATAACCTGCTATAAATGTAAAAAGAGGGGACATAAGTCCTATGAGTGCTACAGTAGAGGACGAGGCAGAGGAAGAGGATATCGAGGACCAAGAACTCGTGGAGGAACTGCTCATCCTGCTGAAAGTCAACCAATTTTTATTGCCTCAAATGAAGCACTTGTATGTAATAGTAATGATGGAATATTAACATTTGTTGTGGATTCAGGAGCTACTCAGCATTTCATAAAAGAATCTTATGAGAAATACCTCACAGATGTCAAGCAACTGTCACAGAAATTAGAAATCAAAATTGCTAATGGCCAAATACTGACAGCACATAAATCAGGATATCTTGATGGATATTACAAAAATGAACCATTAAGACTGGAAGTCATACTTGTACCGGGAATCAGTAACAATTTAATGTCGGTCAATAAATTAGCAGAACGAGAAAAGCAAGTAATTTTCAAAAAGGATAAGTTAATAATAACTGCAGGTAAAAAGAAATATTTTGGAGAAAAGAGGAATATGTTATATACCTTCTCAATAAAAATAAAAGATAAAGATGAATGTAATGTGATACAAGAAGATAATGACTTATGGCACAAAAGAATGGGTCATATGTGTAGAAAACATCTAGCTATATTAGGATTGCCATACAGTAAGGAAGTGTGTGAAGCATGCATGAGGTCAAAATCAACCAGACTACCATTTAACAGATTACAAAGTCCAAGGTCAAGTAAGATAGGAGATTTAATACACACTGATATTGCTGGACCAGCAAGAGTAGCAACTAAACAAGGATATAAATATTTCCAAACAATAACAGATGACTATTCTCATTATACTCAGACGTATTTGTTAAAAAGCAAAAATGAAGCCACAGATAAATTAATCAATTATATAATAGAACAAGAGAGGCAAGATGGGATAAAAGTGAAAAGGATCAGATGTGATAATGGAGGGGAATTCACAGCGGAAAGTCTCAAAAAGTTTTGTTATGAAAAAGGTATCAAAATTGAATACACGCAGCCATATAGCCCACAGCAAAATGGGAAAGCTGAACGTATGAACAGGACAATATATGATAAAGCGAGAACCATGTTAGATGAATCAAATCTACCAAGACACCTATGGGGTCAAGCAATCTTAACGGCTACTTTTCTTATCAACCGATCGCCATGTTCTTCAATAAATTATCAAGTACCTGCGAGGATCAAGAACAAGGAATTAATTTTAAATAAAATCAAAGTTTTTGGATGCAAAGCATGGGCACATATTATGCCCAAACAGGATAAATGGTCAAGACGAGCAGTGCCAGCTCGAATGATAGGATATTCTATGAATGGATATACCTTATGGAACCCAAAAACTGATGAGATATTTGTCTCAAGAGATGTAAGATTTGATGAAACAAACATAAAATATCAACATGAAGAACAAAACAAAAATATAAAAGGATACTTAGAAGAAAATGAAATTCAGAAAGAAATGTGTGTGAAACCAAAAGAAAAACAAATAATAAAAGAAACAAAGTATTCAGAATCAATACAAGAAGAAGAAAGTTTTTATGATCCAGAAGAGAATAATTACTCCACTCCAGAAAAACAAAACGAAGAAATCAAGCGAACAAGAAGTGGAAGAGAAGTAAAAAAGCCTAAACAATTTGATTTAAATACATATGAAGATTATTGTTTACTTTCAAGTGAAAGCGATCCTGTCACATACACAGAAGCCATTCAACAAGATAAAGAATGGAAAACAGCAATAGATAAAGAGATTAAGTCATTAAAGGAACAAAACACATGGATAGAATCAGAATTGCCAAAAGGAAAAAGTGCTATTGACACAAAATGGATTTTCAAAACAAAATCGGATGGAACTAAAAAGGCAAGATTAGTTGCACGCGGATTTCAACAGTACACAGAAGATTATGTTTATTCCCCTGTAGCCAACATAACTACCATAAGAATGGGATTATCAGTTGACTTTAATGAAAAGTGTAATATTGTGCTTTATGTGGACAATCAGAGTGCAATAAAAATGATACATAATTGTGAAAATACAAAACATTCCAAGCACATAGACATTAAATATCATTTCATAAAAGACATTGTAAACCAAAATTTTTTGATTGTTAAATACGTAAGTACCAGTGAAAATACTTCGGACATTATGACGAAACCACTGTGTAGTGTTAAGTTTTGCTATTTTCGTGACAAGCTGTTAGTTTTGTAACATTGTTTTTCATAGAATGTTTGCATTGTTTATATTTTAAGGTTATGTTGTCACTTGTCACTAGCTTGTCAAAATTATCTGTCAAAACTTATATATGTCAGTTTTAGTGTTGCAATTTCAAGAATTTAAATATTACTAAGTTTGTGTTGCCATGTTAAAGTTAAAGTTTGGTAGAATTTATTTTCATTTATTTATAGAAGCAATTTGTAAGTTTTCACAAACATAAAATTGAGGGGGAGTGTTAAGATATTAATTATCTGTGAACATGATGTCTGTCACATCTTTAGTTTTGTTCACTCTCTGGGATTTTGGATTTTGCCTAAGATGGCTGTTTATAAGAGTGTAACAATAAAAGATAATTGTATTAGATTAGATGTCTTGTTTTATTATAGTAACCACTAAAGTTTTCATAGCGCGAACGCTTCACGTGTCGCAGGCGTGTTTTGTTTTGTTGTCGTGCAGAAAATTTTAAAGGTAAGTAATAAATGACTATTACCAGCTGTTATGTTTGTATACGTAAGCGTTTATACTATTTAGTATATCGGTATTATGTTTATTTCACCATTTTGTGATCTTTTGTCATTCAAATATTGTGACTTGAAAAATATTTAGAAGAGTATGAACTAGTATAAAAATCCAAATATGGACAGTCGTCGGTATCTAATTATGGAATATTCCATAATTAGGTCTTAATATTTCATATGATAGGTAGATACTTGCTATTATTTCTTTAAAAATATATGTAATGTTTGTTTTTAGAATGTCCGGTTCACAATCAACCAAACGAAAAAGCTGGGATGTAGAAAAAATGGCACAAGCTATAAAATTCATCCGGGAAAAGAATATGGGGTATTTGAAAGCGGCACAGCATTTTCAAGTGCCTAGGACAACTTTATTTCGTCTCTGCCAAAAAGATGAACAGTCTCCAGAAGTGGCAGCAGCTACTACATTAAGACGAAAAACTATCTTGGGCTCCGAACTTGAACGTCACATTATGGTTGTGCTGGTACAGAGTTTGATACTTGGATCTGTGACTTTTGCAAGTAATTATGTAACTTCTTTCATTGATCACAATATGTTATACTTATTCATTTAATTGATCTCAAAGGTATTAATGTCAATTTTTGTTACTGTTATGTTGATTTATGCTTATATTCCATATATGGGTACCTATTCCATATTTGGTCATTCATTTGTGATATTGTTTTTTGTGTTAGATTTTAATTTGATAAATAATATATTTGATTAAAGGCTGTTAATTACTACATATAAATGTATGACTGATTAGTAAAAACATTAAACTGATTTAATTTATATGAAGTTTTTTTTTTATATCCCAAAAACAAAATGGTATTCCATATTTGGTGACTTTCCTCTATATTTTTTTTTTTTTTTTTTATGTATGACCACGCATAACTTTTTACATAGTGGTCCGATTGTGACAATTCTTCTTCTATTGGAAAGGGTATACTCCCAAGGTGGTCCCATATCAATTTGGAAAACAAAATCGAACCCTAAGGGTCGGAAAACAGGGGATGATTGATTGTTCACTCACTGATTGTAATGTATAAACACGCATAACTTTATACAGAGTAGTCCGATTTTGATAATTCTTTTTGTGTTGGATAGGGTATATCTTGCCAAGTATTATAAGTACATTAAAGCCACAAAAAAATATAAAATAAAAACTTTTTAACAAAAAATTAAACCGCCGAAAAACTGAAAAGCATAAAATAATACTTAAACCTTAAAATTATGAGTCGGCGCTGAAAAATCAATGAACAAGGATCACTCAAAGCGCCGACTCATAATTTTAAGGTTTAAGTATTATTTTATGCTTTTCAGTTTTTCGGCGGTTTAATTTTTTGTTAAAAAGTTTTTATTAATATAGGTGTTGAGGTAGGAGTCCCTAGCGGTGCCTGGAGTGAAAGACGGTTGAGATGCGAATGACTATTTTTTTTTTGACTGACTTCTTGTAGGTCAACCTATAACGATATCGGCTGCTTAACCGGACTTGCCTGTGCCTACCTTATCAAATTGAGGCCTATAGCTTGGTCTTAAAAAACTTAAAACTAGAGCGACTGCTCGCTAAGGGCACTGTGGGGTACGGACCTCGGGTTAGGGCATCGCTGGTAATCGTAAAGGGCAGCAAGGGACGGGCTGGAGCGGAAAGATAGATGACTGTAGTGACCAAACTTAACCTTTTATATACAAAACTATTAGCGACCACCTACATGTATATCACAATAACATAAACAAATCATATGTCCAGTGGCAGTAGTAGTGATTCGCGGATTCTGGCGCAAGCGCCAGAGCCCGCGAATCTGTAGCACCCATCGTAAAAAAAAAAAAAAAAAAAAAAAAAAAAAAAGGTTTTGGTGTGCTCTGATCTCAAATCTGTGGTCCATTTTAGCGTAGGATGCGTGGTTCTGGAGTTATGCAAATCAATTAACTGTTATCTCATTGATTTCCGGTGGTCCTGCACCCTCATTAGCATTCCATTGTTCGCCTAATCCTTTTATCTATTATACTTCGAACACCTCATTACGTTGCGCCAGAACCCACGAATCTGTTGCCCTACGGTTGATTTGGCGTTCTTATCTATTACTCATTGTATGTCTGCTTTTCTATGTCATCAATAAAACACATTCATTTTTATTTCAATATTTTATTACTTTTTTCTACAAAATATGAGCGGAAGATCTCATCCACAAAAATATCATTGTGCAGTGTGTTCCCTGTAAATATGTTCGTAAAACTATGCATTGAACATCCCTGAAACTTAAATAGCAAATACATTAAGCAATATTCACCACAAACTGAAGTCCAATCATTCTGAATCCTATCAACATTCCAGTCCCATCTCTTACAATTCCTTTTCAAAAACTGGAGATGATATCGCTCAGGTGTTCGTCCATATGAATCAAAATATTGACCGATACCATTCGTATCGATATGTACAGCTACCCAGTGTGAACCTGGTTTATCATCCGCATCCAAATTGCATATTATATACGTTGGTACATGTGTATACATAGGTAGTCTATTAGCAGCATAAACATTATTTTCTAGACTGGGATGAATCTTTTTCATATGTTTTTGTAATTCTAGTGTATCCATGATATTACTGTTATTAGCAGATTATTACAGTACCAATCTATTCAATGGTTGTCATAGGAATGTTCAATTATAGTGATTTGTAAATATTAAATCGCATTCTTTGTGGGAGTCACAAAGCTTAGGATTATCATTTTGCTGCAGCTAATTTAAAGTTTGTTATATGGGTCTGATTATATTAAATAAAACACTTTGAGTACATAGACATTTTTAATTAACTGATCAACACAATAATTATTAAATAAATAAATTAAATACAGACATATTATTATCAAAATACCATTTTCTAATACACACAGCATTATTCAATGCACAATTCAATTTATGGTTCACACAATTAAAATCAGTTTTATTTTTACAGAACTTTTTTTTTAATGTCGCAAAATTAGGACATCCCTTCTCACCTATGTCAATCACTTCACAGTTTGCACATAACTCTTTAATCCACGTAATCTTTTCCAAACCCTTTGTCATAATTTTTTTATTTTCTAAATATGGTAAAATAACACGTTTAAACTCTTTGTAGTCTATGTAGCCTTCACTCCAGTAAATTCCTCGATTTCTTTCTAACCATCTCACCTGCTTTTTTTCTTCTAGTGTTAGGTAATGGAATGAATATGGTGGTTTCACCAAGAACGTCTGTGTATGATCATGACTCGCAATGGCCAATTCTTTGATAATAAAATGATTTAAAGAATCTTTAAATCCTTGGAGTTCCACTATAAGGGTGTCCGTCTTCATGATATCTTCTTAACAATGTTACTTAATGGTTTGTATTCAACAATGCAATCGTTCAGAATGAGACAATATGCTGAAGTTTGATCTGGTATCTCCGAATCACTTTCAATTTCTACTCTCACGTCCACAACTGGCCCTGTCTTTAGATTATCCACTTGTCTAGAGCAATCAATGACAAACAGCGGTGCTAAATCTCTAAACTGTTTTTCGCTTAATATGGGTTCCGGTCGACGTCCGTAATACGACTGTTGAAATCTGGTGTATTGCTCGTTGTAAATATTAAATCGCATTCTTTGTGGGAGTCACAAAGCAGGTTGATGCCTGTTGCGAAGGAACGTGAGATAAGTTTGTTGACTCATAGAGTTACAATCAGTTTCGTTGTACTTAGTAATTTGCTTTAGATAAGAATAAGGAACGTGAGATAAGTTTGTTGACTCATAGAGTTACAATCAGTTTCGTTGTACTTAGTAATTTGCTTTAGATAAGAATGGTGCTATATAAGATCGAACAGTTGCAGTCATGCAGTCAGTCTATGGTCGTTTGACCACAGTGGATTGTATACGTCTACCAATACTACGTTTGTGTTACTTCAACGCATCAATGGCCATGGAGGTAAGTGTTTATTCTATTGACAAACTTACTTGTATTTCTGTTGTTGTTTCCTAACGTGTGTGATTAAGTGTAAACAAATTGATATTAACGTGATAACTCTGTTGTTGCAGAGATCATTCAGCTTCGCAGACGATAATGAAAATACCTATAAACAGTATTACTACTCGCCACTCTCTCCTCAACACGAAGAAGAGAGTGATGACATCGTCGTTAATAACACAGACGATGGTGGAAAAAGGAAATCGCAACCGATTGATCAATTTTTTGAAGTGGTACCAAAAATAAAAAGGAAGAAGCTGCTATCCTCGACTGTGACACGAGCTGCTAGAGATGGCGTATCATACATCTCTACAAATTCTGACGACGGAGACCAAGCGACGCATCTCATAAAAATTGAAATGTATGATATGAAGAAACTATCCAAGATTCCAACTAGTGATCACTGGAAGCACGCTACCACGAGGATTAAATATTACATAAAGAATAATAAGGATAGCATCTACGACAACACAAACGGCCTCGTATACAATATTACAAAGACAATAGCAGAAAGTGAAAAAGTTAAAAAATACTTTTTTAACAATGACACTCATTAGTGGATTAGTGAATGTGATTTTGTTTACTTAAAGTACTTCTGTGTACTCATTAGATTTTACATGACTTTCCTAATCCTTTGTTAGACTATGAATATTGGACATTATTTGAAATTGGGTATCAGTTGCTCTACCAACACTTAACTGTTACTTACTGTGCTACATACTTTCTTCTTTATTATAAAGATGGAAAACTTCAGTGAAATGTGCACCAGTGCTTTCTTTTCCGCGCCCATTGAAGAGAATATAGAACAATCCAACAGCGAATTCAATCAGGAGCTGTCTAAAGTTTGTGATGAAATAGAGAAGCATGAACTGTTCGATTCATCGTATGATGATGAGTTGTATAATCAATGTTTGATGGTTGAAACAAAGTTGATGTAAGTATTAGAAGTACAAACTCAATAAGAAATATTATTGTAGTAATGTTTTATTTTAAGATTTGTCTAATAATTTTCTTTTTGTTACAGTCAACAACAAGTTGGAAGAGGTATCAAACGAGGTATCACTACTGATGAAAATAAGGTTACCAAGAAAGCAAAATTTGATGAAGGAGCTTCTACATCATCAATTGAAACCAATGATGTGGACAACAATAAGGTGGAATGTGATACATGTCATGTTTATATTAATAAAAGGTATCTAAACAACCATTTAAAAAGCAATTCACATAAAAATAATCTTTTAAAATCACATAATTCATTAACAAATGTTACAGTTGTTGAAACCGCTTTTGGCAATCGAATTTTAACATATAGAATTAATAGTAAAACACTTCAATCGGGACAATATTTTGAAACACCGGAATCGTTTTTAAATTCGCTAAAAATTGATATCTTATTTTTGATAAATGAATGTATTCAACAACATACAATTTTTAAAATAAACTTCATATTGCATGCTGATTTCATACAACAAACTAAAGATATTAAAAATACGTTTGATTTTCAAACGTTTAATTACATAATTTGTCAGGGAGATGACTTAAATATTTTTTATTCATCATTAATAGACACTGTAGTCGGTAAAATTTGTCAATTTGAAAAAAAAGATAGTGGTTGGAGTCTTAATCAAATTAAATACATAGATATGAATGTTAACAAATTCAACCCCCTACGTGGTAGTTCATATATCGACCTTCCTCAAGATATTAAATCAAAAAAAGCTGTAATCAATGTTAAAAATAATGATAATATGTGTTTCAAATGGGCATTACTCTCTGGTTTATATCCTGTATGTAAAAGTGTAGATCGGGTAGCATCTTACGCAATTCATGGAAATAAACTAAAATTTACTGGTATTTCTTTTCCGATTATAATTGCAGATATATCAAAAGTAGAGAAATTAAACAATATTAGTATTAATGTTTTTGGCTTAGAGTATAATAAAGAAAAAAAGTGTAATTCTGTTGTAGGTCCTTTATATTTAACAAAATGTCGTACACCTAATCATATTAACCTACTATATATATCGAATGGTACTAACAATCATTACTGTTATATTAAAAACTTATCGCGATTAGTTAGTTCACAAATATCAAGACATCATTGTGCAGTTTATATATGTGATTCATGTTTACTTCATTTCCCATCGGAGGAAAGACTTAATAACCATCAACAATATGATTGCGCTCACATTTGTACGGAATTACCAAACGGTGAGGATTCCAAAAAGGATTGGTTTGGTAAAGCAACCTCAAATAATAAATTAAAATTTGATAAATTCGTGAAAAAGTTGAAAATGCCCTTTGTGGTTTATGCAGACTTTGAGGCATTTTTGAACCCAATAGAATCATGTAGTAACGATCCATCCAAGCCTAGTACAATTAATATTCAAAAACATGAAGTGTATAGTTTTGGATATTACATTAAATGTTCATATGATAACAGATTATCAAAATATGAGACGTATAGTGGGTCAAACTGTGCACAAGTGTTTATGAATCGCCTTTGTGAAGATGTGAAAACAATATTTAAAAAAAATAGTTTCCAAAAATGTCTCGTTCCATTATCAGATGAAGATAAAATTAAAATTTCAAATTCAAACATATGTCATATTTGTGAAACTGAGTTAAATGAAGATCTTTTTTACGATTTTGATTGGCACACTGGCAGTTTTAGGGGTGTTGCACATCAAGTGTGTAGTTCTAAGTACAGAACCCCTCGTCATATTCCAATATTTTTACATAACCTCAGTCATTACGATGCTCATTTCATTATCCATGCATTAAACCTCGATGATGACAAAGTTGAAGTTATTCCACAAAATAAAGAACGATACATATCATTTTCAAAACAGTTAACAATAAATAATCAACCAGTAAGTTTAAGATTCATAGATTCATTGAAATTTTTATCGTGTAGTTTAGATCAACTAGCTAAAAATCTTAATGATGATCAGTTTACAGAACTAAAAAGGAACTATCCTAATAATGAAGATTTTTCACGTTTAAGACGGAAAGGTATTTATCCTTATGAATTTATGTGTAATAGTGATTGCTTGAAACATCCATCACTTCCTGATCAACACCAATTTTATAGTTCACTCACAGATTCAAATATTTCAAATGATGATTATAATCACGCAAAAGATATTTGGCAACATTTTAAGTGTAGTAGTATGTCTGATTATTCCAATTTATATTTAAAAACTGATGTTTTACTTTTGACTGATGTATTCGAAAACTTTAGAAAGCTTTGTATTAAAACTTATGGATTAGATCCTGCTCATTACTATACTGCCCCAGGTTTAAGTTGGGATGCAATGTTAAAATTTACCAAAATAGAATTAGAATTGTTAACGGACTATGACAAAATTGCTTTTTTTAAAGCTGGTATTAGAGGGGGTGTATCTCAGTGTAGCAATCGTTTTGCTAGAGCAAATAATAAATTCATGGAAGATTATGATAGTGAAAAACCTAATTCATATCTAACATATTTTGATGCGAATAATTTATATGGTTGGGCAATGTCTCAATCTCTTCCTGTTGGTGGTTTCGAATGGATAGATTCTAATACAGATTATAATGTGTCGGATAACTCTGATTTCGGTTATGTTTTAGAAGTTGATTTGGAATATCCTGATGAACTTCATAATTTGCATTCTGACTTTCCGTTATGTCCTGAAAACATATGTGTGGGTAATACTAAAGAAACTAAATTAGTTCCTAATTTAAATAATAAAAATAAATACATCATTCACTACAGGAATTTAAAACAATGCATTGAAATGGGGATTAAATTAATTAAAGTACATAGAATTTTAAAATTTAAACAGAGTTCTTGGTTAAAGAAATACATAGACTTAAATACTAGTTTGAGAACGTTAGCTACATCAAACTTTGAAAAAGACTTTTTTAAATTAATGAACAATTCTGTCTTCGGTAAGACTATGGAAAATATTGAAAAAAGAGTAAACGTTAAACTACTAACTCACTGGGATAATCGTGGTAAAGTTTTAGGTGCTCAGGATTGGATTGCAAAACCAGAATTCCATAGTTTATCAATATTTTCAGAACATTTAGTTGCAATACAATTACACAAAACAAAATTAATTTATGATAAGCCGATTTATTTAGGATTTTGTATTTTAGATATATCTAAGACCCTTATGTATGAATTTCATTATAACTACATGATTAAAAAGTTTCATAATAAAATTAAGTTATTGTACACCGATACCGATAGTTTGATATATCAAATTTTTACAGACAATTTTTATGAGGATATAAAACCAGATCTACTTCACTATTTCGATACATCAGATTACCCGGAAAATAATATTTACGGATATCCAAAAATAAATAAAAAAAAGTTAGGTTTTTTTAAAGATGAGAATAATGGTAAAGTATTGAAGGAATTTGTAGGGTTGCGATCAAAAATGTATGCCTTAGAAATAGAAGATAAATTTATAGCAAAGGCAAAAGGGGTTAACAAAAGTGTTACCAAAAAAATGAATATGGAAAATTACAAATCGTGTTTGTTTAATAAAAATGTATTATATTGTAGTATGCTTCGATTTAAGTCAATCAAACACACTATTTTTACACAAAAAATAAATAAAACATCTTTATCATATAATGATACCAAACGATGTATTATGAACAACAACATTGATACATTGGCTTGGGGACATTATAAATTACGCTAAGTGTAATACTTTTTACTTTTATTTCTGTGTGTATATACAAATTTTGTACTGATTGTAAAATTATGATATTACTGTAATGTTATATAATAGTTTATTACATATTTAAAATTTATTGTTTGATTGTAAATAATGTAAAATAATTGTAGTTTTTATTTGTGTGCTTAAATTTGACGTTGAGGTGATTGTGAAATTCTGATAAGTACTAATTGTGTTAGAAATAGTATACAGATCATTCTGTTTTTCACAAATTACATGTTTTATATAATTTTAGCAATATATATATATATTTAATTTTTACACCAAAATTTTCATTTTTATTTCATCCCTTTAAAACTCTAGACGTGTGAAATGTTTCACTTTATCCATCCGTTTACTGCTATTGTGGCAGGACCAAGTGGATGTGGGAAGTCAAATTTTGTAACAAATTTCATAAAATCAGTTAAAGAAATATGTAATTGTGATTTTAATCAGATCACATGGTGCTTTGATGAAATGCAGGCTTTAAATAATTTACCAAATGTTAACTATCATCAAGGAATTCCAAATCTTAATATGTTTGATGGTGAAAACCCACACCTTATTATTATTGATGATCTAATGAGAGAGTCTGATGGAAGAATTGTGGATATATTTACAAAAGGTAGTCATCACAGGAATCTTAGTGTATTTTATTTAACACAAAATTTATTTCATCAAGGTAAAGGTCAAAGAGACATTTCTTTAAACTCAAGTTATATAATTTATTTTAAAAACCCTCGAGATAAAACTCAAATAAGATATTTAGCACGACAAGTGTCACCAGATAACCCAAAATTCATTGAAGACGCCTACAGGGATGCAACTTTAGAAGCGCATGGATATTTAATGGTAGATTTAAAACAGAATACAAATGATTTTTGTCGTATCAAGACAAATGTATTCCCATTTAATGGTTACTGCACAGTCTACGTCCCCACGAAAGAGTTTAAATACACCAAGAATCAAACAATTCAAATCATTTCTAAATGATACATCGTCGACTCACAACGCATAAACATTTGCTAAACGCTTTGCAGTTTAAATACACCAAGAATCAAACAATTCAAATCATTTCTAAATGATGCATCGTCGACTCACAACGCATAAACATTTGCTAAACGCTTTGCATACGCTTAAACCAAAATATCAAAGAGCGTTACTTAAAACGTGTGATGAAGAAGAAATAAATTGTATTTGTGAATGTATTCATAACGTTTTACAAGGAAAGATACCTCTTAAAGATCAAGATAAACAAAAATTGAATAAACACAAAAATATACTCCGTAAACTGGTGCATAAGTGTAAACATAAACTAAGAAAAAATATTATTATACAAAAAGGAGGGGCTTTCTTACCAATAATATTAGGTGCAATATTGAGTGGATTAGTAAGTGGACTAGCCAGTTAACATGGAAAATGCTAAGAAAATGATACTTATTGAACCGGGATTGATTGAAAAATTAAAACAAGAAAATAAGGTTACTAGTAATTTGTCTCGATTAGATATTGAAATGCAAAATATTATGAATAGTAAGACGGAAGACCGAAAGAAGTGGATGTTATATTTACAAACACTACAAAGATACCTTCACTTTACCGAAGAGGATCGTCAACCACTCAGATTACCAATTTATTCTGATACATCTAATGAAGATTCAAATGGGTCTAAAATTGGTTTTAAAAATAAAGATAGAGATCTAAAAAGTTCAGTTGATGCTGAATCTTTGTTGGAGGAGAAAGGATCTATTAAAAGTATAGAAAGTGAGGCAAATCCACTGTATTCATCAACACAAATACTCAGTTTAATACCAAAAACTTATAATAAAAAAGGTGAGTCATTATTAAACTTAATTGGAACAAGTAAAAGTAAAATACGTTGGGATAATGAAGGCACAGTCATAATTGATAATGAAAAAATTCCAGGAAGTAATATTGTTGATTTAATAAATGATTCACTTAGACCCTTAAAAAAAAGTGATCCGATAGGGTGGGATAGATTTGCTAAAGCATTAAAAGATATTAAAGTACCACTTACTTATATTGGAAATCCAAAGAGATGTGAGTTTATTAACCAACTTCAAGTAAAAGATCTGAACAAAACCTCTGAGATTGAAGTTCAAGAGTTTTCTACACCGAGCAGTGGAGATAAAAGATCTATAACTAAAATACATAAAAAGATCGATTGGGAAAAATGGACCCCGTACTAGAAGAAATTAACAGGATTTATTATGATCCATCTAACCCCGCTGGTTTTGGTAGTATTGATAAATTATCAAAAGCTATGAAGGGTAAAATGGATAAAAAGCAAGCAAAGGAATGGTTACAATCACAAGAAACATATACATTACATAAACCCATTCGGAAAAAATTCCCGCGTAATAAGTACATTCTATCAAATATTAATGAGCTGTGGCAAGCTGATTTAAGTGATATGCGAACTTATTCTCAATATAATGATGGTTTCAACTACATACTTTGTGTTATTGATGTATTTAGTAAATATGCTTTTGCAAGACCAATGAAAAAGAAAAACTCAGAAACAACTAAAGAATGTTTTGAAAGTATATTTACTGAAAGTAATACAACACCTACTCACATACAATCTGATAAAGGTACAGAATTTGTTTCAAAAGATGTACAAAAATACTTTAAATCCAAAAAGATAAATTACTATACCACTAACAATCCTGATATTAAGGCTAGTATTGTTGAACGATTTCAAAGAACTCTAAAAATGAAAATGTGGCGTTATTTCACTCATAATAATACTTATAGATATATAGATGTTTTACAAGATTTAATATACTCTTATAATCACAGCATTCACTCGAGTATTAAGATGTGCCCATGTGATGTAAGTTCCAACAATATTATGACAGTTTGGACTAATCTTTATGATAGAGGGTCAAACAAACTTTCTCTAGAAAATCCAAAACCAAATTTCAACGTGGGTGATTATGTTCGAATAACTAAATATAAACATGTTTTCCAAAAAGGATATGAATCAAATTGGAGTGATGAAATATTTATTATATCTTCAATAATTGATAGATCTCCATGGGTTGTTTATACAATAACAGATTTACAAAATGAACCAATAGTTGGTACTTTTTATGAAAGAGAATTACAGAAGGTCACTTACAACCCCACCTCACAATATAAAATAGATAAAATAATTGGCACTCGTTATTCGGGTAACAGAAAAGAAGTATTAGTGAAGTGGAAAGGTTATCCAGATAAATTTAACAGTTGGATTTTAGCTTCTAGTTTAAAAGAAATATGAATAAAGAAAGTTTTTATTTAACTTTGCTCAGCAATAGTTCAATGGAATACTTTCCTGATAACAAGACCACAAATTTTTCAACAAAATTACCAAAAGCTATGAAATTAGAAGGTGAATGGGCGGTTGGAGTTGTCGAGTTTCAATATCCATGCACCATGTTTACTGTTCAAGATCATGAAAATGTTGTATACATCACAAAAACCATGTTAATGCCTAATGAAGATAAACCATCAACAGTGTACTACAAAAAACATATTCCCGCTACCAACTACGATAACGTTGAACATATTTTAAGAGCGTTAAATGGTATCAGAGAGAGCTTGAAATTTCGTTATGATGAAATAACAAAATTTGTGTCTGTTTCTGTTTTGGATAAAAATATAACATCCGTAACATTATCACCCAAATTAAGTTTACAACTAGGTTATGAACCAAATACAAATCTCCTAGACAGAAATTTTGGGAAGTGTCCTGCTAATTTACACTTAGGGTTACCATCTCAACTATTTCTATATTGCGACATTATCGATCCTCAGATTGTGGGTGATGTTATGACTCCACTATTAAGAGTCATTTCATTAGATCCTTCAAAATACATTTATGGTGCGAATAAAATGTACATTTTCTCTCCACCTCACTACTTACCTGTTATGCGAAGAGAGTTCGATACGCTGGAAATAGATATAAGATCGAGCACAGGACAAAAAATACCATTCCAGTTTGGAACCGTGTGTGTTAAACTACATTTCCGCAAATTATAATAATGTATTCTCCTCATGATCATCATAAATGTCCATATGAAAATTATTATTCACATCAAGCTGGATCAGGAGTTGGAGTAATTTATAAGGGTTCACCATACCAACGCGGTCATGGTATTGGGAGCTTCTTAGGAGGGTTATTTAGATCAGTTTTACCTTTACTTTCAAGTGGTGCTCGAGTGGTTGGTAAGGAGGCATTAAACGCTGGAGTAGGACTTTTATCGGATATGGTTCAAGCCCGTCCTATGGAAGCCTCAATAAAAGATCGTCTAAAGCAAGTTAGTACAAACTTAAAACGAAAGGCTGATGACAAAATTGATCGATTTAACATGACAGGATCTGGGTATATAAGTAAAAGAAAACGATTGGCCTCGTTCATTCCACCACTAACAGCTAAAGTGAAAGCTACGAAAAAACTTGGTCTAAAACCAAAAAACATCAAAGATATATTTTCAAATTAAGTATGTCTTTCCTTCATAATCATTCTTGTGAGTGCGTTAAGTCAGAATTAGATTTGTTTGCATTACCGTCTACACAAACAAGCATTGAAAATGGATTGTGGATTCACTATAAACCAATTTCATCTCTTGCTGATGATGGACCTATCGAGTTTCAAGTTCCTGGAACAGGCGATGACTACATAGATTTGTCTCATACATTACTCCACATAAAGGCAAAAGTATTAAATCAAGATTCAACAAACTTGATATCAGCTACAGCAGTAGCACCTGTAAATAATTGGTTGCATTCACTTTTTAGTCAACTCGATGTTTATTTAAACCAAAAACTTGTATCACCACCTAATAATACCTATGCCTATCGAGCATACATGGAAACCCTTTTAAACTATGCTCCTGCTGCTAAACAATCTCATCTTACTTGTAGTCTTTGGTATGATGATACAGCAGGAAAAATGGATTCCACAGATGGTAAAAACATAGGATTTGTTAAAAGACAGGAATTAGTTAATGAAAGCAGGGAAATAGAAATGATTGGTCATCTTCATGGTGACATTTTCAATCAAGATAAATTTTTAATTAATGGCGTTGAAATGAGTGTAAAATTAGTTCGGTCAAGAGAGAGTTTTAATTTAATTGCTGGGTCAAATGATGTAAAGTTTAAAGTTTGCATTACGGACGCAACTCTTATTGTTCGAAGAGCACGAATTAATCCAAGTGTATTACTCGCACATCAGAAAGTTTTAGCTTCTACCACTGCTAAATATCCTATTACTCGTGCTGAAGTTAAAGTTTTAACAATTGCATCGGGTGTTCAAGGAAAAACTCTTGATAATATATTCTTAGGACAGGTACCCAAAAGGTGTATTATTGGTTTTGTGAATAATTCTGCATTTAATGGTTCACTTACTAAAAATCCATTTAACTTTGAAAACTATGGTATTAACTCTTTCAGCTTATATATTGATGGTCAACAAATACCTTCCAAAGCTTTGCAACCATCTTTTAATAATAATATATTTACATCAGCATATCATACTCTATTCTCGGGGACTGGTATTCACTTTCTTAATGAAGGAAATGCAATCTCTCGTGAACAGTATGCCAAAGGTTACTGTCTTTTAGCATTTGATTTAACTCCTGATTTATCAGCTAACTCATCAGCCCATTGGAATCTCATAAAGCATGGTAGTGTAAGATTAGAAGTACGATTTGAATCCTCACTAATACAAACAATTAACTGTATTGTTTATGCTGAGTTTGATAATATTATTGAAATAGATAAAAATAGAAATGTTACTGTAGACTATAGTAGTTAGGATTATAATGTGTGTTGTGTTTTAGATATATGTGTTATGTTTAATGCATTTTGTGTGTGTGTAACTAAAGATAACATTATAAAATTAAATAAAACAAATTGTATGCAATATACTATCAAGGATTTAAAGATTCTTTAAATCATTTTATTATCAAAGAATTGGCCATTGCGAGTCATGATCATACACAGACGTTCTTGGTGAAACCACCATATTCATTCCATTACCTAACACTAGAAGAAAAAAAGCAGGTGAGATGGTTAGAAAGAAATCGAGGAATTTACTGGAGTGAAGGCTACATAGACTACAAAGAGTTTAAACGTGTTATTTTACCATATTTAGAAAATAAAAAAATTATGACAAAGGGTTTGGAAAAGATTACGTGGATTAAAGAGTTATGTGCAAACTGTGAAGTGATTGACATAGGTGAGAAGGGATGTCCTAATTTTGCGACATTAAAAAAAAAGTTCTGTAAAAATAAAACTGATTTTAATTGTGTGAACCATAAATTGAATTGTGCATTGAATAATGCTGTGTGTATTAGAAAATGGTATTTTGATAATAATATGTCTGTATTTAATTTATTTATTTAATAATTATTGTGTTGATCAGTTAATTAAAAATGTCTATGTACTCAAAGTGTTTTATTTAATATAATCAGACCCATATAACAAACTTTAAATTAGCTGCAGCAAAATGATAATCCTAAGCTTTGTGACTCCCACAAAGAATGCGATTTAATATTTACAAATCACTATAATTGAACATTCCTATGACAACCATTGAATAGATTGGTACTGTAATAATCTGCTAATAACAGTAATATCATGGATACACTAGAATTACAAAAACATATGAAAAAGATTCATCCCAGTCTAGAAAATAATGTTTATGCTGCTAATAGACTACCTATGTATACACATGTACCAACGTATATAATATGCAATTTGGATGCGGATGATAAACCAGGTTCACACTGGGTAGCTGTACATATCGATACGAATGGTATCGGTCAATATTTTGATTCATATGGACGAACACCTGAGCGATATCATCTCCAGTTTTTGAAAAGGAATTGTAAGAGATGGGACTGGAATGTTGATAGGATTCAGAATGATTGGACTTCAGTTTGTGGTGAATATTGCTTAATGTATTTGCTATTTAAGTTTCAGGGATGTTCAATGCATAGTTTTACGAACATATTTACAGGGAACACACTGCACAATGATATTTTTGTGGATGAGATCTTCCGCTCATATTTTGTAGAAAAAAGTAATAAAATATTGAAATAAAAATGAATGTGTTTTATTGATGACATAGAAAAGCAGACATACAATGAGTAATAGATAAGAACGCCAAATCAACCGTAGGGCAACAGATTCGTGGGTTCTGGCGCAACGTAATGAGGTGTTCGAAGTATAATAGATAAAAGGATTAGGCGAACAATGGAATGCTAATGAGGGTGCAGGACCACCGGAAATCAATGAGATAACAGTTAATTGATTTGCATAACTCCAGAACCACGCATCCTACGCTAAAATGGACCACAGATTTGAGATCAGAGCACACCAAAACCTTTTTTTTTTTTTTTTTTTTTTTTTTTTTTTTTTTTTTTTTTTTTTACGATGGGTGCTACAGATTCGCGGGCTCTGGCGCTTGCGCCAGAATCCGCGAATCACTACTACTAGTGGCCCAGTGGTAACGGTCACGGGTGCGAACCCAGGTAGGCGTTTTACCTTGTGTAAATTATTTCATCACCACTACTCTCAAAACGGTGAAGGAAAGCATCGTGTGAAAACGGTGTCTTAGAGCCAAAATTTCGAAGATATGTGACATCTACCAACCCGCACTGGGGCCGAAGGGTGAATTATGGCCCACTCCCTCTCACCGAGTGGAAGCCTGTGTCCCAGCAGTAGGGACATTATAGGCTGCTGCTGATGATGACGATATGTAGGTAAGTCGGGAATGTTGGCATTAAGCACATAGCCTGGACCAGGAATATTCCACCAGCCACTGGAGCGCGCGCATGACGAATTTATGTATTGCAGCTACAGGGTAGGTGATTTTTGTCAAAAATTTTGTATTTTGCCATAATCATCAACTGAGTTTAAGTAAAATTCAATCTTATTTCAAAACGATACGACCCAATTTTAAATGCATAAAGTCCCTATAGTCTGTGCCAGATGTAAAAAAAATAAAAGTCGTTGACACCTGCCTACCAATGTATTCAAATTACCGTTTTGACCGTGCTAGCGACACTTTCTTTACAATTTTTTCGTATCGTTTTGAAATATTTGAATACATTGGAAGGCATTTTTCTCACATCTGGCACAGCCTATAGCATTACTTTATGCGTTTAAAATTGAGTTTTATTCAACAGGATTTAATAATAAAAGTTGGCTAAAAAAGATTTGGTCGTTGTATTAAACTTTTTTAACTCAATTTATTTAACAAGGGTGTAAAAGGTCTTTCTTTAATTACACGTTGTAGATTCTCTTTCTGAATACTTACGACACTTTAACGTCACATGATGCCTGAATTGGCCAATGTGTTGGGCAGAGATGTATTTAGATCCACAGTACAAACATTTCGCCAGTAATTCTTCAGTACTATGTAATAGGGGGAGAACCTAGAACCACCAACCAGGCACAAATCCAGACTCTGGGCGGATAATAAGAAGTTCCAGATGGATACCCCAACACTTTGCCTGACCCGGAAATCGAATCATGCTCAGCAGCAACGAAACCGCAGAGCTTTTGGCTTGGAACCGATGATATCATCATCCAAAGGTGCGAAATACCTCTACAAATAACTTGGCAACACTATGTATTGTTCCAATCGTAAGCATTCCTTAATGATTGCACGGGATGGTAAACAGAAGTGGTATTCTGTAAATCTGTGTTGTTTCTTTATTATTAGACCGAAATACCTTTTTGTATGCCCGTGTTTCTGTGACAAATAAACCTATTTTTAACACGCTTTTTATTAGCTTCACCTGTATGTGACGGAATCTTTAAACGTGATTTTCACCGACTTCAAAACGACAGATCATAAGATTTTTTTTTGAAAATGTCAGATCAAATAGAATTTTAACACGCATAATATCGAGAACCGATGACATTACAATAATTCAAAAACTTTGTCCCATTATGCTGACCAGGATCTTGACAATTAGCGAGCTTTTATTTTAATTTTCTGGAGAGCTCTAGAAACGGCTAACACATTTCCCGGTTATTCTATCAAACCCCCCTTTGACGGTCAATCGAACTATAGGAGCGTGGGGTGCTTGATGTAAATTGTTATAATCTTATATCTTTAAACAAGCAATTCAATTAATCTGAATCTCGGAAACGGCTCCAACGATTTTCATGAAATTTAGTATACAGGGGGTTTCGGGGGCAATAAATCGATCTAGCTAGAATTCAATTTTATAAAATGACGTTTTATTCGTGTTTTCAATGACCAACTTTCTCGATAATCAACTTGAACATAAACTTATTATTTTAAACACAATTTACCAAAAAATACCGAGCAAAGCTCGGTCATCCAGATATTTTTATTATATTGAAAGAAAGAGAAAAGGGTAAAAGCACTTGGTCATTATGAAAAAACAGTGAAAATTACCCCACGCTTTTAATCTATCGTATTCTTATTTTAAACTTATTGAAGACTATTTTTAGGGCGTTGTTTTCTTTAACTATTATTTTTATATCTAGGTTAGGTTTAAAGATATTTATTCTCAAAAAAGACACAAAGTCACTTACTTTATATCTTTAAATGTCACCGTGAAAACTGATATGCATCTGGATTGAGGGCCCATTTTTTTAACCCTTGCGTACCGAAATAAGATTTATAGGGAAATTAGTTAAAAATAGTAAAAACTTAAACCAAAGGGTCATAAATTTCTTAAACGTGAATTAAAACTGTTATGATGAAATAACTTGGGCCCTCAATCCAGACGCGTGCATAAAGTGGCATAGCCTAAATCTCAGTAAGTACTATCTCTGGGTTAATAATTTTTGTTTAAGAATTTAGTTAAGAATTTCTTAAATATTTTAAGAAATTCCTAAATCTGTAAAATATAACGTTACCGATTTATGGCGGCATATCTAGGGCCCTCACTTCATTATTGTTTGTACTGAGGAATCTGCAAAACATGAATATATCTGAAGAAATACATAAATACGACTTTAACATGTTTTACTTACATACCTATGTGAATTAGTTAAAAAGAAGTAAGGACACAAAACTTAATTGTTAAGAAGTAAATGAAAGTCGAATTTTACTAAAAAGTCTGAACTGAGAGCCCAATATTTTCGGCTTTATTGACTAGGCTCAACCTCATAGATTAACGCAAATTAGAATAAGAGTTTTAACTATTTCTTAATTAAATTGTGACATATCGTTCGTTCTTCTAAATGTCATACTTTAAGAGAAAATTGATTTTCAATTTTTTGTAAGAGAATTATTTGTAGGGTGACCATAATGTTCAAAGTAAGTACCTGTTCATTTTGTAAAGTGCATTCGGAAAGTCATAATATTTGCAGTTAAAAGTACTATATACCTGCTAATTACAATTTGGTTTTCCTTATTTTTAATGTAATTTCTATTTATGTGATGTTACTCTTTAAGGTAACATCACATAAATAGAAACTATGACCCAAGTTGCCTAAAGCAAATAAAAAATATAGTTAAAAAAAAACGAAAATGGAAATTATTTTTTTTTTAATAAAGTCATAATATTTGCAGCTAAAAGTACTATATACCTACTGTTAACGCCTGACACTTTAATGAATATAGTGTTGATGTCAAATATCTGTCAACGATATTTAATTAGGCGTTTATGAGTGACGGTAGGTCACACAAATTTAATAGTCCGAAGAAAAACTTCTACCTGACTTATAGAAAAATTATAGCATAAGAATTCTGAACCACGGACGAACATCGGTCCACACATCTTCCTTTAAATTTATATTTAATAATTGTTTTAACTACGTAATAGAACAAAGTGTTACTTTTCTACTTTTATAATAATTAAATTCATAGTTTAAAGTGGAGTCCTTCGTTTTATTGAGCACCAAGCTCCAGTGTCTCATCGTAGACACCTACTAATTACAATTTGGTTTTCCTTATTTTTAATGTTATTTCTATAAAAATAAATAAAACTAGAACATTTATTTAGCTTCAACAGTGCTTGCATAAAATGAAAGGCAAACTAACCGACTAGTAGTATGTTATACATGTAAGTAGTCATCGTATCTATGGATCACTGTAGCACCAGATCAAACAAATTCATTGTGATAAATAAAACACGATCGGTATAATTATAAAAAAAAACTATTTACTTCACATAAATGTTACCTTAAAATAGTCTTATATCCTAAAAATACGAAATTGCGAGGGAGCGAAGTAATTTTTAGTGATGAGTGCAACTATAACACTGATTAAAAGAAAAAAAATAATTTCCATTTTCGTTTTTTTTTAACTATATTTTTTATTTGCTTTAGGCAACTTGGCTCATAGTTTCTATTTATGTGATGTTACCTTAAGGAAAACCAAATTGTAATTAGCAGGTATATAGTACTTTTAGCTGCAAATATTATGACTTTCCGAATGCACTTTACAAAATGAACAGGTACTTACTTTGAACATTATGGTCACCCTACAAATAATTCTCTTACAAAAAATTTAAAATCAATTTTCTCTTAAAGTATGACATTTAGAAGAACGAACGATATGTCACAATTTAATTAAGAAATAGTTAAAACTCTTATTCTAATTTGCGTTAATCTATGAGGTTGAGCCTAGTCAATAAAGCCGAAAATATTGGGCTCTCAGTTCAGACTTTTTAGTAAAATTCGACTTTCATTTACTTCTTAACAATTAAGTTTTGTGTCCTTACTTCGTTTTAACTAATTCACATAGGTATGTAAGTAAAACATGTTAAAGTCGTATTTATGTATTTCTTCAGATATATTCATGTTTTGCAGATTCCTCAGTACAAACAATAATGAAGTGAGGGCCCTAGATATGCCGCCATAAATCGGTAACGTTATATTTTACAGATTTAGGAATTTCTTAAATTATTTAAGAAATTATTAACTAAATTCTTAAAAAAAAGTTATTAACCCAGAGATAGTACTTACTGAGATTTAGGCTATGCCACTTTATGCACGCGTCTGGATTGAGGGCCCAAGTTATTTCATCATAACAGTTTTAATTCACGTTTAAGAAATTTATGACCCTTTGCTTTAAGTTTTTACTATTTTTAACTAATTTCCCTATAAATCTTATTTCGGTACGCAAGGGTTAAAAAAATGGGCCCTCAATCCAGATGCACATTGAAAACTGAATGAAGCTTGAATGAAGTGACCTGTTTATATTTTGATGGAATGACAGCTCATAAGTTTTCACCACGGAGCAAATTGTTTTTCGTAAAAAAAATACGTATTAAGTAAAAATCGGGGTACTCCCTGGTACGCAAATTCTGAGTACGACCCTGTTGCCTCCTGCACGTAGTGACATCTAGTATGAGATAGATAAATAACTACAAAAGCAACATTGACGGTACGAGCACCTAGTTTTGCTATTAACCGGTAGATGGAAAATAAAGAAGTGGGCGGGATATAACACCCCGCACCCCGCAAAATGTCACGCGTTGTTTCTTAGGAAAATCTAATTACAACATCTCCTCTTTGTATTTGCTCCGTGGTTTTCACAGAGATAATTTTACAGAATATACAGGCAGATTATTTTGGATTTTTCCTTTCTATCGGATGGAAATAAAAAAGGTCTCTTGTAAATAATAATGTTTTATTCATATATTCATGAGGCTTGATTGAATATGAGTGTTATTTTTATGAGCTATCATTCGCAAGCTTTCATACATACATATACTTACGCCTTTTGCTTATAGGGGTAGGCAGAAAATAAAGAACGTCACCTGCTTCGATTCTTAAATACTTCTTTTTGCGACGTATAGAATTATGTATGGTTTCTTTTATTTGGGATGAACATGTAATAAAGTAATTATGAGGTTGGAAATAATTTTTAATTTACATATAATTATATTAGAAATGAATTATATGAACTTAAACGAGGCAAAAGGAGTGTGTAGAGATCGTAGCAGGTGGCGTTCCGTGGTTTCTGCCTACCCCCATGGGAAAAAGGCGTGATTGTATGTATGTATATTAGAAAATAATTCGTTTTATTTATTGTATCATTGCACTCGAGGTTTTATAAACGATTTTGTCAGCGAAGCACTCGAATTGTAGTGTAAATAAGAAAAAGGAAGAAAGAAAGGCCTCATGGACGCCTAAAGACAATTTCATTTTATGACAGACTAGCTGACCCAGCGAACTTCTTACCGCCTCAGAATCAATAAAACCTATGTAAGGTGAGCTCCTACCAAGTTATGCCAACCTGGTACTTAGAAGACATAAAGCGATTTCTAGCTATCACACATCCATGTAAGGTGAGCTCCTACCAAGTTATGACAACCTGGTACTTCGAAGACATATTAATAAGGAACTTTTTGGATGATTTTTTACACCTTGGGTACGAAAAACCCACATATCTTACGAAATCCTATTTAAAAAATAAAAAAAATATAGCCTATGTTACTCGCAGATAATGGAACTTTCTAATGGTAAAAGAATTTTTAAAATCGGTCCAGTGTTTATTGAGTTTATCCGTTACAAACAAACAAACAAAAATACAAACTTTTCCTCTTTATAATATTAGTATAGATATTGTGATGACTTTAAGAGTAGAAGGAGACCAAAGAAACGATAGATGGACTGTGTGAATGATGATATGGATAGAAAGGGGGTGAATACCGAGATGACGACTAATAGAGAAGTGTGGAAGAAAGAGACATGTTGCGCTGACCACAAATAAATTGGGATAAGGGCAGGAGAACCTGCCAGGGTCGCGAGATTTTTTTCGAAAAGGATACCGTGGCCCTGGCACATGGGCAACTGAAGGAATACGGGTGGGTTTTAGTCAGTAAAAGTCTGACACGCCCTCCCGCTCCGCCCGGAGCGGGAGACGTCATTTGCAGATTTCTCACCCAGAAAAAAAAGGGTAGGACAATGATGATGGTGGGGACCCCCAATAAAACTTAGGACAAAGGCAGAACCATGAGGCCTTAAAAATTAACTTTTCACCATTTAAAACTTATCTATCCTTCTTTTTACTTTTCGATTTTTTCTTAGACTTATGCTTAGCCTTATGTTTTTTGGATTTTTTCTTTTTAAGCTTTTTACTCTTGACTTCGTTCACATCGACCCACGAGTCTTCGCTCGACGAAGAACCTACATCTATGGTTTCGTTAGTACAACTAGTTTCAGACTGTAATCTTTTTTGTAAATTTTCTGGTATTTTCGGCCCGTACATCGCTTCATCTTCATTTGTTTTTTCATCAGGTTTGGCACTTTCAACCTTTTTGCTAGAATCTTCTGAAATTTTACTAAGAGGGTCAACCTTCTTGGCAGAGTCTTCAGGTTGTTTTGTTGGTTCGTCCGTTCTTCTCCAAGAATTAAGTTCATCGAAATCTATGTTCGCAAATATTCCTCGCGGCGGCGAAGTATTTCTTTCAACATTTCTAGGCCGATCTATAAAGTCTGTTCCTTCATTATTTTTAACTTTATCTTTGTCTTCCTCTTCTTCGCTGTCGCTGAGAAAAATGGACTTGTAGAGGTCCATTTTATCGAATTTATTTATTGTGTCTGTTACTTCTGCGCCTTGATTTTTAGTTTTCTCGGATTCTTTAAGGAACAGTTCTGCTACTGTCATTCTCTTATTGAATCCTGGAGTAGTTTCACTGACTTGGACTATTTCTTTTGCATTCTGATCGATGTTCTGATCAACTTGATTCACCTGATCAGTTTTAGGTAAAATGTTGGTCGTTAAAGACCTGGACCCGCTGAATTTGCTCTGTTCTTTGGCAAAACTATCTTTATCATGTACTGAAGATTCTAAATATGAGAATATTGAGTACGAGACTTTTGGCCGGTCTTCCTTCTTCTGCTCGTTTCTGTGGACAAGTAATATTGTTTAGTTTAGATGACTTACACACGACAGTAAACGCAGGCTGAGACGAAGAGGGCGGGACGAGCTTGACTCCTACCGAAAGGACTGGCCAGCCAACTAGCAAAAGACAGAATTGTGTGGAAAAAGGGAGAAGGAGTAGGACAAAAAAGACTAGTAAGTGTAGATTAGCTTCAATAAGATCAAGAAAAAAGAAAGGAGAAAGAAAGAAATGTTTGTTAGGATGTGAGTGAATGTGTGGAAGTGAGCGTCTCATTGCATTTTTTTGTTTTCCGTGAATCATTTTTGGTGGAGAATCGATTTGGACGCAAACAGGAATCAAATATTTGTCGCATTTGAGCGAAAAACAAATATGATTAATCACAAATACATCTATTGAATTTTATAAGTGGCTTCTGAAAAATCGACGATTTGATTTCATTCATAATAAATTAATCTCTAAGTCCCTGAGATACCACATTTGGTATAGACACAATCGTTTTTTAATTGTGTCTACGGTAATTTACTGGTTAAAAGTAAGTAAGTACCTACAATCTACATGTAATATAAACAAAAATTATGTCGTTTCATTGCAACTTTAGAATCCTAAGGCAATTTTTTTTTTTTGTGGATGGGAAGTCATCAAATGACATCTTCCGCTCTGGGTCGAGAGGAAGGGCGTGTCAGACTTTTACTGACTAAACCCACCCGTGTTCCTTCAGTTGCCCATATGCCAGGGCCACGGTAACTCTTTCGAACAAATCTCGCGACCCTGGCAGCATCGCTATCTTACTTTATAATAAGTGATGATGCAGGCTACGATACTGCGCGGTTATCTAGAAGTATCGACTTGAAGAGTCGTTTTCGGGAAACATCAAAAAACAGTAATTTACCTAGCGCCCCCTATTTCTGGCACGTTGAATCTCCTGCATAGCATCGCCTCAGGTCGCCACGTGGTTTGCTGGCGCGTCATGACGCCATACAATCCTTGCTGGGCCGCCTCTCTCTGTTCCTTGGTCGCTAAGCCATGGTTTATAGAACTTCTGGCCACGGCTGTAAGAGTATTTGTGCCTTCGTCTGGCTCGGAGGCGTGAGTGAACCTGGGAAATGGTATATGATGCTATTACTGAGAATCGAAACAAAATAGGTATGAATTTGTGACATTAAAAATCATCATCATTTCGCCGAAAGACGTTCAAAGCTGAACATAGGTATTTCCCACGAAAGAAATAGGGCGTTTGCCCGCTTGGCAGGCGGGTTGGCGATCGCAATATGGTGGTAAAATGCATAGAGAACGCTGCTGCCCATTCTCTAGTAAGTCCCATAGTCCCCTTTTACGAGATCCACGGGAAGAAATGGGTTGGTGATATTCTTTACGTCGTGTATAAAGTCATGTAATGTGTACCTTATTCAAATGTAACTGACACCGAAAGATATATGTTTTTTTTTTTTTTTTTTTAATTTATTCCTGACCATGGATACATGTCCTTCAGTCGTAATCATTAAACATACTACTCTTATTCTCAGCTAAGTACATCCCGAAACAATTAAATTTTTTCTACAGTATTCAGTAAATATCTAAATAATGAATTGAAATAAACTGTGTTGGAAAGTAATTCCTGAACGTGGCGGGGAACACATAAAAGAGTTTTGTTCTGCTATATCACTAATTTCACATTATTATACTCTTTGAATTTCACTGACAAGTAACAGTCTTTGCATGGCGAACGATTCACAGTCTAACGTGTTTTATATCCGCATTTTCTTCAGAACAATAGGTACATTTGCTTTGACTGATGAATCTTAGCTTCAATGTCTTCAGTAATTACTTTAAAATATGTATTTATGTTTTTGTTGTATTCTCTTCCGTTTCATCTTCACATTCTTCATCTTCAAAGTTTTCGTGTGATTCGTTCTCAATTAGTAGCAAATCATAGATCTCGTCGTGGAATAAAGCAGCTGTTTCAATGTTAACATTTTCGTAGAAATCTGAACTGTTAACATCAATTTCTTCAACATTATTTGGTTTTTCATCCATATCTTGAATTATATTAATAAATATAAAATTATTGAAAACTTTTTGTATCTTTCCCGCCAATCACCATTTTCCTTCCAAAAATATATGTAAGTAACTAGGGTTGCCGGATGTCGTCGAAGTTCAGTAAGAAGCCGATGTTACCATAGAAAAAAAATAAAATAATAGAAAACAAACAGTTCATTTATAAAATTTTATTTCATTAGAAAACATAAATTGGTTTTTAGGGTTCCGTTGTCAAATGGCAAAAAACTGAACCCTTATAGATTCGTCATGTCTGTCTGTCTGTCCGTCCGTATGTCACAGCCACTTTTGCCGAAACTATAAGAGATATGCTGTTGAAACATGGTAAGTAGATGTATTCTGTGAACCGCATTAAGATTTACACACTAAAATAGAAAAAAAAACAATAAATTTTGGGGTACCCGTACTTAGAACTGACACTCAAAAAAAATTTTCATCAAACCCATACGTGTGGGGTATCTATGAATAGGTCTTCAAAAATGGTATTGAGGTTTTTAAGATCATTTTTTTCTAAACTGAATAGTTTGCACGAGAGACACTTCCAAAGTGGTAAAATGTGTGTGGGTCCCCCCCGTAACTTCTAAAATAAAAGAATGATAAAACTAAAAAAAATATATGATGTTCATAACCATGTTAACTTCCACCGAAAATTACTTTGAACGAGATCTAGTAAGTAGTTTTTTCTTGATACGTCATAAATCGTAAACCGCAATTTACCTTTCATTCAATCAACTCAAATATAAAAATTAAAAAAAAAAACATTTAATTTCATAAACATAAACCTTATGCATAAACCGAGAATACATACAGGTTTGTACGGAACCCTCGGTGTGCCAGTCCGACTCGCACTTGGCCGGTTTTTTTTCAATAAACCAAATTCGACGGCCCAGTTTACTTTTCTCTTTTGGTGACTGTACCTATTAAACTAAAAATCTTTATTAATTTTAAATTCAAATGTGTTGATTCCCTAAGTCATCTATCTAGTCTTTTTAAAATCCAAATAACATTACTGTATACTACGTATGAGTTGTGATTAAAAAGAACGAAGATCCATGTGAAATGTATTTGTGAATATGTAACGGTATCACATTTCTTCCCGTGGAACTCGTACATATAAGAGGCGACTAAGGGACTTACTAGAGAATGGGGTACAGCGTTCTCTATGTATTTTACCACCATACTGTGATCGCCAATTAGCTTGCCAAGCGTAGCGCTTATGGTAAAACCTCCCAAATTGGGGGAGGCTTATGTCCAGCAGTGGACGTTTTTCGGCCGAAATGATGCTGATGAACGGTGTCCCAAATAAATAAATCATGTAAAGAGATTTCTGTACCACGAGAATACTTATTCTAGAATTCGCGATTAGACAGAAACAAAATACATAAACCTGTAACATTACGCTATTTTTTCCTAACGGGTTAGGCAGAGGTGTACTTATAATAAAAAATACAAAAGAAGATCTTCACTCACCGATCTCCCATAACACCAGTCAAAGGCCGATACAACTTCGCAGCCTGCTCGAACTCCGCCATCTCCCTCTCTCTCTCCCACCCCTGCAACTTATCCACATCTCCATCTCTTTCTAACACCCCCTTATTTTCCACGAACCGCTCATACCTTTTTTGTTTTTCAGGGTTACCAGTGAAAGGTTTGAAAACCCTTGTAAGTTCTTTTCCAGAATCTGTTATAGGGATATAGTCCAATTCTGTTTTTTCTGTTAGTGTGACGAAATTTACGGTTTTTCCAAGGAGTTTTGTAATGGGGTCTTCTGTGGGTGTTGGGGGTTGTACGGGAGTTGGTAAGGGAACTTCGCCTAGCAACTCGCCGCGGGCTTTCGCTGTTAATTCATGGCGGCCTAATCCTGTAAAAGAGAATGTTATTAGCATTTTCGGTGTGAGCTGCATTTGGTGGATCAATGTGTAAAATCCACAAATAACAACTTGATCATCATAAACAGCCTTGCAATTCACTGCTAGACTTTATGATTATCTGCCTAGTCTTTTCTCAATTATATTGGGGCCGTCTTCTAGCCTATTATGTAGCGGAAAACCAGTATTTTACATTGAGGGACTGCCTATCTGTCCTCCTACGGGCTTCTCTCTTCGTCTTCTTTTAAACAGACATCAACCTGCACTGGGTCTGAGTGATGATTACGGTCCACTCGTCTTACATAGAGGAGGCCTGAGCCCAATAATAGGGATATTGTAAACTAATAGCAGTAGATTCCTGCATGCGTAGCATGACCACCGTAGAAAGGGGTTTTGTCGACGAACGATTAGACAAAGTAACGTTTCGGGTACACAGTACGACAGCAGCAAAGTAGAAAAAGTCAACTGCACTTTTGACGTGAAACATCTATAGGCGAGGGTAAACCTAAATTTTGGCGTGGTAAGCGTGGCCACGCACAGTGGCCCATACTGAAAATTAGTGGACTTAGGCAACAAAGTTGCAATATCGATGCGATTTTTTTTTGATGTGATAATTAACATATTAACATATAATTAATACGTTAATTTTGATTATACCATATTTATTTCCTTTCGGCAAGCATGCTTTATAAATATTACCTTTACAAAATATTTTTTTTGTTTTGCCTTGTGTCGCAGGTTCGCTAGGTTCAGCTACACTTCTCAAGGTTAACCCTTGGATGGGTGACCAATTAATTTTTGTGTGGCGTTTTGTCGCAGGTTCGCTAGGTTAAGCTGTACTTCGCAAGGTTAGCCTTTGGATGGGTGACCATTTACTTTATGTGTGGCGTTTTGTCGCAGGTTCGCAAGGTTAAGCTGCATTTCGCAAGGTCAGCCTTTGGATGGGTCACCATGTAGTTTTTGTTTTGCCTTGTGTCGCAGGTTCGCTAGGTTAAGCTACACTTCTCAAGGTCAGCCTTTGGATGGGTGACCATTTACTTTATGTGTAGCGTTTTGTCGCAGGTTCGCAAGGTTAAGCTGTACTTCGCAAGGTCAGCCTTTGGATGGGTGACCATGTAATTTTTGTTTTGCCTTGTGTCGCAGGTTCGCTAGGTTAAGCTATACTTCTCAAGATCAGCCTTTGGATGGGTGACCATTTAGTTTGTGTGGCAAAATCTGTTCACCCAGTCGAAAATTATGAGGTAACAAACATAAAAAAAAAACAGTTGAATTGAGAACCTCCTCCTTTTTTTGAAGTCGGTTAAACATAATTCTGAGTCGAATCATGTCGAAGAGTAAATTTTATAAAAAGTGCAGTTGACTCTTTCTACTTTGCTGCCGTCGTACTGTGTACCCGAAACGTTACTTTATCTATTCTTCCGTCGATAAAACCCTGTTCTACGGTGGTCATGCTACGCGTGCTGATGGGCAAAAATCGGGCCCGCGTGTTGCACTGCGGAAAATTAATCTCAATGAAAGGAGGTTACATTTTTATATGGGGCTCCGGCCATAACATGTACCTTTTAACAAAGTTGGGAAACTTACCCCTGAATAGAATAAAGTAACATTTTTTTCAATATATCAAATGGTTTTTATGTACAAAATAAAAATTAAAAATGTTTGACGTTTGTCGTAAGACTTAGCAAGCGGTTATTTTAAATTCAAAATCACACTTCAAAAATCGAGACTAATGTAATGATGAAATGGTCACACTTAATTAAGAATAATAGTAATTTATTTTTAATTGATTGATTGATTGATTGATTGATTGATTGATTGTTTGATTGATTGATTGATTGATTGATTGATTCTATGCCATTAAATATATTTGTATTACTCTGCCCAAAAAGTGATGGGCAATATGTATAACGCCCAGTCAATTTGATTATTTGAATAATTCTTATCAAATTGCATTCTCATATTGGGCATTTTTCATAATGACCGGGCATTATGTATAATGCCCAATTTCTCACTTGGTCCATAACATATATACTATATAAAGATAAAGAAGATAAAAATGACATACCTTGATCTCTCGGTTGTTGCGTGGTAGGTTCGAACCGGGAGCGTCTCGCACCGGCCACTGCGGGTACGTAGTCGCGCGGTAGTGCGGGCGGAGCGTATGTAGGGACGGAAGGTAATGGCTTGCTGGCTTTTACGAATCCTTGTATTACCTAAGTTAGGACATTTTGTAGGTGAGTAGACAGATATAGAAGTTTTTATGTTGCTAGGTTTTACCAGCGTCTTCAGCCGCGTGGAGATCGAAATAACATACACGTACTACCAGGATAAAAGTATCCTATGTGTTAACCCAGGTTATAAAATATCTGTGTGCCAAATTTCCTCCAAATGTGTTCAGTAGTTTTGATTTCACATTTATAATATTGGTAGGATAATTCATTAATATTTTTAGATATATAAATAAAATAAAACATTTAGAAAGAGTATGTTCGTCGGTATGAGCAACATATGGTATTTTTAAATATCACCGGTGTCAAATTATATTTTTTATATTTATTTTTGGGACTTCTCCAGACACCTTTTTTTTCTGGATGGGAATTCATCAAATGACTTCTCCCGCTCTGGGCGGAGCGGGAGGGCGTGTCAGACTTTTACTGACTAAAACCCACCCGTGTTCCTTCAGTTGCCCATGTGCCAGGGTCACGGTATCTCTTTCGAACAATCACGCGACCCCGGCAGTCTCCATATACCTTCTATTCCATTTTCGGCCTCTTCACTGACGAAGCCACTGGCAAAAGCTAGTAAGAAGTAATGTTCCCTTACATGTCCAGTCTTCTGCACAGTCTTCTTCTTCTCGCTGACGGGCGCGGGTCCTCCGATAGAGAAGTCGTAGTGGGACATGTCTTCATTGGCGTAAATATCGTCATCGTCATTCTCAAAGGCGCCAACGCCGAAGGCTTGGCCACGGATAGATACCTGAGGAAATAGAATATTTGTAGAAGAATAGGAGGAAAATAATGTTCAATCATATTTTTTGTAGTGCAAAATGTGAATTATTAGAGGTTCGATTAACCTCGTCCTGCCCAAGCAAATTAGAACCTGTTTGGTAATTCTGCCCACTGTTCTCTTCAAAGTACAAAATCTTACAAGTGCTTCCTGCCCAGAATAATTAGAACAAAAAAGAAGTTCATGCATAAGATATAGATATTTATATATATTTTTTTTTTTTGGCAGAATATAGATCATAAATTTATAACCTAACCAATCACAGCAAACTTCAAAAACGACAGCTGAGTAGAAAATACAAATTCTAGGCGCGTTTGAATATATGATTTTTGAAGGACAGTGGGCAGAATTTAGAATTTTACAATATTTTAGATGGGCAGGAACCGTGAAGTATGTTTTGTGATTTTAAAATCACAATGGGCAGGATGAGGTTAAATACATGCCATTTTAACTATGAATAAGCTTCATCATCATTTCAGCCGACAGACGTCCACTGCTGGACATAGGCCTCCCCCAATTTGGGGAGGTTTGCCATAATCGCCAAGCTTGGCAGGCGGGTTAGCGATCGCAGTATGGTGATAAAATGCATAGAGAACGCCGCTGCCCATTCTCTAGTAAGTCCCTTAGTCGCCTCTTACGATACCCACGGGGAGTAATGGGATAGTACTGCTCTTTACGTCCGGCACCACGTAACCAATAAGCTTTTTTTATTATCTTTATATGTATGTAGCCAATAGGGATGTTATGGATATGAAATTTCGGATACGCATTGGTTACGGATGCAGGAATGATTATTATACCGGATACGGATATGAAATTATTTCAGATTATCCGTTAGCTTCGGATAATTTCGGTTACGGATATTAAATTTTTAAAGAATTTCAAAAGTAAAATACAAATAGCTAATAAAATGGTTTTATTTATATGTCACCATTTGGTAGGAATTACAATCAGTGTGTGAGTAATTATTACAGCTATTTAAAATAAAAATGATTATAAATATATGTTGAGTTTCTAATATCTATCGAATCTACCTAAAATGAAAATGTAATAACAAATCCGATATTATCCGAAACTTTTATTTCGGATTCAGTTACGGTTACGGATAAATTTTTATATCGGATATCCGATAGTTTCGGTTACGGTTACGGAGCTCCCTAACATCCCTGGTAGCGAAATCAATGAACGTGATATTCACCGTCTACAAAACGTCGGATTAATTTGAAACTTTGCGCACTTATCAAGGAGTGTTTTTTTTTTTTTTTTTTTTTTTTTTTTCAGGATGGGAAATCATCAAATGACTTCTCCCGCTCTGGGCGGAGCGGGAGGGCGTGTCAGACTTTTACTGACTAAAACCCACCCGTGTTCCATCAGTTGCCCATGTGCCAGGGTCACGGTATCTCTTTCGAACAATCACGCGACCCCGGCAGTCTCTGTAGTGACATGCGGTTTCGTGGAGTGATGACAATACAATAATTTCATGTGCCATTATCCTGGCCATGATCACTAGAATAGAAAGCTTTTGTAGCAAGCCGAACCAAAAAATAGAAAATAAATAAATAATAGTTTAAAAGCACGCTTTTTGACGTATTTTTTGTTTTTAATGGATATCAAGCAACCCACGCTTATTTGCCATGTATGTTTAATAGTTTGGTTTTCTATTATAGCGTGTTTTTTTTTTTTTTTTTTAACTTTTATTATTTCATCATCTCCCTAGCCTTTTCCCAACTATGTTGAGGTCGGCTTCCAGTCTAACCGGATGCAGCTGAGTACCAATATTTTACATGGAGCGACTGTCTATCTCCACAGCCCAGTTACTGGGTAATACGATACCCCTTGGTAAGACTGGTTGTCAGACTTTCGGGCACTCACAAATTACAGCCGGGGCCTGTAACGACTGTCTAAAGACAGCCGGAACCAACGGCTTAACGTGCTTTCCGAGGCACGGAAGGGTCTTGGTATGTGAAGATGCACCCATTCACGGACCAATCGCGGCAAGCGTAACTTAACCTTAACGATCAACACAAGGCTGTTATTACTAATACATTTTTGTATAATGTTTTCTTACCCGTTTCCCTTTGTCCTTCATAACCAGATGACTTCTAGAAGACCCAGCTTCATTCCCATACTCCGTAGTCAAGTTGCCCAATACAGAATGCCGGCTTAGACCCGAGTAGCCGAGCCCAAAGCGATCGTTCTTACGGTTTAAGATATAAGGCTCATAGTCGTCTGGCGCGAAGAGAGTATCGAAGTCGAAATCTGAGTCCGAACTGTCAGCGTCGTCTTCGTCTTCTTGATTCTGTTCTTCTTCACTCTGTAATGGTTTTTTTGAAGATTTTAATTAATATGTTAAACGCAGGACAATGTTGTGGCAGCTTTAATGGTTACGATAAAACGTAAATATTTTTAAAATCAGAAAACCCGATTGCGAAAAAAGTGAACTTTAATAAATATGAAAACAAAAATCAATTAAGACATTGACTCTTTAACTTAATACTAGTAAAAAATGTATATCCGCGGATACGGATCCGAATACGGATACTTGGTGTCAAGATCCTTGACACCAAAAGAAGTTTGAAATCGGGTAAAAAGGCAATGATTTAAATCAATTATGAAGCAATCAATCTATAATATACATATTTATGATTTCTAATGCCAATTAACTAAACATTTGAAATAGATAATTATGCATAACTTTAAATCAACCAAAATATGGCAAACAATAATTATACCTATAAATCGATTTGAGGAATCGTTAGAATCGATATGATGAGTCGGCAACATTCGGCGAACGCGGGAATTCTGACCGGCCATACTGGACGTGTACAGCGGTTTTGCTATGTAACATTACTTGTGCAATAATAAAACATAGTGACCCGAATTTTACTACAATACAAAATCCCAACATCAACCGTCGACCAGTAGCCCACCAGACACAACACTCTTCCGGTCAGAGGATCCTACCTCTCCTATAGCGGATGAAGAACATTCCACCCTCTTCCTCATAGCAATATAAACCTAAGATACAAAGGAATAGGCTGCCTTTTTACCTGTCTCAACTCCGGCGGCATGTAACACCCGTAGACTTTGTGCTGTTCCCTCGCTTTCTTCTTTCCCTTCCCGCTCAGTCTTTCCCCTGTGCCCTGGCCTTCTTTCCAGCCCATAGCGCGGAGCATGCGCACTGCAGCGGTCTCGTGGACCGCGCGGACTAACTGCTGTAGTACGGGTTGGCCTGTAAAATGGATGTAAGATATTTTTTGAACCACTACCACAATCATCATCATCATTAGATTGAAACTGGAACTTCTCGTATTCTTGAATTTGACGCTAGCGCCAAAATGTGTTTAAATTGGGTGTCCATTTTTTAGAACTAAGTGAATAGAGATCGGTCCTTGTTGTTGTTCCAATGTTGACACTATTGTTTTCAAGAGTACCGAATTACGTGTATGCAAAATTAACATTGGAATCGTATTGGCATTAGATTATAATTAAAATTAGGTTGATTTGAGTTCGTGATTTGAATCAATTTGAATAAATCTTTCATCGATTTCTTTTATCCATAAAATTTAAACAACCAGCCAAGTGCGAGTGGGACTCGCACACAAAGGGTTCCACCGTACAATATATAACACAATTTTTTTTTTAAACGCGTTTCTTGCCTTGAGACCCCTTTATTTTATTCTTATTATTTGTTGTTATAACGGAAATAGAAATTTACACTCTGCGAAAATTTCAACTATTACAGTTCATGAGACATACGACGAACGGACGAATAGCAGAGGCTTTTTTTAGTGGGTGGGAAATCATCAGATGACGTCTCCCACTCTGGGTGGAGCGGGAGGACCTGTCAGACTTTTACTGACTAAAACCCACCCGTGTTCCTTCAGTTGTCTATACCAGGGCCACGGTAACTCTTGCGAACAATTCCGCGACCCTAATAGCAGAGGCTTAGTAACAGGGTTCCGTAGGTACCCTTTGGCTACTAAACCCTTAATTGTAGTGTCAGTTGTTTTTTTGTCCAATTTGATGGTTGTAACTAGTGATGTGCCGGATCGTTAAAAATGTAAATCCGCGGAAACGGATCCGAATACTGATGTTTGGTGTCACGATCCGCGGATACGGATACGGATCTAAACTTGCTTACTCAATCGGCGTCGATACGCGTGACCTTGAAACCGTTGATGTAGCCGCCAGAACAGTAACGGATACGGACCTTTCTTCACCCTCGGATATCCGCGGATACGGATATCCAGCACATCAATAGGTGCAACAATTGAACTGCAATAAAGTATAAAAGGCTTACCAGGTATAGGGCCGTCGTGGAACTGCGTCCGATGCGGCCTCTTCTGTCCAGAGAACTCGTGGTGTCGGATATCCGCGGTTACGGATACGGATATCCGGTACATTACTAGTTGTAACAATTGAACTGCAATAAAGTATAAAAGGCTTACCAGGTATAGGGCCGTCGTGGAACTGCGTCCGATGCGGCCTCTTCTGTCCAGAGAACTCGTGGTGTCGGATATCCCCGGTTATGGATACGGATATCCGGTCCATTACTAGTTGTAACAATTGAACTGCAATAAAGTATAGAAGACTTACCAGGTATAGGGCCGTCGTGGAACTGCGTCCGATGCGGCCTCTTCTGTCCAGAGAACTCGTGGTGAGTCTGTACTTGTCGCGGCGCTATGCCGAACTCGCCGCGGTCTTCCTCGTCCATGAAGTCTTCGGGACGCTGGTTCTGGAGACAGTATATTTGTTGGTGATATTATGATGATCAATTCTTATGGTTCAACTGCTATCGATGAAGTAGATTTAGACTCAACTGGTATAATGATATCTCTTTATACATACAAATAAATAAAATTAAAGAGTCTGTATGTAATGTCAAATTGCTCTTTACTATACATTTGCATAATTATGAAAGAATTTACGGTACTTTTAACAAAAAAAAACTTTTCTTTAATTGTGTCTCTGTCTGTTTGTTATGGCTTATCTCCGAAACGGCTGGACGTATTTTTAAGGGACTTTTACTGGCAGATAGCTGATGTTATAAGGTGTGGCTACTTTAAATTTTCGAAAAGATTTAGGGATCTGTGAAAAAAAGAAAACCCATGAAATGAATTATATTGTTTTTGCAATATTTTGTATGAAGGCGAACAATATCGAAACACAGTTAGTAGGTCAAAAAACCCAACTGCAATTAATATGTTCAAAATAAACTTACTTTTCAAGTAAAGTGATGCAGGTGATGGTAGTTATTTTAGTTAAAACACAGATTTGATGTTCTGTGTTATATTTTTAGAAGCAATGGATAAGCAAGCCTTCAAAATGATTCAGATTGTGATTAATAGTCTGTTGCGTTAGTCACAAACGAATATTATTTTGAAAATTGCTATCCTATGGAGTCGGATTTCCTTTCCATCTCCAATACCACATTGTAAAAGCCGTTTCTTCGAAAGAACTCACCGAAAACGAAGCCTTTTCCACTCTCGAGCTTTTAAAAGTACTAGGGGTCCATCCTTCTTGGGAGCCCACGGTGTTCCCGAACCCCGCTGAGAAGCCGCCAGTGAAAGCCCCGTGGAACCGGCGCCTGCCATGTTCGTCCACCGCGAACTGGTCTGGCGCCTGTTGATATTTGCGCTTTGTTGGCACTTCATCTGATGGTATAAAAAAAATCAACACTTTAAAACATTTATTTAAATTAAATAATTTACAGGCACTTTTGAATTGTGAAGGAGTCGGTCTGTCAGAAATACGAAGGTAGTTGTCCATTTCAAATTCTAGCAGGTACCTTTGGAAAAGAACGCGCAAGAAACTCCACAGACACTCTTTTAAATCAAAAATATTGGTTACATCTTACATCTAACATTTAGACATCAGAATTGGGATAATCAAAATGAATCCCTTAAAAAGTGTGCAATGGGATTTTCAACGTTTGGTTCGGCGCCGAAAGTTGAAAATACGACAGCACGCTTTTACTTAGGCTTTCATTTAAGTGTCGCTTATTATAAGTGAAAACGGACTTCCATGTGTTTTAGTACTGTTTCCGCCGCCAAGCGGTTGTGCTGCGTTCCATTTTGATGACAGCCTATAATGTTGCCACTGATAGGACACAGGTCACACAGGCCTCCTCTCTTCGAGACGCAGTGGGCTGTAATCCACCACGCGGGCCTAGTGCGGGTTGGTCATCGCCACACGACTTCGATTTTTGATACGCTGACTTCCTCACGATGTTTTCCTTTACTGTTTTGAGAGCAGAGGTCATGAAATTATGTTGAAGATGAATGATATGTTTGATGTTTCGGTGTTATTACAGACTCGGCTCTGGAATTGTAACGTTCTGCGATGTCTCTGGTTCACAGGCTCCGGTGACCAACTGCCATGAGGTGGGCCGCGGGTCGGTAGATGCGCTATCAAATTAAGTTAGGTTGGCTGGCCATGGGTTGTCATGGTATGAGCATGTGATGTGGAGGAATCAGGAAGAAGTCTTTAGGAGACTTTTTACAACGATATGGATGGCTGAAAGAGGACCTACGCCTCTTCTTTTCTAGAGGGAGTGTGCTATAAATAATCTACCACGCGGGCCCAGTGCGGGTTGTTAAATATCAAACGTTTTCGAATTTTTGGTTCTAGGAAATGCCCGTTTTCTTATCATGTTTCCTTCGCAGTGGGCAGTGGTGATAAAAATAATGTACAAAAACTAAGGCGCTTGGCTCGGTTCGAACCTACGACCTACAACACGTAAGTCACTGCTCTGTAAGGGTAGGGGAAGACCAAAGGAAAACGACGTACGAATTGTGGGAAACATCATATGGCTAGAAAGGGGTTACTATCGAGATGACGACTAATAGAGAAGTATGGAAAAAAGAGGCATGTTGCGCCAACCACAAATTCAATCGAATTAAGAGCAGGATAAAAGTTATCGCTATGAATGATAAGAGAATTGCTGTCCCTGTAGTAAGGGTATGTTGGTCCTATCTAATTCTGAGCTACAAGTGAAAGTGCGGGGTCAATTATAGAGATATTTTATAGTTAAAAATATCATTTATTTGCCTACTTTGGTGTCAATTACACCGTACTGTTTCAATTGATGTAGGTTATTGAAGAGTGAAATAAAAAATCTTTTTTGGATCTTCGTCTTTATTACTGAGATTATAAAGTACAAGTTTCAACAATGCGGGTTCGTAGATGTCACACGTCTTCGAATTTTCGGTTCTAGGACATGCCGGTTTCCTCACGACCTTTTCCTTCACCGTTTTGAGAGCAGTGATGATGAAATTATTTACACAAAGGAAAGCAGCTGCCTGGGTTCGAACTTACAAAAAGTTCTGGCCGATACCACTGCGCCACCATTGCTCTCAACTGTCAAAACACACTTAATTTTTTATTTTAACAGTGCGGTTGTTTACCAAATAATACAGTAAGTCGTCTGACATTAAGTTGTTGTCCTCTTGACAAATACAATACATATTGAAATCGTTGCCACCACAAACATATTAGTAAACATAGTATACATAAACATACAAAATGTAAACTGCATTCGCTATTAGTTTTCAAACATGGAAAGAAATAAAAATATGCTTTTTTGGAAAAAAAACACTAACACACATGCATTCAGTTTGAGTTTGACTATAGGTACAAAAAAGGACCCGTAGGTAGTGTTGGGATTTTATCCGGATAAATACTCAAAATGGATAAATACTCGATAAATATCCGTTTTTACTGAGTATTTATCCAAAACAGCGGATAAATACTATTTTATGTTTTCGTAACGTAAGTTTTGTCATTTTACTAACAAAAGGATTAAAATTAATGAAAAATAGACAATCCAGATTGGTATCGTACCTGATTAATCATTTTAACAATTACAAAACGCCGATATTGACAATAATTTCATTCAATTATGAATACAGTTAGTCAATCACTGTCAAAGTTAGATAAAATTATACATTTGTTAATTGGTTTTTCACATACATACATGAACATACATACAACACACATACATGCCTTTCTCTCATGGGGGTAGACAGAAACTATTTAAGTAACACTTAAATCATTGTAATAATAAAAAAACCACCTCGTGAAAGTCGAAAGATTAACAAATCAAATATCTTGACTTGGCTCGCGAGGTTGTCGACATTGTAGGATATGGATTCAGCGAGCAATGTGCAGTTTTGAGACCAGTGGTGATGTAATTATTTACCACAAGTAAAGCACCTGCCTGAGTGAGAACTCACGACCTACAAGTTGTAAGTCGGGGCTGATACCACCGGGACACCACTGCTATCGCCAATATGAAAGGCATGTCAGACTTTTACTGACTAAAACCCACCTGTGTTCCTTTAGTTGCCTGTGCCAGGGTACCTCTTTTAAACAGATCCGCAACCCTGGCAGTCATCGGTCCTCGCGGATCCCTTCAATATGTAATGACATCTCTTTGAGGCGCGCGTGGAACACAATGCGCCGTCTACATGGGCCTGTTCTTTTCCGTGGCGAGCAATGAGTGGCTCGCCACCCGCAAGCCCGTGCCCACGGTGGCCGAGAGTCCACAATGAACTCCCGACGCTCGGGGCGTCTCCTCCTACGGTGGCTAGGGACTGAGGGCGCACAGACTGCCTCTCCCTAACGAGCTTCACCTCCTCCTTCGCAAGCCTTACTTCTTCGCAGAAGGAGGCAGAGAGGAGACAGCTTCTTATGTCCTCTCGCTCCATACCATGGCCTGCACCAGGGCTGAACGCGAGAGATCGCCGCCGCCAATCGCCTCTACTAGGATACGGCGTTGCTCCGCCCAAGCAGGGCAAACCTCCACTCTATGCTCCGCCGTATCTTCCAGGCGATCTACACAGTGATAAAATTATCTGAAACCTGCTTTTAGATTTTCTCAAATCCAATGACTCATTATCAGTATCTGTCTGTAAATATAACCCATTTTGTGTTGATTTCATATCCTTAAATATTATAAACACTAGAAGAGCATTGCATTTGTTGGACTCTTGTTGAAAGACAGGTTCTGTTATGGGTTCAAAACCAGATATGCATTGATATACCTAATCCCAAAATTTATCATCAAGCAAAGCTGCTTGTAGCATTTGACTTGACGATATGTTTTTCTTTTGCGTACGCTGAGAGAGCGGCTTTTCTATTTTTCATACTCGTGTGTGTGTGTGTGTGATCGAGTGATCGTAGATAGCTGCCCTATCTTGTGTAGCATGGCAGGTTTAACTTTTCTCCCGTTACCTTTTGTTTTACGATTTGTTGTAGCTTCGATCGTGGTTTTTGGGTTTAGTTCTTGTGATTTTTTGACTGTCTTATAAATCGATGAACGTTGGCTGCACGCACGGAAAAGCATGACTCATTGTCACGTTCCGCCTGAACCGAGCGTGTAAGCGAGAGCGCGAAACAAGCGATAGAGAGGCACGATCGGCCTTAGCGTTCGACTTGTGAAATCTATCTCTCTTCCACTTCATCGGCCAATACGTCCGAGTAAAAGATAGTTAGACATTATCACGTAAAATTATCGTCCGTATACCGACTTTACAGACAACCAATTGTTTTTTATTAAAGATGTTATCATATCTGCATAGTTTATAAATTTTTGAAACTACCGCATTTCAGTGCACCATGAGCCAGCAAATTACTAGTGTGTGCTGCGCAGTTTAAAGGCTCAACACTTTTAACTAATTGAAAAGCCCTTTGCATGTTTATAGCGTCGACAAACAACAACAACAAACTTGTCTTCGCCGCATTTTTCTTGACTTTTAGAAGCCCTTCACAGAGATAATCAATTATGTGGCTATTCTCTACACTCTTAACAAAAGATTCTAAATTTGTACCTAAAGAGCATGCAGACATTTGGGCTTCTGACACAATTACAGCCTGGCAATTGATATTAGAACTAAATAATGTAATAACGTAGTATTTTGAAAAGGCTAAATAACAATAAAAGTCATTAACATTTTAAAATAATCATCCGATGCGCAAAAAAGATTTATCCATCATTTTGAGTATTTATCCGATAAAAATGAGTTAAAACGAGTATTTATCCGTTTCGGATAAAATCTCGAGTATTTATCCTCCGAGTATTTATCCACTGCCCATCACTACCCGTAGGTCATCTTGATGTCAAAAGTATTATTTTTATGCATAGTCGTAAGATTTGTTTGGTATAAAGACAAAAACATGTATCCATCCACTACACTTACAATATTCAGTTTAATTAGATATGTATGTAGGTATTAGTCACCGAAGAAAGATTGTATCCGTATCTGTATCCGCGGATACGGATACGGATCTTTCTTCTTCCTCGGATATCCGCGGATACGGATACGGATATCCGGCACATCACTAGTACAGACATACTGTGAATGTGTGTGTAAGTGTAGGAGCTCTCGGTCGTTACCATTGAGACAAAAGCAAATTTGTGTGTGTGTCTGTGGGACTTGGTGCACATGCATACAATTTAGTGTGTTTGTACACTTGGAAAACATACTGTCCGGTACGGCATATCATCAGCCTAGCTAGTGCACTGCGCTTTGATCAAGCTTTTATGCAGCTTCCTTAGTAACTACTTAAATCTAACTTTGGATATGAGAATATTGAAAACAATAATATTTTTGCCCATTACAGAAAAAGGGATATCAGCTATAGTTGTTGCGTTTTAGCATGGCAGCAACGGTCATCGACCTTTTCCTAATATCTCTCCGCAACTGCGTAGGAACCCAAACAATAACCTGGAACATGTTGAAGATCATAATGGATATTCATTCAGGACGTTAACAGTCTATATTTCGTTATTAAATTAAAAATGATAGAAAATATAGATGGGTCAATGACCGCTATTGAATGCTAAAACGTGACAACTATAACAAAATTATTACGAAGTACGAATCGCAAGTGACAATAGTACATAATAAAGTTACCCAATTGACTGTAAAATTATTTCGTTGATCACAGTTAATCGTGCTGTGGTTTTTTCATAATGCAGGGGGCATTGGAAGAAATCAACTATGTAAAAAAACGAATTGCTGTTCAAAAAATTTTGTGTATAAACAGCATGTTTTTTTTTTGTCAACAGATTAAAAATGTGTATGCTAAGTCTAGTCTAGCCTCATGAACAACTGACTTTAGAAAGTCCACTACATTTTAAACAGGACGACCATCTGTGGTGACAACACAGTGGGAACTGAGCATTACTTGGTCAAATCACCAGTTAGTAATATTACCACGCAATCCAATCGATGAAGGATTACTCTGATCCGATATAGGGTACCACCGTTTTTTCGGAGTATAACTTGCTCCCGGTTGAGATGGCAATGCTTGGGGGAGGGCGAGACCTCTTTCGGATGAACTGACTGACGGATTGACTTGTGGCAAACTTGGCCCACTTGGCATAAGAAAAGGATGGCCAAGCAAGCTTGGCTTGGCATTGGCTGAGGGTTGTCCATGAACAACGTGTGTCCGTCTAAGCATTCGACGCACTTTTCTTGAAACTTTCGTAGTGGTGTTTTCACCAATGCGGGAGATAGAGTTACTTTCCCTCTCAGTATAAGTAGACGAAGACGCCAATGGAACGTCTTGCGGTGGTGGACTCACTAAATCGCACCGTACTATAGGCTCCGGTTCCACCCAAAAATCTATTTTATTCGTTCCTAGGTTAGCTTTAAAATTGAGACGTCTTAGCGCTTCAAACGACGCGTTGTCGACAGACAGAAAGACAATTTGACTACTTATTGTTTTCATAACTGTTAAAACTTCCCAATTCTTCGTGTCGAGTTCTGGGTTCTGTACTCGGAGTAGTTCCAAAGCTGTTGAAACTTTAACGCCCTCTTTGTGTGGTATGAAAATGGATACTTGCTTTGGCTTTGAGAAATCGTCTGGCGGCGTTACAGAAAGCTTAGCTTCAGGCCACGGCTTAAGTGACGGAACCTCTTTCTCAAGCCATGTACGACTCATGTGGTTTTCGCAGTTCATGAGAATCCAGCCAGTTTTGTAAGTACTTCCCGAAAACTTTGGTCCGGCGCCTTGCACTCCTATCCGGACGATGGCATGGTTTATATCCCGAAGCACTGCCGTCATTTGTTTTTCGGTCATGGCAGTAACATTACGGATAGCAACACGAATCGGTCCAGCACCTTCCACATTTGTGACGTTATCCTCGAAAGTTGTTTGATTCTCTGTACGTTGATCCCAACGGGAGTGGCATTCTTCTCCGTACTCTGTCTCCCTACGATTAGGCTCACGTAATTCAAAATGTCCTCTGCCCTCGTCGACACGTGTGCGCGGCTTATAAGTTCGACCCCTATACTCTTCATCAGAGTCATCATTAATACAGATGGTTGCCGTCGTTTGTGTTTCAACCCGAAGCTCATTTCTTAAGGGTCGGTCAGTTTCCCTATCAAGGTATTTTACGCTACTCTCCCAAGAATTCTTCTTGTACTTTGAATCTTTCAACTTTTTGTCATCAAAATCGGTGTAAGTATGAGCGCGTGCTGGTGGATGCGTCTCGTTTCGTAGCCCTGATCGTGACGGCCGATCAGGCTCAAGCCAATCTTTATGTGATGCACCACCTTCTGAAGAAGTTTTCTGGGCATTATGACGGTGATCAGAAAAAGGATTAACATCACTGCTGTCGCTACAATGACGGTTGACTGCCCTCATTCCATCATGAACTTTCACCTGAAAGGTGTCAGTATCGTTGTATTTTAGCTGTGTACGCTCATATGAATTATTCGACCTGAAATCCATGAGAGCCATATCATGTCGAGATCTCGGTGGTGAACGGTCTCTCGTCCAGTAGTTCGGTTCTTCAAAACCCACCTGCGAGCTTTTCTTAACCTTGTAAACTGGTTCCCAATTGGGTTTACCCACGCTAGAGCTTCGTTTGCGCCGATTTGTCTCATAAGCTGTGTCATGCGCTGATCCAGGTTCCTCCCCATTGTTTGGGTGTGTAGTGTGTAAAACTTCCTGAGTATAGGTTTGTGGGGGCCTATAAGGTTGCTCTAAGGATTCTTGATTAATATCAGACTCAAAAAGAGCGGAGCTTTGCATGTTTATCTCCCAGTTGTGCGGGCTTTTACCACAATCATGTGAGGTTTGTGTGTTGACTCCGTTATCACCCCAAAATTGTATTTTATTATGCTCATTCTCCCTAGAAAGATGTTCCACTGATCGTACTCTCACCTTTGGGCGATTCCTCTTCCTTCTTTTGCGCCCTCCCATCGAGGAATTTGCCTCACTGAGATGGTCTATTCCAGGTATTAATTGACAAATCTCTGGCCATGACAAGTGACACACTTCACATGCTTTATTAACATTGACATTAGCAGCCAAAAGCTTTCTCAATTTCTTTTTTCTGGAGTTCGTCAACTTAGTGTTGGTTTTCGGCAAGGCGCTGGTGCGATCTGGGAGTAAAAGAAAATCCTAGAATTTATCAGCTGTTTTTTTATCCAATAAAGTCTTAGATGGATAATAAAATAATAATACCCTGAAATAGTAGGTACAAGCACTTCAAATGCGATAAGTTTGAGTTATTTCTAGTTGTTGTGCTCTTACAGCTTGTTTTAACCCGACTGGCAAGGAAGGGTTATGTTTTTCAATCGGTCTTTTAACATCAAATTATTGTAAAGCGAATAGTTACAGTCACCTTTCATTTCTAAGTAACTTCTGTTAACATCGGTCTAAATTCACTAGAGGAGGATATTTGCAACCGTTTTGCATACCACTAAGAGTTTTTATTCCCTGAGAGAACTACATAGGCACAGGTTCCTTCATACTCCATATTTTGCCAATGGCTGTCTCATGTAGGAATAAACAGGTTCACATATAAAATATAAATGGTGTAGGTATTGTAAATCATAACAGCAGAAAAAAATGAAGTTGGATACAGTGAGGACAAAACCAATCATAATAAAATTAAGTAAAAAAAAATATAAACGTCAGTAAAATAAAATAATGAAAAACAATTATAATATATAGAATAGATGATGGTGTATTGGATGGATAAGGAAAGACATTTCTCATGTGTACATGGGTACATTTTGTAAGTAGCTCCCTAATTAAACTATTGACAAAATATTTTTTTTCGTATTTTACGAATTTATGGCTTGCCTTCATTGTGCATGACCAGCGAACTTCATGAAACCTAGCTCTCGCAAGGTATCGTCCTATAAAGCCGGTTGACTTACAAAATGCCGACCCCAAATGAATATGTACGAACATAATAAATCCGGTAAACCCCGATAGTACTTAACATACAATAAAGCCGTGAAAATCATAATAAGTAATACAGAAGTATTTGTTTGCTGATAAAGTCAAACATTAAATGCAATCTGTCAAAAACTAAAGAACAGAAAAACTGAACTCACCTTCTTCGTATGGTTCTAATTGTGTCCCGTAGCGAAATATATTGTCGTCGTCGGAATCACTCATTTCTGCTAAAAAGTATTAAATTTACACTTATTTTGATGGTAGTTTGTAAAATTTTTGCGAAATAAATAAATCTACCGAGCCAATGTGGTTTATTGATTTTTATGTCTGACATGGTGTTGCCAATCCCATCCTGACCACAGGAGTTAACATAGACAGAAAATGAAAAACAAAGTTAAAATGTACAGCACTTTCTTGTTTTGCATTAATAAATGAAACACGTATGGAAGACCATTAAACAAAAAATCCATTGACCAACAAATTATTAAAATCTATATTTTTTAAAACGTATGTACATAATTTATTTATTGAATTTGATTTTTTTAGCGCTTGCATGTTTATTAAAAAAGATCTATAGAGTTGGAGGTAGGGATGTTCATGAATAAAAAGTATCGATATTTTTTTCGATATGATATATCGTAATGTTGTATCGATACTTTGCGATATATCGTACAAATATATCGATATTTTCGATATATCGTAAATAATTTGTATTTATCTAGGCAATAATAAAAAAAAATATTGAAAAGGGAATAAAAAATGAGTGCAAACAGCTAGGGTTAAGAAACAAACCAACTTTATTTACTTAAATCCCAATATGTTTTCTTTAAACCTCTCTAAAACAAAATTTTATTAACGAAGAAAAATGCGACGCTGTTAGCTTGATAATCATCAACGTTCTGAGCATAGTTGCATCAAAACTAAATATTGGAAATTTAATATGAATATTAGTCTTTATATTAAATTCCCAATATTTTTAGCTATTCCATTATTAAAATAGTAATCTTTGAAATCGTGTTTAAAATCACATGATAGTTAATCTTAATGTTTGAATCATAATTATTGTGTGTAAAACAAAACAGATAATTGCCACAACTTGCTTGTTCTATACAAATAAATAGTAGATAGCCACTGGTATCGTTTTTATATAATTATTATATACAGACTTTTTTATTATGTATGTCGTAAACGGTATTAAACAAAACAGACTGCCAAATTGTAATCAATCTATTACTATATTCTATTATTGTAATTTTATAGGTTTTATTATACATACGCACAGTGTGTTAAGATCCCGGTTTTTGTGTCATCGTGTTTTTATTGAATTAATCGATAGAGTATACAATTCTGAGGATTAGAGTAAAACTCCGGGTTCGCTAAGACTTGTACTTTTTTTTATGTCAAAATTTCGGAATGTCCGACTTACGAAAAACGAAAAAAAAAATATTTATAATTTAACGGAAGTACTTATTCCAGAATTTATTTATTTTATCGAAAACAGGTATAATAGCCGACCGTTCTACCAATTCCTGTTGCTTTAGTAGTTTTCATTATTTTATTCATCTAAACCGCCGTAGTAGGTGGTCATTCCTACATCAAAAAAATGCTGATACATTCTATTATGTGTAGTATTATTTCCAAAACCTAACTCATTGGTTTCCAGGAGTTATTGGAAATTCAAAGTTTTCCTTAGGGTTGTCACTTTCAAGTATCCGAAAAAAAAAACAACAAGAATATATTTTAATTGACAAAAGGTGTTTTGAATACTTTCTAATAACTAATATGGAGTTGGCTATTCGAAAGGAAAATGTGTATGAATTTGTAAAATATTATATGGGCTAACCGAACTAAAATTCATCTTCATTGTTAGTTACAATTAATTCAACATGCGAATAATCATCGATGGCTAGATTTTCTTCATTAACAGGTCTCAACAAAGACAATGCGGTCGGTGGCAATGGGATTTTTTTAGCCTTATTTTTTCTCTCTAAGAGGTTGTAATCAGAGATAATTGGATCCGATGAGACTAAAGCTCTGTGAAAAAGGTCAAACATAATTAGCTTCACGAGATTTTTTTCTGGTATGGTGCTCTCTGTCAAACCTCCAAAATTTGTTGCGTGACTCAGCCGCTTGTTCAGAGAGCATGCCAATAGGTAAATTTGATTTTTCTATAATTTTCGACCCATGTAAAAAAATTTTGTGAAGCGTGACAGTCATAGGATGCCATCCATACTTCGCAACATATTTGTATGCCAAATCTTTGCAAAACGATTTTTTCAGGGTCAATTGGCAGGTTGCTAGACAAAACTGTTAAAATAACAAATAATCCATCTAATAGCCACTGGTCAATTTTCAGAATGCTTGCAAAAGTTCCTCGGTTTCTATCAGAAAGAGCAGTGCGTGCAGTGTTTCTGTCGTTAGTGGTCCCTAAAGTTGGATGGACAACATCTACCAAAAGTCCCATTTCTTCTCTGATTTTAGCCTGGATTATTTTTTTACGGTCGTCGACTATTCGGCTCTCTTCTGACCTTTGAGGAATCCTCCATTTTTTAACCTCTACTTTATATCCCAGGTTTAATAAAAATTCTAAGACCCTTATCCAAGAATGAAGTGGACTTTGCCATGCACCAAACGTTCTTCCATGGCTGGTTTGGAGAATGCTAACTCTAAATCGTTGAATTGGGATGAAGTCAAATCGCAATATGGGCAACGTAACTGAGATGATGTACAAAGAATTGCATTCAGGACTTTCCCATCAATAGCTGCACAGTATAATTCATATTCAACCACTTTTATTGTATGCCCTCTCGAGGTTTCAGTTATAATGGGGGTAAGATTTTGTATTTGATCCTGAATAGTCTGTTTCTCCAAAGTAATTAATTCTTTCGTTTCTTTTTTATACTGCAAGTGTAACGGTCTACAGTAACGAAATGATGACGGTGCAGGATTTACCCAAATAACATCATTGCTGTATTTAGTTACAACCTGCAACGGCGTAAATGTCGTCGCAAAAAGACTATTTTCGTCACCTTCTGCATCTGAGAATGACTGTTTATATAAATATTGCCCAGTGCTTCCATCAAAGCCCCAGTTATCCCTTAAAATGAAATCTACTGCTTGAATGCTTTTTTTGGTGCAATAGTTGATAAGGACTTCATCACATAATTTAATCACCTGAGTCAAAGTGTGGTTAATTAAACTTTGAAGAGGCACATATGCTTCTCTTTCAGACACCTGAACTTGGTCAGGATAACAGGTTTTTGTAGCCTCTTGAATTTTATAATACGGGGGGTATGCATCAAATCTGCGTCTTTTAAGATCTAATCGAATTGCATTGTATGTTTCGACGGACAAATTTCTGTCAGTTATCATAGGCCAGAGCTTCGACAGGTGTGCATGGTTCTGGAGAAGTCTGAACTTTTTTCAGAATTTCTGTTGGAGCAGTCTCAGATTCTAGACATAGACATAATAGTGTCTCTAAATCGTTAGATGATGAATGTGGCAGATTTTGTCCTCCGATTTTAATAGATCGTAAAAACGCTTGTATTTTCTGGACATTTGGTTTGTTGTCTAAGGCTTCCGAAAGTTTTCTCTAAGATCTATGTTGTTGGCTTCTGCTTAAAGCCATAAACCTCTTGGATTTCGGAGAAAATATCGATTCATTATTAGAAACTGTTGCTGATGAAGTTTCATCATAAACAGGGACTGATATCAAATGACCACTAACAAGAGTACCACTAAGCCAATCTCGTTTTTTTTTAATAAAATAGGACTCATTAAACTTACAACGCTTAAAGTAATCTTGACTCTTTGATAAAAATCCTGAAAGTACTTGTTTCAACTCCTCGTCAGTTTGTGAAAGTTGAAATTCAGAGCCAAAATAATTGACAACCATACTCACTCGTTCGAAAAGCGGCAGCTGCTTTGCTTTACCCTTAAACAGCATAAAGGCTTCCATTCGAGTTAGTATTTTTGTACCAGAAGAATGTCCTTCACGGTCATCTGTCTGTTGATACGCATCGTTAGGGCTCTGTTGGTTAGTTAAAAACATCTCGTCGTCTGAATCGGTGTCAATTGGCAATGCTATAGTCGTCTGTGTTGAAATTCCAGGCTTATTTGTTAGTTTTTGATTAGTTTCCATTGGTTTTCCCACGAGTAGGGTCGATAAAAGGTCCACCCCCGGGTGACGCCCATTCCGGGGGTAAGGCTACATACTACGGAGGTCGCCAGATATCCGTAGGGTTTAAACGACTTCGCTGTCGGGTTTTATAGAGTGTTCCTTCTCGCAGGCCGGCCAGTTAAGGCAAGTCCCCCGGCCGTAGTTCTGCACGACGTACCTCAGTCACGCCTTACTGAGATTGTTGAAGTGCAGAGTACGGTTACAGTATAAAGGTTGACTGGCGCTCAGTTCCCTGAAATTGTTCCATCTCCAGATGGAACGACCATTGATTTTGCTTTATAGGAAAAACTATACTTTAATCAATATAGTTACATATTGTATATAAATAATAATAAATATAAATAGTTAACGTAAATAATTTAAGCAGGGGGCGCACTCTCATCGTATTTTTTATAAAAAATCAATGCAATTGATGTAAATACATGATGAAAATTGATTTAAAATAATTAGATAGGTATAATTCATGTAGATAAATAAAATGCAAAATACATTATTCCAAAAAATTGTTATAACACAAAAAATATAACAAAATTGATTTAAAAGAATTGTAAAATTAATAATGAAAAGAACAAAATTGACTAAAATTTTCTTTTGTCAAAATGTTGATATAATACTCATGTTAAAGGTTGATTAATATACATATGAGACATTGGAAAGGATTTTCTTTTATTTACTATTAGTTAAGTCTTTTGGGTTAGAATTTATAGACGGTTTCCAAAAAAGGTGTATCAATCAACATGATACCAATTTCTCCATTTGTTTTTTTTAATTTCCTTTATCAAATTACTCAATCTTTGCCATTTTATGCCACAAAATAATAATATCTTGATAAGGTCGTGATAAGATAACTTAATAAAAATAAACAAATTATGTTTTGGTTGAAGTGGCAGCCCTAAGTGCGGGTATTTCGGATTTTACTAAAATTTCCATTAACTCCTGGAAACCAATGAGTTAGGTTTTGGAAATAATACTACACATAATAGAAAGTATCAGCATTTTTTTGATGTAGGAATGACCACCTACTACGGCGGTTTAGATGAATAAAAAAATGAAAACGAAAAATGAGAAAAAAATCATATCCCTCGACCCATTCATACTAAAGCAACAGAAATTGGTAGAACGGTCGGCTGTTATACCTGTTTTCGATAGAATAAATAAATTCTGGAATAAGTACTTCCGTTAAATTACAAAGATTTTTTTTAGTTATACGTAAATCGGATATTCCGAAATTTTGACATTAAAAAAAAAGTACTAGTCTTAGCGAACCCGGAGTTTTACTGTAATCCTCAGAATTGTAGACTCTATCGATTAATTCAATAAAAACACGATGACACAAAAAAGGAATCTTAACACACTGTGATACGCTTTCAAAGAACCTAGCGACTACAAATTATATTATTGTTTTTTTACTTCTAAACTCTACTAATTATATTACTCACGCAGAGTAATATTTCGTGTCAGAGCGTTTCGTTTTTGTATTGGTATTTCCCATCCCTTCTACCAACCGTCAAAATAAATTAAATAAAAATTACTAGACATGCAGTGTGCTTTTACTTTCTCACGATATATCGAATAAAATATATCGATAGTATAAATCAATATCAGATGATTCGATAATATCGAGTTGAAACGATATATCGCGAGCAAAAAATTTCGATATGCGAAATATCGATATATATCGAGCCCCTTGGTTGGAGGCCTGAACAAAAAACTGAGAAGATTTCCAAAACCTCACTTCTACAGATAAAACTGTAGGGTTGGCCACATATTCTTACTTATAACTTTGAATGTTGTCATACCGATGTAAAAATCTACGAAAAATGGGGTGTCTATTAAAAAATCTTTCCAATACAAAACTTCAATAACTAATCGACCATGCTTGTGAGTAAAGTAGGTACCTATTGAAGTTTCGTAGTCAATAACCTCTAATCAGTTACCCCTAATCAATCAATCAATCAACTCAGCCAATCGCAGTCCACAGCTGAACATAGGCCTCTCCCATGTTGCCACAATACCCTGTCTGCTTTCACCTTCTGCATCCAGTCTGCCCCAGCCACTTTCCTTAGGTCGTCGGCCCACCTAGTTGGGGGGCGGCCCTGCCCCTAAGTAGGGGACTAATTATTTGGGGCCGTTCAAGTATTACGTAAGCACTATAGGGGGGCGGGGGGGGGGGGTCTTTGCTTTGCTTATTTTTGATGACATGGGGTATGGGGGGTCTAGATGGTGATTACGTAAGCAGTAGTCATTTAGTTTTTTACACATATAGCAACCATTGTCTATGTTTGTAACCGAAACGCATTTTCGGGGATTCCCACAAATAATTTATACGTTTAGGGACTGGCTTAGAACCGAGTACCGGAATTACCGCGCTATCCACTTGTCCAAATTTCTTCCGTCAATATATTGTTTCGTTTCGGTACAATTGACGATTTGATGTATTTTAAATGAATGTTATGTGCGTTAAAGTCCTCTATCTTAAATCTATTTTGTTATTTCTGGAATCATAACTGCTGTCCATGAATCAATAAAAAAAAACAGAATAGGTACATTAAAAGAAAAATGCATATAATATACCAATGTTTACGTAAGCATGGGGGGAGGGGGTAAGAGCTTTGCTTACTTTTTCTGACAAGGGGGATGGGGGAGTAAATAATTGTAATAAATCTGCTTACGTAATACTTGAACGGCCCCTTTTTTACGATTACGGTTGGCCTCAGGGATAAAGTTATTTAAATAGTTTGAGAGCCTGTAGTTACGACGCCCTTAAAAATATGAGCACACTATTCTATACGTGCTCTATATACTTATCATAGAAATCTCGATGTTTTGTGTAAAGTCGTAAAAGGGCGGATTTTTTAAAAAGTGTACCTAAGTTAAAATGCAGGTCCTCATTTTTTTTGTATTTTTTTCAATATGTGTAGTTGAATTCTTATTGCATAATAAGTGAACTATACTAAAATGTATAGAATATTTGAATAGCTGCTACAAATTAGTCATAATAAATTATTGAAATTCAGTTAGAGGATTTTTGGTTCCACTGAATAACAACTTATTATCTTACTCAGTGAGTTCAATAAATCGGGTATAATAAAAATCATCCTTTTATTAATTTCAGGTAGGTTTTTATATGAGAATAATAAACATTTAGTTCGAATAAAGTAATGAAATAATAATATTATTGTATGGTTATATCCTCTGACTAACTTGTTGATTAATCACTTGCGTGTTTTTCTTTATAACTATTCAAATTGTCATTGATTACTATTTTGTCATAAAATTTTAAAGTAAAGAGAGTATGTTCTCTTCATAACAATATTTGAAATATTAAAAACTGTACACCAAATAAAAATAAACCCAAAATGTTGAATTATTTGTATAGGGACAGTTACTCATTGGAATGTTGAAATTGGTCAGTGGAAAAGTAAGGGCTCTGGTTACAATGAAGGATTTTTTTGCCAATTTTGATTGCTTTATCGACTTATTGAAATTATTTTGCTTTGTGAATATATAGTAAACTAGAAAACTAAATAAACTTCTTAATCATAACAACACAAAAATTACAAGCTCTTACACAGATAACAAAAGTCTTAAAAAGTTAACTCTCCTATCCTTGTGTTATTATGAAACAAATTAACTAAAATCTTACTATGGTCACTGTTTGACAATGTTTCAAGCAAAAAAAAAAAAAAACAAATACATACACGCACAACAAAAACAAATAATTATCCACGTTCAGTTTAGCTAGTTTTAAAATGATTAAGAAGCTATTTAAATTACGTAATCAAATATAAAAGAGATCTGACGGAACGCTGTTCGTCGTGAATACAGCTTTAGCGTTCCATTGTGTAACAATTTTCTCCACTGAGTAACATTTTTAACAGAATTAGTCAGTGGAATGTAACGAAAGTCCGACAAAAAATATGTTTGCATTAATATTTCCATGACCTGTAGTTATATCAACGAAATAATGCAACAATTTAAAAAACTAATAACTGACTGTTCGTAAATTAAGTATGAAACATGTAAAAGATTGTTTAATTACCTTAAAAAGTGTGGTTTGTCACTGGATATAATTTGTGCACACGCTGCACGCGTCCTCAATGTAGAGGTTGTGAACGAGACTGGTAATTTGTTGTCAAGATGTCGGCAGCCAATCAGACGGCTTTGTTATGGTGCAAACGAAAGAAAATATTTCTGATTTAGAAATATTTTCATAAAACCACTAAAACTCGCGTTACTCAGGGGAAAGTTCCACCCAGTCGAAATCTCAGACTTTGATTTAAAAACGATTTAAAATCTATTTGTTATTGTAATTAATTTTTGTTTAGGTTTTTCATAAATATATTATTAAGGCCGTATAATACTGTAATTACAGCAATCTACATACTGATAACTCAACTGTTATTCTAGTTTTTATGTTACTACGAGACGATGGGACATGGCAAAAACCTGCTGATTAGTAATGTTATTGCACTGAAAAATGATCAAATAACCAAAAATCAAAGAAAAAAAATTACTGCTATGCTACCAAACATATGCTCTATCAAGTGACGTTAAAAATATTAGTATTTTCTAATGACGTAAGTAAAAAAAAAATCGAAACTTAAGGGACATCATGAAAACTCAAGGTACACTTTTAAAAAAATCCGCCCAAAAACGGTGCGAATCAGAGGCGTGTCGCTAGCTTTTTTTAAAAAAAATAAAATTGCATTCTAGAAACTCAGCGAGAGGTTGATGTTTATGCCGGAATCTCTGTGTAGTCTATGGGCCAGTTACTATCCAGCAGCCAGTACCAAGGGCGGATCATAATTATGTATTTCTGGGAGGCAAAAACTAGATGGGTCAGACAGTTATAAACTGTCTCTGTCTCCCATAAATAGTATTGGTACTATGCATTTTATGACATCCTTTCTTTTTCAATGATATTTATTTATTTTTTATATTTTTAGGGTTCCGTTGCCAAATGGCAAAAAACGGAACCCTTATAGATTCGTCATGTCTCACAGTGGAACGAATGTATGGGAGCGGTTGGACGTAGACATGTCCGAAAAAAAAGAGTAAAATTATGCCAAACTAATGATGCCATCTTATTCGATTACTTAATGCCTTCATAACTTGTGGTGATGAATTTCTTCATAACTCCCATATTTCGGGAGTAATTTGAGAAAATGTGAAATTTTACTATGAAAATGAGTGTATCGAGCTCTCTCCCTCCTGATTCCGGGCTTGTTTCAAGTAGCGGTCTCTAATATCATAATGCTAATACTAAGAGCTATATTTAATACTAAGACACATAGTGCGCCAAATGTGCACTTTCTGGGATAAAGAGTGATGTTTATTTTATAACACAATTTTTTTATTTTTTGTTTATTTTGTTGATTAAAACCGTTTTTCTAAAGGTTTACCTTATTACAATAACATTTCTGAGCAGCCAATTAGAGAAGATATAAGCTAATTAGGATATATAATTAGGGACTTAAGGTTTACATATAAAACTGATGCACTAATGATTACTGATAAGAACATTGCTATTATTTAATTACTAAATGGCTCTTAATACACTAATTTAGCATGCATCATTTACTAATTATCACAATAACTAATTACCTTGCAATATTTAACAAAGGATACCTGGGATACCTGGATTTTATATAAATAGGTCACTATTAGTAACTTTAAAATCAGTGTTGATTTACACCTCGTTGTATCCAAGCTAATCTCGCAATGTATTTTCCAAATTTTAATACAAATCTTGATATTCACGTTGCTTTATGCGCACGCGCACATAAAGATTTACGCGACTTTAACTATTTGTTCAGTATTTTAAAAGATAACAGTTGTGTTCAGTTATGTGAAAGTGCTGAAACAAGTTTAAAAGACTGGTGTCGTCGATTTTGCTACCGCATTTATGCAAAATGGACACAGTCTGGAAGAAGCACAGATAAGTTTCGGAAGAAACATGAGATTTGGCTACAGGCTGCAATTCAATGGCCGGAATTACAGAATGAAAATATGGAACCTTCTACAGAAAATATAAGTGACGTCATCGAGCCCATAATTTCTCCTGCTAAATCTGATGCTTCAACTTGTACACATCCTAGTCCTCGTAAATCTTTTGAGGACCTTAGTAACCGCTAAACCGCACTGAAGATAGTCTTTCATGCAGCAGTAGCAGCGCTGAAATTATGTTTTCGGCCGAAAGGGCGCTTCAAAAGGCAGGACAAAGCGATACAGCTTATGTTATGAAATACTTGACGGAGAATCCAGAAGAGGCCTCAAAAATCAAAGCCTTCATTGAAGGTAAATCAATTCAGGTACGGGAAATATCCCCTTTGAAGGCATTGGCTCTTTATGTATCGATGAACTTATCGAAATGGCGCTATAACACTCTTCGGGATTTCAACACTCAAGAAGGAGCTCTTCAATACCCGAGTTACTACATGTTGGTTAAAGAAAAAATTAAGTGCTATCCGGCCAAAGAAGATCTCACAGTTACAGAGAGCTCTGCAAAAATCAAATTACAAGCCTTGATGGATTTAACCTCAAGAAGACTTATTAGGTCGTTAGAAACCCCTGTTGATCCCAATCAACAGCTCGTATTGACCAGCAAATGGGGTTTTGACGGATCATCTAGCCAAAGCATTTATCATCAAAGGACGAGTGAAGATGAGCAAATCGATCTTGCTAGTAATTTTATGATTAGTCTTGTACCACTGCGGCTCGTCTCAAAAGGTGTAACAATTTGGGAAAACGAGCGACCATCTTCCACTTCATTTTGCCGGCCAATATTGTTTAAGTTTATAAAGGAAACCAAAGAAAATGTGCAGAGAGAGATGGCTGAAATCGAAGCAGAGATTGAAGCCTTAACTCCATCCACCATCACTGATGGAATTAGTGTCAAACACCAACTGCTGTTGACAATGATTGATGGTAAAATTCATTCCATTATATCCAATACAGCAGCTTCAGTGTGTGACATATGCAAGGCTTGTCCTAAAGAAATGAATAATTTAGAGTTAATCAAAGATAAACACGCAAACGAGGACATGTATAAATATAGCTTAAGCACCCTTCACGCTTGGATTCGCTCAATGGAATGCTTATTACACATTTCCTACAAATTAGACATAAAATCATGGCAAGTAAGGGGTGATATAGCAAAAAGGCAAGTTGATGACAGGAAGAAAAGAGTTCAAGAGGCTGTAAGAAGAGAAACGGGCTTACTTCTCGATGTTGTGAAACAAGGCAGTGGATCCACCAACAATGGCAACTCGGCAAGGAGATTTTTTGAAAACTACACTAAATCTGCTGAACTGACCGGAATAGATGCTATGCTTTTAAGAAAAATCTGTGTGATCTTGCAGTGTATTTCATCAGGAGAGAAGATCAACGTAACTAAATTCCGAGAGTTCTGCTTTGATACTGCTAAGCTTTACGTGGAGTTATACCCATGGTATTATATGCCTTCTTCACTTCATAAAATTTTAATGCATGGGCCAGACATAGTTCAGAACATGTCAATTGTGCCCATTGGTTTTCTATCCGAAGAGGCATCTGAGGCTAGAAATAAAGATTTTAGAAAATATAGAGAGGGGCATTCTCGAAAGCATAGCAGTATCTCATGCAATGAAGATATTATGCACAATCTTTTACTGTCTTCTGATCCACTTGTTACAAGTATCCGTCCAAAAGGAAATAAGTTTGTAAAAAAATCTTCTTTTAAGGAATTTTATGAGCTTACGGATTCTGAGAAAAGTGATATCGAATTTGTTAACATAAATGATTTAGCGGACATCGATTCTGAATTTGAATTAATTGATGATGATGATGATGACGAAGATAATTAAATGATGTTATTGTTTTAAAATGTGTAACTTAGTAAATTAGAGCTTACATCTTAATTATTTATTGTACTTTTAATGAAACTAGGTAATTTATTATCAACTTACTTAAAAGTCATACTCTCATCAGTTCTTGTGAATATTTTTGTTAATATATATTTCTGTATATATATAATATATTTATAGACCTCTTAATAAGTCTGTCTGCGGTTTAAAGTAAATACAAATGGGGAAAAAACGTTTTTTTTTTTTAAATTTTCATTTCCTTTTATCCCAGAAAGTGCACATTTGGCGCACTATGTGTCTTAGTATTAAATATAGCTCTTAGTAATAGCATTACGATATTAGAGACCGCTACTTGAAACAAGCCCGGAATCAGGAGGGAGAGAGCTCGATACACTCATTTTCATAGTAAAATTTCACATTTTCTCAAATTACTCCCGAAATATGGGAGTTATGAAGAAATTCATCACCACAATTTATGAAGGCATTAAGTAATCGAATAAGATGGCATCATTAGTTTGTCATAATTTTACTCTTATTTTTCGGACATGTCTACGTCCAACCGCTCCCATACATTCGTTCCACTGTGTGTCTGTCTGTCTGTCTGTCCGTCCGTATGTCACAGCCATTTTATTCCGAAACTATAAGAGCTATGCTGTTGAAACTTGGTAAGTAGGTGTATTCTGTGAACCGCATTAAGATTTTCATACTAAAATAGAAAAAAAAACAATAAATTTTGGGGTTCCCCATACATAGAACTGAAACTCAAAAATGTTTTTTTTTCATCAAACTCGCACTTGGCCGGTTTCTTTTTTTAAATACCTACGTGTACGGTCGAGGAACCTCCGTCAGGAACGAAGTTTCTTACTTAATTTTCACACGCACGTTCATAATGGAAAGAAACAGACACAGAGGAAAAGTGTGAATTTAATCATGAAGCCATACATCTTCTTAAAGTTTTGAAAAGCTCTCATGAAGTTGTAGTCATCATGAATTTTCATCTTCAAAAAACACCATGAAAACGGAAATATTTGAGTGTTTCGCAGCCGCAATTTTGGCACTGGCCTGGAAAACCATGAGAACGACACCAATGATGAAATTTTGAAATTGAACACCTCGCAATTAAATAGGGAATATTTTTTTCTGACCTCGCTCTTTGTAGCTTTAGGTATTATGTTATCCTGAAATCCAATCGGTGACTCAAGAACGGTGGATTGCTGGCATAGCACACCTCTGTGTCTGTGCCCGAGTACGAACTAACTGCACCATTTTGAACCTAAATAGGTATGCCATTGTTGCTGGTGGTAAAGTGTAGTAGGTATAAGTATAGGGACTTCAGCGTTACCAAATAAATAAAATTGAAGTATCTATTTATAATTTCAACTGAACAGCTTTTCACCAAATGCATGTGAAAGTATATACGGTACTTACATAAAATAAAACAATTTTTTTTGTCTGTTTGTTTGTTCCGGCTAATCTCTGAAACGGCTGGACCGTTTTCGACGGGACTTTCACTCCCAGATAGCTAATGTTATAAGGAGTAACTATATGTCCCAGTACCAAATTCCCGTGGGATAATTCCTTACATTCACGCGGGCGAATCCGCGGGCACAGCTAGTCTACACTTCTATACTGCAAAAGTAACTCTGTCTGTCTGTTACGCTTTCATGACTAAAGCACTGAACCGATTTTGATTCTTAACTTTTCTAAGTTAAGAATCAAAATCGGTTCAGTCGCTGCAATTGACGTGTGCGTACTCCAGCGGAATGTTGTCACATCGCTTTTCAGGATTTCGGCTTGACAGATAATTACCCCATCTCGTGTAAATGTGCCCGAAATTTAGAATTTGTGCGTCCAGCTGATCCAAAGATATTCAAGAAAAACAGATTTTTAACCGGTGGTCGTAGCTGAGTACAAATTAAGCTACTTAGATAGATCAAATTTGTGCCTAATTGTGCCCAAAAAATGAAATTTGTGCGTCTTGACGTTTCCGAGTTATTCAAGATGCCGCTGGAGTAACGTTTAGCGAATTGCTGTACCTCTCAAACGGCGTGACATACAACTACGATTTTTTTTACTACGGTAGGTCTTATGCAATAATTTGTGCTTATGCTGTGCAATTAAGACCCACCGTAATAAAAAAGTCGTAGTTGTATGTCACGCCGTTTGAGAGGTACTTACAGCTTTATTTGCTCCGTGGGTACAGCAATTCGCAATTAGGCACAAATTTTATATATCTAAGTAGCTTAGTTTGTACTCAGCTACGACTATCGGTTAAAAATCATGCCGCTGCAGTAACGTTACTCCAGCGGAATCTGTTTTTCGTGAATATCTTTGAATCGGCTGGACGCATAAATTCTAAATTTCGGGCACATTTACACGAGATGAGGTACTAGGTATTTATCTGTCAAGCCGAAATCCTGAAAAGCGACAACATTCCGCTGGAGTAACGCACACGCAATTGACAGCAATTTCTACAGGGCTGAGATGTCTCAAACAGTCAAATTAAAACGCCATTTTGCTGTATACGTAAATCGAAATATATTTCACAACCAATAAACATGACATAGACCCAAATTATAATGGAGTATATCACAGATTCCAGAACACAATATACTTAAACAAATTGCAAACATGAGATTTTTTCGTACATTTGGTATATAGCTTTTAAAAAACTTTTTTACGAAAAAAAAAAAAAAACAACCGACTTCTTTAAAAACACTACAAAGTGAAAAATAACTTTAATTTCGGCATTCGGCAGTCGGTGTCTTAGGATTTGATCTATATGAAATAAGCACCGTTAACTGTTAAGACCGGCTTCACGCCGCACCGCACTGAATGTGCGTTCATCCACCACAGCCGTCACCAGGACGTCACCGAGAATCAAAATTCATCACCATCATTACAATTTTAGCCGAAAGACGTCCACTGCTGGACATAGGCCTCCCCCACTTCGACCGGTTTTGTGTGTGACCGGGTTTGTCGCGGTGGACCGATGACCTTGTGAAGGCCGCAGGAATACACTGGATGCGGAAAGCACAAAACCGGTCGAACCAAAATTATTTGAACCGAATGTAAGGTCCCGGTGACAACGATCGTTTGTCCACAGGGACCGAACTCGATAGTTCAATATGTTATGATAGAATTGATAGACAAAACAAAAGCCAGGCGAATGGTCAGTGCGAGAGCAGTGTGTAGATAAGACCAAACGTTTTGTATTGCCAGTACATCGGCTAGTCACAATCGCGGGCCAAGTTCTAGCAGTCGCGCCGAAGTACTCGAAACTTGGGCAGTTAGAATGACGGTGCTCGGGTAACGGACGTGCGTTGGGCACGTGGCCATAGTAAATGTATGTATAGCTACTTCGGTTCCGTCACCTCATTCTTGATGACGTTCCGGTGACGGTTGCGGTGGACAAACGCACTTAGGGTTCTCTCTTGCAAAACAAAGGGAGCACACTAGCCCTCAAGCACTAAACATTTTATCACCTAACAACTGCACTGTATCCTAGAATATCCTTGTCCGTCAACATGTCTCCAATAACATGTTGCAATTTAGTTATAGTTTTAAATCTGTCTTCACCATTCACGCATTCTTTTAGTAATTTGTCTAAATGAGGTTTGGATGTGTTAACCTCCTTGGGTATAGGGTACAAGTATGGATCTTCGTCTCCAGCTAAAATGTAACAGGCAGCCCATATGTTATGGTCACTGAGGTGATGTTTGCACATATTGTCTATGGAGAAGGAGAAGCCTGGGCCCATGGCTTCCCTGGAGTATCGTTGATACCAGTGAGGTAAGTCCAACTTGGGTAATATGTGTTTATCTAAGATGACAACATCTTCAAGATCAACGAAGGTGACATCATCTTTTTCATTGACCACTATGTTGTCCAGGGACCAGTCCATGAGGTAGAAACGGTATCTGAAATTGATATAAACTAAAGTTAAATTTGGAATTTTAAATAGATATAGTATAACTACCCCCCTTTTAGCTACTTTGTATGTGTGTATTCTGTGTAACTTTTTTTTAATATGCATTTTGTTTGTGCAGAATAATCAATTTTTATTTCTTTAAAGTTGTTTAAAAAACCATTTACCAAAATTTATAGGTAATTGAAACCAATAGTTTTATAAAACTGTATAAAACATTCATTTTATTTTACGAAATAAGTCAACGTTCGCAGGGACGTAAAAATATAGCAACGGGATTTTTTCGGGCAATGCATCTTCAACGCCCTGCTGAGAATCTAGAAAATGAAAATTCAACACTTAACGTTCGCAGGGACGTAAAAATATAGCAACGGGATTTTTTCGGGCAATGCATCTTCAACGCCCTGCTGAGAATTTAGAAAATGAAAATTCAACACTTTAGTTTTTCATAATCAGCTGAGATGCACTCCGTTGGATTCTCAGTTCTCGATTCAACACCAAGAGTTGAAAATCCAGTCACATTATTTTTAAGTCCGTGCGGACATGGCTTAAAATTTTCTTACATTTCTATCATACCAACCTGTCATGTTTAAAAGTGAAATCCATAGCAGCGTCAAGAATTTTCTTAGCATACTTCAGTTTTTGATGCCAAGATGCTTGTGTCAGAGACGATAGGGGTTCACCCTCATGTGCCACCACCTCCAGGCGGCCACAAACTCCTGCATACGCGGGCACTGGCCATCCACTGGTCTTTGGCAATATCTGAGAAAATAATAAATAATAAATCTATACTAATATTATAAAGCTGAAGAGTTTGTTTGTTTGATTGAACGCGCTAATCTCAGGAACTACTGGTCCGAATGGAAACATTATTTTTGTGTTGGGTAGCCTATCGAGGAAGGCTATAGGCTATATAACATCACGCTACAACCAAGAAGGGCGGAGCAGTAATGAAAAATGTTGCAAAACAGGGAAAATCGCACGGGTAGGCGATTCGACGCGACGGGAAGGGTCGGGGAACAAGAAATTTAACGCGGACGAAGTCGCGGGCAGAAGCTAGTTTTACATAAATATAAAAAAAAGGTATGGTGCAACTTTCCAGGGGCGGGGTGGGGTCTGTCTGTTCAGACACTTCATTATAAAATAAAGTCTTTGGTATAGTGTTCAGTTCAACAAAAAAGTTTAATTATACAAATGTCCATAGCCTTTATTGTTTAATGGCTAGCATGGGACAGACCCTCCCATGAATATTAGAAATAAGTTCTAGACAATGATTCCCATCAAAAACGAATACATGGCTTTAAAACAAAGTAGATGAATAAAATTTTAAGAAATATGAAGGGTAAAGGCCCTTATTTTCATAACATACCAGGGCCAGCAATGGGAATATTATACCCCATTTCTGGGACACAGGCCTCCTCTTTTCAACAGGGAGCGAGCTCTGTAGACTGTACTGCCGTGATATATCTATAATGCCGTTATCTACCAAAACTGTTGTTTTGAATAACATGCAAAAACCGCATTAAAAATTTAAACCGATGTCACTTTTCAATGACAACATTTATTTTTATTTCCAATACTATTCAAGGTATTTAAAATTCGGAAACACAGATCGATAGATTTTTTTTTTCTAATTATAATTTAATTTTTCTCATTAAAAGTTAAAAATCAACCATATGTCGGATAACGGCATTTTAGTTATGCCACGGCAGTGTAATCTAGCATACAGGCCCAGTGCGGGTTAGACGTGACACCACATGTCTTCGAACTTTTGGTTCTAAGACATGACAGTTTCCTCACAATGCTTTCCTTTGCCGTTTTGATTGAATGGTGACTAAATAAGACAAGAAAGTAAAGCACCAGATTGGATTGGAACTGAGGACCTGCAATTTGTAAGTCTGGGCCGTTACCACTGGGCCACCACTACTCTATTTGCCCTTTTGTGGCAATAAAAAACATTGTACTAACTATAACATGAGTAACTTACCTGTAGAATAATAGGTTCTGGGTTAAGACTCAACATTGTCCAAATGTTTACTATGTCAACTTGTTCCCTTTTACTGTTCAGCACGGGCAGGATAAAGTCAAACAAGCTGTACGCATAAGGGCACATAATCATGCCTTTACGAGGATTCGGATCCGGCTTCATCAAATCATACTCCACAAGTTTGATTAACTTATCATCAATACTAGAAATATTCAGCAAATGTACTGGCTTGCAATTATGTTTAAGCTTGAAACTCCGACACAGATTGTCATCGAAAGCCTTCAACTCTGAATTGTAAGCTAATTTCTTCAAAATTACTCGCCGATTTGATTTTGTGTAACCGTAATAAATGTTTTTAGCGTTGAACATACTTGACCAAGTTGTTGAAGATTCCATGATAACTTGGTTAGAATATAGTTCTGGACATAGAGAGATACCGTAACAAGCAGGACAGCGGTTAAGGTCAGTTAAAAACATCACTCTAGGAGACTTCCAATCACCAAATAAAAACATTGACAAATAGAAGGAAAAGAAAAAGGCTGTCACCCCCAAAAGTATTCTTTTAATAAATCGGCGACGGAGCAACATGGTGTCGTAAATTTTGTCATTCATGGTTATAAATTACAAACAATTATTTCGATCATTTCAGGGTTTTTGCGTACTTTCCGAAAATTCCGAATTTAGCTTTCTCAATTTATCTGTCAATCACAGCACAAACAATGATTTTTTGTTTGACATTGACTTTGACGGCGCACAGTGTTGCCGTTAGGACTATCTGGTTTGTGGCTACATCAAAGAAAAAAGTTGCCAGTTTTGTAAATAAATTATATGCAAATTTCCGCTAAAAGTGGCTAAAGTATTTTTGACTTAATTTAACCTATTACTACTGTTAATCATTTTAATATTGTACAGGGATGCGGTGCACCATTAGCATTATCATTTCAGCCGATAGACGTCCACTGCTGAACCTCCTCCAAAAAAAAAGGGGTGTTTGCCATAATCGCCACGCTTGGCAGGCGGGTTGGTGATCGCAGTATGGTGGTAAAAAAGGAGAACGAGAATTTGGTTTATTCCTGTCAAAGGACGATTTCCTATTCTAAAATAGACTAAAGTGACACAACTACATTTTAGTTTGACAGCACTATGATTGCACTGAGTTATTAGTTTAGTGAAAATTACAATTTTGCTATTCTGAGTTTGTCGGTTTCCACCAAAAAGTTTGACTACAATAATTTATTTTAACTAAATCTGACTATTTTTAATCGCGATTAAGAAGGTGTGGAATAAAACTGGTACTGGTGGTCATAAACAAAAACTCACACCAACGCGTCGCCTTCACGTGCAAAAACAGTACCTACTGTATTTTTTGTTTCCCTTTTCTTTTGCTTATATCTCGAAAATGGCGTGTCCTATCACAAAAATAATACTTACATTTAAATGTCAACACGAGGGTAATATTATTTTTAAAACAAAAAGTGAAAAATTCCATATAAAACACTGGTTAGGCTGCCCACTTGCGCGCGCCTTCGTTTCTCAAAAAAATAATTGTGTAGCACTCAAGTACCACGTTGCGAAGCCGAAAGAAAAAAAAATACAACGTTGAGTCGCGATTGTCAAATTCCATTTTAGTCATGTCAAAATAATTTTTGAATTTAGAGTTTTTTCTTGCAGAATAGCGATACTATTTTCCAGTGGCGAAAGCACCATATAACACGATTCCTACCGGCTTGCCTTCGGGGATTCGCATTGGTAACTCTGTCACTATTAAAAATACAATAGTATGTAAATAGTGGCTACTATTGTCAATAAATATAGTTACACTACGGGTATTTAATTCACCATAACATTCAAATAACAAAAACTGGCCAAGTGCGAGTCGGACTCGCGCACCGAGGGTTCCGTACAAACCTGTAGGTATTTTCGGTTTAAAATAAATATTTTTTTTAATTTTTATATTTCAGTTGATTGAATGTAAGGTAAATTGCGGTTTACGATTTATGACGTTTTAAAAAAAAACTACTCACTCGATCTCGTTCAAACCAATTTTCGGTGGTAGCTTACATGGTAGTGTACATCATATATTTTTTTTAGTTTTGTCATTCTCTTATTTTAGAAGTTACGGGGGGGGGGACACACATTTTACCACTTTGGAAGTGTCTCTCGCGCAAACTATTCAGTTTAGAAAAAAATGATAATAGAAACCTCATTACCATTTTTGAAGACCTATTCATAGATACCCCACACGTATGGGTTTGATGAAAAAAAACATTTTTGAGTTTCAGTTCTATGTATGGGGAACCCCAAAATTTATTGTTTTTTTTCTATTTTAGTGTGAAAATCTTAATGCGGTTCACAGAATACATCTACTTACCAAGTTTCAACAGCATAGCTCTTATAGTTTCGGAATAAAATGGCTGTGACATACGGACGGACGGACAGACAGACAGACAGACAGACAGACAGACAGACATGACGAATCTATAAGGGTTCCGTTTTTTGCCATTTGGCAACGGAACCCTAAAAAGGTTATTTATAGCTTTGTATTACAACAAAAAAGAAATGTTTTAAATTAACCCGGCGCCGAAACATCATAATCGGGAACTAAAAATTTATACAACAGCGATCCCGTAATGATGTCACTTTAGGTCACGTGGCACCGCTTGATATGTACGAGAGCAAGCCGCTGTACAACGGGTTATGACAGAGACAGGTATAGAAAAATGCGTCAGCGAGAACGAGATAGAGGAATATTGCTTATTTTATTCGGTTTTCAGCTGTTCAATTTAATTGTATTTAATTCATTCCATTCCTATATTAATTTTAGAATGATAGTAAGTATTCTTTATTGATGAGTCAGTAAGTTAAAGCCGACTTCGCATCGGCTTCTCTTTTAGAAAAAATTACACCTCACCACTGCCATTTTCATAGCCAAAAGTAAGGAATTTAAGAGATAGTTTAGTTCAGTGTACAACAGAATCGGCACCATTCTCCCATTCAGCTCTAAATCTTTGAGTGTAACATTTTTTTCTTAGCGGGACGTCCATAATTCACACAAGTATCCACTCAAAAAGTTTACGAAAAATAAAAGACAAATAACTGCTCGCGAGAGTCTTCGGCTAAACATTATCAATATTATTAAACAATAGCTTCGTTTCGGTACATGTTGACTGGAGCAGTATTGACTTTGTGCAAAACAAACTAGGGCTAACTTCAATAATAATAACGTACATTTTCATTCGATCGAATTTAAATTACGTTAAAAATATAAAAATTCATAGGGGAATCCCTTGATTTGGCGCGGACCTCTGTGGTGCTGCCTACAGTTATTGACGATCACCCCATAATTATTTCTTTAAAAAACATTAAGTATTAGTCGGTGGACTTCTAACAGTAATAAAAATAAATAGTAATAATCTAAAAAGTAGCCAAAAGTAGCTAGATTCATTTTGGTGGCTAAAGCAGATTATTTTTTGGCTAAGACCGTCGAAAATCCACTAGATCTAGCCACGAAGTGGCTAAAACGGCAACACTGACGGCGCACAAATATGTCGCGGATATTAAAACTTACAAAAAATTATTGCTAATATCTTACGTTTATTTACACTGTATGTTGCAATAGATCAACATGATTAAATCTTATTTTCAACATCGATTCTTTACTGGTTTTCTTTGACCATATAATTTGAATGAAGATGTCATATTTTTAAAACGCATCTACGGCGGCATATCATACAAACAAACGTGTGTGTAGTAAGTTTTGGAACGTCACTGAAGGTGTCAATGCTGCCTGTCATAACTAGTTGTCAAATTGTTTAGCAATTTTGTGAATCGCTGACGATTCAATGAAAAAATATAGCAAAACAAAGCGTAATTTGATAGTTAATCGCGCGGAAAGTATTTCGTAACTAAACCAGTATTATTTTCATGTCAAGTTTAACTTCAGTGAACGTGATAGTATTGTGTTTACCTAGTCTGTGATCAGCTGTTTTTAAAAATGGGTTTTATTTCATATTTTATGGATAATTACACGGCCAGTATTTACGATATAATCGGTGAGTGGTATTTTTTATATTGACCTTGTACTTTATCGATTATAACAACCTATAGTTATATTACCATCCTGTTTTTCTTCATCGTCCTCAACCGATAAAGTTCACGCAAAAGTCCTTGTTGTTCTATGGTCTGAGTATTATTAATCAATTTAAAACTTAACTTTTATAAACACTTCTATAAAAACTTAATTACTGGAGACTGATCAGTCTGACATTATTTATTTACAAATCATTGCATCATATTTTATTACTGAATTATTCTCTTGCTGTTTTTACAAACTTAAGTTATTAACTTAAGCTATTTTACTGTTACGGTAACAGACTCAATATGTTGCTTTTTGTGAATCGAAATAACTTTAAAACCAGACAAGTGCGATTTGAACTCGTATGGTGACAGTTCTGTACGATGTATTCGTCAGTATGCTGATAAATGCATCATCTACTATGTTTTTTATAGGTATCCCAAAAACATAATCAATATTGTAGTTATTAGCTGTGACAGAAGGACAGACAGACACAAAGGTGGTCCTATATGGAATTCATTTTTTCATTTAGATGTAGATGCTCAAGGTATTCAACTTCCTTTTTAAGGTTTCAGCCTTAAACAAGAACTTGAATGCTATCTTGAGCATTGAAGTTGGTCAGTAAAGGCATTTCGGTTTTTATAAAAGAATAGGGCAGTAGGTCATATCTCTAAGGTAATAGAAAATATGGGTGGTTTCTGCAACTCCACATTAAAGCATATACCAGTCTGTAATTCGGTTATATCATCCACCCCTAATGCCTGAGGATGCCAGCAAAGCCTTGGTGTGGCTGACAATCTTACCTAGGCTACAATAGCTGATTGTCTATTACTTGTATGACAAAGAAGTGTTTATTTAACTACTCTTAAATGGTTTTATCCCTTGTGTATGACTGTATTATGTAGGCACTGGTTCTCTGCTGGATCATCTTGTTCTAGATTTGATTCAGCCTGTATAAAGTATGAAAGTAGTAGTGGACATGATGGCCTTCCTCTCTCTCCATAAACTTGTAAACTTATCACACTTTTATTAAGTACATGCATTTCATTATCCAAAGACAAACAATTTATTTTCAAAACTTTCAAACTTCTTCTAATAAACTCGTTTCTTACGTTATCTAGTCATGTTCCTCACATCCATCTCAACATTTTGATATGTGCTACATGTATTGAGGAAGCATGTCATCTTCTTTTTTATATCTCTATTTGCAATAGAGATGATTAAATTCATTCATAGACAGAAAGAAAGAAAATATGTTCATTTGCAGTATACATGATGCAAAGAAACAACAAAATATACTTACAAAAAAAAAAAAAAACAACCTGGGCAAAATCATTTGTCACATCCAAGCATCTTTCCTAATTTATCTATCTGGTGGGCATAGCAAACGTTACACTTAATGCAAAAATAAATAAACAAGAAAATACACACACAAAGGATATTATATTATAAACCTGTGAACACAAGTTTATCTAAAACAAACTTATCTTATCAGCTTGTATATCAAGCATTTGTTACAAATGTGTCAAAAAGATAACGAATTTTGTAAGCCTTTAATGCATTGTTTATAAATAAATCCATACTAACACTATAAATGGGAAAGTGTGTGTGTCTATTTGTCCGTCTTTCACGGCAATACGGAGCGACGAATTGACGTGATTTTTTAAGTGTAGATAGTTGAAGGGATGGAGAGTGACATAGGCTACTTTTTTTTCTTTTTTAGGTGGCTGGGGTGAACTTAGAAAAGCCGTGCTTTTCCCATAGATAATAGTATGTAGCATGTTCGCGTGTGTCCAATGCCCAGAGTCTTTACATTCTATCCCCAATTGGAAAGACATATAATATCGTGTACAGTAGCGTATTAAAATAACGTTTTGTTCCGAGTTCTCTTCTGTGTTCTAAATCAGGAAAGGGGAACCGTGTTACCCTGAATTTAACGCGAGCGAAGTCGCGGGCAGAAGCTAGTAAATAATAAATAAAAATCTTTATTTGTAGCAAAGACTCATTTGATTAATAATTATCCTTAAGGAGGAATTAGGAAACGCGATGTTAGATAACGAAGTTCAATTTACAGGTCAGTGTCTGGTTCTGTGTAGACTAAAACATGATTCACGACTATAACAAATATGTATACCTATATAAAATATATATAGAGAATGGGCAACAGCTTTCTCTATGCATTTTATGACCATAGGTAGAGTGATCGCCAACCCGCCTGCAAGCGTGGCGATTATGGCAAACCAGCAGTGGACGTCTTTCGTCTCAAATTAATTCTTTTCTAAATTCATTTTATCCCATTTAACCAGTCAATTACCGTAATTACAGACACAATTAAAAAACGATTGAGTCTATACCAAATGTGGTATCTCAGGGACTTAGAGGTTAATGTCGTTTTCATTCGAAAGAGATACCGTGACCCTGGCACATGGGCAACTGATGGAACACGGGTGGAATTTAGTCAGTAAAAGTCTGACACGCCCTCCCGCTCCGCCCAGAGCGGGAGAAGTCATTTGATGATTTCCCATCCTGAAAAAAAAAAAAGTCGTTTTCATGAATTTAATGGCTGTTGCAATAAAGCGTAAAAACAGTACACACGTGCCGCGACAATCGTCTCTGAATAACTGCAACGTCCTGGCAGCCCCATCACTATCGGGAACGCGTTAGAAAATAGCACATTTTTTTTTTATCCCTTAATTTTTTCCAGTACTGTATTTTGTTCAACATTCAGATTGACACTGAAATGCAAATTGTAAGAACGTAAGAAAAATCATTACAATCATCAATACAATCTTCTAAGTAGGTACATTTATTTAATTCCAGTGAAATAAATTTTCATGAAATAGACACTTGTGAGAACAGTAGTGGCCCAGAGGTATCGGCGTCGACTTACGAGTTTTAAGTCGTGGGTTCGAACCCATATATTTACGCGAAATAATTTCATCACTAGAGGAAGGGGGGGCAAGACGGGGTAGCGGGCAAGACGGGGTACGGTGTGTTATAGGCAAACTAATTAACCAATCACGATCATTCTATCGCGGGACGCAGCGCGGCTATGATGGCTTCTAGTTGGCAGTGCGACTGAGCGGCGAAACTACGTGCTTTAATTGTTTTCCGAAAAAATATATTTTTTTTTGGCAGTTTGCTTGTTATTTTTGTAGCGCAGTTAAGTCGTGTTTCTTCCTTGAATAACAACTATTCAAACTGAGTGCTAAGTTATTCCCGTGTGTCAATGATTACGCCAACAGGTAAGAACTTGTTTACCTCTGTACTTCATAGTGTTATTTTTTAAGAAATTTTTAGACTGACATAGGCATGAAGGGGCAAGATGGGGTATGAGGGTATCCCATCTTAGCCTCCAAGTTTTTGCCTGCATTTTTTATTATAATTATATAAATACGTAACATTTTATGTTTTTGGTTGTATGTGTGTATTGTGAGGACTTCCTCAAGTATAAATTCTGTAATTTTGGAGTAGGAAGTTTACTTTTCTGTCTACGTGTTATAATTTTAAAATATTTTTTGCTATAGAATGGTGAAAAATTATAAACGAAAGATGGACAGAGGAAGTTGGTCTGAAGAGAGAATGCAGAATGCGGTGAAATCTGTGATAGAAGAGAAAATGGGATATAAGCTAGCTGCAAGAACGTTTTCTGTGCTTCAGACAACTCTGCAAAGAAAAATGAAGGTATTTCGTGAAAGCTTACTAGACAATGAGTCCACTTTGAAACCACTGAAGGTCCAGTTAGGCCCAAAGGTGCAAGTTTTTTCTGCCGACGAACTGGAAGAGACTATAAAAAGAAAAAAGCTTGAAGAAGAAAATAAAAAGAAAAGGTAAGAGATGAGGGATCTAAAGAAAACTTTGAAAACAGCAATTAAAAAGAAGAGAGTGACAAAAAACTAAAAAGTTGCCAAGACCTCATCGGCAAGAGAGAACAGTGACAGTGATGTTGAAAATACTCCTTGTCTGTTCTGTAGTGGTCGTTACTTGGATTCAAACGAAGGTTGGGCTGCTTGTGCAGCATGCGGCAAATGGGCTCATTGCAGCTGCGCTGGAGTAGAGGATGAGGATGAAGATTCAACCTTTACTTGCGAATTTTGTGAGCAATAATTGGTTAATTTTAGCATACCTCATCTTGCCCCAAGGGGTACCCCATCTTGCCCTCCCTAGGGGGCAAGATGGGGTGATACGGCTTTTTTACTTATTGATTTATTATTTCTTTATTATAATACATAAGTTCCTAAAAGTATTTAAATACGAAAGACATTACCGAGGACGATTATTAAAATAAATCAGATCTCATGACGCAAATATTGTCAGTTTTATTACTCCGCAAACGTTAAGGACCCCATCTTGCCCCCCCTTCCCCTACTGCTCTCAAAACAGCGAAGGGAAACATCGTGAGGAAACCGGCATGTCCTAGAAACAAAAATTCCAAGACTTGTGGCATCTACCAACCCGCACTGGGCCGCGTGGTATATTACGACTCACTCCCTCTCACAGAGAGGCGGTCTTTGTCCCAGCGTTGGGATTAGTATAGGCTTATTATGTATGTTATGTGTAAGGGTTAACTTAAAGCCCGAAATGGAAGATTGCGTACCTGATTGTGTGCCCAAAATAGTGAAAAAAGGCAACTCAATCATGTTTCGTCCTTGACCGACGGACATGTCAAGGATATTCTGTTACTCGGTACAAAATGTACAGATTGTCCGACGCCGGCATTGGTGGCACTCTTGACTCGCTGCCGGTACGTTGTTTTACTGGCTTGAGCTGCATGCAAAGCGCTTAGTTACAATGTTGTGGAGGTAATTCTTTAGAGATTGTTAAAACTCTGGCTTTGAAATCTTACTACCCTACAAATATAAATAAAATATTATAAATGTGAAAGTTTTGTATGTTTGTTACACAGTCACGCTAAAACGCCTCAACGGATTTGGCTAAAAATTGGCACGGAGATAGTTTATAAACTGGACCTTGTGTTAACAAGGGATACTTTTTTATTCCAGTACGTTTCCTTGGGAAAATTTCCGACCTCCACACGGGCGAAGCCGCTGGCAAAAGCTAGTGAAGCATAAAAGCTCCCGCAAACACGCGCGACGCGATATTAGCACAATTTATATGATAATTAAAATAAATTGTTCTAGTTGTGTCGCGTCTAGGGTTCATTCCCGGGAATTCTCGAGCCGAGAATTCCCGCGAAATCGTTGGGCTTTGTTCCCGGGAAATCAAGCTCGACAAAAGTCGAAATCTCGAGAAATGTATAGTAATTTATTTTCACAAAACGGCACGAGAGTGAATACTACGAAGACAACATCCGCGGCGTCTGTGCGCCATCTTCGACAAAGACACCATGGCTTTGTCTGCCATGTCCTAATTACCTATATAGAAATTAAATCGCCGTTTGTTGTGTTGCGTGGCGGCGCGGGCCAAAGCGCAGCGGCACCCTTTGATCTGTCTGTCACACGACATGTCAACCACTCCCTCACATCGGGTGTTACCGCCGCTAAAGTGGCAATCTCTACACTGGGGTGCGTAAGGCGCTGTTCCCAGTGCACTGGACTAGGGTCTGGCGGAGCTCAGCCCTGTACATCTCGACATGACGAAGCAAAAGATGCTCGCCCTGGTGCTAGCGCGTCCTGGCACTATGTTAGTGGAAGGTCTCAAGTGCGGTTCGGGCAAGTGCTGTTCAGATCAGTGCTGTTAGTGGAATACCTCCGATATAGTTAGCGCGTTAGAGCTAGCTGACATATGGCAAATAATTTAATGTGTGTTTTGTTTTCATAATATTAATTATTTACATATTATTGTATAGAATCAAGTTCTTCTAACGCGTTTGGGGCGGCGTTTTGGGGGACAGTCCCCCAAAACGCCGGCCATCGAGACTTCTCGAGACCAGAGAAATTAAAAAGCTCGAGAAATCATGAACCCTAGTCGCGTCGCCTCTTTATGAAGAAGTCTTAAAGAAGTCTGAAGTACGGGAATGCTTTTTTGGATGGGAAGTCATCGAATGACTTCTACCGCTCTGGGCGGAGCGGGGGGGGGGGGCGTCAGACTTTTTCTGACTAAAACCCACCCAGTGTGCCAGGGTCATGGTATCTCTTTCGAACTATCTCGCGACCCTGGCAGAAGTACGGGAATGCTTAGAATGATTGTTTTGCTTCAGTTGTGAATACAAGCCTATTTCTTTTTGTCTAGCCTTTTTCGGCTTTTTGGCTTCGGCTTCCACTGGCTTCCAGATGCAGCTGAATATCAGTATTTTAAATGGAAAACTATTCTTATCAGGCTGATTATAATACTAAAGCAGGTTATTAATTTGTAGGGATCGTCATCTTCTGCCTAGCCTTTTCCCAACTATTTATTCAACCATTTATGCACACATATAAATAGACAAAAAGAAAGGAACAGAGAAATATGTACAAAGGTAATGCTTATTTCCATTGAAATCTGTTCCAGCATACCTGCAATAGGAGAGAATATAAAAAGAGATGTAGACAACGTGTGTAATAGTAGAAGAAAAATAATACTATAATTTAAATATAAACATACAAGATAAAAATATACATACATACAAACATTCATAAATACTTATAAAATAAATATAATTAAATATATATACTAATAATGTAATAAAAAACAACCGACTTCCTTAAAAAAACACTACAATGTCAAAAATAACTTTAATTTCGAAAGTCGGTGTCTTAGGCTCTGTATTTAAGGTTTTTGCCACCGACTTCCGAAATGAAAGTTATTTTTGACTTTGTAGTGTTTTTTTAAGGAAGTCAGTTGTTTTTTTTTTTTGTAAAAAGTTTTTATTTTTTAACTTTATAGTTGTGGTAGATACTCCGCACTAATCTAATCGCGTTATTCGTTCATTTGTCGCGCAAATACGTAATGCAAATTTAAGACTTATATGGTATTCACATGGACCCCACTGTCCAAATGGAACCAAATTAAAATGGGACCATTCGGAAAGCACCAGCTTTCAAATAAAAAAAGAATCTTCAAAATCGGTTCACCCAGTCAAAATATGAGGTAATAAACAAAAAATTAAATAAAAAAATAATTAAAAAAAATACAGTCAAATTGATAACCTCCTCCTTTTTTTGAAGTCGGTTAAAAATGAAAACATTCATGAGCAATTATGACAAAGTGGAGAGATAGTGTTCTATCTATTAGTGTTATTAGTGTTCTTCTACTATGTTGTAGTCCGCTTCCAATCTAAGTGGATGCAGCGGAATATCAGTTTTTTACATGGAGAGACTGCTTATCTCACACAGCCAAGTTACTGGGTAACACGATACCAAGTTTTACCAAGGGGTATCGTGTACGTTTGGGATTTTGTCTACCCGTAACGATCGGCAAAGATTTGCGAATAATAATAGCCGGGAACAACTGCTTAACGTACTTTCTGAGGCTCCTTTCCATCCGCGGTTCCACCTCGGCTAGCGCACTTATACTTAGGCGGTTCACCCACTGAAGATGCGTCCCGCGCCGCGGTGCGTGGAGCGACGTATAACGCACGGGTTCCCGCGCATTTCCGCGTCGGCAGTGTGTTGTGCTAGGCGTGATTTCTATATAAATTGAGATACTTGTATACAATGGTAAAATCTGCCATCCCGCGCTACGCGACGGGGCGCGGTGCAGTGGGTGGAGCGCCCCATGCAGCTCTTATTATTTTGCCACTAACCCCTAGTAATTAAAATACATTATATCGATGGTCCCTATTAACAATGTCGGTTATGCATTTTTACCAATATTCACTTTTTAACAATACATAAAACGATCAGTGCAAATTGTAACATCCACAGTCTTATTTTTTGTTTTTTTATCGCCAAAAGAAACTTTGAATTGGTCTACTGAACCAGGCGCGGTCGCAGCCTATGATTTTAGGGGGGGGGGGGGGGGTCACCATGAGTACTAAAGAATATTTTTAGGAAGGTACATCTACTCGTTGGTCTAGTAGTCCAAAGCGCTACTGATGAGCATGAGGTCCCGGGTTCGATTCTCAGGTCGGGAGTATTATTGGGTTTTTCAGGCAAATCGTTCAGAGTCTTGACAGCATAGCTGACTTTGGGGGGACCCCCCTAGGAAACCCCCTCTCGGACCGCGCCTGTACTGAACAGTAGTCTTTTTGTGCAACCGACATTGTTAATAGAGACTATCGATTTATATAAAAAAGTGAATACTGGTAAAAATGCATAACCGACATTGTTAATAGGGACCATCGATATATCTTAGGACAACCAACACAACGTTATCTGATCCCAAACCATGCAGAGCCTGTACTATGGGAACCAGACAACTAATAAACATACTTAAATATTTCTAAATACATACATATTTATAGATAAATTACACCCAGACACATAACAAATGATTGATGAATTTAGTCTATCCTAATCATCTTCGGAATTTAAATTGCAGACGAATCTCGTCTTAACGACACCGAAGGTCGTGGACTTCGCGCTGAAGATCGCTTGCCATGATCTTTGGCATTATCGACGCAACGGTATTTGCACCAGATTACTAGAATAGTCTAAGAATCTTGTTAACTGACAGTACAAAGTCTGTTTTTTTACGTAACTATCGCTTGTATCCTCCAGTTGTAGAAAAACATGTTGAAAAACATATTTTTCCATTCACCTCTATATAGTATTGAACGAAGTTGCTTTTTGTCTCTATCTCTATATCTGGCTATGTGACCGCTTACATAAACTCCACATTGGATTGTTTTTCAAATATAGAGCAGTTATTCCGGATGGTCTACGTGTAAAATTCATTAATAATGATTATTATAAAAGTATAAAAAATAGTAGCCCACCGGTATCGGGAACAGGGTCCAAGCTACCGGCGCTCAGGGCTCCAGAGAGAGGAACCAAACGAGCCGTGTCCAGAAGTACCGCTCTCTGAATTAAGCCCTTGATCCAGCTGCCCAATGAGAGCCGCTTCAGGCGTTTGTCGAGGATCTTGGCTATCAAACTATTGGCTGTTACGACCATCTGCACCATGAGTCCACATCCTATATATCGACAATCTCGAGCCAAGTCAAGATATGTAATTTTACAAAGATTTATTAATTTGTTTTTAGTCAAGTCAAGCAGGAAATTTTAGAGCGGCGACGTAATTCCATTTTGAAGAGCTTGATATTATCTCAGCGAGCAGATGTAAAAATGCATGCTATTATAGTAAACTGCCCAGTATAAAATCCGGATGGTAAACTTGTTTTTCTTCTGTTCACTGATGTTTAACACTAGAAGTGCGGGCGTCCCAAATTTGACCCATTTCGATGTTCTTCCTGCTCTAATTAATATTTTATTATGCATGTAATCGTAACTTTTTATGACTTTTCATGAAGTATGATGATTATTATATTTATTATTTATCCGAGACTTCAACCACGTAATTACAATATACATATCTTTTATCAAAATTTACCTCAGTCTTTATGTTCCGCGCTTCTAGTGTTAAAGATATACCGTCTAGGAAGTCTGAGAACTCCTCTCTCCTTCCCTCAGTTGGTCTTAAGTTTTGTGATATAGCCAGCTTTCATATAACAGAACTGTTTTTACGAAAAGGCCAAAAAATAATACAAATGCACCTAATATTTCATACAACTCACAATCTATTATGGCTAACTTGTAACTTTGGATAAACCAAGACAACCTTTAGCGGTTTCGGCAATTCCCATTCGACGGATTAAGTAAATATGTCATAATGTTCGCTATGTACTAAGTCATCTTTGTTAAATTCAAATAGACAAGGATATCCCAACCTGACGTACAGTTTTTAACCTGTCACCGCGCACGTAACATTCTGTACTTTGGACCCGCAAGTTGACCGACTCAGAGGTGACAGCGGGAGGATCTGGACTTTGGACCCGCCGGTTGACCGCCATGCCGACCGATACGTAATGTTGTTGACGCATTCTGTTGATCTTCTCGCTAACATACTGAACTGACCATGTACATACCTATGAATCATGACGCGCAGGGCCTACTTACTAAGTTAAAATTTTGTGTGGTGTTGACCTCGTACTTTGTTTATTTAGAAAATACTATAGTTTCTGTCCGGGACTTCGTCCGCGTGAACTTTCTTGTTCCCTTCGTCGTATCGCCTAACCGCAGTCTTTCTTACTTTTCACTCGGCTTCATACGGTGATGTTAAATAGCCTATAGGCTTCATCAAGAATTGGGTTATTAAATGCAAAAAATATTGTTTCATATCCGACTGGTCCAGAGATTAGGGCATCCAAAGTAACAACAGGTAAGCAAACAAACGAGTACTTGGAAGCGGTGTGGCAGTCACCGATCAACTATACAACTGTACGACGTACAACTTGTTACCATGGATCTAGTACATCATTCTAATCATATCCGAAAATCATAGCCATTCAAAGAGGTGTTTGTGACGTTACTCTCTCTATAAAGAATAAGTGTTAGGGGTTGAGGGGCGCAAAATTCAAATCTTGCTAGAAGCGCTAATGGCCCTTGCTACGATGCTGCAAAACAGTAGTCAATGATTACAAATTGCGACAATATTTTTTATCGGTCATTATTAGATAGCAAGAGGCAGATTTTTTTATTGGATACTCATGGATTGTAGAAGCTCATTTATATTGTAATCTTACAAATACAGATAAACTCATGCCTTCTTCCCAAGAAGGAAGACAGGAACTGCAGAACCACTCCTTTTGCTTTGTTTACATTCATACATCTTGTCATAAACACATGCCAGTTGCGAGTACAACGCTCCTGACCTTTCTGAAGAATCACCATTAAGGTCACTACATTACGTCCTTCTAGGGCGTCCCCTTCCGGTATTCCCTCTCCCATCTGCCTTGTAAATACCTTCTTCTAGTATCCTTCCATTCAACCTATCATCATAACCAAACCATCCCAGCTTACTGTTTTCCCTTGTTTGTCACTACCATCTTCTTTTAAACCGCAACGTTTCCTTCTATAAGATTCAAACTCCTTCTTTTAGTGTTGATGGTTCTCGCACACTTGTGCCTAGTAGGTGGCCAGGTTAATTGCGGCATCATTGGAATTTTTTTAGGTCTCTATCTTAAGGGCTGGTTAACGGGCAATTAGGTCTGATCTGCCAGAGTCGCGAGATTTGTTCGAAAAAGGTACCGTTGCCCTGGCGTATAGGCAACTGTAGAAACACGGATGGGTTTTAGTAAGTCTGACACTCCCTCCCGCTCCGCCCTGAGCGGGAGACGTCATTTGATGATTTCCCAGCCAGAGAAAAGGTCTGATCAGAAGAACCGCAATCGCACTGGGTGTTGGATAGGGCAGTCATCCCCATGTCGACAAATAGTCTATATTGCAGCCGCCTATAAACAAATCCATTTGTAAAATAACGGCAGTAATGATTCATTATAGTTCGTAAATAATGCATGATGACATTTCACACATAATATTTAAGAGACGCATCGATTGATTTTCCATTCCATTATGTGTTAATTCTGTCAGTAATTTATATGCGAGTATTAATTAGTTTACAATGCATTTTAATATTGTAAACAACTTGTGCCATTTAATTTATGTTGTTCCTTTATTTACTTGATTTTTTTTAAAACGCTCCGATATGCAGTTGATTAAAAAGAGTGAGAGATTAACCATAGACAATAATAAATTGTCTATAGTTAACCCTCCACCGCCCGTGTGGTCCGTTAAAATGGCAAGAACTAGTAGGACCGCGTGTAACAGTGCAACCGATTTAATAATGTCTAAAATTATCGAACAAATAGTGCTTACTTTGGTTAGATGCTTGTCATAGATATGATATGATAGGTCGGAGTTTGATAAAAAAGACGTATTTTATTTGGGAAGCCTTAGTACGTGGTACCTATCACTTAGATACTTGTCTCAAGTTCGTTTTTTAATCCCAGCTATACTGATCTGACATTTCAAGTATTCTAATTTAACTAGCCTGTATTGTCCCACTGCAGGGCAAAGGCCTCCCTGTCCCTTTTCCACAGAATTCTGTCTTTTGCTAGTGCTGGCCAGTCCTTTCGGTAGGAGTCAAGCTCGTCCCGACATCTTCGTCTCGGCCTGCCGCGATGTCTCCGAGCGTTTAGTGGGACCCAATAGGTGGTTCTATTAGCCCATCTTTCATCAGACATCCGGCAGACATGTCCGGCCCAGTCTCACTTGAGCTGAGCAGCTTTCAAGTCTTCACCTGTCAAATTTGTATTTAGGTTTAAAACGAAGTAGTTTACTCGCTTCTGTTGATTATTGATGATCGTTATCTTGTTTAATGTGAGTAAAACTGTACACTGACAAGTACAATATTTATCTCTCGTTTCGACGCAGCGTCCGCTGATGAAGGTCGCCAGTTCAATTCCCGCGTCTAAAGAAAAATCTGCACACCATCCTTGCGTGCTCATTAGAACAAAGACTTGCTTCCTTTCTTTTTAAAGATGTTACTTTTGTTTGTGTATATTTATTAACTACACTATAAAAAATGTTTTGACAGCTGGTTAACGTCTGTAGATTGTAGCTGTATTGTATTAATATTTATATTTGTTTATTGCATTCCATATTAAAAAAAAGATGTTACGAAGGGCTTAAAGCTAGGTACAAAAATATGGACCTGTGACCGTCTCCTCATTTACGTCATCAAGCAGGTTACATACACGTCAGAAGTGGTCGTTATACCGAAAAAAATATTCTCGCATTTAATCTCGATCATTGTAAGCCTTAAATAGGAGCATTATAGGCTATTGTTAAGAATCTTATGGTTACCTACGACATTTGAACTGTATTTGATTGTCCTTTGCAAATTTAAAGTGTCAATGTTTATTCAGTTGGATTGCGAGAAATTTTAAATTCGTTTTTCTCTTGGTTGCTAACGGCAAACTATTTTGATGGCATAAAATTAAAATGTAGAAAAGAAAAAATTACCTATGGTTGATCGAAGATAAAGCTAGGCTTGCCGAAGACTCCGCGGATGAGTGTCCATATAATACACCTCCGTGATTCGGAAAGCACGTTAAACCGTTGGTCCCGGCTGTCATTTGTACATCTTTGACAGTAGTTTTACGGGTAGTTTGAAGTCCGAATCTGACAACTAGTCTTACTAAGGGATATCGTTTTATCCAGTAACTTGGTTGTGGAGGTTAGATAGGCAGTCGCTCTATGTAAAGTACTGCCAATCAGTTGCATCCGTTTAGACTGGAAGTCGACTCCAACATAGTTGCGAAAAGGCTAGGCAGATGATAACAGGTTAAAAACATTATTCCTGAATCTAAGTTAGTATTTTCCTTTAGTTCTTCCGGTCCAAAGGTTAATGTCAGCCCGTCCCCTGTACCAGTAGCATTAATGAGTCATGGTAAATTAACATACACAGTCAACAGTTCCTACGAAATCGGTAAATAAACTGCTACGATTTATTTATAGGTTAGAGAGACCTTTGTCCAGCAGTGGACTGATTGATTATAAGGGCATATTTACGGCTCCATTTCCATTGACTGGTGCTGATTCTGAGCTAGCTGATCCAACAAATGTAATTTCTTCCCATTTTTAATACATATAAAATTCATACGAAAATCCATGGAAAAACGCCATTTCAGTTTTTCTAAATATTCTGGTCAACTTTTCAAATTTTTCTTTACATTAAAACTGCATCGGGATTACATTTTAAAACAAAAGAATGGCCCAGTCGATCCAGCCATTCATCTGTGATATGCTTAGCAATGAAAAGCATTTCATTTATATAGATTCGTAGTGCCTATACACTCGTAGATTCTAGTTTCCATTTTTTAGGCTAATTTTTCTTAGCATATTTTTTTTCTATCTTCCAATAATAGTTACAGCATAGTCAATGAAAGTAATCAAAAAACCTTCAATGGGCGTCGTAGTGCGTCGAACACCGCGCACCGGGCGGCCCTTGCGCAGAAGGGATAAAAAAGTTGGCATTTACAGCCAGTCTGCTCGGGAACGAGTCCGGTAGTAACGGGTTCTAACGGAAATAAAAAAAGAAAGAAAAATTTCAAAGAAATGTATAATACGCACTAAATTAACTAAAAAAATGTAACATATCCGCTTGCCTATCTCTGACTTATTAGATAAATAATAAATTATGCTAGGGTCAGCACTCCGAGTACTTTCATTCCAGTATCATTCTCAGTCGAGACACCGCGTCAATCATACGCGTCAATTTACTTTTTAATTATTTTTTTTAAAACATGCGACCTCTGTATGCAAATTAAGTATCGATCGGTCGGCGGGTTATCGGGTGCATTCGAATTATTATTTATAAAAAAAAGATAAGGATTTTGGAACGATGGTGAAGACTCAGTGTGATGCACGGCCAGTGAAAGCTTACATCATGAGTGACTTACTGAAGAAGTTCGACCATGACACAAGGAATGATATCGTCCAAATTGCTGTGGCGATCGCAGGATTCTATCTAGGGGTGTTTTGTTGTACGTATTTTTTATTCTTTTTTTTTTGTTATTTTTTATTTTGCGTGTGGCAATTTTTTTGAATGGGCTGTTATTTCTTCAATTTTGTTAATTTAAAATTTACGTGCGGTATTGTCTGTTACTGGTTGAGTTTTTGACATTTTCGTTCGTGTAGAAATAATACCGTAATGTAAAAAAAAATCAAGGTAATAAAAATATTTGCTTGTATCAAAACTATTTTAAATACGTAGGTAGATATCATGGCTACTGAGGTAAACCCATATTGTTATTTGAGAAAACCACAAACTAGTACAGTTAATTTCCTCATACTTGTGCTTATTATGAAATTAGCAACGACCGCAATACTTATATTATTTCATTCACTCTCAACAACTTGCTTTTATAAAATCTACACTAATATTATAAAAGGGCAAAATTTTAAGTTCATGTATAAGGAAAAATCTTCGTAACTACTGATCCGATTCTGAAAATTCTTTCACTAATGGGAAGCTAAGTTACTTACCTATCCCAAAAAAGTGCCATAAAAAGTGTTTTTAAAAAATATATTTTAATATGAGAAATTTCACGTGGACATAATTCACAGGCACAACTGGCACAAGCTAGTCTTAATAAATAAAGGTGTTGTGGAGTAACTGAGCAGAAATGTTAAACTTTAGCTATTTACTTCTTACATAATATTTGTTATAATTAAAACTTCGGAACAAACAGCAACAGTATGCGTGCAAACCATTAAAAAATCGACTGATCACCCTTTTTTCTTCACGCCAAGAAAACAAACGCGAACCGAGTCACCTCTTTTTGCGAAATTTTAATTTAGACTAGGGAGAAACTGGTCGGTCAACTTTATTAACAGTTTACATAGATTAATGTGAACTTGTACTAACGTTAGCTCAGTTAATATTAGGGTCTGTGCAGTTCTACATACAAGGATGTCGCTGGCAGGTGTAGCTAGGCCGGTTGTAATGGCAGCCCGCCAGTTGTCGGCCATTTTTTTTACAAATTTTTCACATTATGTGCAATTTATCGTCGACCTGCATCGTCGCTTAGTTCATGAGCACGAACGGGTTAAGTGATACGGAGTTTGCGCGCCATTTTTTTGTTGTCTATACTATGACATTTAAGTTAACGGTCTTGAGAATAGGTTGTAATGGCTGGGTTAAGTTTATTTCCATGTATCGCTTTAATAAGTAAGAGCTTTTTTAGGCTCATTTACTTACAAATACTTACTTAGTCGTTTTTGTAATATTCGTCGGTAAATTTCCGCGCCATATTAGATTTTCCATAGAGTTTACAAACAAATGTTACTTTAAAACTTAGAACAATATTTTCATCCACAAAATCGGATAGAAACAAGAAGAAATGAATTGTTATAACTGTCGTTACATCATACATTATTTCATTAAAAATTATCTTATACCTAAGATCAAATGTCATTGTAATACTCAATCTAAACGAATGAAAAAAATATAAATAATCTCAGTAAAAATGTATGTTTTGTCTGGCTATCCGACCATTTTTTTTTTAAATTTTAAAGCATTCCATCTGTTTCAGGCTTGTGTCTGCGTATTATTGTTAATGAACGTTGAAATAAAAATATGGCTGAAAAGAAATAATAGCGCACTGAGCGCACATTACAAAAAAAGGATACCTACATACATAAATAGTGGCTTAAAGCCCCGTATTCAGACAGTTTCACAGGGTTGTACTAATCAAGCGTTTGGGCGGACAAATTCTAAATACGCTTCACGTTGAAATGCGTTCTGTTTGTCGTAATATTTTGTAATGAAATCTTCTCTAGGCCCGTTGAGCGAATTTTGATCGAGGGGAAATCTTATGGGTTTGCGTAACCGACATGCTGTTATAGCAGTATTTCAGCCGGTCTATTCTGTAAAATCGTATCTTGATAACTTGTGAAGTGATCTGTCATTTCATCTGATGCTTTGACACTATTGACAGTTCACTTCACCAAATTTTTTTACCAAATGGATCGGCTGTAGCAGTTCGGGTGACGTACTGTTCATTATTATTTCATAATTTTCACATGTGTCGGTAGTCCCCATGACTGCTTATGTTTTAACTTTAATTATGGCTCTAATACAAAAACGTTTTTATAAACAAACGTGTTTAAATGTAAACTACCTAAAGTTATTTGTATATTGAAATGTTACATAAATGTAAAAATTACAGAAACTGTGTCAATAGTTTACGCTGTCAGCGTTACATTTTAGCATACTACAAGGTTTAGAATGCGCATAAACAATACAATATTGTTTTGTAAGGTGCGATCTGACGTGCAGAATGACAACTGGTGAATATTATACCATGTTTTACCCGACTACGGCGAAGCCAAAGGAGGTTTATGATTTTGACAGACTTTGTATGTTCATCTGTTCCCGCATAACTCCCGTACTAGTCGCCTTTTCGCCTAGTCATATTTTTTAAGTGCTAAGGCTAACTATTATTTTGAATGATTATATCGTCTTTCGTATCTAAAACACAGGCCTCCTCTCGGAGCACTCTCCAAGAGGAGGCCTGTGTCCCAGTTGTGGGAAGTAGGCTGTAATCCACCACACAGGCCCGGTGCGGGTTGGTAGATGTCAAATATCTTTGAGTTTTGGCTATAGGGCACGCCCTTTTTTCTTCACTGTTTTGTGAGCAGTGGTGATGAAATAAATTAAGTACACGATGTAAAACGCCTGGCTGGGTTCAAAAACTTCGAACCCGCGAAAGACAACTCGTAAGTCGGGGTCGATATCACTGAGCCACCACTGCTCTTTTATGTCGGAGTGGAACTCCTCATGGATGTCCTCCGCCCTGAGGTGGACGGAGGGGTCTCTCAGACTTCTACTGACTAAAACCATCCCATGTTCCTTCGCACACTTGCACCGGGGGCTAGGGGGGTGCTTTAGCAGTCTTGAATGCAGCCCCCGACTGGTGCCGGCCCGGCTCTGCGAATCCCGTCGGTCAAGCGGGTAGATTGAGGTGTTTGACTCCCCCCGCGACGTCTAACATTAGACACTAACACCTCTGGTCTTATTATTATGACAGGGGGCGGCGGACGTCCCAGAGTCCGCCATCCCTGCACTGAGAAAACTGACAATCATAAAAGAGGTGAATTCAGCTTAAAGTATGATGAATTCACTCAAAGGACGGAGCATAGTGATTCACCAAAAAGAACGATGATAATACTGATGTTGATGATAACAGTATTTAAGATGATGTGTCACCATGGATTTAGTTTTAGTTACCTACTATTTTTCGATGCCTTCCTCATATATCCAGTTATATCCTATTAGTTTTCCTACAATTTTTCGGTGACTTCCTCACATATTCAGTTATGTCATACAATTTTTCCAACTATTTTTCGGTGCCTTCCTTATATATCCAGTTATATCCTATTATTTTTCCTACTATTTTTCGGTGACTTCCTCACATATTCAGTTATATCATACAATTTTTCCTACTATTTTTCGGTGCCTTCCTCATATATCCAGTTATATCCTATTAGTTTTCCTACAATTTTTCGGTGACTTCCTCACATATTCAGTTATGTCATACAATTTTTCCTACTATTTTTCGGTGCCTTCCTCATATATCCAGTTATATCCTATTATTTTTCCTACTATTTTTCGGTGACTTCCTCACATATTCAGTTATGTCATACAATTTTTCCTACTATTTTTCGGTGCCTTCCTCATATATCCAGTTATATCCTATTATTTTTCCTACTATTTTTCGGTGACTTCCTCACATATTCAGTTATGTCATACAATTTTTCCTACTATTTTTCGGTGCCTTCCTCATATATCCAGTTATATCCTATTATTTTTCCTACTATTTTTCGGTAACCTCCTCGTATTTTAGGTTAGGTCCTCTTACTTTTCCTACTATTTCCTCATATCTCTGGTTATAGCCTATTATCTTACGGAGGTCGCCCTCAATAGGAGGATTGTGTTTTTTAATAAACCAATTAATATCTCTATAATACACCAGTGATTAGTTGTAGTTCTACTCATTCTCCATCAGTAGGACTACAACTAAATACTGGTGGATTACACAGAAATTGTTTGGATTATTAGAAATCACAATCCTCCTATAATTGAGGGCGCCACTGGACTTACATGATCCCCTTATTTTTAAGTATCCAATATTGGTTCTTTCCTTTTAAATATTATTAGGTGTGAGCTCAACATTAAAAAAAACTGAAGAACCCTAAACTTGAACCTTAAAAAAATGGAGAGTAAGTAAAAAAAATAGAAAAAAGTACCTTGGCAAGAATGGTAAGAAGGTGAAAAGGGATGTATGTATAAATTAAACAGAAAATTGAATGGTATTTTTATTTCCATAGTATGAATGAATAATTATTATATACTCTAAACATTTATATTCAGTATAAAAGAAGACTGTTTTGTTTAGAAACATCCTCGCCTTAATGATTACAGTATCTATTTGTCGGTCATTATAAAGAATCATTATATACATTATGTTCAATAATTCTAGTTTTTACAAATTAAAATAAAGGTTGAGACGAGTAGAAATTTAATTTACAAAAAATAACAAACTTTACATTAATGTACCTATAACTAAAACATTTTTGCCCTTAAGGTGATTGCTTCAGGGTAGCCGTTTTTTGCAATTTGCAGGCCAGTGCTAGGTTGTATGTTAATTAAATGTTGCACGCGGGTGTAAGTACATAAGTTGTACTACATACGTCTTACACCCGCGTCTAACATTTCAATCAAAACCTAGCACTGGCCTGCAAATTGCAAAAAACGTAAGAAAATTTGAATTTCGCGGGCTACCCTGACGCTTTCACCTTAAAGCTGCATACAATAAATTGGTTAGGTATATTATTATAGTAAATATCTATTTTCAAGTAAAGTGCTACCATAAACACTCCGATGAGACTAATCTATCCCTCATACAAATACTTTACTTTAAAATCTATTACTAAAGGTGAACGCACACTTTTCAGAGCCGAAGGAGGCGAAAGAATCGAATTTTAGAATTACTTGTATGAAATCTTATGGAACCTCGCACACTTACCGAATCGGACGAATAAGGTCGTACGATTCGGTGCGGATAAGTGTGCGAAGTTACATTGGACTTCATTTAAGTAATTCTAAAATTTGATTCCTTCGCCTCCTTCGGCTCTGATAAGTGTGCGTTCACCTTAAACCAGCTATTGGTGCTGGCTCATACCATTACTTTATGCGGACACCGTTATCGGGCCGTCTTTATAGGATATCCTAAAGGGATATCCGATAAATACCGTAACTAAGGGTAGATTACTAGTTGAGCGCACTCTGCTATAAAAAAATAACTGCCCTTGGACTCTGCAGTGCCTCAAACTAGCAACGCCGCGTACGGTATAAGTACATAATTAATAATTATGTAAACGTTTCCAAAAAAAATTGATATTACTGGATTCAAAATAAAAACACCTTAAAAATGAGCAAACGAGTTAACTCGTTTGCGCATTTTCAAGGTATTATAGCAGCGACCGTAAGCCGTTAGAATACCTACAGAATTTTGAAATTTTTACTCTAGGTACCATCTACTTGTAATATATGACGTGTTACCTCGCATTAGAGTGAGCGTGTTAGGACACGGAGAAACGGCATTTTGGCAAGGAAAGCACAGATAATCATTACCACGTTTAACTTCATAAGAATTGTAATGAGAATTAAATTCAATAGTTTCAAACATACAGCAACGGAAAAAAACCTCTTCAGTATCTGTCACCAAAATTGCATCAATTTGGCCAAAAGTGGGTAAGAATTGTTCATCATCTATATCTACAGTAACAATAGAGTTCCGCTGCCATATAACACCAGCTATTGTAGCGGAAGTAACCGAATATTTGAGGACAACGCCAGTGCCGAGAGAAAACTTGACAGTGTCTCCTGAATTTAATGCAGATTTTTTTCCTAGTATTTTTGTTGTAGGTATTGTATTTTTCACAAACAAGTCATTGAGCATAAGTTGACATTTTATTGCTAGAGTCTTGCAAACATTGACTCGATTAAAAGATGATCTAGCCACTAACTTAGATACCCTGTGCTTGGCTTCAAAACGCATAGCCCACATGTTACGTACGGGGCCGAACTTCATTAGCATGGTAGGATAATGAGTCAGAAAATGAAACTTTGGCTGCAGGGGTGATTTTGTTAGCTCCGTGTACAATTGATTAAATTCTGCTATTATAACCCGGAGTTGAATATTGGTGTCACTGAAGACCCTATGACTTAATAACCTGTCGGTGATTTGCCGCAACATAATGTATAATTTCCATACTTTATTTTCTAAAGGAATGTAAAACCCGGCTATTAGGCTGAAGTATCTAATAAGGGTAAGCATTTCTGATGCTGAAGTTTTCAATTTTACTTTCGAACCTTGGACAACTAAACAATTACTTGGTTTTGAATTCCTATCTGGTCCATAATCAAATGAAATTATTCTTTGTTGCAATACTGAGATCTTTAAAAGACCTTCGGCAAGGAAGTGGTTTATGACAAAGGTCATTACATAACGAGCTACACCTTCTAATATATCATGCATTGGGTCTACTGCTACATTTTGAAATAAATCAAATCCTGTCACCTTAAGCCAACAGCATGATTCTTTAATGCCCGTGTTAGGTGTATCGTTTTCTTGCAATTGAGCGTGGTATGAAGTCATATTTCTAAGCAAGTTACTGTTTTCATATAGAGCAGTTTGCAAACCTTTCTTGTCAATGTTACAGATTCTGCAACACTTGTTAGCTGAAAAACTTTCAGTAAACCCGAGAATTGAATTCAGGCCTAAATTATCGCCAGTTATAGCAACAACCTTCAATTTTACGGTTCCTTTAAAAAACTTATTTTCTATAAAAATTCCTTTGTTTTGCAAGTAATTCAATTCCTCAATAACAGGGTCAAAAATAGCTTTGTTTCCATATTTAGTTTTGTCAGCAGAATGGCAAATAGCTAACAGCAAAATGTTATTCAACAATGAAAATAAATGTGGTGGGAGTGCTGGCAAGGAAACGTATACACCACCAAGCTTATGCACCCCAGCGTGGCTCCCCAAAGGATTTCCAATTTCAAAATCATCATAGTATACTACTAAAGGAAGAATAATGTCCGACGCCTGCGGTGTACACATTGCCAGCCATACAGATCCCTGCATTACATTTTCTAGACACATTGGCCTCATCGGATTTTCTTCACGGATTATTAAATTACCCCTTAGGTGGTTCAAATAATCCGTTACATCTTTCCAAATAGTGTCAATGGAAAAAAATTTCTTCAAAACCTGGCGAAGTTGAATTACTTGCATTGTACGTGGCTTGGTGTGTAATGTTAAAGTGTTACTCCTTTGTGAAATGTCAGGACAATAACCAACGATTACTTCATGTGGTGGTATAAAAGAACCTAATAAATTCAATTCTCGGAATCTCAAATATTCTGAACGAAACGGAAAAAAGATGCCCTTCAAAGCTGTGTTGAACTTATGAAGTCGTTTATTAATTTCGCTTCCAGACATGCTTTCCTCATCAGCTAGCACAGGGCCGAATACGGACATTAAAGACGGTGCGATATTGTCAAGAAGGGTTTGCAAATGACTAACCATAGCTTGTACAGACGATCGAGATACAGAGGGATTTACATAGAGCGTTGAAATAAATTTCAAAACTTCTTTATGAATAATACTATCAGCATTATCAAGGACTTCCGGTTCACTATCAGCTTCAATGTATATGTGCTCAGTTGCTACTTTGGTAGTCTCTGTTTCACACATAGGAACTACGCAAGCCTCGTTTGAGGTGGATGGCAAATAACGAGTGTTTACTTTATTCAAATGTTTTAAGTTAACATGTTTTCTAAATTGTCTAACGTCCGTGAAATACCGGTAGCATGCGTCTTCACCACATTTATAAACTCCAGTAATATCAATTTTTTCACATTCTTTCCTTATGTGGGTAATAAGTGAAGAAAACGTGGGAAAAGTCCTTTTACAACTGTGACACTTCATCTTAATTTAAATTGTGACTCCGAGAGTAACTAATATCTCCTTCACAGATTGTGACATACGATCGTACGATGTTTTGACTTTGTAAAAACCAATTTGGATAATAAGCCAAATGTTATAGCTTTCAGTAGGATATTTAGCCGCAGTAGCATGAAATATTTTAAAAGTCACATCAACAGCCTCAGTTAGTGTTGTGAACTTGTAAAACGTATTGTCACATACTGTGAAGGAGACACCTGACTGGCGGCACCAAATTATAAATGGTTGGAGGCTAATACCTAGGTTTTGAAGCTTTTGGCGACGCTCCTCAATTACCACTTGCACGTCTGCGTCATCATCCACGATGGTCACAAATCCATCCAATATCTCCGCTCGTGAAGCTTGCCAGTCTTTTCTAGATCGACGGGCAGGAGGAATATTAAAGAGACAGCCGAGTAGCAATATCGCTGCTATTAATTTTGTCTCCGGTTGTTCATCTGGAAAGAAAATAATAATAGTATATTTGACACAACACATCATCATTAACTGAGCAAATAGGGAAAAGTATCAGAACAAAATAAAATCTATCTATATAAGTAAAAATGAATTGCCGAAATGTGTGTCCGCCCGCCCGTTACTTCTGAACGACTGCACCATGTTAGATAATTTTTAAATTCTTTTTTGTCTATATATTTTATAACGGGTTCACCGACCCAGGGAGGTCGAGCACCTAGAACTATATAACAGAATCATTTCCTTACCGTCACAAATTGCCAATGTATCAGCTATTTTTCGACGAAGAAACGAGTCCTTTGTGGTGTTAAGCTTCTGCTGAGCAGCTTTTAGTATGTTTTCCGATGAAGCATCCAAGGCGTCGAGGCCCCCGGATTTATCAGGGAACAGTGCTTCGTAGTCATGAGTCAGGAGTCGCCATCCATCACTTGACTTCAGGATAGGATACTTATTGAAGTACTCCTGTAATGTCCCTTCCTCGTAGTACAAGTACCGGAGGCGAGCTCGCACCGTCTCCCGCCACAGGGCACTGACCTCCTGCCACGGACCAGCTGAAGGACTTGACAGCTGCTCTAATGCTGACGCTACGTCCTCCACTTCACCTGCACACAAAAATTAAAACGATTAATAATTAGTACAATGACAATAACGGTTCTTAGATTCAGATATTTTGTAATTTGTAACGAAAATTTATACTAATTCAGATATTTTTCTCAATAATTTTGTTCTTGATAATTTAATTCAATCTGAAAACATAAAATTTCTTGAAAAGGAGTTACCTTCTTTAAGTCCGGTCAGGTCGATTCCAGCGAGTGGAGGGGTGTCTAGCCTAGGACTGGACTTGGAGCGAGAACGTGACTTGGGCTTTTCAATAAGGCCCAACGAAACTAAATGCTGCCGTCGAGCCCTTCTGGCGGTGACTAACCAGCCAGAGATATTGCGCTTAGCCTGGTAAGCATCAGCCGGCAGGTACGGCGCGTAGTATAGGGGTGGTGACTCCTCTTTAAATAATCTGCCAATGTCGTAGGATAGAGCAAGCAGCTGCGAATCTGTCAGAAGTACCGGGTTTTCGGCCGTAATGAGCTTCTCCATAAGCAGCTTGCATAAACGCCCACGCACGTTTGAGGGTAAGGTGCCCGTTTTCTGCCCAATTGCTATTATTTGTTTTCCCTCGACTGATGAATTCAGTATGGTATTCACCTGAAACACAAATAGTATAAGTATGGCATTACAAACTAAATATGCAAGGTAAAAGTAAAAAAAAAAATGTCACTAAAATGTTGAAAATACAGGTTCAATACCTACCTTCCATTCAGTATAATGATCAGTTGGAGTCGGTGCCAGTCTAGGCATCATGCATTTAGTTGTTAGTTATAGCTGTCACCAACTCCAAATATATTACTGATCTTTGTGACATATAGTATAGCTCCTAAACGGCCGTCCGTACACACATACAGGACAGGACAGGTACAGACGTTAAACTTATCTGTTTACGCCGGGGGTTAACAATATTGAATGTCAATTTAAATTCCTTATCAAAAGTACAGGATAATAGGCAATAACTTACTAAATTGCTCCCGGTGGACTCTTGTCTAACTGCTTCACCCACTGACGACGACGAGTCCAGTGGTATCACCAGTATGTCACCATCCTAAAATAATATTTACTTTGAGACAATGTTATAATAGTACATGTAACAAAAAGGTGTGATAATATGAGTATGTACGGTCAATTAACCTCAATAATCGTTGAAATAATCACTAAATGTGTCCGAGTGCGACCGTTAACTAACAGGCTATAGCTAGCCCTAGCCGGAGATAACTCAAGGGAAGTGTTATATTTTTTTACTAGTAATCGGTTCAGCATTGCAGGTGTGAACGGTCCTGCCCTCGTCCCTTGATCCGGCCCTGATAAAAACTAATCGATCAAGATCAGGACTGATCCTGGTCTCAAAGAATGTCTATACCAAATTTTGCATCGGTTCAGTGTCTTAGGGATGAAAATGTGAAAAGGTCCTGCCCCAGCCGACAGATAGACAGACAAACTTACTTTCGCATTTATAATATTAGTATGGATGTAATTACAAATTAATACATATTGCTCTTGAACCAAAAAACAGTAAGTACGAGTACTTTTCTACAATTTTGCAGAACTTACCAAATTTTCCTGGTTAAGTCCTGCTTCGCAGTCTTGGTTGAGGATTGAGCTTTGCAGTCCTTCACACGGTGGCAGAGGCTCTAAGTTACAAGGTAGACTAGTTAACAAGTCATTCCTCAGGACCTCTTCAAAGAGTGATGAATTGTAGGAGTTATCCTGAAATTTAACAAGAAATTTAAAAAGGTAATAATAATGTACTTAGTTGGTAAACTAACAAGACTGATGAAAAGTTATGATTTTATTCCACTTTTTAAATAAATACTGCACCGGTTAAATTGTTAGGTATCTTAAGAAGACTTTAAAATAATAAAAGTTAATAAGTAGGTACCTACCTACCTACATGCAAGTAGGAGAATGTGCATTTAAGCGACGCAGGGCATGTGTAAGCAAAAAGTTTAAAACAAAATTTACTTTTTTGAAATACAATTTAACATGAAAACAAACCATATCTTTTGGTTGGTCGCTTTTTAACATGGCCAGAGCTGCTTCAAACCGGAGTCTGTCCCCTATTTGAGGGAACATACTATGTATGTCTTGTTTACTAAGCATCTGCATTGTTGCGATATCAATTCTTTCAGCTGAAAAAAAAGGTAAATTTAACAGCGCCCTAATTGCAGCTGTGAAATGCACTACGTCGCATCGACTTTATAAAATGTAGGTTGGTAGAGCTCGTCTAAGCTGAAATGACGCGCCCCAATACTTAAATTTGTATACGTACACTACGGTAAATGCGGTAGTGGGGCGCGTCATTTTAGTTTAGACGCACTCTACCTATTTGTTTTTTTTTGGGTTGCAGTTGCACATCGAATCTAGTGTATAATATAAATATGAACGTATATCTAGGTAGGTGGGTAGGTACCATACGACAAGACTATTCTTGGTTGGAGTGTACAGCGGCCAAAAAGTGTTATTTTCGCAAATCGTTTATTTTCTCGATTCTATATTATGTAACACCTAGAAAGGCTAAAAGTGTCTGGGTGTTTTTTGTCTCCGACCAACCGTTTGTCGTAAAAACGATGTCGAAGGGATCCATAGGTAAGGTTATGTTAGAACTGTGACCTTGAAATTGGTCGCGAAATTTTTTTAAGTATATTTTCATAGTGCCTCTAAGACGACACTCTGACCCTATTCTTGCTAGAAATTAGAATGTGTGAATGTAATGTGTGAGCTCATGCTAGCAACTTACTAGGTAGGTTTGTCAACTTACTTTCAAAACGATCGATGTAGCGTTCCAAATTCCACTTCTTCAAAAGATCACGCGTAGCCATATCCATTTTTGCACTGATCAAACACGTTCACTGGCACTAATGGAATTGTTATTGCTATTAATTAAACGAGTCGTGAGTCGTGACTTGCCGGCTGTAGCCGGTGAAATACAAATGGCCGACCGAAATGGCGCGGCGGCGGAATTAGAGATGTGCCAACTCGGAAAAAACACAAATCGAGTTAGCTCGAGTTGAAATTCAGCTAACTCGAATTAATTCGAGTTAACTCGAGTTAGCTAAAAGAAGTTGAGTGTATGATTTGTTACAAATTACTTTTTTACATCATTGGTAAACTTCATAGTTCGTAGGTAGCAATTAGAAAGGTCTTTATAGTTTTACTCATTTATTTTTGGTTTTAGTCTTATCTTAGGTATAGTAAATACTCATATTTAACATTAAAACAAGTTAGGTACCTATTAGCAGTCTTCACAGAATAATATCAGTCTGACTTTATAATACAGGTACTAGGCTATGAATAACTTAATCATCACAATGAAAATATTCTTAAACAACTTTGTTATTTTTAACCGATTTCAAAAAAAGGAGGAGGTTATCAATTCGACTGTATTTTTTTTTTTTTTTTTTATGTTTGTTACCTCATAACTTTTGACTGGGTGAACCGATTTTGATGATTCTTTTTTTATTTGAAAGCTGGTGCTTTCCGAATGGTCTCATTTTAATTTGGTTCCATTTGGACAATGGGGTCCATGTGAAAACCATATAAGTCTTAAATTTGCATTATGTATTTGCGCGACAAATGAACGAATAACGCGATTAGATTAGTGCGGAGTATCTACCACAACTAAAAAGTAAAAAAATAAAAACTTTTTACACAAAAAAACAACCGACTTCCTTAAAAAAAAACACTACAAAGTCAAAAATAACTTTAATTTCGGAAGTCGGTGGCAAAAACCTTAAATACAGAGCCTAAGACACCGACTTCCGAAATTAAAGTTATTTTTGACTTTGTAGTGTTTTTTTTTAAGGAAGTCGGTTGTTTTTTTGTGTAAAAAGTTTTTTAAATATATAATGATCTACTATAAAATACTTTTGCTTACTTTGTTTATTGGTTGCCACAATCAAATGTTGCAATAACAACTTTTATTCAAATATAATACTACTCGAAGTATAAAATTATTTATCACAAAAAAAATACAATGCTAAAGTCAAGAAATTAAAAATATTTTCCTGTAAGTTAATATTCAGGTTTTTCAACAATAAATATTCTCAAAAAATAAACATCACGTTATTGTGTACATAACTTAGTTCTGAAAAGTATATAACATAACTTCTTGTTAGTTAACGTAATACATAAGTTAAATAAAATATTCTCAAAAAAAAAAAAAAGTAAAGTATCTTCTTGGTGTTACATTTTGTAACAATAATAATGTAAGATAAAAAATGTACTTAATAAAGATAAATAAAAGTTTTGTCAATTTGTTTGAAAAATAAAGAAGAAAACAATTATTCAATACTACTACTATACTGAAAACGATTGCTCTTTCGCTTGATTTGTTCATTACGGCCAGCCCAAACTCGAGTTAGGGAGAATTCAACTCGAGTAAACTCGAATTTAGCACAACTCGAGTTAACTCGAGTTAGAAACTCGAGTTGACACATCTCTAGGCGGAATGAAGTGAGAGAGGGAGACCTCATTATATAATGCCGTCACCTTAAATTTGTAGGACATCATTCAAATGCTACTCATAAATGGGTCTCTGTAATCATAATTTAGTAGGATACACATAAAATAATATGACTATATTATTGAACTTTAATGCTTACTCTAAAAATATGAGATTATTTAATCGTATTATCATAGGATTCACATAAAATAATATGACTGTAATATTAAAAAATGATGCTTACTTTAAAAATATAAGTTTAAAGCATTATCATTTAATATAGTACATTAGGGGGAGGTCATCGTATTTTTAGAGATACTTCTTCATATTAAACTATGAAATCTATTTATATTACGGTGACTGTCATTGTGTTTTTTAATTAGAATCTTATTTATAATTATCATACTAATTTATGGGACAGTGGACCATTTTCTATTACATTGTGTTATTATTTGAAGAAGACAATGTTATTTCATAATTACAAATTTTTACGATGACAAGTATCATAATATTGCATTATTTACCCAAAAAATTCGATTCCATCTTAACACATTTCACTTCTAGCGTAATATTTACTTATTATCAACATATTATAAGACAACGCATCTATTTTAAACCAACGTCACGATATTTTAAGATTATGCCAAAATGACATTTTTCTCAGTGTGAACCCATTTAGAGGAGCCGGAAGAGGGCATGTCTTCTTCCGACGAACACTGCGCCTGCTACGGGCCGAGGGAGCACTCAAAATCTCCCTCTCCATTTCCGCTGCTCAGCTCAGCTACAAAGCTTCCCATCATTTCGCATAATGGAGAACTTATTTTAATGTAGATCTTTACTTCAGCGAGACAGCTCACTAATCTGACATGCATGATCAGTTGCGCACTGCGAGAAAAGACTTGGTAATTTTTATGTTCTATCTATAGTCTATACTAATATTATAAAGCTGAAGAGTTTGTTTGTTTGTTTGTTTGTTTGATTGAACGCGCTAATCTCAGGAACTACTGGTCCGAATTGAAAAATTCTTTTTGTGTTGGGTAGCCTATTTATTGAGGGAGGCTATAGGCTATATAACATCACGCTACAACTAAAAGGAGCGGAGCAGTAATGAAAAATGTTGCAAAAACGGGGAAAATGTATTCCTTTTGAGAGTTTCCGTTGCGTGCGCTGCGTAAACGGTTAAAGTAACGCAAAAATCATGTATGACGGAATTGTTCCTTTTAAAAAGTTCTAAAAAAAAGTCCGCGAGAGCATATGTCTATCTTTTAAGGTTGACTCACTATAACTCAAAAGGAGCGAGCAGCAACGAGGAGGCAAATCGATGCGACGGGAAGGGTCAGGGGAGCAAAAATTTGACGCGGACGAAGTCGCGGGCAGAAGCTAGTATCTGATAAACAGTATCCTGTCTTATAGTTAATTAAATCTCGGTATGATTATATCTCGATTTATAATAGCAACTTTTAGCTCATTAACTGCTTCAAGTGTATCTTAATTCGAGTTTGGCGTGACTTCTTTGTCCTTTGACGTTTCTTTAATACTTGTACAGACTAAATTCCGAAGAATTTTGTATTAGTTAATCATATTATGACTAAGGGCCGATTTTTCAATCCTCAGATAAACAGACGGATAGGGTTTATTCAATAGATAGTAAAAAACTGTGTTGTTCAATCGTCAAATAGGCTTTATTGGTCGAATAATTCCCTTAACGGAGGAATAAATCTATTTGGCTCTTTGACGGTCAGATAACCGCTTGTTCCATTGATAAACGACGTTGGCGTTACCAAACTTGAGGTTAGTTTTCGTTTTTAAAAAGTGTACTTAATGAAAATGGATGTTTGCGATAGTATTGACGAAATAGCAATTGAGGATGAAGCCATAATTAATAAATATAAGTATATGAATGAAAATAAAGAAAGAATATGAGAGAAAAGAAAGAATTTCAAGACCGAGTGTCGAACACTTTAAAGTGTGGGATTCATCTTTGCTTTCCATGATTATTTTAATACAATTAAATATCACGGAAATACAAATAAAAATACCACACAAACAAAAAAAACAACGTCTCAACGTAAAAAAGGGACATCTGGCTGCCGCACATTGTTTTTATAACATTGACAGTAACAATGAAATAGCCCGTCCCGTTCTAACATTCGTTTATTTTGTATATTTGTTTCACCTCCCTGAAGTTAGCGTATTCACAGATGTGATATTCGGTCAGGTAGTTATTCCAAAATAAAATAACGATTGAAAAACTGACAACCACTTATCCGAGGAACAAAGAGTCTAATAACTTTATTCTTTAGGTAGCTATTGGTTCTTTTATCTGAGGATTGAAAAATCGGCCCTAAGTGATACAAATTCTTCGGAATTCATCACCGAAATGTTGTGTATCGTCCTCAGTCATATGATGATCATATTCAGTCTGTATTTAAATGATGTTACTGAAACAATAATTGTTGAAAAAGGTGGTGTGATAAACTGTAGATTCATCTGTATTTAGAAGGTTTCACTTCTAAATACAGATGAATGTTCGATCATTTCTCTTTATCCTTGATTGGATGATCCTTGCCCAGCTGTGTGACAGTATGGGTTAGTATGAAAAAATGCTTGAGAATTTTACCTAAACAGTGTTTGTTTACACTGTCATCATACATTTTAGTGGCATCCAGATTTTATCGTTCGCGACTTGCCCAATGTCGTCAACTCATCTTGCTTGAGTAATTCGCTATTGTATTTTCATTACAAACTAGAAAGATGTGCTGCTGGGGAGTTTGTTGCACCACTTCTTCTTCCTAGCTAAAGTATTAGGAAGTGGTGAAGGGCGGGCGTTTTGGGGGACTGTCTTATGTCATTTTGACGTTTAATGCGCGCCATCTTGTTGCAGCGTCCTTCGTTTCGTCTACCGTTTTTCGGCCACCATTCTACGCTTAACCTTGTGTACGGAAAATGTGTGCTGTTCAGTAGCCTCTTGTTTATTTTGAAAACAAAGAGAATCCCCGTTATAGGTCGTTTCGCACGGTTGTGAGTCATTCGCGTGAATTCACTTTAATTATCAGTTTATTTTTAACATTTTCGCGTGTTCTTATTATATTGTATACTTACCTAAACTTATATACGTCAACTTTTGAGGTTAATAATTTTTACTATTGTTGTCATTATACTAGCTCTACATTTCGTTTGATGAAAACAGTCTTCGTACAGTACCTATATAGAAAAAAAATGTTCTTTTAATCTTTCGCAGATCTACCAATTTTCAGTAATCAAATAATTCTATAATCTTTAGGGGATCATTCTCATCGATATTCCGGTGAAAGAGATCCATACGGTGAAGGTAGAGGCGATGTTTAGGGGAGTGTAGAATCCTGTTGATTCCGTATTTAAGTTGAATAATATCACTTCACTGGCTCACCATCAACTCAAGCGCTACCGTGCTCGATAGCGGACTCCCGGCCACCGTAGGTGTGAGCTTGCGGGTGGCGAGCAATGGGTAGTTCGCCGCCCGGTAAGGACCAGGCTCGAGTCGTCGGCGCGTAGTGCTCCACGCGCGCCTCAAAGAGGTGTCAGCAACACTGAAGGGATCCGCTAGGACCGATACCTGCCAGGGTCGTGAGATTGTTCAAACGAGATACCGTGGCCCTGGCATATGGGCAACTGAAGGAATACGGGTGGGTTTTCGTCAGTAAAAGTCTGACACGCCCTCCCGCTCCGCCCAGAGCGGGAGAAGTCATTTGATGATTTCCCACCTAAAAAAAAAGCGCTACCGTGCAGACCTGCTTCACGGTCTCTGTTTCCCGCTATTGTATTGCTCTTGATAGACAGATGATATGGGTGACAGCAGCTGCCTTCGCTTGTGTACATGAGACAGTGTTTACATATCTATTAAATAGATGCAATATAATAAGCATAGCCACAACGATCTCTCCTTAAAAGATTTCTTCTTTGGAGGTAGACCGATTTCGAGCTATTTTTGTTTCTGGGGATTTATCAGATCACTTTTATATACAGTGTGGAAGTTCGACGCGCAAATAGAAACCATGAATTATGCACATGACGACAGTTATAAAAGTAACGATCAGCTGTTTCATTGAAAAGAGCAATACTTACACAGTCAAAATATATGGAATAGCAAAATGTTTTTTAATTACCCTCTAATATATAAATAAATAAATGTCTACGCTAGTGGGGGGGCTAGAATCATGTACTGAATCCATGCTAGCAGTTTGCGCGCCTATGTCCTTGCCACCCTGTATATGCGCAAGCGCAGCCGCGGGCTAAACACTAGCGCGATCATACATTTCCAGATTTACCCCGCTTTAATCCAAAATCATAAATAAATGAAATCACACACACAATCCAGAGACTAAATGGCCGATAACCAGTAGGTATAAAGATAAAAGTAAATAAAACTTTATGAAATCGTTTCAAAAGAGTTATCTTGCGCATATTTAATTCTCTGTGGTCTTGAACTTGATCGTAAAAACAATGTGGATAGTTTCAATAACACGCGAAACGGATTCGTCGATTAATAGTTTTATCTTTAACTATTTCTATGTTGATATTGAAAAAGTAAGCTAGCATGGTTTGGTCATGTTGAGAGGATGAATGAAAGACAACTATAAAAAAAGGTGTGTAAAAGACAGAGGTGAGTTGAAACGCCGATAAAGGACGCCCTAGATGGAAATACTGACCTTATTGGTGATGTTCTTCAGAAAGAGCAAGGCGTAGTACTTAGAACCGGCGTGTGAAAGTGTGTAGCGGCATCTACACCAGTCGATGCGAACCGCGCATCACGCTGATACGCAAAATCTTGTATCGCGCAAATATAGTTTACCGCGCAACTTGCATAATATACAACGTCTCGACATCAAACGTCTGGCAGTAGCTCACCAGATACGATACCCGTCAGGTAATCTTCATTGCAATCTAAATAATTTCCCAATTATAAGAATTCGTAGAATTTGGCCAAATTCTGGGCTGACTGGGCACTTTCAGCAGCATCCAACAACTCCTGTAGCGAGCAGATAACAGGACACGCTTTACAAGATATTCAATGCCCCATTGTTTGTAGGACCGAAGCATATTATTAAACTCCAGGGTGGAGTCATCTGCGAATTTCCACCTGAGCAGGTTTTCTTATCTTCGCTCTACCTTATTCCTGATGTCTATTAATAGTTAAAGCGTCTTTAAGATCTACGTACATAAATAAATAAACATTTCATTTCATTTCTATGTATTAGGAATTTCTTTGAAACTCATTGTGGAAGAAAGTGTGTTACTCATTGGGGTCCTGGACTTGAAGGCCTAGTTCCCAGAACATTAAAACTGATACAGTGCATGACAATGACATATGTGGATATTGTCTAGTTTTCGGAGCGTGCGTCAACATGCATTTTAAGTCCAATCCAACAGTTTTAGCTGATGAAAGATCTCACGCTGTGCCATGCGAACAAGGACTAAATGCGCAGTTAACACATTTGTCATCACAATAACTTTCCTTTTTAACGAGGAAGGACGGAGGAGGGTCTCTATTCGTCTGTATGTTTTATTTGTTCCGCGATATCTTCGATAATTGTGGGCCTGACCTTAGTGGTCCCATAAAAATTGTATTTACTATGCTTGGATATTTTTGGCATGAGTGTCGATAGTACATTTATAATCCACTTGTTATATCTAGATTGCATTAATTAAATAATTGCATTAATTTGGGAAGTCGATGACAAAAAACTAAAATATATATCCGAATACACGGTTCGGCCGATTGTTTTTTTTTTATTATTGGAAAAATATTTTTGAAACAATTCAATTTATATCAAGGAATTTTGTTTAAGCGACACCTATCTGCCTGGATTCGCGGCTAGAACGCTATCCCTTGAGAAAGTCCAGATGGAAAAATTCATTGACATTGCTCGACCCGGGATCCCAGGATGTCAACGTCAGCGGTACCGCTTGCTGCCACTAGACCAAAGAGGCAGTTTTTTTACCTTTGCGCTAATTGCCTTTCGTCTTTTACTCTTAATTTTACACCTAGCCCGACTTGGCAATCGAACCCAGGACGTCAAACACAGGGGTAACACTTGCTACCACTAGATCAACGATGCAGGTTTTTGGCCTTTGCGCTGCTAATTTCTGTCATTCTTTTACTCTTAATTCTTTGTTAATAGCTGTCAGACAGTCTGTCTTCTTTATTACAATATTTGCTTCTTCACTTTTATATGTACATAATTCTATGCAAGTCACCATGGTAATACGGTGTTTGTGTGTTAATTATAATTATCACTTTTATAGCTTTCAAGATATCCCTATCGTTGTTTATGTTTCTTAGCTGCTAATGTGTTTGCTTTCAACTTTAGATGACTCAATATTTTGATTGCATGGAGATAGGAAGGGTACACTATGATCTTTACAGTTTTCTATATGTATATCTACTTCAATTTTATTTAAGTACTAGCTTCTGCCCGCGACTTCGTCCGCGTCAAATTTTTGCTCCCCTGACCCTTCCCGTCGCATCGATTTGCCTGCTAGTGTTGCTGCTCACTCCTTTTGAGTTATAGTGAGTCAACCTTTAAATATAGACATATGCTCTCGCGGACTTTTTTTTAAAACTTTTTCAAAGGAACAATTCCGTCATACATGATTTTTGAGTTACTTTAACCGTTTACGCAGCGCACGCAACGGAAACTCTGAAAAGGAATAAATTTTCCCCGTTTTTGCAACATTTTTCATTACTGCTCCGCTCCTCTTAGTTGTAGCGTGATGTTATATAGCCTATAGCCTCCCTCGATCAATAGGCTACCCAACACAAAAAGAATTTTTCAATTCGAACCAGTAGTTCCTGAGATCAGCGCGTTCAATCAAACAAACAAACAAACAAACAAACAAACAAACAAACTCTTCAGCTTTATAATATTAGTATAGATTTGTACTTAAATACAATTGAAGTGTCTGGTTGTAATTTCAAAATATATATTCGGCACTGCATCGTGAATGGGTCCACCCTTTATGGCAGAATTTTTTTCGTCATAATATTATTTTGCATAACAGTGGATAGCATAAACTTCATTTCCCAGAAAATCGTTTGGCATGCACTCATTTGTCATACATTCACAACGCATAATTTTATAAGTCAGAATCATCTTTAAAATATAAATTTTGTATCCATAATAATGAAAAAGGCGAACCATCATATCGCAGAAAGTTCGCAGTCAGAATCGTCACTTGGCATTATTTCATATCGATAGTCCTTAAAAGGCAGAACTATCATATTATCTCAGAAACTTTACATTTAGAATCATCTTTTGGCATACATTTCATATCCATAATAATTGAAACGCTCATCTATTACATTACAGAAAAATCATAGCACGCTGCATGCAGATATGCAAACAAGCATCCACCATGCATGCAGCATGCAAGTAAGCATGCAGCATGCAAGCAAGCATGCAGCATGCAAGCAAGCTCACAGCATGCAGGCAAGCATTCAATATGCAGCATGCATGCTTTCTGTCATGGCTCCGGCGCTGCGTGGCACCGGCGGTCCCACGCGAGCTCATCGTCGCAGACGGTTTAACGATCACCACCGCAGCTTCGCCTTGCTGGCCGGCTCAGCTGCGGCGGCGAGCGTTACAACCACCTGCTCCTCAGCTCGCGGGCCGCCTCGCCCTTCCGCGCCTACGCGATTCTAAATTACACTCTAGGAGTAGGGCAGACAAGACTCCGTGGAGTCGGTTCTGCAGCGATTCGTTTCTGTCAATAACTTTTGTAGCACAACATAATATTGACTTTTTGAGACACTATTTTAATTTAAGGTTAAAATGCAATTTTATAGAAATGAAAATATGCCTAATAAAATTATTCTATATGAAATTCTGCCATCTTCATAGTATGCCAAGTGAAATTGTACCAAATAATCGTCGCTCTAAATAAATGTTATGCTAAACGAAATTTCTCGGAATTTTAAGTCTGCCAAAGGTAATTATGCTTAATAAAATTCTGCCATCTTAAAAGTATGCCAGCGTAAAGTCGGACATATAAACATTAGGCCAAACAATGATTATGCTAAACATTTTTTATGCCTTACAAATATTCGTTTATAGAAGATTATGCCAAGTGTGTTATGCCAAATAAAATTCGGCGCATCAAGTTTCTGCTAGATAGAGGGAACCCATCGTGAATACTTGGCTCCAGCCGGTCGGTGACGCTAAATCGCGTATACTCGGCTCTAGTCGGTCGGTGACACTGCATTGTGTATACTAGGCTCCAGTCGATCGGTGATGCTGAATCGGGAATACTCGGCTCCAGTCGATCGATGATGCTGAATCGTTTATACTCGGTTCCAGTCGGTCAGTGTCGCTGAATACGTAATACTCGGCTCTAGTCAGTCGGTGACGCCTTATTAATCGGGTATACTCGGCACGGTCGATGACGCCGAATCCCATATCTCGGCTCCAGTCGTCAGCAGCTATCGTCAAGTTGTTACTTGTTATCGTGTCATAAGCAAACACCGTCATTTTTGGAAATGGAATCCGTATCGAGTTATCGACAAGATAATTATGGGCCAATGGGGATACAAGTAACAGAGAGCCCTACCGCAGTAACTGCTACGGATTGATAGTACCCATCTTGGAAAATATCAAGAACTAGCTTTTGCCAAGCTTCGCCCGCGTGGAGGTCGAAAATTATCCCGCGGGAACATACTACCGGGATAAAAAGTAGCCCATGTCCTTTCTCAGGCTCTAAACTATCTGTGTGCCAAATTTCATTTAAATCGGTTCTGTAGTTTTAGCAGGAAAGCGAGACAGACAGAGTTACTTTTGCATTTATAATATTAGTGTGGATGAAATGGTTCATAATTCTGACTTGTACTGTCTTGGTCTCGTATTTTATTTTAGTGAAAACTAGATGTTTTGAGTAATGGCAGTTAGTGCGTGTAGCTAAAATACTAAATCTACTTTTTCTTTGAGGAATACCATCGGATTGCAGGTGCATCGATCCTTTAAATATTTACTTTAAGCTTTAACTGCACGACATTATAGGTAATGAGGTTCGATATAAAAAGTTTGCGTTTAAAAAGTAGCGATGCAGAAACCGTAAAAGGTTACAAGTCTAGACTAACAACGTTAGCTACTATTAGGTACAGACGCATCAAGGTACCCGAAACTGTCAAATTATCCTAATCAACTTTGAACTTAATGCTTTAGCGATAGAGTTGAAAATCTATTAAAGAATTTTGACAGATTGTAGTAACTCGATGTGCTGGCGTTTGTACATGGTTAAAATTGTTGGATGTAATCTATCTATCTATATATATAAAAATGAATCTCTATTTCCCTTGGTCACGCCATCACACGTGAACGGCTGGACCGACTTCACTTTTTTTTTTGTTGTGTTTGTTATTGCCAGGAGAAGGTTCTTGTGTAAGAAAAAAATTATAAAATTTTGCGGAAAATTGGAAAATTTAAGAACACTTATTTAAGAATACAAAGTCACCTAACATGGGTGTGTGGTAGCTAGAAAACGCTTTATGTCTTCGAAGTACCAGGTTGGCATAACTTGGTAGGAGCTCACCTAAAATGGGTGTGTGGTAGCTAGAAAACGCTTTATGTCTTGGAAGTGATAGGTTAGCATAATTTGGTGGGAGCTCACCTATCATGCGTGTGTGGTAGCTAGAAAACGCTTTATGCCTTCAAAGTACCAGTTTGTCATAACTTGGTCTAACATGGGTATTGGTACTTGGTGCTCTTTGCTTTGTGTTGGTGGGATCTGATAAGTTAACACAACATTAATTGTTTCTGAGGCGGTAGTTCGCTGGGTCAGCTAGTACTAAATAGATATAAAGAGGTAAGTTTTCTGAGTTTGAATGTAGTGGGTTACCTTCGGAACTGCTGATTTGATTCTGAAAATTCCATTATTTTAGCCGAAAACTTCCACTGCTGGACATGAGCCTCCCCCAAAGAACCACCACCTCAACCAGTTCTGTGCTTCTCGTATCCAGCGAATTCATCATAATCAGTATATATTTTTTCTTACTGCTGGGGCACAGGCCTCTCTGTGAGAGGGAGTGGGCCGTAATCTACCACGCGGGTATAATGTTATAATGTTCCAACTGCTGGGACACAGGCTTCTCTCTCTGAGATCGAATAGTAACCCACCACGCGATGTCACATGTTTTCGAATTTTTGGTTCTAGGACATGCCGATGTCCTTTTTTTCTCTTTTTTTTTCTGGATGGGAAATCATCAAATGACTTCTCCCGCTCTGGGCGGAGCGGGAGGCCGTGTCAGACTATTACTGACTAAAACCCACCCGTGTTCCATCAGTTGCCCATGTGCCAAGGTCACGGTATCTCTTTCGAACAATCACGCGACCCCGGCAGGCATCGGTCCTAGCAGACCCCTTCACTGCTGCTGACATCTCTTTGAGGCGCGCGTGGAACACTACGTGCTGTCGACCCGAGCTTGGTCCTTACCGGGCGGCGAGCTACCCATTGCTCGCCGCCCGCAAGCTCGCGGCTACGGTGGCCGGGAGTCCGCAATCGACTCCCGACGCCCGGGGCGTCTCCTCCTGCGGCGGCTAGGGACGTGAGGGCGCAGAGACTGCCACTCCCTCACGCGCCCCGTCTCCTCCTTCGCGAGCATTACTGCTTCGTAGAAGGAGGTGACGGCTTCCCATGCCCTCTCGCTCCGTACCATGGCTCGCACCAGGGCCGGACGCGAGAGGTTGCCGCCGCCGATCGCCTCCACGAGGACACGGCGGTGCTCCGCCCAGGCAGGGCACACTTCCACCGTATGCTCCACCGTGTCCTCTAACCGATCCTCACAATGGAAACACCCGGGCGTATCCTCCCGCTTTACCACCGAAGCACCCATGCCCGGTGAGAACCTGCGTCAGGCGGAAGGTGAGGACGCCGTGACGCCTCTCTATCCACTCCTCAAGGAGGGGACTTACCGCCGCAATTGTGGCGTGCCCAGCACTGGGTTGCGACAATCGTACCCGCCATGTCGCCATGAGATCACACCGGAGCTCTGTCCCGCCGTGCCGCGATTTGTAGTGGCAGCGGAGTTTCGCCCCGGCGGCGTTTCGCCTCCTCGCGCCACTCCCAATGTGGACAAGGACCTTTGCCTCCAGATCCCATGGCGGCACTCCGGCAAGGAGGCTCGCCGCCTCGCAGGTGGATTTAGGCGGATTAACCGGATGGCCATGACCCTTTGGGCCGCACTCAAACGGCGCGCTGGGCGCAGCTTCAATGAGGGCGCCCATACCGGTGCCCCGTAAAGGGCCATGGACCGTACGACCTCCGTGTAGAGCCTCCGGCAGGAGGCGTTTGGACCCCCCAGATTGGGCAGGAGCCGCTTTAAGGCAGCCCCAGCCCGCTCCAGTCTGGGAGCCAAACGTCGGAAGTGCTCGACGAAGTTCCACCGGCTGACGAGGACAAGTCCCAAGTACTTCATCGTCGACTCGACGCCGATGTGAACCCCTCCTACCGTGAGTTGGGAACCCGCAGGTGGCGCGTTCCGAGGACCATGAAAACCCATGGCCTCGGACTTGTGCAAGGCCACCTCGAGTCCCAATTGCCGGATCCTATCGACGATTGTCGCAACCCCGCGTGTCATAAGTTCGGCCGCCGCCTCGTGCGACTGCCGATGTCCTCACGATGTTTTCCTGCACCGTTTTGAGAGCAGCTGTGATGAAATTATTCACACAAACTAAAATACCTGCCTGGGTTCGAACCTAAGACCTTACAACTCATGAAGGACACGGTGGAGCATACGGTGGAGGTGTGCCCTGCCTGGGCGGAGCACCGCCGTGTCCTCGTGGAGGCGATCGACGGCAGCGACCTCTCGCGTCCGGCCCTGGTGCGAGCTATGGTACGGAGCGAGAGGGCATGGGCAGCCGTCACCTCCTTCTGCGAAGCAGTAATGCTCGCGAAGGAGGAGGCGGGGCGCGTGAGGGAGTTGCAGTCTCTGCGCCCTCACGTCCCTAGCCGCCGCAGGATGAGACGCCCCTGGCATCGGGAGTCGATTGCGGACTCCCGGCCACCGTAGGCGCGAGCTTGCGGGCGGCGAGCAATGGGTAGCTCGCCGCCCGGTAAGGACCAAGCTCGGGTCGACGGCGCGTAGTGTTCCACGCGTGCCTCAAAGAGATGTCAGCAGCAGTGTAGGGGTCTACTAGGACCGATGCCTGTTGGGGTCGCGTGATTGTTCGAAAGAGATACCGTGACCCTGGCACATGGGCAACTGATGGAACACGGGTGGGTTTTAGTCAGTAAAAGTCTGACACGCCCTCATGCTCCGCCCAGAGCGGGAGAAGTCATTTGATGATTTCCTAACCAGAAAAAAAAAAGACCTTACAACTCATAAGTCGGGGGCAGCGCATTACTCCGACCAGGTCATCGGTCGGAAGACCGTTGTCTGGTCCGGTTGATAGCAATAGGCTCACCCCCTATTTCATGAAGTGTAAACATAACAGGCTGAAGTGTGGCCTCTACTTTAGAGGTAAATCTCTGCTTAGCCCTGGGGGAAACATGCATGATGATGTAATGTAATGTAAATACAATGTTTACCATATTGTCCCTCCAACAGTCTCTTTACTTCATTGAACCATATCGACTTTCGGAAGCGATTCACACGGAAGGAAAAAATCGCGACGGTTTATTGTCGCGCTCTGGTTTTTCAACTTTCGGTGCTAAACCGAGCAATGCCTCGCTGTTGGTGGCGTGTGTCTTAGATCATTAAGTACCCTTTAAAGTGGTTGAGCTGAATGGTGCAGATCCATACGTCATGTTCGTGAACGGGCGCCGTCAGTAGGTCTGGATTAGGCGTCTCTTAGCTGCCACGGCTTATTTTAATTTCTAAATTGTTATTTTATTTTTGTTTTAATTACGGACGATTTTATTGTGCACGGCTTCTGACATTCTTCTCACATTAATACATTCAACATACAAGATGTAACAAACTTTTTGTAACAGAATGTTGATTGAAATAATGTCCATCGAGAATCGTAGCCGTTCTTCTCCTTAGGTCTCTACTATGCTTTGGAATGGGCAACTAGCTTCATGTGTCTGACTCACCGACCTCTTTTTTGTGGGTGGTAAATAAAACGACGTCTTCCGCTCTGGACGGAGCGGGAGGGCGTGTCAGACTTTTACTGACTAAAACCCACCCGTGTTCCTTTAGTTGGCTATATGCCAGGGCCACGGTAACTCTTTCGAACAAATTTCGCGACCCTGGCAGGACTCACCAACCTCTGGACAGTTCAAAAGTGCCTGTAATTGGTTTATTTGAAATCAGTGCCTTCGCTGTGATTTTGTGTTCAATGAGATTCCAACAGGGTACATGGCGAGTGAGTCTCCTCAGCGCAAGCAGTGCGTTGAAGGTATAATGCATAAAAAAAAAAACGCGCAGCAACTTTATTCCGTCCGTGTAAATGTCGACTAACTAAACAATTGTGTCCGTTATCACAACGGGTACGTGCGTGCGTTATCTGTCAATTTCATAAACATTTAAGTATGAAGGTCGAACTCTTATTTTCTGGCGGCCCCAGTGAAATGTGGAGAGGCTGAATCATTTATCATTTTGGCCTTGTAATGTCAGTAACACATCACCTTGGGTGTGACTTGTGTACAATTGATTTCGAGGGGACCAACAGATTTTTGTAAAGAAAATTTATTATTCTACGACATTATCTTCACTTAGTATAAAATAAACTCGCATTTCGTATTTGTACGCTTAGATCTTTAAACTGCACAACGGATTTAAATGCAGTTTTCGTTAATAGACAGAGTGATTTCAGAGGAAGGTTTATATGCATAAGCCGCTGGCAAAAGTAGTATACAATAAATTGATGATCCGCGGCTAATTATTATAAACGTATTGCTTTCTGGTAATGGACGGGGTTTGTGGCTAAATAATAACAGACGCACGGGATGATCAAAGGTTAAGTTACGCTAGCCGCGGTCAGTTCGTGGATGGGTGACTCCATTACATATCGAGAATCTTCTGTAGGTACCTCGAAAAGCACGGCAGTCATTCATATATTTTTGACAATAGTTATGGGTAGTAAGTAGCCCAAAAGTCTGACCACCAATCTTACCAAGGGGTAAAGTGATGATTGGGTTGAGGAAGTTAGATAGGCAGTCGCTCCATGTAATACAGGAAAATTATTTAAACAGTGCGCAAATTTTTTTTGGTGGTTCAGTGTCTGTAATCGAACACTTATCATTTATTTTTTCAATGCTTTTTTTTATCCAATCTTAAATCAGTAAACTGTGGACACCCTACATATTTCGTAATATGATATCTACAATAGTAATAGGTCATAAACCGCGCGCCGGCGTATGTACTTCGAACTTATTAGAATTTTGACCAATCGAACAGCTGGTAGGTACTTGTAGTTAAGGCGCCGCGCGCAAGTTACGATAAAAACCAGTTTCAAAATAAAAATTGCATGGTTATTATAACTCGCTTAAGTTTAATTTGTTAAAATTTGCGCTCTGATTAAAAACTTATCCTGTATACTGGAATTCAGCTACATCTAGTTAGACTGGAATCTGACCCCAACATAGTTGGGAAAAGGCTAGGCAGATTTATTGCTTTCTGTTAATGCTTTTTATACGAGAAGGCTGAAACATCTTACTGAGTCGACAATCATCAATCCCTTGTATTTTACATCCGTTCATTTGCCACAAACAACAACAGTAACAAGTTCCTGAAATATTTACTAACAACTGATCTATGTTACTATACTAATACTAATTTTACTAATATAAACGCGAAAGTAACTCTGTCTGTTTGTTACGCTTTCACGACTGAACCGATTTTGATGAAATTTGGTACAGTGAGTTTGAACCCCAAGAAAGGACATAAGCTACTTTTCATCCCGTGACTTCGTCTACCTCCGCGACATTTACGCGTATGAAGTCGCGGGCAAAAGCTAGTAATAAATAAAATAACTGTTTCCTCGAACTCTGAGGAACACCTGCTTGCGAGGTATCGATCTAGTTTGCGACCTCGTAGACGCGAAAACCTCTTATTTATTAATAACGTAATTAGTATGGGATACCTACATGCTAGCACTAGTTTTGTAGGTAGGTAGACATATATGATGCAGATACTAAATTTTTTTCCTTCCTTGTTCTCGACCTGGTTTTCGCCTGATCGAATGCGATGGATAAGGTCTACGACAGAACAAGCCAATGTGAGTGAACTAAGCATTTCGTTTTCGCAGCAGGCCAAAGATAATGCGAATTCTTTTCGCATCCACCCTGAGGCTGCTATATTCTGCAAAGAATTCTTATACAAGATGCAGTTTTGAACCTGCAAAACATTTCAGGAGGTTGTTATGAGACTCGTAAATAATCATATAACAATACGATACCAAGTCATTAATCAATAATACTTTTCATTTTAGATTTTTCGATTTTATTGTTTTTCAGAATAACTCTCTTAATAACCCTCGTCAAAAAATCTATGAGAGAAATGTCGGTTGCATTTGTTTGTTTGTGTGAAAGCGCAGTTAAAAGACACATACAGACTGACTGCGTTTTAAAAAAAAGGGAGTTCACACTTACCGATTTCCGTAAATAAGAATAAAATGAAAAAGAAAATACCTGCCCATTTTATTTATTTATTTATTATTATTTTTTGTGTTTATTGGTTGTTTTTGTTGATTCGGGTTCAGAATCACTAACATAATTACCTCCTAAAATGTTTTGCAGATCCATAACTGCACCTTGTATGTATCTTATAGTAAATCATTTTTAGGAGGTATTCCACTTAGAGTACTTATTTCAACGGTATATGACCAAACGGCACTTAAGGTATTCTACTAAAGGCTATCAATCTGCCCATACTTTTCCTAACTATGTTTCGGTTCGGTTTCCAGTCTAACCCGATGCAGCTGAATACTAGTATTTTACAAAGAGTGACTGCAGCTATCTGACCTCCACAACCCAGTTATTAGGTCATTCGATACCCTTTGTAACACTGGTTGTCAGAGGTTCGGGCTTCTGACTACCCGTAATGACTGTCAAACATGTACAAATAACAGTCGGAACCAACGGCTTAACGTGCTTTCCGAGGCACGGAACAGTTTCGACAGGTTATGGATGGTCATCCATCGACGAAGCGACTATGGCAAGCGTAGCCCGTGCGTCTGTTATTATATAGCCACGAGGTCTGCGTACTAAACGCACTGAAACTCACAATTGCGGTTAATGGAACAGTTTAGGTGCCTTTCGGTCAAGTGCTGTTGAAAATGGTGCGTTTAGTGGTATACCTCATTTTTGGCGGGACAAAATTAAGAATGAGGACTAGTCCTGAGTAGATAAGTATTAGTCATTCTCATTATATTATGTATCCGGATAGTTGAAAGTTTATCACAAAGACACAGTACCACGTTTAAGACACGTAATCTAAACATGATTTCTAACCGCTTCCGAGTTGCTCAATCCGAAAGATAAAAACGTGTAAAGATAACACCGGTTCAGAAATTGAGAACAAAGTCGAACAGTAAACTAAAAGGGATACGGAAATTATTTCTAGAGGTTACTGCCTTGCAGAGTACAGTTAGGTTTTGGAGACACCTTTAACATTCCTCTATGGATGTGCTTGTGCTTGGGTCGGCTTCCAGTCTAACCGAATGCAGCTGAATACCAGTATTTTACATGGAGCGACTGCCTCTCTGACCAACCATAACCCACATTGATGACTGGGTAACAAGATACCCCTTGGTCTACTTCTCAGAATTTTCGGCTTCTGATAACGCTTCCATCATTATTCCGAGGTGCGGAGGGGTCTTGAATTCTCGATATGGTATTAATGGTTGCCCATTCACGACTACATTAAGTAATTTTCGATAGACTAGTGTGGCTTTTATTATTCAGTCACGAGCTCTCAGCTCTATATTCCATTCACTTATAGCGCATACATCAGTGCAGGATCACTTTTTGACCAGACAGTGTCTAGACGACAATTTTAGGTTATCGCGATCATAACAATAAATTATCTAATAACGTCAATGATTCCATAACATCTTGACTTTGAGCTCCGGACCTGCCGATATCTGTGCGACTAATATAGGGCACATCTCGGTATTATCGGGCAGCCATTTATATTTCATTGATTGATTGCGACACCTGTTTGGGTGTTGTATGTGTGCGTGTGTATATTTGAAGTGTGTCTTTATACCTAATTATCTACTGGCCGGCTTCTCTCACTGCTGGTTATAAGCCATCTTTTTTCTTGTACCAGTCCCCACGCTCCTGTGCCAGCCTCATCCAGGATGGCAACAATGTTGTTTGTCCTTATAATCCTAGCATATTTTAAATGGATGGATGTCCATGAGGTTTTGAGAACGTTGTAGGCCTTGTAGACTCGTCATTTTTCTATTTTATTAATTACCTGGTACTTGTCGACAGGCTTACACTGTCCTGTATGTATTTACCTATTAATATTTCAATTTGAAACAAAACCACTGTAAAAGCCATTTTTTTTATTGGCTCCTCTCCATAGGAATCAACAAATTGGAACCGTGTACCTAGGTTCTGACGTTTCATAACTGATGAGCACTAGGTTTATGTGAAATAAAAATATTTTGATTTGATTTGCTCACAACTTCTTACTGGACAGTCTTTCGCAAGAGGGTTATAATGCATTCTACGTAGATATTCACAATCATTTGCATATCGTGTCGAAAATTCACACACATTTCGATAACCAGGACCCTAAGCTGTTAAGGACATAAGCTATTTAATATCTCAAAAATAAACCTAAAAGCGGTGATATAGGGGATGAAAGTTTGAATGCAAAACCCAGCATTTTTTAATTTAAAGATATGGAAATTAAACTTTATGCTTTTAGTAAAAATTAAAGAACTACCTACGTCTTTCAGAGTTTTTGTAGAATCATCCTAGAGGGAATTAAATCGGCCACGGTCGCGAGATTTGTTCGATAGAGTTACCGTGACCCTGGCATATAGGCAACTGAAGGAACATGGGTGGGTTTTAGCCAGTAAAAGTCTGACACGCCCTCCCGCTCCGCCCAGAACGGGAGACGTCATTTGATGATTTCCCACCCACAAAAAAGGGGGAATTAAATACGTGGGATAATTTCAAACATACGCAGGCCAAGCCACGGTCAAGATATAGTGTGTGTAAATAAACTAGGAAGTAAATATTTTTCCTAACATGCAAAATTACAAAATAATACCACCGATAGGTCAGACTATTAGTTGACAGCGTTATCTCTGTGTACATTTATTTGCTTAGTTATTTATTGGTATATCCGTATCAGTGCATATTATGCAATAATTATTACATCTTGTATGAACTTGTTTGCTCCGAACATCTGGTCTAATTAAGAGGCCAAGGTTTTACGGACTTCGATTAAAAAGGGTGCCCATGCGGGTACTTGCCCCTTCTCCTCCATAGGCACCTACTAGGCTTTGGGCAACTAAGTTTGGTACCTACTGGGCTTTGGGCAACTAGGTTTGGTACCTACTGGGCTTTGGGCAACTAGGTTAGGCATCTACTTGGCTTTGGGCAACTAGGTTAGGCACCTACTTAGCTTTGGGCAACTAGGATTGGCGGCTACTAGGCTTTGGGCAACTAGGTTTGGCGGCTACTAGGCTTTGGGCAACTAGCTTAGGCACCTACTTGGCTTTGGGCAAGTAGGCTTGGCACCTACTAGGCTTTGGAATGGGCAACAAGCTTCATATTTCTGACTGACCGACCCTTCCGTCAGTACAGTTGGCTTGTCCTTGTCTTTGTCGTACCCTACTTCAGCGCCAGGGTAGTCTGGGAAATTCCAATTTTCTTACCTGACACTGTCCTGAAAATTGCAGAAACTTTATAAAATAGGAATTTTGCGTTGAACTTATGATTCGTGACAAATATGACTTTTACAGAATTATTATCATTAAATCGTCAATCCCAAATCTGTTCATGTAATACTATTGAATTAATGTTTCATGAAGTAGTCTTCAATGGATTCGCGCTTCCCCCAGGCCATACGAAATCCCAGTGAGCTAAATATTTAACGTATTCTTATAGGATCACTGATACTCGTGCACATCATGATGAAATAGAAATTGCATCTAGTTTGTATAATTCTAGACAAAACATTCATATGCTCTCAAAGTCTCAACTTTGGTGCGTCAGAGTCTACACCAATTATAACACCATTATAAGCACCTAATTGTCCTACTGATTCATACAAATTGTGTGGATGCATATTATTTCGTTCTGTAATGTTTGTTGTGTGTACATGAATAAATTGATTATTTATTTTATTCTCATTGCGCCAAAATTTTCCTAGGAATGCGTAACTTTTTGTGAGCCTGCCAGAGGTTACTTGCATTGTTTATAATCGATTTAAATGAAGTGTAACACCTGATTTGCACAGATATGAAAATATTTCGTGTAGCTCACAATCAGTCCACTCAGCCTGTCCCAGTCCACTGCTAGACATAGGCCTCTCCATAGATATCTATCTATCCTTTAGTTTCTGTTATCTGTGGATTTAACATATAAAGAAACTCCGAGCATATCTCCATAGCGCGCAGAGCGACCTGTAATTTGTGGACCAGCCAAACTGCTAGTGTCCTCGTTTCGGCACAAAATTAAATTAACATCTATACTTAATATTATAAAGCTGAAGAGTTTGTTTGTTTGTTTGTTTGTTTGTTTGATTGAACGCGCTAATCTCAGGAACTCCTGGTCCGAATTGAAAAATTCTTTTTGTGTTGGGTAGCCTATTTATCGAGGGAGGCTATAGGCTATAATAATATAACATCACGCTACAACTAAGAGGAGCGGAGCAGTAGTGAAAAAATGTTGCAAAAACGGGGAAAATTTATTCCTTTTGAGAGTTTTCGTTGCGTGCGCTGCGTAAACGGTTAAAGTAACGCAAAAACCATGTATGACGGAATTGTTCCTTTTAAAATGTTCTAAAAAAAAATCCGCGAGAGCATATGTCTATCTTTTAAGGTTGACTCACTATAACTCAAAAGGAGCGAGCAGCAACGAAAAATGGACGAAAACTAGCAGGCAAATCGATGCGACGGGAAGGGTCAGGGGAGCAAAAATTTGACGCGGACGAAGTCGCGGGCAGAAGCTAGTTAAATCATAAGGCCACCGTCATACTAGCGGATATTAGAGATGGGCGTCGAATCAACGAACGATTTAAATCGACAGTCGACGTAGATTCAACGCGTGAATGGTCTATCATTGAAGCTTGGACTAGTCGATTCATAGACGGCTGAAACCAAAGTCCACAATGTTCTTACATACGGCCAACCCAACGAAGATGCCTAAACGTAGTCGGTTATTATAAGTTCCGGTGTTGATACCAGCGAAATTGATCGTTAGGTCTATAGTAATAGAGTGGATTTAAGTTGACATGTTAGAGTGAAATGGTAGAATTATGCGAGGGCGTAGTCTACAGTCGTACCGAAAACATCGTCGTTCTACGTTTAGATTGAACGCATCGCAATCAAGTGAACTAGTCGAAGAATTCAACTAGTTGATCGACTCGTCGATGAACGACGATGAACGGTCTAATTTCGTTAACGAAAATTACGTTGACGACCCATCTCTAGCGGATATCGGGCGTTTTTGCACCCCCTCACTATCCTAACTCTAAAGCTATCGATCGAGGCAATCGCATTTGGCGCTCAGGTGCGCTCTGATGGATTCTCGAAGCTTGTCTCAGCAACACTAGAGTTTAAAATCCTTTGCGCGATAAAATCCCGTCGTTATATTTTCCCGTCCGTGCGCACTTGGGCTTACAATCGGGTAGCACGTGCGTGTGCGTCGTTATGACGTATTGCACACGCTGCGTGCATGCATTCCACGCATGGGGCGCCAAAATAACGCACCAAAAAATAATAACATATTCTTTATATGTCACCGGATTTTTTGGCAACAGAAAAATGCAATAAATTCTTTTTGCTGCGGTAGTCGACCTCGTAATATTAAAACGAGGAATGCGGCGTCGAAATTAATTTAAACCAAAATAAGTTTATTCGGATAAAACCGTGTGTGAAATTCATGTAAACAAACATGAATTTCGTTGATGTGACTGAACTGTCTTATAAAGTAAGTTATTTTCAGAAGTAATCGTTTAAGATACCCAGAGTTTTGATCATTTTATTTAACGCTACACCCACTGGTCTGAATGTAGCATAATGGGTGTGGTGATTGGTGTATAATTATATACAAAATTTATACACTACACACACACTATCAGGAAGCAATGGTTTTCATTTTGACAGTACAACAAAATTTATTACATATTATTTACGTGGTTGCGTTTTAAAAATTAAAATCAATCAGTTCAATTTATTTAGTTTACTTGTTTATTTACGCAGGTAAATCCCGCGACAAGCTTTTATATCATATCAAGTGTGTAATGGCGTTAAAAGTTGATAGGAAAAGTTTTAAAGGAAAAGTATTTATTTTATTATTTTTAGCGCATTTTTTTTTTAATTCTTTTTTTATTTAGAGGCATACCTTACAAAGGTATGCCAGCCCCATCATACCCTAATTTAACAAATATGTACCCTTAAATATAATTTTTAGCGTATTTAAACAAAATACTGTTAAAAAGAAACTTTATATTTTTAATGTATCGATTTTCCTCGTAAGATTCACATGTTTAGCGGACAGAAATATAATGGAAAAATTGCGGGAAATTGTTTTTAATTTTCATGCCATCTATTTTACCGTATCGTAACCAGCCAGATACAAACGCACAGTGTTTTATGAAGACCATTTTTCGGGCATTGCTTTTTTATATAAAAAGCTGATAGTTTAAGTTATTTAAATGCAATATTTCGTATCCCCATTTCACTAGTATGTTTAGTTTTTGAGATATAATTTTTTGAAAATCGTCCTTTTTCAACCGGGTATTTAGAAAAAATATCATATCTCTGAAACTAAATATGATACGCAATTATGATCTTGATTTTTTATGCTGCATATTTTACACTATAAATAAATCTCGGAACTTCGTTAGATTCGGACTTATACGAGGTTTTTTGTTTTTCGTTTTTATTTTTTTTCTCGGTAATTCCACCGTATTTGGAAAAGTTATTTATGCTAAAATTATGCCTTCCATCTTCCCTACATACCACAAAAATAACACATCCTAATTGCGTGGAATCTAGAAGTTACTCCAAATTAACTGTTTTTGCTAGGGTTGTCACTTTCTAATCTGAATTTTGATGACTCAATTTTTATTTAATGGTACGTTTTGGTTATTAAAATGTCGAGTATTAATCCTAGGAACTTTGTTATATCCAGACTTATAAAAGGTTTTTAGTTTTTTATTTATTTTGTTCTCGATAATTCCGTAGTATTGGGATAAGTTATTTATACTGAAACTACACTTGGCCAGCAACTTCGTTCGCGCATATTTTCATAAAAACCTTAACACCCTTTAAAACTGAATTTTGACGGTAGTTTTGACAAACGAATAACGGGCCGATTCTATTGTCACAAAATTCTCTAAACTAAACTAAAAATCACTTAAATTTGGTTTATCCCTATCAAACAACGATTTTCTATTCTGAAATAGACTAAAACTGACACAACTTAACTATATTTTAGTTTGATAGCACCAAGATTGCACTGAATTATTAGTTTAGTGAAAATGTCAATTTTGCTATTCTGAGTTTGCCGGTTTTCACCAAAAATTCTGACTATTTTTAATCGCGATTAAAAAAGTGTGGAATAAGACTAGTGATCATGAACTAAAGCAAAGGGCAAAGACAGTACTGTATTTTTTGTTTTCCTTTTCTTTTGCTTATGTCTCGAAAATGGCGTGTCCTATCACAAAAATTATGAAAATTTCGAGCCCCTTTAGAACCTCTGCACATTTAAATCTCAACACGTGGGTAATATTTTTTTATATTTTTCAAACAAAAAGTGAAAACTTTCATATAAAACACGTCCTGCCTCCAAGCGCGCGCCTTCGTCTCTCAAAAAATTCATTGCGTAGCGCACAAGTACCACGTTGCGAAACTAAAAGAAAAAAAAATACCACGTTGAGTCGCGATTTTCAAATTCGATTTTAGTCGTGTCAAAATAATTTTTATATTTAGAGATTTTTTCTTGCAGAATAGCGTTACAATTCTCATATCCAAAAGTAAGGAATTTTAGAGATAGTTAAGTTCGGTGTACAACAGAATCGGTAATGACAATCATTATTTTGATTTTAATTTGTGCTAAGTTTTAGGTTTATTAACCTAAGAAATAAGATTCCTCCATACGATATTTAAAAACCCCTAAATTGTTCTATTGGAGGTAGCTCTGAAAATCAAAAATGACATTAAAATGTAAATGTGCCCTGCCCACTGCCCGTTAAGTTTGGCGATTCTTCTGATTGTGTGGATAACTTTGGTATAAATATAGAAATAACTTCAGATCCGGATATGAACTAATATAATATGATCGCGTGACAACCCTAACGACGTATAATACGGATCGAACTTAAAAATGTTGTGGTTTCTAGATTCCACGCAATTAGGATGTGTTATTTTTGTGGTATGTAGGGAGGATGAAGGGCCTAATTTTAGTATAAATAACTTTTTCAAATACGACGGAATTACCGAGAAAAAAAATAAAAACTAAATACTGAAAACCTCGTATAAGTCTGAATCTCAAACGAAGTTCCGAAATTTATTTGTACTCTAAAATATGCATCATAAAAAACGCCTTCGATGTTTTTTAAGTCACAATTGCGTATCATATTTAGTTTCAGAGATATGATTTTTTTTTCTAAATACCTGGTTGAAAAAAGACGATTTTCAAAAAATTATTTCTCAAAAACTAAACATACTAGTGAAATGGGGATACGAAATATTGCATTGAAATAACTTAAACTATCAGTTTTTTATATAAAAAAGCAATGTCCGAAAAATCGTCTTCATAAAACACTGTGAAACGGTACAAACACAGTACAAACGGTACAGATACAATGGCCTATATTACTAGTTTTACTAGTAATATAGGCCATAGTTTTACTAGTAATATAGGCTAGATACTAGTTTTTTTTTTGTGGTAGACCTCGTTATTATCTGGAACCACCACTGGGATTTGTAAAATTCTTTGTGCATTGATAGCCCAATTGTTACAAAGAGAACTTGATTATGGATGAGTCCTAAATTAGGTGCATGATCAACTTTCATTTTGCAAGCCTGTATAACTTGTTTCCCCACAGCATTTCAAGGTTGTTTCCATTCTTACCGAGTTAAGTACAGAAGTTCAATCTTCATTGAATATGCTCTCCGTTGTCTTCAATTAATTTTACTGGCACAAAATTACGTATATCCAGTACGTAATGGCCATGTCTTCTACATGGTGATTGGTGATCGAATCATGCAAAAAGTAGATTATAATTAAATTACCCGCCATATTGATAGTAATAATTACATTGACGATGGTGGATTATACTGACTGTATAAGTGAGATTATACAGCGGTATGCAGTGTCGTTATAGACTAAATGAATTTTCTATAAAAGGTTATTAAAATATGGCTTACTACGGCTTGTCAAACCGGAAAAAAATTAAATTGTAAAAATTTATAATTGCAGAAGCTTTGCGCTTATAATTTTTCTTGGTCCCATATCAGCCTCTAAATCTATCTGCCTGCCAGCTCCCAGATGTCATGTCATGTTATGTCATAGTCCATAATTTTGTCGTCTTGGTTATTTTCTTCTTTCTTAAACCCGATGGGCTATTTATATAACGTTGGTAAAGGAGTGTTGTGATCAATGTCATAGGCTATCTAATTTGCACAACATTGCTTCATCCCGACACTTCGTCCGTAAGACATTTCTTGTTCTCCCGCATAGGTTCGCGTATCGCCCGCTTTCAGTATTAGGCTGGATTTAGTGCATGACCGATGGTCATCGCCAACCCGGCTGCCAAGCGTGTCTATTATGACAAATTCTTTGAGGGAGGCCTATATCCAGCAGTGTACGTACGTCTTATGGCTGAAATGATGATGATGATGGTCATCGAAGCTTATCCATGAAAACTTACTACAGTGCAGCGTCAAAGAATCGCTACGCGCGTACAACTACGTCGAGCTGACGAATACCGACGGCGCGCGTCGGTCGGGCGTACGTCGGTCGACTGACGCGTCGTTTATTTAGTGTTGCAAAGGACTCGAGTCCTCGAGTCGTAATTTTAAAGACTCGACTCAATTATGCAAGACTCAGTGTGCTCAAAAGACTCGGAGTCGAGAGTCAAGCCGAGCCCGAGTCATTTACAGGCCACTCGAGTCTTAAAAAGGACTCGAGTCTTAAAAAATGACTCGAGTCTTAAAATGAATTCGAGTCTATGAATAACTCGTCAGATTATTTGTACGCATAATTAAATTACATCATAACCACTCATTAGAACTTATCATTCTTCTATTCGAGTCTTTTCTAATGATGAGCTACATCTTCATGCTCCAAGTTTTTCTTTAAGACTCGAGTTAATTTTAAGAATCGAGTCCTTTTTAGACTCGAGTCCTCTTTAAGACTCGAGTCCTTTTTAAGACTCGAGTGCTTGACTCTAGACTTCGAGCCTATTGAGCACACTGAGTCTTGCATAATTGACTCGAGTCTTTAAAATTACGACTCGAGGACTCGAGTCCTTTGCAACACTACGTTTATTTCGTTTTCGCGTACCGTTCTTTCTGCTTTTTATTTTTGCTCAGCTCCTAAGGGCTGCACCCGGATGTCAAATAGCCTATTACCTTTCTCAAGAATATGGCTGTCGGATGTTAAAAGAAATTTCACATGGACTGGGAGTTTCAGACATAAGCGCGAACAAACGAACTCTATTATCCTCCTAAGACCCGGGACGTATTTACTAATATTTAATTGATGGAAGTTAATTTTTATGGCTTAATATAACATAGAGATACATAAACATCGAATAAAAAAAATCTACCCCAACCCTATTTAGCGTAAGGGAGGGTATCACCAATGATACCTTGGGTTCAAAACTGGTATTAAAACAAATTATTTTAGAAGGAAAATTTATTCAATGAAAAATTTGAAAAATGACGATACAAAATATACATATAATATTATTAAATTTAAAAAAACAACACCAAATCACTAATTAAAATACATATTCACCTTTACGTAAAGTCGACATGTCGGTAACGGCAAAATGTTCGATTTTAAACTGACTGCAATCAATGTAATTTGACAGCTAGAGAAATGGTGAGTGACTAGAAATATAAAGGATATTCTATGCCAGCCATTGTACAAAAAAGCTTAAACAAGTTCCGATAGACGGCGTGGAAATAAAATTCTAACTAAATGTATCACTGGTGATACCAGGGGTGTCAGGAGGTTAAAGTATAATGCAAAGTAAATATTATGCACGTTGTGCAATTTCCATAACAGTTTTGAAATAAATATCATCAGTTTATCTTAATGATCATATTATTATCCGTAATTATATTACAGTTTCGTTACTATCTTCGTATTGGTTTAATAACCATTTTTAGGGTTCCGTTGCCAAATGGCAAAAAACGGAACCCTTATAGATTCGTCATGTCTGTCTGCCTGTCCGTCCGTCCGTATGTCACAGCCACTTTTTCCGAAACTATAAGAGCTATGCTGTTGAAACTTGGTAAGTAGATATATTCTGTGAACCGCATTAAGATTTTCACACTAAAATAGAAAAAAACAATAAATTTTGGGGTTCCCCATACTTAGAACTGAGACTCAAAATTTTTTTTCATCAAACCCATACGTGTGGGGTATCTATGAATAGGTCTTCAAAAATGGTATTGAGGTTTCTAATATCATTTTTTTCGAAACTGAATAGTTTGCCCGAGAGACACTTCCAAAGTGGTAAAAGGTGTCCCCCCCCCCCCCCCCCTAACTTCTAAAATAAGAGAATAATAAAACTAAAAAAAATGTGTGCTGTACATAACCATGTAAACTTCCACCGAAAATTGGTTTGAACGAGATCTAGTAAGTAGTTTTTTTTATACGTCATAAACCGTAAACCGCAATTTACCTTTCATTCAATCAACTCAAATATAAAAATAAAAAAAATCATTTAATTTCATAAACATAAACCGAGATTACCTACAGGTTTGTACGGTACCCTCGTCGGTGCGCGAGTCCGACTCGCACTTGGCCGGTTTTTAGGAATAAGTGATTATGTCCGCCTTGCTAATTTTTGTTCTTAACTAGCTGTTCCGACAAAAGTTGTCCTTTCAAAAATACATACGTTATTAAAAAAATCCCACAGAAACAAAGGTGTCCACAAAATTCCGTATTTGAAAATTTTCTGGGAAGCTTTCTTTTGATTTTTATTTATATAGAAGTTTAACGGTTTTAAACGTCCTGTTTAGGGAATATAAGGTATATACAGTGTGTTTCTTATATTAAACTAAGATTATTTTTTTTAATATTAGTAACAAGCTTCTCCCCACGACTTCGTCCACTTGTAGTTTCTTGTTTTAATATAAAACATGTGCTACGACACTTTTCTTGCTTCCTATGATCTTGCCTTTTTCTATAAATACTGCCTAATCCTTCGGGAATACAAACATGATGAAGTTCCTTGACTTTACATGAACCCTGGATCCACAAGATCATAGAGACAGTTTAAAAAGATTTCTCACGCATAAGTGAAGCCCGGTAAATACTTATGCTCTTACAGTTACTTAGTCCCAGTTGTAAGGTTGCCGTGAACAAGGGCGGAATGCAAGTCCGTGGATAAGATTGATTACTGAGGTATCGTGTACCTCACATATCACAGCGGGCCCTATCGTTATAGCGCTGCGACACTTATTTTTAAAAGTCGCAGCATCATGATGAGATTGGGGGGAATAATACGTTTGTTTTTCTCTTTTTAAACTTCTATTAAGTTCTAGCTTTTGCCAGCGGCTTCGCCCGCGTATTATACAAATAAATCCTCCTCTTGAGTCATTCTGTGTATTGATGAAAACCGCATTAAAATCCGTTGCGTAGTTCATAAGATCTAAGCGTACAAACACGAAATACGAGTTTGATTGATACTATAGATAAAGATAGTGTGTTTCGTTTAGTCTGTGTTAGTCACCATAGATAGTTCTTCAGTATATTTATATGCGACTTACAAGAAATATTAGTAAATATAAAATATTATTCTTTCGTTCTTTAAGGATATATTTACAGCCGTTATTATTTAAGGCTGGAAAGATAAATATGAAAGAAGTTTCCAGGCCAATGTTCATCATCATAATAAGGAAAACATGTGGAGGAGAGGATAAAACACGCACCTATTTATAATTTATATTAATAGCGAGGAATGTGGTTAATTAAAATTTCACGAAAGATAAAATGCATTATGTAGACAAATTACAGGAATTTTTAAAAATAATATAATATGTTGTGCCTATTATAACATCTTTGGGAACGGAATTAAAGGGCATGGGCTAAGGTAGCCCTTAAAAAAATATTTATCTTACGTTTTTCGCAATTTGCAAGGCAGTCTGAGTTCATATAACCCCATTTATATAGACAAGTATAGTTAGTCGAAATTCGATCATAATTCAGTTAAATAGAAATACATTGTCATATAAAAAATATGAGCTTTCTGCACTCTATATATAAACTTTAACTGTGCCAAACATACTCCTCCGTCTGCGTAATTTTCGTAATAAGGGATAATTAGGGATATATAAGTTTTTGCTTCACGTATTAATATATACAGATTTTTTAAATGTCATTTAATGGGATTATACATTGAACTTAGAGGTATTATAATTCTGTAAATACATATTTGTTGCTGTTGCGAATCATATTTTGTTCCACATACCGCCTGACACTGACCTGCAAATTGCAAAAAAACTTGAGAGGTGTCAAGGGACATCCGGATGGAACGAAGTTCCTTTCGTTATTGTCTGTATAAAATCTCTAATTACTTAACTCCATCAGCAATATCCGGAACTTGTGTAGAAACACTGTCAGGGTTCGTTATTATTATTATTTTTTATGTACAAAAAACCTGTATACACTCAACAATGCGAAATAGAAAGACGAAAGGAAAATAACTGGCTTGCTTTCTATGAGAGAGAGAGAGACAGATAGACAGAGAAACACGTGCACGCCGCACGGCTTACAAGTATAGCAAAAAGTGTCGTTACAACTTTTGGTCTTAATTTTTTCCGTCTAGCCCCCTTTCGCAACGCGCGATAAGGAACTTCGTTCCAAAACGTAAGAAAATTTGAATTTCCAGGACTAAAATATCGCATTTCCCATAAGTAAGAAGTTCAATGGCTCAGCCAATTGCAAAAATGCGTTACGAAAAAGATTAACCCTGTATAATCGTGCAACTGCATTTCTAAATATCCTTTATCTCTAAAGCAATGCTTAGTAAGTTCGACGCCCTTGAAATAAATGATTAATCATTTACATAAACAAGTTGAATAATCATTTTATTAGGAAATCAGTCTTAATTGCCAACAACCACAGATAACAAATAAACATAGCATTAAAGCGGGAAGCGATGCGAGACGCATGCGCGCTGCGTGTTCATAGGTCACCGTGCCAATAGTGCAGCGACGCCCTCGCCATATTTATTTTCAACTTTATCTGCTTCAAAATAAAGTTGGTTTTTGAATAACTGACAGCTCGCCAGCAGACGGCCCATAGACACTGATAAAGCACCCGGATGTCCCTCCATGATTGTTTTAAAAAAATAATGTCGTTTGTTCTGTGTTGCGTTCGGTATCGTTGTATCCTGTTGATATTAGTGGCATCGATTCCATTCGTGTAACTGTATTGAGTTCATTGTCGGTGGTAAACGAAAGGGACTGCTTTTGGACTCTTTCTGGAATTTTTATTGATTTCACAAGAAAGGAGGAGGTTTCTCAATTCGTTTGTATAAATAAAATAAAAATTGCTATCTCAAAACTCCGTCATTTATAAAGAGTACTAAAAGGATGAGATAGTAAAAGGGGCACTTAACTTTTAGTCACGTGTCTACTTCAGAACATCTCGAAATCCTGACTCATCTTGAGCCGTCGAACAGCGGGATTATTGCGTAACACACGAACGTTTGGAATAGCTTTCATTCCGACAGTTTAACCAAATTCACACCATTATTTCTTATGCAGAAGTCGACAACCGGGACCAACGGCTTAACACGCTTTCCGAGACCTATTGCCGTCAACCTGGCACAAATCTAGACTTCGGGCAGCTACTGAGAAATTCCTGATGGAAATACCTAATAGCTATTTGCCCGACTCGGGAATCGAAAGTAGGACGTCATACGCAGCACCGTTTTTGTGGGTGTCTAATCATTAGGAGGGCCTGTCAGACTTTGATTGAGTAAAACCCACCCGTGTTCGTTCAGTTGCCTGTGCCAGGGCCGCGGTAACTCTTTTGAAGAAATCCGCGATCCTGGCAGGATGCCCAGCATTTGCGACCACTAAAAATAACTGTATACCAAATTAACCTATTCTTCTCTTTATTTCCAGTGGAATATGTGGACACAGAGTACAGTTTGTGGCTGACATGGTTCCTGATGCCGGTGATCGTGACCTTCCTCCTGCCTGCCGTCATCATAGTGCTCATATACATCAGCGCCATCATCTTCCATCTATATAGGCTTTACAGGTGAGCAATACACAATACAACAACAAGACAATTTTGTTCCGTTTGGTGCCGGAAGTAAGGAATAGCACCATCCCGTCTTTTCCCGTGGATGTCGTAAGAGGAGACTAAGGGACTTACTAGAGAATGGGCAGCAGCGTTCTCTATGCATTTTACCACCATACTGCGATCGCCAACCCGCCTGCCAAGCGTGGCGATTATGGCAAACCCCTCAATTCGGGGGAGGCCTATGTCCAGCAGTGGACGTCTTTCGGCTGAAATGATGATGATGACAATAGACATGGACATTGAGCAGAGATCCTAGAGCTCTTAGTTAAGAAACTGATCTTGGGAAGTGATACCACTTGCCTAATTCTGCTGCCAAGTAGCGTTGTCGTTGCGCCATGAAGATTAGGAGACCATTAGAGGGGAAGATAGCTGTTATTTTTGCTCTGTAGCAGCAGTATAAGCCTATAAAGTCCCATTGCTGGGATTTACGCCTCTTCTCTCAGAAGGAGCGAGCTGTAATCCACCAAGCGGATCCAGTGCGGGTAGATGTCTTGAATTTCTGGTATTCTGACGATGTTATCTTCCACCGTTTTTAGAACATTAGTGGTGTAATTATTTAGACAAGAAAAGCGCTTGCTTGGGTTCGATCCTACGGTATACTACTCGTAAGTCGCGGCCGTTACCAATGGGTCACCAGTTCACCACTGCTCAGATTCTGTATTCATGATTTTTATCTGTATTTTCTCGCAATTTGAAATCAATTTCTCATTGCTTGAAAGTACTGATCACTCAATCAGAAACCCAAGTTCTACTGCTCAACCAGTAGTGGTCCAGAGAAGTCAGGCCAATTCCTGATCCACATCTTGGATAAGTGGCGTTGGGGCCAATGTTGCGATTAGAGACCAATGTCTGGAACCAGCATCAGATAAAATGACGTTCCATGGTACTGCTGTAACGGAATTAATTTAAAAGGTTTTACGAAGCTTTACTTTATGTAAATTATTTCACCACTACTGCCTTCAAAATGGTGAAAAAAAGTATTGTGTGGAAACCGGCATGTTCTAGAACCAAAAATTCTAAGACTCAAGGGCGGATCCAGCTTTGGTGCCAGGGGGGGGTCACATAGACATGGACAAGTCACAAGAAGTTATAATTTAATTTTTATAATCATACATAAAAGTAAAAAGTAGGTATTTTATTAATGTATGTATAGTCTGGCAAAAACGGGTAGAAACGGCAGCTAAAAGGGCATTGACCAACTTTTATATAGTCCATTGAAATGTAACATGGGCTTAGCATTTTTTAGAGAACGCAATTTTATTTTTGGGATGTGTCCCCCCACACATCCCAAAACTAAAATTGCGTTCTCCCCCCGGGTCAGTAGAAGCTTAACCTCAAGTTTGAGGGGTTTGCTGCCCTTGTCCCCCGGCCGCCATCTTAGAAAAAGGGGTGCATACACATTTTTCGCGGTATTTCGAAAACTATGCATCTTACAAAAAAATTGTAGAGACATAATTTGTAGCAAATTGTTTTGCCTACAAATATGTTTAATAACTTTTTGCCCTAAATTTAAAATTAAGAAGTTATAAGAGAAGATAGAGAAGGTAGAGTCTGTAGGCGTGTTTTTTTTTACGTGGTATCCCCAGTAGGTGGTGTTCCCCGTGGTACTCCACAGACATCTTGCTTATTAGGTAATTCTTGATATCATAATATTTTCAACTACTTATTAGCTAGCTACTCTATTCTACTTCTCTTCGATGGTCCAGGCTGTGGCTCAGAATCTAATTACAATGGTACAGACTCTACCTCATAGGTGGCGGGGAAAAGAGTTTGTGATGAATAAGTGAAGTGGTATGTAGGAATTTAACAAAAAAAAAATATGAATGTATTAACAATAAAAAGATCTTAAAACTAAGTGAAACATTTCGTTTTGACCGGATTCTCATGAGCACTGACGAACCCGGTCAACTTTGGAGCGCTGTAACAGCGTTTTAAAGAATGAAATTGAAAAAAAATATAGCAAAAAAAAATCTCAAAAGAGCATCTACAAGATTTGTCTGAGGTATATTTTTTGTAAAATGAATTTAAAAATATTATAGAGCAAAAAAGAAATTTTTTATAAAAAAAATCTCACTTTTTAGCTTATAACTTCTTTAATTTTAAATTTAGGGCATAAAACTATTGAACATATTCGTAGGCAAAACAATTTGCTACAAATTATGTTTTGACAATTTTTTTTAAGACGCATAGTTTTCGAGATATCGTGAAAAATGTGTATGCACCCTTTTTCCAAGATGGTGGCTGGGGGACAAGGGCGGCAACCCCACAAACTTGAGGTTAAGCTTCTATTGACCGCCCCACATGTCCCAAAAATAAAATTGCGTCCTCCAAGAAATGCAATATTCGGCCCGCAAATTGTAACATTTCAATGGACTAATGGGACTTTGGCCACTTATATAAACAAACAGTTCAGCTAATAATATATGATTGATTTAATAGTTATTATCAGTAATAATGCCAATATAAACCTAGTTTTGTATCAAGATTTATATTTAGATAATTTTTAAAATTTTATTTAAATTGTTTATGCTTATAATAAAACTTGCTTTAGATGTGCCAGGTTCATCATAAATACAAGGCTGAACTTTGGTCCACGGAAGTGCCGGGGTCGTCAAGAAGGGGAGAATCGGAATCCACTTAGAAACAGTCAAAGTAATGGCAATAAAACTTACAAAAACAACACTCACGATGCAAAAAAAGAAAGTGAATGAAGTTATCATTCACTTTGTTTTTTTTTGCACTCGTCATTTTGACAATTAACACAACATTTTTAAAACACTGTTGCCAAATAAAAAAAAAAGATAATTGTATATCGATACATATGGAATCGATTATTGTTTTATAAGTTCTTCAGGTATAATGCACTCTTCAATTTATCATTTTTAAGTCTTTAATCATTTATATCGTATATTAGTATTTTTGAATAATATGATTAAATAAAAACTGCATTAAATACAGTGGAAAGATTACCCTACACTTTAAATCGATTTGAATGTATTGTTTATGCGATTTTTTTTTGGCAACTCTGAAGTCAAATTCAAAGCCAAAGACTTGGTCACACCTGCCAGGGTCGCGAGATTCGTTCGAAAGAGTTACCGTGGCCCTGGCATATGGGCAACTGAAGGAACACGGGTAGGTTTTAGTCAGTAAAAGTTTGACACGCCCTCCCGCTCCGCCCAGAGCGGGAGAAGTCATTTGATGATTTCCCATCCAAAAAAAAGACTTGTTCACATAATCAAAACACCAAATAAAAAAAAGATTTTTTACAATGCTTATTCATACAAAGTTATTAGCATCAGATAACTAGCCTGGATGGAGCACCGCCGTGTCCTCGTGGAGGCGATCGGCGGCAGCGACTTCTCGCGTCCGGCCCTGGTGCGAGCCATGGTACGGAGCGAGAGGGAATAGGAAGCCGTCACCTCTTTCTGCGAAGCAGTAATGTTCGCGAAGGAGGAGGCGGGGCGCGTGAGGAAGTGGCAGTGTCTGCGCCCTCACGCCCCTAGCCCCCGCAGGAGGAGATGCGTCGGGCGTCGGGAGTCGATTGCGGACTCCCGGCCACCGTAGGCGCGAGCTTGCGGGCGGCGAGCAATGGGTAGCTCGCCGCCCGGTAAGGACCAAGTTCGGGTCGACGGCGGGTAGTGTTCCACGCGCGCCTCAAAGAGATGTCAGCAGTAGTGTAGGGGTCTACTAGGACCGATGCCTGCCGGGGTCGCGTGATTGTTCGAAGGAGATACCGTGACCCTGGCATATGGGCAACTGATGGAACACGGGTGGGTTTTAGTCAGTAAAAGTCTGACACGCCCTCCCGCTCCGCCTAGAGCGGGAGAAGTCATTTGATGATTTCCCATCCAGGAAAAAAAAAGGCCCTTTACTAAAACAGAATTAAAATTATTGGTAAATTACATTTTTCTATAGCAGAGCGTTTAAAATTGGCCAAGTCTGGACAATTCCCTTTGTTTGGGAGTTCGCCACTGTTCTTTTCGATGCGTTCGTTCCCGAATAATGCGTTTGCCATCATACAAAATATGAATCCACACTAATATTATAAATGCAAAAGTAACTCTGTCTGTCTCGCTTTCCTGCTAAAACTACTGACCCGATTTAAATGGTACACAGATAGTTTAGAGCCTGAGAAAGGACATAAGCTACTTTTTATCCCGGTAGTACGTACCCGCGGGATATTTTCCGACCTCCACGCGGGCGAAACCGCTGGCAAAAGCTAGTTTATAATAAATTGATTAAATATTGAAGGTATTTACATAAAATCTACATTGTGACAAAAAATATATCCTTACTTAAAACCATTACCTATGTTTAACAATTTTAAATAGTGGTCGACGGTGGACCCAGCCCAGGGGGGGGTCATGACCCCCATGACCCACCCCCTGGATCCGCCCTTGCTAAGACTTGTGATATCTATCAAAGCTGCATTGGGCCCTCGTGGAGGTCCGCTCCTTCTCACCGAAATGAGGCCTATGTCTTAGTAGTGGGAACATAACATATTCATATAAACATTTAGGCTTGAAAGAATTATAACTAATAGAATAATCAATACAACCCTGTTGGTTCATTAAATCCCATTGAATGCCTTTTTCATGACATAGTCGATATTTATAGTAGATTTAAAATAAAACGGTCGTACCAAACCCACCTGTGGGTTAGTACACTTGCACCACAAATTGCATCAGCTTACTCTAAAAAAAGAACATTAAAATCATTAAAATTATCACGGAGCAGAGGTCTCAAAGCAATAACGGATATATTGAAACAAAATAATAAATTGTGCTGATCACAACATTACTGCATGCACAGAATGTGATTAAAAACAACGATAATGAAATTCTACCTTAATTAAATAAATACATTATGTGGAATGTGTGTCGTAGTCGTAGGTATCTGGCAGTGGTGCGGTTGAAAAGAAGATTGTATTCAAAGAAGAAAACGAGTATGCTTAGATGGTTTGATCATGTAGAGAGGAATGAAGGGCGACTAACAAAAGGTATTTTACAAGCCTGATGTGAGTAGAAATTTCTTCCCGTTCCCCATTCCCCATTTCTTCCCGTGGGTGTCGTAAGAAGCCACTAAGGGATTTACTAGAGAATGGGTAGCAGTGTTCTCTTTGCATTTTACCACTATACTGCGATCGCCAACCCGCCTGCCAAGCGTAGCGGTTATGGCAAAGCCTAAATTGGGGTAGGCCTATGTCCAGCTGTGGACGTCTTTTTTTTTTTTTTTTATGATGGGAAATCATCAAATGACTTCTCCCGCTCTGGGCGGAGCGGGAGGGCGTGTCAGACTTGTACTGACTAAAACCCACCCGTGTTCCATCAGTTGCCCATGTGCCAGGGTCACGGTATCTCTTTCGAACAATCACGCGACCCCGGCAGGCATCGGTCCTAGTAGACCCCTACACTGCTGCTGACATCTCTTTGAGGCGCGCGTGGAACACTGCGCGCCGTCGACCCGAGCTTGGTCCTTACCGGGCGGCGAGCTACCCATTGCTCGCCACCCGCAAGCTCGCGCCTACGGTGGCCGGGAGTCCGCAATCGAAGCTGTGGACGTCTTACGGCTGAAATGCATCACGCTGGGAGGGGATGGCCTAGAAGGACATAATAGTGACGTTCTTCAGAGAAGTCAGGTGTGTTCAGTTACAAAGCCAGGATCACACAATGCCTTTTGACTTCCAATACTTCATAGAATCTGCTCAACAATTTTAATAATTCACGCTCACATGAACGTGACGTAAATTATCGCGGGGGATTTTATTGCGTAAGGAATTTGTAACCGTCGACGTTGCGTTGAGCGTTTAGAATCTTACAGAGCGTATCCCAAAAATCCTGCCACGGTATTTTTACATTTGGGCCAAACGTGACTTAACCCAGTGATCGTGGCTGAACTGTCTAAATGAATAATAAATGATTGAAATGGAATGAAATGACAGGAATGGTTAAATGATAAATTATTTTATTTCTGTAAGTAGGTTTTTACAAACATTTTTACACGTAAATCATATTTTCTTAAACTAGATGAGCTCAGCGTTTCCTAACTGACTACTGAGACGAAAGGTCTAAACAAACTCAGTAGTCACGGTCTCTTTAAAAGTCTAGACATAATCTTGGTTACATCATGTGAAGGCCATGTGGATTGGTGACTGAAATGGTCTTTCCTTAAAAGGAAAGAACCACACAGATTGAGTGGACCTATCCAGTGAGTGCACGCGACTATCATTAATCGTGCAGCTCAACTCAGAACTTAAGAAGCTTAACGATTCGACGAATAATACCAAAGAAAGGACATTTGGGTAGGCCGCATAAATTACACAAACTGCCAGATCATTATTACAACTTATTGCAAACGATTGGCATTTTCATGTGTGTAACGTTACGTAATTACATCTTTGGTGTTGTTATTACCTGGCTGAACAGCTTGCCTGCATCTTTGATGCATTGCATATTATGGTAACGCAACAATGTGTATTCGACCGCTCTCAAGGTCAGCCCCTGCTTTGACCGCATCGCACTCATTTTTGAATAAACCAGTTCTTGAGCTTCAAATTCAGGGCCGACAAAAAGTCGACCGAGATAATGCAGCACCCAGTGTTACATTATATTCAAGGGCACACTCTTATTATTGAGGGCTCTTGGGTTTATACAGGGTGAAATTTATTAGCTAGTGAAATTCGACGGACCTGGTGATGGGATGATATTTAAATATGGTAATTTTTTTTTTTTTGCACTGGACAATCTAGTTACTTGAGTTGAAAAAAAAAAACAGGTTTTATGTCGCACTGACGTCACGCAAAATCCTGCATCGCGCAAGCAGACTTTATTGCGCAACTAGCATATTATATGTATAATGTCCCGACATCAATCGTCGGATCGGAATCGTCGTCAGTTGCCCACTAGACAAGACATCAGTCTGGTCGGAGGATCCTCCCTCATCTATGGAGGTTGAGTAACATTCTGTTCCTCATATCTCCAAAAGTAGGCAATACGTCTAAGCAATTTCCAAAAAAAAGTTTTTTCTTTTTAAATTGAGATAACTATGTGATTGCACTTCCTTCAACGGCTTCGCCCGCGAATTATTCATTTGAAACTTCCTCTTGAATCACTCTGTTTACTGATGAAAACCGCATTCAAATCTGTTGCGGAGTTTAACAGAAGGGTAATTGCGGAAATTTTTATCGGTAGGAATTGGTTTAATATTCATAGTTAAACAACATTCATTGCGTTATTTACGTTGCTGAGCCACAATTTATTCTAACAAATGACGCAATGGTTTAGAAATAATCTTCAATCCCATTCAGATTCTGATAAATTGTGCGTTTCGCAATTAGGGTGCAGATCTAAGCATACAGACGCGGGAACCGATTTTGTTTTATACTATGCAAAGAAGCATTGCAATCTTAAGTCTAAATGCATCTTAAGTATTCTCTTCTTCTCCATCGTCCCCTCAATGCCGAGGAACGGCCATATACGACGCGTCTCCAAGTAATGCGGTTTTCTGCAGTGAAGACCGCTCGGTAGATGCTACCTCCAACAGCCTTCTTGGTCTTACAGGTACTCAGCCTTGTATGCGTTTTCGTTCGACCCGCCGATTAGCACAAAAAATAGGTGTACTTGACATTAAATCGTTTGTTTTTTTTTGGTATATCATGTTTAGATATAGTATACCCATCGCGTGTGCAGTTTCGTTAACTAATTTGTAATGACCCTGTATAAGTTATTACCCCATGCAAATTTTGATGAGGTGCAATAAGCATATAACATGTAAATTGCTGCCCGCAAAAAAATTAGGCCCGCCAGCGATTTGCAACAAGATGGAAGTTGGATCAATCTAAATAAAAAATGTTTATACATAACGAGTTGTCGGTGTAGGCTTTTTAGGAGAGGGAGCCATGTTTTATTTTCGTTTTGATTCATTTCTTTATCATTCATATTCTCCTGCACTTATCCCAATTGATTTGGTCAGCACAACATGTCTCTTTCTTCCATCATCATCATCATCATCAGCCTATAATGTTCCCACTGCTGGGACAAAGGCCACCTCTCGGTGAGAGGGAGTGGGCCATAATCCACCACGCGGGCCCAGTGCGGATTGGTAGATATCACATGTCTTCGAATTTTTGGTTTTAAGACATGCCGGTTTCCTCACGATGTTTTCCTTCACCGTTTTCTTCCATACTTCTCTATAAGTCGTAAGGGTTTAGTATTACCCAGTTAGGATTGTGGAGGTCAGATAGGCAGTCGCTTCATGTAAAATACTGTTATTCAGCTGCATCCGGTTAGACTGGAAGCCGACCCAAACATAGTTAGCAAATCCCAATAACAATTTGATTCGGAAATTGGACCAGGAATCCATGCTCAGCAGACGTTGCTTAGTCCTTGTGAACACTAAACCAAATAAAGTATCGTGTAACTCTTCAAAATTTTGGATTTTTGACGTCACTATCGGTTTTAGCACTCTCGAAACTCATGAAAACGACACCCATTACGAAAAATATTAAAATTTTTGCAGCCGCCATCCTGGATTTTTATTTTGACCTCACTATCGGCTTCAGAACCCTCGATAACCATGAAATCTATCTCACTCTCTCTCTCTATCTATTATAAAAAGTAACATGGATTGGGCATAACGATTTTTTGTTGAATTGAAAGAGTCACGTTGGGCAGTTCAAAGGTCTCAAAATTGTATTCAACAAAATTATCACCAGCAGTTACCTTCTTAAAAATGGATACAACACGAGGTTCCTCATACAACAACATTTTAATGAGGTTGAAAAACCTTATTAATTATTTCAAACGTTCCTAATTAAAAAAGTAATTTCTCGATAACTTTAAAATCTCAAAGACCTCGTGACAGATAAATGTGAAATAACGTAGACAATGTCCAGACGGTTTAATTAGACGGTAATAATTATGACCAATTATTTTTTATAACCGGTTATCTGGAGAAAGACGTGTGATTAAACGCCAGACTTTGGCCGGACGCTGTCTCGTCGCGGGGCGTCTGCCATGCGCTGTTTTTGTGATCGGAACATTTGGATGCAAAAAGGACTTTTTTTGCTGTGTGGGAAATCACGAAATGACTTCTCCCGCTCTGGGTGAAGCGGGAAGGCGGGACGGACTTTTACTGACTAAAGCCCACCCGTGTTCCCTCAGTTGCCTGTGCCACGGCCACGGTAACGCTTTCGAACAAATCCGCGACTCTGGCAGGCATCGGCCCTAGCAGGCCTCTTAAACTTTGTGCAAATTATGACATCATCACCGCTCGCGAGGAAATCGGCATGTCCTTGAACCAAAGATTCGAAGATATCTACCAACCCGCACTGGGCCCGCGTGGTAGATTACAGCCCACTCTCTCTCTCACAGAGAAGAGGCCTGTGTCCCAGTAGTTGGAAATTTACAGGCTCATTATGATGAAAATTATGCTTGGGGCTAAGTAATAACAGCCGTTCGGATCGATCGATCAGGTAATGCTACGATTGCTACGATTGGTTCGTGGATGTGTAACCATCTTTACATACCAAGACCGTGCCACGGAAAACATGTCAAGCCGTGGTTAGCTGTCTTTTAAGGACCTTTGACAGTCGTTACAGGTCGTCAGAAGCCCGAAAGTCTGACAACAAGTCTTACCAAGGGGTACCGTATTACCCAGTAAGAAAGAAAGAAAGAAAGAATACCGTTTATTTGACACAGTTCGTAAAACACAAAATGAAATAACATGAAAGAAAAATAAAAAAAACAACATATCATTTCAGCATTAATGCCAGACAGATGCTGCCTGACGCTGGTTTTCTAATGCACCTATAGGGACAAGTGACGAAGAGTACAAAACAGTTATGCAGTCGCTCCATATAAAATACTGGTATTCAGTTGCATTCGTTTAAACTGGAAGTCGACCCCAACATAGTTAGAAAAAGGCTAGGCAGATGATGCGATGGATAAATTGATCCACTCAATCATTTTGGGCGTTTAGTTTTTTGCCGAAACGAAGATAGCGGGATGAGCTTGACTCCTACCGAAAAGAATGGCTAGCACTAGCAAAAGACAGAGTTCTGTGGAAAATGGAGCGGGAGGCCTTTGCCCTGCCGTGGGACAATACAGACTATTTAGATTAGATTAGTTTTTTGTAGCCAACACAATTTTATCAGAATACTTAGGTAGGTTTAACCACTGGTATAAAGTAGAACATTCGTTTATATAATAATATGCAAGTACAGACTCCAGCACATCAATCTACCCGAAACTGCCAAATTTTCCCAATCAATTTTGAACCCAAAACTTCAGAGATAAAGTTGAAAATCTACAAAAGAAATTTGACAGATTGTAGTAGCTTTATGTGCTGGCGTCTGTACATGCCATCTTGGTAAGGCTAAAACCACAAATAATAGGTTAGGTATGGTGGTTGTGCCTCTGCCAATTTAGGTAAACAATTTTATGAACAATACAATGCACATGCGATCTTGTGTGATAACTTGTATTACCTGCACGCTATGTATTAAATGATTTTCTTGATAAGTAAGTATAGGCAGTGGCAGCATTACGTATAGGCATATAAGGCAATGCCTACTTCGAAAAATCAACATAAGTCGGTCAATTACATTTTAATGTGTGTCCAGAAATGATTAAGAAACTAATTAAATTATCATACCTAACAGAAACCCGCGTAGACAAGAACAAGCGGCCTATAGTGCCTACCTTACAGAACAATGCACGCCACTGAGCATTTTTTTTTTGCTAGCCTATACTGTCCCACTCTTGGGCAAAGGCCCCATTAATAAGGCCCCAAGATAATACACGGGCGACTCCGCTGGCAAAAGCTAGTAATATTATAAATGTGAGAATATTATAAAAAATTCTCTAAACTACAAGTTTACTCCATACTTACCTGTTTCTTTATTTCAGATTGAAGGTGGTGGATGGCGTACAGCCTGATTGGAAACAGGCGGCACGACTCGCGGTCTGCGCGCTATGGGACGCGCACGGTTGGCTGTGGCATGGTAAGTCTATACTCTATTCGAGTTAAGAAAATACCGCTTGAACGCACCAAGGGACTTTTCTCACTTTTCCGTATTGAGGGAAATCGAACGTCAGGCTTGTCCTTATCAGGCGTTGGTCGACCCACCCCACTGCCTTCGATACCCGTTGTTACATTGTTGATTTTTAAAACGCTCAATACGAAAAAGTGATAAAAGTCACTTGGTGCGTTTGAGCGTATAACTAGGTTTCTTTACAACCTTATCACGCCTACTTTCTCCAAAGGTTTGGACAGAAGTTTACCTATACTATAACTAGGTTTCACCAGTTATGTTTAACTCTTATGTAAACTGGACGGAACGGGACGGGAGCGAGCCAATTACCATCAACCGGGCACACATGCAAACTCCGGGCTTCTGAGTAAATTGCATAAAACATTAACAGTTCAACTAAATTCATTGCGTTATTTACGTGCTGAGTAGAAAAACATTACAAACATAGCGCAATGGATTAGCAATGTCCTCCAACCTCCTCCAACAATCCTTCAGATGGCGTTTGAAAGTGTTTCACGATGAGGATACTGGTTTTTATGTAAGTAACTATGAAAACGATGCCGGGCGGCAATATTACCATCTTCGGAAGTGTTTTCACAGAGTAAACGCTTGCGGTCGTCTTCGGAAGAGCCCCTTAGATTGGTTCCCTTTTCTTGCCAGGGTTCCAGTTTTCAACGAAAGATTTACTGTGGCCCTGAGACAGGCAACGGACGGAACACGGGTTGGTTTTAGTCGGTAAAAAGTCTGACACAAAGAGCGGTAGAAGTCAATTGATGACTACCCTCCCCAAAAATTTAAACATGGGTTCCTTACTTGGCTCTTCCGCCTGCCAGGGTCGCGAGATTTGTTCGAAAGAGGTACCGTGGCCCTGGCACATGGGCAACTGAAGGAACACGGGTGGGTTTTAGTCAGTATAAGTCTGACACGCCCTTCCGCTCCACCCAGAGCGGGAGACGACATTTGATGATTTCCTACCCACTAAAAAATAAATAAAAAAAGGGACCCTTTCGCGGACATTTCCAGTCAATTTGTCTTGCCTTGTGCAATGATTTAGATCGCTTGGTTGCCCATGATGCAATTTGTATTTTACTTTTCCCAGGCTACGACATCCAAGGTCTAGAGAACATCCCAGACGGCCCGTTCCTGGTGATCTACTACCACGGCGCGCTACCCATCGACATGTACTACTTCACCGCCAGGATGCTGTTGTTCAAGAGGCGGCATATTCACACCGTCGCTGACCGGTTCATGTTTAAGATTCCAGGTTAGTTCTTGTATATTTATATTGATGACTAGCTTTTGCCTGCTTTCGCCCGCGTGGATGTCGGAAATTAACGCAGGTATTTTTCTAAAATAAACTTTTTTTCTAAACTAAAAGTTACTCCTTATTACATCAGCTATCTGCCAGTGAAAGTCCCGTCAAAATCGGTCCAGCCATTTCAGAGATTAGGCGGAACAAACAGACAGACAGACCGACAAAAATTGTAAAAAATGTTGTTTTGGTATATGTACCGTGTATACATCCATTTACACTTAGTAAAAATTGGTTATCTTAATATTACAAACAGACACTCCAATTTTATTTATTTGTATAGATGTATAGAAGAATGACCCTTTCCATCAGAATTAGTACTCATCGTTGGGCCACTTGACTGTGGGTCTAGATGAGTGCTTTCGCTTTTTTGACGACCCATAACATCTGTCAAAAATCATCATCGAATGGCAGCCGGGACCAACGGGTTGTAGTGCTTTACGAGGCACGGATAGAATAATGAAATAGTTAAGAAATAAAATAAAAAACTCTTTAAACTGACTATCCTCCCATACCTTTTAACACTGTAATTAGAAACCATTGTAAAAAGCAATTATTTTTAAAAGAGTAACCATGAGCCGTGTACGCACGTACGAACACGAACATAAGGAAAACAAACATCAAATCTGAACATTTGGTTCGTACGTATGGACGGCATATTCGAACACGAATGCGAACATAGTTCGAGTCGAGTTCGCGCACAACAGTCGTGAACTCTTATGTTAATAGCCATGACGGCGCCGTTGGAAGTGGTCGATTATGAAGTAGCAGAGAGTTTTTTGGTGTTCGCCGTGATTCACGAACATTTATTAAAGCTCTTTGCACACCGTCCATACAGAACATACTAAAAGGATCGCCGCAAACATGTTTGACGAACAGAGTATTCGATGTTCGTTAGTGGTACGCACGTGCGAACCAAGTTGTTGCATATCATGCAACGCAACAAATTTTTTCGTACGTGCGTACACGGCTATGGAGTTTTTTGACGGGTCTGCTCCGGAGGAAACAACATTGGAACCGAGCACCTAGCTTCTGATGTCTCATAAGCCCATGTGGTTTAATAAATACTAGCTACTTAAATACTACTTTTACCCGCAGCTTCGCTCGCGTTAAAAATAACAATAAATATAGAATTATTTTTTCATAAACAGTATTATGTTACTTCTAGTGCCTCCAAGAATATAATAAATGTACAAAGTTTTATGATGGTCGGTGAAGTAGTTTTCGCGTGAAAGTGTAATAAACAAACTTAAATTCACATTTATTTTATACCTTTAAACGAGCAATTCTTGTATATATATATATAATCTGAATCTCGGAAACGGCTCCTACGATTTTCATGAAATTTTGTAAACAAGGGGTTTCGGGGGCGATAAATCGATCTAGCTAGGATTCATTTTTATAAAATGTCGTTTTATTCGTGTTTTCAATGACCAACTTTGTCGATAATCAGCTTGAACATAAACTTATTATTTTAAACGCAATTTACCAAAAAATACCGAGCAAAGCTCGGTCAACCACATATTAATATTAATAGGGATAATATTCTGATTTTGATTTTTGACCATCAACTTTCCAGGCTGGGCAACCCTCCTAGAAGGCCTATGCGTGATCCCGGGCACAGTACAGACGTGTGCGTCTGTGTTGCGCGGTGGGAACTCTCTGGCCATCTCACCGGGAGGAGTGTACGAGGCGCAGTTCGGAGACCACTACTACCGGCTCAATTGGAGGAACAGGATCGGGTTCGCTAAAGTAGCGCAGGAGGCGAAAGTGGTAAGTGAATCTTTGACGGCCAAACTTCATTTTTTAGGTTTCCGTTCTTCCACTCTTTTTATTTTTAGGGCATTTGGGGGGCAACTAGACAACAGGTACAACTAGGCTTGGCTTGACAACTAGGCTTACTAGAAAATGGGCAGCAGCGTTCTCTATGCATTTTACCATCATACTGCGATCGCCAACCAGCCTGCCTAGCGTGGCGATGATTCTTTCGGGTGAAAGATCATGATGATCCGAAGAGACCTTACGGGACGGGACCTTATTATCGCTGTCGCTGTTCGTCTGTCTGTCTGTCCATCTGTCAGTGGTCTGTATCGCATGATCCCTAATAGGTAGACAGTTGAAATGTCCACATAATGTGTATTTCTATTGCTGCTATAACAACAGATTATTAGAGAACAATGATTAAAGGAAAAACACGTTTCTTGTATGGAGAGTTGGAGACCATAATGTGTTTTTTATTGTAAAAGCCAATTATTTTTAAATGAGTAACCGTGGAGTTTCTTGCCGGCTCTTTTTCATAAGAATCAACCAATTGGAACCATGAACCTAGCTTCTGACGTTAGGTAGGCCTGTAGGTTTTTTTTTGTATGGGAAATCATCAAATGACGTCTCCCGCTCTGGGTGGAGCGGAAGGGCGTGTCAGACTTTAAATAACTAAAACCCACCCGTGTACCTTCAGTTGCCCATATAGGTTTATGTGAAATAAAATATTTTGAATTTGATATCCTACAAAAACCCATTTCTGTAGGTGTCGTAATAGGCGACTAAGGAACTTACTAGGGAATGGGTAGCAGCGTTTTCTATGCATTTACCACTGTACTGCGCTACCCTGCCAAGCGTGGCGATTATGGCAAAGCCAAAAATGGGGGAGGCCTATGTTCAGCAGTGGCTGAAATGATGACCTTAAAAAAACTATCATCAAGGTAGAACGTTGAGATTCAAAGAGCACCGTATTTGTTTTGGTCTCCGTATAATTTGTAAAAAAGTGGTAAAATTGTTACTCAATTCATTAGTGCTGTATATCAGTGTAAAGCCTGTGAAACGGACTAAAAAGTGGTGTATATAATACGTCTGGACTCCATCAGTACCGTGAGTAATCAGTGAAACACTTTTAGAAAAAAATTGAAATTTCTTGCGTCCCTGACCTAGGGCAACCCGCAGATCGCTCGCTTCTACGCACACATGCTCAACGCTTACACGTACACTGCGTTTGTTTCAACATCTTGAGCTTACGCTACGCGTTTATAGCAGACTTAGCTTATGCCACGCTTCGTGAGTAACAGCAATAAAAAAGAAGAGAGATATCACAACAAACTGAAGGAAACATTAGTAGTTTTAATAATGTATTCCTGCAACAAAAACATCACGCAGAGACGTAAGCAACCTAAAGATGTTAGCAGTCATAGCAGCTATGTTGATAATTCCATAACCACGTCGTCTAGCATATACCTTTCAGATACCGCACGTAGTTTGCCAGATCTTTCGAAAGTACTGCTTAGCCATGAAGTAGAAGAGTTGAGAAATGAAATAATGAAACTTAGAATGGATTTAGAAAGAACTCAGAACGAAGTAGATAATTTGAACTCAGAAAACTATTCGCTTCAAAAAATAATTACTTCTCAACAAAACAAACTAGATAAGTATAAATTGTTATGTACGGATTCCTGCAGGATTAATAACAGTACAGTATCCTCAAAAAAGCGTAAATCTACGAAGTCGAAACGTAACTCTAATTTAAATGAAAGTTATAGCGAATTAAATATCAATCTTGCGAACACTATCGAGACTCCAATTAATCTCGTGCAACAGAATGAAACTACCACTACAGACATGAAGCTCAGTGATAAAATGATCTCAATTGATAATCCTTCAGAATACATGCATCAGGAAATAATAAATGAAGTAATTAGTAGCCCCTTGGCAGCGTCAAGCACAGGCACAATCGAAAATAAAACCAATACCTACAGAAATAGGGTTATAATATTCTCTGACGAACATACCCATATGAGAAACACATTACAAAGCCTGATCGGATCAAACTTCTTTGTGTCATCTTTTAGCAAACCTGGTGCAACTACGGATAAACTACTGGAATCGTCACTAGAACTGTGTAAAGACTTTAATAAGTTTGATTATGTCGTTATTATGTGTGGTAATAATGATAAGGACCCATTAAGAATACAATCAATTCTATATTTTTACTTAGATAAACTTGCATATACGAATGTGTTACTTTGTGATCCAAAACGAGGTAAGTTCTTAAGTGAGTTTAAACTATGTAAAACATTTCATCACATCTGTTCCCAGTTTAGTCACAGTGTATTTGTTAACATCAATTTTAAAGTTCCTTATGCCTCATTATTTTTGGTGCTATGCCGGTTTGTGTTGAGAGACATACTGCATCTAAACTACAGACATAATTATAAACAGTATACTGAGTCTTACTGTAAAGATTTTAAACAAAAAAATGCAGTATCGATGTCCACACAGACAGATACGGTACTTCAACCAAATCTAATATTAGTAGAAACTCAAACGGAGAATAATTTATTTCGAGAATGAATGTAATTTTACAATACTACACAGCAATATACAAGGTATAAGGTCAAAAATAAATGATTTGGAATTGCTGCTTGAGTCAAAAGACATTGACGTTCTTTGTCTGAGTGAAACATTTTTTCGTGAACAGAGGGCAGAAACACTACAGTTGCCGAATTATAAAATGGGTTCGTATTTTTCGCGTCAAAATAAATCTCGAGGTGGTGTGTGTATTTATGTAAAAAACTCGATTAATTACAAGAAAATTGAATGGTTATCTGAACTATCGGTTGAAATTCATTTTGAATGCTGTGGTATAATAATTCCTGAGACTAATTGGTATACCGGGTGACTTTTTTTAACGTCTTGAAAAAAAAATGGGTGTAATAGGTGAACGGAGTAGAAGCTTTTGGCATAGAAATTTTTATTATTTTTATTTTTGAATAACATGTAATGAAATTGATCTAGCAATAAATACTACACATTTAAAGTCACATTTTCATACTAGAACAACAAAAACAGAAATTTGGGAAAAATAAAATAAAAAAATCAATTAAAATCGATCGAAACTCAAATCATACGCACCCTACTCAATGCGCGGCATGTATCAATGATTTTGTAGCGCAGTCCTACCCTTTGAAGCCGGCCGATAGGCGGCCAAATTGATTTTTCGCAGGCGCACGAGCCGCACACGCATCCCCGTACGCCCGCGTCCCGCGCTCCTTTAGTCACCTGCGATGAATCTAAAGGCCTTTCTGCCTTCTATTCTAGTTACACAACACACCGTATGAAGGTCGAGATGGTAAAAAATGTCAACCGGTATATTGTGTATGTATAGAACACCTACCAGTAACTTTAATCTATTTATCGAAAAGCTTGAGTTATTATTGTTTAAACTAACCATCAGGTTGAGGGCCATACATAAAAAAATCTTCATCCTTGGTGATTTTAATATAAACACACTTGCCTGCACCAAAAAAAGCACGGCATTCAAAAATACTTTTAAAAAAATTCAATTTACACTTGACCCTAAACCAGCCGACCCGATTAACATCAAATTCTGCAACGTGCATAGATAACATAATCACAAATAATTATAAATCCAAAGCAGAAATATGGGATCTAGGAATATCGGACCACACATGTCAGGTAATAAAGATACCGTGTAACTTAAGTTTCAGAGAAAAATACTGGTTCAAAATGCGACGTAATATAAATTATTACATCGATATATTTCTAAGAAATATTTCTCAAATCAACTTTCAAGATGTTTATCATCATTTGGATGCAAACACAGCCTACGAAGAATTTATTAGTTTATTTAAATTAATATTCGATATTTGTATTCCAGTTGAAAAAGTTAAAATGCAATATAAAAAAGATACAGGATGGAAAACCAAAGGCATCTTAATTTCTAGTAAAAGTAAACGAAAAATGTACCTACAAACAAAAAGTAGTACGTCTCAAGAACATAAAATAAAATATGCTCGCTGTTGTAAAATTTTAAAACGTGTAATTAAAGAATCAAGAAAAAATTCTAATGTGAAATTCATCTCACGAAGTACCAATAAAACTAAGGCCACATGGGCATTAATAAAACATCACTCGTGGTAATATCACTCGTGGTATGATCATAACTATTCTGGATCATCTCCTACCCGCGATTGCCCACATTATTAATTTTTCCTTATTCACCGGAGTATTCCCTTCCCTTTGGCGCAAAGCCTATGTTCGCCCACTTCCTAAGGTTTCTAACCCCTCTCTTCCCACTGACTTCCGTCCAATTTCTATCCTTCCCTTCTTATCCAAAGTGCTTGAGGCCTGTGTGCACAAACAATTCTCCAACTTTGTTCATCATAATTCTATAATTAGTCCGCTTCAATCTGGGTTTAGGCCTAGGCACAGCACTATTTCCGCCCTCCTTAAAGTGACTGGCGATATAAGGGCAGGATTGGAAGATACCAAAGTTACTGCTCTAGTATTGGTGGACTTCTCGAATGCCTTTAATACCGTCAGTCATGACATCCTGTTAGCCATTCTTTCATTTGTTATGGTCTCTCCCAAAGCACTGGAATGGTTCTCCTCTTACCTTCAGGAACGTCAGCAGTCTGTTCATGCTGGAGATTCTTCTTCTTGCTGGCGTGATTTGAAAACTGGCGTTCCTCAAGGCGGTATACTTTCTCCTCTTCTGTTTTCTATTTTTATCAATCTAATTATTTCCGAACTTCAGTGTGCGTATCATCTGTATGCAGATGACTTGCAGCTGTACTCTCAAGGGAAGGTTGATGAATTACCGGACGCTATTGGCAAACTAAATAGGGACTTGATAGCCATAAAATCCTGGGCTGATAGATTTGGTGTAGCTGTAAACCCTACAAAGTGTCAGGCGATCATCATTGGCAGTCCTCGTAGCATTAGCAAGATGGTTGGTACTATCTTGCCACCAATACTCTTCGACGGTACGATCGTTCCTTTCAGCACTGACGTTAAGGACCTAGGCTTGCATATCGATAACTCTCTGAACTGGCATACTCAAGTCGCTAGGGTAAGCCAAAAGGTTACTGGAACGCTGCGGGCTCTGTACCGATTAAAAAACTTATTACCATCGACCACGAAGACAATGCTTGTGCAGTCCTTAATTTTCCCTATCATCGATTATGGTGATGTGTGCTACTATGACCTGAATGCAGATCTCCTCAACAAACTTGACCGTCTTCTCAATAACTGCATTCGATTCGTTTTCAATTTGCGTAAATATGATCATGTCTCTGCGCATCGGTCCCTTCTTAAGTGGTTGCCCATACGCCAGCGCAGAGAGCAAAGGGCGCTGACCACATTGTTTTCATTTCTTGATTCTCCCTCTTCCCCTGTTTATCTGGCCCCACACTTTCAGTACATTTGCGCCAACCACAATAAAAATTTACGCTCATCGCACAATCGGCTTCTTCAGTGTCCCACTCATCGCACAGACTTCATTCACTCTTCTTTCTTTGTCCAGTCTGTCTCTCTGTGGAATGCGCTCCCCCAGGAAATCAGGATGGCAACCAACCGATTGACCTTCAAAGTTAAAGTTCGCGAACACATTCGCAAGAAGGTGGCAGTTTCATCACAACGGTGATGTTTCGTCATTGTTTGTCTCATTTGTTTTTAGTAAATTCGATTATTTATGTATATGTATGTATGTTGTTTTTATATTTATATATAGTTAGGTATATGTATTATATTTATGATTTAAATAGGTTATACGTTTATTTTTGAATATTCTTCAATTCATTGCACCTACCACTGTTTGTCTCTGAATCACCCAAAGGTTGACTGGTAGAAAATGCCTATGGCATTAAGTCCGCCTCTGTACATAATATGTGCTTAAAGTGTTAAATAAATAAATAAATAAATAAAACGCCAAACCCCAACTACACATGTTCTTCAACCTACAATAGACTACATCCTGACAATAATAATATAATAAAATCTCCGGATAAATTAGCTAGTATCTTCAACAATTTCTATATTAACCAAAACCACAATACTACGACAGCGAACAACAACAATTCTAAACCACAATCATCTTCTAACTCAAGCAGTCTTTTCTTATATCCGGTAGACAGAAGCGAAATAATAAACATAGTTCTAAAATTAAAAAATAACACTAGTTACGGACACGATAATATACCCATTAGAGTTATCAAAGAAAGCATCCCATATATAGTTGATCCATTTGTATATATTCTAAATCTTATGCTGGAAACTGGTATATTTCCAGATACCCTAAAAATAGCTCTCATAAAGCCATTATATAAAAAAGGATCACGGCACGACATAAATAACTATAGACCAATTGCACTGTTGCCAAGTTTCTCGAAGATATTTGAGAAGGTTATCTATGCTAGAATAACTAATTTTTTAAATGTAAATAATATTTTGAATGTTAACCAATTTGGATTCCAAAAGAATAAAACTACATCATTGGCAATATATAAATTATTCAATACCATCTGGGAGAAAATCAATGATAAAAAACAATGTGCTGCTTTTTTTATTGATATGTCAAAAGCGTTTGACTGTGTAAATTATGATATTTTGCTTGCTAAATTAGAAAGTATAGGTATAAGAGGCATAGCACTTAAATTAATTGAGAACTATCTAAATAACAGAATGCAGGGCACTGTTATTGAGGTATATAATGAAAGTACAGAAATTGTAGACGTAGTAAAATCTAAATTCGACTCTGTAATACTGGGTGTACCGCAAGGCAGTATATTGGGGCCCCCATTGTTCTTATTGTATATTAATGAGCTTCCAAATATAATTAACCATCTTTGTGTAATGTATGCTGATGACGCAACTATATTTATTTCAAATGAATATTCTAATAATCTTATTTTTGAAAGTGAAATAAATAGAACATTATTAACTGTAACTGATTGGTTGCAGTCTATAAATTTAAAAGTAAATGCCTCAAAAACCAAACTGATTCAATTCAGAAATTATAAAAGTAAACTTACTACGTTGAATGTAACCATGTCTGATACAGTCATTGAAGAAGTAAAAGACACAAATTTCTTAGGAGTGATAATAGATCAACATTTAAACTGGAAGGCACATATTGAAAAGATTAATAAAAAAATATCCAGTGCCTGCTACGCATTGTCAGTCCTGGCAGAAACCACGAATCCATGTGTTACTAAAAATGCTTATTTTGGAAATGTATACCCCCTGTTAAGTTATGGTGTCATATATTGGGGAAACTCAACAAACGTACAATCCACATTCATTCTCCAGAAGAAATGTCTTAAGACAATATATAATATGTACAGTACCGACTCATTAAGAGATGTCTTCAGAACGGAGGGATTCTTGACACTGACTGGTATCTATATACTTGAGTTATGTTTATTTGTAAAAAACAATATGCAATACTTCAATTTTAAATCAAATTCTAAAAAAAATATTCGATCACAATACAAATATGACATTAATTTACCAGTTATTAATAATATGATGTTTTATAAAAGTACTTATGTGACAGCTATTCGTGTGTACAATCAGTTACCACCAACGATTAAGCAATTAAATGGAAATATGTTTAAAAATAAATTGAAAAAGATGTTAATTGAAAATGTATTTTATAATCTACGTCAGTTTTTTGATAAAAAATAATATTTGCAAGAAATTATAATAGGTTCCTTAAAAAAATATTGCATGTCCGATTTGGGTAGACTGTTGAAACTAAAAATATAATGTTTATTAATAAGAACTTAATGTACACAGTTATGCAATAAATATATCTTTATCTTTATCAAGGAACCTAACTATAAACAAATTCCTCCACAGCCAATAATTCCGATGTTCACTCAAAACGTGCGCGAGGCGTTCCGCACAGTGGGCTGGCTGCGCGGCGTCTGGCTCAAGATATACGCGACCTTCCGCATGCCGCTGGCGCCCGTGTATGGCGGGTTCCCGGTCAAACTCATCACTCACCTGGGCAAGCCCATACCTTACGACCCGGAGTTGACTCCTGAGCAGTTACAGCAGAAGGTAAATAGCATTATAACTTTTTTTTATTCTACTATTTTATAGGAGGCTTTTATCCACAATGGCATGTCAGCCTCATCATAACTTAAGCTATTCTAAACTACATCTACTAAGACATACAGTATCATTATTAATGTCTAAACAAATCATTAAGTAGGTTTGCTATCTCAGATGAAGGTTGCGCTAAAACTTTTATATATGAACCAATATCATATTTATTTAGTTTAATACTGCTCAACAGTGTCTCTCTTTCCTTCTTTGTCTTAGTACACTCCATAAGTAGATGGTGAACATCTTCAACCGTGCCGCATGTTTCACAATTGGGGGAATTCACTTTCTTCATCAAATAACCAAACTTGCGGGATGGGTAGTGACCAGAGCGTAATCTATGGAGCAGAACAATATGATATCTACTCATTTCCTTGACATTAAACCACGGTATTCGAAGAAGCATTATAACTTGGGATGTAAATGGTCGAAAGGTCTGATACGTAGTACTGGTAACCGGCGTGCGTATGACCAGATGTATGAACGTAAACGAGGCATAAGGAGTATTATGTAAGGATCTTAGCAGGTGGCTTGTGTAGTTTCTGCCAGCACATCCCGGGGGACACTGGGAAGAATGCATGACTTTATGGATCTAAGATATTAGAAGTCTTGTCTATGTATAGAACTTACCTCATCAAGGAGGGGAATGCAGCTTTGTCTCATCAATATTATTGATGAGACAAAGCTGCATTATCAGCAGCGTTACCATAAATCAGCAGAGTTTTTTTTTTTTTGATTAAATCAAAAAAAAAAACACTGCTGATTTATAGAAAAGTGAAAATGAATCATTCTAATCCGTCCACATGTATAGCACAGCTAATAACAAAAAAATTAAAAAAACATAATTTTACCATGGGGCGAGCCATGTGTTGAGTTCATGATATCAATATATCTCACCAAAATAGCAACCACATACATAAAAAACGAGTGTGCTTTAGACCACACGACTGAAGTAAAACTTCTTTAGCTCCATCTATATGTTAAAGAGAGAAAGAAAATGTGTGCTCGCACCCCTCTCTCTTCCGCTACAGAAATATACGAAATACGTTTCGTATATTTCTGTAGCGGAAGAGAGAGGGGTGCGAGCTACAGAAATATACGAAATACGTTTCGTATATTTCTGTAGCAGAAGAGAGAGGGGTGCGAGCACACATTTTCTTTCTCTCTTTAACATATAGATGGAGCTAAACTAACTAACTAACTTATATCTCCCTCTCAACTTCCGTTCGCCTCGCCTGATCACACTTTTCGTAACGCTTTCGTCACACATTTACCAGCTTACTCCCCAAGTCAAGCGTGCGTAAAGAAGTTTTCCTTCAAAAACAAGTGTTTATCAGAGTGAAAAACATATTTTAACTAATTTCAGGTCGCAAGTGCAATAGAAGAATTAGTAGAAGAACATCAGAGGATTCCAGGCAGCATCCTGCAGGCGTTGCTGGAGAGGATCCACGCGATGCCCAAGAGGAGTAAAAACCCACCTCCCGTCACCAACGGAAAGTGTCAAAACGGCACTTTGAACGCAGACTCCAGTGAAAATAGTAGCAACAGTGCGATAAGTGAAAAATCTAAAGTTTCGTAAACACTTTTAAAGTGATATAGTGACTGATTTTGTATTTTTAATAATTATTAATAATAAGTGGCGATCGGAAGGTGTTAATAGAGAGAATTGGCTGTTTAGAATTTTCTAATTAATATTATTAATTTTTTTTTTCAAATTTTCGGCCATTTTAGTGTTTTAGGTCAAATGATAGGATAAATCCAGATGTTTGAATATTTTTTTGGGACTCAACTCATTTGTATGGCAGATTACAATCATTATCATCTTCATTTCAGCTGAATGACGTCCACTGCTGGACATAGGCCTCCCCCAAGCATCATCTCTTCGACAGGTTCTGTGCCTCTCGTATCCAGGGAATTCCTGGGGCGTTCACAAGGTCATTAGTACAGCTTGTGTTCTTGGTTGATTAACATAAGTGCTATTGAAAATAAGACAAAATATAGGCAAATAATTACTATGTGAAATCCATCGTCACAATATGTCTACAATGTTATTTTTTGCGTTATGCAAATATCTCTAATACTTCTTCTTATAGTGTTAATCGAGTGTGTAATCGAAATTAGCACAATCATTTTTGATTCTAGGACATTCCGGTTTCCTCACAATTTTTTCTTCACATTTTTCGGTTATTACAAGTTTATTCATTAGGCAACAATAATGATAAAACATTATGAACTCAGAAAAAATAAAATTGTTTAAAAATTTCAACAGCTCGCATATTCAAATCATAACTGTCATTCTTTGACAATTTAAGTCCACATACCTACATACCAATAAAATCGCGGTGGGATTTTTTCGTGTATTGAATTTTCTACTCTCGGTGTTGGGCACTCTGTTGGATTCTCAATGCTCGGTGCATTGAGAATCCAACAGAGTGCATCTCGTCGCATCGAAAATCGAACAGTGTGTTTTGCTCTTCGATTTTAAACTCTCGGCGCTAAGCAGAGCGTTTAAGTTCCAGTGCGCGAAAAACCCGCCGCGATTTTATTACGTGCTTTAGGGTTTATAAAATGGCTATAACATCGCAAATTCAGAAGTGTATCAATTTTTTTAATAATTCGTTTTTGTCTTTTGTGGGTGGGAAATCATCAAATGACGTCTCGTCGTCGGAGCGAAAGGGCGTGTCAGACTTTTACTGACTAAAACCCTTCCGTGTTCCTTCAGTTGCCTGTGCCAGTACCACGGTAACTCTTTCGAAGGAATCTCGCGACCCTGGCAGGATGTACACCTTTAAGGTAGATTTTTTTAAGAACTATTATTTACTAACTTTTGCCCGCGACTTCGTCCTACCTAACCTAACCTAACCGTCCTAACCTAACCTAACCTAACCTAACTGTACTTTCATAAGGCAGTTTTAGTCGTTATCTATGGACCATAATATTACTTTCATACAAATGAGTTCAGTCCCTTATGCAAATATGCATTTAAAATTACCCCCTTCTTCGCAGTCGGGTAAAAACGAACTTCTTATGTCGCTCCAATAACTTTAGTTTTAGTTAAGCCGCCATTTTTAAATGTATAGTGTTCGTTAGTCAAGCCCTGCAATAATATTAATGTTAAAATAACAGCTATAGTGAACAGAACAGCTACATTACTTGTCTTTTTTGTATACAAATATGTTATCAAGTTTTCGCATCACATCAAAAATCTTTTGTTTGTTTGTAATAGCTATTTAATATCTGGAAGTACACTAATCCGATTACTAAAAAACTTTAACGGATTTAAATCTACACTATTTCAGAGTGCCATAGGATTTGTTTTAAGCTTAAAATAAACGAAAAAAAAATTAAGTGGACGAAGTCGCAGCTGAAGCTAGTTATACAAATACTAAAGAGATCTTTGAAAAAACTACTGCAAATAAGCCATTTTAAAACACAAAGTTTTTAAAAATCCATATGTCTGTACTATACTGGTATGAATATACCATACTAGCTGCGACCCACTTCTTCGTCGGCCTGGATATCGGAAATTATCCCATGGCCGGAGCGTGTTAACGGGCCTAATTTAGCTGTCAGTAAAAGTCTTGTCAAAATCGGTTCAATCGCCTCGAAATTACCCAGAACAAACAAACAGACGGACGAAAAAAAATTAAAACATATTTTTTTTTATTTTAAGTACAGTATATTACTTTCATAATGCATTTAGTAAAATCTTGTTGAAATAGAAATAATATTTATTTGCATAAAACATGGTATATGAAGGTGTTAAAGATAAAGTATAGAGCATACATGTTTAGCTTATATTATAGCATGCAAATATTATTGGTTACATTTAAAAATGTTTCCCGTCCGTAAATTCTTGGATACTATAAAAAAAATTAGTTTTTAACCATTCCAGTAGTTTTTTTTTAAACAATCTCAAATCTAAAGTTAGTTAGTTAGTTGTTATTTTGACATTACGCAAAAATAATTTGATTTATTATTTTATGTTTACAAAATAAGACAAGAATAGTGGAATACATTTTACCATACAAGTAGCAGGCATACTCAATATTATATTAGTACTTGTCTACACAGTGGCTTAGGAATTGAGGATGGTCATATAAAGTGTATATTTTTTTATTTCGCTGTAGTCTATCTGACCACGTCGACGGCCGAATTAAAGTAAGTTATATTAATTGCTTCGGTTCGGTTTTACTACTCAGTAAATACTGCCGATCCCGTTAGTTCCTCTTGATAAGGAGTAATCTATCTATACAAGGAGGCACGGACATCAACGCGCAAATTTTAATCATCACTTCAGCATGTGATTCTAGACTTCACAGGATAGAGACCAAAGAAACGATGGATGGACTGTGTGAATTATGATATGGATAGAAAGAGGGGGACTACTGAGATGACGACTAATAGAGTAGCGTGGAAGAAAAATACATGTTGCGCCGACCACAAATAAATTGGAATAAGGGCAGGACAATGAATGATGATTGTAGACTTCATAGCGTAGAAAATTTTCGCGAAATCAAAAAAAAAAATTGCAGTTTCATAGAAAAGTAAGCTCATGATCTGCCTAGCGTTTTCCCAACTATGTTGAGGTCGGCTTCCAGTCTAACCGGATGCAGCTGGGTACCTGTATTTTACATTGAGTGATCGCCTATCTAATCTCCACAACCCAGTTTCTGGGTAATATCTACGCGGTCAAAATAAAAGGTGTTTGGTGCATAGACCGACAAAATTTTTTGGGGGATTTGGTGACTCATGTGCTATCCTATCCCCCAAAAACCCACCCATACACCCCATGTCCTCAGTGTCACTCATAGATTATAGTCCCTGCTTTTCATAGATTAATATATAATACATTTTTAAGAATATATAAGATCTTCAAGTTTTTTTTTTGTTATCTATTCTAAGAAATCGGTGCTAGTGGTTTCGGAATCATGTACACACGGCTCCATATCAAGCTATGTACTTCCAGTTTAAGCTGACCTCCCATTATACGGAAATCCCATACAATGTCAGATCAGTTTATACTGGAAACACATAACTTGATATGTATTTCCGAATTCGTGGTTACAGTTTGCGCGTAGATAGGTGCCATCCTGCATAGAAAAAGCTTTGATAATTTTGTCCAGCTTCATAAGCCACTGTCTCTAGACACTTAGGAATAGAGTTTAGTTACGCGTTCTGCTATCTAAAAGAAGGTTACGAAAAATCTATATTTTCTCGATACCCACATACTTCTTAATTTAGAATAAAAAAATATTTTCTATGAAAAATTTATTTGTAAAATTTTTATTTGTGTCCAATCAAAAAGAAATTATGAATGCATTCCCTTTATTATTTAGCTTTTATACGTTTTAGCGTTTTAAAGAATTTAAATTTCGCGAATTTGTAATGCTTTCGACATATCATACGATCGTAAAGTTACTTTAATGTGATAAATAAGAAAATGGGTTCCCAAATTCTTTGATAGTTTAAAATTGTCTAAACAATTATTTTCTCTGTCTCTTTTCGTCATTGTAGTGATAGAAAGAGAGGTAAATAATAAATAATGTATTTTTTAATTGAAATGGTTAACTAAATTGTGTAACTCGAACGTGTAAAACTGCGATACAAATTAAGCATTTTAAGCATACAGTAACAAAATATGTATTTATTAGTTTTTAGTCACAAAGAGGTCGGGAGAAAAGAATGATGGTGTAATAGACAATCCGTTTAATTCTTTGGTTCCTAAGAACCCGGTGAAGCGAAATTCAAATATTTCCGTTGTTTTGGTAGTTTCAGGTCAGAATGTACCTATTTCGAACAAAATATGATTCGCGATCGTAACATATATGTATTTACAGAATTCTAAGCATTAAAATTATCAAAAACGAACAGAAAATTTGAATTTCTCGCGAATGTATCAGAAGGTCCAATTCTCATAATAAAAACGTTCAAATTCGCAGTCTCATCTCGGCGACGATCAAATGTCAAATACTTGTCAAAAATGTATGAAGATTCGAGGTATTTTTGACAGATTGAGACAGATCAGACTGTGGACGTTCTTAAAAATTACGAGAATTGCCCCTTTTGAGTTTGATTGTCTAGTGCATTGTCCATCTTATTGTAATTTAGTAAGATTTTCGAATGTTAGAAGTCTGAAAAAGTGTCATCGGTTACTTTGGTTTACACGTTGAGTGCCAAACACAGATTGATGGTTAATTCGATATGGCCACAGATTTTAGAGCGCATACAAAATTGTTAGTAGCAAGCACGCGATATCGCGTGATCGGCCATAATGCAGAGCCGACGAATCACGCGATATCGCGTGATCGGCACTCAACGTGTTTATACTACGAATTACGATACCCAGTCGTAAATAAGGCACATTGATAAGTAATACAGGATCTAATTAAAATGGTTAGCAGAACTCCCGCAGACGCAGCCCGTTATAAGTTGGTCCCGGCTGTCATTCGGACAGCTTTGATAGTCTTTACGGGTCGTCAGAAGCCCAAAAGCCTAGCAAACCCAGTAACTGGGTTGTGGAGTACAGATAAGCAGTCGCTCCATGTAAAATACTTTATATTTAATTTAGCTGTATTCGGTAAGATTGGAAACCGACTCCAAAATAGACGAGAAAAGCCTAGGCACATTGATTCAAACTTCGTTGACATGATCCATATCAAAATCTACACTAATCTACACTTCTACATCTACACTAATCTACACTAATTATATTATTATATAATATTATAAATGCAAAAGTAACTCTGTCTGTCTGTCTGTCTGTCTCGCTTTCCTGATAAAACTACTGAACCGATTTCAATGAAATTTGGTACACAGATAGTTTAGAGCCTGAGAAAGGACATAGGCTACTTTTTATCCCGGTAGTATGTTCCCGCGGGATATTTTCCGACCTCCACGCGGGCGAAGCCGCTGGCAAAAGCTAGTTTACTATAAACAAGATTTAAAAAAAACTCAATTCATACTTCAAGTAATTTCAGTACAAACGGTCGATGACCTCAAAAAAAAAATCAAATACTTTTATCGTATTTAGTGTCACCATCACGTTAGCAGGACTTTGGCTAACTAATTTAATTAGATTTTGTATTTACGCCTGGATATAAATATTATTATAAATAATAAATTTATTATAAATATGTATCAAAAGCAGCGGCTAGCTGTATAATGTGACTCGAATAAGATTAAATTTTTTTAACTATAGAAATATCCTATATCGAATAATTGATAATATATCACATTTTAACTTTGAAAATAATTTCTTCTATAACAACGGTAGGTATAGGCTGATTCAGAGTAAACATATTGCTATCTTTATCTAACAGGCAGAGAGAGAAAGAGACGGTAAATCAACTTACATTCAAATTCAATGGATTTCATGGAGCCTTAAGTCTTTTCGAAAACTCTACTATCTCTTTCTGGATTACTGGATAAATAAGAGATAGCAATGTTTAATTAAGTTTTGCTGACCCATTGCTCCGAAAGAATGGGACTCTTTCTCGCACAAGCTGAGGGTCACTCGCCATAGCCAGTCAGAATTAATCTGCATGGCGCGACGCTTACATTCGACCAATGAAAGGCGTTTCTTTGGCCGCCAAATATCGGTCATATTTCTTGTATAAATATGGTTTGAACAACACTAATAAGTATGTGGAATGTCCTCCCATTGGACTTAATGTGGGATGACGTCACTAAGAACAATTTTCTAATTAGTTGGTTTTGCAATATAACCTGGCTTCATACAATAATTAATTGTGAGCATTTAAACAAAAATTCCAACTTATCTATTAGTAGATAAAGTTCAAATTCGTTATGCGCTTTTTGTGTGTATAATTCTTAGAAACTTGTGTCTGTAGTTTTACTTATTTATATCTTCTATTGTACCAAGATTATTTAAGCTTGACGTAAGCAATATTTTGAATCTGCTTTTACATTCACTACACTCCCGTACTCTTAAATCCACCCCCCCCCCCCTTCTTGTAAAACGTTCTATAGATTTTTAAATGGTTGTGAATTCAAATTTAGAATACTGATGACATCAAAATGATGGTCAGTAAAAACTGCGTAAAAACTTTTTCAGCACTATTTTGATGTTGTTGGCCTTGATACCTTATGGAAATGCCATACTACCTCGATTTATTAGTCCGGGAGTGGCTTTTAAAATCATTGCATTTATTTTGTTGTGAAAGTATAAATGGCAACCGCAATTATGTCTAAAATTGTATGCTGCATTTGGCTTTATAAATTCCATTATTAAATTAATTTTAAGTGATTTTACCTTGAACACTAAATTCCAGATTTTTTGTCACAAAATTTTGGGCCACTTTTGCTGTATATTTCAATAATGTTTGGTATGTATAGGCTACCTCGTAATTACTTTATCATCCTGAATGAAAGAATTGCACAGACCCCACCGAAGTAGCCCCCAAGATTTACACTGGCCCCTGAAGCCTCATGTTTCGTGGTGCTACAAAGACCATTGCTTATCAAGGTGTAGACCGGGGGGCGCTGTAATGGTAGGGAAGACGTGCCCCTAGGATAGGGAAGGATTTGCGAGTCGTACCGGATATGAATCCTAGATATCTCCTGAAATATACTCCTAGGTAGTAAATACGCTGTTCTGAGCAAAATTTTGACCGCACAGAACGCAATATAAGAATAATGTCGTTTAAAATGGTACAACATAGCTTTTTTCTTGTATCTATGAATTAATAAGTATCTATTTTCTATCTTTTAGTGCCAGAGTTGTATACCAAAAGTTAACCCTAACTAGACTGCTAGTGTGTTTGTATTCTTTGTATACTTAATTCGAAAACAAATACTTAATATATAAGAAAATATTTTAAAGACATGTCTTTTATTTACCTGAACTCGACGAAGAAGGCGTATACGAAAGTGATAAGTATGTTTGTTCCGTGGCGGAAAAAGGATGGCGCTATACGTTTTGTATAGCTCCATCTTTTTTCTGCACTAAAACCTGATAGGACATTATGAAACAACAAATGACAACTGTTATTGTATATGACAGATGTATGAACGTAAATGAAGCAAAAGGAGTATTTAAAGATCGTTCCAGGCGTTCTGTAGTTTCTGCTAACCTGAATTGAAAGGCGTGAAAAAAGGAGCTGAAATTAAAATCTTTTGTATATAAAAAAAAAACATTTATTACTTATTAATATCGAGTCAACCACAACAAAGTTGGGAAAGGGTTTGGCTCATGTTGAACACCCCAGCTTTCTGAGAGCCTCCGTAGAAAAGGCGTTCAGAAATCGGAGAGTAAACTTCTATACTATTATATCATACAAAATGTGTCTACACAAACAATACTTTGCCTACAACGAATTATGATATCAGTCAACAATCTATGTTTAAATGGAAGGTTGGGCCAATAGGAAACAATTATTTGGAGTAGATAACAATTGGACCACTAGTCCGCTCAGTTATTTTTCCTCCGATTTTGCGTCGCTGTCAAAATCAAAGTGATCTTTATTTTTACCTAATAAGGTTGATGTTAGGTTGCTGTCACTGACAAGTCGACATCACAATGATCCTTATTCTTGGTACGATAACGTTGCTGTTGTCAAAGGTAAAATAACTTTGAACGGACTGTACATACGGCTACAAATCAAGCTATGCAATTACAGTTTAAGCTGACCTCTCAACATGCAGAAATTCCATACAATGTGAGATCAGTTTATACTGGAAATGCATAGCTTGATGAGTAGCAAGGACAAGGATTTTTTTTGCGCCTGAATGACAGTGTGCGCTGTTGGTAAACATTTGTGAAACTGTATTGAAATAAAAGCAAGATGGCGGCAGCCTTCGTTCCGATTTCGAACACTCAGCCATTTATGGGACATTTTTACGCAAACTTTTTTGATGAATTCAAGTAAAAATATATGGAAATAAACCTAAAAAAATATTAAATGAAATATGGAAATAAAATTTCAGAAAAAAAATCGTGGTGAACTAGCTAGACCCTTTTTAAATTACACCAAAACAAGTTTTTCCACACATGTTGACCGTAAACGTTTATAATATAATTACACTTTCATATGAAATTTCATCGGTGGGCGGTCTAGAGACGTGCTGAATTCATGATAACAGTTTGTGGATAAAATGTCCCTTTCACCGTGTATTTTTGTCTTTAATAACAATTACTTAAAAGAGAACCACCAGGACAGCCCGCAAAATTAAAATTTTCTTACGTTTTTTGCAAATTGCAGTTCTGTCTCAGGCTGTATGTTAAACAAAATATAATATGATTCACGACCTTAACAATTAAGTATGTATTAACAGACTTTACTTTTTTTAACTTAGAGAGTTGTATGGATGATTTTAATTATTACACTTCAGTCATGTTTGTAACGATCGCGAATCATATTAGAATCACGATGAAACTGACACTGATCTGCAAATACCAATAAAAACGGCAGAAAATTTGCATTTCGCGGGCTACCTTAGCAAGGCCATCTTAATATAAAACAACAATATTACATTCGTATTTATAGTACAGGACAGGGACAGGCTTCAATAATAGAAGATCTATCCATACCATTTAAATGTTCCTAATTTACAACATGTGTGGGTACCATCTTTACTTCGCCATGTAAAGGCTTGTTTACACAAAGAATTTCTCGACTCAAGTACTCGATAAAAAGTTGACTTGTGTTAATATCTAATCAGTTTGAGTAGTAAAAATCGGATCAGTTTAAGAATTCATCAAAGGATAGTTTTCTTCTTCAAACTTATAAGCACATAAGTACGATAATCGCAAGACGAGAGTCGGTAACATGAGCTTAGTAGCAAAACTTCTCTTTCGCAAAATGTCTACTGATCGTAAAATGTTTCTTTCTCATAATGTCGCTTTCGCAAAATAACTCTTTCTCTGAAGGTCAAAGTTACTAACGCGACATTCTGCGAAAAAGGCATTGTGGGAAAGCGAATTTCTGAGAAAGAGTCATTTGGCGAAAGAGACTATGAGGAAGAGACCTTTTACGATCAGTAGACATTTTGCGAATGAGACGTTTTGCAACTAAGCCGTAATATAGAGGTTCGAGAAACTCAAGGTGTAAATAAGCATACAAGGCCTTTCTAAAATCTATTCCTACCACAGAGCACGGAATCGGTGCACCGGCAGCGCTTAGACTAAGCGTGGACAAAGTGTATCATTTTTGCGATTGGAAGATTTGCATCTGTATGACTAAAATGTTCCGGAACACTGACATGTGTTACTTGGAACATTTAGAACACCGGGACCGACTCAAAAGACTCTGTAATACAGACAGTATTACTTATGCTACGGCTACATTTAAAACGTAAACCCCACTTCACGCGATCTCGTTTCGCACACCACTCGACGTCTCGCTGTACAATAGAGAGCGCGCGAAGTGTTGTTGTAGCCATTATAAGCCCACGTATTCACGAGAGTAGTCAAACCGCGGCAGGATTCACACACGCACTGGATTTTCAACCCTCTCTGCTGAACCGAGCATTGATAACCGAACAGAATACAGCGCGAGTGAGTCTTTGCGCGTCGCAAAATACAAAATTCGATTACAAACTCTGGGCGCTAGGCAGTCCGTTGAAGATAAAGTGCGCGAAAAATCCTGTCGTGATTTTATTACGCTCTTGGATACGTGGGTTACCATCTTGGGGTCAAAACATTTGTTCCAAAATGCCTTCAAAGTCACAAGTTTCGATTTTTACATGTGCATCTGGATGGAGGGCCTATTTTTTGAACCCTTGCGTACCGAAATAAGATTTATAGGGAAATTAGTTAAAAATAGTAAAGACTTAAAGCAAAGGGTCATAAATTTCTTAAACGTGAATTAAAACTGTTATGATGAAATAACTTGGGCCCTCAATCCAGACGCGTGCATTAAGTGGCATAGCCTAAATCTCAGTAAGTACTATCTCAGGGTTAATCATTTTTGCTTAAGAATTTAGTTAAGAATTTCTTAAATATTTTAAGAAATTCCCAAATCTGTAAAATATAACATTACCGATTTATGGCGGCATATCTAGGGCCCTCACTTCATTATTGTTTGTACTGAGGAATCTGCAAAACATGAATATATCTGAAGAAATACATAAATACGACTTTAACATGTTTTACTTACATACCTATGTGAATTAGTTAAAAATAAATAAGGACACAAAACTTAATTGTTAAGAAGTACATGAAAGTCGAATTTTACTAAAAAGTCTGAACTGAGAGCCCAACATTTTCGGCTTTATTGACTAGGCTCAACCTCATAGATTAACGCAAATTAGAATAAAAGTTTTAACTATTTCCAGGGGCGTAGCTACCGCCGTATCTGCCGTATAAATTATACGGGGCCCCCGAGCCAGGGGGGCCCCCGACGTGCATAAGCAAAAATTAATAAAAACTTCCCAATTTTTTTTTCAGTAATGAAAATGTCACTAAAATCAATTTTTTTTTTGCTTTAAAGCGTGCGTTCTAAAGTTGGCAACACCCTACATCGGTTATCGCAGGCTGCGGGATTTCCCCGTTTATAGTCTTTTTCACATAGGATGGGTACAGTGACACTTAGTCACGTGACTTAAATAGTGAGGTCTCTTTGCGTAATGAATTTGATTATTAGCAAAAATCGAGAAGGTTTGCACTTGAACATTAACCGGTCAAGTACCGTAATTACAGACACAATTAAAAAACGATTGTTTGCATACCAAATGTGGTATCTCAGGGACTTAGAGGTTAATCTATTTTTTAAATGGATGTGGTTAGTTATAAAAAAATTCTAATAAAGATGTAAAGAGAAAAACACAACAATACATAAAAATCATTGTAATCTAATTCGTTGTCAGATTGCATTGGCAAAGACGAACAGTCATCCGAATCACCTAAGTCAATAATAAACTCATCTCCGCTCTAGTAAAGTCGTCCTGCATAGATAACAAAATTTGTCAATTTAACAACATTCAGTTTAAACAACTTGCACAATAAGAAACACACAGAAAGCATTCGAAGCAGACGCACTCGTAAAATAGCCGATCTGATTTATCGATTATGGTGCGTCAATCTCTATTACTGGGCGACTCATTTCTCGCATCAAACGCTTAAATTATTTTTTTGTTTTCTCGTTTTTAAAATACAACACACTTGGTAAAATAACTTATTAAAATTGTACTTATAACAGTAGAATTATGTAGGTATTACCTCCAGTTTGCCGAAAAAAAGGTAAGGAGAGTTATTTACTTTGAATTGTTTATAAAAGTTTTGGAAAAAGTGACAGACATAATTATGATGAATAAATATTTCTTTTAATTTTATGCAAACATTTTTTTTTTCCTTTTGTGAGAAATCGTTACCCTTCCTAAGGGCCCCCAAACAAATATTTATACGGGGCCCCGCCAAGGCACGCTACGCCACTGACTATTTCTTAATTAAATTGTAACATATCGTACGTTCTTCTAAATGTCGTACTTTAAGAGAAAATTGATTTTCAACTTTTTGAAAGAGAATTATTTGTAGAGTGACCATAACGTTCAAAGTACCTGTACATTTTGTAAAGTGCATTCGGCAAGTCATAATTTGCAGCTAAAAGTACTATATACCTACTAATTACAATTTGGTTTTCTTTATTTTTAATGTAATTTCTATTTATGTGATGTTACTCTTTAAGGTAATACTATGAGCCAAGTTGCCAAAACAAATAAAAAAAATATAAGTAGTTAAAAAAAACTAAAAACGAAAATGGAAATGATTTTTTTTTAAATCAGAGATAATATATAGTTGCACTCATCACTAAAAATTACTTCGTTCTCTCGCAATTTCGTATTTTTAGGATAGACTATTTTAAGGTAACATTTATGTGAAGTAAATAGTTTTTTTTTTATAATTATACCGATCGTGTTTTATTTATCACAATGAATTTGTTTGATCTGGTGCTACAGTGATCCATACATACGATGACTCCTTACATGTATAACATACTACTAGTCGGTTAGTTTGCCTTTAATTCTATGCAAACACTGTTGAAGCTAAATAAATGGTCTAGTTTTATTTATTTTTATAGAAATTACATTAAAAATAAGGAAAGCCAAATTGTAATTAGTAGGTATATAGTACTTTTAGCTGCAAAGATTATAACTTGCCGAATGCACTTTACAAAATGTACAGGTACTTTGAACGTTATGGTCACTCTACAAATAATTCTCTTTCAAAAAGTTCAATCAATTTTCTCTTAAAGTACGACATTTAGAAGAACGTACGATATGTTACAATTTAATTAAGAAATAGTTAAAACTTTTATTCTAATTTGCGTTAATCTATGAGGTTGAGCCTAGTCAATAAAGCCGAAAATATTGGGCTCTCAGTTCAGACTTTTTAGTAAAATTCGACTTTCATGTACTTCTTAACAATTAAGTTTTGTGTCCTTATTTATTTTTAACTAATTCACATAGGTATGTAAGTAAAACATGTTAAAGTCGTATTTATGTATTTCTTCAGATATATTCATGTTTTGCAGATTCCTCAGTACAAACAATAATGAAGTGAGGGCCCTAGATATGCCGCCATAAATCGGTAATGTTATATTTTACAGATTTGGGAATTTCTTAAAATATTTAAGAAATTCTTAACTAAATTCTTAAGCAAAAATGATTAACCCTGAGATGGTGCTTATTGAGATTTAGGCTATGCCACTTAATGCACGCGTCTGGATTGAGGGCCCAAGTTATTTCATCATAACAGTTTTAATTCACGTTTAAGAAATTTATGACCCTTTGCTTTAAGTCTTTACTATTTTTAACTAATTTCCCTATAAATCTTATTTCGGTACGCAAGGGTTCAAAAAATGGGCCCTCAATCCAGATGCACATGATTTTTACGTCATTTGTGTAGTAGTGCGAGTAAATATTGCGATGCTTTTTTTTGTATGGGAATCATCAAATGACTTCTCCCACTCTGGGCGGAGCGGGCATGTCAGACTTTTACTGACTAAAACCCACCCGTGTACCATCAGTTGCCTATGCCAGAGCCACGGTAACTCTTTCGAACAAATCTCGCGACGCTACGCGCTGGTAGAGTACTATGAACCTGATCTTTCAACCATTTACATCCTAAGTTGACATGCTTGGTTTGTGTTGACAGTGGCGCCTCTAGCGACCGCCGATGCCCTTCCGTGCTCTGGTTTTCCTAAACTTGGCGATTTCGTGGAAATATTCGCGTTATTACGTTAAATCAACGTTGTAATGAAATTGTGGCGGGATATTATCGGGCACTGGATTTTCAACCGTCGGTATTGAACCGAGCAATGAGAATCCAACAGTGTTTCATTCACATCCAGAAGAGATTGAGTCTTAGTGCGTCGAAAAACACATCGCTCGATTTTCAAGTCACGAGGCTAAGTCTACGGGTACGAAACTTGCGACGGCCGGAGCGACGGCAGGGCGGGGCGGTGCGGGGCGATGAGATAGCGGTGTCTTGCGTGTGTACGAAACAAACTTCCGCGCAGTCGCGCTCACGTATTATTATTATAACTCTTTTGTTTTTATGGTGTACGTTTTTACTGTCCCATATAGCCGGTTTTGATAAAATAAAAGATATTAACTCTTCATTGTCAATTTCCATATTATTACTGTGATAAAAATGCAACACTATGTACCCACGCGAGCGGCGAAACCAAACTAGTTTGTTCTCGTCGCTCCGCGCCGCCACCGCTCTACCGCCGCTCGTGCATCGCTCGATCGCGCCGCTCCGCCGTCGCCCGTTTCGTACACAGCGCTTAATGTTTTTATGCATTTGACTAGCTTCTGCCCGCGACTTCGTCCGCGTCAAATTTTTGCTCCCCTGACCCTTCCCGTCGCATCGATTTGCCTGCTAGTTTTCGTGTGTTTAAAAGGAACAATTCCGTCATACATAATTTTTGCGTTACTTTAACCGTTTACGCAGCGCATGCAACGGAAACTCTCAAAAGGAATAAAATTTACCCGTTTTTGCAACATTTTTCATTACTGCTCCGCTCCTCTTAGTTGTAGCGTGATGTTATATAGCCTATAGCCTCCCTCGATAAATAGGCTACCCAACACAAAAAGAATTTTTCAATTCGGATTAGTAGTTCCTGAGATTAGCGCGTTCAATCAAACAAACAAACCAACAAACTCTTCAGCTTTATAATATTAGTATAGATTACATCGCCATCGCGCCGCCCCGCCGTCGCTCCGGCCGGCGCAAGTTTCGTACCCGCAGACTTAGTAGTCCGTTGAAAATCCAGTGCACAAAAAACTCGCCACGATTTCAATACCGTCCGTGGTAACGTGGGGTACCTAACACAAAATGAACTTCTTTCTTTGTTCATCGAGTCGTTGAGCTCTTTAAGTGCTGAGTTGAGCTACACGATAATGCTGCAGCTATACTGTCGTCATAACACTAACTTCTCTTCATGCGCTCTGACTCGCACACAGCCGTGTCGCTGTGTAACAGAGAGCGCTACTTTGGAGTTCGCGAAAACGCGACAGTGTAGCCGTAGCACGACTGGTCTGGTCCACTCGAAACTGGATTGTTCTTTTCTCAAAATACTATTTCAGGCAATAATCTACATTATCTTCATGATGATTGATGATTTCAACTTCTGCTGCAGCAAACTAGATAGTTCGCCATTCCTATGTCTATGCCAATAAAGTTCATTTTGTGTCCTGTGTTGCCAAATTAACGCGAATATTTGGGCCAAGTGAAGTGCCTGCATAAAGATTTCAAATCATCTCATCATCGTCATCCCATTGAGCCCACACATGTGGAGGCAAGGCCTAGATGAAGTCCGAGTAGTTATTGACGTCATCAAACTGTTGGGGCTGCGACGCAGGCCGGGGTGCTCCGCCCCCGGGCCTGTACTGCGGCTGCTAGGGACAGAAATCGATTTTAATATGGAGATATGTGTGACTTGTTCGTATTAGGAGTAAAATAGATAAGTATACAGGCAAGTAAGACTACTTTTTTTAACACGTTAACTTCTATGTCTATGGACTATGTGTCCGACACTTTTTGTTCCATTCAGGCCTTGTCAGACTATATGACCGACAACACATACAAAATCTGAACATGTCGTTGCTGCCTGGCGGCCATGTTTTTGGAATAAATGATATATTTATGGAATAAATAATCTATTTAAAGTGACATAACACTAAGTAAATTTTTTGACATTTTCTGATTTCAGCCATGCCAGTTAACGTGTTAAATGTAATAATAATTGTAATTTGTAATTGAGATTTTAATGACAGTCATTCATATTTTTATTGACCAATTTATTTAAAGACACACTTGTATCTAAAAAATATGCTTACTGAATTGTAATGGTACCTTATCTTTAATGAATAGTAATGAAATGTAATTTTGATGAATGTAATCAAGGTGTATGCACCATCTCTTTCTACCAATATGTCCGCCACGATATGCGGCTGAACATATTAGAACTTTTCTATATCATTTTACTATCTTGAACGAATACAACCTCAATCCCACAATACAAAAGTTTTAAGAACAAATACTGTTTAACCCTTGTCAGTTTTGTATTTAGTAGGTACTAAATCTTATTTGGAATAAGGGTCAAAATACGAAATCTGGCGCGAAGTTTTAGGTTTGAACCATAAGTCGCTTTGTAATGATGAGACTATTAAAGGGAAAGAAGTTGCGTCTGCATAACAGTCTATTCGCGTTAAGAAATTAATGACACATCGTTGTCACTCAGCTTAGCTTAGCCCTTGACCAATTAGATCATCATTAACGAGTTCAAGTAAGCCCTTCGAACTGTACGTTCTAATTTACTATGATCTAATTGGTAGTCTTAGATTAGTCTATAGTTATTTGTTTTGCCTGTATACTTATCTATTTTATTTACTTAAAATCTACATCATTGATTAAATAAAATCAACAACCTAAAATTATGACGTACACAGTAACAATATTCCAGTTTTTTTTCGAGAGTGTAGTCTTCCTATATTTTCCTACTAAATTAATATATAACCCTTAAAAAATTAAAAAGCCGAAAAAACTGAAAAGCATAAAATAATAAACCTTAAAATTATGAGTCGGCGCTTTGAGTGATCTTTGTTCATTGATTTTTCAGCGCCGACTCAAAATTTTAAGGTTTATTATTTTATGCTTTTCTGTTTTTTCGGCGGTTTAATTTTTTGTCAAAAAGTTTTTATTTTATAATTTTTGACTTTAATGTACTGATAATACTTGGCAAGGTATACCCTATCCAACAAAAAAAGAATCAAAATCGGACTACTCTGTATAAAGTTATGCGTGGTTATACATTACAATCAGTGAGTGAACAATCACTCATCCCCTGTTTTCCGACCCTTAGGGTTCGATTTTGTTTTCCAAATTTACATGGGACCACCTTGGGAGTATACCCTTTCCAATAAAAAAATAATTATCACAATCGGACGACTATGTAAAAAGTTATGCGTGGTCACACATAAAAAAAAAAACATTAAAAACAATATACGCGTCGAATTGAGAACCTCCTCCGTTTTTTTCGTCGGTTGAAAATTACATGAACAGCTAGAAAAGTATTAACAATTTGTAAGAGAATGAGTTTTAATGAAGGAACTAATTTTAAAGCGGGTATTAACTAAATTAAATGAAAATATTAGTTCTATGAAAATATTAATTAAGTAAGAAAACTTAGAAAAGCATGCAACATAAAAAAGTGAACTAATGACATGTCATCATTTATAATTGCCCAAGGTAATAAAAAAAGAACAAAAATATGGCCATTAAATTTTTGCAAAAATCTTTGTTTTTTCAGTTTTATTTTTTTCGCTATTTGCAGGTCAATATCAGGTTGACTCAATATTTCTTACGCTAGATAAATCTAACAACATTCTCTGTGGGAAATCATCAAATGACGTCTCCGGGCGTGGAGGGCGTGCCATACTTTTACTGACTAAATCCACCCGTGTTCCTTCAGTTGCCTATATGCCAGGGCCACGATAACTTTTTCGAACAAATCTCGCGACCCTGGCAGAACATTCTCTGGCTGCCCGTATAACTATTTGAACCAGTACATGTCATAGCTCACACAAAATTAGTAATAGGTGTGAAGCATTACTTGTGCGTGCGCTAAGTGCGTGCGGGGGGTGAGCAGAGTGAGTGCGTCACATGTGAGGCCTGGCGCCGCGCGGCTGCTGCTGTTGCTACAAACATTCGGGACTTAGCGAGTTGAGCGTAGAGTTGCAAAGGACTCGAGTCTTCGAGACCTAATTTTAAAGAGTCGACTCAATTATGCAAGACTCAGTGTGCTCAAAAGGCTCGGAGTCTACAGATTAGCACTCGATTCTTAAAAAGGACTCAAGTCTTAAAAAGCCCTTTTTAAGACTCCAGTCCTTTTTAAAACTCGAGTCCCTTTTTTAGACTCGGGAATGACTCGGGGTCGGCTTGACTATAGACTCCGAGCCTTTTGAGCACACTGAGTCTTGCATAATTGAGTCGAGTCTTTAAAATTACGACTCGAGGACTCCAGTCCTTTGCAACACTAGTTGAGCATGACGTGGCAGTTGAGTGTGACGTCGGAGTTGAGCGTGACGTGGCGGATATACACCGTGATATTTTAATCGTCTTACAACGGCAGCATACTTTATGTATCCAATGACTATTTATTACACATCCATAAGAAATTTGAGTAACTAAAAAAATGATGACGCCTGACGTAGTTTGGAATGGAAAATTTCCATGAGATAAAATATCAATATTTTATCTCATGGAAAATGGAGATGGAATGTTCTAGTCGACTCGTGCGCTGGGTAGGTATGTTCTGTATCGTATGATACGTCAACATTATTAACAGGAGTTTCATTATTCTAATGCATTATTTATTTATTAATGCATTATCTTAATTAATGGTAACATTTTTTTAATCTCGCCTAGAGTTATATTATGTCGGATACATTGAGTGGACAACCTTTGTAAAACGACTAAAATGTCACGATGTATACAGAGTTGGGCATGACATGGACATGTCACATCTTCAGAATTATAGAGAGATATTTAGAAATTTTACGATTTCAACTTTGACTCATAAAATGATTAAACATAATTTTAAGCTCAATTAGTGCTCTATAATTTTAGACTCAACTATACAATCTCCATGTCATGCTCATTTTTTTTTCAAATTTCGATAGCCAGCACAGGATCCCAAGCAACGTCACACTCAACTTCGCTCAATCGCACTAAGAGTTGAGCACGACATGTTAAAACAAGCCGTAATGATGAGAAAGCGTTAGTTACTTGTACTCGTCGACATCTGAAAGAGCGCTATGAATGATTACAGCTATAATTATTATGAAAAACATAGAGATGGGCTGAATTTTAAACTCTGTAACCAGTTTATGCATTTTACCACAACAGTGCGATCGCCAACCCGTCTACAAAGCGTGGCTAATCCCCGTTTTTGAGAGAGGCCCATGTCCAGCAGTAGGCGTTTTTTTTTTTTGGATGGGAAATCATCAAATGACTTCTCCCGCTTTGGGCGGAGCGGGAGGGCGTGTCAGACTTTTACTGACTAAAACCCACCCGTGTTCCTTCAGTTGCGCATATGCCAGGGTCACGGTATCTCTTTCGAATAATCACGCGACCCCGGCAGGCATCGGTCCTAGCAGACCCCTTCAGTGCTGCTAACATCTCTTTGAGGCGCGCGTGGAACACTGCGCGCCGTCGACCTGAGCTTGGCCCTTACAGGGCGGCGAGCTACCCATTGCTCGCCGCCATATTCAATTAGATTTATCCCATTTTCGATTCAATTAGGCTGAGAATCAGGACTTTTTGAGCGTCAAAATAAACATAAAACGCGTGTCCTCCAAAACGCCCGCCTCTCACCACTTCCCAGTACTTAAGTTGGGAAAAAATGGCGCAATAATCTTGCCTTTTGACAGCTCATTCATCTTGTCCATGGTATTAAAAAAAAAACAAAATTGATTATGACTCGTAAGCCGAGGTCATGAAGTTAGTACACAAGTATTATTTACAAAACTAGTTTCAGTGAAGTGTCTCTAAATCTAATATTAGGTATTTTCTAAAAGAAATATAGAATTATGAGTGATGGTGAAATTGTCTTGGACTCTATTCAGTTCACTAATACACAATTATTTTTGCATGTACTCAAATATTCGCGTCATTGTGCTAATAAAACATGAACTTAATGACATTCAAATAGGGTCTATTTCGTATTGAAACAACGCGAATATTTGGACAAATATTTTAACACAAACTAAAGAAATCAAGGTTGTCATGTTTTATTTTGTACCCGTCTTAAGCCGACTTACTTGCATAGCATAATTAGCCTAAAATGTTCCCACTGCTGGGACACAGGCCAAATATGTCGGCTTACACGGTGCGATTTAATTATCTGTGGTATACCATAACTTAAAGCAACAAATAAAAGTCACACGGTATTCTTAGAAGATTTTTATTTATGAAGGATAGAAACAATCGAGCCTATTTTTGAATTAAGAACCCAATATATATGTGCATTTTTTTTAAATTTTATTCGGTTAGTTGTAATTTTTGTATTAAGAACTTTAACCGAATCGAAATAAAGTTTAAAGCAAAAATTGGCTCGGAGCTTTACGCTACAACTAAAAATTGCCTTTGTTAAGAAAACGAAGACAGTCTATACAGTGTTTATGTTACTGGCCAAACCTGATTTTAGGATGAACTAGTTTCGTCTAGGCCAAACCAGTTCTCCCCCTACACGTAGGACAAACCAGTACAGACCTTTGCAGATAAGACAAAAGAAACAGCATGTACAGCCTACTACAGTAACAAAAAATAGCGATGTAGTGTCACGGTATCGTTCCAATATGAAACTTTAACCGTTGTAAACTGTTACACATAAACATGTAGAGTCATTATGTTGATGAGAAGGGAGAACTGGTTTGGCCTAGGCGAAATTTGTTAATCAGGACTTCGGGTTTGGCCGGTAACATTTACACATTTTTCATTTGTTTCTTCAATTTTATGATATGCCACAGACAACAAACTTGAATCATATAAATGGGTCTTAACATACCGATATCACCAAACCGTTTTCTATGTGATTATGGCAACATTCCATAATAAATAGAAAAAAAAATGATGATGAATATTTATGTCTAATTGTAATGGTCTGTAGCTGACGCAGAAGTGACAAAGCGCAGTACAACGCGGTTATTCCAGCCAGATAAATTATCAACCTTGCGCTTCTTAAAATAAAGGCGAAATTTTCAATAAAGGCCTATTCCAAAACGTACTATTTATTGTGAAGAATGGGCATGAAAATCTAAGGACACTCTTTTAAATTATCATCATTGTCCTGCCCTTATCCGAATTTATTTGTGGTCGGCGCAACATGTGTTTTTCTTTCACACTACTCTATTAGTCGTCATCTCAGTAGTCGCCCTCTTTCTAAACATATTATAATTCACACAGTTCATCCTTCGTTACTTTGGTCTCCCTCTACTCTTATAGCCATCGACATTTATACTCAATACTTTCCTCGAAACATTTTCCTCATTCCTCCGTATCACATGACCGTATCACGTGACCATACCATTTTTTTTTTGGATGGGAAATCATCAAATGACTTCTCCCGCTCTGGGCGGAGCGGGCGGGCGTGTCAGACTTTTACTGACTAAAACCCACCCGTGTTCCTTCAGTTGCCCATATGCCAGGGCCACGGTAACTCTTTCGAACGAATCTCGCAACCCTGGCCGGTGACCACACCATGACAACCAATTTCCATACAACTTTTGTACTACTTCTTACTTACTTACTCATTTCTTATTCTCTCCATTCGTGTAACACCATAGTTATTTTTATTTATAATATTAATTACAACATCTAAATGATGAATTTATACATCTGATCGCGACGTTCGTAATGATACTCACTCGGGACGACTAATGGAAATGTATTTATTTTGCAACTTTATTTCAAGTCATGCAAGGTTGATATTAGTTTGCCATTGAAATCCTTGCTGCTCTGCGCTTCGTAATTCTGCACCATAAAGGATGATAAACAGATACCTGACTGTTTTGCCATTCCAAAAATAAACCTTTCTGTGGAAAAAATCTACTGCTCGCTTCTTGGTTCACGCGAATTTTCAGTTCTGTCTTTCAGAATTACGATATTCTGTTGTGATGAAACAAAAAAAAGATTGATAAACAAGTTTATCTTTTACGTAGCTGGATCGCAAAGATCCGTAGGAACGGATCTTTGTAATACAGTATCTCACAAAGCGACGCGCGCTTTACTTGTGGTAAGCAAGTGTAAATGTGCGCGTGAAGACGAGTAGCGTCAGCACATAACTCACACACTTCAGATTTCGTTCGTCTCGGAGGGTACCCAGACCTGCACTTATACACACATTCACAGCGTATTTATACCCTTGGTGACCAAAAGTATAGCGCGCGTCACTTCGTGACATAAAAATTCTGTACGAATACTACAAAAAGTTCTACTACACTGAAGATTTTTTTGTATTTTCGACTTTATTTCTACCTACATACAGTCGATGTTGATTGGCCTCTGCAACCTGTAGCTGTACCCTCCACTGGCTCACATACCTGCTGCAGAAGATGTCGCAGGCCCGGGTTAGACGGAAGCAGTGGCCGCATGACGCGCGGTGGGTGTGACACGCCCGCCGCACCGCGCAACTGTTGCTGCAACTGCTGCTGCAGCTGGTGCTTACGCTGTTGCTCCTGGAAACATTTAAACGGCAAAAATGAGACACAGGCCTCTCGGTGAGAGCCAGTGGGCTGTAATCCACCGCGAGGGTCCAGTGCGGGTTGGTAGATGTGACATAGCTTAGAACTTTTGGTCCTTAGGACATGCCCGTTTCTTCACGATGTATTCCTTCACCGTTTTGAGAGTAGTGATGATGAAATAATTTGCACAAAGAATACATAATATTGTAGTATCAATACTAAAAAACACGCTTTCATAGAAAACCAAACTAATAAGTAACTGGAAAAAAAATGGTAGAGTGCTTGATATCAAATAAAAATACCTCAAAAACGATCCCACGCTTTTTTTATTATTATTTTATTTACTATCATGGTCACCGTAGCAATTTATGAAATTGTTGTATTGTCATCGGTTCTTGATAAGCGTGCAAAGTTTCATCAAAATTAAACCGGCGTTTTGAAGGGGTGAAAATCCCGCTCAAAGATTCCGTTACACACACATACAAATATACCAAGTTAATAAAAGCGTGTTAAAAACGCCTTTCTGGGTTCGAGTCTACGACCCACAACTCTTAAGTCACGACTACTACCACTGGGTCACCACTGCTCTCCAACCCATTACTCCTAAATAATTGTTATGCCCTTTTTTGTGGGTGGAAAATCATCACATGACGTCTCCCAGCGGCGTGTCAGACTTTTACTGACTAAAACCCACCCGTGTTCCTTCAGTTACATATATGCCAGGGCCATGGTAACTCTTTCGAACGAATCTCGCGACCCTGGCAGGATGTACACCTTTAAGGTAGATTTTTTTAGGAACTATTATTTACTAGCTTCTGCCCGCGACTTCGTCCGCGTTAAATTTCTTGTTTCCCGACCCTTCCCGTCGCGTCGAATCGCGTACCCGTGCGATTTTCCCCGTTTTTACAACATTTTTCATAACTGCTCCGCTCCTCTTAGTTGTAGCGTGATGTTTTATAGCCTATAGCCTTTCTCGATAAATAGGCTATCCAACACAAAAATTCTTTTTCAATTCAGACCAGTAGTTCCTGATATTAGCGCGTTCAATCAAACAAACAAACAAACTCTTCAGTTTTATAATATAATTAATTATAGTATAGATTATTAAGTTCTCATATAAAATGTTCCAAAAATCACACCAATAAATGAATTTGAATTTGATCTTACCTCCAGCTGTTTATAATGCTGTTCCTGCTGCTGCGCGGCATGCAGGTGCGACATGATGTCCATCTGCGACTTGAACTGCGCCTCCTGCTGGTGGGCAGCCTCCAGGGTCTGCTGCAGGTGCTGGATCTTCTCCAGGTTGTGTTGCCGAGCCGCTTCTAGGCCGTCGAGCTGGGTGACGGGACGCGGACCCTTGCCGCCCACTTGCTGGACTTGCTGGCCTATTGATCCGCCTATCATCATACCCTGGAGATTCGAAGGGCGATTTGACATTATTTTGATACACCCTTGTGCATGACCTAGACTTTTAATAATAATTTATTAATTCATTAACTACTAGCTTCTGCCCGCGACTTTGTCTGCGTAAATGTCAGTTATCGCGGACGCAGACAAATTCACGGAATAAAAAGTAGCCTACGTCCTTTCTCAGGCTCTAAACTATCTGTGTACCAAATCGGTTCAGTAGTTTTAACAGGAAAGCGAGACAGACAGTTACTTTTGCATTTATAATATTAAGTGTGGATAGTGTGGATGTTTGCATGCCGAAACACAGGCAGAATGTACCCGGCTCATCAAGGGCGGATCCAGCTTTGGTGCCAGGGGGGGGTCACATAGACATGGACAAGTCACAAGAAGTTATAATTTAATTTTTATAATCATACATAAAAGTAAAAAGTAGGTATTTTATTAATGTATGTATAGTCTGGCAAAAACGGGTAGAAACGGCAGCTAAAAGGGCATTGACCAACTTTTATATAGTCCATTGAAATGTAACATGGGCTTAGCATTTTTTAGAGAACGCAATTTTATTTTTGGGATGTGTCCCCCCACACATCCCAAAACTAAAATTGCGTTCTCCCCCCGGGTCAGTAGAAGCTTAACCTCAAGTTTGAGGGGTTTGCTGCCCTTGTCCCCCGGCCGCCATCTTAGAAAAAGGGGTGCATACACATTTTTCGCGGTATTTCGAAAACTATGCATCTTACAAAAAAATTGTAGAGACATAATTTGTAGCAAATTGTTTTGCCTACAAATATGTTTAATAACTTTTTGCCCTAAATTTAAAATTAAGAAGTTATAAGAGAAGATAGAGAAGGTAGAGTCTGTAGGCGTGTTTTTTTTTACGTGGTATCCCCAGTAGGTGGTGTTCCCCGTGGTACTCCACAGACATCTTGCTTATTAGGTAATTCTTGATATCATAATATTTTCAACTACTTATTAGCTAGCTACTCTATTCTACTTCTCTTCGATGGTCCAGGCTGTGGCTCAGAATCTAATTACAATGGTACAGACTCTACCTCATAGGTGGCGGGGAAAAGAGTTTGTGATGAATAAGTGAAGTGGTATGTAGGAATTTAACAAAAAAAAAATATGAATGTATTAACAATAAAAAGATCTTAAAACTAAGTGAAACATTTCGTTTTGACCGGATTCTCATGAGCACTGACGAACCCGGTCAACTTTGGAGCGCTGTAACAGCGTTTTAAAGAATGAAATTGAAAAAAAATATAGCAAAAAAAAATCTCAAAAGAGCATCTACAAGATTTGTCTGAGGTATATTTTTTGTAAAATGAATTTAAAAATATTATAGAGCAAAAAAGAAATTTTTTATAAAAAAAATCTCACTTTTTAGCTTATAACTTCTTTAATTTTAAATTTAGGGCATAAAACTATTGAACATATTCGTAGGCAAAACAATTTGCTACAAATTATGTTTTGACAATTTTTTTTAAGACGCATAGTTTTCGAGATATCGTGAAAAATGTGTATGCACCCTTTTTCCAAGATGGTGGCTGGGGGACAAGGGCGGCAACCCCACAAACTTGAGGTTAAGCTTCTATTGACCGCCCCACATGTCCCAAAAATAAAATTGCGTCCTCCAAGAAATGCAATATTCGGCCCGCAAATTGTAACATTTCAATGGACTAATGGGACTTTGGCCACTTATATAAACAAACAGTTCAGCTAATAATATATGATTGATTTAATAGTTATTATCAGTAATAATGCCAATATAAACCTAGTTTTGTATCAAGATTTATATTTAGATAATTTTTAAAATTTTATTTAAATTGTTTATGCTTATAATAAAACTTGCTTTAGATGTGCCAGGTTCATCATAAATACAAGGCTGAACTTTGGTCCACGGAAGTGCCGGGGTCGTCAAGAAGGGGAGAATCGGAATCCACTTAGAAACAGTCAAAGTAATGGCAATAAAACTTACAAAAACAACACTCACGATGCAAAAAAAGAAAGTGAATGAAGTTATCATTCACTTTGTTTTTTTTTGCACTCGTCATTTTGACAATTAACACAACATTTTTAAAACACTGTTGCCAAATAAAAAAAAAAGATAATTGTATATCGATACATATGGAATCGATTATTGTTTTATAAGTTCTTCAGGTATAATGCACTCTTCAATTTATCATTTTTAAGTCTTTAATCATTTATATCGTATATTAGTATTTTTGAATAATATGATTAAATAAAAACTGCATTAAATACAGTGGAAAGATTACCCTACACTTTAAATCGATTTGAATGTATTGTTTATGCGATTTTTTTTTGGCAACTCTGAAGTCAAATTCAAAGCCAAAGACTTGGTCACACCTGCCAGGGTCGCGAGATTCGTTCGAAAGAGTTACCGTGGCCCTGGCATATGGGCAACTGAAGGAACACGGGTAGGTTTTAGTCAGTAAAAGTTTGACACGCCCTCCCGCTCCGCCCAGAGCGGGAGAAGTCATTTGATGATTTCCCATCCAAAAAAAAGACTTGTTCACATAATCAAAACACCAAATAAAAAAAAGATTTTTTACAATGCTTATTCATACAAAGTTATTAGCATCAGATAACTAGCCTGGATGGAGCACCGCCGTGTCCTCGTGGAGGCGATCGGCGGCAGCGACTTCTCGCGTCCGGCCCTGGTGCGAGCCATGGTACGGAGCGAGAGGGAATAGGAAGCCGTCACCTCTTTCTGCGAAGCAGTAATGTTCGCGAAGGAGGAGGCGGGGCGCGTGAGGAAGTGGCAGTGTCTGCGCCCTCACGCCCCTAGCCCCCGCAGGAGGAGATGCGTCGGGCGTCGGGAGTCGATTGCGGACTCCCGGCCACCGTAGGCGCGAGCTTGCGGGCGGCGAGCAATGGGTAGCTCGCCGCCCGGTAAGGACCAAGTTCGGGTCGACGGCGGGTAGTGTTCCACGCGCGCCTCAAAGAGATGTCAGCAGTAGTGTAGGGGTCTACTAGGACCGATGCCTGCCGGGGTCGCGTGATTGTTCGAAGGAGATACCGTGACCCTGGCATATGGGCAACTGATGGAACACGGGTGGGTTTTAGTCAGTAAAAGTCTGACACGCCCTCCCGCTCCGCCTAGAGCGGGAGAAGTCATTTGATGATTTCCCATCCAGGAAAAAAAAAGGCCCTTTACTAAAACAGAATTAAAATTATTGGTAAATTACATTTTTCTATAGCAGAGCGTTTAAAATTGGCCAAGTCTGGACAATTCCCTTTGTTTGGGAGTTCGCCACTGTTCTTTTCGATGCGTTCGTTCCCGAATAATGCGTTTGCCATCATACAAAATATGAATCCACACTAATATTATAAATGCAAAAGTAACTCTGTCTGTCTCGCTTTCCTGCTAAAACTACTGACCCGATTTAAATGGTACACAGATAGTTTAGAGCCTGAGAAAGGACATAAGCTACTTTTTATCCCGGTAGTACGTACCCGCGGGATATTTTCCGACCTCCACGCGGGCGAAACCGCTGGCAAAAGCTAGTTTATAATAAATTGATTAAATATTGAAGGTATTTACATAAAATCTACATTGTGACAAAAAATATATCCTTACTTAAAACCATTACCTATGTTTAACAATTTTAAATAGTGGTCGACGGTGGACCCAGCCCAGGGGGGGGTCATGACCCCCATGACCCACCCCCTGGATCCGCCCTTGCGGCTCATTATATTTCTGTAATCCCTATATTTTAAAATACCTGCATTCTATGTGAATAAATTATTTGATTTAATTTTATAGTAATACTAGCTTTTGCCCGCGGCTTCGAACGCGTAGATTTTCGAAATTAAGTATAAGTAACTACGCGTAAAAAGGGTACAAAGTACCCTATTTATCCCGATCCAGATTATAAACTATCTGTGTGCTAAATTTCTGCGAAATTCATTCACCATTTTTGCGTGATTAACAAACACACAAACTTCAAATTCTCACCTGTGGGTGCTGCTGCATCTGCGACTGTACCATGCCCTGCCCGCCCGCCGGCCCGGGCATGCTGCCCACGTTGCCCGGCACGCTGCCCGGGCCGGCCTGCATGTTGCCCGCCATGCCCGGGCCCATGCCTCCTGATGACATGCCCGCGCTGCCGGGCATAGCTCCTGAACCTAGGGTACAAGGGGACATGAGGAAGAAATCGCCAAAAGAAGAATATTTGTACTAAACTGTGCACATACATGTAGTGTTGCATTGCAAAGGACTCGAGTCCTCGAGTTGTATTGTAATTTTAAAGACTCGACTCAATTATGCAAGACTCACGGCCGAATACTGAAACGCCACTCAAATCTAATAATCATCTAAAAGCGACTTAAATATAAGCATCCCTAAAATTTAAATGGTATTCACAAACACCACTCAAGCAATTCGAAACCACGATTAGCTAAGCAGTCCTCAAATGTTTACATTATGGCAACATCCTGCTAAAAAATTGTTCTCAGCACATTCTCAGTTACAAATTAATTTAGTTTACGTCTCGTTTTCGTTTTACGCAGTCTACTTTGAACAAATATTCTGTATAACTAATAATCAGTTAAAATATAAAAGCGCATTGTAGGTTTGGCTTGAATTACGATTGAAATGATGTATTTATTTACATAAAAATCAAATAAATTTCAAAAGAAGACTTCTTAAAAAATGAAAATTTCTTGAGATAATTGTCTTAGATTGGAACGTTACACTTGACATTTTACGCGCGATTATTTTTGAAACATTACATCTGAAGTAAAATCGGCTATTGTTTTGTTAATAATATACATATATTTTAATTAATTCACGATGGAGGAGAAGAAGAAACGTGGATGCAATTATACGCCTGCTGAGAAAGATATGCTCTTGGAACTGATAAAGAAGTAAGTACCCTGATCTCACACTGTACGGAATAGGATTTATACGAGATCGTATCAATGCGAAATCAGCTTATACAGGAAATATATAGCTTGATGTGTAGCCGTGTGTACCTACATGAACAATGAAATACTGTATTTTGTACTTAGGTATAATATCCGCTTGTTAGTATACATGCCCATACCATACATAGCCAGGGCAACCGTTGTCTGTATCAAGCACATACTTACCCACTGAATATTGTAACCACTTCCCATCTGAGAGGCTCAGAATAAATACACGATTTATGTCTAAGTACTTTTATTCCAACAAGTATGAATATAACCAGATAATGCACATTTACACATACTCAACTGAACAATTCACAGGTCTTAAGTTTAATTCCAAACTGTATCATGTTGTAAATACAATGTTACATATTTTCAGATATCAAAATATTATAGAAAATAAAGAAACCAATGCTAATATGATTTTGAAGAAGCGAGAGGCTTGGGATACAATATGCCAGCAGTATAATGCTATCGCTGTGAGCAGCATCAGGACGTGGCAACAACTCCGTCACCTCTATGAAAACCTCAAACAGAGGTCTAAAAAGAACATAGCCAAAGCAAATGTAGACTTGTTTTTTTTAGTATCTATTTTATCATAACATTTATTTATTTTCTAATTTTCTTAAATATTTTTAAGCGTCTACAGTTTTACGAGACCACTAGAGAGGTACAAAAGAAGGCATCAATAGATAAGGTTTGTATAAATTCAATATTTCTGGAAAAGTAGACAATATCTTGATTCTAATTTCTATTTTTACAGAAAGAAATCAATCGCACTGGTGGAGGAACCTATAAAAGCGTTCTCTCTGAACAAGATGCTCAGATTTTAGCCATGGCTGCTCCTCAAATTCAACCATTACCTAATTGTTATGATGATGCTGCAATATATTTTGGTTTGTGTAATATTAAAATGTATATCTTTATAATTTGACATAACAAAATATGTATTCTAATAATGTTTAATTTATAGGTGACACAGAACCAGAAGTCAATTTAACAAAACAAACAAATAATGCAGTTATATCTTCACCATCATCATCTCCCATAATCCAGACCATTGGTAAATTTAGTTTCATTTTTTATGATTTCCCAAATTCATTTATTGTGTAATATATGTGGATATTTCTTTAGAACACCAAGACACAACTAAGGCCTACATAGCAGACAATAGCAAACCTTGCACAGTAACATCAATAAATATAGCTGGTAATTAATCATTTTCTGTTATTGTAGAAGTTTAAATGTTAAGCTAATTTGAAATTTAGCTTTAAACCGCATTTCCTTTACTTAATAGATAACCAGCGAGCTGCAATGGTCATCAAACCCCAACAGAAAAATAAAAAACCACGATCATCCACTGCTGGTAATTATCTAATTATTGTTCTTTGTACTAATGGTATAAAATTTTAATTAATATTGTACTAATAATATTTTTCAGGACAATTGAAACCTACATTGAAACAACAATATTTTCGAACAAAACTGAGAAATGCAAAATTAGAAACCAAATACCTTATTAACAAAAACAAAATGGAAATAAATAAGTATAAAATAGAAGTGGAATATTGGAAATTGAGACTGCAGAAATTAAAATCTAAATTGCATTGAAATAAACTATATGTATGTGGAAAAATGTGTATTTATTAAATTGGTCCTTACGATAAAGTTCTGATTAGTTTCAAGTCCTATAGGTTCTGTAGATTCCTCCTCAACATAGGGTAAAAAAATATCCTCCTCCATAAGTTCATCAGATCGTGACAGGGCAATATTATGTAGCACTGCACATGCTACAATGACCGGTGGTATGTTTTTTATATTTAGGCCCATCCCGTTTTGTAGGCAAGGAAATCTTCTTTTAAGAACACCGAAGAGCCTTTCCACAGGATTCCTGGTGCTTATTTGGGATTGATTATAAGCTTCTTCAGCAGCTGTCCTTGTATGCAATAATGGAGTTAGTAGATAAGGCCGACACGGATATCCACTATCCCCAATAATAAAACCTGTCCCGAAGTCCCCACGCTCTAATTGAGCACACAGTGGTGAATCATTGAAGATGGTACTGTCATGTACAGAACCTGGCCATCTTGCAATAACATTCCTTATGCGCAGTCTTGCATCACACACCATTTGCACATTTAAAGAAAAATAGCCTTTCCTGTTCCGATAAACTTCAGATTGGGCACCACCTGAAAATAAATTGTAGTTTTATTGTGAGGCAATAAACTTTACTAAAGTACTTAATAACATGTTTTTGAAGAAATAATTCTACAAAAAGTTATAATTGCTAATGTCACACAAGACTTCTTATTTGTTGTACTGTGTAATATTAGTGATAATCAGACATTATAAAAAAGCACATAATTGACAGTGAAGTTGGTGAGTACATACCTGGAGAATTTATTTTAATGTGAGTGCAGTCCACAGCTCCCACAACTCTTGGAAATCCTGCTATTGCAAAGAACTCATTTGCCACAGCTGGAAATTCCTCAGGTGTTGGCATATTTATGTATTCCGACTTCATACTGGCTATTTTGGCTGTTACTTTATGCACTATTCGATGCACCGTGGGTTGTTCAACCTTAAAAATATCCCCTATTACGCGTTGGTAGCTGCCTGTCGCATAGTATCGGAGAGCTATGAGGATTTGGTCCACTGGCTGTATGGCTCGGTTTCTTTTAGTTAACGGTTTAATACTGCTACCGAGTACAGAGTCCAAATACAATACAGTTTCTTTCGTTATGCGGAACCGTGAAATAAACTCCCTGTCGTTGTACTTTTCAAAAGCATTCAACTTTTCTTCATTCTTGCGCCTCGCAGTTGGCCTTTCGTGATCCGAAAGTGAAGACAAAGACGATAGAGACATTTTTATCACTATTTGTAAAGTTTCAATAGATTTAACTTGATTTGAGGGACCTCGCGACCACTCTGAGATCTAAGGGCTGCTCAAATCAGTTTGACAGTTGATTTGACAGCTAAATATCGTTGAGTAGCGTTCCAGTATACGATTTTTAAACTGAGTGGTATTTGAGCACAATTTAATTTAAGAAGCACTTAGATTTAACAGATACTCAAAAGTGACGTTTTGGGTATACGAAATTAAAGTTTAAAAGCTGCTCAAACATCTAAGCAGCCCTTAAATATTTGAGTGACGTTTCAGTATTCGGCCGTCAGTATGCTCAGAAGGCTCGGAGTCTAGAGTCATGCACTCGAGTCTTAAAAAGGACTCGAATCTTAAAAAGGACCCGAGTCTTAAAATTAACGAAAAGGGGGGGGTTTGCCATAATCGCCACACTTAGCAGGCAGGTTGGCGATCGCAGCATGATGGTGAAATGCATAGAGAACACTGCTGCCATTCTCTAGTAAGTCCCTTAGTCGCCTTTTACGAGACACACGGAAAGAAATGGGGTGATGCGTTTCAAAAGGATAAATAAAGCTGTACTGCATGTTACCTGCCATGGTAGCGTTGGGCATATTCTGCTGCATACCCCCCGCGTTACTGACAACGGTAGGCAGCTGTTGCTTGCTGATGATTTGACTAATCTTCTGTTGTTGAATTACCTGCAAATCCGAACAAAGCTTAATCAGAATATAAAGTGACTAAAGGGGGCCGCATCCACCACGCGGACCCAGTGTGGGTTGAAAGATGTCACATGACTTTGAGTTTGGTTCTAGGACATGCCGGTTACCTCATGATCTTTTGCTTCACCGTTTATAGAGCAGTCGTAATGAAATAATTTACACAAAGTCAAACGCCTGTCTGAGTTAGGACCTACGATCTACAAACTCCTAAGTCGCGGCCGTTATCACTGGCACTGCAACATGACAGCTAAGCGATACTAACAAGTAGGCATATTGGTCTAGGAAATAAAATATCAGAGTATAGGTATAATGAAACGAATTGTGCACATCATACGTCACCTTTCTCATAAAGCAACAATTTTTTGAAAGAAAAAAAAAATACTGCATTTGTATTTTTTTTTAGTTGAAGTAAAATGATTTTAAAAATGCTCATTAATATTTATCTCAGTGATTTTTTCAAGCATTTTTTTAGAAAGCCCCAAAAACTACTTTTTTCAACTAAAACTCCTAAGGGTCAGCGCACACCGAACTGCAAAATGTTCGCGCATGCTCGCGCATCCGTGAGCAAGCTCCGTTGACAATGCTCTCTCTGGGACCAGTTTGATGCCAAAATCCGACGTTGGCAGGCGTGTTCAATATAGTTGATTGGGACTTAGTAATTATCGCCCTTTTGGTAGAGGAAGAGGAACATTGAAGAATATGTAAATAACAGTATTGATAGAAGAAGTTTCGATTCAGAACCATAGACACCTGCCAGGGTCGTGAGATTTGTTCGAAACAGATATCGTGGCCCTGGCACATGGGCAACTGAAGGAACACGGGTGGGTTTTAGTCGGTAAAAGTCTGACACGCCCTCCCGCTCCGCCCAAGAGCGGAAGAAGTCGTTTGATGATTTCCCACACACAAAAAAGAAAAATGTACCTTAGCGAATATTACACATTATGTTAGAATTTGGTAAAATAGGTTTTCCCATTTTTTGAGATATTCTTTCCCAAGGATTGGCTTTTCATTTCTTCATTGGCACTCGATACATTGTACAAACATTCAATTTGCTGCACCAAACCGATCATCTTTTTTTCGTCCATGATTTCAAATTTACGCCGGTTGCGCCGTAGGTAAACACTCGTCAAGACAGTTTTCACGCTGTGGCAATACTGAGCGCGGCTGGCGCGCGGCGGTGGCGGCGCGAGCGCACTCGCGCATGCGCGAGCACGCTCGGGCATCAAGTTTGGACGTGTATTCAAAGAGTATCGCAGGTTAACTATTGAAAATATGCCCCCAGAGCCAAATGTAATGAATATGATATTGTTAAGTACGCTGCTCATTTGCATTACTATTTATGTTGTTTTTGACTGCCTAGCTCTTACTGTCATTGAGTAACCTTGGAAAATGTCCTAATAACAGACAATTTTTAAACTTTTTGTTCTCTAAAACTAATAGAGCTAGGAATGTGATTCCAAAGCCAAATTGTAGACAACATTATGACAAATATTACGTATATCGAGTTTGCTAAAAATAAATATATTTTTTAAATGAAATAATTTTTTTTTGGCTATTATTAGTAAGTTATAACAGAGTGACCACTTTAAAAAAAAATCTCAGAAAGAGTACCTAGTGTGTTGATTTTAGTGTTACAAGTTTCATCGAAATCCTCCACCTACAAAATATTCAAAAAAAAAAGAAAATGTTGCTCAGGTCCCTATTTGTGACACTAAACATACAATTTTTAAATGATATTTTTAATAATAATAATACTTAATAAGAAAAAGTTACTCTCCATCCACTTTGCTAACCCCGTAAGAGTTTGGCGTGCGGTTAAGTACGCAAATCGAATTCAAAGTATGCAGATCCAAGTGTATTTTTATTCAAGACCCTTTATACAGACTGTGCCTGTATACCTCATGGCACACTTATTGAACACCAATTTATATACCCTTCTCGCTCTTCTGCATTGAAACGCTTTCGCTTTCTGCAAACAGTATTCAAGATATTTGCCGGGACCTATACAGTGTTACGTAAACGTTAAAAACGTAAGTATAGGAACGACAGATTTTTCATTCACTTCAAGATATGGCTATATGGCTACCGCGGGCTTTTTTAGAACTTTTTAATTAGAACAATTCCGTCATACACGATTTTGCGTTACTTTAACTGCTGACGCAGCGCACGTAACGGAAGCTCTCTAAAGGAACACATTTTCCCCGATTTTGCAACATTTTTCATTGATGCTCCGCTCCGTTTGGTCGTAGCATGATGTTATATCCACCACACTACATATTAGCCTATAGACTTCCTCCATTAATGGGCAACCAAACACAAAACTATTTTTCCAATTCGAACCAGTAGTTCCTTAGATTTGCGCGTTCAAGCAAACAAACTTTTCAGCTTTATAATATTAGTATCATGATTTTTTTTTTTCAATTTATTGTAGTAATAGTAGTAATCCTTAGAAAACAAACGATTATTGCAAGATTTTTTTTTACATGTCATTTTTTCTCAACATTGGTGCCGATTCCCTTATTCACAAACTAAACTAAATTTAAGTTCAGTGCATCTTTTTCTTTCTATTTCATTAAGAAAAGGACAGAAGATAAATGTTAGTTTAGTCCTGTCAAATTAATCAGCGCTTGACGTAATTTGACGTAATTTTAGTAGGCAAGTTTTTAATCACGTCTAAACTTGTATGGAGTAGTGACAGGCGCTGATTAATTTGACAGGACTAAACTAAAAATTTTCTTTTGTCCTCTTCTTAATGAAATACAAAGAAAAGGATGCACTGAACTTAAATTTAGTTTAGTTTGTGAACAAGGGAATCGGTACCAATATTACATTAAAATTTAGATACCTTTCATAGAGGTTCAAATAGTCAGGACAAGTTCATTGTTGAAATCATTTGTTGGGGACGAAGAATCAGCGTAATCAGCAGTAATCAGATAATCGGGCGCTCATATATCTAAACTTCACTTATATTGCCACGAAAGAATAATACAGACGTGCCTTTCAGAATCCCGGATCCTGGAATCGTTTGAAAGTCCTGAGATTGCTAAAAATGTTATCTGCATGCAAATATGGTTAGAACTTGTGAAAATGAAAAATAAAAACATTGAATAATGCTTACATACTTACTCGTACTTAAGATGGCTGTTCCTCGTTATACTCTCTCTTAAAAATACAACTGTGAAGTTTTTTAGCAGTCACAAATATACATATTTTTTAAATATTAATTTTTTTTTAGGCTTCTGTTCGTATAAAATATAATAAACAAGCTTTTGCCCGCAGCTTCGCCCGCGTTAAAAATAACAATAAATATAGAAAAATTCCAAACAGCTGAAACTATAGTAAAAAACATTTTTTTTTTTATCTTTCGTAAATTTTTCTTTTGCATAAATAGTTTCCTATGTTACTTCTAATAACTCCAAGAATATGTGTACAAAGTTTAATGATGCTCGGTTAAGTAGTTTTCGCGTGAAAGCGTAACAAACAAACTTACATTCATATTTATAATATTTGTAGGGATTAGTCGATTCGATCACTAATCTGTTAGATAAATCAATTTCCACTACTAGACCACATTGTGGTTATTATAATTTTTTATTCATATTCCACTTGATTTGAATAAAATAAAGATACGAAATCAAAATAACCACTGCTATAATTTAATTTAGTTTATTATAGTTGTTTTTACAAAATTTTTGAATCCTGGGAACCCGGGATTACTTATTTATTCAGAAAGGAATGTCCATATTGTTCTTTCCTGGGAAGAAGTTAAGGTATAAAATCGTCCGATTATCCGATCACTGGTAATCAGCCTATAATGTTCCCAATGCTGTTAATCAGGCCTCTTTTATGCGAGAGGCAGTGGGCCGTAATTCACCACGCGGGCCCAGTGCGGGTTCGTTGGTATCACTTGTCTTCGAATTTTCGGTTCTAGGACATGCCGGATTCCTCACGATATTTGCCTTCAAAATGTTAAGAGCAATGATGAAGAAATAAATTACTTTAACTGACTTTAGTTAAGTTATTCATTAGGTACTTACCGATAGTTAGATTTTTTATTGTATTTAGTAACTTGACAGTTGAAGGGTTGCCAGATTTTGACAAAAAAGAGATAGTGAGTTGGTGTAATAATTAACGAAATTGAATGAACTTGAAATAATGTACTTATATGCAAACGTTTATTTTTCAATTTAATAACTTGTCTTAAAAACGGCATAAACAATATGTTTATGCCGTTTTTAAGATTTTTCTACTCTATTTATCTGTCTATGGTTAACGTAGGAAATAAGATAACAAAAGTTAAAAAAGTAAAATAACTAGATATTTATTTTTAATTTGTTTCTATTAGATGAAAATTACTTTTATGTTACAGTATTACTGAAATTAACCATTTTTATCTTTCGTTCTTTACGCAAATCTTTCACTACCCCAAAACGATTAGTTTTAGTATGATAACATTATTTTTCTTTGAACGGTCAAGTCACTGAATACAATTAAAACTATACCTGGGTTTGAACGCACGGCCTACATGTGCCTACAAACGCGGCGAAGAAGGTTTTTTTAGGGTGGAAGATCATCAATTGACCTCCCGCTTTGAGCGGAGCGGGAGGGCGTGTCAGACTTTTACTGACTAAAGCCTAAACGTGTTCCTTCAGTTGCCTGTGCCAGGGCCACGGTAACTATTTCTGAAAAAATCCGCATCCCTGGCAGGTACCGGTCCTGGCGGACCCCTTCAGATGTGCTGACATCTCTTTGAGGCGCGCGTGGAACAATACGCGCCGTCGACCCGAGCCTGGTCCTTACCGTAATGGGTTGCTCGCCGCCCGCAAGCCCGCGCCAACGGTGGCCGGGAGTCCGCTATGGACTCCCGACGCCCGGGGCGTCTCCTCCTGCGGCGGCTAGGGACGTGAGGGTGCAGAGACTGCCACTCCCTCACGCGCCCCGCCTCCTCCTTCGCGAGCATTATTGCTTCGCAGAAGGAGGTGCCCTCTCGCTCCGTACCATGGCCTGCACGCGAGATGCGAGAGATCGTCACCTACTCGCTAAGGGCATCCCCTGTGGGGTACGGAACTCGGCTTAGGGCATCGCTGGTAGAGGGCAGCAAGGGACAGGGCTGGATCTGAATGATTTTTATTTAGGGACAAATTTAAAGCTACAGGCTCAGCGGCGCGGGCTGGCTCGAGCAAGGTTCGGGGCGGATATTAACGGAGTTATGATACAACATACGTATAGATAATTCCAACTTACCTTCCTTAGTCGATCAACAAATGTGGCCTGGTTGTTGGGTATGAATCCAAGATACGCCTTCTTGTCTGGCGTGTACAGGAGTATGAGCACTTTGATGTCACACTGCGGCGGCGTAGGCATCGGAGAGAAGTGGACGCAGCCGGCCTTGGAATAGGACAAATGAAATGTTATTATAGGACAATGTTGAGGTTAAGCAGTAATACAAATAACAGCTGTACGGGTTGATCAAGCAGGTTAAGCTACGCTTGACGCGGCTGGTCTGCGTATTGGTGATCTATACATAACAAGACTGTTCCGTGCCTCGGAAAGCACGTTAAGCCGTTGGTCCCGGCTATATTCGTGGATTTTTGACAGTCGTTATGGGTTGTCAGAAGCCCGAAAGTCTTACAACCAGTCTTTTTTTTTTTTCTGGATGGGAAATCATCAAATGACTTCTCCCGTTCTGGGCGGAGCGGGAGGGCGTGTCAGACTTTTACTGACTAAAACCCACCCGTGTTCCATCAGTTGCCCGTGTGCCGGGGTCACATTATCTCGCTTGAACAATCTCGCGACCCCGGCAGGCATCGGTCCTAGTAGACCCCTTCACTGCTGCATCTCTTTGAGGCGCGCGTGGAACACTACGCGCCGTCGACACGAGCCTAGTCCTTACCGGGCGGCGAGCTACCCATTGCTCGGCACCCGCAAGCTCGCGCCGGGGTATCATGGTAAGACTGGTAACTGGATTGTGGAGGTCTGATAGGCAGTAGCTACACTTAAATTAATCGTTTTTTGGGTGATTATGATAAGTTAACTTTTTTATAATCATAATGTGTTTTTTTGGACATTTACAAGCGATTAGCTACTAGCCCAGGCGCGTAGGATTGCAATGTGTATTAAAATAACCAGTTTGCTCTTCTTTAACAAAAAATTGACATCAGAAATAATTCCATCCGGACGGACCAACCGGGCAAGCGCAGCTTACACTGATCGATCGACTCATGCGGAACTTAGCCACAGACACTTTAAAAAAATAGTTTCCTAATACAGGTTGTAAAAGACATATGACACAGCCGTCAACTACGCATTCTGTATATCAAACTAAGTAACATTGCACAAAAATGCTGGGAAACAACTTTTATTTTTGATGAAAGACCATTTCAGCCGAAATATGTCCACTGATTGACATAGGCCTTCACGAAAAAATTTGGAGCGTTTGTCATAATCGCCACGCATAAAAGGCGGATTGGCGAACACAGTATGATGGTAAAATGCATATAGAGCGCTGCTGCCCATTCTCTAGTAAGTCTCTTAGTCGCCTTTTACGACACCCACGGCAAGACAAGGGATGGTGCTATTCTTTACGTCCGGCCCCATATGGAATACGGTAGTGCGCTATATAACTTAGGCAAAACATTGTGCTTATAGGTGCATGTAACGGTACAGGGGTCAAGGAAGTGAAAGTTGTGTTTTATCATTAAAAACAATTTTTCGTAAAAAAAATCTGTAAAGGTTGGAATTTTGACCTTCAATATCTCCCGTAACCAAAAGTTAAGGTCCAGGTAAGGTCCAGAAGGACAGTTAAGGTCAGTTAAGGACAGGTAAGGTCCAGAAAAAAGAAAGATTATTTGACGAGGAGTACAAATGACCATCGGCTTCGTTACGTATCTTTTTACACCCAGTATACGTACGTATATAGGTACGTACCAGGGATCTATGCTATGGTTCCAACCAAAGTGAGTGCAGGCAGGCCAAGGAAGCACTTCCTTCTATCGATAACCGCCTCACAAAACAGGTTCTCCGGTTAGACAAATGACAGCTTCGTATAGTTACAGCAGCCATAACTGGCCATGGGTCGTTTAATAAACATCTCTTTGTCATAGTAGTAACAGACAATCCGCTGTGCAGGGCCTGCATTGAGGACGACGAGACAGCAGCGCACGTGCTTCTAAACTGCCCGGCGATCGCCACATACAGGGCCAAGTACTTCGGTAACCCAGGTACCCTACGCGAGATAGTCAGCAACATCAAGGCGTTGCTGGCCTTTCTCGAGGAGCTGGGGTGGATCGAATAACCGATTTCCCACCCGTACGCAAAATATACACTCAGACGTGGAGTTACGGACACCAGCCCTATCTATCTATTATCTATTTACACCCAGTATACTCACAAATCCGTTGACCATGACTTTGGTCAGTGCATCGAGCGCTTCACTGGGCTGCAGATGGAACAGCACCGACTTGCTATCCTTGAGGTACTGTCCTCCGATGTTGGAGATTAGTTGTTTGGGCATCAACTGCATCAGCAGCTTATTGGGCCATGTGTCCACCTTCAGCTCAGGCTCGATGTCTTTTGTACTGGCTGATACCTGTCAACAAAGATTAATAGAGTTATGTAGAACTAAATTCTGCCTGCGACTTCGTCCGCGTAAAATTCTTGCTCCCCCGATGATTCTTTTTCTTTTTGCTCGTCTCCAAAGAGTCCTAGCGTGATGTTATATAGTCAATAGCCTTGCCATATAGTTTGAAGTGCTGTGGATTAAGATACAGGCAACAATCTGAAATACACGTTAACACAACTGAAATAGGGTTCACAGTCACCTGGCAAGGTAGATGCTTGGTAGTTTTCTGTTGGTCCCCAGGTATTTTGCCCTTCTCCATCCACTCGATGACGCCACTCCAAATATAGGATCGTTGGAGCTGAGCCCCTGATGGTCCAGGAGTTACCATTGTGGGCATACGTGGATGACCACCCTGTAAAAAAAAATCTTATTATCTTTCAATTAAAGAAAGAAAAATTGTTTGTACTGCACAAACAAAACGCACATTATGAATAAGATACAACTAAATGCACCCGTACAGAGTTGCCAAAAGCCCCGTATTCAAGTTAAAAAAAAGTTCTGCAATATTCACAGACAACGCACAGCCTAAAACGCTGGTTCTAAAGCTTGACATCTTGCAGAAGAGTTTCTTACAGAACGAAAGTGAGCACTGAAGAAGGATTTTTGAAAATTCACCCCCTAAAGGGGTTAAATAGGAAATGGTAGTTTTCATGGAAGTTTTTCATTAATGGGAAATCCCATCGGGCACAAGGCTTGGTATTTATAAAAGTTTTATTTTTAAATGCAACTTCAAAACAAGTATTATTTCTTAAACTTCTTCGGACACGCGCCATTTTCAAGGCTTTTTTCCTATCTGACTACTGCCGAAATCAACTTAGAATCACATATCCAGTTAAAAAATCATGGGAAGACAGTAGTTTAGCGTTGGAAGAAGGCGAAGGGAAGCGTTGGTCACAAACGGCAAGACAGCAGGTGGAGTATATTTATTAAATTAATTAACGTATTTCGGACTAGCTGTGTATGAGAATGTAGCGTATGTGTAAATATTGTGATGTTGGATATTATTTGACAGCGGGGCGAGCACGGCATCTGTGATAAGCTTGAGTCACGCATTTTATCACGGATTTTGTTCCTAAAGTGTGATAATAATTTAGGAAGGCTGCGCGAGCTGTGTGAGCAGTGCTGAGTTGTTGGCGTACAGTCTGTTGTAGTGCTATTTCTTACTGTTGTAGTGCTATAACTAACTGTTGTAGTGCTACTACTAACTGACCTGTGCGGCATGCGCGGGCGGCGGGGGCGGGTAGGAAGGCTGCGCGAGTTGTTGGCGTACAGCCTGTTGTAGTGCTATAACTAACTGTTGTAGTGCTATAACTAACTGTTGTAGTGCTATAACTAACTGTTGTAGTGCTATAACTAACTGTTGTAGTGCTATAACTAACTGTTGTAGTGCTATAACTAACTGTTGTAGTGCTACTACTAACTGACCTGTGCGGCATGCGCGGGCGGCGGCGGCGGGGGCGGGTAGGAAGGCTGCGCGAGTTGTTGACGTACAGTCTGTTGTAGTGCTATAACTAACTGTTGTAGTGCTACTACTAACTGACCTGTGCGGCATGCGCGGGCGGCGGCGGCGGGGGCGGGTAGGAAGGCTGCGCGAGTTGTTGACGTACAGTCTGTTGTAGTGCTATAACTAACTGTTGTAGTGCTATAACTAACTGTTGTAGTGCTACTACTAACTGACCTGTGCGGCATGCGCGGGCGGCGGCGGCGGGGGCGGGTAGGAAGGCTGCGCGAGTTGTTGGCGTACAGTCTGTTGTAGTGCTATAACTAACTGTTGTAGTGCTATAACTAACTGTTGTAGTGCTACTACTAACTGACCTGTGCGGCATGCGCGGGCGGCGGCGGCGGGGGCGGGTAGGAAGGCTGCGCGAGTTGTTGGCGTACAGTCTGTTGTAGTGCTATAACTAACTGTTGTAGTGCTATAACTAACTGTTGTAGTGCTACTACTAACTGACCTGTGCGGCATGCGCGGGCGGCGGCGGCGGGGGCGGGTAGGAAGGCTGCGCGAGTTGTTGGCGTACAGTCTGTTGTAGTGCTATAACTAACTGTTGTAGTGCTATAACTAACTGTTGTAGTGCTACTACTAACTGACCTGTGCGGCATGCGCGGGCGGCGGCGGCGGGGGCGGGTAGGAAGGCTGCGCGAGTTGTTGGCGTACAGTCTGTTGTAGTGCTATAACTAACTGTTGTAGTGCTATAACTAACTGTTGTAGTGCTACTACTAACTGACCTGTGCGGCATGCGCGGGCGGCGGCGGCGGGGGCGGGTAGGAAGGCTGCGCGAGTTGTTGACGTACAGTCTGTTGTAGTGCTATAACTAACTGTTGTAGTGCTATAACTAACTGTTGTAGTGCTACTACTAACTGACCTGTGCGGCATGCGCGGGCGGCGGCGGCGGGGGCGGGTAGGAAGGCTGTGCGAGCTGTGTGAGTAGCGCCGAGTTGTTGGCATATAGGGGGGCGCGGGGAGGGGGCAGCCAATTGCCAGCGCCGCGACCGCATGATGCATTTCCTAAAAACAAAAAATATAATCTTAGAAAAAATACCCAAGATTAAGTCAAAGAAACCAAGGCCGTCGAAAACCACGTTAGGTTGGCGATATCCCAGGGTCGCGAGAATTTTTCGAAAGAGTTACCGTGGCCGTGGCATATAGCCGTAAATAAATAAATATAGGCAACTGAAGGAACACGGGTGGGTTTTTGTCAGTAATAGTTTGACACGCCCTCCCGCTCCGCCCAGAGCGGGAGACGTCATTCGAAGATTCCCTAACCACAAAAAAAAAATGCATGCAAAAAAACGATTGTGATCGCACTTACCTACGTTTGCTACCCCGGGTACACCAGGTACGGTACCTACGGGCCCCACGCCCGCAGTAGCCGCAACGACGGGCCGAGGAAAGGTCTGAGCCCCAGGCCTGGCCGGGCCCGTTGTGCCGCGGCCTTGGCTGGGAGAAAGAGAAAAATTGGGATTTCGAGGTATAAGATTTTATACTCCGAAACCCGAAACAAAAACCCCAGTATGAATTCTGAAACGCATTTCGGATTTTTTAATTCATATGTGATTTTTAATAAAATTTTAATGCTATATAACAGCCATAAAAAATTTATTCAGACATATCAGAGGGGCAATTTTCGTAATTTTAAAAACGTTCACCGTCTGATATCAGTCTCAATCTGTCAAAAATATGAGGTATCTTCTTGGTATGCTTCCATTTATTTTTGACAAGTTTTTGACATTTGAATGCTGCCGAGATTCGTCAAAGTAAAAAGTCGACAGCTTGCCGCTGCGCTACCGTCTAAACGTGACACTGGCAGAATAGTCGACATCGGCTCGATTGCCAAAAGCGAAAAAAAAAAAAAACTGTGTCTAGATTTTGAACGTTAAAAAATTTCAAAATCTAGTCACAGAATTGGCCTTTGCATTGGAGTTACGAAAATTGGCCTTCTGACTAAACCGGAGTTAAAAAAAAAACTGAAAACAAAATAAAAATCAATCAAAATAATACTGTCTGTCTACTAGGTACATATTCAAATCTTTGATTTTAAAATATGCGTCTTATTTTCGTCGTTCTATACAACTCACACTCTTATAAAAATCATTAAAAATGAATTGGTATCGCAAACCAAACTTTTATCCGTAGTGTTAAAGTATTTTATACTTTTATTTAATGCAATTTAACTTATGACTCACCCGTAAACATCGGTTTGTATGTCCGGAACAGGGGGCGGCGCGGGGCTCGGCGGTCGTTCCTTTAAACTGTAGCCGCGGAGTAAGACTAGGTGGCGAGGGTCCTGGAAAGAGTATTGATCTTACAAAATGCTAACAGATTTTGTAAATTTTCTTTTTAAAAATCTGTACGATTTCTGTAGGCCATTTTAAGATATACAATTCCGTAGCGCATTATTTCGATATATTTCGTGTGGTTTAGTCAACAATGAGATCGTCCAAAAAAAATTTTTTTTTCTGTACTATAATATGCATGTTCACTCGTGGCTAAGTAATAATAGCCAAGAAATTGTCTAAATGATAGTTAAAAGAAGTAAGCGGAGAAGCAAACAGACGAAAAGCAGCGACTATGTTATTTAGAGATTACCAGACTGATTTTACCTTTTAATGAAACTTCTACGACTTGGGATGACTGTCCTATTAAGGCCTACTGCCAAATATTTTAGACTCTATGGGATAACCACACCCTGAAAGCAGCAAATGCCCTGCGCATTCAGTACGTACAGCGTCAGGTATGTTCGCTGATGCTCACACTGACGACTACTTTGCGATAATGCGGAAGAAAGTTCCCTCAGTGAGGAAAAAGCAGCAAGAGTATTCTGGGAGTGTTTGCAGAGAGGCGGGATGGGCCAACAATGGAGAGGTTTACTAAGCTACATGTCGGCAACAAAGCTTGTTAAATCTTCCTGTGATTATGATTTTCTTTTTCTTAGTGTTCGTGCATGTTACTAATAATATTTTTTAAGTTAGATGTAATAGTAACACCTTAAGGGCCTAGATGCCTGAAAATATGTTTTTTTTTAAATTATTATTTGTTTCTTTAGCATACCTCAGCACGTCAATATAAGTTCGTACAGCGCGTGCAAGGCGGGCACGCGGCGTGCTGACGCGACCGTTCTACAGATAGTGTTCCCTTGGCATAGTTCTACAGATAGTGGTACCTTGGCATAGTTCTACAGATAGTGTTACCTTGGCATAGTTCTACAGATAGCGTTACCTAGGCATAGTTCTACAGATAGTGTTACCTTGGTATAGTTCTACAGATAGTGTTACCTTGGCATAGTTCTACAGATAGTGTTACCTTGGCATAGTTCTACAGATAGTGTTACCTAGGCATAGTTCTACAGATAGTGTTACCTTGGCATAGTTCTACAGATAGTGGTACCTTGGCATAGTTCTACAGATAGTGTTACCTTGGCATAGTTCTACAGATAGCGTTACCTAGGCATAGTTCTACAGATAGTGTTACCTTGGTATAGTTCTACAGATAGTGTTACCTTGGCATAGTTCTACAGATAGTGTTACCTTGGCATAGTTCTACAGATAGTGTTACCTAGGCATAGTTCTACAGATAGTGTTACCTTGGCATAGTTCTACAGATAGTGTTACCTTGGTATAGTTCTACAGATAGTGTTACCTTGGCATAGTTCTACACATAGTGTTACCTTGGCATAGTTCCACAGATAGTGATACCCTGGCATAGTTCTACAGATAGTGTTACCTTGGCATAGTTCCTCTGCTGCGCCTGGTGCAGCTCTCCGCCCGCGTGCTCGTACAGCGCGTGCAAGGCGGGCACGCGACGTGCTGACGCGACCGTTCTACAGATAGTGTTACCTTGGCATACTTCTACAGATAGTGTTACCTTGGCATAGTTCTACAGATAGTGTTACCTTGGCATAATTCCTCTGCTGCGCCTGGTGCAGCTCTCCGCCCGCGTGCTCGTACAGCGCGTGCAAGGCGGGCACGCGGCGTGCTGACGCGACCGATACTTGCACGCCGCGCTCAGCTAGCAGGCGGGCCGCTTGTTCTACGGTCGCTGGGGCACCTAGATGTCGAGGTAGAATTAATTTAACAGGGTAAACTTCATACATATGACGGGTAATAAAGAGTATCGTATCTGTAGTTGGCGACTGGGAGGTCAATAGGCCATATTTGTGGTCGTAGACTAGGAGGCAAAATTGACATATTTGCAGTCGGCGAATAGGAGGCAAAGTGGACATATTAGTAGGAAGCGAATAGTTGGCCCAAAAGGCCATATTTGTAGTCGGCAACTAGGAGGCAAAAAAGGTCACATTAGTAGGAAGCGGCTAGTAGGCAAAAAGTGCCAACTACCGTCGGCGATACTTGGCGCTTTTTGCCTACTATTCTTTATTCTTTCTTTATTTCATATTTCCCTTCTTAAAAATAAGGTGACTGAAATGAAATCGTAATGTCTATCAAAATAGTAACCTCATCTATCTAGGAATAGGAATTCTTCCTCTGAGCTATACATTTTACGCAGACGAAATCGCAGTCGAACTGCTAGTAGTCAATAATTGAAATTAAATCAAGAAAAAGTAGTAATATTACATCTATCTATCCATCTCTTGTTTATTTTAAACATCTATCCTGTCTGCTATGGTGTAAGCATCTAAAAATCGTATTTAAATAGGTTGTACAAAGCACATACCAGCCGGCACCAGTCCTCCAGCATACGCAGAGTAAGGCGGCGAACAGCATAGCAGTAAGACGTGTATAGGTATGTCAGTTCGGCCCAGTTCGTCGAAACAAGCGAGCGCCGCTGTGAGGGCTTCCGTCACGCATGCCCGGCTTTCTGCGTGCCCACCAATATATCTGTCAAAGTCAAAGCATTTATTTCAAATAGGCACATAAAAAAGCATTGGTGGCCAAGTGGTAACGGCCGCGACTTACGAGTTATACAGGTCATAGGTTCGAACCCCGACAAGCACTAAACTTGTGTAAATTACTTCATCACTGGTGAAAACGTTGAAGGAAAACATCGTAAGGAAACCAGCATGTCCTAGAACCAAAATTCGAAGACGTGTAATCTACCAAACCGCACTGGGCCCGCGTGGTGGACTGCAGCACACTCCGTCTCACAGAGAAGAGGCCTGTGTCCCAGCAGTGGGAACATAGGCACCCCGGGGTAGGCTAGGTTTGGGTGGTGGTGGTGGGTGGGGGCATAGCCTGATTATGTAGGCACATAAAAGGCACTTTTGAACGTCAACATTACATTAGAATTGATTCTAGACATCCCTTCTTAAAGGTAGATTCGTATGAAGACAATAGCAAGAAACTCCACCATTACTCTTTTAACCCATTTGTTGCCACCAACGCACCATTTGCGCTGATCGAGATAACTACGTATTGCCACCAACGCACCATATGTGTTGAGTGTACTTTAGGACGTTTTTTGGAATTACTTTAAAATGATAGAATTTATTTAAATATTTGCCAACATACACGGCTAGAAACAATTGTTAAATGTGGACAAACTGTTGGTTTTTGCTTCGAACTGTCATTCTTGTTTTGGTAAGGAAAAAACGGTTGGTGTTGTGAAGGTCTTGGTGAACGGAAAATATTAAGTGGCACCCAGATGATGTTTTTAAAATTTAAGTGGCAGTGAATGGGTTAAAATGTTTTTCAATATTAGTCCTACTAATATTATAAATGCGAAAGTTTGTGAGGATGGATGTATGTGTATGTTTGTTACCCTTTCACAAAAAAACTACTGAACGGATTTGGATGAAATTTGGAACACAGTTAGTTTGTAACCTGGATTAACGCATAGGCTACTTTTTATCCCGGTAGTACGTTCCCGCGGAATATTTTCCGACCTCCACGCGGGCTAAGCCGCTGGCAAAAGCTAGTATACAATATTTATATGAAGACAATGCACCTAAAACAAAATTGCCCTACCTTGCGGTAAGGCACTCGTAAAAAAAACCGGCCAAGTGCGAGTCGGACTCGCGCACCGAGGGTTCCGTACAAATCTGTAGGTATTCTCGGTTTAAAAATATATACTTATATTTTTTAATTTTTATATTTCAGTTGATTGAATGTAAGGTAAATTGCGGTTTACGATTTATGACGTTTTAAACAAAAACTACTCACTCGATCTCGTTCAAACCAATTTTCGTTGGTAGTTTACATGGTAATGTACATCATATATTTTTTTTCGTTTTATCATTCTCTTATTTTAGAAGTTACGGGGGGGGGGACACACATTTTACCACTTTGGAAGTGTCTCTCGCGCAAACTATTCAGTTTAGAAAAAAATGATAATAGAAACCTCATTACCATTTTTGAAGACCTATTCATAGATACCCCACACGTATGGGTTTGATGAAAAAAAACATTTTTGAGTTTCAGTTCTATGTATGGGGAACCCCAAAATTTATTGTTTTTTTTCTATTTTAGTGTGAAAATCTTAATGCGGTTCACAGAATACATCTACTTACCAAGTTTCAATAGCATAGCTTTTATAGTTTCGGAAAAAAGTGGCTGTGACATACGGACGGACAGACAGACAGACAGACAGACAGACAGACATGACGAATCTATAAGGGTTCCGTTTTTTGCCATTTGGCAACGGAACCCTAAAAACGAATTGTTCTTGTGTGAATGAGCAAAAACATCTCAACTTACTGTATTTTATCAACAGTCTCCACAACTGTCTGTGGGCATGTGTAGGGGCCGAAGGTAGCAACAGGAATACCAGGGTGGCAGTCAGCAGCTTTGTACGTAACTACACTGTACATCGAGCCACTGCCACCTCCTTCTTCTAATGGTCCTCCATGGAAGTATCTGTAAATACAAAAATTATCATGGAACACATGTTTACATACTATAGGCAAGGTATCAAATGAGAAGTGATATTAATCTATACTATAATATTATAAAGCTGTAGAGTTTGTTTGTATATTTGTTTGGTTGAACACAGTAATCTCAGGAACTACTGGTCCGAATTGAAAAAATCTTTTTGTGTTGGGTAGCCCCAATCTTTTAGTATTGAGGAAGGCTATATGCTATATAACCTCACGCTAAAATCAAAAGGAACGGAGCAGCAACGAAAAATGGATGAAAACTGGCAGGCAATTTATTACAAAGACAGTTGTCAGAGAATGTTTGGATTATGAAATTGTATACTGTGTGTAAACTGAAATACAGCATTCTTATTACCTTAACTGAGCACAGAACCCAACATTATATTGTTAAGGATTGTTGTTCATAACGCCAGCACACAGAACATCTTGTATTTTCGGCATATCTGGGCTGAGTTTTAGGGTATTTGCTTCCATAAACATCTTGAACTACTCAATTAGTAGCAATATATGCAGTCAAGAGCTTCAGGGGCTAAGTATAGGGATAAATAAACTAATATACTTACTCTAAAGTTGGGACTATGTAATTTGATTTCAATTCTCCTATGTACGCGCCGTTAGCAGCCGTCGCCTCTATTACAAATATAACTTCAGCTTGTACAGGGGAGTCAGGAGCGTTTACTACCATATTTATTTTAATAACTCAAAGACAGTAAGGTAAAAGTATTGTAGCGACAACAAAAACACAGGCAACAATAAATTATGACGTTTGGATGCACAGGCACAGACTATAAAACGTTTTGCTATTACTGTTTTTTTTTTCCTTTTGTATCGGGTATCGTTCCTTTTGCTTATTCATTTATTTGGAGTTGAAGCTGAAGTGAAAGGCAATTGCAAGCAGCTGAGATGAGAATGTTAAGAGGGATGTACACATCCGTCATCATCACGTTGATGAGGCAAGCAATTCGGGCAACTTTCATTATTTCAGCCATTATAATACATCGGTTGATCCACGATGACTTTTGTTAGTTAATTGGACCTATGAACGGCATCTAAGGTTGAACTTTTAATCCTATTCACTAACTTGACAGTTCAATGCAAAATAATGATACCATTCTAAAACTAATAGTGTCGGGGTAGTGAACGATTTCGCATAAAGAATGAATGATAAAAATGTTTTAAATTAAATAAAACTTTAAAAAATCGTTTCTAGGTGTGGATTATAAGAATAATTAATAATTTTTAATAATAGTTATTTCCTTTTTCATTTTCTTCTGATAGAAACAAAACTAAATATAAAAATCATGTCATTGCTTATTTTTTTACTATAGTCATTTTATTTCCTCTGACAGCCATAGACTACATATATATAGATATAGTACACATCTTGTTTTAAAACAAGTTATTAAATTTAATTTACAAAGTTTGCATGTAAGTACATTATTTCGAGTTCATTCAATTTCATTCATTCTTGCACCACGTCACTATCTTTTTTTTGTCAAAACCTGGTATCCCTCCAATTGTCAAGTTAGTGAATAGGATTAAAAGTCCAACCTTAGGAGTTTTTTTGCCATTAGATTGGCTGTTGGTGGCACTAAGTAGTTGGCTGACTTTGACTCTTGACTGTTCTGATCCAACAGAAATTATGTTATCATCATCATCTCAGCCGAAATACACTGCTGGATATAGTCTTACTCCAAGTTTTGCTACTTTGACCGGTTTTGTCGTTCCCGCATGAATTTGGATACGATGAAAGTCATGTCCAGTTCACATCGAAGGGTTGCTTCTCAAAGTAGACCAGTATGTCTAACGTGGAGAAATACATCCAACTGGTTAGACACAACTTTTATAAACAAGCCGACAGAAGGATCCAGATCGGTTGGGCAGCGTATGGAAAATTTCGTCAAGTGTTATCATGTCGGAATTTAGCGTGTTGTAGCGCAGCCTGGGAGAGCCCTTGAGGCGTGAAGTGCGATAGGCTGAGTTGTTAATGATTAATCAATAATTCCTGAAAGACTGATAGTTATCACTTATTGTTTTTTATTATATCAAAAACATTTGCTATGATAATGGGATTTTTCATCGACAAAATGTCGAACTTCAATACAAAATTTCATTCTCTATTTCACTCTTTTAGAGGTTTAACCTCTAAGTCCCTGAGAAACCATATTTGGTATGCAATCAATTGTTTTTTAATTGTGTCTGTAATTACGGTAATTGACCGGTTAATTATTACATAAAACTTCACTTTTTTTTTTTAATCAAGTCAATTTACTATGCAATGTGTTTAGTCGAAGTTTGAGAAAAAGAAAATTTGCGAAATTTTGTTTTGGTGGTTCAGTATCAGTAATAGATCACATTTCAATTATTTTTTCAACACTTTTTTAAATATTTTATACGATCTTAAATCACTAAACTGTGGACACCCTAAATATTTCGTAAGATGATATCGAAATAATAATAGGTCAGTAACCGCGCGCCGGCGTAGGTACTTCGAACTTCTTAGAATTTTGACCGATCGAACACTTCGAACAGCTGGTAGGTACTAGTAGCTACGCTTGGTCGTTCACTTTCGCCACCGCGCTGGCGCCGCGCGCAAGTTACCATAAAAACCAGTTTCAAAATAAACATCTTTCGTTAACGATTTTAACTTAATTTTTTTGTACTAAGATGTATCAAAATAAAAATTGTATGGTTATTATAACTCGTATAAGTTTAATTTGTTACTGGGGTCCATGAACCGGTATTTACCTAAATGTCAATTTACCTACAAACTTTCCTTTCGGGAATTTACCCGACGCGCTCCGCCCTTCTCTAACCATCAATTGATTATATATTAGTAGGTAATTCATACTATTCTTAATAGCAGTTCTAATATCTCTTTCCTAATTGCCTTGAAGTATTGGAATTGCTTAAGTCATTTGAAGCCGGAAGATCTTGCCTTGTACAGCTACGTAAAATTCACTGCCAATGTTATTTTTTTATTACGAAATTATTAAATAGTTATGGTATTCGAAAAAGGGACAACCAAATCATCCATGGTGATGCCAACCACAGAACATATATACTTGATGCCAACAGACTTTTCATGAACGCCTTCCTATTGCTGTGATCGGATACACACATTAAACCATGTGACATTGATATTCTATTCTAAGCTGTCATGCTTGTCATTGTCAATTTGTCAGCTGTTTGTCATTACAAAAATAACCTTATCTTCGTCTCTTGATCTTATCTTTTAACGAAATTATCTTAAAATTTAGCTCATAGCTTACTATTATTTCTATGGTGGACGCGTGAAAGACCACTTTACATTTTCAAATACAATAATCGACAGTTATATCACCATGGAATTAGGTCTTCGCACCGTAAGAATTTTTAACCGGCTTTTAAGAAAACCTTTTGGAATCACGTCTCATAGGAATATTACGGGCTGTGCAGTTAAAGAAGAAGTTAACACGGAACTGCTGACCGGATTTAACCAAGATATTAAAAATGGTAAGTAATTTTGACATAATAAAGGCAAATTAAATTACCCATAAAAGCAGCTGTCAAATATAGTATGTGTGAGTTTTATTCATGAAATAGTAGGTAGAGCTGACTTGCTATTTAACTTGTGTGTTAGTTAACAGGTTTGCTATAGGGTAGGTATAGGGTTTTCTGATCATTGGAGCTTTTGACCTCTTTTGGGCAATCAAAATATGGATAGATTCACTCATCTGTTATTAAAGTAGTTCTCGTATTAGTTTATTGAGTTATAGAAGTGTGTCATTCACACTAGGCGCGTGCTATGCTCACTTGTTTGTGAGCAAGTTTTTGAATGGGCATGGCCAGCATCAGGTCCTTAGGTATTTTTGTTTCTAGATTTCACTGCCCTACCTACCTCTTTCGCGAGCCCAGGAGTCCTCCTTCTAGTCAACACCTCTGTCATCCTCCGTCCTATTTCTTGTCAACAATAATAATTCCATCAAAACTATTTGATGGTATTATTATTTTTGACAAGAAATAATTTTGCGGTTAGTATTTTCTTATTAAATTAGTATGAACTTCCCACAAAAACAATAATTTGGCTAAAGAATCAGCGTTGCCATACAACTGTAAAGTTCTCAGTTGAGCTGATTAGTTCATCTCCATAGTTTAAAAAAATATGATTAATGTGTAAAATTTTTGTACAAACCTACTTACAGAAATAAAATCATTTATCATTTAACCTGGCAGTGCTGCCTTTTAGGTATCATTCCTGTTGACAATGATGCAGATGAATTTTATGATTCTTTATTTTTGATATATAATATACTTGTACATATTTTTCTTTTCGTTAAGACTTAGCTTTTAAATGAATAAAGATTGTAATATAATTTCGAACAAGAAATGTCAAACAATTTATACTATCCTGTTTACTTTAATATTTTCATATTTTCCTCACTCTGACACATGGCTATGCTCTGTTGGGTCTGTAAATATTATATATTATTCATCTGGACTTTCACTGCCTCCTCAATTTACATGATGTTTTATGCGATGTGCAAGTTGCAGTGAATGCGCTGACTGGCACTGCAGAAGTCTATGTTCACACGGACATAATATTATCGCGGCGGGATTTTAGCGCGCACTGTTTTTCAACTCTCATGGTTGAATTGAGCATTGAGAATCCAACAGAGTACAGCGCGACTGAGACATGTGATGAAAAAAGTACCGTTTTATTTAAGACTCTGGCACTAAGCAGTGCATGAAAGATCAAGTGCGCGAAAAACCCTGCCGCGATTTTATTACGTCCGTGTGTATGTGGGCTAAAGGTATGGTAGGTCTGCCAGGTTCGCGAGATTTTTTCGAAAGAGATACCGTGTCCCTGACACAGGCAACTGAAGGAACACGGGTGGGCTTAGTCAGTAAAAGTCTGACACGCCCTTCCGCTCCACACAGAGCGGGAGACGTTATTTGATGATTACCCACCCACAAAAAAAAAGGTATGGTAGGTAAAATGTTTATATTGCTTTTTTTATTTTATGGGTGTGAGACGGACCTGTTACGTGATCACTGCTATTGAAAAGTAAATTAAAAGTAAAATATAATAAACTACATTTGAATGCATTTAAACTTCAGAATATGTCAAAACAGAAGCAAGTTACGTAATTTTGTTACAAATTGTCAAAGGTATCTTTTATTTTTGACACAAGGTTTTGAGTGAAGTAGCACAATGTCAGTAGTATATGAAACAACACTTGGCGCAGTTCATACAATGTTATAAGAGCTTTTTGTTTAATGCTGTCGCAACTTTTTCAATTGCAAGAAATATAAATTTAATATCAGAGTTTCATTGTTATTTAGTGGAAACGTCTCAACTAACATTGCTACTGGCTAATTTCAGTTGTTATTTTTTTGTTACACACCTTGTACTCACATAAATGCATAAGGTTTAAAATTGCCTGAAACCAAAAACAGATGAAATGATTGAACAGTGGTGGCCTAGTGGTGACCCAGTGGTATCAGTCCCGACTTACGAGTTATCGCCTCGCTCGATAGATGGCGTTGGGATCGAATTAGATCTGGCTATGGTTTCGTTACCGGCGAAAGCATAAGTAGTCGGGTTTGGTTTTTTCTAAGTTGATTACAAAGATCATACTGCGATCGCTAATCCATATTTTTGAAACGGCTTACGGGTACGAGAGTACTTATAGCCTGTATTTAACTTAGAAACAACTAGCAGTGTTGCCGACTTCCACGGTCTGGATTACCCAAAAACGTAACGGAAAATCCCCAATTTTGGGGAAAATAAAATCGATATTCCCCACATTTTTCCCACAAGTTTTCAGCAAAGAAATAATATAAATCAAATATATTTACCACTTTTACTTAAGTTCTTAATGATTTAAATCAAGGTAGGACTTCTGATTGACTGAGAGAGGGGTGGGAGGAGGGGGGAGGTGTAGAGCCCCCTCCGGTGAAGCAAAAGTTTCGAAACCCGAGAGGGTTTTTTGAGAATTTTTTTTTTTTAAATATTTTTTTAATAGAGATTTTTTTTAAATAATCTAACCTAACTTTGGAATTTTCGTGTATCCGAACCGATTTAAAGGCCGGCAGAGATTGGAGAGGTTGACGAATAAAACGAAGGGGAAGTAGCAACGCTCGACAGGACACTTCGCTGACAGGGCTTGTCAACAGCATGAGGTCGTTTCCGTAGGAGGTCACAATTTAAATCTAACCTTACCTCCCCGAACCATGTCGTTTCTGGCACTTGCCGGCTGTGGTAGTACCGCTCGCTTCGCTCGCTCGGCTGGTGCGTAGGTCACAGTTTTAACCTAACCTAACCTCCGAAACCATGTCGGAGTCACCACTACTGAATAGGTATTGGTTTTATAACATACCTTGGACTTATCGTCATCCTTATTAACTTTCTCTGTTTCTTTACATTTTTAACAACCACTTGTCCATTGTAAGAAGAAAGAAGAAAACAGCAAGCGTCAAGCAGTATATAACAAGCAGTATGTGTGAGTTCGAAATATGAATGAACACAATAACACTCAACAAGAGTAATTCTGTAAAACTCTGTATAGTTCGTTACAAAACTAAAGTAAACAAACGGGACTTCCCCGATAAACGATAAAGATTGATGGAGATGTTGCCATAAAATAAACTCAGCCTTCCTGCGGGATAAGTTAAGTTAAACTTAAATCAAATATAAATAATTTATAAATTATACTTACTTCTTATACTACTATTACTTCTAAGTTCAGTTCTAGTGTAAATGTCTAAATTCCCCGCATTTTCCCCACATAAACGCTCTCCCCACAAATTACCCAATCGGACTGAAAATCCCCGCAGTTTGGGGAATTCCACACAGATTGGCAACGCTGACAACTAGACATGGGCAAAGTCGTTATATTTTAATCACGGTGAGAGCTCATTCACACGAAGACGAATCGTGATTTTTCACGATTCGTTATTTTTTTTGACGGGAGCAATGCTTTTTATATACCCATGTTCACACGCTTCACGAATCGTGAAAAAAGACGTAGACGGATACGTCGGTCACTACGGTCATTAGAATGACGATTCGTTAAAAATCTCGAATCGTGATTGGCGCTCGCGCCCCGCGCGCCTGCCTGCTCCGCCCGCCTGTCTGCCCCACCCGCCGCGCGCCCGCTCAATTCAGTACATTCCTTTGACTTGTTAAGACGTGTAGCGCTGCGCTTCAATAAAATCATGTCGAAAAAAGAAAAAGAAAAATTGTATGACCAACAAATAAATCGCGAAGTTTTGATTGCTGCAATCAAAGACAGGCCAGTTTTATGGAATAAATTTTTGGAAATTTATAAGGACAAAACCGCTAAAACAGCAGCATGGCGGGAAATATGCATAATTTTGAAAGAAGATTTTGAAGAAATGGATCAAAAGGACCGACAGTTGTTTGGTAAGTTTTTATTGAGAAAATTTTAAATACAAATCTATACTGCCTATATTTTGTTGTCTTGCCATGGTACTGATCCAGTTTCTGATAGAAAGTAGGTCATAAATTCATTTCTCATTGAATTGCCAGTTCCGACACTCGGTGATACTTCCTGGGGTAGTAAATTTTCAAAATTAAATTCTTTTTCTAATTCAATTCCCTCCTTTTTTATAATCAAATTGTGGAGGACAGTACAAGCTTTCACTACTGAAATAGCTGTTTCTCGTTTAAGGTCTATGGGTCTATGTAAAATTCTCCACTTATTTGCTAGAATGCCAAACGCACATTCAACGTATCTTCTCGCTCTGGTTAAACGATAATTAAATATTCGTTTACCTCTGTCAAGATGCGTTCCACCAAAAGGTCTTAATAAATGTGTGTGTAAACCAAATCCCTCGTCGCCAATAATTACGTAAGGAACTTGAACTTCTGATTCTGTAAATAAAGGCCTTGGTTCGGGTATATTCAAACGGCCTTCTGTCAACATTTTCCAAAAACTTGACTCTTTAAATATTGATGAGTCGCATTCTTTTCCATAGGAACCTACACTGACGTAAACGAATCGATAATCTGAATCTACGACTGCTAATAACACTATTGAAAAGAAATCTTTGTAGTTCATATATACTGAACCACTATTTGACGGCTTTCGAAGCCTAATATGCTTCCCGTCAACTGCTCCAAGGCAGTGAGGGAAATTGGCCTTTTCATTAAATCCACTTGCTATCTTTAACCACTCTTCTTCCTTATTAGGAAGTGGCATAAATTCTTCATATAAATTATTCCATATACTTTGCGTCACTTCTACTACGATGGTGGAAATGGTTGATTTGCCAATTCGATAACTAAAATGAAGATCTTCATAGGAAAGTCCTGACGCCAAATACCTAAAAAAATATTTCATTAAAACCAAATTAGTGGGATGAAGAAGTCGTATTTTCATTCAGAATAAGCGTTCCCACTAGGCACCCAAACGATTTCATATGTTTGACTGGCTGCCTAGTGGGATAGATTAGTCTAAATGAAAATACAACTTCTTCAAGCGCTTCTTCAATTATACAAATTCAGCTTACTAAGCATCCTCTTTTTACGAAAGCAAAAACCGTTATAAAACGTATGGAGCGTAGCCCGTACAAAACAACCACAGATCAGGTCCCTGTATATTTTATTTATGTATAATAATTCATAAATACACAGACGGACAGCGAACGGCGTTTGTGAATAGATATTCGCCCGACAACAGACCGCTCGTCTTGTCGTGACGTGTTTCGAAACCGTGTCCTTATTATTACAGTTGTTTTCTAGTATATATATATTCATCTGTGGTTGTTTTGTAATATTGGGAATAATGCGATGTAAATAAAAATCTTCTTATAAAACCGTTCATACAGTTTTATGAATTATTGTTTCAGGAAGTTCAGTGATGAAAAGGTGGACACAATTGAGAGACACTTGGAGGAAATCATTAGATGAAAACAAAGAAACAAAAAAATCTGGGTCTGGTACAAAATCTAAGCCCTACAAATATAATCAAGAGATGAGCTTTTTGAAGCCAATTATTAAGCCAGGTGAAACATATGACAATAATCCAAATACAAGAGATGAAGCCCAAAGAGAAAATGCAGATCAACAAGAAAATCAGAAAGAGAAACACTTAGAATCATCATCAAAAAAGAAAAGAATGGATAGTGGCAGCGTATTGGATGATAAAATGATGAAACTTGTTGATCATCAATTAAACACAATTGGAAGTGATGACCGTAACATGAATTTTTTTAAGGGGGTTCTGCCATCCCTTCGGCATTTTGATGATGATCAAATACTGGAATTCCAATCTGGGGTCATTAACCTAATACAGAGTATTAAAACTGGACGAAACTATTCGAATTGGCATCAAAATTATTACAATTCACATCATCACAACTATAATAGTGGTGGTTATTATACTAAGCCTCAAGAATCACCGGGAGGAACGTCTAATAATAATAATACTCGGCCTCTTCCTGAAAGTTCATCGATAGTAAATGCAGAAGTGTCTGCAGAAACGCCCACCCCTCTACAACCTGGAACATCGCTGATCCATCGCGATGATCCAAGTGCATCACCGGCACTATCTACAGCTCTAAGTCAATTAAGTGATTATCTGGATCTATCAAATTTCTAAAAACATGTTCTAAATTATCATAAATATAACCAATAAATAAGAATAATAAATAATATAATTAGTTTTTCTTGCCTTATAGTTATCGCCAACTTTTCTTCAGGGCTAATGGCCTTTCTCATACATGTATCCTGTTTTCTCAAATCCATATCCAACCTTTGGAGAAGGAAGTCAAAGGTATCTTTAGACATTCTAAAATAAGTGTAAAATTTGGTATCATCTTCTCGTAACGAGCTCATCAAAGTATAAAAATCCCCAACACTTTGTCTTTGCCTTAAAATTGGATGCACCCAGTGTATTCTTCTTGTTTTTCTTTTTTTAGATCGACGATAATACCAGTACAAAATTAAAGTATTCACGTCCATTGTCTTTGGTAGTTACTCTCAACTGAACACAATCACGAAACAACATGTGAACATCAATTCGGATATTTTGACGAATCGTGAAAAAACACGATTCCGTATTCAATGTGAACATCTATCCGTCAAGGCGAATCGTGTTTTATACCGAATCGTCAAAGACGTATCCCGTGTGAATGCGCCCTGACTGTTGTTTAGTAGTGGGTCGTTGTCGATTTTTTGACGGACGAAACGCAACCGTTTTTCCGAGGACGAAAACGGTTGCAGAAAACGGTCGTCGTCGCAACTGGTTTGAAGAGCCGTCTTCAAACCAGTTGTTGCGACGACGACCGTTTTGTAAAAAACGAAACTTATCAAATATGGAATAGAATTGCGTTTTCGTCGCGTGAAATAGTTGCAGTTTCTTCGAGAAGTAGTAATAAAATATAGACTCTATACCATTGACAAAAAGTTCACTTTTTACTGTAAGAACTGTTTTGTAAACGAACGCGGTTCACTAAGGACGACGTCGCGACGAGTGTGATAGTTGAATCAATGCGTTCTCGACCGTATTTTCTTAGCTGTAAAATACATAATGGCATCTAGTCATTCGAAGACTGGTTTGTGCAACGAAGACTGTTTGGATCCAAGACGTAAAAACAGTTTCATCGTCGTAGTCGTCGCAGAACATAAAACGGTCTTTGGAACGGATTAAGGACGACCGCGACGACGCGACGAGTGTGATAGTTGAATCAATGGGTTCTCGACCGTATTTTCTTAGCTGTAAAATACATAATCGCATCTAGTTATTCGAAGACTGGTTTGTGCAACGAAGACTGTTTGGACCCAGGACGTAAAACGGTCTCATCGTTGCAAATCATAAAACGGTCTTCGGAAACGGTTCGTCGTCGCAACGCCCACCACTACTGTTGTTCCGGTTCCAAAAAAATCACAGTGAAAAATCACCGTGACTTTGTCACGTTGATATTTCGATAACGTACGTCGGATAGGTCCTTGGAAGGTCTTGTAATTTATTTATTTATTTTATTTTATGTATTTTAGGAAAACTTACAGCTAAACAATACAGTGAGTAGATGTTACTGTTGATGTTAATGTTAATGTGACTATAGACGATTTGACAATTAATTCGTTTATTCACTATTATCAATAACAAATATCGCCTGCAGCTGTATTCAGTTTTATTCTAGTATACGTATACACGTAGATGTCCATGTATATATTTATATGTAAGTATACAGGGTAACGGAGTGTTAAAAAAATTGCGTGCAAAATTTCATATATTTTGATCAACTATTTACATTGATTTTATAATGTACATTATTTACAGTTTTACACGATATTTTAAAATTTTATTTGGTTTTGTAATTAGAATTTAAAAATAAAAGCTGTTTCATTTTTCTAATGCCAAGCCTTGCACTATCTCTCGTTCAAAATACTCCCTGCCCGGGAGCGGACGTTCCGATTGATTATCGTTCCATATTAAACATGAACCATCGCAGTGACGCGAGTGAGACGGAGTAAATGTGACGAAAACGAACAACGTTATTTTGGAACGACGTTATTTTCTAAAAAGTCACTGTGATATTCTCAGGTGACAGATCACGATGATTTTTTCACTGTGACGTTATTTATCACCCATGTCTAGAAACAACTTAGGTCGTGGGTTCGAAACTAGGCAGGCACTGCAGGCAGGCGATTTACTCTTTGCAAATAATTTCATCACCACTGCTCTCAAAACGGTGAAGGAAAACATCGTGAGGAAACCGGCCGGATGTCTTAGAACCAAAAATTCGAAGACATGTGACATCTTCCAACCCGCACTGGGCCAGCGTGGTAGATTATTTATAACCCATTCCCTCTCGAAGAAAGGAGGTGTGTCTGCCAGCAGTGGGAACATTATAGGCTGGTTATGCTTATGCCACTCTTTCAGCCATCCATATCGTAAAAACTCTCCCTAAAGACTTCTTCCTGATTCCTGCACAGCACATGCCCATACAATGAACCCATATATATTTTATTATAACTCACGGTATTATTGGTATTTTATATTTTGATTCACTTTTTAATTCTGCAATATTACGAAGAGTTCTAGTTCAATAAATAAAATATATTTTAAGTTTTGATTGCATTCTATATTTTAGAATTACTAATTCTAATTTAATGATTACTTAGTATAATGATAAGAAAATAATTAAACTTTTTGGTTGTGCCTTTTTATTAAAAAAATCAATAAGTATTTCTGTAATAAAAAGAGTAGAACCAATATTGTAATTGTATACAAAGGTTTTTTGTGTCAATAAACTTATTTTATTTAATATGCTGGTCAATGGGTAGGCTTATCACTAACTAGCTTCTCCCCGCGATTTCGTCCGCGTCAAATTTTTGCTCCCCTGACCCTTCCCGTCGCATCGAATTGCCTGCCAGTTTTCGTCTGTTTTTTGTTGCTGCTCCGCTCCTTTCTCCTTTGATCGTAGCGTGATGTTATATAGCCTATAGCCTTCCTAAATAAATAGGCTACCCAACACAAAAATATTTTTTCAATTCGGGCCAGTAGTTCCTGAGATTAGCGCGTTCAACCAAACAAACAAGCAAACTCTTCAGCTTTATTTATATTAGTATTAGTATAGATAGCGCTTTCTTAACACGATCTAAATATATTTCAAATCAAATTAAATCAAAATTTATTTAATAAAACTTTGATTGCAGTAACATTGTAGTGATGTTGTAGTATTTAAATACTACATCATTACAATGGATATAAATATTGCAGTGGATAGCTTAGCAGAACCCAGTTCCGTGTTAGGAATTAACCTATGTTACGGACACTGGAACACTTCATCATCTCACTAGAAACATTACTTCAAACATCTGTAGTACAAAGAAAAATCACTGAGTTTCAGTTAGAAATCCCAATTTCATTCTCCTTTTTGGAATTTGCTGTGTTGATGTGCATAAGACTGATTCTTGTGACAACTCCTTGGGAACTCTTAGATATAAGAATAATATTTATGTCTTTTGATGTCATCTTTTTTCTCATGTGTTTCATATATTTATTTTTATTCAGTTGACCTAAAGAAAAGATGGATGGGTTGTATGAGGAATGATATGAAAGAGATAGATGCGAGTGAAGGGTAGTGTAACCGTTGACAGGGGATAATCGCAAAAAATAACGTGTTGCACCAACCCCAAGTAACATGGGGCAAGGCTAGAAAGATGATGTTGGTGTAACTAGCAAGAAAAATTAAGATAAGACAAATTTTTCATCACATTTTTTTTTTTCATTAATAAGGTATTTATAAGATAGGTGTGACTGGACATGCCGAAAGGGGATGTCCTAGGAGGACATATATTGACCTTATTGGTGATGTTCTTCAGAAAGGTCAGATGCGTAGTGCTGGTAACTGGCGTGCATGTATGACCAGATGTATGAACTTAAACTAGGTAAAAAGAGTATGTAATGATAGTAGCAGGTGGTATCCTGTAGTTTGTGCCTACCCCCTTGGGAAAAAACCGGCCAAGTGCGAGTCGGACTCGCGCACCGAGGGTTCCGTACAAACCTGTAGGTATTCTCGGTTTAAAAATATATATTTTTTTAATTTTTTATATTTCAGTTGATTGAATGTAAGGTAAATTGCGGTTTACGATTTATGACGTTTTAAAAAAAACTACTCACTCGATCTCGTTCAAACCAATTTTCGGTGGTAGTTTACATGGTAATGTACATCATATATGTTTTTTAGTTTTATCATTCTCTTATTTTAGAAGTTATGGGGGGGGGGGGGGGACACACATTTTACCACTTTGGAAGTGTCTCTCGCGCAAACTATTCAGTTTAGAAAAAAATGATAATAGAAACCTCATTACCATTTTTGAAGACCTATTCATAGATACCCCACACGTATGGGTTTGATGAAAAAAAAACATTTTTGAGTTTCAGTTCTATGTATGGGGAACCCCAAAATTTATTGTTTTTTTTCTACTTTAGTGTGAAAATCTTAATGCGGTTCACAGAATACATCTACTTACCAAGTTTCAACAGCATAGCATTTATAGTTTCGGAATAAAATGGCTGTGACATACGGACGAACGGACAGACAGACAGACAGACAGACAGACAGACAGACAGACAGACAGACATGACGAATCTATAAGGGTTCCGTTTTTTGCCATTGGGCAACGGAACCCTAAAAAGCGGGAGTGTATGTATGTATCTTTTTTTCTTAAGTCATCAATAATTATTTGTATTATTCTTGATTGCTCTTTTTCTATCTTGTCATATAGGTACGTATGTATATATATCACTGCTTCATTTTGATAAGAATGCTGCAATGTTATCAGATAGTCATTTGTTTACGTTATTTTTAAAAGAGTAACCGTGGAGTTTCTTGCCGGCTCCTCTATAGGAATCAACCAATTGGAACCATGCACCTAGCTTCTGACATTTTATAAGTGGCCATGTAGGCTTATGTGAAATAAATTATTTAGACTCCTGGAGGGCTTTGCCATAATCGCCACGCTTGTCAGGCGCGTTGATGATCGCAGTATGGCGGTAAAATACATAGATAACGCTGCCGCCCATTCTCTAGTAAGTCTCTTAGTCGCCTTTTTCGACACCCACGGGAAGAAATGGGGTGATACTATTATTTACGTTCGGACCCATACGGGACGCATAGCTTCCCACCACTGAAAGAATTTTCGGAATCCGATCAGTTTTTCCTTAGAGTACCCCCTACCCATCAGTAGGGGGTAATCTAAGAAAAAACTGAGCAATACAAACTCACAAATTCTAAATCTCTATGATATTTATATTGACGTATTATTTTTTAAGATAAAAACATTATCAATAAATTCTTATCAGTGCTTGAAAATAAATGTTTTTGTAATATTTGATACACAGATATAAACATTGACGCAAAATATGATAAAATGTTTTATTAGATAATATTCACTAGCTTTAGTGAGTTATATAACAATTCTATTAGATCATTGACTTTCATATGTCTTATCTTTATAAGCTATCTGAGGGGCTCGTGGCATGTGGTAATACCCATACGGGTCGTTCAAAACTTTAGCTACGCTTGCTGCGGTCAAATCGTGGATGGGTGACCGTCCATTCCATTACATTTCCAGATGCCTCCGTGTTTTGGAAATCACATTAAGCGATTGGTCACTGCGTATACCATGATTAAAAATATGAACAGAAATGTTTATTTTTAGGAATGTTATCTACCCCGCACTAATTCGTATACCACTACCGGCCAGGTCAATAGCAGTGACAGGAATTATTAGAATATCATCACGATAAACAAACTGGATTAAATACGTAATCTTTATCTTTACATATTATAAAATAAAGTCACTTCACTGTCTGTCTGTCCCTATGTATGCTTATATCTTTAAAACTACGCAACGAATTTTGATGCAGGTTTTTTTAATAGATAGAGTGATTCAAGAGAAAGGTTTATATGTATATAACATGCATAATATAGTAAAGAAACGCTAATAATTTTAGAGGTTTCTAATGTGATGTCATAAATAAACACATTTTTTTGCGCTTACATTGCGAACGCTGGCTGAACCCTACGAAATAGCTCAAAATAATGTACTACAGTATTGTACACCTTAAAAAGTTCTACAAAAAAGTCCGCGATGGTGTATGTCTAACTCTTAGGGATAACCCATAATAACCATTTTTATCCTTTACTTTTTACGAGAAATAATGGCTTATTTATGAATGCGATTTTAAGCAATACAGCATTAATCCTTATGCAATTAAGTACCTTAAATAAATTGTGCATTCCATGTAGATCAAAATTGCCCTTTACAGCATATCATTAAAATTAATATTTTAGAAGATATCACAGATTATAATAAAATCGCCGCAGGGCTAGCGGGCCTTCCCGCGTCCGGCCGTCCCGGTTGGTAGCGGTCGGGTCGGGTAGTGCAGGATTAATAGGATTGTAATATTGTAATTCATATTACTTTGGCTTCATAGTAAATGCGAATATCATGTGTGTTCGAAGTACTCAAAATAAACCTAATTGTATTATTCCAAGTAAGAGATCGCGAAATATTGCTTAGATGTTTAGATTTTTGGATGGATGTGGATTTTTGGTTATCCTGGATACTTACCATATACATAGGATACTTTATCCCGGTAGTAGGTTTCCGAGTGGTATTTTCCGAAAGCTATACGGGCGAAGCCACTGGCAAAAGTACTATTCTTATAACTATGTTTAATTTGGTGTCTGGTAAATAATTGAGTGTCTGTATAGGTAAAATAGGAGCGTTAAGAAAAACCAGTAAGACTTATATTCAATTTAATCCAGCCCTATGTCGCAGTCTTCTTACTCTGAATACTATTAGTTTTATTTTAAGTACATCAAACACACAAGATATGTAAGGATCGTAGCAGGTGGCGTTCCGTAGTTTCTGCCTACCCCCATGGGAAAAAGGCGTAATTTTATGTAAGTATCATATGGATTCATACATTCTTACCGCGGTAGTACGTCCTCTTGCGATAATATCCGACATACACGCGGGCGAAGCCGTGGGCAAAAGCTAGTAAAATATATAATATTATAGTTTCGGAAAAAAGTGGCTGTGACATACAGACGGACAGACAGGCAGACAGACAGACAGACATGACGAATCTATAAGGGTTCCGTTTTTTGCCATTTGGCAACGGAACCCTAAAAACACAATATTTTCAAAGATATATGTACGTAGGAAGTAAACTCGTAATTTTTCCTTCTCAGGTGGAGTGGTACCAGTATTCCGCAGAGCCTTGTTGTTCCCGACGCGGGTGGCGCTACAAGATGAGTTCGGTATCTACACATACGCTGGGCTGTACCAAGCTGCCTCAGTGCTCTCCCAGGAGATAGCTGCTCAGTTGGGTATGGAAACTATCATTTTGTTTTTAATTACTATTATAGTTTTCATTTAACCACTCATACAGAAATAGGAAAACCTATTTTGTCGATTTATAATACTTACTAATCATGAAATATTGTAAATTTCAGTCGGCGAGTCAGAGAAGACGATAGCTTACATGTGCAGCAATGACGCATCACACATTATAGTGCAGTGGGCAATATGGATGACGGGCAATATTGGTAAGTCAACAGTTCAACACATACATAGGTAGAGTTAATACCAAAAGCCGCAAGTAACCAAGGGTCGTCGGATATAGTTGAAGTTTAATTAGAAACCGATATATATTTTCGAATGAAATTAAATTCGATGAATGAACTGTTTCACGTAAACATAATTAGCCCATACCGTTCCCACTGCTGGGACACAGGCCTCCTCTCAGTGAGAGGGATTGGACCGTAATCTACCACACGAACCAAGTGCAGGTTGGTAGATATCTCATATCTTCGAATTTTTGGTACTAGGACGATGTTTTCCTTCACCGTTTTGAGAGCAGTGTTGATGAAATTATTTACACAAAGTACTTGCCTGCCTGTGTTCGAACCCTCAACCCACAACTCGTAAGTCGGGGCCTATACCACATGGCAACCACTGCTCCTTGAACTGTTTTTTTTTTTCTATTAAATAAACCATCAAGAAAATATGAATCATCAGTTTTATAGTTGAAGAGAAGAAAACCTGAAACAAACTCACCGGTCATGGTCTCTTTTAAAGTCCAATTGTTTTAATATTACGTTTTATGAGTCTAAAAATGCAGGGTCATATCTGGAAGGGCCTTTTGGAGAGCCATTGCAGCTTTGAGCTGAGCTGTCCCAACACACGGCATGCATGTATTAGCCCGGAGCCCAGACTTGTGCCCGGTTGATGGCAATAAGCTCGGCCCCTATTATATTGGACTGAAACATAACTGGCGAAATGTGGGTGTACTATAAGTACACCCCTGCCTAAACAAGGTGTGATGCTATGTTTTTGTTTTGTTCCTATTTTAGATATTGAGTTACAATAACATTGTCAAATTGTATCACACTATGCATGTTATTAGAGGTCAAAACTAGTACTTTGCAAACGGCTTTACGCGGTGGCACCTTAGAATGTTTATTAAAAAGAATTGTTTAAAAAACGACTACTCCTATTTAAATTTTTTTAGGCTGTTTCGAATTTTGTGACGTATGACAGCTTAGTTTTTGAAGACAGTTTTTTGTTGCTATCCTGGTAACCCTGGCAAAGATAATGGCAAATTTCTGAAGTTATTGAATTGTCATCGGTCCTCGATAAGGCTACAAAGTTTAAATGAAATCTGACCGTTTGAAGTGGGTCAAAATCAAGTCCAAAGGAGTCGGTTACTAACAAACATACAGGTAAAGCTAATAAAAGCGTGTTAAAAAGAATTTGTCTTCAAATGCCCCTAATTAGCAACTCTTTGCATTAATTAGAAAGGTTGCAATAGGTTTCATTAAAAAGTTAATATATTATACTTGTTTATCTTTACAATTACTTTTGGTCTGGTTGATATAAGATAGTCTAAAGCATTTAGTAAATTCGTGTCAAAATGTGATGGGAAATCTCTTAACGATAAAGTGTGAAAACCATTTTCGTGAGCAACAAATTATCGACAGTATGTTATGTACGCTGCCAGACTAGGCCCACATATGGTTTTAATTATTATGTGGAAGCGTGCTAATCGTGGGGCTCTAGAGACAAGAGTGGCTAGCGTACTGTCCGCCGTACGCGGAGCAGACAATACAAGTACAAGGTACAATATACAAACAAAGGCACTTACCTCATGGTTGAAGGACACTGCTCTGGTGCCAACCTGGAGTTCTGTGTGTAAGTGAGTGTATGTGTATCGTGTCGTGACGTTACGAGTATTCTTCAGGTTAGATTCCGCTTCCAATTAGGCTGGAGACGATCACAGCATGCGGTCTTCAAATCACTCGTCCCAACAGCGTCACACTTTGCTTAACCTTCAAACTATTTATCGAAAATATGTCCAAAACCCGTGTTATTTCTTCAAATTGGGGGTTATTACAATTAATACAATTGGATCACGACTAATTGTCACAAACGGATCGATTTAAAGGGATTAATTTCAACAAAAGCGTCGCGGGCGTCTCAAAACGCGACGGGCCTCTTTTAGCGGCAAAATTAAGAGAGCTGTCAAGTGTCAACGTCAAACAATGACAAGTCAGATGTCACTTCGTTACACGCGCATTCCATTAGGCGCACAGATAATAAACGGTACGCAACATGTTATGTTCGCTTGGTCCATGTTAGAAGACATGCATAGGTACTATACATCTATATATAGAAAAGCGAAAGGACACTCATGCTTCCGCGTGGTGCCAGACCTATAGAATAGCATCACCCCATTTCTTCCCGTGGGTGTCGTAAAAGGCGACTAAGGGATATACTAGAGAATGGGCAGCAGCGTTCTCTATACATTTTACCACCAAATTGCGATCGCCAACCCGGCTGCCAAGCGAGGCGATTGTGGCAAAGCCCCCTAAATTGGAGGAGGCCTGTGTCCTGTGTGGCCGTGATCGTCTAACGGCTGAAGTGATGAATGATGATGACTCTTTCATATATTCACTCACTGATTAATCACGAAAACTCAAAAACTACGAAGATGAAATTTGGTACAGAGATAGATTATGAATAGGAGACGTCAGCTAAGAAAGGGTTTTAGGAAACTCCCCCCGTAAAGGGGTGAAATAAGTGGTGGAAGTTTGCATGACAGTCCGTCAGTTTTGAAGTGAATTTATACGTAATATCGTTTTTGATCATTCTACTCCTGAAGTGTTGAATTAGGCGATAAGTTGTGTCGAAAGTCCTTCATTTTTAAAGTCATGTAATTTTTACAATATTATATTAATAGGGGGCTAGCCAAATATCTAATTTGTTGGGGTCGGCTTTTCCAGTCTAGATGCAGCTGCATAGGTATCCATATTTTACATGAAGCGACTGCCTATCTGACCTCCACAACCCAGTTACTGGGTAATACGTTACTCTTTGGTAAGACTGGTTGTGAGACTTTCGGGCTTCTGAATACCCGTAACGACTGTCAGATATCTATAAATAACAGCTCCACCGTACTTTACTGGGCATGGAGGAGTCTCGATATATTTAGGATGGTCACCCATCCACGAATCAACCGCAGAAAGCGTAGCTTACCTTCGATCGACACGTGCGGCTGTTATTATTTAGCCACGAGCTTAGCCAGTTGCCGTCAAATTTTCCAGCAGTAGCCCGGAGTCTCGGACAAATCCAGTTCTCCGGCCTGCTACCGGGAAAATTCCTAATGGAAAAACACTTTAAACAACCATGAAATCTAATTCAGGACTCCATGTTCAGCAGTCGCCTCGTGACCACTAAAACAATGACGTAGTGTGTATAAAGTTAAATGCGTAAATAGCTAACTCATATACAAACTAGGGATGTTATGGATATGACATTTCGGATACGGATTGGATACGGATGTAGGAATGATTACTATACCAGATACGGATATGAAATTATTTCGGCTTATCCGTTACTTTCGGATAATATCGGTTATGGATATTAAACTTTTAAGGAATTTCAAAAGTAAAATATAAATAGCTAATAAAATGGTTTTATTTATGTCACCATTTGGTAGGAATTACAATCAGTCCGTGAGTAATTATTACAGCTATTTAAAATAAAAATGATTATAAATATATATTGAGTGTTATCTAATCTACCTAAAATAAAAATGTAATAACAAATCCGATATTATCCGAAACTTTTATTTCGGATTCGGTTACGGTTACGGATAAATTTTTATATTGGATATCCGATAGTTTCGGTTACGGTTACGGAGCTCCTAAACATCCCTGATACAAACTACTTGGTCCGTGTGGTGTCGGATTTCAAGAATATCACCATCTCATTTCTTCCCGTGGGTGTGGTAAGAGATGAATAAGGGACTTACTACAGAATGGGCAGCAGCGTTCTTTATGTATTCCACCATTATACTGCGATCGCCAACCCGCCTGCAAAGTGTAGCCTATGTGCAGCAGTGGACTTCTTACGACTGAAACGTTGATACAAACTTCTATTTTCTCTTACAGCGGTCCCGTTGACTCCTCTACATCCACCAGACATGTTGAAATACTTCCTCGTAGACAGTTCTGCGAGCCTGGTAGTATGCACCCAAGAGTACGAGAAAGTGATCCGACCAATCACGTTGGAAATGGCCAAGCCCCTACTGATAACTGGCAAGGATAACGTGATAACAGCACAGCTGTACCAACCTAACACTGCGTTCTTGAAGCCAAAGCCTGAGGACACTTTGGCTGATACCGGCAAGAGCAATGATTGGTATGGGCAGAATGAGGCGCTTATTATTTACACAAGTGGTAAGTACTCAATTTCAAAAAATCTTTCGTCAGTCCACCAAATAGCTGTCAAATTTATTTGCTTGCCCTACAAGGAAAGAACTTTATGATAAATGTCTCGATGAGGCAAACATTTAAAAGAGTATGCTTAGATGGTTTGGTCATGTTGAGAGGATGAATGAAGGACGGCTAACAAAAGGCAGATGTGACTGGAAATGTATGAAGGAAACGCCCTAGGAGAACATATAGTAATCTTATTGGTGATGTTCTTCAGAAAGGTCAGGTGCGTAGTATTCGCAACCGGCGTGCGTAAATGACCTGAAGGGCAATTCTTGTAATTAATAACGTTCAGAATCTAGTCGCAGTCTTATCAAACTTCAAAAATGTATGGGGACTCGAAGTCAGTAAAAGTCTGACACGCCCTCCCGCTCCGCCCAGAGCGGGAGACGTCATTTGATGATTCCCCACCCAAAAAAAAAAGAAAGAAAAGCATACATGTATGTATGTAAATAAACATTTTCCGTCTCTTTCCAACACCGTCAGGTACAACGAGCAAACCTAAAGGAGTAATATGGACCCACAGCATGCTGCAGACTCAGATATCGTCCCTGCACTCCGCGTGGCAGTACTCTGCGAACGACGTAGTTCTGCATACGTTGCCGCTACATCACATACATGGGCAGCTCAACTCTATGCTAGCGTCGCTTGCAGCCGGTGCAAGGTATGACGTCAAAAGTTACATTATTCCATTCTATTATTTGAGTAGATAGATATACTGTTCTTTCGAATCCAAGCAGGCGCGTTACTTTGTGTAATATAGCTTCTTTACCACTGCTCTCAAAACGGTGAAGGAAAAAATCGTGAGGAAACCGGCATGTCCTACAGCCAAAAATTCGAAGACATGTGACATCAACCAACCCGCATTGGGCCCGCGTGGATTTCGTACTCTCGTTCACCGTGAAGAGGTCTGTGTACCTGCAGTGGGAACGTTATAGGCTGATTGTGCTGGTATTTTGAAAGGGTTTATGATGCCATGAACACAAAAATCTATATAATATATAAAATGGGACTGGGCGGGTCACACCTATTCACGGGTCACACAGACTATTGCCCAGCGGGTCACACAGACTATTGCCCAGCGGGTCACACAGACTATTGCCCAGCGGTCGCTGTGCACATGCGGCTGCATGCACAGCGACCGCTGGGCAATAGTCTCCACACAGTGGGTGCCTGACGATGGACGGCGCCGGCGAGGCTGGCCCAAGAAGAGGCGGCGAGACGACCTCGACGCGTACTCCAAGGGTTGGTTCGAGGTGGCCTGGGAAAAGGATACCTGAAGCGATTTGGGGGAGGCCTATGCTCAGCAGTGAGACAGTGTAGGCTAATTAAAAAAATATATTCAAAGTCCTGAGTGACTGACTGACTGATATATCAACGCACAGCCTAAACCGCTGGTCGTGGTCGTAGAGACGTGAAATTTGGAGAGTGTGTTCTTTGTGAGGAGTAGGTATCCACTAAGAAAGGGCTTTTTGAAATTCCATTCTTAAGAGGGTGAAATGGTGAGTTTTTCGACATCCACGCGGACGAAGCCGCGGGCAGAAGCTAGTTGATTTATCTTTTTCAAACTTTGTTTATTTTATCTTTCACCAGACTCCGAATGCTACCCTCCTTCGTTTCCCACAATGTATGGTCCCGCCTCCTCGGCATGGGCGAACGTGACGAGACCAAAGTGACCGTCTTCCACGGAGTGCCGGCGATGTATGCGCGCCTGGTAGCCGACCATGAGCGGATGTTCTCGGACCCGAAGACCGCGGAGTACGTCCGCAGTACGTTAGGCAGCCGGATGAGACTGATGGTGGCGGGGTCCGCCCCACTGCCGGCCCAGCTGTTCTCTAAATGGGAGGAGGTAAGATTTAATACATTTTCAATGCGATTTTCCTATAGGTACCATACGATTCTGGGATAGAAGCGCGTCAATAACTTCACAGTGGCTTTTGATATAAATAAGAGTGCCAACAAACGTTATTCGGTGCGCGCTACTGAATTGCATCAAAGATAGAACGATATAAGCGAAAAAGTTAGTTTCGCTATGTGAAATAGTGCAGCCATAAGTGAAAGATTTTTCGTAATCGTGTCTGTATTTCCAGGGATAACTTAATAAAATGTACTGCCTTATTGAACTAGAATTTTTGCATATGAGAGATAGAGAGCCACGAACGATAGATTTTAATACGGTCTCATTAGTTGAGGCTTGATACATAAGTCTAGATTTAGAGACCAAAGTAGCAGTCTTCCACGGAGTACCCGCGATGTTTGCGCGCCTCGTAGCCGACCACAAGCGAATGCATCAAGCATTGAAGCCTGCCGAGTACGTCTGAGGTAAGGTGATGGTGGCGAGGTCTGCGCCTTTACCGGCTTAGCTAATCATGAAATGGGAAGACGAGAGTTTTTAGCCGCCGAAAAACGGAAACGGAGGTTTTTAAATCGACGCATATTACCTATTTGAAATTTTACCACCTTTATAGTAGCTGCGGTTTTCGGAGATACCCACAAGAACCGAGATTCCTAATCTCCAAAACAGGAATTGTTTTTCGAGAAAGATAATCCGTCTCAACTTTTTCAAATCTAAGAATGGGTCCAAATGACCCAATAAGCTAAAGACGAATAAGGCACTTACCCTTGCTGTCCCATTTCATGCATAGATGGGGCGGTAATAAATGTATAATTTTAAGATTAATGTAATCAATTTTTTATAACATGTTTCCTTTACGTCAATGGAGGTTCTTGCCCATTCTTTTTTAGAGGAACCTAATACGCTTTGGCGACGCAACTAACTTGATATTTCTTGAATGAACGCTTTTGCGACAATCTGAAGTGCAGTGCGTGTAAATGGTTCAATTTAAATAAATACTTTGATGTTCTTCTTTGTTCTTCGCTAACTTCTTCATTCTTCCTTCCCGCAGATATCCGGCATGCGTCTTCTAGAACGTTTCGGCATGTCGGAAGTGGGGATGGCACTGAGCAACCCCTACCGCCCTGTGGAGGCCCGCAGTGTGGGCTGCGTGGGGCTGCCCCTGCCCGGCGTGGAGGCCCGCATCGTGTCCGTGCGGGAGGACACCGGAGAGCTGGAGCCGTTGGTCACTGTAGAGACGCCGGTGCCTGAGACTCAGGTATGACAAGTTCATTTTCATTTCAAGTTCTCTCCTTAAAAACCAGTAATCTCATTTATGAAAGTAAATCACACAGGTTGGCAGGGACTTGATGCGCCAACTGAAACCATGAATTATTAGGTAACACAGTTGTTTTTTAGCCGCACGGATTGATTGTTCAGGTTAAGCTACGCTCGCCGCGGTTGGTTCGTGGATGGGTGACCATCTTTACATACCAAGACCGCTCCGTGCCTCGGAAAGCACGTTAAGCCGTTGGTCCCGGCTGTCTTTCGTAGATCTTAGACAGTCGTTACGGGTCGCCAGACAACCAGTCTTACCAAGGGGTATCGTATTACCCAGTTACTGGGTTGTGGAGCTCAGATACACTGCATCCGGTTAAACTGGAAGCCGACCCCAACATAGTTGGAAAAAGGCTAGGTAGATGATGATGATGACGAATTGTTTTTTTTTTACCTTGTGAAGGTGCTTCCCACATCCAGCGGATTCCTGTATCCGCTGGATGCGGGAAGCACAAAAGCGGTTGAAGTGGCGGAGCTTGGGGGAGGCCTATGGCCAGCCGTATCGGTATCGGCTTGCCGCGGCTGGTTCGTGGATGGGTGACCATCTTAAGTCGAATAAAATCTCGTAATTTCCCCAACAGATATGCCTGGAACGGCTCGGTCTCTCGTCGAAGGACTACTTCGTGGATTCGCAAGGATACGATTGGCAGCCCCCCAAGGTGACCAAACACAAGGAGATGTCCGAAAACTCGGTACAAGGGGAACTGTTTATCAAGGGACCTGCTGTGTTTACCAGGTAACATTTAATTCTACAATATTACTAGTGTTACTACTACTAATACTGGTATTTATGTCAATTATTTTGGGGTTAACTCACATTTTTTATGCGCCATTCAATCTATTTTATTCGATAGTATTAATTCAATAATATTATTAGTGTTACTACTACTACTGGTATTAATGTCAATTATTTTGGGGCTAGCTCACATTTTTTTTTGTGCGTCATTTAATCTATTTTATTCGATACTCAACATGGCATCATTCTGCCATGGTCGCGAGATTTGTTCGAAAGAGATACCGTGGGTCTGGCATATGGGCAACTGCAGTAACACGGGTGGTCAGTAAAAGTCTGACACGCCCTTCCGCTCCACCCAGAGCGTGAGAAGTCATTTGAGGATTCCCCACCCACAAAAATATAAAAAAAACACGGCATCATTGAAAATCACTGTATTAGTTCATCACTTTATGTCCTCTAGCTAGAGGGCGCCATATTTAACTTGTTTTGATGTCTTATATTATATTACCAGCAGAAGATCAAGACGCTTCCAACTATATCCTTTGTCACATTATATAAAGAAGCTTAGAAGTTATAGGGAAATAGATGAACATACATACATATCGGGCAAAATCAAAACCCTCCTTTTTGCTTCGCCGCAGTCGGGTGATAATAAATAAATCTGAATATTTAATTCGAAGAGTCGCTAATAATATTTATCATCATCATCTGCCTAGCCTTTTCCCAAATATGTTGGGTCGGCTTCCAGTCTAACTTGATGCGGCTGAATACCAGTATTTGCCTGCCAGGGCCGCGAGATTGTTCGAAAGAGATACCGTAACCCTGGCACATGGGCAACTGAAGGAACACGGGTGGGTTTTAGTCAGTAAAAGTCTGACATGCCCTCATTCCAAGTAATTTGATAATTTACCATCCAAAAAAAAAAATACCAGCATTTTAAAAACACGAGCTGGGGTTCGGGATAAACTGGGGTTCTTGTCTCGCTTGTACTGTATCGCTTGAATAGCATTCGATCGCATTCGTAATCGAACTGAACTCTCAGCCCGACAATCCGCTATTTATAAGCCGAGCAGAACATTCGCGAACCATCGCGACTCTTTGCCAGAGTTCACAGGTAGCGTAGAAGCTTCCAGATATTACCAGAGACAACTGTTTACTGTTTAATTCCGCTATTCGATAAAAGTTGGCGATAGCGCCTACGTACAATTGTTCGTTTAGTACTTGCTACTTGATAACAGATGGCGTTAGCGTGTCGTTTCAGGTCTTTTCGATCTACGTAACACTGCCCTCTCCTTAGATGAAGTTAGCGTGACGTTTCTAGACTTTACGATCTATATAACATTATAAACATAGATATCAAGGTCGATCTGCTATTAGATAAGAAGTCAATCACATCAAATAATATCAATAATAATACGAAGCCCGTCGGCGGCAATGTAGTCTCAAATTAAAATAAAAATATGCATACATTCAAATGCATTAATTCAACTATAGAAAATAAACTTAGAGAATAGAGCACGAGAATATAATTTATCTTGGCAAAAATTTGATTGTTTACAATTTTTATAAATGCCTTCAAAATTTAGTACACATTTTTCAAATTGCAATAACTTTTAAATCACGCAAGATATTTTTGAGCGACTTAGGTAACTTAGCTAATGCGTACACTATACGTAGTCAGCGACGGGGCTAGTGTTATTTCGAGTTAATGATGTTAATATTAAAATGCATTATTATTGAACATTTTGAATAATAAAACCTACATACATACAATCACGCCTTTTTCCCATGGGGGTAAGCAGAAACCACGGAACGCCACCTGCTACGATCTCTACACACTCCTTTTGCCTCGTTTAGGTTTATACAATTGGTCATACACACACGCCGGTTGCGAGTACTACGCAACTGACCTTTTTGAAGAACATCACCAATAAGGTCACTATATGTCCTCTTAGGGCGTCTCCTTCGTGTGTTTCATAATAAAACCTGTTTAATACATAAAAAGATTATTTGCAATGTTTCTCTGTCTGCTTGTTACATTCTTACGTTGTAATAGCTGAATCATCATCATCATCATCATTTCAGCCGAAACATGTCCACTGCTGGACATAGGCTTCCGCCATTTTGGGGAGCTTGCCATAAGCGCCACTCTTGGCAGGCGGGTTGGCGATCGTAGTACGGTGGTAAAATGCATAAAGAATGCTGCTCCCCATTCTCTAGTAAGGCCGAATACATTTGCTGTATTCAGTTACATCCGGTTAGACTGGAGGCTGACCCCAAAAGTTAGGAAAATGGTTAGGCAAAAGAGAGAGTAGAACTCCCCCATAATGTTATCAAGACAAATAGGTTTAAAATAATCAACATTTCGTTGTCATTGATTGTACTCTAGAGGTATCAGGAATGGGGTTTACAGTTCAGTCACCCTCTTTAGGAAAGGGAGGATCCTATAACCAGACGGATGGTGTCTTACGGACGCAAGGTTATACGAAGGTGAATCAAAAAGTTCTAGGAAACAATATAAAAAAGGAAAAAATAAACTTGATCTCCTTTAAATGCAATGTATTTAGCACTAGCTTTTGCCAGCGGCTTCCCCGCGCGGAGGTCGGAAATTATCCCGCGGGAACATACTACAGGGATAAAAAGCCTATGTCCTTTCTCAGGTTCTAAACTATCTGTGTACCAAATTTCATTTAAATCGGTTCAGTAGTTTTAGCAGGAACGCGAGACAGAAAGACAGACAGACAGAGTTACTTTTGCATTTATAATATTATAGTATAGTATGGAAGTATGGATAGTATGGATATGGATAACGCCTTTCTAACTTTCTGATCCCTTGCGAAAAAGATCTGTTCAAAAAAGTTAATTCATCGGGTGTATGGTTCACTACGAAGTTTCGTACTTTCGCACGACCCCGTGACGAAAATAAGGAGAGAGAAGGCCCAGACACTGCCCATAATTGTTGACATGGCCACCAATTGCCATACAGAAAATAAAATAAAATAGAATAGACCCTGCTCTTTAATAACTATTTACGTCACTCTATATTTACTTCGTGGTACTAACTAAATATAAACTAAATATAAAATACATTGTGACGTAGGTACCTACGTCACTATGTATTTTATATTTAGTTCAATGCTACGACTTATTTAAAAGTTAAACCATGCTATTTTTAGCCAGTGCATGAATTAGAATTTTTAAATGATCGTAATGCGTAAAGCATGGAGGAGGCCTTTGCCCAAAATTGGGTAACCCAAAATTAAAAACAAATATGTAATTATATCCATAATTATATTCGAACCCTTATTATTTTATTATTAATTAAATTATGAAACTATACTGTTATCTATCGTACCTATATCTATTTGAATGAATTGTTAATAATTAAATTTTGTTACTTATTTATAATATTCAAATCATTGGGAAACCAACATTTAATGTCATAATGATTGAAGTCTATTAGGTAACTCTATTATGTTATTTTTGTTAGATTTGGTTATTTTATGTTGCATGTTAGCATGTCATAGGTATTTAAGAAATATTATAAAATTGTAATCTTTTATATTTTGGGAAATAAATGGCTATATTATTATTAATGCGTAAATCATATGATATATTTCCCATAAGTATGCATTCGTTGAAATGTATTTATAGCTAATAGTAATGACATAAATGATTAAAAAAAAGACAAAAATATTTATTCATTAAAACAGCTAAGAAAAGGTCACAATAATACAATACAATACAATCCTTTATTTCAGGCTACTAAGGCCCATAAAAACAATACATAAATAATATAAAATCAATAACTATAAACTAATACATATTCTATAAAACTAAACTAAACTAAAACTGTCTCTAAACACGTAATGAAGACGGCGTCGTGTTCCGCTGCGTGGTGTCGCGTAACCGTCCTCGGAAGCGTCGAAACACGACACCTTTCGGCCAAAAGTCCTCTCTTAAGTAGGTCTGTAGATGGTCGGTTGGAACTCGTACCACGAACGACTTAAAGTTGATGTTGTGGCGCGACTCCAACCTTTCGACCCTCAGAGTCCAGTTGGTCTTCACTTTCAAATACTGCACTACTTCCTCAATCGTCGTGGAGTAGTGCAGGCGTGAAATGTACAGCTGCGTCGTAGGTACAGCAGGGCGCAGCAGCATGTTGGGTCCACTCGGAGCGGTACCACACTGGTTTCGTGAACAGGGCTTCTTCTTCTTCCTTTCCACTTTCGTGATAATGATGCATTACGCTCAAATGCGTCATAACGACGTATTTTGTCATAAGGTTGAATATATTTTAACTGACTGCAATAGGAAGACCTAGATTTATATAATTTTTTGTACCAAAATCTGCGAAAAGAAACACCTAGTTTATTTTACTTTACATAGTACTCAGAATCAGCCCAAAGTCAATATATTAGAAGGCCGCTTAATGCATAAATTAGTATTTTTAAATGGCCCTAGTGTGTAAAACACACATTTGCAAAGTATACAATAATTAAAACAATTATTAGTTACTAGTAATGACGCAAATTTATAAAAAAATCCTTATTTATAATAACGGCGAAGAAAAGGTCACTTAATGATCTGTTGCCTTGATTTAAAAGACAGAAGAACGCTCAAATACGTCGAATTGACGTGTTTCGTCATGAGGTTGATTTTTTTTATATCAGACTGTAATGGAGGTCTAGCTTTATATCATTTTTCGTGCCCAAAATGCCGTGGTAATAAAGAAAACTAATTGTTTTTCCTTTATATATTATTTAGTAGCAGACCAGAGTCTGGATTTAAGCGCAATATAGACTATTGACTCTCCTCTTAATACTTACATTAGGCTTATATCACTCGGCTGTGAAATGTCAAAACCCAGTGTCTGCTTATAACTAAATTTTACAGGAGAGCCGAAAAACTATTTCTGTAGAACTAAACTTTTGCTTTAGATAATAGGTTTCCGAATTGTGTAACTTAGTATTTAACTAATTTCTAGAAGATTTTGCTAGCCTAGTATGTGGAGTGTGGTCTATAAGGTCGAAAAATGCATAAAAAGCCGTTTTAAAAAATATGTCGGATAATTAGGTTTTAAAATTGAACTACTTATACCCGTCTGCCTATCCCGGGCAATACTAGCGTGATATTATGTTAATGTATTCAGCGAGTCATTGTGAAGTACTGTATTTTATATGAAACAGAAGATTTTAATGCGAAATAATGACTCGTACGAAACTAATCATCAACAATCTTACAGGTATTGGAACAGAGCCCCAAAACTGGATTCCACAGACTTCACTGATGACGGTTGGTTCCGTACCGGAGACACAGCTTCATTCGAGGACGGTAAGTTCAGGATCCTCGGACGGACCTCAGTCGACATCATCAAGACTGGAGGATACAAAGTAAGCGCGTTGCAAGTCGAATCCGCCATCTTAGATCACCCGAGCATAGCCGACGCCGCCATTTTGGGTATAGAAGACGACAGTTACGGCGAAATTGTTGCAGCAGTCGTAGTACTTAAAGAAAATGCTAAACTTACACTAAAGGAGTTAAAAGAATTAGCTGGGAAGAAATTGGCTCCGTACCAGCTTCCCAAAACGTTGCTGGTTACTGATCAAATGCCAAGGAATGCGATGGGAAAATTAGATAAGAAAGAAATACGTAAGTTGTTCGGGAAGCAACTTGAGTTACCTAAGATGAATTAATTTCGTTTCGGAATTATAAATGTACTCTAAAATGTCTTCTATGAAACAGATTGTTGGATTTGACTGAGCCCAGAGCTTAAAACTTAAAGACAGTTTTTCTATTTTGAACTTTATAATGACTTAGGTAAAGGTCTTATTACAATACTGGCAACATAGTACCGGACTGTGTTGCCAGTTTTGTATTTCGAACGTTATTCTGATTACAGTTTGGCTGTTGAGTGAATGCGTTCTTGTCACGTGTCAGTTTTATAAAACAACACAAATACGTGTTTTGCTAATTAGATCTTTATTAATTAGTATAATTGTCGCTCTGGTAGGTGTCAGGAACGCATTCCATTCTCATTCATTTAACGACTGTAAGAAAGTTTTGAAACTTACTTTAGAAAACTGTTAAAATGTAAAAAGTACTTGACTAGGTTGTCATAAAGAACTTACTATATTTTGGTCGCTTTAAGGTTCTTATTTCAAATCTGCCGATATGGCCAAAGAGCGACCTTGTTTTGTAATAAAGCCGTTAATATTTTCTTTGTTTAAAAAAAACATGTTTCTATAGTGTATTTATTACAAGCAAATGTGCCATTCAGTAAACAAACAATACAATAATCAAGAGTGTTACATCAATAAAAAATGGTATATAGGTATGCATCTTTTAAGATGTACAGACGCCTGCACATCAAGCTACCTGAAACTGAAAAATTCTTCCAATCAACCTTGAACTTACTACGTACTTTCGCGATAAAGCTGAAAATTTATTAAAGAAATTTGACAGTAGGTTAATGTACTGGTGTCTTTACACATACGCTATGAATTATATTAGTAACTGCTTCTTATTCATAATTTTAACACCTTAATTGTCACAACATCTGAACCATATTTGTTTACCAAATGGGCATAGTAAATAAACATATACTGCAATGAAAAGCTATAGTGATATTACGATGATTGATATGACATTACAAAAACAACAAGATGGCCGCTGGTGACAGCTCTCTTCACTTGAGCGAAGTGAGCTGTCAAGTGTCAATCATAGTGAGGTATTTACGGCATATCATAACACGCAACATGCACTTTGCTGATTAAAATAACGTTGTATTGTTATGGGAATTTCAGTAGATATCAAACCATAAAATTCAAAAAATATGTCATCATTTGGTCAACTTAAGCTTGAAAAGCATTATTTTTAATGGAGCATTTCAATTTATCCGCGTACTATAAATAACCTTATTTTTAGCATATTCTTCAAACATACAAATATCAATAATATTTTATGCTTATATTTTTTACGTTATAGGTATCAACTAAAATCGCAAGTTTTTAACGATTTGTTTTGTATTTATTGACTAAGATACAAAGTAGACATATTGATTCGAAATTGTGGCATTTATTTCGGTTCGTAATACTAATCCATTGTTTTATTTCGTTGTTTTTAATGCCTGTTTTTCATTTAGTAATTATAATAACCTCTAACTTGCCTGCCAGCGACTTTGCCCGCATTAAATTTCTTGTTTTAATATAAACTACTAGCTTTTGCCAGCGGCTTCGCCCGCGTGGAGGTCGGAAATGATCTGCGGGAACATACTACCGGGATAAAAAGTACCCTATGTCCTTTCTCAGGCTCTAAACTATCTGTGTACCAAATTTTATTTAAATCGGTTAAGTAGTTTTAGCAGGAAAGCGAGACATACAGACAGAGTTAATTTTGCATTTTTAATATTAGTGTGGATATCTACCTTTATGAATAAAGTTATCTCAAAACTGAATACATCCTATGATACTAGGCAATATTCTGAGTGCATCCCATCCACCCTGGATTCATTCTCAATATTCTAGCTTCCCATTTGTGAAATAATTTTCGAATCGGATCAATAGCTCTGAAGATTACCTCTTTATAATAATAGCATACACTAACACTATTAATATAATTTATTTGTTTAAAATAAATGGCCATAATATTGTTAAATGTTGAATATTATTGTTGAGTTTTTCTATGTAAGTATGTGTTGGTAAATTGAATATTAATATGAAACACTTTGCATGCCTTTTTGCATTGTCAACCTTAGAGGGAAGCCAATCGTACCCCCGTGCAAAACATTTGGAAATGGCGCTTATCATCAGTTGATGAAGAGTCTTAGGATAGGGTATTCGATGTGTGAACTTTGTCTCTTAGGTGGGCAATGTAATTGGGGTGTTAAAGGCAGTGTTGCCAACTATTAAATTTTAAAGAGTGTGTAGATAAGAGCATAAAAACGAGTACTCGTTTAATATCGCACTGTTTGATGCGTAGAAGTGCAACGACATAATTCTTAGTATTTTACTAACTACCAAAGATTCAAAACGTAAGATTCACCCTACTGCGTCAGAAGATAGTCACGTTTCTGTTTCGTTTTCGGCGTTGTTGTCATGCTATTAAATAATGTGTGAGTCCACTCCTTTGAGCACTGGTGGCCTTGTGGTAACGACCGTGATTTACACAGTTGTAGGTCGTAGGATCAAATCCAGTTGCTTTACTTTTTATAAATTATTAAACGGTGAAGGAAAACGTGAACAAACAATGTCCCTGGAACCAAAAATTCGAAGAAATGTGACATCTACTAACCCGCACTGGGCCCGCGGAAGTGAATTACAGCCCATTCCCTTTCACTAAGAAGAGGTTTGTGTACATTATAGGCTGGTTATGATGCTTCTGTTAAGCATGGACACTTTCGTATGACAAAGTACGGTTAGGGTAAGTCTAGCGATTGAAAACTACTATCCAATTATAATAAACATGTTCAAAATGTTTATCGCTGTTTAAGGTAGGTATGTAAGCTTTGATTGAAGGAAAGGTTATTTTTGTACTAGGCTTGGCTTGTAAGCCATTGAGTATAATGTAAGGATATGGAAGAAAGCTCCCTTATTCCTAGGGTGAAGAATATTCGAAATTATTTTGTAACTGTTTTTTTTTTGAACAATTAATGAAACTGGAAAAATTGGATGAAGTATGACTTAAATGTGTAATAACACTTGTTATGTAAAATATATGTCTATTCTATTCAATTCTAATAACTAAACAATTTTATTATGATTTATGAGTTTCACAAACGAATTAAGATACTTTCATTCATACCGATTCTGTCCAATTTATTTTATTAATTTGTAGTAATGGCTGTCCGTATAGTGTAACAAATAGACTTTCCTGTAAATTTTCTTAAAAAGTCTTACCATGAAAACGTATAAGAAGTGAACTGTCAGTAGTGACAAACCCTAGCATATGTGGAATGACAACTTTCAAATAAATGACAGCTTACTTCACCAATGTTTTCACTGTGAGAATTGTTTGTTCACCCGCCACGTCAACGGGACGTCAACGAGAAACGAGATTTCCAGTATTAGCTGACTTCTCATTGTACGAAAAATCTATAAGTACAATGTGACGTCAGCTAAAATTGGAAATGTATAGCTTGATATGTAGCCGTGTGTACATAGTCGTGGGTGTGCTGCAGTAGACATGTAGACCCACGTTGTCAAACATACGAACCCACGCAGCCAAAATGTGGACGCTGCAGTGGGCCAGTGCTGTTACGGCGTTCACGCAGCCATAGTAAATATACAGGATAAGTTTTTATCCAGTGCGTAAATTGTAACCATGAATTCAGCATATCATTCTAGACCCCCTTGCGCAGAAATTTTTCGTCGGTTTTACAAAAAAAATCTGCTGTTTCATTGAAAAATGCAATACCTACGGGCTCAAAATGTATGGAACAGCAGATTTTTTTTTTTGTATAGCCGACGAAAATTTTCCACGCTGGGGGGTCTAGAATGATATGCTGAATTCATGGTTAGTTTGCGCACTGGATAAAAACTGATCCTGTATGTATCGCTACTTCGGTGCCGTCATCTCGATGTCGTGAAGTCCCGTTGACGTGGCGATGGACCGACGCCCTAAGGGTGATTTTCGAGTTCAACAATATATGAGACATCCTGTTTGTGAATTGTTGTTAAAATCAAGCAGATCTGTAAACATTTAAAAATGAAAATGAGAAATAAAGATTTATTAATGGTGATTTGTAATACAGGCATTTTATGCCTAACTCAGACACCAGCTCCTCACATTGCTAAAAAAACAAATAAATAATATGTAAAACCTAGAATAAGTTTGTCATTGTGAGGAGAAATAAAGATTTTTGACTTGATTTGATTTGATTAATAAATTGTTGTTCGTATAAAATGTATCGGGCTTCGTATGACTGACGTAATAGTGTTATAATATTGATGTAACGATTGTAACGTTGAATAAAAGACGGTTCTTATAATATTTATCAGTTTTATTTCATTTTTATTTAAGTTCTACTTATTTAGGTGGTGATTCTCATTTATATTATTATTACTATACAAATATTTTAAAATGGCGGTTTCACTATACAACGTGTTTGGTCATATTTAAGGGTGTGGTTCAGAGTTATTGTAACGTTAAGATTAGCCGAAGGGCTAAGCGTAAGTTACTTTTTAAATAGAAAGTTTTAAAAATACAAATGATTATAAAAGAATGAAGAAGATGGTAGAAGCTTCGGGGCAGTGGGAATCCGCACGGCTTTTTTTTTGGGGGTGGGAAATCTTCAAATGACGTCTCCCGCTCCATAGTGTCAGACTTTTATTGACTAAAACCCACCCGTGTTCCTTCAGTTGCCTATATGCCAGGGCCACGGTAACTCTTTCGAACAGATCTCGCGACCCTGGCAGGAATCCGCACGGCTCTGGTCACTTAGTAGTCAGTAATAGGATACAGCAGGACTACTGACTCCCAGCGTTTAGAACTGCGCGGAGTGCCACTTACCCAAAGCTTCCACTATCTTTAACAATAACCCTGTTTTTATCTTTTGTGGTTTAGCAAAATACCACATTACCCACCTCCTTAATATGACCACATATTTCTGATACACCCTGTATTGTTCTCATCTTTTATCTCATACACACACAGACTGCACACGAGAGGAAAACAGGAGCCTATTCTGATTAATTAAGTAAACCAACAACATTTTAAACAAACAACTAAAAACATAACCTGTATTACAAGCATATTACTTAATGATCAAAGCCATAAAACAATTGATTAATATATTAGACTGTAATTTGTTTTGGTAAGAATGCTTTTTTATCATTGCAAATCCCTCATCATGTGGCTTTGACTTTTATGACATTGATGTAAGGTTTGTAATGCAGTGGTTGATTCGCGTCCGTGAAATGCAACAGCTAGAACAATATTTTCAACTTATCCTAGTTTCAAATTCATTAGGTATAAAGCCAATTCAAGTCCAGTATTATAAGTTTCTAATTCTTATTAGATACGCAATTAATTTAAGTATTCTGACAATCCAAAACATACAGAAAACTATGTACACACGGCTATATATAAAGCTATACATTTCCAGTTTAAGCTGACCTCTCATTATACGGAAATCCTATACAATGTGAGATTAGTTTATACTGGAAATGCATAGCGTGATATGTAGCCCTAGCCGTGCGTTCTTATATTCGCCTATCAAATCAAAACATACATATCGTCATAAAAATCACTTTCGACCAATATTAGGATTGCAAACGTACTTTGGTATATTACAATGTGTATTCATAGTAAAAAAATAAATGTCATGGCGGAACATAGTCCTATAAGAATTTGTTAAGTGCAGTAAAAATCCTGCCTTCAGTTGCAATTGCTCGATAATAAGATAACCTTAGCTCCAAATCTCTGGTATAGTTACGATCATGTGCGTGTGGATTGAGAGATCTTTTCGAAAAACTCTTCCAATCCCAACCAAATTATAAGAGGATTTAGGAAATAATTGCGAAAACTTCATGGTAAGGTATAAAATTTGTGAAACCTAAACAAAGAAAGTTAGAACTCATTAACTGGATCTCTCAATCTGGACAACTGAAGAAAAGGCCATGACGCGTATCCAAGAATATAGTGCCTATGTGTTTATAATTTGCATTTTAATTAATTGTGAAGGATTTGTGAAAGCTGCTAAACAAAATTTCGATTCGTTTCAAAACCACGTTTAAGATTTATAACGGTTTATATGGATCACTCAGAGTGGACAATTTTCAATTGAGTGATCTTGTAAAACACGACCTAATACTGAAAAAGTATGAATAATTATCATTTTTATTGCAAATTATGCTTCTGGGAAAATTTGTGAAACAAAAATCGTGATTGAAATCTTACTGGTTCAAGAGAAAATGAAAATCTTGTTTTTTGTCGATCGTTCCAACTGAGAGATCATTATTTTGAACTATATTTAATAAACCAAAACTTATAGGTAGAAGGTAGATACATCAGAAATTGTGAAAAATGTTGTACTAAAATTTGACGAATCAGTCGTCCCTGTAAGTGTTATACTTAAAAAGATAAATCATTTTTTACAATCCTTAAGGAAAACGTTGAGTAGGGTAGACATACTTTTTTATTTTGTCCGATTTTTTCGTTTCCGATTACAGAGGACATGGTGTTCATAACGACCAAATAGTCTGTTATGACGATTTGATGGGAAAAATGTATAACAGCAAAGAAGAACCAGTTATTTTACATACTTTGTCCTACGGACTTATTGATTAGGTTACATCCTATTATGTAATTATGAGTGAAATTAAAAAAAAGTTTAAATTAAAAAAAGTTTTTTTTTGTTACCTTAAAATTTCTGATCTTTTTGTGTGTAAGAATTACTTAGAATTACGAACTTAGAATTCCTGAGTAAGAGCACTACACATACAGGACCTAACTTTGCAGAAACTTGTCATTTAAAAACGTAATTTTATATTATTTAAATTATGTAGTGAAACCAGACACAAATTACTTGTATAAAAACGATTAAAGTGCATCATAATTTGAATTGTACCGGTAATGATTCCGACCGGCGATATGGTCACCCTACTCAACGTTTTCCTCAAGGATTGTAAAAAATGATTTATCTTTTTAATTATAACACTTACAAGGACGACTGATTCGTCAAATTTTAGTACAATATTTTTCACAATTTCTGATGTATCTACCTTATACCTATAAGTTTTGGTTTATTAAATACAGTTCAAAATAATGATCTCTCAGTTGGGACGATCGACAAAAAACAAGATTTTCATTTTCTCTTGAACCAGTAAGATTTCAATCACGATTTTTGTTTCACAAATTTTCCCAGAAGCATAATTTGTAATAAACACGATAATTATTCATACTTTTTCAGTATTAGGTCGTGTTTTACAAGATCACTCAATTGAAAACTGTCCACTCTGAGTGATCCATATAAACCGTTATAAATCTTAAACGTGGCTTTGAAACGAATCGAAATTTTGTTTAGCAGCTTTCACAAATCCTTCACAATTGATTAAAATGCAAATTATAAACACATAGGCAGTATATTCTTGGATACGCGTTATGGCTTTTTCTTCAGTTGTCCAGATTGAGAGATCCAGTTAATGAGTTCTAACTTTCTTTGTTTAGGTTTCACAAATTTTATACCTTACCATGAAGTTTTCACAATTATTTCCTAAATCCTCTTATAATTTGGTTGGGATTGGAAGAGTTTTTCGAAAAGATCTCTCAATCCACACGCACATGTTACGATCCTAAGAAAGCCATCACGTTGTCATAAAACATGGGAACGAGACGACACGAGTAAGTATGTAGTGTAAGAATGCATACGAAAAGTCGTTGCTAGCTAAAACTAAGCGTATGGCCAATTTTATTCAAATTATAATTCGATCATAATTTTTAAATAGACATTGGTATTTGCAAAAAACTTCTAGCTGCCTCTGTAGCGTTCATCAAACACGGTGGAGTGAACGTTGCATACGCTATAGAATTCGACCAACTGGAGTACGTCGCAACGATTGTTGCTACTATACCTATAGTCATTACAATCAATGCTAAAACAACATCATACCATTTGATTGCGTATTCATCTTCTGTCGATATTTCTGTTATATTATATTCAGTAAATGTTCTATATTTAGTGTGTAAAGCGTCAGTTATTAGCAGGCGTTTTGACAGGTCGCCATTTTCAATCCTGCAATTTTGGGCCTCGCCAATTTGGGCCCAGCCATTTTGGGCCCCGCCATTTTGAGCCCCGCCATTTTGGGCCCCGCCATTTTGGGGCCCGCCATTTTGGACTCCGCCATTTTGTACTCCGCCATTTTGGGTCCCGCCATTTTGGTTCCCGTCATTTTGAGGCCGACCATTTTGATTTTCGTTTGGTTTCTCTGTCAGTTTGTGCAATGAACGTTTGGAATCCATTTTGGATTTCATATAGCATAGTTTGAGGAAGAATACGGGGGGACATATGAACATTAAAGGTCCTGTGAGCGTGGAGCCTACCAAACCCATCACTAAGTCGAACCGAGGGACAGATTCAGCTAAAACTACTCCTACGGCTACGACGCTTGATCTTATAAGGCAGCGTTGGAAGCAGAAATCTGGAACAAAAAGGTTATACTTAGTTGTGATGATTTCGGTGATAATAAAAATAAGACATAAGTATAAAAAAAATATAAGTATAAAAACTAAATTTAATAAATAATTACAACTAATTCTTACTCTCCTTTAAACTAAAAAGCTATTTTAAAAAAAAAAACAATAATTTTGCGCTACCTATTATAATATGAATTACGCTTGCTTGAAGTCGTTTAATATGTTTCTAGTTATGTTGTGTGTGTAATGTTTCTATCTAATTAAAATCAAGAAACATGTCATTATACCTTTTAACTAATTATACTTGCAATCACAATATTACTTCATTATTGCATAATACGTACCTACATTGTACTGATTAATTGTATGATGTTTTTGGTAACTTTAAACCAATCAGAAACCATCTTTAAAAGGTGGGATTAGACCAAATTAGCATACAACAAGAACATTCTTCTCATTATATTCATAGTATGAACATAATGACGTTCTACCATGCGTGGAAAGCAATTTCGTATGACACTAGAAATTGCTTTAATTTCAACAATATTCATTGCGTAGACAACACGTTGTTGAGCCGACTCATATTGCGAACATGGGTATGAAGCAATGGATTAGCCTTAATATCCTTCATAGTGAGTCAGATTTTGGTTCCAAATTCTGTTTGAGTAAAACGCAACCTAATTGCGTATCATTAGGCTGCGTTTTACACAAACATAATTTGGTAGAGTGGGCGTAGAATTTGCATTAGCCCGTTTAATTTGAGGATCCGTCAAGGTTACGAAATTCCAAATTTCTTACGTTTTACGCGAAATTATACAAATAAATTTAAGGGCGTCGTACAGACCGTCAAATTGAACAACTTTTTCCATGGTACCATCATGATGATTGCGGAAAAATTATCAACCGTCCCATACATTTGGGTCCAGTAGTTGATATTAATAAGACAGTTGAAAAAGTCACGATCACGATTTTGTAGGTACCTAATAATTTAAAACATAACTAAATAATTATCTAATATTGATGTTTTCAAATTCAAATGATAACATTGACATTTAAACCATAAATAAACTAAGGTCTTGATTTTCTAAATTATTAAGAATTTACTAATTATTTTATCATAAATGCCGAATATAAATATTGATTTGTTATTAACATACTACGTAAAACAGCGCTAAAATTTGATTTTGAATGCGAAATGGAATTGTATGTCGGTGCCGACTCTTATGTATGGAAGTGAATGTTGGGTGTGGCAAAAGAAGCATGATAGGAGAATTAATGCCATGGAAATGCGTTCCTTGCGAAGCATGTGAAGTGTGACTATGAATAATAGGCTGAGGAATGATGTGATAAGACAACGGTGTCGTTTAAAAGAAGATGTAGTGTCAAAATTTGCAAAGAGTATTTTTAGATGGTTTGGTCATGTTGAGAGGATGATTGAAGGACGGCCTACAAAAGGTATTTACAAGCCAGATTTGAGTGGAAACGCCGGGAGGGGATGCCCTATGAGGACATATAGTGACCTTATTGGTGATGTTCTTCAGAAACATTAGGTGCGTGTGTGACCAGATGTATGAACCTAAACGAGGCAAAATGAGTAGGTAAGGATCTTAGCAGGTGAGCATACGGTGGAGGTGTGCCCTGCCTGGGCGGAGCACCGCCGTGTCCTCGTGGAGGCGATCGGCGGCGGCGACCTCTCGCGTCCGGCCCTGGTGCGAGCCATGGTACGGAGCGAGAGGCGCGAGCTTGCGGGTGCCGAGCAATGGGTAGCTCGCCGCCCGGTAAGGACCAGGCTCGGGTCGACGGCGCGTAGTGTTCCACGCGCGCCTCAAAGATATGTCAGCAGTACTGAAGGGGTCTGCTAGGACAGATGCCTGTCAGGGACGCGAGATTCGTTCGAAAGAGTTACCGTGGCCCTGGCATATGGGCAACTGAAGGAGCACGGGTGTATTTTAGTCAGTAAAAGTCTGACACGCCCTCCCGCTCCGCTCAAAGCGGGAGAAGTCATTTGATGATTTCGCTTACAAAAAAAAAAGGATCGTGGCAGGTGGTGTTCCGTAATTTCTGCCTACCCCTATGAAAAAAAGAGTGAGTTTATGGAACGAGTTTCCGTAACTTAAGCAACGTACTTACTTCTAGGAATCTTGAGTATATCTTCAATGTGTTGGAACAGCGCCGAGTGGCTGACGGCACTCGACAGGCACAGCTGAAGAGTCACCAACAACGACATCAGGTACAGCGGTATAGAAGACGGTATACCTGGACATTGTGGAGAGATTCACCGTCAGTTTCTCTTCGATCAATTAGGTATAACAAAACAGAACATCTTAATTGGCACCTATGGGTAATTAGTATACGCACGACTACCCGTCAAGCTATACATTTCCAGTATCAGCTGACTTCTCATCGCACGAAAAATCTACACAATGCGAGCTCAGATAAAACTAGAAGAGTATGGCTTGACCTGTAGCCGTGTGTACAATCATAAAGGGATAAATGACTGTACGTAATTAATGACAGTTTGAAAAGGTGAAATGCAGCCAATAAGTCGGAAAAGAAGTTTTGAGAAGATGAAATACGCCCACTATGTGGAAAAGTATTTTTTGATAATTACTTATTTATAAATACCCAAAACCCCTCCGTGGCTCGGAAACCACGTTAAGCAGTTGGTCCGGGCTGTCATTTGTGGATCTTTGACAGTCTTTACGGGTCGTCAGAAGCCTTGAATTCTGACAATCAGTCTTACCAATGGGTATCACGAAATTCAAACTGCCATACAAGTAATGCCCTACTGCGCGAACCATCGGACCAATATTGACAACATGCACGGTTAACAAGTAAAAACATTATGTCATCATCCGTCTAGTCATTTCCCAACTATGTTAGGGTCGGCTTCCAATCTAACCGGATGCAGCTGAATACCAGTATTTTACATGGAGCAACTGCCTATCTGACTTCCGTTCAGTTACTGGTAAACACGAAACTAAATCTACCTGAAATACTGGCCACAAAAGTATCAAGAACTCACTCTGTAGTATATTATTATCAAGGTTAGTGCCGTATCTGACGGCAGCCAGCACGGTGGTGACCGCGAACATGAACCCCGTGATCCCGAACCCCCCGAGCACGGCCGCGTTGATCTTCTTACTGTCCTTCATGTCCACTTGTAGGGTGAGCAGCATTGGGTGGATGTCGAACTGGAAATAAGGTATTTTGAAGATGTGATTTGAATTTGGCCTTCAGCCTCTGGACCAGGAGCCAGGAGCCTTGGAACAAATCTTGACTCAAGACCAATTGGAGGGCGGAGCAGGTGTGTTCTGCCCCGTACACCCGGCTTTGAGTGCGCCCCAAATCCTGAGTAAAGGCCAAAATATGTTCAGTAAATAAAAGTTAGTAATTGGGGCCTCCCTACGTAAGGTAGGAAAAACGTTGGATTAAATTTTTAGCTCGCCACGCTAGCTTTTGCATCCTCATCACCTCAGTCGAAAGACGTCCACTGCTGCACATAGGCCTCTCCCAATTTTAATAATAATAAATAAATAAATATCTCAGGACAACCAACACACTGTTATCTGACCCCAAACTAGGCAGAGCCTGTACTATGGTAACCAGACAACTGATAAATATACTTATATATTTCTAAATACATACATATTATAGATAAATTACACCCAGACACAGAACAAATGATTGTGCTCATCACACAAAGATTTGTCCTGGGTAGGAATCGAACCCACGACCTCAGTCTTTGCAGTCAGGGTCACTAACCACTAGACTAACAGGCCAGTCAAATTTTGGGAGGGTTTGCTACAATCGCCACGCTTGGCAGGCGGGTTGGCGATCGCAATATGGTGGTAAAATACATATAAAATGCCCAGTCTCTGGTAAGTCCCTTAGTTGCCTCTTACGACTCCCACGGGAAGAAATGGAGAAATTTTCTCAAACTTTTTTACATAAGTCGATAAAACTCCTATACATGCCACCTTACCTATCCAAGGCGTGGTGCTAGATTTTTCGAGCTTACTTTTTTGCCGCTTGGCTTCTTACCCCCTTCGCTTCTTAACTTATGAATGACCAAAAAATCTGACAAATTACCTGAAAAGCCAGTATCCCATAAGCAATAAGGAAGTCCTGCAGCTGCGGTTGAATCTTCGCTACGTTAGTGACAGGCGTTGGCGACGTATCATCACGTAGGATGCACGTCCAGGTGGTGATGGCGACTGTGGTCACCATTATCACTGAGGTTATCGCTAGAGGCCTGAAAGAGGAAGAAGAAAAGGTAACCGCGCGGACTTTTCCATCGGTTGAACAGCAGTGTTAAAAAAACCACTTGATTTCTTAATTTAAAGGTGGGAAGTTGTTATTTAGGATTACTTTAGAAATTCCTTCAATGTAGCCCGCGAAAAATTTGTTTCTTTCTGGTGAAGTAATCTTGAAGAGAGTTATTATTCCACATGAATGATAATGATCTTACGGACTTAAGGTGAACATGGAGATGGCAAATGTCATGTCAAATACTCATGTAACAAGTGGGTATAACATTAACTTATAAAGATCGGAGGCCAAGCGCGGTCCGAGAGGGCGGGTTCTAGGGGTCATGACCCCCCCCAAAGTCAGCCATGCTGTCGAAACTCTGAACGATTTGCCTGAAAAACCCAATAATACTCCCGACCTGAGAATCGAACCCGGGACCTCATGCTCATCAGTAGCGCTTTCGACTACTAGACCAACGAGTAGATGTACCTTCTTAAAAATATTCTTCAGTACTCATGATGACCCCCCCCAAAATCATAGGCTGCGACCGCGCCTGTCGGAGGCGCTATGCTCGAAGTTGTAAACAAGTATGTAAAATCTAAGATATACATACTATCCAGTTAGGTAGCTCCAACTTCGAGAAAGAGCTCAATTGTCGAATCCGAGTCGGCTGGGTAGCGTTAGGAAGCTACACAAAACCTACTTGTTCCACATACCGAAATGCCTTAAGACGAAAGTCTTTAACCAGTGTGTGTTGCCAATGATGACCTACGGCACTGAAACATGTTCGCTCAGAATGGGCCTTATTAGAAGTCATCCAAAGGGAGTAGAGAGAGAGAACAGAGGTATGCTTGGAACTTAATTGATAGTGGGCAGGGCACATTGCTCGCAGAACAGATAGCTCATTTAACCAAAGTTTTCACAGTGAGATTTAGAATTTTCAAAATTTTCAAAATTCTGAATTAAGGATACCTGCCAGATAGAATTACAGCTCACTCCAATCTCTCTTCACCTAAGTTTTCATAGTGAGTTTTTTACAGAATATATCGGCAAATGGAATGATAGCACCCTCCAATCTCTTTGATATTGAAATATCTAATTTCACCTACAATTCGCACTTACTTCATATCCTTAGGTGATCCGAGCCACATGATGGGACACAGCAGCAGTGCTAGGATGACCATCCACACACAGTACGTGATCCCGATCTCTCCGCCGGATATCTTCCACCAGAATATCTGCAGCGTCTGCGAGGCTGAACGTGGAATAGAAATATGTGGAGTTGAGTTGAGGAAGCAAGGGTAACTGCAGTAAGGGTGCTGTAGTTTGTCGATATGCGATGCGACGGATGTTAAAATATTGTGGCAGGTTTTTTCGCGCACTGATTAGCGTTGAGAGTTGTATCAAGTTCTTAATCGTCGTATCGTATTTTACTTGACAAATGCTTTCACTGACTGGACAGGTCCACTCAATCTCTGTACCAATCTACATGGTCTTCACATGTTGTGACCAAGATTATGTCTGGACTTTAAAAGAGACTGTGACCTCTGAGTATGTTTCGGCCTTTCTTCTCAGAGTAGTCAGTTAGGAAACGCCGAACTCATCTAGTTTAAAAAAATATAATTGACGTGTTAAAGTGTTTGTACAGACCTACTTAAAGAAATAAAATCAATTATAATGAACATTGTGTTTTTTCAACGCGCTGAAATCCATTCTTTTGGATTCTCAACGCTTGGTTCATTACCGAGACCTGAAAAGCCAGTCTTAAACCTAGCCTATATTGTCCCACTGCAGGGCAAAGGTCTCCCTCTCCCTTTTCCACACATTTCTGTCTTTTGCTAGTGCTGGCCAGTCCTTTCGGTAGGAGTCAAGCTCGTCTCGCTATCTTCGTCTCGGCCTGCCACGATGTCGTCGTGCGTTTGTGCGTTTAGTGGGATTTTTGGGAAAAGCCAGTGTGCGTTAAAAACCTGCCGCGATTTTATTACGTCCGTGTAGACGTCAATTTGGTTACTTTAGACTGGCAAGAATGAATGCCCGGTTTCCGAGATGCTTAGATAAACTTTGAATTGCTTCTTGTTTTCGTATCTGCGGTACGTCTTTATGATACTGTTTCACTGTTTGGGCCCTGTACGTGGTCACGTTTATTGCAGCGTCAGAAACAGTGCTCAGATTGTCAAGGGTACAAGTACCCAGTGCTGGGCACGCCACAATTGCGGCGGTAAGTCCCCTCTTTGAGGAGTGGATAGAGAGGCGTCACGGCGTCCTCACCTTCCGCCTGACGCAGGTTCTCACCGGGCATGGGTGTTTCGGTGGGTTCCTGTTCAGGATAAAGCGGGAGGATACGTCCGGGTGTTTCCATTGCGAGGATCGTCTGGAGGACACGGTGGAGCATACGGTGGAGGTGTGCCCTGCCTGGGCGGAGCACCGCCGTGTCCTCGTGGAGGCGATCGGCGGCGGCGACCTCTCGCGTCCGGCCCTGGTGCGAGCCATGGTACGGAGCGAGAGGGAATGGGAAGCCGTCACCTCCTTCTGCGAAGCAGTAATGCTCGCGAAGGAGGAGGCGGGGCGCGTGAGGGAGTGGCAGTCTCTGCGCCCTAACGTCCCTAGCCGCCGCAGGAGGAGACGCCCCGGGCGTCGGGAGTCAATAGCGGACTCCCGGCCACCGTAGGCGCGAGCTTGCGGGTGGCGAGCAATGGGTAGCTCGCCGCCCGGTAAGGACCAGGCTCGGGTCGACGGCGCGCAGTGTTCCACGCGCGCCTCAAAGAGATGTCAGCAGCGGTGTAGGGGTCTACTAGGACCGATGCTTGCCGGGGTCGCGTGATTGTTCGAAAGAGATACCGTGACCCTGGCACATGGGCAACTGATGGAACACGGGTAGGTTTTAGTCAGTAAAAGTCTGACACGCCCTCCCGCTCCGCCCAGAGCGGGAGAAGTCATTTGATGATTTCCCATCCTGAAAAAAAAAAAAAAAAAGTGTACAAGTAAACGAACTTTTCGGACCCCAGCGATGGGACGTATACAGCTGTATGTTGGATGAACCGATAATATCCCATTTTGCTAAATTATGTGTGTCAATCCCATTTCTTCCCGAGGGTGTCGAAAGAGGCGACTAAGGGACTTACTAGAGAATGGGCAGCAGCGTTCTCTATGCATTTTACCATCATACTGCGATCGCCAACCCGCCTGCCAAGCGTGGCGAGTATGGCAAACCCCCCAAATTGACGGAGAGCTATGTCCACCGTCCGGTTGAAATTATAATCATGTGTGCAGCGGCCTACATCGCTGTACGATGAATGCGAAGAAATGTCACTTCTCAGGAGAGTAATTGCGTAATACAGTAGCTTTGGCTTTCATTTTGACGGATCAACAACATTCATTGCGTTATTTACGTTGCTAAGCAGACAAAATGTCCGAAGACATGAAGCAATGGATAAACAATATCATTCAAAATGATTCAGATCGAGATAGTATGCTAGGCAATTAGGCTGCTGAATGTAACAAGGATTTGTGAATGTGGAACTTATATCAGAAAACCTCTTGTATTTTGGTGAGTTGTCTGTAACCTTTTTTGTATTTTTGGATAGAGACTTAGAATTAAAAAAAAAACTCACCAATGATAAAATTCGGTACTCCTGATCCAAACACCGCTGCATCAATAAGGAATGTCACCAACCTCTTTGCTGTCGGCCCAAACGCTAGTTCAGCTACCGCCGCATACGGAAACCTGAGTTGAAAACAAAAACAGCTGTAAAATGCCGTCAAGATCGAATAGATTTGTTTTAGCGATCATATCTGCGGAAGCAAATATCCTTTAGTATCATTTCTTCTTCAAGGAGTCGTTGAAATCAGCAAAGAGATGACATCAAATAAATGAAAAGAGAAAAACGGGATAAGAAACTTCTAGCTAGGAGCCAGAGGAGCATTGTACCTTCATTTCCATTCCCTTCACATGTTCTCAGTCAGTAAGAACTGCCAGATTATGATTAAGCTCTCATTTCTTATGCGTGAGTTTCATGATAATGTGGCAGTTCGAGTATGTACTTTATACCGCCTACACAAATGTCCATTTTTTGGTATTGTTCATGAAATCGTTGAGCTCCTTATGTTCTGAGTTGAGCAGCACGATAGCTGACAAATGCGTGCACTGACTGGATAGGTCCATTCAATTTTTGTGGTTCATTCCTCAATAGACATAGAGACAAGAACTTCACATGATCTGACCAAGATTATATCTGGACTTTAAAAGAGTCTGTGATCTTTGAGTTTGTTTCGGCTTTTCTTCTCGGAGTGGTCAGATAGCAAACGCCGAACTCTTGATGACGAACGTTGACTTGTAAAAGTGTCTGTTCAAGCCTACTTACAGATATATGACCCTATCAAAATATGACCCAACGAAAATATGACCCTATAATAATTTAACCTTATGAAAATATGACCACATAAAAATATGGCATTAAAGATGTGACAGAAGACAATAGGCTGTTTTCTGTTGTGATTTAATGCAAACTCACCGGTTCTTCTCCTTGATGTCTGGAGTAATCTTCTGCGCTAGTAACCAACTTCTTCCCAATAATACAGCTGTGTATAGCTGCAGGCCGAATACTGACAGGACTAGTGGTAGCCCGTATACACCTGAACGGAGAATATTGTAAGTGTTGAACAATGGTAATGAGGAATGGTTCCGGCCACAGAACAAATAAAAGAGTTCCAGTACCCTAATTGCTCCGTCTGGTGCCGGACGTAAAGAATAGCACCATTCCATTTCTTCCAGAGGGTGTAGCAAGAGGCGACTAGGGGACTGACTAGAGAATGGGCAGCAGCGTTCTCTATGCATTTTACCAGCATACTGCGATCGCCAAGCCACCTGCTAAGGGTGGCGAATATGGCAAACCGTCACAAATTTGGGGAGGCCTCTGTCCACCAGTGGACATCTTTCGGCTGAAATAATGATGAATAATGAAATGACCCTAATTGCGTCAAAAGGCGTGAGGTGGTTCTATTTTATTTTTGCACAACGTTCTTAAATACTCCAAAATTGGAGTCCAGCTTTTACCGAAATACCCTAAAAGATTATTTTGGCTTAAAGCTATTCCTAGATATAATCTATACTTCTATACTAATATTATAAAGCTGAAGAGTTTGTTTGTTTGTTTGATTGAACGCGCTAATCTTAGAAACTACTGGTCCGAATTGAAAAATTATTTTTGTGTTAGGTAGCCTATTTATCGAGGGAGGCTATAGGCTATATAACATTACGCTACAACTAAGAGGAGCGGAGCAGTAATGAAAAATGTTGCAAAAACGGGGAAAATTTGTTCCTTTTGAGAGTTTCCGTTGCGTGCGCTGCGTAAACGGCAAAAATCATGTATCACAAAATTGTTCCTTTTAAAAAGTTGTAAAAAAAGTCCGCGAGAGCATATGTCTATCTTTTAAGCTTGACTCACTATAACTCAAAAGGAGCGAGCAGCAACGAAAAATGGACGAAAACTAGCAGGCAAATCGATGCGACGGGAAGGGTCAGGGGAGCAAAAATTTGACGCGGACGAAGTCGCGGGCAGAAGCTAGTTAAAAATAAAACAAAGTTCGAGGTCGTACGTCGGAAACATGTAATGTACTTAATATTACCTAAAAAATTATGAATGAACACGAAATGCACTGAATGAACGAAATGTCATTCTAGGCCGAAGGAACCAAGTATTTAGTAGGGACCTTGCCAATTTAGACTTGCCCGACCTTTTTTCAATAGCGTTTTGTAGAACGTATTGAAAAATCAAGATGGCGGCGATATTTCCATTATTAGCCACGCGCCAAAATATCCTTGTACACACGGCTACATATCAAGCTATAAATTTCCAGTTTTAGCTGACCTCTCATTGTATAAACTATTCGTACAATGAGAAGTCAGCTTATACTGGAAATGTTGCTTGATTTGTCACCGTGCGTGCAGCTTTACATGCACTCACCACAAGAAATAACACTCTTCGGCAGAGTAATAACCGGGAATACTCCAAAAAGGTCGACGATGCACAGTATAGTGAACAGCACAGTGAGGCCGCCGGTCGTCTGACCGACCGTATAGTCTTCGTGTCGGGAGACCACCGTCGTTGGCTTGCTGTCGCTGAGCCCGGGCACGCGGTCGAGGAAACGTGGAAGTTTCATGATGGAGTCCTGGAAAATAGATAGAGAGTTTTAAGTATTGTTCGTAGATCAAATAAGAATACACCGTACACCTAGTTAAATTAAAAGATAGCTGTGCTGCTGGGGCTTATAATGCGCCGCTCTTCTTCCCAGCTAAAGCACTAGAAAGTGGTGAAAAGGGCGTTCTCGGAGCTGTCTTATGTTTTGTCATTCAAAAAGTGTTGATTCTTAGCCTAATGTGAATAAATGACTTTAGATTTTGAGTAGAACTTCCCGAAGAAGCAGCAAAGCCTTTTTGGTACATCCACAACATGTCTGATATTTTTCCTCGATTTCTATTTGAAGCTAGTTACTAGTCGACTGCCACTAGCTGGGCACAAATCCATTCATAATCTGCAGTTCTAATGGAAAAACCTTGCAATTTTCAGAGTTATGGTAAACGGGAGTCTAGGTTTGGAGGAGGGTCCATATTGAACTAAATTAATTAGTTACCACCAGTAGTTGTGATTCGCGGATTCTGGCGCAAGCGCCAGAGCCCGCGAATCTGTAGCACCCATCGTAAAAAAAAAAAAAAAAAAAAAAAAAAAAAAAAAAAAAAAAAAAAAAAAGGTTTTGGTGTGCTCTGATCTCAAATCTGCGGTCCATTTTAGCGTAGGATGCGTGGTTCTGGAGTTATGCAAATCAATTAACTGTTATCTCATTGATTTCCGGTGGTCCTGCACCCTCATTAGCATTCCATTGTTCGCCTAATCCTTTTATCTATTATACTTCGAACACCTCATTACGTTGCGCCAGAACCCACGAATCTGTTGCCCTACGGTTGATTTGGCGTTCTTATCTATTACTCATTGTATGTCTGCTTTTCTATGTCATCAATAAAACACATTCATTTTTATTTCAATATTTTATTACTTTTTTCTACAAAATATGAGCGGAAGATCTCATCCACAAAAATATCATTGTGCAGTGTGTTCCCTGTAAATATGTTCGTAAAACTATGCATTGAACATCCCTGAAACTTAAATAGCAAATACATTAAGCAATATTCACCACAAACTGAAGTCCAATCATTCTGAATCCTATCAACATTCCAGTCCCATCTCTTACAATTCCTTTTCAAAAACTGGAGATGATATCGCTCAGGTGTTCGTCCATATGAATCAAAATATTGACCGATACCATTCGTATCGATATGTACAGCTACCCAGTGTGAACCTGGTTTATCATCCGCATCCAAATTGCATATTATATACGTTGGTACATGTGTATACATAGGTAGTCTATTAGCAGCATAAACATTATTTTCTAGACTGGGATGAATCTTTTTCATATGTTTTTGTAATTCTAGTGTATCCATGATATTACTGTTATTAGCAGATTATTACAGTACCAATCTATTCAATGGTTGTCATAGGAATGTTCAATTATAGTGATTTGTAAATATTAAATCGCATTCTTTGTGGGAGTCACAAAGCTTAGGATTATCATTTTGCTGCAGCTAATTTAAAGTTTGTTATATGGGTCTGATTATATTAAATAAAACACTTTGAGTACATAGACATTTTTAATTAACTGATCAACACAATAATTATTAAATAAATAAATTAAATACAGACATATTATTATCAAAATACCATTTTCTAATACACACAGCATTATTCAATGCACAATTCAATTTATGGTTCACACAATTAAAATCAGTTTTATTTTTACAGAACTTTTTTTTTAATGTCGCAAAATTAGAACATCCCTTCTCACCTATGTCAATCACTTCACAGTTTGCACATAACTCTTTAATCCACGTAATCTTTTCCAAACCCTTTGTCATAATTTTTTTATTTTCTTGAAGTGGCACCAAAAATAAAAAGGAAGAAGCTGCTATCCTCGACTGTGACACGAGCTGCTAGAGATGGCGTATCATACATCTCTACAAATTCTGACGACGGAGACCAAGCGACGCATCTCATAAAAATTGAAATGTATGATATGAAGAAACTATCCAAGATTCCAACTAGTGATCACTGGAAGCACGCTACCACGAGGATTAAATATTACATAAAGAATAATAAGGATAGCATCTACGACAACACAAACGGCCTCGTATACAATATTACAAAGACAATAGCAGAAAGTGAAAAAGTTAAAAAATACTTTTTTAACAATGACACTCATTAGTGGATTAGTGAATGTGATTCTGTTTACTTAAAGTACTTCTGTGTACTCATTAGATTTTACATGACTTTCCTAATCCTTTGTTAGACTATGAATATTGGACATTATTTGAAATTGGGTATCAGTTGCTCTACCAACACTTAACTGTTACTTACTGTGCTACATACTTTCTTCTTTATTATAAAGATGGAAAACTTCAGTGAAATGTGCACCAGTGCTTTCTTTTCCGCGCCCATTGAAGAGAATATAGAACAATCCAACAGCGAATTCAATCAGGAGCTGTCTAAAGTTTGTGATGAAATAGAGAAGCATGAACTGTTCGATTCATCGTATGATGATGAGTTGTATAATCAATGTTTGATGGTTGAAACAAAGTTGATGTAAGTATTAGAAGTACAAACTCAATAAGAAATATTATTGTAGTAATGTTTTATTTTAAGATTTGTCTAATAATTTTCTTTTTGTTACAGTCAACAACAAGTTGGAAGAGGTATCAAACGAGGTATCACTACTGATGAAAATAAGGTTACCAAGAAAGCAAAATTTGATGAAGGAGCTTCTACATCATCAATTGAAACCAATGATGTGGACAACAATAAGGTGGAATGTGATACATGTCATGTTTATATTAATAAAAGGTATCTAAACAACCATTTAAAAAGCAATTCACATAAAAATAATCTTTTAAAATCACATAATTCATTAACAAATGTTACAGTTGTTGAAACCGCTTTTGGCAATCGAATTTTAACATATAGAATTAATAGTAAAACACTTCAATCGGGACAATATTTTGAAACACCGGAATCGTTTTTAAATTCGCTAAAAATTGATATCTTATTTTTGATAAATGAATGTATTCAACAACATACAATTTTTAAAATAAACTTCATATTGCATGCTGATTTCATACAACAAACTAAAGATATTAAAAATACGTTTGATTTTCAAACGTTTAATTACATAATTTGTCAGGGAGATGACTTAAATATTTTTTATTCATCATTAATAGACACTGTAGTCGGTAAAATTTGTCAATTTGAAAAAAAAGATAGTGGTTGGAGTCTTAATCAAATTAAATACATAGATATGAATGTTAACAAATTCAACCCCCTACGTGGTAGTTCATATATCGACCTTCCTCAAGATATTAAATCAAAAAAAGCTGTAATCAATGTTAAAAATAATGATAATATGTGTTTCAAATGGGCATTACTCTCTGGTTTATATCCTGTATGTAAAAGTGTAGATCGGGTAGCATCTTACGCAATTCATGGAAATAAACTAAAATTTACTGGTATTTCTTTTCCGGTTATAATTGCAGATATATCAAAAGTAGAGAAATTAAACAATATTAGTATTAATGTTTTTGGCTTAGAGTATAATAAAGAAAAAAAGTGTAATTCTGTTGTAGGTCCTTTATATTTAACAAAATGTCGTACACCTAATCATATTAACCTACTATATATATCGAATGGTACTAACAATCATTACTGTTATATTAAAAACTTATCGCGATTAGTTAGTTCACAAATATCAAGACATCATTGTGCAGTTTATATATGTGATTCATGTTTACTTCATTTCCCATCGGAGGAAAGACTTAATAACCATCAACAATATGATTGCGCTCACATTTGTACGGAATTACCAAACGGTGAGGATTCCAAAAAGGATTGGTTTGGTAAAGCAACCTCAAATAATAAATTAAAATTTGATAAATTCGTGAAAAAGTTGAAAATGCCCTTTGTGGTTTATGCAGACTTTGAGGCATTTTTGAACCCAATAGAATCATGTAGTAACGATCCATCCAAGCCTAGTACAATTAATATTCAAAAACATGAAGTGTATAGTTTTGGATATTACATTAAATGTTCATATGATAACAGATTATCAAAATATGAGACGTATAGTGGGTCAAACTGTGCACAAGTGTTTATGAATCGCCTTTGTGAAGATGTGAAAACAATATTTAAAAAAAATAGTTTCCAAAAATGTCTCGTTCCATTATCAGATGAAGATAAAATTAAAATTTCAAATTCAAACATATGTCATATTTGTGAAACTGAGTTAAATGAAGATCTTTTTTACGATTTTGATTGGCACACTGGCAGTTTTAGGGGTGTTGCACATCAAGTGTGTAGTTCTAAGTACAGAACCCCTCGTCATATTCCAATATTTTTACATAACCTCAGTCATTACGATGCTCATTTCATTATCCATGCATTAAACCTCGATGATGACAAAGTTGAAGTTATTCCACAAAATAAAGAACGATACATATCATTTTCAAAACAGTTAACAATAAATAATCAACCAGTAAGTTTAAGATTCATAGATTCATTGAAATTTTTATCGTGTAGTTTAGATCAACTAGCTAAAAATCTTAATGATGATCAGTTTACAGAACTAAAAAGGAACTATCCTAATAATGAAGATTTTTCACGTTTAAGACGGAAAGGTATTTATCCTTATGAATTTATGTGTAATAGTGATTGCTTGAAACATCCATCACTTCCTGATCAACACCAATTTTATAGTTCACTCACAGATTCAAATATTTCAAATGATGATTATAATCACGCAAAAGATATTTGGCAACATTTTAAGTGTAGTAGTATGTCTGATTATTCCAATTTATATTTAAAAACTGATGTTTTACTTTTGACTGATGTATTCGAAAACTTTAGAAAGCTTTGTATTAAAACTTATGGATTAGATCCTGCTCATTACTATACTGCCCCAGGTTTAAGTTGGGATGCAATGTTAAAATTTACCAAAATAGAATTAGAATTGTTAACGGACTATGACAAAATTGCTTTTTTTAAAGCTGGTATTAGAGGGGGTGTATCTCAGTGTAGCAATCGTTTTGCTAGAGCAAATAATAAATTCATGGAAGATTATGATAGTGAAAAACCTAATTCATATCTAACATATTTTGATGCGAATAATTTATATGGTTGGGCAATGTCTCAATCTCTTCCTGTTGGTGGTTTCGAATGGATAGATTCTAATACAGATTATAATGTGTCGGATAACTCTGATTTCGGTTATGTTTTAGAAGTTGATTTGGAATATCCTGATGAACTTCATAATTTGCATTCTGACTTTCCGTTATGTCCTGAAAACATATGTGTGGGTAATACTAAAGAAACTAAATTAGTTCCTAATTTAAATAATAAAAATAAATACATCATTCACTACAGGAATTTAAAACAATGCATTGAAATGGGGATTAAATTAATTAAAGTACATAGAATTTTAAAATTTAAACAGAGTTCTTGGTTAAAGAAATACATAGACTTAAATACTAGTTTGAGAACGTTAGCTACATCAAACTTTGAAAAAGACTTTTTTAAATTAATGAACAATTCTGTCTTCGGTAAGACTATGGAAAATATTGAAAAAAGAGTAAACGTTAAACTACTAACTCACTGGGATAATCGTGGTAAAGTTTTAGGTGCTCAGGATTGGATTGCAAAACCAGAATTCCATAGTTTATCAATATTTTCAGAACATTTAGTTGCAATACAATTACACAAAACAAAATTAATTTATGATAAGCCGATTTATTTAGGATTTTGTATTTTAGATATATCTAAGACCCTTATGTATGAATTTCATTATAACTACATGATTAAAAAGTTTCATAATAAAATTAAGTTATTGTACACCGATACCGATAGTTTGATATATCAAATTTTTACAGACAATTTTTATGAGGATATAAGACCAGATCTACTTCACTATTTCGATACATCAGATTACCCGGAAAATAATATTTACGGATATCCAAAAATAAATAAAAAAAAGTTAGGTTTTTTTAAAGATGAGAATAATGGTAAAGTATTGAAGGAATTTGTAGGGTTGCGATCAAAAATGTATGCCTTAGAAATAGAAGATAAATTTATAGCAAAGGCAAAAGGGGTTAACAAAAGTGTTACCAAAAAAATGAATATGGAAAATTACAAATCGTGTTTGTTTAATAAAAATGTATTATATTGTAGTATGCTTCGATTTAAGTCAATCAAACACACTATTTTTACACAAAAAATAAATAAAACATCTTTATCATATAATGATACCAAACGATGTATTATGAACAACAACATTGATACATTGGCTTGGGGACATTATAAATTACGCTAAGTGTAATACTTTTTACTTTTATTTCTGTGTGTATATACAAATTTTGTACTGATTGTAAAATTATGATATTACTGTAATGTTATATAATAGTTTATTACATATTTAAAATTTATTGTTTGATTGTAAATAATGTAAAATAATTGTAGTTTTTATTTGTGTGCTTAAATTTGACGTTGAGGTGATTGTGAAATTCTGATAAGTACTAATTGTGTTAGAAATAGTATACAGATCATTCTGTTTTTCACAAATTACATGTTTTATATAATTTTAGCAATATATATATATATTTAATTTTTACACCAAAATTTTCATTTTTATTTCATCCCTTTAAAACTCTAGACGTGTGAAATGTTTCACTTTATCCATCCGTTTACTGCTATTGTGGCAGGACCAAGTGGATGTGGGAAGTCAAATTTTGTAACAAATTTCATAAAATCAGTTAAAGAAATATGTAATTGTGATTTTAATCAGATCACATGGTGCTTTGATGAAATGCAGGCTTTAAATAATTTACCAAATGTTAACTATCATCAAGGAATTCCAAATCTTAATATGTTTGATGGTGAAAACCCACACCTTATTATTATTGATGATCTAATGAGAGAGTCTGATGGAAGAATTGTGGATATATTTACAAAAGGTAGTCATCACAGGAATCTTAGTGTATTTTATTTAACACAAAATTTATTTCATCAAGGTAAAGGTCAAAGAGACATTTCTTTAAACTCAAGTTATATAATTTATTTTAAAAACCCTCGAGATAAAACTCAAATAAGATATTTAGCACGACAAGTGTCACCAGATAACCCAAAATTCATTGAAGACGCCTACAGGGATGCAACTTTAGAAGCGCATGGATATTTAATGGTAGATTTAAAACAGAATACAAATGATTTTTGTCGTATCAAGACAAATGTATTCCCATTTAATGGTTACTGCACAGTCTACGTCCCCACGAAAGAGTTTAAATACACCAAGAATCAAACAATTCAAATCATTTCTAAATGATACATCGTCGACTCACAACGCATAAACATTTGCTAAACGCTTTGCAGTTTAAATACACCAAGAATCAAACAATTCAAATCATTTCTAAATGATGCATCGTCGACTCACAACGCATAAACATTTGCTAAACGCTTTGCATACGCTTAAACCAAAATATCAAAGAGCGTTACTTAAAACGTGTGATGAAGAAGAAATAAATTGTATTTGTGAATGTATTCATAACGTTTTACAAGGAAAGATACCTCTTAAAGATCAAGATAAACAAAAATTGAATAAACACAAAAATATACTCCGTAAACTGGTGCATAAGTGTAAACATAAACTAAGAAAAAATATTATTATACAAAAAGGAGGGGCTTTCTTACCAATAATATTAGGTGCAATATTGAGTGGATTAGTAAGTGGACTAGCCAGTTAACATGGAAAATGCTAAGAAAATGATACTTATTGAACCGGGATTGATTGAAAAATTAAAACAAGAAAATAAGGTTACTAGTAATTTGTCTCGATTAGATATTGAAATGCAAAATATTATGAATAGTAAGACGGAAGACCGAAAGAAGTGGATGTTATATTTACAAACACTACAAAGATACCTTCACTTTACCGAAGAGGATCGTCAACCACTCAGATTACCAATTTATTCTGATACATCTAATGAAGATTCAAATGGGTCTAAAATTGGTTTTAAAAATAAAGATAGAGATCTAAAAAGTTCAGTTGATGCTGAATCTTTGTTGGAGGAGAAAGGATCTATTAAAAGTATAGAAAGTGAGGCAAATCCACTGTATTCATCAACACAAATACTCAGTTTAATACCAAAAACTTATAATAAAAAAGGTGAGTCATTATTAAACTTAATTGGAACAAGTAAAAGTAAAATACGTTGGGATAATGAAGGCACAGTCATAATTGATAATGAAAAAATTCCAGGAAGTAATATTGTTGATTTAATAAATGATTCACTTAGACCCTTAAAAAAAAGTGATCCGATAGGGTGGGATAGATTTGCTAAAGCATTAAAAGATATTAAAGTACCACTTACTTATATTGGAAATCCAAAGAGATGTGAGTTTATTAACCAACTTCAAGTAAAAGATCTGAACAAAACCTCTGAGATTGAAGTTCAAGAGTTTTCTACACCGAGCAGTGGAGATAAAAGATCTATAACTAAAATACATAAAAAGATCGATTGGGAAAAATGGACCCCGTACTAGAAGAAATTAACAGGATTTATTATGATCCATCTAACCCCGCTGGTTTTGGTAGTATTGATAAATTATCAAAAGCTATGAAGGGTAAAATGGATAAAAAGCAAGCAAAGGAATGGTTACAATCACAAGAAACATATACATTACATAAACCCATTCGGAAAAAATTCCCGCGTAATGAGTACATTCTATCAAATATTAATGAGCTGTGGCAAGCTGATTTAAGTGATATGCGAACTTATTCTCAATATAATGATGGTTTCAACTACATACTTTGTGTTATTGATGTATTTAGTAAATATGCTTTTGCAAGACCAATGAAAAAGAAAAACTCAGAAACAACTAAAGAATGTTTTGAAAGTATATTTACTGAAAGTAATACAACACCTACTCACATACAATCTGATAAAGGTACAGAATTTGTTTCAAAAGATGTACAAAAATACTTTAAATCCAAAAAGATAAATTACTATACCACTAACAATCCTGATATTAAGGCTAGTATTGTTGAACGATTTCAAAGAACTCTAAAAATGAAAATGTGGCGTTATTTCACTCATAATAATACTTATAGATATATAGATGTTTTACAAGATTTAATATACTCTTATAATCACAGCATTCACTCGAGTATTAAGATGTGCCCATGTGATGTAAGTTCCAACAATATTATGACAGTTTGGACTAATCTTTATGATAGAGGGTCAAACAAACTTTCTCTAGAAAATCCAAAACCAAATTTCAACGTGGGTGATTATGTTCGAATAACTAAATATAAACATGTTTTCCAAAAAGGATATGAATCAAATTGGAGTGATGAAATATTTATTATAACTTCAATAATTGATAGATCTCCATGGGTTGTTTATACAATAACAGATTTACAAAATGAACCAATAGTTGGTACTTTTTATGAAAGAGAATTACAGAAGGTCACTTACAACCCCACCTCACAATATAAAATAGATAAAATAATTGGCACTCGTTATTCGGGTAACAGAAAAGAAGTATTAGTGAAGTGGAAAGGTTATCCAGATAAATTTAACAGTTGGATTTTAGCTTCTAGTTTAAAAGAAATATGAATAAAGAAAGTTTTTATTTAACTTTGCTCAGCAATAGTTCAATGGAATACTTTCCTGATAACAAGACCACAAATTTTTCAACAAAATTACCAAAAGCTATGAAATTAGAAGGTGAATGGGCGGTTGGAGTTGTCGAGTTTCAATATCCATGCACCATGTTTACTGTTCAAGATCATGAAAATGTTGTATACATCACAAAAACCATGTTAATGCCTAATGAAGATAAACCATCAACAGTGTACTACAAAAAACATATTCCCGCTACCAACTACGATAACGTTGAACATATTTTAAGAGCGTTAAATGGTATCAGAGAGAGCTTGAAATTTCGTTATGATGAAATAACAAAATTTGTGTCTGTTTCTGTTTTGGATAAAAATATAACATCCGTAACATTATCACCCAAATTAAGTTTACAACTAGGTTATGAACCAAATACAAATCTCCTAGACAGAAATTTTGGGAAGTGTCCTGCTAATTTACACTTAGGGTTACCATCTCAACTATTTCTATATTGCGACATTATCGATCCTCAGATTGTGGGTGATGTTATGACTCCACTATTAAGAGTCATTTCATTAGATCCTTCAAAATACATTTATGGTGCGAATAAAATGTACATTTTCTCTCCACCTCACTACTTACCTGTTATGCGAAGAGAGTTCGATACGCTGGAAATAGATATAAGATCGAGCACAGGACAAAAAATACCATTCCAGTTTGGAACCGTGTGTGTTAAACTACATTTCCGCAAATTATAATAATGTATTCTCCTCATGATCATCATAAATGTCCATATGAAAATTATTATTCACATCAAGCTGGATCAGGAGTTGGAGTAATTTATAAGGGTTCACCATACCAACGCGGTCATGGTATTGGGAGCTTCTTAGGAGGGTTATTTAGATCAGTTTTACCTTTACTTTCAAGTGGTGCTCGAGTGGTTGGTAAGGAGGCATTAAACGCTGGAGTAGGACTTTTATCGGCTATGGTTCAAGCCCGTCCTATGGAAGCCTCAATAAAAGATCGTCTAAAGCAAGTTAGTACAAACTTAAAACGAAAGGCTGATGACAAAATTGATCGATTTAACATGACAGGATCTGGGTATATAAGTAAAAGAAAACGATTGGCCTCGTTCATTCCACCACTAACAGCTAAAGTGAAAGCTACGAAAAAACTTGGTCTAAAACCAAAAAACATCAAAGATATATTTTCAAATTAAGTATGTCTTTCCTTCATAATCATTCTTGTGAGTGCGTTAAGTCAGAATTAGATTTGTTTGCATTACCGTCTACACAAACAAGCATTGAAAATGGATTGTGGATTCACTATAAACCAATTTCATCTCTTGCTGATGATGGACCTATCGAGTTTCAAGTTCCTGGAACAGGCGATGACTACATAGATTTGTCTCATACATTACTCCACATAAAGGCAAAAGTATTAAATCAAGATTCAACAAACTTGATATCAGCTACAGCAGTAGCACCTGTAAATAATTGGTTGCATTCACTTTTTAGTCAACTCGATGTTTATTTAAACCAAAAACTTGTATCACCACCTAATAATACCTATGCCTATCGAGCATACATGGAAACCCTTTTAAACTATGCTCCTGCTGCTAAACAATCTCATCTTACTTGTAGTCTTTGGTATGATGATACAGCAGGAAAAATGGATTCCACAGATGGTAAAAACATAGGATTTGTTAAAAGACAGGAATTAGTTAATGAAAGCAGGGAAATAGAAATGATTGGTCATCTTCATGGTGACATTTTCAATCAAGATAAATTTTTAATTAATGGCGTTGAAATGAGTGTAAAATTAGTTCGGTCAAGAGAGAGTTTTAATTTAATTGCTGGGTCAAATGATGTAAAGTTTAAAGTTTGCATTACGGACGCAACTCTTATTGTTCGAAGAGCACGAATTAATCCAAGTGTATTACTCGCACATCAGAAAGTTTTAGCTTCTACCACTGCTAAATATCCTATTACTCGTGCTGAAGTTAAAGTTTTAACAATTGCATCGGGTGTTCAAGGAAAAACTCTTGATAATATATTCTTAGGACAGGTACCCAAAAGGTGTATTATTGGTTTTGTGAATAATTCTGCATTTAATGGTTCACTTACTAAAAATCCATTTAACTTTGAAAACTATGGTATTAACTCTTTCAGCTTATATATTGATGGTCAACAAATACCTTCCAAAGCTTTGCAACCATCTTTTAATAATAATATATTTACATCAGCATATCATACTCTATTCTCGGGGACTGGTATTCACTTTCTTAATGAAGGAAATGCAATCTCTCGTGAACAGTATGCCAAAGGTTACTGTCTTTTAGCATTTGATTTAACTCCTGATTTATCAGCTAACTCATCAGCCCATTGGAATCTCATAAAGCATGGTAGTGTAAGATTAGAAGTACGATTTGAATCCTCACTAATACAAACAATTAACTGTATTGTTTATGCTGAGTTTGATAATATTATTGAAATAGATAAAAATAGAAATGTTACTGTAGACTATAGTAGTTAGGATTATAATGTGTGTTGTGTTTTAGATATATGTGTTATGTTTAATGCATTTTGTGTGTGTGTAACTAAAGATAACATTATAAAATTAAATAAAACAAATTGTATGCAATATACTATCAAGGATTTAAAGATTCTTTAAATCATTTTATTATCAAAGAATTGGCCATTGCGAGTCATGATCATACACAGACGTTCTTGGTGAAACCACCATATTCATTCCATTACCTAACACTAGAAGAAAAAAAGCAGGTGAGATGGTTAGAAAGAAATCGAGGAATTTACTGGAGTGAAGGCTACATAGACTACAAAGAGTTTAAACGTGTTATTTTACCATATTTAGAAAATAAAAAAATTATGACAAAGGGTTTGGAAAAGATTACGTGGATTAAAGAGTTATGTGCAAACTGTGAAGTGATTGACATAGGTGAGAAGGGATGTCCTAATTTTGCGACATTAAAAAAAAAGTTCTGTAAAAATAAAACTGATTTTAATTGTGTGAACCATAAATTGAATTGTGCATTGAATAATGCTGTGTGTATTAGAAAATGGTATTTTGATAATAATATGTCTGTATTTAATTTATTTATTTAATAATTATTGTGTTGATCAGTTAATTAAAAATGTCTATGTACTCAAAGTGTTTTATTTAATATAATCAGACCCATATAACAAACTTTAAATTAGCTGCAGCAAAATGATAATCCTAAGCTTTGTGACTCCCACAAAGAATGCGATTTAATATTTACAAATCACTATAATTGAACATTCCTATGACAACCATTGAATAGATTGGTACTGTAATAATCTGCTAATAACAGTAATATCATGGATACACTAGAATTACAAAAACATATGAAAAAGATTCATCCCAGTCTAGAAAATAATGTTTATGCTGCTAATAGACTACCTATGTATACACATGTACCAACGTATATAATATGCAATTTGGATGCGGATGATAAACCAGGTTCACACTGGGTAGCTGTACATATCGATACGAATGGTATCGGTCAATATTTTGATTCATATGGACGAACACCTGAGCGATATCATCTCCAGTTTTTGAAAAGGAATTGTAAGAGATGGGACTGGAATGTTGATAGGATTCAGAATGATTGGACTTCAGTTTGTGGTGAATATTGCTTAATGTATTTGCTATTTAAGTTTCAGGGATGTTCAATGCATAGTTTTACGAACATATTTACAGGGAACACACTGCACAATGATATTTTTGTGGATGAGATCTTCCGCTCATATTTTGTAGAAAAAAGTAATAAAATATTGAAATAAAAATGAATGTGTTTTATTGATGACATAGAAAAGCAGACATACAATGAGTAATAATAGATAAGAACGCCAAATCAACCGTAGGGCAACAGATTCGTGGGTTCTGGCGCAACGTAATGAGGTGTTCGAAGTATAATAGATAAAAGGATTAGGCGAACAATGGAATGCTAATGAGGGTGCAGGACCACCGGCAATCAATGAGATAACAGTTAATTGATTTGCATAACCCCAGAACCACGCATCCTACGCTAAAATGGACCACAGATTTGAGATCAGAGCACACCAAAACCTTTTTTTTTTTTTTTTTTTTTTTTTTTTTTTTTTTTTTTTTTTTTTTTTACGATGGGTGCTACAGATTCGCGGGCTCTGGCGCAAGCGCGGGCTCTGGCGCTTGCGCCAGAATCCGCGAATCACTACTACTACCACCTAAGTACACATGAAGCAATTAAGACAGTGACATATTGAGGTTCGAACCCCAAACCAGCCCGCTCCCATGGTGCATGGCTATCTGCAAACTACCTATTTCAATTGAATCCATAAACCTCCCGAGTCCTTTCCCAACTACGTTGGGATCGGCTTCCAGTCCAACTGGATGTAACACGATGCAATGGCTTCACTAGTGTCAGACTTTCGGGCATCTGACTAAACAACGCGCGACGGTCAAAGGTCTGCGAATGTCAGCCATGACCAACTCATCAAATGAATTTTTTTTTTGGATGGGATATCATCAAATGACTTCTCCCGCTTTGGGCGGAGCGGGAGGGCATGTCAGACTTTTACTGACTAAAACCCACCCGTATTCCTTCAATTGCCCATGTGCCAGGCAAGGGCGGATCCAAGGGGTGGGTCACGGGGGTCATGACCCCCCCCTGGGCTGGGTCCGTGGACCACTATTTAAAATTGTTAAACATAGGTACTGGTTTAAGTAAGGATATATTTTTTTTTGTCACAATATAGATTTTATGTAAATACTTCAATATTTAATTAATTTATTTTAAATTAATATTATATTCTGTATGATGGCAAACGCATTATTCGGGAACGAACGTATCGAAAAGAACAGTGGCGAACTTATATTATTTTCCTCTATGGGCGAACTCCCAAACAAAAGGGAATTGTCCAGATTTGGCCATTTTTAAACACGCTGCTATACAAAAATGTAATTTACCAATAATTTTAATTCTATTTTAGTAAATATCTGATGCTAATAACTGTGTATGAATAAGCACTGTACAAAATCTGTTGTTTTTTGGCATTTTTATGATGTGACCAAGCTTTGAATTTGATTTCAGTGTTGCCAAAAAAGAAACTGCATAAACAATAATTTGAAATTGATTTAAAGTGTAGGGACATCTCTCCACTGTATTTAACGCAGTTTTCATTTAACCCTCCGCCAACCGTGTGTTTTTTTTTGCACACCGCCAACCGTCGCGGACGATATCGTCTCAACCGATAATTTAACCCATTTAAACGTAGGGAAAAATTCCAAAAAAAGTCAGGGAATATGTTCTAGATTTCTTTTTCCTGTTCCCATAGTTTTTGACTTGAATACTTCGCCCTCTGATGGAATAAAATTTCGTAATCGCTGCAAAAACCGTAATTTCGAAGGTTTCACAAAAAAATCGATATCTTGGATAAAAATTGGTTATAAGGAGTAATGTTTTGGGGATTTATTCTTCATATTAGGGGTTTTCAAAAAATATTAGTTGGATCGCTCAAAAAAGTATATTTATTTGAACACTCGAAAATGGTACATTTTAAAAGGGAACGTTTTTCAATAAAAATGAGTATTTTACAAAATTGTTTGTAATTACAGAAAAATATGAGAATAATAAAAATATGCATTCAAAACAGAGGTGCAGTCGATGTTCATCACAGGCTGCGTTTTCACAAAAAGAACAGCACCAAATGGTTTTCTTCTTATCTTTACCTTTACACATGGGGCAGTATTTTCTCAGCTGATTATCGAATTTTAATTTTACATTTTCTGGTTCCACAGGCAGATTAAGGAATTCGCGAATCAACTTCTTTTTGAAATTACGAATATTTGGTATATCCATGCGCTCTTGAAGATGCGGAGTTATAAGACTTTTTGTGATTTCATGCAAGAATTCGGTTCTAAATAGTGTTTTTGCTTTATCAGGAGTTAAATTGTACATTATATTAGCATTAGCACCCGCTTGATCCAATATTCCATAAAACAAGCGCCTTGACCATCTATTTGAAAAATTCGTAAAAGTTACGTCGCCAACCGTATATGACGATATCGTCCGTCCACAAACTTGCATACGCTCGTACTCACTGACTTCACAATGGCTATTGACGCGCTTGCGCCTGTGAGGTGTGCGCGAGTGTAAGTTTTTTTACAGAGGGGTTCGAGGCCCCTTCCTTTTTTCCTTCCAAAGATATGCATCAGTTCCAAACTTGGCACGGATGAAATCGTCTGGTACGGTTGGCGGAGGGTTAATCATATTATTAAAAAAAAACGTATATACGATATAAATGATTAAAGACTTAAAAATTATAAATTGAAGAGTGCATTATACCTGAAGAACTTATAAAACAATAATCGATTCCATGTATATCGATACAATTACCTTTTTATTTTTTGTTTGGCAACACAGTGTTTCAAAAATGTTGTGTTAATTGTCAAAATGACAAGTGCAAAAAAAAACAAAGTGAATGATAACTTCATTCACTTTGTTTTTTTTTTTTTTTTGCATAGTGAGTGTTGTTTTTGTAAGTTTTATTGCGATTACTTTGGATGTTATAAATGGATTCCGATTCTCCCCTTCTTGACGACCCCGGGACTTCCATGGACCGAAGTTCAGCCTTGTATTTATGATGAACGTGGCACATCTAAAGGAAGTTTTATTATAAGAATAAACAATTTTAATAAAATGTTAAAAATTATCTAAATATAAATCTTGATACAAAAACTAGGTTTATATTGGCATTCTTACTGATAAGAACTATTAAATCAATCATATATTATTAGCCGAAGCGTTTGTTTATAAGTGGCCAAAGTCCCATAGAAGTTGGTCAATGCCCTTTTAGTTGCCGTTTCTACACGTTTTCAACCGACGAAAAAAACGGAGGAGGTTATCAATTCGACGCGAATATTTTTTTTTTATGTATGACCACGCATAACTGTTTACATAGTAGTGCGATCATGGGCGTACCCAGGTTCTGGGCCAGGGGGGGGCAAAGCAGATTTTTTATAAGCACTCAAGCGTTAGCATATTATTTTCTACATACACTAAGCATACATCTTCTACGGTTTCTACGGCTAATGTGACCGGTCCATTGCCACTTCAGCTTGCTAATTCTATGAGCTATATCGACGACTTTGGTTCTCTGCCGGATCACTTCTTTCCGGATTCTGTCCCTCAGAGATACACAAAGCATAGCTCGTTCCGTAGCTCGCTGAGCGACTTTGAATTTATGGACCAGCCGTACCGTGAGTGTCCACGTTTCGGCTCCGTAAGTCATAACAGGCAGGACGCACTGACTGAAGACTTTCGTCTTTAGGCTCTGCGGAATACACGACGAGAAGACTCGACGAAGCTTCCCAAACGCTGCCCAGCCCAGCTGAATTCTTCTGTTAGCATCGTTCTTAGGGTTGTTCTTCTCAAACTGCAGAGTTTGTCTGAGGTAAACGTATTATCGAACAACCTTGAGGGCACCGCCATTCACAGCAATTGGTCTCGGAGTTACGTGTTCATTGAACATAACCTGGGTTTGTCCAAGTTCATCTGGAGAACAATGCGTACAGAAGAATAAACTAATTCGAATCAGCCAGTATGACAAAGTCTTCTGCAAAACTCAAGTGTGAAATCTACTCGTCGTTGACGTTAATACCGCATCCTGTTCAGTTTTGAAAACATCCTCCAATGCGTTAAAGAACAATTTTGGGAAAATTACGTTCACTTGTCGCCTCCTCGTGTTCAGTTCGCTGGTTCTAAGTTTGGACGGTCATTGCCGCGTTTTCATAAAGACATTTTCGCACTTGGATGTATCGCCAGTCGACTTGGCATCGCTGCAAAGACTCCGAAACAGACAGGTCTCGATAGAGTCAAAAACCTTTTCATAATTCACAAACGCAAGACACAGCGCCCGATTATACACTTCGGACTTCTGTATAATTTGCTGCACTGTGTTGATGTGGTATATGGTGCTGTATCCTCCTCGAAACCCGGCTGGAACTCGTCGAGTCTCCGCTCTAGACTATTCGTGACGGCTCTTAAAACAACTTATATGTATACGTGGCTCAGGAGCGAAATGGGTCTGTAGTTCTTTAAAAAATATATATTATCCTCCTTTTTAAAGAAGAGTACAACCACGCTCCTTCGCCACGCTTCTGGAGTTCTCCCAGAGAACAGGTCAGAATTAAAGAGCTCTTGAAGCTCTTTAAGGACAACATTTCCTCCCGCTTTCAGGAGCTCAGTCGTAATCCCGTCCTCACCAGAAGCTTTTCCACTTTTAACCTGTTATAGAGCCGCCTCGATTTCGTCTTGGCTCACTTCTGGCAGGTCTTCTGTGAAGTGGCGGGTTAAGTTGGTCCTGGAATCCTCATTTTCGGGATCAGTTTGAGATGCATGCGATGCCTACAATTGGCCGTAGAAGTTTTCGACTTCCGAAAGCATCTCCGGCTTCGAAACGACGATATGCTCACTAGATTTAGTCAACTTCGTCAGATGGCTTCTCCCAAATGATTGGAGGAACACTTTCGACCCCCGATTTTGCTCAATCGATTTCTCTATAAAGCGTGTATTGGAGCATCGGAAGTCGTGTCGTATCAATGTTCTAATATTATTATTGAATGCCCGTTGTTCTAACAAAGTGACAGGTGGGTTTTCACGTCGTTCCGTAATCAGAGTGTCTTCCGAAAGTTTGGACTTCTTGCACGTAGGCTTGAGATTTTGCAAAATGCGGCGCATTTTGCAAAATCTCAAGCCTTCTGCCCTAAGGATTCTCACCGGTTGTTGGAGGACCTAGTCGACGTTATTTGTGGTTTCTACGGTAACGATCTGTTCTCCAGGTCTAGCTCGAACGCTTCAGATCCTGTCATAGTTTGGAGCGTATTTGGACGGAACGTAGACTTCATCAAACGACTTCACTTGAGCTTGAAATTGATATTCAGTGATTTTTTAATGGATAGGTCAGGTCAGGTCAGGGTGATTCGATATTTTTTTTTTTGACTTTGCTTTAATAGATTTGAGTGAGCTTCTATAATGCGTATTTAATCCACTTTGTGTAGCGTGATGATACTCTAATACTTCCTGTCACTGCTATTGACTTGGTCAGTAGTGGTATACGAATGAGTGCAGGGTAGATAAAAACGTTCTTGCAAAATAAAAATAAAAATCAACCGACTTCCGAAAAAAAAAAACAGTACAAAGTGAAAAATAACTTTAATTTTGGTAGTCAGTGTCAAAAACTAAAATACAGTTCCAAAGATACCGACATCTAAAATTAACGTTATTTTTGCTTGCAGCTCTGCTAGCGAGTAGTAGAAATGACGCGTCGCGCGATTTTTTAAAGTTTTATGTTGTATTACAAATAGCAAAAAGTTATTTTTCTTAATTTTTATCGACAAAAGTAGATAGTTAGTAGGGACATTAGCAAATTCCAGGGGGGCAGCTGCCCCCCTCTGCCCCCCCCTGGGTACGCCCATGAGTGCGATTGTGATAATTCTTTTTTTATTGGATAGGGTATACCTTGCCAAGTATTATGAGTCCATTAAAGCCACAAAAAAATATAAAATAAAAACTTTTTAACAAAAAATTAAACCGAACAAACTGAAAAGCAAATAATAATAAACCTTAAAATTTTGAGTCGGCGCTGAAAAATCAATGAACAAAGATCACTCAAAGCGCCGCGCCGACTCATAATTTTTAGGTTTATAATTTTTTGCTTTTCAGTTTTTTCGGTGGTTTAATTTTTTGTTAAAAAGTTTTTGCCAGACTATACATACATTAATAAAATAGCTACTTTTTATTTTTATGTACTATTATAAAAATTAAATAATAACTTCTTGTGACTTGACCACGACTATGTGACCCCCCCCCCCCCCCCTGGCACTAAAGCTGGATCCGCCCTTGGTGCCAGGGTCACGGTATCTCTTTCGAACAATCACGCGACCCCGGCAGGATGACCAACGGCTTAACGTCATTTCCGAGGCACGGGTGGTGTTTCGGTACGTAATGGATGTTCACCTATTCACGGACCGACCCTGACTAACGTTAACCTAGAAGACCGACTCGAAGCTGTTAATACAGTGGAATCTCTATAACTCGAACCTCGTTAAGTCGAAATCCTCAATAAGTCGAAAAAAGCCATTCCCTTCCGCAGAACCCCTATCTCGAATTATTTAGACTTTGTAAGTCGAACAAAATGTTATTTCCCGACGAAATATTGAAAATACATATTTATACCGTACTAGCTAACTGTACAGACGTTGTCCTGTTTCCTAGTTTCCTAGAACTCGATAGCAGCGCCACCTACCGGGTCCAATAGTGAATCTAAACCATCCAGGGTGCCACCCAAACGCATACAAAAAAGTTCATGCCGTTTAGGAGGAGTTCAGTGACATACACACGGACAGTAGAAATATATATATAAAGATAACTCGAATTTCAAAAAGGAGATTCCGTACTTAGAAAAAGTCGAAATTTAGCAGTTAAATCATGTACCTTAAAGTTCTTGTTAAGTCAAAAACTCGTTAACTCGATTTTTTTGCATTTCCCTTGACATTCGAGTTATTGAGATTCCACTGTATTTAGCCATGAGCCCCTCTGCAGACCCTCCTTTTATTTTAGTCCCACTTCCTATTATAAACGTGTATTTTGACTAACGGTAACAGACATTCTAAGACTGGATCTAGAATGGCATGAATGTCAGGGCCTCCTTCTCGCTGACGTGTTAGCTTTTGGTAAATTGTAAATACAAGTTACGATTGTGCCTGACTGGGGAGTTTGTTGCGCCACTTCTTTCTAGCTTAAGCACTAGAAAGTGGTGAAGGGCAGGCGTTTTGGGGGACTATCTTATGTTATGTGGACGTTCAGAAGTGCTGAGTTTCAGCTTAGTTAGAATGAATGACTTTTGTTATGAAGCTTTTATAAAGCATTAGCTTCTGGCCACGGCTTCGCCCGTGTGGATATCGAAAAATTCACCATTTCAATCCCCCATTTCATCCTCTTAGGAATGGTATTTCAAAAAACCTTTTCTAAGTGGATACCTACTCCTCACAAAGAGCAAACCCTACAAACATGTGTCTAGAACCAGCGGTTTAGGCTGTGCGTTGATATATTAGTCACTCAGGACTTTGAATTTTATATACTGGATAAGTTTTTATCCAGTGCGTAAATTGTAACCATGATTTCAGTATATCATTCTAGACTTATTCTTTAATTTTTCGTCGGTTTTGCAAAAAAAATCTGCTGTTTCATAGAAAAATGCAATACCTACGGGGTCAAAATGTATGCAACAAATGTTTTTTTTTTTTTGGTTAGGGCGCGTTCCCACTATGTCGTAACGATTAATTAATCGTTGGACGACTGTCGTCTCTAGCTGTTCCCATTAATACGATTGTTTGTCGTCAATATTTTTTTATCGATTAGCGACTATCGTATCTAGCTCTTCCCATTGGACCGCGACGACATTTTATCGTTTCACGGCAGTCGCTTTGTCGTTTACACGTCATTAGCAAGCTACAAATCTACAGCAGTGGCGAAAGCACCATATAACACGATTCCTACCGGCTTGCCTTCGGGGATTCGCATTGGTAACTCTATCACTATTAAAAATACAATAGTATGTAAATAGTGGCTACTATTGTCAATAAATATAGTTACACTACGGGTATTTAATTCACCATAACATTCAAACAACAAAAAAGGTTATTTATAGCTTTTTATTACAACAAAAGAGAAATGTTCGAAATTAACCCGGCGCCAAAACGTCATAATCGGGAACTAAAAATTCATACAACAGCGATCCCGTAATGATGTCACTTTAGGTCACGTGGCACCGCTTGATATGTACGAGAACAAGCCGCTGTACAACGGGTTATGACAGAGACAGGTATAGAAAAATGCGTCAGCGAGAACGAGATAGAGGAATATTGCATATTTTATTCGGTTTTCAGCTGTTCTATTTAATTGCATTTAATTCACTACATTCCTATATTAATTTTAGAATGATAGTAAGTATTCTTTATTGATGAGTCAGTAAGTTAAAGCCGACTTCGCTTCGGCTTCTCTTTTAGAAAAATTTACACCTCGCCACTGATCTACAGTCGCCTTTACGTTTTCTTGGAGATCAGTAGTGCGTTTAGGCTCCTGAGTTCAATGGACGAAGACGAAATTATAATAAAGTATTACTTTGCGGGTGCGAGGGGGAAGGCAAAATACGTGTAAACGACGAGACGATATTTTTATCGTGGCTACAATAGATTTGCGGTCACGATTTAGTCGTAATGATTTTTTATCGTTTTACGACTGTCGTGCTAGCCGTTCCCACTGTCATGACAATCTGTTGTCACTGCAAAAAATGTTGTAGACGACAGTAAATCGTGTCGTTCTATATGTGAACACCTCCATTTAAACATATAAGCCACGACACTTAAAACTACACGATTATCTGTCGTCACGACAAAGTGGGAACGCGCCCTTACAGTTTGCGCACTGGATAAAAACTGATCCTGTAGGTATATAGATTTCTCAGTAGTAATCTATCAGTCTTTAGTGACAATAATTCGAAACTGACTTTTACAGAAATAAATTAGTACGATACAATTACGATAAGTACTTTACTGGATAAAGTGTTTTACTAATTACTTATGCTCTATTATTACCTAATTTAATGTTTCGTCGAGTTTAAGTTAATTAATTTCAAATTAATAACTTGAAAAAAGTAATTAGGTAAGTACTTAATATGCAGTAGATATTGTAAACTTTACTTTCAACCAATCAAATAGCTTTAAACTGGTCTTAAGGGGCTTTGTTTCTGCCAGGGTCGCGAGATTGTTCAAACGAGATACCGTGCCCCTGGCATATGGGTAACTGAAGGAACACGGGTGGGTTATAGTCAATAAAAGTCTGACACGCCCTCAGAAGTCATTTGATGATTTCCCATCCAAAAAAGGGGTTTTGTTTTAGGCGTGTGTTTCTTTATGGATCCATTACATGATTATATTCTGAACCTGCATTGAAATTTTTTGTCGGTAAAAAACCGAAAATTTATCTATTTCATAGATTTTAACCGCGTAGATATTGCACTTTTCTATGAAACGGAAGCTTTTTTAATAGCGTACTAATGTTTAGTTATGTACTGAGTTAGGGGGTTTAGAATCATTGTGCTGATTTCATGGTTTCACTTTGCGCGTTGTAATAAGTCGGGATGTGTAAAACACTACCAGTAGAAATGGCTTTCATGTTAACAGTTCAACATTATTCATTGCGATATTTACGTGGCTCGCCATTTATCAAACAGAAACACATGCTTCGAAATTATGGTGAAAATCGTAAAAATCAACTAAGTCCAAGGATAGCATAGATTAGCATAGACAGACACAGTGTTTTTTCCTGTATTCACGAATTCTCGATCACACACTGTGATCACCAATTCGTCCGCTAAAACCCCTCAAGTTTGACACATCATGAAAAGTTATTTTTACAAACAATCTAATTTTTAGATGATGATTTTTAAATCATAGACAAACTCTAGGTACGCATCCATAGATAGAAATTTCTCTCCTATTTTCATAATTATTAAGTAGGTCTCAACTTACTTATTAAAACTTTACAGCAGCCAAGCACAGCAATATACACATTGAGCCTTTTCAATAATGTTTAAATGTTTGTTAACCAAAATCACTAAAATCTACATAAACATACAAAATAACACCACCCGTTACACTTTTAAGGACTCTTTCCACACGGCTCACTAAATTAATTAATAATCTAATTTCACTAACTACAATTTCAACACTTAGTCATTTGTTTTTATTATTTATTTTTTAATATCACAGACAAGTATTATTCTTTGAATTCATATTTCGAACACTGGAGGGCCAGTGTCCAGCACTGCGGAAAGTCGATAAGACTGGCCGGTTCAATTGGGCAAGTACAGGATTAGGACTGTCGAGAACAAAACACTTTTCCCTTTATTGTACCTACAACATTAGGTATTTGATTTGCCATAAATAGTATAACATATATTTATTAATAAAAATTCTAATCAAAAACCTCAACATATTATAATAACATAGTGGGTGCACTATAAGTTTCACCAGTTATGATAAAAAAACTGACTAGGTTTAAGCTACCTACTCACCCCAAGACTGAAAAGTTAGGTCACAATCAACAAAAGTCCACAACACTTAGATATTTGGAAAAACCATAGAATGCACTTGATTTTATTTTCTTCTTGCAATAGTCCACATTTTATACAAGTTATAAAAATAGTTTTATTCTATCCAAAAACGATTAAGTACTTAATCGATTATTCATCGCACAAGCACTCAACATGCTGCGTTTCCGACAAATGAAACCTAATTTTCAAACTATTCACTTTGCGCTAAAGTCCAACTCGCCTTCAAAAAGTTGCTGCGCTTGTTGCTGTCATTGTTAATAATTATTTTATTTTATTTATAATAACTCTACACGAGCTTAATTATTAATTTAGACATTTTATATTTTTTTTTATCTTGCATCTTTTATATAATTACATATTGAGAATTCCTCTGCGCCTCGGAAAACACGCTAAACCGTTAGACTCGCTGTCATTTCACTGTCAACAGTCGTTGGGGTAGTCAGACGCCGATAAGTCGGACAACCAGTTTTACTAACACGGGCGTGCTACCATAGTATTACAAAGTAACTGGTTTACGGAGGTCCGATAGGCAATCGCTCCAAATACAATACAATAGTTTTATTCAGTGTCATCGGTCAGACTGGAAGACGACCTCAACTTAATTGAGAAAAGGCTAAGAAGATTTATCGAGGACATATGGAAAATAAATAGGAAAGAAACCCATATTTTAAGTCTGAATGAATTCTAAGTAACTATTTTTGTTTGTTTTGTTCATGGCACTAACCATAAGAATAAACCCAGATTGTCACACGTCAAGTCAAGCATCATTCATGGCTGTCTAGCAAATCCGAAATCTTACTGAGGCGACTTGCAATGCATTGGTATGAACATGCCTAAAGCAATAAAAAAAAATAACTTGTATTTAAAAATAATTGATTCAAATTAAACAAACCAGGTGTATCGTGCAAAAAGTTTTGTTCATTCATTCATTTTTTTTATATGTATTATTAAAAATAATACTAAAATAACGACGACCACAGCCACACTGATGGCGCCTGATGACGTAAACGAGATTGTGGTTATTAAAAAAATCATTGGATTCATTCTTATATGTATAATTACAAGCATTTTATATGTATTTGCTATAATTTATACTGTTTGCCACAAAAATACTGCAACTTTGCATCTTCACTTATGATTGAAAATTAATAAAATCTAACATGAATGAAGAACCCTAATGTGTTCGAAAAATGTGTCTGTTCAACAACGTAAATAATGCAATTATTGTTCTTTTACACACGGATACAACAATAAAGCTTGACCAGCTTTATTTCACATTTCCAGTCTTAGCTGACCTCCCATTCTATAGGCTTTTCGTACAATGAGTAAACAGTATATCTTGATGAGTGGCGTACGTAGATACTATCGAAATTAAAACCATTCCTAGTGATAGTGTGTTACGCAATTACCCCTCTCTGGCATAATTCCAGATTTCCGGCTGCTCACATAAGTTATAATCCAGAACAAACCAAATACTCACCGAAAATTGCATGTTGGTTTTCAGGACTTTAGGGTTCGTATTGGGAAAAACATTTTGTCATTAATCAGGCTTTTGTCCCAAAGGAAACAGGCTCGATGGGTGGATAATGTAAATATATCTATGTAGTAAACACTACCGGTTTATCATAGACTAAATGACAGTATACCGCCATACCGCCGTTAAGCCCGCGATGGTTTGTGTGGTATGTTTAATTGTCAAACTGTCAAACAAATGCATGAAAATTGATGTTTGTATGATAAAAAAAATGAAACTAGAGTAGGCACCTATTTACAAACAAAGGTACATATTTCAAATGTAAGTTAGGTTCCTACCTACTTAACAATACCTAAAAATTTATATAAAACAAAAATTGTCCTTTGGTATTGCTTCTGTGCTCGCCTGTACCTCTTATACGGGCACTGCCGTAATTCAATACGCGTGGCTCGCGGTCTTGCGAACGTTGACACGCTAGCCACTGACACATTCTATTTATTTTACTTCACTTTCTATCTGCTCTCAATAAAAAAACCCTAATATCCTCTAAATTAATCAAGGTTATTGAAATAATAATGTTTCTAAGAACTTACGTGCCTACAACATCATTACAGCTAGAAAATTTAGTACCTAATTATTTGCAATTGGATTCATGGTCAAAAATCTAAATCCCAAGTTCTCAGACAACATTACGCCTATTACCGTAGGTACCTACATTCTGGAAGAGTTGTCTGCAGAGGGTTCATAACTTCTCTGACTACCCCTTCCCGAATACTGGTGGCACGACAATAAAGCTTCTAGGCAACGACTTATCACTTCGTTATCTACAACAAAGTACATAGAAAATGCGAAAAATTAGATGATAGGGAAATCTAGGAAAGCGAGTTATTTTTAAACCTTGCTATCAGGATTTCACTGCCATCTAGTGGACACACTAGTAAATTTAATCAAAAGCAAATAACAACTTTTTACTTAATTCTAACATTCACCATAGATGCCGCTAAATCCGTTTTTACGTTCCGACATACACAAACGTGTTATCATACTTCCATTGTATTTCATTTATCGATTTTATGCACTCATACAAAACAAAGTTGTTTTCAACATATGTAAAGGCGTATGAATAGAATTTTAAATGAATAAATAATAAATAGAAGAGACAAGATGGCGCGTCATGCACTTCTTTTACATCAGCGCGCATGCTCCGTTCTACGTAATCTAATCGATACGAATGCAAAGTGACAGCCGAGGTAGGCACGTTCCCCTCCTTTCTCGCTCCTTCCGTGACATTTTTGCGAAACGTCGATCTCGTTTCCTATGAAAATTCATATAAAAAATCACATTAGGGCATGCTCGGTAAAGATTTTCACACGAAATACCGTGATATAAAATATATAACCGTGGTTAAGTTTTTTTGTGCCAAGTGCAATTAAACAATCAAGATTCCGCCGATAATTCAAAGCCTACCCAGTGGGTGGCTTATTTTGGTAAGTTTGCTGCTTAATTCACCATATTTTATTCGATTATTGGTTTGTTTCTATGTTTATTTAGTATACTTTAGCGTGTCGCAGGCATATGTTTGGTAAAATCGTTGTTACGTGTTCGTCAAACGAAGAGTCCATAGTTCTCGTATTAACCGTATTTGGTGTCTGAAAAAACGTTATATCGCGTCATTTTGCCATGAAATCTCGGTCAGAAGGTGCTAGTATCAGCCAATAGTATTTAGGAATACGAAAGGTGTGATTCACCTCGGTAAACGGTGACGAAATTTACGTCACACTGTATTGTTCTAGTATTTATTTGATAACGCAGGTTTTTGGCTATTTTCAACTGTACTTAATTACACAGATAGAGAAACGAAATTATCAGCACAAAATGTTACAAACTCTAATAAAAATGAGGGGTTATCAAAGATGGCTGTCTCTATCTACTAGCCTTCATTAATTCCTTTCAATAGAATAAGACATACAATGTGTTCCATTTCTAATACAAAATCTTAGCCTTAATCATACGTTTCTCAACTTTGATTATTCCACAAATTAAATGAAACATTGGGTCAGGGGCCCATCTTATGGGCAGTTGATCAATATTAAATACAAAAATAAAATTAGATACAATGAGACAGCTATTAAATTATGGCTATTGCGAAACTAAGCCAGGGATGAATGCCCTTTTTTTTTCATGATGGGAAATCATCAAATGACTTCTCCCGCTCTGGGCGGAGCGGGAGGGCGTGTCAGACTTTTACTGACTAAAACCCACCCGTGTTCCATCAGTTGCCCATGTGCCAGGGTCACGGTATCTCTTTAGAACAATCACGCGACCCTGGCAGATCCCTTAAATGGGTTCTGTTTCTGAAGGGTAACCAACAGGACCCTATTACTAATCCTCTTCTACTCGTTCATCTGTCACTCCATGCGTCTGTCAGCGGGCTGTATCTCATGCTCCGTAAAAGGTAGACTATTAAAATTTTCACAGAAAGTGTATTTCTGTTGCCACTATAACAAAACAAAATAAAAATAAAACAATTTAAAAATGAAAGGGGCCTTCATACAAGTAATAGTGTTTATTCTGTGTCTTTTGCCTTGTGGTACAGATTCGTTTGTGTGTGAGCCGAACTCACACTTTGCTAGGTTTTTTTTTTTTCACATAATAATACCAGCCTATTATTTATTCTCATATGGGGAAGGCATGAGCATTGATCGCGATGCTTGCTCAATACGGGTTGCTGATTTCAGAGTTAGGGGCTGTCCATTAATCACGTGAGGCTCGAAAGGGGGGGAGTGGTCCATAAAAAATCATGAAATATCACAAAGAGGGAAGGTGGAGTAATATATCACATGTATTTTTTTCTTTTTTTAATTAGATGATACTTATACCAGTATTTTAAAAAAATTACAAAAAAAATTAGATTCTATGTGACTAAAAATACACGTGATATAGGGGGAGGGGGAGAGGTAGTCTTAAAACTCACCAAGTATCACCAAGGGGGAGGGGGGTTCAAAAATGCCAAAAAAACATCACGTGATTAATGGACGGCCCATTATATGAACTATACATTTTATCCGTACTGAGGATGCAATGTAATTCACAATGTGCAATGTGCACAGTCTACTTTCATCCATTCCCCTTCATTTAGCAATAACAACCAGTCCGTTTGTATCAATTTAATTTAATTTATTGTTTTTCTAAAAAAAAAATATACTTGGCTTGAAGTACTAACAATAAAGTCAGCAAAATGAGGTACATGTTATTTTTTCAAAAAAATCTACAGTATTTCAAAACCACAAATTGACAAATCTTAGGAAAGGAACTTACTCTGTCGCAGTGGCATTGTTAACTGATACTAAAGTTCATATCAACTAGATAACTAGACAATGTTTAGAGCTATAATAAATGGCTCTAAACATTGTCTAGCTAAACCCTTTATTATTATTGTAATTATATATCTCACTAATAAAGTCTCGTTGCAACATATGGTAGTAAATGCCTCAACATTTTGCCTTTTTTTTGTGGGTGGGGAATCATCAAATGACGTCTTCCGCTCTTGGGCGAAGCGGGAGGGCGTGTCAGAGTTTACTGACTGAAATCTACCCGTGTTCCTTCAGTTGCCCATGTGCCAGGGCCACGGTATCTCTTTCGAACAAATCTCGCGACCCTGGCAGGACATTTTGCCTTTATCATACAAAACTAAATTTACGTTTTTCGAAATTATCCCGCAGGAACGTACAATACAGACAAAAAGTAGCCTATGTCTTATAACATCAGTTATCTGCCAGTTCAAGTCCTGTCAAAAAACGTCCAGTCGTTTTAGTGATTAGTCAGAACAAACAGACAGACAGACAAACATTTTGAAAATTGTTTTTTTGTATTAGGTAGATATAGAGGGTAGATATGTTTTGTTATAGACTTTTTTTTGTAGGTGGGAAATCATCAAATGATGTCTCCCGCTCTGGGCGAAAACTCACCCGTGTTCCTACACTTGCCTATATGCCAGGGCCACTGTCTCTCTTTCACACAAATCTCGCGACTCTGGCAGTACCTTATAGACTTTACAATGCATTTAGTAGAAAGCTGTTATTTTGACGTCACAAACAGACACTTCAGTTTTATTTATTTGTAATAGATGAATACTAATAGGGGACTATTGCCTCCCAAAGTACTTGATACGCCAAAAAAAAAATTCAAATTCAAATTTCGAATGGGCAACAACAAATACATACCGGGAGTATGGACAACTGTCGAATCGTGTTGCCGTTCATACTTAGTTCGTACCCGGAACTAATCAGATAGCCGAGAGTGATATGGAGTAGGAAACGCCCTAACTTCGGCCGAAAGAACCTATTTCGTGGTAAGGGTGTAGATCACATAAATGCCCGAAGGGTTAAACAGAGGTACACCTATAGAACTCCCACAATTTTTCTAGTTATATTACGTCATCATGGCCTTTATTCCATTTCAGTGTGCAAGTAGCCCCTTTTGTTTTCTGGGTGGGAAATCATCAAATGATGTCTCCCGCTCTTGGTGGAGCGGGAGGTGTCAGACTTTTACTGACTAAAACCCACCCGTGTTCCTTCAGTAGCCTGTGTCAGGGCCACGGTAACTCTTTCGAACAATCCGCGACCCTGGCAGGATGCATGTAGTCCTAAAATTGTGATATAATTTGTTCTGTCCTAACTATCCACCAGATGGCCAGCAAAGATCCCTAGAGTGAGTGAAGCCTTGCAAAAAAATAGATAAATCTGCATATAAACCATGACAAAATACCATTAACCAGTCAATTACCGTAACTACAGACACAATTAAAAAACGATTGTTTACATACCAAATGTGGTATCTCAGGGACTTAGAGGTTAATTCAATATGAACTGTAACAGAAAAGCTCATGCAAAACAAAAATGTTAGCCAATCAGCAAATTACTGGCCAGGCTGTCTGCTCAGGGTGTGCCGGACGAACATTTAAGTATCGGCACTCAATGAGGCTATATTACCGATCCAGCTTGTCCGGTGGTGCCCTTCCAGCGACACGCTAAGTCGAACACCGTACCACGCAGGGCGTGTCCTAAACTTGTAGTCTTAAGTCTGTTTTAATAAGTCTTGCCCTGGCTGGATGTCTTATTTAAAGGCATACACAAATGGCATAAAAACACGATTTTTTTTTTTTTACATATTACATCAAAAGTCGAGACCTATGCGGAGTTAAATGCTTGAGAATTTGCAAAAAGCGCTCTTTCACAATCATATCAAAAATTCGATGTGGGGCTACTAGGGCGTGGGGTATCGACCTCACAAAATTGTTGGGCTAATGTCATTTAAAACTATTCCGAATTTCAAGTTGATAGCATTAGTAGTTCTTGAGATATCCAGCTGTGACAGACAGACGGAGAGACAGTCTCACGATAAGGGTTCCTTTTTGCTATTCTGGTACGGAACCCTAAAAACGACCATAAAAGCAATAATTTGTACCAACAGGATAAAAGACCATAATATACAATTTGTTTAGTGATGTCATAGCTTGTGTAATAGTAGGGGCAAGTGCGGAACATGTGGACACTTTCCAGAATTTGTAATAAAACATTTTTTATTTCTGCATTAGTTAAGTTTTTTTTTATTTTTAAGATATCACATGTTTTAGGGGATAATCAGCCTTTCTTAAACTATAATTTTAGTCTCAATATCACATATTACTTACGAAAAAAATCAACTTTCATTAAAATAGCATATTTGTCCACAGGTTCGACCAACGATTGTACCTATGTACAGTAAAATTGTACCTGTGGACGGTGTTGTACCTAGGGACGATTCACATTAATTAAACAACAAAAAACTAAATAAAACAATTACAGACTTCTAAAAAACTTCAAACAAACGTAAGACTTGTATCAAGAGATACAAATAACTTATTTGTATGCATTTCGACACTCTTCATACAAGTTTTGAGTAGATTCATCGCTATCGTGATCATTGTCTAATACGAAGCATGCCGCGCAAACGAAACCTTCACCCTCATCATCAGACTCAAAGTTATCTCTGTGTGTCTTCGGAATACAACAAATATGGTAGCTATGATTGCAAAAACTACATTGGAGCATTTGGTTTTTGTCTTTGGAATAAGTTTTACACTTCATACATCTAATGAACGACAACATCTCTTGTTGAATTATTTAAATTTTTTTTCACCATATTTCTCACTGTTTTGTTTCGAATGTGCGGTGGAAGGACCAGGTTCAGAAAAATTATTAGGGAGCAGAAGAGTTAGATGACCTTTAGTGCAGCTAGCGTCAACTTCTGAGGAACCAGATTGTGGAAGAGCTGTGGCAGCAATTGTTTTTACAGCAGCTTTTACGTTTTTTTTCTTGTTCCCTTTCTGGACTGCGATTTTTTTCTTTTCAGTTTTTTTAAATGCCTACCTAGAATTTCATCATTTTCTGGCGTGTCAGTTAAAACCCTGGTTTTTCCGGGTTTTCTTCCACGTTGAGCACCTTTTCGAGGACCAGCTTTTCCGAATAGGTGGACGGTTTCGGATGTTATTTGTGGATTTATACTCTTAATTCTCCTGTAGTCATCTTCCCTAGCTGACGAATCTCGTTAGGAGCCAATACTTTTCCTGGATTGTGAACAGTAGAGATTCCAGTCTCATCAACATTATAAATCGATCCTGGTGGAAAGTTATATCGTGTCATGACCGATTCTGAGTTGTTGAAGAAGTCACCGACGTTTGCCCTGTTAAAGCTAGTTGCTCTAGTTATGCTCATTGGTTCAGGTTTGCGAAGAAATAACTCCGGGAAACGAAGTCGAAAATTACGGAGCCACCCTGTTCCTGCTATTTTGTGCTTTGCCCAGTTAGCAGGCAGATTTGGTTTCTGTTTAGAAACGGCGTATTAATAAGCCAGCTCTCTACATTATTTGGTATTTAAACCCATAATTATGTAGAAATGCAGCTTTTCTTAAATATTTGCATAGCAAAATTTCTTCTTCCCGGTAACTTTACATACTTAAAAATGGTTGACTTTGGCACTTTATACTTTTCAGCTACTTTTCTTAATGAATTGCCACTTTTTGCTTCTTTGACGGCTGCTGTGAGTGTATCGGGGCATATTACCTTTCTTTTTAAACCAGCTTTACTACGAGGCACTGCAAAAGTTAAACAAAACGACTGATCAGATGAGTAAGTAAACATTATGACACTTTTGTACCTATGGACAGTCCACAGGTACACTAATATTTTTGTCCACAGGTACAAATTCAGTCATAAAAAATAAAACTGATCTAACTTTGTGGATAAAACAGACTTACAGACAGGGAAAACAGCACTTATTAAGCAAAAAACAACACATATCAGACTGCAAACACGATCAAACCGATATTATAAGTATTATGACAGTGAAACTCATTTGAATTATGCAGAAAAACTTACTTTTTGATGCAAAAAACTTTCATAACCGTCGTTTAGACAACCTCACAAAAAACAAACATGGCGACACGTCAAAACTATCAACCATAGACAAAGCTTTACGGTTGCGTTCAGATTAGAATTTTAGGGTTACCAGTTTCGTCGGAACCGATTGTGTCCACAGGTACAAGCGTCCATAGGAACAGCACTTGCCCCTACAAACCTAGTGTAATTTAGCTCAATTTAAATTCCTTTTACCAATCAATATACTTACATACATACCATAGTGCGTTAAACGTGCTGATTTGATGTAAGCACGGCGACAAAATCAAGCTATGAATTTCTTGTATAAGCTGACTCCTCACTGTACGGAAAACCTATACAATGCGAGGTCTGTTCTGTTGAAAATGGAAATGAGTACCTTAGATAGATAGCTAGATATGTAGCCGTGTAAACGAAGACATTCATAATTAATACCTAATTACAATACGAGTGCAGAGATTAACTGATTAGCAAGGTAATGGGATAACCTGATAAACTTCAAGCAGTTTAGAAGACTTAATGCTTAGCCTGAGCATTGATTATGTATGACAAATTGCACAGGAAGAACGACTCTCCTTTTGGGGCAGTAAGGTAAAAAATATTTAAAGGTGATGGTGAAAATTATTTGAAAAAGGTTCCTACCCTAAAGGGTACACCTTTAGGGTAGGTAGGACACACATCGCGCCTGAAATAACAGGCCTAATTTCAAGGTTTGTGGTTTTATATTATTTTTGCGAAAATGATGCGTTGTTGTGTTCCTAAATACTCTGAAATTGGAGTCCTCTATTACCCGAGAGACCGTAAAATTAGATGATTAATATAACATAATAAGATACATAGATTTTTTTTTATTAAGTGTAGTTCGACATTATGTCAGAAACATTTTGAGAGATAGTGATTATTAGGAAATGTTGAAGCATTATGTTTTGACACTTTCCATGTTATAAAATATTGAAATTATCAAAACCGAGAAATAAAACCATACTCATGAATGAACGAAATGTCAAATATTGTTGGCCCTAGGGTCCTAGCCATAGTCACGCCATCTAAAATTACCCTTTAGGCTAAGAATTTTCATCAAATAATTTTGACCAGCACCTTTAATTTTTTTTTACGTCAACCCCAAAAGGAGGGTAGTTCTTCTAGTGCAATTTGTCGTATTTAATCGATGCTACGATAGCACCATCTTGACAGTTGCCTTCCCCATTAAATTTCCTTTTCTAAGCATACATTATCCAATTAGATACTAAGCAGTAAAAATTATGTATTAATTGACAGACAATTAGCATTGCGTAAGATCTTAATGCGTCCAACAGGTTATGTGTTGTCTAAGTTCACTAAATGTTGCTACACATAACATCTCGCCTGTATATCCCGATAGGTTAGGCAGAGTATACCCTAAATTCCTCAGTTATATTTAAGACGCATGTAATAGGGGGCGATCCTATTGCCATGAACCGGGCTCCAATGTTGCTATTCTAACAATTAATTATGAACAGTGCGGCCGATGAGAATTATGCGTTCTTAATACCTGTCAGTTAAAAGTCAAACGAATATGTGATTTGCGAATTTGATCCTTATTGGTTACTAGAATTGTCGCATAACACCCTCTCGACGGCCGTACTGTAGTTAAGTAACTATATTTTATTAATTATCATACATACAAAAATGAAGTACGAAAAAGTTTTTGTATATTTATTCCAATACATAACAGCAAAATATATTATTTTATCATCAAGTGTAATAGAATTTATAAAAAGTACACAATATTAAGTATATTACTATTATTCTTTTCATATTACTATAAAAGTTACAATTGCCTATTTAATAAGTATATGAGTTCTTTCTATTATATAAAAAAAACTATATACTTAATATTTAATTAGCAGAAATGAAAAGGCGTGTTTATATTTTATTTTAATGCATGACATTATTGCATAATGACTGCCGTATTTATATCTGTACTGCCATTTAATTATTCTTATTTTATTTATATTCATTGTGTAGCTTTAAAAAAAATCCTGGTAGCGGGATTTATAAGTGGTGCAAACAGTTTCTCCTAAGACAACTTGTATGGAGATTATTTATAGATGTATCTAATCGTTTTAGATAAAATGTTGATTTTATTATCTGTGTTTGGTATTTCCAAATGGATATTGTTGATAACTAAGATTTGGGGTCACATTCTACAACCATGAATTGATCTCTCATTTATATTTAGCGTTTAAAATCTGTCTTGTGTTTATGTTTGCAATCCTCATTATTTTAAGGCAGTCAGTCAGTATGGCAGTCTATTTTTTTAATTTACCTTTGACAAACACGCTCTTTCATTTCTTTATAGGTCTGAATAAATATGGAAAAGAAGCGAGACTCTATGTTCATGAAAAAGAAAAGGGACAATGACAAACTATTCAAGAAGAATCACGAGGAAGAAGGGGAACCCAAGAATAAAAGACAAAAAGAATTCAATAAGAACCGCGAAGGTCTTGACTCAAACAAACAAGACAATGAGAAAAAGCCATTTGACAAGAAGGCATATCGTCTAAAGAAATATAGTAAGAAATACAAGCTAGAGCAGTGGGAGGAACAACGTAAAAAGAGGTTACTACGTGAATACCATAAGGACATAAAAAACGATCCTACTATAGGCACATATAAAGCTAAGACTTTCGACGAAGACGTTACTGATGGAACTCACGAAGCTGGTAAATATGTCAGACATCCCGATTTACTAGACAAAGAAAAAATAAATGTAAAAGAAGACGCTGTATCATCTACAACGGGCAAAAGAGACCCGTATCGCAAAGCGAAAGAGCATATGAATAAACTGAAACAGGAGAAATTGGAGAAGCAGCAGGAGAAACAAAGAGTCCAACAGCAGAAGCAACAAAAGCTGGAGGAATATAAGAAGAAGAAGAATGAACGGTTCAAGAAATTGAGTAAGAAGACGAAGAAGGGCCAGCCAATGATGACAGGGAGATTGGAACTCCTTTTAGAAAAAATCCAAAGTAATAAATAGGGTTCATTTTTTAGAACACTTTAGCTCTAGTCTTTTTGCCAGTGGATATTTTGATAACACTATACAATTCGAGTAAGGTTAAATTACTTTTGATTTACTTTTATAATTTTAAGTTCCGTAAATGGACGGCATAATAATATTAATATAAAAATCAAAATGAATTGATACAATAATGATGCTTATTCAAAAATCTTATATTTTGTTCGTATGTCTTCAGCAATTAGGAACTTATTTTGGAGTTAACTTCGCAAATTCCTTTTATTGTCGTCATCTTTTACTTGGTTCGTTATTTTAATATGACCATTCTCTTTGCAAATATGAACACGTGAATATAACCGATTTACGAAGTAATCTAGGCTTTTACGATTTCAATGGTAATTTACTCCGGTAATATGTCCTTTTGTTCTATTTTAATTAGCTCATCGGATATGAGTGATGTGTTTCGACGTGTTTCCGAAGCCGTGAACTCTTTAGTTTATATTGTGCGTTTCTCTAGTTGGTGTCTCAAACAAGACCTGTGTGTTATTATATTTCGGACAAATAAATAAAATCGTGATTTCTGTGAGTATTAGCTTTATTTATTTTAGTTTGTTTTTTGAAGGTTAAGTCCAAAGATGGCTTGAGCTTCAGGGCTTTTTGGTTAGTCACCACTATGTCTTTACTATGTAGGCCTCTTCAGTCAGTAGCAAGCATTTTCATCCGATCCTCGGGTACTCGCATCTAGCTGCTACCGTCATCTTGCCAAGATCGTTAGTCCAATTTGACTCACTAATCACTTAAATTTTTGAATAGCATTTTTTGAAAACAAAGTCCACACAAACTGAAAGCATTTATTTCAATTAAACGATTGTGGTTTCAAGGACTCGATCAGTTAGAAAGATGAAGTTAGTTGTCTCAAAGCATACTAGGTGCCTATACAGATGCGAAAAGAACAGGCAAGAAATTCCATGGACTCTCTTTCATATTAAAATATTGGTTACATCATTCATGTTGTAATTATTGGTACATTTATGTGAAAACGCCGTTATTTCTAAACCAATTACAATTCTCAAACCACACTGAAAGGACTATCCTTCTAGTGACTGATTCAGGGTCACGTTGAATATCTAAACTTATGTCCATGACCTCATTACCGGTCTGATTGCTGCAAGGAAACTGGTGCAGTTGCCCTTGACATATGTGTGAGCTGAAGGCTGGATTCGCCGCTATCCTCTCAAGACTAAGGTAAAGTAAAGATAGTGAGGGTCAACTTATAACGGATTTTCAAAACTTTAAGGACATTTAGTTACTGCTGCTGTTTAAACGTAACTGGTAAAACGTCACTATAGGTACCTACACCTCTTTCTCGTCCTTCGGGGAATGCAACCCTGAGTCTTCATTTATGCCTGGTTGATGGCTCGCTCCCTATATATCATGCAGACTTCTTCCACCCACTACTGAGTATGCTCCGGCTCAGGCTTCTTCCCTTTTAAGCCATATCGCCTTCTACAACATTAGTTTTTGTTTATGCGAAACCCGAAACACGGGTCTAGTATTTTTATGTAAAGAATCTATGAAAAAAATTTCAAAACTGTATCATTAATAATCACAAAGTTATAAGCTTGTTACGGTACCTGATTGTCCTCGCAAAAACATATGCAGCCTACCGGAGGGCACCCACGCCAGCCGCGCGCGCTGCTCTCACTCTCACTCATTGATAATAATTTGCCACAGTGATTGTTTATGTATTAGTTGGTGATAAACATTTTCCATCACGCTTGCTGGCTTTGGACTGTCGTAATGGTCAAGTGTAGGTAGATATTATTATGTAATTTATTCGTAAATGCAGTAGTAAGTGGTAAAATGTAATCAATGCCATTTGTTGCACCTTATGTCAACAACTTAAAGTTCAAAATGGATGAAAATTGTTAAACATCGCATTACTGAACCACAGCAGGCTGTAAACAAATAATAAAAAAAAAAAAAAAAAAAAATACGTTTAATTCAGACCATTAATTTGTACCCTTGACTATCTTTGCGTGTTTAAAAATGTTAATCATCACTATCTACAATAATTGGCGTAATCACTATTTACAAACTGAAGCAACTGTTCGAAACTTTCTTGTATGCACTGCCATGCCAGGGAAATGTTATCACCACAAACAGCTAGTTTACGTACCATCTCCGTATAATGGACGTTTGAGTACGAGAAAGACATGATAATTTTAAAATCTAAACACTAGCCCCGGGGCCTCGGCGTCCGCGCGCTCGCGATCCCGTATTGTTGCGTGACGTGACTGATACGTGCACATCTGTCCGTAGCATTCGGGCGACTGAAAGAAGGGGGGGCGGGGCGCCGTCGCGCGGTCCCGCGCCTATGCCGCCGCGCCGCCGTACGCGGCCGTTATGAACTTTCGTGACCCCTGTGTGCAAACAGATGATTGCGGATACCAACTTTTAAGCGTAATTAAATATTTTTGGTACAAAATATAACATGGTGTAAAAATTATTGGAATCGATTCAGTTACTGATTCTGAACAAACTATATTCAGGTTTCGCATATACTAAAAATAATGTTGTATATGGACCGAAACAAAACTGCCGAGAGTACCATACTTTTCTACCTATAAATTGCTCTTTATTATATAAAACAAAAACATAAAGCGAATACAGGCGTGATGTTAGCGAATAAATTCTCAGATTGGCGTGCAATATTTCACACTTTTTTCTTCACAATAAACTTTACTTATCTGCAAACGTATTTGATAAGTCGTTACTGTGTACAGAGATTTAAAAGATAACAGTTAGAGAAGCGATGCTCAACTGGTGGTCTCCTGTGTTCATCGTTTAGGTCAAAATTCATGAACCCAAATATTTTTTTCCTAAGATCGTAAGCAAGTGCGTCGTTTCCCCAATTCAAAATTACAAATTTTGCAGTATTGGCACCCAACACAGGTATCCGGTGTCTTGTCTCATCATACATAATTATGATTTAGAGTTCGTGACACTTGACATATAGATGTCGCTTCTTGTGTCCGTGCAAGGAAAGTGCGACCCGCAAAGTACAATGTTGATAATTACTGGTCTAGACATTGCGTCTTTAATAAACAATAGACCTTCAAATAAGATAAACAATCTTCTAAATTGCTGGGATTTGTAGTTTCCTACTGATAGTAGTTACAGATTGCTCATGTATCAAGACAGATGGCCTTGTTCAGAATTCAGATAGTTAAGTAGGCAATTGGATAAAACGCCAATTTATAGTTGTTTGATTCTATTTATTGACGAAAATAACAATAGTTCTTTATTGTGAAGGTAAATAAATGTAATTATTATTTCTTCCATTCAACTGACGCATGTCAAATTATTGGAACACCTATTTGATAACCGGCCAAACACCTGACTCTAAAGATGACCCTATAATCGCAGAAGATAAGTTCGAGTCGAGACAAAAAAAAATGGCGCCTGCAATAGATAATAATTAAATAATAGCGCCAATTAGCAATTTGACAGTTGATATTTAGACCAGAGATAACTAATATTTATACTGTACAAACATTGACCTTTTGATAAAATTCGGGATAAAATGATCACTGCTGTCTTTCGTGATTTTTCTTTGAACTATTGGTTTTGATTTGATTTTTTTCTGGTTGGTTTGTTTTATGCTTTGATAAAATACATAATATCTGGTCGAACAGGTTAAGGTCAGTGGCTGCTCCGGGTGGGATACTGATATGCAGCCATATTTAGATAGGTAAGCGGACTAAATACCTAGGTAATCCGTAGGTACTCTGTAAGAAGGGTGGGTTACAAAGAGACATTTCGCAATATTTGACAGGAAGGAAAAGGTAAATCTAATATATAAAATTCTCGTGTCACAGTTTTCGTTGCCATACTCCTCCGAAACGGCTTGACCGATTTTGATGAAATTTTTTGTGCTTATCTGGTATCTATGAGAATCGGCCAACATCTATTTTTCATCCCCCTAAATGTTAGGGGTAGTCCACCCTTAAATTTTTATTTTTATTTTTTAGACAAAATTTTTAATTTCTATTTTTTTATGATACAACATACAAAAATACATACAATCCTCAATTTTCACCCTTCTACGATCAACCCTTATTTTTTAATAGCCATTTTAGTAATTTAATCATTTTTCCTCTCCGGTCGAAAACTGATCAATCGTCATTTAATTAGTTATCCCCGCCTAGGAAATTATTTATATGGCAAAACAACGTTTGCCGGGTCAGCTAGTCCTTTATAAAATTGTGATTTTACGCTTGAAGAATTGCGTGTGAGTGAATTTGCAATTCAATTTGCTGATTCATACATATGTAGATTCGAGAAAAACAATACGTGGATCACTTATCGGTATTGTTTTATCACTGATATCTTTGAAGAACCTGGAAGAGCATTCAATAATATTCAGTAATTCTCGGAAACAAATTCAAGATTAGACAAGTAGGTTGATTCCTAACTGGTAGTAAAACCCAATGACAGTACCTGATAGTGAATCGAACCCAGGATGTTATGCTCAGTTGGACCAGTAGACCAGCGAGGCAGTCAAAAACCAGCAGCAGATAAACCATAATCCATATCCATACTATCCATATCCATACTTCCATACTTCCATACTATCCATATCCATCCACACTATCCACATCCACACTATCCACCAGCGGCGAGGCGTAAATTTTTCTAAAAGAGAAGCCGAAGCGAAGTCGGCTTTAACTTACTGACTCATCAATAAAGAATACTTACTATCATTCTAAAATTAATATAGGAATGCAATGAATTAAATACAATTAAATTGAACAGATGAAAACGAATAAAATATGTAATATTCCTCTATCTCGTTCTCGCTGACGCATTTTTCTATACCTGTCTCTGTCATAACCCGTTGTACAGCGGCTTGCTCTCGTACATATCAAGCGGTGCCACGTGACCTAAAGTGACATCATTACGGGATCGCTGTTGTATGAATTTTTAGTTCCCGATTATGACGTTTTGGCGCCGGGTTAATTTAGAACATTTCTCTTTTGTTGTAATACAAAGGTATAAATAACCTTTTTTGTTGTTTGAATGTTATGGTGAATTAAATACCCGTAGTGTAACTATATTTATTGACAATAGTAGCCACTATTTACATACTATTGTATTTTTAATAGTGATAGAGTTACCAATGCGAATCCCCGAAGGCAAGCCGGTAGGAATCGTGTTATATGGGGCCTTCGCCACTGCTATCCACACTATCCACACTATCCACATCCACACTATCCACACTAATCCACATCCACATCCATCCACATCCATCCACACTATCCACATCCACACTATCCACACTATCCACACTAATATTATAAATGCAAAAGTAACTCTGTCTGTCTGTCGGTCTGTCTGTCTGTCTGTCTGTCTGTCTGTCTGTCTGTCTGTCTCGCTTTCCTGCTAAAACTACTGAACCGATTTAAATGAAATTTGGTATACAGATAGTTTAGAGCCTGAGAAAGAACATAGGCTACTTTTTATCCCGGTAGTATGTTCCTGCGGGATAATTTCCGACCTCCACGCGGGCGAAGCCGCTGGCAAAAGCTAGTGTTTTATAAATAAAAACCTGGCGTGTGTAAATCGGGTCGGCCGAAGGTCACGAGTCCCACGCGTGTCAAACTGTGACAGACGATATTTTTGATGGCGATACTCGAATTAGACCTCACATGAAAGTTGTACGAAGCAAGTCTCATAAATAAATATTAATACGTGAAACAAAAACTTTGCACCCTTTTTTTACGAAAATTACGCGGACGGAGGAGTATGACATTTGGGACAGTTAGTTATATTATAGAGAAGGAGACTAGAAATATTTTTTTTCTTATTGTTTATGTTCTAATTTCGACCAGTGAAACCACTAGTCTTGATAAATATACTTTGTTGCTAAACAGCCCGTCTTAGATTATCTGTATATGATCGGCCATCTTTGCAGGTAACCGTCTTTATACGGTACTATTTTTTCAAACTACCCGCTTTGTGTAGATCTATAAAGTAACTTTCTGGAGGGCCCATAACTCGTAATGGCTTATGAGCCAAGTATTTTGCGAGTGCATAATTCAGTTAAATATGTTTAACTGAATTATGCACTCGCAAAATACTTGGTTTACACAGGTTGGCTTGCCGCCAATATTAATCCAAGTACCATAACGTTTTATATGACATAATGAACAGGTAAATAGCTTTATGAAACTGCACTGCGGATGCCACGAAGTCTAAGAAAAGAGATAAGGAGCTTAACTTAAATGAAACAAAGTTTAATTGTTTCTGTATTTACTTAAGAAATCATTACATTATGTCATTGCTGAGAAACTCTGCCTTATCAAACTGGGATTGTGCTTTATGGTATGCAATGTACTTATACATACATGAGCCTGGCACGTGTTCTCGTGAAATAAACATTGATTTTAGATAGAGGGCTGGTAAACATGATTTTCTAATGAGTTTACATGGAATAGTATAAATAAACAACTGGTCCGTATCTTATCTGCCACAATTGTTTTCTCAGAGGAACCGTAAGCGCGAAAGGTGTGCCTTATTTCCACATAGCTGCATAGTTTTAGATAAGCTTGTTCATTTCTAATCAACTTAAAAAGAAAGAAATTTGTTTACTCTGCGGAGAAAATTGACTCAGAGAAAAAAAAATGAGGGGAAAAATAAGCGTCACATCCACCCACACGAAACGCTAAAAGCTAATTAATATAACTATGAACTACATCAAAGTAAAGCCATTTAAAAAATGATACCGATAGACCAGTCCCCGCAAGGGCAATATATCAATCAAACGTCAACTCTAACTCTTTAAACATACGGTCTACCGATAAAATAAAAGAGTAATGCGTTTATCAAATAAATCAATAAACTATAAAAGTGTCTATTCTCTCCTGCTTACACTTAGTTTCCGTGAGTCGGCGGCTGTTGACGTTGACGTAAACACGCCATCCGGACAAACTGACAAAATGGTTTCCGTTCTGTTGGGAACCCGGCTATAGTACGGCATCAGGGTAGGTCGTTGGAATAATTTACCTTTGCTTTGACACTTTTTCAGGTTCCTGAAATTATCTAGGTCAAGAGCTCGACTCTAGAGCAGTGGTGATTTAGTAGCGTGATCTTAAACGCCATGGTAGGCTCTAACCTTTCTTAAAAATTGGGCTGTAAACCTGAAATAATTTTTCAAATCCGGCTGGTAGTTTCAGAGAAACCGTCCTTTATACCTACAAACTTGCAAACAAATTTTACCTTTTTAGGGTTCCGTTGCCAAATGGCAATAAACGGAACCCTTATAGATTCGTCATGTCTGTCTGTCTGTCTGTCTGTCCGTCCGTATGTCACAGCCACTTTTTACCGAAACTATAAGAGCTATGCTGTTGAAACTTGGTAAGTAGATGTATTCTGTGAACCGCATTAAGATTTTCACACTAAAATAGAAAAAAAAACAATAAATTTTGGGGTTCCTCATACATAGAACTGAAACTCAAAAATGTTTTTTTTCATCAAACCCATACGTGTGGGGTATCTATGAATAGGTCTTCAAAAATGGTAATGAGGTTTCTATTATCATTTTTTTCTAAACTGAATAGTTTGCGCGAGAGACACTTCCAAAGTGGTAAAATGTGTGTCTCCCCCCCCCGTAACTTCTAAAATAAGAGAATGATAAAACTAAACAAAATATATGATGTACATTACCATGTAAACTACCAAAGAAAATTGGTTTGAACGAGATCGAGTGAGTAGTTTTTTTTTAAAACGTCATAAATCGTTAACCGTAATTTACCTTACATTCAATCAACTGAAATATAAAAATTAAAAAAAAAATATATTTTTAAACCGAGAATACCTACAGATTTGTACGGAACCCTCGGTGCGCGAGTCCGACTCGCACTTGGCCGGTTTTTTATAATATTAGTATAGATCATTTTCTAGTTTCTTCACGATGTTTTCTTCACATATGTCAGTAATGTCCAGGTGAACTCAGAGTCTTTATTTTGAGGTTACTACGGTTTTTTTCCCAACTTCACTGGCTGGGATTAAAATCTAAAAACAGTACACGGAATAAGCGGAGTTCAGATAAAATATCTAGTTAGATTGTATACATATTACATCATACACATGATAATGTCTGGTCAAATTACAGCAGATAACAAACTCACTATTGTATATAGAGATAAGAATATAATCTTTAATTACTAAGCAGTTCACACATAATTTAATAACCATACATCCACCCCTATCGCTAGAGGAACGTGATTTTATATCTACCAACATGATACTGTGGCAATCTGAGAGAAAGATATGTGTATAAAATATTTAAATTACTATTTGCTTACAGCATACCGTCTTGTTTTCCAACGTGACTTTTACAATTTTCTGGAATATTTATCTCTGCATGAGTAAACGTAAACGTGAAGTGTTCAAGAAAATAAAAAAAATCTAGAACATTTTAATTTCATATATGTCTTTTGATAGAGTAAAGCGATTGCGATAATACAAAAACTAAATGTGAGTCACAGTTACACACAATGTTTGAGTACAAAAGAGTAGTAGTAGTAGAGTTATATTGGATTCTTACTTTTGACGTGATACCTGTTCTAAACAAACATCCAAACAGACAAATATGTAAAAGTACGAGAAATGGCATCTTTTATTAACGCTCCAATTTGTTTTGGAAATGTTTTAATAGTATAGAATTGCCTCGTCTACAGATTTATTATATGTATTTGTAGCCACCGTGTGGTGCCGGACGTAAAGAATAACACCATCCCATTTCTTCCCGTGGGTGTCGTAAAAGGCGACTAAGGGACTTACTAGAGAGAATGGGCAGTAGCGTTCTCTATGCATTTTACCACCATACTGCGATCGCCAACCCGCCTGCCAAGCGTGGCGATTATGGCAAAGCCCCCCAAATTGGGGGAGGCCTAAGTCCAGCAGTGGACGTCTTACGGCTGAAATGATGATGATGATAGCCAACCAAACCGCGTGTTTACAGCAAACCGCCTTGTTTTCCAACGTGACATTTAAAATTTTCTGGAATATTTATCTCTGTATGACTAAATTAAATTGTAGGCTATCACGCGTCCAAAAAGCGAGCGAGACAATTTAAAAGTATAAATTTTTCGGAACGTTAGCGATGTATGTACATATTTTGGCGATGACTAAAGTAATGCGCAATATTTAGGGAATTAAGGGGTTGACAGTTCAATTCAAAGTCACTTCACTTATATTTTCACGGATAATCTTTATAGAATAGCATTGCAGTGAATCTAATCACAACCATTCAATATGCTTCCATACTGATTCGAACATCAATCAGTATTATCGTTAGTCCTATAAACGCTGTTCACAAATACCCGAAAGTTTTGTCAGTTCAAATCAAATAGCCGACCGCTATTCTTCCTCAGTTCCTACAGCTATTTGCTGTTGAAGGCACGGCAAATCAGACTACCGAGATGTGACATTTTCGATGCGATAGCCTGTCGAATGTTTGTGCTCGATTAATTCTGAAAAATATAAACATAGGTAAACTGTCAATAGTGTCAATCTCTAACATCACGTGGCTTGACAGCTCCCTTCACCTAAGTTTACCATAATATCGCACTGCTGGAGTTCCACGTCTTCTCTGACATTCACCACACAGACCCAGTGCAGTGCGGTTTGGTGATTAACCAACGTCATTATAGTTGGGAAAACGCTCAACACGCCTTGTTTCCCCGAAGGGTTAGGCAGCGGTGCTGCACCTATAATAGTACACCCACTTTTCGCCAGTTATGTTTAGGTATTTAGGTACGCAAATTAACTGTTAACAATAATATCAATCTTGCCAATTTATATTATAACAGTATTGACGTTGTTATCACGTGGAACGTATTATATACCTAACATATCCGTTTTCATGAACTAGTGACCTTTCCGACTACAGCAGTTTGTGAAGATGATACACAATCAAAATATCATGTCAATTTAATCGATTTCTGTGCTTTCTGTTTAGAATTTCAAATTTATGTGGCTGTTTTTCGTGTCTATATGTGAACGCGATGGTCTTCTAAAATACGCAACGGACTTTTTGTTTTCACCATAATTTAGAGAATCCAGGCTGTGCATATAGGTATACAACATGAATATTAAACGGTTACTTAAAATTCATTTCGATGATTTGCCTAGTTATAAAGAAGAAGAAGCCGGGGCAATGTGAGACTTTCTGTCTAACTGCAATTTGTTTAAAAACTTCCTGGAAACCTTGGCATCGTTCTCCAGACATCTGGCACTTTCATACCCGAGTTGGCACCGTTAGAATAACTGCCTACCTATCTGGCAATATGTCAATTAACATGATTACCGTATGAATCGGAAACTAATAGAACTGTAGGCGCAAAGTTTAACGATGGCTGTTGAAGATAATGATTATGATGGATTAAAATAGCCCTAAGAAGTGGTGATCAATATGTATAAAAGTCCTGGCTTACGCGCTGTGTGACTAATAAACGCCCAGATCAAACCCTTAGTTAGACCTTTGGTTCTAGTGGGCTAGTTAAACTTTTAAATTTCCCTTTATAGTATCATCATTTCAGCCGTAAGACGTCCCCTGCTGACATAGGCCTCCTCCAATTTGGGGGGCTTGGCCATAATCGCCACGCTTGGCACGCAGATTGGCGCAGTGTGGTAGTAAAATGCATAGGGAACACTGCTGCCCATTTCTCTAGTACGTCCCTTAGCCGCCTCTTACGCCACGCCCGGGAAAAAATGGGGTGATGCTGTTATTAACGTCTGGCACCACACGGACGAATTGTTCTTTATAGTATAGGGAAGACGTAAAGCGAGATTTTTTAAACTTCATCGGGATAGGAATATACAAAGTTGCAGAGACATCTTCATGCAAAATGTTACCGTGGATAGACTACATGATTCTGAACTCCCCTGATTTTTCGTCGGTTATGGTACATTTTGACTGCGTAGGTAGTAGGGATGTTATGGATATGAAATTTCGGATACAGATTGGTTACGGATGTAGGAATGATTATTATACCGGATACGGATACGGATATGGATATGAAATTATTTCGGATTATCCGTTATTTCGGATAATTTTGGTTACGGATATTAAACTTTTAAGGAATTTCAAAAGTAAAATACAAGAAGCTAATAAAATGGTTTTATTTATATATGTCACCATTTGGTAGGAATTACAATCAGTGTGTGAGTAATTATTACAGCTATTTAAAATAAAAATTATTATTATTAAATATTGAGTGTTATCTAATCTACCTAAAATAAAAATGTAATAACAAATCCGATACTATCCAAAACTTTTATTTCGGATTCGGTTACGGTTACGGATACATTTTTATATCGGATATCCGATAGTTTCGGTTACGGTTACGGAGCTCCCTAACATCCCTGGTAGGTAGGTATTGCACTATTCTATGCAACAGTTGACTTTTCTATGAAAGTGATCCGATGACTGGTTGAAGCGTCGCGCTTCAACCACTGAATTACTGATAAACTATACGATAGCAATAACAATAAAATACGGTTGATTTTATTTACAAACGAATTTATTCATACGCTCTTTGGAGATAAATAGACCGCGAGAAAATCAAATTGTCGGTACGGGTATATCATTTGAAGTTTCTTAAGGTTAACACGAGGTCTTCTGGAATTCGTTTAACCTAGATTGAGGGTTATGGGCGCTCTAGGAATGAGTCGGTCAAGGTCGGCGGAGGTCAGTTAGTAACAACATGATTTTGAATTCTGAGTTTTACCGTGAAATCTCATTGGTTTTTAGCAATAAACTACAATACAAGACGGTCTCGTAATTCGCATACAAATAAGGTTCATATTCGTATTAATTGCTTTTCTTACTGAACAAGGTAAAGTGAAACTGCATAACCTTAAAGTCAATCGAATTTAATTTTGCTTGTTGGGCGCCAGTAAGTTATGTACACAAATAAGTGGCGCCCAACTAGGAAAAAAATAATAATCGTAATAAATGACATCATCAGCAGCAGCCTACAATGTTTCCACTACTCCGGTACAGGCCTCCTCTCGTTGAGAGACTACAGTTCAATTAAATTTTATAATGTAAATACGGTACGCTCTAACATCGCAATCAATAAATCTGGGCTCGGTGCACATCTAAAAGCAACGGAAACTCAACCTGTGACCACAGTTGCACAGTTGCCGATAGACAAGGACAGAGATAGGACCCGACGTAGTCGTGCCAGCGCCGAATGCTCACGATTATGAACGATGATAGTACGAAACGCGAGATGTGTCGCATCGTGTCTTCCACGCTTTTTTGTGTTATCTGTCTCGCTCTCACAAAAATGGCGAAACAAACAATAAATAAAATTATAATTTTCAAAAAAACTAATATTTTTGGCTGTGTATTCGTTTTTACTCGTAAAGTAAAAACTAATCCCGTGTCTTATTTTTGTTACTTGAGTGATAAGAACACTTATAAAAAATACATATGAAAGCATTTTGATGCGAATTAATTATGCTTAAAAAGAAATTATAGAGCTATATTGACATGCGCTGTTTGGACGATGAGTCTGCGTGTGACTCGAGTGCAACTGTGTCTATGGACCCAATTCCGAAGGACTGCGCGCTGTGTTCAGGTGCCGATGTACCGCTTTAAGTTTTTTTAAGATTCAGTTGTATTTTTTTGCTAGTAGCGACGACGAAGCGAACGCAAAAAGTGAGTAGGCATTAACTGTCTTATTCCAAAACACAATGTAACTTTAAACCGAGCCCTAAACCTTCGAGACACTTTTTGCTTTCGAATTTTATGCTGCCTAACCTACAAAGTAAATTTCTTAGTACAAAATTGACCACCTAAAACAGTTGCTAGTTTTGTAAAAGGAATTGTACCTATTTGGATTTCAGTTGGGTTCTTATTTCAAAAACAGGATCGACGATTATCCTATGCCTAAAAAATAATCTTGTTTTGCGATAAGACCACGAGTGTTTTGTTTTGTTGTGGTTATTCGCAGCTCGGTAAACAAGTGCGTGTTTACTGAAAATCTTATCAAAGTAAAAAACAAAACAAAAGCTCAAGGAAAATCGCCAATATAAACATCCGTAACAATGGCCACGTGCCACGTGGCGCGTGATTGTCATAAAGCTAAGTTCAAGCAAATTGCTTATTTACTGAAATTGTGTTGTAAGTAACGTGCGCTTTTTTATTTCCCATCGTGACGATATTATCTTGGACTTCCACATTCATAAAATGCGGCATGCATTACGTGCAGGTAAAGACGTTATCGTGGACGGTTTATAAGCGTCTTCATTTATGTTTCCATACATTTTTCGTCCCATTTCTTCCCGTGGCTGTCGTAAGAGGCGACTAAAGGGCTTACTGGAGAATGGACAGCACCGTTTTCTATGCATGTTACCACCATACTATGATCGCCAGCCCGCCTGCCAAGCGTGGCGATAAAGGCAAACCCCATGTAGATTGTGGGAGGCCTATGTCTAGTAGCGGATGTCTCTCGGCTGAAATTATGAAGATAATGATGAGATTTTTCGTCCCTGTGTCATATCGTCACTCTTGAAATAAAAACAAAGCGCGCAATGGACCTACATGTATTGTAAATAATACTACTACCCAGTGGCGTGCACAGGGTTTTATGACCGGGTAGGCAATTCAAAAAAAAAAAACGTGTCTCGTAATTGCTCAAGTTAGTGAAGAAAAATTCACTAGGTGGTTTAAAAGGTTGAAATGGCGATTTCCTGATGATGATAATTCTTTTTCCGTCGAAAGCACAGAAAGATGTTGTACTCGTTGTTGACTTTGTGTGTTTCTTAAATAGGTACGTGAGAATACGTTTTAATGAAAATGAACGTTCTGTCGATGCGCTGCTTGCTTGGATAGTAACAATAAACTTCGCTAAACGTAAAACTTCTTCGTAACACTTCTCTCAATACGAATATTACCAAATGTATTTATGTTTGAGCAAGCCGCGGGATAGAAATCATATAAATCTGCAAATCCCGAACAATTCCACACTGTATTCGAACTACTAAACTAGCAAGGAAAACAAAATAATTTAAATGTGTGTAAACAAAAACACAGCCGGTTTTATGTTTCTTAATTATTACTATGAAACTTACGAGTTGCATTACCTCTTTGCTGGGTTAATTCTCGTACACTTCCCTTTAGATACACTTTTTAACAAACACACATTTTCAACACACACCATTTTGAAAAAAAAAACTAACAAGAAGCGTAGTACTTAAGTAAATCGAAAAACTAACACAGTTCAAAAAAAACTAGTTGAAATAAGCAACAAATCGACCTAAATATTAACGTTTGTAAATGAATTAATCACAACAAAACTCAGTCAAAATAAAAACATAAAACTGCGCGATCCACTAAGAAATCAATATGGATACTTTCGTAAACAAACGATTTCTAAATTTTGACAACTAAAACGTTGACAAATAAAATTGTATCATTGCGAATAGGAATTTGCTTGAGGCTACGTAATATTCAACTTGATCGCATAATACTCACAGCGCGCCAATAACCATACATGGGCGTCCCGCCCGTGATTGGTTACCCTGGCGCAGGGAAGCCCGCGATTGGATAGCCTGCCGCAGGAGTTCGCTTTATTAGCTCGCTCCTGTGTGAAATGTGCAGACACGAAAATGTAGAAAAAATTACCACTACATGCGTACATTTATGAATGAAAAGAAGACACTTTCGATCGCTGCCTGCTTGCGTCGCGAGTACATTAATAGAACCGTATGAACGTTGCTTCTCATTTATATTAGGCGTTTAAACTTTTTGAATAATTTTATTACTTAGCATATTTTCTTTATTATTGAAATATTAGTAACTAGTCTAGATCTAAGTCTAGGGTCTGCAGTGTCTTTTTGCCTATATGGACCGCACGCCACTGCTACTACCCAAATTGCTATAAAAAGGAACATCAACAAGTATGTTAACCTCTAAGTCCCTGAGATACCACATTTGGTATGTAAAGAATCGTTTTTTAATTGTGTCTGTAATTACGGTACTTGACCGGTTAAGCAGATTTTTGTATCATGTGACATGTCAAATACTTGCAAATGCAAGACTTGGACTATGTCAGAGGTCCAGAAACAACAAAATCCTTGGTCCGTCCACTTCTTTTCAAACGACGAAAAAAAACGGAGGAGGTTATCAATACGACGCGTATTTTTTTTTTTTTTTTATGTATGACCACGTATAACTTTTTACATTGTGATCCGATTGTGACAATTCTTCTTCTATTGGAAAGGGTATACTTCCAAGGTGGTCCCATATAAATTTAGAAAACTAAATCGAACCCTCCCCTGTTTTCCGACCCTTAGTCGGAAAACAGGGGATGATTGATTGTTCACTCACTGATTGTAATGTATAAACACGCATAACTTTATACAGAGTAGTCCGATATTGATAATTCTTTTTGTGTTGGATAGGGTATACCTTGCCAAGTATTATTAGTACATTAAAGCCACAAAAAAATATAAAATAAAAACTTTTTAACAAAAAATTAAACCGCCGAAAAACTGAAAAGCATAAAATAATAAACCTTAAAATTTTGAGTCGGCGCTGAAAAATCAATGAACAAGGATCACTCAAAGCGCCGAGTCATAATTTTAAGGTTTATTATTTTATGCTTTTCAATTTTTCGGCGGTTTAATTTTTGGCTCCTGTAGATTAATACATTCTCTCGCACGATTTGAGCCGCTAAGTTACCAAAAAATGCCACTTCTGGTGACTTTAGAATATTTGTTCTTAAAGCCTAGCAAAAAAACTCCCAAATTCCAGAGAATTGAACGGGAAATCGGTGAAATCTCGTCCGGAAATCTACAACAACTAAGTATCGATAGAATCTCAGTTATCGCAAAACGTTTGTAAATATCTTAAAGTAAACAGATATCGGAATAGCAGAGCTCTATCGTTTTCTATTGGTCACGCGCGACCGCACCCCCTACAGACAATCAATCATAGAGGCTAAATCATAAGGCCAAAGGCCATCGAGTCAGGAATTGCAACTCTCCGTATTTAGACTTTGTTTGCAGTTATTTGTTTGGGGGAATTTCCAGACGGATCAATAACGAGACCCTATAAGCGTCCACTTGTTGAAGAAGGGGTTAACAACCCTTACCGGGTTTTTCGATCTGGAATTTCGTAGTAGCAGGCCGGAGTCAGAATCTGTGCCCGATTGGTGGCAATAGGCTCTCCCCCTATTACATGTGACTTAAACATAACTTAAATATTTTATATATTTGGAAAAAAAAACGATATTACATTACACATAACATATACTTATATAAAAAAAGTTATATAAAACAGAATCAATGTATGTAATAACAACATTTTCCACGTATTTACAAGAAGGTATGCTATGGTGAGCTGAGGACTCATCAGTAACGTAGTTGTTATTCCATACAAACTTACCAGTTAGTTACCACATGATTTATCTAATTTCTTTAGAATTGTATCAATAACTTTAAATGTGGGGGTAAATCTCCGCTTCTTCCTCCTTCGGGTGTTACAGGAGTGATTTTATGTAAGTTAGTGTAGGAAGCTGAAATCCAGCATAAAATTGTAATCGATTTTTTTAGAGGGGTTTTCTCAGAGGCCTAACACTAACAGGTATTTCTTTCAGGCTTTCATTTTGGCAGTTCAACAACATTAATTACGTTATTCTCGCTTTTAAACAGATTTTTTTCAAACATTTGAAGCAATGGCAATAATTTCCAATCTGGCAATTTCTTCAAAATTATTCAAATTCTGCACCCTACTTGCGTAACACACTATTAATCAGACTCTGAATCATTTTGAAGGTTATAATAGCTAATCCATTCTTTCAAAAGTTCGAAAAAATTATCTTCTTCCCAACCTAAACAACGCCATGAATGTTGTGGAATTGTCAACGTAAAAGCAATTCCAAGTGATAGTGTATTCCTGCCGGGGTCGCGTGATTGTTCGAAAGAGATACCGTGACCCTGGCACATGGGCAACTGATGGAACACGGGTAGGTTTTAGTCAGTAAAAGTCTGACACGCCCTCCCGCTCCGCCCAGAACGGGAGACGTCATTTGATGATTTCCTATCCAGAAGAAAAAAAAGTGATAGTGTATTACGGAATTACCCCTCTGATTTATCGTGTGTTACGCAACTAGGATGCAGTTTCAGAGAAGCCAGTCTATTAAAAAAACGACACAGTTAGCCTGTCAAAAGTGATTGGCGCTTTTAAAACTGTCAAAGTAAGTTCCACTGTGTAAGAGTTGGTAGCAACAGGCATCCCACAAAATGATACAGCATATTCGCTCGGATGCTTATAAATCTCTGCGTATTGAAGGATTCCTGGCTAGTGGGGCACCGCGCAGATCGATTGGAGGGGTAAAGGTCATACACCGGTGCACTCCTGCCCGCTCTTCACTTCCACACCTCCCCCTACTCCACGTTCCTCCTCCTATTTCGTGTTAGTGTGCTCTAAGGAACTTGCGGCGCTCGAATGAAATTAACAGGGGTGTGTTAGTAAAAATAAGTGCGATTGTTTTGGGAAGTGTGATGAAAAAAATGGCGACTTTCATTGTACAGATACATTCATCGATTGTCTGTCATCTGTCATACAAATAAGAGTTAACATAAGTCTGAGAGAATTATAGCAAATCTTTTAAACCTGTTTGTTTTTAATGAAAATTAACAGTATTTTTGTGTCATTAATGTTACATACAAAAGTTCATGAAAGGTCAACATTTGGCCAAAAAACCGATCGTTACTTAATTATTTATCGTTTTTGCTTTGACAACCGTTGTTATCGACCACCAAATGAAGCCATAAATCAATAATCCAGCGTTGACCCCTAATAGGCCTCCTTATATATTACTTACTTCAATGTTCACTTTGGACATTCATAGTTAGTGATTATTGTAATCACATTTGTTTGCCATTGGCGCGGTACATCTCATAGGTCCGAAAAGTGGTTGGGTTAGGAACAAATTATTGTAATGTTAGGTTCAAGGGCATTCGGAAACGTCCCGGTAGAGCGTTTATTTGACCTAATTTAATAAAAAGTATTGTTTAGATTTCTTTAAGTGCAATAATTCTTATGAAAAATCCTTAAATCGTAAAGAATTTTTTAAAATATGATGTCCTTTAAATTCGTATAGTTTAACAACTCTAAAGGGTAAGCATCATAGGTAAGCAAGATATTTGAAGGCCACGTCTCGCGACGCAATTAATTCTTGATAAGAAACATTGAACTCGTTTTATAACACTTTTTTACGATTATCACGACATTAACATGTTTTCCTTAATGTCTAATCAACTTAATGCGTCGTGATTAGCCCAAAATAAACAGTTTACTAAGATGTGCGGGCAGGAAGCGCACACGGCACAACTTACGCTCGTGTAATCATCGTCATTAAAGCGGTGTACAGCAGTGTAGCCGAGGTTTTACAATTACATCAGGCTATAGTACTATAACTCGTGATAACTGGGCCATCCCACGAATTCTGATAACGCACCGCATAAATACAGGAGCGTCGGCCATATTTTATCAGTTTGCCGCCACCGCGCATCTGTGACAGTTCGCATTCTCGTTCGGAAATCAAAGTTTCGTAAACGGTTGCTCTTGCAACGTGTTTATTCTTTGCGTCTCGTTGTTTCGTTGTTTTAGCAACAACCTCAGGTTGTTGCTTTAAAGTGGGAAGAAAGCTTTGAGAATTACGCTATTAAAGGTGAGTTTTGGCCTTATTTGTTTTAATTATTATATTAACAATACAAATAATTCAATTTTACTAATTTATTATAATAACTGAAACGCTCAATGATTTTCTACTTATTGATATACTGTAAGATATGTCTTTACTGAATATTATCCAAAATATATGTGTTTAGGGCGAATTTTACCAAATTTCTTTAGAATTAATTTCGGGTTCTTGACAGTTTTTCCATAGGTGCTAGAGTACTGTCAGACGTCAATTTTATTCCGCGGATAAAATATTATATGACTTTTCATTTTTTTTTAATGTTAAACTAAGTAAGTAAATTAATATTTTAAAATCAAAAAAAGTAGTTACCAACTGAAATAGTTGATAGATAACAGCAGATATTTCAGATTTATTTTTAGTAGAGTGGCGAATTTATCTAGTACACTATTACTTTAAAAAAAAAACATTAATTACGTTTTGTGATTACCCGGTTTCTTCAATCAGTCGTTTATTCATTCCTATTTGCCTCGTCTTCGCTTCGCTCTAGACAGAGCAGCCGTGCTATTCTGTAAGAGATTTTTACAAGCGTGAAGTGAGCTCTCTAGTGTTCCCGTATAGAATCTCATCGGTGGAATGGCACCTCACTTCACGCTCACTTCACCTAAGTTTTCACGGTTAGATTTTTACAGAACAGGCAGTCTTTTCAGTGAATTATGTCCAATCGATGGGAGGCAGGTGTAGTCATTGCTTGCCTTACGATCTCCTTCCATCTGGTTCTAATAAATGACAATTTGGGGCGCTGAACCTATCCCACTTTATAGTCTAACTTAAGGTGGTGGAATCTGTCACGGATTTGTTCTAAAGGCCGTGGCCCTGGCATAGGCAACTGAAGGAACACGGTTGGGTTTAAGTCAGTAAAAATCTGACACGCTCTCAAGCTCCGTCCAGAGCGGGAGAAGTGATAGATTCCCACCAAGAAAAAAAAATAAGGTGGCGGAGTCTGTTTCCTTACGTTTCTTGGAACTTGCAGGTCAGTGCCAAGTTGTATGTCGATTAATATATGATTCATAACCGTAATACGGATCCATCAAGCAATGAAAACATTAAGTCATCATCTGCGTAGCCTTTTCCCAACTATGTTGGGGTCGGCTTCCAGTCTAACAGGATGCAGCTGAATACCAGTATTTTACATGGAGCGACTGCCTAGCTGACCTCCACAACCCAGTTACTGGGTAATACGATGATACCCTTTGGTAAGACTGGTTGTGAGACTTTCGAGCTACAGACGACCCCTAACGACTGTCTTATTTTCCATACTTTTTAGTAGATGACCCATCATTGTACCGTAAATATCATCACAAATGTCAAAAAGTTCCTAAATCAAATTATGACCACAGAAACTAAAATGTCGGGGAAATTTTATTCACCACACATACAAGCGTAATGGAATTATCTTTTACCACATAACATTGACCTTGCGCACGCGCTGATTCAACATGGCGCCGCGTGACGTCACCACGTGTCTGATGTGTCGGTCACGGAGCGATTCTCGTGAAAACTCCGCTCGATGACTATTTGTTCAGTGGTTTATTAGCTGTTCGTTGATTGGTATAAATTTCCTTGATGTAAAACATTATATTTTAAGTGTACACTATCTCGTTTTATGAGAAAATTTGTACATTTAGGGGCGTTATTGGCATTCTTCATCATTGGCCCTGTGCATTGATGCAGGATTTTGGTATTATTTCTGGTTCCATTTCCGGGAATGAAAAGCAATTTTTTATTATACATGTTTGAAAATTACGCTAATGAAATGATACACAACACTTATCTCAACTGGCTGACAGCTGTGTCAAGTGGCTTTATGAATAAGTTTACGTCAATTTTTTGGGTTCCGTACCCAAAGGGTGCCAACGGGACATTTTTACTAAGGCCCGCTGTCCGTCCGCCTCGCGCCTGTCACTTTTGAAACGTAAGCGGGGTAGACATTTGAAAATTTTCAGTGTGTACTGTGACCGCTTTAACAACAAAAAATAAAACAAAGTAAAAAATTAAAGGGGCCCCCCTTTAATTTTTTACTTTATAGTTTTTTTATATATATATATATTTTTATATATAGTCCATACAAGAAAAGTGATTTTGCTCGATCTTAATGCTGGTAATACATACAAACTTTTTACTAATGCGTTTGGCTTAGGAAATCACGGCTGAAAATTCCCAACACCTGGATCCCGGTAGGGTATTGGAAATTTTCTATACAGTATTTATTTATTATTTAAATGCCTTAAAACAATAATTACAGGTCTTAAACAAATGCTGTAGCGAAGTCACTCACACAATATTAAAATTAAAGCGCAAAATACATCCTTAGATACCGGTAATTCCGGTATTGAAAAAATCCGATATTCGAAACCCCTATACGGAACCCTTAGCCGGTTTTTCCCGCCCCTTTTATCTCGCAATGTATAAGCGTACGCTCATGCAGAAGTTAATTGGTAGTTTATCGCCAAACAGATTCAATTGGAACAACTTATCATTGTTGCCATGTATGATTTCGGATGTAAATTCAATTCAATTTAGCCTCGAGTATTTGTATCGTTAGCATTAGTGCAAAACAATCAAAAAGTACTGTTTGCAGATAAGGTACACGCGGCGACATGTCAAGCTATAACTTTTGTAGTTTGAGCTTTGTTGTGGGTCATAATTTTTTTTTTTTACTTACCTAAGTGTTTGTTGGTAAAATATTTTTTTGTTGTTCTTCTAACCTAACTGAACAGACAGCTGTGCTGCTAGGGAGTTTGTTGCGCCACTTCTTCTTCCTAGCTAAAGCATTAGGAAATTTAGGAAGTGATGAAAGGCGGGCGTTTTGGAGGACTTATGTAATTTTCACGATCAAAAAGTGCTGGTTCTCAGCCTATTTTGACTCGATGGCTATTTATTAAATTGACGATAAGAACAAACTAGTTATTATGTTGGAAACTATTTTTTTTTTAATCTGCCGAGATATCGTCAAAACATACTGTGAATATTTACTATAGCTAAGTAGTTAGGTACTCACACCAAAATAAATAAAACCATTCTTTATCTTCTGATCTAACCAAATGATAACGTTATAATTAAAACAAATACGTCAAATAATATATTGTATCACAATGAGGCCTCAGGGGCTAGTGCAAATCTTGGAGTTCATTCGATTAATCGAGTCTGGTCAAACCATGCTGAGATCTGTGCATGTCATTCATTCATGCATTTCTCTCAAAATCTTTAATTTTGAGATATTTTTTTAAATATTCAATTTGTTCTTCTGACCGTACGATACAGAATGGGCATGCTACAAACAGATGCTAGGGGTCCGGTAAATTAGAACGATATTTATCAATGGACTTTGATGTTCAATTAATTTAGGAACGCAAACAATATGAAGAGTAATTTGGGCTAGGTTTAATACAAGCTTAAGAAAGTATTTATTAGAACTACTATTTCCTGGTATTAAAAACTAGTCCTTTAACCCTGACCTCATCCTGCAACTGCCCCGTTGGTCTCATGGTGGCAAGGGCGACTGCAGAGCCTAGGTTCGATTCCCAGGTCGGCCAGTGGTATTGGGTTTTTCCCATCTTGCTCCGTGCCTCGGAAAGCATGTTAGGCCGTTGGTCCCGTCTGTCATTCGTAGATCTTTGACTGTGGTTATGGTTCGTCAGTAGCCCAAAAGTCTGACAACCAGTCTTACCCAGGGGTATCGTACTACCCAGTAACTGGGCTGTAGAAGTCAGGTAGTCAGTCGCTCCATGTAAAATACTGGTACTCAGCTCCATCCGGTTAGAATGGAAGCCGACCCCAACACAGTTAGGATAAGGCTAGGCAGATGATGATGGTGATGACATTGAGTTCGTATTTTAAAACCCAGGGTGTAATGTCACTGCCAGGGTCGCGAGATTGTTCGAATGAGATACCGTGACCCTGGCACATGGGCAACTGAAGGAACACGGATGGGTTTTAGTCAGTAAAAGTCTGACATGCCCTCCCGCTCCGCCCAGAGCGGGAGAAGTCATTTGATGATTTACCATCCAAAAAAAAAAGGGTTAATGTCAAACTCTTGTCAAACTCCTATACTGAAAAGCAAATACAACAGTCTTGAAATGTCAGATTAGTCCCTGGGATTAAAGAACGAACTTTAAACCAAATTACATTATTAATCCGTAAAGGGTGCGATAATGTGACGCAATAATTAATATGACACATCTGTAGGTATATCTTAATAGCTAAAAATTTATCAATAGTAATTATCTGTCAATGATTTCTTAGAACGATTAAAATATGCCGCCGCGCGCCGTCTCGGTTTAACACAATCTTAAAGATAACATCAAAAATTATGGCGGAAATAGAAATGGAGCCTTGTTGCTAAGTCGGCGATAAGATAAATATTCGGTTGAAAATTTTACTATAAGTCTCATCATAATTTGCCTATAATGTTCCCACTGCTGGGATACAGTTCTGTCAGCGACGGGGAAGTAGACCGTAATTCACCATGAGGGCCCAGTGCGGGTTGGTCTTCGAATGTTTGGTTCTAGGACATGCCGGCTTCTTCACGATTTTCTCCTTCACCGTTTTGTGGCCAGTATTTTTTTTTGCTTTACAAAATATCACAAATGATGATACTTTATTCACTAACTGTTATGTGCCTTTCAACTGTGCTAAATAAATGTATTTTCTTTCTTCTTTCTTCTTTTTTTCACTATATCTGGTTGACCGAACTTTGCTCGGTATTTTTTGGTAAATTGTGATTAAAATAATAAGTTTATGTTCAAGTTGATTATCGATAAAGTTGATCATTGAAAACACGAATAAAACGACATTTTACAATAATTAATCCTAGCTAGATCGATTTATCGCCCCCGAAACCCCCTGTATAGGTACTAAATTTCATAAAAATCGTTGGAGCCGTTTCCGAGATTCAGATTACATATATATATATATACAAGAATTGCTCGTTTAAAGATATAAGATAAGATAAGATTACAATTTAGCCTATTAGCTAAGAAGTAATTTAAATATAATTTAGGATAAAATAAATTAAGAAAGCGTCCAATAACGTCTTTCTCATAAGCCGAGTGTTAATATAACACAGCTCTTAAGGCTTAAATTAAAGGTTTTAAAAGCCATCGCAAATTCAAACCTGCTCCTAAAAAATTTAATTGTATCATGTACTTGTTAAAGAACAATACAAAAAAAATACATTAATTGTCGCCTGTCAGTACATAAATCAAAAAAAAAAAACTGGTGGAAAACAATAGAAAATTTACTCAACTATAAATGAAAATTGTACATGCAAAAGGAGAGTGTGTGCTTATGACGTACGATAGTAAGTGAAAATTACGACTGGAGCCGAGTATACGCGATTCATTGCCGGGTATACCCGATTCACTGTCATCGATCGGGGACCCGAACATGCCCGATTCAGCGTGCGTCACCGAATCCAGCCTGACGGCTTTCCGTTCACTAAACGCTAGTCCTATACCATCAAATATTCATGAAGGTTCCTTTGAATCCACTTATTGTTGCACATTGTTGTGTTGTACACTGTAATCATGAAATAACATGTTTCTGATATCGTTTATACATTAAAGATACTTCAGTGGGTCTAGGGCTGTCAACTATTTCGATATTGGAATACTTTGTAGCAATGAAATGTTCAGATTCACGGTCGCTAATACGCTTGTCTAGCTAGCATTTTGGTTAGCGATGATTACACTGACTTATGAAACTGTTAGGAAATTCGTATACTTGCCTTTGCAATGTTTGTAAATACGTTTGCACCATGTATCTATCCTATAATTAATTTATCCCTCATTGCTGTTGTGGTATGATAATTTTATTCTTAGTGCATCGTCTTCACATATAAATATATAAGAGGTCAGTTTGGCAGTCGCTTCAGGTAAAATACTGTATTCAGCTACATCAGACTGCAGGCCGAGTCCGACATAGTTTGGAAAAGCTTAGGAAAATTTATAAACCAACAAAAAGGTGTTGGTTGACAACCCTTACTAGAGTAGCCTTCTTTAATAACAGACTACATACGATGCCGTATTTTGTTTATCATACATACTTTGAAAACTTACCTTTGTCAATGAAAGCGTATGGAACAGTTCAAGATTATATAAATCGTTTTTTTAATACTTTTTCTGAAACTTTGTTTTATTTCTGTTTTGGTAACGTGCCTACCATAAGTGACTTCCTTTTTGGTTGTCAAAATAATTGACGTAATTACTGAACTACTACAAAAAATAAGGTTTTATATTTAATCAATCAAATCCACCTGGGTGAGGCCTAGGAGAGGATAGTACCCACTGCTGGACATATCTGTCGGTTTTATATTTTAGTTTAAAAAAAACTGAAAAGCAAAAAATAATAAACCTTAAAATTATGAGTCGTCGCTTTGTAAAGCAAAAAAAAATACTGGTCGTCGCTTTGAGTGGTCTTTGTTCATTGATTTTTCAGCGCCGACTCAAAATTTTAAGGTTTATTATTTTTTGCTTTTCAGTTTTTTCGGCGGTTTAATTTTTTGTTAAAAAGTGTTTATTTTATAATTTTTTGTGGCTTTAATGTACTAATAATACTTGGCAAGGTGTACGCTATCCAATAAAAAAGAATTATCAAAATAGGACTACTCTGTATAAAGTTATGCGTAGTTGAACATTACAATCAGTGAGTGAACAATCAATCATCCCCTGTTTTTCGACCCTTAGGGTTCGATTTTGTTTTCCAAATTTATATAGGACCACCTTCGGAGTATACTCTTTCCAATAAAAAGAGAAGAATTATCACAATCGGACGACTATGTAAAAGGTTATGCGTGGTCATATATAAAAAAAAAATTAAGGTGGTCCCATATAAATTTGAAAAACAAAATCGAACCCTAAGGGTAGAAAAACGGGATGATTGATTGTTCACTCACTGATCGTTATGCATAACCACGCATAACTTTATACAGAGTAGTCCGATTTTGATAATTCTTTATTTGTTGGATAGGGTATACTTTGCCAAGTATTATTAGTACATTAAAGTCACAAAAAATTATAAAATAAAAACTTTTTAACAAAAAATTAAACCGCCGAAAAAACTGAAAAGCAAAAAATAATAAACCTTAAAATTTTGAGTCGGCGCTGAAAAATCAATGAGCAAAGACCACTCAAAGCGATGACTCATAATTTTAAGGTTTATTATTTTTAGCTTTTCAGTTTTTTTTTTAAACTAAAATACAAAACCGACAGATATGTCCAGCAGTGGGTACTATCCTCTCCTAGGCCTCACCCAGATGGATATGATTGAGTAAGGTTTATTATTTTATGCTTTTCAGTTTTTTCGGCGGTTTAATTTTTTGTTAAAAAGTTTTAAGTTTAGTTTTCTATCAAAGCTAGTTTTTAGATTTTAAACTTTTTTTGGGCCGAGTTGTATTAATGAACGGGATGCATTCCGACTTGTTAACTAGCATATTCGAGTCCCGAAAGTGATTTTATGTTGTGGTTTTGGTCCAAGCTTATTTAGCTAATCAAAGCGTAGTTTCCGCATACAATACGTAACCCACTGTCTAAAAATTTAAACCATTTCGGGAGTGTTCGTTTTCCCTGATTTGATGACTATTAATTTTTGATAGCAATACGTACATAATTATTTAATTCTGTTTCCGCATCCCATACAAACCTACACATAGATATAGTACGTTCTAAAACCATCTGATGAATATGTAAATAAATGGATCACTAACTCACTAACCGTGGGTACCCTTTTGTAGAGCAACTTAAAAATCTAGTGCTTTTTTATTTGATTATCTAAAACTAATACCGAAATTTTGATTTTAAATCACTTTAATGACGTTTAACATTTGACAATTGAGGTTAATTTTCTAACCTTAATTTTAGTGGAAGATTTTTTAATAACAATTTAATCATGTTGTTCAATCAATAAATTATTCGGAAAAGTGGTGAGAAAATGAAAACTCTTTTATTCAAATAAGTCTGAGGATCAACACTTTTGGAACGTCGAAATTAAATAAGACAGCCCCCCAAAACGCCCGCCTTTCACCACTTCCTAGTGCTTCAGTTGGGAAGAAATGGCGCAATAAATAAACTTTTTATCCTTCTAAATGCACTAAAATAAGTTACTACTCCTCTTTAGTCCACTTTCTAACGGAAATAATAAAATTGCGGCGGAAAACCTAGTGCGCGAAAAATCCCGCTGCGTTTTTATTACGTCCGTGTGAATGTGGACTTAGTGAGTGATTATATATTTATAAAATCACTCACTAAGTGCACGCTTTCATCAGATAGATTTGAACAGACCATAGATCATATCAATTTACAATTTATTTCCACTCACACTCACTGATTATGTCATCGCACGCAAATTAAGTCAGTCGATAAGTGTTGTCAGTCGCGCCTTATCTCGTCATATCAGTATACAAAACTTATCGACTTGACTTAGTTCAAGGCTCATCTCCGATACAACAGTGTGTGATAAAAAGTGTTTTTTTTTTTAAGTTGTTAATTTTCATATTTCGCGCTGATTGTAAATGTTTTATCGACTAGTTTATGTAATCCGTGATCGGAACACTTTGTAAGGTAATAAAATAGATTTAATTATGTGTGTTTATCGTCGTATGGTGGACAAGATTATTGGTGGTTGTAAATAGAATAACTATGATAACATCTTTTGGTTTTATCGAACTGCGCCATCTGTAGAGTACGTGTTATTAATACAGGTTTTATCGACACATTTTTATAGCTATCTAATGTGGCACAAAACATACATCTCGATCGAGTCCGTCCCTTGCTGCCCTCTACCAGCGATGCCCTAAGCCGAGGTCCGTACCCCACAGGGGTGCCCTTAGCGTGTAGTCGCTCTATTTTTAAGTTTTTAAGTCCTGGGTGAGGCAATAAAATGCGAATCCAGTCAAGCAGCCGACCATCTCCTACGTTGACCTGTGAAATGCCGGTAAAAAAAGACAACAAAGCGACAAATTAATCAAACATCAATCTAAATCGTCAAATATCATGGATGCTGTAACGAATTGCTTAATATTATGTGAAGCAAAAACTTTATACTCTTTTTTACGTAAATCACGTGCACGGAAGAGTATGAAATTTTACACAGTAAAACTTTATATTGAGAAGGACTGTAGAAAGCTAATATTTTTGTATAACAATATGTAAAAAAAATGTACTTTGATTAAAACTTAATCAAATGATCAGGAAAAGCCATTGAAATGAGACGTTGCCAACTCATACGGGATGAACGCTCTTAATACATATTTGGGTTTCTACAGAGCAACAAAACGGCCGCAATAACGGTTATCATGGAAATGACAGTCCCGGTTTTTCAATTCGTGATGGTTTACGCTCTGGCAGAAACCTCAAATTCAAACATATCATAATTCATATTAAGAAAATGTTGTATTTTCAGTTTACCTCACCGATTTTCTCGTTTTTTTTTTTTTTAGATCCACATTTTGCTCGTAAAACCTTACAGTAGCACAATCACCTTATAATGTACCCACTGCTGGATACAGGCCTCTGAAAGGACCATAAGGTGTTTCTCCTTTATTCTGACGCTGATTCTCATTTATTCTGATGCTGATTCTCCTTTATTCTGACGCTGTTTCTATTTGTTACAGGGAGCACCGGGCGAGTCCGGCGCATCTACAAGTGCCGGGCGTGTGCGGCTAAGCAGGCCGCAGCAGGCCTCGCGCCCGCGCCTTGCGCCGCTTTGTTGGCGCCGCGCACTCAACGTAGACCCGCCCTGGCTGCGAGCCCGGGCCCGCTGACGCCAGCGAGACATTCCGTAAGCTTTTTCGTATTTTATGATCGCCTGGTACTTGTGTACTGGGATTTGTATCCGTTTTCTCAGTTAATCGGTGAAGGGCCAGCTGTCGACAGCATGGGCTAGTTTTGCAGTCTTAATTTTAAAGACTCGACTCGATTATGCAAGACTCAGTGACTCTAGACTCCGAACCTTTTGAGCAAAAAGGTTCGGAGTCTAGAGTCAAGCCGAGCCCTCTTCTTATAAAGGACTCGAGTCTTAAAATGAACTCGAGTCTTAAAGAAAAACTCGGAGCATGAAGATGAGACTTGTAGCTCATCATTCGAAAAAACTCGAATAACTTGTCAGATTTTTTTGTATCATAACCATTAATTTGAACTTATCATCTTCTATTCGAGTCCTTTTTAAAGACTCGAGTGCTTGACTTAGACTTCGAGTCATTTGAGCACACTGAGTCTTGCATAATTGAGTCGAGTCTTCAAAATTACAACTCGAGGACTCGAATCCTTTGCAACACTAGCACGAGCCCGCTGATGCGAGCGGGACATTACGTGAGTTTCTTCATGTTTTATGACCGCCTGGTATACGGAACCTAGTGCTGTTGTTTGGTGACTCTTAAGACTGATCCCTTGGTAGACCTCATTCCGCCTCTGCTCTGGGTATACAATATTTGTAGCTCCCCGCAGTTTTTGTCTTCATCTAAATTGAACAATCTGATATTGGAGCCTAAAAATAACAGACGTCCAATTGTTCCAGCTGACACTTGTGGACTAGCGCTCGTGGGCCACCACAACCCGGCTCGAATACCTGACACCGACCCCCCCGGCCCGGACAGGCAAGCGCAGCATAGCCGACCCCACGCTCCGGCATTGCCGGGGCTAAGTCGGCTCCAAAGTCAACCGTAAAGGAACCACATAAGGCTCGAAAATTCCAGTCAAAATTCCAGACAAGATGAAGGTCGTGGAAGAAGAACAACTTATAACAGTGATGGATGGGCCATGGTCGCCCACTGACCTGATCCGCGAGATCGTGGAGTCGGGTACCCAAGAGGACCCATTCTATGTGATGGATCTCGGCGAGGTGGTTGCCAGGTACCATCGCTGGAAGGAGCTCATGCCGCGCGTGGAGCCGTTCTATGGTGAGATATGCTTTTTTATTTATTGTGGCAAGTCTTTAGTTGAGGAAACCTGAACTAAGATATATGTAATTGCCATCCGCCTTGAACAAGCGTGGTGGTCCATGTTTTCCTTTGCTGTATTGAAAGAAGCCTTAGCTATCCAGTGGGGCAATACAAGACTAAACACATTATTATTATGTTGCGCACTACGAGTATTGGAAAATCGTTTCAAAGCACACAACTTTTATCCTTATCAGAAACAATAAATTAGGTTAAAAACACAATACTCGCTACACTAATTATTTTCAAACAGAATGATAACTAAAAACTGTTTTATTTAGCTTTCTTGACAATCTTTATGAGTAGCAGAAACCCCTAAAAGCTAACAAATAGTCTTACCGAGGGTATCGTGTTAGTTACCCAGTCGGATAGAAGGCCACTCTAAGTAACTTAATGGTATTCAATTAGACAAGAAGTCGATCCAAACTTGGTTGGGAAAAGGTTAAACAGATGATGAGATCATTTCCAGCTTAGCCCTAATTGTTCGAAAAAGTTACCGTGGCCCTGTCACAAGAAACTCAAGGAACACGGGTGGGTTTTAGTGAGTAAAAGTCTGACACGCCCTCCCGCTCCGCCCAGAACGGGAGAGGACGTTTGTTGATTTCCTACCCAAAAAAAACACCCTGTTTTTATACTCTTCATGTCAATGCTCACAACTAGTATTCCCTCCAGAAGTATCTAATGGAGGGTAAACAAACCCTTAATAATTAAATTCTTACTCTCCATAGAAGAGACAGAGGTTTCAACTTTATATCTCACCACTTTTTCTCTGTTTAATTATTAAGATTAAATTGTAATTGAAAAACCTCAATTGTCAAATGAAAAATATTTTTAGGCTAATTTAAAATTAGAGCTACTGGTTGAAGTATTCAAATAATCAAATCAAAGCACTATTTTTATAGCTGGCACTACCTATTGGCATTACCTGTAGCACATTTATTTTTCTTCTGATTTAATTTTATCATGGTCTGGCAGTTTGAGTAATTTATGCGGCCTACACAAATGTCCTTTCTTTGGTATTGTTCGTCAAATCGTTGAGCTCCTTAAGTTCTGAGTTGAGCTGTTTGATTACTGATATACTATGCGGTTCTTTCCTCAAAAGACCATTTCAGACACCAATCCACATGATTTATTTGTCTTCTGAGTTTGTTTCGGCCTTTCTTCTCAGAGTATTCAGATAGGAAACGCTGACTTATTATAGTTCTAAAAAATATGATTGAAGTGTAAAAATGTTTGTACAAACTTACTAGCAGAAATAAAATCATTTGTCATTATCTGATCCGTTTGTTTACATTTTAATCAGATGCATTTGGAACAGGTCATGTAACATTTATGTTTGTTCGTCAGCGGTGAAGTGCAATGACGACAAGCTCCTGGTGAGCACGCTGGCGGCGCTGGGCACCGGCTTCGACTGCGCCTCCAAGGTCGAGATCGAACTCGTCACCTCCATCGGAGTAGCTCCCGAGTAAGTACCCCTCATTTACTGCCTGGAACTTTGAACATAGAAAAATAAATAGATCATATATCTGAACAAGGGAGGGTTCCCAACAGTGGGAACATTATAGGCTGATTGTGATGTGTCATCATCATTGTCATTTCAGCAGAAAGAAGTCCACTGCTGGACATAAACCTCCCTCAATTTGGAGGGTTTTGCCACAATCGCCACGCTTGGCCAGGCGGGTTGGCGAACGCAGTATGGTGGTAAAATGCATAGAGAACGCCGCTGCCCATTCTCTAGTAAGTTCCTTAGTCGCCCCTTACGACACGCACGGGAAGAAATGCGATGATGTTATTCTTTACGTCCGGCACCACACGGTTATTTATTGTGCTATGTGTGGTAATATAAGGTGTATCTATTCATACACGAAATATTTTAAGAGGTACACCTGTAGGTGGTAAAGAAGCTATAGGAGCAAAAAGAAAATTTTTATCTAGCGTTTTTGAATTTTCGTAATTATTATAATTTTAAAACTGCTTGAGACATTTTGCATAAAACCTTTACTCCAAATTCTATGAATGGCCCACCTGACGCTGCGAGGGCGGCGACCGGACGGCACGAGCATCGCCGCGGTGTTTCGGGCCGTAAAAAATAAGGAGCCAGTATTTCTTATGTGCGTCAAATAATTTATAAATATTAAATTTTGAAAAAATAAAAACATTTACAAATTTTTTTTTTCGTTCCTGTAGCTTCTTTACCACCTACAGGTCTACCTCTTATAATATTTCATGTATGAATAGATACACCTTATATAATACGCATTCCTGACTCACGATAATTGTTACAGGCGCATAATTTTCGCGAACCCAGCCAAGATGGCGTCGCACATCCGCTACGCGTCAGCTGTCGGCGTTAACGTCATGACGTTCGACTCGGAGACCGAGCTCATGAAGATCAAACAATACATGCCGCATGCACAGTGAGTATTTATTTAATACTTCAGGCACAGAAATGGGGACTACCTGCCTTAGACATTTTCTACCTTACGAAAATCTAGTAATCTATCCAGCCAGGTCTGACATGCCCTTCCGCTCCACTCAGAGAGGGAGACGTCATATCGCACCTACTACGGTGCAACAACGTCACTTTTGCTTTGTCAAAATTAATCTGAGTATGAGAAAAAGTAGCTTATATACCCCTTTATTAAATGTTCACTTTAACTTTAATGTGAAGTTCAAAGTTGTAGTTTAAATATTTCCAGTTAATTTCTTTAGTTAATACATTATAATAGGATGTGGAATTTTCAAACGCGAATTTTCCTGAAATAACGTCTCCTGCATAAGTGACGTTATTGCACCGTAAGTACAATAGGATGATTTTTCACCCACAAAAAAAATATGGCTGAAGATTTTATTTGCTTGATTATTTGAACAGCCAATCGGATTGGCAAAATAATATTCTTGCATTTGATACTCCAATTCTTGAGGAAGGTTGTTGTTTATTTAACAACACGCTAAGGAGCCAAGCAAAGAAGAAAAATATCCAAAATATTTTTCCGCCGCTGATACTACAGTGGACGGGCGATGCGATGCGACGCGACATGATGTGTCTGGAGAGCAAGAAATTTCGCGCGGACCAAGTTGCGGGCAGAAGCTAGTATTATTACATACTAGCTGACCCAGCGAACTTCGTACCGCCTCAGAATCAATAAATGTTGTGTTAACTTATCAGATCCCACCAACACAAAGCAAAGAGCACCAAGTACCATATACCCATGTTAGACCAAGTTATGACAAACTGGTACTTTGAAGACATAAAGCGTTTTCTAGCTACCACACACCCATGATACGTGAGCTCCTACCAAGTTATGCCAACCTGGTACTTCGAAGACATAAAGCGTTTTCTAGCTATCAAACACCCATGTTAGGTGACTTTGTATTCTTAAATAAGTGTTCTTAAATTTTTAATTTTCCGCGCAATTTTTTAATTTTTTCTTTTAAGAACCTTCTCCTGACAATAACAAACACAACAAAAAAAAAAAAAAAATGAAATCGGTCCAGCCGTTCACGCGTGATGGCGTGACCAAGCGAAATAGGGATTCATTTTTATATATAGATAGAAAATCTAGTGACTTGCTCTGGCTCACAGCTTTACTAAACATTTAGTAAAAATCTGTTATTTAGAATAAATGCTGTGGAATAAGTTCCTTGCGTAGCATGTGTGGTGTGACTATGAATGATAGGCTGAGGAATGATGTCATAACACTACGGTGTGATTTAAAAGAAGATGTAGTGACAAAAATTGAAAAAAAAAAAACCGGCCAAGTGCGAGTCGGACTCTCGGCTTATATATATTGTCGGTTTATGCATAAGGTTTATGTTTATGAAATTAAATGTGTTTTTTTATTTTTTTATATTTGAGTTGATTGAATTAAAGTTAATTGCGGTTTACGATTTAAGACGTATTAAAAAAAAAACTACTTACTAGATCTCGTTCAAACCAATTTTCGGTGGAAGTTTACACATCATATATTTTTTTAGTTTTATCATTCTCTTATTTTAGATGTTACGGGGGGGACACATTTTACTACTTTGGAAGGGTCTCTCGCGCAAACTATTCAGTTTAGAAAAAAATGATATTAGAAACCTCAATACCATTTTTGAAGACCTATTCATAGATACCCCACACGTATGGGTTTGATGAAAATTTTTTTTTGAGGTTCAGTTCTAAGCATGGAGTACCCCAAAATGTATTGTTTATTTTTTATTTTAGTATGAAAATCTTAATGCGGTTCACAGAATACATCTACTTACCAAGTTTCAACAGCATAGCTCTTATAGTTTCGGAAAAAAGTGGCTGTGACATACGGACGGGCAGACAGACATGACATGACGAAAAGTATGCTTAGATGATTTGGTCCCGTTTAAATGATGAATGAAGGATGGCTTACAAAAGCTATTTACAAGGCAGATGTGAGTAGAAATACCGGGAGGGGACGCCCTTTGAGGACATATAGTGACCTTATTGGTGATGTTCTTCAGAAAGGTCAGGTGCGTAGTACTCGCAACCGGCTGTGTGTTTGACCAATTGTATGAACCTAAACGAGGCAAAAGGAGTGTGTAAGGGTCGTAGCAGGTGGCGCTAGTGTTGCAAAGGACTCGAGTCCTCGAGTCGTAATTTTAAAGACTCAACTCAAGTATGCAAGGCTCAGTGTGCTCAAAAGGCTTGAAGTTTAGAGTGAAGTAGTCTTAAAAAGGACTCAAGTCTTAGAAAGGACTCGAGTCTGAAAAAGGGCTAGAGTCTTAAAAGGACTCGAGTCTTAAAATCAACCCGAGTCTCAAAGAAAAACTCGGAGCATGAAGATGAGACTTGTAGCTCATTATTCGAAAAAACTCGAATAGAAGGCAATAAGTTAAAATTAGTGGTTATGATGTAACTATGTGTACAATAAAATCTGACGAGTTATTCGAGATTTTTCGAATGATGAGCTACAAGACTCGAGTTCATTTTAAGACACGAGTCCTTTTTAAGACTCGAGTCCTTTTTAAAACTCGAGTCCTTTTTACGACTCGAATGGCTGTTGGTTGGAAATGAGTCGGATTCCGCGCCTTTTGAGCACACTGAGTCTTGCATAATTGAGTCGAGTCTTTAAAATTACGACTCGAGGACACGAGTCCTTTGCAACACTGCTTGCTTCCGTGGTTTCTGCCTACGTCTATGGGAAAAAGGCGTGAGTTTATGTATGTGTGTATAGATATTGTAGTATAAATTTACCTGTTTGTCTGCAGGCTGGTGATCCGCATCCGCTGCGACGCGGCGTCGGCGCAGTGTCCGCTGGGCATCAAGTTCGGTTGCGACCCCGTCACCGAGGCGCCCAGACTCATCAAGCTGGCGGCCGTGCTCGGTCTGGACGTACGTACTCATCATCTTCATCATTTTAGCCAAGAGATGTCCACTGCTGGACAGCCCTCGCTGAAAGGGGGATTTGCCATAATCGCCACGCTTGGCAGGCGGGTTGGCGATCGCAGTACTGTGGTAAAATTAATAGAGATCGCTACTCCCCATTCTCGTAGTATCTCCATTCTTGAAGTAAGTACTGCTTGTTACGAATAAACTACTTGGTGAAACTGCAGACATGATGTGTATCGACATTTACAGGCATGGAGCAAGGTAGGCAAGGAACTCCATAAAAATTGTGTAATGACGTTACAAATTCATAGTAAAAGTTTTAAAGGAAAAGTTTTTTTTTTAAGCGCATTTAATTAAAAAACATTACGTCCGTTACGTCATTGCGTCGTTCTAACGATCTTGCTCTGGTTTGTTTTTTATGTAGACTATTTCAGAAGAAAGTTTTCTATTCCAAACTGTCAAAATCACACTGACAACTGATAGTTGTCTACGGTAGTGAATACAATTTGATTTTGTAATCGCCATGCTAAAGACAGAAGAAAACTTTCTATTCTCTACACGGAACGTCAGTTTTATCTACTCTTTCGTCAACAAACCGGTGCTCATGCTAAGCCTGCAGGCAATGAAAACCAGAATAACATTGATCTGCCTACTTTGTATATTGATACCTCATATCATCGTTTCAGCCGAAAGACATCCAGTACTGAACTTAGAATGGTTGCCATAATCGCCACGCTTGGCAGGCGGGCTTGGCGATCGCAGTAAGGTGGTAAATGCCTCATATACCTGCAGGCAAAGAAGCACCCAATATACTCTTTATACGTCAAATTTACCTGCACTCTGTCCGTAGTTGCGTATGTTAATATACAAAATGTTCTTCAGATGGTCGGCGTATCATTCCACGTCGGTAGCGGCGCTTCAGAGACGGAAGTGTACGCGCGCGCCATCGCGTTGTCCCGGGCGTTGTTCCACGTCGCGAACAACGTGGGACACAAGAACATGCGTCTGTTGGACGTAGGGGGAGGGTTCCCGGGAGGATCGGACTCTTCTATCTGCGAGGTAAAACATTTTTTATGACATATTTCATAAATTTTGGGCCCTATTCTTTAATATTATGCCTTGTTCTATTCGAAATTATAGCTTCAAGCTATCGTAAACTCTTTTAACATTATGTGACGCAAATAAAGATATAATTACGTATAGCAGCATTATTTAATCAATTTAGACCATATAGATCTAAGATAAGATCAATAATTATTGTTCATTAGCTTTTGCCAACGACTTTGCCCGCATGGAGGTCTGAAATTAGCCAACGAAAACCTACATTTGGAATTAAAAAAATCCCATGTGTTAATTCAGGTTATAAACTATCCGTGTCCCAAATTTCATCCAAATCCGTTTAGAAATTTTTCCATGATTGAGTAACACACATCTAAACATACAAACTCACACACTCACTTTTGACTGACCTTTTAGTCTAGTGGTAAGTGACCCTGACTGCTAAGACTGAGGTCGTGGGTTCGATTCTCACCCAGGACAAATGTTTGTGTGATGAGTGAGCACAATCATTTGTTCTGTGTCTGGGTGTAATTTATCTATAATATGTATGTATTAAGAAATATATGAGTATGTTTATCAGTTGTCTGGTTACCATGGTACAGGCTCTGCGTAGTTTGGGATCAGATAACGTTGTGTTGGTTGTCCTAAGATATTATTATTATATTGTATGAAATGTATGTGTACTGTGTGCAGGTGGCGGATGTGATCAACTCGTCCCTGGAGGAGCACTTCCCGGAGGGCTGCGTGCGCGTCATCGCGGAGCCGGGACGGTACTTCGCCGCCGCCGCCTACACGCTCGCCGCCATGGTACATGCCAAGCGAGAGGTACCTACACTCATTACATATACTTGTTTCAGGAGGTGTGACCTGGCTGCCAGGGTCGCGAGATTTGTTCGAAAGAGTTACTGTGGCCCTGGCATATAGGCAACTGAAGGAACATGGATGGGTTTTATTCAGTACAATTCTAACTCCTGCTCCGCCCAGAGCGGGAGACATCATTTGATGATTTCCTACCAACAAAAAAAGGAGGTGCGACCCCGTTGTACGTTTTAAAGTTATTTTTCCAAATAAGTAAACAAATTTGTTGTAACTTACTCGTAGTTGCGAACACATTAGGGGCTAAGTAATAACAGCCGCACGGTTCGATCAATCAGGTTAAGCTACTCTTGCCGCGGTTAGTCCGTCGATGTTTGACCATCTGTACAAACGATTACGTACTTAGCAACTCTCACGTTTCTGTGAGTCTTGAATTAGATGTAAGAAGATAAGTGACTGATTATTTTCGAAATAACACATATAATCAGCCTATAATGTTCCCACTGCTGGGACCCAGGCCACCTCTCGGTGAGAGGGATTAGACCTTATTCCACCACACAGGCCCAGTACGGGTAGGTACATATCATCTATCTTAGAATTTTTGGTTCTAGGACATGCCGGTTTCGTCACGATGTTTTCCTTCACCGTTTTGAGAGCAGTGGTGATGAAATAATTTACACAAAATAAAGCGCCTGCCTTTTTTTTTGTGGGTGGGAAATCATCGATTATTGTTTCCCGCTCTTCGTGTCAGGAAATCTTCAAGCTGCAAAGCAGAAAAGTCTTTTTTCGAAATTAAGGGAGAATTTTTTCTTTTCGCTCTTCAGGTGGCTTCTAAGGAGTACGACGAGAACTCAGAGACGCACACCATGTACTTCATCAACGACGGCGTGTACGGCTCCTTCAACTGTGTGCTGTACGACCACCAGCATGTCGTCGCCGAGCCTCTCAACGTAAGTCCTTACATAAGAAAATAATAAGAATAATTTATTGTTCAAGAAATTACATTCGTATGCGATTGATTCCTGGAACTCACCAAGTGCGAATAGTGAGACTAAAATAAAAATTAAAGATGACAGAAAGAAATTTTTTAACAAGGGTGTCGTTTTCGTGGTTTTCGAGTATTAGCACCCTCGTAAACCATGACTACGTCACCCATGACAAAATTTTAAAATTGTCTGAAAAAGCCAAATGAAAATCCAAGATGCGGGCGAAAATGCTCTCGCGGCTTCTCTTTCTCATAGATGAATTGCAGATTCAGAATGTACGTACAGTCTTAATTTGAAACTTGTCGTCTTCCCAGGACAACGGCTCGGAGCCGATGGCGTGCTCAGTGTGGGGTCCGACGTGCGACGGGTTGGACTGCGTGCTGCCCGCCGCGCGCCTGCCCGCGCTGGGCGTGGGAGACTGGCTCGTGTTCCGCGACATGGGAGCCTACACGCTGCCCGTAGCCTCGCCCTTCAACGGCTTCCCTATTCCCACGGTCCGCCCGGCCGTCGACGCCAGGCTCGCGTGAGTATTACTTATCACCCCTCTGATTGGACGTGAAGAATAATTAAATAATTCCCAAACAAATCTGAAATTGGTTACCTACTTATATTATTTTTAGGGAGTTAAGTAGGATAATGAGAATTAAAACATTTTATTTGTCTCATTTTATTCAAATATATATACGTTTTGCGTTGACCCACAAAACTTTTTTCTCATAAATTTGGATTAAAATAAATTCATTCCGTAAAATGGTAACCCTAAACCTTCAAAACAACCCAAATTTTAATAATGGATGCGTATTTCGAGGTACTGGGTTAAAAATGCCCAATGAATTTGGATCAGTAGTTCCTGGTATTACCGCGTTCAACCAAACAAACTCTTCAGCTTTATAATATTAGTATAGATTAAATGAGTCTGTTTAACAATACCCATAAGTAATGTTATACCCTAAAAAAACACTTGAATTAAAACTAGTTTTATCACAAAAAAAAGACAGTTATTTGAAGTTCACGCTTCATGGAACACAAATCCATTCTCGAAACTTGTTTGACTGTATAAGTGAATTGTGTCATGTTCTTATGAAAAATAAAGAGTTTTTAAAGCTAACAAGCCATGTTGTTTCAGCTGCGTGTTGAAGGAGTTGCGGCCCCTGAGTGCGTGCCAGTTCGCGGCGGGGCGCTCGGCCCCCGCGGCCCCGGCGGGCCCCCCCGCGGGCCCCCCCGCGGGCCCCCCGGCGGCGCCGCCACAAGTGTTCGTGGAGTGCGCACTCAAGTGACCCGCACGCCTCGCACGCCTCCCGCACGCACACACACCCGCACGCCACAGGTAGCAAATAATGTTGGGAACAACTCGCACATCTACCCGCATTCTTTTTATTTATGAACTAACTGTCAAAATTTCAAAATGATCTTGAATTCAATCAAAAATCCTATATAAAATCATTTTTTTTTTGCAAATGAAGGTAATTGATGCGTACATAATCTAATCGCATTATTTTTATTTATGAACTAACGGTCAATATTTCAAAATCCTATATCAAATCATTTATTTTTTGCATACATAGGTAATTGGTACATATACAAGATTATTTTTAGTATATGCGAAACCTGAATATAGTTTGTTCAGAATCAGTAACTGAATCGATTCCAATAATTTTTACACCATGTTATATTTTGTACCAAAAATATTTAATTACGCTTCCAAGTCGCGGGCCTTAGTGTTTTGTTTCGATTTTAAAATTATCATGTCTTTCTCGTATTTAAACGTCCATTACACGGAGATGGTACGTACACTAGCTGTTTGTGGTGATCTGCATATGTTTTTGCGTGGACAACCAGGTAACTTATCAAGCTTATAACTTTGTGATTATTAATGATACAGTTTTGAAATTTTTTTCATAGATTCTTTACATAAAAATACTAGACCCGTGTTTCGGGTTTCGCATAAACAAAAATTAATGTTGTATAGAGTTTCACTTCTTGTTAAAGACTTTTTTAACGAATTTTGACATCATTTCCATTGATGATGGTAGATTTAAAGATTTTTTTCGACATTATTTGGTTATTTGTGTGCAATATACTCATTTGGTCGGTCTCACACCTACGCACCCATTTGTCAGGTATCAAATAATGTTTTAAAGGATTATTTTTTTTACATTATTTGTGTTAAAACGCTTGGTTTGTCAATACATAAGCTCAATTATTCACGGCCTCATTACAATATTGCAGTACAACTCGACTCAGAGGAACCATCGACATCTCTTGACTAACGAATGTACTTACTGATATAATCAAATATCAATTCTATGTCTTAATGATATGGTTTATAATTCTTTAACTACATACCGTTCAGGTATCGAAGGAACCTCTAGCTTGCATAGTACTGTACTCATATTTATATTTAACTTCCTCTGTGTGTGATAGCGTTGTCTCTTTCAGGAGTTGTAGTAAATGTAGGAAAACTTTGCATTTCAGTAGTTAACTTTTAATCTCTCATCAAATTCAAAATCATTATTTTTTTTAGGTAAAATTTAATTTTGTATAAATTATAACTGTATTTAGACGTTTTGTGTAGCAATGTGATTGTAATGGAATAAATATTTATGTAATTCTAAAATTAATCGTCGTATCGCTCTTTATGCGATTTGTTAATCCTCATTATATGGATATATTAGAAGCCGAGTGACCCTACTAACTGACTGCTTCATTAGACTTGTGGTCTGCAAGCTACAACTACTGAGTATAAGGTCCTGGGTAAAATTCCTGGGTCGGGAAAAGTATTATGGCTCGTTTTCCATTTGGAAATTCTCAGTAGCAGCCCGGAGTTCGGATTTGTGACCGGTTGATGGCAAAAAGCCCGCCGTCTGTCACATGGGACTTAAACATAGCTGGCGAAAAATTTTGGGTGTACCAATTCCAAAATTCACATAGCTAAATTTTAGCCAAAATAGTTGGATCACTTGGCTTCCAAGCATATTGATTTTCGCTTAATAACATTGATTTCATTTACGCAAAACTGCCTCGATGTATATTAAATCACGGTGTTCTCGTTTGCATATTTTGTAGAAGTAATGTATTCACTATAAATGTATTTCGATGTGTAATGTGGTTTAATGAATTTTTCAAAGCAATTTTTTCATCTCATAGGATGGTTTCGCAAAAATAAATTGTGGCAATCTCGCTTTTTAATAAACATTTGTGGAATGTAATATGGTGGTTTTATTTATCCTTTTGTTTAGATTAGATTGTAATAAATGAACGAAATTTAATTTCAGACGGCTAACCCATCACAACAAACCGACCCAATTGTATGTAAATAAATATCTTAGGACAACCAACACACCGTTATCTGATCCCAACCTAGGCAGAGCCTGTACTATGGCAACGAGACAACTGATAAACATACTTATATATTTCTAAATACATACATATTATAGATAAATTACACCCAGACACAAAAAAAATAATTGTGCTCATTACACAAAGATTTGTCCTGGGTGGGAATCGAACCCACGACCTCCGTGTTCGCAGTCAGGGTCACACTAACAGGCCAGTCCATGTTTAGTCGATTTAGATTCAATTACTATTATTTTTAACCCATAATACCGATTCCTATTTTAATTTTGATAACACAAAAATTGTAGCTAATTAGTCGAAATTAGTCGCCAAATATAAAAATTAGTCTCACTGGTTCAAAGTTATAAGGTTTTCTAGGTGTCCGATCTAGAGAGACCTTACCCCGGTTTGACCCATTTGAATCTCAAAAGTTAGGGCATCTAGCGAAGATCTGTTTTGAACATCGGTCAAATACGACCTGACCAAAATATGAAACGACCACCAATGACTGATACGTCAAAAAATTGTGAATTAAGTCTAAGTTAAATTACAGCGTCCAGCTTATTTTATTGGAGCCGGAAAAATAATTTAGGTTTAAAACAAAAACCTCATTTTCTTACTTCTTTTTATAGATTTTGAACGCATCCAAACCCGTCCCGTTTTAATCTGTGGTACACGTTTTATTATAACACTCAAATAAACATATTTTTTTTAATTCTAGATATTATTGCCAATTTTTTTATTTATTTTTGTAGTGTATTAGGAATACAATTATTTTTAGATGGGTATTTGAATTGAATATTCCGAAATGAGTCTCAAATGATATGTTAACAGTCAATGTAGAATACACTAATAGGTCGAACGAAATGTAAATGTATTATATGACATTAGAGCTGACAAAGATAGAAAACCGATCGGATTGTAAATACATGGTTATCATTTTTTTAACAGTCATTAGATACCTACACAATGAGAAATGGTTTCATCATTACCTAAATCATACCCTGATTCATGCACATTGCACTGCACCTGTGTCTTAGATACATATCAGTGAAAAATAAGAAAAATTAGAAAGGCTATTGATTCATCATAACCTTAAAAGTTACGAAATACTTATGTGTAAAGTTCTATGATCCTCGATTTTTAAATAATATATTTTCAATTTAAGGTTGATAATTGACCCTAGGGGAATGAATTAATCCATACACTATTCATGTTCGTGGTATTTTATAGTCAGGTCACAGCATGTATGGGCCGTGGCCACTGACCTCTATCTAATACGCTGGACTGGCTACCGCTATCAATTTATTGTGCCTATTTGAAAATCGCCATTTTGGCGCTGACGGCAGCAGTGAGGGGGAATGGAACTAATACTAGTGATGTACAACAAATGGTTTGTTATCGATAAAAACTTCTCTGATATCGACTACAATGATAGAAATATTACCAAGGCTATTTTTGTTACTATTTTCTATAAATTAATTTGTTTAGATAATTATTAACATGTAACATTCGTGTTGTCTTCTAAACGTAATGTTTTTAAAACGTGGAATACGTTTTATAACATAAAATACGTTAGGATTTACTAAAATCATAGATAATTAATTTAAAACAAGTAATATAGGCATATATTTTGTTACTAAAACACAAATAAAAAGACATGTCTGCACTAGTTGAGTACCTAACTAAACCAATGAACTATAGATAGTCGTAATAAACAGATATTTTACATATAAAACATAACTTGAAATAGCAGTATATAGTACTGTTTATGGACTGTAATTCATAATAAGTTGACCCCTTCCTTGTTCTCCTTAGGGCAGATTTTAGCAACGTCAGATATCTTTTATCCTGGGAATTAAATCGACGTTTGACAGTTTCAGTACGAATGAACTGTCAAAAATTCAAAATGTATTCTCTGGATATGACTTATTCTAGGTATAAAAGTTTGGTGAAATTCGCCCTTTAACGGATAAAAGTTAACTATCGGATCAATAAATAATAAAATTCTGTAAAATAGTAAATTAAGTACCTCTAATTGTCTTATCGTGCACTCTTTAAAGGAAGGGATTATCTTTTACTAGTCAGATACCGTATGTCGCCATGTGGTACGAGACACAATAAATTTTTATTAGGTCTGTAATTACGGTAATTAACTTGTAACAACTTAATTACCGCAGGGGAGGGGGACAGGGAAATAAAAAAGCATTCTGAAATCACATATTTTATTAAATTAAAACTTACTGTCGAGCCCATATTATTTGCCGAGTCAAAAAATGTCTAACCTTCTCTCCAGTTATTAATAAAGAATATTTTTTTGACACTAATAAGATTGCAAATGGCCGTTGTTTGTTGTATTTGAGCTAAGCGTCTCTGCGAAATAAAAAGTTTTCCAATGCATTGTTTGGAAGTCTCATTAATATTAGAGTCGGGTATTGCCCAAAATATATGTAAAAATTCACCTAACTCGGTTTGTAACGAGGATGGATCATCGTCGTCAAGGCGGTATTTCTTCGTAGTACGCATATTTTCAGCATTCGTAAAATCATCAACATTAAATTTATTTATTTTAGCACGCTTTGCACTAGAATTAGTTAATATGGATACATTATTGTCCTGAACGTTGCCGGTAGAAGTTTTTATTTCGTGATGGATTAATAACTGTTTAATTAAAACTTACTGTCGAGCCCATATTATTTGCCGAGTCAAAAAATGTCTAACCTTCTCTCCAGTTATTAATAAAGAATATTTTTTTGTTTCTGCGAACAAACGGATGTTTACATATTTAGTTATTATTTCTTTTAAAAGAATATTTAAATGACTGTGAAAATTGTCTGAGACATAACTATCTCTAAAATGATCTTCTAGCTCATATGCCTTTGGCGAGTAAAAATGTAGAGTAATGGCAAATGATCTTAATTCTGGAGCATACTTAGCATGTTTTAAATATTTGGTCATTCTTTTAAAAAGTTGTGGTTTAAAATTGTCGTACTGATTTAACATATATAAACAATCATCACATACCAGTTTTCTTTTTTTTAAATCAGCAATTACAGATCTTAAAGTAGACACGGTAATTTTCATACGTTTCACATTTTGAGACAATACTTTAATTCGGGCTTGTGACATTTTCAAGGCTCTTTTGACCCTTTCCAATTTAATTTTGGAAGATTTTGGGGTGTTCTCGTAGCGGTGATCTAATTTTACACTAGAACAGATTTCCGCTAAAGTTCTAGATATCTTTGGTGTACTACAGTTGCTTGTGTTGTAACTTGTGCTTGGAACTGTAACAAGAAATTATATTTCATTACTTATATTATTCAAAGAAGGATGATTAGATAGTGAAAATATCATTGAAAATAATTTGGAAAGGTATGTCATCATCATCATTTCAGCCGAAAGACGACCACTGTTTGACATAGGCCTCCCCCAAGCGTCGCCACATCGGATTCTAGTGACTCTCATCAGGTCATCGGTCCACCTTTACGTTTTCCGATACGCAAAGAACATGCGATATGAACGCGTATATTTAAAAAAAAAATTACACAAGGGCACAAAATTAAACATTGTTTAGTATTAGTATTTAACCACTGTTAGTCGCCAACTTAGTACATCAGTAAACCATGTTCAGTATTTTAGATAATTTTTTTTTACATAACTACCTGCATGGGCTTCACATGGCAATATTTCTTTTGGATTAACTTCAATATATTTGCAATCATAATTTGTTAACCCGACTTGCACAGGTACTAAAGGTAAATTAAATTTATCCAAGTTCATTTCAATATCACTCTGGCATTGGTATCTCGTTGGTTGGTCAGCGTCTTTAAGCATCTCAGTTTGTACCAAGGACAAATTAGTTTCTGAGAAAAACAAAAGTTTTATTTTATTAAGATAATCAATAATATTTCTTGGATACCGACAAAGTATTTACTTAGGTACTATGAATGTACACTCACCAAGAAATATTGTGGGGATACTGCATTTTTTCAATGTAGTCCGTGACTGATGTTTTATGAAACATCCATCCGTGAAGTGTTTAGAACAAAGATAATGATACATGGTTGGAGTCCAATTGACAACCTTCATATTTTTTAACCAAAGTTTGAGAGTGTAATCGGAGGGGAACCTGTAATTAAAAGAAACATTATAGTAGGTATGGGTAAAAAATTAAAATAATATAGTATATCTATAATTATATAGAACACTTAATGAGAATTATGAATCATAGGTGTTAAATTATTTGTTATTGACTCTAATAATAATAAACCTTAAAGTGTTTTGCTATTATTACAGATCATAATAATGTGCGTATTATTATTTTAACAAAGATGATAAACATTATTGTTAAGCATGTTTTTTTTTACATCTTAATATAATATTACAAAAGTATCGATATGAATTTTGACATCCCTAACAAAAGTTATTGGTTAAGTAAAAATGTTCGTAAAATCCCGTAAACTCGAACAGAAGCAGTGTATTTTTACAATAATAAACGTAAACGTTTATTATTGTAAAAATACACTGCTTTAAGCGGTTTTCTAATAAGTATTTATGATTTAGATACACTTACTTGTGAAAAGTGACACCACTGCCTTTTTCGTATCGTGTTTTACAATATACGCACGATTTCATGTTGGACGAACAATACAAGCTATGTTATAATCACTGTCATTATTATAACACTTTAATCTAAATCACAATCACAGTAAATACTTTAGAAAACTTTTTATTTCGCAGAGACGCTTAGCTCAAATACAACAAACAACGGCCATTTGCAATCTTATTAGTTCTTAGAACTCTCACTGGGGGCGCTTTGAATCGGCACAGCAAATAGTTGTCATTTTGTATGGGATAGCCAGTCCAGCGTATTAGATAGAGGTCAGTGGCCGTGGCCAATGTTCTTTAGTCGGAATTAGTCGCCAAATATCAGAATCTCTCGGACACTGGTTCAAATGCTATAATCATTTCTAGGTGGCCGATCTGGAGAGAATTTCCCCAGTTCGGCCACACATTTATATATCTCAAAAACTAGGGCACCCAGCGGAGATAAAAAAAAATAGCAATTTCGCGGGCTACCCTGTCGCTTCCAGTTTCCTTCGATTTTTTAGTATTTACAAACGTGTTTGTAGTTAAAACTGAAGGCCTGTCCTAGGTGGCACAACTGTTCACCGTCCACAAGCCCCCATTGTTTTGTTTATTACATTTGTGTCGATCACCAATTAAAAGAATGTAAACTATTAACCCTTAAACAAACGCGAGCCCCTGTGGATATTTAGGAAAAAACAAGGTTTGTTTCTTGATAATTAGGGGCCGCTGATTTCATTTTTGATGGAAGAAAATACAAAAAGGAAAGGGAAAGGGGGGTTTTTTGTGTGGTAAATATTATCCCATTATCCCATACGATTTGTTTAAATTCCTAGACTAGTTGTTTTCCCTGGATCTGCTTGTGTAGTTTAGATACTAATATTATAAATGGGAAAGTGTGTGTGTCCGTTTGTCCGTCTTTCACGGCAAAACGGAGCGACGAATCTACGTGATATTTTAAGTGGATATAGTTGAAGGGATGGAGAGTGACATAGGCTACTTTTTGTCTCTCTAACCTTCCATTTCCCTAAAATGGCGGGGGGGGGGGGGGGGAACGCGCTAATCTCAAGATCTACTGGTTTGAATTGAAAAATTCTTTTTGAGTCGGGTAGCCTATTTATTTAGGAAGGCTATAGGCTATATAACATCACGCTACGATCAAAAGGAGCGGAGCAGCAACAAAAAAATTGACGAAAACTAGCAGGCTGCGATGCGACGGGAAGGGTCAGGGGAGCAAAAATTTGACGCGGGCAGAAGCTAGTAGTTATATATTTCTAAATACATAATTTTGTAGATAAATTACACCCAGACAGCAAAAATTATTGTACTCATCAAACAAAGATTTGTCTTGAGTGGGAATCGAACCCACGACCTCCGTGTTCGCAGTCAGGGTCACACTAACAGGCCAGTCCATGTTTAGTCGATTTAGATTCAATTACTATTATTTTTAACCCATAATACAGATTCCTATTTTAATTTTGATAACACAAAAATTGTAACTAATTAGTCGAAATTAGTCGCCAAATATCAAAATTAGTCGTGTCACTGGTTCAAAGTTATAAGGTTTTCTAGGTGTCCGATCTGGAGAGAGCTTACCCCGGCTTGACCCATTTGAATCTCAAAAGTTAGGGCATATAGCGAAAATCTGTTTTCTCCCAAATTTAGTCGGAATTAGTCGCCAAATATCTGAATCTCTCGGACACTGGTTCAAATGCTATAATCATTTCTAGGTGGCCGATCTGGAGAGAATTTCCCCAGTTCGGCCACACATTTATATCTCAAAAACTAGGGCACCCTGCGGAGATAAAAAAAAATAGCAATTTCGCGAGCTACCCTGTCGCTTCCAGTTTCCTTCGATTTTTTAGTATTTACAAACGTGTATGTAGTTAAAACTGGAGGCCTGTCCTAGGTGGCACAACTGTTCACCGTCCACAAGCCCCCATTGTTTTGTTTATTACATTTGTGTAGATCACCAATTAAAAGAATGTAAACTATTAATTAAAAGATGATAATATGATAATTAAAGAATATACACTATTAAACTTTAACTTTAATCAGGAAACTCCGCCACTACGGGATCCGGAACAGAGCTCTGGATCTTCTTACTTCATATTTGAGTAATAGGATTCAGAGTGTCGATGTCAATGGAAAAAGGTCTCCCGGATCTATCGTAACAATGGGAGTCCCACAGGGCTCAATTCTTGGTCCTTTTTTGTTTCTTATTTATATTAATGACTTGCCTTACCTTATAAAAGATAATCATAATATAGTTTTGTTTGCGGATGATACTTCTCTTTTGTTTAAACTTAAACGTCAGCAAGTGGATACTGACGATGTTAATAGCGCGATCTCAAAAGTAGTTCACTGGTTCAATGTAAATAATTTGCTTCTTAATGAAAAAAAAACCAAATGCATTAAGTTTACGCTACCTCACGTTAGGCAAGTGAAAACGAATGTGTTGGTGAAGGGCGAAGAATTGAATCCTGAAGATAGCACTGTATTCTTGGGCCTAACTTTGGATACCAAGCTTCAGTGGGGCCCGCATATAGATAAATTGTCGAAAAAGCTAAGCTCCGCTGCATACGCTGTTAGAAAAATTCGGAATTTAACTGACAATGACATAGAGACAGCCCGTTTAGTGTATTTTGCCTACTTTCATACTGTAATGTCGTACGGTATTCTGTTGTGGGGAAATGCCGCCGACATTCAGACTATCTTTGTCTTGCAGAAAAGGGCTGTTCGATCAATTTATAAATTAAGCCCGAGACACTCACTCAGAGAGAAATTTAAAGAAATTAATATAATGACTATGCCTTCACAGTATATTTTTGAAAATCTTTTATATGCCCATAAGAATATTAAATTGTTTAAAAAATTCAGTGATATCCATAATATAAATACTAGGAATAAACACAAATTTATTGTACCTTCAACAAGGCTCAAGAAAATAGGTGGCTCATTCAGATGTCAATGTATACGCTTTTATAATAAACTTCCAAGCCATGTTCAAGATCTAAGTCTCAATAAATTTAAATCATTCATTAAACGTAAGTTGTGCCGGAAAGCCTTTTACACTGTTAAAGATTATATTGAGGACAAAAAAGCTTGGGATTAAGCTGCTCCAATTTTTAATTTTTTTTAAAAATTATTATTGTACTGAATGATATTTTTTATTTTTAATATTAATTACTTTCCTTTTTTTTATTAATTTTTTATTGGGAATATACACTTTGACATTTTGATTATTGCTTATACACTTTGACATTTTGATTATTGCTTATACACTTTGACATTTGATTATTGTTTACACTATGACATGAATATACATATACTTTCAGAAGTATAATATTATTATTATTTAAGTGATTTTGAATGTGAGGACTATGTAGGTGATGTTTGTTTTTTTTTATATCTCTCTTACTCATTCCATTTTAATGATAATCTGGCAGTTTGAGTACTTAATGCGGCCTACCAAAATGTCCATTCTTTGGTATTGTTCGTCGAATCTTTGTGCTCCTTATGTTCTGAGTTGAGCTGCAAGATTACTGACAAATGCGTGCATTGACTGGACAGGTCCACTCAATCTGTATGGTTCTTTCCTCAAAAGACCATTTCAGACACCCCCATGTACATGGTCCTCAAATGATCAGACCGGGACTATTTCCTGATTTTATATACACATTGACATTGATGAATTTTACTTATACAATGACATGAATATTTACTTTTAAGTATTATATTGTTTTAATTACCTATTGTAAATGTGAAGACGAAGTGGGTGTTTTTTTTTTTTGGTTTCCTTTTCTTCTAATTTAATTTTTTACATTGTCTGGCAGTTTGAGTAATTTGTGCGACCTTCACAAATGTCCTTTCTTTGGTATTGTTCGTCGAATCATTGACCTCCTTAAGTTCTGAGTGGGGCTGCATGATTACTGACAAATGCGTGCACTGATTGGACAGGTCCACTCAAGCTGTGTGTTCTTTCCTTAAAAGACCACTTCAGACACCAATCCACATGGTCTTCACATGATCTGATCAAGATTATGTCTGGACTTTAAAAGAGACTGACCTCTGAGTTTGTTTCGGCGTTTCTTCTCAGAGTAGTCAGATAGGAAATGCCGAACTCATCTAGTTTAAAAAAAAAATTGATTGACGTGTAAAAGTGTTTGTACAAACCTACTTGCAAAAATAAAGTCATTTATCATTTATCATTTAAAAGACGAGTTAAGGAAAAGGTACCACTGGTAATAAAGTAGCTGTACCTAGTGGAAAAGTAAATACATAAATAAAATATGAATATTTTATAATTTTCTAGCTTTTGCCAGCGACTTCGCCCGCGTATTATACGTACAAACCTTCCTCTTGAATCACTCTATCTATTAAAAAAAGCCGCATCCGTTGCGTAGTTTTAAAGATCTAAGCATAAAGCGACTTTGTTTTATACTAAGTAGGTGATAGGTTGTTTTAAGTTTGTTTCGTTCGCGACTTTAATTTCTTTCTTTGTTGAAGTTTCAACAGCGTACGAGAGGAATAACCTGATACCTAGGAGTTAAAAATCAACTCGAAGATGTTCTCCTTAATTGAAAAATTTAAGAGATGTTAAAAACTCACAGCTTTGACAGAATACTCGTAGAAGTATTGAATTCAGTCGGGCTGCCATGAACGAATTCGCGTTTTGAAAAAATATGGATAAAAATGAAAATAAATAGTTCTCATAATGTTTTTATTTTGCTGAATTATTTTGAAGTAAATAAACCCCAAGGAACTTTATTACTAATTGGTTTCTCAAAACCTGTCAACCAGCTCATTATGTTTGATTTACCACGCGCCAATAAAGCTTGTACAGTTTATCATCTCGAATTTTCGAACAAGGCCCGCGAGAGGGGCGGCGGTAAGTGCAGGGCCGGCACGGGTTTCGGCGACGCCGTCCGACCTGCTGTGAACTGAGACGCGCTCAAGGGGCGAAGCTCCTTTAGTACGCATCTGGAATGTAAAATAATCTTCAATATAATTTCTTATTCAATTTTTTATTTCCAAGAAAAGAACAAATACAGTTGTTACTGTACCCAGCTAGTATGGCAGTTACATCAAAATTTGTTCGTCATCATTTAGACCATTTACTTAACTAAATTTTTTTTTGTGGGTGGGATATCATCAAGTGACGTCTCCCGCTCTGAGCGGAGCGGGAGGGCGTTTCAGGCTTTTACTGACTAAAACCCACCCGAGTTCCTACAGTTGCCTATGCGCCAGGGCCACGATAACTCTTTCAAACAATACCCTGGCAGGCATCGGTCCTAGCAGACCCCTACAGTTTTGCTGACATCTCTTTGAGGTGCGCGTGGAACACTACGTGTCATAGACCTGGGCCTGGTCCTTACATATACCTACCTAAAGAGCTATTTTTCTCTCATCGTTGCATGAAAGAATCTGCTTCACTCATCATTTTATAACTCGTCGTAATGACAATGCAAACATCACAACCGAGGGCTCTCCTCTGTATTCCCTGAAGGGTTGGGCAGCAGTGTTCGTCCCACATTTTGCCAGTTGGGCCAACTACACTAAAACGTCTTTTTCCTAGCTGGATTGGACAGAAACCAGACTTGTATGCTACTGGGGAAAAAAGTAACACTCACGCAAGCCTCGCATCAACAACGGCCCGGACCGTGGGTGCCAGAAAGCCGTTAAAACGCGACGCGATTGGCAGCGTGTAAGCTCCCATGTCGCGGAACACGAGCCAGTCTCCCACGCCCAGCGCGGGCAGGCGCGCGGCGGGCAGCACGCAGTCCACACCGTCACACGTCGGGCCCCACACTGAGCACGCAGTTGGAGTGGAGCCGTTGTCCTGGCAAGCAAAAATATTTAGCTTAGGATTAGGAGTGGCTGTTATTCGTAGATCATGACTCTCCAAAATCTACGAATCCTATCCGAGAAGACGGCTGTATTGAGAAATCGCCACCTAAATGTATTTAAAGTCAAGTAACAGCTTCATGACATGAAATGGCTACATTAGTGAAAGTACAGGGAGAAGAAGACTTGTTGAAGCAAACCTGAAGCTCCAAAGTGGCCTCAAACTCGAGAACAAAACTGCGCTACGTACGTGAACGCAAACGTGGAGTGAAGAAGACCGGGCAAAAGTTTCGTTTACTGATGAGTCTCGATTCTGTGTGCATAGGTAGTCCCAGTGCAAAAAATCACGAATTCCTTAGTTTCAGTTTTACAGATATTTAGTGATGTATGTGAATAGTTAAATGAATACACTAAATAATGGCATATTTTATATTTTGCTTTTCCATTAAGAAGGAATCGAGGCGTGCGTAGTCCGCTGGGACTATGCACACCTTGATTCTTACTATTCATTTCCGAAGGGAGGCGACGAGTATGCAAGTGACATGGCGAGCGATACATTCAAGCCTGCTGGACTTGCAGGCTTTTGGCTACCTAGTTTAAAGTGTGAAAGTCTGACAACCAGTCTTACCAAGGGGTATTGGGTTTTCCCATAACTAGTTGTGATGGTCACAAATTGTTCTTTCCTTATAGATTACAGGGAAATTTGTAAAAAGTCAATGGTCTTTAACATGGTAAATCTGAATATTGTGCGTACAAACTTACATTTGCAGTTGGAATGTATGGTAGGACATGTTTTTCAGCTACAGTGTTAATGTGGCATATTCATTCCATGTACTGAACTTCATTAGGTATGCGTCGTCGGACATGTACTTGACCAGTTTTTTCAACACACCTAACTTCGTGTGACTGACACTGGCTTGGCCACCATCAGGGATTTTAATTTTGATAACACAAAAAAACGTTGAAATAAGTCGCCTTATATGAGAATTAGTCGGTTACTTCTTCAAAAGTTATAGGGGTTTATTGGTGGCCAATCTGGAGAGAGCTTACCCCGGGTTGGCCTATTTGAATCTCAAAAACTAGGGCATTTAGCTAAGATCTGTTTTCTCCCAAATTTAGTCACTAATTAGTCGGAATTAGTCGCCAAGTCACAGATTTAGTCGGTTCGTGGTTTAGAAGAATATAATGAGTTAAATTTTTAAGGTCTTGGACTAATCCAAGAGCTGATCGAAGAGTATACGAAAATTTTGCCAAGAAAAAATAATCATTATATCATGTGTAATATACTTCCAGTTTTATCGGTCTAAAGTCCATAGAAGTGTCAGAAAGACATAATTCCATTCAGGCGTGAACGAATCCTTTTAGCAGGTGCTATGTACTTACGTTGAGCGGCTCAGTAGGCATTTGCTGGCGGTAGGAGATAACACCGTTGAACGAGCCGAACACTCCGTCGTTGATGAAGTACATTGTGTGCGTCTCTGCGGTCTCCTCGCTGTCTTTAGATGCTACCTGATGAATAAACAATGGCCCAGTAAAAACACACAGTTTTGTTCCGTGTTTTGCCGGATGTAAAGAATAGCACCTTCGCATTTCTACCCATGGGTGTCGTAGAAGGCGACTAAGGAACTTACTAGAGAATGGGCAGCAGCGTTCGTTCAACCGGGAGTGATCACCGCTTGGTAAGAGGCACATTGAATATCAATATCAAGCTGGAAAGATCTCGGCTGATGAAGTCAACGCTCCGTCCAGCACCGATCCAACTTCAGAACCCCGAGAGCTTTCAGCTCGAACTCCAGAATCGTTTTGGTTGCCTAGGGAGCTCCGTGGACGATTATAACGATGGGTTCATGGAAACTGTCCATACGGTCGGGTCTAAGTTCTTCCAGACCCGCCGTACGAATAGAAAAAAGAAACTCTCAGATCCAACATTACAGCTCATGGAACAGAGGCGCGGAATGATCCTGCAGTCTTCAGAAGCTGCACTCGAGTACCGGCAGCTCAATAGACGGATCTCTAAGTCCTTGAAAAGCGACCTTCGACGCTTTAATACGGAATGTATTAAAGACACGATAAAGCGGAACAAGGGCTTCAAAGTCTTCGCAGGAGATGTCTATTGGGCAGAGTCAGCTCGCAAAACTGAAGACCGACGATGGCAGAATCGTGTCCGCCAAACCTGAGCTGTTAAGAGAGATCGAGAAGTTCTATGGACAGCTATACACGTCCAGCAGAAACCCCGTTATGAATCTAGCTAACGACCCGAGAGCTAGATTGACTCGACACTACACTGAAGATATCCCGGACGTCAGCTTGTACGAGATTAGGATGGCTCTGAAGCAGCTTAAAAACAACAAGGCGCCGGGTGATGACGGGATTACGGCTGAGCTCCTGAAGGCCGGCGGGAAACCCGTTCTAAAAGCCCTTCAGAAGCTATTTGATTCCGTCATACTCGAGGGCAAAACGCCACAGGCATGGAACAGAGGTGTGGTGGTACTTTTCTTTAAGAAGGGTGACAATACCCTACTTAAGAATTATAGGCCCATCTCACTTCTGAGCCATGTCTACAAGCTGTTTTCAAGAGTCATCACGAATCGTCTCGCGCGCAGGTTTGACGACTTCCAGCCTCCCGAACAAGCCGGATTCCGTAAAGGCTTTAGCACCGTAGACCACATACATACGCTGCGGCAGGTTATACAGAAGACCGAAGAGTATAACCTGCCTCTTTGCTTAGCGTTTGTGGATTACGAAAAAGCCTTCGATTCGATCGAGACTTGGGCTGTATTGCAGTCTCTTCAACGGTGCCAGATTGACTATCGGTACATCGAGGTGCTGAAGTGTTTGTATGAAAACGCCACTATGTCAGTCCGGCTCCAGGACAAAGCCTTGAAACCTGTCCTTCTGCAGCGAGGGGTGAGACAGGGAGACATAATCTCTCCGAAACTGTTCACCGCTGCACTGGAGGATGTCTTCAAGGTTTTGGACTGAAAAGGGGCTGGCATCAACATCAATGGCGAGTACATCACTCACCTTCGATTTGCCGACGATATAGTAGTCATGGCTGAGACTATGGAGGACCTCAGTACAATGCTCGATGACCTCAGTAGAGCTTCCGAAAGAGTGGGTCTTAGAATGAACATGGACAAGACAAAGGTCATGTCCAATGCTCGTGTGATACCCACTCCAATGAAGATTGTAGGCGCTACACTCCAAGTTGTGGACGAATATGTGTACCTAGGACAGACTGTCCAGTTAGGTAGGTCCAACTTCGAGAAAGAGGTCAATCGTCGAATCCGACTCGGCTGGGCAGCGTTCGGGAAGCTACGCAAAATTTTCTTGTCCCACTTACCGCAGTTTCTCAAGACAAAAGTCTTTGACCAGTGTGTGTTGCCAGTGATGACATATGGCACTGAGACGTGGTCGCTCACAATGGGCCTCATAAGAAGGCTCAAAGTCACCCAAAGAGCAATGGAGAGGGCTATGCTTGGAGTTTCCCTACGCGATCGAATCAGAAATGAAGAGGTCCGTAGGAGAACCAAGGTTACCGACATAGCCCGAAGAATTGCCAAACTTAAGTGGCAGTGGGCAGGGCACATTGCTCGCAGAACGGATGGCCGATGGGGCCAGAAGGTTCTGGAGTGGCGACCGCGTACTGGAAGACGGAGCGTTAGAAGGCCTCCCACAAGATGGACCGATGACCTGGTGAAGGCCGCAGGAATGCGTTGGATGCGGGAGGCACAGAACAGGTCGAAGTGGCGGTGCTTGGGGGAGGTCTATGTCCAGCAGTGGACGTCTTTCGGCTGAAATGATGATGATGGTTCTCTACGCATCCTACTACTATTCTGCGATCACCAACCTGCCTGCCAAGCGTAGCGATTATGGCAAAACCCTCTTTGGCTTTGAGGGAGGCTAATGTCCAGCAGTGGAAGTCTTTCGGCTGAAATGATGATGATGCAGTAAAAACAGCTGCAGTTGGTGCGTAGATGGGTGATCATCTTTACATACAAAGACCCTCCTGCCTTGGAAAGCACGCTAAGCCGTTGGTCCCGATTGTCATTCGCGACCAGTCGGAAGTTCTGACAGTCAGACTTAAAGTTTTATTTCAGAAAGATTTGGTATATCTACATATTTTCAATATTCATTTAATTTGACATAAGGTACTGAAACTGGTTGTGGAGGTCAGATAGATAGTCGCTCCATGTAAAATAGTGATATTCAGCTGCATCCGGTTGGACTGGTAGCCGACTCTCACATTGATGGAAAAGGCAAGGCAGATGATAGTAAGAGTTTCGGGCTTAACGGGGATTCTTTACAGATACAGGATCAGTTTTTATCCAGTGCGTAAATTGTAACCATGAATTCGACATATCATTCTAGACCCCCCAGCGTAGAAAATGTTCGTCGGTTATACAAAAAAAATCTGCTGTTCCATACATTTTGACCCCGTAGGTATTGCATTTTTCTATCAAACAGCTGATTTTTTTTTGTAAAACCGACAAAAAATTCTGCGCAAGGGGTCTAGAATGATATGCTGAATTCATGGTTACAATTTACGCACTGGATAAAAACTGATCCTGTATAGGGTCGTTTATTGTCTATAATTTCTGACAAATATTAAGATACTAGCACAATAAAGAACCGTTCAAACGATTCCCGCCCGTAGAGCGGGAGGCAACTGGCCACATCAAAGAGAATATAACCACTAGAGAGCGTACAGGCCGATTTCTTCTTAGCACACGACTAGGGCTTGCAATCCGGATATCCGGATATCCGTATTATCCGGATATCCGCCGATTTTAAAATCCGGATTTTACTTGCATCACCATCCGGAGTTTTCGGATGTTACGGATAGTTGTTTTAATTTTTTAACCGACTTCAAAAAAAGGAGGAGGTTATCAATTCGACTGTATTTTTTTTTTATTATTTTTTTTTTTTTATGTTTGTTACCTCATAACTTTTGACTGGGTGAATTGATTTTGATGATTCTTTTTTTATTTGAAAGCTGGTGCTTCCCGAATGGTCCCATTTTAATTTGGTTTCATTCGGACAATGGGGTCCATGTGAAAACCATATAAGTCTTAAATTTTCATTACGTATTTGCACGACAAATGAACGAATATCGCGATTAGATTAGTGCGGATTATCTACCACAACTAAAAAGTCAAAAATAAAAACTTTTTACAAAAAAAAACAACCGACTTCCTTAAAAAAAACACTACAAAGTCAAAAATAACTTTAATTTCGGAAGTCGGTGGCAAAAACCTTAAATACAGAGCCTAAGACACCGACTTGCGAAATTAAAGTTATTTTTGACTTTGTAGTGTTTTTTTTAAGGAAGTCGGTTGTTTTTTTTTTGTAAAAAGTTTTTTTAAATAGTAAATAAAAAGCTGCCAACTGTCCCCACAGTTGGCAGCCCACAGTTGACATAACTGTTATTACGTTATTTATTAGAGATGGGCCAACTATGACTTTGGCCGCCTAACCGAGTCGGCTGCAAAATAGCCGACTAGTCAGCCAAGCCGATCATTGATTTCGGTTGAGTTCGGTTGACATCAGCTATGTTCAAAATGGCAAACCTACTTCTTGCCAGTTGTTTGCTATAGACTTTCTTCCTTTTGAAAATCCTTCAAACGAATGTGTGAGACTAAAGATTGTTAAAAATTTTTCTAAATTTTTTAATGCACAACAACCAGATCAAACAGTTGACTGTGCACATAACTTCAGCGAAAAATACACAAGATACAGAAGGTTGTTCTTCTTCAACTGTAAGCGTATCAATTAAAACGCAAGTACAAGAAGAAACAATATATAATACGGTATATGAGTCAGCCATCTTCTGCTCAGCGACTAACTTCTTCAACAAATGGTTTAGACACCACAATTCCAGTAGAGATGGCGCTATTTGATGAGAATGGTCAGAGAAGCAGGAATTTAGAAAGGGTTTACAATCTACTTTTATCAATACCACCGACCAGCGCTGAAGCAGAAAGAGTGTTCTCTGCTACGGGATATTTATGTAACCATTTAAGAACTTCCATGAAAGAAGATTCATTAGACAGTTTAAGGTTTTTAAGATAGCAGAATTTGTATAAAAAATAATTTAAGAATTACGTAATATTATATTATGAAGGGTTATTTGATTATTTTGAGATATTTTGTTCATTTTTGTTTTATTATATTTGATTTATACTATTTTTTAACAATTGAGTTGATTTACCAGGGAAAGAGATATTTGTATTTAATTATTATGTTTTATGGTTGATTTGAGAGAGATGTTGTGATTTGTGATAAATGTAAGATCTCATTTTTAATAAGAATTGTTTTTACAATGAGAAGAATAGATACAAATTATTTATTATGTGCGGTATCGGTGTTTTATTGTAAAATTTTAGAAAGTGAACTAGTTTTTTTAAATGTGCCTGTTGAAATATTGGTATAGTTTATTATTTCTTTGTCATTTTGCTTGAGAGACTGATTAAAACGTGTTACAAAAGTTGATCAGTTTTATTTATATAAAAAAATAAAAAATAACCGTATTATCCGCATTATCCGGATACTCCGGATAGTAAAATATTAATATCCGTATTATCCGGATAGTAAAAATGAACGGATATTGCAAGCCCTACACACGACTCACCACTGCGGGCCGGGGGACGAGGACGAACGCGCGGCTGTCATTGGTCCGTTCAAGGTCAAGTTGCCTAGGTATGTCCATCATAGGCCTGCTCTACTTCATTGGAAAAATAGTCGATATCGATAAAATGGATTTTAAAATTGTGATAAATACTCAATTAAAATCAAAGAAATCATATTTAATCAAAATCAATCATTCATAAAATGAAAGCTAGAGAATTCAAGAACAAAATTTACGCCACTATCATATTCGACGAAATGGCAATCAGAAGCGGTGTCGAATATCATCCCCAAGGCAGAAGGTACTATGGCAACGTGAGTTTTGGCGCCTGTTTACATCCAAGACAAAGCTAAAGCAGTCACATTATGTGTACTGAATACAATTTTCATTAATTTTAATTTTAATTTTCGATATAGATTTCAGCTATTAAAGGTAACAGCACTAATTTTTACGATAAAAATACAAAGGGAAAGTAAGGGATAGATGCATTAGAATTGTCTAATGAAAGAACGAGACTTTTCCAAAAGACATCAACGAGCGCGACTCAAGCGTGTGTTCGTTTACCCAGCCACCATTTTAAATAGACCCCTACGGTGAATCATAATCTGATTAAATCAAAATAATTGTTCGTACTGTTTACTTACGAATGAAAAGTTATGCAATGCTTTTTGTAACTAGAAGTCTTGGAATGTTTCCCACACCACTTCACCGCACATGAAGGCATTTTGATGCGTTATAATTGCAGATAAAGTTATATTATTTGCATTAATTTAGCGTGCACAGGGGTCTAACAACTGGTAACAACTAAAATGGTTACTAGAACCGTAGCCTATGCATAGGCGACAAAATACTTATAGTTTTCGAGCGTCGGGGCACTGTATGCGCAGTCAAGTGGTTATATAGTCTTTGGGCCACATCGATCGTTTTCATCATCATGAACCTTTAGCAGTCCACTACTGGATATAGGCGTCTCCAATTGCATGCCATTCAGCTCGATCTTCGGCAGCTCTCATCTAAGTGAGCCAGCCACCATGCGAAGATCATCGCTTCACCAAGCCTGGGGGCGTCCTACCTTACGTTTGCTTATTGTGAACTATGTCGACCACTTTAGTGCTCTCCCGGAACACCTTATTATTAATAATGTAAAAGATCCGCCAAAAAGTAACGGTTACAGGGGGTCTAAAAAGGCCACATTAAGCATTTCTGCTAAAACTAATTCATATTGTGAATTCCTAGCAATACCTTAGCAATTCCTCTAACTTTCGTAAAATGGTGACAAATATTAGCGATATCTTATTCAATTCAATTCATATCCGAATCACATTTGGTGTAAATGTTGCAGCATGAAAAAAATAAAGACCGTAATTTTACCGGTAAATATTTCTTTGAAGATTTAATAAATACAAGTGATTATTTCTAACTGTTGAAATGTTATTTAATTACAGTATGCATAAAAAATATAAAAATGTCACAAATAAGCCCTGAAAAGGGAAACTAGAAACAACAAAAACTTTATAAGCTGGCAACGAATACATAAAAGTTTTCCCTTCAGATATGTCATAATTAGTCTGTGGTCTTAATAATCTGTGGCTGTGGTTATGTCAACATTCAACAATACATCAACAAAATTAAATTTAATTATTTCATGCAAATTGGGTAATTTTTAATACAGAGTAAGTAAATACTTGTTTATCTTATATCAATATTTAATTGTATCACTGTTCAAAGGTATTTAATTGGACGTAATAATTTATAGGCATGGAATGAAAATTCTGCTCGTCTTTCTGCATTCATAGTGGAAGTTCTGTCGTTGTTAAACTCTTCGTCAAGATCACTGCAGCGTCTACTTCTGACCAGACTCGTGTGCCAGCACCAAGCTCTACCCCTGCCGTTGCTACAACAGCGGCTTTGACTCTTCGAACTCGGCAATCAAGATACCTCAGTGAGTGAAGTTTTATAACCCTACAGCTATTTTTATTGAGACTAAGACTTATGATGACGATTGAAAATGATTATGATGTTATTTACATATATAACGTTTTTATGTGCCCTCTGGCTCGACATAAAATTGAGTACCTACTATCGTTAACATTCATGAAATATATAACGAAATACAAAGAGGAAAATAAACTAAATTTTACCATTTAACTAAACACTAACTAAACACAAAGAGCTATTGGGCTCCAAGTCTACTATTGTTGTCAACCTGTCATCACTTTTGGTCTTAGGTTGTCTTAAACAATGATATTATTATTTTCAATTTCATTTTATTTCACTGGTATGTTAATTATTGACTGATGATTTGACTTTCTTAAAAACCACACATTTTCTTTTTTAGCCTGGTGAAGTTGTTCCAAGCAGTCATCGTTTGCCTCTCCGCAGCTCCGTGACTACCATCAACACATAAAATGTTCATAGAAAAATAAACTGATGTACTATAGTGTTTATGTTAGTTTCATTATTTGATTATTGCTAGATTTTTATACAGTACATGAGAATTGTAAATTTATTAAAATATTTTAACTTTGTGTATTGTTTTATTCAAATAATAGGTATAAAGGTAAAATGTATGTCCTATTTTATAGGTACACACTACCTAATGAAATTGGAGTGAAAGTAAAGTATAATATAAGGCCTATGCCCCACATAGGTTGTAGATTTTTATTAGGGTTCCGTAACCAAAGAGTAACCAGGACGGGACCCTATAACTAAGCCTCTGCTGTCCATTTTTCCGTCCATCTGTCTGTCTGTGAGCGGGCTGTATGATGGAAAATAAATATACCTACATATTTCCTCTGGAAATGTTTATTACTTACTGAGTGCAAATTACAAAAATAAGCTTGGTGTGAATAGTGTGTACTTTAAATAAGTTTTTTTTCAACTGGGCACTGAAGTGTTACGAGTTAAATGATAAATGATTTTATTTCTGTTAGTAACACAACATAACATAACATCACGCCTTGTTTCCCCGAAGGGTTAGGCAGAGGTGAACCTATAGTACACCCACATTTCGCCGCTTATGTCTGTTAGTAGGTTTGGTATATTTTTTTAAACTAGATGAGTTCGGCGTTTCCTAAGTGACTACTCTGAGAAGAAAGTTACTGGTACCTACAGCTATCACACTGTTTTATGCACTACCTTGGTGTTTCATATAGTGTACGCCCTTGGTAACCTGTGGTATGATCCAGATGCTTTAGTACTAAGTGGATCTACTCAGTGCCTGTGAAATATGATTAAGTAAATGATTGTAGTAATTTGTAACATTCACAAGAGTAGATGGTAGTGTCCATTTAGAATTGCTTCATTAAAACTGACTAGGTACTTCATTACTATTCTTGAAGGTAGGTTGTATGTTTATTTCATGTAAGTTGGATCATTTTTAATACAGAGTAAGTAAATACTTGTTCATCTTAAATCAGTATTTAATCGTTAATCGTTGTATATAGGTATATGTTGTGTTGTGTAGGTATATGGTGTGCGCCCATATTAGCCTGTTGAGTGATCCAGATGCTTAAGTAATAATTGGATCTACTCAGTGCCTAAAATATGAAAAGAAGATTGTAATAATTTGTAACATTCACAACACTAGATGGTAGTTATCATCATCATCTCAGCCGCAAGACGTCCACTGCTGGACATAGGCCTCCCCCTATTTGGAGGGCTTTGCCATAATCGCCACGCTTGGCAAGCGGGTTGGCGATCGCAGTATGATGGTAAAATGCATAGAGAACGCTGCTGCCCATTCTCTAGTAAATCCCTTAGTCGCCTTTTACGACCCCCACGGGAAGAAATGGGGTGATGCTATTCTTTATGTCCGGCACCACACGGGACAGACTAGATGGTAGTGTCTATTTGGAACTACCTTAAAACTGACTACTTCATTACTATTCTTGAAGGTAGGTAGTACTCATGCCAGCGCGGCAGTACATATGTACGGCTCCAGCTCATGGACCTTATCACGACGTATATTTAGCCTATCTAACTGAAAAAACCTGGAGGTCCCACATTTGAAACGCTATGTCCATTTTTCGAAGTGCCACAATTCATTGGTGACTTATAATGGACTACATATCACGAGCGTGCTCAAAAATTTTTTCTTAAGGCCTAAATTTGCCATTATTACGATATTTTTTCAAAAAATCCCAAATATGATTTGTAAAATGTTCCTCTTGACTAACTTCTTATGATTCTGCTATTTGACATTAAACTTCAATAGAGCAATTCATATTATGTGTACCATTTTACGAATCTCCATACAAAACTGTCAAATAGATGAATTGTGTTTAATGAATTCTACGCAGAAAATATTATGAATTGTCAGTTTGTGACCATTTTACGGATTACAATATGATTCATAATATTTTCCTATTATGATTCTACCAAAGTGGCCTTTTTAGACCCCCAGATCTTTCTACTCCTTCGGATATCCGCGGATACGGATACGGATATCCGGCACGTCACTAATTTTAATGATAAATTATTTTATTTCTGTAAACATGTTAGTGCAAACAATCATAGGTACTGATTCCCTTGTTCACAAACTAAACTAAATTTAAGTTCAGTGCATCTTTTTCTTTCTATTTCATTAAGGAAAGGACAGAAGATAAATTTTAGTTTAGTCCTGTCAAATTAATCAGGGGGTCTAAAAAGGCCACTTTGGTAGAATCATAATAGGAAAATATTATGAATCATATTGTAATCCGTAAAATGGTCACAAACTGACAATTCATAATATTTTCTGCGTAGAATTCATTAAACACAATTCATCTATTTGACAGTTTTGTATGGAGATTCGTAAAATGGTACACATAATATGAATTGCTCTATTGAAGTTTAATGTCAAATAGCAGAATCATAAGAAGTTAGTCAAGAGGAACATTTTACAAATCATATTTGGGATTTTTTGAAAAAATATCGTAATAATGGCAAATTTAGGCCTTAAGAAAAATTTTTTGAGCACGCTCGTGATATGTAGTCCATTATAAGTCACCAATGAATTGTGGCACTTCGAAAAATGGACATAGCGTTTCAAATGTGGGACCTCCAGGTTTTTTCAGTTATATAGGCTAAATATACGTCGTGATAAGGTCCATGAGCTGGAGCCGTAGATATGTACTGCCGCGCTGGCATGAGTACTACCTACCTTCAAGAATAGTAATGAAGTAGTCAGTTTTAAGGTAGTTCCAAATAGACACTACCATCTAGTCTGTCCCGTGTGGTGCCGGACATAAAGAATAGCATCACCCCATTTCTTCCCGTGGGGGTCGTAAAAGGCGACTAAGGGATTTACTAGAGAATGGGCCGCAGCGTTCTCTATGCATTTTACCATCATACTGCGATCGCCAACCCGCTTGCCAAGCGTGGCGATTATGGCAAAGCCCTCCAAATAGGGGGAGGCCTATGTCCAGCAGTGGACGTCTTGCGGCTGAGATGATGATGATAACTACCATTTAATGTTGTGAATGTTACAAATTATTACAATCTTCTTTTCATATTTTAGGCACTGAGTAGATCCAATTATTACTTAAGCATCTGGATCACTCAACAGGCTAATATGGGCGCACACCATATACCTACACAACACAACATATACCTATATACAACGATTAACGATTAAATACTGATTTAAGATGAACAAGTATTTACTTACTCTGTATTAAAAATGATCCAACTTACATGAAATAAACATACAACCTACCTTCAAGAATAGTAATGGAGTACCTAGTCAGTTTTAATGAAGCAATTCTAAATGGACACTACCATCTACTCTTGTGAATGTTACAAATTACTACAATCATTTACTTAATCATATTTCACAGGCACTGAGTAGATCCACTTAGTACTAAAGCATCTGGATCATACCACAGGTTACCAAGGGCGTACACTATATGAAACACCAAGGTAGTGCATAAAACAGTGTGATAGCTGTAGGTACCAGTAACTTTCTTCTCAGAGTAGTCACTTAGGAAACGCCGAACTCATCTAGTTTAAAAAAATATACCAAACCTACTAACAGACATAAGCGGCGAAATGTGAGTGTACTATAGGTTCACCTCTGCCTAACCCTTCGGGGAAACAAGGCGTGATGTTATGTTATGTTGTGTTACTAACAGAAATAAAATCATTTATCATTTAACTCGTAACACTTCAGTGCCCAGTTGAAAAAAAGACTTATTTAAAGTACACACTATTCACACCAAGCTTATTTTTGTAATTTGCACTCAGTAAGTAATAAACATTTCCAGAGGAAATATGTAGGTATATTTATTTTCCATCATACAGCCCGCTCACAGACAGACAGATGGACGGAAAAATGGACAGCAGAGGCTTAGTTATAGGGTCCCGTCCTGGTTACTCTTTGGTTACGGAACCCTAATAAAAATCTACAACCTATGTGGGGCATAGGCCTTATATTATACTTTACTTTCACTCCAATTTCATTAGGTAGTGTGTACCTATAAAATAGGACATACATTTTACCTTTATACCTATTATTTGAATAAAACAATACACAAAGTTAAAATATTTTAATAAATTTACAATTCTCATGTACTGTATAAAAATCTAGCAATAATCAAATAATGAAACTAACATAAATACTATAGTACATCAGTTTATTTTTCTATGAACATTTTATGTGTTGATGGTAGTCACGGAGCTGCGGAGAGGCAAACGATGACTGCTTGGAACAACTTCACCAGGCTAAAAAAGAAAATGTGTGGTTTTTAAGAAAGTCAAATCATCAGTCAATAATTAACATACCTGTGAAATAAAATGAAATTGAAAATAATAATATTATTGTTTAAGACAACCTAAGACCAAAAGTGATGACAGGTTGACAACAATAGTAGACTTGGAGCCCAATAGCTCTTTGTGTTTAGTTAGTGTTTAGTTAAATGGTAAAATTTAGTTTATTTTCCTCTTTGTATTTCGTTATATATTTCATGAATGTTAACGATAGTAGGTACTCAATTTTATGTCGAGCCAGAGGGCACATAAAAACGTTATATATGTAAATAACATCATAATCATTTTCAATCGTCATCATAAGTCTTAGTCTCAATAAAAATAGCTGTAGGGTTATAAAACTCCACTCACTGAGGTATCTTGATTGCCGAGTTCGAAGAGTCAAAGCCGCTGTTGTAGCAACGACAGGGGTAGAGCTTGGTGCTGGCACACGAGTCTGGTCAGAAGTAGACGCTGCAGTGATCTTGACGAAGAGTTTAACAACGACAGAACTTCCACTATGAATGCAGAAAGACGAGCAGAATTTTCATTCCATGCCTATAAATTATTACGTCCAATTAAATACCTTTGAACAGTGATACAATTAAATATTGATATAAGATAAACAAGTATTTACTTACTCTGTATTAAAAATTACCCAATTTGCATGAAATAATTAAATTTAATTTTGTTGATGTTTATTGTTGAATGTTGACATAACCACAGATTATTAAGACCACAGACTAATTATGACATATCTGAAGGGAAAACTTTTATGTATTCGTTGCCAGCTTATAAAGTTTTTGTTGTTTCTAGTTTCCCTTTAGGGCTTATTTGTGACATTTTTATATTTTTTATGCATACTGTAATTAAATAACATTTCAACAGTTAGAAATAATCACTTGTATTTATTAAATCTTCAAAGAAATATTTACCGGTAAAATTACGGTCTTTATTTTTTTCATGCTGCAACATTTACACCAAATGTGATTCGGATATGAATTGAATTGAATAAGATATCGCTAATATTTGTCACCATTTTACGAAAGTTAGAGGAATTGCTAAGGTATTGCTGGGAATTCACAATATGAATTAGTTTTAGCAGAAATGCTTAATGTGGCCTTTTTAGACCCCCAGCACTTGACGTAATTTTAGTAGGCAAGTTTTTAATCACGTCTAAACTTGTATGGAGTAGGGAATGCAATCTCGTCTCTACTTGTATTTCACAGCGCGGCTGCGCGCGAACTGAATCCTGGGGGTCTAAAAAGGCCACATTAAGCATTTCTGCTAAAACTAATTCATATTGTGAATTCCCAGCAATACCTTAGCAATTCCTCTAACTTTCGTAAAATGGTGACACATATTAGCGATATCATACTCAATTCAATTCATATCCGAATCACATTTGGTGTAAATGTTGCAGCATGAAAAAAATAAAGACCGTAATTTTACCGGTAAATATTTCTTTGAAGATTTAATAAATACAAGTGATTATTTCTAACTGTTGAAATGTTAATTAATTACAGTATGCATAAAAAATATAAAAATGTCACAAATAAGCCCTGAAAAGGGAAACTACAAACAACAAAAACTTTATAAGCTGGCAACGAATACATAAAAGTTTTCCCTTCAGATATGTCATAATTAGTCTGTGGTCTTAATAATCTGTGGATAAGTCAACAATAAACAACAAAATTAATTATTTCATGTAAATTGGGTAATTTTTAATACAGAGTAAGTAAATACTTGTTTATCTTAAATCAATATTTAATTGTATCACTGTTCAAAGGTATTTAATTGGACGAAATAAAATTCTGCTCGTCTTTCTGCAATGATAGTGGAAGTTCTGTCGTTGTTAAACCCTTCATCAAGATCACTGCAGCGTCTATTTCTGACCAGACTCGTGTGCCAGGACCAAGCTCTACCCCTGCCGATGCTACAACAGCGGCTTTGACTCTTCGAACTCGGCAATCAAGATACCGCAGTGAGTGGAGTTTTATAACCCTACAGCTATTTTTATTGAGACTAAGACTTATGATGACGATTGAATATGATTATGATGTTATTTATATAACGTTTTTATGTGCCCTCTGGCTCGACATAAAACTATCGTTAACATTCATGAAATATATAACGAAATACAAAGAGGAAAATAAACTAAATTTTACCATTTAACTAAACACTAACTAAACACAAAGAGCTTTTGGGCTCCAAGTCTACTATTGTTGTCAACCTGTCATCACTGTTGGTCTTAGGTTGTCTTAAACAATGCTATTATTATTTTCAATTTCATTTTATTTCACAGGTATGTTAATTATTGACTGATGATTTGACTTTCTTAAAAACCACACATTTTTTTTTAGCCTGGTGAAGTTGTTCCAAGCAGTCATCGTTTGCCTCTCCGCAGCTCCGTGACTACCATCAACACATAAAATGTTCATAGAAAAATAAACTGATGTACTATAGTGTTTATGTTAGTTTCATTATTTGATTATTGCTAGATTGTTATACAGTACATGAGAATTGTAAATTTATTAAAATATTTTAACTGTGTATTGTTTTATTCAAATAATAGGTATAAAGGTAAAATGTATGTCCTATTTTATAGGTACACACTACCTAATGAAATGGGAGTGAAAGTAAAGTAATATAAGGCCTATGTCCCACGTAGGTTGTAGATTTTTATTAGGGTTCCGTAACCAAAGAGTAACCAGGACGGGACCCTATAACTAAGCCTCCGCTGACCATTGGTCCGTTCATATGTCCGTCTGTGAGCGGGCTGTATGATGTGGAAAATAAATATACCTACATATTTCCTCTGGAAATGTTTATTACTTACCGGGTGCAAATCACAAAAATAAGCTAGGTGTGAATAGTGTATGCTTTTGAATAAGTATTTTTTTGAACTGGGCACTGAAGTGTAATGAGTTACTGGTAATCTACAGCTATCACACTGTTTTATACACTAACTTGGTGTTTCATATAGTGTACGCCCTTGGTAACCTATGGTATGATCCAGATGCTTTAGTACTAAGCGGATCTACTCAGTGCCTGAAATCTATACTTATAATAATATTATAAAGCTGAAGAGTTTGTTTGTTTGATTGAACGCGCTAATCTCAGAAACTACTGATCGGAATTGAAAAATTCTTTTTGTGTTGGGTAGCCCATTTATTGAGGAAGGCTATATAACATCACGCTACGATCAAAAGGAGCGGAGCAGTAAACGAATAATGGACGAAAACTGGCAGGCAATTCGATGCGACGGGAAGGGGAGTGAAAATTTGACCCGGGCGGAAGCTAGTATGAATATAAGATTGAAGTCATTTGTAACATTCACAAGAGTAGATGGTAATGTCCATTTAGAACTGCTTCATTAAAACTGACTACTTCATTACTGTTCTTGAAGGTAGGTTGTATATTTATTTCATGTAAGTTTGATCGTTTTTAATACAGAGTAAGTCAATACTTGTTCATCTTAAATCAATATTTAAATTTTATCGTTGTATATACATATATGTTGTGTTGTGTATATGGTGTGTGCCCATATTAGCCTGTGGTATGATCCAGATGCTTAAGTACTAATTGGATCTACTCAGTGCCTAAAATATGAATAGAAGATTGTGGTAATTTGTAACATTCACAACACTAGAACTAGAACGACACTTTCGTACTGGAAGACGTAGAGTTGGAAGGCCTTCAACAAGGTGGACCGATGACCTTGTGAAGGGCGCAGGAATCCGCTGGATGCGGGCAGCACAAAACCGGTTAAAGTGACGGAGCTTGGGGGAGGCCTATGTCCAGCAGTGGACGTCTTTCGGCTGAAATGATGATGATGATGATGATGACAACACTAGATGGTAGTGTCTATTTGGAACTACCATAAAACTGACTAAGTACTTCATTACTATTCTTGAAGGTAGGTAGTAAGTACTCATGCCAGCGCGGCAGTACATATGTACGGCTCCAGCTCATGGACCTTATCACGACATATATTTTGCCTTTAGAACCCAAAAAACCTGGAGGACCCACATTTGAAACGCTATGTCCATTTTTCGAAGTGCCACAATTCGTTGATGACTTAAAATGGACTACATATCACGAGCGTGCTCAAGAAAAATGTCTTAAGGCCTAAATTTGCCATTATTACTATAATTTTTCACAAAATCCCAAATATGATTTGTAAAATGATCCTCTTGACTAACTTCTTATGATTCTGCTATTTGACATTAAAATTCATTATAGCAATTCCTATTAAGTGTACCATTTTACGAATCTCCATACAAAACTGTCAAATAGATGAATTGTGTTAAACGAATTGTACGCAGAACATATTATGAATTGTCAGTTTGTGACCATTTTACGGATTATAATATGATTCATAATATTTTCCTCTTATGATTCTACCAAAGTGGCCTTTTTAGACCCCCTGGTGATCCTGGGTCGGCCGTGCGGCCGCGCCTGGCGCGGGCATAGGACAGGAGGGGTAGGCGGGCTTGCGGGGGACGACGTCCGGCTCATTTTGCAAGGCGGCGCGCGTGCGTTTGTTTACAATTGCAACGAAATAATTTGTTTTGGAGACAGTTTTGTTTTTTAATTAGTTTCGCAGAAATATTACACTACAATTACAATACATACAACTAACTACCAACCATGTCAAAAGTGTACAGTGAATATAAAAGTTCTTTAGAAGTATGGAAACATTGTTTACGCGATCAAGATGGACTCACTGCAAAGTGTAAACTGTGTGCGAAGATTTTGAAAACTAAAGACCATTCTACAAAAGGCTTACATACACACTTGAAGTCTATACATCAGATAGATACCAAAAAAGTGTTGAGGTTGAGATGCAGCCGATGCAGGCAAACGATGGTGCTCCCGGGCCATCAGCATCAAACTCTTTGGCTTTCGAACCAGCTGAAGCTCCAGCCGAAAATACTCTTCAGCAAGAAAACCTTTGCCTTTGAGCTTTTTAGTGCTGCAGGATACAAATTACCAACATCTCCTAATTCAATTAAACTTATGGTGATGAATTATAGAATGACCTTAAAGTTAAAAGTTCAACGTGATCTTGCTGAGCTAAAGGACGATAACCACCGATTTACATCAACTTTTGATGAGTGGACTTCGTCTAAAAATAGACGTTACATGAACGTAAATATACATACGTGTAAGAACAATAAAGCTGTCTTTTGGAATTTAGGCTTGATCAGAATATACGGCAGCATGCCTGCAGAAACTGCAGTAGACCTTTTGAAGAAAAGACTATCGGAATTTGGCCTGTCTCTTGACGATGATGTGGTCAATATTACGACGGATGGAGCTTCTGTAATGACCAAGGTAGGGCGTTTAATTAGTCCTCTACAGCAGCTTTGTTACGCCCACGGCATTCAACTGTCCATAATAGATTGCATATACAAAAAACAAGATTTGCCTGTGTCTGCTGAAGCTGAAATAGATGAGATTCCGAACTTGCCAGGAGAAGAAACAGAAACAAACTCTGATGATGAAGATGATGTTTTTTATTATTATTTTCCTACACATGAAGTAGATTTGGACACTGAGTACGCAAGTATCATAAAAAAAGTCAGAAAGCTGGTCAAACTTTTTAAGAATTCACCCACAAAAAACGACCTCCTGCAAGTTTACATTAATCAAGAATTTGTCAAAAACCTACAGCTACATCTTGATTGCAAGACTCGGTGGTCCAGCCTTGCTGACATGATTTCGACATTCAATAAAGTCAAACTATGTATAAGAAAGGCTTTAATTGACTCGGGTCTTGATACCGATTCAGAATACTCTTTGAGTGCAGAAGAGTGTACAGTTTTGACGAACTTAGAGCGAATTTTCGAGCCTGTCAAACTCGCCGTTGAAGTCTTATGTCACCGAGATTCTGACCTAGTTACTGCTGAAACTACTTTGAGGTTCGTGATACGCGAATTGGAAGAACAGTCGCCGCCACTGGCAAAAAAGCTGGCCGAATCCTTAAGAATCCGTATATCTGAGCGCCGCACTTGTTTGACATCAGTATTGCTATATTTAAGGAACTTTACCCAATACGAAAATGATTTGGAAGAGTATGCGCAAGATGAAACATTCATTATCTCCCCGAAGACCACTATCCGTAAAGAAATTAAAAAACTTATAGAAAGATTGCACTGCAAAACACAGTACAATTATAACTCACAGAGGCAGGATGTCGATGTTGTTGCACCGGTTGCACAAGAGGACGATGAAGGCTTCGATATTGAAGACACTACAATGCCTCTTTCTGCCGACTCCGCGGAAAAATTTTCACACTTCATGAAAAGCTGCAAAAATCGCTGAAAGCACTGAAACAGCCCACTGCTCGCTCAACAAATTCTACAACAAATACTTTAGACATTTTAATAAAAAACGAAATGAATTTGTACGAAGCTGGTGGAGTAAGAGGGGAACTTTTAAACTTTGTACATAACTGCCTCTCAACTGTGGTTCCCACAAGTGTTGAGGCAGAACGAGCTTTTTCAGCAGCAGGGTATTTGGCATGCAAAATCAGAAGTCGTCTGTCAGATGATACTCTCGACATGATGTGTTTTTTGAGAAGCCATTTTCAGACAAACTAACTTGCCTTTCCGTACCTTGATAACTTCATCTGACTTCTACTTTAAACTTCTTTTATTTGATTAATACGATCTCACAACATTTATTTAAGAACTTGTGAAGTTAAGTTTTTGTTTTGTTGTATTTATTTACCATAAGTAATGTTCCTATTACTCTTAATTATTGAAACTAAAGTAATAATTTACAAAAGACTAAATATAGATAATTATTGTTTTGTTACCAATATTGTAAGAATTTGAACTGATTAGCTACAGTAGGTATAATAATTATAGACATAAACAAATGTTATTAGAGTTAGAGACAAAATAATAAGTACTCTGTTGATTTTTAAAATAAAACTTACATTATTTTTATAACTAAGCAACGCAGTTTCTATTTAATTACATATCATGTCAATTACTAGTTCTTAAAACAAGCATTTGCATATGTTTTAATTGCGATTCTCCCAATCTCGCGAGATCCCGTAATTTGCGACATCTCGCGAGACTGGGTTTTGAGTCTCGCGAGATCTCGCTAGGCGGAAATCTCGTACGAGATTGCATTCCCTAGTATGGAGTAGTGACAGGCGTTGATTAATTTGACAGGACTAAACTAAAATTTTCTTTTGTCCTCTTCTTAACGAAATACAAAGAAAAAGATGCACTGAACTTAAATTTAGTTTAGTTTGTGAATAAGGGAATCGGCACCACTGTCAATCATTTATTTTTAAACTATATGAGGTTGAAAGGACTTGGCCAGCACTAGCAAAAGACCGAATTCCGTGGAGAAGGGAGAGGGAGACATTTGACCTGCAGTGCGACAATACAGGCTACTTAGATTAGATATGAGGTCGGCAGTACCAATCAGACTAGTTTGAGAAGAAAAGCCGAAACAAACTCACTATCTGGACTTTAAGAGTGACCCTCTTAAAGTCCAGACATAGATTAGGAAGTCACACGAATATTCAAGTTAGTTTGAAAACCTCCATATAAAATGGTTGAAAGTACTAATTGATCAGTAGAAAGGTGTGGAGTTACCTCTCGCTTGGCAAACACCATGGTAGCGAGCGTGCAGGCGGCGGCAGCGAAGTAAGTCCCCGGCTCCGATATCACGCGTACCGAGCGATCCGGGAAGTGTTCCTGCACAGACGAGTTGATCACCTCTGCCACCTGATGAAGCATTTACAAATAATTAAAGGATGTTGCCACGAAATGTGCGCTCGAATAGAAATAAATTATATATGATTACAAAGGTGTTAAGATTTAGTACAAGAACTATTGATCTTGTTTTGCTTTCTTGTCCGATCTGGGTAATACAGGGTGGAAGTTGAGACGAGGCAGTTAGGGAAGCCGGAATTCCGTGTGGTGCCGGACATAAGAGTAGCACCACCCTATTTCTTCCCGTGGGTGTCGTTAGAGGCGACTAAAGCACTTACTAGAGAATGGGCAGCAGCGTTCTCAATGCATTTTACCACCATACTGCGGTCGCCAATTCGCCTGCCAAGCCGAAATGGCAAAGTCCCCCATATTGGGGGAGGCCTATGTCCAGCAGTGAACGTCTTCGGCTGAAATAATGATGATAACTTAGGGAAGCTATTTTACCCGTTGTAGCTACAGAAAAACGGCCTTTAGAGACCGGCCTTAACATCTTGACTAATTGCGAAACGCATTCGCAGTGTTCTTATGTTGCCAATCGATCCAATTTCATGGATGTATCCGGTTAGATTGGATTTCAGGCCAGATAGCCCCAACATAGTTGCAAAAAGCCTTGCATATACTCGCGGCTTCGCCCGCATAGAAGTCAGATCTAATCCCGCGTGAGGTGGGACATGGCGTGGCGTTGGCGTGAAAAGATAACAGACAGACATACAGTTTCGCATTAAATTAACATTAATACCTAGGTAAGGCTACGTCCAAGAGACGCATGTTCTTGTGTTCCACGTTGTTCGTGACGTGGAACAACATCAATATTAACTAATAAGTCTCACCTCGCAGATAGAAGAGTCCGACCCTCCCGGGAAGCCTCCCCCTATGTCCAACAGACGCATGTTCTTGTGTCCCACGTTGTTCGCGACGTGGAACAACGCCCGAGACAGTGCGATGGCGCGCGCGTACACTTCCGTCTCTGTAGTGCCGCTACCGACGTGGAACGATACACCGATCATCTGGGGATGTTCAGCTTACTTTTATAATTCTGGATTAGGCTTATAATTTCATTGATACAAAATATTGTGCTTATTAAAACGTTAGACAAATAAACAGCCAAGGTAGCCCGCGAAGTTCATTTTTTTTTTAGGTTTTGCAATTTGCAGGTCAGTGTCAGATTATTGTACTCTTTTTCATATGTTTTTAATCTATTCGAAAGAGTTACCGTGGCCCTGGCACAGGCAACTGAAGGAACACGGGCCAGTAAAAGTCTGTCACGCCCTCCCGCTCCGCCCAGAGCGGGAGACGTCATTTGAAGATTTCCCACCTAAATGAAAAAAGTCACAGTAGGCCGTGCTCGCGCCGCTGGCGATGGCGGTCGAACTAAGGCCAAGCTAGACACGAATCATTTCTCAGCTCATCTGCATAAAGTGTTTCCTTGAAAAAGAGATAATGGTTCCTGAGTGAAATGTTGTTGTTACATCTGACTATTTCTTCAGAGAATACAAGTTGGTCGTAGTCTCCGAAGAATGATTGCTTACTTCCAGACCGAGCACGGCCGCCAGCTTGATGAGCCTGGGCGCCTCGGTGACGGGGTCGCAGCCGAACTTGATGCCCAGCGGACACTGCGCCGACGCCGCGTCGCAGCGGATGCGGATCACCAGCCTGGAGACACACAAAATTACATCATAAATGCAAAAGCATGCATCATAAATTTTTATCTGAATATTATGTTTTTTACTCATTAAACTAACTCGTATTTTCGTTTCAAAATATGAAAACTATCACTTCGCTCGCGACTTTTGCTGCGTATAATTTGTAGCTCGCGTTACTCCGGAATAATTTAGCTATTCAAAGGTAAAAGATTTGTGTAATTCCGTTTGAGTTTATCCATTACAAACAATTTTACCAAGCTGCTTCTGAGAATTTTTTGGTATAAAACCCCAATAACACTGCCCAACCTGGGAATCGAACCCAGGACCTCATGCTCATCAGTAGCGTTTGTGACCACTAGACCAACGAGGTGATGTACCTACCTTCCCAAAAATATTCTATGGCACGCAAAGTGACCCCAAATCGTCGGCTGCGACCGCGCCTGTCTGTTACCCTGTTACTGGTAGCACAAAACCCCTTGGTAGGACTTAATTTTTTACCTGACTGCCAAAATGGCTGGATATAGTTATATTATTCTTAAAACCTAAGTGTCTTTTGATGTGTTTGAAAAAAAAAAACCTCAAATAATCTCTACATTTTGCCCGATTATTTATTCAAAGTAATTGTTTCGAATTTGCTCTAAATGTCTGTTTTACTTTCCAAGGCTATACTGAAAAAAATATTGACTCACTGTGCATGCGGCATGTGTTCTTTGATCTTCGTTAGTTCACCCTCCGAGTCGAACGTCATGACGTTGACACCAACGGCCGACGCGTAGCGGATGTGCGACGCCATCTTAGCTGGGTGCGCGTAAATTATGCGCCTGTAACAAAATAATATCATCAGTTAGCACTGTACCATAAATTTTTCTATAATTCATCGTAGTTCGTTGGTTTTGTGTCTAGTTCTGAAACACCATAATTATCTGCCTAGCCTCCTCCCAGTTATGTTGGGGTCAGTTTCCAGTTATACCGGATGCAGCTGAATACCAGTATTTTAAATGGAGTTACTGCCTATCTGACTTCCTATGGAGACATCAGATATATATATACAATATACTACTAGCTATTGCCAGCAGCTTATCCCGCATGCAGGTCGATAATTATCCCACGTAAAAAGTATCCAGGTTACAAGCTATCTGTGTCAAATTTTATCCAAATCCGTTCAGCCGTTTTTGCGTGATTAACACACATCTAAACATACCTAAAAAACTTTCATTATAATATTAGTAGGATTGTTGTAGAATAGTAAGATAACTCCAGTTCCAGAAGGGTACTTACTCGGGACCTACTCCGATGGAGGTGACAAGTTCGATCTCGACCTTGGAGGCGCAGTCGAAGCCGGTGCCCAGCGCCGCCAGCGTGCTCACCAGGAGCTTGTCGTCATTGCACTTCACCGCTGACGAACAAACATAAATGTTATAGTATTGAGCATAGTTGTGGAGGGGTAAACTACAGATGAATAGTTGAGCATCATCTGCTTAGCCTTTTCCCAACTTTTTTTGAAGTTGGGTTCTAGTTTAACCGGCAGCAACTATGCTACTGTAACAACCAGCCTTGTTCGTGTATCCCGTTCGTCCCTCCAGTAGGACGAACACGAACCTAAAGCCGCTTTTTAGGCCTAAGGCCCCTTTTCATAGGTACATAGAAAGTAAACATTGATCACCACGCTTGCTCAGGGTAGATTGAACACTTTATATTGGTCCAATTTTCCTCGGCTGAAAACTTCCAATATAAAATACAAAAGCATATCTCACCGTAGAACGGCTCCACGCGCGGCATGAGCTCCTTCCAGCGATGGTACCTAGCCACCACCTCGCCGAGATCCATCACATAGAACGGGTCCTCTTGGGTACCCGACTCCACGATCTCGCGGATCAGGTCAGTGGGCGACCATGGCCCATCCATCACTGTTATAAGTTGTTCTTCTTCTATGACCTTCATTTTGAGCCTTGTGCGGTTTCGTTACGGTTGACCTTGGAGCCGACTTAACCCCGGCAATGCCGAAGCGTGGGGTCGGCTATGCTGCGCTTGCCTGTCCGGACCGGGGGGGTCGGTGTCAGGTGTTCGAGTCGGGTTTTGGTAGCCCACAAGCGCTCGCCACAAGTGTTAGCTAGAACAATTAAACGTTAGTTAATCTTACTAATATTATAAAGCTGAAGAGTTTCTTTGCTTTTTTGAAAGCGGCAATCTCAGGAACTACTGGTCCGAATTGAAAAAATATTTCTGTGTTGGGTAGCCTATTTATGGAGGAAGGCTACAGGCTATATAACATCACGCTACGATCAAAAGGACCGGAGCAGCAACGAAAAATGGCAGGCAATTCGATGCGACAGGAAGGGTCAGTTCTATGTGATGGATCTCGGCGAGGTGGTGGCCAGGTACCATCGCTGGAAGGAGCTCAGAGAAACGATTTTTGGAAATCCACCCTATAAAGTTGTGTTTTAGTTATTAGGATGTCATGAGGCTCTTCGCATAAATTTGAACACTCTCATACAAGTTAGTTGATAGAATTGGCGCGAGCAAATTGTGCCCCGCAGCCCTGCTCCTTCGCGTGTTTAGCCTCGGGTTGGGCAGGCACCTACAATAAAGGCTTCACACTGTGCTGCGGCGCCGCATCGTTTAGCTGATGTTTCGTACGCGTGGGAGCGCCAACACCATCCTGAACGTGCTCAGCCACAAGCTGGATAGCCCCCTTCTGGGGCACTGGGTGCAAGCACTAGTGCGTGTGCCCGGAGTCCAAAATTTTAAGTTAATTTGTAAATCTATCATAGTTTTTAGGTGGCAATATTATGGGCCTAATACGTCAAATTTTTTTTTCTAAAGTTATGTGCTTTATTAAAAAAATATATATATTATTATTATATTACTAAACTTCAAAAATAACAGAATAAAATAATGCAAAAACTCGCCTTTGATAGCGTAATTCTCAAAGATTTTTTCCACTTTAATAATGAACACGTTGCAAGAGCAACCGTTGACGAAACTTAGATTTCCGAATGAAAATGAACTGATGCGCGATGGCGGCAAACTGATAAAATTAACGACGCTCCTGTATATAAGCGGTGCGCTATGAGAATTCGTGGAATGGCCCAGTCACAGTATAATAAAGTAAGCAGTATTACGTCTCGGCGGTGTCCTTGAAATAATAACTTACGGCCGCTCGGTAGATAAACATGCACTAGGGTTGCCCACTGACCTGTGGTTGAAACTGTCATCGTCATCATCATTTCAGCCGTAAGACGTCCACTGCTGGACATTTGCCTCCCCAATTTGTGGGGTTTGCCATAATTGCCATGCTTGGCAGGCGGGTTGGCGATCGCAGTATTGTGGTAAAATACATATAGAACCTACATAGAGAAAACTGCCCATTATCTAGTCACCACAGGAAGAAATGGGATGGTGCTATTCTTTACTCCCGGTACCACACGAAACTGAACAATGCTGAAACTGTAGTTTCGATTTATATAAACTGAACAATGCAGACGATAACAACTCAGCCTATCGCAGTCCACTGCTGGACATAGGGGAAGGTTGCGATCATTGGACCGCTTCTTTCATTGGACCACTTAAATATTTCGTAAAATCGCAACTCCAGAGACGCGTAGGTACGTTACAAAGCATGTCTTGGGTGGTAAGAGTGGCCCCCCGCAACCTCAGTACCCGCGCTGCAGCCGCCAGTGAGTGACGTGTGTAAATGTGATCGCGGCGCTCCGGATATAAAAAATACGACTACGAAAAGTTGATGTAAGTATCATAATACTATGATTTGATTAATAGTACATATTTTAATTTGTAGAATATTTACTTGTATTTACGTTGGAAATAATTATTCTTGACTGAAGATAGTGGTTGTTTTTTTATAACCCTATTTTTACGTTAGGACCCTGTTGCTATCATCGGACCACTAACGTGGCCCTATCATTGGACTGGTCCAATGATAAGAACTGTCTGTTTATGATTTAAATGTTACATTTTTACTAAAACTAGTTGATTTTGATAGTCCCGTGTCAATAATAATAATAACGTTTATTTATGTGATAATAATTACACGTGTATGTTAACGTGATAAATTGTTTCAGAATGGCTACAAAACGAAAATATTATGCGTGGAATGAAGTAAGCATGAACCTAGCCATTGAATCAGTGCGTAAAAATAAAGCAGGTTTGAATGAGGCAAGTAGGATGTATGGAGTGCCTAAAGCCACACTAAAACGAAGATTGAATGGTTGCGCCAAAATCCTGGAAGAACTGTGACAATGTTTCAAGTTTCAATGCTATTCGGAAAAGCATATTCCCGAGCTGCATCTGTTGGAACTGCTACGAGTGGCTTTGCAAAGACTGGAATTTGTCCTCTTAATAAAGATGCATTTGCTGACTACGAATTCATTGTACCTGAAAAAGAAAACGATGAGATTTCACCACCAATTGTATTAGACTTACAGGATGATATAGATCCACTATCTTTGAATATTTCTTTACTAGAAGAGAATCTAGAAGTGACGGAGCCAATTACATGTCAAAATGAAGCTATGACTGCTGAATCTCAGATTGAAACCTTAGCGGTATCACAGAATATTGATTGTAGTACAGCTGAATCAATGGCACGCAATTTCGAATTCACAATAAACCAAATATCTCCTGTAGCTAAAAAAGTAGCACAAGAGTTAAGACAAAGGAGTAAAAAAGCACAAAGTAGCTTGGAACTGACGTCGACGCCTTATAAAACCACTTTAGAACAAGCTATTGTAAGGCCTTCAAAACCGAAAAAGCCGAAATTTACTGCAAAAGAAACTGCATTTTCTAAAAATAAAATAACTGATGAGCCAGAGCCATCAACAAGCAAAGATGCCAAATCAGTAAATATTGAAAAATGGTTTTGCAAAATCTGCCTACTGTGTGCAGTTGAAGACATGATTCAATGTATGATGTGTAAAGCCTGGGTTCATGTAGATTGTGCCTGCGTTAAGAAAACTATTAAGAAGTATTTATGTCCTCAATGCAAATAAGTGTTGTTATTTTTATTGTAATATTGTTTTTAATTTAAAATGTGATTTTATAATAATTAATCGTTTGCATACGTGTAAAAGTTGATTTCATTATGTGTCAAATTTGATCTCATACTCATTCGTAAAATTATCTATCGTTGAAACAACAGATAGGCTTTTTAAAGGGGTCATTGTACTCATAATTATGAACCACTTTTACTATAGGACCAACCGTAAAATCGGGAAAAATAATCAACTGCTTCATACATTACCTTCACAAAACTCGACAAAATGTATGAAGCAGTTATTTTTTTTCTTGATTTTAGGGTTGGTTGGTCCCATAGTAAAAGTTGTATATAATTATGAGTACAATGACCAATTAAAAAAAAACTCATTTGCTGCTCAACCCAGTATAAGCTTTTTTACGTTAAGGATAGGTATTTTTAATTATTCTTTTTGATGAAGGATTTCATATTTTTTATTTTTTTATTGAGTTTTGTTAATCGCCTTGAATGGACCACTGCCAAAAATTTTCTAAGTCCATTGATAGCAACTCAGTGGTCCAATCAAAGCGACCATGGTCCAAAGAAGGCAACGACCAAAGAAATGTTTAACGTCAATTTTCTCACAAACTGTCAGTTTAAATTAGCTGTGAGTGACATATTATATTAATAAATTTGATTGGAAACAAAACCAAAAAGCAGTTTTATTTTATCGCAAAAACTAAAAAATATATGTCGTACGGAAGTTAAGTGGTCCAATCATAGCAACCTTCCCCTAGGCCTCTCCCATGCTGCGCCACAACATCCTGTCCTCCGCCTTCCGCATCCAGTCTATCCCAGCCACCTTTTGAGGTCGTCGGTCCAGACGATAACTTCATGCCATATTACCCGTAAAGCGGGGATGTCTGGCACCGTTTGCTTTCTTACGTGCAGCTTATGAGCGTCCGTTAAATAGTGGTGTACACAGAGATTTCGAACCGCGTGTTTTCGGCTGATCTGTATGGAGACGTATTACTGCGTACTTTATTATACTGTGGCCCAGTTATCACGAGAAAAAGTACTTTATAGCATGCTGTAATTGTTAAGTCACATCTGTACTACACTGCTGTAAACCACTTTGTTGACAGATGTTGAATATTCGAGCGTCATACGTGCCGTGTGGGCTTTCTATCGGTACGTCTTAGTAAACTGTTTGTTTTGGGATATTTTAGGAGTATAACATGTTAAGTAATGAAACGTGTGTAACGTTATAATTATAAATGTTCAAAAAGGAGTAATGCTTTTGATCACGTAGCCGTAGTTGCTCAATTATCCGCTCGCAACTTACAAGTCGCAGTTTCGAACCCTGAAACGCGCTGTAGTTTGTGTAAATTATTTCTTCACCACTGCTCTCAAAACGTCAAGAAAAACCTCGGAGAAAACAGAAACAAAAATTTCTAACACGTGACATCTACAAAACCGCACCGGCTTGCGAGGTGGATTAGGCCCACTCCCTCTAACAGAGAGGTAGCCTGTGTCCTGTGTACGTGGCCAATGGCCGGAAGGTCACACTGAGGTGAAAACCGGGTGAAAAACGCGTCTGTTAATGTAAGAACTGTTCAAACTGAGGCGCATCCCGCGTGGGACACGGTACACGGCTGCACGTCGATTGTCTAATGATTAGGACGTCACGTCACGCGACTATTTGTCGTCAAATTGTAGGTGTTTCTCTCATTTCGTGCAAATCACATGTTCACCTAAAAATACACAAAACTACACATTCTTAACCGACATATTTTTTTATTTAGGTGTGTTAAAAAGGTATATGTGCCATCATATTTCGTTTTCATTACAGGCTTTTAAGTATTTTTTAAATAAAATAAAAATAGGTCCAAATATCATTACCAAAACCGTGCACAACATGATTTTTTGCTATTGACAGGATATAACAAAATATCTAATGCTTCACCATATATTACCGTAAAGATATGTTTAAAGTACACATTAAGCTACAAAATTAATTAAGTATGAAGTTATTTAGGATTGTAACTTACTTCACAGAGACAAAACGTTTTCGTTTATAAAAAAAACTCATTACCATTTATTCAAATTGGAATAACGAAAACCGCCTGTAAATATGCAAAGTACTCGTACGGCTCCTACCTCATACCGCGTATGGTGTTCCCCCGCAGTTGACCAACGAACATTGAACAGGGTGAACACGTGCAAACTTTTTTAGAACATTTATTAACACGAGATTTAAAGTTTGGTAAGTTGTTTTTCACTACCGTACTCGTTTTTTTTTAGAGAAAATTACTAATTGTGTTAGAGTTTTATTGATGCCAACATAATCATAATCGTGTTGAAATTACTAATATTTATTACGGTGGTGTTGTAGTTAAGAATGGAGTACTTAAATCTAAAGAAAGTGCAAAAATTTCACTACGGTTCCTGTCATCACCGCGATTTACCATCCACTATAATACAGAAATGGTAATTATCATGCAGTTATGGTGACGATCTCAAAATTATGGCAATGATTATAAAATTATGGTAGTGAGCTAAGTATTGCTTTGAACGAAACACGTTTTGTTCAATCTAATCAATCAATCCATCTTTATTTAATGTCCATTTTTGATGATTTTGTGGATCCTAACCTATGTAGGTATGCTTTTTTGGGAGTAAAGATATTTAACCTAATCTAACCATCCTCATACGGGATCTTCAATTTAATAACTACCAATTATCACTCAAAGTAGCTCCCTTTTTTAGCTTTGATCACTAGTGAATTAAAATTTTATTTTTATTTACATAAGTATACAAATATGCCCAAAACTAAAATTACAAAAACTCGTGAAACCAAACTAGGTGAAGCAAGATTGCGAAGAAGAAAGAAATATGAGGAAAAAAAACGATCCAAATAATTATCTAACCTAAAATAACTTTTTTCTTTAATGTATCGCTGTTTTTGAAGGAAAAATGCTTTTCTTATATAAACTTCAATTTGAAACAATTGTTTTATTTAATTTTTTAAATTCTTCATTACCTGTATTTATTTTTCATTACCATTCTAACAAATACATTGTATAATTACCAGATTACATTGATCATTACCATTCACAGAAAAACTTTTAAGTCCATATCTCCGCCAGTTTTGCGTATAATGTAGTATATCTTAAATCTGGACGTTTATTTTTCATATAGGCTTTCATAAAAAATCTGAAAAAATTCTTATATTTTTTTGTCGAAATTTCTCTGAATTTGCACGAACTGCGACAAACACCTGTAACCGCTCTTTGGAATTCGTAAGAATTCTCGAGTGCACGAGTGAACAAATGTGATTTAGATAATACTTACTGTGATCATTAGCTACAATCCTTAAACAAATAGGTACCTAGGTAAATCTTGAATGTTCACTATATTTTTAGGAAGCCTCCATCAGGGCATCAACTACAAATAAAGGATTTATGGCGTCATGTGACAATCTATTACTATTATTATCAACACATAAGTAAGATATTATTACCGTGGTAATGTGATAAACAATTTGTTAGAACAATTTGAACGGTACAGCCAGCGAGTTAAATTCCAATCCACTGTCTAAATCTGGACTGGAACTGTCTTCTGCAGTTGAAGTCGTTTATTGCAATTTTTACGTGTGGTGCCAGACGTAAAGAATAGCACCATCCTATTTCTACCAGTGGATCTCGTAAGAGGCGACTAAAGGACTTACTAGAGAATGGGCAGCAGCGTTCTCTATCGTTCAGCGTTCTCTACAGCGTTCTCTATCTATATAAAAAAAAAATCTGCTGTTTCATAGAAAAATGCAATACCTACGGAGTCAAAATGTATGGAACAGCTGATTTTTTTTTTGTATAACCGACGAAAATTTTCTACGCTGGGGGGTCTAGAATGATATGCTGAATTCATGGTTACAGTTTGCGCACTGGATAAAAACTGTCTTGTATAAGATCGTGATGTAACACTTTGATGACGGGATCAACTAAAGGTGGTTACAGATGGTTTCAACAACTGTAGTAATTTGTATGAGCAGGCTTTAAGTAAGGTTAGGGACCTAGAGGATGAATTAATCCATGCAAATGTCAAAATTCAACAGTTAGAAAAGGATAAAGAACGTAAAAAGAAACTGACCATTTGTTTAACGAATTGTTTAATACAAATTATAACCCACACTCTATAACGACAATGGACCTAACCGAGGATTCCTTACTGAAACATAACTGTAGTCATAAAATAAGTCAAATTAAATTAAAAAAATATGCGAGACTGAATAAAATTATTAAAAAATGTAGTACATTCAAGAAACATCAAAAACATTATTCCACAAATATTTAATTAAGGAAATAACGTGTTTCTCTTGTCAACAAATTGAAAAATTATCAAATTCAATTAGACGATAGCATAAATATATATGAAATAGACACTCAGCGCTTACAGTCTGAAATTCAAGTTCTTGATGAATCCCTTAAGTCACTTTATAATAAATATGTATGCTGTAAGCACCAAATTAAGGAACATATCCTTGCTACAAATGAATTGGTAGACAACGTGGATTTGCTGACTCTCAATAACACTCAGTGCACTTGTCGAAGGGTATCCAACCATGATGCCCTCTAGCCTGAGGCAACGGTGAACCCGTCCCAAGTTGTGAGTAGTCTGCACTGTATCTCCATTCAAAATATACCTGATACTGTGCATGAACAATCTCAAGGGGTTCAGGTAGTAGCTAGTAGTGTTACCCCTTGTTGCAGTCAACTTGGTTTTCAGTCCGTTATGTTTTCAGATAGTATAGGAAGAGGTTTAGGGAAATTAGTTACTAACAAGTTCAATCAATCAACTCAGCCTATCGCAGTCCACTGCTGGACATAGGCCTCTCCCATATTGCGCCACAATACCCTGTCCTCCGCCTTCCGCATCCAGTCTGTCCCAGCCACTTTCTTTAAGTCGTCGGTCCACCGAGCTGGGGGGCGTCCCACGCTACGCTTGCCGGTACGCGGTCTCCACTCCAGGACTCGTCTGCTCCATCGGCCATCGGTCCTTCGACAGACATGGCCAGCCCACTGCCACTTCAGTTTGCTTACTCTGCGAGCTATGTCGGTAACTCCAGTTCTTTTCCGGATAATTTCATTTCTGATCTTATCCTTCAAAGAAACTCCGAGCATAGCCCGCTGAGCGACCTTGAATTTGTGGACCAGCCCAACTGTCAGTGTCCATGTTTCGGCACCGTAAGTCATTACGGGCAGGACGCACTGGTTGAAGACTTTGGTCTTCAGACATTGCGGGATAGGCGACGAGAAGACTTGACGAAGTTTCCCAAACGCTGCCCAACCCAACTGGATCCTCCTGTCGGCTTCCTTCTCAAAGTTGTGTCTACCGAGCAGGATGACTTGCCCTAAGTAGACGTACTCCTTCACAACCTCGAGAAGCGAACCCTCGATGCGGATTGGACTCGGCATGACGTGCGAGTTGAACATGACTTTTGTCTTGTCCAAATTCATGCCGAGGCCAACCCGCCGGGAGGCTCCATTCAGGCTGTGCAGCATCTGGTCCAACTGTTCCAGCGTCTCTGCCATAACGACGATGTCATCGGCAAAGCGAAGGTGTGAGATGTACTCGCCATTCACATTGATACCCTGTCCAGTCCAGTCCAGCGTCTTGAATACGTCCTCCAACGCGTTGGTAAACAGTTTCGGGGATATCACATCCCCCTGTCTCACCCCCCTGAGCAGTTGGATTGGACTGGTTTTCGTATCCTGGATCTGAACAGTCATCGTGGCAGCGTCATACAGGCATCTCAACACTTCGATGTAACGCCAGTCAATTCGACATCGTTGCAGAGAGGCCAGAACTGCCCATATTTCGATAGAGTCGAAGGCTTTCTCGTAGTCCACAAATGCCATACACAGCGGCTGGTTGTACTCCTCGGTTTTCTGTACAATTTGCCGAACAGTATGGATGTGGTCTACGGTACTGAAGCCTTTTCGAAAACCGGCTTGTTCTGGTGGCTGGAACTCGTCAAGTCTCCTGGCGAGACGGTTCGTGACGACTCTCGAGAACAGCTTGTACACGTGGCTCAGAAGTGAGATGGGTCTATAGTTCTTCAACAAGGTATTGTCACCTTTTTTGAAGAACAGAATCACCGCACCTCTGCTCCACGCTTCGGACGTTGTACCCTCTTGGATGACGGAGTTAAAGAGACTCGCGAGCTCTCTCAAGACTGGACACCCCGCCCGCAACTAACAAGTTGAATATTTCTAATCAAAACAATTGTTTGCCTGGGAAATCCTATACAGAAATAATGACATCAATTATGAGATATCAATATGATTGTAATACCAACATAACTGTATTTGTAGGTAACATGAAATAGTGTTTATCAATGATGATCATTTTACTGTACAAAGTGCATTTGCGGGAAAACAGGCCATCCGCGGTGGTTCTTTAGTTCTTGTTTCAAACAAGCTGAAATGTAAGCAACGTTCAGATTTAGTAAATCTCTCTATTGAGCGCACTATTGAGTTGTCTTGTGTTGAACTCGAGCGATACGCTATAATTTGCGTTTATCGACCCCCCTCTGGGGATTTTGTTTGTTTCGAATCAGTAATGGAGGATTTACTCAATAAGTTAAAATCAAGTAATAAAAGTATAATTGTATGTGGCGATTTTAATATTAATATTTTAGATGTTACTCCATTGAGTATTAGACTTTTCAATCTTTTCAGGTCTTTTAATTTATTTAACTTGTTTTTTGAACCAACTAGGATCACAGCTTCTTCGTCAACTTGTCTTGATAATATATTCAGTGATGGTGATGCCAAAAACAAATTAGTGCTAACTGATTTAACGTCCGACCACTGTGGTTTGCTATCTAGCTTCCCTATGTCATCGTTTAAAAAGGCACATAAACTTGAATGCAGGCCTTACTACAGCTAGTCGTTGCACCAAGTTTAAAAATAATGTAGCTCGTAGAATTACACCATCCATAGTAGAAAACGAGAATCCTAATGCAATTTATGAAGCCCTCTATAATGTAGTGCAAAAAGAGTACAAATCTACTTTCAAGACCAAAACCATTGACATTAATGGCACCTCCGTCGGCTTTAACCAATAGGCTACTCCAGGTATTTATAAAAGTAGAGCGAGGCTATACGAGTTATATGGTTTAAAAAAATACAGGTTTGATACTCCTTTCCTAGAGTATGTAAAAAAATATTCAAAATAATTTAAACAGGTTAGTGCTTTTGCTAAATCTAAATTTTTAAGCGATCAAATTAAAAATTCAAATAATAAAATAAAAACCACTTGGAAAATCATTACCAATGAAACGGGTAAATCGGTTAAACAAGAAAAACAACTTGAAATTATGGTCGACAACAAATTAGTAAATACGGCAGCTCACGTAGCACAGGCATTTAATGAGTTTTTTGCCAACATACCTATAACTACGACTCGCTCCTTAAATTCCTCCCCGTCTAAAGCTGAAAACCTTTTGCATAGTAGTGTGCCTAAAAGTAATTGCCTATTCAATTTTGAACATGTAACGCCTCGTGATGTAGTTAATGTTTTTAACACACTTAAGTCTAAAAACACTGGTGATTTCTGGGGAATTTCCATCAAACTATTAAGTAATATAATAGACAACGTAGCCCCCTATTTAGCTGCTACTTTTAATAAATGTGTTGATGTTGGAACTTTTCCTGACCTCATGAAGAGTAGCAAAGTCATACCATTATTTAAATAAGGTAATAAAAAAGACGTTTCTAATTTTAGGCCTATTTCTATCTTACCTGCATTTAGCAAAATATTTGAAAAGTTAATACTCAAGCAGTTGCCAAGAAATTTAAATAGCCTCCTTCATAATGAGCAATATGGCTTTACGAAAGGCCGTTCAACTACAGATGCGGGTGTTACTCTCTTGAAACACATTTTTAACGCATGGGAGAACTCGCAAAATGCTATCGGAGTATTCTGTGATCTCTCCAAAGCCTTTGATTGCGTGCACCATGACACGCTTTTGCGTAAACTACGTCATTACGGTGTCCATAACGAAGCTTTAAACTTAATAAATTCTTATTTACATAATAGGTTCCAATATGTAGATATTAATGGTGTAAAATCTACCGGGCTACCGGCTCAGTTAGGTGTGCCTCAAGGCTCTATACTCGGCCCATTCTTGTTCTTAGTGTATATCAATGACTTAACATTCTTTTTAAAGGGTATTTGTGACGTTGTACTGTTTGCAGATGATACTTCTCTTATTTTTAAAGTAGATAGGAACAGACAAGATTTTGAAGACGTAAACAGTGCACTCTCAATGGTTACGGATTGGTTTACGGCAAATAACTTAGTTCTCAATGCCAAGAAAACGAAATGTGTAAAGTTCGCCTTACCGAATGTTAGAAATCTAGGTCCCAAAATCGTCTTAGATAAAGAGGTTCTTAAAACTGTAGACTCGACAGTTTTCCTGGGCATAACAGTAGATGGCAAACTACAGTGGGGCCCACATATTTCAAGTCTAGCGGGGAGGCTCAGTTCAGCCGCCTACGCCGTCAGAAAAGTAAGACAGTATACTGACGTTGATACAGCTCGGTTAGTCTATTTTAGTTATTTTCACAGCGTTATGTCTTACGGTATTCTACTGTGGGGCAAAGCCGCTGATATTCAAAATATTTTTGTCCTTCAGAAACGAGCTGTTCGAGCAATTTACCAGCTAGGTGCCAGAGTTTCTCTAAGGAACTTTTTTAAAGATATTGGTATTCTTACGGTAGCATCACAATTCATCTTCGTCAACATCTTATATATTAGGCAAAATTTACACTTACATGCTAAAAACAGTGATTTTCACACTGTTAACACTAGAAATAAGGACAAACTACGTGTTCCCTTTCACCGGCTTCATAAGGTGCATAACTCATTTGTTGGGCTTGGTATAACATTTTACAACAAGCTACCACCTTTTTTACTAGAATTACCTTTTAATGCGTTTAAAGCTCAAGTAAAATCCAACCTTTGTCTAAAGGCATACTATTCCATCAACGACTATTTAAATGACAAAACTAGTTGGTCGCTGTGATTAACTCAAGACAATGTTTGTGTTCTTTCTCCAGTACTAGCGTACCTAGTGATAGGTTATATAGCTGTAATATAATTGTTATTATATTATTATTATATTTTTTTTACTGTGTTAGTAAATTTTTTTGTGTATTTATTGGTTTTGACATGTTCTATGCTTTGACATATTATAATGATTAGTATTGCATAAAATGATTAGCTAGCGACCTCGACAAGTTGTCATTCAATTCTAGCCTGAGCAACCGGCAGCAAGTTCGTCATGCTCCCTTAGATGTCAATGCTTGCGGTAGCGTCAGGGGTCGGGTTACCCCCTTCCCTCAAATAAGGCGAGGGGGGTAATGGCTGATCTTTGCGTTATGCTCGTGAACGGGTGCTGCTTGTGGTGACTGGTCGTCTTGCTGACCTTGATGTTGGTATTGTTGTTAATTACCTACCTGTTTATTTGTTTTTACGCCGATGGTCCTAGTTTATCATTTTGAGGCCTCGAGTTGTAACTCCGGTCGTAACAGCTATGTGAACGTGATTCAGCATTGCATATGTAAGCTGTCACGCCCTTTATGCCAGGAGGCTTTTATTTTGGTACTTTTATTTACTTTATAAAAATATTTTTTACTTTTGCTTGAGTATAGATTTCATTTTATTTCTTGGAATATTGGGTTGGCTAGCTGACATATGGCAAATCATTTAATTTAATGTTTTGTGTCTCTTTAATGTTACCTCCTTACTATTGTATAGAATCAAGTTCTTCTAACTTTACAGTGCTGCTGGGGAGTTTGTTCCGCCACTTCTTCCCAGCTATAGCACTAGGAAGTGTCGAAGGGCGGGCGTTTTGGGGGGACTGTCTTTTGTAACTTTGACGCTCAAAAAGTGCTGACTCTCAGCCTAGTTTGAATAAATGACTTTTGATTTTGATGATTTTTATTTGTATTTTTTGTAGTGAGTTTAGACTAGATTGAGCGGCTGTACCTACAGTACAATTAGGTATTCAAGGTTTCATTTTATTAGAGATAGGTATAACTAGATTCTGCTGGCAACTTCGTAAACGTGAAATTGACGGCGCACAACCCATCGTATCGTATCCCATCAAAATCAAAAGTCATTTATTCAAACTAGGCTGAGAGTCAGCACTTTTTGAATGTCAAAGTTACATAAGACAGTCCCCCCAAAACGCCCGCCTTTCACCACTTCCTAGTGCTTTAGCTGGGAAGAAGTGAGGCAACAAACTCCCCAGCAGTAATCATCGCCCGCCCACGCTATTACTTCGTTTACTCTTAGCGTTTTTTCCGAGTATTTCTCATTTTGCTCGGCTCTTTAGGGCTGGTGCAAATATTATACATTGATGTTAAATCCATACTTCCATACTAATATTATAAATGGGAAAGTTTGAGTTTCTGTTTGTCCGTCTTTCACGGCATGCAAAACGGAGCGACGAATTAACGTGATTTTTTTTAAGTGGAGATAGTTGAAGGGTTTGGGGGGGGACTTGTTTTTCTCTCTTTTTTAGGTGGTTGGGGTGAACTTAGGAAAGCCATGCTTTTCCCATGGACAATTGTATGTAGCATGTTCGCGTGTGTCCAATGCCCAGAATCATTCTATCCCCAAATGGAAAAACATAATTATAATAATCGTCTACAGTAGCGTATTAAAATAACATTCTGTTCCGAGTTCTCTTCTGTGTTCTAAATCAGGAAAGGGGCACCATGTTACCCCGAATTTAACGCGAGCGAAGCTGCGGGCAAAAGCTAGTAGCCTATAAAGTTTCGCTAGAATTGGGCTATCAAATGCAAAAAGATTTTTTTCAAATCCGGTAGTTCTAGAGATTACTTCCTACAAATTCACAAACTTTACCTCCTATAAAATATAATGTTAAACATAATATGAAACACAGCCGCATTTCGTGATTGCCCGATTAGATCTTCTAAATTACGAAACGGTTTTTAATGAGGTTTTCATCAATAGACAGAGTGATTTAAGGTTTATATATTATATACATATAAACAGAAGCGAAGCCACGGGCAAAATCTAGTAAATAATAAAGTGTAGATAATAAGACGTACCTGGGTTCTTTTATCGGGATACATTTTGTAACTTTCATAACGCTCCTAAAAGAATAATAGAAGTGCTACTTGTGGGTACTAATGTATTTTCTAGGCTAATAGTGACATTAATTTTGTTTTGTCATAATCAATGAGCAGTTTCTAAGAAAGTTTGTTTTACCACAGTCCGATGTATTTTTCGTGACTATAGACCGTTTGACTATTTCTCCGTTGATCTTAAGAGGTGATAACTCCAATAACGGCTTATTTTTCGCGGAGAAAAGGGGCCATTCATAAATTACGTCACACGTTAAGGGGGAGGGAGGGGGTCGACGAATTGTGACATTGTGTGACAAGGGGGTAGGAGGGGTCCAACATTTCGTGACGTCACATTTCAAAATCAATTTTAATCTACGTGTTAAGTAAAACACATATTCGTATGATAGCTATTGCCCCAGTGTCGAGGCATACTTGTTCAAGCGATCATGTGGCATTTGTGGTCTATATTTTGCATCATAAAGGCCACTAATCAACACAAGCAAATACATAAGAAACAACAAGTTTTGCCCATCGTGAAGATTCGTCCTCAAAGAATTTCTGCTAGACGTGCCAGAGAAATTCTTTGTTTGGATGATGACGATGATGCTGTATGGTTCGATGAGAAAGATGTGGACACAACGAATATTCCTGACATTAACAAACCAAACGAGGACGAAGTGGCTGCTATGCCATGCATATGCCTACCTATATGGACTAAAGATGATTAAGTTTGATCTTTAATTAATATGTATAATGAATCGTTTTTTGTTTTGTTGATTTCTTGCAGTGTTTGATTTGATGTTCATTTTATTAAAAAGAAAAAAAAACATTTAAATTTCGGAATTGCTGTTTTATTTCAATAATTATTTCTAGATGTAAAACTATAAAATTCGTGACGTCACACTAGGGAGGGGGGTCTCACAAATATGACCAGCTGTGACAAGGACGGCGGAGGGGGTCAAAAATCATGAAATTCGTTTGACGTAATTTATGGATGCCCCCAAATCATAAATTATATTATTGACGTGTTAATAGTCAGCAAGTCATATTTCAACTAATCATAGAGTAGGTCAAGGTCTTTTAGACTATCAGTTAGAGTTTTGTAAAGATTTATCGTAATAAAAACGTATGACGATATACCTACGTAGTATCTCTATGTAGTCTGTGGTATAACGTTAGGTGTCCTGTCAGTCCTATTAGAAATAGTGATGAACTAAATGGACAATGGGCCAAACTGGGGTAAGCTCTCTCCCGATCGGCCACCAATAAACTCTTATAACTTTTTCACTTCAGTAGCTCAAACATGTAGGTTTTGCTGCCTGAAATCAGTGAGCAAAATGCGATGTTGCTCACTGAGTGAGACAAGGTAACTTTTTAATTTTTGTTTTCAGAAAGCCGCGAATATCTTATTCAGCCTTGGGTTAATCATACAATTCGAAACATTTACACTCTATCTCTTTCCCGCCATTAGAAAGAGAGGCCCTTTCGAAGTCCCGATTTTGAATTCGACCTCAAAGACAAACACGTTCGGAAATTTGTACTCTGGAAACTAAAGAAATTTTGCAAAAAGATAATTATGTCTTTTAATGTAATTTATTGAATTTTTAACTTATTGTTGTATTTAAACGAAAATAAGTATTTACTGCAAATAAAACTGATATTTAACCTGTAAATATTTATTTTTAGTTTCAATAAGGTTACGTAAATATTTTGAATAATAAAATATCATGGGTGCTATTTCCGAACACGCCTTAATTCAAAAACCGGCCAAGTGCGAGTCGGACTCACGCACCGAGGGTTCCGTACAAACCTGTAGGTATTCTCGGTTAATGCATAAGGTTCATGTTTATGAAAATAAATGCTTTTAAAAAAATATATATATTTCGGTTAATTGAATGAAAGGTAAATTGCGGTTTACGATTTATGACGTTTTAAAAAAAAACTACTTACTCGGTCTCATTCAAACCAATTTTCGGTGGTAGTTTACATGGTAATGCACATCATATATTTTTTTTTAGTTTTATCATTCTCTTATTTTAGAAGTTACGGGGGGGCGGGGGGGGACACACTCATTTTTCCACTTAGGAAGTGTCTCTCGCGCAAACTTTTCAGTTTAGAAAAAAAATATGTTAGAAACCTCAATACCATTTTTAAAGACCTATTCATAGATACCCCACACGTTTGGGTTCGACGAAAAAAAATTTTTGAGTTTCAGTTCTATGTATGGGGAACCCCAAAATTTATTTGTTTTTTTTCTATTTTAGTGTAAAAATCTTGATGCGGTTCACAGAATACATCTACTTACCAAGTTTCAACAGCATAGCTCTTATAGTTTCGGAGAAAAGTGGCTGTGACATACGGACGGACGGACAGACAGACAGACAGACAGACATGACGAATCTATAAGGGTTCCGTTTTTTGCCATTTGGCAACGGAACCCTAATAAAAGAGCGGGATTAAAATTTCGTAGCTGGCGGAGCTCTACGAAATCTTGACCAAATTTTTAACCAATTTAAAGAAGGATGGATCCGAAAGGAAGACCATCGATAATTACAAGCGCAAGGCTAGCATGTTAGAAGCATACTGGTGCGATTACCAAGACAATCATAGGAAGATTTGTGAGCTTGGGAAACTTGAGCATATTTATTTCAAAAAAGGTTGTTTCGATACAGCCCAGGAAGTTTATTTGAAAAGTAAGGAAATTATTGATAAAACTCTTGGGCAGTTAACCACAACGCAGCTTCAAGCAGGAAGTCCCCGTAGACTAGGAGCGGAGGAGTTAAAAAATGCAGTTCCTAAAAAGTAAGGTGACTGGGGAGGCAGAGCGTCTGATTCACCATTTACAGATAAGCTCTGACAATTATCGAGTATGTTGGGAGATTTTACAACATAGATATGGTAATAAGAAATTGATTTTTACGTCCCATATTAATATTCTACTTGGTCTCCCCAACATGCAACAGCAATCGATGGCCATGATTAAGAAGCTGCATGACCTAACCAAGGAGACGCTTCACGCTATTCAGAATCTCGGAGTGGATATAGCAACTTGGGATCCGCTTTTAGTGCACCTACTGGCGCAAAAGCTTGATAACGAGACCTTCACCGAATACATAGAGTCGGTCAAGAACCCAAGAGAGCTACCCGATCTACATGAGTTCCTGATGTTCTTAGAGATGAAATTTACAGCATTAGAAGCGTCCCGTCGTTAGCAAGAACCAGCCAGCCAAAGAACGATACAGCAGCAACCACATAAAAATTACAACCAAAACCAGAAGAAAAGTTTTCACCAAAATAATCATCAATCAGGAAATAAAGAGCATTCAAAATCGAACATGAATAACTCATGTCATGTGTCACAAACAACAACCTGCGTATTGTGCAATACAGAACACGGATTGTGGCGTTGCCCTGATTTTTTGCAAATGACGCCAGAATGACCAGCAGAAGTTGAACAAAATTGAGCAATTAAATTATTGTAAAAATTGTCTATGCAGTCATAACAAGAAACCATGTCAATAGAAAAAGCGTTGTCGTAAGTGTTTAGCTGCGCATAACACTTTGCTTCACGAAGCATTGGCAAGTCAAAGTCCAGCAGCGTCAACAGAAGAACTCGCCAACAATGTTGCAACCAAAAAGAGCACATCTAGGTCATCTCACGTGTCTTGGGATGATATGTCTGAAATACTTTTAGCTACAGCGATCGTAAAAGTAAAGGGAGCTGATGGAATCCAACACAAGATGAGAGCTTTGATTGACCAGGGTTCTCAACTGTCATTGATCAATGAAAACGCGGCCCAAATATTAGGATTAAAGAGAACTTATTTTAAAGGTCAAATTTTTGGTGTTGGTGATAAGGCCGCCCATTGTATGTTTTTATTGTGAAATGTTTTTTGTTGTAATTAATTTTCTGGTGTACAATAAAGCATATATAAATAAATAAATAAATACAGTCGGTAAATAGCGATTTTGCTTGCGAGGCACAAGTTGTTATTATGAACAACTTGATCAAACGACTACCTAACAACACATTTAATAAACCAACCTCGTGGGATCATATCCAAGGAATACAATTGGCTGATCCAGAATTTCATATAAGCAGACCCGTGGACATGCTTCTAGGAGCAGACGTTTACAGCAAAATAATGTTGGGAGGAATTTTGCGAGGAAATAAAGACGAACAACCAATAGCTCAACAGACGCAACTGGGATGGCTGCTGTGTGGGTCCATGAAACCACATTACCAGTGCAATGTTGTTCTAAACAATACAGAGGACCTACTCAAATATTGGGAGAACGAAGACATTAGCCAGAAGATAGAAATGTCAAACGATGACCACAGTTGTTTACAGTTTTTTATGCAAACCACTAAGAGGCTTGAGGACGGAAGGTACGAAGTCCGACTACCGTTTAAGCCGGAACATAAGGAGAAGTTGGGGGTAACCAAACCACAAGCACTAGCTCAATTTAGAAACTTAGAGAAAAAATTGGAGAAGAACAGCAACATGAAAACGGATTACCAAAAATTCATGGACGAATATTTATCGTTAAACCACATGATACCGTGTAAAGTTAACCAGGCACCCGAGTGTTACTTACCACACCATGCAGTCATTCGGGCTGAATCTACCACCACCAAGCTAAGGGTAGTTTTTAACGCCTCAGCTAAGTCATCAACAGGGTACAGTCTAAACGACGTCACGTACAGGGGCCCAAATATTCAAAAGGACCTACAAGAGCTTATTCTGAAATGGAGGCAATATCAATTTGTATATACATCTGATATTGAGAAGATGTACAGAATGATCCGAGTGCACCAAGAAGATCAAGCGTATCAAAAAGTACTGTGGCGAGAATCAAACGACCAACCAATACAATCGTTTCAACTCGTCACGCTCACGTACGGAACCAAACCAGCAGGATTCCTACCGATGATGTGCATGAAACAATTGGCGTCTGATGAAAGGCAGAAATTCCCTGACGTTGCAAAAGAATTAGAAGGCAGCTTTTATATGGATGATTTTTGCGGGGGCGTCATACCATTGGATCAGCAAATAAGTTAAAATCCGATCTCATAGAATTGTGTCGATTGGGAGGATTTAATCTTAGAAAATGGACCTCAAACAAACCAGAGCTATTAACCCATTTAGAGAGAGAGCAATGTGACCAGTCAACGTACGAGTTCAAGCAAAATGACTCTACCAAAACATTGGGTCTCTGTTGGAACCCGCAAATGGATAATTTTTCGTTCAACTCTAAAATAGAACCAGAATCGCCTGCAGCTATTACCAAGAGAGCTCTACTTTCGGACATTTCCAAGTTATTCGATCCATTAGGGTGGTTAACCCCCCTGAGTACTACCATGAAACTATTGTTTCAAAATGTCTGGCTGTCCTAGCTACAGTGGGATGACCGCCCACCAGAGAAAATGAACTCCGAGTGGACTAAATTAAAACAAGAATTTACAGACATAAAAAATATGAATGTCAACAGATGGCTAGGAATGGAAGAAAAACAAAGAATAGAGTTGTTAGGATTTTGTGACGCCTCAAACAAGGCATACGAGTGTGTACGGTAAGGTAGTAAAGAAAGAAGAGACAACCATCACATTAGTTGAAGGGAAAGCCAGATTGGCGCCACTCAGCAAAGTCTTATCCATACCTAGACTAGAGTTAATGGGCGCTCAGCTGTTAGCTCAGCTAATGCAAAAAGTTCAGAGTTGCTTACCGGATTATCCTACGGACGTCTACTGTTGGACTGATTCAACTTCAGTACTAGGTTGGATACAAGGAGATCCAGCCCGATGGAAACCATTTGTAGCCAATCGTGTAACGACAATCACCAAAATCATACCATCAAAACATTGGCAATATGTCAAGACGACAGATAATCCAACTGACTGTGCAAGCCGTGGTTTGACTGTCAGGCAACTCAAAGACCACAAGTTATGGTGGCAAGGGCCGTCATGGCTACCAACGCACACGAACCAAGAAAATAGTGAAACCATTTATGAGACGAGTTTAGAAACAAAGCCGTCTATTTTAAAACAAAGCAATGCGGTAGTCATTGCACAAACGCAAGAATAGCTGATTACCGAAATTGTCAATCACCTAATTCACAAGTATATCTGCATAACAAAAATCATACGTATTTTAGCGTGGATACTGAGATTGCCTACCTTGCATAAACAAGCTCGACGACAATACCTAGAATTACACGAGCTTCGTCACGCAAAACAGCTGATAATCAAAACCATTCAGCAGGCAGAATTTGCAAACGACCTAGATTATTTAAATAAACACGGAAGAGTGCACTCCAAAAGTAAGATTTTGAAATTGAATCCAACCATAGACGAACATGGAATCTTACGAGTAGGCGGCAGATTGGAAAATGCCCACATGAGCCTCGAGATGAAACATCCTATCATATTACCACACGATCATCTGCTAACCACACTACTCATAGACCAAGCTCATAAGTTGACTTTCCATGGCGGAGCGCGTCTAACGTTAGCAAACCTTCGACAGCAGTTTTGGATAATCGGTGGATATATGGCAACTAAGAAGTATGTGAGAAATTGTGTCATATGCCGGAAACATAATCCCATAAGGCAACACCAGCTCATGGGAGATTTACCAGAACCAAGGGTGAATCCAGAACATGCGTTTTATCACTGCGGCGTAGATTACACAGGATTCGTCGAGGTCAAGGCTAACAAAGGACGTGGAATCAAAACCACTAAAGGGTACATAGCAGTTTTCGTATGTATGGTTACGAAAGCTGTTCACCTAGAAATTGTGTCAGATATGAGCAGCTGCGCCTTTTTGGCAGCTCTATCAAGAATGGCAGCTAGAAAAGGAGCACCACGACACATTTACAGTGACAATGGTACTAACGTCGTGGGTGCGAACAGATTGATTCAGGAAGAGTTTAACCAGCTTCAGAACATATTCAGTGAGAGTTTTTTAACAGAGATCACAGAAATGGGCATAGAATGGCACTTTAACGTACCTAGCTGGCCTAACGCCGGTGGACTATGGGAGCGAGCAGTACGCAGTCTTAAACACCATCTCAAAAGGGTCATTGGTCAACAAAGACTAACCTTCGAGGAGTATACCACATTATTAGCGAAACTTGAAGCGTGCCTGAACTCTCGACCACTTTGTGCGATATCTGAGGATGCCGATGATATAAACTTCCTCACACCAGCTCATTTCTTATCAGGAAGACCAGGAACAACCATTATAGAAACTGAGCAAGATGGTAGAACTAGATGGCACCTAACCAATAAATTATTTTAGGATCTTTGGAAACGATGGAAGACTGAGTACTTGGTACAACTCTCGTCTCGCAATAAATGGATGGAACCACAGAAAAACATCGTTATTGGAGATTAGTGGTGATTCATGATGAGAATCTATCTCTAGGAAAATGGGCCCTTGGACCTGTGATCGACACGCACCCAGGAAACGACGGTCTAACCAGAGCAGTTACATTAAAAACCAAAAATGGGGTCATGAAACGCCCTATCGTGAAACTCTCAGTTTTGCCTGTTAATCAAAATAACGTAACAGAAGCAAAACCACCTATAAAACCACCAAACATATTAGCAGAAAGGAAAAGAAAGCCAAGGTCAAAGATAGCAACTGTAGAAACCGTTTTACTAAGTTTACTCATGCTAATTTTCCCAACTTACGGTTCAGTCGAAGTAAAACATTTCCCAGCAACCAGACGCTTTATTTTGACCCTGTATCAAAAGTGCAACTAATCAGGGACAAATGGACATTAGTCATGTACTACGACATGGAACCTTTTTGGACAGGCATAAAAACATACAATAAAATAGCTAATTATCAAGAACAATTATGCGCTACTATTGAAACACAATCTCATTGTAATTCAATCGTCGAGCAAGCCCGCCACGTATACCAGGAACTAGAATACTACAATGAACTTTTGCTATCACAGCATTTTGACGTTCACACTAGACAGCGACGCGCGGGACAGACGGGTCAGCACCGACGAGGCTTAATCGACGGTGTCGGGTACCTAGCGAATGACTTATTCGGAGTGTTGGACTCACGTTTTGCAAACCAGTACGAAAAGGACATTGAGACCATACATCGCAATGAGAAACACCTTTCCAATTTATGGAAAAACCAAACTTCCGTATTTGAAGCTGATTCAACCTTATGAAAAGAATGGAGACCACTGTAAATAAACAGCACAAATTGATTAATAAAAAGCTAATGGATTTGCAAGAAAACGAGAGCGTTCTCCAACGTAACATTCAAAATATTTCATACGCCAATGAATTCACACTGTTAGCGATGTCCGGGAACGGCTTACTACAAGGTTTAAAGCGACTTCAAGACACGTTGCTCGATGCAATAACAGACATCTTCCACGGTCAAATTAATATACATTTACTGCCACCAACGCAGCTTAAACGTGAGCCCCAAACCATATACGGTCAGATGCCGCAAGATCTCACACTACCAATCACAAATATTGTTCGACGCCAGGCCGAGGCCTCACCATAGGATTTTAATTATTATGTCGAAGCGTGATAATCGTGGGCCCTGGGTCAAGAACTGGCGAGCGAACTGTCCGCCGTGCGCGGAGCTGAACAGTAATATATTCAAATACTCACCTCATGGTTGAGGAACACCTGCTCTGGAGCCTACCTGGATTTATGTATGTAAGTGAGTGTATATTGTATTCTGTTGTGACGTTAGCGGTAGCCAGGACACCAGGCTGCTGCAATAGGCCAGAGATTTTCTCCAACATGCGGTTCAATCACTTTCACTTAACCTCAAAGTATTCAACTAAAGTTCAAACTAAACCCGTATTATTACGTCAAAGGGGTTGATTATGCACAAAACAATTGGGTCATGACTGATTGTCCACAAAAACGACCGATTCTCAAGGATTAATTTACAACTGGTCGCGAAATCAAACGGCGACGAACGATGCTCCCTCATTCCAACCAAAATCAAAGAGGAAGTGTCAAACTGACAGATGTCACTCCGTTTCACGTCATGGTGCGTTCACAGAGTAACCAATTCGAACGGGACGGAACATCTACCCCCCCCCCCCCCGGACGGGCCTTCCCGTCCGCTAATCACTTGGCAATCTTGACAAGGTTGCGTTTTATCAGTCCACTTGACGCGCTGCTGGAGGATGTGCAAATACTCCAAGCTCCAACGCTTCCAAAAACTCTGAGCGAGCTGCTGCACCAACTGAAACCGCGATAGCCAATTTTGGCTCACATCGACAAAAGGGTGCTCCGGCAGGGCGGCAAGTGGCTGTCAAATCAAAAAATGGCCCAGGGTTAGGGCCTCCAAGTCGTTCGGGTCCGAAGACAGCGGACACAATGGACGCGAGTTCAATACAGCTTCAATGCGGCAAAATACCGTAGCTAACTCCTCAAAGGTGAGAACGGTGTCTCCCAACAATTTGCGCCAAAGTTCCTTTGCCGCTTTCACCGCGGCCTCAAAAACACCCCCCCAATGAGGGCAGGCTGGCGGGTCAAAACCATAACAAACAACAAAAACAACCAAACAACAACAACCAAACAACAACAACAACAACAATTTAACAAAATGGCCCTCCTTAGGCAATAAAAGGGGGTGACGGGCCCCATAAAGAAGGCTAGAGTGCCTCAACCGTCCCCCAACACGCAAAAGACCCGTATCGTCCAAAAAGGGGTTCAACTTACTAACGGCTCCCGACAATTTCCAAAACTCTCGCTGCAGAATGGCCAACAGCGCATTGCAACCGGCATGCGTGTTCTTAATGTAACGATCAGTCACCAACAATTCAACAACAACAAACAACAATTCAACAATTTGTCGAGGGAGCTAAATCGACTCAACAAAAAACAGGGTCAAACGGAGGGTCCTTCGTTCCAACAGCGAGCACCTTGAGCCCGGGCAAAGGACCCGACATCCTCCAAATCAAAGGCGTTTCAGAATTTTGAATCTGGGACACTCGGTTCGCAACAAAGACCTCCAAAGAGTGGACGGACGTCTTCAACCAACACAAAACAATTTGACTGTCCATCCAGGCGTAAGAAGCCCGAATGTCCACAGTTCCACCCAAAGTGTGAGCAACGTGGTTCAATAGACGCACAAGAAGCGCCGCCCCTGACAATCCTAACTTAGGGATGGTCAGTGCCGTCCAGAGGGGGGCCACCTTGCTCTTGGCCATGACCAGTGACAACTTCACCTGGCCTGTCACGCTGACGGTGCGCAGATAAACAACAGCTGCATAACCGTGCGAAGACGCATCACAAACAAGGGTAGCAGTGTAGCTCCCAGGGGGGAGGATAGCGCGGGATAACACGACCTCGTTGACTGCAGGGAGTGCGGATACAAATTGGAGCCAATCTTCCAACAGGGTTTCCCGAATTGGCTCGTCCCAGCCAAGTCCCGCAGTCCAAAGGCGCTGAAGAAAACAATTTCGCCCAAAACAATACACAAACAAAACAACGAAACAATAGACAAGGCAACCCTGGGCTCCCGTGTCCAAAATGGCACGGACCACAACAGAGTCTCCCGTGGACCCCCAGACCCTGACCGATGCCGTTGGCAACAAAACCGTATCGATCTGAGGGGTACCTTAGCGGGGCAGGCGCCAAGTTCCTAACAATGCCTGGGCGGCGACCGATCGCCGCACCCAGGCCCAAGTCTTTCCCGACGAGGATGGAGGACAAATTCCTCGTCCGCGCGGTGTCCCGAGCCACGCGCCATCGCTGGAAGGGCATATCCCACCGGATGCCTGAATGGTGGGGGGCGTGACTCCAACCGGGGACGTTCCGCCAATGAAGGGGAGGGAAGGCGGTGCTGGTCTGGCCAGCGCTGCCTAGCAACAACTGCGTAATCGCCTTTACACGGGGAGAACAAATGGCGGTCGTGCGGCTCCCGATCAACTTGCGCGGGGGGTGGAGTGCGGCGCTCAAAATTGCGGGCCTCCCCCCGGTTCTGAACCGGCAAGCCAGAAGCCCGGTGACCAACTCCATGGTAACCCCCCGTGCGCGAACCTTCATCAGAGGCTGGTCTGCCAGCGTGGTTCGCGTTAGCGCAAAAAATGTCCAAATGGGACCCCCTACAAATTCTACAAGGGCGGGGGTTGGGCAGTCCCGATGGAAGTGAACCCCCAAACATGAGAAGCACAGGCGGCGTGCATTGGCAATTCGGCGGCGGGCACTCACGTGCAATTTCAAAAAGGCCGCGCAAGTTGCCATGCCATGCCCCGTGTCCCTACAAAACTCTTAAACAGGACGACTCTGGGTGCCAGCAAAACGAGTGGCGGGGCGACCATCAACAGGCCCGCGAGCCCTAGTCCGTCCCTGGTCTCGTGGCCGGGAAGACGCTTGGCGTGACTCGGTGGCAACGCTAGAGTTATCCATAAACCGACACTCATCCTCCAAAAATTGGACGAGGTCACCAAATGGGGGGAGATGTGTGACACTATCCCCACCATACTTTTGCTCGAAACGAGCCCTCAAATCGGCAGGAAGCCGTTGCAGCACAACATGCACCAAAAGGTAAGACCAATGGTCCACCGGCAAGTCCAATCGCTTTAAAGCGTTGGTCGCTGCCACCAACGGGTTCAACAGGTCAGTACGCAATGCTGACAATCCAGTAATGACCGGTAACCCCAAAATCAATTCAATATGAACGTCAGCCAAACAACGTTTATTTTAGTACCACCGGGTGAGTAGTTCCAAAGCGGTAGGGTAGGCTGAGTCAGTCAACGACAGATGCTGTACCAAGGCTCGGGCCTCACCTTCCAGGACAGACAATAAATAGGCCAACTTTTGGGCGGGTCTGAGGTCCGAGCGTGCATCAACCAAACTTTCAAAAAGAATTTGGAAACCCAACCAATGGTTCAAGCGACCGTCAAAGTGTGGCAGTTCCAAAGTAGGCAATCTACTCAATAGTCCGAGACCTGAAACAACCGAGGTCTCCGGTTTGACCTGGACTGGTGTCCGGCTCTGCAATATTTCCCGAGCACGTTGACCAATAACATCCCCCAGGTCCAAGATCTGGTCGTAGTCAGCAAGGACCTTATCACGTGCTGCCTGGTCCAGCACTTCCAGATCCACTTCGCAAATGAACTCGTTGTAGCGGGTGAGCAGAGCATCAACGTTGCCGAGTCTCACTTTCAACTGCTCGAACCGAGCAAGCGTGACCGCTTAAAGATCCGGGCGCTCAGCGGTCGCTGTAGCTGAAGTGAACCACCGTAGTTGTGTGTTCAATCCACTGATTGCCTCTCTCACCGCTTTGTATGCCATTGCACAAACAAACAATTCAAATAAACCAAGCAAAAAGATAATTAAGCAACAAAGTTCAAACAATATAACAAGGAAAACCAAAGCAAACAATCAAACTGCCAACTCAAGATTACTACAAAGTATTGGTTCCAATCCAATGAACCTTATTTTAATTCAAACAATGTCAACGCTCAATATGTTAATTTCAAATGTTAATTTCACAAACCACTTTGACAATGGTACAACAATAATAAACCTTTATTCCAATTTAAAACAATGTTAATGCTCAAAAATGCCAATCTCAAATGTTAACTTTCACAAACAACCATGTCAATGGTACAAAAACTCAATATTTTTTATCAATGGTACAAACTCATATTTTTTAATGTCTTCCCGACATTCAATACAACAAAGGTCAGAACCTACAAGGGGGTATAACATAGCCCAATACAATTAACTTTATTAGCGGCTGACTTTGGTAACTTCAGTTTACCCGTCTCAACAATTTAAAACAAATTAATACAAATGAACAATCAATTACAGCTAACAAACATTTACAGCGAATTACTACTTCCCTTATAGAGACTGCCAAGTATTTAGCCTACTGTAAATTACCAATTTGTTGGTTATATAAATGATAAATGATTTTATTTCTGTAAGTAGGTTTGTACAAACACTTTTACATGTCAATATATATCTTATAACCACGCTCTGCTACCAAGTATGTTCGACGCCAAGCCAAGGGCCCCGACCATAGGATTCAAATAGCGCAGTGGAAGTTATGATGGTGGGGCCCTGGAGACAAGAGTGGCGAGCGAACTGTCCGCCGTGCGCGGAGCAGAACAGTACAATAATCAAAAGACTCACCTCATGGTAGAAGAACACCTGCTCTGGAGCCTACCTGGATTTATGTATGTAAGTGAGTGTATATTGTATTGTGTAGTGACGTTGTAAGTGGTATCCAGGACACCAGGCCGCTGCACTAGGCCAGAGATTTACTCCAACATGCGGTTCAATCACTTAACCTCAAAGTTCTTCAATTTCATCAAACTAAACCCGTATTATTTCATCAAAGGGGTTGATTATGCACAAAACAACTGGGTCATGACTGATTGTCCACAAAAACGACCGATTCTCAAGGATTAATTTACAAACTCGTCGCGGAAGCAAAATCTATCCGACGCTTTCCAAGACCCAACCAAAATTCAAACTAAAACCCGTTCTATTTCGTCCATTGGGGTTATTTACAATCAAACAATAGGATCACGACTAATTGTCCAACAAAACGATCGTCGCCGCTTGGATTTCGCGACCTTTTGAAAGTAATCCCTTAGAACCGATCGTTGATCGTCACTTGGTTAACATAAAAATGCCTGACGAAAAGCAAATTGATGACGGAAACCTTACCATATCAATGGATAGTCTCGGGGAAAAGATAGAAAAACTAAAAAAAGGCGATCCGGAGATAGAAGAGATATCGCCCCATGATATCCATCAGTACGTAATTTGCTACGTATTACTGTCAATCGTTCTATGCGCGGCAGCAGTCTGGATGTGGAAAACTGGGCGATGTGGCCTGTGCCGCAAGCCTGGGCAGCCTGGTGAGGGATCCTGCCGGCACGAGGCGGCGGTGACCCCGCCAAAACCGCGGCGTCGCAGCGAGAGTCGCCATGAGCAGGAGTTAGCAGCGGCTCTACCGACACCGAAACCAACCAAGAAAGACAATTATAGTGAAATGCTTAGTGCGAAAGATCTAAATTATAAAAGTGAAATCGAGTTCAGTTTATACAGTTGTGCCAAGCGCTGGCCTAGTGCAAGTTACAGTGCAGTCAAACGGGACAAAAACAAGGACTCAGGCCATCGCAATGTCGCCTTTTCTGTACAGGACTCGATAGTTTAACTTTAAACCAAAATGTATGTTTTCTTTATTAATAACAATTATCATTATTTATGTAGACCATTATACCATTATTTTGCTTTTATTATGCATGCATTTTGATTTAATTTTAGATTTAATGTTGTTAGACAAGTTAAGATTATTCTAAACAAATGTATTTTTATTGTTTTTTATTTAAGCTTAAAGTTTTAAATGTTATTATATACACCATAATATCGTAGAGTTAGCTTCATCCTGCACTTCTTCTCGTCTCGGGAATATGTTCGAGCTAATCGAACACTCAGCGAAAATACATAATTGCATCGATCGCAAGTATGCACATTCGCTCGAATCCCACAATATCGAACCAGTTCGCGATCAGCTCTTTAGAGACACCACGCACTCAAAACCATTACCATTACCATTTAACCATTACCAATAAGTAGTTATATAGTTTACCATTTACTTTGTAACTCTTTATAGTGATTTAATATAACTGTTTTCACTTTAATTGAAGACTTTAACCAAATAAACCATTATCTTATCAATACGAAAAAGTAGTGTTAGGTCACCCTATGGTGACCTAACACTACTTTCGGTGATATCTTCTCGGTGCTATCACCGAGCGCAGCTTTTTACACACCGGAAGAGTTAAAACAACAAGTTATTAATACAGAATTAAGTTTCCTACCTGAGAAGTCTCGCAAGAAATATCTGAAAGCATACCATGTCTTCAATGAATGGAGACTTGATGGAGACTTACAAAGGGCGCAAGCAGTTTTTCGGAGACGGTGTTGCTATCTTATTTTTTAGATTTATCACAGACGAGGTGATCATCTACAATGTGGAGTATTTACTCAATGTTGAAAGCTACTTTAAAAATAAAACATAACGTGTATATTGAAACATACGCAAAACTCGTATCTTTTCTAAAAATTTCTAAAAAGAATGTCAGTTGGGCATAAGGCAAAAAAATCCAAAATTTTCACGGCCCTTAACATAGAAAAAGTTCTTAATGAAGATCCGGACTGCAATTTTCTTGCCGCTAAAGTAAGTGGTACCTATGAATCTATGTTGTTAGTTATTAAAATTTGTGTGTAGACTGTTTTGTATAAAGGTACCTACTTACTGCCTACTACTAATTTTTGGAGGCGCAATGAATCCTAGTCTGGCTTAGCAATACTGTTAAAATATTTAATAAGATATGCAAAAGATGCTGTAAATTTTAAATTATGCATATTAATTACGTAATATTTTCATTACAGGTTGTACTGATCATAGGAATGAGTGGAGCGTGTCGCAATAACGAGCTATTACAGCTAACAGTTAATATTATCGAAAAGCGTTCAGATAAATTACTGTTAGTAAAATTGAAAAATACGAAGACGAACCTTGATAGGTCTTTTGTCGTACGCGAAGAATAAAATATGTAACTATTGTAGAAAAATACCAACATTTACGTCCAGCCAATATAAAAACCGACCGATTTTTCATACAATACCATAATAATATTATAAATGCTCAAGACAGCCTATGGGAGTAAATAAAATAGGTGCTATACCGCGAGAAATTGCCACTTTCTTAAAACTGGAAGAGCCTCAGCTATACACGGGTCACTGCTTTCGGAGAACTTCGGCAACGCTCTTGGCTGATTCCGGAGCCGATCTCACCACTTTAAAACGTCACAGCGGGTGGAAGTCCAATACGGTTGCAGAAGGCTATATTGAAAACACAAAAGAAAATAAGTCGAAAATCTGTAAGCGTATAGTGGAAACAATAAGTCTGAATTCAACCTCGGATCCTTGGTTTCACCCACGCCCATCCACTTCCAACGACGCACAGTCAGAAAGCCGATCAGAGTCACCAACGTTTACCGTTGTTCCTTCTCAATCCGCCACCGCAACAGAAACCAACTAAACTCAATGCAACAATAACGTTGCCAAATAAATCTGTTACTTTTAATTTGCAGAATTGCAGTAATTTTACTTTTAACTTTTAAAATGTTTCATTTTATTGAATTGGTACCTCTACCTACAATGTGAATTACTTTAATTCTCAATAAATAGTTATGTCAATAAATAGTTATGTCAATCTATATGTAACTGTTAATATTTTATCTCCTAAAGTGTTCTCGCTGCTGAAGTGAAAAGTTACGTGTGTTACACGAGAGCAAAGTTTTTTTGCATCTCGTGCCTTTGAATCCCTCGCCACACTCAGGATTCAACTTTAGAATCACTCACTACGCTCGTGATTCAATCGTTGAATCCTTCGCTTGCTCAGGATTCAAAATCAGCACGACTTTGCTCTCTTGTTGCACAAATAACTATTGATCAAGTGACCGACTAATTCTGATTATTTGGGGACAAATTTCGTTTTTTTTTTGTGTAATCACAATTAAAATCCCTGATGGTGGCCAAGCCAGTGTGAGTCACACCTGAGAGGAGGCTTATGCTATTTTCCACGAGTTTCCATTGTGATGCACGGCATACAGGATCAGTTTTTATCCAGTGCGCAAACTGTAACCATGAATTCAGCATATGATCCACCTAGCGTAGAAAATTTTAGTCGGTTATAAAAAAAAATCAGCTGTTCCATACATTTTGACCCCGTAGGTATTGCATTTTTCTATCAAACAGCAGATTTTTTTTGTAAAACCGACTAAAAATTTCTGCGCAAGGGGGTCCAGAATGATATGCTGAATTCATAGTTACAATTTACGCACTGGATAAAAACTTATCCTGTATTTTTTTTATCAATATGAGTTTTTTTATTAAATCTACTAAGGCTGTCCCACTATCCCACTTCTGACACCATGTTGTGTTTATTGAAATGAAAGATAATGTTAAGTAGACTTGGTTTATTGAGACTAGGATCACAGTTTACACAGAGACCGTTCAGTAGTAGTATTTCAGACGAGAAAAGACATAGCAGTGCCGGACAGGTACAGACTGGAACCATAGATCATATCTAGTGGTGTACACACTAATTACTTACTAAATAGTGATGTTACAACACTTGAATTAGGGCGAAAATCATATTGTTAATCAGTTAGGATATTTTTCTTAGTCAGTTACGCGTTTAGACGGCTGTATAACACTCGTTTGAATATTTTCGAAATAACTGGTAAGACAACGGTCAATAGTTGCTGGGTTCAGTCCTACTTCACTATTGGTTTTAGCACTCTCGAAAACTATGAAAACGACACCCATGATGATATTCCGTTCAGTTGAGATTAAGATAAGCATGAGCCACCTAATTACGGGTTCCTGTAACGGAATTAAGTGGCTATAAAAAAAAAACAAATAATGACAAAATGAATTTATTATACAAACATTACAGAGTTACTTAAGCAGTATACACAAAATATAAAATAAGGCCCGCTTGAGCCGCAAATCATTAAGAATTTATTTAAAAACATTCATAAAAAATTAAGGTAGTGGTGATAAGCAAGTTTTAAACCTATAAACAGAGAATGGTAGGAGCGTTCGTTTTTTTAGGAATTACTTCTTGCAGGCATTCCGTAAGTAAATACAGAGCGAAAAATACAAAACGAATATTCCGCCAGTAGTTGTCTCTTTCAAGAACTCTGGTTTTGGTTCTGGTAATAAAAAAATTCTAATAGTTTTTTTTACAGGTTTACAGAAAAGTCAGTCACTTTTCTATTAACCTGTAAAAAATAAACTCTCTTCCCATGTCTGTTTCTAAAGAATGGTCACTTTGGGAAGGCTAACGCTCCATCCATTCTCTATGTCTAATGTTAACCATATTTTTATACATTTTACACAGTTTACACAGTCAGCGCCAAACTTATTTAAAATATATTTCCATTTCTGCCACTCGTTTGAAATTGACCGTGACTAAATGATGTTTTAGATAGATTAAGCACAAACGCGTATAGTGATGGTGGTGCAAGCGGGCCTTAAACATCACTGCATTGAGAAACATTCATAATACCGACGCTTAGCGCCGGCTTCTACTAACATTAGGTTATAACAATCATACTATACATTCAGACTCAGTACAAACATGAGGTACCTTCAACAGGACCAATAAGTATGCAGGGGTGAATCGGGACGAAACTTTAAAATGGATTTTAACGTTAAATTAATACATTTTGTTGCCAACATCATCTGTCTAGCTATTTCCCAATTTTGTTAGGGTTGGGTTCCAGTCAAACCCGATACAGCCGAGTACAAATATCTTATATGGAGCGACTTCCTATCTGACCTCCACAACCTAGTTGCTGGGTAATACGATACCCTTTGGTAAGACTGGTTGTCAGACTTTCGGGCACCTGACGACCCGTAACTGTCAATGATTAATGAATGCCAGCCGGGATCCAGCCACGGACCAACTACAGCAAGCGTAGCATAACTTGATCAGAAAAAGTCAAAAAATGTACTTAGTGTTATTTCACTTTAAATTGATTATTTATCCCATAAATACATTAGTTATTCCAAAAACATGGCCGCCAGGCAGCAACGACATGTTCAGATTTTGTATGGGTTGTCGGTCATATAGTCCGACAAGGCCTGAATAGAACAAAAAGTGTCGGACACAGTCTGACATGTCAGTTAACGTGTTAGCCACAAGACCCCAAGTTTGTTTCATAATACAGTTACGAATTAGAGTCCATTTTTACAACACACTATTATTTCAATGTTATAAAACTCTTTTAAAGTTTAGATTCGATAATGTCTGCATCCCTATTGACGTTACTACATTTTACAACAACATATAGTATTTTTTACGACCTCTTCAAACAAAATAATTCTGAGGTCCCCGAACATTAAACCCTCCCTTTTATTTAACAATTATTTTGAATTATTACAATTAGTTTATTAGTAATACGTAGCTAAAAAATTACATGGAAATGCACATGAATTACTTTTATTTCACATTATATGGAATATCATGTTTATGTAAGAAACCAGCTCAATTACATTCATCACCTTTTATACAACTATTTGGTGATTCGGTCACCAATGTTAATATCACTGTAGCACTCACACTAGTATTCTTATCCAAAATGAATACAACTCATAACATAGTCATATTAGCTGAACAATTAGACAACTGTGTGCGAAGCGAAGAACTGGTACAATTTAACCGATTTCAAAAACAGGAGCAGGCTCTCAATTCAGCTGGATTTTTTTAAATGTTTGTTACCTCATAACTTTTGACTGGGTGACGGTTCACCAATCAAAATCGGTATTTTGATGATTTTTTATTTGAAAGCTGGTGCTTCCCATGTGGTCCCATTTCAATTTGGTTCAGTTCTGACAGTGGCATCCAGGAGAAAACCTAAATTTTCATTAAGTATGTGCGCGACAAATGGACGAATAACGCGATTAGATTAGTGCGGGGTACATACCATAATCAAAAAGTTAAAAATAAAAACTTTTTTCAAAAAAATAACAACTGACTTCCTTACAAACACTACAAAGTGACAAATAACTTTAATTTTCTCTGATCTATAGGAAATGTTCTGAAAACCTTTTTGATGCCTCTTTAGAATGAATATGGGCAAGACCAAGGTTATGGCAAGCATCTTACATCTATCGTCATATTCTTTCTTTGGCAAAGAGCATGAACAGTATAGATTGTATGGATCGCATTTGGAAAACAGGATTTTTTGAGATCAAACATATGCCACGATGTTTGAAGTCCCGCCTCTACAACCAGTGTGTTCTGCCTGTGGAGCTAAGACGTGGACATGGAGGCTGTGTATAGGCTGAGAGTTGTACAGAGCCATGGAGCGCTTGCTACCACTTAACCAACGAGGTAGTCCACTCTCTTATTAATACACCAATCATGGCCAGTGTGGACACAGGCTCACCAAACTGTCGCGCATGTTGTCTCACTCACACTCGCCTAATGTCACCATTTGATTCTTAAAGAGGCTATTGCGCAAGCTTCCGTGCTAAGTTCTGACCGGTCATAATATTTCGATCGACTGTTCAAATAATCGCGGATGTCATCACTACTCGCAGTTGTCTAATTATCTTTGTCGGCTATTTCACATGAAAATTATTTCTTACTTACATACTTAAGCAGCAGTCTTCAAGTTAAAACAACTGTTCGTAATCTTTCTTAATTGATTCACTTTCACATTTCAAATATTCATAGTTCACTTCATAATCGATCCATATCGGAATTGTAACCACTTCACTATTTGATGGAGTAACGTAACATGGCATCGCACCTGTATTTTGGAAGGGGTAAGCAGTGGTGTAGAGTGCTCAATCGTTTTGCCAGTAAGTCCCGTATAACGCGAGCCTATGGTCAAAAATTGGACTAGGGACTGACAGAGTATTTAATACAGTACAAACCTGGATAAGTGGCATCTGAAGGGATCAACATTTTTATAACCACTTCTAGAGGCTTTTCATTTACCCAGTTCCCGAAATAGGCAGGTTAAAATGACAGTTGTCTTATTTATAGAGGGGCCCACTATGAGATACACTTAGTACTGACAAACAAAGCAAGTTTGGAAGGGATTAGACTGTTTGCAAACAAACGCGTCATAGCTAGTCTAAACCTGTTAAAATTGTCCTACTTACACTGGCTATTGAGCTTCAAAGTCGCAATTATAGAGGTAAAGATCGAAAAAAATCTAAGAAATCAAGTTTCCGTTACAAAGGATTGAAAAGCTCCCAGTAATAGAGGTATTTCAATGCAGAAGGCTCGGGACCTCATTGTGATTATCAATGACAGAGGTTTCTCACTTATCCAGGGCCGACTTATCCAGATTTCACTGTAATATTTCTCTAATTTCCTTGTATTTTTGGTCCTTCCGTCAATGGCTGTTGACCATGGCGGTCTTTGCTACTGTCATGTAACTGACAGCAACTTGTTTCAGCACAGCAATCTTCCATACATCTCTATTAGCCGTCATTTCCGAATTTACTTCATCTTTCATTTCTATATTGCATTTCCTTTCCCCGTTCCAAAGCTCAGTGTTTCATTGATTCCGGTACTGATGTGTGTTCATCCTCATGTCCCTCCTCTTTTGCACGTGGGATCAGCAGAGTTGTACGCTGTATCTGTTCAGGTAGTGCTGCAAGGCTTGGCGATGTGGCTCGTCCAGTGCGGCCAGGCGCGGCGGTACAACGCCCGGAGACCGAGACGACATAGTGCCCAGCGATACGGCTAGGTAGTTCACTGGTGACTCGATGCCTGAGAGGAAAAAGGAGGGTGAGTTTGGGAATAAATAGCAAATTTAAGATAATTCTAATTTCCTACTGTTATTTGCAATTTGCAGGTCAGCTTCCCTCGTGCCTCGTTGACGGCATAACAATGTAAATGTCTATTAACTGCTCCCAAATGACGATGTTTTTTACATCGTTTTTTGACATAATCATCTCATTATTTGACATTATATCCTACAATTCTTATTTCAACTCTTTTTTAGTGGTTGTCAAAGCAATAATGTTGGTTTTAGTTTAAATTATGTACACTAATGGAAAAAATTAAAGGATCAAAAAATAAATCAAAATTTTTGTGGATTTTTAAATGGCTGTAACTTCGTCAAATTTTATTTTTTTTCTATTTGAAGGTACAAGGAGTGTATCCCATCCACCCCGGTCGTCCCGCGCCGTTGACGGGGCAGTTGGGAAAAATTGATGCATCGACCCCGGTTGAGCCCACCCGATCGTATAACGGGGTGGATGGCACAGATCTAGTCTCATCTACCCCGGTGTGTTTTTAATGAAGCGGACAGCACAGATTGAGTAGCATACGCCCCGGTAGTGTTTAAAGAGATTTTTCATTTTCTTACACATTTTGTATGTCAGCTAGAAAACGCTTTATGTCTTTGAAGTACCAGGTAGCCATAACTCTGTAGGAGCTCATCTAACCCGTTGTGTCAGCTAGAACACGCCTTATGCCTTCGAAGTACCAGGTTGTCATAACTGAATACGAGCTTGCTAAACATAGGAATTTCAGCTAGAAAACGCTTTATGCCTTTAAAGTACGAGGTTGTCAAACTTGGTAGGTTTAGTACAACATTTATTGATTCTGAGGCGGTACGAAGTTCGCTAGATCAGCTAGTTATTTGTATAAAAATAAATATGAAGTGCAATTTTATAATATTTAATATTCTCGTAAATGTTATATTACTTTTTTTATTGAAATTTTATTACATTTTATTTTATTAACAATAGATTTTAAGCTCCTGCCAAGTTATGTTAACCTGGTACTTCGAAGGCATATACGAGTAGCGTTTTATAGCTGACACTCCTATGTTTAGCAAGCTCCTACCCAGTTATGACAGCCATAAGGCATAAGGCGTGTTCTAGCTGAAACAACGGGTTAGATGAGCTCCTACAGATTTATGGCTACCTGGTACTTCAAAGACATAAAGTGTTTTCTAGCTGACATACAAAATGTGTAAGAAAATGAAAAATCTCTTTAAACACTACCGGGGCGTATGCTACTCAATCTGTGCTGTCCGCTTCATTAAAAACACACCGGGGTAGATGAGACTAAATCTGTGCCATCCAGCCCGTTAAACGACCGGGTCGTCACTACCGGGGTCGATGCAACAATTTTTCCCAACCACCCCGTTAACGGGACGGGACGACCGGGGTGGATGGGATGCACTCGGTACAAGTCTCTAGTTTCGAGATTTCATAATAAAAAAAAAAACATAGCCATGTGTATCGCTCAATACGGCGAAAAATTAATTCTAAATCTGTTTGGCTAGAGAAAAGTATAGGACTGTCAACAAGTAACAGGCACTTAATAAAATAGAAAATTGTCTAGTCTACAAGGCCTGCAACGTTCCCACATTCACGAAATATAAAAGAATTTATAGCGAGAGCTAGTAATGAATATGATGTAGTAGTACTTACCAGCGAGCGGGTCGCCGGCGGCTCCCTTCGCGCAGGTGAGCTGTGCGTACTGCGCCTGGTAGCCCGGCGTGTCGTCTACTTCGATGAAATGGTCGTCCGGCAGCGCGGTGTCGTCTGGAGGCAGCTCGAACAGAGAGATGAGGGCCTGTGAATGAGAGGAAAATTGGTTTATTAAAAAAACAACGTCACAAAAAACACTACAAAGTCAAAAATAACTTTAATTTCGGAATTCGGTGTCTTAGGATCTGTATTTAAGGATTTTTTGGCACCGACTTTGGAAGTTGTTTGTTATTTTTTTGTGAAAAGTTTTTATTTTTAACTTTTTAGTTATGGTAGATAACCCGCACTAATCTAATCGCGTTATTCGTTCCTTTGTCGCGCAAATACTTAATGCAAATTTAAGACTTATATGGTTTTCACATGGATCCCATTGTCCGAATCGAACCAAATTAAAATGGGACCATTCGTGAAGCACCAGCTTTCAAATAAAAACAGAATCATCAAAATCGGTTCACCCAGTCAAAAGTTATGAGGTTATAAATATAAAAAAACAATTAAAAAATACAGTCGAATTGATAACCTCCTCCTTTTTTTGGAGTCGGTTAATACGAATAAAAAGAAAACAAGAGTGAGAAGTGTATTAATACGAATAAAAAAAAACAAGAGTATACAACAGATATCGTCAGCAGCTACACGTCCCGGGTCAACAGCGCGTAGTGTTCCACGCGCGTCTCAAAGAGATGTCAGCACAACAGCACGCGTAGCATGAACACCATAGAAAGAACTTTGTCTATTCTTGGTAGAATAAACTATCATGCTACGCCAGCATAGAAACGGGTTTTGTGGGCGGAAGAATCGACAAAATTACAGATTGTAGAAATATTTCTAGCATCTTATGCAGGCTTAGCATGGCGCTTTCATTTCTACGAAGAATAGACACAGCTCTTTCTATACAAAGTGACAGTTCGACTCTAATTTTGACATCGCACCATAGAAATCTTTCTACAATCTGTAACCTTGTTAGTCGTTTCTCACGATATTTGTCTACGTCCATATAGATATAGACTATTTCAGAAGAAAGTTTTCTATCCAAACTGTCAAAATCGCACTGACAACTGTTAGTTTTCTAAGTTAGTGAAGACAATTTGATTTTGTAATAGCCATGACTAATCTAGTTGCTTTGGATTAACAATAGTAAGTAAATAAATAAAGAAACTTTGGATAAATGTAGTTTATTGTTGTTAATTTTCACACTGTGCGAACTGTAACTTTGTCTATTCTTCCGTCGACAAAATCCCTTTCTACGGTGATCATGCTACGCATGCAGAAGGGATCCGCTAGGACCGATACCTGCCAGGGTCGCGAGATTTTGAAGGTGTGACGTTATCCTATATTATAAATGCGAAAGTTTGTATGTATGGATGTGTGGATGTTTGTTACTCTTTCACGCAAAAACTACTGAACGGATTTGGATGAAATTTGTAACACAGTTAGTTTATAACCTGGATTAACACATAGGCTACTTTTTATCCCGGTAGTACGTTCCCGCGGGATATTTTCCGACCTCCACGCGGGCGAAGCCGCTGGCAAAAGCTAGTATTATATTAATAAGCATTGTTTTCATTCTAGTGCTAAAAGGTATTTTATGTTCAAACGATAAGCATTGTTACACTCTGGTGTTAAAGGCGTTATTTGTTCAAAAGCCAATAAACGCAACATTCTTCCCACATGTACCTGTAGAAGTCGTGGCCAGAGCACCGCGAGGGTTCCGTTCAGGAAGTGTTGGCTGTCAGTCAACATTTTGACGCAGCCCACTGCCGCTGCCTTACGTTCTAACGTGCCCGATACCTTCTGCAGGTCCGGGATCAGTACGCGATCTACGTACATGCCGAACATTCTGCGGATAAACGGTAACATATTATATTAAAAGGGCCATAAGTTAAGTTGAGCTTCGTAAGTTCTGAGTTGAGCTGCACGATTAGTGACAAATGCGTGCACTGACTGGACAGGTCCACTCAATCTGTGTGATTCTTTCTTTAAAAGACCATTTCAGTCACCAATCTACATGGTCTTCACATGATGTGAACAAGATTATCTCTAAAAGAAACTGTGACCTCTGAGTTTGTTTCGGCCTTTCATCTCAGAGTAGTCAGTTAGGAAACGTCGAACTCATCTAATTAAAAAGAAAATCATTGACTTGTAAGTGTTTCTACGAAATTACTGTAATAAAGTCATTTTCAAATAAACAAAATAAAAAGCTTTATAGTTCGTACTAAAAGTACAAAAAAAACGAACTGAAAACAAGTCTTCATCGGTTTCCTAGGACGACTACTTCTGCACAAGTAAAAAAAAAAAACGTTATTTAATCCGTTTCCTTACCCAGCCTGCACGGAGTCCACGAGGTCGATGAGCGGGTCGGCACCGAAGTGCGCGGCGTAGAACCCGAGGAAGGCGATCAGACCGCGCACGTACTTTGTGGTCTTAGACGAGGAGAGTCGCTGGAACAGCAGCGTTATTATCTGCTTCGTGTACTGGGACATCACCTCGCTGCGAATATTAAATATAAAATTACTCAAACCTTAACTTAAACAAATCACGCACCCACTCACATATACAGACCGTCACTCACTTGCATATCTACACTCACACATACCGTCTTCACCTACACATACACAATTAAGCTTACACTTAACACAAGGCACCCAAATAGATACTAATTTTTCCTTGTTATTAATTAATTCACACTACTTTTACTTTGTTCCCTGTTTCTTATACAAAAATTAATTGTATTAGTATATATTTTTTTATACTCATTACTAAATTGTAAGTAGCTTTTATAACATCCATATTGGACGGATGGATGACCCCTGTAACACAGGGGTTTCCTAGCATAGGGGTCATTGATCATTTATCTTGCACCAGGCTGTTCGCACATTAAATTAAGTGTCACGCTGTATCTGTGTAGGTAATAGTTAGAACGGGCTGGTTTCCGCAACTCCACGTCTGAGCGCGTATTTTGCGTACGGCTGTATCTGTGTAACTTTATGACAAATAAATATTCTATTCTAAAATGTCGTTCATCATCTGCCTAGCCCTTTCTCAACTATGTTGAAGGCAGCTGCCAGTCTAACCGAATGCAGTTGAATATCAGTATTTTACACAGAGCAACTGATCTCCACAGTTCGGAGTTAGCCCAGATTCACAGGGGCATTTGTTTGTGGCGATCTGAATGTTGGCGTTGACCCGAGCATAGAGAGTATAAAAGAATGAATCATAGCTTGCAAAAAAAAACACACTATTGGATTTAGAACTCTTCATGCTTAGCAGTGTGTTGAATACCCAGTGCGCCATAACAAATCGCATCGCGGTTAAAAAATCGCACGTGAGGAGGATTTACTGGGTAAGAGCGCTTGTAGACGTCCGTTTTTTTCACCGGATAACGGACCGTGTTTTTTGCCGGATTCGCGGTGGTGTATGAATTATAATGAATGTGTGTACATGCACCGGACATCGGTCCGGCGAACAATTTACGCGGGATGCACCACCGCTTCCTCTCGGCGCGACGGACACCGGTCCGGTGTAAGAAAGGGCGGTCATCCACGCCAGTGTACTGGTGCGTGTTGACGCTGCCGGACGTATTGCCTGTTTTCTGTTAATTTTCTGTTAATTAACGCATATAGACGGCAGTCCATCCATCCGGTAAAAAAAATATGTATACAAGGATAGCCGTTTATTGACGGTCCGTTATCCGGTGAAAAAAACGGACGTCTACAAGCGCTCTAACAGAATAGCCTCCGGTTGTCAGACATTTGGGCTTTTGATGACCTAAGTGATTTTTTTTTTCTGGATGGGAAATCATCAAATGACTTCTCCCGCTCTGGGCGGAGCGGGAGGGCGTGTCAGTCTTTTACTGACTAAAACCCACCCGTGTTCCTTCAGTTGCCCATGTGCCGGGGCCACGGTATCTCTTTCGAACAATCACGCGACCCCGGCAGGATGACCTGAGTGCTTATTTTTGATTTTTGACGTTTCGTATTCTTGAGCTCGACACTAGCCCCAAAATGTGCTTAAATTGGCAGTCCATTTTGGAGAACTAAGTGGAATCGAGGTCGGGCGTTGTTGTTGTTCCAACGTTGACACTATTGTTTTCAAGAGTACCGAATCACGTGTATGCAAAATTAACATTGGAATCGTATGGGCTTTAGATTGGAATTAAAATTAGGTTGAAGAGTAAGCCCCCTGACGTTCAAACTTCCACAAATGAGACTTGGTACCAATGTCTTAACATGCTTCTCGAGGGCGGGTCTCAGTATGTATAATGCAACTGGGGGAGGCTTGTTTCCCAAGCAGTGGGACATTTAAGGCTGAATGCATCTTCAATCGACTTCCATTCGGCTCATGGAGAAAGTTGTTAAGTTTGATGCTCTACACAGCAGCTTTGATACATCTATACTATCTATACTAATATTATGAAAATATGTTGTTTTTTTTTTTTGTATGGGATAATCTCTGGAGCTTCGTAAGTCGGATTTAAAAAAAAACTTTCTGCATTTGATAACCCAACTCTTGAAGAAGGTTATAGGATATTAACTCACGATACGACTCTATGGAGCCGGGCAAAAAGAAAAAAAGTCAGAATGAAGGCTAAGAGAAAACGAAGTAACATCGCAACCGGACGATGCCATGCTATGTGAAATATTTTATGTTGAAACAAGATTGTATACAGACGAAATCGCGGGCAGACTAGTAGTGTATAAATGCACATAAAGACTTACCTTCCGAATTTAAACAGCATAGTCTGGATGAGGAAAAATCCTTCATGATCGTTCGTTTTCGACGCGATCAATTTCTGGAAAACTCCCAGCATTGCGTTCTGGGAACAAAAGATGATTGATAAATGATGGTTATATCTTTCTAAGTAGTTTATTTAAATGAAAGATTTTCATTTTAGTGTAGTGGCGCAACATGGGGAGGCCTATGTCCAGCAGTGGACTCATATATATATATATATATACTCATACATCGATATAACACTAAAAAATATTGAACCCGTGTTTTTTTTATTTTTCCGGAATCCACTTTTTAGGGGTAGAAACCACCCCCTAGGTGTATTAGGGTTGTAACGCTTTGTGGGGATAAGTTATATTACGGTTAAGGTAGGTTAGCCTATCGTGGTCAAGATCGTAATGATCTGATTGAAAAGCAGTCGAATAAACTCACTCTACCCAGAGTTACGTTAGCCTACTTAGGAGTTATTAGGGGTGGTTTCTACCCCTACAAAGTGGATTCCGGAAAATAAAAAAACACGGGTTTAACATTTTTTTTGTGTTATATCAAGTGCAAAGTTTCATTCTGATCGGTGGGTGACAGTTGGGTAGGGTTACTTGTAAGATCAGACAGTGAAGGTTCTTAACGAGAATTGCCCCTCAGTTGTATGCACGTAAAGACCGTAGCAAGGCGTTTATGTATGAAAGTAATTCTATCTTTCTACTACTCTCTCTACTCTTTTTTTATGGGTGGAAAATCATCAAATAACGTCTCCCGCTCTGGGTGGAGCGGGAGGGTGTGTCAGACTTTTACTGACTTAAACCCACCCGTGTTCCTTCAGTTGCCTATATGCCAGGGCCACGGTAACTCTTGCGAACGAATCTCGCGACCCTGACAGGCATCAGTCCTAGCAGACCCCTTTACTGCTGCTGACATCTCTTTGAGGCGCGCGTGGAACACTACGCGCCGTCGACCCGAGCTTGGTCCTTACCGGGCGGCGAGCTACCCATTGCTCGCCGCCCGCAAGCCGGGAGTCCGCAATTGACTCCACTAACCACTAGACTAATAGGGAAGTGAAAAGAGAACATGAAGTAGACTCACGAGCCGGCCGGACTGCAGCACGAGCTGGTGGCGGTGCGCGACGAAGGCGCATAACAGGCGCACGAGTGGGCGCACGTTAGCGGATCGCTCCCACAGCGCCGGCGCCACCACGCACGGCAGCAGTGCGCCGTACGGGTCGCTCGGGCCCGAGCTCGGCCCGCGCAGCTCCAGCAGCAGGGACAGCATTTGGAACACGTACGGCATGAATTCTATCGACAAAAGAACAACATCTATACACCGTGACATTTTAATCGTCTTACAACGGCAGCCCACATCATGTATCCAATGACTACTACACATCCATAAGAAAAAAATAATAATTGAATAACTAAAAAATAAATGTTCATTATGATGACGCATAACGTAGTTTGAAATTGATATTTTGTCTCATGGAAAATGGAGATGGAATGATCTAGTCGACTCGTGCACTGGGTAGATATGTTCTGTACCGTCTGATACGTAAACATTGTTAACAGGATGTTTCATACTTCTAATGCATTATTTATTTTTCCTAGTACAGTCAGTGCCCTGCATTACCTGACCCCTCTTCCTCATTTCTTCTGTGTAGGAGGGGTTAGGTAATGCAGGGCACTGACTGTACCTATTATCTGAATTAATGGTAACATTTTTTAATCACGCCTAGAGGTATATTATGTCGGATACATTGAGTGGACAACCTTTGTAAGACGACTAAAATATCACGGTGTATATAAAATTCTAAGTCCAAACCGCTGGTCCCTGAGACATGAAATTTGGAGGTGTGTTTTTTGTGAACAGTAGGTATCCACTAAGAAAGGGTTTTTGAAATTCCATCCCTAAGAGGGTGAAATGGGGGCTGAATTTTCTGTGATTTTTTTTTTATTTTCTGGGTCGGATGATACAAAGCAAGTAGTGCGATAAGACATTGTTTACTTGGATTAACACATAGGGTATTTTTGATCCCGATAGTACCTTCCTGTGGGATATTTTTCGACATCCACGCGGGCGAAGCCGCGGGCTAGTTTCAAATAAAACTCTAGACTCACAGCCACTTATGAATGAACAATAATAAAGCTTACGAAAGATAAAATTAACTTCCGACGATCTGTGGTAGACTGTAATCCCTATTACTTCAATATTATAAATGCGAAAGTAAGTCTGTCTGTCTATTACGCTTTCACGCCTAAACCACTAAACCGATTTTAATGAGAGTTAGTACGAAAATAGACTAGACCTTGGGAAAGGACAATATCATTCCAATGTGAAACTTTAATCGTTGTAAACTGTCACACATAGTCATTATGTTGAGAAGGGAGAACTGGTTTGGCCTAGGAGAAACTAGTTCATCCTAAATTCGTGTCTGGCCTGTAACATATTTAACAATAAAGATTTTTTTTACGTTTTTGTCAAGTCGTAAAAACAAGGCCAAGCAAGGGCGGGTCGCTAGTAATGAAATAAAATTAAAGTCTTACCTTGCACATCATTCTGTAAAATCTCTTGGAATATCGGGAACAGAGCGTCTTCGAAAGCTGATATGGCATTCGGATTGGATTTCGTCACCAACCTGAAAAAATAGCACACATAAATATAGAAGCAGAAAAAAATGTAAATACAAATGTTTTACTTCACTGTTTTGAGAGTACAGCTTGTTTAAATATATCGTGTAAAAAAACAAAAAAGTATCTTTTTCATCTATACTAATATTATAAAGCTGAAGAGTTTGGTTAGTTGAAAACGCTAATCTCAGAAACTACTGGTTGAATTAAAAATATTTTTGTGTTGAGTAGCCCACTTATTGAGGAAAGCTATATAACATCACGCTACGGTCAAAAGGAGCGGAGCAGCAAACGAAAAATGGACGAAGACTGGCAGGCAATTCGATGCGACGGGAAAGGGAGCGAAAATTTGATGCGGACGAAGTCGCGGACAAAAGCTAGTTAATTATATTATAATTCAAATGATTTTTCATGTTGCGCATCAAAAATTATAGAAATATAGTTTTTTAACAGAGAAATCACGTAAATCAGTAAAACCAGAAAAAAAATCGTATACGGCCTCCAAGTGTCGGAAACACTATATGGTATCACTGTGACAAGCAAAGGATTGCAGGCGCGGACACACCGGTGAAAATAAATACCAAAAATGAACTGCAATTTTAAGTTCACTCACACAGGACTCGCAATGGAATTTAAGCTCACTCACACAACACTATACCAACAGAGAAAGGCGTATGAATTATTTAATGCCATTTGGAAGGGATTGTGGCTAAATAATAACAGCCGCACGGGTCGATCGTCCAGGTTAAGCTACGCTTGCCGCGGTTGGTCCGTGGATGGGTGACCATCTTTACATACAAGAGCCTTCCGTGCCTCGAAAAGCACGTTAAGCCGTTGGTCCCGGCTCTTTCATAGATCTCAGACAATCGTTACGGGTCGTCAGAAGCCCAAAATTCTGACAACCAGTCTTACAAAGGGGTATCATATAACCCAGTAACTGGGTTGTGGAGGTCAGATAGGCAGTCGCTACATGTAAAATACTCGTACTCAGCTGCATCCGGTTAGACTGGTAGCCGACCCCAACATAGTTGGGAAAAGGCTACGCAGATGACAATTTGTGTAAAAAGGTTATGTGTTATTTATGAAATACTACAATTATGTACATTCTTTTATACTTTGCGAATGTGAGAACGTTGTAGGTCTTGTAGACTGTAACAATTTTCTATTTTATTAAGTACCTGGTACTTGTTGACAGGCCTACACCGTCCTTCCATACCTATTAAGGGTCGGATACACTGCGAGCGCGAAAGAAAATTAGGTATTGAAGCGCTACTCACACAGCGGTAGGCGCGCGCGCCCCGCTCACTCACACATAGATGTTTACATAGTGGTTCGAGTGGCAGGAACCTTGAAGATAATATTTAAAAAAATAGAAGTGGATATTATGTTGTTCTTTTTATTGCATATATACTTAGTAAGGAAGGATGGGAGAGGTGGTGGTTTATTGCAGTTTTGTATGTAGGCATCAATCAGCTGTTATGTTATGATTTTCAAAAACAAAGTCAATTAATACGTCTACATCATGATTTTTTTTTTTCAGAGTGCAAGTGCCCCTTTTTGTTGCCTGAGACTGCGCATGCAATCTAACGAGCCCAAACTAGAGTTGCAAAGGACTCGAGTCTTCGAGTCCTAATTTTAAAGACTCGACTCAATTATGCAAGACTCAATGTTCTCAAAAGGCTCGGAGTCTACAGATAAGCACTTAAGTCTTAAAAAGGACTCGAGTCTTACAATGAACCAGAGTCTTAAAGAAAAACTCGGAGCATGAAGATGAAACTTGTACCTCATCAGTTGAAAAGACTAGAAAGAAGGCAATAAATTCAAATTAGTGGTTATGATGTAAGTTTCCATCACCATCATCATTTCAGCCAAAAGATGATTATGATGAGATTGTAACTTTGCGTACAAAAAAAATCTGACGAGTTATTCGAGTTTTTTTGAATGATGAGCTACAAGATTCGAGTTCATTTTAAGACTCAAGTTGTTTTTAAGACTCGAGTCCTTTTTAAAACTCCAGTCCTTTTTTAAGACTCGATTATGACTCTGGCTCGGCTTGACTCTAGACTTTGAGCACACTGAGTCTTGCATAACTGAGTCGAGTCTTTACAATTACGACTCGAGGACTCGAGTCTTTTGCAACACGAGCCCAAACACGATGAGGTTATGTTGTATACTATTTTTTCTTAAACCACCCAGAAGTAGGTGCCCCGCGAAGAGGGGCTCCGTCGACATGACCTCCGAAATCACATGACTTTGTCCTCAAATTCGACATTGATCCTAAGGTACTTTGACCTTAAGGTCACTTTCCATGAATTTTGACCTGTTGCTGCTGCTGCTGTTTTGTTGCTTTTGAGAATCACGAAAATTGACTTTCGGAATTTTGACCTTGGCCTCAAGGTCAATGACCATGAGGTCGAGGTCAGTGAACTTGTGATAATAGAGAAACTTGACTTTCGAAATATTGATCTTGACCTCAAGGTCAAGGTCAGTGACCTTGGGAAATGGCGGATCTTGACTTTCGGAATTTTCACTTTGGATCAAGGTCTACCACCCCAAGGTCAAGGTCAATATCCTTGAGGTGTCCCATGGTGTTCCCCCACCCTACTGCTCCCACATCCCACCGGGTCCCGAAGGCTTGATCAGGCGATAGATTGAAGGTGAAATTTTTCCAAGTCTTTTTTTCATAGTGCCCCGTTTCGTATCCACTGACCAAAGAGTTTCAATGGCCACCTTCCGACTTCATCATCAGACCCTGGACACCATCTAGATCTCTAGTACTTGTCAAGACAAATCTAACGAGCCCAAACACGACGAGGCTATGTTGTATACTTAAAGAGTTTCTATGGGCACCTTCCGACTTCATCATCAGACCCTGGACACCATCTAGATCTCTAGTTCTTGTCAAGACAAATCTAACGAGCCAAAACACGACGAGGCTATGTTGTATACTTAGAGTTTCTATGGCCACCTTCCGACTTCATCATCAGACCCTGGACACCATCTAGATCTATAGTACTTGTCGAGACAAATCTTACGAGCCCAAACACGACGGGACTACGTGGTGTAGTTAAAGAGCACAATTATGTAGTTAGAGCAAATTATGTCACGCTAAGTAAGGTACAGTCGCCAAATATCGTCCCCTTTTTGTAATACAAAAAAAAATTGGTAAAATATCACGAGTAAAGTAATAAATAAAACGTCTTAGTTTAGGTACAATATTACTTTATTATTTTAAATAATCAAAAACCCGTTAACATTATTACTTCTTCTACAATAATAGATTAACCCAAAAAGTAGAAATTTTGTAAAAATATTTTTTGGCACCTAATTTCGTCCCGGGGACGATATTGAGATCACAATAATCAGTACGTAAACTTAAATTGTATTTTGAACCATAAATATTAGTAATCACTAATCATAGACATCTGATCTGATTTTTATTAATCAATGATATGGTTTAAGTAATTTTAATGCTCCTAACAAATTGCACAGGAAAAAATAGGTCCTGGATTTTCAACACAATCCATTGGAAACATTTTGTGCATCTTATCCATTTCTCTCAATTTTTCTCTTGTGAATAACTTCTTTGATAAACTGGGCATTCAGATCATTGTCACTGTCTTCTTCGCCAGTAGAATTCAGACATAAAATTAGATCATCATCAGGCGTGGAATCATCAGAAGATTGATTGATTCGACGCTGCTTGGTTTTCTTTTTGTGGCTTTGTGTTGTACTTTTCTTTACATTTTTTTTCTACTTTCTGCAGTCTTTCATCCTTTTCCTTTCTTTTCTTTTCTACGTCTATTATTTCTTGTTTATGCGGTGAAGCTGTGACTACCAAGGCTTTGCCTCGCCTAGTTGACGTTTAAGGTGTCTCAACAACTGGATTAGGCTGTATGTCAGCTGGAACTATAAACGGGGATGAAGAGTTGCTTGACCCTCATAATGTAGGTGGTGTTCTTTGTCTTGACCTTGTGGATTCCAAAAGCAATGATACATCATTGCTTTTGGAATCATGAAATATTTACTGCCGTATCAATGTTGCATGCTTTTGCATAAGCTTTAACAAATATTTCTCCAAGTTGGTAGTGAGTAGCGACTCTCCCTGGATGATTTGTCAACCAATTTTCTATTTCTTGGGCTTAAAAAGTTTTTCTCATCAAAAATAAAATAAATAAATATTCAAGACAGTTACAAAAAATTCACAAGTGACGAATGACAAAGTGAGCTAAATATCGTCCCGGGGACGAAATAAGGCTCACGTCAGGGGACGATATTACGACTTTGACAATTGTGTTAATAACCTCCATTCAACAAAAAACACATGCCATAACGTAAATGAAATTAAATCAGTTGAAATTTAAGCGATGTCACCAAATTTTGTAAAAAAATTCGTTTCAATAACTCAAACATATCAATATTTAAACAATTCCGATAGTATTTGATCCAAAAACTCCACCTTGAACATTTTTTTCTTTTTTTAAATATCTTAACACAAAAGCGATGTTTTACCGCCAAACTTTTGCAATGGCCGACTGACGTAACTAACTTTTGTTTCGATGCAAAATCACTAGATACAGTTAGTTAGAAAAAAAGAAACCGATGGGGACGAAATTAGGTTCGGGGACGAAATTTGGCGACTGTACCTTACTTGAAAATAAGATTACAATTATGAACCAAGGAAAGACGTAAAAATAATAACAAACAAATAAGAAATGACACAATATACAAAATACGTGCAGAAAGAATCGAGCGTAAAAATCTTAAATTTTAGTACTTGTATAAATTATTGTTCTGACTCCGCGAGTTCCGACCAATGTGCGGGGGATCTCGTGTACGCACAGGCCACTATTTGCCGCGTATTTTTTTACTAAGAGCGACGTGCTCCCACCTTGAAGACGCTCGGTCGACTGAGCTCCGCGGTTCGAAGTTCGAAAACTGCCAATATAAAGTAATACGCGTTGCCATAGTAAATTATATGGAGATTTCGGGCGTCAAAATTGAGAAAGTTTGCGAATTTTTTACGCAAAACAGAAGTAACATTATGGAAAACTAAAAAATGCATTGGGTTCACTGTTCTTTATTTTTTTTATTTATATATAAATTAAATAGGTGCCTTCTTGTTTTAAGCCTTAAGTTATCAAATTACGGCAGTGCTTTTTACATGTTTTTAGTGATTTTCAATATTTTTTTAACAATCATCTGCAAGGTTTATCCCCAACCTAATTTTTTCATGGTCTAGTAAAACTCTTGAGCTAGCCAGATGTATTTTTTCGTGGCAATTACTTTAAGTTTACTAAATAAACTTATCGAAATCCCATAACACGATTGCCTACTGCTGAGCCTTAACACTATAATTTGAAACCATTGTAAAAACCAATTATTATTTTACAAGAGTAACCATGGAGTTTCTTGCCGGCTCTTCTCCATAGAAATCAACAAATTGGAACCGTACACCTAGCTTCTGACGTTTCATAACTTGTGAAATAAAAATATTTTGATTTGATTTGATTCATCACCACTGCTCTCAGGTGGAGATTCACAGATGACTCCGCCCTGGAGTGTAAATGTGGTGCTGTTCAACAAACAATGCGGCACTTGATATTTTGCCCAGCGTGTCCTGTGTTTTTACGCTATAGGAGCTGATGGACGCTACTCAAAATGCTAAACTCGTAGCCAAATTCTGGGCTTACTCTATTTAGATTGTAGTGACCTACCTATATTTTAATATTGTATTCCAAATTATCTAACATGTTAATTTTATATAATTTCAAAAAGTCATCATCATTATCATCATCATTTCAGCCGTAAGACGTCCACTGCTGGACTTAGGCCTCCCCCAATTTGGGGGGCTTTGCCATAATCGCCACGCTTGGCAGGCGGGTTGGCGATCGCAGTATGGTGGTAAAATGCATAGAGAACGCTGCTGCCCATTCTCTAGTAAGTCCCTTAGTCGGCTTTTACGACACCCATGGGAAGAAATGGGGTGGTGTTATTCTTTACGTCCGGCACCACACGGTACCGGCGCAAAGTAACCTTTCATAATTATATATCTATCTAAATTCAACAAGTCAACGGACAAACAAATCTTTTCTATTAGTAGATAATTATTTACCAGGTAGTCGGACCGCTATGACGCGTCCTTTGTTTTAGCGTGGACCGGTCGACCGCATACGTCACACACGCCACGAGTGCGAGCGAGACGGCACAATGTATTAGCGTCGCGCTCGCGCACGCGAGTCGATGTCCAGCGACGGCTCGCCAGTCTACTCATGCGCTCTGCTTGTAGCTACCGCCTTACTTTTTGCATTGTTTAAAATCTATACCTAGCTTCATTCTCGCTGTGCTTACTCTGTTCTGTGCTATCCATAAGTTTCTATCACTCCTTCTTCTTCGTAGTGTAACTCTTGTGTGTCGTGGAACTGTAACCTGTGTCTGTGTAATAAACTTTTCTTTCTATCTTCATCTACCTATACTTCGGACTTATTTCTTTCAACCTTTTCAACCCTTCACACACAACTTATCATACCTAAAAGATTGCTATCGACGACGCTAAGAAGAAGAACTGCTCTCAAAAGGGTGAAGGCAGGCAGTCATGCGGGGTATAGTAATAGAGAAGTAACTCACGACACAGCCAGCGACAGCGTCTCGAACAGGTAGTGGTTGAAGTGCGGCTTGCAAGGGTTCTTGGCGACGACGGCCAGCATGTGGGCCAGCTTCGGCAGCGCGTCGCCCAGGTACGCCAGCGAGCCGTCTTGTAGGCACGACAGAGTGCGGAGCACCGCTATCACACGAATAAATACAAACTATACATTACATACTATACACACAAATAGCCAGGGCTTGGTAACGTTACCAAAATCACACAATAAGTATCGTTAATTTCGTAACGTTATTTTCATAAAGTTAACATTTTAACGGTAACACGGGTACCGATACTTTGACGTTACAAGTATCGATAATTTTGTCGTTACTTAATGCGTTGTTGTCAACCCGCACAACATAAGGGATGCAAGCTAGTTGCAATTTTTAATATAGTAAAATAATGTATGTAATTCCGAAAACGTTGCGCAGCGCAAGTGTTTTTGATTTGAATACCATTGTGATTAACCAAACCAGTACCGCAATGATGTTGACGAAAGAGAGATGAAAGAAAATAACGGTTTTTTTACGGTACTTCAAAACAAACCCTAGGTGATAGTAACATTACTATTTACCGATAAAATCTTCAATAACGTTAAGTCAGTTTACCGGTAAAACGTATGCAAAGTATCGTTACCAATCATAAATGATAAATGATAAATGATAAATGATTTTATTTCTGTAAGTAGGTTTGTACAAACACTTTTACATGTCAATTATATTTTTTTTTTTAACTAGATGAGTTCGGTGTTTCCTAACTGACTACTCTGAGAAGAAAGGCCGAAACAAACTCAGAGGTCACAGTCTCTTTTAAAGTCCAGACATAATCTTGTTCACATCATGTGAAGATCATGTAGATTGGTGACTGAAATGGTCTTTTGAAGAAAGAACCACACAGATTGAGTGGACCTGTCCAGTCAGTGCAAGCATTTGTCACTAATCGTTTAGCTCAACTCGGAAGATAAGGAGCCCAACGCTTTGACGAACAGTACCAAAGAAAGGACATTTGGGTAGGCCACATAAATTACTCAAACTGCCAGATCGTGATTACTGAGAACGAAAGAAAAAAAAAAAAACGCTACCTCTACTAATAACGTTATCTTCGTCCGATGAAAGTAACGATACCAAATTTTTAACGTTATTCAAAGCCCTGCAAATAGCGTAGTCATCTCAACACCTCTCTTCCTTGAACTTGTATTTATATACATCCATACTAATATTATAAATGGGAAAGTGTGTGTGTCTGTTTTTCCGTCTTTCACGGCAAAACGGAGCAACGAATTGACGTGATTTTTTAAGTGGAGATAGTTGAAGGGATGGAGAGTGACATAGGCTACTTTTTTTTTCGTTTTAGGTGGCTGGAGTGAACTTAAAGCCGTGCTTTTTTCCCATGGACAATTGTATGTAGCTGTTCGCGTGTGTATAATGCCCAGAATCTTTACATTCTATCCCCAAATGGAAAGACATATAATATCGTCTACAGTAGCGTATTAAAATAACATTCTGTTCCGAGTTCTCTTCTGTGTTCTAAATCAGGAAAAGGGAACCGTGTTACCGCGAATTTAACGCGAGCAAAGCCGCGGGCATAAGCTAGTATATTATAAGTATGTATTATAGCAAATATGTATGTATATATGATTAGTTTATAATCTATTTATGTATTATGTACTAGTGTTTCTCTCTCATTTATAATTCATTATTATACATTTTTAAATTATTGTTCCTCTCAACCAAAGCACCTGCCATGTAATCTCTTCACCACCCTTGGTTGACTGGTAGAGAATGCCTAAGGCGTTAAGTCCGCCTTTGTACCTTTCTTGTATGCGAGAAGTTTAAATAAATAAAAAAATACATTTATTTCGCTCTCAAGGTACAAACGCCAGCACATCTAGCTACCCAAAACTGTCAAATTTCTCCAATCCATTTTGAACTTAATGCTGTGGCGATAAAGTTGAAAACCTATTAACGAAATTTGACAGATTGTAGTAGCTTTACGCGCTGGCGTCTGTACAACAAAAACTCAATCTATGAAGTACAATTTGTAAGGTCTGTGAAGACCAGTGATCGGATAATCAGACGCTTATATACCTAAGTTCTTCCCTCGAAGGAATAATATGGACATTCCTTCCTAAATGAATTAGTAACCCCGGGATTGAATAATTTTGTAAAAACCACTATAACAACCCTAATGAAATTATAGCTGTGGTTATTTTGATTTAGTATTATAATTTTTTCAACTCCATAAGTAGTTAATGCTCTTGGCCTGTTACTAAACAAGTTGTCATAAATACTTTCATTGTAAATTAAAAGTTCCATTACAATCGGCTTTTTAAATCTAAAAAAATTCAATGACAGTTTAACGAGGAACAGCTATCATGAAAGTGCGAGTCAGTATGTAAGCATTATTCAATAAAATAAATTCATTTTCACACCAAGTCCTAAGTATATTTTGTATGCTATTTTTGCAATCTCTGGAATTTCCAACGATTACAGGATCCGGGATTTTCAAAGGCATGTCCGTATTCTTCTTTCGTGGGATAAAAGTAAAGTTTAGGTATATCAGCGCCCGATTATCCTATCACTGGTGATGACTGATAGTTGTATTTTGGAAGTTTGTGGTTCTTAAGATGCAGGACTTGCTTAGAATAGGAGTAACTCAGTCTACATTATGTTTATTTATCAAAATAAACATAATGTTTGTATATCTATTTGTTGAGATTTCATGATAAAATAGCTGAACGGATTTAGACGAAAACGGGTAGACATAAACCTGACGGACAATTCTCGTTATTTTCAAGAATGTTCACAGTTTGATCTGATACGCATAGAGCAACACGGACCAGAGGGGAGTAGCCATACGCAGGCGTTCCCCTCTGTCAAAGTACAAGTCCACGCGGTCCTATGCGTATAATAAAACTAGTTGCAGCCGCACTGCTCAGTAGACTAAATCTAGTTGCGCGACTAAATTGATGTCCTACAAAAATGACAAATTGTTCTGTATTTTGCTGCAAAAAGAGATCTGCCACGACAAATTTACAATAAGATGACGTTACCTTTCATATGTAACTAATATTTAATCACATTATTCCCATTTACTTCCATAAAACTTAGAAATTACAATATTTATCGTTCGTGTTGTTTCGGATTTGTTTACCAACACAGGCCGCTCGCCCTCATACAATATGCAGATCGGTCGAGCGACTGATCCGAGTTTGTTTCCGAGTAAACGCTGTCACTGATCGATAGTGTTGTTACTGGTTTGTTAGTAGATAGTTATCGATAAATTTGGCAAAGGAGTCTATATTCATACAGAGACATTTTTCAGAATAAGTTTTCTGATTTATTTAAAATATTATAATGACAAGCTGTATATTAATGTACATAGTTGTATAAATTAAAAATATTACAAAACTTACGAGTTAACACGTTTTATTAAAATTACTAAGTGTGAACTTCAACCATAATTTTTTTTTAAAGTGAAACTTTTACTACTTCGTCTCACACTTTTTCGTCTGTGTGTTGCATGTCGCGTGACGGTCGGCCGCGAAGTAGGGATAAAGTGAAAGGCGCTCGCTGGTGCATGTTGTTGTTTATGGATTTATTTCAATTTTGAGTGCTTGAATTTATTATTTAACTTATTTCCTATGAACATTAAATTAAGTCTTTTTATTAAGCTATTGCATATATTCCGAAATTGTTTAGTTTAATGTCTATAATGTGAAAAAAGTTTCACTTTTATCGTGGTTTTATAAAAACCACACAATCCTTTTTTTATTTATTTATTGCAGGTTTCTTAAAGATCCAAAAAGGGATACATGGAAGAAATTTTGTAATAATAGACTAACCTGGATTCCAACAAGAAATAGTGTCATTTGCTCAAATCATTTCAAGACCTCTGACTTTCATGTGTTGGCGAACAATAGGAGGAGATTAGTCGAGGGCACCAAATCAACTCTAACGCCACACTGTATTTGTCCCGGAAGTTTTTTATATCACGGAAAAGGTAAAACAGCGTACAGTCCACCTGATGTATAGGTTGGCAAAAAAGAGTCTGTCGTGGTAACCATTGGAACTAAAATATTTTTTTGGTTGCAACACTGCTTTGTTTATCATCAACAAGTAGCTAATCTGTCATTGTGTTATGTTCCCAGTTGTATTTTACTTATTTCTAATTAACTATCAATTATTAATGCTTTTGAACATATAAAAATTGAATAAAACAATAAGGAGTAGTGGTGTGAGCTGTGATATACTAAGTTTTCGTAAGAAATTTGGCGGAATCTGAAGCGGAACAAATTTTGTCTCCGATTGACAATGTTTACGAAAGAACTGCCGACACGAAAGTTATTTATCCAAGAAATTTATCTTTTATTCAATGCCAGTCATTGTTTTTCCTTTCTAATACTAAGTTTTATCGGTATTATAAGTTTCAAGCCATTTTATTGTTTTATTTACTAATAGATTATTGAGGTTATGTTTTCTAGTTTGACAAATCGCGTGTACGTTAACTCTTGATGTTTGATACTTGAAATTGAAAAATGTACCTACATGGAATGAATATGATTATCTTTATGTTTTTTTTTCAAGGTAAATCTCACAGTACAATTAGAGAAATTGTTAATGAAGGTGAAAAATATTAAGGATTTTTTCTGCACCTGGTCTACACCTGGAGGAACACCAAAACAGTTGGCGGAAGAAAGAATTAGACGATTTTGATATGTGTGCAATTATACAAAAAGTTCAACACTATAACGAAACCGGCAAGTACTTTTTTTTTTGTTAATCGCATACCACAGTAATAAAAGTATAATTAATATTTATTATTTTTCAGGTGCCTATTCTACGTAATATATTACCTATAGTTTGAGGAGACAGGTTGTAATGGAAGCCGTAAACGTGTAAGAAAGATTTTTACACTATTTAGATTTCATAAATAAGAAATGTAAAACTGACACATCAGTGTTAATGGAAAAAATCTATCATAGCACTGAAAAGGAATACAAGAATGATGTTATGTCACGTTTTTCTTTTTAAATAAAATCTAAATTTTAGCGTGTTATTTCATTTTCATTGTCATGTGAATAGTGATAATGTTATGTACCCCACATAGACATACCTGACGCCTTCATTAGTCAACTGTTCAAGTTTATTCGATTTTGCCTGTTCCTTTCGAATGCGACATGTTATAGGTACTCTCTGACTTCCGATTAGTTTCCGACAGTAAGCAGCTGTAAGTCGCCTTCTTGTCGACTATAAACTGTCAGCATTAAAAGGACTCGTTCAGTATCATTCATGTCAAATTTGATACAGGCATACCAACCATCGAATGGTTGTGAATACCCTAGATGGTGGCCGCAAATGCGATTGCTGAACATTATGTCTTGTGTATCGGGTTCAATCGTCAATCCCTGAGTGTAATTTAATTAATTTTTAAACTGAATAAGTTTGCATTATGTTATTATGATGGCACTCTTAGATAAAAGGTTATTCTAGCGAAATAATGTGAAATCTACTAAATACAATGAAAGTAAAAGACTGTGTGCCTATCAAGTCTTGAAATCTTGACTGATGAGAATTTCCGGGATCTCGTGTTTGTGGATTAAAACAACAAATATCTTATCACTTTTAGTCCTAGTATACAGGGTGGCCATACCTGCTAAACAGGCGCCCTCATTTTTTCCAGACTCTTTTTTGCCAAGCTGTACTACACATTAGTCATAGTGGCGAAATGAAGCTTAGATTTCTCAACTTGAAAAATTAACAGTTTTAAACCTAATTTTCCAGAGTCATTAAAAATCATTCACTCTACCAAATGACAGACTATCATCTATGATGATATTAGTGCCACTCTCACTATTCCTGATTCGTTGACATCTCCGTGAACTTCGTCAATCAAGTCAAAAAGCAGACCCACAAAACTGTATTCATATTTAAACAAAACTAATCCACTTTAAAAACCAGTGATAGATACAACTATAACTAGCTTTTAAAATGACGTAAACCTTCATTTTATTTGATAAATTATAATTATTGTAGTACATAATAAATAAAGTAAATCTTTATTCTAATATCTATCTTTGTATCACTTTTTAAACGTAATATTCCTAACCGAGTTCTTAAAATTATCGATAATGTGTATCGACAGTAGTTGCAACCACGGCTGTAAGCAACTTGTCAGTGTAGTTGCGTCATCTCATTGTACTGTTACGACACATAATGTATCTATGTGTGTGAAAAATTATTAGTGTATGCTTTAATTTTTATGTGTGAGTTTCGTAGTAACAGACGATTATTTTTGTGTGAGAATTTGAGAAAGTGTGGGTAGACCAGATTTCCCCCCGCAAAAAATGACAGACAGTTTTGTATCGGGAAAAAACGCTATGGCGTCTCCCCTCCGGTCCGCCGGTGGTCCGTGTTGCTCTATGTCTGATACGCCAATAAATATTCATTAGAGCATATCCCTACTACTCAAGGGGTCTGCTAGTACCGATGCCTGCCAGGGTCGCGAGATCTGTTCGAAAGAGTTACCGTAGGCCTAGCATATAGGCAACTGAAGGAACACGGGTGGGTTTTAGTCAGTTCCGCTCCGCCCAGAGCGGGAGACGTCATTTCGACGGTTAAAAGGTAATAGGGTATAAGCGACAAAAACCAAATTGTTCAGGAGAGAGGTTTAAAGTTTGAAATTGTAGAACAATTGACATAACTTTTTTGTTTATTGTCATATCGTGAAAATTTAGACATCCAACGATGTCTTTTAAATTTTCACGATATGACATGGGATTACAAACAAGCGCATTCGAAAAAGCAGAAAATTTTAAGTAGGATGGAATTCATAAGTCATTTTCGACCAAAATGGCGCTTATTACTTTTTAACCGTCGATTTGATGATTTACCACCCACAAAAAACTTTTTAACAAAAAATTAAACCGCCGAAAAAACTGAAAAGCATAATATTTTATGCTTTTCAGTTTTTTCGGCGGTTTAATTTAATACAAGTAGCTTCTGCCCGCGACTTCGTCTGCTTTATATTTATTGCTCCCCCAACCCATCCCGTCGCATCGTATGTATATTTTTTAATATGAAAAAGAAAAGTATTGTTTTTACTATTGTCCAAGCGATTTTTTTATTATTATTAAAATCTTCCGAAGGCCATACAAAAAAACGAATCAGTCGAGCCATTATATATTTAATATTCATTTTTATTTATATAGATTTAAGTTTCTGCTGAAAGAACAACCAGTAATAATGCCTTAATGTACCGCCACGTAAGTACAGATGATATCTCAGTTGAAAAAAAAAACCATTTACTGTAGATAAATACTTAGCAGAATACGATGAAAATAGGCGAAAGCAAATTTAAATCATCAAATGAAATAGAAATAGAAAAATGCTTTATTATCTATAGTATGGTGACAAATCAATTGTACAATAAGTTGGTACAGAGATGTGAAACTAATTTATCTACTGGCTCCCAAACTAGGTTTATTGCCTGTGACTTGGGAGTCAGTGATTCCAAAAACTTATGCTAGCATAAACTACGTACAAAAAATGATTTACGTACAAATAATGATAAAAATACAAATGAATTTGTATTTTAATCATTAAACGAAGTTTTTGTACTCAAGATTTGTAAGTACTACTAATATTATAATAAATACGAAGAAAGGGACAATATTATCCTCGGAAACGAATGAAACTTAATTCAAACAAACCTCAATCGGATACGAGTTTATTTTATGACACACCAGCCGAGCTTATAGCTGTTTGAAATGGTTTACATGAATTTTATTCTCTTTTTAATTATAAAATCTGAACTTCACTTTGTAGTTTTATTTGAAACAAATGACTTATAACACAATCGTATCGTTAAACAAGGATGTATGTTCCGATGACTATAGTCTGATATGCACGCCCTTCCGCTCCTCCCTGAGCGGTAGACGTCATTTAATGATTTCCCAACCACAAAAAAGTCTTTCAGAATAATAAAGTAATGAGAACAAACTACTGATACAAGTAAAGGAACAGCTCTATTTACAAATCGACCACATGTGACGTCATCGGATTGTCACGATTAGATGACTCTGGCGCTCCAGGCACAGACAATATGAAAGTGTCCAGCTCCATGGGCATTACACTCATTATGATTTATCGATAATCAACTAACACCGACATTTAATGAGCAGATAGTTCAGTATTTTAATCATATTTAAATAATTTTCATGATTCCTGAATCATTAAACTTCTATATCAAAAGTTTTATTTATTTATTGTTGAATAATTTAAAGAAATTAAATATAACGTAGGTTACTGTCAAATTCGATATTCTTGTTATATTGATTGCTAGCTACATCACTACGTGTCATGATATGATGACTGTGGCGCTGAGGGCACTATGTTTTTCGAACTTTATAATTGGTGTTAGTTTTTGCCATCTTAAGTTAATACGGATGAAATATAAAGAAAGAAGCTCAACTAATATAAATTAGGACCATTCAAGGAACATAATTAGCAAAGGAAATAATAAAAACAATGTTGTTTTATGAGTTTTATTTACGTTTAAAAGTCTGTCACGGTATCGTGACCGTGGCGTGCTGGGCACGTTTTGATTTGTCATCTATACGTGACTCCGGCGGTCAAAAGGTTAAGGTTTATTATTTTATGCTTTTCAGTTTTTGCGGCGGTTTAATTTTTTGTTAAAATGTTTTAATTTTTTAATTTTTTGTGACTTTATTGTACTCATAATACTTGGCAAGGTATACCCTATCCAACAAAAAAATAATTATCAAAGTCGGACTACTCTGTATAAAGTTATGCGTGGTTATACATTACAATTAGTGAGAGAGCAATCAATCAATTTTTTTCGTCAGTTGAAAAAAAAGCATATCCCTACACATACCTTTCATGACATACTCGTTGTGGTCGAGCGGCGTGTTCTGTTCGCCGAGAGCGTTGAACAATGCGCTGAGTAAGGTAGCCGCGTGTGGCTGTAAGGCGGCGCGGTCCAGCATGCCGCCCGCTATCAACTTCTCTATAGCACACGCGCCGTACGTACGAACTACGCCGCGCCCACTAATGTGTGCGATCTGTTCGAGAAACACTCTTTACAACTCAAAATCAAAAGTCATTTATTCAAACTTGGCCATGGACTTCCAATGATTCAGCCATAATAAGAATTGAGAGCAGTGAGGCCTAGTGGTATCGGCCCCGACTTACGAGTTGTCGTGAGTTTGGACCCAGATAGGCCTTTCACTTTGTGTAAATAATTTCAGCACCACTGCTCTCAAAACGGTGAAGGAAAAGATTTTGAGGAAACCGGCATGTCCTAGAACCAAAAATGCACAGTGACATCTACCAACCCGCACTGGGCCTGCGTGGTAGATTACGGCTCACTCACGTAGAGATGGCCTGTGTCCCTGTAGTGGGAACATTATGAATGATCGTTGTTGATTATACGGCTGAAAACGAAGCTTCGTTCGGTGACTATTTAAAACAAGACTTACCAGCAGAGGTACGGCGGCGGCGATAAGATCCTTGGGCAGAAGCGACCGGAACGTCATCACGTACTTGATGGCATCGGCCTTCAACACGGGCAACTCATTCACTGAAACAATTGGTACATGTTAGTAGGTAAATCGCCGGCACCATATAGTTGGGGAAAGAGATACGCAGATGGTGATGACATACAAATAAATAAAATTGAAGTGTCACAAGAAGCCCATTTAAAAATAAATAATAGTTTAAAAACTAAAAAAACACGCTTTCATGTATTTTTTTTTTTTTGTTGATATCACCTACAAAAGCAGGTTTTTTTTGTGCTATCCTGGTGATACTGGCCAGGAATAAAAACGTGTAAAAAATTATAAGTGTGTTTCTTCCGGGTAATCTCTGAAACATTTGGCGGGACTTCTTCACTAGCATAGGGTATAAGGATTAACATGAGATTTTTGTACCGGTAGCACGTTTCCGGGAGATTATTTCCGAAATCCAAGTACCTACCTGATGCCGTGGGAAGCACCTAGAATATACTAAATGCACCATGTTTGGCCGCCACTGGTTATGGGACTAGTACAGTTTTGGGGCGCGAGATCCCTAAGTAGTAAGACTGTGACTCTATATAGTAGAGTATGATTCGCAGTGACGTCACCAGGTACATCGCCGCGTGCTACTGCCTAAAAGCTCACCGTCGCGCCGCTGCAGCTCGGGCAGCACGTGCGCATGCGCGAACTGCGCCAGGTCCACGAGCGGCGAGGCGCGCGTCACGCCAGTGACGTCACCAGGTACACCGCCGCGTGCTACTGTCTACAAGCTCACCGTCGCGCCGCTGCAGCTCGGGCAGCACGTGCGCATGCGCGAACTGCGCCAGGTCCACGAGCGGCGAGGCGCGCGTCACGCCAGTGACGTCACCAGGTACACCGCCGCGTGCTACTGTCTACAAGCTCACCGTCGCGCCGCTGCAGCTCGGGCAGCACGTGCGCATGCGCGAACTGCTCCAGGTCCACGAGCGGCGAGGCGCGCGTCACGCCAGTGACGTCACCAGGTACACCGCCGCGTGCTACTGTCTACAAGCTCACCGTCGCGCCGCTGCAGCTCGGGCAGCACGTGCGCATGCGCGAACTGCGCCAGGTCCACGAGCGGCGAGGCGCGCGTCACGCCAGTGACGTCACCAGGTACACCGCCGCGTGCTACTGTCTACAAGCTCACCGTCGCGCCGCTGCAGCTCGGGCAGCACGTGCGCATGCGCGAACTGCGCCAGGTCCACGAGCGGCGAGGCGCGCGTCACGCCAGTGACGTCACCAGGTACACCGCCGCGTGCTACTGTCTACAAGCTCACCGTCGCGCCGCTGCAGCTCGGGCAGCACGTGCGCATGCGCGAACTGCGCCAGGTCCACGAGCGGCGAGGCGCGCGTCACGCCAGTGACGTCACCAGGTACACCGCCGCGTGCTACTGTCTACAAGCTCACCGTCGCGCCGCTGCAGCTCGGGCAGCACGTGCGCATGCGCGAACTGCGCCAGGTCCACGAGCGGCGAGGCGCGCGTCACGCCAGTGACGTCACCAGGTACACCGCCGCGTGCTACTGTCTACAAGCTCACCGTCGCGCCGCTGCAGCTCGGGCAGCACGTGCGCATGCGCGAACTGCTCCAGGTCCACGAGCGGCGAGGCGCGCGTCACGCCAGTGACGTCACCAGGTACACCGCCGCGTGCTACTGTCTACAAGCTCACCGTCGCGCCGCTGCAGCTCGGGCAGCACGTGCGCATGCGCGAACTGCGCCAGGTCCACGAGCGGCGAGGCGCGCGTCACGCCAGTGACGTCACCAGGTACACCGCCGCGTGCTACTGTCTACAAGCTCACCGTCGCGCCGCTGCAGCTCGGGCAGCACGTGCGCATGCGCGAACTGCGCCAGGTCCACGAGCGGCGAGGCGCGCGTCACGCCAGTGACGTCACCAGGTACACCGCCGCGTGCTACTGTCTACAAGCTCACCGTCGCGCCGCTGCAGCTCGGGCAGCACGTGCGCATGCGCGAACTGCTCCAGGTCCACGAGCGGCGAGGCGCGCGTCACGCCAGTGACGTCACCAGGTACACCGCCGCGTGCTACTGTCTACAAGCTCACCGTCGCGCCGCTGCAGCTCGGGCAGCACGTGCGCATGCGCGAACTGCGCCAGGTCCACGAGCGGCGAGGCGCGCGTCACGCCAGTGACGTCACCAGGTACACCGCCGCGTGCTACTGTCTACAAGCTCACCGTCGCGCCGCTGCAGCTCGGGCAGCACGTGCGCATGCGCGAACTGCGCCAGGTCCACGAGCGGCGAGGCGCGCGTCACGCCAGTGACGTCACCAGGTACACCGCCGCGTGCTACTGTCTACAAGCTCACCGTCGCGCCGCTGCAGCTCGGGCAGCACGTGCGCATGCGCGAACTGCGCCAGGTCCACGAGCGGCGAGGCGCGCGTCACGCCGGCCGCCTGCGTGCTGCCGCGCGACGCCAGTGACGTCACCAGGTACATCGCCGCGTCCTTGCCGCGCCACGCCGAAGCGCCCAGCTCCCCGTACTTCGCTAGCATCAGCTGACAACAACATAAAGGAACACTGTAGTATAAGCATCGCTGTTGGTAACATAAATAAATAACCTGATAATGAAACCATTTCAAATAAGTAAAAAGTTGCTGAGACAATAGAAAATTTATTTACCAACATTCCAATAAAAGTTATGACATCTCACCCCTCATCTATATATACTTAATAATAGGTATTTACCTATAAAAATGCCGTTTTGTATGAAAAAAATTAAACGAAATTTTTTCATGTATTTTTTATTTGTATTATTCGAAATAATCACCCATGCAATCAATGCATCTTTGCCAACGCAGTGGCAGTTTATTGATGCCCTTCTTAAAAAAAATCAGCTGGACGGGAGGCAACAAATTCTTCAAAGGCATTTTGTACTGCCTCTCGGGTATTGAATTTTTTTCCTGCCAAGAAGTTATCCAAATTCTGGAAAAGTAGTAGTCTGTAGGCGCAAGGTCTGGTGAGTAGGGCGGATGACGGAGAGCTTCCAACCCCAGTTCTTGCAACTTGGAGACCGTCTGCTGTGCAGTATGAGGTCGCGCGTGTGTGTCATGCAGGAGCAGCGGAGACGAGCGATTGACCAATGCTGGTTGGAGATGTGCCAGCTTCTCCATCATTGAGTTCAGTTCTTCACAGTACACATCTGCAGTAATGCTCACCCCGTTTGGTACGAAGCTGTGATGAATCACACCGGCGCTAGACCACCAAACAGTGACCATCACTTTTCTAGGGGTAAGTTTTCGTTTAGGGCATTGTTTAGGTGCTGAACCAGGATCCAACCAACTTGCTGAGCACTTGCGGTTATCAAACAGAATCCATTTTTCATCGCAGGTAACAATGCGGTTCAAAATCCCTCCATTTGTGTGGCTGTTGAGCAGTGCAAGGCACGTCTCAACGTGTACTTCGCGCTGGCGATCATTGAGTTCGTGGGGCACCCATTTGTCAAGCTTTTTTACCTTGCCAATTTGACGCAAATGGACCAATATTGGTTTGACGCTAACGTCGAAAGCTGCTGCTAATTCAGCCGTAGATTGTGTATCATCAGCTTCCACAATCGCCTTTAATTCGTCATTGTCGACCAAAGTCTTCGGACGACCGCGAGGTTCATTTTTCAGGTCAAAATTTCCAGAACGAAAGCGAGCAAACCAATAACAGGGGGTGCGTTGGTTTGTAGTATTAGTTCCGTAAACGTCGTTGATGTTGCGTGCCGCGTTGCTGCCACGACGGTACTCATATTCCATAATTACTCAAATTTTTAACGTATCTATGATGACGAAAAAGATTGAAATGCGATGAAAATGTAACACTAATCAATAAACAAATGACTACTTTTGGAAAAAAGAATTCCATGTTTTTAAAATAAAATTAATTTGAAATTAGAATTCTTAGACAAACAAAAATTATTTTGATTTGAAATGGCCAGTACTGCAGAACGGCAATTTCTTAGGTAAAGACCTAATATTATAAAGCTGAACAGTTTGGTTGAACGCGCTAATCTCAGGAACTACTGGTCCGAATTGAAAAAATGCGAAACCGGCCAAGTGCGAGTCGGACTCGCGCACCGAGGGGTCCTCGGTTTATGCATAAGGTTTATGAAAATAAATGTTTTTTTTTAATTTTTATATTTGAGTTGATGGAATGATAGGTAAATTGCGGTTTACGATTTATGACGTATTTAAAAAAAACTACTTACTGGATCTCGTTCAAACCAATTTTCGGTGGAAGTTTACATGGTTATGTACATCATATATTTTTTTTAGTTTTATCATTCTTTTATTTTAGAAGTTACGGGGGGTCCCCCCCATAACTTCACACACACATTTTACCACTTTGGAAGCGTCTCTCGCGCTAACTATTCAGTATAGAAAAAAAATGATATTAGAAACGTCCATACCATTTTTGAAGACCTATTCATAGATATCCCACACGTATGGGTTTGATGAAAAAAATATTTTTGAGTTTCAGTTCTAAGTATGGGGAACCCCAAAATTTATTGTTTTTTTTTTCTATTTTAGTGTGAAAATCTTAATGCGGTTCACAGAATACACCTACTTACCAAGTTTCAACAGTATAGCTCTTATAGTTTCGGAGAAAAGTGGCTGTGACATACGGACGGACGGACGGACGGACGGACGAACAGACAGACAGACGGACAGACATGACGAATCTATAAGGGTTCCGTTTTTTGCCATTTGGCAACGGAACCCTAAAAAGGAGCGGAGCAGCGACGAAAAATGAACGAAAACTGGCAGGCAATTCGATGCGACGGGAAGGTTCAGGGGAGCAAAAATTTGACGCGGGCAGAAGCTAGTCATCTATATTAGCGGAATCTCTTCTTAAAGAAAACTTCAGTAAGGACATTCCTAGTTTTGAATTCAAACCCTTTTCTATTGCCACAATTAAAACATCATTTAAAAGTCTTAACATAAAAAACAAGAAGACTTATGGGGAATTTCGGTTAAGGTCCTTGAAGATATCATTGAAACAATTGCAGGCATATTTCATCAATGTTTAGAGAGCTATTTCGGAAACTGTATTTCTTGGAATTACTTAAAATTGCAATGGGGTCCCCATTGCAATTTTGAATCTATTAGAGCTATTTCAGGTAGATTAAGTTCAGCTGCATATTATGCAGTAGGAAAAATAAGACAAATTTTCCCAATCTATCTTGAACCTAATACTTTAGCGATAAAGTTGAAAACCTATTAAAGAAATCTGACAGATTGTAGTAGCTTTATGTGCTGGCGTTCGTATCAAAAGTACATTAAACTTGTTTCAGTTACGAATACTGCCAAATCTATTTATAAACCAGCTTTCACACTATATTGTAATCATTTTAACTTATTAAATTAAGTGGTTTCCATTAGGATTCATTATTTCATTCCAATTTAAAATTAAAGTGTATATGCTAAAAACCTAAAAGAAGCAGGAGTAAATAATACCGAGAACGTTTTTCGTTTCACTATAATTCTACCAAATCTAAAATGTCACCAAACCTCTTCTCATAAACTGTGACAGCCGGGTTTATTTAATTTAGCCGGTTTATGTCGTCTGTGGAACTGACGTAAATTTTAGTACGTAATGGTATTTAGTACCGTCTTAAATCTATGTAAAAAAGTTGTAACTTAACTTGAGGATTGTATTGCCGATTTTAATTATGAAAAAATGTTTGTACCCATTTTAGCCGTAGGCTAAATTGTTAATTGTTATTGACCTTCTTTTTCGTTTTTAGTTTTTAACAACATTAAACTTAATTTTGGGATTATTTGGTAACAATGATATAAAGTTTGTGTTGAATTCTTGATACTATCGCCCTGCGTGTGTAGTCTACTATATATACTAATATTTTAAATGCAAAAGTAACTCTGTCTGTCTCTTACGCTTTCACGACTAAACCACGTACTGGGTATTTGGGTAAGTTTCAACGCAAAGAAAGGACATAGTCTACTTTTTATTCCCTGACTTTGTCTGCGTCCACGATAACCGACATTTACGCGGACTTTTTATTTTGTTTGAAGACTTCAGTTTTATATTTTTATTAAAATTGATCATTTTATATAATTGGAATTGGGAGGCCTAAGACCGTATTCCCGTAGCAACAGCAGCTAAGGTGCAGACGCCAGCAAATCAAACTACCCGAAACCAAAACTTTTGATCGTAGCGTGACGTTATAGCCTATAGCCTTCCTCAATAAATAGGCTACCCAACACAAACATAATTTTTCAATTGGAACCAGTAGTTCAGCTTTATAATATTATAGTACAGATATTGTGCGTTTTGTTTGTGCAGAATACACAATTTTTCTTTCTTTCTTCTTTCCTAGAGACAGCGGTATGTGGTGAGTCGTACCTGCACGTACTGGCCGAAGATGTTCATCATTTTGTCCTCGTAGTGCACGGCGAGTGTGCGCACTAGGTCGCAGGCCGCCCGGCGCCGCGTGTCCACGTCAGACCCTTCGATGTCACGGCGCACGTACTCCTCCGGGTTGTCCTCGAATAACTCCATGTCTGATTCTAAAATAAAAAAAATAAGAATAATATTATCGTAGGACAACCATACCATTATCTGATCCCAAACTAGGCAGAACCTGTACTATGGCAACCAGACAACTGATAAATATACTAATATATTTCTAAATACATACATATTATAGATAAATTATACCCAGACACCGAACAAATGATTGTGCTCATCACACAAAGATTTGTCCTGGGTGGGAATTGAACCCACGACGGGCTTAGCAGTCAGGGCCACTAACCACTAGACTAACAGGCCAGTCAACAATATAAAAGACTTAAATTAAAAAGGGTTTAAAATTTCATCATTATTTCAGCCGAAAGACGGCAACCGCCAAGCTCCGCCACGTCAACCGGTTTTGTACTTCCCGCATCCAGCGGATTCCTGCGGCCTTCACAAGGTCATCGGTCCACCTTCTGGGAGGCCTTCCAACTCTACGTCTTCCGGTACGCGGTCACCACTCCAGAAACTTTTGGCCCCATCGGCCATCTGTTCTGAGAGCAATGTGCCCTGCCCACTCCCACTGCAGTTTAGCAATTCTTCGGGCTATGTCGGTTACCTTGGTTCTCCTGCGGATCTCATATCCTTTGTTTTTTTGTTTGGGTCAAATTTATTAGCAGTTGAAATTTTAACCTCTTCCTATTGTCAGATTGATCTCATATTTGCTACACAACATTAGTCCTGATGGCAATACAATTTGATATAATCAATATCATGGTTTTATTTTTAAGAGGTGTGTATAAGGTGTATATAAGGTGTATTATTTATACACGAAATATTTTAAGAGGTACACCTGTAGGTAGTAAAGAAGCTACAGCAACGAAAAAAAATAATTTCTAAATGTATTTTTTTCAAAATGTAATATTTATTATTTGACGCACATAAGAAATACTGGCTCCTTCTTATTTTTTACGGCCCGAGACACCGCGGCCATGCTCGTGCCGTCCGGTCGCCGCCCTCGCAGCGTCAGGCGGGCCATTCATAGAATTTGGAGTAAAGGTTTTATGCAAAACGTCTCAAACAGTTTTAAAATTATAATAATTACGAAAATTCAAAAACATTTAGATAAAAAATTTCTTTTTGCTTCTATAGCTTCTTTACCACCTACAGGTGTACCTCTTAAAATATTTCGTGTATGAATAGATACACCTTATATATCTTAGGGCTAATAGCCGTAGCTAACGGTCACATTCTATCGCAACGGTCCATCTAGTTTACCAATATTTAAATCATCATCATCAGCCTATTATGTTCCCACTGCTGGAACACAGGCCTCCTCTCGATGAGAGAGATTGGGCCATAATCCACCACGCGGGCCCAGTGCATGTCTTCGAATTTTTGGTTCTAAGACATGCCGGTTTCCTCTCGATATTTTCCTTCACTTTTTTGCGAGCAGTGGCGATGAAATAATTTACACAAAGTAATGCGCGTGCTTGGATTTGAACTCTAAAATATTTAAATAGTTTTGACAATGATTGTTCCTGAGGTGAGATTGTCATTAAATTTTGAACATTGTTAAATAAAGTATCTGGTGGTATTAACGCTCGGTTACTGCGTTAAAAAAAATATTAAAATAATCGCGATCCACTCTGCTTTGCAGAGCTCCAATCTACCTATGTGGCAATATGTCAAAAGATTCGGAATACATTCTCTAAAAAATGGTGAAAACCGAATCTAAATCAATTAAGAAATTAAGTCTTCAAAAGCGTGCGAAGCAGTTAGCAACCCACCCTGGGTTGCTAACTCGCTAGTGAACTTTGCATTACCTCTAAACTCCATGTTGGGTATGACAACTTTTTCGCATATGCTGCTCAGTGTCGCAGGGTCCTCGAACAAGCTCTTGTAGTTATTTTTCTCCGCTATTTTCGCTAGGAAAGTCAGCGCGTTCGATACTAACTGCAAAACATATGGAAACATTTTTTTAACGATTTAAAGTCATCATCTGTAGCGAGACATTTAAAATTGACAGAAATCAGCTATTTAAATCGAAGTTATTAAAAAAAGGGTAATCACACAATGTAATCCTTTTTCTATCTTTATTTATTTATTTTTACACCGTGAAATTTTAATCGTCTTACAACGGCAGCCCACTTCATGTATCCAATTACTACACATCCATAAGGAAAAAATGAACATTTGAAAACTAAAAACATTAAAATATTATTTATTATGATGAAATTTGATATTTTGTCTCATGGAAAATGGAGATGGAATGATCTAGTCGACTCGTGCGCTGGGTAGGTATGTTCTCTACTGTATGATACGTAAACAATATTAACAGGATGATTCATAATTCTTTTCTTAGTAACTATTATCATAATTCTGTGGCCTGGTGCTAAAAGGGACAAAGTACGTTTTTGTAACAAACGAAATTGTAATGCCATTTTATTGAAAAACGATGAAATTTTGATTTTTAGCATAAAATTGAAATTTTATGCTAAAAGGGCGTTAGTTTACCAACAATCTTTCATAAGTTACTATGTGAAAAAGGCCAATGTAGTGTGCGCTTTCATACAGATAAATAAAAAAATAAATGATAAAAGGGCTGCAGTTTGGCCCTTTTTAGCACCAGGCCACAGAATTAATGGTAACAATGTTTTAATCACGCCTAGAGGTATATCATGTCGGATACATTGAGCGGACAACCTTTGTAAGACGACTAAAATGTTCACGATCTATGTACTTTACTGTACACCATAAAAATACATAACAAAAAAATTCAATGACTACAAAATATAATATGGGCGGCCTTATCTTTCTTCATGAACAAGATTTCTGTACTGACCGCATCGTATTTCGGCTGCGGCCCGGTCGCCAGGAGTACGGTCCACACACAAGTGACGAACGCCGGCGCGTGAGGTCCAAACTCCTCCTCGTACTTCAGAGCATACAAGGCCGCACATTCGCACACTTCCGTCCGAAGTTGCTCCAAAACTCCCGGCTTTTCGTCGTCATCCTGAAAAGAGAATGTTTGAAATTTTAACATGATCTCCTCGTTAATGAGAAAGTGTGTCTTGCAAAACTAACATTAAGTAAGTGGTAATAGCTTTGGGATTAAATAAAGCTAATAAATAATAATATAAAACGGGAAATAATATTATGATCAATGTTGATTATGAGTAGGAGAGATCAGCTAAGAAAGATTTTAGGCAACTCCGTTCATAAAGGGATGATATAGGGGTTGGAAGTGTTTTTGAAAGTACGTCAGTTTTGATGCTAGATTCTTCAAATTTTGTGTTTAGGTTGAAGATTAATAATACATTTTACATTTCTCAGCGTTTTTGATAATTCTACTCCCGAAGAGCTGAAAAAGGTGAATTTTTGTGGAAAGTTCTTATTAAATTTATTATAATATAAGCACTAGCTTCTGCCCGTGACTTCGTCCGCGTCATATTTTTGCTCCCCTGACCCTTCACGTCGCATGGAATTCCCTGCCAGTTTTCGTCCATTTTTCGTTGCTGCTCCGCTCCTTTTGATCGTAGCTTGATGTTATAGAGCCTATAGCCTTCCTCAAATAATAGGCTACCCAACACAACTTTTTTTTTACAATTCCGACCTGCAGTTTCTAATATTACCGCATTCAACCAAACAAACAAACTTTACAGCTTTATAATATTAGCATATATGGTTGGAAAGTAACGCTACAAAATTTCCGACATTCACGCGAAAGAAGCCGCGGGCAAAAGCTAGTAATATATGTATACTAGCTTTTACCCGCGGTTTCGTCCGCGTGGATGTCGGAAATTAACGCAGGAGGACTACAGGTTATATAGGTAATAGCTGTTACCCGCGACCTCGTCCGCGTGGTATTTAACAAAAAGTTTTTTTTTTCCGTGAGATCCTATTTTTTTTTTCTAAAATAAAAGTAGTCTGTGTTACTCCTTGTTACATCAGCTATCTGCCAGTGAAAGTCCCGTCAAAATCGGTCAAGCCATTTCAGAGATTAGCCGGAACAAACGGACAGATAGACAAAAATTATAAAAAATGTTGTTTTGGTATATGTACTGTGTACATCCATATACACTTAGTAAAAAGTGGTTATCTTAATATTACAAACAGACACTCCAATTTTATTTATTTGTCTAGATTATGTACTTACATCAGTCTCCAAGCAAGGTACTTTGACTTGTAATAGATGGAGTAGATTTGGCATCCAAATAGGCATGTTATCTTCGAAGAATTCTGGCAAGTCTTGATAGTTGAGGGAGTAGAACACTTTGCAAATGAGTACTAGGGACCCATAGATCACGCGCAACGCTTGTGGGTTGCCGGCGTGTTGCGAGGTCAGATCTATTGTAGCCTGTAACATAAAAAAAATATTTATTTATTAAAATCTCCCTTACAACTATGATTACAGGTACACCTAATGTGATAGGTATCATCATCGTCATTTCAACCGAAAGACGTCCACTGCTGGACAGGCATCCCTCAATTTGGTTTGCCATAATCGCCAAGCTTGGTAGGCGAATTGGCGATCGCAGTATGGTGGTAAAATGCATAGAGAATGCTGCTGCCCATTCTCTAGTAAGTCATTTAGTCGATTCTTATGACGCCTACAGAAAAAAACCTGTACTCTTTAACATAACCAATTACATAAGTCGACGTGCACATGACCGTAATAGAATTGCGGCAGGATTTTTTGACGCAATGGATTTATAAACTCTCAGTGTTGGACTGAGCATTAAGAATCCAGCAGAGTGCATCTCAGCGCGTCGAAAATCGAGCAGTGTGTTCAACTTTTCGATTTTCAACTCTCGGCGCTAACGCACTGGGTTCAAGATCCATAATAATCAGCTTGTATTGTCCCACTGCAGAGCACGGGCCTCCCTTTCCTTTTCCCATTCAACACTATCCTGAGCCAATAAGGACCAATCCCTCATGAAGCTCCAATCCGCGAAAAAAATCCGGGGGGAATGGAAACGTGGGAGGTCTAGCGTGCACTGCCGTGCGTTTTGTTACCGCATCGCACAATCGGCTTCTTCAGTGTCCCACTCATCGCACAGACTTCATTCACTCTTCTTTCTTTGTCCAGTCTGTCTCTCTGTGGAATGCGCTCCCCCAGGAAATCAGGATGGCAACCAACCGATTGACCTTCAAAGTTAAAGTTCGCGAACACATTCGCAAGAAGGTGGCAGTTTCATCACAACGGTAATGTTTCGTCATTGTTTGTCTCATTTGTTTTTAGTAAATTCGATTATTTATGTATATGTATGTATGTTGTTTTTATATTTATATATAGTTAGGTATATGTATTATATTTATGATTTAAATAGGTTATACGTTTATTTTTGAATATTCTTCAATTCATTGCACCTACCACTGTTTGTCTCTGAATCACCCAAAGGTTGACTGGTAGAAAATGCCTATGGCATTAAGTCCGCCTCTGTACATAATATGTGCTTAAAGTGTTAAATAAATAAATAAATAAATAAATCTGTGAAGTATTAATTGTCATAGAAGTGCGTGCATTGCGGTGAAATAAACGCATGCGGTTGATACACAGTGGGCCTCTCGCTGCAGATTTGCGGCGAGACCACTGCATGTATTTTGTATCACATAGAGATATATGAAGTACCGCGCATTGTGGTGAAAGAAACGCACCGAGAAGCCGTACAAGCAGGAATATCCGATTTTATTTTTAGTTTCGAAATAAATATTATTAATGAAAATATTAATATCTTGCGAAAAAAATAGACATTGAGACTGACTACGGATGTTCCATAAACTGTTTTTTTTCTTTCTTCTTCGCCGCAGTGCGCTGTTGCGTGATTGCGTTTATACTACCGTGCGATAGAATATACGCACCGCGTTCCACCGCAAGGCAATGCGCGCTAGCTCTTACGTGATTAAAAACAAAAGTGTACTTACAACAAACAAATCCGTAAGTGGTTTAGCAAAGTTCTCGAGGACATGCTTAATTTCTTCCCAAAGCTTCTGCGATTTGAATTCGTAACGGTAACGTTTAAACAAAGAATGGGCTGTTCGTAGCACTCCATTGATGATGTGGAAATCACCTGAAACAAGCAAATTTAAGAGGGATGAGCAAATGTGGCCCTTGAAATTCAAAGGAGTTGTATGGACGACTTTATACTTTTTTGGTCAAAAATCAACAAACGGCAATGCTGCCGGGTTTATTAGGCATATTTTCTTGTTAACAGCACTGCAGACGAATTGTGTGATGCCCTACGACTTTTTCGCCTCTGTTTTTTTGTATAGGGTAACATGCAATTTGGCGTATTACTTCCAGAACAGGATATTGTGACTCATTTGCAATAATTTAGCACACTATATACATATATTCTACGTGAAAATTTATGAAATTCGAAAAAACCCCATTTTTACCCAGATGAACCTTTTTTCTAGATTCACAAATTGAGTGACTTGCATTGATATTCAATTGGGTACGTAATAGTTTCCTTCCTTCCCACTTTCCCCCTTTTCCTTTCTTTTCTTTTTTCCTTTCTTTCCTTCTTTTTCTTTTTTCCTTTATTTCCATGCCTTTAGTTCTTCTTTTTGCCTTTCGAAGTGATCCAATTTTCGAAAACAGTTAAAAAGGTAATGGATGATATTTATTGACCATTGTTAAAAATTATCTACATAAATATACTTTGACAACTGTTATCTCAAAATATGTATTACTATGGATTTACGTGTATAAATTACGGGAAGACACATTCATTTAAGCAGCTACCTGACAAGCGCCATTAAAAATTGATAATGGTGGCAAAGGTCGAATTTTCAAATAGGTAGTTGAAATATTTAAAAATTGCCTGATAATCGAATTGATTAACTGGTTTATGCCCTCAAGTGGGATGGATTGATGGCTGGGAGGTAATAAAATAGTGATTATCTAACATGTCAGCAATCAATTCATCACGAGTTAGGCATCCAGTTCGCCATGACTAGATCTCAAGAGCCGCTGTAAGTGTGACTGGCGGTCTACTCAGTCACAGTTCTCCTACCAGCTAGCGTAAAAAGCGTCAAACAAAATATCAACATTGTGACTCTTAAAATAAAGTCGAAAATAAATTACCTTCACGGCATACCCCTATCAGCGTGGAGCTGTCTCGGACTAAAGCAAGTTAATTTTAATTGAACTTTATTCCAAAAAAGACAAGGTTGCTATTTGTTTGTCCGTAAAATTGCGCACTTCGCCGCCCTTAAAAATATACTTACCAGTTCCGAACTTCTCAACCATCTCTGGTATGAGGCTAGGCCACTTCTCAGGGAAGTCGCACTTGCCGATGATGGAGACGGCATCACTGAACTGCCTCTGAATGGCTTCAGGAGACTTCAGCATCAGCGACACAATCAGGGTCTTGATGGTGGCTCTGTCTGATGCATGGATGCGGTCCACTCCATCTTCTTCCTGTTAAGGCCACACATTGTTATATTTTCAATATGTCAGACCTTTGTCCTGAAGTTGCCAGCCCGGGCGGGATCAATTCTCTTAAGCATAAGCACCGTTTTTGACAGATTAAGTCCAGCACCTGTCACACCGCCGACGAGGAAACGACTAGCGATAAAGAATTTTGTCGCTCAAGGAATGTACAAAAGATTGTAAGTCCCTTATAAGCAAAAGAGCTACCTACATTTATTAATAGACTAGCTTCTGCCCGCAACTTCGTCCGCGTTAAATTTCTTGCTCCCCCGACCCTTCCCGTCGTGTCTAGGGATGAAAATTGCCGAATGTTTCCGAAAGTTACCAGGAAAGTTTCCAATACTGCCGGCAATATTGGGCAATATTGCCGGAATGTTGCCAAAGTTGCCAGATTACATAGGGTTTTTCAAACGCCATTTTCAAAGTTTGTGCGCTCGTGAAGTTTTATGTAATGGTGTAGTTATAGGTATTATTAGTAAGCCTGTATTATTAATTCATAATTATAATTACTTTATAATTATCCATGCTTATATGTGAAGATAAAGTTAAATTATGCCACTGGTAACTTCATGATAGCTGAACCCATACTTTTTTGAGAATATCACTTAAACATTTTATACAAAAAGAAAGAGGGTATTGATACCAAATAAAGTAGATATAAATCACACAACTGTGTAGTGTTATTTTGTAAATATTTTCATCTTGTCATCAAGAACTTCCTCTGTTTGAAATAAAATCGATTTTAATCATTTCCTGAAGTCTGATAGCGCTAAAATTATACATATCTATGTATATCTGGTGAGAACGCAATGTTATGATGACTGTGTGCCAACCTGATGATGGAGTTGGAAGGTGGTTATAGGATCTACGCTCTGTTAAACGAAATGAGATTGGTCTCTTGTGATGGGTACGTGAGTTTTAGGTCTATTGTGTCTTCCGTCTGCCGGAGAATTTAATGTGTTAAGTATGTTTAAAAAAAAAAAACACTAGCATTTAATAAAAACTAAAAATTCATTCATATTGATTATCATGATCGCCACTGTTTTGCTGCCGCGTACTCTCCATGACAATGGTGCCAATTCTGTTTTACAACGAACTAAACTAACTAAACTATATCTAAAATTCCTTACTTTTGGCTATGAGAATTGTAACGCTATTCTGCAAAAAAATAAGTAAATATAAAAATTATTTTGACACTACTTTTGCTATTTTTTTTACTGACTGATACTGTACTGACTTTATAGACTAAAGTGACACAAATTAAATATATTTTAGTTTGACAGCACTAAGATTGCACTGAGTTATTAGTTTAGTGAAAATGACAATTTTGCAAAACTCAGAATGAGTTTGCCGGTTTTCACTAAAAATGTTGATTATAATAATTTATTTTAACTAAATCTGACTATTTTTAATAGCGATTAAAAAGGTGTGAAATAAAACTAGTGGTCATGACCTAAAATTCACACCAACGCAACGCCTCGCCTTCACGTGCAAAAACAGTACTGTATTTTTTGTTTTTCTTTTCTTTTGCTTATATCTCGAAAGTGGCGTGTCCTATCGCAAAAATAATGAAATTTTCGACCCCCTTTAATAAACCCCTGCACATTTAAATCTCAAAACGTGGGTAATATTTTTTTTTTCAAACAAAAAGTGAAAAATTCCATATAAAACACGTCCAGGCTGCCCTTCAAATAATTCATTGCGTAGCGCACACAAGTACCACGTTGAAGCCAAAAGAAAAAAAAATACCACGTTGAGTCGCGGTTGTTAAATTCGATTTTAGTCGTATCAAAATTATTTTTAAATTTAGAGATTTTTTCTTGCAGAATAGCGTTACAATTCTCATAGCCAAAAGTAAGGCATTTTAGAGATAGATTAGAGATAGTTTAGTTCGGTGTACAACAGAATCGGCACCATTGTCTGATGTTGATCAAATGACGTCTCCCGCTCTTGGAGCGGGCTCAACTAGGGAAGTGAGGGCGCAGAGACTGCCACTACCTCACGCGCCCCGCCTCCTCCTTCGCGAGCATTACTGCTTCGCAGAAGGAGCTGACGGCTTCACATGCCCTTTCGCTCCATACCATGGCTCGCACCAGGGCCGGACGCGAGAGCTCGCCGCCACCGATCGCCTCCACGAGGACACGGCGGTGCCCAGGCAGGGCACACTTCCACCGTATGCTCCACCGTGTCCTCCAGACGATCCTCGCAATGGAAACATCCGGGCGTTTCCTCCCGCTTTAACCTGAACAGGAACCCCCTGAAGCACCCATGCCCGGTGAGAACCTGCGTCAAGCGGAGGGTGAGGATGCCGTGGCGCCTCTCTATCCACTCCTGAAAGAGGGGACCTTACCGCCGCAATTGTGGCGTGCCCAGCGCTGGGTTGCGAAAATCGTACCCGCCATGGCGCCATGAGACCCTACGGGAGCTCTGTCCGCCGTGCCACGATTTGTCGCAGCAGCGGAGTTTTGTCCCAGCATTTCGCCTCCTCGCGCCACTTCCACATGTGTGCGAGGACCTTTGCCTCCAGATTCCATGGCGGACTTCTTGTACCCTTACCTATGTTGATTTACGATAGCTTAAATCTTGAATACTACGTACCCCAAACTAGTCGCTTAACCACTGCACAAATCATGCCATTAAAAGAATTTTCAAAATCGGATCAGTACCTTTTGAGAAAATCGCAAACAAACAAACAAACAAACATACATAGGTACATTAAAATCAAATAAAAAACCTCCTTTTTAAAATCGGTTAAAAACATCAACTTGTTGTTGCTGATGAAATCGTCTTTCAAGGTTTGACCCTTCTATACATACAGATATGTATACATATAGATATATATACTTTCTTACATTCAAGTGCAGTTAAATTATAAGAACGTAAAAGAAAAATAAATACGATATCTCTAAAATAGTTATGGTTTCATCACCAATGAACAATCATGGATAGCTTATTTCTTTTCTTTAGTTTATCAGTAAGTAAATAAATGTAAAAACTAAAATTTTAGGTTGGATATTATAGTTAAGCATAACAACTACCATCCTGCATACCGCAATTTTATTCTACTAATCAATTATAATAGTAAAAGTTGTTTTCTATTTATACGTTTCTTGCCCAATGTTGCCGGCAAGTTTGGAAACATTCCCGGCAGTTTTGGCAACTTTGGCAATATTGCCGGCAATTTTCATGGCTAGTCGTGTCGAATCGCCTACCCGTGCGATTTGCCCCGTTTTTGCAACATTTTTCGTTACTGCTCCGCTCCTCTTGGTTGTAGCGTGATGTTATATAGCCTATAGCCTTCCTCGATAAATAGGCTACCCAGCACAAAAATATTTTTTCAATTCGGACCAGTGATTCCTGAGATTGGCGCGTTCAACCAAACAAACAAACAAACTCTTCAACTTTATAATATTATAGTATACTAGCTGACCCGGCAAACGTTGTTTTACCATATAAATAATTTCCTAGGCGGGGATAACTAATTAAATGACGATTGATCAGTTTTCGACCGGAGAGGAAAAATGATTAAATTACTAAAATGGCTATTAAAAAATAAGGGTTGATCGTAGAAGGGTGAAAATTGAGGATTGTATGTATTTTTGTATGTTGTATCATAAAAAAATAGAAATTAAAAATTTTGTCTAAACAATAAAAAAAAAATTTTTGGGGTGGACTACCCCTAACATTTAGGGGGATGAAAAATAGATGTTGGCCGATTCTCATAGATACCGGATAAGCACAAAAAAATTCATCAAAATCGGTCAAGCCGTTTCGGAGGAGTATGGCAACGAAAACTGTGACACGAGAATTTTATATATTAGATAGTATAGAAGCTTTATAATATTAGTATAGATAATAGTATTCACTTAAAATATTATAATCAATGTGTACAAAATATTTTAAAAGATTTACATTGAAGTAAAGGCACCTAGAATCAATTTCTGGAATCAATTTCAAATCTGGAACGAAAACTGGCAGGCAATTCGATGCGACGGGAAGGGTCACGGAAGCAAAAATTTGACGTGGACGAAGTCGCGGGCAAAAGCTAGTTCTAGATATTCGGCGCAACAGTAAAAAAGATAAGGAAGACTTCCCAGACAAGCTTGGTTTTTAGGTCCAAAATGGTTGAAGTCCTTCACTTACAATTTTGACCAATTTTTACACTGTCCGTTAAGATAAGTATCCAACTACATTTTGAACATTTTTTAATACGGGAATTGGTTATCGGTTATCATGTCACAGTGACTTATACTTACAACAGGCCAGTTTCTTTTGATCAGATTTTTGAAGGCAATTGCCGCAGCCACCCTGATAGTGAGATCCACCGTCTCCTTGTCTATGAGATGCAACAGCAAGATAGCATAGTTCTGATTTACTTCTACACTCTCCAAAAACTTTTCAGCTGCAAAGGAAATTGATACCATCAATTAGCACAAAATATTTTATATTGTTATGTTTTTTCTATGTATACTTGTGACCTGAGTAGAATTTGACTGGCCTGTTAGGGTCACTAACCACTAGACGTGGTTAGTGACCCTGACTGCTAAGACTGTGGTCTTGGGTTCAATCCCACCCAGGACAAATCTTTGTGTTATGAGCACAATGATTTGTTCTGTATCTGGGTGATGTATGTATTTAGAAATATGTAAGTATATTTATCAAATGTCTGGTTACTATATCCATTTTTTTTATTCCTATGGAGAAGAGCCTCATTTAAAAGTAATTAGCTATTACAATGGTTTCCAATTACAGTGTTAATAGGTATGGGAGGACAGTGAACAGTGAAGATGAAAAGCTGTCAGTCTTTTCTAAAGTCCAGATATAATCTTGGTCAGATCATCTGGATTGGTGCCTGAACCGGTGTTTTGTGGAAAGAACACAAACTCTGTGGACCTGTCCAGTCAGTGCACGCATTTATCTGTAATCATGCAACTAAACTCAGAACTGAAGGAGCTTAATGATTTGACAAATAATACCAAAGAAAGGACATTTGGTGAAATTGTGCTAAACCACCAGGCCATCAAAATATATACTACCTAACAAAATTTGGCTACAATAACTATACTAGACCTAATGATTAGTGAGGTTAATTTCTATTGTCTTATGCAATTAATATTGTAATATTTTAAGTTGGTTCTGTTTGAATTATGAATTATTCTAGTAATCTTTTTGTACAAACTCAAACATATCTTTATTATCACTAGCTTTTGCCCGCGGCTTCGCCCGCGTAGATGTCGGAAATTATTGCAAGAGGACGTATTACCGCGGTAAGAATGTATTAATCCATGTTATACATACATAAAATTACGCCTTTTTCCCATGGGGGTAGGCAGAAACTACGGAACGCCACCTGCTACGATCCTTACATATCTTGTGTGTTTGATGTACTTAAAATCAGGGATGTTAAGGAGCTCCGTAACCGTAACCGAAACTATCGGATATCCGATATAAAAATTTATCCGTAACCGTAACCGAATCCGAAATAAAAGTTTCGGATAATATCGGATTTGTTATTACATTTTTATTTTAGGTAGATTAGATAACACTTAATATATATTTATAATCATTTTTATTTTAAATAGCTGTAATAATTACTCACGGACTGATTGTAATTCCTACCAAATGGTGACATATAAATAAAACCATTTTATTAGCTATTTATATTTTACTTTTGAAATTCCTTAAAAGTTTAATATCCGTAACCGATATTATCCGAAACTAACGGATAATCCGAAATAATTACATATCCATATCCGTATCCGTATCCGGTATAATAATCATTCCTACATCCGTATCCAATCCGTATCCGAAATGTCATATCCATAACATCCCTACTTAAAATAAAACTAATAGTATTCAGAGTAAGAAGACTGCAACATAGGGCTGGATTGAATTGAATATAAGTCTTCCTGGTTTTTCTTAACGCTCCTATTCTACCTACATAAACACTCAATTATTTACCAGACACCAAATTAAACATAGTTATAAGAATAGTACTTTGGCCAGTGGCTTTGCCCGTATAGCTGTCGGAAAATATCACCCGGGAAACTACTACCGGGATAAAATATCTATGGTATGCTATATATGGTAAGTATCCAGGATAACCAAAAATCCAAATCCATCCAAAAATCTAAACATCTAAGCCATATTTCGCGGTCTCTTACTTGGAATAATACAATTAGCTTTATTTTGAGTACATCAAACACACATGATGATATGCATTTACTATGAAGCCCAAGTAATATGAATTACAATCCTACTAATCCTGCACTACCCGACCACTACCAAGCGAGATGGCCGGACGCGGGACGGCCCGCTAGCCGCTCTACGGTTATTTTATTATAATCTCTGAGATCTTCTAAAATATTCATTTTAATGATATGCTGTAAAAGGCAATTTTGATCTTCATGAAATGCACAACATATCTAATGTATTTAATTAGATAAGAATTAATGCTGTATTGCTTAAAATCGCTTCGTAAATAAGCCATTATTTCTCATAAAAATTAAAGGATAAAAAATGGTTATTGTGGGTTATCCCTAAGAGATAGACATATACCATCGAGGACTTTTTTGTAGAACTTTGTAAGGTGTACAATACTGTAGTACATTATTTTGATCTATTTCGTAGGGTTCAGCCAGCGTTCGCAATGTAAGCGCAAAAAAATGAGTTTATTTATGACATCACATTAGAAACCTCTAAAATTATCAGTGTTTCTTTACTATATTATGCATGTTATATACATATAAACCTTCCTGTTGAATCACTCTATCTATTAAAAAAACCCGCATCAAAATCCGTTGCGTAGTTTTAAAGATATAAGCATACATAGGGACAGACAGACAGCGAAGTGACTTTATTTTATAATATGTAATGATTACAGTTAGTTGCATGCTGGTATTAAAAGACTGCTGGTAGTAGAAGTAAAATAGTCACTTACAATTGAAAAATAAGTATGAAACGCCAAATATAGTTATTCAAGTAACTAAGGATTAACCCGTTTAGAGATACTTGATTACTATTGTATAAGTCCCTATAATTCATCAAAATACAATAATTACGAATAATATTATGAAATAGTAGTAGTATATTCTGGACTAATCTTTAAGGTTATCGTAGGATTTAGTTACTAAATAACGGGAATACTGATTATTCCTGTTAGCAGGTTGGCCAATAAATGATATTACAACACAATTACGAGGAAATTTGTTACATGTAACGGTTACTGTTTGGATAGAAAAGAAAGAAAATATAACATACCCGGTCGCCTTATGTTGGTGTCTGGGTTTAGCGTCTGTTGAAGGTAATTCGCTAGTGTCGCCAAATTTTCATCCGTAACTTCCATAATTGTAATTCACTTTTACGAAATAGAATCTTTACAATCTTAAAATAGGGTTTTTGAAGAAAATGTGAGGAAAAAGAATAATTTTCAACGGCTATCAAACGCAATGTTGAAAATGACAATGACAGTCAAATGACAGAAAACTGACAATATAGACAATCAACAATGTCATTAAAAAAATATCTCCTCAAAAACATTCTGTAAAAAACTAGCCAAGTCTCGATGGAGCTGCTTGTTTATCTCTAAAAAGTAATGAAATCTAGACAAAGTCGTGCCAAGTGTAAGGTCCTTACTGCGATTTCTTTATTATTATAGGTAATGTTGTGTGGCTTGGCCATTGAAGGGTACACAAGGATACAAAACCAGGTGCTCCATGACACCATTGCACCAATCTGTCGCCAGAACCGCTACCCATTGACGATGGAAAATTGCTTCTTGGAAAACGGCCAAGTCACACAACATTACCTATAATAATAAAGAAATCGCAGTAAGGACCTTACACTTGGCACGACTTTGTCTAAATTTCATTACTTTTTAGAGATAAACAAGCAGCTCCATCGAGACTTGGCTAGTTTTTTACAGAATTTTTTTGAGGGGATTTATTATTTTAGACGGTTTAGACGGTTTAATTTCTGAAAGATCGGCGCGGTATTTACGCCTAAGCCGGTGATCGCTGAAGCTTGAGCTTTTATACTCTTGAACTCAACATTTATGAGGTGCACCCCATGAAGATTGGTTACTCGTGAAAGCGCCACGTAAGCTTGGCCACAAGAGGATATGGAGGTACCAATGTCCATGCGGGCATTTTTTAAACTTAGATCTTGGCTCTTGTAAATTGTTAGGGCATATGCCACACAGATTGGGAATTGTTCTCTGTACATGTATGCCCGGGGTATGATCTCAATTTTTGACTTAATAGACAATAATTCGTGAATCAAATTATTAGCAAATTTTATTGCCAATTGTTTAGGCTTTGTTTGATCTTCCGGGTCCCACCTCACTTTTTGTACGACGCCTATCGACCCATTCACTAAACCTAAACTAACATCAATGTTTCTCCTAAGCATTACTTTAGCTTTAATGATTATAGTTTCTTCACGTCCAGCAGTCATCGACGCATCATCTTCATATTTTTGTAAACACGCCCGGGCTTTCGTTATCATACATTGTGAACAATCCAAGGAATCTTTAGCAACTAACTTTATCTTGGGGTATGGAATCGCTTTTAACATAGCATTATTTAACTGCATACACATATTTCTAGTCGGTAGTAAACAAACAGTATCTTCTGGTAAGTCCCTCAAACATTGTGCTATTTCCATTAACCTTTCTTCATTGGAATGCGAGAGCAGAGGTATCAATCGGTTAGACAGTATATCTCTGTCTGATCAGTTGTCACTCCTACTCTGATTCTTTTTAACATTTCTACAAACGTAGAATCATCCAGCTGTCTCATATTCAACGTAAGTTCGTCGTAACTAATGAGTTCAGTCCATAAGTTTGGAATACTTAAGGAGCCTATAAATTTATTAATTTCTGAAGGGTTTAGTTAGTTTAGTAAGGACCAAGCTCGGGTCGACGGCGCGCAGTGTTCCACGCGCACCTCAAAGAGATGTCAGCAGCAGTGTAGGGGTCTACTAGGACCGATGCCTGCCGGGGTCGCGTGATTGTTCGAAAGAGATACCGTGACCCTGGCACATGGGCAACTGATGGAACACGGGTGGGTTTTAGTCAGTAAAAGTCTGACACGCCCTCCCGCTCCGCCCAGAGCGGGAGAAGTCATTTGAAGATTTGCCATCCTGAAAAAAAAAAGGGTTTCGTTTTTCAAATGGCGACTTTTCTCTAACGGGTGGAAGTTGCAAAAGATCCCCAAACACTAAAATATGTTATGTACCAATAGTAGAAGGGGGCATTACCATATCACTAATACAGCTGAGACCAGCTGAAGGTTCTTCATCAGATACTTCAGACCTTCGATTTTTGACATCAAATGAAGCGGCCCACCAAGTTGAATATTTTTTATAAAGACGGTATGTCGATCTTTAATAGTTTGGTTGGGCTCTTGTGTTTTCTAATCAGGGTCACCAGGTACTCCGGATCTTCGATTATCCTAGTTTTTATAGTTTTCCCTTTATGTGGCCATTAAACCCTAACTCCGTACCACATTTCAGCTCTCTGAGTTTATGGGAAGTACTAGTTCTATTCTGATGATCATGAGTGAGTGAGTGTCATAAATGCGAAAATTTGCTTTCGCTTAACTTCGGAACTAAATGACCTACAGACTTGAAATTTTGGATTTTAAGTATGTGATTATAGTTTACTAGATGACAAAAATTTCTGCGTTCTGGTCTTATCCAGAGGTTCTCAAATAGGGGCCTGAAAATGCGGTGAAATGGTTCCAGTAAAGGATGTTACGGCAGTGTTTGCTTCGCGCTCGACTTGGCGGGGGCACTGCCGTGCCCCCCGATAAAAGTGAAACGATTGTTGCCTACATTAGAAAAAAAACAGGGTGCTTCACGACCACTTGTGATTTCAATATTTGTTTTCAGGTATTTATTGGTAGCAAGCCAGATGAATATCAATGCACAAGCTAATACTATGATATCAGCACATATTTCTAGATAACAACATCAGCTGCTTCATATAAACGTTCAAAAGTACGCGGTCGTAAGTATACAACTGCTAATCCTTTTTACAAAAAATATCAATGCAGGGATGTTCACAAATTTGTACTGAATCCATAGTAACAAGTTAAGCGTAAGGTCCCTGCCATACTATAAATCGAAATCAAAATGGTCGATAATTCGTAAGGGTTGTATTTGCACTTCCGACGTTTGGCTCCCAGACTGGAGCGGGCTGGGGCTGCCTTAAAGCGGCTCCTGCCCAAACTGGGGGGTCCAAACGCGTCCTGCCGGAGGCTCTTGGGTCGTGAGGTCCATGGCCCTCTACGGGGCACCGGTGTGGGCGCCCTCATTGAGGCTGCGCCCAGCGCGCCGGTTGAGTGCGGCCCAGAGGGTCATGGCTATCCGGTTAATCCGGGGATACCGCACGGTCTCCTGCGAGGCAAAGGTCCTCGCCCACATGTGGGAGTGGCGCGAGGAGGCGAAACGCCGGGGCGAAACTCCGCTGCCGCAACAAATCGCGGCACGGCGGACAGAGCTCCGGTGTGATCTCATGGCGACATGGCGGGTACGATTGTCGCAACCCAGTACTGGGCACGCCACAATTGCGGTGGTAAGTCCCCTCTTTGAGGAGTGGATAGAGAGGCGTCACGGCGTCCTCACCTTCCGCCTGACACAGGTTCTCACCGGGCATGGGTGCTTCGGTGGGTTCCTGTTCAGGATAACGCGGGAGGATAGGTGTTTCCATTGGGAGGATCGTCTGGAGGACACGGTGGAGCATACGGTGGAGGTGTGCCCTGCCTGGGCGGAGCACCGCCGTGTCCTCGTGGAGGCGATCGGTGGCGGCGACCTCTCGCGTCCGGCCCTGGTGCGAGCCATGGTACGGAGCGAGAGGGAATGGGAAGCCGTCACCTCCTTCTGCGAAGCAGTAATGCTCGCGAAGGAGGAGGCGGGGCGCGTGAGGGAGTGGCAGTTTCTGCGCCCTCACGTCCCTAGCAGCCGCAGGAGGAGACGCCCCGGGCGTCGGGACTCGATAGCGGACTCCCGGCCACCGTAGGCGCGAGCTTGCGGGTGGCGAGCAATGGGTAGCTCGCCGCCCGGTAAGGATCAAGCTCGGGTCGACGGCGTGTAGTGTTCCACGCGCACCTCAAAGAGATGTCAGCAGCATTGTAGGGGTCTACTAGGACCGATGCCTGCCGGGGTCGCGTGATTGTTCGAAAGAGATACCGTGACCCTGGCACATGGGCAACTGATGGAACACGGGTGGGTTTTAGTCAGTAAAAGTCTGACACGCCCTCCCGCTCCGCCCAGAGCGGGAGAAGTCATTTGATGATTTCCCATCCTGAAAAAAAAAAAAAAGGGTGTGGTATTTCATAATTCTTGGGTCCAATGGGACCCACTACTGAGCCGATGGGGTAAACTATACGGTTATAAGTACCTACTATCAATTAGTCGGTTCGAAGAGTTTTCCAGTTCTGACCCGGAACTAAAGAATGATGCATATTTCGACCGGACGAGGGGCGGTCATTTAGAAAAGAAAACTAGGTATACTGTAGTCTACAATAAAATATTTGATTAATAATCACAAAACAGGGATTGGGGTGAAATATAACTCCTAAGTCCCTGTATTTCGTTTACAGCAATCAATCACCATTTGCACTGCACTTTCATATTGGTTTATCTAGTGACCGTTCTCCCGTGTCCATTCTCTCTGATGATCGGGGTAGATGACGACCCTATTCGTCAAGAAGGCCTCAACCACATGACAGAGTTAGGTCGACATCCAGTGATATTGGAGTGCAGCCGTGATGCAACTCCAGGGCAGTGTAAAGGCATTGGCGATATTTAGAGACATGCCAAGACGACCCCACCCTGGGCCACTGCATCCCCCGTAGTGAGGGCTCGCACGCGCATGATGTCATCCACCGTAGAGCGCTCCTTACGGAAACCGAACTTGCTCTCCGCCAAATCTGGTCCCTCCTGCACCAGTCACCCGACGAGGCAGTCTGCAATGAAGAGTCATTCAAAGAGTTTTCTCACCTCGTCGAGCAGCACGATAGGCCGGTAAGTGTATGGAGAGTCTGCAGGGTGCCCCGGCTTCTTAATGTGGACCAGTTTCCCCGCCTTCCAACAAAGTGGGAACTAGCCCCACTCCAAGCATGCGCTTAGGAGCCCCCTTAGTCGAGGCACGAGAGTCTCCAAGGGCAAGACCCAGACTTTCTCAGGCAAGCCATCCAGTGGCGTGCCTAGGGTTTCAAAATAAGGCAAGCCCAATAAAATTTTAACCGATTTCAAAACAAGAAAGTTCAGTTTATGACTGAGTATGTATGTACCTACGTATGTATCATCGCAATTTTCTATAAACTTGTTTGATATAGATAAATAACTCGGCGCCGGTTTGTCACTTCCCTGATGCTGCATATGCTTTTCTAAAACGACATCGTATTTTGAAATTAACGAGACCAGTTCTAAAAAATTGCCTTTATTTAATGAAGTTTCGGACTCATCATGTCCTCTTAAAGGAAGTTCCTGTTGTGCTAAATGACAAACAATATCAACTTATCTTTGAAATACACTACGGTTGTTATGTTGTTATCAACGCGCGTGTTATATTTTGAAATTTCCTCGGATAACTGGCGTGATATAGATGTCTCAATTCGTTGTTTACCAAAATTACCGAAAGAAACCATGGTGTTTAGTATTCCGGACTTCCCGTGGGTGCGACGGAGAGCGAACCTGCGTGCGTCGACGCTTTGACGTAATATGATAGTATGAAAATACGAAGCGATACATTCACTTCGCACTTCACAGAATTTCGCAACTACATTTAATTTGCTAAATGCTAAATGAGCATTCGCATGCTAACAATGAATGCGAATGCTAATTAATCCATCACTAACACAATGACAGATTAGCTACTTGTTGATGATAAACAAAGCAGTGTTGCAAACAAAAAAATAGTTTAGTTCCAATGGTTACCACGACAGACTCTTTATTGCCAAGCTATACGAGTTATTTGACAGCCTTAGTACGAGATAAAAAAATCGGCATCAGGCATGGCAACCCTGCAACCCTGGAAACAAGATGACCATTTGGTATTTTTGGTGTCTAACAACTTTTATTATGGTGTCATAGTCGATCAATGAATAAGATTAATTTTACTAACGAACAATCAAAATGTCACAGAGCATGCAAATAATTAGGCCGCTTTAAACTAGGCAAAATTTCAATTAATCAGTGGCGTAATTGGGCATAATGGCGTCTCGTCCGATTCCTTGCGTAATTTGAAAGTATTGAATTAGTGTCTTTGATTAGTGTGGTCATCGTTGTATCAAGCAAAAATAGTTGTTGGGTCCTACAAAGTTTGGTCAGTGGGTTGTAATGGGTTACAATAACGTTCATGGTTGGTGTATCTTGGTTTCGTCTTAAGAATACGTTGACAAACTGGTTGCGCATAGGTTGCTTTTCTGTCCTCTTCTGAAATCGTGTTTCTACCAGTTCGTACATGATTTGCAGGTGAGTTCGTATCAAACAATAATTGAAAGAAGTTTGTGGTAATAAAATTTATGTAAATAAGACGACCCACTGCCACTGACTATATTTTTCGTTTGTTTTTTGCATAAAAGGTATTTTATTTTGTAAAAATAAATCCAAATACATTAAAATGTGTTGCCAAGGGAAGTGTGGTCACCACCGTATCAAGCAAAAAAAGTTGTTGGGTTCTACAGAATTTGGTCAGTGGGTTGTTATTGGTTACGGTATCATTCAAGTTTGGTGTATCATCTTGGTATTGTCTAAAGAATATGTTGACAAACAGTGGTTGCGAATTGGTTGTTTTGTCTGTCCTCATCTGAAATCTTGTTTCTATCAGTTGTACCTGATTTCTAAGTGGGCTTTTATCAAATAATAATTGAAAGAAGTATGGTAATAAAATGTACATCATTATTTCGCACGCTTAGTATTACAGTGACCGAATCCAAAATAACACTTATTTGGCAAATCGCAAAAAACGATTTTGCAACTACAACTTGCGCTGTTTAATTTGCTATAAATATGACGTGTGCGTTCGCGCAGCGGAATGTTGTTGAATTTAAAGATATTAATTATGCAGATATTTAGTGTATGACGTCGTATAATTGTGTATGGTAAAAAAAAAATTGTGTACGCAGCCATTGTGGAGAAATTCACCAAAAACTGATTCCGCTGGGCGAACGTTGTCCTGGCGGAACTTATTTTAATCCATAGACTTTAGAAGAAAAGAGGTGTGTCCAAAAATTAGTGTGTATTTGTGTGTAATTGTGTATGTATGAATAAAATGAGTGCATGCATAAACTTCGGAGAAATTCAAGTTTCCGCTACGCGAACGTTTGGCCATTAGCTAGTTTTCATATAAAGCGCTTACATAGAGAGCTGTAGATTTTTACATACGTTGTTTTGAATTTGTTTATATTTGTTTAAAAAACAGATTTAGAAAAAATCGTAGGGCTTAAAAGATAAAAATATAAACGTAAAATACACTTAATAGGTCTTAGTTCTTAAAGTATGCACTTTGGGGTCTAGATTTTCACGTTTATACAAACCTTGTAAGTATCTGAAACATGTTGCCAAGTATCAATGATGTTCCGTTAGTAATTAAAGAGTTAAAGGACAATTTTACCATGAATAGATCACTGTTTACAAAACAGTCAAATATCACGACGTTCTAAAGGAATTGCATGGTAAAATGTATGCCAAAAATTAGTTTATTCATTCAACTATTCACATGCAAAATTTCATGTCATTAAATTTAGTAATTAAAGAAATCAATTAAAATACAGTCAACCTGGGTAACTTTGTCCCATTATGTAGATATTTTTGTGTAGTGTGTCAATATTTTACCGATTATTTTTTAAGAATGCGGTTTTCTGGTGGGTTTTCAATGTCTTGAATTTATATTTAGGCAAATTTGTTAAGATCTGCATAAATCCTCCAAAATTGTAAAATTATTTAATGGGCCAATGTTATACTGAGACTGGGGTAACATTGCCACCATAGAACCCAGCAAAACATTTTTGATGTATTTTTATATTTTTAGGCTGTGGATAACTTTGGCTTTACTTTTAATTATTTAATAATATATCACCATACCTACGGCGCTGTTTTCACCCAAAAAGAGGTAGTTTTAGGGTTACCAGTACAAATAAATAAGATACATACATCTGAAAATCACCTTTATTTATTTAAGTTCGAATTTGGCTTTTAATCAGTCTTAATTAATTAAAATTAACAAAAAACTATATTTTCTAATAACAAAACAATTAAAATAATTATGTAGTCAAGAAACAAAATAATTAATATTGAAAATGCAGACCATTTTTCAATCACCCCATTCCATGTACAGAAAATGGTCTTCGATCATGTAAGAATCCCCTCGTTTTATAATATTCTTATCATCTATATAACTAACAATGCTAGTTTGATTGCACACTAATAAATCAGGTTTAGAAGGCCACTTCCATCCTTCAAATGTCTTCTGCATCACAAAAATGGTGCATGTTGGGCCTTCCGCGCGTGTGATTCGACCTGGGAAAAGACATTCTTCATGCTTAACCACACAATATCGGCCACCGCTTTGTTCTTTGGTTTTCTTATTTCTATTGCCATTGTCTACTTTCTCCAATGTCCCTTGATGAACTTCATATTCTCCTGTAATATCTTTCGGTGATGTAACTATTTCGATTTCTTGAGTTGGTGACGGAATTTGAAAATTCGGTTGGTCTTGAAATGATATGTCGTGGTCCGTGATAGATAAATAGGTATGAGGCGATGGAGTGCGACATACGGCTTCAACATCGTGTGAGGTTCCGTCAATCAGCAAAGAAGGTTGATTAACGGAAGAGTCACCAACAGATGTCAACTTTATGTTCGATGGGCCAGGAACTGGTGTCTGAGAGCGAATAGAAGTATTATCAGCATCCAACGAAGTATCTCCAACATTAGTTATGGACGATACTGCCGCATTACTTTTGGGCTTATTTTTGGATCCTATTGGTCGTCCCTTTTTTTTGGTAGGCACTTGCATATTTGAGCTATTTAATTTGTTTTGCCCTTTCTTTTGTCCCTTTTCCTTAGCTTCTCTTTCTTGGTAATATTTTTCTACTTCTTCCACAGACACGCTCTTGCCCGCAACTACAGGTATCTG